>OZ020196.1:52228445-54798477 GCA_963971165.1 Philopedon plagiatum
AATTTTAACTTCAAATTTTCCATTTAGAACTTGAATGGGATCCTAAGGAACTTTTCTTAATAAAATTTTCGTCCATTTTTAAAAATACAGGTGGTTTATTCTTCATCGATTTTCACTTTTTTGTAATATATGACCTGAGTACGCAAATGATAGAAAACCGGTCATATTTCGGTATTATTTCGAGGTTCTGGAACAAGCACCAACTGTTTTTAAGAATAAAAATTTTTGAGAAAAAATAAAAAAGTTTTCCATTTGGTTCAAACTTTTCTGACCACCATATATATATATATATATATATATATATATATATATATATATATATATATATATATATATATATATATATATATATATATATATATATATATAAAGTGAAAAGACCAAGAAGACGCCCAAATTTGAGATGGGACCATGATATAAAGAAATTATCAGGATTAACATGGGCGCGCATAGCCAACAATAGACAACAATGGGCCGAAATGAAAAATCAATATGTAAGGGAGGCTACACCATAATTGGAAATGGTTGAAACAGCTGAAAATGATGATGATGATGATGATGATGATGATGATGATGATGATGATGATGATGACCAAAATGATTCCGATATTTAAAATTTTTGCATCCCTAAATAAAAGCTAAAGTTTGTAATAGCTTCAGGATTTCGATCGATCAACTAAAAAGAAACTAAAAACATATTTCCGACTAGCATCCATTAGAAGCGGTTGTTACGGCTCCTTTGGCATCTTAATGGGAAAAACGTAAGACTCGAATAATGCCGATGAAATAAATTTTGCTTTGCAAAACAAGACCGGTAGTTAGTTACATAAGAGTATTCTTTGATGATACGGCAACCTAACTTATAAGGCAAAGACCAAACTGAAATATAAAACAAAAATGATGGCATAATGGTATGTTACTTATAATTATAGATTTTAATGTTTTTATCTTGTGGCGACTATAAGAACTGAGACGCTTGGTAACCAGTAAGTAAATTTACTTAATATAGTCGGTTTCTCAAAAGGATAAAATTAATAATTAGCCAACTGGATATTTTCAAATTGCCAGTAAAGTCTGTTCAAAAATATACCGTTTGACAAATTGACTGAAAAAATTTCCAAACTGCTCCGTTACCAAACTTGTATTTTCAGAGACAAGTATAAGTTTTTTTTAATATATAACTATGCCTTCTAAATACTTTGCCTGCGCCGATCTTATCTGCCAATCTGGCAACTCTGCTTCGGGTACTTTGCTATGGGATAATCGCATCACAGGATTGAACTTAATGTGATTATTTAAGTGATATTTGATAGGTAACAAACAATTTGTTTTAATATCTAGTTGCTGTAGTATTTATTAAAATCTTTTTTAACATCTATGTATGTATAAAAATAAAAGAAACGATATAAAACGATTTTCTCAACCGGCGTATAATTGTGATTATTTTCCCCTGTTTGAAGGAGCATTGTTTTGGCAATTGTCACTGGAATCAAACCACCCTTTTTTGGGAGTGTTATGGGTGTCGAACCAAGTTTCATCTAAATAAAAGATAGGGAGGTTTTTTAGCTCTGTATCTTTTTATAGATCGTAGGTAGGTATTAATTTACCTTTGAGACTCCATTATAGTTAATTTTTTATTTGTTATCCGGTATTTAAAACCCACCTTAAGCAATATGTTGTAGAGGCTAGTTCTGCTACACAATATATTGGTTTTGTCGGAGTTTAAACGTAACTTTAAGGAATGCAGTGTGGGCACAATGTTTTCTTTGAACCTTTCCTATACTTTTCTTCGAATAACGTCTTTTACACTTACGTCCAAGCAGCTTGTTAATATCATTACCTGAAGTCTCTCTAAACGCCAATTAAATTTATTATTTAATTAAATGCTTCGAGGAACGCTGTCTTATAAGAAAAATATCCCAGAATTCACAAAAAACGTTTAAGACACTACTGCTTTAAAAGATATTCTGGTTGTTTAATTATGAGTTACGATAGTTATGAGTTATTCTATTAATTTTATTTATGTTAATTGCTTGGTTTACAAATGTTTTTTTCATCTTGGAACTTCTCGCTAAAACGATTTAAGTTCGACTATTGTGGAAATACAAACCTAAATTGACCCTTAATTTATAAATCTGCGAAAAAATGTATAGTACAAAACTTGTTTTGTTCTTACACCGACTTTTATGTAGACTTTTATACCCAAAATTCGCTTTAAGCCATTTCTTTACTTCACTGGATATTTTAGATTACTTAAGAAACACACAGTATTCTGCTGAAAACTGAATTTGTAAGCACATCAAAGTGCAAGAGCAATGGCTGTAGAGCAAAAGCTGTAATAATTTGATTGATTAATTTTCAACTGATTCTAACAGCTACACTGAGAGATGAGCAACGAGATAAGAAAGTAAAATTACGTAGCTAGAACCGAAACCATTAGTAGTGGTTGTCAGGGTTTGTTTGATGTCTTTGTAAGTAGAACGCCATTCGCTGTTTAAATAATATTGTTAGAATTTATTGTTTTGATATAGTACGAGTACCTTCATTTTTTGCCTCTGTATTTTCAGAAGAAGGATAATATAGGAAATGCAATGCCGAAAATATTAAATTATATTTTTTACGCCTGATATTGGTTATTATTATTTAAGATGTTATCATTATTAAACTGTTCTCAAATCAATATTCAAATAGGTGATAAAGGATTGCAAAACATTATTTTTAATGCAGATTCCCAATATCTTAAAGAAAATTTGGAGAGTCTTCATAAATCTTTCTCTACTGTTACACAATAAAATAAGATATGATATGCATATCGTCATATTTTCAGGTTGCAACACAATATAACAACGTACGATATACACCTTGTTGCGAATTGTAGAAGTACAGTATTGTAGAAATAAAATACATAAAGGTTGTTTGAATGTATTTCATAGTATTACTAGCAATCTCTTTTGCGGCTTTACCTGCGTAGTTTTTGTTTTAAAGACAGTTTTATTAGTGGAGGAAAGAAGTTCATGGTATCTGCTGAATTTGATATCTCCTATTTCAGTGACTTGTACGACAAAGGCATTTTAAGAAAATACCCCTATTTCACCCTCTTAGGAGTTGAGTTTTACAGAACGGCCAAACAAATTTGCACCCCCTTTTTCCCGTTTAGGAAATGAAATTTGAGAAACGTACGTGTAAGTACGTGTTTGCTTATATCAAACCTGCAGCGGTTTATGGGATACCCTTAAAACTTGACGCTCTCTTTTTACCTATTTTGGGGGTTAAGGTTAAAAAAACGGACATTTATAAGCTGAATTCAAGGATTGTCACTCATTTATGCTTCCTATTGTTGTAAATACTAATCCCTTTTATAACTCGTAATTAGCATCTCTGGTTGAAATTTTCCATCCAAATTTCAAATGTATTTTTCAGAAAAGTGCATTTACATATTGGGAGTAAAAGATTGGTTATTTATAGCAGCACGTCAGCTTTCCATTCAATGCAGAAACTAAATTAATCTCTGTATCTGAAATAGACATCTTATTTTCTATTTTACCATTGGAAGTTCAATTTCCATTCGAAAAGCAACCGTCCATGTTCATATTTTCGACAACAAAAAAAAAACAGAACAAAAAATACTTGAAATGTTTTGGATGGTTAATAATAGAGTGTTGCAAATTGCAAATCTCTATAGACCAGATTTTACTAGTAAATTTTTGGCTAAAAATACGAAAAAAAATCTTTTGATATTGGCCTAGAAACGCTTTGCTTCCGAGCTACAGCATGATTTTTAATCTGGTTTTTTTATTTATGTCAAAGATAGTTCATTCCAATTTCGTACATTAACCATTTATTGTGGAGTACCTTTGGAATAACCTTAATACAATTTAAAATAATCTACAGAGTTATATTTTTTGGGGGTCACATGCAGTAAATCCAACTTGATTTAGTTAAATTACAAATTCAATAGGTCATGTTAAATTTAGCCTGGATTTCATATTCTGCCAAATATCATCCACACAGTACAAAGTATCAGAAGAATAGAGGATATTAAAAAGTTAAAGGATAAAACAGCAATGTTATCATTTTAGAAAAGGATAGTCAGTGCTGTCGCAAGAAATACCAAAATATCTATCTGTAAATTAGCTTAAATGGTAATAAGAATATTCCATAAGTACTCCAACAAATTTTTTATGTATAGGATTATGATAGAGAAACCGAGATACACTTTTATATTTTTAAATTTTACAGTCAATGCCAGTGCTTTTTATTTTAACAGGTAAAAATGTTAATATTTCTAAAACAGCTAAAGATAGGTATATTATATGATATGTACAGAATGTCTATAACTGAACGCAAAATACAAAAATGTAAAAATATACAGGGCATTTCATTTAAAAAATAAATCTTCGTACACTTTTCTGATCAACTCCGTATAATTGTTTTTCTTGACACAATGCATTTCAAAAAAAATAACATTAACTGGACGAGCGTTTTGAGATAAATTAAGCGGTATTCCATATATTATAAGGGCGATCTTTTTCTTTAGCATAACCCTATAGGTACGGAACTGGAATGTGTTATATTTAATTTCTTTTTTAAAAAAAATTAACTGACTTCAAAAAATAAAAGCACATATTTTAGACACAACGAAGAAAAATTTCTAAAATTTTTGGCGCCATTTCGTCGTACACACGCAAATTGTCGACCTTCATGACTATTTTTAGTTTTTTATAATTTCTTTAGGTTCTACTTACTTTTGATCAAAACGCTTACATTGGGACCATCCGGGAGAATTCATCTACACAAGAGAAAAAATGTATTAATATTTTTGAGCCCGTTTAAGAATTATGTGCGAACATACACAAGAACATACATACGGGTCGAATGGAGAACCTCGTCTTATGAAGTAAGTTAAAATGTGTTTAATAAATAAAAAAAATTAAAATTGGCCACCCCGCACCTGGGAAACAAAACGTTTTCGTACTTATACGTTAGAAGGAATCTATTTTTCTTGGTTCTGGCCAATGGTAATTTATTTGAGCATTTATAATCTTGTTTAAAAAATTTGTTTTTGATATTTGGATTATTGTGTCGTTTTTAAGCAATACATTCGTAATAAAAATAATGTTAGTACTCAGTTTCTTTTTTATTATAAGTAATAATGCTTCAAAATTTATAAGAAACCGGGGGAAATGTGTCAATTTGGTAAGTACTGACGACAAACAATTATTATTTTAATGATAAAACCTTTTTCCATGACTTTAAACCATAGTGAAATGAATTTATAATTCTAAATTTTTTCAAAACCGAATAATATGTATTTAGAGAACGTCAAAAGTTTAAAAATTAACTAAAAATCAAAATTGATTTAAAAATAAATTTTCTACTTATTAAAAAATGGGGCTGTTTTGGAAATGGCCAAAATATTTAATTTTTACATAAATTAAAAATCGTTCATCATTTAATTTTTCGACATTTCTGTGTTTTCATCTGCGTAACCATTATCATTGTAGGTTTTTGTCTTCTATCATAAGCAAAGTGGTATTTGGCAAATATCAATATTGCATCTTTGTCTAACACATAGGGCACCTATGGGGACTGCCATTAATACAACTGAAAAGTGAGTGTAATACGTCAATAAATTCAGGATGCCAAAAGCCGGCCGAAAATGAAATAAAAAGGGCAGGTCCATATTTAGAAAAATAAAGTTGATGATAGTCCCAGAAATCCAAAACGTCAGATAAAAAACCTAAGTACTTCATTTTGAAGAGGATAGAAAGTGCCATTACAAAATGCAATTTATTTTTAAATATCTCTTTAAATTAGCGTAGGAAAAAATAAAATACCTATATTCTGCAAAATTTCGGGTTTTTTAGAATATCTCCGGAAGTAACTGGAATTTCCCAAACTTCTAAATAGCTTATAATTCAGCCTCAAATTTCGAAACTTTGCCCCAATTTAACCGACTTCGTATCTCTTACGGTTATCGAGATACCCACACAAAGACTCGAATTTGCAGCACTCTGTATATAATCGAAGCACCTGACTGACTTATTGACTGACGTATCAGCGCACACACAGCCCAAACCGCTGGGCCTAGAAACTTGAAATTTTGCACAGGGGTTTCTTAATAGCGCAGGCATGCACTAAGGAAGGGTTTTTCAAAATTCAACCCCTAAGGGAATGAAACAGGGGTTCAAATTTATATGGAGTAAAATAATGGATGGTCCTATTAACTCGACACTTCATAGAAGGTCTTTAAATAAATGTTTAAACACGTGTTTTACAGTTTTTAATAAATTTTCAATAAAGGGGGTGAAATGGGGGTTTAAAGTTTGTAATGAAGTAAAATTGTTATATGGTTCTGAAACTATGGGGAAGTGCTCAAAAAAGATAAAGATATGTTTTATAACTTTTTAGACATCAACCCCTAAGGCGGTGAACTGGGGTTCAAAGTTTGTATTTAATAATGGATATCATTGGGAAGGGTTTTGTTAACACATTCCAAAACTATTATTTTTTATTTTAAGCTGCATCCTTTTTGATTTATGATCAAAATGTGAAAAAAAATGTCACATGTACTCGTATTTTTGCAGGCCGAAAAATCGGAAATATAAATTAATAGAAAAAAAAAAACAAAACAAACCAAAGTTGAAGATATTTATAATGTTCCAGAAAAATAAATCTGTTATTTTTGAATAGCTAGCTTACAAATTAATTTTAAATAACTATTATTGGACTGTAGTATTTACCCAGCGTTACCAGATGAAATTTTCTGTCGTCCCCAGATTTTGTATTCTAAATCCCTAGATATCCCTAGACACCATCTAATCTCGATTAGTGTTCCCATTCGTCAAAAAAATGCGGAAAAAGTGTATTTCCTTTTTATTTTGTTTTATATTGTTAACAAGAGACACAAAACATCCAGAGCGCTCTTTTTAATTATTGGAAATGCATGTTTTATTGCTGGTGGCATAATAATACAATTTTATTAAAATGCATTGTATTAATACACCCAGTAAACATGTTACTTTTACAATAATGAAATCAACCAAAAATAATAGTTGATTAATAAATCTCTTAATAAATAAACCCCTGGGGGGTCTCAAATTTTGTAATGGAGGAAAATTGTAATACCGAGGAAGAAAGCTAGTTAAATACCAATAAAAATGGAAAAGACGTACAAGATTGTGTCGGCCGTTTCCTATACTTCTCTTTATATTCCAAATTTTACGTTTTAAGTTACATCCGTGACAACCAGAGTCAACAAAAACAAACCCAAATATTTGGGGATATGACAAAACACCAAAAAATATCAAGAAGTGGCTAATGCAAAAAGAGCAGTATAATCTGTGGCGATTATTTGCTTTGGGATAAAGCAAAACCCTTGACAGGCACCGTAACATTCGAATAAGTTATTTCTTTAGCGGGATTACTTGGGATGTGGACTGGATAAAGCAATATTAAAAAAAGGGAAGTTTCATTATTAAAAAACAATGGCCTCCCACGGCTGAACGAAAAATATGTATAAAAGATTAATTTGCCGACAAGGCACCACCGCACTGGTTAAAATGTCAGTACGTAGCTTATCACAAATGTAATAAATCAATTGCGGGACAGTCCAGACTTTTAACAAAAAGGAATAGTCGCAGGTATCACAATAAGTCTTATTGGCTGCCTGGATGTGCAAGCCTCAACCTGTTGTACTTTCTAATCCAATTCAATACAATCCAATCTACTACGTTGAGTGATTTTTAAAGCATTAATATATTATTTGGCTTCTAAGCAAAAATTACTGAATATACGGAAATTTAAAAAAAAATTATAAACATATTTATTTAATAATGAACGTGAAAGTAATACAGTTCAACAACAATTCTAATGTGTTTAATTGTTATTGTTTGAGAAATAATGTTAATATTGTAGCATAATATATTGTTAAATAAATCTTTTTAAATAAATGAATAAGTACAGGGTGAGTCTTTTAAAGTGCTCCAAGGCGATATCTTGAAAACGGTTTAAAATATTTTCAAAAAATTTTAGTAAGTTAATAGCGTGATGGGGGGACATATTTAAACATATTTTTGACATTTAGGTACCCCCTCTCCTTCTCTTGAGGGTTAGCCAAGCAATATGTTCTAGTTAAGACTACCCACCAGAAAATAAAATGTAAACATAAAAAATGTGAGATATACTTATAAAAATTTATTTTTTACTTTAATATTGTTTTTAAACAAATTAAAAATTAATTGTAAATTGTCAGTCTCGTGCTTGTCCTAGTTGAAACTATAATCAAGAAATTTGTCCTAAAAGAAAGAATTTTAGTAATTTATTTTAATATTTTCTCCTGTCCAATGTCCAAAATATTGATTAGCGACAACAATTTTTAAAAATCAAAAAAAAGTTCCACCAACATGTTCATTTTTTTCAAGTGCTTAAATTAAAGTACTTAATTGTATTTGCCATAGAGAACAATTCTTTGTAGCATATTGTATTGTAAGATAAAAATCTCAGTTCCATGGCCATCAGTTTCGTGTCAAATTTTAGGCACAAAACTGATGACTGCTAAAATTTTTTTTTTAATTTACTGATTATCATGTAACAAAACAGAGCAAAGGCCTAGCGTATTCATTAAAAGCGCTATTTTTTATCTTTCCATTTTTTTATGGACGGAAACAGGAAAATTACTCACTTTTTTTCTTGAAATTATCTTAGCGTTAAATTTATTTTTAACGATTGTAATATGCTGATATATAAATAACCTTTCAGCAAAAAATAATTTGGCATAAAAGACTGTGTTTTTACCAAATTTTGTACCTATTTTATGTTAAAGGGAAATAAATAATTCCTGATCATTTGTAATTTATGTATCACAATTATGTAAAGTGAAAAAGGGATTTCCTGCGGGCTCCAAAAAAAAAGGTTTAAAATCCCCGTTACACCTACACAGCTAACATTGAGCACCCAAATGAATTAAAGACAGGTCAAACCCATAAAAATAAAAAATAAACAACCTTAGAGTTTACCCAACCTGAACTTTAATAGAAAAGAGGGTCTTAAAATTTTATGTACAAAGGTACAGCGTCAAAATAACAGGATTAATTCGAACTTTATTTAAAGGCACCTTTTGAATGTGCTTGTTCCAGTCACGATTTAAAATAATAATCAAGAAATTTGTTTTAGTAATTTTCATTTGATAAAGTTCAATTTTTAAAAATCTAAAAAGAATTCATAGCGGCCGAGAGTATGTCCTTCATTTATTGTCAGTACTGTGTCACCATGTAAAAGCTGTAAAACGTGGGGATAGTATAAGGGCAGCATCAGGTATTCAGGTTAACATGCATTTTTTATCATCTTAGCTTTCTTTTGTTGCACGTGAGTGCATCTAAGGTTATTTTTCTTATAATTTTTTGGACGAAACCAATCTATGTATTTTACCCATCAGCGCTTGTCAGTTTCGTGATTGTTGATATTTTTGTCAGGCTCCTAGAGGACGATTGTAGAGTATTGTTGTTAATTTTTTTTATTGAGTTTCGTGTGAAATTGCAGTCACAAAAGTGACGAATTATAAGTACACGATTTATTTATTTATTTATTCAGAAGTAGGGATACAACAGACCCAGGTCCACTAAGTATCGTCAGTTTTATAATCAATTAGTGGGTAATTTCCTTAAAGGAGAGTTAGACTAGTGACATAACATAATATCTCTTATACCTAAGTATAGACATATCGAACACCTCTATACCATTACAGTGTAATAGTAATATAATAATATGTAGATATAGTATAGATAATACAGAATATATAGCATAGTTTTAGTTAAGGTGTAAATAGAGATACATACTGTATATATAATTTACCGCTTAGTTGTATTACACGTGTGTATATTGTAAATGGGTTAATTGAGAGACCTTTCATTATAAGTGATGACTAAGTAAACAATGACGATTGCATGGTTGCATATGTTAATCTTAAAGACAAGTGTCCACAGAATGGGTTAAGACAATAAAGACAATTGATGTTTAAATCGAAAGAATGATGTTTCCTTTTCTAACTACTAAGCTCTACATCATGAAGTTATCACAAGAGTAAGTAGATATTAAAAGTGTTACTCATTCTACAAATAGGAGAGTCCTAGAATCTGAATTCCTTTTTCTAAAGGGTATATTAAAGGTATTATGCAGTCTCAAATCTCTGACAGGTACATTAAAACTAAGTTTTGAACTCAAGCAACTGGAATCGGCATACCGTTTATTATATATACACTATACATCTGTTTTGCGAGGCAAGAATCTTGAAAATCTGTTTTGAATACCCTCCAGCCTCTGCTGATAGACTGTGTAACGAGGATTCCAAACAACCGATGCCAAACTTAAACGACTCAATATAAGAGCGTAATATAAATTGATAGCTGTTGAAGGGTCCCTAAAATTATAACAATTTCTTAACACAAATCCGAATAACCTATTTACACTGATTAACAACGTATTCCACATGAAAATTAAACAGCATCTCAGAGTCCATAATAACACCTAAGTCGCGAATCCGCTCAACTGATTTTATATTGCTGTCGATACGGAAGATGTAGACGAGTTTGTTTATTTCTAGTTAATGAGATTGATACACACTTGTCTAAATTCAGATATAAGCTGTTTAACTCACAATACATTATCAAAGAATTAATATCCTTTTGAAACTTAAGACAGTCATCATGATCCCTAACAGTTCTAAAATTTTTTAAATCATATTATAAAGAACAGTAGGTCAAGTCTCCGGGAGTCACACCGACCCCAGTAAGACGCTCAACCAATATATTATGACTAATTTTGTCAAACGCCTTACTGAAGTCAGTAGACTAACACACGACATCGATCTGTCTTCGATTGTCCATTGTCTGAGCCACAAAGTCATCAATCTTTATCAAATTCGTGTTAATAGATGCAGGTACGTGGAAAAAATCAATGTTGTTGCGTAATAATAATATCTTTATCTAAATCTAACTGTATTAGTAAGTGTAATTTCATGAATATTTCTTTCGAACATCTTGCCAATGATGCTAAGCTTTTATAAATAATTTTTTCATGCAAAGAGAGCATCCCTGATACACCTACACATGTAACAGAGAGCATCTAGAAACAAATTAAGGAAAGGTCAAACACATAAAAATAAAAAATAAATTAAATAATTTTAGAGTTTACCCGACCTGAGCTTTAGTAGAAACAGGGTCTTAAACTTTTATTTACACGGCTACAGCATCAAAATAACGGGATTAATTGGAAATTTAGATAAAAGCCCCTTTTGAAATTAAAATTGCTAACGAAGATAAATTAGTCGATTCTTGTCGTAAATGCTACCAGTTGGGCTCTAATTAGATTTTTTATCGGTAGTTAGAGAATTATTCGGGAGCTTTGGAAATACTTACTCGCGTCGTAGTAGGTATATTTGTAAGGCGAAACAGGTTTGCTTCATTTTTATGTCTGTATTTTATTGACTTTCAGTTCAAAGGTCATTATACAAGTCTGTAAAGTTTACATAACCTTCTTTAAAAAAAATGATAACACCTATGGAAAAATGTGTCAGTCTTCATCAAATCTAGTAAAGGTACTCGTATATTGTTTACGTATACCAGTAGTGCAATGGGTCCGTTAATCACTTTTTTTATTGGTTTTTTAGAATTTATGGTCAAAATGAATTGCAAAAATATTTTTTGAAAATTTTTTGGAAGCGGGAATGGCCCTCAAGATCCAGTTAATCTTTGGCGAGTTGTGTCATATAGGCGAGTGATGTCATCATTTCCCTGCATTTTGATTTGTTAGATTTTTGCAATGTTGGCGAATCGTTCGTCGCTCGAGCAGGCATTTAACCAAAGATAGAAAATCAATCCTATAAAAACCTCTCTGTCTCAACATGAATTTACTTATTACGAGAAAAGTATTCCTAGGTAATACAGATAATTATAGAGAACAATATGAGAAGCATAGTATAGCTTTTTTGTACGAACCATTTTAACTTCACATTCCGTATTACAGCGCTAAAATATTCTGCATTTGAAAGTAAATATTCATATATCATGTCCATAGCAACCTTGGGCAGATTGCCTAATCAGCTTCTTCAAAGCCTTGAGCCATTTTCCACCGAATAAGCTATCATTAACGGTGAAAACGCTTATACAAACGACTAAATTTTCCTTCAAAACCAACGAAAACATAAAATAAACACAGAGTTCAAAAGGTTTGTTAGGTTATATTGTTTCACAACTGTCACTTTACCTAACAGAAATGGTTTGTTCCACGATTACACTCATTGCGGACTTCTCGATTCAACGTCGATATCGGTGTTAAGCTATTCTTTTCTAATGAGTAATATTGAACTGCAACTTGGAACTGGAACGTAACGTACCGGTACCGGAAAATACTGTTTTGTATCAACTCTACTACAATCTGTTAATCCCATTAACGGATTGTATTTCGATTCAGATTTGGCAAAAGCGAAAATCGTCCAGCGTTGCTAGTTCAATCAGCAGCACTATTTTCATCACAATACATTGTACCGTTATTTCACCACATACATTATTCCACACCTTCTGTAATCGGACACAATGTGTAATTGCACAATAAACTCCCTCTATAAAAAAATGCATCTAAATAAAGGCCTAGAGTGTTGTAGAGAAGGCAAACATGCGGTTGTAATATATTATGAACGTGACATCCAGATTCGACAAAAACAAACCAGAATCCGTAAAGATTTAAAGGCAAAACATCAGACATAACGAGAAACGCCTAATGAAAACAAAACAGTCTAATCTGTTGCCTTCATTGGCTCCATGGGGGATTATAAACCCAAACTTGGCAACACCGAATTTAAATTAATCTTCATTAGAGTAATGAATAATGATAATCCCGGGTGCGTATTAGACAAAGGGAGAGCAGGAATAGATCAAACGTAACGAATTAAATGAATATAAGGTAAAGGCAAAATATAGGTTGAAGCAATATTACGGAATTTTGATTTATGGTAAATTAATTAGTACAGCTTACAGGAACAGTGAACGTCATTAAAAACTGACTATTTCCTTCAAAAAATATTAACCCATGAAAATGACACATTTGGCAATTTTGAACCAATAGGAAAAGAATTACAGCAATATTTTGCACTAGTGCAAATTATCGATATTTGCTGTTTATCATGGGTCTTTTTTTAAATTTTGAGAGTATAACCCTTTCAAGAGATGGTAATTATAGGATGGTACACCAGGAATGGGTTTTTGGTCTGACAGAAAATGGATTAGAAGAGACGATGAAAAGGAATCATATATGCCTTAATTTGAGATTCTCATAACACCCAGAACGTTCCTCATAGATCAAAGAAATAATAATATTATTTTTAAACACAATACTTTTCTCGATATTCCGCAGTCTGCCAAAAAACTCGATTTTATAAAGTTCGGTAAATCTAATAAAATTCAACTCTCTTTGATTACTTCGTACACAGTTTTTTCGGTCATTTGGTCTGGCAGAGAATGGATCAGAAAAGACGATGGAAAGGAATCGCACATAATCGAATTGGTGTGTAAAGGGCAATAACAAATGTATTATTAATTTTCGCCGAGAAAAGGCAAAAGTTTCTTTGGATAGTCCTATATTATTTAGAAGATGAGATTAAAAAGGAATTGAAAAAAGAAAAATAATCGACATCGAGATTCTGTATCAAATAAAATATGAATAGCTTAAAAAAGTAAAACCCGACTACTAAAAATATCAGCTGAAAAGCTTTAAACAAGTAGACTGGCCCTAAAAGGGATTTATATTTATAGTGGTATTACAATTTTTTATATATCACAAAATGTTTATCATACCAACTTATCAGAAAGATGTTTCACAGATCAGACATTTCTTCGCGTCGTCAGTTTTATTGTTATACTTTGTTCAGCCAAGAATACCCATTTCTTGGGGTAAGAAAATAATTTCTTGACGGAAGTATCATATTTACCGGAAAAATAAAATAACACCCCCCCCCCCTTTTGTCATCCAATTGTTTTAAGTTCTGGGCTCATCACTTTCTTAGTTCGATCGCTCACTCACTATTTTATACCTAATGCGCTACCCTGCTCCCTTACTTTTCTGTTTTGTTAGCAATAATTATCTTCTTATAATGATACAAGTTGGATTTAATAGTTGAAGTTATTTGGCGCCGGGACCTAGTTATGAGACCTCATTTAAAGATCATCTCGGTTTTAAAATTCACATTGGTGTCAGACCTTTCCAGAATGAACTAGTCCATGGCACAGTTTAAAGAATATATATATTATATATTCTGTAAACTTTGTCCATGGGTCACTTTTAAATTACAATAAAGTTGGCGGGCCGAATTGCCATTATTTATAGAAGAAAGGACTTCAAGTAATACAGCTAAAGGCTGCGGGCTGTGTTTTGGATAGTCCTTTATATACTGCTCGTAATAAAAACGAAAAAACAAAGTCTCAGCATGAGTTTTCAATTGCTGTAGTTTGAAAACGAATTGACGGATTTTCCTGAGATTTCTAGATCCTGAAAGGCCGTTTTGTTTGCATTTCGTTTCAGGAAGCTAATTTGCGCCAGTAAGGATATCTGGAGATTATACAAACAGGAGAAGAAAGTAGCGCAAAAATTTAAAAAGTTTGTATTATGTTGTATTATATGTGCGGTTTTTTTGACGAGCAGTGTAGTATAAAGAAGTGACAAATTATTCAGAAATCCGCAATATAGCCAGATTAACATCGTAAATAGTAACTTTGTTACTATTTATTTACTATTTATATTTTCTGTTTATATTTCATTTTGCAAGGGCGGAATTTTTTAAAATAATCAAAAACCACAATATTTTGTGGCAAAACTTTTTTAATTACTGCAACGACTATAAAAACAGAAAGAATGACTACGAACGTTATTCCTGAAAATGCAATCAGAAGTCACCAGAGCAGAGTCGGATTTTTAAAAAAGCAGTCATCATCTGTATTTACAAACCGGGTTTTATGATTTCTGTAAGCTCAGTGCAATGTTAAAATGTCTTGGCCACGACAAAATTTTTGTTATTAATAAAGTTACCGACTGCAGTATGCAGGTGTGTGTATTACTTTTAAATTGTTTGTTTTAATTAAATATATCTTAAGCAGGGAGCAAAAAAATTGTGTTGCCACATATTTGTGTAATATGTTTGGAGAAACCAGCCAGGGATTTTCTTTCAAAGTATGTCTATTTTTTGTACGTACATATTTTTTATGTGATATTTTATATAATGACCAGAAAAATTCAAAAAGATTGAGAAAGGAAATGGAAAAAATTGACATAGCTATATTTTTTTAGCAATACATATTTCTGATGAGGGTCTAAAGGAAAAAGACCGAAACGTTAAATTTAACCACAAATAAAAAGTATGTAAAAACCAACATACAATTTTTAGTTTTATCCAGGACTAATAAAAAGCAAGAATAAATAAAAAAATAAAATACATAAAAAAGTCTAAGAAAAAGAAACAAACTTCAATATATATATATATATATATATATATATATATATATATATATATATATATATATATATATATATATATATATATATATATATTGAAAATACTATTCTCACACTACGCCAACGTGTTGTCCAAGGAATATCATCCTTGGTGGTTCAATGACCTGATATCACAGGTACAAATGAACCGTGCCACCCCGACGACCGGTTTCGATACTGTTAGATCTCATTCAGGCCGGGGACAGGCCAAATGCTCTGTGTCGAGCAGGTGTTAAATGGTCGAACCAACCGAAACAACTACTCCGAGGGCTAATACCCCTACCGGCATTGAATTACACGATTGATTCTGGGTTTGTCCGTTGGGAACGATATTGAAAATACTATTCTCACACTACGCCAACGTGTTGTCCAAGGAATATCATCCTTATATATATATATATATATATATATATATATATATATATATATATATATATATATATATATATATATATATATATATATATATATATATATATATATAAAGAAGAATGGTAGTCTTGACCGACTAGTTAAACATCAAAAACTGGTTTGTCTTGGGGTATCGGTCCTAGTGATGGCTTTTTTGAATAAAACGCTTTTTAGCTACGCCAAGCTTTCGATAATGTTTATTATCTTCATCAGGGCTTCAATATGAAACAGTAAATGAGTTGACTTATATTTAATACACATTTATAAAGCAAAGAAAGGAACTGGAAAAATTACAAGATGAATTCTACATAACTAAATTACTTACTGCTAGTGCATTTCTTTCTTAAGATAGTTTCCACGAGAAACAGTCATTATATTGTTACAACAATTAGTATTTTTATGTTTTTACATTTTAATAATTTTCTGGTCTATTTACGTGGATGGTAAAAATGATTTGCTTCCAATCTGATTATATATATATATATATATATATATATATATATATATATATATATATATATATATATATATATATATATATATATATATATATATATATATATATATATATATATATATACTGCTGATGTACATTACTTTCCGCACTTTCGAAGAAAAACGTTAATTTTCTTTTGATAATTCTTATTTTATTATTATCTTCTTAATATTTAATTTAAAATAATAACCCATTTACTTATATGAAGATATATAGTGCATAAAAATAATTAAGATAGTTTCATTGTACATATGCCCGTTGTCTTAAGAGAAAATTGGTCACATACATGGGTTTTCCACTTTGAAAAATATTTCTTTGAATTATATTCATTATGAAAAAAATGAAGCTAGTTTTCTTTCACTTAATAGGCTCTTTTTTCCATGTAAAAATGTGTAAAAATTTCATAGAGTAACACAAACCAATTTAAAAATCCCTTTTTTCATACAAATTAACAATCTTAAGTTAAAAGCATTAAAGATTAGGAAACATATTGAACAAAATTAAGAAAAAAGCTGAAAATAAAAAAATCCTGATAAATGGTGAAACTTGAAATGAACAGTTTCAGTTAGTAAAGATGCGATCCATTAATTTTTACTAACTTTTTTATTAGACGGTCTGTGTAATCATAACTTTTCTCGCCGTACCGTACACCTGAAACCGTTTTAGCGAAACTTGGGAACGAAATAAAATTCAAGAGTTAGAAAACTTTCAAACGAATTTCTAAGCGCCTAAATTAATCTGTTAATGGATTTTCGTGTAGTTTATGAATAAAGAGTTTTAGATGACCGTGGAGACATTTTAACTAAAGTGTGTAGAAAAGTATACGTAGGCTTGTTTTCCCAAATCTATTGACCCGTATGTAGGTACTTGCTAGAGATGCTGGAAGGAGTCAAAAATTAGTTGTGACGATATTGCACTTGTACAATCTTTATCCATACCACATTACACTCTACCAAGAGCTATATTGCTGATGGCGCGACAGACGGACAGACGTACACCGAGATGACTCCAAGAAAATTTGTGAAAAAACTCTAAATTTATAATACAAAACTAAGGTATTATTATATTTATTACAATGGATGGTTTCCACATGTTGCAAACTGTAGAATCAAACTCCGTGAAAAATTAAAGATAAAAATAGGTTTCTGTAAAAACATTTTCGTATAAACTAAACCTCTCCATTCAACTGGTACAAAACTAATTTAAACCGACCAATATTCTTTATTAGACATTGCATGTATTTTACATAAAATTCAACTCTGCTGCACCAAACCAAAAATGTAATTTAAAATGCAAATATAAACGAACCAGTGATCAAGCCAAGGCATTTCTGGGGTTAGAAATTGCAAACAAAGTAATGGTCTTTAGTATCCAATGCAAAGTAAATTGACAATGCAACTTTATGAAATATATAGCTTTGTAGAGAGATTAATTGCACTGCAGTGATGGTGAGCTCAGAATTTGACTTAAATATACCTAATTATCGAAAAACTGAGTGTGAAGGAGGGAGGTGAATTATATATTTATGCAATTATATAGGCCTCTGTTGCGCGAGGCATTGGGCGGTCGCCCTACCTGGAAGCCCCTGAAGCCGCTACTGATTAGAAAGTTAACTTCAATGTTAATATATTTTTAGTGTGCCCAACTTTCTTGTTTTGAAATGGTAAGTAGTTCACCTTTATACCTTTTTCAGGCAACTACACTTTTATATTAATAATTGTAAAAATTAATTGACAAACAGTTGTTTTTCCACTCCTGTTATAGAAAATTGACATTTCGAGCATTGGTTTCTAGAACATCATCTTTTTATCGTAGGTTATTTTCATGACAATTTACTTTAGGTTCGAGGTACCTTCGGTTCGAGGTGCTTTTGTACGAAGTATTCTTATATTATTTTAAAACAATCACGCAACTACATATATGTAAATTGATATTTGAATATTGATAGTTGAATAGAACATTGCCTAAAATGGTGTTAAAAGCTAATTGCCCGCTTTAAAATAATACACTGTATAAATACCTATTTACTGTTGAATCGGTATATTTTAACAATTGTCGAAATAAGTTATCAAAAAATGATAGAAATCTTACCTTATAAAGTAGATTCCCAATAAATCCTATAATATACCATTTTCAGTCCCTTTTTGGTGGTAAAATTCAAATATGTGAACTTAATCCACTAAAACCACTTTAATATTTTGTAAAAAACCACAACACATACTCAAAAAATAAAAAACTTTGTCCACCGTCCAGCACCACATGCATAACTACATAAAACTGAACACATCATCTAGTCATCTGTTGTCAAAGTTGCGTTTTTTTAGCGGACGACTCGATACTCGATCGACAGATCGGATATTTTGTAGTTTTGATGTTATGTCGCTGTGTTATAGAAGGTTTATTAATGCGTTTGGTATTTTAAGGTGTAGTTCGGGACATTTTGCAGACTTTAATACGTTTCCAAAATATCTAATTATAGTTATTTTCATGTTATTATCGGTGGAGAAAACATATGTAATTGCTTTGGTGGATTACGATTTACCCAAAAAATAGTTAGTGTATTTGCAGTCCTGGTTATAAATGAATGAAGAACGTTTGTTTTAGGATTTTCTAACGTAATGAGAAAGCTAAGGTAAGTCTTAAACGTTTTTAAACGTTAGAATGAATTTAGTGCGAATTTAACACCAAATAACATGAAAAATCCTACATACATAGTAGTTAATTTTTTTTATCAAAAAGTGTTTTTAATAAATTATCCAGCAGGTTTTAAAATATTGCGTTTAAGACGAGAGGGGACATTCTAGGGGGAGGCGGGGCACTAAAGCAAAGTGATTAATAGTTTTCTTTATTTTAGTTTCATGGAATATTTATTGCTCGGCTGTTTTTTATTTATTTTAAACCCATTAATGCAATGGCGTGGTCTAAGTGTTTTTTTTTTTCGGGAAACTACAGACAAGGAATTTACATAGGTACAGGGTAGTAATAAAGTATGTGGTCTAACTTCAGAGTATTATTCCTTACTCAATTTTAAGACAAATTAGTTTATACAAATATATTATGTCCTAAACGACTTTGTTTTTAATACACAGGGTGTTTAATTTTTTTAAAGGTTTGTTCTAAATACTATGTAGAAGAAGCAAATTAATATTAAGTTGAAACTTGCTGACAATTTTTGCTGCATAAAGAGTTAGTTGCTAGTTAAACGAAAAAATAAACGAAACAATGACAGACATTTCAGGTAAACTTTCGTGTAGATGTATTTTAAGGTAAAATACAATAACATTTTTGACCACCGTTATCTCAAAAACTGTTAGCTTTAGGATAAAATGTCCCCAATAAGAAATACTCAGAATTTTACGTTGAATTCGAAAATCGAATAAAATATAAAGCGTTCCATTTAAACGGTAAACTTAACAACAATGCGGAACCCACCATTGGATTGGAGATGGGTTAAATGTCAAACATACTTTAAAACATTTCTCCCTGCTTTCTTGTTATAAAACAAATTTTTCATTAAAATATTCCAAACTTTTTTAGAAATAACACGTTGTAATATTTAAAAATCCTCACACTGTATGTATTTTTTGTATTTACACAGTTCCCTGTGTAATTGTTTTTTTCATAGCAAATAACTGAGCAACAGTATGCAGAAAAGACAAAAATAGTAAAAGGCTGAATCCTCATTTTAACCAGTTCTTACTGCTAGTCTCAATGGAAAAGATGATTTCATAAAATATTCATATGTTAGTTATTCCATAATACCCTTTTTCACAAAAGGTAACACTTTACTTCCATTTAAAATTTAATTCAAAATGGCGCGACGCAGCCTTATCACCATTTTTGTTTCTGTAATTTCAAAGTTAACCAAAATTAGACTTTGAACGTGCTTTTTATGATCCTCTAAAGGCAGCGGTTTTTTTAGGTTTATGGAACGTTTCTTGTTATTTTGCTATTTTGTTGTCGAAATCCTCAAGCCTTTGGGTTTCTTTTTATTGCGCGGGGTCGTGACATAAAATGTAGATCACTTGATGACGAACAAACTTTAAGTATATCGCCCACTTGTATGTCTTCAGAGTATAAAATTTGTTTTTATTGAGCAGTTTTATTATTTCATGCAATATGATAGAAGAAAGTAATGTTCATACATCTGTCAATTTTGACTCTTTATATCCTTAAAATAAGAATCATTGTACTAAAAGACCTAAATAGAGTCCTATTAGCCATATTTTTATTTATTTATTTTATTTAGTAAATCATTAGCTAATTCGTATGCAATTTTATGCATTGAAACTAAGATTTGTCGATAATAAGCTTTTGTGTTAAGGTGTGCTTGGATATTCTGCTCATTTGAAAAGTATCTTTTCTTTTACTAATACTTTATTTGCTAGTTTTGTTTAACAATATTTAACACTATATTTCAATAATTGTTATTACTTGCACATGTTGGTCATTTCTAATACATGTTAAGTTAAGAATAGTTAACCATCACAACAACCAAACAACAATCAAAATATCGGACGTCGTGGGACTAAGGCGAAGGCATTTCCATGTGCCGAAAAAGGTACGGTGACTGTTTTTTGGGATTCCAAAGGCGTTATTCTTATAGATTATCTTGAACATGGAAAAACAATAATCCAAGCTTATTTTAGCCAAGAAGAAAATTCTCTTTCACCAGGACAATACCTCTTGTTACAAATCAGTAATTGTTATGGCAAGAATTTATCACTTAAGCTTGCAACTATTCCTCATGCACCTTATTTGCCAGATTTAGCCCCATCGGATTTCAGTTTGTTTCCGAACTTGAAAAAATTTCTTGCTGCCAAGAAGTTCCGGTCGGATTCACAAGTGATTGTTTCCGCAAACATCTCATCCGCCGACTTGTACAAATTAGCCTATAATGATGGTATAAAAGCCCTTAAACTTGGCTGAAATAAATATACTATGCTACCTCGAGACTATGTAAAAAATAAGAACATTTTTTAGTCAATATTTTGCTGTTTTCTTTGGATTGTTATTAGTTACTATGTAAGGTAAATTACCTCGATATTGCAACGAATGGGACTGCAAACTGGGATTAACTGGTTTTTCAGTTAATTTAAAATTGACACTGTTCATTAGCTGCCATATTTTAAACGCGAAACAATTTTTTACGTGCTCATATTTTTCAAGGATTACTAAAATAAAGGCATAACTCAAACTAATGTTGATGGATGGTAGCCTGATATTAAAATTTGAGCTTTAATATAGTCAGTGTGTAATGGGTATTTTTTACGGATGAATTTTTAAAATGTAATCATTTTTCCTACAATAAGGAATATTATGCATGTTTTTTTATTGCATAAATTGTTTAAGGAAGTCATTACAACCCCAAAAATATTATTTTGAAGAAAATTATATATAACTTATTGGAGAATCTGGTCTGGAGATGGTACGCAACATCGCAGAAGAGGCCCTGGACGACCTAGAGGAACGACAGATCGAGGAGACAGGAGATTGAGATTGCTTGCCCTTAGGGATCGGTATAGTACCAGGTACCTCAAAATCGGTAGGAAATATTTTTGTGGGAGGGTAGGCCGTAGACTCACAGTGCGTTCCATAATCGCAGTATTCGTTCCTCCGGGCTAATTTCGATACTCCCTCTAACCAATCATCATCGTACCCTTAGATAGGAATGGTGCAATGCATTGGCAAATTCGTATGAAGAATGGAATCGTCGTGTTTTCTGACAAATCTCGTTTTACCTGTGGGCCCATGCAACGGTCGTAGACTAGTCAGGCGTCAAAGAGGAGAAGAAGGAAGGTTGTTTTTGGAGTTGGCCGTGGAATGTGGGGCAGCTCTTATCTGTGGATTGATGGTTTGGGGTAGAATCAGCCTAAGTGATAGAACTCCTTTAGTATTTCTCCAAGCCCAAATTTATTAAGTTCTGGAACCGTTTGGTATACCGTACATTCGAGGGCTAAACAATGTTACGTTCCAACAAGGCAACACCCGTCCTCATATTGCAGCAGTTACATACAGTTCCTGCAAGAGACCAACATCAACATTATCCCATGGCCGGCACGTTTGCCCGATCTTTCCCCCATGGAACATGTCTGGGATATGACGGGTCAAAGGGTGGGAATGCTTCCTAAACCTCCAATGAACTTACAACAGCTGCGTGATGCCCTACAAGTTGCTTGAGATGAAATGCCGGAGGAGTCCATAGATCACCTCATTAGAAGCATGCCCAGGCAAGCGCAGAATTTATTCGTTTTCATTTTTCTCAATTGTTATTCTCAACACCATAAACACGGGTAGAAAAGCTGGTTAAAAATTATACACTTTGACTGGGTGATGCGTTTTTTTTTATAATATAGTATATATTTTTGTCTTTGTTGTAATAGGTATGGTAAAAAGGGGCAGAACAGAGCGATGGAATTACCTGCTAAATTAAACAACATGCAAAGTTGTTCATGGTCGTTGGCATACATTCACCAGGTTTTGGTATGATATAATTATGTATATGTATATGGCGGAGCAACAGTATTTCCCTTCAGAAGGGTTTGTTATAAACAAAGTGGAATACTGCTTTCACTATAGCGTAGGCGCAGCATGACATTTCAATCTCCTCTTTTTTCCATTGTTAATATTATGTATTCATATCCACCGTCAGGCGATTAAAAAAATTAATAATTTATTGGCAGGTTTTGTGTCGTAGGTATTATTACCATATTATCACGAATTAAAATTTTCTAGTCCGTCCCAAACAAAAGGAAACCGGTTTAAAAAACAAATTGTGGCACGGAAAATAAGCCTCTACGACAGCTAATAACTAATTTATCTTCATTAGCAATTTTATTACGAAAAGGTGCGTTTTTGGCTTAAATTCACATTGAATCCTGGTATTTGGATGTCGACGCGAAGCTGCCGTGCCGTGGAGCTTTAATTTTGAGATCTTGTATTTGTTTACGCTCAGTGATAAAAATTGATTCAATTTATTTTCGAATGCCCTAATTATTTCTTAATTGGGTTATTTGCTTTTGATGGTGGAAATTATAATTTGTTTTGATTGATTGTATTTGGATTTCTGTTTCGAAAAGATAAAATAAATAAAGTTATTGACAATAATCACAAAAGGTGATTCAGCAATAGAAAATATGGATATAGCTCAATTTTTTTAATAATTAAATATTTATTGTGGTTGCAAATCAATGAAAAGCGCAAAATCGATATTTCCTACCTTTTAGCGTCATCGCCACAAATTTAAAGATTTACTATTCACGTAAGAGAAGTCTGTGACACAAATATCACGGAATTGCATAGAGACCGAACGACTATGCTGTGTTTCGTGGTCCTTAAGGAATTTATAAAATATGTCGTTGTCAGATATGAACTTTAAAAATGAATAAATTTAAAAGCATGAGTCCCCGATCGAGAGTATGTGTATGAAATCGTGCATTTTTAGAGGGTGTGTGTTTTCCTATGCATACGTCAATAAGTGTTACTGATTTCAGCTGAATACGCTGTAAAATAGTCAGAAGGTTTGTTTATGACGTAAGTAGTGAAAGTTTGGGAGTTCACGGCCCACCGTCCACCGGTGGGATCTTATCTTGTGATCTATGACGTCATAGCTCGGCCACCTTTGCGCAGGTGCAAATTTCAAGTACGTCATCGAAGTCTACGTCACTGGATCTTACGTCAGCAAACCCAACCTGCGCGCGCAGCTGTCAAATGTCACCTGTCAACTGTCACCTGTCACTTGTCAAATGTCAAAATTAAAATTTGACATACGTCACGTATGAAGGATGACGTCATAAGACATGTGTAAAAGCATGTCAGCTGTCACCTGTCATTTAAGATCTGTCAACTGTCACCTGTCACTTATGAAACGTTAAAATAAAAAACTGACATACGTCACGTGTTCAAAATGGTGTCAGAAGACATGCGTAAAAGTATGGCGGCTGTCACCTGTCATTTAAGATCTGTCAACTGTCACCTGTCACTTTTGAAACGCCAAAATTAAAATTTAACGTAGGTCACGTGTTCAAAATGGCGTCAGAAGACATGCGTAAAAATATGTCAGCTGTCACCTGTCATTGAAGACCTGTCAACTGTCACCAGTCACGTGTTAAACGTCAGAATAAAAATTTAAGATACGTCACGTATTCAGGGCGGTGTCCGAAGACGTTTAAAAAAAGAATGGCGTCGATCGGCCTTAGGGTTCCGGAGATATAGTTTTTTGCGATTAGCGACCTAACGGCTGATGGTGGAGAGCCGAAATTCGCATGGGGGATAGTGACGGAGCAGATCTTTCGATTTGTCAAATTAGTTTTCAAAAATCTCGACTTTGAGGAAAAAATTAGATTTCAAAATTTTTACATCACCCTGTATAGTAAATTTTGGATTAATTATATAGGTTATGAATATTAGGGGATTTGGTAATAGAAAAATAGGTATTAGATCATCGGAACTAGTAAAAAATTAGATCTCAAAATTTTTACATCACCCTGTATACTAAATTTTCGATGAAATATATATAATTTAGGAATTTTATTTAAGTTAATAACAACTAAACAACTCACGTTAAAATCGTCAATGTTTAAACTGAGTTGTTGAAACACCCCTGTTTGAACAGCCCTGTTCAAACAGCCCTGTTTAAACTACCCTGTTAAAAACGTCTCTGTTTAAACAGGGTTGTTTAAACACACCCGTTTAAACAGTCGACGGTAGCACTTCCGGTTGATGATAAGGGGGTCGAATATGGTAAAAGTCATGATGGATATCAAAGAAAAGAGAAAAATTTAAATAAAGTAATAACACTATTCGGGTTTCTTAATTCCGAGAGGTAAGGGCATTAGCAATTAAAGAAAATTAATGATTTAATTTGAAATTGTTTGCAAGGAAATCAAAACGTATTTACATGTCGTTTAGTGGCAATAGAAATGAGTATACAGCGATAAGGACGGTGGAAGCCGTCGGCCTTCGCAACTTCCGTCCTTATCAGGAGAATAGTAATTAGTTGAAAAAGTTATTTACTTGCAAAATAACAGTCGGTATGTGTGTTTAGATCGAAGCAAATATGTACGTAGAACCGATCGGTAAAAATTAAGATTTGAAAATTTTTGAAGAAATAGAATGTATTAATATTATTTAAGTGAATAATAATATGTAGTAGTGCCGCGTGCAACACAGGAAGTTGCGGTTAACATTTCCGGTGATAAGGTGGGCTCGAACGTGCGAACAACAGAAAGAATTGCAAAATATTAGTATTGTACTGATAAATAAAACACACAATTAGAAATTATTAACTTTATTTGAAGCAGCAAACTGCGTCGTTAACTTGTTAGGACCCGTCAGTTTCCGGCTGATAAGGAAAAGCATAAAAGGGAGAAAGAGGCAATTTGCAAAGCACAGTTGGCGTCTGAATCTCCTAGTGTGCACGTTAAGTTCGTTGCCAGCCAGTCGGAGTGTTCTTTGTTCTTTGTTTTTTTTGTGTGAAGAAAGTGTACTGTGAAATTTTTGGGTAAGTACCGATTGATATTAGCTTAAAGTTTTGTAGTCTGCACGTATTAACAAAAATGAAATGTCGAATATTTACAAGAATATTAGTGCCGTTTTGTCAGGGAAAATAAAAAATAGTCTATCGATGTGTCTGTCTTACAACCTAGTGCCGTCGTGTCAGGGAAAATCAAAAATAGTCTGTCTATGTGCCTGTCTTACAACTTTAGTATACAAAATTATGATTTTAATTTCGCGTTTAAGTAACAGCATGGAAATCTTCAATTATTTACAGTAATATTAGAATCGGGATCGAGTAATAGAAAAGGAGGTTGGTCTTAAACCCTTTTTTATTTTTTAAACTATATAGATTAAGATCAAACATACTTTTTAGAATTAAAAGTCGCTGACAGTGTTCAAAACATTTCTTTTTTCATTAGTTGTTTGCTGTTTAAACGTAGTGACTTTGAGTATTTTTAAAATATTTTTTAAAATATGTTACCTTAGCAGTAGAGTGACATAGCTTCCAAACAATAAATCTTTTAAACTAGAACCTAACAAAGCACTCGTAGTCTTCATACATGTAATATTGTTTGAAAAAATTTTAAAGTCGCTGACAGTGTTCAAAACATTTCTTTTTTCACTATTTGTTTTTTTTTTTGTTTAAACGCAGGGACTTATTATTTTTAAAATATTAATTTACCTTAGAAGTAGAGCGACGTAACGCCCAAACAATAAATCTTTGAAACTAGAACCTGACGAAGTAGTCTTTATGCATGTAATAGTGTTTTAAAAAATAATTTCTCTATCGGGTATGTATAAGCGCTAGTTTTGCTTGAAGTTAGGCTAAAACTGGAAATTTAATGAAAGAAAAAATTTATCAAACGGCGAGTAGGGAAAGATGACGTATGTTCGGTTTCCACTCACATCTCGGAGTCACATAATAGTAGGAGTATACCAACAAGGGTTCGGAAACATTTTCCTCAGTCAAAATATTTTATTTTCCAGAAAATGTTTGTGTGCAACTTCTGTAGCCGTGCATTCGCCAGGAAGGACAGCCTCAATCGTCATGGAGATTGCCGCTTAGCAGTCAAGATCTGCGACGTCTGCAGTGGGATTTTCAAGTCGGAGGGGGCTCTTCTTCGCCACCAGAAGGAGAAGCACCCGGCCCCCAAAAGACCAGCGAAGACCACGCAGACATCCATGGCGAAAAGAGCAAGACTCGTTTCGACAGATGGTGAGTAGTTAAAAAGTGAAATTTTCTTTTAGGACTAGAATTGTTTTTAGATAACTTTGATACTAATTATTTTTTCTTATCTCTAGAACCATCTACATCAGCAACGCAACACTGCAAGGAGTGCAAACTGGATGTTCCAGTCTCCCGATGGGGAGGACATCTGAGAACGTTAATCCATCGGGAGAAGTGTTGTGTGAGGATGCAGGAGGAAGAAGGAGTGGTGCGGGTGGAAACATCATTTAGAAACCGGATCACTACCTACAGACTCACTTCAAGCCAAGACCCAACCAACGTGAAGAACTACGTACAGCAGCTGAAACAAAAATTCGTCAAGTTGGTTGGGGCCGTTGTGTTAAGGTACGACTACCTGAAGATTGGCTTGGAGCTTTTCGGTCGCTTTCTCCTGCAGTCGAGCGAGTCGGAGGAGGTGAAGTCCTTCAACACCAAATACCAGCTGGTGAGCAGGGCTACGGACTTGGAGGAGCTGTTTGAGCAGTTCAGCGCTATCCTGGACCGGAAGTATTCGGAATTTATGGAAAAGGATAGTGGTAAGTGTAAAACTATTGCAAAAATTTTTTTAAAACTGTTTAATATTTCTTACTAAAAAATATTTCTATTGTTACAGGATGGGCGCTCCAACAACTCCTCCACTTAGAATTAGGTATCAACAAGATCCAGCCTCTAAAGCCATCTTCCTACATCCCGCTGCCAAAGGAGATTGAAGCAAAGAAAGCTGTCTTGAACATCCAGAACACGGATCAAAAATGTTTCATGTGGTCAGTCCTAGCTGCCTTACACCCACTTCATTGGACTCAACATCCAAATAGAGTCGCGAACTATTTGTCTTTTGAGAACGAACTGGACTTTACAGGTATAGAATTTCCGATTAAACTTATCGACATCGCTAAGTTTGAGCGATTCAATAATATTTCTATCAATGTTTATGGACTGGAGAAACTGTTCGAAGATGGTAAAAATAGTATTGAAGTCGTGGGTCCCTTATACTTTACAAAATCTCGTAATAGGGAGCGACACGTAAATTTGTTAGTAATCAGTGATGACTATGGAAATAGTCATTACTGTTTAATAAGAAGTTTATCTCGCCTGATCTCAAGTCAATTATCCCTACATCATGGTGTTAAGTATTTATGTGATGGTTGTTTATCGTATTTTGATTCAGAACAAAAATTAAAGACTCATCAGGAGCACGATTGCGGGCACGTTTTAGCTAAAGTCCCAACGACAAATTTAAAAAAAAATAAATATGGTGAAGAGATTCCCGAGAATATTTTGAAATTTACAAACTTTGAAAAAAAATTAAAAGTGCCTTTTGTTGTTTATGCCGATTTCGAAACTATCCTTGAACCCCTGGATACAGAGGAAAATGCGCAGGATCCCGATACGTCATACACTGTGAGAACACACAAACATGTTCCGTACTCGTTCGGTTACTACATCAAATGTGACTTTGACGATGCTCATTCGATTTACCAAAGTTATAGGGGTCCGGATGCTCACAAAGAATTCGTAAAACGTTTAGAGATTGATTCTAAATTAATCTATAATCGCTTTATGAAGGAAGTAGTACCCATGACACCTATTTCTGCGGAACAAGAGAGGGAGCATCAAGAAGCTAGGGTGTGTCATATTTGCGAAAAGCCATTTGATGCAGCGTTAAACGATCGTGTGCACGAACATAGCCATACAGACGGCTCCTATCGAGGTCCCGCGCACTCTGTATGCAACCTGAATTACAAAATCCCTCAATTTATACCCATCTTTTTCCATAACATGTCCAACTTTGACTCCCACCTGTTTGTTAAGGAATTGGCTTCCAACGAAGAAAAGTTGGATGTTATCCCTCAAAACAAGGAAAAGTATATCTCCTTTACTAAACATGTTTTGGTGGATAACATCGAGAACAGAGATGGTAAACAACATCAGGTATTTTTAAAATTACGCTTCCTCGACAGTTTTCGTTTCATGGCCAGCAGTCTCGATAAACTTAGTCAAAATTTAAAACCAGAACAATGTCGAGAAGTGAGAAAATATTTCGCGGAAGAAAATAAGTTTCAGCTTATTCGACAGAAGGGTGTCTTCCCATATAATTACGTGGATAGTTTCGCGAAATTGAATGACACAAAGCTTCCATCACAAAAAGACTTTTATAACCAGCTGAAAAAAGAAGACATCAGTAACGAGGATTACAAGCGTGCTGGGGCTGTATGGAATTTATTTGAATGTAAAACTTTAGGCGAATATTCAGATATTTATTTAAAATCCGATGTACTATTATTGACAGATGTTTTTGAAAGTTTTAGAGACGTGTGCCTTAACACTTACGGTCTAGATCCTGCGCAGTACTTCACGGCGCCCTCTCTTGCGATGGACGCCGCACTCAAGTCCACATCAATTTGCTTGGAATTACTGACAGATCTAGACATGGTACACTTCTTTAAACACGGTATTCGCGGTGGGGTCAGTCAGTGTAGTGTTAGAAAAGCTTTTGCTAACAATAAATTTCTACCTCATTATGACGCTTCCAAACCTACTTCCTACATCATGTATTTGGACGCTACCAACCTCTATGGTGCGGCTATGTCTCAATATTTACCAACGGGGAATTTTAAGTGGTTAGATGAGACCGAAATTCAAAGTTTAGATTACAGGAATGTCGCGAACGATTCTAAAACTGGCTATATATTAGAGGTAGATTTAGAATATCCCGAACAGTTGCATTATTTACACAACGAACTACCCTTTTGTCCACAATCAATAGCTCCACCAGAATCAAAATTCCAAGATATTGAAAAATTAATTTCAAATTTTAAACCTAAAAGTAAATATATAATTCATTACCAAAATTTGCGTCAGGCTTTAGATTATGGGCTTAAGCTCACCAAAATTCATCGCGTTATATCTTTTGACCAATCACCGTGGCTAAAGAAATACATTGACCTAAACACAGCGATGCGCAATCAAGCGCAAAATAAGTTTGAAAAAGACTTTTTCAAACTTATGAACAACGCCGTGTTTGGGAAAACAATGGAAAATGTGGAGAAACGGGTAGATGTTAAACTTGTTTCTCATTGGGAAAATATTGGTAGAAGGTTGGGAGCCGAAGCGTTAATCTCGAAACCTCATTTTAAAGATCGCACTATTTTTAACGAGAACCTGGTAGCTATCCAGATGAAAAAACAAAAAATCACATATAATAAACCGATTTACGTGGGTTTCAGCATCTTGGAAATATCCAAGACTATTATGTATGACTTTTTGTACGGGTATATTAAGCCAAAATACGGCAACAACGCGGTATTACTCTACACTGATACCGATTCCCTTGTGTTAAAAATTACAACCGAAAATTTCTATAGCGATATGACACAAAATTTAGATAGATTCGATACGTCTAATTTCTCACAGGAAAATCCACATGATGTTCCTGTAAACCAGTCAATTTTGGGCAAAATGAAAGATGAGTATGCAGGAAAAATCATTTGGGATTTCTACGGTACCGGGGCGAAGGCATATTGTGTAAATGTGGAGGGAAAGTTAACCAAAAAAGCTAAGGGAGTTCCTGACTACGTCACCCAATCCGAACTGACTCTGGACGATTATAGGGAAGCGGTTGACGTAGAAGGAACTCAGATTCATCGTCAGATGAACACTTTCCGTTCGCATTTACACGATATGTATGTCGAACTGAAAAATAAGGTAGCGCTATCACACGCGGACGATAAGCGTTACCTTATTCCCGGCGACTTGGAGAACACGCTTGCTTGGGGTCATAGAGATATTGAAAAGTATAAGGAATCATCGGAAATTCCATGAGCGAAGACTGATCACGGGCAGCTAACTTTCCTTCAATCCCCCTTTGGTAGCTAAATGTATGACTTTCGAGGCTGTGATATTAGATTAAGCATATATGTTATTTATTTTATTATTTATTGTATTCATTTATTCCTACCCTATTTATTGTATTAATGTATTTCACCCTAGTCTACCCTATTTATTGTATTCATTTAGTTACTGTATATGTATATTTTACCTAAGTTTACCCTAGCTTTATTTTTCTATTATTTGTTTATATGTATATTTTACCCAAGTTTACCCTATTTTTTTTATTTTTACATTGTTTGTTTATATGTATATTTTACCCAAGTTTACCCTATTTTTTTTGATTTTTTATATTGTTTGTTTATTTTACTATATTTACTATTTCCAGACCGCTGTTCGGTCAGATTTTTTGCTTTTTTAACTTATTTTACCCAAGTTTACCCTTTTTTGATTTTTATATTGTTTATTATTTTACTCTATTTACAGACCACTGTTCGGTCACATTTTGTGTTTTTTTCACTTTTTTTACACTTTAATAAATTTTTGTGTTTATATTGGTGTTTTATTTCCTTAGTTAGAACAAAGAAAAACAAATTAACGTTAGACTATTTATTTAGTAACAGTATAATATTCAATATTAAGCTTATACAATTCATAAACATGTTTTGCAAATAGGTGTATTAGCTTCTCGGTCCATCGAAATAGATACTTGTCTGTTGTGGCATCTTCAAACTTGAGACTTCTCTTCTCACCATTGCGATGAAACACTAGCGTGTACTGTCCAATTATCATAAATATATCTACCCAATGGGTATTGAAACAATCAAAAGTGCTTAAAAATTCTTCAAATTCCTCACTAGAGAAAGAAATTTTGCCATAACCAATAGTATCCAAAATTACTTGTTTGCGTTCCTCTTCGGACGTAGTAAAAATGACAGTTATAAAGTCATCAATCTCGTAAACTCGGTTAGGCTTAGTCTTAAGAACTTTCGCTGGAACATCAGGACATCTAGAGGACGATTCAAACACCCTATCCCAGCTGGAAGAGGAGGAGGAGGAGGAGGAGGCCGCCATTGGTAAGTTGAAATGGTAAGTTTCGAAAACAATCTAACCACAGATTTATATTCTTGGTAAAACTTAATATCTCTTTTCAGCTTGCGTATTTTTTTCAAATGTTCGTCTAATCTAACTGACAAGTCGACTGTCTTTGTCATAAGCTCGAGACTAAATGATCAAATTTCTCAAGGGGGGCCTAATAATATAGGATAAAATTAAACATGTAATACAGTTTAACTTCTTTATTTAGGTAAAAAATCATAAATATATTCATACAAAATTTTTGAATTCTTAGCACTACAAATACAATATTCTAAAGCATGATAAGAACACGTGGTTTTACTTAGAGCTAATTTCGGTACAGCAACACTGCCCCCAGTAAATTCTAAATTAACAATATCGGGTATATGCTTAAGATATTTCATCGTGGAAAAAGTTTCCAGTAAGAAGGTCTTCTTTACATGCCCCTTCACATAGATGACATCAACATCCCGTAGATCGTTGTAGATAATGCGGTGAAGTTCATTGTAATCGGTTTCGCCGGAATTGTAGTATAAACCATGTCGGTTCCCATATAGAAACATCACTTGCTTCTGGCAATCATAGGACAGCTCATAAAACGGCTTAACGGGTTTGAAAAGATAGTTCCGTATTTGCTTTCCATCGTAAATAGCCAATTCTTTAGCTTGAAATTCTGGAACGCTGAATCCCTGAACGTCAACCACAACAAACTTCATCGTGCTGAGAGGGTTGAATAGTAACTGATTACAACAGATCACGTACTTGACCTGTTAAAGCCTGATACTCGAGAACTCGATCATGAATAATTATACAAAAGGCACGGGATTAAATATTTGGTTACAATAAAAATATATCTAGTTATCCAATTGCATGATGATTGTGCGGCAATCATAGATAACCCCACTAAATTTCGGCGATAAAACGCAAAATTGTCATTAGGGTTCCAGTCATTAGTGACCCAATTTTGTAACGGGGATACTAAAGACAGATTGGGGTCCTAGTGACAATTTCTGTTCTATTTCAGAAATGAATGGCGAAACTAACTCAAAATGTCAACTAGACGTTGCTTCATTAGTGAGAAAGCTAAAAATAATGAAAAAAATGCTTATGAGAAAAGAAAAAAACTCGAGCGGCAAGAATATGAAGAAAAGAAAAATAGGGAAAGGCAGCGATATTCTGACAAGAACAGATTAAGAGGTATGGTAAAGCACGAAGACATCGACCATGCTTGAGTGGAGACATCTTCTAGTAGCAAAAATTAAGAAAAAAGGAAAAACATCCAATTTCTATAATTGCTAATGCCTTTCCATCTCTGAATTAAGAAACTATACTAGTACCATTAATTTATTTAAAATTTTCTCTTTTATTTGATATCCAACACGTCGTTTATCATATTAGAGGCCTTTTAGTCACCCTATCTTCGGAGGGTGGTTTAAATTTCTACAAATATACACGGTGTACACGTGACAAGTGACAAGTGACAGCTGATATACTTTTACTTATATCTTAAGACGTCATCTTTAGCACGTGACCTATTTTATCCAATTCTTTTCAGGCATTAAGGCAATGTACTTAATAAGCGATAACTCAGGAACGAGCTGATCGATTGACTTCGAGTTTTCTCCAAACGAAATATTAAGTTTCACATTTAACAAATGACAAGTCTCAAATCGTTAGTTGAAGGTAAACAGAACCCCTAATACTGGTTTCGACTAACTCCTTCTTCGTTGTTGACGCGACTACTTTTTACTATTTCAGCCATGCTTCTCGCTTGACGGTTTGGAGTTGTTGTTTATACTGGTAGAAAAAAGTCATGAGGTATAAAGAACTATTTATTTCGCTCTATACTTTTACATTATTTGTTATAATATTACTTAGTAAATCTTTGAGTTGTTCTAAAAGCCCTATATTAGGACATTTAATACCAAAGAAATTAAGATTCATCTTTCCTGAACTAACGAGGCTGTTGGTAAATTCATTATATTCGAAATACATGCCGTTTTGAAGGAAGTATAAACGACCATTTGTGTATCGAAATACGCCATCTACTCGAGCAGAAACGCCCGGAAAAAGTTCTGATATTAGGTGTGTTTCTTTCGGTCTAAAGCTACATTCATCCATGCCCCATACCACAAAGTTATTGATAAACAAATAGGTTCGTCCCTTATTAGTGTTAACTGCTGCAGAAATTATCGTTTTATCACCTCTTCTAGCAAGCATATTAATATTTTCCGAGCGTATTAATTTAAAGGTTCCATATTCAAAAAAGTAAATTGTATCACCCACAATGGTAACAATTTCGCCATTGGGTCTTTCATAAATAGCTGTAATGTTTTCTAAATCTTTTGGCAAGAATGACAAGTAATCAGTTATCAGGAAAGGCTTGTTATTAATTTCTTTGTTATTTAAATTCAGCATCCACACATATTTTTCATAAAATATGTACAACTTATTTTTTACCACTAAAAATGTGTTAAGTGTTTTCAAATTTAAATCACATAACTCTGGTCGTATCGCGATTTTCTGCGTTGTTGTTTGCAAACTCGGAGTTTTTTCCGTTGGTTCCAGTGGCGGCGGCACAGGCTTTTTTTCTGTTGGTTTCATACTTGGTGGTGGTGGTACCGGTTTTTCCGTTGGTTTCGTACGTGGCGCCAATGGTTTTTCTGTTGGTTTCGTACGTGGTGGAACAGGTTTTTCCGTTGGTTTCGTACGTGGTGGTGAAGGTTTTTCTGTAGACGGCACCAAAGGTGTCTTTGCAGGTATGGGATTCGGTAGCGATGGTATAGGGCGTGTGATTGGTCCATAGAGTTGTTGTATGCCAAATATATCATCCGTAGATAGGTTATTGCGTTCTTGGTACCATGGAAGCATAATCGCATCCGGATCCCTTGAGTGCTCTAAGCCTAGAGCATGGCCAATTTCATGTACCATTACCCCCAATAAATTGTAGTGTGTGTTATCAAAAATTGTTGTCATAAAACTCCATGGAATGAGATTATTTAAATGAATTTCTACATTACTGCCACCGTCGGGGAAATAAGCATGTCCTAACACTGGCTTGGATAGCTCGAATGGACAGGAGCTATTTTCATTTGTCATTGAGTGGTTTGCGTACTCAAAGGCGATAGTTATGTTTGCATCCTTCTGTTCTGTCCGGGTAAAGCGAAGGTTGGATGCTGCTTCCCAGATCCCAAAGGCACCCGTTGCTGCTCTCCGATATGGATAACGAGATGTAGCATATGTTGGAGGATAAATATTCCATGTTAAATCTGTGCTAGACCACTTTGTAGGATGTGTTTGAAACTGCGCTATATCTATAACGCCACATCGGGGTTTGCGCATCAGGTTTATAGTTTTTTCGTTTAAAGTTCCATCTGCGGGCAACTCATAGCTTTCTTGGAATTGTTTCAAACCTCGAGATATTGCCATCAAAGAGTTGCTGGTATTCGTGTTGTTAAGGTACCCATATTGCACTAAATATTTCCATGCCTCTGCTTGAGTGAACGGTTCTTCTTCTGATTTTAACTCATATTCGTCATATTTAACTTCATCTGTAGTAGTAGGTATTCCTTCTTCTTCGCCTGATGTTGATTCTGCGTGTACAGTACTTCCAAGCACTAGGGTTAATATTATTAACAGCTCCATCTTGCAAAAAGGCTAAACTAATAAGTCCGTCTTGTTGAAAGGTGTATCTTGGACTGATTATTTTAGAGTAAGTGATGCATATTTCTAACAACTAAAACACAAACTATTTTAATAAAATTCTATTACACCAAGTTTTTCAAGTTCTTTCAGAATCGATATTATTTTTCCAAGGTTATTATTGTTTCCAGTCTTTTCTGCTTCTAAATATTTTAACTTATCAACTAACTCATTCACATCCTCGTACTTTAATATTTCTTCCTTCCATGGATATTCTTCTTTATTTCCAAGTTCTCCAAGTAGAACCTTCTCTTTTGGCATTTTCGAGACTGTTGGTAAATTCTTTAAATTGGATGTACAACTTCTCTGAGGTGGAAATAGTTTTGATACAATGTGTTTATATTTCCAACTCCCGCTTGAGCTGGTGTGTGCGTTTCGATAGAATCCCCGCCGATGGGCACTGGTTAGTAAGAGTAGTTCCTTGTAATCCGCTAACTCGTTCTCCGTATATTCTTCCGGCTTCTTTTCGGTTAATAACTTTAACAGACCATCTGATAGAGGATATTTTTCATTCTCAATCAATAAAATGTTATCGTCAAATTCAACCGGTGTGTTTCCAATAAGCCACTTTGATCCATCTGCGCGAAAACCAAACACGTTTTCACCGGTCATTGCTGCTAGTTTTAATTTAATTTTACGACTTGCCATCTTTATCGCTATGACGTATGCGGTACTAATGGGGGATGCTAACCGATGTTAATGCCTTTATTTGTACACAACGACCACACTACACCCACACAACGCCAACACAACGTCTACACTGCGCCTACACAACACCAACACAGCGCAAAACACCTACACAACAAGAAGACAAACGTCCCACAACCATAACACAAACGCAACACGACGTTGTTGAGAATGGGGCTCTACTTAAGTTACAAATTTCACCTGTGCCATTCCCATGCCCCCTGCATGCGTTTACGTATATGATCGACATCCTCGTAGATTAATGTATGCATTAAGATTTCGGAACCAAATCGGTGTTAAGCATGTCTGAATTTGTGTAAGTACCGCCTCGATGCCAGTTTTGGTAAACCCCATCACTAAATCTCCTCGTTTAGACAATCGGACACTATCCGAGCCCCCATAGAACGCTACTGCCATCTTTCAGATAACCAATAAATAAACCCTGTTTCTAGCAGCTTTGTTTATTGGTGATCTGGTTCTCCACAAGCAGGTTAATAAAATCACACATAAATACAAATAATGCAAACTTTTTATTTCATACATCTAGCTACATTTCTATGGATAATTTTTCTAAGAGTTTTAAGTTTATCGGGAGCGTTGTAAAAGTATTGGTGTGTTGTGTTTGTTCTCTGGAACTGATTAAAAATATCTAGCATTAGTGCTGCCTCCATATCTGTGTTTATACTAGGATCTTCTTTGTACACAAACTTCGTAAGGTCTGCAGATGGCATCATATGTTTAATAAATTTCACGGTAGGATCGTAAATTTCTCCTTCAAATACGTTCCAAAAATGAATGTTACCTTCTATTTCCTCATAGAAAATCTTTCCACATTTTGGCTCTACATGTACATTATATTTTTTAGCAAGTTCCCAAACCATTAAAGTTGCCGGTAAACAGGATCCATAATACTGGTTCCGACTGAATACTTCTTCAATGTTGGCAAGAATAGTTTTTAATATTTCCGCCATGTTAATTGTCTGCCGGTCAACGGTATACTAACCATTTCTTATCAGCTATTCCACTTAGATTACAAATTTCGTATACATCACTCCCTATCTTTGTATTGTTCCTCATCTTCTTTTCTCTGATAAATAGGTTTAGAAAAAAAACAGACGATCGTAGAGCCCATCAGTTCTTCGGTATTCAATATCGCCCACTTGGATATCGCTATTTTTCAAAAACAATCAACCCGTAGCTCTCCCCGTTTCCATGTATCAGTTTCGATATCCTGCTTAAGACCCTGTGTGAGATCACTATCAGCTAACTCTCCAATATTTCGATATATCTTCTAGAACAATTTTCGGATCTTGATTGATAAAGTCTGAGTTTGAGTGTCTGTAGATTGTTTCTCTATTAGCAAGTACGACTACGAATTACTGTTTCCAGAAACAAGCCCTATTTCTTAGTTGTTCCATAGCTGTTCAGGAGTTGGTTTCCGAAACAGGGTATGTTTTTAGATGTTAAGTGGTTGGGTGGTTAAGTGGTTGGGCAGTTAGACGTTTAACTGGTTCCCTGAAACAGGGGGGCTTGTTTCGTAGTAGTTGTTTTTCGATGGTTCCTAGTTATTTCCCATAGCTGTTTAGGAGTTGTTTTCGGGAACAGAAGTCTGTTTTTTAGTTGTTTTCAGAACCCGGATCTGTTTTAGCAGTTAAGTAGTTAAGCAGTTAGGCGTTTAAGTAGTTTCCTGAACCAGGATCTGTTTCTTCGTTGTTTTCAGCTGTTTCCTAGTTGTTTCCAGAACCAGGAGGTTATTTCTTAGTTGTTTTCCTAACCCTGGTATGTTTTTAGCTGTTTTTCGCTGTTCTTTCAGACGTCGAGTGTTATACTGAATCTTGAGGGTTTAGGGTTTGATATGAGTATCAAACTTGTTGTGTACTGTTGTATAAGTCCTATTGACGGCTTTCTGTCAAAAGAAAATCGTCTATATCTACGTATGCAATTATTAAAGATCTTTGAACGAAATTTTTATGTGGAATTCAGTCCGAAAGGGGAAATGTACTGGATGCTTATTTTTTCGCAGATAAATGTCTGCTTCTTCGTAGCATCATTAGTACCCATATATTTTTGAAGAAAATAGTCTGTATGTTGTTTATATGTTGGACAGTTAGACGTTTAAGTGGCTCCCTGAAACAGTGGGGGGGATCTGTTTTTAGCTGTTTTTCTAGAAACAGGGTCTGTTTTTTTTTCGCTGTTTTTTCGGAACAGGGCCTGTTTTAGCTGTTTTTCCCGAACTGGGTTTGTTTTTTCGCTGTTTTTCCCGACCCGGGTCTGTTTATATTTTGTCTCTCTTTTTTTCTATCTCTTTCTCCGTTTTGACTAGCCCTAGTATACCTCCACGGGTATTTTCGTACTTACAAAGTATATCTTTCATAGTTTTTGGCTTCTTTTCCTACGATTTCAACGAGTCTCTCTCTCTCTCTCCCACACATTCGGAATCCTTCCCTTCCTACCGTTAGAGCACTTATCTGAAAGTCGTATTTTAGCCCCAAAGACCTGCATCGATGATCTTCGTCAAGAATTTCGAAAAGTTTTTACGTCAGTCGCAACATCTTTTCCTCGTACTAATTCTACCCTACCCCATCTTTATCCGAAACTCTGAACCGTATTTCTCATTTACTTGTATTCCTAGTCCTAACTTGTTTACTATTATTCACTAATTTTGTATATAAATTTGCTCAATCTCGATGTCTTGTGGTTAAATCACCAATTTTTCTAATTGTTGGTTTTCTTACATATTCGTACCTCGAAAGACACGTCTAAATTAACCTTACCTCGTGCTGAGTCATTTTAGCTCGCTTGAGTTGGGAATTTTCCACTAATGATGCAATCTTTCTCTTATGTACTATTGTTTTAGGCTCTTTTAACTTGATATAATCATCCGACAGATAATATTTTAACAATAAAATAAAGTTAATAATTTCTAACACCCCTCTTTATACAGCCCTGTTTAAACAGAGGTGTTTTTTAAACAGGGCTGTTTAAACAGAGCTGTTTAAAAAGAGATATTTAAACAGGGGTGTTTAAACCGCCTAGTTTAAACAGAGGTGTATTTAAACAGGGTAGTTTAAACAGGGTTGTTTAAACAGAGCTGTTTAAACAGGGTAGTTTAAACAGGGTTGTTTAAACAGAGCTGTTTAAACAGGATAGTTTAAACAGGACTGTTTAAACAGAGCTGTTTAAACAGGGGTGTTTAAACAGCTCAGTTTAAACATTGGTGATTTTAACATGGGTTGTTATTAACTTAAATAATATTCCTAAATTATATATTTCATCGAAAATTTCGTATACAGAGTGATGCGAAAAATTTAAAAATATTATTTTTACTATCAGTCAAGATTTTTGACAAATACTTTCAAAGGCAATGTCTGTACTGCCTAGAAAAGTATCATTTTTACACGTAAATCTCCATAAGAAAATTTAAGGTTCGATTTGCATTTTTCTAACCATTTTAAGGCGTGGCACTTTTCGGACACCGTTCAGTCCACCGTCGTGTTAGATGAGTTGGGGTAGAATATTAAGGATATTTTTTAGAGGGGAAGGTGATTAGTAGATAAGAAATTACTAGGAATTAATTAGCTGATTAAAAAAATGATAAGAGTTAATGGGATAATAGTATTAGAAATAATATTAATACATTCTATTTCTTCACACATTTTAAAATCTTAATTTTTACCGATCGGTTCTACGTACATATTTGCTTCGATCTAAACACACATACCGACTGTTATTTTGCAAGTAAATAACTTTTTCAACTAATTACTATTCTCCTGATAAGGACGGAAGTTGCGAAGGCCGACGGCTTCCACCGTCCTTATCGCTGTATACTCATTTCTATTGCCACTAAACGACATGTAAATACGTTTTGATTTCCTTGTAAACAATTTCAAATTAAATCATTAATTTTCTTTAATTGCTAATGCCCTTACCTCTCGGAATTAAGAAACCCGAATAGTGTTATTACTTTATTTAAATTTTTCTCTTTTCTTTGATATCCATCATGACTTTTACCATATTCGACCCCCTTATCATCAACCGGAAGTGCTACCGTCGACTGTTTAAACGGGTGTGTTTAAACAACCCTGTTTAAACAGAGACGTTTTTAACAGGGTAGTTTAAACAGGGCTGTTTGAACAGGGCTGTTCAAACAGGGGTGTTTCAACAACTCAGTTTAAACATTGACGATTTTAACGTGAGTTGTTTAGTTGTTATTAACTTAAATAAAATTCCTAAATTATATATATTTCATCGAAAATTTAGTATACAGGGTGATGTAAAAATTTTGAGATCTAATTTTTTACTAGTTCCGATGATCTAATACCTATTTTTCTATTACCAAATCCCCTAATATTCATAACCTATATAATTAATCCAAAATTTACTATACAGGGTGATGTAAAAATTTTGAAATCTAATTTTTTCCTCAAAGTCGAGATTTTTGAAAACTAATTTGACAAATCGAAAGATCTGCTCCGTCACTATCCCCCATGCGAATTTCGGCTCTCCACCATCAGCCGTTAGGTCGCTAATCGCAAAAAACTATATCTCCGGAACCCTAAGGCCGATCGACGCCATTCTTTTTTTAAACGTCTTCGGACACCGCCCTGAATACGTGACGTATCTTAAATTTTTATTCTGACGTTTAACACGTGACTGGTGACAGTTGACAGGTCTTCAATGACAGGTGACAGCTGACATATTTTTACGCATGTCTTCTGATGCCATTTTGAACACGTGACCTACGTTAAATTTTAATTTTGGCGTTTCAAAAGTGACAGGTGACAGTTGACAGGTCTTAAATGACAGGTGACAGCCGCCATACTTTTACGCATGTCTTCTGACGCCATTTTGAACACGTGACGTATGTCAGTTTTTATTTTAACGTTTCATAAGTGACAGGTGACAGTTGACAGATCTTAAATGACAGGTGACAGCTGACATGCTTTTACACATGTCTTATGACGTCATCCTTCATACGTGACGTATGTCAAATTTTAATTTTGACATTTGACAAGTGACAGGTGACAGTTGACAGGTGACATTTGACAGCTGCGCGCGCAGGTTGGGTTTGCTGACGTAAGATCCAGTGACGTAGACTTCGATGACGTACTTGAAATTTGCACCTGCGCAAAGGTGGCCGAGCTATGACGTCATAGATCACAAGATAAGATCCCACCGGTGGACGGTGGGCCGTGAACTCCCAAACTTTCACTACTGACGTAGGGTGCCAAAATCACTCGAGTGCAGCCAAAACAAAAATAAAGTTCATATTATATCATACGAGCCTTCCTAAAGAACTATTATCCCTTAACAAATGCAGCTAAAAATAGCTTCTTCTTTTATTATAACTTTGAAACATTATAACTGATATTCGGAAGTTCAATAAATAAACTGTAATCCTATTTTACTTATTCATAAGTTATTGCCCTTTACATTGGCAGGATGTAGCTCACTTATTGAATATGCGTAAAAATTGCAACTATGAAATATTATAGTTCCTTTATAAAATCAAACAATTACTTGAAATAACGACACTATTATCTAGTCAGCAAAATTGCGCTTTCTGACCTAAAGTCAACGCTTCCCAAAAAGAGGGGAAAACTGCTGACTGGGTGATAGGGCGATCGGAAAGACGATAGTTGGAAAAGACACTAGTGCACGATCCTCGGTCCGATGCGTTCGTGATTGTGATAAACTGTAGAAGAAATCTTCAAAATTGTAATGAAATAAATAAAAAAATAAGTTGTCTTTCGAGAGTAAATTATAAGATCCCTTAATTTTTATGCATATTCAATAAATGAGCTACATCCTGCCAATGTAGAGGGCAATATGAATAAGTAAAATAGGATTATAGTTTATTTATTACCCAATCAAACCCAATCAAAACTGCCAAATATTGATCTATGAAATATTATTGATTTATCCACATGTGACAAAAATTCTTATTCTTGAGCCAGACAAGCTATAAATACGTATTAAAGACAATACATTTCTTTCCAAGGGCAAATTGTTAACTTTTTCCTGCCGCAAAAATAGTACTCACCATCCATAACTAATTTTTATGTTTATTTCAAGTAAACACCTCACTACTCCTCGAGGCTTACATATTTTTGGACAGTGGGTATACTCAGCTTAGCTTCGTAAATTAATCATTTTTGCAAACATTGTTTGGGGTTCTATAAATAATTTTTCTATGGTTGTAGTATTCGAAAATAACCTTTAAGAATTTGTTCACATTCCACGAGATAATCCATCAATTTTAAAATTGTTAAATAAATTAAGACAGAAGCTTTTGTAACTTAACTTTTATCATGACACTTCTTCTTTACAAAACGTGTTTAAAGTTACTCCAAGGACTTCAAACTTCTCCCGAAGTTATCCAATAAACTTCGCGTTGTTATTAGTTTACCAAGATTTGTCAGACAAATAAAGACAATGCTCTGTATGTCTTTTACTTTGGTGAAGTGGGTGGAAGAAACAATGAAAAAGCGTATATAAAAAGTTAACCCACTTGTAAGGAATAGCATAACATCGCTCATTCTATTTTCGGAAACGATATGATTAACTTGGAAATCAAGTTCGATAATTGATTAGGACTAAATTTATTTCCAATAACTATGTGTGTTCTGTGTAGGAGAACCAATTACAGAAGGGATTCTTTTCATGGCCCGAGGAACTACGGTATCACCTTTTATCTACATACATGTAAGACATGACATGTGTAAAAATCACAATTTTTGTGTTGTTGCTTTTACAAATTCCCTAGACCGTACTCCGTACACTGGATTCAACGAGTGGAAGTAAATTTCTTGCTTTAAAATTTTTACGTAAAAAAAGTTTAATAGGTAATCTCCGCCGATTCCTGGAAAAAGTTATCTCGTTATTTTTTAATTATACAGTTTGTTTATCAGTGCTCATATAGAAATACAAGGGATGCTTTTTAAGGGAGATTATGTGGGTAAGAGTAAATTTCCATAAAATAATAAAACAACAACGAAACTTCGTATATTTTTTCTTCTTGGGCTCTCTCTTTTCCTCACTTGACATGGGGTCGATATTCCTGGTTAATCGTTCCCACAACAGTACGTGCATTGCAGGCTTTTACTATTTTAATTCTTAGATGTCTCTTCTTACCTGTTGGTCATACCACTGTGGAATTATTTCCTGCTATACAGAAAATAGGGTACTCGAAACGCGTATAGGGGCTTTGGAATCAAAGCAGTACTCGCAGTGTACACGGCATCACTAGGTGTTTAAAAACTATAGTTCTAATCTATAATATAATATAATCTAACATTTGTAGTTAGAGCATGGACGAACTCACGCGTGTCCGCAGGTTAAATTAATCGCGTGGCGAATAGTATTTTTAAATACACGTTATATTTTGATTTTAGCAGCATTTTTGCTGCCCATTTCGCTTCGAGCTTTGAAGCTAAGAGACGTGCTAGACTTAAACCAATAATTCCAGCAAAATGGACGTTTAAATGGAAGATTACCTAACTGCGAACATAGGAATCGTCCGGACGAATTTATCTATGGTCGTATTAACTGCGGTGATGGTCAAAACTGTCTGTATCTAACGTGTATTTAAAAATAGTATTCTCCACGTGATTGATTTAACTGCGCACATGAGTGAATTCGTCCATGCTCTACCCATGTTCGCACCAAGCTGAACCTTTCTGTATATATAAAATAACATGTCCTGACTGACTGATTCATCATCGTCGAGCCGAAACCTCTGAAGCTATAAATATGAAATTTTGTCAGTAGTTTTATTTTATATTATAGAGATTCACTAAGAAGGGATTTTGAAAAAGTTTGTAAAGAAGACATATAAATAATTCCCGTATCAACTTAAGACATTGCAAAAATATTTTACTAAACAAATTATTAAATACCTATTTTACCGATTTTTAAAATTCAACCCAAATGGGGAAAGGGGTGTTAAATTTCGTATAGAAAAAATTTAAATAACGAGCGTATCAACTTGAGATGTTGCATAAATAGTTAGAGTTAGTATATTTATATTTTTATATAAAATAATAGTTTTGCTCAGCAATGTACAGTTCTAAGTACTTATACTTTTTACTTGCTTTCCTGTTTAATTTCTTAGCTTTTGATGCGCCAAAAATATTAAATATTAACACCCAAAGTAATAAAAACCAATAAATTCTTACATAGTAAACGAAAAACTTCCAGCGCTTTAGTAACAAAAAATAACAAATGTTCCCAATAAAGAACTTTATAAAGCTTAGCTACAGCAAACTTAGCCAATACTACCATTTAAATGCTAATTCTTTTCCAAAGTTTTCGATAATCGCTTGAGCAATTTATTTCTGCTGATGATAAAAAAAAGTTCAGGTCTTATTTAAACAAGAATTATTTGCTGTCGTGAGTTTATTAAAACGGTTCTTAAGCGGTGTTTAAGGATTCTTAAAATTTAATTACTTTTAGCAAATATTGGGGTCGTTTGGAGCATTTTATCCACTCAAAAATTGATTTGATCACGTTTTTAGAATCATCGTTTTTTTTTAATTGTATAGGAATCATTCCTTCGTCAAGTTTAGTAACTCAATTAAGGTTTACTTTTAATTTTCTTTGTATTTGAGGTAACAAACCTGCACCTTAAGAAGGTTTATTTCGGAGGGGGCTACATGAAATTACTGAAGTAGGTTTAGTAGTGAAAAATCAGCATGGAGTTGTACTTTGTTGGGTTGAGAAAATTTTCGATCAAAAAGACTCCAATTATGAAGCCTCAGGCTCAGAGCTAAACAACCCCATTTTCTCTATTTCATCACAATGTACAGGGTGTTATAAAAACATGTGCCATCGTTCGTGGCAAGATTCTTCACCCAAAAAGATATTTAAAAAAAAGACAGAAAAATTAAAAATAAAATTAACACTATTTCAGAGACGAAGAAATGGCGGACTCATTTTGATAGGAATTATTTGTCTAATTTTTGGTGAAGAATATCCCCAATCCAAGCAATGATACAAAATTTTATGTATATTTTTACAGAATTCCTTCCTAATGAAATTTTTGAGATTTCGTGAATTAAATTTTATTTAGAGATGCCTAAATTTGTTTACATAAGTTTTAAAAACTGTTACGAAGAGTTTAAAATGGCAAATCTCGCTAAAGATAAAGACTAAAATTAACTTTTTAAAACCAATTTAAGTTTATAACAAATTTTATTAAGTTTCCAACGTCTATTTAATTTGTTCGTAGGTTTTACGTCAATGAAGAAAACATTAAAAACAAGGGTTGGCAATCTAATCGATATTGCTAAATTTGTCGATATACCATTCAAATGAAAAAACAGTTGCTTTTAGCGATATTAATAAGGTATAGTACCTTTCTTAAGTAAAAAATGGAGGGAAACAAGAATTTATATTTAGAAATTGTGTACACCAAAGCAAAAAGAAGTTGGGACGTCTTAAAATGGCATTTAATGCCGTATATGACACCCCTACAAAATACATACAGCAAATTTGAAATCGAATTTGCTTTATACATTCCAAAGGGCTCTCGCCTACCAAATTTTGTGGATTTATTTAGTATTTTTCAAAACATATCGCTACAAATGTAAAATAAAATTTTAACTCTAACACCCTGTATCAACTTTTGTACTAAGATAAGATAGGTTAAATGGGCCTAAATTAAACCAGGGACGCCACTGCTAGAGTGTGGCCCATTCGTAACCAAACACCCTATATATTTATGATCAACCGTTCTCCCAAAAATAGCGGGTGGATCGTTTTGGGACTTTATTAAGCAGCGGATCCATATTTCCTCTTTGATTCTCTCAAACCCATGTTGCGGTATTACAATTCTTCTGACTGTTAAATAAGTCTGATTCTTCCCGTATCACATCACTGTCACTGCAGAGTAATTTAATTAAGTAATGACATAAAATAAATTACAATTACTAGTTTGCTAAAAGCACATGCAAAATAAAATATCTCCATCGTATCATTTAGCTTGTTTTATTTTATTAGGAAGGCGGTACTGAAGAGGGTTAAAATTAGACTAAATTTCCATAAAACTCGTTTTCTTTAAGCTTGAGTGGACTAAACTTATGCTAAAACCAATTTAATCTCGAAAAATTCAATTTGAAAGTAAGAAAAAAAGATTTAAAGATATGTATTTTAACAGCGTTGAACGTTGTGCTAAGAAAAAAAATGTTTACTTATTTATTAAAGTATGGACGTTGTTACTAAATATCATTGTCAGGTTTTAGTTCATAATGAACTTATAACTAGAAAAGGTACACACAATAAAGATAATCTTAAGTTAACCTCGAAAATCCCCTCTAAATCTTGCTATTTTACTATGTGCAGGTCTCGAGATTTTTGCATTTTAAAACTCACTCTAATTGATAGCAACTAGTCCCCATTGGGTCGAATATTTAATAGTATTAATTTTGAAGCTCAGGTTTGCTCAGGTTTGTCGTGAAATAACCTTAGCGGTTTTTGCCACCGTCATTCAGTGAATTATGGTTAATATTTCCTGGATACTTATGGATAAATATCCGTTTTAGGTTATAAAATATTGTCGCTGACTGATTTTTTAGTTCTCTAAATAGTTCTGTGTAATAGTTCAATCTAAATTTCGAAAATTACAACGTTTTTTATAATTTAGTTTAAGAACATAATCTTGATGACCAACCCACTATTTTAACGGTTGTTTATGGTGTAATTTAAATAAAATCATCCCTTGTTAGAAATATTTAACCACAAGAACTATTACTTCTTTCAAATAATGCATGCAAATCTACGGTCTCTAAACATCTTTTTAATTAAACCTAATTTATTGTTTAACTTTTCTCAAATTATAACTTTTGTATTTGTACTACGCCACTGACTATAAAAGAATAACATGCCTTTCCTGAAACTGCAAAAAGTTTTATTAAAGTCAAACCAGCTTGACTTCGGGGCGGTTTTTCTGCACTTTGGGGTGTTACAGAGGAAGAAGTTTGAAAAGTTTTACGTTCATTAAACGAATTACCTAACTGAAAGTCAAGTAAGAAGTTTTGTTGCTCTACCGCGGCTGGTTGAAAGATCGAAGAAGTAAAGACTTTAACAAGGCATATGGGTACTAAGTATACCTATTTTTAAAAAATACTTTTAAGGTGCCCACCTTCGTAGTACATTATTACTAGGGACCGGATTTTCTTACGAGGTCGAAAAAAGGTCATGATCAACCACTGGCGCGCATAATTTTTGAAAATATAGTAATCGTTTATTAACTGTATAATAACCACATGTTCCATTTATTTGTTCCAACACTTTAAATTACATGAATTGCTTGAAATCATTAAGCCTGGTACTGACTTGAACAATTTGTCGCGAACGACCAGTTTTCGCGATAAAATGTTCTAGTCAGTACCGCTTGACACCTCAGAAATCATGAAAGAAATCAACTGATCAGCTTGGACGGGATATAGACCGCATTCATGTTCGCAAGAATGGCTTGTTTTGAAATTTTAAAAAGATACTGTAGGCGCGAATAAGAAACTCCTGTTGCTATAAAACGGAATGTTACTGCTAGTCTTTCTTTTGCATTAATGGCTTTCCTAAAGTTGGCATCTTGCCACTTAATTTTTGGACCGATGGCATAAAGTAAAAATTCAAAATCCTTCTATGCCACACGCATAAAATTGTTAAAATGTCCACTGCCTTCTTGTCTTTTTTTATCTGAGACACTAAGTACTAACGTACCGTTGGTATCTAAAGAAAACGAAATTGTAATCTACTGACGCGGGATTTAAACGATTGAAAGTTTGGAGGGGAAGGGAAAACATCTGCAGGCATATTTGCTCCATAATCTGGAGACCCTGGGTATGACTGAGCGAGAGAAGTGGGATGTTATAGGCTTTTGTAGCTGGACAGTAAAGGAACGCATACGTGATGCGCCTGAAAATATTTTTTTCCAACTTTCAGTAAAAAGATTTCCCACATGCCAAGAACTCTGTGGGACAGAATATATATACACATATATATATATATATATATATATATATATATATATATATATATATATATATATATATATATATATATATATATATATATATATATATATATATATATATATACATATATTTTTTTTTTTTCGTCGAATTTCGACTGGTTCGATCTCGTAACTTTAAAGTCAAAGCCTAGTTTAACTAAGAAAACCCTTTTAATTGATTTTCTGGGTATATTTTTTAGCTAGAATTTTTGTTTACATATTTAAATATTAGAGAAACAAATTAAAATCTTAATTAAGAAGACCCTTTTTTTCTTAACAATAAAATTCTAGTCTGTGGTAAAAATAAAACTGTTACTTGATGAACAAGATTGCTCTTCGTCGTCAGATTTTAATATAGAGTTTTAGAAATGCAAAAGTAAGGAAAGAGTTTTTAATTAGAAACTAGAAAGGCATAAAATGAGTTTTCAAATATTTCCTTTTTCAAGCTAGTATTATTTAATTTAGGACGATTTTTTTGTGGATTTGGTAATAACGTTAGTATGCTGAAGTGGAGGCGCTATTTAGATACCTATACAAGTTGTCTGCGGATGAATTTGCCTACACTACAATACTACAAAAAGGCCCCTTAATTTCAAACCTGGCAGTTAAAATTGTGACAATAAAGTTTTAAATGTCAGAAAATGTGTGTCACCTTCACTTCTTGATTCGAAAGGATGAAAAATGACCATATAAGACGTAGCAAGGCCTTTATTAAATGCTTGCTACTCGCTAATAAACTACACGGTAATTTCAACACTTCAAGCTACGAGTAATAATAATAGCTTGCCCTAAGTTTATCTATTTAACAGACTACATTGCACTTTCATAACAAGGTGAATTCTCAATTTTGTAATATGTTTAGTACTTCAACACAAGTTAGGAAGCAAAGTGGTAAATACTAGGGGTTATATATAGGTATATCAAAGGACCTTTATTGGCAAAGATAGTTGAGACTGGACTTTCCATTGCAATTGAATTTCCTAATTTTATTAAGGATATTAAGGAAATATTGTAAGTATTTTGAAATTATTTTTAATAGAGAAATTAAAACCTGTTAAAATCCGATTGAATTTAGAATAATTGAAGAAATCGGTGGAAATCTTGAGGTCACCAAAGCAATGGGCCCTGTCACTAAATCTGAATGTCGCAATTTAATACTAACATCTTAAATAAATAAATGTTTACTGTTCTATGGACAATATTACAATGTAAAGATATCGTCAATCACATGCAATAAACAGGCATTATTGTATTTGACGATGAGTCAAAAATGTTAAAATTTGTTAAAAATCAGGTACAAAAAAATTCGTCCAAATTATAGATAGTCCTATTGATTAGAATCTGTTTCAGACATTTTCTAAAACTTAATATCCATACTATTAGAATTTTTTAAGTGTAGATTGTTATCTAATTTAAGACATAGAACGTTTGGAGAGTCTCTGGTTACATTAAGATTAAAATGCGCTAAAATTTTAAATTACCCCCGTATAATGCTTTTTTTATAGTCGGCTATAATACATTTTCAAATTAACAGCAATTAAATCACTTCTGCACAACTTTCATCAAATTGAAGCAAGTTTGTAAAATTTACTTATTTACTTTAGTTAATATTAACCAAAAGTAACCAAAACCTTCATGTCTGTCACGTTTCGAATTTCGCAAATATTCTTAAAAATAAGGCAAATACTTTTCTAATAATATTGTGCATAGGAAAAAACTAATGACCATAGGAGTTGATGCCATGTGGAGTAAAAAAAATGAAAATTTTCAATTTTGTTTTAATAGAAGCTTATGACTTTGTATTTGAATATATCTTTTAATTCTAAACAACTTTTCTTAATAACGTTTTTCTGTATTTTTCGAAATAAGGGTATTTTACTCTTGAACTTTTTTTATATTTTTTGGCCTGTCCTGTATGCTGTTTGACTTGAAGTCACTCTAAATGCACCTGATATGGTTATCGGACATGCACCAACTTTTGGCGGTATTTATATTTCGGTTGTGCAACTAATTAAAAAATTTCGCATTTGTTTCACACTTAATAGTGATATCAAATGTACTGTGTCCTTGTCGCAGTGAGTAGGTTAAAGAGAGACAAATTACAGGGACTGTAGTAATAGTAAAATTCAAGAACATGTTTATAAAATTAGGTTTTAAAAGCGGTGACAACATTACCCAGCTGCCTTTACCAAGGTCCTGATTAAGCTAAATTTTCAAGCTCTCTTCAAAATGGCATAGTGAAATCATTTTTATTAAAATGTTTTGATGAATGAAACAAAAATTGGATTTTAAAATATCAAAAAGTAGTACTATGAAAACCAAAATTAAAATTTGTTAAAAAAGCCTATTCGGCTGACAATTTTATTTTGTTATTAACAGTGTTACTGACTTAAATTAAAATTTTGAAAACTGTACAACAAATAATATTTTAAAAGAAAACACATAAAATTTCATTGTCGTCGCAAATGTTGGTGCAGATTTATGATAGGTAGTTTAAGATTCTTGGATGCTGGTTTCTCCACACACGTACATATTTTTTATGGAAGATTTATTACTTACCAGTATTTTCAGTTATCTCAGATGTATGCCACTGGCAATATTTAATACACATTTTGAGAGGCATGAAGTTATTTAAGATTTGTTGGAGTAACAGATATGTTATTCAATTCTTTCGACGATCCTCGGTTTTCCGTCTCATATTTTACGTTTTTTATACAGCGTGTACAGAAACCATTTAAACTAATGGAAAACTTTTTATTTTTGACTTCACAGAAAATGTATGAATGAAAGTCTACTTGTCAGGGGTACATATAAATATGCAAAAATTGAGAATAAATTCTCTAACCACCTGAAAATTCCTTATACAATAAGGATTTCAACAAATAATGGTAAAACAGCTATTCTCCGGGCTATATGCCCCTCCGAGCGCTGAATTACATACAAAAATTTGCCGTATTTTCTTCTAACACAGTTAGATAATAAAATACTTGTTTTGAATGCAAGAAACTACTAGGAAGAAGGAAGCTTTTTCTTTAGTTAGGATGTCGTCACCTGCAGACCGGTTTCGAACTCGTTGGTTCTCATCAGTACAGGATAGACGAACATGCCAACCTTCCGAAAAAGTAATCTGTGTGTCTCAGTGTCTCACTGCTTATGCAGTACGACAGTTGTAGCTTTAAGGGATTACTTTTTCGGAAGGTTGGCATGTTCGTCTATCCTGTACTGATGAGAACCAACGAGTTCGAAACCGGTCTGCAGGTGACGACATCCTAACTAAAGAAAAAGCTTCCTTCTTCCTAGTAGTTTCTTGCATTCAAAACAAGTATTTTATTATCTAACTGTGTTAGAAGAAAATACGGCAAATTTTGGTATGTAATTCAGCGCTCGGAGGGGCATATAGCCCGGAGAATAGCTGTTTTACCATTATTTGTTGAAATCCTTATTGTATAAGGAATTTTCAGGTGGTTAGAGAATTTATTCTCAATTTTTGCATATTCACAGAAAATGTTGAAAAATTGAGTATATAGAAAATTTAACAACAAAAAAAATATTTTATATAAATAGTGTGGAAACGGGAATACCAAAGTTGCATTCTTTATATTTCATCCCATATTTTACCTTTTTATGTGTGTTTTATAGAGCAAAACTTTTCGGTAAGATTGTGTATTAAGCATAATAAAATGCATACCTTTATTATGCCAATATGACCCGGGAATATCCTTTAAAAAAACCTTTTTACGAGAGAAAGGCAAACGCAATAAAACCTCCGTCCAAAGAAAAAAATCTTTTTAATATTCGTGTCTGATCTGTATAAAGTCATAAAATATAAAAGCCTTCGCTTTAAGAAAATGTCCTCATATCAAGTTCACAATCAACGATGATTTGATCCATTTTTTTAGAAGGTCGTAAAGTAGTTTTATTATCATAGAATAAATGTTGAAAAATCGATTATATAGAAAATGTAAAAACAAAAAAAAATATTTTAAATAAATAGTGTGGCAAGGAGAATAGCAAAGCTGCATTCTTTATATTTCATCTCATTTTTTAACCTTTTTATGTATTTTTATAGAGCAAAAATTTTCGGTAAGATTGTGTATTAAGCATAATAAAATGTTTGTGTACGTATATTTTTCTAAATGCAAGTTATTTATATGACCCAGGAATATCCTTTTAGAAAAGCTTTTTACGAGAGAAAGCCAAACGCAATAAAATTTCCATCTAAAGGAAAAAATCTTCTTAATATTCGTGTTACAAAGCATAAGAAGCATTCGAGTTAAGGAAATGTCCTCACAATCAACAATGATTTGATCTTTTCTCACTTGAAGTAGTTTTATTATTATAGAGCAAATGTTAAAAAATCAAGCAGACAGAAATGATAAGACAACAGTTTAAATATAGAGAAATTAAATAAATTTTGTGGAAACGAAAATAGCAAACTTGCACATTTTTTACATATACGAAACATGCTTTTTCTACTTTGACGTTCCTAGTTAGCCGTCTTTACAACATCCGGTCTAGAGTTTTGTCAGTCAAATCATGTTTGGTCATTGCTTCGGTCTTTCTGTAACTTTCATCCCATATACTTCAAGCGTCAGTACCCTTTTTACGAAACAATCGTTAACTCTTTTCCTTAGATGCACAGTCTTTTTTCCTGTATCTTCTTGAATATTTACACAACTTTTATTAACTCCTCACCTTATTATCTTAATATTCTCATTTTTTTATTGGCCATGTTTACGCTTCATACATCATTACAGGTCTAACTAGTATTCCATAAAACACCCCCTCTTCTTAGCACTCACAGTTCATGTTAGATTTTTTACAATTATTTTACGCCGCTTGCATTTCCGTGGTATTTCCAAATCCAACATACGATGCTCTCTCAGCTTCCTTCTACTCACTTTATGCTTACATGCTTATAATTAATAAAAAATCTAACGAAAGCTGTAAGGAGACGAACCGCCAAATTAAAATTCTATTTTTGCGTTCTGGTAGAATATAAAAAGTGGCCATAACGAAATATAGTTAATTTTTTTGATAATTTTCTAAAAATAAGCCAGTAAAAATATAAATTAACACGTATAAACATATATCTCACAAGTGGAAAAACAATTTAGGGCATATCAAAGAAACTTAAGATTAATAATACTTTCAAGATTTCATTCTTTTTAAGTTCCCGCAATGGATTAGTTTATTTGTAAACTTTTTGCGAAGTATTTCATCAATTATAAATAATCAATCACACTTATCAACTCTTTTTTTTTGAGAATTTTAGTCTTTGTTTACTTCTAACCAGTTGACTTTCGAAATTTTCAATAAAACACCCTGTATTGCTTCTATAACCCCTTTGATTGTTCAAAACTATTTCTGCCAGTGAAGGTTTTCTTCCGATGGCTCAAAATGTAACGATTTATTCTTACCGGAATTTTTCTATTACAATGGTTTTCGGAAGAATGTCGATATAAGTGAACGATAAGCACGTCAGTAAATAAAGGAAGAGAAAATAATGTGCCTTAACGAAACCAATATCTGAAGTCATAAACTGTATTGTTTCCGCTATTAAAAATATAGGTATACCATAAGATCATAGCAATAAAAACACAAGTATAAAATGTTATAGGTAACATGGTGGTTGGTTTTAAATAAAATTAGTAATCAGCAATAAAGTGAAAACAAGATGTGTATGTTATATCTTAATATGTTGTGAGAAATTATGAATCGGAGCGTCATACTTCAGAGTATTGGGAGACATTAAATTACATAAAATTTTGTTAAGGGATCCAACACTTCGTCTCTCAGAAAACATGGACGAAATAGATCAGATCTTCCTGAGTATCTTAGACTACATCATAAGTTTAACCTGCGGCTTCGCTGCCATGGATTATGGAATAAATTGACCAAGTGTGCGACTTCACTGTTTCAGGATATTAACGTTTTAAGGGACCGAATCAGCACTAATGCGTACTGTTTTAATTTCTTTAACATTGTTAATTATACTGTAAAGTAAAAAACAAAATTTTAATTTATTTCATAATTATCGGTTTTCACGAGATCATTGTTTTTATAGCACGGGTATTAAAAAATGAAATATTGATTTTCTTGTGGGGAAATTATAACTGAGGAATCAATATTAACATTTATATATACATACAAGTTATGTTTTATATACGCTATAATTAAAACACCTTAGCCTTTTTGCAAATGATTTGAACGGCGTTTTTCTTAAACGCAATAAATACTTTTTTTATGTAAGCACTTCGCCAAAAACTTTCCACCGTATTCTATTCTTAGTCACAAATACGTGGCAAAAGAACAATAAACACGCCACAAAATAGCAAAAGTAAAAAAGAAAATATGCCATTAGAAAAGTAATATAAGAAGTTATACGGAAAGAGCATGTTTGTAAAATTCGGAAAAGTTCCTGATAAATTGTAAAAGTAACACTTAAGAAAAGACGCAAACAATAATAAATTGTTTGCGTCGCAATACAGTTTCTTGGGTTTTCAATAAAGAATTGTAAATATCATTTTGTCAGTGTTACTTCAGATATTGGTACTTTTTCTACCTGTATTAAAAAATAGGTTTCTTATTGAAAAAATTATTGTAACAAAAAAAAACTGTGTGTTACAGTGTTTTGCAAACCATTCTCGAATTAAGTGTCGCAATAGCTACTTACCTAACAAGTGCGGAAAATGAATTTTTCCGCACGAGTCTGCCGTTCACCGAACGACGCGTAGCGGAGTTCGGTGAAGCAGCCGAGTGCGGAAAAACATTTTCCGCAAGTGTTAGGTACAATAGTTTTTCTACGAGCGTGAGGAAAGTCAACAGAATTAATCAAAAGTTGAGATATTTTTATCTGATTATAAGTGCTTATAGTTTATTTAGAAACATATTTTATTAGATTATTGATAAAGTAAACATAAAGTAAAATATTATTAACAATAATAGTTACATGTCAAAATCTAATACCTAATTATTTATATTATAATTTATTGTAAAAGTACAATTATTTGCATTACTTAAATTTATAGCAGATTCTAGTTGCTTGTTGAATGGCTGTAATTTTGGATCTGTTGCTCTTTGCTGTTCTGGGATAATAATGTCAGTCGAGTGTAGTTCATTTTCGAATTCCTTTTCAAAGTTGTGCTGAGTACTTGGGCCTGGCTGTATGTCAGTGGAGGCGATAGAGCTGCTGGTAGTGGCTGATTGCGCTCTGAATATCTTGCTTGCAATACACTTTTTATTTTCCAGGGATTCATCCAGATATCCTTCGGCGACTTTTGTTGATTGCCACCCGCCATGACGTTTAAGATTCGTTATCCCTACTCCAGCATCTGCAAGGGCCGTGACAGAAGAGCGCCTATAGCAGTGTCCAGTGTAGGCTTCTGGATGCGGAAGTCTTAAATATGCGGCTACATCTGATGGTATCTTTCCAAATTTGGTTATACCAACACACTGGATACTGCATTCTCCGTTGTGATACTGGACAAAAAATCTCTTGTGAGGAGTATGTTTCGGTCTAAACAATGTATATTTTCTGACACACTTTAAGTTCCTCTCCCCAGTAATTACAAAACTTCTACTTGTGTACGTTTTATTATCGGGTATTTTAACTAAAATCATGGAGCTTTCCTCTTTCACGTTTTCGATTAATAAATTTGTTAATTCTTCCCGTCTGCACGCCCCAGCTATTCCGAAAATTGTCGCCACTTTATGGAGAAGATAGATGTTATCAGGAGCATTGGATAAAAACTTCTCTATGTCATCTGGACTTAAAATTTTTGAATTTTTTGGTCTAAAACCAACCATCTTTTTCTTGAGAAAAGCAATTACCTTGAAATATCTGCTTATGTCGATATTTTTCTTGAGCTTGAGCATGGTTTTCAGCATTGAATATTTTGACCAGAGTGTGGATGGTTGACAGGATGCAGATAATTCGGAAAAATACACTAAATAAATATCCTCTTTATCAAAACTTGTAATGCCCTTCTTTCCGCTCCATTTGCAAAAGATCTCGTATTCTTTTTCATATGTTCTCTTTGATTTTTCTGGTAACAGGTCCGTTTTCACATTTTCTGCTATCAGAAGAATCTCATCGAGAACTCCCTCGCTGGTATTTTCATCGATTCCCTCGAGACAAATATTCATTTTTAATGAGGATTCACTTATTCACGAGCAAAATATTTTAGAAATGCACTGACAGTTTTCTGACAATAAACAAACAAAAATGAAAGTAAATAGCTGGTTAGTTACAGATGGTAACTAAAGCATTTCGCAACCACCATAATATACCGGCTTATTATTAATTTGATATATTGAGGTGGAAAATTATTTCCACACGGTGCGGAAAATTATTTCCACACGGTGCGGGAAAATTAATTTTCCACACTAAAATGTGTGTGGAAAATTCAATTTTCCGCCCGCTCGTAGAAAAAATACTTTACACACAGGTATTTTCATCAATGTTACTTAAAAAACAGGGCAAAACTAAAATTAAAAACCTTATAAAGCATCTTTACTGTTCGTCATTTAAATTAAGAATTGTTTTTTAATTTGAATATTAGATTGAATATGGCAAAAATAAAATTTTAAATTTAAAATTCTATTATACATATTTTTTAACAAGCCAACTAACGGTATTAATTTTCACTTTTTTTCATGAGCTATATGTTGGGTTAGAAGATCCGCTCAAAACGATCAAATTTTACATGCCCTTAGTAAGCCATAAAATTTATAAAACACTTTAAAGCTGAATAAAAAATAGCTATAAAAAGAAAGTATGAAGGCAATTTGTATCCGAGTAAGAATTTAAAAATAAGAAAACTAAGATAACCCTCACGTTTAGAAGCACCTACCGTCTATTATATTGCAGCTATTTGAGACATAAACTGTAAAAACGGAAAGAACAAATTGTAACAAATCCTTAAAAATAAAGGGTTGTCCCCATAGGTACTTCAGGATTCAATTTTTAAGTAAAACCAACAATTTTAGAAAATTAAAATACTTGTAGAGAGTAGACATTTTACACTTATGTTTTAAAAATAATATTTTTCAAATGTCCCTCTCGGCTGTTTCTATGGCACAATTTCTATGGCAGATTTAGAATTTCGTCTAGGAACAACAATAGTATAGAAAAAGACTGGCAAGTTCAGGTGCGACATTTTTGTTTATTGTTTAGGGTTCTAAGAAATGTACACTATTTCATAATGGATGAAATATTTAATCCTGTTCTTACGAAAACAGAACAGTTTGTCATCTTCGCTTACCCAATATTCTATAATATTCCATTTTGAATATTTAGATCATGGATGAAAGGAGTGATATGTGAGAAGCGTGGAATATCCACGATAAAACGGACAGCTTGGTTTTGCATTTTTTGAAGGCGATTCTTATTTTCGACAGTTAAACAAAGGCCATATACGACATCCATGTAGTGAAAATGAGACAAGACAAGGGGTACAGCTAAAGTTTTTCTTATGTTCGTGTCTAGCAACCTTTTAAATGGAAACTTTTTTTAAGACTGAGATAGATCTTTTTACAGATTTGATTGACATGGCTGTTAATATCTGACAATGGTGACCTGAAGACGGAACGTCGGACTTACATCTGAGTACGCCATTTTGCAGTGGAGAAAAGTGGTAACACAGTTGTCAAATTTATTTAACATTATCCTTTCAAATAAAGTAAAAAAAAAAATACCAATTATTGTTTTTTACGACTATCTTGGGAAGTATAATTTTTTTAATTTCTTGACGGCGCGCGGCGCGGCGTATTATTTGGTACTAAACTGTGTAACTTTGCCATAATTTAACTTTCGCTGTATCTGTTACTTTAACGAGATCCCATTGACGGGTAGCTGCCCTCAATAGTAGAAATTCAAACAAAAACATTTATTTCACTTCTAGTGATTTAGTAAATTAAAAACCGTTGTAACGAGGGCTCAAGCCGCACTTGACAGATTTTATTTACATAACAGCTTCGTAATCCACACGAAAGTGAAAAGTATAAAAAAATATTTATGAGAATACGACAACGTGAAACGTAAATTTTACGGTGTTTTGTTTTCCGACAACCCAAGTAAACCCAAGTAAAAAAGTTAAATGGACCGGCACAAATGGGGTCGACAGAATATTATCCCCATAAGGGCGCTGTTAAAGACCTGTTAATTTTTCAGCATGAAGTTTATTCTGACCCATTTGGTTGAGTCGCATTTTTTGTAAAAGGTTTTTGTAATAATATAATTTTAAAGATGAACTTTTATTGCTTGGAGGGTAGTTAAAATACCTAGATTTTTTATTGTTTTTTTATCTAGCTTATAGACTAAGAGATGGCTATGTCGGAACTTACGTAATTTTTTCATGAAAATTTCAAGTCCCTCTGTGTTGTAAAGCCTGTCACTGATATCAGCATCTGATCGGCAAGCCAGGCTATGCGTCTACAAAGTGGTCCGAGAAGTTGCAGGCAATAATTGTGAAATAAGTTCAATAATGAATTTATCTAAATACAGGGTGAATGTTTTAACTCTAATAAAATGGGTAAAAAAAATCCAAAAGCACGGTTTTTTTCTTTGATTCAACAGTTTTTTTGCATTTTCGTGAATTTTATCCTCCGTCCAGTGATCGAAACTTAACCAACTCTTTTATCAAATGCTAATGGACGTATTGTGATAGCTTGCAGAAAAGGGCACAATACTTAAATCAAGTATTTCCTCACATCCTAATAGGGAGAGAGGTACAACTGAGTGGCGGGCAAGATCGCCAGATTTTAAATTTTTATAGGCTTGCCATTTAAAAACGAATTAAGATACGGACCTTGGGTTTGCGGTAAAATGTTTATTTTCTGAAGACCTTTGAGATGAGGAACCACACGGCATGGGGTTGCATTTAAAATTTTTGACCTCAACACCCTAGCGTCACCCCTCAAGGGGGTTGAAAAAGTTAAATTACATACAAAGTAGATTTATTAACCAATAAGATACACCTAAAATTTGGTGTCTTTATCTTAACTAATAGCAAATATGTTTGCCCATACTAAGACTTTTCGGACACCCTATATAATAAATTGTAAGTCTAATTTAAAGAAGACACAGTCACCTAAGCAAGCTACTTAAATATTTATTTATTTTTTTAATGCTGTTATTGTATTGTATTGTATTGTATTGAATGTGGTTATTCGGCTGTGGTACCCCTACATCACTTTTACCAAATCAGATGTTTTGTCAACACTCTACATTTATTTACCCATCAATCCCTTGACGTTTCTCTATATTTATGTTATTTCTAGGGCGCACTTTAATATATCATTGGGTGTCAGAAAAGTCCCCTCAAGATATTGCAGCTTTTGGAGAGTCTGCATTCACAGAGCAAGTGTTCAGCAGAGTCGTCCGCTTTGATACCGAATCTACTGTGTCCAACATCAGCTTTTCCCATCTTTTTGAGGTGATACCTCCAAAGGCCGTGTCCAGTGAGAAAGCAAGTTACCAATCTGAGTTAATTTTTTTTGAAGCTTCAAGAGTTTCTTTGTGCAATCGAGCCGAAAACTAATAATTCTTCTTGCCTATCTACGTCCTGGAGGGTTTCTCCAGTGGGCCATTTATTGTTCTTTCTCCCATTGCCTGAGATTTTACATAAGGTGACCTCTAGTAGCCCCACAGAATGACTCATGTCCATAGAACTCTCCTCGTGCTCCTTCTTTAGCAAGCTGGTCAGCAATTTCATTGCCTTCCACACTTTCGTGATTCGGCACCCACATTAGAGTTATACTATTGTTTCTTGCCAGGTTATTAAAAGATTGTCAGCAATCCCAAGCAAGTTTAGAGTATAGTATAAGGCACACGGCGGTAAAGCAGCTAGTGCAGATACTAGATTAAGGTTAGATATTGGCAATATGTTTATTCTTTTCTGATTCACCCTCTCATTCTTCATTATAATCTCTATGAACATACTTTTTCCTGATATTATTGTTTCGTGTCTGCCTCGTGCTACCAGTTTTTTCTCTTTACCTTTCAATTTCTTCTTTACCTCCCTCTACTGGGGAGACTCAAGAAACAAAGGTCTGTTGAGTCTCTAATAAACTATTGCTTGTTGGAACAGAAGCTAGCCAAGACATAACGTACCAGCTCACCCTTAACTACTATGCTAACATGCCCAGATTACCAGCAGCCCATGCCGAGTCGATACTGTTAATGTGATACGATAATGAGCTCGCTTAGAATTATGTTCGCTTTCGAAGCATGTTATGCCGTTATGGTTCCCAAGGTCCTCAACGTGTCGTTAAAATAACATCTTTGTACTTGTATAAAGCTTCCTTTATCTGCAGTTTCTACCCTCTAGATGCTGGTTTTATTTTAGTTAGATGTATAGAATATTCTTTGCGATATTACCAAATTAGTTGCATCTAAGATCCGTAAACTTCTGTATTCGTTTAGCGTTATTTCGCTGGAATGTACTTGTGTTCTGAAATATTCTGTGCGAATTATCTTCGATAAACTCATCGCCGGGTTTGAATCGCAAAATTAATTTTATAATAATGTATTATAACCAATGCAATATTAGAATATTATTTCCAACAAACATATACTTATTACCAAAAAATTGATTTAAAAAGCATAATATGCGATACAGTTATGTTTAACTGTTTTATAAAATAATTTATGTTTTATGTTATAATTAACTCTTTTGTGCTTGCAGCTTGTCGGAACCAATCAATTTTAAACCCACAAGGGTTATTAAGAGTATTTAGTAAAATTGTAATTAAACTGCCCTAAATTTTATAAAAGCTAATGTTAGTTAATAAAATTGAAAACTGAGCTGAATAAATTAATACTGATAATTATTGGTAAATTATTGTTTTAATAATTTTAGTAGCTATAATATTAAAATCAGCCTATATTTTTCTGCGGGCCGAATAAATTAAGGGTGCGTTTTCGTACTGAAGTCGGCAATATAGAAAAAAATAAATTGCTGCATCCATCAAAGAGGCAACAAACACAACGGAAAAGCAAAGTTTCAGCATCAGTTCTAAATTGTTGAAGTTTGAAAAGAAATTGACGTATTTTGATGAGCTTTTCAGATCCTGAAAGGCTGTTTTGTTTACATTTTATTTTAGAAAACAGTTTTGCGTCAGTAAGGATATCTGGACATTATACAGAGCGGAAAAGAAAGTAGTGCAAAAATTTAAAGAGTTTAAGTTCTTATATTTGCACTAGTACTTGTTAGTTGTATTACATACTAGGCAGGATTTGTCAATATTTCGGGGCGTTTGTGTCAGTTTTTTGATTACGGCTTCCTAACAAAAGACATCGATTTTTTTCCAAAATCGGTCTTTTTTATGAAAGAAATTCTAAAAGTCCGCTACAGTTTCATTAATAACAATTATTTTTCCAATAAAAATCAAACTACGTTTCATTTAGTCAGTCTCCAAATGTATACCCTTCTCCCCTTCCAACCTACATACTCTTTGCGTTTCCCAAATAAGACCTAATCTAGAGTACTGCTTCCACATCTGGGGCCCGGCATCACCTTCAAGACTTAACATGCTTGATTCTATCCAAAAGAAAGCCATTCGACCAATCAATGACAGTCCTCACAAGAAAACTCCCTTCTGTCGCTCAAACCCACGCTGTTAGGAATCTTTTCAATTGATACTTCCAAGGATTTTGCTCTGAAGTGTCCCTAACAGCCCATCAGCGGGCGCGTTACGTATGCATCCTTTCACTATCCAGCTATAAAAGCTTAGAACAGTCCACTTTAGCCACTTCTCTCGCTCATTCATACCTAGAATCTCCAGATTATGGAACAAATTGCCTGCAGATATTTTCCCTTCCCCTCACAGCCTCCAACCCTTTAAATCCCATGTCAATAGATTACATGTCTCTTCTCTTTAGACGCCCACGGTACTCTAGTACTTAGGCTTGAAGTATACGTGATTGTCTCAGATAAAAAAAACGAATTTCCGCATTTCCAATTTTACTAGTGCAAATACGAAAACTTAAAATTTTTGCACTACTTTCTTCTCCGCTCTGTATACTGTCCAGAAATCCTCACTGACGCAAAACCGATGCTGACACTTTGTTTTTTCGATTTTTTTCGACTTTATATCACATTTATTCTGATGCTTTGCTCTGTATACTAATAAGCTTTGGTATATACCAGGCGCGGCCCGTGAAATTTCAAAGTTGCATATCTCTGTTGCTACTTATGGGACCCATACCAAATTCAGGTTTTTTAATAGTGAGCCTACTAGGAATGTTTTGGTAAAGAAAAAAAATATTTTGCAATTTGCGAAAAAAAGTTGATTTTTTGAATTGACCCACCAGGGTAAAAAATTAACACGCTTAGATATTTTATTTATTATTTTTTCTAAACAAATTTTACATCATTTTGTCGACAATTCTTAAATTTTAAGAGAAAAAAATGTGTTAGTCGAAAGATATAGTCATTTGAATTTTTTCAACCGAAAAATAATTTAAATTTTCGGTTGCAAAAAATTCAAATGACTATAACTTTCTACTAACACATTTTTTTCTCTTAAAATTTAAGAATTGTCGACAAAATAATGTAAAATTTGTTTAGAAAAAATAATAAATAAAATATCTAAGCGTGGTAATTTTGTACCCAGGTGGGCCAATTCAAAAAATCAACTTTTTTTCGCAAATTGCAAAATATTTGTTTTCTTTACCAAAACATTCCTAGTAGGCTCACTATTAAAAAACCTGAATTTGGTATGGGTCCCATAAGTAGCAACAGAGATATGCAACGTTGAAATTTCACGGGCCGCGCCTGGATACGTCAAAAAATCAATTTAGTTTCCCTTTTAAGTCAGTTCATTTCCTCTTCTAAACATCCTTTAATACAGCGCCATCCTGTTTACAAGGACCAAACTATTTAACTTGCACATAAATTTATCCTCACTGTCTAGATTTTGTTCCGATCCATTTTACAGCATTGTTCAAGTCACGGCATACTACACAACGGTAGAAAAATGTAAACAATTTTATTAAAAAGAGAATTTGAAACAACTGTATTATTTTAAGGCAGAAACCGGCCCAAATAAGATTTCTCTCTCGTTCTATGTAATTTTTTCTAAATAATACATTTACGTCTACTTTCAAAGGAAATTTGTTTTTGCATAAAATATGCTACTCCCATAGCACGTTTTAAAAAAATGCTGTATGTAAATTGTTGTTTTATAGTGAATATTTTTCACAAGATTTTATTTTTAAAGTTTTAGTTACGTCTTAAACCATGCCTTTGTTACAATCATTATTATAAGACATTTTACCTTTTATCGTGTTCTACTCGTCAAACCCTTTCATTTCATACCCATATCAAAGGGAATGTGAAGAAAATAATCCACCATCTTGGTGCGTCCGCCATATTGAGTTTAGAATGACGTCACATAGCTTATCGTATTCTACTCGTCAAACCCTTTCATTTGATAAACATGTCAAGGGGGTTGTGAAGAAAAGGTAATCCGCCATATTTGGCGTCCACCATATTGGGTTTAGAATGAGGTCACATTGCTTATCGTATTCCACTCGTCGAACATATTCATTTGATACCCATATCAAGGGGATTGCGGGAAAAAAAAGATAATACGCCACCTTGTGGAGTGCGCCATATTCAGTTTAGAATGACGTCACATAGCTTTTCGCATTCTTACATAGCTTATCGTATTCTACTCGTCAAACCCTTTTATTTGATACCCATGCCCAGGGGGTTGTGAAAAAAAGTTAATCAACCATCTTGTAGCGTCCGCTATATTGGGTTTAGAATGACGTCACATTGCTTATCGTATTCTACGCGTCAAACCCTTTCATTTGATGCCCATATCAAGGGGATTGTAAAGAAAAAGTGAATCCGTCATCTTGGGGCGTCCGTCATATTGGATTTAGAACAATATTAAATATACTATATTGCATTGTCACTCTAAAGCCCCCCACAGACTACAATGTTTTTCATCCGTTCGCATCGGCGATTTGAACCGTCGCGTCGCCGGCGCGACGCGTAGTGTTGAAATTCAATATAGGACAGATATTAGAACGGACGGTTCGGCACGACCGTTTTCGGCCATAGACTATCAGTTTGGCATGCCGATTCGAATCGCAGCGATGCGAACGGATGAAAAAGATCGTAGTCTGTGGCGGGCTTTACAGGTGAAGCTTGTAAACATTAGTTGTCTCATACTCATAAGTTAGCGCAATGGCTGTATTTTTTGGAATATTCGCTTCAGGGCCGGCTGTAGGGACTTTTATACATGGAATGTTCAGCCTTAAAGTTATATTCTAGAGATCCTCTTGAGACTTTTACTTAAGTTGCTAACTATTAAAGCAAAATTAAAATTAGGTCAGATTCGCCGATATCTAATTTGACAGCCAAAGTTTAAAAAAAATTGACAAGTGATTTGACGATAAAGCTTTGAACTATCAATTTATTTGGATATACGTTTTCAATAAGAATAAAATTCAAATTATTTTAACAATAATTTCCAAAAAAAATCTGTGCATCTGAAAGCAAGCAAATCGCAGAAATAATAGAGCAATTAATTAGTTTTTAATAATGGTACATTAAAAACAACAGGACAAAAACCTAACTGATCAACTAGAAAATCTGAATTTAAACCATCAGGAGGTCTTAAAAGTAAATTTCGGGGTAAATTATTTGAGGATTTAATTTATATCAATACAATTTCTGTTCTACAACAAAAAATATTCCATATTTTCATACATCAACCTAAATTAAAAAAACATCCTGCTGTAGGTCAAGGATGACAGTAAACACTTTATTGTCGTTAATTCTATATCGACCGGCTGAAGCCAGGCGACAAAAAAGCTGCTGCTGGAATTATGTCATCTGAAATAAGAGTTTTGTAGACTCTAACCTAATAAAATAAATAAAGTCGAGAAAATGAGCACCAAACAGACGAATAAAAGACACAAATTTTCGTTTAGCAATGCGATATTTCTGGTCTATAGACGACATAAATAACGAAGTTGAAATCGTATTCAGAATGATGGCAACTTATTTAAATTGTGCATCCAGAGCATTATATCTTATAGTTTAATAGCTTATGACTCTTTGAAAAATTACCGATGTACAATAGAAGAGGCTTTTAAAAAACATACAGGAGGCATATTTGAGCTAGAAAATATATATATATATATATATATATATATATATATATATATATATATATATATATATATATATATATATATATATATATATAACACACTTCCACAGTCCGAATAGCCGATATTCTTCTTCTCTTTTATATATATATATATATATATATATATATATATATATATATATATATATATATATATATATATATATATATATAGGGTGAGCTTTTTAAAGTGTTACAAGGCGATATCTCGAAAACGGTATAAAATATTTTTATGAAATTTTGATTAATAGGGAGGTGGGGGACATATTTAAACATATTTTTGACATTTACCCTCTCACTCCATTTTCAGGGGTCGAGGATAACTTTGGAATTTTAAATGAGATGATGTACTTTTGTTTATTAAATTCGGATCTACGTAAAATACTACGATGTGTACAGTTTTTTTTGATTGGTTACGGAATTATGGTTCAGTAAATTTTATTTGAATTTAAAAAATAAACAAATTTTTCCAATAAACCAAATTCACTTATTTAAAAATTATTATTCGTTTCCATGGAAATGCGTTATTTTTACTTAAGTCAAAATTTTGAAGTTTTAAAAATTATTTATTAGTTAGCTCAACTAAACATGGAAGCGAATTTTAATGTGCAAATGTTATTAATTTTGGGAAAGTACAGAAAAAACTACAGAGAAGCTGCACGAGTGTGAAATATTTGAAAGCAGGTGGTTTGCTCGAGCTGGTCCGGTCAACTGGCCTGCTAGGTCCCCGGAGTTGACCCCCTTGATTTTTTCCTGTGATAGCGACTGCACCTACAACTTTAGGTGATATGAAAGACCGAATCCGCTTTGCCTGTTTATTAGCAACACCTGATATGCTACAGCGGGTACATAATTCACTCATTTAGAAAAAGAGTAAGAAAGTGTTGGGAAGTTGAAGGGGAACATTTCGAACAACTTCTCAAGCATGCTAAGCGATAAATAAGTTTAAATTAAATTGTAAATAATTGTCTTTTATTTTATAACCTAATAAATCATCATTCCATAAACGAAAGAGCAAATCAAAAAAAAAACTATAGGCATATGTAGTTTTTTTTACCTAGATTCGAATTTTATAACCAAAAGTACGTCATCCCTTTTAAAATTCCAAAGTCACCCCTCAGTCCTCCAAATAGAGAGGGCTAAATGTCAAAATATGTTTAAATATGTTCACCCATCTCCCTATTACTCACCCATCTCTCTCTTACTCACAAAAATTTCATGAAAATATTTTAAACCGTTTATGCCAAATTTCATATCAGCAGGACTACAGTTTATGACTTTTTATTAGTTTGATATTGAAGTTTAATTGGGCGTACCATCATTACAGGAGCGATCGCCCCTGTAATGATGAACCCGTTTGGACTAAGGGCTACCTCCCTGCAAAATTTTAGATTATTAGGCCTCAAAGTTTTTGAGATATTTTTAGCGAGACATTGGATACCGACTTGCAATTATTTCGTAATCCTAAGATACAGCTAGCTGGCAAGTTATAATTTTGTTCGGCAAAGCAAAACTAGAAATAAATGCTGAGACCTAGTTCCTTAAAATATTTTTCCGCATGATTAATATCTGTTGACCTAATAAAATCAGTAAATGGAAATGAAAACAAATACGTGACTAGTAAAAGAAAGTTTTTGGCACAACTATGGTAAACATCTTTGTGCGTAAACAGCTGCTGACAAGTGCCAATCTAAGAACAACAAAAATCATTTTAATATCGCATCATTCTGACGTATTGTAACGCTAAGTTTTAATAATTATCAATCGATGTAAATTAAATATTAATAGGAAGAGAAAAGGGAACAGTATCATGCTCCCCTTTTAGGATCAAAATCTTTTGAAAATCTGTAAGCTTTTAGGAGGTGATACTAGAATTCATTTAGTAAAATACCTATTCTAATATTATTTGAGAAATGGCGCTTAGTTTTCGAGATGCAAATTCATAAAAAAGGTCAATTTAAATTTGTATTTTTTCTAATATTGGAATTAAATTCATTTTAGCAATAAATTCCAAGGTCAAAATCATTTGAAAACCAAGCAAGTCGCAGTAATAATAGAATAATACATAAGTTCTTAGTGAGGATTTATTAACAGTGACAGGAAAAGAAGTTTTGTATTTGTGTATTTATTTCCCGGATTTATTTTTTTGCAAAATTATTAAAAAAGAACAATTGAATTATGTAATTTCCATAATGAAATAATTAATTTCATTTTAGTACACATTCCAGCATACAAATTATTTGACATCCAAGCATATCATTGAAATAATAGAATAATTCATATACTTTCATACCCTTTGATTACATACTGGTGTGTACCAAAATTCATGTCTTCTTGACGCATTTTTGAGAAATTAAAAATAAATATTTAAAAAAGAAAACGTACCCTGTATCTCGAAAAAGAAGCATTTGAGGATCCATGTTTATATAAACTTATTTTCATGATTTTAGATGTAGGATCTGCCCTTAAAATTTAGTAACATCTTTTTGTAACACTCTGTATAATTACATAAGGTACTATTACAAAAGAAATAGCAAAATAGATGAATGCAAACTTCTCTTTCCATATATTACATTATGAAAGGTACTCGTTCTTTTTTGTCACACTGTATAAATAAAATCAATGAATGCTGACTTTCCGGAAAAAAATCTTATCTGAAGGCAAATAAATCTTGCGAGCAAATAAATTTCCCATGTTCCAACGTATTTTCTTTTCTTTAACCTAAAGTAGATATGAAATATTCAACAGGCGGCCGAGTAGGCGAAAAGGCGTTTGTTGATAATATTTAGAAATGCAAATAGTTAAGCCATTTCTCTTTATTTGCGAACAAGATGATTAAAAAGAATGTAGAAGTCGTTGTTCAAGTGCTTTAATCTAGAAGTATTTATTAGAATATACACATACGTCCAAAAGTTTGGAATATGAATATACAGGGTGTTTCCTAACCTCTCTGACAAAAGAAAGGAGGAGAATCCCCACATAATTTTAAGACGAAAATGTGTTATAAACTTTTTTAGAATGTCGCTTTGTTTTCGAAATACAGGGTGTTAAAAAATAAAATTTTATGCGTTTTTTTTAAATTTTTAATTAGTGGCAAGCGATATTCCTGTGATATTTAGTACACATAATAAGGGGTTTAAATACTTTACTTTGTGTCCATTTTAAACTTTTCAAATAGTTCAGTGGCGGAGATCCGGGTAACGAGTACCATAATTTCGCAAAAATAAATAATACGGGCCTGTTTAGCATTGAATATTTTGATCTTACCTAATGTTAAAAATAATTTTAAGCAAATTACATCTCTTGCGTTTTTCTCCTATCTCTTCGGGTTTTAGAGTAAAATGTAATTTATTTGCTATGTTACACGAAGTACCTAGTAGTTGATACAATATCAATAAAAATCATTTAAATAAAATTATTTAAAAATCTTACATAATGAACTCACATGAACAAAAGTCAAATAAACTGCTGAAAATGTCCTCCATGAGCCAGTAAACACCCGCGTACCCTGGATATCACTGGACTATTGCTTGCCAAAAAAACGCATAAAATTTTATTTTTTTAACACCCTGTATTTCGAAAACAAAGCGGCATTCTAAAAATTTTATAACACATTTTCGTCTTAAAATTACGTGAGGATTCTCCTCCGTTCTTTTGTCAGAGAGGTTAGGAAACACCCTGTATAAAGTACCTACGCCAATGAAGAAACGAAAATATGTTTTGATATTTATCGTACATCGATTTTTATTAAGAATAACTAAACAAGCAATTGATTGTAAATAAGGATTTAGCACATCCTTGTGGCTTCACTGGTTAAGTATTGAAGTGTTATAAACTTATTTTGCAATGAAATCGCTTTAAAATGCCTAGAAATGTGATTTTGTACTTTAATAGAGCAAGAATAATTGCTCGGGGATCGGTGGGTTACAATAAAGGACGAATAACAACTTTCTGAACGTGCTGTGTGAAACGGAATAATGTGTTTTTTTGACAAATGCTGTAATGAAAGAATTTTCGTTATACTTTTAAAATACTATGTAGTTTTGGTCAGTTAGTATTTTTGGTTTTGATTTTTAATTTTTTCTTAGCAGAAAGTTTAAGGTAGTAGAAATAATGCTTATCTCATTAATATCGTAATATAGGGTGTCATAAATATTAGTTAAAACTAAGGCTACTGACAAAAAGAATTGATTTCGCAGTGGTCTTTTTACTATTTTTTGTTTTTTTATTAGGAAAAGGTTTATTTTTTTTTCTTTGCCTTAAATTACGCTTAAAAACAGAAAATAAATTTTCCTTCAAGATTTATATGTCTGGCAATGTTTCAACAACTTCAATTGTTTTTAGTTTTTCGCGCGCAATTTTATGTCAAGCGCCATGTTATCGCTGCCCGGTGCGACGAATATGGACGGGTTTTAGGGTATTTTTGAAAATTATTAAAATGTTCGATTTAAGAAAAAAAGTATTGGGTATGTCTGTAGACTGCCTTAGGAGTCACCAATTCCAATATATGCAGTGAATTTCACATTCTGTATATTTCAAAGCCGGAAAATGTTGCGTTCAGCCGGTAGGTAAAAATACCATGGAAGATATACCAAATGCAATTGCAAACCATTTAAAACTACCGAACTCTGAACGACAAACTGGACACTGCATGCGAACGTCTTGGCAACAAATTTCTTGGCAGACGCAATGGAATTGCGACTGTAAACTAAAATATTAATCTATTTAGAATCAAAAGTCATTTTTTAAATAGTGTTCCCCTTAGTGGTAATTTTCACTCGCTCATAATTAGGCCTAAAATTCGTATGGTTCATAAAGCGTAACAATACGCATTTAACATACAAAAGGCTTTTGCGAGCCTAGGACGACGAGATATATCAACGTTTATGGGATAATAAAGCAGTGGTGAAAACCAAAATTACCTTTAAGAGGGGTCTTACTGCGTTAGTGTAATAAAAACATAGACCAAAATAATGGTATGTTTCACAGTAACTGAATTTTAGTACTAATATATTGAGTTAAACCATAATACAGGAGGGTTCCTTGAATTAATAAGTCATCCTAGGGCATCATTTTTTAATAAAGAAATAAACATGATACGCCATTAAACACACAATCAGTGTCCTACATATGAGTCATTCTTTTACAAATCGTACGCCTAAAAATCTTCATGATTTTCAATCGGCTGGAAACTTTTTTACCAATAATATACATAAAATTAGCCAACACGTGTATCGGGAATTTCTTTTTAAAAATGATTCTTCCGAGTTATGTTACTGTTTATTTTTACTCTGCCCAGTTTGTTTTTATACTTAAATTTCTTGCAAATTTTAAGACAAGCTTTCAATGATTTTCATTTGCCCTCTCTAGCGAATGAAATAAATAGTTTTTGCTAACTATTAGCTGCAGTAACGAAGCTGAGTAAACTTTTTATTTTCAAGTCAAGTCAGTAGTGAGATTTTAGCTTGTAACTACTGATGGTTACAAGTCATTGTTGCATAATATATATTCAAGTATCTAACATCAAAGATAACCATCTTTGGTTGTCATATTAGATCTATGATTAAAAAACTCTTACTTACGATACTTTTCTTTTAACTGAAAATAAATATGAAAAATTCATCACGCTGCAAAGGAGGCGGTAATGTCGGTTGTTAGCATTCCAACATGAAAGTATTATAGCGGTGAACGAGATTTGGTAATAAATTTGCCATAATTTCAGTTCTAAATAGAGCGTAAACTGTAAAAGCGATTAATGTTGTAAATTACTAAAATCAGGCATATTAAAGTTTAAATTTTACATATTATGCGATCTAAAAATAGACTATTGAAAAGATTTGTTATATTTACGGTTACAGCTTGCAACGCTGATTATATTCTTAAAAACGAAAAACAATGAAATAATAAATAGTATGGTTTCTTAGAAAAACAAGTTCAAACACTTCATTAGTGTCTGGAAATCTTATTCTTGGTAATATAATTCTACTTCTTTTTACTGACGATACTTCATAGTCTTTGAATCATTGTACCAATATTTTTATTGGATTTAACTACTATAGCTAAGAGAAGAGAAATAAAGAAAAAATGAACATAGATCCTTTTGCTTAGGATTTTTTTTAAATCCGATAATTTAGTCATTAAGTGAAATAAAAAAAAACCTATTAACTGATATGAGCAATGTTTATTAACAAAAATAAATTTACATATTTATTTGGAATGTATAAATTAAAGATTTTAATAAAAATACAGATAGAACAGTAAGTATTTTGTTGTCCCTGAAAGTTTTCCTGCGAGACTGATTATAAGGTAAATCAAATATTAATCGCAATATCTGATTTTGGCAACTAAAAACCCTGTCTAAATTCATTGAATGACCCCGGGCAACAATGTTAGATGAAATAACAGAATATACTAGGGAATAGTATATATTGGGAATAATCCTCATGGCGAGACACTCTTTAAGAAATTTCAACACGTAAAGAGCCTTACTCAGTTTTTTGCAAATATGGTCAATAGTGTTGCACCAGGATGACAGTCCAAGGCAATACCCAAATACTTTACAGACTGTGAAATCTTTATCTTAGCAGAATCAATGTACAGATTCACATTGCTCAGATTTCTGTGCCTGTTAAAAAAACCCCATCAAAACGGTCTTCTCATGATTGATAACTGGTCTGTTCTGACAGCACCATTATTGAAAGCTTTCTAGAACAGTTTCTAATTTTCGCTGTATCTCAATAGTATTAATATCGCTAACAATAAGAAAAATATCACCCGCGTTCAGAAAAACCTTTACATAGTTAATATACTCTGTAACATTATTTATAAATAAAAAAAATATCAAGGGACCGATCGCACTGCCCTGGGGCACACCCATATTTAATTTAAAATTGTCGGAAACAACATCATCGATCCTGGCCAACATTTTAAATAAATAATAAACGGAATAAAAAATAATAATATTTTTTGTGGTTAATTTATTAATTAAATGCAACCAATAGCTAATAATAATTATTGGACGGGACAATACATAAACTAAATTATAAATTGGCATTTAATTTACGAAGCAGCAATAATTAGAATTTATGAAATTTTTGTGTGATAGAAATTAAGAAATCAAGATACTTTTGAAACGTATATCACGAATTATAAACATGAAAATTTCATCAATTTTTTCTTAAATATTTTTTTAGAAAAATTGGCTGAGTAATTCAACATATTGGAGACAAAAAGAAATAATGAGAATGAGAGAACTATTAAATTAAATTAAATAAAACTTTAATTATGCAAATACATAGATATTATTATGTAACCGTAAGTTAAATCACAATATAGCGCTATATGACTGACACTTTGTTTACTCATTACATTATACATGAATACGACTGGCATTTTGATTTGTTTGTTACAATATACGCAAATAGGATAGACACTGTTTACTAGTGTATTTTTAGGGTTTTGTATCCCCAAGAACATGTTATCGGAAATGATAACTTATTATTTATCAAACATATACGATAAGTTTTTTTATGATAGATTTTAGACGACCTTAAAACATTGCTATATGTATAAGACAGAAATTATTAGTTATGACATTAGAAGTCTGCAATAAACAGATATCGATAACGTTCTTATGGTGATAATTTTGTAATTATATAAGATACACATTATGTTTTATTTACCAGCTGTGATGCCATTTAAAGTTCCTACCAGGAGATAGCAATTTCCTTAGGAAAATGCTTACTCAAATTTGTAGCCAAATCTTAACTTAAACACAAATAATGTAATGAATAAATTGTATGCTTTAGCTAGACGTCTTGCTAGTAAATAAACGAAGAACAACTCTCGTAATTTAAGCATACGAAACTCAGGCTAATTCTGTTGTAATTTTATTACTTTCATATAGAAACCAGTATTTATAACTTTACCTTAGTTATTGTTGCCAAACTACCAATATTGTATAATCTATTACCTGATAAAATATTTTTCATATTTAATTAAATTGGTTACTACAAAAGATAATAACTCCTTTATCTCAAATTTACCTAATTGTTTTGTATCCTCTGAGCTCAGCTAAAAGGGTATAGTAATTAACTTCATACAAATATCCTCCGGAATTTACAATATACGTCAGAACTTATGTTATTTTATTGTTAATGGCACATAAATAATTCAGTAGGCTTCTTCGTTCCTTAACCAATACAATTATTCTTTTTATTTATTCTACTGTAACTGTCCAGTCTTTTGAAAATCCATTGACTTTAACATATCTTATAAAAAATGACAAAAGTTATCCATGTTCTGTAAACGATTTTTAAATAGAAAAAAATTAAGTAAAGCATTCTACGAGGTATTATTGTTTACTTTGCCAGAAATGTATATTCGCATTTTTTAAACAAAACATTTATAAAACAGAAATGGAATAACTTTTAGAAAATATTCTTTCAAAAATTCTGTCCTTTTTTCTTGAACATTTTGTAAGCTACTAGAGTCCAGAATTCAATTTTAGAAAAACTATATTTTCAAAGAACAATGCTTTCGAAAGTTCATTTTGCAAACAAAAATTCCATTTTTTTAGAAGGTTATTCGCAGATCCAACAAAAACAATTATGTAGTAAATACTTCTTGCAATCTGACATCTATGGACAATGCAACCATACACTCACTCCTCTTTGATCAATTTAATTTAAAATCCAAATATCTAACTTTAAATCAGAACATAATTAAGATTGCTCTAAAATAAATGTCCAAAATGAAATTAGGTAATACAAGCTGTCGATTTCTAGTCCAAACAATCCAGCCATAGTCACAGTAAACAGCAGAGCATAAAATGGATTTCGAGATTGAAACAACAGGCAGTTATCGACAGGTTGCCTTTGTGGTCTTACTCTGCTTGCTGAGTAAGGGAATTAATACCGTTTAAAATAGACAATATGTATATAATCCAAATAAATTTAAAATATTTTTTGTGTGGTCTACACAAATTAAATGTCTATGGCGTTTGCTTTTATCCATTTATTTTGAATTTTATTAAGAAACAAAAGATTTTCTGTTACAAATGTTCATTCAGAATTCAAAATTTTCAAAACGTGGTACTATTGTTGTGACGTTACAGTATATGTAAATAAAAGTGCTTTTGTGACCGGTGTACCATAAATTCGTATGTTAATTTATTTTCTTGATTATTTCCCGAAGATTAGGAGAACTCTTGGGTAAGAAACACTACATTTGATTGAATTTTTTTTTTAATTGAACCGACTTCACAAAACAAAAAGTACTACAAAGTATGAAATAATATTTTTACTAAACTTAATTTTGTTTAAAGTTAAGTAACTTGTAAACCGGTGTACAAGTTATCTCACTTTGAACAAAATTAGCTATTACCAATAACCACAGCTCTAAATACGTAAAAATATTATTTCATACTTTTTAGTGCTTTTTCTTTTTTGAAGTCTGTTCATTTTTTTAAAAAATAAACATTTCTTTCTTTTTAGTTCGCCTATTCTCCCCCCCCCCCTTGTTCTATCGTTCCCTCTTTCAATTTCTAATGTCCATATAATATTGAATTTTCAAACCTCAGTATCCCCGAAAATGACATATACATAGTTAATATTTTAAAATAATTTTCCACCCGCTTCTTTCGCCTGCCTCCCCCGCCGTCATTCTTTTGCATCCGTTACATAAACTTAGCTTTTCTGATTTCAGTAACCCCGAAAATGACCCATTAGTTAACATTCTTGTAGAAATTGGCAGTTGGTCCTCTTTATAACCCCCCTCCCTCCCCCGCAGTCAATCTTCTTAACATCTGTTCGACAAAATTAAACTTTTTTAGTTCAACAACCTCGAAAATGGCATGTTAGTTGACATTTTTAAAGACATTGCCAATCGCTCCTTTTTATTCCTTCCCTCGTTATTTTTTTTAACATCGATTAGACCAAACTAGATTTTCTGAACTCAAAACCCCGAAAATAATATATTAGTTAACATCTTTGGAGAAATTCTCAGTCGCTCCTTTTATTCTCTCACACCCTCCCTCCCGTAACTTCTAACATTTGTTAAAAAAGATTTGATATTCTGACCTCGCTAGCCCCGAAATTGACATGATAGTTAACATTTTTGACGAAATTCCCAGTCACTACTTTTTATCACTCCCCGCTCCCAATAATTTTTTAAAAATCTGTTAGACAAAATTAGATTTGGAAGTTGAAGGGAGACATTTTGAAAAATTCCCAAGCATGACAGATGATAAATAAGTTCAAATTAAATGGTATATATATATATGTATATGTATACATATATATATATATATATATATATATATATATATATATATATATATATATATATATATATATATATATATATATATATATATATATATATATATATATATATATATATATATATATTATTTTATAACCTACTAAATCGTAATTCCTGATCCGAAAGACCAAATCAAAAAAAATTGTACACCGGTAGTTGTTTTACGTAGATTCGAATTTTATAAACAAAAGTACATTATCCTATTTAAAATTCCGAAGGTGCCCCCATCCCTCAAAATAAAGAGAGGAGCTGAATGTCAAAAATACGTTTAAATGTCCCCTCATCTTCCTATTAACACCAATATTTTATGAAAATATTTTTTCGCCAACTGAAGAAAGGATAAATTGACACACTCCCTAACAAATATTTTTCCACCCAACAAATCGACATACTAAGTTTTTTTTTATAAAGATAAAAGCTACGTGTTTGCGCTTAAGCAACTCCTTATCTACACTAATTCAACTCAAGCCCTTCAAGAGTCTAATCTAACTTTACCAGTTTCCTAATTTCGTAGGGCTCATAAAACAATCTCCGTTCTACTTTTGGGCATAAGCAAAAAGCAAAACAACCTGTCGAATACCGCAAGTTGTTTCGTTCACCGAATTAGGAATCTACTTGACGTTGCGCTCGGAATATTTTGGGATTAACCGTGGAAATTGCCAGCAATGGGGAACAAGAATTCGAGTTAACCAACTTCTAATTAAGATATTATTAGTTATGAATAACTACTCTCGTATTTTGTAGAAAAATTTAACAGTCCAATTAGTAGTTGACAAGGTTATTCAAATAAACTTTAGCCAAATCATAGAAACAGGCGTTTTATACAACACAAGGAATTTTGTAAACGACTAAGCAAAGTAAGATATTATTGTGTCTTGTGTCACTATGAAATCGCTGCACATTATGAAATGCAACGCCTCCCTGTTTGTCTAGTACCCTTAAAATTCGGGAACAACTTACCACATTTATGTAATTTTTTTAAAAATTATAAGTACGTTGCGTGGCCTGGTTTTAGTTCATATTTTACGCTAGGTAAAATAGCACATCAGCAGGGATGGTTTTACTGAATCAAGCAGACAAAACAATCGGCTAAGTAGAGACTTTATTGGCTACCATAAACGCTACCTAAAACGGCTAGAGCCATTGCAATGCAATACATGAAAAATTGGCCATAATATTCTACAAAAAACTCCGCAACCGTAGATATAACAGGTAACCTACACCATTTTTATAGGGCAGCCTAAAATAAAAAAAATGCCTGGTAAAGTTAGAACTTATGTTCATCCCCTTTTACTCTGTCCCTTTAACATTTTTTGACAGCAGAGTTGATCTCTTTGACCCTAATAACCTTTTTACCTAAAGGTCAGGTTGGCTCAAATTTCGAATATACTACAAACATACCAATATACCTAAGGGATTCACATCGTACGGTTGGGCTGTGCTTTATCTGTGACAGTTAATGCCTCAGGCAAGAGGTTGTGGTCTAATAATGGCTCAAGTCTAAGTAGCCTTAATACAGCCAAAAACAGTTTAAAATATTCTCATGAAATTGGTGAGTTTATAGGGAGATGGGGAAACATATTTTTGACATTTACCCCCTCCCTCTCTCTGTTAGGGGGTGGGGGTAACTTTGTAATTTTGAATAGGACGATGCACTTTTGTTAATAAAATTCAAATCTACGAATTTGTGCTAATTTTTTTTTTTTGATTTACTTTGGTTGCGGCAACATGATTAACATAATTTTAATTAAATTTAAATTAATAAATTTTACCAATAAATCAAGTTCATTTATTTCAGAATTATTATTTGTTTCCAAGAAAATGCGATATTCTGATTTAAGTAATTTGTGAACAGTGACGTTTTAACGATTATTTCTCAGCTTATTGCTCAATTAAGCAAGGAGGTGAATTCTAATGTGCAAGTTAATTTTGGAGGAGAGCAGAAAAACTACAGAGAAATGAAATATTTCAAAACAGGTGTATTGGACGAATTGGTTCGGCAAACTGGCCTGCTAGATCCCCGGATTTGACCCCCCTTGAATTTTCCTTGTTGGGTTGTATAAAGGACAAAGTGTTTGCAGCTGCACCTATATACAACTTTAGATGATATCAAAGACTGCACAACTTTGTCAGCTTATTAGTGACACCTAAAATGTTACAGCGGGTACGAAATTCATTTAGAAAAAGACTGAAAAAGTGTTTGAAAGTTGAAGGGGGAATTTCGAATAACTTCTCAAGCATGACAGAGGATAAATAAGTTGAAATTAAAGAGTAAATAATATTTTTTATTTTATAATCTAATCATGATTCCGTAACCGAAAGACCAAATCAAAAGAAAATTATACACATATGTAGTTTTTTACGTAGATTCGAATTTTATAAACAAAAGTACATCATTCCATTCAAAATTCCAACGTTACTTCCCACCCCTTAAAATAGAGACGGGGGTAAATGTCAAAAATATGTTTAAATATGTCCCCCCATCTGCCTATTAACTCAACGAAGTTCCATAAAAATATTTTAAGCCGTTTTTAAGATCTCGCCTTGTAACACTTTTAAAAGCTCTCAATGTAGATTATGGTCCGAACGGCCATTAGAGTTTAAAATTCTGTTTCCAAAAAAAATTATATAGTCCAAAAGATATATTTTTGGAAAACTGTATTTTCGAAAGACAGGTATTTTGGAAATAGTGCATTTTCGAAAAAAAAAAACTTTTTAAAATGCACTTTGTAAAAAAAGTTTAAATCTCTGATAAGAGATTTTTAGTTAGTTTGTTTTTTAAAATGAATTTATTTTTGAACAAAGCACGTGAAATATCGTTGCGCAAGTTGAGAAGTACATCCACCCAGAAGTACCTTCCGTCCTATCAATGCTGGCGCCCCCAAGGTTCAGTCCTCTCACCAATCATATTTCTTCTTCACATTAATGACCTTCTCTCTTCAACTACCAATCCCCAGTTATGCTGACGATAGTACTGTTCACTCCAACATTCATTTTTCCAGACAAGTCTCGAATCAAGAGATGGATAATAGACGCAGATATATGTACCTATCCCTTTCCCAAGATCTTCAATTAATCTTAGACTGGGGTGTCATGAACCTTGTCCAGGTCAACGCCTCCAAAACCCAGTCTTGATCCCTGTCAAAAAAAAATCTGGCAACGCTTACCTCATCCACATGAATGGTCAAGCCCTACAGAACAATGAAACGTTCGATCTTGTTGGCGTCGCTTTCGAACATGATCTCAGCTGGCACAAACACATTACTTCAGTAGCAACATCGGCAGCTAAAAAGCTTGGTTTTCTCTTTTGATCCAGAAAATATTTTTCCCTTTAAAACTTACACTCTCTATGTTTCCCAAATAAGACCTAACCTAGAGTACTGCTCCCACATATGGGGAGCAGCATCACCTTAGACACTTAACATCCTTGATTCTATCCAAAAGAGAGCCATTCGACTCATCAATGGCCCAATCCCTTCCCTTCTCTCACTCATCGCCGCGCTGGTGGGGATTTATCTCTTTTCTACCGGTACTTCCACTGATTTTTCTCTGAAAAACCAGCCTATATTATTTCTCCCTTGACTGTTCTAACAGAACAACAAGAGGCGCGTTACGTATTCATCCCTTTGCTGTCCAGCTACAAAAGCTTTGAACAGACCACTTCTTTCTCTCATTCATACCTAGGGTATCCAGATTATGGAACAAATTGCCAGCAGATGTCTTCCCTTCCCGTCCCAACCTCCAATTCCTTAAATCCCATGTCAATAGACTACATTTCTCTTCTCTTCAGATATCCACGGTACCTTAGTACTTAGACGTGGGATGTCTTGGATAAAAAACCTATATAGGTTGGTTCTATTTTATTTTTATATTGTGTACATAGATAATTTCCAGATGAATAGTCAACCAACCTACAATAAATTCAGCGAACTGTTTACTATTCTTTGAGACCTCGTATACAATATTTGCTAATAAATGCAAATTTCTTTCTTTCAAGATATTAAAGTTTGCAAACGAATACCAAAATATTTCTATGAGAAAATCAATAACAGCTGCAGTTTTGTGCTGACATTTGCAAACCTTTGCAAAAGCCTAAAAATCTTCTGATCATATATAGCAACACAGACAAGTTAAATATCATATGTTTAATCCTGTATCCTGTTGTATACCCGAAAACGATTACAAAGCTTGTTTTTGACATATTTCAAGCTATACAGCACGCTTTTCTCTCAAAAACAAGTATGTGAGTATTGTTTTATTTAATTTTTACCACCAGAGTGTTTTTATGTTTACAAAGCTTACACAAACAACCTGTTTACACAATATTTTTGCATATATGTTCCTGTTTGATCTCCATGTACAACGGAATAGAGATATTTTTAAATCGATATATTTTGCGCATGTATATCATTACAATCTTTTGTAAAAAAGGAAAGAAAAGTTATATTAACCTGTTCAAAGTAAATAACATCAAAACAAATTTTTTTACTCGTCACATGTTTTACTAACCATGTCAACCACCATTAGGAAATTATTAAACCGAGTTTAAATCATTTCCTGATAATGACGGCACGGCAGAACGATTTTAAGATTTTAATTTTATAAGAACTGATGTTAAAGCTTCACCCCTGACCTTTTAAAACAAAAAGAAAGAAAAATTTGTATTATCATTTTTAATTTAGTTCTCCTTGCATTCATCGTGAGTTCCTGAACCTGGATTTATAAACTTCATTAACAGAGGCAAATGAGGCCACCAGAACAACAGGCAAAATAAATATTTGGGCCGGTTTAACCAGATACCTTTAAGCCGGTCAATTGAAAATTGCGGTGGACCGATGACTGCTAAATTCCAGGGCCGGTGTGAGATAGCCCATCCGACTCTGTCCGTTAAACTACTGATTTTCGGCGATATTCATTTTTTCATAACATGACAAGTATGATAAAGATAAACCTTAATTTGTATTAACAATAAAGATTTTTGGCTTCGCGTTTTTTTGTCCGAAAAGTCTTAGTATGGGCACATATATTTGCTATTAGTAATGATAGAGACTCCAAATTTTCGATGTGTCCTATTGGTTAATAAATTTACTTTCTTATGTAATTTAACTTTTTCAATCCCCTTGAGGGATGACGCTAGGGAGTTGAGGTTAAAAATTGTAAATGCAATCCTATGCCGTGTGATATCTCATATTAAATGTCTTCAAAACAGAAACATTTTACCGCAAGCCTGAGGTCCGTATGCCAATTCGTTTTTAAATGCCTATAAAAATTAAAAACCGCGAAAAATAATAAAATATTAAAGTACGTTTATTTCTCCTATTACTTTAAAAGTTGTTCATAATGACCATCATGAACTTCTTGGCAGTAATAAATTCGATTTTGGAACTCTCCCAAGAAGTAACACCTGCCGTTCTCGAAAATGTGAGAAGTGAGTTCCAAAATCGACTTTATTACTGCCAAGAAGTTCATGGTGGTCATCTTGAACAACTTTTAAAGTAATAAGAGAAATGAAGGTATTTAAATTTTTAATCATTTTTCACGATTTTTAATTTTGTTTGCATTTAAAATCAAATTAAGATCCGGACCTCGGGTTTGCGGTAAAATGTATCTTTTTTGAAGACCTTTAAAATAAGATACGGCACGGCGCACAAAGGGGTATGGATCCGAAAACGTCGAATAACCAAATGTTAAATAACAGGATCTAATAGTGCAGTTAACAAGTTTATACGTGCGTCTTTATCGTACCACAGAAATTACTTCGCTGGTGGGTGTGCGCACCTCTCTAAGACAGTCGAAACTTGAACATTGATGCGACTATTTGTGCTAGCGTTGACGCTTCCACAATTTCGTGTAGATTTCTTGTGTTATATTTTTGGTGTTTTCCACTTATTATATCCCGTTTATTATGGAATCGTTTTCTGAAGGTATGTAGTTTATTCAGCCCTAAAAAGTATTCTTAAGTCGTAAATACTGTTAGTAAATTTATTAATTTATCTGTAACGCCAAAAATACCATAAAAAATAAAAAGTTAATGTTTGTCTCACGATTAGTTAACTATTAAACAATATTAACGTTCGATATTTAGTGCCACTTAAAGCTCACCTTCCTTACTTTATTTTAAATAAAAAAATCCTGCTTCCTTTAGCTCCTTTAACTAAAACATTATTTATCCTCAGACATCCCAGAATGGTACTTTATACCAGTTTTATTTTTGTAATATTCTTTGTTCTTATTTTTGGCAGAATCTCCATATACTTTTTGAGAGGTAAGCAGAAGGACAATCAAAGAACAGTTTGGAATGTTAATAAAATATATGCAAAAAGCAGCCTGAAGTCTCCTGATACACAGTTGCAGGAACTTAAGTCAGAGTTTGCCATCTTTTTGACTGAGTTTAAGAAAAAGTGGACTAAAGCTAATCGCCAGAGTGATGATGGTGATAAATGATAATGACACTGAATAATGACATATTTTTTTAGAATTTTATGTTTTAATGTTATGTTAGCAATATGTAAGGTGGAATTTTTTTAAAGAATGTCATTCCTCTTAAAAATTTAACTTCGTAATTAGGAAGGTAGAGAATAGATAATTTTTATATACATAAAAAATAGTGGTTTACTTTTCGGCGCCCTACCTGAAAGTTGTTTTTCTATATCGTCGTGTTCCAGAGAAAACCGCGTAACTCCACATTTTTATGAAAATAGTATTTTAGTACCATCTGTTAGGTAACACTGTAGCTAATCTGTATGCAAATTACAGAACTCCTAAAATAAACAGTTATAATTTAAATTTTAGAAAAAGAAATATAGGCATCTCCAGCCGCAGAGGGGCGTCCAAGGAAAAATGCGTACCTAACTCCTTATTTTGTATACAAATCAATGCCATTGGCAGGTGTCAATATCTTGGATAGTTATTTTTTCTGGTTACGCGTAAAATCTTGCAGTTCTGTTCTGTTTTCCAAAGCGAAGCTCGACACCTTTAATTATGTTTTTTCTTTCTCCTGAAAAATTGCATTACATGGAGTTACGCGATTTTCTCTTGAACGCGACGATATATGAATTGCATTTTTTATGAGAAAAATTATAAAAAACTTAAAAACTGTGAAACACGTTGTGAAATGCATAATTCTTTAGTATTTTTGTATTCTTTGCAGCCAGAAGTTAAATATTATAATTTTTTTTCTTAGTTTGTAACGTTTGTGTGTAAATTCCAATATCTGCTAAATATTTATTAAAAAAGTTGACAAACCTGCAGCAATTTTTTTGTTTTGATATAAAACATAGACAACTATATCATAAAAGCATATTGGGCTACAAGACCCCTATCTGTGATGAATATATCAAAGTTTTTCGAAATTTGAGAATACAATTTTGAGATACAGTTTTTCGAAAAACCATCGTCAAAACTGTTTTTCGAAAAATATATTTAAAAGAATGCATTTAACTCGCATGTACTTTGGAAAAAGATGTTTTTTCAAAAAAAGTATTTTTTATTAAAAATTTCGATAAAATTTGTTCATCCTCCTGAAATATTAATTGGCGACGTTGTAAATTCCAGTTATAATCTTAATAATAATTATTGAAGTAAGAAATAAAAAAAAATGTGCAATCATAAGACCATTTTCACTATTAACACTGAGCAGAAACTGCGTTAAGTTCTTCTGGAATTTGCATTGCTAATTTTTTTTTATAAAGTTGTAAGATCCGGGGTTTTTTAAAGTTAAACAGGGGTACGTTATGAAGCACAGTTGCACATCGCTAAGTTCAAAGTGCATAGTGCAGCGCAAGCGCTTACATTTTTGCAAACCGGTCCTTACTGCTAAAAAATGCATCTAAATTACCTAATTTTCACTAAACCGCAAGGTACTTTGTAAAAAAATCTTAAAATCCTTTAAAAACTTTAAGTGATAATAAACATGTTATTGTTAAAAAAATGGATTTCTTCCAATATGGGAAGATTTTGTTTCTGTTACGTACTACTGAGACAGTTTTACACTTAATTTTAGTCATATAAATTAATTTTTGGAATGTCATATATTCTTCAGTGATGAGTTTTATTTAAATTAAAGCCAAAACGTATTTTTAAACTTTAAAAATATGTTAAAGCATATACATATTTCAGCCCTTAAATATTTATAACAATTAATTCAAATTAATTTTAACAAAACTTACCGGTTTCTATCGCTCTCAAAGCAAAAACACCTGCTGCTGCAGTTCGCCGTCTGAAAAACTTCGATGCCGAAACTTCTAAACTACGATAAATCGTGAGAGTCCTGTTTTCAGAACAGATAACTCCCGGTTCGTAACTGCCGCGAAAATCGAGAGAGCACTGTCCCGGCACAATTTTGATATCAGGAGCCTGTATTCTGGACCCGGGTGAACGCGCAGTAATACGGGAGCGACGAAGAGAGAAACAATTGAAGAAGAGGAGGGAACGGCTGAAGTTTCCACAACTACGTCTGGACGGGAAGCGGGTGGCTAGAGGTGGCTAGAGGTGTCGGAAGTTGCCGGTAAAATTTATAGTTTTATTTGATAACATGGAACTTGCGTCTGTTGCATACAAAAGAAGCCGAAAACAAATTTAGCGCGAAGCAAACATGACAAAGAAATCAACACAAAAACGTCACATTCAAAGAAAACTTTATGAAAGGTTGTTTGGTTGACGCGTAGATAAAAAACGATCTTATATTTAATGAAAGGTAAAAATTTTAACTTTTGAACTTTCAGGAAGATTCTGGTAATCCGGAACGTGTCCGGAAAGTTAGACAACGAAAATATATAGTATTGGGTTCGGGCCATTTCACTGTCACACGGTAAAGGTAAAATGTCTTACAGGCTTCTCAAGGAAAATATATATCTGAATCTGGTAGTCAATTAAAAAAATAGCTTTTGCAAACATATGGCCACAAATTAGTTATTTGTACCAATAAAATACCATTTTAGAATGTGCACATATCCTTGCTAGTAGTAAAGAGAGACACACCGAATTTTAGACGTAGGTATCTCTTATTGGTTAATAAATCTACTTTTTAACGTAATTTAACTTTTTCACTCACTTCTCACATTTTCGAAAATGGCAGGTGTTACTTCTTGATTTTGTTACTGCCAGAAAGTTCATGGTTGTCATTTTGAAGAACTTTTAAAGCTATAAGAGAGCTAAAGGTATTTTAATTTAAATTTTTTTTCACGATTTTCTAATTTCGAAAGGCTTGCCATTTGAAAACGAGTTAAGATACGGAAAAGTTTGCGGTAAAACATTTCGTAAAGAGCTTTAAAATGAGGTACCACACGGCATAGGGTTGCATTTAAAATTTTTGACCTCAACTCCCTGGCGTCACCCCTCAAGGGGGTTGAAAAGTTAAGTTACATAAGAAAGTAGATTTCTAAACCTATAAGGTACACTCAATATTTGGTGTTTTTATCTTTACCAATAGCAAAGATATTTTCTCATACTAAGACTTTTCGAACACCCCGTGTATTTATTTGACTCTAGTATTTTCAAAACGAACATATGCATTTATAATCTTTGTTCCTAATTTTGGTTATAGAAATATCTCTTTATTTTTACTAGTTTATGAAATACCTTTTAATTAATATCTTTTGATTCCCGATAAAACTTTAACCAACACCACCAACTTGACAGTAATTTATTTAAAATACTGATATGTAGCTAACAAATATTTTGTTTTAATAAAGCATTGATACAAAACTTAATAAAACTGGCGAGCTTGTATCCCAATCCTTTTTTTTTAACGTTATTGATGTTCAATTAATTGATATAAAAAACCAATAACTTTCCATGTAGACGCTGAAAAGACGTATATGTATTTCATTAAATAAATCAAAATTGCATATATAATTTTTCTTTGAAACCTCGTGCAAATATTTGACAGATGTTTCAACATTATTTTAAAGGGCGTGATTTAATAGGAAAAGAATAAAATAAATTTTTCATTTATTTCGTGAATTATATTATGTCCTTTTAATTATCTATACCAAAAAGGGATTTGTTTTTATAACAGATAACGTAGCAACAATCATGGTAAAACAACAAAAGCAATAGGAATGGCAGATGATCCCTTAACGGATGGTAATTATATTTACTGCACTGTTAAAGTATCTGTCTGTAGTCTATCGTTAATTTTATACAGTAACATTAAAAGAGGAGAAAGAAATATTTTGAGAGCTCCCGATAAAATTTAATTTATATGACAAATAAAAGTACTCCGTCTTAATTAAACCCAAGCAAATAAGAGAAATACTGTGTAGATATGTTAAACATTTTGCGTAGTTGTCGAAAAGGATGTAATACTCGGGAAGTTCTTTTGAAAAGTCCTCCCTTTGCTTGCCAAATTTGATATGTATATTCTATCCAATTTAATTTGGAAATAATGACAGAAAAAACAATTGAACAAGAATTCAACCTATTTGGTCAGTTCGATGGACAGTTTACACCAGAACATATTTTAGCAATCACAATGTTCATCTTTTCTTTCCTGATAATTACGGAGGAATCAGGTTTATTTTTATCCGTGTTGGCGACAGTGCATTGTAACATTCTAAGACAAAAGCAATGCATCAAGTAGGTTGTGCCGATAGTAGGCTATTGCTAAAATCGCATGAGAACACTATCTGTCAAATATTGTTGTTTGTAGACAGGCTTAAGATTTGTGAAATAATGTCGCAAGTAGAAAAAAGAGCAAAGGTGGAATTTTTGTATAGAAAAGGTATTCGAAACGTTAAAAAATTAGTGCAGTTACTAAACTCGGAAAAAGTGCAGTATATGAGACAATAAAGGGGATAAAATATGGCGCAGATATGAGGCATAGACCAGTTTCGGGAAGACCGCGTAAGATTCGCAGAAACAATTTAAACGCTTTAGTGACCTTAGGACGGCAAAATCCGCGCCTACGGTTTCGAAAATTAGCTAATAGATTCGGAAATCAACGAAGAATAAAAGGGTGTCCAGAAACTGTCCGCATGTCACTGAAAAGACAAGGCTACATATCAAGGAAACCAAAAAAAAATCCCTGCGATGACACCTCTACAAAGGCAACGAAGAATCGATTTTTGTGGACGTAATATAATTGAAAGTTGAAGTTTGTTCAAGTAAACAATATTTACAAAGTTTTTTCAATTTCTGAAACGGTTTGTTTTCTTGGCTTACTCCCTTAAAAAAACGATACAAATACCTAGAAGACGCAAGGAGGAGTCTTTTAAGTAAAAAACTGTTTTTTTTTCATTTTATTGACCAAAATTGTAATTTTTATGCTTATAATTTCACAATAATTGGCAAAATAGGTTTTATAAAGTTTGCAAGAACTGTAAAACAACATAGATATTTTTTTATAACCTTTATGAATTATAAATTCTAGAATACTACGCATTTATTATTCAATTAATTCGAAATACCGCTTAGTTATAAATAATAAACTAACGCAAATATAAAAATATGTCTGTCGCTTTATCAAAACAGAGGCAGTGTTACAAAAGCAAGTTAAGACGATTCCTATTTTTTTAAGCTAGACGCTAAGACCAAAAAAAGCTTTCCCTAAAATCTCGACATATGAGTCCTATAAATTGTTAGGCTCTGGCTTTATGGTCATCAAGGGAGGAACACACTTTTTCAAGGGATATTTTGGCTTTTTTCCAAATCGCTATGACCAAAAAAAAAGCCATGTTATTCATTTTTAGAACTTTTATGAATATACTAGTGGGAGCCTAAAAGTTTTTTATTTTCTTAACTTTCTTTAATAATACTTCCGGGTCTTCTCCGGAGGGGTTGGCAAGGATATATGTATCAAATTTCAATCCAAACGGACTTAAAGTAGAAGCGGCAAATATAGACTTCGAACTTTTTGATTTTTTACTTTTCACAAAAATCAACATAATGGTAAATAGTGTTGTTCTGGACAAAGAATACTTCTACATTAGAATATAAAAAAGTGTAGCATATTTGTTTAAAATATTGGTATATAGGTACGCACATTTTTCCAAAACTTTTTAAAACACTTATTTTGAAAATATATTTTTTTTGAATTACACAATTCCAAAGGACGCTTTTGTGGACATACAATTTTAGCCACTTTATTATTGAATAACATAGTGTGCAACAATGTTGTGTTCAGCATATATTCATGTCTTAATAGTGCTGACTATTTATTTAGGTATACGATTTTAATAGTTCAAAAAATATTGATATACAGGGCAATCCAAGGAAATCTGACCCAATAAAGGTATTACCAAATTATTTGCTCAAGAAAATGTGTTTAAAAGAGCTCTTTTCAAAGAAAAACTTCGAAAATAATTTTTTTAACTAATATTTTTTCGAAAATTTATCTAAATTTTTTTCAAATAGGTATTGCAACATCGCGGCCATTTCTATGTATTATCAAGATGATCAGACCTGTCTTATAGTATCTGCTGTGTGCAAAGTTTGGTGTTTTCAACTTAAAGTTCTGTGAGGATGACAGAAGAAACCAAAAGTGTCAGTAGGTTTTAGTAAAGTTTTGATTTAGTTAGAAGCGATATAATCAAATGAAACGATTTCTTTTCACAGTGTCTTACCATCGGCATCGTTTGCTATTACAAACTGTCTTATTGTTACGATGCAAAAATATTTTTGTTTAGTTTTTGGTTCAGACGTTAGCAAGGCAGAAATTACAATGAATGTTGAGTCGTAACACAATAAATTATGATCAGACCAATAGCAAAATGCGGATCGTACTAACATATATATTGTTGGTAGTGAAAGCCATAATTTCTTTAGTAATAAACAGCAAAAACATTCGTTTCTCTTGGATAAAAATATTTTTATGAGATATTATTTTCAACTCGGGCCTTGCACAATAGACAAATGAAAAGTCGTTTTGCGAATATCACAGTGGGCGAAAGGAGGATATAATTTCAAATTTATTTTGGATAATCTTCCTTGGAACGTTAGGTGTTTCCTAATGGGCACAAATATTAGAATTATTTGAGAATTTAGTATGGTAAATCTTTGACGCCATATTGCGGTAGAAAGAGGATTGTTTTATTTTTATAACACTTTATCTAAAATATGAACTATTCTTTGCTAATTCACTAATTCTTCTTAAACAGGTTGTTATGAAATTTACCGCATATATTGAAACCGGTAAATTCTGACGTGAATTCATAAATAGCGCCTTCCAATAATACGGTGGTAATCGCTCCATAAACTTTCCCTAACCACTGACAAGAAACAGATGATACCAAAAAATAAGTTGCCAATTTTATCAATAATTTTTTCTATGTAACAAGTCGGCATAAAAAATAATATTATTGCTATCTTTGTAGTAGAATCCTTTTAAAATACACTTTTTTTTTAAAATGTTAAGATTAACAGATATCATTATGCTAAGAAATACTGAGAGCATGGCACATCCATTAATTTACCGCAAGAAACCAACGCTTTGTTTAGTTGTTAAACTAACACTAAAAAACTTTCATTAAACACAATATTTAAAATATTCCACGGTATCGTGTCACTACCCGCACTATTAAAAGCTGAAAAGTAATATTTTGTTTAAAATCTCTGTGAAATTCACTTGTCTTATTACAAATTTTTTTACATTAACTTTTACACACTTATGCAATTCTGACAAAACAGTGAGTATAGCCATTAATAAGAAAAAACATTCCACCAACTAATTAAATACAATTCTTAAAATAATCCGCGGTATTTGGCTTACTACCAAGAAGTAAATGGACAACATTTTAAACAATTGATTTAGATTTCTTCATCAACTTTTAAATTATTTCCTCCTGTATTTTTTATTCTTGTACTAAGTATTCAAATAGTATAGCGGTTTTGCGTTTCCAGTTTGACGAAATTTTTTTAAAACTTTACTTACAGTCGTTAAAAATATTACAAATTTCTTGTTGCGTTCGCATTCTGTTCCCATAACCCAGTATTATTAAAATTTTAATTCTGTGGGTCTCTGTTAAATGATCTAAAATACAATGAAATAACAATTTTTGACCATCGTTTTCTTAAAGAGTGTTAACTTTAGGATAAAATGTTCCCAATAAGAAGTATTCAGAACTTTAAGCTGAACTCGAAAGTCGAATAAAATGTAGGGCGTTCCATTTAAAAAAAACAATTCTGTCGATTTCAGGAAAACGGCAAACTTGACAACATTGCGGAAGTATACAAAGTGTAAGTGTACAAAAGCTCATAAAAATCGGATGAAGGGTTTGCAAGATATCTCGAGGTTTCCATATTTTTGTTACACATTGTATAACAAGTAACGAATGTTTTTGACTATTTTATATCTAAATATATATTACCGTATTATTATTGTTTAACGCCTATAACCGGTTATTTTAATAACCGGTTAATTAATTAACGTTATTTAATATCTTAAAGTTAAGGATATCACAAAAATTTTCCGGTTACCCTATAACCAGTTATTTATAAATAACCGCCCATCCCTAGTCTGTATTGGAATTTATCATACATATGTTTAAGCCGACTGAAGTAGGTTTGTTTATCAGGGCGTCGGAGTAACACATTAGAAATTTTGGTCGTAAAACTATGTCGTATAACTCTAAAGAGCTACTTGAGTCGTTTAAAGTTTACATTGATTACACAAGTAGACTTGCACAGAGCTTAAGGAGAACTATATCATCCCCCAAAAACGCCAAAGACAAGTCAGTGGAGTGTGGCACTGGCGCGTCTAGCCCGGTGCATCGTCTCTAGGTCAAAGGTCGGTGTACTGTCGGCGACGCCGTCCGACAGCGCTGGCTGGCGTAGGGTATGCTAGCTTTCCTGCCAAAGCTATGTTACGGAGGCGTTGCTAGTTTTAACTTGATTGCATGGAAGAAAATGCTAGTGCAGTAATTTTTATATATTTATGATGAATGTTTACCATTCTTTTTCCTTAAAAGGGAACAATTTTTTAAAACATACGAATGTCTGTCTTTCTAAAGACGTGATTTATAAGAAGGAGCTTTTTCATACGCGAGAACTTTATTTCTTAAATTATTACAAAAATTATCAGGAATTTTTTGTATAAGAAGCAAAGTGCTACGTAAACCTAAAATATATTGTGTGAAGATGAGATAAAACCTGGGATATTACACTTAGGTGTTCAGTTTTAAAATTAAAAGCTTTGAGAAAACAAAAATACGTTTACTTGCTCAAGAAACATTAAAATAAAGACTCTTTGACATTTCAAACAACAAAAAGTTTTAATGGAAAATTCTAAAGTATATTAAAATTTCCAGTTGTTGGTGCTAAATAATATATAAAGTCTTCACCTTAATTTAGTTTCAAGAAACGAAAAATAAAGGCTTCCTATTTGATATTGCATATAAAAATTGTTTGTATTATTTAGCTAAAACAAGTTTTTTGTGAATTCTGTTAGAAAAAGAAATAATGTTGTTGGTATAGCAATAGTTTAATGTTGTATTATTGGGAGACCAACCAAATCGCAAAAATAGTAGAGTAATGACGGTATATTGTTTGTGACCAGATAAACATTTGCAAAGTTTTGTTTGACTATTACCGCAAATATACATTATGAACTTTTATAAGTTGATAATGTTCTCAGATGAGTTACTCTTCATTACAAACGGCACTGTAGCTTCTGTGTACGGGAGATACTGAGGTAGGAAAAATCCAGAGTTTAGAATTGCGAACCGCACAGTGGTTCCGGCAATAGGTCATGAGTCAAAATTTATTTGCCAGGGATCTGTCAGGTAGGCATTGCTTTGGGTTCGAAAAGAACCAAATTTACATTGACCAATAAAACTTTGGCACTTTCGGACGATTTACGACCCGTAAAAAGTGTGAATTTGAAGTACGAAAAAGCAATGTACATATTGTGTTAAAAGTGGGTTTTGTTATTTGGTAATATAGTTAAGACTAATTAATTTTTAAATCCCTCTTTAAGTGGCCTTAGTAGCTCAGGTAGGTGGTTCTTCTTTTAGTAAAATATTGTTGTTTAAAAGGCTTTATTTGCACATGTTTCTGGACATTAATAAAATGGATGTTTTTATTGACCGCGCTTGTGGTATTAGATTCTTGACTTTTAACTATTTTCCCTGTCTTGTCGTCCCCAAAAATGTATACATAGTATACTTTTTATGAGGATATATAATTTGTATCCAGATCTGTCCAGCTTGTCAAGTTATAATAGTTTAAGTAAAAGTTTGCACAATGGGATTTGTTATGAGGGTTTGCTATGGGTTACTTTTTTTTTAGGGTAATCGAATGACAACTTTTTTTATTTTCAAGCTCAGTGTCTGGGGTACTATATAAAACCCACAAAATGGAGAATACAAAGATATATATACATATATATATATATATATATATATATATAATATTATTTTGGTAGTCTTGGCTGACTAGTTATTAAACTCGATTTCTTGATTTTTGAGGTAACAGCCAGCAAGGTTTGGGCTTAAATAAGTAAACTCTTATTTACTACGAGCCGAGCGCTTTCGGAAAATTTTATTCCTTTTTCAAGGCTACAATATAGAGCAATTTTATAAATTATTTAATTAAAAAACTAATTTAAAAATAATTACCTGGGTGCAAAGTGAGTTTAAAAATTGATAATAACATCTCTTTGTATTAGTAGTAATCCTATTTAGTAATATATAGTTATAAATATTAAAAAATCATCTTAACATCTTGATGATTGACAATGACATTTAAATATTGTTATACATGGTGGTTTATAAAACTTAAATATGGGTATTTTAATTATTGTTATAATTAGTGCTAGGTAGACAAATTTTTCTTTACCTTATATATTTTAAACTAATTTTTGTTGTAAAAATGCATTTTAATTTTATTAATAAATTTTGACTGCATATAAAAAAAAAAATTACATTGTTTTACCCTAAATTTGTTACACTTTGATTGTTATTATTTTCTTTATTCATTGTAATAATATTGGAGTAAATTATAGTTCAGCAATATCTTTGTTTTTGTTTAATGTATTTTTATTTTTATAAATTTCTGTCATTTCCAAAAAAAGTCTTTTGTTTTTGTTTGGTTCACAATGTAATATTTTTACAGAGTCAAAATCTGGTATGTGTCCTATGTCTATGTTATGTTCTGCTAATGCACAAGAACGTTTGTTTAATCTACAGTCACTTTTATGTGATGTAATTCTATCTTTAAGTACCCTAGAACTTTGGCCTATATAGTTTTTATTACATTCTGAGCAAGGAATATTATATACTACTCCTGATTTTTTTAAAACTTCATCTTTATCTTTTAATTTTGTAAAAAGATTACCTACTTTTTTAACATTAAATAATAATCTTACCCATGATAATCAGGAATACACACCAGATATCAGTGCTTTTTTAACCATTAATCAACCAAGTTATTATTTCTCTTTACCAGCAATACATTCAGTAACAAATAAAATCATAAAAGTTGTCAAAGATGAACCATATATAAAAATAACACAAAAATTTGTTAAAAAAGTAGGTAATCTTTTTACAAAATTAAAAGATAAAGATGAAGTTTTAAAAAAATCAGGAGTAGTATATAATATTCCTTGCTCAGAATGTAATAAAAACTATATAGGCGAAAGTTCTAGGGTACTTAAAGATAGAATTACATCACATAAAAGTGACTGTAGATTAAACAAACGTTCTTGTGCATTAGCGGAACATAACATAGACATAGGACACATACCAGATTTTGACTCTGTAAAAATATTACATTGTGAACCAAACAAAAACAAAAGACTTTTTTTGGAAATGACAGAAATTTATAAAAATAAAAATACATTAAACAAAAACAAAGATATTGCTGAACTTAGTATAATTTACTCCAATATTATTACAATGAATAAAGAAAATAATAACAATCAAAGTGTAACAAATTTAGGGTAAAACAATGTAATTTTTTTTTTTTTTTTATATGCAGTCAAAATTTATTAATAAAATTAAAATGCATTTTTACAACAAAAATTAGTTTAAAATATATAAGGTAAAGAAAAATTTGTCTACCTAGCACTAATTATAACAATAATTAAAATACCCATATTTAAGTTTTATAAACCACCATGTATAACAATATTTAAATGTCATTGTCAATCATCAAGATGTTAAGATGATTTTTTAATATTTATAACTATATATTACTAAATAGGATTAGTACTAATACAAAGAGATGTTATTATCAATTTTTAAACTCACTTTGCACCCAGGTAATTATTTTTAAATTAGTTTTTTAATTAAATAATTTATAAAATTGCTCTATATTGTAGCCTTGAAAAAGGAATAAAATTTTCCGAAAGCGTTCGGCTCGTAGTAAATAAGAGTTTACTTATTTAAGCCCAAACCTTCCTGGCTGTTACCTCAAAAATCAAGAAATCGAGTTTATATATATATATATATATATATATATATATATATATATATATATATATATATATATATATATATATATATATATATAAGTTAGCTTACTTAGTATAAGCCCTTGTTAAGTAAAACTTGAAACAAAGTTATAGAAACTGTTGTCTCTTTCCTACACTTTGTAAAATCAGACTAGAACAAATGTAACAAGGGCCAATCTAACAACCTTGTAAGGGTTTGTGTAATAATGAATACATTAGAAAAAAATTAATAATTAAATCACGCTAGCTGGACTCACACTTCATCTTTTTTTGTATAGTTTGTTCACAGTACCCTTTTTTTAAGTACAAAAATGCATTTTCAGTTATTAATTTTTCAAAAATAATATTTGCAATAGTTATTACCGCACTCTTTATATAGTCGAAACCACTGTGGCCGTCAGAATTTTAAAAAAGTAAATGTTTGGTGCGCCATTTCCTATTATGGGACTATAACATATTTTTTTGATAATACATGTAACAGAAATTTCAAGCTAGAAGAATTGCCTCGTCAATATCGCCGAAATATGTATTTTCAGCACGATGGGTGTCCTGCATATTATGCTGCAGAAGTAAGGGATTGGCTCAATCGCAAATTTGGAAGTCAATAGTTAGGCCGAAATGGTCCAATTTTGTGGCACCCTAGGAGTCCCGATTTGACAATTTGTAATACACTTTTCAGTGCTCTTCCTTTTGTGAAGTTGGTTCATTAAAAAAAATAGTACTTACATACTAAATAATTTATTTTTTAAATTTGGATCTCCCATCGTGGGACCACATCATTAGAGGCAATCTCCTCGTTTTGAAATGAGCGATGTTTGATCGCTATTTTGAGGGTAAATTTGATCAGCAAAATCCTGATTTTTTGGTATAAACTTTTCAAATAGAGTACTTTAATATTATGAAATAAAAAAAATTGGTGGATAGGCCTATTAGACGGCTATTCTCATTTATCTTACAACCAAAAAGTGTTTCCAATTTTTAACCTTGAAATGTACAAACTTTCTCATGATTCCGCATTTCCTAAACTTCCTATCGACCAATACATTTTTTGGCATCTAAAAATGTTGACCAAGGCCTATTAAATATCATCCATAAGAACGCCAGAATAAGATAAATGATTCAGGAAATAAAGGATTAACTTTTAGCCCTTCTCGAACGATTGGCTAGATCGCTTTAATGCTTCGGACATCGTTAATCCATGTTTATCGTTTATTTGGAACTTTTAGCAAAAAAATACTTCGGGACAACATGATACGGTCGTCGTCGGACGTTACTGGCCAGAAAAAAAAAACCGAAAGATTGATGTCGCAGCATAGATTCAGTGATACTATGACGAAAAAAGTTTGCAATTAATCGGCTTAATCTCAGTGGATAGCCATATTATATAGAATAATCGTTTGTCTGAATCCGGAGATGGTAGAAAATGCTTAATGAGATTAGTAGCAAAATTTGTGTTAAATGTTTTTATTATTTAAGAAATGATTTTGCCTTAAATAAATATAAATTTTTTAAAGGCTTGGCGTTACGTGTTTCCCTATATAGTGTAGCCCTTTAGATTTTGAAACAGGTACCATAAAGAATGCAGTGTTTGCGCTGAGATTTAAAAAGCTTTATAGGTTTTTTACAATGTGCATTAAATTTTAAAATGTGCGCCTCCGAGATACTCATTAACTTTAACATTAAAAAATGACGTTTTAAATGATTACTTAGTCCGCTTAGTTGCTTGGAACATCGCTTGTTGAAAGTTGAGGATCTACATTATGGACATAACACAATTGACTGAAAAGGTTAATGTAGCAGCAAGAATTTCAAGTAAGACAGCATAAAAAATTTAAATTACCAACATTTTTTAAATGTACGGCCATATTTAATAAATTAGCATGTAACCTTTGGAATCTCACATTTTAAAGGAAAAATTTTAAAAAGCCAGCAAAAAAACAAGACGTTGGATAATTTCTTTCTTAAAAATACGAAACATAATTTTTTCTCTTGAGACTCGGCTATACAAAAAATTGATATCATGATGTGATCTTGGGCAGTTAAAGAAGTAAAATTAGAGTTTTTCTTGGCCTGGTGTTTCTGTTGTGCATAATAAAATAACAGACAGAAGATTGCTTTTTTTGTGCTTTTATCATCACAGTAATGGTTGAGTAATAAAGGGGTAGCGCTTTGTTAATTGTACAATAATTGTATTATTGTTGGTGATTAGTACCAGCTGCCGGTCATTTAGATTTGTATAACTGCAAAAAAATAGAGAAGCGTAGTGGATTTGCTTAGCTGTATTCAGATCCAAGTAACTATTATGCACTTAACCGCTTGGGGTGAAATATTTGCCAGTAGAACGTGTGATAACGTGCGTAATCTAGAGCTCAAAAACAGCTGCCGGTCATTTAGATTTGTATAACTGCAAAAAAATAGAGAAGCGTAGTGGATTTGCTTAGCTGTATTCAGATCCAAGTAACTATTATGCACTTAACCGCTTGGGGTGAAATATTTGCCAGTAGAACGTGTGATAACGTGCGTAATCTAGAGCTCAAAAACATGCTGCCCGACCATAGTGGTCGGAAACGTAAATACGCAGCTGCATGTAAGTAAGTGTTAATAACATGCGTAATACTAAGAAAAATACTTACCCAGTAACTACGATTATACATCTAAATGTGCACGGGTAAACACTTGCAGCATAGCGCATGTTTGCACAGTCGTTTCTTTGAGGCATGTTCGCCGCGGTGAAAAAATGTGTTTATATACGGAAAACGACCGTTCGACATCTAACGATATAATATTTGCATACTTAAAATGGTCCTTGAAACACTGATCTGTAAAAACACTAGTGTTAAAAATATATCTTAGTCTTGCCAATTCTGGAATTGTAGTACACCATTAAATTTTTCTCTAGTAAAGACATGTCTTTCGTCACTTAAAGTTTGTAGTACTGCTTGTACGTTATCTAATATTTGAAGTGATTCGGCTAACGACAACGACATTTGTAATGCTATGATGGCGTTTGTTATTTCTTAGTACTTAGTAAAAATTGTAGATCACTTTCTACTTGAGGATCTTGAAATTTTAACTGACTCTCTTTGATCGAGGCAGCTTCTTTCATGTTAAATTGTAAGACAAGTGACCGTACTTGCTGAAAATGCTGGCGATAATAAAACGCAGCTTCCAGCCATGTTCCCCATCTTGTAAGAACATGCTGTGATGGAGGTTCTGGAATATTCGGACATTTGTCATGAAATTGGCGAATCCGTTTGGGGGATTTTAGAAATATAGCTTTTGTATGCCCTATAAGTGCATCCACGCCTGGGTAACAGCAGTAAATGGTTTCTGCTACAAGATTTAATGCATGTAAGATACACGTAACATGTAGATCTACTACAATCTCAATATAGGATTTGCAGCCGCTTTTATAAATGTAGGCGTTGCACTATTAACATGACGTAATAAAAGACCAAAAAATATTATTGTTTGTTTATTTAACCAGGAAATGTACAACAATTAGGTAGAGACATTATAACAGCAATAGTTAAAAATTTAATTTTACGTATTGTGTATCATACATCGACAAATGGTGAAACTATTTTAGTTTACTGAAGCCGCATTATTTAAATTTTTAATTTTCGATAATGGTACTCGTTTAATATCCCCTAATAGCCATGGTTCGGTTTGTTAATATCAAAAAATGGTATTTATTAAAAATACCTATAGTTGTATGTGCATAAAAATGATAAAATATTTTGTTTATATATAGAGTTTGTGTTAATTGTTTAGATATTATCTGTATTCTAGTGCACTACCGAATTAATTTGAAAATATTAAAAGAATGTGCGTGTGTGAACCATGATTAATTTTTGGGTTATAATTTTATTGGATTGATAGTTCTGGCTTTTAGTATGTACCACTATTACAAAAAGAGAGAGCACACTTTTTAATTGTTTATTAAAAACAGAAATGTTAGTTTACACTCAGATATTAATTTGGCTTTCTGCTTCTTAGTCGGTAAAACTGTAATCAAAATTAAATTATTTGATTTTTTTTATTTTAAGAAATTTCAACCTTTTGAAATTGTTCTATGATCTTATTTATATATATATATATATATATATATATATATATATATATATATATATATATATATATATATATATATATATATATATATATATATATAGTGTACACCATAATGTTTGTTACATATAGAAAATTTTTTATTATTGATATTTAAAAAGAAACTCCGTTGGGGTTAGTTTCTGCATGTCCGGCAACTGAAAAATCTATTGGTTTGGCGGGAATTTAAAAGGAAGTTGACGGTGGTACCGAAAAATGGGTCAAATGACAATATATCGAAAAATTTTATTAGAGAAAATTGTTTAGATTGCACAGAGGATCCCATATATCAAAATTTTTAAAAAATGTTTAACGGTACCACGGCCACAAAAAATCATAAATTATTTTTTTACTAACAAAATACTAAATTTAATTATGAAAAATATTGCATTATTAGGTTTGAGTGGTGATTCTTAGTTCATATAAATTTTACTGGCGGTCCGGAAATGTTGGATAAGCTCATGTGTTTCAATATACAGGGCATGACTACAAATAGCGACACGACCAGACCGTATTTTTTAAATTTATTTCCCGCAAATAGTCTATTTCATAAATATTTGATTAGTTCTGACACAAACTTATGTAAATTAGTTGAGTACAGTTACTTTCAATTCAAAAAATAATTTATGATTTTTCATAGCGATGGTACGGGTAAAAATTTGTATTTTTTTCTCAGATATGGTTGAAAATTGGTATATGGGATCCTTGGTGCATTCTGTACAATTTTTCTTTATAAAATTTTTCCATATCTTGTCAATTTTACCAATTTTTCGGTACCATCGTCAACTTTCTTTTAAATTCCCGACAAATCAGTAATCACATGACATGTGTTAAAATAGATTTTTTGTGGACATGGTCGGACATGCAGAAACGAACCCCCAATAAAGTTTTTTTTAAATATTAATAATAAATTTTTTCCCATATGTAGTCAACTTTATGGCAGACACTGTATAATTGTGTACTATTGTACGTACGTATTTTGAAGTGGTAACATGGAATTATAAAATTTAATATATTTATTTAGCTAGTCAAAAAATTAACAACACCGGTTATGCCTATTGTAAAAATAATACTATATCTTATCACAGATTCTGTTTATATATTTTAAATATTTACAAGGGGGATTCTAATTGAATTTTAACATTTTAGCCAACACAGAATTGATATTAGCGGGATCTCCAGAACTTAAATCTCATAATGTTCAAGACCAGAAAGTGAGTATTAAGATTTCTTTTGTAGTATTATTGCATACTAAATGCATTAAATTTTTTTGTGCTTATTAACTGAACAGCCCGTTTTAAAATTATTTTAAATTGATTTCTCCGTCTGCTTAAAGTCGGAAATAAAGATCGGTTTTCTTTGGGAGAGAATAACCCCAGATAAATCTCTATATTATCTCTTTTGTATGTCATTTTACATAAAGGATTGTATTTCACTCAGTCTTAACAAAGGAAATGAAAGAATGTATAAATAATGTTCTTTAAAAACATTTTATAAAAATGCGGTATAAACCTTTACTTTAAGGCTGGGGTTTTGTAAAAAGAGACAGACAATTTTTATTATTAAACAACAATAAAAAGTACAATTTTTTTAATATAAACTTTTGTTGATTTTATAGGGTAATATAGAAAGCCAAATAATGTCAAGAAACCTACTAATTGTTACATTTCTACTACTTCCTCTGAGTCCAGCGTTAAATAAATAGTTTCTTAATCCTTTTTTTCTGCAGCATAATGTGCAGGAGACCCATTGTGCGGAAAATACATACTTCGGCGATATTGAAGAGGCAATTCTTTTAAATTGTCTGACAAAAATGATCCCAGCTATGTAAATAAGAATGTTTTTACATGTATTATCAAAAAAAAATCTTATACCTATAATTCCATAATAAGAAATGCCTCACCAAACATTTACTTTTTTAAGAGAGACGGCGGTTCGTAATTATAAACTCTGGATTTTTCCTGCCCTATTAGCTTACATGCTGACAAGCTACCGGGGTGGTTTTACTGAAGGTTGACTCATCTGAGAACACTATCATCTTATGCAAGTTTACATTGTTACTTAGAATTTGATCACCGAACTACAAACAAAAATCCATGCGTTTGTCTCCATCTTACAAAGTTTAGTTAAAAATTGGTTTAAAATTACAAATTTTAATTTCCTTAAGCACATTTTGAATATTTATGGCTTTTTTTACACAATTGTAACTTTGTGCTCGTTTTCTTAAAGAGATAATAGGATTTTAAGAAAGCGTAATTTATAAATTTGATTTTAAATTTTTACTTAAAAATCTAGAATAAGAATTCTTTTAAAATTTAAAACAACTGTTTTTACTTAACGTTTTGCATTAAAATTAACCAAACTTTAGTGTCTTGTATTTTTTGCGTATCCTGTACAAAAAAAAACAAATTTTTGGCGTAATAAAAATGTTTGTCCCTTTTCACAAAATCATTACCTTCAAACCAAACCTTTTTCTTTTTTTACTCATTCTAGTTTTCTAGTTTATCAGATATCTCAAACTTTAAGCAAAAGCTTATATTTCTTTTCATAGATGACATTTATTATCAAACGATAAGATAACCTATACGGTTTTTATTTTGAGTTTGTTACGTTACTTTAAATAGGAGTAGAAAATAAATTAAATACCTGATTATTGTATAACATTTTGCATTAACATTTTTAGTATTGCACTTTGAACGTAGGAAAACCAGTAAATCATAATATTACAAAATAAAGCGCAAGTTAAAAGGGAAAAGTCACTTGTCTTTGTGATTTAGTTCTAGTTTCTTTAAATGCCCAGCTTATTATTTTTAAATAAAAATGGGATTCCCAGCTAATTTGTCTGGATGATTCTATAATATGTGCCAGCTAAAATTTTCCTCAGTCATTACAAAAAAGGCTAAGTACGCTCAACGTCCTAAAATTACATATCTTAATTTTCTCACAATCCATGTACCTGTCCTTGGACCTCTTCGTTCAATTTCTTCTTCCCTAAATCTCTTCCAGTCTTCTTTACGTTTTGCCCCGCTTGGGCCCCACCCTTTGGTAGAGAAGGTTTTTTGGACAAACTAAAAAGCATTAGTATTTATTAAAATATTAAACAACTACTAATGGTAAAAAAGTTCTTAATTTGACAAAACACTTGAAAGAATTTTTATAATAAATTATGATTATGACGCATCTTACCTTATTTGCTGGATATGTCCTGTTGGCATACAAATAGTATAACAACCACAATACAGTTTGTAGTAATCCAATTCCCAAAATGGACCATCCAAATCCTGAAAATTACGGCAATTATTTTTATAAAAATATGTCGCTGGAACTAAAAATTATATATTTTATATATAATCTAAAATATAGCTCAACAAGCCGGCGCTGACCAGCGTGAATGCACCTCTTATTATCATAATTTATTTAAATGCAAATTTTAAAAAATGCGAAAGCGTTACCACTTATCATTTACTTTATTGAGGGTAATACTTATTTAGTAATTTTAGGAAACAACTGCTTTTTTAAATAAATAAAATCTACTAACAATTCTAGTTTATACTAACTGTTGGAAAAGCCAAAAAATAATGCATCATAATTATATGCTTTCCTATTTTTGTTTTTGAAATATTAAAAGAATTTTATTGTGTGCTTGAATATTATTTCTATTGCTCATAATCATTTCACATTTTATTAAAAATAATGCATGTTGGAATAATTGTTCCCCTTGAACAATTGTTAGTTTTGCCTAATAATAATAATTCTTAAAGTAAATATAGTTAGGTTCTTTTAAAAAAGTCAACCTCTTTGATATTGCATTCAGAAGTGGAATAGGTAGGTACTTACCGAGTATGCCATTCGGATAAGGTAAGTTATACATGCCATACGTTAATACAGGAAGAGTAGCCACAAAATAGATAAAAATTACCAGAAGTAGCAATGGCATAACAATCCCCCAGCATACTCTCCAGTAAATGCCGACTTTCATTTTCGTCATATATTCGACATCAAGACAGAAATTTTCCAGACCTAAAAATGTGTTTTTGAACTTATAACCCTTTAAAAGTATTTAATGTATTTCTAAAGAGATTTATCAGGATAAACCTATGCTCTGGAGTAAAACTTTAACACCGAAATTCACTGAAAAGGCTTAAGATTTATTACTGGTTTACATTAGGATAGTCTAGTTGATCAGTATGGTTTCCACAAGTTTTTTTCTTGTCACTGTTAATAAGTTAAAAAAAAAGTTATTTTAATATTTCAACGTTTTGCTTGGTTTCCAATTTTTATTTTGGAACTTCGAGCTGAAATGAATTCAATCCCATTATTGTGGAAAATTCGTATTGAATAATTCAGAAAGACAGTTAATATCTTTTTATCTCTAAATTTGCAAAAAGATTAAGAAATAAATTCGTAATAGAAAATTTAGTTATCTTATTCTGAACAAATACAATTTGCGCCTCACGAAATCTACCACCTGTACAATTTGCGCCTCAACCAAAAACATGTCCAAAATGAAATATACCTACAACTTGCGCCTTGTGTAAGGAAACGCTTATCTGTTTTTTATTTAAACATTATTAGTATTATTGTATAGGTCGTAAAGTAATGCATTAATTAGTTAAAAAAATCATTTTTTAGAAAATGAATTGTTGCGTTACTTTACCATCTCGATTTATATAATTCAGTAAAATGAATGTAAACTACATCTAGAGACGAGCATAACAAAAAGAATAAAGGAAAGAAGCAAAAAAATATTTTGTGTTCACTAAAGGGGTGTGTTAAAATATGAAACACCTTTTAAAAATTGCACTGTATATTTCCATTTTTATATTTATATATAAGATTTATTAAAGTGTGTTGATTTCTTTAAAATTTATTATTATATTTTTATGGTTCTTTTTTCAAACTTTGAACTTCTATATACGTTTCAATAAAAATCCTTCAAAACCTCTAAAAACTTGTAAAAGTTCGGATGAGAATGAGATTAGTTTAGAATGGATTCGCATGAATTAGTAGTTCTGAATATTGCTTCAGAATTTTCCGCCCACAATGTGGGAGGAAAAGGAGAATTCTCATCAATATAATTTTCAACTATATAATCATAGTATTTTAGCAGGCTACCACATGTGTGTAAATTTTCGAAAATATCAAAAACTAAACAGTCTCTTACATCTTTTGGAGCCATGTTAGTTAAGCCAAAATAATATCTTAACCATTTACTTACTTCAGAATATTTATTTTTATATTCGGTGGTGAGTCCCAGTTTCTAAATTTTTCTCCGGAAAGCCTGTCCAAGATGAAATCTACAGCCACCTCTGATTGATTGTGTATATATATTAGTAACGGCCGAAAGAATTGTTATTTCAAAATCAATTACTATGTATAACGGATTCAACGATTTCTGAACTAATTCTAAACCCTTTTGATTTAATATATCAAACATTTTTTTTATAAGTATCTTTCTCCTTATTGGGTAAAAGACAAAACACAAGAGGCACATAATATCCATTTTTTTTTCACCGTGAATAGTAAATAATTAGGTAAAAAATTTGGCACAATAGGAGAAAGTTTCATTCATAAAACTCTCTGCACAGAACATGACAAGGTCAAATTTGTGTAGATAACGGCCCAAAATGTATATTTAAAATTTAAACATTTGGTGACCCTTCGGATTTAGGTAAATGAGGCGCAAATGCAAATTGTATCGCTCACTAATACTTACAGATGTTAGTTTAAAACCCTGACTGTCAAATTAAACCGTGCTTGGGGATAGCGGTACTGGGTTAATAATTCATGATAGAATTTTGAATTTGAAGTATAAAAATACTTACCATAAAGAAAAACTACAGCAAAAACTTCCAGTATTGCAAAAACAAAAATAATGAACGTTCCTCCAAAATGATCTACTAAGTCTAGCATATATTGGCCTCCCTAAAACAGGTAACTTGGAGTAATATTTTGAGTAAAATATAATTGTAAGAGGATTCCATAATGGGTTTTTAGTGTTACGTGCTAAAATTAGCAAAACAGAGCACATATTGAATCACTTGGGTGTTCGTCCGTCCGTCTGTCTGTCACAGGCGATTTTCTACGAAACCATTCGACGCAAAATTTTCAAATTAAGTACGGAGATGGAGTGTGGTGGTCCAATTATAGACGTGAAGTATGACAAGTTTAATTTTGTTTCTGGGGATTATTTCCAGGGGGTATTGAGAAATAAAAAAAAATCAAGGGCGTCGTGTATCATGTCAAACGGAAGGCTTATTAAAGAACGAATTCAACAATATATATGTTGTATTTTTTAATTAATTTTTTTAAACACTTTCCAGGGAAAACGCTTAAAAATTGCTGTCCTCCACTTTTATCACCAAATGAATCGCTCAAAAATCTGAACATTAAGAATTAGGTGTAGATTGAGCAAGAATTATCAGATTTGAAAAATTCTAGCGCGCTCAATTGTTATAAACAATTTAATTGTTTATTTTTTTATAGCTGCTGAACCATTGGTTTTAAAGACAAAGTTTTTCAACAAAAAATGTATCTCCCATGTAAGGAACAACATTTTGGTCCTTACACGTCGAAAAAAATACTGTGGAACAAGTAGATACTTTTCTTTAACTATCTATATATGATAAAATATCAAGAACGTAATAAAATATAACTTTTAAAAATGCTTACCGGAGTAACGTACATTAAACCAATAAGGAACATGGCACCGGCTGTACCAGCAGAAATCATCCAGGGCTTAAGGTTGGGAAAAGCATCATTGATAATAGTATTAACACAATTTTGAAGGGCAACTAAACTTCCAACGCCGAGCACAAACAACATAAAGAAGAACAAAATTGCAAATAGCTAAAACAAAGTCAAATAATATATTAATGAACAGCAATTACAACATTAAAAAGTATCCATGACGTAGACAATAACTTATATCCTAAAACAGGTGATTCTCTTTGATTCAATGTAATGGGAAATTTTAGTTATGATTAGACTTTTACATTGTGGCAAAACTGACAAAATTTTACTAAAATATTTGAATAATAAATATGTTGAGTTTTGTGGTTAAAATTTGACACGAAACTGACACATTTTGTCTCAATTGTACCGGGTGAGTCAATGATTTCGCAGAATAATTTTATACCTTGAAGATAAGATTTGTCGATAATAAACTTGCTTGTTAAGGTAAGGTAGGATATCGCTGACTCACCCGGTACACAATAAAACAATTAAAAAACAGTACACCACAAAAGAATTTCATCTTTGGCAAAGACCACAATTAATTACTTTAATTTACCGGACAAAAAATACCTGTGTATAGCGGAATATTGAGTGAAAAATATATTGGTTTTATGCAAAAATAATAAATAAAAATATCCCTATGTGCAAAAAGGATATTATGTGATATAAAATATCTCAATACACGGTTCTGCCTTTATATTATCCTCAAATTTTACAGTTTTTATAATATTGTGACACGGTACTGACGCTACTAACCAAAGGAATACAGAGCACGGGACTGACATTTTTTATGCTTAATTGGTCTAGAAAAGAAATGTATCTATCTCACATATTATAGTATTCAAACCACGATACACTTATAACGGTATGCTACGCTATGACGTCACTTCGAGGGAAAATCCTAAATTAACTAGACGCTTGCACCCATTGTACATAAGTGCAGGTCAGTTTATTGTCGGGTAGTGTGTTCAGTTCTCGTTTATCAAAATATGATTGTCATATTTCATTTGCTCAGTTAAGCACCTAGTCAATTTAAGATTTTCCCTCGGAGTGACGTCATAACGTAGCATACCGTTGTAAGTGTATCGTGATTCAAACTAACACTCTGAAACCCAAGCAAGGAAACATGAATAAATAATTTAACTTTTGGGGCTACCACTCATATGAAACTCTTTCCGCTAAAAGCACTTACCCATGGTACATGGTTGAACTTAGCAATTGCTTCAGGATACGAAATAAAAGCCAATCCTGTACCGCCAGATGATATTACATCTGCAGGCTGTACACCAAGTGTAAATGCAAGGTTTCCCAAAATTCCAAAAATGGTAGTACCTGATAAAAGTGAAGTGAATGTGTCCAATGTTGTTACTACCAAAGCGTCCCTAAAACAAGAATAATGTCTTGAAGTTTGTGTTTTTCAAAATACTTTATACTCTCCAGAGCCTTGGAGGCAATGGTGTTTATTATTGCCGTTACTTTTTTTTTATTAAGACTATGATATAGTTTGTAATCGGTATAGTTTATTAACTATAAACCCTAGCAGGTTACTAGAGTTAAAACTTTACTCTTTTGCCTCGTACACTAAACGAATTTTTTCGCGATATTACAGTCAAAATCATGTAAATTAGAATAAAAGTTGGTATTACTGTTACAATTATTTTGTTAAATTTTGATATATTTGCATATATACACTTTGTTTTTATTTATTTAGTTGGTAATTTGACATGAATATTTTTCCAATTTATTAATGAATTAACATTTTAATTTAATAAGAACGTTTTATTTGTATTTTTGTAAAAGCAAAATCTAATTTTATATTTCAGTTTTATTCTGATTTTGTATAATTACATAGTTGCAGTAGTTTTAACCATATATTGTAAAAATATCCTGTTTACGTACATTGTATGAGTAATGTTACACCATTTGTATGAAAATTACAGTACACACAGTTTTTACAATTGTACGAATTATTTTGAGAAAATCCTTATATTTTTAACAAACCTGGTAACTTTAAGTTGTAATATTGCTTTTTATATTGTTACAATGTAAATAAATATTGTTTTGGATATTTTTCTACAAAACTAGGTGCAATAATTTCGCTTTGATAATTTTAGTTTTAAAAATAAGGTAACAATGGGTGTGGTTTTATTTGGGGTAGAGGGGAGTGTAACATGATACTCAGAAATCACAAACAAGAAGGTGTACCAGCTGTTGTGCTTTACCAGAATTATTACTGTAATTTTTGTAACATTTTATATGATTTTGTATTATTAAAGTATGGTAATAAATATAATAGTTCTAACATAAACTATGTGGGTACTATGTTCAAAGCATTTGCAAAATTTAATTTTGCGAACATCATCATTTAATATGCATTAACCATTGGAAATGGCATAATATCACATAAAATTAATTTAATTGAAGTAGTAGTAAATTAATGCTGAATAGATTTTGGCAATCAATGACGAGTAATAATAACAAAACCATATTATATTCTTTGAAACATACATATTATTATATCAGTGTTGGACATAGATTCTGACATTAATAGATTTTCTACGTTGACGAAATTTCTATTTTTTAAAAATTGCTTTTTGTGTCTTAAGACGGTAGTCTTTACTGCCAAAATGTATTAGACATATACAGATTTGCATCAAAAATTATATACATTTGATTTAATGGAAGCGACCTCCCAATCGATGCAAAGTATTTATTAATTCGAGAAATTTTAAAACTGTATCGGCTGCGCTCGTTATGAGATGTTTACCTGTTAATATTGTGGGTAAAGGGATTGTAGGACGAATACATTATAATGGAGCCAAATCCAACGTTAAGTGAAAAGAAACACTGTGTTACTGCAGCATACCATACCTAAAATTTAAAATTATTTTAACTAAGGTATTTAATTAATACAATATTAGATTTTTTCAATTTCTGCTGCCTTACAAAATTAATGGGAAAATCCTTGATTAATAAATTTTTAAAATTACATTAGATGTTGAATACATTTTTTTTTATAAAATTGCATGTAGCAGCGGTTTGTTAAAACAATAAATACAAACGTTACATAACTTCTGCCAAATAGTGATCCGAATAAAAACAAACCAGCTTCTGTTATCACTATGTATTTTGTCGTCCGTGTCCAAAAGGTATTTTGATTGATTTTGATGATTAATGCATCAAGTAGCAGGGAGTCACGGATTCATAGATGCTAGTTGCATATAAACAATTTTTGTTTGTGGTTTATTTGACATCTAAACGAAGCTGGACTCGATCTTAAGTAAAATATCAATTTTCAAGAGACAATGAGATCAGATTATCTGATAAACCGATATAAAAAAATTAAATTTTTTGGCGATATTCCTCAAAACTCCAAAATATAAACGACTATACTGGCTACTGTTGTCGACGTTTATCTATGTCATTGTTAGCGGATTCTGAAGCCGAATTAGGTTCACTGAAAAGTCATGGTGGATAGAAAGCAACATTGTGGCTAAGGAGTAAGGAAATTCTGCTTTAGAAAATGAAAAGAAAATTGCCACACAACTAACGACGGAGAAAAGAGAATAAAAAATAATTCGGTCAAGTGCAAGCTATACTTGCAAAATTAGTGTTCCGTGCCATCTGCCCACCCCCCCCCCCCCCCACCTAACCTAAGCAAACCTCGACCGCCCCGCCCGTTATTAGCCCATTAAGATTTTCTAGATGATCAGTTAGTCTTTTTAATATTTCAGCTATTTGCTTGATTTCCAGATAATTATCTTGGAACGTGTTGCTTGAATGAATTTAGTTCTATTATTGCAAAAAGTACGTACCAAAAGTGCCCCATTTATAAATTTGCGAAGCTGGTGGGGATTCATTTCGATACTCAAATTGATGTCAAAATGCTATAACACGATTTTATAAAAAAAATATATTTTCGATATCATTTAGATGCCAAAATGGCAAGAAAATTGTACATTCTTATGTCCAGTTGGGTAAACAATTTAATCCAGAATTCATGATACAATAAAAGGAAGATATGATATCAAACCGTGTCAAATTCGCCCGGGTTCTCGCATGACGTCACGCTGTGAGATATTTTTGAAATTTATAACGCGCAATATAGAGTTTAAGTTAGTTATAAGCGATTTTATATAAATTCTATTGGCAATATACTTTGCCTCCTGCTCATAATACAAATTTTTAAAGTACCTATATGAAATAAATGTAGGATATACAACGAAATAATCACGTCAATAAAGGGATAAATTAATTTAAAATAATAGATATTGGTAAATTCCTGCCAATTACGTTCTATGTATTTATTTACATGAAAAGAAAACGTAAATAATTTTATAAAATAAAACTATCCTAATAATTAAGATAATAATTTTTATTTAGAGGCATATTCTTATTAAAATATATATACTCACCTACAGAGTCTTCCGAAACTATGTTATAAATAAGAATTTTGTTTGTTCCTATAACTTGCCAAATATTTTTTGCGGTGAATAAGATCTGTATGTTTGTGACGGCAATATGTTTTTAGGGTAGTTTTTTTTTTGGTTTTTCACACTTTAAATAATAAATTATTAAAAATAATTGTATTTTTGTATTCTTTGATTTTTCAAATTTAAAAAAATCTTAAAATCCCAAAAATTATTCTAAACAAGAGAAAAATATCTACATTTATGAAATTGGGTAAAACATGAAATTATTTTTTAAGAAAATTGTCTTTTTTAGTGTGTTTGCCGTATTTTCTCGATTAAAGTCTTTGATTCGTTACCGTGAATATTTTAGCAACTGTTTGTCACGTTAAACTTTTTTATTGAAGCGAGTTTGTAAAAACATTAAACATATTTGAAATTCATGACATGACACTATTTATGCTTTAAATTATTACCTTCACTTTCATTTCACTTTCGTTAAAATGTCTAGAACAGATTCTAGCATTTTTCACATTAAACTTATCTCCTCGCTTGCACAGACGCTTCCAAACAATTTGTGTTTCTTTGTCTTTGGGAAGCTAAAACTGTAATATCGGGCGTGGAGCCCTTGCATTGATGGTTCACATCACAACCATACACAACACACCTCATTTTCACTTTTAAACTCTTAAAAGTGATATAAAAACACCAAAAATAACTTTAAAACACAAGGCGATCTTAACAAAGAAGTGTTTCGTTTACAAAATATGGCGGAATTACTCACAGCGCGACGTTCATGGCCACGCCTACCTGCGCGGTATCATATCTTCTTTTATTTGTATCATGTTCAGAATTAATCTAAAGTTAATGAGACACTTGTAATGTGACAGCACTCATGTTTCTGTCACTGCCAAACGTTAACGTAAACGTTAGTTAAACCTTGTTTTATTAAATGTCATCATTTTTCAATTGTGTATGAACATAATGAGCCTAGGATAGAATGTCTTCATACCTAAGTGAAGAGAAAATAAATAAAAATACAATCTTCAATCCAAACTTACCGATGCTTGTTTGAGCTTACTCCAGTCCGTTTCGATAAAATAATACATCCCATTTGCAGCACCTTCCAATGTTGCAGCTCTTATTAACAAAGTAATCATAATAACATAAGGAAATATAGCCAAAAAGTACGAAGCTTTGCCCGAGCTTTTAACTCCACGAACTGAAACGAAAAATGTGATAATCCATGAAGCCAGTAAGCAAAGTGTTAATCTCCATTCGGGTAATCCAATACCATCGTCGATTATATCTTTTTGCTGCAAAACTTCTCTCCTGAAAATTGTATATTATTATGTATATAATAATACAGCTAACCAAAGAAAATTAATTGCAACCATAGGTTTACAAAGAAGGAGAAACTGTTATTACATGTTAAAGCACAGAGATTCCACGGTTACTTTTAATCTGGCCAACTCTGTGGTCCCCACCTAAACGGCTGCCAGGCCTTAAGTTATGTGGCATTTTTTCAGATTGATAAACTATTCTGAAAGGACGAAATTACTGTAGTTGTATATCTGCAATCGTACAATAAAATTATAAATTTTTAGTGATTTATTTCCATTGCATGGTGACTAGGTTTAAAGTAAAAGTGGCAACGTCGCTGTTTTTCCGAAGCACGGCTTAAAAAATTTTGCAGGGGTAGTATTTTGTGTGTTACGTTTTCTACAGATCAGAATATACTTGCAGTGAAGTTTTAAGTGATTCTGTTTTTAATAAAGGACTATCTATAACTTTTGAAAAATCCATAACCTATCCAGAACCTTTAAAAAGTGGCGCGTCAGTTCCAAGTGTGTGGAAAAATGGATTTTTTCATCCAGAACTGTCGTTGGTTGTTATATTACCAAAAGTATCCAAATTTTACTTTTCTAACATTTGTTAATCAAAGGTTAACAGGGGGTGGGGACTTTAGACGCGCACTGTATATTTAGGAAGTCTTATGTAAGTCTTTTCTTTATGGTATAGTAATTTTTTTCAAAAAAATGAATCGACATAAAAAGAAAGGTGCTGAAAAGCAGCAGCCCCCGCCCCTCCCCTTCAAAAAGTTAGCCACATATGAAAAACTCCTTTATTATTAATTTTGACAACTTCAGATTTTAAGCAGAGTGCTCAAAAAATAAAAAAATCTTGGTTGAGAAAAACAAAAATCTAGAAATTTCAGAAAAGTTTCTACAAAGAAAGTAAAGCTCCTGTCAAAAGAAGAACAAAAGTCAAATAACATTTTTCTCTGAAAATCATCTTTTTTGAGAGCAAGTTTTTTGGATAACTAGCTTTTTCAAAGACGGATAAAGAAATTTTTCGAAAATATTTGATCAAAAACCTATTTCGAAAGTACTTTTCTTCAAAAATATCTTAGCAGTTTTTTCAAAAGATGCTCTTTTGACAACGGATTTATGAAAATCTCCAAAATACATATTTCGAAAGTATATTTTTACAAAAATATATTTAAACATTTTTTTCACAAAATAGGTATACAATTTCCAAAAATCTGGTCGGCTATGAACTCTACTAGCATGGAAAATGTTAAATAAAAAAAGACGAAAAACAATCCTGAACAAACTTAAACAAACCTTTTTTGTGTTTGGTCAGGTTCCCTTAGTTTTGGTATTATTTGGTTACTTTTTGTAAATTACTTTTTCCCAAAGCCGTTGCTTTCAAAAATTAATATTTAAAACGTGTTTTTCAAAAAAATTTAATTTTAAAAATGATATTCTCTGAAAAGAAGATTTTTAAAAGTGCTTAAAAAATTGAAAAATTTGTTTTCGAAAAATTGTACTTACGTAAGTAAGTATATCCCTCGAAATGAGCAGAAAGCACAAATAAAAAAATGAAAAAAAGTGGAAAATATTTTTTTTCAATTAAGAATGTTTCAAAATTACATTTTACAAAAATTAAATTATCAATTCTGCTAGCGTACAAAAAGCCAATAAAGAACAGAAAAAGATCTTAAACTAACATCAACAAACCGTATTTGTGTTCGGTCAGGTTTGTTTTCTTGTGTTTGCTACGTTATTCTAGTAAACTACTGCTTCAAGAAAGCGTTTTTTAAATATGAATATTAAAAGATGTTTTTTTGAAACAATGAAAAAATGTACTTTCCGAAACATTTCTTACGCGTAAGCTTAATGTTGCTTTACCCACACGTACATAAGTAAAATATCGAAATAAAACATTTACGTTTCTCTCATAATTGATGCTTTACCCACAGAGCATACATACCTAAACCACATTTCAGAAGAACTTATCGTATTGTTTATACCAGCAGATGTGGTATTCCAGGAGGGAACGCACGATCTGCCTATATTTTGCAAATATGGCTCCCAGGCCGTCAAACAATCTGTCCATGGTAGATTATTAGTAAATGAGTGGGACAAGTAAAATAAAGTTATCGCCATAAGACAACAGTAATAAGTTGCGACACATATTGATCCAATGAGTTGTCCAAATCCAATAGCTGTAATAAAATAAATCTGGGTGAAAACTTAAATATGATTAGATATATCAGTCTGTAGGTACTAGTAAAACTATATGGATTTGTCAAAAAGATTTCGTCAAAAACCAACTTCTAGGAAAAATCTTCAGACTGGATTAAAATAACGTAATTATTATAGTCTACTGTCAAGTTTAATTTGTTCAGATATACAGGGCGTCCGAAAGGTCTTAGTATGGGTAAATATCTTTGCTATTAGTAAAGATAGAGATACCAAATTGTAGGTGTATTTTATTGGTTAATAAATCTACCCTTCCACGTAATTTAACTTTTTGAACCCCCTTGAGGGGCGACGATAGTTAGTTGAGGCCAAACATGACTATTGAATTCCGAATTAAAATTGCCTATAGCGCTTGTATATAAGGATAGTTGATCACCTGAATCAATATATCCATATAATTATTGTTCTTATCAATCAGGAGTAAACAGCTTACGCTATAAAATACAAATACGTATATTTGCTCAATACTTACTCTTAAGTACTGGTGCTAACTTCTCATACATCTTTACATTTCCTCGACTTGAAAACTGGCCCAGTGCCATTTCCATGTAATATAAAGGTCGTCCGATAACGGTTAAAACTATAATGTATGGAATTAAAAATGCCCCTCCGCCATTTTCTTTTGCTGTGAATGGAAAGCGCCAGATGTTGCCAAGACCGACTGACATGGCGATACATGACATAAGAAATTCAAGTCCATTACCCCACTGGGCGCGGTCACCTTCATCGTCCAAATTATTGTTTTTGTTGTCCTACAAATAAATTGGTAGGAACATTCAGGATTAATAGGTACTTTCAAAATTAATAGGAACATAACCTGATGATAGAAATATAGAGTCTTTTTATATAAAAATATGGATTGCGATATACCTATACATATCATAGATTATGTATCAATAAACGCATTCAGAGATTCATTCATAAATGATTCTATCATTTGCATAGTAGAATTTGAATCTGACTGCGTTTGTTGATGAATTTTTGAATTGCCCTATATGTTATAAATCAGAATATAAATATTCCGTTTGAAGCAGTACGCGTAAAAAAATAGTCAAGTGATTATTGATTACCTTCTGTCCTTAACGAAATTTATTTGTTTTAACGAATATTAACGTGATCAATTTTTTTAAATAAACTATAAGAACAAAATTAAACATTTAAACAGCATATGATATATTTCAATTTAATAGGGAATATACACATTTTTATTACCTAAATCGTTTAAAGAAGTCATTACAAACCCCAAAAAAAATATTTTCAAGAAAATTACTAGGATAATTTAGCTACAAAAATGTTTACTTTTCGGTATAATTTATTACAATGTTAACGTAAAGATTAACCGAAAGGTTTGTTTTTCTCGGAAACAGTCAGAGGGGGAGCAATCGAATTTTTTGGGTTGATAGAGGAATAGTGCTAGCTTCGGTAAAAGATTCAGTTATACAGGATGTGTCATTTCGAAGCTATTAAACGTCAAAGTCGAAATTTCCGCGATATCCATTGAAATCGAGTACAGGTCCCAAAAGTAAATTAAATCGATGTAAATTCTCGGAGGTTGTGGAGAACCCGGAGCTTCAGAACTCTATTGAAAATGGTGAGGATCGGAAAATGACAAGTAATTCTTTTGAATTTTTGTAGATCAAAAAATTCCATGTTTGCCTCTTTGGTACCTACTAACTCGGAAACAACACCGGATCGAAAAACGGATTCGTAAGTCAAACTTTAAAATCTCAAATACTTTCTTTTTGAAATATATTTACCGAAAAATTATTAAAGTAACGCACTTCAATCGATACACACTTCAGGGTGTCGTGTCACGTCAATCTACGAAACGGAAGTAAACACAGTTTTAATAAAAATGGAATTTGTAAGAGCTGTGTAATTTCAAGGCAGAAACTAATCAAAATCATAAAATATAATGCGCCATCTAAAAAGGCATTTTTTACTGAAACAATTTATTAACTAGTTCTAACGAGATATGTGCTGCATACATTTTGACGTTTCAGTAGTATGTTTAAAAGAAAATTAATATGAATTATGTATTTGTTTTTTATAATATTTAACAGCTTATTCCCCGAATATATCCTTTTAGTTTCCACAACGTGTCAGCTAAAAGCTGTATATTTTGTGTGATATTCGTTTTAAAAATCAAATGATTAGGTTATGGAAAATTTTAACACAAAATGGCCAGCTTTAATGGATCTGAATATGATGTCATGATGTCTATATTTACTAATATTTTAAAAGATAATTAAAATTATAAAGGATTGCAATTAATTTTTGTTCTCATAGGAGGCGCCAAAAAATTTATAAATGTAGGTAGTATTTAGGTGTGTATGTATTGATGTTTATATATATATACATATATATATATATATATATATATATATATATATATATATATATATATATATATATATATATATATATATATATATATATATATATATATATGTATATATATATATATATATATATATATATATATATATATATATATATATATATATATATATATATATATATATATATATATATATATATATATATATATATATATATATATATATAATTTTTATGCTTCTTGAACCATTTTAAATATATATGTTTTTGGGGCGTTTCTTGGGAATAGGTTCATTAATGAACCTATTCCCAAGAAACGCCCCAAAAAAAAAACATATATATATATAGGATATACAGGGTGTCTGGAAAAGGTCTGTACAAAATGCTACCACGTATTCGTGAGACTAAAATAAGACGATTTAACCCAACTTACCTATATCCAAAAGTGTTTCGTTAGGGAGATACAGAGCCCCAAAGGGGTACTTAACAATTTACTTTTTTGGCTCTAACTTTTGAACCGACTTGTATAATTTAATGAAATTTTCATATTTTATGTTGGCCATAAAGACTCATAAAACCATACTACAGTAGATGTTTGAGATCGTCAGGGAAGTCAGGAACGGACTTGCCACCACACTCGTTGGGCCAAATTTTTGACAGGTATCATTTTACAGAGCTCAAAACTGATTTTTTAAATACTGCGGTCATTCCTCTTTAAAAAAGGTACTCTACATTTGTTTCGATAAAATTAGCCGTTTTCGAAAAAATTAAGGTTTTGTATAACACGTTATTGAAATAATATTACAATACTACAATAAAACACCAGTCGTTGTTATTTCGTTAACAATGTGTTAGTGACAGGTAAAAGTTAAATCATAAAAAGTACTTAAAACTGAATCTTTTCGATATTTTAGAAATCGCTTAAACAGAAAAATGTTAAAAATGGGATTTTCCTCATGCCAGATATGCAAATTATGGCAATTTATTACACCGTCTCGGGTGAAACCGGCTTCGTCCGTGAACAAAACAATACTAGTAAAATTTGGATTTTGCCTAAATCGTTGAGAAAACCAATTTGCGTAATTGACTCTTGCAGTATAATCAGCGGGAGACATGGCATGTACCTTTTGGACGTGATACGGATGTAGCAGTTGTTCTCGAAGGGTCTCATGAACAACCCACTTTGTCGCATGAACTTGAGCCGACAACTTTCTTACACTATTAGAGGGATTTTCAGCAATCTCATCCAGAATTTCCTCCTCTAACTGAGAGTGTCTTGCTCTTCTTGGAGACCCTTCTCCACCACAGCGCGTCAAAAAACTTCCTAAAATTGATTAGCAAAAGATTCGCTATTTTTAGCATTTTTTTTTTATTTCACTTGACTTTTTACCTGTTTCTCTTAAGCTACGATCCACCCTTTCAAAAGTTCTTCGGTGCGGTAAACGTCGATTTGGAAATGTACCAGAATAAATTCTTCTTGGCTCCACACAATTGCCAAGTGCTTGTCCATAAATTAGATGCATGTCAGCATATTCGCTATAGGAATAATGCTCCATTACTTAATTCTTGTATAATCAGTCAGACAATATCATTGGTAACGAAATAAAAACGACAGGCGTTTTATTGTAGTATTCTGATAAAATTATTTCAATAACGTGTTATACAAAACCTTATTTTTTTCGAAAACGGCTAATTTTATCGAAACACATGTAGAGTACCTTTTTTAAAGAGGAATGACCAAAGTATTTAAAAAATCAGTTTTGAGCTCTGTAAAATGATACCTGTCAAAAATTTGGCCCAACGAGTATGGTGGCAAGTCCGTTCCTGACTTCCCTGACGATCTCAAACATCTACTATAGTATGGTTTTATGAGTCTTTATGGCCAACATAAAATATTAAAATTTCATTAAATTATACAAGTCGGTTCAAAAGTTAGAGCCAAAAAAGTAAATTGTTAAGTACCCCTTTGGGGCTCTGTATCTCCCTAACGAAACACTTTTGGATATAGGTAAGTTGGGTTAAATCGTCTTATTTTAGTCTCACGAATACGTGGTAGCATCTTGTACAGACCTTTTCCAGACACCCTGTATATATATATATATATATATATATATATATATATATATATATATATATATATATATATATATATATATATATATATATATATGTATTTATAGAACTTGTTTTCTTGGATCTTGTTTACATATTTTTTTATAGAAATATTTTCTTGGGATTTATAGATCCGGAATAATTGCTATTTTGTTTTTGTTTTTATTTACGTTTCGGTCATTCTTGTGACCTTCTTCAGAATAAAGTGCTGTGAACGAAAATATTTTAGGGAATGCATCCTCCTAGTTCAGATTTAAAATGGACATATAGACACTAATACTGTGGACGAACAGTTCAAAACAACGAAGACAATTTTAAAAATAATATGTAGACAAGTAGTCTGCGTGTCTACTGCAATACTGAGCAGCTCAGTAATTTAATGAAGAAAATAATGAAGCATACTCAATCTTAATAAATTATTATTTTAATTAATGATGGCTTGTAAAAAATAAGGAAAATAATCAATTTTACTGTTGAAAAATTTAATATTCCAAGACTAGTGTACCACACATTATGGTTTATGTAGGTTTAGAGCCATTTTTAACCATTATTAACAAATTTAATTTTCATACAGCAAGCAGTGAGCTGAACATTTTTTAATTCCATTAAAGTATTGAAAGGCATTTTATAATAATTGTTATGAAGCATTTATTTCCTAACCAACCAGTTACTATTAACAATACACCAAGAATAAATGAACAATGGAATTAAAAAACGCTCAGCCTCACTGCTTGCTGTATGAATTTAAACTCAAAAAAGGCTCAAAACCTAATTAAACAGGAATGTGTGATACACTGGTCTTGAAATATTTTTCAACAGTAAAATTCATTGTTTTCCCTATTAACAAGCTATAATTAAAATAAGAAATTGAAAAGATTAAGTATGCGTGGTGAAACAACGTATGAAATGTTCTAGGAGACAGGTCCGTAACAAGAAGTTGTTAATATTGGTCAAGAAAGGCTCAAAATGTAATTTAAAAATAATGTGTGGTACACTGTTGCATTTAGAATAAAAAGGGCCTTCTAAATTTGACATCAAAAAATCAGGATCGTATTTAAAAAAATGAAGTTGATGATCGATGCACAAAGACGAAACGTTGAATAAAGTTTAGTTAGTTTTGCCGTACCTTTCATATTAACACCCAGAAAAAAATTGAATTAAAAACTCGAAAATGAAAAATTATCTGAAAAATTTCATCATTCTTCATTCATTCAGTTCTTAATTATTACGCAACTTTTTTCCTATTTAACCAGTTTTGTATTTCTACCTGTTCCCATACTGGCGGTCCTTAATTTGGACACCGTGTACATGGGCGAATCATCTTCTCAAGAGTTATATTAAAACGAGTTTCCAAATTAAAATATACATATTAAATGTGGAGTATGCACGAAAAAAAGTGATTAATTTGCTTTAAACAGACATATCATTAAGAGCTGTTAATATATTATTAGTATAGATTTTTTGTGGTGTAGTTTTTTCCTTGTTAAGTAACATTATTTAAAGTTGTCATTCTGCTTCTACATTTTTTAAAATTAATTTTAAAGCTTAGATATACGAATTCTTAAAACTACTTATTTAATTAGCTACCAGAAAGGAAAAATGTCTATTATCGGTACAAATATAAATATGTAAACTAGGTTTTTTGGTTGATTTTTTAGGAGAAGAGTTTTTGAGTTTATTGGTAAAATTTTGCACCCGATTAAACAATATTCTATTTACTGCTTTCCTTTAGATGTGAAAATTCAGAATATTCCATAAATTACAACATTTTTGATACAAGAAATTTTTTCTATTAAAGTTGGAGGAGATATAAAAGTGAATTTATATTCTTATTTTGATCTCATGTGTGCAATTTTTGATAGACTTCTTGGGCTAATTTTAGAATTTCTTTTTTTTGTGTTTATTCTGAGTGGCTTCAAAAGTTCCTTTCTAACCACTTTTGCTGACTGTAAACCCGTGGACAAAAAATTGTACGAGTTATTCCCAGTATAAGTGCTGGTTTCTGTACTACATTAAGAAGACTTTATAAAGGGTACGGCAATCAGTTCTGACTTATTTTAATGTCATTATATCCTTAGCTTTATAGATATAAACGAGAAGAGGACATGCAATTACTGCGTAATGACGCAGTTTTGCACAGAAATAACCGGACAATAACGCAGTAGGATATGTTTCGCTTTGTTTTTACAAAAACGTCATCAAAATCATTGCTCCGAAGTGGCTTTTTCGTTAGTTGTCAGTTTATTTCAGTTATCAAAGTTTAGTGGTCTGAGTAGAAATGAACAGTTGGGCTGTAGGGCATCGTGTCTTTTGTGTAACGGAATACATTAAAACTCCATACACAAGTTCCGAGTATATTCCGTATTCACTTCAGTGTTCCCAGACAAGGAAGAATCCCTTCAAAAAAATACAATTTTAAACTGGTCTCAGCTTTTTAATAATAATGGTAGTGTAAAGTCGAATTATGCTGAAAATACTGAAAGAGTGCATTTATCCATGGAAAGAAGTCTAAAGGGTCTTCAATCAAATAGTCACAAGCGCTCCAAATTTTAAATCGAAGTTTAAGATTCAAATCGAGCAGCAATTTTATTATCAACTTATTTTCCAGTACGATTAGAATTCTGCACTTACTTTTCGAATATGATGAACGAAAATCTTGATATTCTAAACAACCTCATTCTGTCTGATGATTAGGGATGATGCACATTTTTAGCTATCGGGAGCAATGACGTCATTGATCGGAGCAGTAACAAACAAAACTGCCTGTACTGGTCGTCCGAACGACCGCAACAGATTCATTAACAACCACATTATTCAGACAAGGTTACTGTATGGTGCGGCGTAGCTGTTTTAATAGTTTATGGTCCTTACTTCTTTGAAGAAAATAGACGAACCGTATCTATAAATTCAGATCGGTATCATCATATGCTCGAGAACTTTATTTGGCCCCCGAGGTCACCTGACATCACCAGTCTGGACTGATATTTAAAATTGAATGTGTTCATTGATCATCCTGAGACTCTTCAATAATTAAAAATTGCAATTAGACGAGAAATAGGCGCAATTAACTGACAAATCAAAGAGTCAGTGAGTCAAAGTCGTATTCCAAATTTAATAATAGAATGTATTTATAGGCGAGGCAGGCATTGACCTATTATTTAAAAAAAAATTAGAAATGTTCCTAAAAACTGCGTTATGTTTCTAATAAATTAGTAAATCTTTCGTATTTTTTTTTTAATTTTGAAATTTTATCATGATACATTGAAATTCGGCAGTACTGATTGCCGCACGCTTTACCATGGCATAGCTGTACAGTTTAATTTACTATGACTGTATATAATTTGTAAAAATACATAATAGAGTTATTACGATGGTATTGTTTTATCAAGTTTTTTGTTTTATTGGCAAGTACTTTTTCTGACTTTGGGCCCTGATTGCCACTAGATGCACTTCTTAATCAATGCCATATTATTTGTTTAAACAAATAAAGGGCAGCGCCGTTTAAATAAATGTTTATCTGGGATAGCCCATGTAGACTCAAGATGAATTGAACGTAGGGGTACAATCGAGTGGCCAGCTCGATCTCCTGACTTGACTGCCCTCGATTACTTCTTGTGCGGCCACCTCAAAAATATTGTTTTCAGAAGTAAGCCAAATGACCTCGACGACTTAAAGTTAAGGATAAAACAGAATGGTGAAGAATCGAGGAAACTGACGTTCTTCTAAACGTTTTACATGTTTTTCCGCAGTATTTGGCTTTCTGCCAAGAAGTAAATGGACAACATTTGATTTAGTTTTCTTCATCAACTTTTAAACTATGCCCTCTTGTATTGTTTATTCTTGTATTAAATATCCAAACAGTATAGCGGTTTTTACGTTTCCAGTTTGACGAAATTCTTTTTAAACCTTTACTTACAGTAGATTTAGTTAATGAATTTCTGTCAGGATATTTGTCATTTAAAATATTACAAACTTCTTGCTGCGTTCGCATGCTGTCCCCATAACCCAGTATTATTAAAATAATTTTTTTTTGGGTTTCTGTTAAATGATCCATTTTTTGCAAATTAACGAAACTGATGGTGTCAGACATTTCAGATAAACTTTCGTGTATAGGTGTTTTAAGGTAAAATACAATACAATAACGATTTTTGACCACCATTTTCTCAAAAACGATTAACTTTAAGTAACTTTAAGTATTCATAATTTTAAGCTGAATTTGAAAATCGAATAAAATATAGAGCGTTCCATTTAAAAAAAAAGTTCCCGTCGATTTCAGGAAAACGGTAAACTGGACAACCATGCCCAACTCGCCATTGGATCGGGCGTAATTTCGTACCTGATAGCACAAAAGGTTATAAAAATCGGACGAACAGTTTGCAAGATATGCTTTTGATTCGAGACTTGTTTGGAAAAATGAATGTTGGAGTGAAGAGTACTATCGTCACCCTAACCGTGGATGGGATTGTTAGTTGAAGAGAGTAGGTGAGTAATGTGAACAAGATATAGCGTTGGCGCCAGGACTGAACCTTTAGGTGCGCCGGCATAGATTGAATGGGAGTAAAGCGTACCTTACATGGTCAATAATACTGACAATATGTTATTATATTGACCGTGTAAGGTAGATATATTGAGCGTTTGATGGATTGATCGATTGAACTGACGCGATTTCGAATTTCCGAATATCAGGCATCAATATCAGCGAGTAAAGGGACACTGTCAGTATTACTGATCGTCTAGGGTGCGCTGTCAATATTGGATCAATCGTTAGTGTAACGTCAGCTGCTGTCGACAATGGAAGCAGCAAGCACGTTTTTTTAAACAAACTTTCATCCAGCGCTTACGCTTTACTGTACGTTTTATGCCTAAACTTAAAATTATCGTAATACATACTCTCTGTCGAGGATCCATTTTCAAGAGGCACGGATAATAGTAGGTTATGTACTGAAGGAAATACAATGATACTTATCGTGTAAGGTTGAAGAATATTGATACAGAGATTGAAGTGGATTGTTTAAATATTGTCAGTATTGATTGATATCAATATTATTGACCGTTTAAGGTACGCTTTAGATGAGTGACCGCCTACCATATCAGATATGGGTCAATTACACAGAAATCTACCGATCCAGGTACCTAATTTGGGAGAAAATGTCAGTGATTATAAATTATTGAAAATTTTTATCATAGTATTGACAAATTTGTAAACTCATAAACTGCTGACAATAAAAATACACAAGTAAATATATCAATAGTGAGATTAGAATTAAGCCGCTAAAATTAAAAAAATTATATTTATGGATGATAGGTATACTCTGGTTTTAATGAAATTTGCAAGTAATTTATTTTATTAAGTTACAATGTCATTTTCTTATTGATAGTCGTAGTGTCGTGCAAATATCTAATGCTAAATTCTACTGATAGGTACTACTTAATATAGGTATTATTATTTGTTGCAAAATAAACAGTATACAGAGTGAGAAAAATGAAAAATACTCAAGATTAGATGCAAAATTGTAGAATTATTTTCCATCATCCAATAAATAGGGTTTATTTAAATAACAGAGCAGCCCAGATTGTTATATCTTGTTGATAATGCGTTAATTTAATTGTTATTTTCTACAACCAAATATATTGTGCCAAAATTTTAAACAAGAGTTAAAAAGTTAACGCTTTCTGTTCAGTCAGCAGTAGACGTGGTTGTTCCTAAGTAGTGTATAAAATATATAAAAGAAGAAAATGACTGACTGATTGACTGATCAAAGCACAAATTCTGCACACAGATTTCTTATACATATAACGTAGGCAACTACTAAGGAAGTGTGTTTCAAAATTCAACCCCTAAGGGGGTTAAACAGGGGTTCAAACTTTATATGGAGAAAAATATTTAGATGGTCCTATTAACTCGAAGCTATATAGAGGTCAGGCGCGGCTCGTCCATAAGGTCATTTGGTCAATGACCCACCTAAATTTATTTCCAATGATCTACCAAATAATTTATTTTTAAAACCAAAAAATAATCTTATCTTTTCTCTCAGAAAAGTGCGAATGCGAAAACCCCCCAAGAAAGAATCAAGCCAATCTTGCTCCGGACTCGCCGTATTTTAAATTCACCTCATTGGTGTATATGGACTAAATAAAATGCATTAAAGCTAAGAGTGAAACAAACATACGCGCTTTAGGAAGTTAAAAAGAGGCAAAATTTGTCGACGGCTCACCAATAATATAGCTCTCAGGGCGCGCGTGGCCGTCAACGCCGCCACACCGGTTGTCGCAAAACTAATTTAAATCTGACCATTTCTTCTTCTTCCATTCATTACTTTTTTCTCAAATTGTATTTTTACATTACCTGGAAGCTTGGATTAACATCGCGGGAAAATTAAACTTTTCCTTTGTTTTAAGTCCTATAACAAGAATTACCATAATTGTTTTGAAGTTTAGAATATATTCATTAACTCCCAATAAACCTGTATCGTGTGTATTAGTATTATTAGATATAAATTAAGTAGAAAAATATTCTTAGTAAACATGTTTTATAGAAAATAATACTTATATATTAATATGACTTAAGCGTTTGACTTTTTAACGACCTTTTCATGTTTGTAGTTAACTTTCACTATTTTGCATCAAAATTTAAACTAACCGAACACATGAAAATAGTTCGGTGTCTGTCTGTCACAGTCCTGTTTATCCAAGACCCTTAAACGTTAATAGCTGAAATTTAGCACAGGAAAAGTTCACAGAATAAAAGCAAATTTAAAATACAAAAAAATGACATCAAAATTTTAGGAGTTGTTTTTTGGGGGTAAACCAGGCGCGGCCCGTGAAATTTTAAAGTTGTATATCTCTTTTGCTACTTATGGGACCCATGCCAAGTTCAGGTTTTTTAATAGTGAACCTACTAGGAATATTTTAGTAAAGAAAATAAAATTTCACCTAAATTTACATTGTAAAATATACCCAATATGTTCTGGCAAACAATGATTTTTACTGTAGTTTCGCGAAAAAATTCTTTATAATCCACAATTGAATTTTCTAACTTTTTGTGAAAAGTTTATAGAGAATGTGATACAACCAGTGTTGATTTTTATTAAAATAATATTGTCTGTTTTTAGAAACTTTTGCGTTTAAAAATTGTGTAAAAATGAACATAGGTCTCCAGTTTACAGGTCAGAAATTTCATTAAAACATATTTCTTATGATTTCTAAAAATCGCTAAGCGAATTACGCCTTTGATTATTATTATTTCTTACTCTTACATTAACTGTAAGAATCGTATTTCGTTGACGTAAGTGTTTACTGAAATTTACTTAGAATTCAGTTTAAAACCCAACTGGTTAGACACATTTCTTGCTATTTGGTAAGAGGTTGACACTTAAAAAATCCTCAAGGTTGTAAGAAGTAATTTACTTTTCTACTTTACTTTAATAATACCTTTTCTGAAACAACGTTGCCATTTTTACCATGTTCCAAGTCGTCGGGTTCAGGCACAAATGTGGGATTTTGTATGCCATTAACCTGAAAAGAAATAATTCCAAGTAAATAATTTTATTGAATTATTGTACAAACTGAAATACTTTTAAACATATAAGTTCAGATTCACAAAAAAGATTTAAGATTTAGTACTCATATAAATTAAGATCTAGTTAATGTGTTTCGACAGGGTTCTGTCTTGAGTCTTGTTGTTGTTAAAAAGTCATCTTTAAAAACCTATGTATATATATATATATATATATATATATATATATATATATATATATATATGTATATATAGGGACATGTCTCTATATACAGGGTGATTCAAAAGTAAGCGGCATCCTTTCAGGGGCGTAATCCTTGCATAAAAATATGGCAAAAAGTTTCTATTAATATGGGTCCGAAAATGCTTCCTAAGGGAGCTACGCCCTTTTGAATAGGACACCTTAAAGACGATTTTTTTCTCTATAACTTTAAAACCCTTTACAATTAAATTTTGAAAATTGGTGTACAGTATAAACATTTGATGGTAAATAAGATTCTAAATTCAAAACTTTAAAATTTTATTCAGGGGCGTCACATGCGGGGGAGGGTGAGGGTAAAAACATCCCTTTTTCTTTTACTCTTTAGGTTGTTATGCTTTTGTTTGGAAATTATAAAATTCTAGAGTTTTTTACTTAAAAAAGGTACTCTTAGGTCAATTCGATAGAGCGTGCCATTTACGAGAAAATCGACTTTGAAAATTTTCTGATGCATATGTTTATTGATGAAAATTAACTGCATTACCATAGAAAAAAAAACACATTTTTTTACTAACATTTTATTTAGCAATTTAGAGAAAATGTTCAAAATTATTACCATTAGCGTTACGATAAGCTAAATTAGGCACTGAACTTCGTTTTGAATGCGTATCTAGTAATTTTATTATGAATAAACGTACTACCAGAAAGTTTTCAAAGTCGATTTTCTCGTAAATGGTACGCTCTGTCGAATTGAACTAAGAGTACCTTTTTTACGTAAAAAACTCTAGAATTTTACAATTTCCAAACAAAATCACATTAACCTAAAGAGTAAAGAAAAAGGGATGTTTTTACCCTCACCCTCCCCCGCATGTGAATAAGATTGTAAAATTTTGAATTTAGAATCTTATTTACCATCAAATGTTTATACCGTACACCAATTTTCAAAATTTAATTGTAAAGGGTTTTAAAGTTATAGAGAAAAAATCGTCTTTAGGTGTCCTATTCAAAGGGGCGTAGCTCCCTTAGGAAGCCTTTTCGGAGCGATATTAATAGGAACTTTTTGCCTTATTTTTATGCAAGAATTATGCCCCTGAAAGGATACCGCTTCCTTTTGAATCACCCTGTATACATATATAGAAAATGAGGAATTTTCTGCGGTCGATATAGGTAATATGTCAGCAAATGCAAAAGCTTTAATTCTTTCGCTAGTGCAAAGCACAAGACCGTAAAATGACATAAAATAAAATATTAGGGCTATTCTTTTTGATTCTGGTCTATTATTAATTTATTACTATATCTATATCTAATTATATATATATATATATATATATATATATATATATATATATATATATATATATATATATATATTTAATATACATAAAAAAAAAGATTCGCCACCCCCCTCCCCTCACCGGTATACTCTTATACCAGTGCAAGTTAAACCTGTTTCATTTAAAATCTTGGGCTTGCATTCTATTTTTTTAAACCTTCAAATTATGTTCACATGATATAAGAATATAACTTTTGCTTATACCAAATTTGTCTACAGTAAGTGTTACACTATTTAAAAATAATTAGTACTTACACAATTTTAATATCACTGACTAGTGAATAATGATGTAACTGGGCAAGTATTTCATAATAAACGTTCAGTGAATTAAAAGAATTTAAATCTGTAACAGTTTAAAAACCCGCAAATACAATTATATAAGGTCAGATATAATGAAACTGTGTTTTTTTAGTATTTAGCGAGAAATATATTTATTATTATGTTGTGACTAATGCAATTATGTAGGTACATTTTGTAAAAAACATTTTAAAATTTCATTTATAAATAGATTTTAATAAGTTCTGGGGATCCCTTTATAATGAAAATTCCACCTGGAAGATAGTAAATACGCCAGCTACTGTAGCCTGATCTTTATTCTTCAAAAGATCTATGCACATTTGTATGTTTATTGTGTAAATAGAATGAGGGTTACAGAGGATTAATTCATTTTTGACAAAAATAGGTTTGTTATGAATTTTGACCTAGCTTTTGTGTTTTATGAAAAACTTAGACACATTGGGCCAATTCTAATGATAGATTCGGATTCAGCGAGTCAAAATACATTATAATTTTGTATGTTTATTGTGTAAGTAGTACCAGGGTTACAGCGGATTTTCAGAGAATTTTTTTTTTGTAAATTTTGACCTATTTTTTGGGTTTTATGAAAAAATCAGACATGATGGGCTCTGACGACGGATTCGGATTAAGCAGGTCAAAATACATAGGAACATAATATGGGTCTAGTCACCAGATCAATGCGTTTTTTTTTTGCGTGGCCGTGCAACTAATGGACTTGGTCAGAACGATCGGTCGACTTTGGATCGATAATAATTTTGACACACCAATTTTGCATTTCATAATTCCTTTACTTATTCTCAACAAACATTGAAAATATCAAAAAATAAGCCGCACTTAAAGAGTTCACTTGTTTGTTTATAATTATAGTGACGTCACACGCAAAATGGCGCGCCAGCAGGCGTTTTAGTGCTAAAATTTAAAATTCAGATATCAAAGACTGTTTTAAATTTTTAAACTTCTTTTTTGGTATATTACAACAATGAGAACAACTTCAAACACTATTTAAAAAAGTGTCAGTAACCCTATTTGCGTAAATCCAATAAAACAGGCAAACGGTATTAAATTAGACCGTAAATTTTGTTTTCTAACCTTACAAAGTAATTATTACACTTTATATTGCTTTATGGCTTATTGTTAGACAAATAGTTGTTATTATCCTTATCGATAATTATTAGTGGTATAAATTTTTGAACGGAAAAATATAGTGCTTGCGGTTCAACCTCGTATGATTGCTTGCATTACTATAATGTAACAATAGGTAATAATATTAGTAATTAACATTACAGCTAAATCGCAGCTATGACAGTGGGTTTTATTACACCAGTGCCTAAGTATTTAAAATCTGGAACAAGTCCTGGAAAGCTGAAAAAATTTTTGATTTAGAAATGGGATTTTGTAAAAGCAGTAGTCTGCGCCTATTACTACTATTTTGTTTTTTTGCCATTGTTGTTGCTCCCGTTATTTGATATTAAAAATAATGAGTTTCAGGGTGAGTTTTTTCAAGTGTTTCAAGGCAATATCTCGAAAACGGAAAAATATTTACCATTTAATGTCAACTATTTATCGTCTGTCATGCTAATTTTTATACCGCAGACGGTCGCTGGTTTGAAGCAAACCCAAGCGCCAGCTAGTATAATATAGATTACAAAAACTAGAAGAATGATTTGTCTACGAAGCTGACCTTGATTACATTACAACTAAAACTAGCATTATTACAGTGGCGTCCCAGAATACCTTATCTACAGGTATTCTGGGGTGGCGTGCTGTGCCTTTTTAGGCGGGAGGCGAGTAGGCAGGCGCTGATTTAGGGGGGGGGGGCAGGGGTGCCTTCCTCCAAAAGACTTTTACAACAAGGATTTCAGTAACGAATTTTAGAAAAATAAATGTTTGTAACATAAACATTCCTACATATTCTACAAAATACTACAAAAACAAACATTTGACGTCTATGTATAAGGTCTTTGAAATGAATTATATCACATAAATTTGAATAACAGATCAATACTAATAATAATTGTAATAAAAAAAGCTAGACTTTTTTGTCATTTTTGATTTGCATGCTCTTAGATTGTTTCAGAAAACATTTCTCACACATCTCATTGCGATCTTATCAAAATTTGCCCCTGGTCGTTTTAGCTTCTCAATCTAAAGGAAACAAATAACCAAATAGTTTCTATTTTTTCAAAAAACATCTCTCTTGAAAGTAAATTTTTTCTAAAAACAGCTTTTTTGAAAACGGATTAAGGATATTTTTCAGAAATATCTTCTTGAAAACATATGTCGAAAGTACATATCCTGAAAAATGTTCGGAGAGCTTTCTCAAAAATGCTTTTATGAAAACGAGTTTATGAAATATTTTTAAAATATTCTCTCGAAAACTCATATTTCGAGAGTAAATTTTTTCAAAAAGTCTTTTAAAAATTATGTTTTAAAAAATAGGTACATTTAAATAGTACATTAAATTAAAAGCTCTCAAAAAATTATGAACCTTAATAAAAAAGACGAAAAAATCCCGAACGAACCCTTTTTGGGTTTAATCAGGTTTCCTTACGTTTGGTACGACACTTTCTCGTAAATTACATTTTCAAAAATCCGTTACTTAAAAAACTTCATTTCCAAAAAAGTTTAATTTCGAAAAATATGGTCTCTAAAAAAATGTATTTTTGAAAAGTGCTTTAAAAAGAATTTGAAAAATTGGTTTTAGAAAAACTGTACTTTCGTAACTTATATATCCTCCCAAATGAGCAAGCATACGCCGTATAACATCATGTATGCGCGGAGCTGAGTGGACTAAATTAAAAATTTTGAAAAACATGTAAGGACAAAAGTTGTTCGTTACATAGTGAGAAATATTTTGCTCTAAAACCAATGGTTCAGCAGCTATAAGGAAATAAATAATTAAATTATTTATAAGAATTAACCACGCTAGAATTTTTCAGTTCTGATAATTTTCTCGCAATCTACACCTATCTCTCAATGTTCATGATTTTTTTCAGACTTTTCTGAGCGGTTCTTCTGGTGATAAGGGTGGCGGACAGCGATTTTTAAGCTTTTTTCCCGAAAAATGTTTAAAAAAATGCAATAAAAAAATATTGTTGAATTCGTGCTTCAATAAGCTTTCATTTGACACCCTACACGATGAACTTGATTTTTTTTTCCATTTCCCAATGAAAATCCCCTGAAATTAACCCCAAGAATCAAAATTCAACTTCTTATACTTAACGTCTACAATTTGGCCCCCACACTCTATCTCTCTGCTAAATTTGAAAATTTTCCGTCGAATCGTTTGAGAGAAAATCGCCTGTGACAGACACACAGGCGGACACCGAAGTGATTCCATAAGTATTACGTTTCACGGAACACTAAAAATAACAGAAATATCTTGAACTAACCTTAACGAACCGGTTTTGTGTTCGGTCAGGTTTACGTTTCCTTGTCTTTGCGATGTTACTCTGTATTAAATTACTTTCAAAATGAGTTTTTTTTAATATGAATATTCGGAGTCTTTTTCGAAACAATGTCTAAAAAAATGTACTTTCTAAAAACATGGTTTCTTAAAAAATACGTAGTTTCGAAAAGTGGTGAAAAAAAATCGAAAAGATGGTTTTCGAAAAAAAATTGAAAACATCCCTGTGTTATCGAAAAAGTTCTGTTTTCAAGAAAATATTTTTTTGAAATAACGTGCTCTCAAAAAATGTGTTTTTGAAAAATATATCAGTCCAAATGGACAGAAGGTAAAAATAAAAATAAAATGCTAGAATATTGGCAAGTTAAAACAACTGTTCTGTTTTCGCAAGAACAGGTTTAGATGTTTCGTCCATTATGAAATACTGTACATATCTTAGAACACCCCTAAACAATAATAAAATAATATCTATTACTGCCCGTCCATACTTTTGTGTAGCTCGAGATGACATTGCGCCCGCCTAGACGAAATTCTAGATCCGCTCCTGATAGTAGGCAGTGAATCTCCAAATAACTTTTTTAACGAAATTCGGGCGCGCGGATAGAAAAAAGGAAGTTAAAATAAGAATGACTTCCAGGTAGATTTGAATAACTCACTTGTTTGTAAATTATAGGGTTTTAAACAATGATATGAGAAGTTATTGTTATTATGCTAGAAAATTATAGCAAATAGTATTTTAGTTCATCAGTAGTACTCAGCATCCAGCAAAATAGGGTATTATAAAGGGTAATAGGTCTTCAAATAATTAGCCAACCGGAGTTTTTTTTCACACAGTGTATACTTAATATATGTGATTATTTCAAATTATTTATGTTGCATACAATTCAAAAAAATTAAAATTTTTTCATACTGACAACAAACAAATTTTTATCATAGACCATATTCATTTAATAATAAGTACTTACTTTTTGATCAGAACCCATATTGCTTAAGACCGACGCCGACGTCGTTATCCTTTTAGTTAGTTATACCGAATAATATAATATCCTTCTCCATTCACCACATCTAAATACTAGATCACCACTTGCACCTTCCATTCACATCGACAGATACAATAAGTTTTAGCACCTGTACTTTGATGAACAAGGTAATATCCGCCGACAAAGAGGAGGGGGGAAGTCGCTCATTAATTTCTGCCATTAATTTGCGATTATTATTTATTGTCGTACTTTACTCAAAGATATAAAAATAGTTAATTCCTGGTCATAAAAATTAGATATGTGACATTTTATATTTCCGTGCTGTCTACATCTTTTATCCCTTATAGATAAGTAATTATTATTGTTCGCTACAAACTTCTAAGATTAAGTTTGCCCCGCAACTAACTCAAAAACATATCCATACTGTAGATTTTTAAGATACGGTTAGGGACAGTTGTTCAAAATTTATGGCAATTTTCTGCAGCTTTTGTGTAAAACTTGTTTTCATTTAGATTAAAATAATTAAGCTTGGGCTGGAGATGGAGACTTTATTACTTTCAAAAGTCTTAGAACTCAAAATTCACTAGAAAAGCTTAACTTTTAGTTAAACAAACAATGTAATCAAGAGACACTAATTGGACACTTCTAATGTGACAGCACTTATGTTAATGTTATTGCCAAAGATGACTCTTAAAGTCACTTTAATTTACTACTTGATTGACGTTCAGATTCACTAAAAAGGTTTAAGATTTAGTACTAGTTTAAATTAGGATTTTCCAGTTGATCAGTTAGGTCTTGACAGATCTTTGTCGTGGCAATGTCATTAAGTCGTTAGGTATTCTAATATTTTAGCGATTTGCTTGGTTTCCAAATGATTTTCATCTTGGAACGTGTAGCTAAAGTGAATTTAGTTTATTTATTGTGGAAAGTACGTACTAAAATTGCCCTTGTCTTTATAAATTTGCGAAAAAAAAAATAGAAATAAAGTCATAGTAACTTGTTGTCTTATTCCTGTACTTGTCAGTTTAAAACTTTTGGTTGTGAAATTAGACTAGTCTGGCAAAAATCTATGACCGCCGATTGGGAACAGCGACATATGTATGTCGCTGGTTTAGAAGAGGACAAATGGACCAAATGTTGCAAGATACGGAAGAATGTCACTCCTAATAAAAGTTTTTGTTTGTAAAATAAATAAGATTCATGTTATGACAGATTTAATTTTTTATACGAAATAGTATATTACATATAACAAGTGTTGAAAGTGACATTTTTCACATGAGGGGGAATGTTGTCGCACGAGGCGACAGCCGAGTGCGATAATCCCACGAGTGTGCGAAAATTACTTTCACACGAGTAATGTACAATATTTTTCCTACGACCACAAAAATAGTTACAAAAAAACTCAATTTCTGTCTTTTAAAACCCTCACTTTCAACACTAATATTTTCATCAAGTGTGCTGAAAATGAAATAAATGAAATTGGCATCCAGGTTTTGTGTTTGTGATGTTGGTGTTTCTGTCGGTGTTTTTTGTAAAGTGTGTGTTTTAAACATTTTACTTTTGGACTTTATATATTTCAGAGACTAGATATTCTTGGTGTTTATTATTTAAATTGAACGGTTAGTACAAGTCCGGTCCTGTCTTTCAGCCAACCTCTAAACTTAAAATAGACCAGACTTCAACTGGGTGCCATAAATGACAAGTGACTGGGCCACCATATTGCGAGATCTAAGAAAAAGTTTACTGTAGCAGCAGTTACCTTTTTCATTACCTGTAATTTGACAGTGTTGTCGTTGTATTGTTACCTCCAGCAGTTTATAAAATTTTTCGTAATATTTTAACTTAAAAATAATATTTAATGCTTTTTTAATTAATTGTTTATGATGAGACGATATAAAAAGAATCACTTCTCTAAATTACCTGAAAATTCTTTAGACAATAGGGATTTGAAGAAATCATGGTAAAACAGCTATTCTCCGGGCTATATGCCCCTCCGAGCGCTGGATACATACCAAAATTTGCTGTATTTTCTTCTAACACAGTTAGCTAATAAAATACTTGTTTTGAATGCAAGAAACTACTAGGAAGAAGCAAGCTTTTTCTTTAGTTAGGATCAGTGTTGCCAGGTCCAAAAAAAAAAATTCCCTATTTAAATGTCCAAAAATTCCCTAAATTTGTCGATTTTTCTCAAAAAATTTTAATATGGGGAATATTTGGTTTAATAATTTTAGAAGGAAGTTTTTAGGGTATACGATATCGAATTTTTTGTTAGGTTGGCCATTTTGGGCAGCTTTTCTTCTCTAAAAGGCATTTTATTCCACCTAATTTTTCTCAAATTGCTTTTTATGTTATATTTTTTGTTATATGTTTTTTATGTTATATATGTTATTTCTCAAACTGTTTTTTATGTTATATTGACAATAAGACTTAATTCATAGATATAAAAAGATTGTTTTTAAAAACTAGATCGCACCGAATAGAAATTCCAAGAACTTTTCGTCGTTTCATCCTTTACCTCTTTTTGTGTTTTAGGGCAGTATCTTCTTAAACATATCATGACAGTCATGTCAATTATTGCCAAAAAGTTTAGTACACTTGTTAAAAGTAAATAGAAATACTTTTAGGAGTTTCAAATGACCTTCAATCTAACAATAATAAGATTTATGAAAAAGAATTGGTAACCAGCTCCTATTCCATTGTTTCTTTTTTTAAAATTTTTGTTATTTGCTATAAAGCAAACTATTGATTTCTTGGCGTAGATAGAAGCCTAAGAAAGACAATCAAGCAAATTATCAAAAAAATTGAAATTTTATTTTGTACTTTTCTCTTAAAATGACAGTTCGCAAAAATCAATTATCAGTTGGTCCAATTTTTAAGCTGGGTGGTTTTAAAGCAGTGCAGCTCAATAATTATTCCAGTAATGTTTAAGAGCCTTTATACTATCATTATAGACTGATTTGTCCACCTCGCGGAAAAGATGTTTATGGTTGCAATCAATTTTGACTCCGAAGGGAAATTTAGCCAGCAAGAATTTTTTAAGGTTCGGGAACAAATAGAAATCCAGTAGGGCCAAATCTGATAAATAAGGTGCATGAGGAACCAGTTTTGGAAGCCTAACTGATGAATTTTTGCCATGAGAGTTATTGATTTGTGGCAAGGAGCATTGTCCTAGTGGAACAGAATTTTCTTCTTGGTTAAGTCCAGACGTTTTTTGCGAATGTTTTGGTTAAGTTGGTCAAGTAAGCTCGCAATTACTCTGAATTTATTGTTTTTCAGTTTTTAAGGTAAGCTACAGAATGTCCGCGGATGGGGTTTAAAAGAGGACAAATGGACCACATTCGAGGTTTTCGAAACCAGTACCTGACATGCTGGGATGCTACAGTTTCATTGGTAGAAATGTACATTCATCAGAAAATATAATAAATTTATAAAAATGGATATTTCCACTTCAAATTTGGTCTCCCACTCATAAACAAAAATCTCGTATTTTCGCTTCATCTTCTTCTTCCAATGTTTGATTAAAGTGGGGTTTGGGCGGAAATAATTTATTTTCCTTTAAGATCATCTGAATATGAACTTTTTCACAACATCTAGAAGGATGTTTAGCACGATTTCTAAAGGATATCACAGGAGTTTCTTTAACAGACTGAAGAACCAAAACTGTGGCAACATCGTTTTGGTCATATTTCTTCTTCATAATCTTCTTGAGATTCAAAACTAAACCAGTTCTTTGGAGTTCTTTTTATTGCGTTGTAGATTGTCATTTTATTGAGATTCCTACAAATTTCCCTCTAAATTGTTCCATAATATAGCGGTAGGTATGATATTTGGCTATTCTCATAACGCTGGACTATAAAAATCCTTTGTTGTGAATGCCATTTTGATGAGAAGTATTTTAAACTCAAACTCAAACTCTTTATTTAGCCACTTGTAAATACAATAACATAAAATTTTATGCATTGGCACGTCAAAAACCATATACAGACAAAACTAAAAACATCTAAGTCTAAGTTAGATTAATCTTAACTTAAAATTACAATTTCAAATTAAAAATTAAAATTAAAATTGCTAAGGTGATCTAATCACGAATTTGTCAGCACTAAACGATACAACAAACATATTAAAAAACAGAGATAAAAACAAGACCAATCACACTCCATCAGTACGGAGAACCGTACCCATCGGACAGTCAAAAAACTCCTGAATGGAGTAAAATGCATTTGACGTCAAGAACTGTCGTAGTTTCACTTTAAAACGACTCACACACAAAGATCTTATTTCAACTGGCAGTCTATTAAACAATGTTATGGCATTATAGTCAACAGAGTTCTTGAAGTTGGCCGTCCTGTGTCTCGGAATTAAAAGAGTGTGTTCGCCTCTCGTTTGGTGATTATGACCAATTCAAACTAAAACAATCAGAGATGCTGTTATTACACTTGACTCTCAGGAATCGGTTTGACAAGAAAGACTCGATATCCAGAAGTATCTCTCTATTTACCATGTCGAAGGCTTTTGTGAGGTCAAAAAACATGGATACTACATACTTACCTTGATCCACCTGCTCATGAACATATCGATAGAAACCAACATAGGCAGTCTCTATGGAGTGCCCTGGTCGAAAGCCATGTTGAACCCCAGCAAGCACATTAAACTCATCAAAAAAACTCACAATTTTTTGTATGTAACTTTTTCTATTATTTTCGAAAAGACACTCACAATGGAAATAGGCCTGAAATTTTCAATATTGCTACGATCCCCCTTCTTAAAGACAGTAGTAACTTCAGCTATCTTTAAAAGATTTGGAAAAATTCCAGAATGAAGAACGTTATTAATTAAGTACAAGAGTTGTTCCAATACGCTGAATGCAATTTTTTTAAAGATATAAGGCGAAATTTCATCAGCACCGCTTGACTTTTTATTCTTTAAACTTCTGATAATATTAATTAGTTCCTCCCTAGTTATATCATAACAAAAAACTGATTGCATGAGAGGCTGAGAAACAGTATGTGGCAATGACAAATTATATCCAAAACACGCTGTACATTTAGTGGATGCCACGGTAGAAAAATGCTTACCGAATTCATCTGCTACCAGCTCATTAACAACATGGTCACCGTTCAAATTAAGACTTATCGTGACTTCCCTATTGCTGGCTCTACCAACTGTATCGTTAACAATTTTCCATGTTTCCTTTGAGATATTTTCGGCCCTGGTTATTTTGTTACCATAATAGGCTCTCCTCTCCTCGCGAATCAAACTCCTAAACATTTTTCTTTTAATTTTGTACTGCATTACCTTAACGGGGGAGTTTGATTTCTTTGTGACCCTGTACAAGTCTTTAAGTTTCCTTTTTTCACTTTTTAGGTTTCCATTTATCCACATATTTTCCCTTTTAATTGAGTATGTTTTTTTAAAGGGGCAAGATGCATTAAAGCACCATAGGATGGAGTCAACGAAAAATTGGAAGGCATTATTTATACCCTGTCCATACATTTGAGCCCAGTTTATATGACCAAGAAGAAAATTAAATTCCTGAATGCTAGACTCATTTACTGTTCACCTGGAAATACTAGAATCCACAACTTTTTTAGAGGTTGGAAAGTGGTCGCAGAGTAGCTTACCTAGGTGACCATAGTGAAGGCGTCAAGGGGAATATTCGATACCATATAGTCTATACAGGTCTTAGTGACCCTTCCATTTACATTTATACATTGCCGAGTGGGCTCGTCATTTAGCTGAGTCAAGGCAAATGACTCCAATATATCGTGTAGAATCATTGAATGCACGGATTCAACTAAACAGTTTATATTTAAGTCACCGCACAAAATGACATATTTATGGACATGCAGGATATGCTGAAGAGCACTTACAAGGTGGTCAAAAAACACTGACAGATCTCCAGAGGGCGGCCTATACACGCAGCACACAGCAACAGTTTCAACCTTTGACAAAGACAGACATATACCACTCATTTCAATCACACACTCCACTGATAGCTCTTTTAAGAAGGAAAGTTCTTTTACATATAAGTTATCTCTAGCAAATACAGCCGATCCTCCGTGCAAGCGTTCGGATCTAGAACAGTGCGAAACGACGTGATAGCCATTTAGGTTTATATTAAGGATATTCTCCTGAGTCAACCAATGTTCCGAGACACACAGACAATCCAACTTCCTGTCGATTGAAAGCAAATTTACAATATCTACCTTATTAGCTAAGCTTTGGACGTTTACATGACATATATTCACAGTAGAGACATTTGGGACAGACGCGGATATAAAAAAAAAACTTCTCTGTCGATGCAGTATTTTCTATAACAACATTATCTATCACAGGTTCATTTAATAAAGATTGATCTATACTATCTATCACAGGTTCATTTAATAAAGTTAGATTTATACTATCAATCACAGATTTCACTATCACAGGTTCAGTCAACACAGGTTTATCTGTTGAGACTGTCGTAGATATAATTGACGATTTACTGCTCCTAAACTTGACATTTCTGTTTACATTTTACATCAATAAAAATCAAGTTTTTTTCAGACTTATTACTACTTAAAACAATTTCCCTATAAAGTAAATTTAAATAAGGGTTTCATTTAATAAAGATATTAACAATCATGCCATTCAATAGCCTACAACCTGTATACTTCGGCATAGGGTTAAATTTAAAACATATTTCATATTTATTTTGTTTTCCTTGTAGAAAATTTACGAATTTACTCTTACGAAAAATAACGTTGTCGTATTTCTTACGCCCCCTGTATAAAGAATTAAATTTTTTATAACTTATGTCTTATTTATTTTACAAGAAAAAACTTCTAAAAAGTGACATTTTTACGTATCTGGCAAAATTTGGTCCATTTGTCGTCTTCTAAACCCCATTCGCGGACACATTGTGTACTGTAGATAATGCCCTTGGTATCTCAAGAAACAGTCATAACTTTTCCTGCAGATGAGTCGGTTAATTTTTCATCCTCTATTTGTAATTGGATTAAAATGTATCAATTTCCTTAATTTCTTAATCTGTTTGCTTAATATCGAGCTGTCGCAGAGTTTAAAAAAAAAACTTTCACTTTTAGAAATTACAATTTATCGAGTCCAATGACATACTTGGGATTATCCAAAAATAAATTTTTGTTACTGGGTTTTCCTATATTCACAGCGGCTAAAAGAGAGACTAGTAGTTATTTTTATATCTATCATGTTATGAAACAACTAATCGGTAAAAAATCAGTAATTGGTTTTACAAAAAAACTTTCTTACAAATGAATGTTACAAACTAACGACAAGCAATCACGTAAAGTTATTTTTTAATGCTGTAAACTTTTATCTCTATACAGTCTACAGCAGACAGTATAAAAATAAATTTATTAATTTTTACCACAGAAGCAGGAAAAGTGCAGATAAAAGGTTTAATTAACCCATTGCGAGAACAATAAACTAATAAATATTGAGAAATAATAGGTAATTAATTAGCAAACATGTTAAAAAAATGTTTATGATTTATTTGTACATTTAGCCTACTTTGCTCAAGTTCAGTTTCACTGAGCAAACCCGAATATCCATTATCATTATCACCAACAGATTTTTGTCCCTTTATCATTAGAGCAAACTATAGGAAAAGGTTGCATTAAAATACAAAATATCGAAAAATTCAAGGCAAAGCTCATTTCCCTGACTATATGGTAGGGTTTTTTACAATATCTTACACAATATCATTGTAAACAACTCTTTAATCCTATTGGTTTTTTTGTGTATTTGTTTAGTCTAAATCTGAATAAATACAATAACCACAAGTTTACCTGGGGATTTCTTGTATTTTTAACAATTTAATAAAAGTCAATAAATAGTGAAAAACAATGTTGGATAATTGTTATGGGAAACACCGTTTCAAGACCAGTCTTAATATGTGGTTTTTCTGTCCTTCACCCATTGCGATTCTACAACTACTTTTTTACTGCATTACTTATACGCATATATAAAATTAAATAGATTTTAATAACTGAGATTACGGTACTTTGTCATGTCATGGCATTGTTAATATTAAATGAAACATTATATACAGCTTTCCATTCAGTGTACGTATTTTTTAAGCGGTCCATAGGGCTTTGCATATTAAATTGCTAACTCCATATTAGGCCCTGTTCTGTTAAAAGTATAGAGATATAATTTGACTGTTAGTTTGTTGCTGACGTTTAAATATTGTCACAATTTGGCTTTAAAAAATGTCTATTTACGCTATAAATGAACGAACTAAAAACGTTTTAAACTGTATAAGAGGATTGTCTTATCGGGAAGTTACCGTTACCTTCGGAACAGCTTATTCAAATCGCCCAAGCAAGACGACAGTGCTACGATTGCATTAAAATTTATGTGTGTAGGTATTGATCTAGGTAACTTATTCATCTAAAGTTTAGGAAATTTTTTCAAACATTAATTAAACCTTTATTATGAGTCATTAAGAGTAGATTAACATTGTTCAGAATTATTCGTTATTAAGCTACCTTAATATGTCACTAAATATTAGTATTAAAAAATTTACCAACAAGTCAGCGTACCTTACACGGTCAATAATACTGACAATATGTTATTATATTGACAAAAATATTGACCGTGTAAGGTGGATATATTGATGGTTTGGTGGATTGAACTGACGCGAATTCGAATTTACGAATATCAGGCATCAATGTCAGCGAGTAGAGGGATACTGTCAATATTACTGATCGTCTAGGGTGCGCTATCAATATGGGATCAATCCATAGTGTATCGTCAGCTGCTGTCAACAATGAAAGCAGCAAGCACGCTTTTTTAACCAATCTTTCATCCAGCGCTTACGCTTTACTGTACGTTTTATGCCTAAACTTAAAATTATCGTAATACATGCTCTCTGTCGAGGGTCCATTTTCAACAGGCACGGATAATAGTAGGTTATGTATTTTACTGAAGGAAATATTGACAATACTTATCGTGTAATGTTGAAGAATATTGATACAGAGATTGAAGTGGATTGTTGAAATATTGTCAGTATTGATTGATATCAATATTATTGACCGTGTAACACAAATTAAAAATTCGAAACAATATTTACAAGCTTGTTGGACGGCTACCCAAAACGAGAAATTGTGAGAATTTTTCAGAATGGAAATATTACCAAAACAACCATACATATGTATCAACAAAATGCTGTCAACAAAATTAATATCATTAATTATCATCCATAAATAAAAATTCTTGGCCCACTGCACCTCGAGCAGCAGCGAGGATTTAGCACTCCATTAATGTATAAGGCCCCTGTTATAATAGTCCTCTCCAAAACTATTAGGAAAGTGCGTGAACCTTCCATTATGCCACCTCAAAACATGGCACTCCATCCTTAAAACGAAATACGGGGTTGAGCTGAAATCAATCTCGCGTGTCGCCCTGGAGGTCCCAAAACTAGCGCACGCCTTGAATCGGATACCAGTCCAATTTTAGTCTCATCAGAGAACAAAACATGATCCCAGTTTGGACTTATAACCATCATTTATTGTGCCCCTTGCAACCGTGTCTTTTTCTGCACAAGTGTTAATTTAAGAACGCTCAAGGGTCTTCTACGATGTAAACTGGTAGCTCTAAGTCGACGTAATATTATTGTCTGCCTTGACACATTTACACCTTCAACTCTAGCAAGCTCCCTCGTCAAAGCACTTGTCGCAAGCGTTGAATTTCTTGAAGTATGGAGACCTGTCGGTCTTGTGCTGCAGTTGTAACTTTTCTTCTACCAGTTCTTGTAAGATTCTTAATACTGTTTTTCTCCTGAAACTTTTTTTGACACAGCTCCCTGAGTAACTACAACAATTTCTTCAGCTATTTCACTCTGCCTAATGCCCTGTTGCAATATAGTAATTATTCTTGCTCTGTTAAAGTACTATATAACATTGCTAGGTATTTTAAAGCGATTTAATTTCAAAATAAATTAATAACACTTTAATACTTCTAAACAGATTTAAACTACTTTATATTATAATATTACAAACTTTTGGACGTATGTGTATATCGTACCGTCGATGACTGTGAACAAGGTATACCTTGCTTAAATTTGACAAAAAATGGGGGACCCAGGGTTCTGACTAAAGTTCGTGAAAACAGAGTGGTTGAAAGTGCAAGACGTAAAGTGGGCACATCTTATCGAAAACTAGCTAGGATATTTCATGTAGCGCATGCAACAATACAAAGGACACTTGAAAGGAACAATCAATTTCGTAAATGGCGGAAATGTTCACGATACACGCAGAATCAATTGCAAAGGAGTCCAATACGCTGTAGAGCATTGTGACGAAATAATTTTTGCCAAAGGCAGAGTCGTCATAATGGATGACGAAAAATATTTCACTTTTTCACATTCGAAAATGAAAGAAAATAATGGATTTTACACTGACAATGTCGGAAAGTGTCCAAATGTAGTTGCCATAAAGTCGAAAAGAAAATTTAAAGAGATAGTTCTGGTTTGGCTTGCCATTTCAGAAAGAGGCATCTCCAGACCGTATGTTGGGCGGGTAAGAGGGGAAGCAGTCAATGCTAACATATTATTCTCGAAGATATCTTTCAAAATTAATTATTTTTACTAATGATCACTATCTTGGAGATGAAATAATGTTTTGGTCTGACTTGGCATCGTGTCACTACGCCCAAATCACAAGAGATTGGTTAGCGGCAAATACTTTTGTGCCACAAAACGACTAACCCCCCAAATATACCTTAAGCTCACCCAATTAGATCTTTTTGGTCTCTATTGGGGACGAACGTCTATGACAACGGAAAATTCAAGAAATAGAGTCTAATAAGACAAGTTTGAAAAAAGCGTTGCACAATTGAAGACTACGGACCTTTATCAGTTATGCCTGAAATTAATGATTAATGTAATTGTTAAAAATTGCTCAGATACATTTATTTTTCAAGTTGTTGTCTGGTCGTTCAATTTTTTTTTAAACATTGGATACCTACGTTACAACCGTTGCATTCTTTCGGAATTTTTAACACTTTAAGAGGCATCACTTTTAAACAGACAGACGCAAGTAATATAATGAAGTGACCTTAATCTAAAAACTCAGCCCTAGTTACCTTAGCCTAAATTTTACTTCCTTATTAGCACAGCGATCATTAAAAGTTACGATTAGTTGAGATAGATCAGTGCAATGCAATATAATTGCTTTCAGAGTATTATGTGTTTTCCGTTTAGTGATTTAATCGTGAATATTTAATATTTATTTCAATTACGTTAATTATAATTAATTAAATTATCTCATGTGCGAAAAACATGCAATGAAAGAATCTATTCGTTAAGTTAAAACGAAATTTTGCTCAAGTAATTTTCAAGATAAAATAACAGACGTGGATATGTACATTCCAACGTACACAGTGCGACCCCCCACCAACTTTACGGAAAATGGATCCCAGTCGGATGAGCTGAAATTTTAATATGACCTAGTGTATGACTTCCTAATCAAAAGTCCTCATGGGCCCAAAACCCTGCTATGGTTAGTTTTTAAGATATGGAAGGACAAAATGTGTGAATCGCATCACGCACTTTGAGAGCCCTAAGAGTTTAGGGTGTGTGGTTTTAGGATTTTAGGGTTTGGGGTTTAAGGGTCATTTCTGGTTGTTGTAAGTACCGACGTTTTATTTTATCTGCGGAAATATGTGGTCAAAAAGAGATTTTTCCATTAAAAATGCTATCTAATATCCCACACTTCGTCCTTCCATATCACAAAAACTAGCCATAGATGGGTTTTGAACCAATGAGGACTTTTGACTAGGAAGTCATTAACTACTAGGTCACATTAAAATTTATTTCAGCCCATTCGACTGGGATCCACTTTTACTTAGGTTTGTGCGTAGTCCTATAAAGAAAAGGGTAATTTTAGTACGTACTTTACACATTTACAGATCTAAATCCAGTTTAACAATTTCCAGGATCCAGAAAATCATTCGTAAATCAAGCAAATCGCTAAAATATTAGAATAACTAAAGTTTTTATTGTCTGTCAAAACCTAACAGATCAACTAGATCTTAGTTTATGCCAGTACGAAATCCTAAACCTTTTTAGTAAATCTAAGAGATAAACTTTTGCTTGTCAAATTAGACCAGGCCCCGGATCACGACACAGAATTCTATTGTACGTTTCAAAGTCACATGACTACTCAAACAAAACAGACGATCCATCACATGGCCACAAATGATCCGGCGACAATTTTGATAAGATCAAGATGTGTAAGAAATGTTTTTAAAAACAATCTAAGAGCATGTAAATCAAAAATGCCAAAAAAGGCTTGCATTTTATATATCACATAATAGTATATTACATATAAGCATATAGAAACCAGAACGGTCCAGCGCAAATTTTAATAAAATCTAGATGTGTAAGAAATGTTTTTAAAAATAGTGTAAGAGCATGGAAATCAAAAATGCCAAAAAAGGCTTGTATTTTATATATTACATAATAGTATTGATCTGTTATTTATACTTATGGTATAATTCATTTTAAAGACCTTTCATAGACGGCAAATGTTTGCTTTTGTTTATAATTTTTTTGTAAAGTATGTTAGAATGGTTCATGTTTATGTTACTATATCAATTTTTATAAAAATCGCTATTAAAAACCTTCTTGTATAAGACTTTAGAAGGTATGGGCGCCTCCTCTACCCTTTCTAAACCCTCGCCTGTTAAAACACAATTTTTATTCGACGGATACGAGAGCTCGCCTAAATTTTTGTAAACTCGGGCCTATGCTTGACACCCGCCCCTCAAAATATGGACGGAAGATAAATGTTACACATATTTTAAAAATATTTCACTATATCACCTTACAAAATTTTTATTGAAATATTTCACACCGTTTTTGAGAAATATCATTCTAACACTTTAAAATCCTCACTCTGTATACCGCGTGACTAAAGCATATTTTGTGTGATGGTAGCCCTCGCCTCTGTCTTACGCTTTAGTCCTTTGGTGTGTAATATATTAGTCATAATCTATTTTATTTCCTTTCCTAAAAACTGTTGTTATTGAATTATAACCTTGATTTTTAAAGAAAGGTTACTGCATTCAGTATTTTACCATTTTACCTTGTTAGGAGATAATGATTTTATTTTAATATCACTAGGTTTTTGACCTTAACTTGCATGTGCAATTTTATAGGGTGATTATCCTTTTTTTGGTAGGAAAGTAGCAAAATTTATTTAAGTAAAGAAATGGTAGATATTTTAAGGGTGATCCTTCGGTCTGCTCCTTTTGCTCTAAACAGAGGTAAAAATTGGTTTAAGGATTTTTTGAACACGAGGCTTACCTGGGTTTACTCCTTTGTGTGTTGTTTATGTTAGTAAATTTAAAAAAAAACTTTACACATTATTTATGCATTTATTTTACACCCATTTTACAGTTTGTCAACCAATCAATAAATGGGTCCAACAGATAATTATTTTAGAAGACAGTTACATAATATATGAATAAAAGTATTGTAGAAAAGAGAGAATAGAAAAAGGGAAGTACAATATTAAAAAATACAAAACAAAGAAAGATAAGAACAAAAATCACAAATCAAACTAGTGTACATTGAGAACAATTAATAACTGATACAAACAAAACAAAAATAATTTTAATCACAAAGGTGGACCACACAGTGTCAGGTCAGACGTACACTATTTATGCCACGATTAAAAATATCAAACCTACCTTGGTGCATAGTGTACGTATTGCACATTCTATTTACGGGTGAGTAATTACAGGTTGGTGCGCGGTGTTTGAACGTAAAATTTGTATGAGTGGCGAGATGATGCTCTAGGAACCGGAAACTGTAAGGAATTCGGAATCTCACTACAGTTTAATGACGACGGTCTTCCAAAATCCTTCAATGATGAAGTAAAGGCCTTTAGCGAGGGCCTGGCGAATAATAATCCACTTGGTGACGAATTCAATCCATTTTTGAACAAAGAAGTTGAAAACCGAAGTCAGGAGGATAGAAAAGAAGAAGATTTTGAGGAGCATGGAGGTGATAACAGGATAACAGGAAGATTTTGAGGAGCATGGAGGTGATAATTACGCAAGATGTTGTAAAGAAATTTTAGTTGAAAAACCCTGTGCCTAATCTACAAAGAGTCCAACAAATGTCCACGCAATAAATTCCCCTCGGGAATACCAATATCAGGGTAGTAAGCATCAATTTTGAAAGCTAAGTACTTTAAGAAACATCGCTAAATCCTTTCCTGTCGATTGATATGTATCTGATAATATGGCGAGCATACCACCGAAGCATACTCTATTCTCGACCTCACAAATGCATAAAACAGTACCTAATTTTAGGGCAGTGATATTCGAAAAATCACGAAAATTTCTTATAATAAATCCTAGTTATTTAAAGCAAGTTGATAAATGAATATTTTTATGAGGAACAAAAGAAAGATTGCTGTCCAACAATACACCAAGATCACCAAACGATTCTACTCTTTCTTATGAAGTATTATTGATGACGTAGTCGTACAGCGTTACGCTTTAGCAGAAGCGGCATAACCTTACATTTGTTTATATGAGCATAAAGAACAGTGTGACTTTCAAGGTTTTCGACAATGCTGTTGATAAAGATGTTAAAGTACATTGGGCCTAGGATGGGCCCTTGTGGTACTCCAGAAGTAGCACTCCTCTGGACAGACGATTGACCACAACACTCTACTGTCTGCTTCCTATTCGCCAAATAAGATTTAAAGAAACTAATCAAATTATCCGAGAAGCTAAAAGTGTGAAGTTTACTAAGCAGAATGTTGTGATCAAATCTATCAAAGCCTATGAAAAATATATGTAAAAGTAGCATCCACCTGACAGTTCTGATCGAATGGTTCCGCTACAAATTGTGTTAAGCAAATTAAGTTAGATACGGTTGATCTCCGCTTGATAAAACCGTGATGATCTTCTGTGGTTTTATTTTTAAGATGAAAAGATAGATTTTCGTACAGAATCATTTCAAAATACTTAGAAAAGTTGTTGATAACACTTATGGGGCGATAATTTTGTATTTAACTCCTGTCTTCCTTTTTAAATAATAAATTACTTTGGATGTTTGCCAAATATCTGGAAACTGTGAATTTTTTAAAGATAAGTTCAAAATCATGGTAGGAGGTTCAGCAAAAAGGCTTATAGAGAACATTGAAATTATAGCCAGCAACGCTGCGTCATATTTTAATGCATTGTGTTTTTTTAAAAAGATTTCTAGAGAAAATAGGTACAGCCTCCTAATTTTAGCACCATCTTGGAAAACTTGGTGGATTAGATAACAGCAGTACATTTTCTTGATATACCTGGATACAATTATTAAGTGACATCATTATTTACTAAAAAATATCCCATTAAAGCTTACTCAGCATTGTTGTCCTAATTAGTGAAATTAAAAGTAATGTTAGTAATTTTAGATATACATACATACATCGTATGAATATTATTTTATTGGGCTGAATAAACAAGTAACACTAGGTTTAGTCATTTTACAACTTTGCATTCAAAAGTTCATGTTAAAATGACTTGTATATTATCTTATATAATGAGGAATGACCTGGTACACGGATGGTTTAAAAACCAAAGACGGTATTGAAGCTGGGGTACATCACGGGATAAGACCATATAGGTATATGTCTATGGATAAGACCGGACAGTGATGTTATTCTCTGGGAAGATAAATCTCCCACAGTATTTTAGGCATAAATCTAACCAATCTGGTCACATGAAGTATGCGTACGAAAACAAGGGCTTATTTCCATAACCGGATCTCTTTCTCTCTCTCTTTTTCTCTTTCGCACTTTCTTTACACCAGGCAAATATATTCAGACTCTGAATTAGCCACCGCACAGTCCAGATCTTAACCCGATCGAGCATTTGTGGGACATTATTGGCAGAAAATTAAGCAACGTCAGCCTCCTCCTGCAACCTTGCAAGACATAGATAGTTGTTTAAATTTGAAATGATAGTGATCAAAATCAAATTTAATTTCGGGTATGCCTTGGCGATGTGCAGCAGTTATTAGAAGCAGAGGCCGGAAACACACGACACCAATGTCTATTTTAAATTTTAATGTAAGGGTTATAATCGTTAATTATTGAGTTAATAACGTTTTTACAAAGTTACTTTTTATGATATTCTAATAAAAACTGGAGTTATAAAAGTCCTGCAATATTTTATGAATACTTGAATATTCCACAGGATGTGCGAATTTTGGGGAAATACACAATATGTTTGTTACACTTATACAATGACAACTTTCTAACAAGAAATACGAATAGAGTAATATTCTTAAAGAATGAGCCTATAATATGCAAAAATAATCATTCAAATCGGACAATAGATTTAGAGGAAATATAACATCAAAACTGTTGCAAATTTCTATTGTTGCGTTAATATTGCTGGTCAGTGTATTGACGAGTTTTTTCGCAGATTAAAAAAGAAAATAATGTATTTTGTATTGAATGTACTACGTATTTTCCACAGTAATAAATGAATAAATAATTAAATTCATTGTAGCAACATATTCCACGATAAGAATCATTTCGAAATCAAGCAAATCGCACAAATAAATATAATAACTTATACGTTTCCATTGGCGACTTATTACCAATGACGAAGCTAAAGTCTGTAAACACTTTATTTATTAATTGAAAAATCTAAATTTAAACTTTTAGTGAATCCCCAGGAAAAGTCTTTGAAATATTAATATGAAGTCATAGTTACGCAAGCGATATGTGGCGTGGAAATTTTGTCTTGTGTAGAATTTGCGTTGATCATGAACTACTTAAAAAGTATGTAAAAAAAATAATGTTGCTGTTGCGCTGTTTTTGTATTAATAAAAAACAAATTATGTTGACATTAATTTGAGTAGCTACTTTGTAACTTATTATAAATATTAATCCACTATTTCCGGTGACATATTATTTGAAATATAATAAAATTTTCATTTGCAATACACAAATATTTTCCTAATAAAATATACTTTATTAAATAATAATAATAGAGTTAAAATAACTGCTATAATTCCAATGTCAAAGTATCTACTAAAAATTGTTTTGCAATGCTAAAATAATTAGACTAGCTTTAAAACATGATCAAAAAAGTTTTTTAGAAACAACAAGATCAATCTAGTAAAAGAGCAACACAAAACAACCCTAGTTGTTAATTATTATGAAGTAAATATCTGAATTTAAATGAAATTTTCTAATAAATTAGAGCTTTTAATCTCTCCTAGCCCCAGAAAAAACGCAGCTTAGGAATCCGTAGTTTTTAAGAATGAGTATCAATATGCATATTTCTTTTTTTTACCAGCGATCCAAACTTTGTGACTTATATGAATTATAAGGCCACTGACACCCCCCACAGACTTTGCCAATCTTGGGTACTATATGGTTCAAAAATTAGTTTTTCCATTATCAGGTAGCCAAAATGAAGAATGTGTTGATGATATTAGAAGTATATATATATATATATATATATATATATATATATATATATATATATATATATATATATATATATATATATATATATATATATATATATATATATATATATATTTACATTAATTTAGTCACGTGTCCCGTGAAGATATTTATTTTCAATTCTTCAGAGATTAAAGGAACTTCAGCTCCCGAAATTAAAAATAGCTCTTTTCGCCTAGGGTGTAAGTAAAAAGCTTTTTTCTAGGTGAAGTGAGAGCTGTCGAAAAGAAACTTGATAAATCTTTAATAGCACTTAAGTAAAACGGCGTGGAAAGTGGACCGTGCTGTCTGAAAGATGTTGATATAATGTGCCCACTCAAATAAACATCAGATGGTAAAAAGCCTCAAAGCCGTTGCATAAAATTTACGAAAAATACTACAATATAATGTTTGTGCTCTGGTTGAAAAAGCATGCGAGAAATATGCATGATCGGGAGATTTTTTGGCTAATTTTCAGTCCCTTTTCTTAGGGAAATATTCATTTTTTAAGTTGGAGAATTAAGGTGTGTGTTTCGTGACGCCATCTGAAATCCCATTGTTGACGTATTAGCTTCTTTTAGTAGGCTAATTAATAAAGAAGAAAGAGACAATGTTTTTAACATTTCCCACGATAATTGGGCAATTTTGTCAATGCCCGGGAAACAGTTTTAACGACCAGGTGAGGATACTGATGGAACTGACGTCAACGTCCAGTAGGGTTGCCACATTTTTACAATTGGGAAAAAGGACATTGAAACAAGCGGGAAAATTCGCTTTCACCATTTTATCCAAAAACTATTTTTGAGTTTGCTTTTGGGGAAAATAATATACTTATATTTTTTTGAAATAGATATTTATTTTTCAAACTTAAATCTATATTTTTCATTTGATTTTGCAGCTTATAACATTTTTTCATCATTCTTTATCGTACGATAATTCGTTACACGTCTCCTTAAAATTAATGGTAAAATCAAAAGTTGAGCTTTATTTAAAGTAACTGCACCTGTTTCTTTCATCTCGCCAATTAATGTCAAAAATAGAAAAATTTGCTCTTCAGTTATAGGTTGTGGTTATGTTTGTTTTGTTCTCTTCTCTCTTCTTTTTAATGATGGGGCTAATGGACTCCAGGTGAAACGCACTCAATGTTCATCGACGCGAACGACGAATAATGTTTCAGCAGTCTCAAAATATCACTTAAACATTTCAAATCGACTTTTAATTCTAGAAATTACTTTAACTGCGAAAATGGGCTAGCAAGGTCGTCTGAATATCAGTTTGGGCTTTGAAAAGGACATTTTAAGCTAAAAGAAGATGAAAGGACAAAACTCCTTAAAAAAGGACTGTCCTTTCCAAAAAAGGACAGGTGGCAACCCTAACGTTCGGCCAGGTTGGGTCAGTGTTTAACACCTTTATCATAAACAAAAGAAAAACAATTAATGTTCTTTCATAAAAATTAAATAATGCGTGCATGCATGCGATCGGGTTTCCACCTTAGTAGACCAGGATAAAAATATTTGTCTGCATACTTTTCTACTTAGGATAACTAAAAAAGATTAATTTATATCCAGAAGATAAGTTAAACAATGGGTATATACTTTATTAGAAGAAACTGAGTATTTAGATTAAGATTATCCTGCGTCTGTATTATTGATTTTTCGTATACTTTAGGTATTTGATAGATTTATGGGTTAAACAAGAATGTCGACTCGTAAAATTATTTTTAAACGCCACTCTTACCTGTTCATTAATGGTTTAGTTTCAATAAGTTTGATAAATCGATTATATGGCTATGGTTGGGTATTATTTTTGCTAACAACAGATTATGATTTTTTCCCTTTAGCTTAGTTTATCCATTATTAGACTCTGGGAGTTTTTTTAGCTTGCTTTACAGTAATTCTAGCTCCGTTTCTATATTCGTAACAAAATTTATTTAGCATAGTAGTTGTTTCATTTCTAATATGGAAGTATGGAAGTATTAGATGGACCTATGAGAATTTTTCAAAAATCCTTTTTTGCGAAAATACAATTTATAAAAGACATTGTTATGAAAATGCACTTTTTCGAAAATTGATTCTGATCCAAGTGCCCTCCTGCTACTGCTGTCTTTCTTTTGAGTTTTTCTGTTGAGTCTTTCATTGCAGTGGCGAACAATTATTTCTTTGATTTTTTTTATTCCAGTATTACCCATTGAATGAAAAAATGTCTCTATTTGTACGTATAGTGGTGCACTTGTACTGTCAAACAAATTTGACCTGTTATATTGTATAAGCAGCCAAATGCAATTTCGAAGCATACTATACTTCACCCATTCAAAACTCATTGATGGATGTCTGTGTCTTAATCTATTCTTTCGACACCTGTGAAGTATGTCTGCCTCATGAAGGGTAAGGACACAGAATTAGCGTTAGCAGGAGGGCATCTAGGCCAGAATCATAAATAGATCCGTTCTGTTGAGTTTTCTTTTGACGGCCTTTTATTGCACTAGCACTAGCAGAAAATTTATTTCTTTACATTTTACTTATTTCTTTATAACATTCGCGCTACTCCCTCTGTGACTTCTGTTCTAACCATCTTAAAACCTATAACGTTGTATAAATTATGTTTTATTTGTTACTTAATCGTATTCAGGAAAACTGTATATTGCACTTAAAAAAACAGATTGACTTAACGCTTTTTCCTTGAAAAGATTTCCAGTGCCAAAATTGTCACTTATTGGTAAAAGTCGGTAACTTGCTCTCTTTCTCTACTAGTAGAACAATATACGTTAAAAGTCTAACAATAGAACGTACACTGTACAAATTTGCCCAGGTTTCTAGGTTTTTCAAAATATTTCTTCAAAAAGCAATTTTTCGAAAATATATTTTGCTGAAAAACATCTTTTTTCTTTCTGTCTTCATGAGTTTCTTTTAAAAATATCTTTTAAAAATAATTTTTTTCTCCGGCCAAGTTTAATATATTCGGAATATTTTGATGGGATCATAATGCGGATAACTTTTATAGGTATCCGATTTCAATACTCAAAAAATGTACTTAGGACGTACAAATTCATTTTTTGAAAGATTATTTTTCACCAATTTTTCGAAGATATATTATTTTAGTTGTATAATTAATTAGGAGGGGTTTTGTAGGGGGCGTTCTTGAACCTGTCTTGTATTATGGGTGGGAGCACCATCACACTGGTACCATACATTATGCCTTATTTCAATAGGCATATAGTCCAAAACGTCAAGGATCTCGGTCTTAAGGAAGCGTATGTATTCTTCAGAGTTTAAATTACCTCTAAAAAAATAAGGCCCAACAACTTGATCATTTAAAACACCGCACCACACATTTGCTTTAAAGGAATACCGGTCCCTGCATTCTATTATAAAATGTATAATAAATCCATGTAAAATTTGGATTTTCTTGAGCCCACCATCTACAATTTTGAGAGCTAACAACGCCGTTTGAAGTGAAAGTGGACTCGTCGGTCCATAAAACCTGAAAGGGAAAGGACACATCTTCTTCTTTTTCCCCCTGGTACCAAAAAGAGAATCCAAAACGTATGGCAAAATCTTGTTCCTTAAAAATTATAATGCCGATATGGGCGATGTATTTTTCAAAATAGTCTACGAGGTTACAAGAAAATATTAATCAAAATAATTGTCAAAGATATTTTTTATTAAGCTATTATTATAGTTTCTAGTTATCATATTAACTTGTCATTATATTACCGAACAAACATACTTTTGATAAAAATGTGTAATAAATAAGAATGTTTATTGACAGATGAGGTGATGCATCAAAATAATGGATTTAGGATTAGACCCAGACACAATGAATTTGCTGATATTTTTTTCCTAAGTACCTATCTATTATATCGAAATTATTTTAATTTCGGGAAGCTGGGGGTAAAATAAATGCCTCTTATAAAGCCGAAGTTAATGTGAAAGCTGAAAGTCATAATTTCAATTTAAATCTTGTAACCACCCTGTATACCTTAGATAAAATGTTTGAATAACCATGCTCTTTTTTCACAACTTTTTATGAAGATATACTTTTTTAAAGGCGATATTAAAAAATTAATTTTATTTTTAGGACCTCCAGTATGTTCCAAACCTAATTCACTAACATACAAAAATTAACTTTAGTACATTTGCAGTGGCAGTTTACCTTTAAATAACGATTTTATGTCATTTTAGTATCACGTGGATTAGGACATTTAAATTTTTGGGGCTCCCTGTATGTACTAGATTAAATTTTTTGAACGGCAATGCGATTTTCTCAAGATGCAGAACTCTTTATAAACGGGCACTTTTTTTGTAAAATCAATAAAAAAAAAATTTCCAAATAGTAAGAACTTTCGAAAACACACTGTATATTTTTTTTAATAAAAAAAATATTATTGTATTGTCACCGGAATTCCATAAGTGTACAACCTGGCAAAATCAGCTTTTTTTTTAAATAAATCAAATTTGCGATGTTTAACATTGCGAAGAATTTCAAAGGCCTCTAGAGCGATACTCGCCCTTATTTACACACTTTGTGCACTAGTGTAAATGTAATTTTTCTTTTCATGCCAAAGTTGTAAGGTAAGCAAAGTTAATAGGGTACAAAATTTTCGTCCCAAGGGGTCCGAGAATCCTTTTTGTGTGGGAAGTTTTACTGTATAGAAGCCTAAAAGTAATACAAGCTTAGAAGTAGACAATATTGGGAAAGCTTTTTAAGTTATAACGAAGTTCTTTCACTTTATTTATTTTGTTGCGACAGACAAAATCATTGATTTAGAAACAATTTAAAGATTTGTCAAGGCGTAATATTTTGTGTGTAGCGTTTCAGTCTTCAGGCAGGTCGGAATATACGTGTGTGGTCAAATTTTAAGTGATTTTTGGTTTTTCTTGAAAGAATCGTTTCCATAAGCTTTGAGAAATGGTGCATCAGGGCCACGTGTCTGAAGAAAATGAATTATTTTTTTCGGGAACTGTCTTTTTACAAGTTTGTTCCGTAGGATACAGACGTCCCGGACAGCCATAACGGTGGCGCACGGAGACGGAATTATAGCTCTCTTTCTTTATCCAACACACGCACAATATATGGAATAAATCAAAAGACTAGTGAATTAATACTGTCGTCTTCTCTTGCTGAAGGTCAATGGACAAAACGCATTTGTTCACAAGCTAGCTACCCGCTGCATCGATCGGGCCTATGTTGTATCCTTTATGTATCAACACGGACATTTGTGGCGTACTCTGTATATGACTCATTATGAAAAATTAGCCTATATTAGTGCTTCAGTGTAAAAAATTTTACACTGACTTTATCACTGACAAATCATTTGACAGTCTCTTGAATATAATTTGTCAAAGTAAATTTGAATTTAAAAATGCCTTATTTAAGCCTATTCTAAAAAACAAAAATAGTTTCTGTGATAAAAGAAGGATGGTCTTATCAAAGAGTAGCAAATAGATATGGAAAATCAAAAAGTACCTACTGTCCAACCGATTGCGTAAAAATGGCGACAATGGCATACAGTGCAAAGGTCTAGAGTCTAGAGGAACAGGTTTAGGTAACAAAAAACGACAAGCGAAGAAGATGCAAACTTCGTAGATTATTTTCAGAATAATCCGTTTGAAACTGCTTGGGGAACGTTTGGGGAATCATGATGAAGGAAATGTATGATTTAATTTTTTTAAGTAACCTTGAAACATTAAAACCCTGAAGAAAATGCAGGCTGCATCGAGAAATTACTAATAATAAAGTAAGGTTTATAGCCCGTTTTACCAAAATATGATAAAATTGGGTTATTTATGAAATATATCGTTCGAATTTATCTGACGGTCACTGTATCTAATACTGCAACCTCATAGAAATCATGTCCCCTAGTAGTGCCGTTCAAATTACTGTAATAATTAGATTTAATGTTAAAAAATATTTTTGTTCAAGTTTTCTTGTAATAAACCGTGACATCTTTGTATAAACATTACTAAATGTTTACGATATTTAAGCCATAATTGTTATTACTATAAATCCATTGCATTGGTCTGTTGTATTTGATATATTCTTGAAAATACTAGTTCTAACCAGAGCGTTGAAAAATTGATATTGAAAAAGTGGTTCAGCAACTTTTAGTGTTTTTAAACTATAAAAATATATGTGTTATAACATTACAACCTTGTTTGAGATTGTTATCAAATTGTAAAACAATTTTTTTTAATAATTATTAGTAAGAAGGTTTTTAGAGTGTTTACGAGGGGTACTCAAATAAAAAGGGAGATAGTCTTAACGCCCAAAAAGTACGGTAAAGCTCGATTTAAGCTCTCTCGTTGACCTATTGCCCGCAATAAACTATTATCGACACCAGCTCTAATAAAACCCGGTAAATTTGCAAAAACTATAAACCTGCGTATAAAATAATAGGTAAAGATAATTTTAATATAATCATTCAGTAAAGGTTATGAATAAAGTGTTTTTACCTAGTTTAATAATTTTGAAATATTTTAGTTTAGTTCCTATTCGTTTGGCAATCCGTGCAGTTGCTATATGATTTCGGTAGTATTTTTTTTTATCCCGAATGTGCTAGGAAATGTGGCGTCATCGGAAAGACTATTTATTGCCCAATTCCAAGCAAATTGTTAAAAATGTGTATGTTTCTTTATTAAACAGGGGGTTTAATGTAAATGCAGCTGCGGCAGAAACGTCTTCATTAACGAAAACTCCTTTTTCTACAGTTAAAAATATTGTGACAAAGCAAATTAAAGACAAAAAAGTACATAGTGATGCTGGTAAAAGCAAGTATTTTGACGAAAGCGACAAATTATGCCTACGTTGGTTTCATAATAGCAGGGTCTAATGTAAAATGAAACCAATATTTCTCAAAGCAGCACAAGCCTCTGGAGAGTATTAGGTATGTGTAGAGAAACAGGAAGTGTAAATAGAAAGGAAGGCAGTCGGAGACCCAAAGTTCTCACTGCACAAAAAGTAGAAGAATTGAGGCAAATTGTTAATGAACACCCACCAACCCGTATTCGGCGTTTAAGCCAGCTAGTAAATGTATCCTACGGAACCAGCAATACAATCCTGACATGTGACCTGCATATACACGCTTATCGTCTAAGCTCAGTCCAAGAATTGTTATCAAACGACAAGCCGCAGCGAAGGAAATTCGCATGCGAGGCATGGTTTTACATTTCTGGTTTTGTAAACTTTCAACAAATGAGTATGTAGAGTACTAAAAATACACATTTCTTTATAGGGAAGCCCCTGCATTCATAGAAAGTTGACGTGTGGGTGGCCATATCGAAAAGAAGGTTAATTGGACCGATTTTTTTGAAGAGGCTCTCATTCGGCACGATACCGTAATGAAATTTTAGAAAATTTAGTAAATGCATTAGACGATGAAGAGATGCGACAAGGCTACTTCCAGCAGGACGGCACATTACTTCACGTAACTCTTGATAATTTAAATATTCAGGAAGAATTTTTCGAAGACCGAATAATTATGCATTAATCATATTATGCCAGTTAGGTGGCTACCACGGTCCTGCAATCTCACGTTCTGCGACTTTTTTATGGCCACACATTAAAAACTCGAAACCTACGGGCTAAAACTACAATAAATATCAGGAGATTAACAACTCCCCTCAAGTGCTCACCAATGTTTTTGATTCTGTAAAAAGAAGAATAAGAACGTTTGGAAGTAGAAGGTGGACACGTCTCTGATTTGGTTTAAATTTATAATTTTCAGGATATTTGTTGTATATGTATTTTTAATTCTGTATTATGCAATGACAATGACATTAATGTAATTTTCTTAAAAATAAAAACTTCAGCACTTGACAGTTTTATTTTTCATTCACCTATATCCTTTACCTATGTTACCTTTCAAGAGTAATAATTCAAGACATGCGTGACTGATTCCACGGCATACTTTGAGAACGTTTTTTTTTTGATCTTACGTTATTATAACAATTAGTACGTTTTCTAGGAGTTATATTGCTTTATATCATTCTGTGTGTAATTATCCTTTAGAATCAACAGGAACTCAATTTTGTTTATTTATTTTTTGTTTGATATTAAAAATAGCCCGTCTTTTGTAACAAGACGCCTTCCCGGTGCTAAATAAATTCCAAATAAAAAAGTAATTTAGTCACAAAATAAAAGAAAAATCATAATTAAAAAATATATATTGTTTTACTTCTTATAACAAATATCTAATGTAAATAGGTACTGTGAAGAAACAAAATAAATAAATCTAAAAATAATAGAAACACATCGTAATATATTTGAGATAATGTATATTATTATCTTCCAATTAATATAAGAAGTTTTTCCTTGAATTTACTTCTCAGTTTTAAATCTCTTTCCGCAATTTTTAGGATTTTAAATTCTTGCCATTTTTCATTCTTTTCGGGATCTTTTGGGCCCCAATCTGAGTGCTGGAACAGTGCTTTCAAAGTCTAAAAACCATTAGAAATGGGTGGGTAATTAAAAGCCTTCATATTAATAAACAATGTGAGCAATATATTTACTGATGCGTGCTATATTTGAATTTTGTTAAAAAAAATTATTGGCATTAAAATCCTATTTAGTGCAATAAGATTTGCGCTTTGTACATCTGTAGTACTAAAATATACTATCAACTTAGCAAGACCATATCAAAATTAATTCAAGAAACAGGCCCTAACCAGTGTAAATTCACCGTATGATATAACTTATTTAAATAAGAATTTTAAATAATACAAAATCATTTATTGCTCACTTTGTTAAATGCAATGCACCTTAAGTACACGATGTGCCTTGATTAAGTTTAACCCAAAGGTCTTCCCAGTTCCATTCTTTTCAGATTATGTTAAACTGGTGTAGCCTAAGTAGTTTAAGCTCAAAATGAAAATCCTAGATCGAATAGTTTAAAAAGAAAACTTCATTTTACTATTTTTTTAGGTTATGCGGCTTTATTTTATGAAAGAGAATAGTGTCACAATTTTTAAAACTTAGTCGAGGCACACCGTGAAATATGTGACTGACTTTTAACCTAAGGAAACTTAAAATATATCCCAATCATACTACTTGCATATAGGCAGGCGCAGCCCGTCCATTTATTTTCAATGATCTACCTAATAATTTATTTTTTAAAACCAAACTTTTCTTTCAAAAAAGTGCAGGTTCCATGCCAAAACTCCCCAAGGAAAAATCAAGCCAAGCCATCGTTGAAAGATATCCATGCTTGCTTCGGGCTGGGTTGTATTTTAAATTGATCTCATAGGTTTATATGGACTATATAAATTCATTAAAACTAAGAGCGAGACAGACACACGCGCTTTAGGAAGTTAAAAAGAGACGAAATTTATCGACGGCCCACCAATAATAACGCGCCACCCCCACTATGGAAATATCTTAGACTAAAACACATAGAAAAGTAATACTAAAAACATAAACATCTAGAGTAGCAATTTGAAATATATGTATTTTATGATTTTTGCGGTGTTTATTTGTAGGTAAATAATTTCTTGGCAAAACTAGGCACATTATTAAAAAACCTTCCTTAATTAAAAAAAGTGTATTTTTCTTGTTGCGTTGATGTCAAAATTTTGACCCACCTGAAAAACAACCCACGGGCCGCGCCTGCATACGGGGACTGATATTTACTAGAATGTTTTACGGCACTCGCATATGATGTGGATAATAGGCATTATTACAAAACAATTAATCTTTAAATACATTTAAAGTACATTTATTTTGTTAATTTGCGTTTGTACACTCACACATTCATAATTAATTAGTGATTTTACCTCTTTGCTGCCTAAACCAAGCTTTCGTCTTGTAATTATCAGATTGATAATAAACCATACAACTGGCTGGATAAGGCCAAATCCTAATAAAACCCACCCCCATGCTGAAATAAATAAGTATAAGTATATTTAAAATGTTCTTAGTTTTATCTATCTAAATATGTAGTATCTACCTTAATAATGTAATGATGTTTAACAAGATTTAGGTATGGCAATGGGTTCACCAGTTTCTCCATTAATGAGTAATATTTTTATGGGGGATTTCGAGAGTAATGTTGTTGGGATGCATCCAAACAGGCCAAACAACGATATTTTTGCTATTTGGCAACATAACGCCGATTATCTGGATGATTTCCTAGACTACATTAATTCTTGGGAACCGACTATTAAGTTTACTACAGAGATGGAGAGTGATAACTCTTTAACTTTCTAAGATATTCTAGTTTTTAAAGAAAATAATAGAATTAAAACTTCAGTGTATAGAAAATCAATACATGCTAATAGGTATTTAAACTTTAACTCAAATTTAGTAAAAATAGGTGAAGTAAAAAGTTTATATGACAGAGCTAAAATGATTTATTCTGATAGAGATAGTTTAGAAAATGAAAATGTTTTATTAGAAAAGTTTTAAACGAAAATAAGTACCCTAATTACTTTTTAGATAGATCTTTTAAAAAGTTTGATAATAATAATAATCAGAATATCTCTAATGATAATTTAGATATAACAAACTCAACAATTCCATATATTCCAGGTATTTCAGAACAAATAAAAAAAATAGGAAAAAATTCAAATGACAGAACAATTTTTAAAGCACCTGGATGTGATTGGATCTCTTGTAACTCACGTTAAACCTTTTAATGGAGATCAAGCATCTAAAAATGTTGTTTATAAAATACTATATTAAATTTATATCGGTGAAACATCTAGGGCAGTTAGTGTAGTATAAAGTAGAAGGTGGACACGTCTCTTATTTAGTTTTTTTTTATAATTTTTAGGTTCTTTGTTGTATATGTTTTTTTAATTCTGTATTATGCAATAACAATAACAATCATGTAGTAAGTCTTACGTTAGTACCCTTGAATTACATCTTTTTAGTCTACATTTTTTTTTCACAAGAAACTTTGTAACATCTCGCTGTCTTGATAAGGGTTCTAACGAGTCATCATTAAAATTTCTCTCTTTAAAATTAGTTTTAATATTGGTAAGTGTTCTTTCAACGCACTTTTGCAAATCAACGTTATATTACCCCAAGTTTCAAAAGTTTTCGAGCGACAAAATCTTATAAAAGCTCCTGAAGGACCGTAGCGACCCATGTTAATGGAAACTTTATTCCACATTTTAATATTATTTTATAACTCGCTCAAATTATATTAACAAATCACCCTTCAAATTAAATTTAACAAGTGTTTAGGTTTATTATAAAAAGATATTGAAACAGATTTCTGTAAAACGTTGTGATATAGTTAGAGGATTTACAACTTTTATTTTTAGCAGACCATTATAACTATGTAATTTATCATACCTATAATCTTTGTTGGATAGTCCTTTTGTTCATACTGTAACGGTTCAAAAGTAGCGATAAAATATATTAATACAAGAAACAGTGCCACGGGAATAACCACGCACCAACAGAGTCTCCAATATATCCCTGGTCTCCGTTTGGTCATAAATTCTATGTCTAGACAGATACTCTCCAGCCCTAAAAAAGCAATTGTATTAGGGCAAAACGATTTTAATAAAATAGACATTTTTTAAACTAAAACTTTTTGAAATAAATACTTATATATTTTTGCCAATTTAAACTATTTACATTTATACATTACATTTGCATTTATAAAGTTACGAAACCTCTTTTTTTTCTAATTAGTTAAGGGCAGTATTTAGCATTCAGCGCGATAACTTTTTGTACTATAGTCCGATTCCAATGTTTTCTTTTTCAAAATATAGATAAATGTTTCGATTTTAATTAATTTTATTCGATTTTCAAAAAAAAAAGAGTTTACAAGTTGAAATATTGAGAAAAATAAAAAGTATATTTTCGCGCTTAAGTTTGTAACACACTGTAGAGAAATTTTGAAATCTAAACTTCACTGACTATGCTTTTCTGTAGAGTCTGGGTCATTCTTAACATTTTGCTTCTTTATTATTCTCGATATCTTTCTCGGTTCAAGAGATATGAATTTTTGAAAAGAGCATTACATTTTTTATAACAATAATTTGAAAACATTGTTGGTTCTTTTGGAATCTTTTGGTTTTCTTAGAAACTCATTCTGCATTTATTAACCAGTTTTATGTAAATTTTCGGCATTTAAAATGAAGATTTAGCTAAAGTCGTTGCTCCTCATAATGTTGGTTATTCCTATAGAGAAGTGGGGAATATGCTAGGTTTCGTGAGACCGAAAGTTATGGTAAAAGATCTGGATCTGAAAGCAATCGTGGTACTTCTACCCTTGACAATTGCTTTATTCAGTCTCAGTTTCAGAGGTCGGCATACCAGTGGAGTAGAGATAACAAATGAAATCGAAAGAGTTCGTCAAGTTGATGTCAATGAAATAACAGTAAGAAGAAGGCTTAAATAAAGCCAATTTACGGGCCAGAGGACAGGCAACTGGACCAGAGCTCCTCAGACAAAATCGAATAAATAGGCTTCTTTTTTCGCAAGGACACGTTAACATGCAAAAATGGAGGCAAGTTCTGCTTTCAGACGAGTCTAGATTTTGCCTGAGGTCTCCTGGCGGACGAGAAAGGTATGGAGACGACAAGGTTAATGATTCGCGCAATGTAATTTGAGCGAAAAGGTTAGCTTTAGTGGTGGATCCATTATGGTGTGGGGCGGTATTTTCTTCAACGCTCGAACAGAACTTCTTTTTATTGACAGACGAACTCTAACTGCCCGACGAGACATCGACGAAATTCTGGAAGAACATGTTGCTTTTGCCCAATTTATTGGTAACAATTTATTTACATTCATGACAATGGTCGTCCACATACTGTGGGAATAGTTGCCCAATATTTAGCAGAAGTTGGAGTAAACGTTATGCACTGTCCCGCTAGTAGTCCTGACATTAATCCAATAGAACATGTATAGGACATGTTAGGTAGACGAATCAGGAAACGTTGAGGACAGTTATTCACATTTCTACAGCTCCGAGAGTGCGCTCTGGAAGGAGAATAGAATAATATTCCGCAAGACGCTATCCAAGACCTAATTATAGAAGTGAATCAACGGTTAGTAGCTGTTATAAGAGCTAGAGGGGGCAACACTAGGTACTAACTAAAATATCGGGAAAAAAGGAAAATGTTAAGAATGAATCGGACTCTGCAGAAAAGCATATCCAGTGGAAAAAAGTGTCAAAAGTTCCATATTTTTTTTTTTCAGAAATTCATATCTCTTGAATCCAGAAAGATACTTATCGAGAAGATTAAGGAAAATATTAAAAATGAATCAAACTCTTAAGAAAAGCATATTCACTGGAATTTAGATTGCCAAATTACTCTACAGGGTGTTACAGACTTAAGGGAAAAATATACTTTTCTATTTTCCTATATATGCCAACATGTAAACTCTTTTTTTGAAAAGTGAATCAAGTTAATTAAAGTCGAATCATTTATCTATATCTCAAAAAAATCTAAGTTAAAACAAAGGCAGTAATCGTAGCTAATAACCCACAGGAAATCTCTAATATATTATAAAAGAATTAAAGCCAATACCAAACTGTACTTTGCTCTAAATAAGCAAACATTCAACAAAAAAGAACTATCAACGAAAACAAAAATAAGAGTGCACAACTCCATCTTTGTACCAACATTTGAACAAAAACCAGAAAAAAATAATTCAGGCAACGGAAATGAAAACACTGAGGAAAAGAGCAGGTATAAAGTTAACAGACATCAGGGTGAGAAATGTAGAAATAAAACGTAGACTGGGAGTAAGATCAATAGAAGAGAAAATAAAGGAAAATACACTTAACATAGATGGTATGGAGATATGATATGATAAGAATGGCAACGGAAAGGCTAACCAAAATGGTTTGGAAAATGGGGACGACAAGTAGAAGAAAAAGAGGAAGATCAAGAAGAAGACGGAAAGAGAAAGTGTTATCTGAAGGATCTAGGACTGGACTGGAAAAAGAACAATGAAGATAACAGATTAAATACGAAATATTCTATTTTGACTATGAGTCGGTAATGGAGATTTGACTATGGACCAATGGATATTACTTTTTCCTGACAGACATCCATGTGTAAGAGAAAAAATTGCGAATGTCTACTTTGCGATAAAATGCCAAATCTGACAACACCAAAGGCGTGCAAGAATTTTTAGCCCCGCGAGGCACTATATGCGATGTAGTCGTCCCATTAATTTATTATTATCATTGCTTAGTCATTTGCTATAAAAAATAATAACTTGTCTGTGTCTATAATTAATTAAAAAGCAAAGTTTTATGGTGTAATTTTTTCTAAAACCGCACACCACAAAGATTCAACAGACGTATCGGGTTTTTGCTGGGCGTTGTACAAAAGAGATATTCATTTCTTTGAAATGAAAAAAAAAACATTTATTAATCATATAACTGGTTTCCCACTTTCGCTCTCGTCATCTATGCTTACAGTAAAATAAAATATAACGATTCTTCAAATATTTGCTATTAGGAAAGACAGAGACACGAAATTTTGGGGATATCCTATTGGTTAATTAATCTACTTTTTCACGTAATTTAACCTCTTTGACCCTCCTGGGGAGTGACGTTAGGTAGTTGAGGTCAAAAGTTTGAAATGCAACCGTATGCCGTGTGGTACCTTATTTTAAAGGTCTTCAAAAAAGAATAATTTTACTGCGAACCGAGGTCAGTATCTTAATTCGATTTAAAATGGCAAGCCTTGAAAAATTACATATTGTGAAAAAAAATTAAAAATTAAAATACCTTTTTTCTCTTATTACTTTAAAAGTTGTTCAGGTCAGAGAAATGACAGCCATAAACTTCTTTGCGGTAATAAAGTCGATTATAGAACTCGCTTCTTACATTTTCGAGAATGGCAGATGTTTCTTCTTGGCAGAGTTCCCAAATCGACTTTATTACTGCCAAGAGTTCATGGTAGTCATTTTGAAGTAATAAAAAAGGTACTTAAATTTTTATTTTTTTAAAGATGTTTAGTTATAGGCTTGCCATTTAAAAACGAATTAAGATACGGGCCTAGGGTTTGCGCTAAAATGTTTTTTTGAATACCTTTAAAATGAGGTACCACACGGCATAGGGTTGCATTTAAAATTTTTGACCTAAACTTCCCAGCGTCATCCCTTAGGGGGTTGAAAAAGTTAAATTACATAAAAAAGTAGATTTATTAGCCAGTAAGATATGCCTTAAATGTGGTGTCTATCTTTATTAATAGCAAATACATTTGTTCATACTAAGACTTTTCGGACACCCTGTATAATTAATATACACTTTTTAGGACAGTTACTTGTAAAACATAAAAATACTAAAAAAATGTAACCGAAAGTGACCTCAAATTATGTATGTCAATGCTAACTCATACAAACATTTTCTTGTGTTTGATATATAGGAATTTGACGGTTGGTTCTCCGACCAGTGGCGGCTGGTGAAATTTCAAAGTTGTATATCTCTGTTCCTACTTACAGGACCCGAACCAAATTTACGGGTTTTAATAGTGAGCCCACTGGGAATGTCTTGGTAAAGAAAAAAAACATTTTGTAATTTGCGAAAAAAAGTTAAATTTTTGGTGTGCCACTCCTAGGAAAAAAATGAAAGCGTCTAGGTATTTTATTTATTCTTTTTTCTAAACAAATTTTACATCATTCTGTCGACAGTTTTTAAATTTTGAGAGAAAAAAAGGTGTTAGTAGAAAGTTATAGTCATTTGAATTTTTTCTTAAATTTTATTTTAGGCTTAAAAAAATTCAAATGACTATAACTTTCTACTAACACCTTTTTTTCTCTCAAAATTTAAAAACTGTCGACGGAATGATGTAAAATTTGTTTAGAAAAAAGAATAAATAAAATACCTAGACGTTTTCATTTTTTTCCTAGGAGGGGCACACCAAAAATTTAACTTTTTTTCGCAAATTACAAAATGATTTTTTTCTTTACCAAAACATTCCCAGTGGGCTCACTATTAAAACCCTTAAATTTGGTTAGGGTCCTGTAAGTAGGAACAGAGATATACAACTTCGAAATTTCACCAGCCGCCACTGTAGACTCCGACTATAATGGAAGCTCAATACTGCTTCAAAAAATAATAAAAATAGACTTTACAGAAGCTTTAGGCAGAACTTTAAACTGCCAATCTTTATAAATTGGTATAAATAATTACCCCAACAATATTGTTATATAGGTACTACACTATTCCAAAACAATTCCTGCTTCTAAAAGGACAGCTAGCGACCAGTATACTTTATTAATTTATAGTTTTAGATAACTAATTGTTCAGTTCATAAATTTTCCGATATTTGGACAAACTTTTGGATGTCTTATATTAAAAGAAAACCCCCAAAAGACATGCGTATGCGATTAATCCTATACAAATTTAATGAAATGATTAAAATGGATACTTATATAATATAATAAAATTATCTAATTGACGGCATGACTTCACGCTTGATTACAATGAATTTACGTATTTCATTGTGTTTAGTAAATATATTTATTAAATTACTAAACAGTTTTAATTCATTTAACCATATCTTATTTCCGTGTGCCTAAAGATTCAGTCTAGGCACACTAAATTCACACTAATAAGTATAAGTCATTCAACAAAATAAAAAATACTGCATGCTTTTGGGAACAAGTAAATGCGTAGTATACTGCCGCCATGCTGCCGCACTTTAATATTATGTACATCTAAAAATATTATGATTTATTCACAGTCTAAACATTTCTTTCTTAGAAAATCGGCAATTAGACTGTGATTAGTTGTACGATTTTGTCCACTAGTATACATACCATACCACCACATAATTGCTATTACTTCTACAAGGTTCAGAATGTAGAATATGAAGGTCCCACCAAAAAAGTCTACCATTGTAAAAATCCACTGGCCGCCCTAAGATAATGAAAATATATTTTTATTACTTGTAAAAAATATATTTTAAAAGGGTAAGAGTAAATTTTTTAACTAAATTATAAGTCAATTTGTCAATCGATGCTGAGATAATGTTTAAAAGCGGGCCGAAGCGAAATCATACGGAATAAGAATACATGGAAAAGTTTTTTTTACCCCCCTTACCATTACCTGCATGCAAATTTTCACGTTGCTGGCTCAAAGGAAAAATTTGTTTAAAAAATAACCGGAAGCGCCTTTTTATTAACATTCCGGGCAAAAACAAGACGGCAGACATGTCATTCCCTATTAATCCAAATGCTAGGAGGCCTCATGTCGCTTGCTTTCCGGTACAGGTTGGATGCCTCTAACTCCTGGACTATTACAAAACCTACTTATTAATACTTATTATGAACTTACCGGAATAATATAAACAAGTCCGATAATAAATCCAGCAACTGAAGTACCTAGAGATACATGCCAAATCTTAAGGTGGGGAAAAGCATCCATTATTACCGTAAAAGCACATCCCACCATAGCTACAAGACTTCCTACTCCCAAGACAAACAACATTACGAAGAATAGGATGGCAAATAACTAAAAATAAACCTATCAATAATTTAAGATAAAATATTATATACAGACCAACAAGATGCTATCATGTTCGAAGGCGGTACCAACAAGATAAGATCATGTTGGAAGGCGATAAAAATAAGATGCGATCATGTTAAAGGCGATACCAATAATTCTAATTTTAGGCTAGTTTTGCTGGATTTTTGTACTACAAAAGGCATCACTGGGTTTAAAAGGTGTTAAATTAAAATGGATTAGAGTTTTGGTCCCTCAGCCTAAGGTATTGAATGGAAAAAGGTTTTAAAATCAAGGGATGAAGACTTTACCCATGGAACTGCTTCGAATCTTGCAATAGCTTCTGGATACGAAATAAATGCTAGGCCTGTTCCACCTGACTTGACAACGTCAGACACGTCCACATTCATCTTAAACGCCAAGTTGCCCAGAATTCCAAAAATTATTGTCCCAGCTAAAAAGGAGGTCATGGTATCGAGGGTCGTCACCACCATGGCATCTCTGAAATGTATCCAAATTTGGAGTTAATAGAAGAGAAGTGTTAAGAAAAGAAAACTAAACATTTAAACCTTGCATATTACCTGTAAACGTTGTGGCGAAACCCATTGTATGACGCATACATAGAAACAGAGCCAAAACCGATGTTTAGTGAAAAGAAACATTGAGCCATAGCTGAGTACCATACCTGAAAATTATTAAAACATTTAAATATACACGGTGTCCCATATAAGAATGCACACTACAGGGATCTCGTAAACCAGAAGAGATACAAAAATGATTAAATTAGAGAAAAGTTGCGCTTTGCTGAACCCTTCAAATTCACGATTCGAAATCTAAAAAAATCCGATTACTTCCGAAGATATTTGGGAAAAACCGAATTTTCCCGATTTCGTTTGTATTTTTTCCTGGCTCTATTTAAAAAGATATGACAAAATAAATTTCACATTCTCATTGCCACTTTTTCTGCTCTACAAGCCGGCCTTCTTAGATTTTCAATACGACGTTTCGTTTCTTCGCAACCATCATCAACTTCATTTTTTTAAATAGTCAAAAAATTTTGTTTTATTCCTAAAAAATTCTAATTTTAATTTTAAATACCACGACACATCGCTTCTTACATTTATCCGACGTTTCGGACGAAAAAATCATCATCAATATTATTTGATGATTATTACGAAGGAACGAAACGTCAGAGCAAAAATCGAATTACGTTATCATGTAGAGGAGAAAAAATTACATACGAATGTGGATTTTATTTTGACCTGTCTTTTGTGAAATCAGAAAAAAATTAATTGCCAAAATTTATGTTTAAAATTTCAAGAATTCGTAGATTTTTTCTGATTCTACTGTATGAGAAAGATTAAAAAAAATTTTACATTTTTATTGTCGTTTTTCTCCTCTACAAAATGACGTCATTCAATTTTTGATTCTACGTTTTGGCTTTTCTCGACCGTAAAAATTTCGATTTATCAGCAATACTGACAGATCGACATGATTTATTTGAACAAATGCGTTTCAAAGCTTACTATTTCAAAACGTTGCAACTGGAATAACTGGCAATTAATTATTTGATGAAAACATTTTGCTTACTTGCACTAATAATAGTTAAAGCTTAAAAATACGCACATATTCTTAATGTGATACGTCGTTGAATTCAGAATAACAAGGGCAATTTAAATTTTAACTGTGCTAAAATAAAATTTTCGGATTATTTAAAAAAAAGTTGATAATGGTCGAGAAAAGCCAAAACGTAGAATCAAAAATTGAATGACGTCATGTTGTAGAGGAGAAAAACGACAATAAAAATGTAAAATTTATTTTAATCTATCTCTTACAGTGGAATCAGAAAAAAATCTACGAATTCTTGAAATTTTAAACATAAATTTTGGCAATTCAGTTTTTGTCTGATTTCGCAAAAGAAGACAGGTCAAAATGAAATCGACATTCGTATGTAATTTTTTCTCCTCTACATGATAACGTAATTAGATTTTTGATCTGACGTTTCGTTCCTTCGTAATAATCATCAAATAATATTGATGATGATTTTTTCGTCCGAAACGTCGGAGAAATGTAAGAAGCGATATGTCGTGGGATTTAAAATTGAAATTAGAATTTTTTAGGAATAAAACAAAATTTTTCGACTATTTAAAAAAATGAAGTTGATGATGGTTGCGAAGAAACGAAACGTCGTATTGAAAATCTAAGAACGCCGGCTTGTAGAGCAGAAAAAGTGGCAATGAGAATGTGAAATTTATTTTGTCACATCTTTTTAAATAGAGACACAAAAATAAAAACGAAATCGGGAAAATTCGGTTTTACCCAAATATCTTCGGAAGTAATCGGATCTTTTTAGATTTCGAATCGTGAATTTGAAGGGTTCAGCAAAGCGTAACTTTTCTCTAATTTAATCATTTTTGTATCTCTTCTGGTTTACGAGATCCCTGTAGTGTGCATTCTTATATGGGACACCGTGTATAGAGTACCTAAGAAGCTTTTGTCAAATAAATAAAATATATATTTAGCATTATGATAGAATAGAATAGTATCAAGAAAGTATCGGTAGGTCCATAAATAATATCGTCATTAAATTATTTTTTTTGACACATATACAATATGAATTTATTTCTGAGCAACAAATTTCAAGATAAAAGTTATGTGGAAACCATAGAAAATTATGATTGTCGTTTTAATTTAATGTAAAAATGATTGTACAAATTCTAGCAAATTTAAATTCAAAAATTCTAAATTCTTGGATTTTTTTTAAAAACACTTACTTTTATATTAAGCAGTTGTTCCCACTGAGGACTTATAAAATACAAAATTCCTGTTCCAGACCCTTCAAGGGTGACAGCTCTTATTAATAGGGTGAAGAGAATAACGAAAGGAAATAGGGCTAAAAAATAAGATGCCTTGCCAGAACTTTGTACTCCTTTCGCACAAACTGCAAAAGTTATTGCCCATGACACTAAGAGACATAGAAGCAGGCGCCATTCAGGAGCTCCTAAACCATTTGAAATGTCCACATATTCTTTTAACACTTCTACCCTAAAATTATTTGATGTTAGTACTTAAAAACTTAAGACTTAAGGACCTAAAGACTTAAAGACTTAAAGACTAAGGACTACAGACCTACAGACTTAATACTAGACTTAAAGGCTTAAACATTTATAGACTTAAAAACTGCGGGTGGAAAATCTGTTGATACTCTTGAGTTATGGTGCCAAAAGTATACTGTTAACCTAAATTTGACCAGGTCGAAATTTCCTATATTAAAAGGTAGGTTACAATAATTTGTAAAAATTGTAATAACTTAATTTTTAGACTTAGGTACTACGTAGAAAACGTATAGTGTTCTACTCGCTGTTATGACTATTATTGACTGATGAAATTTCATCCTCCTCATTACCGCTTGTGAATAGGTACTGTTAATAATAAAGGTAGCTTGACCTTAATTTTACCTGAAATATAGTTCTGAAGAACTCATTCCAGTTCCTGTAGCAGCTGACATATTGACACTGTCAGCGTTTGAGGGTATACATGTTATATTTTCGTTTTTAACCCAGTCAACATTGCTCCATTCGGGGTTACATGTAGCCCATGGTAGGTTTGCCGTAAAGGAGTTTACTAGATAAAATAACGTTATGGCCATAAGGGAACAGTAGTACGTGGCTACACATATCGTTCCAATCAGTTGTCCGAAACCAATGCCTAAAAAATAATAATACTGTTTTTCGCAGGAAAAATTGAAATACCGTCAATTCGTTAAATCCCATGTCAATGGATTACATTCCCCTTCTCTTTAGACGTCCGCAAGCACGTTAGTACTTAGGCTCATGGGCGCAAGTCCAAGTCTACTTGGACGCGTGGGTTGTCTCAAATTAAAAAAATTACCAATCATAAGAAATAGATAAATCCAAATTTTGTTCTATGTTCCGGCATACAACAATAAAATAAGAGGAACAGAAGCTAATTTAAAATTTGAGACATGACTTACCCTTTAACGCAGGAGCTAAATTTTCGAACATCTTTACATTTCCTCTACTAGCGAACTGACCCAAGCAAGCCTCTAAGTAGTACATAGGTCTGCCCATTACCAGCAAAACCAAGATATACGGTATTAAAAATGCTCCTCCGCCATTTTCGTATGCTACAAATGGAAATCTCCAAATATTTCCTAAGCCCACGTTCATAGCAATGCATGACATAAGAAACTCGATGGGTTTGTCCCATGATGCTCGTTCTACATTATTTGTTTGATCGGTGACATCTGGAGGGGATTCCTGTATATACAAAAAACGTCAAATCTTTTCTCGAGAAGATTATTTCCAAAACGCAATTTTTCAAAAATACAATTTTTCGATGGTAATTTTTTTCTAAAATGCATTTCTTTTATATTTTAAACTTTAAAAAAGTCAGAGGTGCAACTCTGGGTGGAATTTTCTATAATCGACATAAAGCGACCGTGTTGTTTTTGTCTGCCGGTCATTCGACATCGAACATTAAACAGAGCGAAAAAATATCGCTTTGTCTCTACAAATAGAATTCTACCACCTCGCGGAGTTCCACCTCTGTTTACATTACGTGCAACTTATAGCATGCAAGTTATAGCAAGGCAATTAATTACATTGCATGACCGTTTACACATGAACCAATTTTTTTATGCAAGTATCCTGAGAAGAAATGTCGCCAACTTTAAAAATAGGAAGTGATTCCGCAGCCGGCGCCGGTTCCCAAAATGTTGATGCATGGATACCGGCGCCGGCACCCGGGTACAATTTCTCGGATGCCGGCGCCGGTTCAGATACGGCCAAAACGAAATGCCGGCAGTTCAGAGACACAGAGTCACAGGCTCTGCTAGTTATTTCTACCTCAAAAAATGGCAATATATCCATAGAAGGCAAGAATTCCAATCAAATTGATATCAGACAAATTGAACACTCTTATTGAAGGTATATTATATGGGTTTATTTTTCTTATTTCTACCCTTAAATTCGCAGAATAATAACAATTGTCATATTTTTGTAGGAAGATTTAAGTTTCGTTAAAGTTTACACTACTATAAGAAATTGATATTTTTTGATTGAATAAAGGTATTTTGATTCTCATCTTATTTTGACACTAATTTTCTAATGCTGCCGGCATCCGTGATTGCTGCCGGCGCCGGCGCCGGAATCGGAGCCACTTCCCCGGCAAACAGCTCGGCTGCCGGCGCCGGCATCTATGAGGGCAGCCGGCACCGGCTGCGGAGTCACTTCCTTAAAAATATCTAAATCAGCTGATTGAAAAATAGATTTTTATCGTAACAACTTAAATACGACAAAATACGTCTCCCTTTATAAACTGCTAGGGTTTGTTCTGGTTATCTAACTGGTCCCGAAGGCACTATATTTGGTAGCAGGGAATAAGGGAAAAAATTTCCAACTAGGCAAGCGCTTTCCAGAATTAAATTGTTGACCTTTTTTGCAAACCCTCCCCGAAGAAAAACTGTCGAAATTTTTTGGTGCAAGATGCAAATAGTCAGCTCGTAATTGCTCCATAATTTGGAGACCCTAGGTAGGAATGAGCGAGAGAAGTGGGATATTCTCGGCCTTTACAGCTAGACAGTAAAGGAATGTATACGTAAGGCGCCTCTTTTTGTTCTGTTAGGAACAGTCAAGGGGGTAATTATAGAGGCTAGTTTTTTAGAGCAAAAGTCGTGGAAATATCGGTAGATAAGGGACAAATCCCCAACCATCGCGGCGATGAGCAAGAGAAGGGAGTTTTCTTGTGAGGACTGGGTCATTGATGAGTCAAATGTTTCTTGGATGGAATCAAGGATGTTAAGTATTGAAGGCTATGCCCCTCCCCAGAAGTGGAAACAGTACTCTAGGTTACGTCTTATTTAGGAAACATAGAGAGTGTGTAAGTTGGGGAAAAGTATTTTCTGGCTCGAAAGAGACAACCAATTTTTTAGTTGCTGGTGTGGCTATTGAAGTAATGTGTTTGTGCCAGCTAAGATCATTATCGAAAGCGATGCGAACAAGATCGAAGGTTTCATTGTTCTGTATGGCTTTGCCATTCATGTGGATTAGTGGCATTTTTTGTGGGGTACAGACGTAGCGGTTGGAAGAGCGAAATTGGTAGGAAGAATAAGGGTGGAATTGGCAGCGAATTATTTGGCAAATAGTTCAGCTCTCTTTTTAGAGATGGAGATAATTTCGTTGTTTGTTAGAGATCAGGGAAGGAAAAGTGCTCCTACAGAAGTTTTGGCTAATGTTTCTGGCAAGTGACCAGAAAGATTTGCAATAAATTGTTGGATAGCGCAGTTTCGTTATGTCATTATTAGTGGTGGATAGTAAATTGAACTCAAACTAGGAAAATTACCAAAAAACTATACTGTTAACTATACTTAATAATTCCATCTGATAAGTGAAAAAACCTTTAAATGATGTCGTAGGTACTTTATAGTTCATTGTTTTGAAAATATTTATCTTGTTTTTATGACCTGATAGCCCAATGTCTTTATAATCTTGATAAAAAAAACTCAATAAAACAATAAAACCTAAAATCCTTACAGATAAAATTAGATACAGGAAACTTTCCTTTTTATGTAAAAATTTAAAAAATTATATTTTGCGAAGATAGACAGTTTCATATAATTTTGAAAGTTAGACACCGTAAATTTGTAAGTTAATATTTGTTTTCAGATTGTGCAGTCTACATACTTATGAATATGCAGAGTCAGGGAAAAGTACAGTGGCGTACCAAATCCTAAATGACCCGTATGCAAAACCATTTAAACGACCTCCGTCCCCAGGTTTTTGAAGAAGGTCGTAGGTCACATAGAAAAGATTTCAAGAAAAAGCGTTTTTGCAATTGTAGTTGTGTATTGCAGACTTTTTTGCATATTCTCTTGTAAGTCAAAGTTGCAACCTGTTTGTCAAAAAAATGTTACTATATTTATTTTTATAAAATTCACTACTGAAATTATTTTCGAACAAGGCTATAGGGGGGAGGAGGCGCTGTGCTCCCCCTAAATCCGCGCCTGATGCCAGTACTAATTTCGATAGGCTCTGTAATATTTTATATTGGCTTATAAATACGCCCGGCTTCGATTTATATTACGAAAGTAGGAATTTAAGCCGGCTTTACTTATAAGTCAACTTAAAACACTACGGAGAATATAGGCATACACCCTATACCGTATTGATAAAATAAATTAAATTATACTTGTTGAAATAAGCCCAAAAAGTCTTAACTAAAATCAATAGTCCAAAACAGAATCACAATCAAACATATTTGGGAAAATATTAAAACTTACCTCATCTGTATTCTTCTCAACAGCTTTAATTTCATCCAAATTACAGTTTTTCAAGTCAAATCCATTGTTAATATATCCATTTTCCTAAAAATTCTATTATAATCGTATAATTTTAAAAAAATAATTTTGTCTTACGTTTCTTGTCATGTTAATATTCTGTTTTCTTCTACCAAAAAACTTAATATTTCTTTACGAATAATGAAGACACATAATACTTTAGGAAACTTTATACCTACTTATAGAAAAGGAATTTTTTAAAAGGAATTTAAGTCAAATGTGGTATTTCACGCAAAGAGTAGGTACAGAAAAAATTTAAAACAATAGGTGCGCGATGAAAACGCACAAAATGAGCTCGTAAGAAAATCTGCTTTAATTTTTATTTCATTGTTGGATTTTCTACCTCGCGGGTAATCATCTACAGGAACGGACTGTGTTTTTAACGATTTTTATATTATATGAATAAAATTTTATATAATCCCTGTAGTAACTTCTTTGCTGACTCCTAAATAAATTTTAACTTATTAAATATTTTTTCGATGTACATATAGGCTGGTCCATAAATTGATAGGCAAAGCTACTGGAGATATTAGGGATCAAAATAGAAAGAGTGAAGCATATGCCTCAATATAGTATGATTGGTTAATAAAATACGGTGTGCTCTTTATGCAATTTTACCTCAGTTTTTTTCACATAATGCGCGTTTCGCTAACAATGCAGGCATCACCAGGAAAAAATTAAAATTACATTTTTAATAATTTTTTGGTGTAAGTTGTGGTTGTGTGGTAAAACTGGATAGAGTGTTGAGTTTCATAGGATTGTAAATATAAATAGCATCTCATTTATTTATGTTCTTTTTTATCGGTATTTATGGAATTTATCTGTATTTGTTAGAGTATTCAAGTCATATATTATGTATAGTGAATAAGCCATTAACAAGCTATTCAATCTAGCGCATAGGGTTTACACTTTTTTATTATTAAAGTATTCTTATCATATTAACCAAGAAGCAAAGATTTACACAGTTTTCAAATACATTAAAGTTTTTTGGCCTATCACTATTCTACGTCTTGGTTTGACACCTTTTACATACCTATATTGCCCTATATTATTTATATATTTCTCTGATACGGATCTGAATATATAAACTAATTAGGACTAAAAACTATGTTTGCAGGTGAGTATAAAGATTAATCATGAGCAAATATAATTAGTTCATATAAGTTGGTCCTATAAAATTCAATTGCTTCAAATGATAGTAAGATTACCTATGTATATCTAAAAAAAAATTAAAAAGAGAAAACAAGTTTTAATGTCCTACCAAAGTCAACATTTACATCAGTATTTGCAACAAAAACTTAATATTTCATGGAGAAGCAGAAAAGCATATTTCATTGCTTTAATTTACCTTTTTAATAAATTAAATTTCATGAATTAACATAACTGATTTACTATATTAAATAATCTCTTTTCACGGAAATGTTTTTGCTTGGAAAAGTTTTAGGACTTTTATTAATAAGGACTATGCAGGTAAGTCATTACAATTTAAAAAGCAGCCAATTGCCCTCAGTAAAAAGTGACGCCAGGAAGTGAACAGTGACGTCAGGAAATTAGCACAAACAACGTAAAGTTTAACTTAAAGTCGAACAGGTTGGGTTGGGTTTGATTTCTCAGAGGGGGAGCAAACGAATTTTCTGGGTTAATAGTATTGCAACTAGCTTCGGTAAAAAGCTCAGTTATACAGGATGTATCGTTTCGGAGTTATTAAACATCAAAGTCGAAATTTGCACGATTTCCGTACGCGGTACACGTGGCAACGGTAAATCGATTTTTTCCGGAGGTTGTAGAGAACCCGGAGCTTCAGAACCCTATTAAAAGTGGCGAGGACCGGAAAATGGCAACTAATTTTTTGATTTTTTTTTTGGTCGAAAAATGCCATTTGCAGACCCCTGTTTGGTACCTCATTGTCATGTCTACGTAAATAAAACACCAGCATTAGTTGGAGACTGAAAACCCGAGAAACTCTCTTTATTCAAGCATTCACACAGGACGAGGAATGAGTGGGGGTAGTATAGTCGCGGACTTATACATAATATAGTAAATATGACACTCATAACTGGAAAACGAAACGTAGAATCGAAAAACGGATGAATGAGTAAAAGTTTAAGATCATAATAATATATACTTTCTTTTTATTACTTTACATATTTACATATACCTAAAACCACTGGAAATGGATATATTTGGGAAAACTGCAAATTTAGATTTTTACCCAAATTTTTAACGGTTTTAATTTTTTTTTTTTGGTCAAAATGAATCCAAATTAAAATTCAATTATACGTCATCGGATAGAGCTCGTCGAAATACATGATACCCATATATTTTAGATTCTTTATTCTTTATAGGAATGGAGCAATCGCCGATAAAATTTCTATTTTTTGCCTTTTTTTGCATTCGACATCGGTACCTTTAAATCACTCCGTATTTTTCCTATCTATTTTTTTCAAATTTTTCAACGCTATCTTATCAGACTTCAAAATGAATACAGAATGAGTCATCCCCCAGAGCGTATTTGATGGGTAAAAACTGGATTTTCTTGATTTTTCCCACAAATCCGACTTTTAACCGGCATAATTCTACACTATTTTTCCTATTTAGAATTTTTTTTTTGGGTTTACTTTCTCCGCTAATTATGTAAGAATACCTCCCACTAATTTAAATCGCTTATTTTATCAAACGCTCATTTAATTAAATCCAAACAAACCCAATCGGGCTACCCCTTGAATTCATCCCTAATTTGAAGCATATTTTTGTATTACAGATGTTATGTGGATGGGGTTTAGAAGAGGACAAATGGGCCAGATTTTGCAAGATACGTAAAAATGTCACTCCTAATAAAAGTTTTTGCTTGTAAAATAAATAAGATTCGCGTAATGCAAAATTTAATATTTTTATACAGGGAGCATAAGAAATACGAACATGCTGAGATGCTACTAGTTAGTAGGAAATGTATGTTTATCAGAAAACATAAATTTATAAAAATGGATATTTCCACTTAAAATTTAGTCCCCCACCCATAAACAAAAATCTAGTCTTTTCGCTTCATCTTCCTCTTTCAGTGTTTGGTTAAAGTGGGGTTTGAACGGAAATAATTTGTTTTCTTTAAGATCTTCTGAGTGAATTTTTTTTACAACTTCTACAAAATATCTAGCACGATTTCTAAGGGACATTGCAGGGGTTTCTCAAACAGACTGAAGAACTAAAACTGTGGTAGCATCGTTTTGGTCCTATTTCTTCTATCGTTTAGAGATTGAAAACCGAACCAGTTCTTTGGAACTTTTTTATTGTATTGTAGATTGTCATTTTATTAGTTATTGGTATTCAGGATTCCTACAAATTTCTCGCTAAATTGTTCCATGATGTAGCGGCGTGATACCTGGCCATCCGCATACAACACTAGTCTATAAAAATCCTTTGTTCAGTAGATAGAATTTTGATGAAAAGTACTACCGATTTTAAATTAAATAATTGCTTCATTTAATAAAGACATTGACAAACATGTCCATATGTGTCGTTATTGGTTAATATGTAGAGACTATATAACTATAAATTATATAAGCTATAGTAATCTGGCTAGTCTGGTTAAAGGCCTGAGAGAATAGTTGAGACTTTAAAAAAATAATGTGATAAAACTTCTTACTTTTAGTATGAAATCTTGTAGGTATATACTTCATTTTTGTTTTTTTGGGTAGAAAATGATAAACAAGGTAGCTATGATTACTCTTACGCAAAATATCGTTTTCGTATTTTTTATCCTCCCTGTATAAAAAATTAAATTTTTCATAACGTGAATCTTATTTATTTCTCAAGCAAAACTTTTATTAGGAGTGACATTTTTACGAATCTTGCAAATTTTAGTCCAATTTGTCCTCTTCTAAACCCCATTCGCGGGCATACTCATACGAGTATTGTGTGTTTTGTTGTGAGCATTGGCGCCTATAGGGGCGGGGGGGGGGGGAGGCACTTACCCCCTGGATTTCTTAACCTACATACCTACATGCGGCACATTGAGAATTTATGTATACATGGGTGTTACATATTTTTGCTTTGCCTCCTCCACTAAAAAATCTCTATGGGCGATCTTGGTTGTGACATGGTTGTGACTTGTGGGGGAGGTGTAATTTTGTATTATAAGCTAACAAAGAATTCAAAAAATCTCACCATTTTTTTTTTAAATTTACCATGGCGACGGATGTGGAGGAAAAATATCCAACCATGCGAAAATAAAAATTCAAAATTCTCGACCATTTTGGCAAATTCCCTGCGAGCAACAGTCGATGTTTTTTTTGGTATGAGGTCCTAAAAGTCAACTCGTACTCTAATTAATTAGCCAACTCGAGCATTCATGGGGGAGGGGGGATCTCCCCCATCGAAAATTGGAGGATTGAAGAATCTACAGCTTAAATTTGAATAAAGTCCTAGAACGGAATAGTAGAAACAACATTTTATATAACCTGAGACATCTCACGCATTTCCTAGAAACTTCTGGGATTCCCGGGAAGGGATTTTGTGCCCTTTTCAACAATCTATTTTCACGGAATGCGTATAGATGGCACCGTTTTGCAACAGTAACTTTACAGATACAGTGAAAATGATCTAACTCCTGCTGGAACGAGCGCACGCACAGAGAGCGGAACAGGTATTGGCGGAACCCCTTGTATATTTTACATTACATACAGTGGTAAAAGAGTTTTTCTATTTTTTCATATAGATAGGTATTTCCTAAATTATTTCTGCTTGTTCATTAATTTTTGGTTTGTTGAAGATTCTCCTGCCAATATCAAATCCCTAGAACAGCCGCTGAATCAGCTGATTGTCAGATTTGGTATTTGGGTGATTTGAGGTTTAAATTGGTTAGATTATTGTTTAATGTTTAATGGTTGGATCAAAGTTCACGTAATAGTGGTGTGATATGTGTGTGATTGTGATCCAACTTAATTTATTTATAAAGTTTAATGATTTGTAAGGTGTTCTCACTTTTAGTAAGTGATTATAGGTTAGGTCACTTATTTCGCTCAAAAAAGTTTTTCATTGTAGTGTCCTCACCAAAATTCCTATCAGCACGAAATTATTGCACTTCGTCCTCAAATAAGCACAAGTAAGATTAGCCCTTAAAATGCGTGAATCCGTGATGCCAAACTTGATTAAATTGTTACAGATTCTTAACATCAGTCCGTGTTGATTCTAAAATGAGTTCCAGTACGAGTTCCGAAATTGTTTTTCAAGGAAAAGAAGATCGGTATAAAGGCATAACTGTGTTTTCTGAATTGGAGCCATGTGATGTTGAGGAATTCCAAGTAAAACTTCAAAGTAAGGTGATTGTTGTTACATACTTGCATAAATATAATACATAAGTTGTTAATATTATTGTGGATTTGTGGCCTACCAGAGGTATTATTTATTATTATTTCATGAAGATTTTACATCGATTTAAATACACATACAGTTTTAAATACTGCATGAAAACTTGTATTGAAATTGTTTGGAGTTATAAGGTCGGTTTGCTAATTTTTGGGGTGTTTCGGTATTGAATAACATGAAAACGCACTTGAAAACTGAAAACTGAACTTGCGTTGAGTAAAGGATCACTGCTAATCTACAAATTTAAATATTAATATGTATGTGAACTATTAATGTAAGAAAATGTTATTGAAATATGCAATTTGCAGGTAATTTGATATCTTTTTGTGCTTTTATTTTAAGCTGTTGATTCTGGCATCAAAATTTACTAAGGTAAGAAGAGTCAAGGTAAGTGTTTTCTTATGCCAGTTTTGTGGTGTTTAAATTTAATGAATCCGTTTATATACCTACACCCTCCGTACTAAATGCGTGATTGAATTTACAAAAAAAAAGATTTTGAATCTTTAGCTAAGGTTTTAAAAAAATGGTATATGTTGGTATCCCAAATTTTTTGTGCGATGTCATCCCAACTATTGTACTTTAAATCCCAAAACATAGGTTACTGCTTTAGACTGCGATATTTTAAGTTTTTTATTTTTTTTTAATGTGCTCTTAAAAATATAGATCTGTACAAAGAATGGCTTAATAACGCCCAGTTCGGGAGGGAAATAAAAATTTGTGCTAAAATTTTAAAAAATCTGCATTTAGAAGATTGCTTGGAAGAAGTGGATTCACTTTTAAAAGAAGAAAGTCGCTTGCTTTGTTGGAATATCGAGAGTTATTGGAAGCAATGTCATAGGAATAAAAATTGCTTTTTACAGCAACATAAAATATGGTTGAAAAACTTTGATTGTTACTAAAATAGTTTCTAAAGTAAGAATGCATACTGAGTCCCAGCAAGGCTTTAAACCTTGCTGGGACAGGATTCAGAGAAGCTTCTACCAAAACCAAAAAAAAAAAAAACGAAAGGATCAGGAACATCTAGACAAATCAGGCAAAGAATTACGGTTTGCTGCACAAAGGTAAGCATATAAAATAATACTAGGCGTTATTATTACTATAATAAATAATATTTAATGAAGTTTCATATCTTTTTAGGGCAGAAAAATGTAAGACTCGACAACAAGTATTGAACATTCTAATAATCAAGTATTCAAGTATTAGCTGTTCAACAGGCTATAGAGCCATACTTAGATCTAAATTTTTCTGCATGAAAATATATAGAGATCCGGAGTTAATGCTCTTTATAAGGACTGCTCCTCGAGCTACAACAAACTTGCCCAAGAAAAACACAAATTTATACCCAACAGAATTACTGTCACTGAAACGTCGGCAGAGGTTATTCTGCAGGAACTGCTTGAAAAAACAGCTGACAGTATTTTAAATATCCTATAAAATTTACCGGCCAATGTGAAGTTAGTTTGCAAACGGCGTTTTGAATGAAGCTGGGGACAGTATTTTTTTCTTAATTGTACACTTATTTGTTAAGTTTACTTCCAAAAATGTATGTGACTTGTTAAAGAATGGTATAATTTCCTTATAATTATTACTATTTCTGTGAGTTTTCACCCTTGTGGAGTGTATAATGAGAATATTTTTTAATTGTGTTATGCAAACTTAGATCTAGATTAGATATAACTTTTTGTAAATCACTTTGATCTAACTTTTTCCCCTGCTTCAAACATGTTTAGGATTTCACATAGTATTCTCTTTTTTTGTGATGAAGCAGATAAAAACAATTTTTGCCAACCAGAAATGAGTTATCAATTTTTGTCCATTCGTACCTGTACTTTAAAACACTGTGCTGTGGTATAATTATTACAGTATGCTTATGAAATATACTTTTACAACAGTAAAATTAAACAGTCGTGGCCAAAATAAAGTTACATTTGTAATGCTTTTCCTTATGGAAATTGGTCACAACCAGCACAATGTTTACAAATTGAAATAATTTTTTCTGACCCCATAAATATATTTTTGGCTATCAGTTTAAAAATATAGAATGGATACCTGTGTTATGCCGAACTTTTGCTTCTTTGTAGATTCCATAACTACATGGACAAATAGCAAAAAACGAGGAATATGGTTTAAAGTGCATTTGAAGCAGTGTGAATGGGTTCCCATTTTAGTAAAAGTATGTGCAGAAAATCTAGTCTATTAATTTCTTGATTTAGTTTTAAAGATCGTTTAGTATCTTTTTTCCATTAATATTTTTGTAATTAGTATTTAGCTAATAAATTTTAAATAAAAATGTATTTATTTAGAGATATCTTGCTTGAATGATTTAAGCTGTAGTAGAGAAAATTGTTAAATTGATCTACCATAAAATTTAGAAGAGTGCAGCTTTAATATCTAAAAGATTTTTACAATGACTTTAGAATGGTTTTAAATATCATCATGCAAAAGAAGACTATGTCATGTTACATTTCTGGTTACCTAGTAATGAAAGCAATAATATACCAAATTATTCTCACACAATGATCGGAGTTGGAGCAGTGGTAGTCAATGATCGGGATCAACTGTTGGTTGTGAAAGAGAAGTACTTTTATAAAGTTCCTATGTGGAAATTACCTGGCGGATATGTGGAACCAGGTATGCTTATTTCTATAAACGAACGTGAAAGGTTTGAAATTTAATGTTGTTTGTTCAGGTTTTCCGCGCAAACTAAAAATATTTTGCCAATTTACTTTTTTGGGTCACTGTTTTTATTGTATCGTTTATAAATTTATGTTTTCTTTTGGTTATTTATTTCTGCTACAGAAATAAAAATATTTTTAAGGGGAAAATTTGGTCGATGCTGCAATACGTGAGGTGGCAGAGGAAACTGGTGTTCAAGCCCAATTTGAATCTATACTCTCACTAAGACATACTCATTTTGGTATGTTTGGATGTTCTGACATTTATTTTGTAGTAAGTCTTAAGGCTTTAAGTGATGATATATCAAAATGTGAAAGGGAAATAGCTGAATGTCGCTGGATGGATATAAAGGAATATCTAGATCATTCACAAATACATTCGTTAAACAAGTAAGTTAGATAGTCAAACTTATATTAATATAACGAAAAGTTCAGAATTTGGAATTGATAATTAATTTGGAAAAATAATTCAGCCCTGTAATCAGCTTATCGACTAAAAGAAAATTATTTACATATTTTTAGCTGCTTCATTACACGCTGTATACCCTTAAAATAAATCAGACTATGCTTAGATTCTCTTTGTAGATTTGTTGTTCAAAAGTTGCTATACCACCGAAAACTTAATATTAAAGTCGACTGTCACCATGGTGTTCACCAACTGTTGGATAAACCTTACACAATTTATTCATTAGTTAGAGAGGATGAGGCAGATTTACAAGAAAATATACCGGAAGATAAACCGTTTCCCCTCGTAAGTGGGGAGGGCAGTAAGCCTAGCTGACAGAAAGTAAGCCCAGAACATTAGGTAAAAAATGATGTAAATATTTGTAATAAATTTTCATATATGTTCCATTTGATGTTAGTATTTTATTTCAATAATTAAGGACATGTTTTTATCGTTAAATTATCTTAGTTAGTACTTAGGTTTCAAGCCTAAGTACTAACAAACTGGATCCCTGGAGCGAAGGGCATTTTATGGATAAAGGATCTAAAAGTCTAGAGGGTAAGTTATTTTAAATTTTTCCATCATCTACAGTCTCTAGGTATGCAAGAGCAGGATAGGTGTAATATTCCGTTTTTCTATAGATGGACAATATACAGTGGGGGAGTTCGAGTTGGAAGCTCGGAGTTCTCCGAGCGCAAATCTCAGACATACGTTCTTAACATGTAGATGACAAAGTAAGAAGTAATATACAATGTCTAATTTCTGTGCTCGAAGCGTTCCGAGCGTCAGCTCAAACTCCCCCAGTATAGGATGCATATGACTTACTCTTTTACAAATGGTATGCCTAAAAATCTTCATAATTCTCAATTGGTTGGAAATTTATATATATATATATATATATATATATATATATATATATATATATATATATATATATATATATATATATATATATATATATATATATACATATATATATATATATATATATATATATATATATATATATATATATATATATATATATATATATATATATATATAAAATTAGCCAACACGTGTATCCAAATTTTTTTTTAAACATGTTTCTTCCGAGTTATGTTATTTGTGAATTTTAATAGGTTGCTTGTTTCTGTCACATTGAAAATTCATTATCTCCGGTTCTAATCATCGAATTGAAATCGTTGTCTCACCGTTGTATTCATTGTTGTATCATCATTCTAATTGCATGCTACAAAGAATTGTATAACATTACTAGCTTGCGCCCGCGACTTCGTCCGCGGTATGACAATTTTACTCCATTACAAACTTTGAACCCCCATTTTACCCCCTTAGGGGTTGATTTATTAAAAGCTGTAAAATACTTGTTTAATTATTTTTTGGAGTACTTCTATAAAGTTTCAAGTTAAAAGGGCCATCTAATATTTTTTCGCCGTACAAACATTCAACCCCCTTATGACCCCCTTAAGTGTCGAATTTAAAAAAAAAACCTTCTTAGTGAGTCTCTACATTATAAAATAAAACTACTGACCACATTTTATATTTATAGCTTGTTATTCTGTCGAGATAGATGCTGGTCAGTACCAGCGTCTAAGGCACAGACTCTGCTTAACAGATTTAGCAGAGCCTGTAGAAATATCTATATATGAGAGATAGTCCTTAGTCCTAAATATACGAACTGGTGTGTTCAGGAGAGAATATCTGAATTCGTTACTTTTCAAAAAATAAAACACCCTTTTTACTTTGCTACCAACAAGTGGGACATATATTTAATAGATAATCATATACATCAATTTTAAATAAATTCAATAATATATATTTTTCTCTGTTTGCTATGTTCAATATATGTATACATCTTTCTTAATTATATTTTAACTGTAAGAATACAATGCTTAAAATTTAGTAGATACATCATAAAATATATATAATATACTTTATATTATTTATAACCTAAAAAAACTTCTTGAAGTTTTATCTACTATCACATGTTTGTTTGGAACTCTCCAAGATTCTAGCTATTAACAAAAATAATCGTAGACAGTCCTTAGTTTGGGAATTTTAATGATTTTAACGCCATAGCCTTTTATACTTTTGCTCGTCTATAATTATTTTTGTTACTAGACAACATACCAAAAGAAATATTAAGTAAAAAATGGGTATCTATCCCAAAAAATTATTTTTGTACTTCCTCTTGTCATTACTAAAGACATATAAGAGGTGTATTTTTCTAACTAATAAAACGTGTGTAAGATACCCTGTATATCGTAAATCTTTTGGTATATTTTCCATCCGACTAACAAATAGGTTAAGTATGGGGTGTACAAATAGGCAGACTAAGAATAAAAATTGGGAAACCTCTATTTTAGACCAAAATTAACATAAAATCATTGAGGATAACGGCAACCCTAAAAGATAGTTTCTCTAAATTTCATTTTTTATCTTTGTCAGAAATTATCTTGCTTATTTCTTACAAGCTATATAAAAGTCCAATAATAATAATAATATTATTGGACTTTCAAATTTAGGGTTATTTTATTTAAAACCGGCGAAGTTTCTCTAGTCTGCTGGGATCTATCTCTTAACACTACAAAACTTTCAACACAAAATGCACAATTGTTTTGAATATACGCTAATAATCTGTGAAATAACTTGCAGGTATCACTAAGACTGAGAGAATAGTTAAGTTTATATAGACCAGAAATTGTGATTCGTGGCTGCAGCTTTATTTTATTTTCCAATACATTTTTATATTTCTTTCTCGAAGTTCGCGGGTTGGATTAAGCCTATGACAAGTCTCCAAGACCCACTAGTTTTCATAAACAGAAAGTCGCATTTTTATGTAGGTAAATCAGTGCTAAAAGTCCTATACTTTAAAAAACAGGTCTCTGTTTTACAACACCTTCCCTATACTTCTTGAGCTTGAGTATTCGCAAGATACCCTACAACTTTTTCTTCAGGTAACTTTACAACGTATATTTTTCTTATACTTAAAGTTTAATGAAATAAGAAATATGTTTAATCTTATGAGGATTCAGACTAAATTTTGGTTGCTTTTCGTTTTCTTTTTAGTGGAATACCCACGCCAGACTAAAAAGTTTTTCTGGGATATCTTGCACTCATATGTAGAAAAATTCTTGCATAATAAGTGAAGCATAAATTTAAATGTTTTAAAAATTACCTTTATAACGAGTTCACAAGATTAAATATATTTCCCACATAACTATTCGTCGCCTATTCTAGATATATTTTCACTAACAATAAGCTAGCTAGGTTGTTTTAACTAAATATAGAAAATACTCCATATAAATGCCCTATTTACAGTTTTGGGCATATATAGCCAGTATTTTTTGGATAATCTCTTCTAACTGCGCTGCTTAACTTTTTATGAACAAAAATAAACATATAAAAAATAAATTAATGATTTTTGACATGGTTTTTAATTTTTCTTTTTATTTAAATAATGTAGGGAGCATTGGCCACTAAAATTACCAAATCTTATATTTGAGCACCACCTTTCGTAAAATATTAGGAACTGAATGAAGCTCTTATTATGACGGTAGTTTTTAATAGATCAAAGAAAGCCCAGATTTCAGAACTTTCAAAATAGATTGAATTAACAGTCTAATCTTTCATCTCTAGTAAATACAGAAGTCTGTCCCATTCTTTGCCATTATTGTCTACAATCATAGTTGCCGAATTAGACTGTTTTTAAATCTAGGCTGGATTTCACAAGTATAGTTTAAACCCGTCTTCAGTTTAACTTCAAGACTGACCAATCAGATGCCCGCTTTCTGAAGTTTAAACTGAAGATTGTGGTTTACCATAAATTGTGAAAGTGGGTCTTAGACGGCAGGTTTTAGTTTACATAACAAGCACAACTGTTCTAATAGCCGTTTGCACAAACTGTCTAAACGAGATTTAAATTTCGTCATATGAATGTGATTTTCTATTTTATGATTAAGACGGTCTGCTCACATTCGTATGTTAGCTTAAATATTCGTTCGTGCAAACGGCTTCTATTAGTAAATTTGGGTTCTAGTTACCTAGAGAGAATCGAATTTTTAGGCCCAGTTTTGGCTCAATAAATTTTTGAGGTATAATAAGCACTTTGAATCTAGTCGAAATGTTTTATAATTTAAATTTCGTTTCAAGTCATTAACTTGACTTACTAAGTCGAGGTAAGTCGAAATTTTAAAATTTTGACTTAAATGTCGGAAGTTCGACTTTTTAATTGAAATATCAATATAAAAAGTCAAAAATTTAAGATAAGAAGTAAAATCTTGACTTATATGTCAAAGTTTTAATTAAAAAAAGATGGTCGCCTTATTGTTTCCATAAAATAATTCTGTTGGGTAATAATCATGTAGGTACACTAGATTTCGCCCGTGACTTCGTCCGCGGTATAACAATTTTACTCCAATACAAATTTTGATCCCAATTTCACTTAGGGGTTGATTTATTAAAAACTGTAAAACACGTGTTTAAACATTCATTTTTTAGAGTACTTCTACGAAGTTTCGAGTTAATAGGACCATCCAATATTGTTTCTCCATATAAAGTTTGAACCCCTGTTTCACCCCCTCAGGGGTCGAATTTTGAAACACCCTTGCTTAGTAGATGCCTACGTTATGTAAGAAACCTCTGTGCAAAATTTTAGGTTTCTAGGCCCAGCGGTGTGGGCTGTGCGTTAATATGTCCGTCAGTCAGTCAGTTTCTTCTTTTATATAATATAGACATGATTAAACCAATTTATTACAAATTTAAATCTTTTTATTTTTATATTAATTGAGTAAAGTGAGTTTAAGAGGGAGTGAGTTTAAAAACGGAATTTTTATTTTAAATGAACTGCTTAATAGAGGTGAACTTGAGCATGGATAGTAGAATCTATTTTGCAGTGTTTAGTAAAAAATACGCCTCGAACATTATAATAATTAGTATATTATAATTAAATTTACTTAGCCGGTTTTCTTAACGTGATGATAATCACGGGGTAACATAATTGTCAATTAATTCGCAATTTTAGTGGCATAAAGTTCCTACAATATAACAAAACTTCCATTTTTATTACAGTAACGTATTATATACACTAATCTAATAACTTACATTTTATAAAAATGACTTAGTTTATACTTATGAACTCCGTTGTAATCGATAAGAAGTAAATAAATGCTCTCGAGCACCTTTTTTAATACGATAAGGACTTCATCAAGCCCAAAATAAAAATATATCCATAAAAATATATTCATCTAAAGTCTACTTCCTTTCTGCATCTATTTCAGACTTTATATATTCAGTTTTAGTTTTGGCAAGGGAATATTTTCTGATTTTTTAAATATCTTATGCGATATGACATAATGTGGTCCATGAAAAAGTATCATAATCTTCTCGCTGGGCTGCGCGAGACAGAGAGGCTATTCCTCTGTCTCGCGCAGCACACGACAAAGTTATGACAAATATGTTTTTATAACGATATACGCATAATCTGCTAAAGTTCGTATGCTAAACACATTTTAAATATTCTTTCAATGTACTTGTACGGCATACGAACTCTAGTAAGTTTTTCTTTTCAAGCTTCACGTACAATTGAAACTGCAAAAATAAGAAGTTCAAACACTAACTTACATATGGTACTTCAAGTATGTGCAGATTTTTTTACCGCTTCGTACTTCCGTCTGTCTGGCACTGAGGTGATTATTTCCGGGAGAATTTTAAGTATTTCAAATGATGCGCCCACGTCTTTTAAGGCAAGACGTTTAAAGTCGGTGGTCGAGCCAGTTTTCATTTGATCACTATTACTTGGATGGGTGACCGCCTGGGAATGCCGCGTCTCGCACTAAACAAGGAAGGTGCTAGAGAATTTCGTCCTCATCCGAGGATACACCACCCCACATATATGCCTATCTTAGATTATTCATAAAAATATTTTTACGTGAAGGCCAAAGTTGAGATGGGTCCCTATGCCATATTATTCGTGTGCGTCTCGCTGGGCGAACTCTCAAATGGCGAGAGGGGTAAATGTTACAAATATGTTTAAATATGTCCCCCCATCTCCCTATTAACTCACCAATATTTCATAAAAATATTTTTAACCGTTTTCGAGATATCGCCTTGTAACTCCTTAAAAAATCTCACCCTGTATTGTAGGGGACATAATGCACATTTTATTGTTTAGAAAATGTTGATAAGAAGATAGAAAAAATTCTTAGCAATCCTAAGTAAAGCTGACCAAAGCCAACAAAGGCGCATGTGTATGTATGTGTAGGTTTGCTAAAATTTGTTTATGTTTACTCAGGATCTTTTTCTGTCTTTTCTTATTTAAACTCTAAATTATTAGACAATATTGCGAAAAACTGTATTTTCGAAAAAAATTTACAGATTCACTCATCACAACTTATAATTTTTCTGTTGTGTGTTCACGGACCACTAAACAAATCCTCGACGTCTTGTCACGACACGTGATCTATTGAAACCACTAGTGTGCAGAAAAATAATTTAAGTGTGTTTAAGCATAGTAATACGTATGCACTTCTTATTCTTGCGTTATCACAAAACAAAGTGAAAACTGTTTTGCATTATTAAACTGCAGCACATCTATGCCATATTTATAATTTTTGATTTCACAACGCTCATAGACCTTCCAAAATAGTTTTGATAAAATATGCACATATACCCTGTATATAAATCATTCTGGATTCTGGGCTTATATGTACAGATATATACTTTTTAAAATATACATTAGGCGATCTTTAACACATATTCTAGCGTTCTTTACTTATCTAAATTGACCTATCTAAAAACTATCAACTAACCTAAAATGGAATGGTCTTTTTCAAAATCTTAAGTATACAACCTGGAATGTTTTAGAGACAATTGTCACATTGGGATTATTCCATGTCAAATACTAACTACAAATACCAAGAAAAACATTTTCTGATTTTGATAGGAAAATTTCCGTTATATAATATACTATTATTGGCAAAAAGGTACACCTAGTGACAGTTCAAACTTTCAGGCCTGCTTGGGTCTGCATTGTATAAGCCATCTGTCGATACAATGCACATCTGAAAGTTTGGATTGCCACCAGCTGTACTTGGCCCAATAAGTCTTGTCATACGCGCATAAATTGAGGGCATAGGCGGAAAAAAGTTTATTTAGACCCATTGCGTTTTGCTGCGACAAGACTGTTGATTAGTATACATTTTTTGATTGCAAGAGGCTGCTGTGTCACTTTGCTAGTATAAAAATGTTTTCAAGAACTGCAGTTATTGGAAATGAAGCTCTATTCCGAGGCACTATACCTACAGCGATTCTTCCATTTTGACTTGGAATAATCTATAAGCGGTTCGAGTAAAACTTCAACTTTCAAAGATTCAATTGACTTGGTTAACCTTGTGGTAACGATTGAAGGGGATCACAACCAAAATAACTTAAGAAATATAAAAAATCTTTTGTAACACACAAAATTGACCCCAGGCTCCTTTCAGAAACCGAAAAGTTCGGACCCATATGCTATGCATTGTGAGCCTCCTTAAGGGCCTGATTATCAGTTTCAGATAAGTAGCAGTTAGATAATAGGCGGTTAACTGCTTTCATGCATCGAGCCTGTTAAACCAGGCGGTAGCGTTTGGTTTCCAGTTCTGGTCGTTGGTTGGTTTTTAATTAACCATTGCGTTGTCTGGAAATGTTTCTAAGTTTTCTTGATACATACTATTGTTGTTAGTTTCGTCTGTGGGCTCTACATCTATGTTACTATCACTTTCGACGTCTTGGAATCTGAAAAGAAAATAAAACATAGCATAAATTGTATTTAGTATATAAATTGATGGTTTTAATGCTGTTTTTATTAGAAACATCTATTGCTTAGTTTTTTTTTACAATATTTGTGCGCTTAAAAATCATCTGCTATAATTTTATGTGACTTTAATCCCTTCTGATTACCTACTCATAAAATTTATTGATCACTACTTGCGGTAATGGTTCATGCTCGGATCCGATACCTATCATGCTTGCCTGTAGCTCATGCCAATCGTGTCGCTTAGTTTGTAAAAAATGTTTAGAGTACTTGCTGCACTCTTTGTAAACTTTGAATAAACATTTAAAAACATGCATTTGTCACACTATTGTAGTACTATTTACATTACGTTTATGGACATAAAACAAGACAAAAAACATTTCGGTTGGTCTTGATGAAATTTTTACAATTGAAAGTTGTTTATAATGACTTTTGTATTCTTCATTTCCTCCGTATTAAAAGTTACGGAATTATAATGACTATGTAATCTAAGCAATACCATTAACCACTGAGGCATTGGGTCTCCAGATTATGGAACAAGTTGCCTGCAGATGTTTTCCTTTCCCGTCCCAACCTCCAATTCTTTAAATCCCGTGTCAATAGACTACATTTCCCTTATTGTCAGACGCCTACGGCACGTTATACTTAGACTTAAAGTCTACATGGGATGTCTTAGACAAACAATAATAATAATTATAATAATGATAATAATAATAAGTCTTATAATAGAATGATACCGTGTGCCTATAAAGGGGTGCCAATCCCGGGATTCGGAAATCCCGGGATCCCCGCGTATAAAGCGGACTCGAAAATCCCGGGATCGATTAATATTTTCGGGATTAAACTCGAAATGTTCTCTAGTGATACCGACAGCGAGACACTGAAGGTATGGATGGGGGTGAAAGTTTTGGAAAAAGTGACTTTGAGAGTAATCATTACCATTATTCATGACCTCTGTGCATTGTTCGTGTATTGTGATTTAATAAAAAAAATACTTTCCTCTGTAGTGTAAAAAGGGACGTTACCCTTATATTATATTATAAACAGTAACACTCAACTTGTACTTGACTGTAAAACGGTTAGCGTGCAGGTTCTCTTTGCACATTACTTGCACAAACTCGGAAAAAACTAAAAAAGATGAATTTTCACAGGCAGTTAATTTGACATGTTATGTTGGTCATGAAAAACCTAGAAAAGTCATGGATAGGATACTGTGGTGGCCACCCTGAATTATGTAATACCTCAGGATTTCTTGTATTATCAGAAAGCACACATAACATACCCTGATGTAAGATGTTGGCATTAAAATTATGAAATTCAGGTTTATTGGAAGAGCCCGATGGTTAAGTGATGTTCTGTTTCCTCTCGTATAATTTAAAAACCAATTTTTCAAAAAATTGGAAATCACATGATATTTCTTAGAAACCAAACTATCATTTACCGATAATTTTATTATAATCTGTCATGGCAGCAATTAAACAGTTAATCAAAATTCTTTTTTACCGTGAGTATGAAATTAGCTATCACGCTTTTATGACTACAAAACGAGTTTTTGCCAAATTTGCAGTATTTAATCACGTTTTTTCCATTTATTATCACGCTCCTGCAATTTATCTATTAAAAAGAAGTAAAACAAAAAATATTTATTTTATTACGAAAAAATGGTCGTAATGGCACCAATAAAAATTTTATGCGCCGAAAATAACAATAACATGTGCTTAGTTTTATTCGGATATTAAGACCCTAGAGGTATTTTATTGCCCATAAAGTGATTAATTGTAACTGGGGCCATAGAATAATATCAACACGAGCTTGATGCTTTAATATTGGACTAAGGGCAATAATTACTAAATTCGTTTAATAAAACTAATAATTTATAGAAAGGAATTTTTAAATTTTTATTGTAAGTCTGAATTTCTTTCAGAATAAATACAACTGAGGACCAATGTAAATTTTTCGAAAGAAAAACATTTTCTGATTTTGACAGTAAAATTTTAGTTATGAAATGGCAAACATATACACCTAGTGACAATTCACACTTTCAGGTCTTTTTAGTCCTGCATTGTATACAGGGTGTTACAAAAAAAATTTAGGGGCAGAATCTACATCTAAAAATATGAAAATAAGTTTATATAAACATGTATCTTCAAACGCTTCTTTTTCGAGATACAGGGTGTTTAATATTTTCACACCTCAAGTATTTTGAAGAGTTAGGAAAAATATGTGAAGACAATTAAGAGCCTGTATACTATAAACTTAAATCAAAAAGCGCTGTTTCCTGAACAAAGAATATTAAAAAAAAATCATTTTCATTATTTGTTTTTATTGTAAGAAATAAATTAATTTTTATCTCGAAAACGGTGCATCAGCACAAAAAAGTTCAAGAGACACTTTTCACGCAGAATATTTGATACACATACTCTTAGTTGAGGTTTAAAGATATTTCTAAGTAAACATTCTCAGTTTGAATATGTATTTTCTTCCATGTATACCTAGTATGTGCTCATTTAAAATAATTATTAGGGATTGGCTCGGCGGATGAGGGGGGCAAAACCAAGCCTAAACGTGAATGCGGTAAAATATGCCCATCTCTGCATATTTACAAGGTTCTTTGCATTTTTTTTATGAAAATAAACTGTTTTTAAGTTATTTGAGGTGTTTAGTTTTTACTGGGACACCCTGTGTGTTATTAATTACCTTTACAAAAAGTAGTGTTAAAAATTGGCATTGGGAAATGGCAGTGTACTGCATACTTACGTGTAATGTTTTTCTTCCCCTCTCATTTCACATATTACATTTGTGAGAGCCATTATATAATTTTTCGCTAACGTAAGCGTTTCTATTTTTGATAGTTTTCGTTCCATCTTTATGTGTGGTATTACTTCTCTAAGTTGCTGAAAAAAAAACAGAAAAAAAATCAAAATAAGATCAGCTTATGTATAATAAAACAAAAATCATTCCTACAATAATATGAAAACGACTTAGTAAATAAAACAACTATACCAACTTGCTATACCAACATAGTAAGAACAAACAACGAGGAGTCAAGATAATTTATAACAAAAACGGGAGTGCGGCGTCCACTAATGTTCTCGGTAATACTGGATGAGGCAATAAAAGAATGAAAGCTTCAAATTGGGACATTGGAAAATGAAGCAGGCACAAGTAACTGAGCTGATGTTGGTAGAGGACATAATACTCCTGGCAGACACGGAAAAGGACCTACAACACAACCTACAGATATTGGATACAGCAATGAGTAAAATAAATGTGAAAGTAAATAATATAGAAGAGACGAAAACAATGATAATTACAGGAACAGAGAGTACATAACATAAAAATACACGGAAGAGCAATGCCGTAGAACAAGTGGACAGCTACAAATATCTAGGTTCAGTAATAGAAAATAGTAGAAGGATGGACGGCGAAATCAACGAAAGAATAGGAAAGACAGGAAAAATTTCCAACAGCATGTAAACATCGTTTTTGGGAAAAAATAAATACCCCAAGAAATTGAAACAAAAGTAATAAAAATAGTGGTTAGACCGACAATCACATAGTAGCGAAACATGTACATTAACAGAAAAACACAAATCGTGATGGAAAAACGAAGAAAAATAGAATAAGGAACGTACAGACAAAAGTTAAATATGAAACCAGTAAACGATATAATAACTGTAGGACAGTCGAGATGGTTAGGCCATGTCGTGTGCCGTATGACGCAAAGTAGAATTACGAAAACAGTGTATGAAACGCGAGTGCAAGGAAGAAACAAGAAGAGAAGACCGAGGAAAACTTGGAACGATGGCATAAGAGAAGAGGTAAAGAAAAGGGGGCTGGAAGAGAAATGGAAGGAATTTTTGCGAAGTGCGATTTTAAAGAGAAAGTACAAATTAATGCATTATAAATATGATTTTTTATGGGTATCCGGACTCCTATCCTATAGGGAGGGTGATATCAACGATTTTCGACTAGTTTTTCATTTAACCGGATATTATGGAAAAAGTACTTTCTTAGCACATAAGCAACTAGACATCCTGTCTTTATAATAAACATAATAAATGATATGCTATCTTTTTAAAGTATGTACCGATGTTCTAGGAAAATTAATTTTAAAAAATGTAGCAAAACAAATAAACTAATTGGGTCTTTCCAAGGAAATAGTCTTGAAAAGTTCAATATGATTTTAATTATTTGATCTGTTAAGAATAATAATCTATCTCTGTTCATATTTCTAAAAAATATGTATAAGTAGTCTTAAAATTATCATCAATATTGATAAAGAGTAATAATTGTTTATGTAATAATATATATTTTTATAATAAGCAGTAGATATACTCGTATGTATGTATGTATGATTTATGTTGCAGCAAAGTTATAATTATTGCTAGATAAACAAAAATTGGTTATGGAGCAGTGTGTTATTTAATAAAATTAACTTAGGTATACATACTTTTAATAACAATAATATAGTTACATTTTTAAAGGAGAATGTAGACGTGCTAATACATAAATTAAAGGAAAACTGCAATAGACATTGATATACAGTATGTCCGCAAATGGGGATTAGAAGAGGACTAATGGACCAAATTTTTCTAGATATACCTAAAAATGTCACTCCTAATAAAAATTGTTGCTTGTAAAATAAAAAAGATTCACGTTATGAAAAATTTAAATATTAACACTAACGACTTTTATCACACTATTTTTTAAAGTCCCAACTATTCTCTCGCACACCTTTAACGAGATTACTAGTTTCTACATATTAAACAATAATGACACCTATGGACATGTTTGTCAATGTCTTTATTAAAATAAAGCCATTGACAACTCAATATTTCAAATATGCATTGCGTTTCCATTCAGATCTGAAAGTTTGAATTGTAAGTGGCTGTGCGTTCAAGCAAAATAGGCTCTTACCTCGAATGCATCGTTGAGCGAGTGCATTCTCATTCGTTCTCTCTCATTACTTTCCAGTCTTCGTAAATTTCTCTCCCTCGCACTTATACAGGTTTTCCGCCGCCTGTATGGTGTTGTTGTGCTGGATGCGCTCCCACTAGATGCACTTCCTTAAAAAAAAAAGGAAAAATTACTCCTGAGAGAAAAACACCACAAGATAAGATATTAATTAACGAAAATGAAAACATATTTTACACTTTGTAAAAAGAAGCTAATTAAATTAGAAAATAACTTTATTATATGCTGATCTAGTTTTTTTTTTGTTAAGGTCGATAAACTTTCAAGCTATAAGAGGTCAATTTGATGTAAGAAATTAGATACACATCAAACGGTATTTTTAAGGAATTTCAAAACAGACAACAAGTCTTATTTCAAAAGTGCACTGAACGGCAAGAAGGTGCCACGCCTAGAATATTTTTATATCTTTGAAACCGGTTAGAAGTCGTTATTTTTTTTTAAATTTTATTAGATTTAAGCCCCCGGTTTGCATATTTGGGGGGGCTTAAGTCCCTGGTTTATATATAAGCAGCTAGGCCACTTAGTTGGATTTGGGGGGCTAATCCGATATTTGGGGGGGCTTAGCCCCCAAGCCCCCACCTAGAAACGCCTATGCTAGACGCGTAGCCATATATTTTGTTGGGTGGCCTCAGAGGCACAAACTGGATTTCGGCTTCGTATTTTCAGCGTTTTCGGATGGCCGAAACATCGAACAGTTCCCGGAAGGGACTACAACTGGCCAATCAAGTTTCTTGCGTTGACCAGGCAATAAAAGAGGCAAAATCAAAGACTAGAGCTCAGATTGTGCAGATCCGGTGGTGCCAGCGGTAGAGTACCCAGCGATTTGCTCCGGAGGTCGTGGGTTCAAAACTAACCGGCTTCGACTTTTAAAAGCCAATTTATGCAGGCTATTGCCTGTTTGGTTTACTGAGTTCTGCAAAAAACTATTTCATTTGAGGCTGAGTTAGTTCCTAATATACGTGTATACATACAAGGTGTCCGAAAAGTCTTAGTACGGGCAAATATCTTTGCTATTAGTAAAGATAGAGGCACCAAATTTTAGGTGTATCTTATTGGTTAATAAATCTACTTCGTATATACGGCAGAATTTGTATACACGTCATCGTACACATACACGTTGTACTTGCGCGCGAGCCTAAGTCTGTTCAGGAAAGTCTTAATACTTGCAGGACTATGTGTGGCCTGGTTTATGTAGCCCGGTTTAAGGGAAAATCAACTTTATATGTTACCATCTTTACTTCCTTAGGCCCACATGCGGTAGGGTAATTTTTCTAATCGCAAAAAGTAAATGTATATTAATTTATTTATCTACATACAATATTCAGCTTCAATCACTGTATATAATAGAAGCAGTCGTCTAATACAGACATTCTTGATTTAATTGATATTTAATTAAAATTAGATTCTTGTGTTTCAGATTCAGTTAAGAAATAATCAATTTTCAAAAAAAAATCTTTTATGTTCAAGACAATGCACAAATTAGCCCAAATTGTGCAAGTAAGAATATTCTAATTATCTGAATAAATAAATCACTCAAGTATTGCATAATTATTAGATAGTTAAATTGATGAAATTCCAACGTAAGCAAAATAATTTAGTATTTTCGTTTATTAAGGCTAGTTTTAAGTTGTTGTAAGTATTAATATTCATGATCGGCTAGTTTTCCCCTTTAAATTTACATTGATATGTGTGGTAAATACATTCCATTTGGTATTAAAATATTTAAATTAATTTCAGTCTAAATTTAGAAATTTGTTTCAAGTCCGTTTAAAGTCTATTAAAATTTCTGTTTATAACCGGATGTAAAATGATCCGGTTTTTTTATTTAATAGCATGATAAAAAATTTTTAGGATATTTTATATAAAATCATGGCTATAATTAATTAGTAAAAAAAATCAAAATTGATCCTAAAGCAAAAAAGTTTGCCTAAAGTATATCTGGACTTTTACAAATACATTCAAGGTAGATATTTAGAGCCTGGAGTATAGTAAACAAGGTTTAGTTTTCATAGGTAATATCCCGAGTGTATGGCAAATTGCCTGACTGACTATTTCCTTAAAAGGTATTACAATATAATATTTTATTATCATGCAAAAATTTGACGTTTCCATGATTTCTAGGAAAGGATATATGAGTAAAAAAATATTATCTTAATCAAATCAAAAATTCCTATGCAAACATTGCTATCAAGTTATCTTTCCGCTTTCTAATGATGCCAAATTTGTATCAATGTAATAATAACCTCTGCAGCGATTCTATTTGCACTTATCAATTAGAATTGAAAACTCATATCAATAAAGTTCAATTATAACAGATTGTTTGATATCATTGAAACTAAAGTTGATAAATAAAATATGATCAGATATTATGAACAAGAAACTTGTTAAAAAAAATTAAAAACTCTAGATTTTATACGATTGATAAGATTTCCTCCGAATTTTACGAAATACTAAAATATTGTCAAGAACCGAAAGGCGAAAAATATTGTAAAGCGACGCGCAGCGCGGATTTTTTTGTAAATGCAATATTTTTACATCAACCTAACCTAAACGAGGACAAGTAAATAAAAGAAATTTTAAATATAAGTTAAACCATGGTGTTCATCCTCTGTCAGAGGATAGGTACCTAATCAAATAACGAAAATTTTAAACGTAATATTATAGATTTCGTTATGTTATATGTTATAGTATAAGTACTAACCGGAATCCGAGCTAAATAAAAATTATTGATTATAAATAATTATTAATGCTGCTGATAAGAATTAGGAGTTGTGGCGCTGTAATTTTATTAGTTTTTTTATTTTCCGAACAATGGCGTATTCTGTTACGTCAAAACTCTCATAGTGATAAAGTCTTGCGTAATAACGGAAAAACATAAAAAATACGTTGACCTAAATTTATACGTATGGAAGGTTTATTTTATTTATTTTGTACGGATATTTTTTTAAAAAGCTCATTCATCCAAACACAGATTATAAAATTATATTCGCAAAAACTGTAAAGGACAGAGAGGATAATATTAATTAACACGTTAAGCGCCATGAGGTATAATACGCGTGTCGCACCTCATTCTGCTCTTTGGGCTCCGAGACACACTTGCTATGTCACATTGCTGTCAGTTCTATTTTGCATTGTAACACAACCTGTGTGTCACGCTGATGTAGTTTGCTTATGGAAATTGAAAAAGCGTGGCCCAGAAAACCGCACCTTGCTATTGGTCCGTAAAATTTGAGTTCGGTTTTATTTTTTTTTTGTGGTATATTTTTTTAATTCTGTTTTGAGCACTATTAGTAAAATAAAACCAATTAGGGCGTTATATTATCATTTTATTGCTCCAAATACCTAATAACAATAATAACATACGAATATGGTGAATACTTACCAACAATGGAATCACCAAAAATAACATAAAATATTTCTACCTTTTTATAGACAAAATGCAGATTCTGCGACTAAGAACTAATAAAAAAGCTAAAATACTAAGTAACTTATATCCTTTTATAGAAATAAAGATGTAATTGCGACGTGGCTGGATGCCGGACAGGCAAGAGGCCATGGGAATCCTCGAACAGAACAGAAGTAATTACGAAAAGAAATTATGCTGATCTTTTTTGGAATGATGATATACAGAAAACATGGAATACAGTAAACTTTGTTACAACCAGAACATTTCCATTTCGAACACGATGCCTTACGTAGTGCAATTTTACGCCCCTCTTTTTCTTTTAGATTACGATAACATACACAACGTAACAACGGTAACAACGATAAAAAAGTCGATAAATGGTGAGACAGGACTTATGTGTCGCGTGGTCCTAGAATGAATATTCGGTTTATTGGGCCGCGCGACATACAAAGAGTACCTCAAAAAAAAATGAAAAAATCAAAAAGATAAAAGAAATTTAGAAAAAAGTCGACTGTATTTACTAAACTAATGCCAGAAAGAACCGAATTTGGCAATAAAAAAAAGTTGGCCATTTGGACCAGATTTTCAGATTCTGTGGTGGCGCTTAACGTGTTAATATCTAAAAAGTAATGATTTTTGAAATACCGAACGTCAAAGGATTTAACCTTCGTGGCTCTTTTCAATTTTTCACCCGGACACGGTGGCGCGCCGTCAGAGGGGTTAGGGAGGGGGCGCAAGCCCCTGTAAACAGGGGCCAGTTTTACGGCTATATCGAAACGTAATAATAACCAAACAGCGTTTCCCGTTAGATAAAGGAATATACCAGGGTAGTACAGGGGCGAATCTAGAAACGTTTTGCCTATTTATTAATTATCTCGAGTTAACGAATATTCTTTTATTGAGAAAGATGGAATGATAATACGGATATGAGTAACTGCTAGATTTATAAAGTTCGAGCTCCTTCTGTACAGGCTTATTGGATGTGATTTTTTTACCTTTAAAAAGCGACAATAAAGGAGATTTTTTCCATCACGTATTCAAGAGCCTTAGCATAGATTAGTATAGTGTTTTAACCTGTATACAATGGATAAACCATCCATTAAACAAAGAAGCATTTAATTCAACTTTATTCTGTATAAAATTCGGCGTTACTCCGGACCTGTAACAGGAGAAGGACTAGCGTACCCACCCTCAACCTCTAGGTACCGAGGGAGGAACTTGAAAGGGAGTTCTGATCGAGATGTTCTAGGTGATGTATTGTGTATAAGAAATAGGGAAAAAAAGTCGCGTTCGCGTAGGAGTGCGAACTTGAACATGTAGTAAGGGGTCTTTTTTAACTTTACGGGGTTAACGGTTGTAAGGGTGAATTTTTAACGTTATTTTTATGAGTAATTGGGGAATTAATATATCACAGAACAATGATTTTTATTTTGATATCTTTTGTCATTCGATTCTTATTGTAAACGCTTGTCCAGCATTGGTCAGTTCATTATTTAACATTCGCTAAATGGTTCTTTGTTATTTTATATCTTTATTATTATTATAATCTTTTTATCAATTGTTATATCTTTCGTTGTACAGTAATTTTTTTCCATTTAATCAGATAATATAGTATATCTATTTGTGTTACAAAGTCCAGGGTTTTATTTAATGGCAGATTGACATTAATTATTAAGTTTAAACTTCCTCGATGTCAAAAAGAAAACGACGCGACAAGAGAAATCGTTATAGATGATCACTTCCAGAGCTTCGATCTTCAATGGGCGACGACTTGTCTTCTAGATCCACTGCTAGAACTAGGTTTGAGTAACGTAGAGTCATTCACTAACTTTATAGCTTCCTTTCATATGAATATTACTACGACTACCGAAGGCATCGTTACAAATGCGAAATATATGTAGATAATTTATAAGAACCCTCATATTGTAAAATATTGTCATAGATTCTTTTGGCTTTATCTGACATAAATTAGAACAACAACTCAATCTGTGACACACTGCCTACTATGACAACATACTCTCCAATAAAAGGAAAATAGTTTGGCGCCCCCAAATCGTTGTGCCCCCTTCGCTCCTAAAGGCACGGTACGCCACTGCCCGGATCATTCTCCAGGTAAATACCGGACCCAGACTGCCATTATCACTCTGATATTTACGCCATTTTTCAGGTACTCGTACCTATACAGGAACCATCATTTTCTTGGTAACAAATGCTTTCAATTATTATTATAAAAATGTAATACCATTTTTCTCAGCCCTATTCATTCATTGATTAAACAGCTGTATAGGGGTGGTACGTTCTTGTGTATAGGGTTGCCTAACAGTGGAAATATGTGTTTCATTGGGTTTGGAAAGCAATAGCGATGGCGCGCAAAGTCGGATGTTTAGCTTTCTCCCTTTTCTCTTTCTTTGTCCTACACACGCGCAATGTATGAAAAAATAAAAGGCTAATTATGAATGGATGGTTTCGCTTCGCCCTGCTGATAAGTCCATGGAAGAAACCTAGTATTAAAAGTAGTATTCACCGCCCTATTAAGGACTACTATTTTTTTCAACACTCATTGCTCAAAAATTTGCTATACAAAAATCAATGATTTTCAATGTGGACACAAAAAAGGCATATGATTCAATCAACACAACAAACGTGTCTAATTTTGTTTATTGCCGAATGTGTAGGTATTAAGCTATCTAATATATTCTTAATCTGAACCTGTAGTCAAGCAATATCTACTATAGTCATATTTCCTTAGTGCCAAGCAATTATTTAAAATAATTACCTTTTATCAAAGCTATACCAAAAATATTTTAACATATCAGAATTAATTGTTTTTAAAAAAGCTGTAAGAGAACTAAAACGTTCACATGCAGCTGCTTATTTGCACAAATAACATGTTATTTTTAATGTAATAATACAGGTAATTAAAACGATATGTATGTGGCGTGGTACGAGATAGATAAAAATTTGTTATAAATAATTTAAATCAATAGAATATTATTTTGTCTATAGAGTAATGTTTGGATATTGGGTTAGCAGTCCAGACAAAATCAATATACGAGTATATATTTTTTTAATGTTGACACTGCGGCCCAAGAAGTTTGCAACAACTGTGACGTCTGTGAGCACACTGTATAATAAACGATAGTCTTATTTTATTTCTAAGTACATATTCTTACATAATTTATTATTAGTAAGTGTAACTTTTCATTTACAATTGACGACATGAGTGGATGAAGGTGATATGTCGCGTTTTCTTGGTTTACATTTTTAGACATGAATAAAGGTGTAATATTTTGTCTATGTATCATGTTTAGAACCTTCAATGTCTTCCATTACGTCTGTGAAGCAAGGATAATTACTGTCAGGTCCACATGTTTGTGGGTATCATTGTTTAGGTTTATTAGTTACGTCTGTATGAATGTTATTATTTTTTTACCAAGACCTCTACACATACGTGTACCTTTTATTAGTTAAAAAGTTGAAATATCCCAATCAACTCTGCATATCAATATTGGTAGTCATTTTATTATTAAACTTCAATACATCTCTATACTCGTATACAAAAGAAGAAGCTGACTGATTGGCTGGCATATCGACGCGACCCACAGCCCACCGTTGGATCTAGAAACTTAAAATTTTGCACAGATGCTTCTTATATAACGTAGGTATCTACTAAGGAAGGGGTTTTCACTCAACTTTGTATGGAGAAAAAATATTTGGGGCTCTTCGGTGGCTGAGTTGGTACGGCGCCAACTTTGCAACCAAGAGGTCGCGGGTTCGAATCCCGCATCGACCATGGTGGTAGAGGAATTCTTCCTTGACCGAGGTGGTACCACTCCACAGATCCTCTTAAAGGGCTGGTGAAATCTTTACGGATGTTTCCGGCTCTGGATGTGTGAATCGGATTTCCCTAGTACACCTACGGTACATAGTACTTACTTAGACTTCGGTCTTCGTGGGCTGTCAGAAGATAAAAAAATGGTCCTATTAAGTTGAAACCTCATGGAAGTACTCTAAAAATAAATGTTTAAACACGTGTTTTGCAGTTTTTAATAATTCGACTCCTAAGGGGGGAAATGGGGGTTTAGAGTTTGTAATGGAGTAGAACTGTTATACCACGGACGAAGTCGCGGCCGCAAGCTAGTTTTATTATAAAATAAGAATCTGACTGACTGACTGACTGACTGATTGACTGATTGACTGATTGACTGATTGACTGATTGACTGACATATCGACGCACAGTCCACACCGCTGGGTCTAGAAACTTGAAATTTTGCACAAAGGTTTCTTATTTAACGTAGGCATCTGCTAAGGAAGGTTTCTTTTCTAAATTAAACCCCTAAGGGGGTGAACTTGGGTTCAAAGTTTCTAATGCAGTAAAATTATTGTTCTGCGGTTCTATTACCTTGAAACTACGTAAAAGTATACCACCAATACCACTATTGACGATGTAAGATCCTTATAAGAAATCCAGTGGTTACATTTTTGTGTCCCAACACGACAGTTCTTTTATTGGATTTTGCTGTTAGGTACTTCAATTATTAAGAAATAAAGTAGGTTTGAAGGCGATAAATTAATGATTTAATAAATGTTAAAATTGAGATTCCCTTGGGGATTGCCTTATCTAGGAGATAAGGTCCTTATTATGGAAATAAATATAATTTAAAATTTTGCTTTGTGATTGCACATTATAATTTTTTTTCTGGATAATACTATTATCAAATACATTTTATCCCACAATCAATTAGGACAATGTATGTACCTACATATCGATTATCCACTTATCTTAGTAAGTGCAAAAACTGATCATTTTATGTGTCTTTAATCAAGAGTGCGTCGTTTTCCTAACACACGTGTGTGTTAGAAAAATACCAGCTTAAGTTATTGGAAAACTATCGTACAAACTACGTACTATCGCTGGAAACTCACTTAATACACTCTTGTTGGCGCCTCGTACGTATTAATATTCACAAGTGCTCCTTATGTAATATAGGTACTATTAACGCATCACCTTTTTTTAACAGTTTAAAAAAATAGCTGCTGCTATTTATCCAATTTTTATTATTCGATTGTACTGACTTTAATCTCTAATTAAAAAAGTACCTCCGTGCTTTCGTCGTTTTTTCTCTATAGTTTCATCACTACTAGATTCTGTGAGATCATCTGCTCTTCCGTCAAGGTCATTGTGTTTTCTGATTTCCATGTCTTCTACTTCTACGTCTTCTTCTTCGTCTTGCCAGGGTGCCGTCATTTCCAATGAGCGCATTCTTTGTAGACCAATCTGTAACAAAGGAAAGGGGATTTAATTATAATTTTAGAAACTTTAGTTACTGGGGCCAGCAAAACAAATTTTTTAATAATGTCGGTCCGAGGCTGGTGTGCCAGACAGCTGTAATAAGTCAAAAGAGTGTACACTAGTCAACAATCAAATTGTATTCTACACTATTAGAACTATACTGACCGGCACATAAAACGGGCACTTTCATATTTTAACAAATTTGAAACCTCCATAACTTTTTTGTTTTTAAACCGATTTTAACAATCTTTTAAGAAATTTGTAGGCTATTTTATCGACTTCAAATCACGCATTTAAACTGAGGAGAAAATAGTGCATATGTCACATTATAGGAGGAAAAACAATATTTGTTTAAGCTTAAGTTTGAAACACCAGGTGGAGTTATTCGACGGGCCAGGAAATTTCAAAAGTGATAAGCTGTCAAGTTTTGAGTTTTTTCGACATTTTGTTTTTTATTCATCTCGATAGCTTTATTTTTGTCAGAGGTAATGATGTTTAAAAAAACACTAATAATAAGGAATATGCATTAATTTTTTGTAATAACAGCGGGTTGCACAAAACTTTTAATCAAGTAGTAAATTTAATTGACGTTTAGAGTCATATTTGGCAATGGCGTTAGCATAAGTGCTGTCACATTACAAGTGTCTTATTAGTTTAATTCGTGATTAAATTGTTTGTGCAACCCGACGTAAATGTAGGTATCAAATTATGTCCACTACATTTAGGCCATACATTAATGGTATCTTAATTGGGAAGTTTTTTAAGATTATACTTTATACCTATAGTACTCTCTGTATTTAAACCGTATTTTTTGAATTTTGCCCAGTGATAAAAATAGTGTTACAAGACTTACTCCTTGTATAAGGGTTTACTTTTTCTACGGTAGATTTGCAGGTCTTTTTGGTACTAAAGAAGGGATCAACCATGTTTGTCAAAATGCAGCAACTGAAGAGGAAATTACAAAGATATATAATTGAGCAGTTACAAAAAAAAATAATCATAGGGGACTGAACTTGTGAAAAGTGCAACACACTGTATAAACAATAAATCATGCAAGTTTCTGGTTTAATTACAGTGAAACAAAGCGTTACAACATTGAAACCGGATTTAAATTACACACGTCTTGATCTTGTCTTTTATTATAAAAGAAACGCAACCTATTCAATTAATTTGCCCGGAGCCTATTTTTCGCATTTAAGACTTCAGCGCGATTACTTTCCAAGTGAAAGATATTCTGTAACAGTCGTGCGACATAACAAATAAAACACATAATCACTTTCACAAAAAGCATGTTTTTGATATATAAGAATCCGTAACGTGAATTTAGGATATAGGCTAAGCAACAGAGCAAAATATTAGCGATTTTTTGACATTAATCTTATTAGAAAACTGCCTGCGCCATCATCTGAAAGACGATCCGTAGATGATTTCTGTTATATTTCCAACTCTGAAATTTTTTCCTTTAATTTGTTATAAACATTTTTAAGCAAAAAAACGCGATTTTCTTTAGTTTGTTGCTTATATATAAAATGGAAAATAATGAAGCAATCTTAACGGTGTAAACGGACGATTTGTAGAGAATAAAAATACGAACAGAATGAGAGATCGAACGTCCCGAAAGGATAAGTAGCCACGGAGATAATCCGGAAAAACCGGAAAATTAAGAGATTTTTTTTAAATTCATAAATCGGCCATTTTTAAACGTAGAGGGCTCAAGCTTTGGGAAATAGTAGTAATTTATAGCTACTTTATGTGTGCAAAACCCCGACGCTGTCCGACGATTAGATTTGCCACAATCGTCATTTTAATTTTTCAGCACACTATTTTGCAGCAGGTCTGGATGCTCTATGGATCGTCCGATTTTAATCATTTAAACGGATTTGAAATGTACAAGTTTAATTGAACAATATGTATATTTTAATTTTTCCGTAAAATGCTACGAAACCGGTTGAAAATGCACGTAAAGATGCATGAAAATGGTCGAGCGCGCGAATATTGGCTCCGCTGCTCTCCCGCTACGCGACATCTTTCGCGCGCTCGGCCATTTTCACGAATTTTTACGTGCATTTTCAACCGGTTTCGTAGCATTTTATGGAAAAATTAAAATATACATATTGTTCAATGAAACTTGTACTTTTCAAATCCGTTTCAATAATTAAAATCGGACGATCCATAGAGCATCCAGACCTGTTGCAAAATAGTGTGCTGAAAAATTAAAATGACGATTGTGGCACAACTAATCGTCGGACAGCCTCCGGGTTTTGGACACATAAAGTAGCTATAAATTACTACTTTTTCATAAAGTTTGAGTCCTCTACGTTTAGAAATTGCCGATTTATGAATTTAAAATAAACCTCTTAATTTTCCGGTTTTTCCGGATTTTCTCCGTTGCTACTTATCCTATCGGGACGTTCGACCTCTCATTTTGTTCGTATTTTTATTCTCTACAAATCGTCCATTTACACTATTAAGATTGCTTCATTACTTTCCATTTTATAAGCAAAAAACTAAAAAAATCGCGTTTTTTGCTTAAAAATGTTTATAACAAATTAAAGGAAAAAATTTCAGAGTTGGAAATATAACAGGAATCATCTATGGATCGTCTTTCAGATGATTGCACAGGCGGTTTTCTAATAAGATTAATGTCACGACAAATCGCTCTATTGCTTGGACTAATATATTAGTACAATTTTAAAAGGGTTTTAGTTTTCACGTGAAAATTGTTTGTTTGGACTGGCTACACTAATAATAATAGACTCTTGCACTACTTATAACTAAATTTCATCATTTTAATACTGACCACTGACCAGTAGCGTGGGTTGAAAAAAGTGAATTTTTGACTAACGAATTCTAATCATGCGGTAAAGTTGAGTATTCATGCCTAAAGTTTGAATGAAAAGACGAAAAACGCCAATATTAGTCAAATTTTACGTATTAAATTTTTTGACTTCTAAACAGTCGTCATTTTAGTTACCTGATATTAGGAAAAATATTTTTAAAAATCGCGGGCTAGATTTTGAGTTCGCGCATAGGCACTAACTTGATGTTTTATAGTTTTACAAACATACGCACTGTTGTATTAAAAATTTATACAAGGCCATGTTTACTGACAAATTTGTTCCTGTGAGTGATTTCATATATTCAACTTTGATCCAAAATCATCAGCTTGCCCATTTCGCAAAATTATTTTTGCTGAAATGACCTAGAACTCAACACGTGGAGGTGGCTGAAATTCGAGTTCCACCCACGCCTTTCCCAACCATCCAATCATTTAGGACGTGGTAAACTATGTTGGTTCACCGCTACCGATCAAGGGCGTTATCTTGATATCGAATTTTTTGTCGAATTTTGACATCGAAGATCTTAAGTACAATGTTGCTCTAATATAGCCATCTCTGGTATCTTGTCCGCACATTTTTCCAGTGGACTCTGTCACAAGTTTTACGCATCTTCCTTTGGGTGGGGCAGCGAAAGTTAAAACCTTCAAATTCACAATGCAACTGGAAAGTTTCTTCAGTTCCTTCATAGGACTCGTGTGGGAAATGAATAATCCTAAGACTCGGTTTGCACATGTCAACCCTCGGGAACAACTGAGAGCCAGATCTTTAGCACAGTTTCCCGTTTGGATTGTCTTGACAATGTCCAAAAGGTAGTGTTTGGCTTTACTGAGATCAGTTTTTGTGGATGAAATGTAAGCCCCAATAATGGAGAGCTTGACAACAGAGAATATTTCATCATTTCTGCAAAATAAAACTCTGCCTAAGTTTGAAGTTTTTCACTATTCCTGCCACACCCATGCAGTTAAAGGATGCGTAAAATTTGAGACAGAATCTTAATATAAACCAGTACTAAATCTTAAACCTTTTTAGTGAATCTGAACATTTTTCCAAAAAAAAATTTTAAAATTCGAGTTCTTACAAGACAATTTAAGCATGCCTAATTTAAAAAAAAATGTTACTTAAGAGCAATAAAAGTAATATCTGTGGACACACTGTATATACCAAAAAACATAGATTTGGAACACGTTTCATTTACTCCAATCTAATTTCTAACCCTTCAAAAAAAATTACCAGTTCATTTATGTATAGTGACAGAAAATGTTGTCAAAAAATGTGTTATCTACTGCGTGAAAAACAATTTTACCCAATTACATTGTAACTGATTGCTGCCAATTTCATTTACTTAAATCGAGTTATCTATGGTCATTTAATTAAATGTGAAATTGAACGTTAATATCAGAGGCGTACGAAGAAAATATATGTACATACGTGTTTTATATGTATAATTTTAATTTTGTAGTGTCCCATGAAACGAAACACTTATGGAATGAATCACTTCGGTGTCCGTCCGTCTGACGTTAATTTTTAATATTTTTATACAGGGTGTCATGTCATGACTTGGCATTTAAATAAAAACTTTTTTTTTGTTAATCTTTTTCCAAAAACTTTCATAATTAATAATTTAAAAAAAAATGCTTTTGAAGTGACAGCACTGGATTCAGCGCGCCGAGATATAGCACCTACATAACTAACGCTGACAGGACAGTACTGATTACTCACAAGTGCGCTAGCCAACCAGATGCCCAATCTACCGCAAAAGATATCTGATGATGTTAAAGTAGTAAAGAATTAAGGAATTAGAAAAAAATAATTTTACACTTTTCCATTTCTTATAACATCCTCTTTTAATTTTTCGTTTGCGTATTAAAGCATATTTGCATATTTTTAATCCAAGTTTGTAATTTTTTAAGAAAAAGTAATCTCCACGTTACCAGAAAATTAAAAATCCTTGTCAAAGGGTCGGCAAGAACATCATAAATATTTTAATAGAATTTTATTAAAAAGCTGCAAAAATTCTTTTAAGTAACCAATTTATCTAAAAAGCTTTTTTCTTCTGGATAATGATTATCGATTACAGTTTTGTCATACTTAAAAAAGTTTTAATATTCTTGAATTTTCTAGGAATACGTATAAGTTTTGCCGTTTTGTTATATTCTGCTTGCTATTAAAGAATAATGGGTCAATATAGAGACGACTCAAAAGAAGTTCGGAATTTTAATTATAAAGATAAACTTATTGAAAATTAGTCTACGTAAGCTTTAACTGCAAGGCCTATTTTACATTGGTAGGTTAGCGGTAGAGCACACTAGCCTACTTGCTGGACGAAAGTACCTACGCTACATTTTTTTGTAAAACTGCATTTAATTTGAACGGTTTGCGTTCTACTGTAGCGCTATAAGACTAGGTTATACCGGTCGAGTTTGCAGGTAAAGTATAGCAGGCTAGTGGGAGAAGGCGAGTGGTAGGGTTTACTATACCACGCTGCTACCTACTCTACCCTGCCGAATTCTAGTACCCTACTCTACCATTTCCGTTTACATTAGTAAAGTAACATGGATAGTTGTACTCACCTAAATTCCGCTACCGCTCAGTACTAATGTGAACTTTTACAGTAGGTAGGTTTCAGTATACAGCAATACGAAAGATGCACAATCTACTGATAGGGGATTTGAAGGACTAGAGTGATTAAGACAGAAAGAAAAACCTTGTGCATGCAAGACCTTTCATAATCTGGACACTTGAAGTATAAAGATAAAGACGCAGAAAAAAAAGATATTGTGGTTCTTGTTCTATTAAAATAGCTATAATCGATGAGTAATAGTTTCTAGCTAGTTTTCCTGTAACACGACAACAACATAAATGAAGGTGTTTTTGCCTATACCTTATTTTTTTTCTCTCAATCCCCAAAGACTTATAAGCAAACTTTTTAATAAACAGCAGATAACAAAGATTTTTATCTCTAAAACTGGAATTAAAATTCGATTTGCTTTCAAAGTGTGTACGTGCGATAAGTTCTTTATAGGGCCTACAGTTTTCACGCAAATTTTCAGTCTCCTACGCCCCATTTTATATTCAATTCATCAGCTAAAATTTGCACGTAAAGTAGCAGCCAAAATTTCAAATAGGGGAGCATGAAACGTCATAGAATTATTATTAGCAAGGTGCTCTTTTAATATAGTAGTTTTTGGAATTTTATACTCAAACAAACACCTCTACCCAAACTGCTCTTGCATGGTCGTGGGATTATGATCAAAAGATTTTCCAAATTATAACTAAGATTAGAACTTTCAGGTTTAGTACTGGTTAAAATTAAGATATCTAGGCAATCAGCAAGGTTTTAACAAGTTTTTGTCGTGTCCAGTCGTATTTAAAAATTCTATGCTGATGCAAGACAATACCTGACCTCATATTGCTAGGGTAGTCAGCGAATATCTAAATAATTTAAATATTGAAAGATTAAACTGGCCTCCCCGTAGCCCTGACCTGAATCCAATCGAGCATGTTTGAGACATGTTGGGGATACGTAACCGCAGTCGCCAACCTGAAATCATTTTAGATCTTCGGACAGCCCTTCTTGAAGAATGGAAAAATGTTCCCCAAGAAGCAATTGAAGCTATGTCCAAAGCATGCTACGTCGTATGGCAGACGTAATTAGGGCACACAAGATATCAGTCAAAATGATTAATGAGTAATGTGTTATTTTGAGTTTAGTTAAGCTAGACTATAGAAAATCATTTTCATATTTTTCCTTTTAGTAAATGTGTATAATTAGTAATTACAAAGCTTTCCTTTTCAATTTGTATCTCTTCTAGTACTAGTGATATCGAACTAAATGAAGAAAACACAATGCTCAAAAATGATACGGCTTTCAAGCAAGACACGCCAGTACATTATTCCATTATTCCCATTGCATTGTCCAGCTTCTTCACAGGGTGTTTAAAAGTTAGGGCTAAAACATACTTTCTGTTTTTCCTCGTATATTCACGAAATGATAAGTATTTTGTGAAAAGTGAAATACAGATACAGTACTTGATGAATCGTTTTTCAAATTGCCGCAAATTTTATCGAAATCGAAAGAGTTAAAAAGTTATGGATGATTAATCTTAACCCATATTTTTCTTGTCCGTTTTTTTTTTGATCGGGAGGGTATATATTGTCACCAAATTGCTTTTCTCTCATTCCCAGTTCACCCGTTCCTGCCCTTAATACTGCTTCCTGCTCTTAATTCGACGCACGTGGATGTATCAGGCGGAGGGTAGGGCGCAAAGGGTCGATTTGGAAGGAGAGAACCGCGTAGGAGGTCAGTCGATACCTCGAGCCAAGCGAGACAGCTACGACTAGTACCACTTTCCTGACCTGCCCAACGTGATTTTAGGAGTTCAAATGTTTGATCTTTTTGGGTACTTGTATAAAATATAAATATTTCTTTTAATATAATAAATGCTGCAGAAATTAATGATGAAGCCAGTGTTTTCATAAGATCCCGTGACAATCTTGTCAACCTAGAAAATAAAATAAAAGGAGTTTATAAGATTCATTAATTTAGAGAGAACAGTGATGTTGGAGTACGATATAAAAACAAATATAAACAAAGTTAGGCAGTGACGAACCTAAAACTAGATACCAGACAAAGAAGAGCAAGGAATCAAATTAGAAGTTGACGAGCTCTGTTTAGGTATATGGGATGGCAGCAGTACAACGCAACCCACGAAAGTATTGCCAGAAAAAACACAGCACATTTTTTTATCTTTGACTGTTCACGATGGTCTAGGCTTGGAAAAAAATAAAAGAGAGAAAGATGGCAAGTAAAATATCTGAAATGCTTTGTTACAGAAGGTTGATTAGATAAGTTGAGTAGATAAGGTCACCAGCAAGAGAAGCTATATGGTATACCATAAAGAAAAGAAAAAAGAAAGGACGAAATGTAACACATCTCAAGAATATCTTAAGACGATGGCCCTTTGTAGATTATTACCGTTGGATACTATTTTAGTAGATAGAGTACGAGGAGAAGGATTTAAAAAAATATGTTCAGATTAAGAAAAATTGCGTGCAAAGCAAAGAAGTTGAGAGGGGTTAGGTTTACAAAGGCTTATATACAGATTTGAATATTTTATATATTGTCCTCTCGTCTAGTCATACGCCGACAGTCCAACAATTCCGCTTTGCTGATCATTGAATTTGTAACACTTACCTTTGTTCTCGAAAAGGGAAAACAGAAGCTAATAAATTCCATAAAAAGACCTTTAATGCGGCGACAATTGTTTCTGTCGCTTTCAATCGAGCTGTTATTTTGGTTGTCTGTGAAATGAGGATAAGGGTTTATTGATTTTCGGATTGTTTTTAGCATAGGGACAGTGGTGTCGAAACATAAAATTTATTATATTACAAGGCTATTTCGATGATTCATTGATGACGACTCATATGATCTCTTATTAAAAAATACGTATGTAGTCCCCTGGCCATCTATCATTAATGTCATTGAAGGTAAATTGCTCTACTTAGCTATGAAAGATTGAACAATTTAAAAATAATCAAAAAACTTCTGACAGTAAAAATAAATCTTTACATATATCGATTACCTGATTATATTTATTTCATCCTTGAAAATATGTTACATGAAATAAAAATGTGATAAGAGATAAAGAAAAGTTATTGAATATACAAAAGCTTGCACATTATATCTACTATTTATGTTAAGTATGATTGGTACAGTACAAAAATAACATTGTTTGACGTTTTTCTTTCCTATAGTCTAGCTTTCACACTACCAAGATTGTGCAGAAAAAACTTAAGAAGTTGCAGGAGCAGAACCAGAAACAAAAACCTCATATAAGGTTGGTAAATAAAGAGTCGGAGGAGAAGAAGACGTCAAGGTTTCAAAACTAAAGCAAAGAATGGGCGACATTCCACTCACGCGTCCGCCCACATTTTTTTATTTTGGTTAGGAGTGTTTCCTTGTCATAACCTTATTAGACAGCTGAATTTGTTGAAAGAATTCTAGATGCCTTAATTTGATGTAGGGTGGAATCTGAACTCAGCCAATTCTAACCTAACCATCCATGTCTTCAGGAAATACTTCCTTACGTCTATGTTACTTTTAAATAACTTCTATTAAAAGGTTCTTTTTGCTTGTGTTCTACCCTTTTTCACCTTTTACACAATTTTTAATTGTGTAAATTGCGTTAATTAAGTAACATTTTGTACTGACTTATAATTCATTTCCTTACAGTCATACATCCGTTTTTAGATACTTTATTAGGTACTCATACCCCAATTCTTAAAATTTGCACATTCGTTCATCCATTAGATTATGTATCTTGTAAATTATGTTTGTTTCTGACTTAATGGCTACATCTCCACCCAAGCCAAATCATTTATATTTCGATATTTTGTATCTTGACTTCTGCATTAGGCTTTTTCACTAGTTGCCTTGACCTTTTAGCTGAAATTTGCAATAGAAAACCTCAAAAATGCAATAAACTTTCTAACATTAGCGTGAAGTATGAATTTTGTCACCAAATATCCACACCTTTGTGACATACAACTGGAATAAGTATCTCGAATTTCATAGCGAATCCCAGATTATTGCCCTTGACATTTCCAAGGTTTTCCCCTCTCCTCCCAACCTCAAATCCTTTAAATTCCGTATCATTACAGTATATTTCCCTTCTCTTTAGACCCCCACGGTACGTGTAGTACTTAGGCTTGAAGTCTACGTGGACTGTCCAGATTAAAAAAGTAAGTATACTTTTGCCTAAATACACTCTATTGAAGTCGAATGCATAAAAACTATTGTCCTGTTTTCTAACGTGATAATTTTTTACCGCCCCTTTAATGGACCAGGGATAAAATTTTCTGTGAAGTGAGAATATAACTATATCGATTTTTGGATTGGCGTTTAAATGGACATACTGGCGTCAAACCTATTTGAATATATGAAAGTTAATAGAGCAAGAAAAGTACCTTTGGCTTAATGACAACATTCTGTTTACGGAAGCAGTTTTATTCGACTAAAATTTAAGGTATAAAGGTTATTATTATGCTTTCTAGTCGTAGGTATCGTCAGTTAATCGCAGGAAAATGAATTTGAATGAATCAGAAATAGTTTAAACATGAAAAAAGAAAGTGCAATTTTAAGCTAAAATTAAGTTCCAAAATTTAAAAATGCCAAAACGTTATCAGAGGGGGGAAATAACTTAGAAACAGCTATTATTTTTTAAACAATAAAATCACTGTAGACTTGTGAAATTAATAAAAAAAATAAGATTGATTTTAAGTTCATTTGTTTAAGACGCCGATTCAAATTTCTTCTTTTCACAACATGTTTACCTAATTCAAGAACCCAACATAGAACAGAACAAGACATATTTTATTAAGTATTACTGATACAAGTGGTAAATACCGTTAAAAATCATGGAAAAAACTATTCAAATCCAGTTCTTATGAATTTATTTATTTTATTTGGACAATGTAATGAAATTATTGACAGAACATGTATAAAGTTTAATGAAATGTACCCAAATCTACCGCTAGTCAACCTCAGAAGATGTATACTAATCAGGAGTATTTGTGTAACACACCCATACTTAACTAAATCAAATCAAACATCAATTACCTGCCCTCTCGAAATGTGAAACGATATTTAAGGTTAGGTTTGGGGATTTTCGAAAACTGAATTTTAAACTCTGGTTTAGAGTCTGGGAAACGTAGGGAGTAGACCAATTGGAAGAGGAACAGTATTTTCGAGTTTGAAAGATATGTAAATTCAATCTTTGTAGCAGCTGATGTAGTCGCACCATAGAAGTAATGTGTTTATAATTCTACAATTTAATGGGGTCAAACAAATATGTTTTTTTAATTGCCTCAAGCTACAATTTTTTTTTATATCTTGACGAGCAAAAAAAGCAACAGCAGATAAACACTGCTATAATTTAATTTATCGCACAAAAGCTTTTACGCCAACGACTACATTAACCACATAAAACTAGAGATTCATTTTATATAAAAAATAAATTTTCTCTTCCATTCCGGTGTTTATAAAATTTTAATTATTCAAGATTAAGGGTCTCTTTTTACTTTGATAGTTTACCAAGATAAAATAAGTGGCAAAACTCAATTTAAAAAGAATAAAGAAGCTTGGAAATTTATTGCTATATTCTGAGTTATAAAACAGTTGTGATTAATTTATTTCGTAAACAACAAAACTATAAAATTAATTACATATGAAAACTAATTTATTAAGTATTTTGATAATTGCATATGTAGAATTATTTTTATTATTAATAAAACTTCTTTTATATTCTGTTATGCGTGTTAAAAATGATCTGCCTGTTTGGCCTATGTATCTTTTCGGACATGATCCACATGTTACTGATACAGACATGATCCACATGTTCACTGATCAGTTAACATGTGGATCATGTCCGAAACGATACATAAGCCAAGCAGGCAGATCATTTTTACCACGTATAACAGAACATAAAAGAAGTATTATTAGTAATAAAAATAATTCTACATATTCAAACCATCTTTTACAGAATCGACATAAATTTGGTAACAATTTTAAAATACTACATATAGGAAATGAAGGTAAAAAATTGAATTTACATAATCGGTTGAAAAATTCCGACATATTACTTAATGATCAATTAGAATTAAATAACTCACCCTTATTAAACTTATTTACCTAATAGACATGAAGCCCAGTGGGAATTCCCCATAGTAAATTAGTATAACAATAAAACCTAAATTAAAATTTTATTTATCTACCTAGATTGTTGTATTTTATGACACCTTTGTGAACTTTTAGTTTAAGATTTAGTCTGTAACAAACATCCGATGAAGCTATAGTGTAGCGATACGCGTCATGTTATAAAGTATTAACTAAAAGTGGAAATTTGGCTAAAATTGTCTATCATATGTGTATAATGGATTTCCATCAAGTAAAGGCCGACACCATTCAAAGTTTATTTATTTGTTTGTTAAAATTAATTTGCATAGTAGTAGCATCAAGATAATCTTTTCTTCGCCCGTAATAAATCAACAGATATTATTCCGGTCCACACCCATAACAGTCACCGAACAACAACCTAAAAATTTAACAGTTAAAACACACTTTTAGTGAAAGAGCTCTCAGTTAGTCGAGAATACGCAATTGGAATCATTAATGTTAGTGGCTTTTTATAGATTTTGTATCTGTTTTTAACATATTTCTAGGAATTAGAAAATAGCTCCAATTAAAGCGGCACACTTGATGAATACTTGATGAATTATTTACACTTTTATAATGAAGCAGTTTCTCGAATACTCAATTAATTAATCCTACAAGGAGTCAAAAATCGCTTCTGGGTTTATTCATAGCAGCCATTTTTCTTGGTCGCTGTTATGTCATGACCTAAAAGGCTACCAAGTAGGTAAATTCTGGTAAATCCATCACCATAAGACTTAAAAGCGTGAATATAAATTTAGAGCAATCCATATAACATATAACCAAAATAAAACTGTGAAATGAAAGTAAACTTCCAGTGTGTGAGTTTAATTGGAATGTTTAAATAAGTAGAACTTTAAAAAACGTGATTAATTTTTTTTCAAAGCAAACAAATACTTATTATTTAAATTAATCCGTATATTCCAACTAGTCTGTTTCCTGTTTTATCTAAATTAGTTTGGAACAGTGAATTTGTTTATTTAAAATTTGATTCAGATATGTTATTGGGATTTAAAATTTTACAAGAAAAAAACAATATTAGTTAAATGTCTCTGGTCATTTGTTTCAAATCATTATATCACGGCCTACTATAAAATATTATACCCTTCTCATTTAATGTAAAATTCGGAAGTTATTTCCAAAGATATATATCAACAATTATATATTTTTGAAAAGCTTATGAAAAAAGCAATCGAATGAAAACAAAATATACAGGGTGTCCCATTTATCTTTAAATTCGTTTCTTCTAGAAAAAAATTGACTACGCCACTGGATTCTACATAAAGCACCATATAATAATTAGATTTTACCTTTCTGATAAGTTAAAAAGGCAACTGAGATACGGGTGCTTGAAAATGGCACATTATTAAAAATCGCCCTGTATCTCAGAAACGAATGGGGCTATCTTTAAAGACAACCGAGATACCCTGCAAAAGTGTTGAAAATTGGACATCCTGTACAAGACACAGAGCAAAGAAGAGCCCAGCATTTACTCTAAGCGAACAACAAGGACAAAAGATACCTTGATAAGCAATAAAATTAGTAACCTCATCATGTTGCCCTTGTTTTGCATTTGCCACTGCATAGATATTCACGCTCTCTCTCTCTCTCTCTCTCTCTCTTGCACAGGGTCCGCCTATGGAAAACAGCATGGAGGTCAATATAGAGAAAAATAATCCATGTAGGCAAGGCCGTTAGTGCAGACCTGTAGCAAAATAAAATCGCGCCAAGCTGTCACTTTTAATATTAAGGTCTATTCATAAAGTTTCTTTTCGCTCTTACAGCGCTCTACATACTTAAAAAAATTATTATGCTTTCAGCGTCATGTTTACTTTATATTCATAGAATATAAAATCCTCAGAAAGGTTGAAAAATTGATTACGCAGGGTTGGCGAAAGATATAATTCCCTGATGCAATGTCAAGCTAAAAGGGAATATTTTAAAATATTGTTAAGTTTGTTTCAAACATCGCTGTGTCGATAATTATATTCCAAGGGAAATAATAAACTAAATATAAAATAATAATCTATTTAGTGTATCTTTAAGATTGTGACATTAAAGTAAAATGTCTTGCTTTTTAGTTTTATCCTATAGTTTTTTGACAATGACACCAGACTATGGGCCAAAGGCTCATTTCCAAAAAAAAATACCCCGAGAATCGCTATCGTTAAGACCGCTCTAATTTAACAGTTAAGGTTTATAACAAGGGGTACAATGACTGTTATATTAAAAGACAAAACATTTACTTTTCTTGCCTTAAAATACTGTAATGCGCACTACGCAATAACTAAAACGTCTAAACTAACTAAAAAAAACGTAACTTATGAACGACATGTTCTCTTTCTAAGAAACCAAAAGGAAGCAGCAAAAATTGATGCTTATGTCACTGTGCTTTAAGATTAAAGCGCTACATATATTCTAGGAATCACAGACGCACAAGTTAAAGATCGGTTATTAAGGACAAAAGATCTAACTCTAACTAAAGCTTTAGAGATATACTGTGCTGCAGAAAGAACAAAGTTTCAGTTAGACGAAATAAGTGGAAAAAATTCGACTATTATCGATGGGGCTTCTGTAAATAGAATTAAAAATTCTAACAAACAAAGGTACAAAACAAAAAATCCTCAGCAAGATAATACATGGCAACAAGATAAGTCTTCCGTCTTGATCTAGACATCAGGTATTTCCTTTACAACAATATTTCCTTTCTAACACAAAAATTAAGTGCTAGTGCGCGAGTTCAAGTGTCCTTTAAATTTAATTATTACCAGTGCAGTAACTTCCACGAAAAAAATAAGTGCGTGGTTTTTGGTCAAATTTGCATGCAGTGCAAATGGCCGGATCACTTTGCCAAAATGTGTAGGTCCATTAATAATATTAACATGCAAGGAAATAAACAAGATTGTGAGTATGCTTCATCTGATGATATTTAAATTGATTGCAAAACTTATTATGTTAACATTGTAAGTAAAAATGACTGGAAAGCTGAAATTAAAGTTCATTATAAATCTTGGACCGACCCATCTGAGTTATAAACAAACACGCCGATTTCAAAAAAAATCTCAGTTTTAATAGACTAGATACAGATGATGAGAATTCTGGTTCTGACAATAGAAATAATAGTCCCTTATTGAATGAAACTAATAAGGGATGGACGCCACTGCACACGAGGTTTGGTAGAAATATTAAACAGCCTCAACGTTTGCAAGTTACATGGTGGTGCCCTTATTGATTTCACTACTAGCATAAAGGAATTGATTTGTAATTTACTTAATAAGTAATTAGGTACCTACTTATAGTAATAACATAAAATTGTCTTTATTATTTATCTTACATAAGAAGGAAGATGTGATAGTTAACTATTCTTACCTTGACGTGGATTAGAAATGACCAGCATGTAGAGTAAGATAAACAATGTTTTTATATTAAATCAATTAATGCTCTGAGATTTCAGCAAGAGAAAATAAATGGCAGTTTTTCATTTAACCCTTCACACCCTTTATTTCCAAATGATTTTTTCATCTTGAAACTTATTGCTAAAATGAATTTAGTTCAACTATTTTGGAAATGAAGATTTTTCCCTTTTCTTTACAAATTTACGAAAAAAAATGCTTAAAACTTAGTTTTCTTATTCTTACATTTGTCAACTTTTATGGCAGTTTGTTCCCAAAACTTCTTTTGCTGACTTAAAGGCAGAAGTTTAATAATTTTTCGCAAGCTTTCTAATATTTTTATTTTATATTTTGACTTTAATAAATAAGTATTTCAATTTTAAAAGCATCCGCACCTCCCTGACCCTTTAACTTTCGGTAAAGTCAAGTGTCTGATAATATTATGTTCAGGAAGGGAAGTTTTCCATCGTCATGAATATAAAATAATTTTTTCACAAGCGGTTTTGCGATTAATATAAAATATTATGAAAACTGGATTATTAGAAGAAAAATATAACATTTTCCACGTGGCGTCCATCTTGGCCAACTTAATTTCATTTTGACATGGTTTTTCGGCTTTAAAATTTTTAACAATAAGTAAGTAAGTATATATATATATATATATAAGTATATGTAAGTATATTAGGTATAGCTCTTGGATGAATTAGAAAGGATTCGGTGTTCCGTATACTGTGAGCGTTTATTTGTTGTTTGTTATGAAAACATCGTACCCTAGAGGTAGAGGTCCAGTTTACGAACTGTAGGAAATACGTAATTGAATCAAGAATGGTAGTAGAAAGAGATAAAATAGCATTGGAGTGTTCGAGCTCAGAAGTGTTGCTGTCTCTGTTGGTTGCTTAGGAAATACTTCTGAACACTCGGTTACACTTATGTCTTTGTCTAATGAACTAGAAACGAAAAAGTGCGACTTATAGATTTATAAACGACTCGGAGCGACTTTAAATAAGCCTTTAGAAATAATAATAATAATAATAATAATAATAAATAGCCTTTATTTAATATTCATAATAACAATATACAAAGTAATGGAAACGGGTGGCGAGATCTCGCACAGCTACTCACCTAACCACCCTACAAGAAGAGAGAAATTCACATAGAATAAAGTAAAAGCAAAAAAAGAGAAAAACAGATTAGTAATCCTCAACACGCATATACTTAGTAAAAAAAACACAAAGAGATTAAAGGTAAAAATATGAAAAACATGAACTCAAAGCAAAAATATAATTTAGTATCAATGAAAAGAAAAAACAGCATATTAGAAGATCCTAAATTGAGAAGTGATTACACATAAAACATAAAAAGGAAAAAAAAAACAGAAAAATGAAAAACGGTTTTTAGTGCGGTAATCACCTGGGACCTGCGATCTCTGTGTGCAGTGGCAAGAATTAAGCAGATCAATTGTTCAAAAAGGGCGGAGTGATCGGAGGGAATGGTGCTACTGATCAGATGTCCGAATATAATTTTTAAAATGTTTTTTAAACATGTCAACACTTAAACAGTCCTTAACATTCGCTGGTATATTATTAAAATATTTTACAGCATTGTAGCTGAATGAGCGCTGAAATACGGCAGTTCTGTGTCTGGGGACAGAGAATAGATCACCATGGCATGTCCGTCTTCCATGTATATCAGAGGCCCTAACAAGTTTGTCAGACAGATAGCTCGGCAGCTGCGTCTCTCTTATTTTAAACACCAATGTACACAAGTGCATAACAAATCTTTGTTCCAATTTTAGCCAACCAGAATCCAAGAAACCTGGCGTGATATGGTCGAATTTTCTAATTTCGTAGCAAAACCTCAGGCAGCCATTCTAAAGCTTCTGCAAACTATACTTATCCTCGAGCAACAATGCTGGCCAAAATAGTACATCACAGTACGACAAAATTGACATAATAATCGATTCACACAGTCTTAGTTTTATTGGTACAGTTAAAATTTTTTAAAATATGTAGAGCGTTTTTAACTTACTATACCCATTCTGAAGTAAATAGGAGACATGTTTTTTGAATCTTAATTCAGAGTCAAAGTAAACTCCTAGGTTTTTACAGGAGACAGTGGCGGTTATTTTGACGTTGTTTATTTTTATATTAATGATTTTTGAAGTAATGTATTTAAAAGCTTTCTAACCTAAAGATATTATTATTTAGCAGAAAATAAAATATTTTAGGGCTTTTATTACTTTTAGTAAATCTTGTGATGCTTCTAACGTATTTTTTGTACAAAAATATAAGGTAAAATAAGATGGGGCCGATGTTTACAAATCATCCCATATCCATTCTTTATAGCTTCATATCCTGCAAGCAATTTTTAGCCAATTATTTAAAGTTTCAACGTGTATAATGATTTCATTCAGAAGACTGATTCTGTGACTTCTCGACCTCGATATTCTTTGTAAATATTGTTTTCCTAAAATAAATCATAAAATATTTTGAAACTTTTATTAATACGTTACAAAATACCTATAGAATATTAAGTTATACTTAATGTACTTATAATGTTATTGTTAAAAATTTGAAAGTTGAAAAACCCAGTCAAAATGAAATCAAGTTGGCCCTCATCGACGCCACGTAGAAAATGCCTTCTTAAAGATGTTTGCTTTTAAAATTTGTGACAAATCAATTATTTATTTGTAAGTACTTAGTTGAAACATATATTTAATGTTTTTTTTTAATTCTGACGATAATATTATTCTATATGTTATTAGGTATCCCAGTAAGCATTTTATTCTTAGCAGGGAAATGCATCATTGGCGACGTCGCTGTTAGGTCGCATTTCCTTTATGCAGTGTCAAAATGCACACAGAATATTAAGTGACGTCACAACCCGTTTGCAGTTTCGCACTAAAAAGGAATTGTGTGTTCTTTTACACGATGTAGGAATTGCATTCACGCACAAGGCATTGTTACATAAGTGGGAATAATTTCCCAAGAATGCTCATCTGGAAGAAACATTAACTATAAAAAAAGAACAATTATTTCTAACTTATGTATAGAACTTCACATTTTCCCTTTTAAACTAGTAGTGGAATTTGTGGCATACATAATAACTGATCTGAGGCAGATATTATTAGTCAATTGTGTCGGCAATGTGTTGTTAGAAAATTGACAAGTCAAGGCACAAGTACCGAAACAATTCCTGAATTTACCCTTAAATGTGACGTGTCACGATGCTTCACTTCCCACATATAAAAGACACATAAAGGTTACAGTTTCGACACATGCATTTTTGGTTAGGCACATAGATCCAAAACGATTACGTATTTATTTCTTAAGTGAGACCAAATTTTGCTCACTGGGATAGTATAACTTCCTAAGCAAAAATCTCAAGGCTCAAGATTTAAATTAGTTACTTCTTTTCCTTAACAAAAAGTTGTGCCGAGTTAAGTACCTAATTCTTTTAACATTAACAAGCACTACCTATACACGCGAAATTTTTGTTATTTGCAATCACCTTTTTATGAAACCGGCAAAAAATTACCAATTCCAATTGTAAAGTAGCAATAAAATTTTAAATAAGCTGCAATAAAAGCGCACTATAACCGGTGCAATAATACACGTTTTTTTTTCGTAACAATGATTTTCGTCAAATAATAACTAAAATTACAGTATAACCATCAAAAAGCATGCATCATACGGATCAATGGATTAATGAAAATTACTTTATTAGTCACCAATCAATGATTTATTAAGGATTTCGAGAGAAATTGTGGTCGTGCCATTGGGGTCGCGGTTACAATTTCGAAAACAACAATTTCGAATCTTTTTTTTCGAAAGTACTTTGTTCGAGAAAATTTTATTCGAAAGACATTTTGTTCGAAAGAATATTGTTCGAAAGTTAATTTGTTCGAAAGCATATTGTTAGAACGGCATTTTGTTCGAAAAAATATACATCAATGAAAACTGAGCAAACCTGAACACCTTTTTGCTCAGGTTTGCTTGGGTGTATACAACTTTTTGCTCAGATTTTGTCCAACTGTTAAAATTTGTCGGAAAAACGATTTATAAATTTGGCAAGAAAGTACCATAGAAACTAGTACCTGTTTTTTTTCGAACAAAATGCCGTTCTAACAATATGCTTTCGAACAAATTAATTTTCGAACAATATGCTTTCAAACAAAATGTCTTTCGAACAAAATGTCTTTCGAATAAAATGTTCTCGAACAAAGTGCTTTCGAAAAAAAAGATTCGAAATTGTTGTTTTCGAAATTGTAACCGCGACCCGTGCCATTGTTAATAAGTAGTCATTAAAAACTTATGAATTATTCTGTTCTCTGACGTTGCTTGGTTTCCTAATGATTTTTATCTTGTAATCCAACAAACGAAGGTGTTATAAAAGTTTAGGTAGACTGCTGCTTTTTTGAAAAAAAGGGATAGATTTTGACGTTCGGAGAACACACCAGTACTACTTTGTGCAAAGCTCTTTTAATAGGGCGGGAAAAAGATCCGTAAGGGGTTGGAAAATGGGTTTATGTGTCGATAATTCCGACTTTAACGTTCAGATTCACTAAAAAGGTTTAAGAATTATTAGTACTGGTTTAAATAAAAATATTCTAGTTGATCAGTTAGGTTTTAACTCCCTAGCGTCACCCCTCAAGGGGGTTGAAAAAGTTAAATTACATAAAAAGTAGAATTAACCAATAAGATACACCTAAAACTTAGTGCCTATCTGTACTAATAGCAAAGATATTTGCCCATACTAAGACTTTTTGGACACCATAAATAGGTACATCTTTTTCTTTTGCATATTATTAGTAAAGAGGAAAATATTGAATCCGATACAATACGATCGTAAAATAGAATCCAAGGGCATTGTTGCATGATTGTGACACTTGACATTTCCGGCGTTGCCAGTTGCAGTTCTATTTACGGCAAAATAAAGTTATCTTTGAACAAGAGCGGGACAAAAGCGGGACTGTGGCGCCAAAATCGGGACAGAAGGTCACTTTATGTATGTGTAGTGTGTCTTTTATCCTAGCTACGCCACTGATTCCTACAGTTGTCAGTTTAAAACTTATGGTTGTCAAATTAGACCGATCTAGCGTTAGAGAATCTGGCCGTTAATTTTTTTTTCATTTTAATGAACAACGTTATACTTCTCAGAAGACAACAGCAACGTGATTTTACCATAGCTTTTTAATACTGGATAAACATAGGATGATCAGAGCAAAAAACTAATTAAAATAATATATCAGAGATTTTAACTACTTATTAATCGTAATGGGTTTTTACATCAATCTGTAGAAAAATACCGGATTTCGCAATGCAAATTATATTATTTAAAGTTGACGTGTTTATTTTTAATGTGTAATTATTTATGCTAAGATCATGTCGCATAGTGGGTCAACGTATAATATTTTGTATTAGAGTAGTGTAGTAAAACAATTTATACGGTTTTAATGTTATTGTGACCTTTAAAGGTTATTTGAAAAACAAAAGCCGTTTTTAAAAACATTTTAACATTGACAAATGAAAAAAGTTTTTCTTTTGGTAGGTAATTTGGGAATGCTGCAGAAAAACCAGATAATGTGCGTGTACTTTTAATATAGATTTCTTTAAAAATAAAGACATTGCAACCCAAGTTCTTGTACTTGGGGGTTAAATACAATATCAAATCTATAACTATTTCAGATTCAGCCACGAATCTTTGAAGTCTGAATCAGGCCCAATCCCCATTGATTTGTTTTTTAAATATTATTGTTGCTTAGTTATTTTTACAAAAGAAACAAAATTAGGCGAAGTATCACTCTACCGTCTGGTAGGTGAAGAAGCGCAGGGAAGGGTGTAAAATAATTTGACGTCAAAACCGTCCTGTTCACGCCGGTTAAAGGCCGAGTGAGATCGGATAATCTCGTAGGATGGAGGCGCCGTTTCACACTCCCCAGTCGGTAGGTAACAAAAAAGCAGCATAGGATAGCGCGAAACCAAGGGTTGATGGCCCTTGGCGGCGCATGCTCTAGTTGTCGTGTTACTGAGGACCGTGGTTCGGAGCCCACGTTAAACTGTAGGTTCCGGGGTGGACCGACCTTAGACCACATCATCAGGTGTATAAGTATTTTGCATGGTAATTTTAACACTCCATGTTTTCTTTTGTTCTCCGTTGCCAAACTATTTTCATTTTCGAAATATTCCAATATGTATAAAATGATCCAAAATTTGTTATTTCGTCATTTGATTTATGAAACCTCAACATTTTTTTCTTATTCCCTTTCAACTTCGGTATAATCCGTTTATGATCGGTGAAACAAAGAATTGGTATTCATTGCATACAAATATTTTCTTAAGTCAATTTTGATGAGCAAAGCAAAAGCGTTTTCTAATTTCAGAAATGCTTTACAGCACTTATAATTATGCGGAATACATAAAAATTAGCCAAGTAGAACGAATTTATTACGAAGTCAAGGAATTGGTAGTTTTTGCAACTTGAACGATATAATAATAAGGTGCAGTATCTAATAGAGAATTATAGACAAACTTAACCATAGAAATGTAAGCATTCTTCTCTATTAGGCCGTTTTATATTTCTATTTTGTTAGATGATTACTTGAATAGTGATAAAGTGCATGTGATTCGGCACGAAAATCAAGTGCCTTTGGTTCTTCTTTTAATATTACCTTTTAATGTTTGAATATTATTATTAATCTTTACTTTATAAGCTGCTATTGCTGTTGTAACTTTGAACTGTTTTTTTTTATCAGACACAGTCCACATAAGCTTCTAGACTAGTCACATATCTACTCTAACTTTTGAAGAATTACGAATTTTAATCCGTTTGCCTGCTTTATGTTTTCCGATGTCAATGATGTATGTCTGACATAATTTATTCCAAGCCTGTTGAGTCCTGGATCTTCGATAAGAACAATAGAAGAGAGTTTCGTCACCCTTTAAGTCGTATATACATTTAAAGTTATCTCCAAGGACTGTAATTTGAAGTTCTTTGCAGTGAGAGATGGAAATTTATTTGTAGGATATGCCTATCTTATTTTTCAACTTTTACTGCAATACTCGCGAAGTTATGCAAAAGTAGGTCTTGTAACTCCTTTTTCCCATTACCAATACCCATACCTTTCCGTGTTGCATGAAGTCCTCAGCTGCTTTATGTATTCGACTTAAATTTTAGAATTGCCCATGTGTTAGTATGGCCATGGTCAAACAGAGGTAACTACACTACAAAGCAGTATATTCTTCCTCTTGAAAAACTGGTGCATGCATTTGTGTCGCATAAAATGTGTCGTAGTTCCTGACCCCTGTTTCTGTGCTGATATTTTTTTCAAAGCTGGCTCTTTTGTCTTGTTTCAGTTCTTTAAATCACTAGGACTAGGAATTATCTCATTCTGGGATAACAAGTCTGCTTGCAAGAGGCGATGTCAGCAGCTTCGTATGAAGTTTTCCAGTTTCAAATCTATTGAATCACCCACAACACAACCGATGTTAGTTTGTTAGTCGATTGGTATGAACATAAGTGTGTGTGGCTCTGAACCAGTGTTTGCATTAACAATAACAGAATTTTAGAAATTAGAATAAATAACAATTCAAGTAATATCACAATAAAACACTGAATATGGACACGCCGGACATTATCATCAGTAATAAAACCAACCTTCACTTTTCCAATAAAAGTTCTTGTGTTTCAAATCTTGGCATCATCCATAAATTTCCAAACTAAGAAATTATTAGGGTCTAACTAATGGACAATACGATTACCGCAGCTGAAATAAGATAAAGTACGTTATTTGGAGCTATACAATGGTCCGCAGTTATTGCGTTAAATTTTGGGTTTTAATCAATTTGTTGAATGAATAGCTAAAGTAATTGGTTTAAAAATGGACCTGTGCTTTTGTGCCTTTAAAGATAATGCATTAGGGTGTATCATGGTTAATATTTCTTCTTTAACTTAAAGTGATTTAAAGGACTGGTGGTTGGGAGGGGAAGGGAAAATATCTGCAGGCAGTCCGCTCCATAATCTTGAGACCTTCGGTATGAGTGAGCCAGCAAAGTGGGATGTTTTAGGCTTTTACAGCTGGACAGTAAATGGATGCATCCGTAACGCGCCTCTTGTTGTTCTGGTAGGAACAGTCAAGGGAGAAATTATAGCAATAATACAGAGCAAAATCCGTGGAAGTATAGGTAGAAAAGGGATAAATCCCAAACAGCGAAGCGATGAGCGGGAGAAAAGGGAGTTTCTTGATAGGACTGGGTCATTGATATGGGAACAATATCCTAGGTCTTATTTGGGAAATATAGAGAGTGTGTAAGTTAGAAGGGGAGAAGTATTTTCTGGCTCAAAAGAGAAAACCAAGGTTTTTAGCTGATGATGTGTCTAGTGAAGTAATGTTATTGTGCCAGTTGAGATTACGTTAGAAAGCAATGCCAACATGTAGCGTTTTATTGTTCTGTAGGGCTTGGATATTCATGTGGATAGGGGGTAAGTGTTTTCGGATTTTGTCCATGACGGGGACACAGGGGGTAAGGCTGAGTATTGGAGGTATTGAACTGAACAAGGTTTTTGGCACCCCAGTCTAGGATTAATTGAAGATCCTGGAGAAAGGGACAGGTGCATCGATCTGTATCTATTATCTCGTACTTGATTAGAGACTAGTCTGGAAAAATGATTGTTGAATCGTCAGCGTAACTGTGGATTGAATTGGTAGTTGAAAATAGCAGGATATTGGCTTGGTGCCAGGACTGAATCTTGGGTATGCAAGCACTGATAGGATTGAAGCTAGATGAGTGACCATCCACCACGACAGATATGCGCCGATTAGAGAGAACCTACCGATACAGGTACATAGTTTGGGAGGAAGACCGTATGAAGGTAGTTTGTTGACGACACTTTTTAAACAAACAGAAAAAGTCACTTGAAGTATATGTACATATTGTAGATATTATTAAAGAGTATATAAAGTAGAAAATTATTTTTAGGATAAATATATAAAAATAGGCTTTAAGATAAGATTTACTTTTTTCAACCAGACTCTAACCCAACACACAATAACCTAATTTTAAGCACTGTTTATTTAGATAAAGTAATTTGATTTGTACTACAATAGACCATTAATTAAGATTCTAATCAATATCAAAATAATTTTCGTGAAAAGCATTCTACATTTTGATACTAAAAATCATTGAAATGCAAATCAAGTAAGTAACGGATTAGGGCTATAGGTGTCATTTTATTATTTTTATTATACACTCTAATTGTAAGCAATCAACATCTACTTCGAGTTTAATTCTTTCAATTCTCGTTTTTTCCTAAGAATTCGTCTAAACAGGATACACTTTAGCCAATACTGATCCATCGTGATAAATCTCAAAATGCCTATGGTAATAATTTTCAGCAGGAGAGCTGCTTCCTGCCCCGTAATAGCAGTTGCTTGGTGCGTTTAGGGTCTGGACCCTCTATTAACTGCTTTGGTTTATTTCATGTTGGCTGCAGAAAAATGTATATTCTATCTGTTCCATTTTACTTTGGCATCTTGTACTGCACTTTGGCATACCAAGATCAATTTCTTGCAATATTTTCGTCCGTTTTCTCGATTTCCTTCGCGGTACCCACTGCAAATTTTTTGCCAAAGCTATTAGTTCCTCTTGGTTTTTCACAATCCTGTATCAAAGACTGCCTTTTTATCTGTTTTTAGCTGTTTTTTAGCCGTACCGTATTTTTATCCTGTACTCAGGTATTAGTGACACTGCTTCCTTTTTTTGACTCGAGGTATCTAGGATATTTTCTTCTGCTAAGAAGACTATGTTGTTCTTAAAGCTAATTACTGATTATTTTCCTATTACACTAAACAGCAAAATTGAACTATGCATTATAATTATAATTATTATCCAATAACGATGTACTAAATACAAATTTGATAATACCACGGGCCGTATAAAAAGTCTTAATATAGGCAAGTATCTTTGCTATTAGTAAAGATAGAGATACAAAATGTTAGGTGTATCTTATTAGTCAATCAATCTACTTTTATATGTAACTTAGCTTTTCCAAACCCCTTAAGACTAAACGCTAGAGAGTTGAGGTCAAAAATGCAACCCTATGCCGTGTGGTAGGTACCTCACTCACTCAAATCCCTTCAAAAAAGAAGCTTTTTACCGGAAACCTGGCGTCCGTATCTGAATTCGTTTTTAAATGGCAAGCCTTTAAAAATTATAAAGTTAAATGCCTTTATTTCTTTTATTACTTTTAAAAGTTTTTTAAAATGACCTCCATGAACTTCTTGACAGTGATGAAGTAGTCGATTTTGGAACTCTGCCAAAAAGTAACACCTGCGATCCTCAAAAATGTAAAAAGTGAGTTCCAAAGTCGTTTTTGAAACTCGAGAATATCAGGTGTTACTTCTTGGCAGAGTTCCAAAATAGACTTTGTTACTGCCAAGAGGTTCATGGTGGTCATTTTAAACAACTTTTAAAGCAATAAGGGAAACAAAAGGACTTAAATTTAATTTTTTTACGATTTTTAATTTTTATAGGCTTGCCATTTAAAAACGAAATACGGACCTCCGGTTTGCGGTAGAATGTTTCTTTTTTGAAGACCTTTGAAATTAAGTACCAGACGGCACAGAGTTGCATTAAAAATTTTTACCTGGGCATTAGACTACATTTTAAAAAGAATGCTCACAATGGCGCTTGAGAAACAGGTTGTTGTCAATAAGAATAAATTTACTTCCCCCATTTTCATATAGATTTTTTTCGGGAACTGCGACGCTGTATGTGAGAAATGTGAAATCGTTCTCTTCACATCTTATTCATTGCTTCAGACTTATTGTTCACAACTTTCTGAAAATGTTCCAGTTTAAGTATAATCATTTAGCAAAAGATATGAATTAGTATCAGTATTTCAAAAGATAATAAATATGGAGTATCTTGAAAACACCCAAATATTTGTTGCATCTTATTGTCACTTTCGCAATCAGCGTCTGTAAATTTAAAAGATATACACTGTAAATCAATGATAAAAAACTGAAGTACAAATTGGTTGCCCAGTGTCAGCTGAACTTTTGTTTTCCTTTTACCAATATAGTTTAAAAATAATCTGAATGATACACCACATTTTTAAACCTCAACAAATAAAATTATTTATAAATATGATAAATAAAATGCGAATTGTTTGATATAATTAATTAAAGCAATGAAAGAAGTCTACTTGTCAGGGCTACATATAAATAAATATAAAATTGAGAATAATTTCTCTAAACCACCTCAAGATACCTTATACTATAAGGGTTTGAACAAATCATGGTAAAACAGCTATTCTCCGGGCTATATGCCCGTATGTTCGTTTATCCTGTACTGATGAGAACTAAGAGTTCGAAACTGGTATGCAGGTAACGACATCCTAACTAAAGAAAAAGCTTCCTTTTTCCTGGTAGTTTCTTGCAGTCAAACCAAGTATTTTGTTGTCTAACAGTGTTAGTCAAAATACGGCAAATTTTGGTATGTAATCCAGCGCTCGGAGGGGCATATAGCCCGGAGAATAGCTGTTTTACCATGATTTGTTCAAACCCTTATAGTATACGGTATCTTCAGGTGGTTTAGAGAAATTATTCTCAATTTTAAGTATTTATTTATAATTAATTAAATTATGAACCCTATATACACCTAAATTTTTGCAAACTTTTTTTCGCAAACTTCAAATAAAAGCTCACGGTGCCTCCCTTAAGATGTTATATTCCAGAAGTTTTGAAGTTGCAGGATTAATTGGGTCCTACTAATTGGCAACACCGCTAATTCAGATAAAGTACTTTGCTGTGGGCCACAATGGACTGGGATTATTGCATTAAATTTAGATTAAATTTAGGATTGTAATCAATTTTTCGAGCTAACAAATCGCTTTTAAATAATCTGTTTTTTAATGGTTTGTAAAATCTAATTAGGGAGTTAAAAGTTTGCGTTAAAACATTTAAAAAAATGATACTGTTCAGATTAAAAATTATAATGAAGTCTACTTGCCAGGGGTACAGGGTTATTCATTATATTTTGACTCCCACCTACAGCTCTTATTACGAGTTATAAAAAAAAACTTTAAATACAAAAGTTTTAGGTTTTTTCGCGTAGTATCTTTTGGTAATAGCGGAAATAAAAAATGGACTTTACAACATTGAAAAAATTAATTGAGTCATATGTTTTTAAATGGAGCACCCTGTATATTATTAGCTCAAATGAAAGATCTCTTTGTTCTGATTTCAAATATATATAATTTGTTGGCATTTGGTTCAGCCACTTTTGAAATATTTGAGTTTAAAGAAAATACTTTATTTAAACTACAACAATACCTACGTTTTCGAGGAAACTTGATTTATATTAAAGCAACAAATCTCCAATTGTGGAAAAATAAGTTATAAACTCAAATATTTCAAAAGTGACTGAACCAAATGCCAACAAACTATATCTATTTGAAATCAGAACAAAGAGATCTTTCATTTGAGCTAATAATATACAGGGTGTTCCATTTAAAAAAATATGACTCAATTAATTTTTTCAATGTTGTAAAGTCGATTTTTTATTTCCGCTATTACCAAAAGATACTACGTAAAAAAACTTAACACTTTTGTATTTAAAGTTTTTTTCTATAACTTGTAATAAGAGCTGTAGGTGGGAGTCAAAATATAATGAATAACCCTGTACATAGAAATATGAAAAAATTGAGAATCAATTCTCTAACCACCTGAAAATTCCTTATATAATAAGGATTTCAACAAATAATGGTAAAACAGCTATTCTCCGGGCTATATGCCCCTCCGAGCGCTGAATTACATACCAAAATTTGCCGTATTTTCTTCTAACACAGTTAGATAAGAAAATACTAACGTTTCGAATGCAAGAAACTACCAGGAAGAAGGAAGCTTTTTCTTTAGTTAGAATATCGTCACCTGCAGACCGGTTTCGAACTCGTTGGTTCTCATCAGTACAGGATAGACGAACATACCAAGGAAGGTTTCCATCGGACGACGAATGCCAGCTTGTTGCAAATTTAGTGGAACTCCTAGAGCCTGTAAAACTAACTGTAGATGATTTATGTAATCGGGATAATATGAATCTATAAAAATAAGATTCGATTTTGAGGGACTGTAGAGAGATCTCCAGCTAAGATAGATTAACCAAATCGCGTTAAAATTCATGCTTGAATGAACTTCAAAAGACCCCAATCGCTTTATCATCAAGTTTAGAAAGCTCTCTCAAACTCCAAATTAAACAACGCCGGACAATTTTTGCCAATATACAGGGTGTTTCATAATTGAATGCTGATCCTTAAGGGTGATAATCCTTGGATGATTTTAAGAAAAATTCTTTATATGAACATAGGTCCGCAACAGCTTTATTTCTGAGATACAGGGTGTTGAAATTTAAGAAAAAAATTAGTTTTTCTTCAATATCTCTAAAACCGCTTTGTATTTTTGTTTTAAATTTTGGTAGGTGCAAAGTACGCTTAAAAATACGTTTTCTTCAGGATAAAGGTTTTTTTAATTTTCGTCAGTGGCGTCCCTGTTAACATGCCCTGCAATATTTTTAATCAAAAAAATTATACGCCACTGTTTTTTTTTAAATAAATGTTATTTTTATAATTTCCTTCTATCTTCTCATAAAAATGGTCTCTTGACTTTTTTTTATCCGGCGTACGGTTTTCGAAATAAAGTTCATTCATTTGCTTGTCCCTATGTGATTTTATCTAGTAGTCTCAATTTCACAATTTGTGGTAACCTAAGCATCTAGGCTCGATTTTTATATTTTATAGTAACTATTATTTAGTTCTAGTAATTAAAGCCGTTAAAGAGTGGGATTATTTTGTAGGCTAGAAACATCTAGTATGCTAACAACACATTTCGTTGTTTTATAAACGCAAACAGTTAATTTAATTTTGGTATATTTTGTCCAAAATGGTTAAGTTTTTACAAATAAAAAATGTATTTTTATGCGTGCTTATTATTAGAACTAAATAATAGTTAGTTACTATAAAATATAAAAATTTAGCCTAGATGCTTTGGTTACCACAAATTGCGAAATTGAGACTACAAGAAAAAAATCACAAGCAAATGAATGAACTTTATTTCGAAAACCGTACGCCGGATAAAAAAAAGTCAAGAGACCATTTTTATGAGAAGATAGAAGGCAATTATAAAAATAACATTTATTTAAAAAAAAACAGTGGCGTATCATTTTTTTGATTAAAAATATTGCAGGGCATGTTAACAGGGACGCCACTGATGAAAATTAAAAAAACCTTTATCCTGAAGAAAATGTATTTTTAAGCGTACTTTGCACCTACCAAAATTTAAAACAAAAATACAAAGCGGTTTTAGAGATATTGAAGAAAAACAGATTTTTTTCTTAAATTTCAACACCCTGTATCTCAGAAATAAAGCTGTTGCGGACCTATGTTCATATAAAGAATTTTTCTTAAAATAGTCCAAGGATTATCACCCTTAAGGATCAGCATTCAATTATGAAACACCCTGTATTTGCATATTTGAAATCTCCTAGTAGCAGTGAAACAGATAACCTCTTCAATAATTAAAATTATGGAAAGATTTAGCGGCCAAAACACTGAACATAGTGCGATAGGTGATAGCACTATCAGGTTTTATTTACCATTTTACAAAATTTCAACCCACCTGAATATTGAACTGTTTCGTTTTTTAAGTACATTTTAGGCCCTTCTTGTTCACATACCTTCTGTTTTGCTTTGAACGGGTCAAATATGATCTCTCGAAGAAATACTGAATTTTTTGCAATCCAAAAAATAGAAATGTCGCCAAGGATCCATCTAATTAATGCATTAATGCTTGCATTCTAATCAATTTTTATGTTCAATAAACAAATTAATTTCAAAACATAATCCTCGGAGGTTTTAAAAATCTAATTAAAGGAGTTCGAGATGATACGTTTACGTAAAAATATTTTCGAAATATTGTTGATAGCCACTCTATCGGTTTAATAAAATATCTTTATTAATTTGTTAACATTATTATTTATAAAGTATTGCTGATAAATCTGAATATATAATAACATGACAACAATAATAATTGAACTTTTTTTGTTACTTTAAATTTTAATAGTTGTAAGCGAGACAAACATAACAAACTATTAAAAGTATTGAGATTTTAGGAATATAGTATTATTAATTTAAAACGTGCGTCAAGCAGTCTTTGTCATACTAGCGATCTATTATGAGAAATCTTATTCAATGAATCTGATGTGATAGAAATTCTATTGTCAAAGCCCTTTTATTCGTTGTCTGGAGCAAAAGCTTCTTTAGATCGATTAAGTTGACATTTGAAATGTATGTGTAAAATTGCTACTCCATTTCTTGAAAACTTATGAAAAATTGTAAGAACTTATATATGTCTGAACTTTTTTTTCGAGGCATATTTACTTTTGATTATTAGCTTCGAGTATTAAATTAACAAAATAATAGTTTTTCCGATTCTTTTTCGTGATTTTTCTGGGATATTTCTATATTATTTTTTTCACACACAAATGCCATTTATTTCTCTACAAGTGGTTTTTCCAAATTAAACAAAGCACAAACATTATATTTTGTCAGTTTTTGAAAATGTTCTGGAAAACAAGATCTGCAAGCTGAACCTGAACTTAAAAAACAGTTATGAACTATGAGTTTGTAGTCCCAATAAAAAATCATTACATTTTCTCACCCCATTCGTTTATTTACATATCAATATTGTTTTATTTTACCTGTCAATTTCTTGAGTACAAATTGGAGTCTTTGAACTAACTCAGCGATTCGAAACCGCCCAGCACTAGATAACCTTTAATTTTAAACAATCCTATTTACCAGTCAAAAAAAAAACTATTCTCTCCGAAATCAACGAAGCGATATATAATTAATTAATCTTTTTGTCTCTGTCGATTCATCTTCTGCACATTTAAGATCACTGTAAATTACCAACGAGACACCCGTTGTATTCACGGTCAAACTGAACTCACTAAGATATATATTTTTAAAACATCTCAAGCTAATCTGTATTTACCAAACAACAATGTAAAACATTATGCTATCGAACGAAATTATTTTAAAATAATAAGATATTGTATTTATCTCTGATAATACAAGAATTGAAAAAGTATGATTAGAAGCCATATCATAAAACAAAAAAGCGCATAGAACAACAAATTATTATCATTAATAAAATTATATCATGTTTTAAATTTTTAATTAGCCTATTCTCAGAAATATTTTATAGTTTTCGGAAAATAGAAATTACCCACATACATTCAGTCTGGGTAGGGGTATTTATCTTTAGAAAATTACCATGTGCAAAAAATCCCTTAAATTTCTGAGAATCGTAATATTAGATAATGGATTTATAACCACTATAAAACCGTTGCATTTAATATTTCATAATAAACACATATCCTGTACTTTTGTTTTTTAATATAGAATTTTTATATTTAACTAGCTTGCGTCCGCGACTTCGTCTGCGGTATAAAAATTTTACTCCATTACAAACTTTCGACCTACATTTCACCCCCTTAGGGGTTGATTTATTAAAAACTGTAGAACACGTGTTTAAACATTTATTTTTTTAGAGTACTTCTACAAGGTTTCGAATTAATAGGACCATCTAATTTTTTTTCTCCATACAAAGTTTGAACTCCTGTTCAACCCCTTAGGGAGGGTTAATTTTGAAAAATCCCTTCTTAGTGAGTCTCTACTTTATAAAATAATAAAACTAGTGACCACATTTCGTATTTATAGCTTCAGCGGTTTCGGCTTGGCGATAATGAATCAGATAGTCAGTCAGTAAGTCAGGACATGTTATTTTATGTATGTACGACGTACGTATATAGATTTACGAGAGCCACAGAACTGGTGGTCTTGATCCAAGGACCTCCTTGCGACTCCGATCTTGTGGACAGTAGGTAAATAAATTGCAATAAATAATTTTGTCCAGCTAGCTTGGTCTGATCGACACACTGTGAGTCGGCGCAATGGGGGTGTAGGTTTTTTTTGTTAAAAAAATGCCGAAAGTCAAAGTGAAACCAAATCCTTCATAATCACTAAGCTGACTAGTAAAGATCTTATATTAGCTCTGTTCGTAGAGGAATCACAAACCGATCAGCGCCAATCAAATTTTAGGTATTTGGTAACGTGACAGTTTGCCGACTGGTTTCCAGTAATTTCATTGGCTCTAACTGGTTTGTGACTCTTGTGCGAACAGGGCTATTAAATCTACCTTTAAATAATAAAGAAACCTAAGCGATCATCTAACTGGCTAAAAATATAATTGCATCGATACAGTTTGACTGGGCCTGAACAAATTTAGTATTAAGAATTAGAGAACATATCGATATCAATCAGCGAAATGCCAGCTGGGGGTGGGAAACCTTCCATTATTACAGGGAAAGCCAATAGAATTCATTCACTCAGGCCACTACTGCACTGAAAGCCTCATTTTAAATCCTGGTTTTTACAAACTTAAGTGAATGTGAATTTAGGAATTTTGCGAATTTTTCTAATATTTTTAGGATAAATGATTTTGCAGGAAATTTTGAGAAGATGATTAGCAGTTCTAGTATCCTATCTGTTAAAATTTGAATTTGTTTTAAAGCAACTTCTTTTTTGTGTATTTCAAAACAAACTTTGGAAAATATATACCTATATTAGATAGTGTCAAAAAATTATCACATAAGAAAATTAGCTAAGTCTCTTGCAGCAAATTTGCGAAAACCCTAATTACATAAGCAAAAAACGAGCTTCTGAGAACCACTTTTGACTAAAGTTGTTCACCTTTTAAATAGTGGGTCCTATTATTTAAAACCGGAACCACGCCTTAGAACGGTGACAATACCACCAAAAATTGAGGTTGATGCAATTTAACTGTTACCATCAGTGATACAAGATAATTTGAACAAGAGAAAAATCCTAAATAAAATTAGGTAATAAGGAGATAGTTACAAATAGAAGCAAAAGAACGGCAATTAAAATACTAGTTATGAAATGCGCTTAACAGAAGCAGTGGAAGATGATTATTAATAATTAATACTTAAAACTTGTCGTTTGAAAGTACTATTAAATTTTTTTCCATAGTCTTAAATCATTTAGGTAATTTTTTATACACACAAAGAGAAATTTTTAAAAATTCTCTAAAAAATTTACTCAAGTGAAGTAATACGAAATCCAACTAAGCCTATAACTTTTACTTAACTTTTAGGCCTCAACAAGATCGTGTAATTTCAAAAGATTTTATTTACAGAGAAAATTCAAATATTGTTCGAGAAGTCTTAGAAAAAAGTTCCATTAATTACAAAGTTTCTTAAAGTGCGAAAAATCATCCCTTAGTATAAAGAATTCTAGGTATTTTCGCTGCGGTATTTACCAGTGCGGCGTGATCAGTCCTATTGCTATTTTTATTATTTGTCGGTCCGTTGGGTTATCGTGTTACGTGTGTCTTTCTTAATTTCATCCTAAACGAGTAGTCACAGGGTTTTTAGTTTGACGCCGTTCCTCTGTGCTTGTGGTTGGTGCAGTTACTAAATTGTGTGATATTATGGACATAAAGAAGCTTCTAAAGAATTAGAAAATGCCTGACTGACACTTTAAAGTTATTTCACTATTTATATGTATGAGAGTAAGTAGGTCTAAAATCAAACGTCCCACTTATTAGTACAAGAAAATATATATGCATTTAGATTGCCGCTTCTCTTTAAATCGATGACCAGTTTACTAATTATTATACAGGGTGAGTATTTTAAAGTGTGACAAGGCGACATCTCGAAAGGGCAAATAAAAAAAATTGTTTCCATACGTAGTTTATAAGTGAATTCGAATTTTATCAACAACAGTACCTCATCTTGTTAAAATTCCAAAGCTACCTCCACCCTTCAAAATAGAGAAAGGGGGTAAATGTCAAAAATATGTCCCCCATCTATCTATTAATTCACCAAAATTTCACTAAAATCATTTAAACTGTTTTCGAGATATCGCCTTCTAAAACTCACCCTGTAAATTAAATTGAAATAAAGTAGGGTAGACCGGGGTCAAAAGTAACATCTCAAATATCTTCATAAACGTAATAGATATGCATGCGCTAATTTGTCAAAGATTCCGCCTATTCAGGTGCTAAACTCCCATTAGTACCATTACCGGCTCCATGAAACACAGTTGTGCGTATAGAGCCATTTAAATTTTTTATATCAAAAAGTAACTTTTTTCGAGTTCGCTTTTATTGTGATAAAGTGCAGAAAAAGCCATGTAGGTACAATTTATCGTACTAGACAGTTTTGATTGGGTATTTTGTTATTGTATAGGCATAATTTTGTACCGTGTTGTTGTGTTTTTTGCTTAAAAATTGTAATACAAATTTGCAAGTACAGTCGGGGACGGTTGTAACAAGGCAACTCGGGGACGGTTGTAACGTTACAACCGACCCCGTTGTAGTACAGATAATATAGTTTTTTATTGCTTTTTTTAAGAATGCCCCGTACGAAGAAAAGGAAGACACCGTGGTACGAAAGATATAACCTTTTACGAACCAGCATATAAAGAAGTTACTAATGGGAATCTCTCTATTAAATCATAAGCAAGACAATATGAATTATGCCACGTGTCATTGACAAGATACAAGAAGAAACTCGAAGCCCCCAATGAAAATTTACCAGTGTCCATGATTGTCCTATATAAATATTTTATTATATCCCCAATTTTAAGCATAGTCCTACAATAAATGTGGTGTTACAACCGACCCCCCTTGGTGTTACAACTGACACTGGGTGGGGGCGGTTTTAACAAATTACATCACTTTAATTTTTAGTTACCTGTGAGGTTTTTACTTTGTTCAGCCCTAAAATATCACTTACATAATAAAGGTAACTAATTACCTTAACTATAGCCATACAAATAGTATTTCCAATTCTAATAGTTTTTTCATAATTAAATACTAAAGTCAGAATGTTACAACCGACCCCGGTCTACCCTACTAAAAGGGTTTTATGTTAAGTACACCATTCTCCTATTAGGAGAAAATCTGGTCAGATATGGGTTTTCTCTTGAAAGAAATATTTTTTGAACAATATCAACGACAAGATTTACTTATTTCAAAGTAATTTTCTTTAACTTATGTAATCGTTTCGTTTTTTTGCGTGTTGTCTAAATATCCAAAAGCTAAGACAGGCAATCGCTGAAAAACGCTAGGACCACCCTCCCTTTAGTACAGATCTAGTGTCAAGTGACTATTTTTTATATTTACTCTGGGTCTTAAAGAAAGAAGATTTTAGCATCAATGATATGTTTTTACTCGTTTTTTTTTTATCTAAGACATTTCACGTAGACTTCAAGCCTAAGTACTAACGTACCGTGGGTGTCTGAAGAGAAGGGAAATGTAGTCTATTAACACGGGATTTGAAGGATTGGAGGTTGGGACGGGAAGGGAAAACACCTGCAGGCAATTCGTTCCATAATCTGGAGACCCTAGATATGAATGAGAGAGAGAAGTGGTCTGTTCTAGGCTTTTGTAGCTGGATAGTAAAGGGATGCATACGTAGCGCGCCTCTTGTTGTTCTGTTAGGGACATTCAAGGGGGGAATAATACTGGCTAGTTCTTCAGAGCAAAATCCGTGGAAGTAGCGGTAGAAAAGGGATAAATCCCCTACAGCGCGGCGATGAGCGAGAGAAGGGAGTTTTCTCGTGAGGGCTGGGTTATTGATAAGTCGAATGGCTCTCTCTTTTGGAAATAGTATAATATAAGTGGAGATTATAAGGAAAAATACAAAAGATTTTTTTAATCACCAAATCTTTTTTTTTCGTTTGACTCGAAATAAATTGATGATAAAATGATGATACGTTTTGAGTAAATTGGAAAAGAGAACTACAAATTTTACTCGGCAAAATGGTAGATGGAAAATAAAATAAACTCTATAATTGGTAAAACCAGCAATATTTTAGTTCTTAAAATTAACAGACGGTTAAAAAATGGTATTTCACACTTGGTTTGGCCCAAGTAATAATGACTATCAGACTGAGAGTTAAATATAGTGTTTCCAAGTCAGGTCTGAGATTTTGTATTCCAAAGATTCCGCTAATTGGGTGCAAAAATTCGATATTATTGATTTGTCTCAAAAGTTATTAAAGTGTAAATTGGCAATATTATGAAATAAATAAGTGCAAACTGTCTTATCGTTCAGCTCTCATTACAAAATGTTAAGGTACTTGTTCTATCAAAGGACTTTTCAATTATTTATAAGCCTGCTGCTTTTCAGTCGCTAATTTTCTCATAATGGCAGAGATGCCTCTTTAATAAAGACGGTACTTAAAAATGGCAAATTAAACAGTTTAAATATTAAATATTATTTTATTTCTGTTAGATCCTATTTTGCCCACTCACCAGTTATCTTCGTAGTTCAGATGCTTCCCATATTTGCGTATACGCGAATAAAGTAACAAAACATTAACGTCACACGGTCAAGCACCTTGCATAAAACGTTACGGTAAGAAAACATTACAGATTCATTTGAAATAATATATAGGAAGGCAAAATACTTGCAGTAGGTATCTTGACATTTTTTTTTATCTTGAAACAATATTTGCTCTTTGAATTTAACAATAATAGACAAGCCTATGTCAGAACAAAAGGATGATATTTAAATAAAGTGCGAGCATATCACAAAAGATTTGCAAGGGACCAAACTGTAGTTAACGACTGAAATAAAATCTATTTCTTATCAAATTTTCACAAACCTGATTACATAGATAATCAAAATTTTTTATACAAATAAACATTGGCGTTTACAGTTGCTAGAAAGTATAAAATAGCTATTTGTATCACTTGTACATTATATAGGGCTTTAAAAGGAAGAGTCCAATCAAGCCCTATTATGTACGTGTGTCATACAAGATTGTATGTACGAATTTATGAAACCCATCCTGACCAAGGGGTTGAAGGTAGGGGTTTGAGTATGTAATCGAAAAATTTCCCCCTCGAAAAGAAAATCGACGTGTCCGAGCGTTTTTTTTTCATAACTAATAGTGAATACCAAAAAGGCCGACGTTTCGTTTTCGTTTGGCCACCCTGTATGTGTTAAATTAAATCCTAAGCCGAAGTACAAGATTTCACAAAGAAATTTATATATTAAAAGTACTGAGTTTTATCACATTTGTTAAAGTCCTAACTATTCTCTCACACTTTAACCAGAGTACTGGTTTCTACATATTAAACAATAATGACACCAATGGACATCTCTGCCAATGTATTTATTAAATGAAGCAATTATTTAATTTAAAATACTTCTAATTAAAACGCAATCTACTGAACAAAGGATTTTTATAGTCCAGTGTTATAGGGATGGCCAAGTATCATAACACTACATTATGGAACAATTTAGCGAGAAATTTGTAGGAATCCAAATAACTAAAATGACAATCTACAACATAATAAAAAAGTTCCAAAGAACAAAGAACTGGTTTGGTTTTGAATCTAAAGAAGAAGAAAAAGAAGGAGGAGAAGAAGAAGAAATATGACTAAAAGGATGCTGCCATAGTTTTAGTTCTTTAGTATGTTAGAGAAACTCCTGTGATATCCCCTAGAAATCGTGCTAAACATCTTCTAAAAGTAGTGAAAAATCTCATATTCAGATGAACTAAAAAATTCCGTTCAAACCCCACTTTATCCCAAGATTGGAAGAGGAAGATACAGCAACAATACTAAATTTTTGTTTATGGGTGGGAGACAAAATTTTAAGAGAAAATATACATTTTTATAAATTATGTTTCCTGATGAATGTACTGTTTCTACTAATGGACTTGTAGCAACCTAGAATATCAGGTACTGGTCTCGAGAAAACCCCAAATTTAGAGCACTAAGGCGATGACAATATTTTACAAAAATAAACATGTGGTGTGCCATATCTGTCCATGGCATTATAGGCCCACATTTTTTTTTATTAACATCAGCAATAGAATATCTTACTTAGAAATGCTGGATACATTTTTTAGCGATGAACTCAAAAAATTTGTCATTAATTTCCGCCAAAAAAACTTATTTTCAACAAGATGGTTGTCCAGCACATTGCACTCGTGAGGTAATAGAATGGCCTCACCGCAGATTTGGTCTAAGGTGAATTGGTAGAAATACTAGAAATGGCTCAATTTTGTGCCCCCCAAGAAGCCCCGACTTAACGTTGACCGATATGTTTCTATGGTGCCGTTTAAAACAAATTGTTTATGCCACTTCAATACCAAATAATATTGACGAGCTAAAGGGCAGAATTATCCCAGAAAAATTAATTTAAAACATATTTTATATTTGTTCTTTTGGAAGAAAATGATAACCAAGGTATGCTTACTCTTACGCAAAATAACGTTTTCGTATTTTTTATGCTCCCTGTATAAAAAATTAACGTACATCTTATTGATTTTACAAGCAAAAACTTTTATTAGCAGTGACATTTTTACTTATCTTGCAAAATTTGGTTCACTTGTCCTCTAAACCTCATCCGCAGACATACTAGCCGACTAGAAAAAACTTTTTTATGAGTGGAAGTTAAGTTTTTATTATTTTGTTTTCTAAATAAACGAGTTTGGTAGTATTTTAAAAACGAAACTTTAAAATGTCAAACTTATATTTACTTTTTATTTAGAGATTGCTGATAGACGCTTTTCTTGAGAGCCCTTACATTGAAAAGTGAAGAGAATGTGGGAGAAAGAGAAATACTTATAATTCTGACTATTTCTGTTGAGAAAAGAAAATGCTTTCTTTATCTGAGAAATAAATAAAATAATAGGAACTTGAAGTGGGTTTATTTTTTTTATAATTATATCCAGTTTTTAGAAAATTCGTTACTTACCAAATTAAAAGGTTAAGTGTATACCTTCTAACTGGACCATAAGCCATAGATAAGTGCCCTGTATTTATTTGTTCCACAAGATGTAAATTTTAAACTTTTTACTTTTTAATTATTATTTACTTTCAGAACACCCTTAGAGCTAAGAATTAGATAAAACACTAAATTGGATCTGATTACTACTCTTAAAACCTGGTTAAAACTCAAAAGTTTTGACTTGTTTGTGGAAAGTTTGAAAGTAAAAGTTAAATTTCCACCCCCTCAAAATAAAATATATGTTTACAAACTATCCCTTCAGACCAAGCAAACTTACGACTAAAAATGCCTAATATAGTGCCACAAACTGAAAACATTAAAAAAAAATCAAACTTACTTTATATAATTTTAAAACGCATTAATACTTCTCACAACAAATGTTTATTTCTATTAAATCCACAATTGCATTCACCAAAACCAACTAATTAATTAGTGTTTAACTCATCAACTTAGTATATTGTTTGGTAGTACCGTATATATCAAGTACGTCCGCGATACGACCACCAGTGAAACTGAATAACAGTCTCAAAAAGAATTCGTGCTTTCCCGTTACATTGGTGAATGGCTGGCTTGCCCGCAAAAATCTAGGTCGACGCAAAGTAATATGTAGTTTGGGGTGCCCCAAGGCTCAAGCAGGGGCCTCTTAAAATGTGCCTAAATAAGATTAAGGTGTTCACTTTTTTGGACATGAAAAATAAGGTTAAAAAGGTAGCATTTGACCTATTTTTACTTTCCGACGACAGTCTTGAGTCTACATATTCATGCTCTGCTGGTACAGTGCTTTACAGTGTAGCAAGTAAGGTCCGTGAAGTTAGCGAACCATATACGGGTGCAAATTCTGAAAATGTATCCACCATTTAGCACCCAATTTGCACCATTTTGCACCGTCATTACCAACTTGATTCATCTTCTCAGTATCGATAAATTTTGAATTCCTTTTTTGGTTCGCCAACTTCACACCAGCGCACCATTTTTGTGAATATTAACCTTGTGTTAAAAATAAATAGCTTGGGATTTAGCACCTTCTTTGCACCATTTTGCACCTTCATTACTGATTTGATTCAGCTTCTCATTATCGAGAAATTTTGATTCCCCTTTTGGTTCGCCAACTTCACGCCGGCGAACAATTCTTGGAAATTTTACCCTTGTGCAAAAAATAAATAGCTTGACATTTAGCACCGATTTTGCACCATTTTGCACCATAAGTGTTGAAACAATTAGGATCTGAAATAAAAACACGGATTCTAATGGCATTGGCCACTATACGGCATATATTCGAAGGCTTGACACTATGTGGGAATTATATGATGATTTGAAAAATGATGTTTGTAATGTCAAAAAAGATACACTTGTCAATCCCCATTGTTTATTTTACACCATTTAAAAACTTCCACAAAATTGACAAAAATTCTGTGTAGACACCAAGAGATGCGCGTTATATTTCTACTATTGACTACTCCGTTTAGCAGAAAAAATGTTTAAAACTGAAAGAATTATTTTTATTTTTTAAATTTTCATTAATTTTTTGTAAGCTCTATTCTTTATGAAGTTATTGCAAAAAATATATTTTTGTTTATTTTACTAATATTATGTGTTTTCCTTTTAATAGGGTGATAGGTATATACTATATACTATATTTCGCCTAAAAGGTGTATAGTACTATATTCGCAATCAGAGTCACAGATATTAGGTTTTTCCCTAAAAACCTAATATCTAAAAACTATAATTTATATTTTATTATTTTTATTAAAAGTAACCCCGACAAATCCACGTCCAGCCTTGCTACTTTTATACCAACCTCGGTCATCAACTCTGCTTGATTAAAACAATATCGAACCAAAAGGGGAATCAAAATTTCTCGATAATGAGAAGCTGAATCAAATCAGTAATGAAGGTGCAAAATGGTGCAAAGAAGGTGCTAAATCCCAAGCTATTTATTTTTAACACAAGGTTAATATTCACAAAAATGGTGCGCTGGTGTGAAGTTGGCGAACCAAAAAAGGAATTCAAAATTTATCGATACTGAGAAGATGAATCAAGTTGGTAATGACGGTGCAAAATGGTGCAAATTGGGTGCTAAATGGTGGATACATTTTCAGAATTTGCACCCGTATATGGTTCGCTAACTTCACGGACCTTAGCAAGTACCTATGTATTCGTGCAGAATTTTAAGTTCCGATTTTCGGTGTACTTTTACATTTTAAGATGTGCTCAAGTTGTTTTGACTATTTTTAGAATGACGAATGGATATTGTGTGTGATTGTGTGGGTGTTCAAAATTGCGCCGAGACAGATACGGGAATTTGACGCAAATTAATCTGTAGAGTCAAATTCAATCGTGTCAGGTACAAGGTACACAGGACTTTAGTTTGGGCTCAAGAGCTCAATGTGCCTAAATGAGACTGAGGTGTTCAGCTTTTTGGACATAGAAGGTTAAAAAGGTAGAATTTTACCAATATTTACTTCCCGATGACAGTCTACAAGTCTACATGTAGTATATGCTCGCTGATACATACTCTGCTAATATATGCTCTACTGTGAAGTTCCGGTTTTCGGCGTATTTTTTTATTATTATTAACACGCTTTTATTAGCTTGACCTGTAACTTCCTAACATTGTAAGCAAATCTTACAACTCAGTTTTCACCTACTTCTATTTGTCGTATCGATTTGAAACTTTGCACACTTATGCAATTCTGGTGACAAGACAATAATATTGTACCATCGAGCCAGTGTCGTACCTAAGAGGGGCTGTTAGGCTGTCAGCCCCGCCCCTAGTTCATAGGACCTTTGGCGTTTCTTTGTTTTATTTCTAAAAGAATACTAATTCACCTCCATTGTAAACTGCCCCCTCCCCGCCCAAATATGCTAGGTATGCATAGAGGTTGTAAGATGATTTGACTTGTCTCAATGAGTCTTCTAGTTACATATTGTGACCAGGAGGGTCTGATGATGGAAGAGGGAGGCTGTTGTGGGAACTTCCTAATTGATAATAAACAGTAAATCACCCACTTCTAATTTTCGTATCGATTTGAAACTTAGCACACTTATGCCATTCTGGTGACCATACAAAAATAGGGTATCATCGGCTTGTATAATTATGGAGGCGGGAGGTGGTTATAGGAACCCTGCAATGCCTAACAGTAAGTTCATCGAAATGAAGAGGATGCGTGCACAAGAATCAGATCAATGAGCTATATTTTTGGTCTCACATACTAAATTAAAAAGTATAAGGTATTATTTTAGACTTTTAAGTAAGGACAACGCAATGAATATAAAACTAAAATGCAGTAAAAGTAAAATAAATTAAGTTTAAAAAACTAAAAAACACTTAATAATGCGCCTAAATAGGATTGAGGTATTCAATTTTTGGACATGAGAAATTAGTAATAAAAAGGTATTTAATTGCTCTTCGAATTCAAACATAATCTACATAGTATATAATAATATGCTATGCTGTGTAAAAAAAGTTATGAATATGTGCAGATTTTGACTTCCGGTTTTTAATATAGCTTTACGTTTAAGGTGTTCTGAAGCCGATTTGGTTATTTTTAATATAACGTGTATTGTGTATGTGTGCTGAGGAATGCGCCGAAACAGACGCAAAAATCTAGGCCGACACAAAGCAGTGTAGTGGTGCCCTAAGGCTCCAGCAGGGGTTTCCTAATCCTGTGCCTAAATGAGACTGAGGTGTTCACTTTTTTGAACATGCATGGGAAAATAAGGTTATAAAGGTAAAATCTGACCTATTTTTACGTTTTCAGCAGCCCGTGACAGGCATTGTAGGCAAGAAAAATGGACAAAATAAAATGTAATGGCAATTTAATACTGGTAATTAATTTCAGTGAAACCTTTTTCTAATGTCTTTCAAAATAATTCCCGTTTTCGATGCGAGAAACGTTTTGTTCAAGTTTGTCAATTTTTGCTTTTAAGTCCGCAGCCATATTTACACACGTCTATTTTTGTTAGTATTTTAGCTGTTCTTGTATTAAAAGCAAATCCCTTTTTGATAATAACTGTGTAGTTTTAATGTTATATTTGAACAGAACGTAGTAAAAATGCTACGTTATCGTCACAGAAATTGTTAGGGGGTCATGTCTCCAGATAGTTGTGGTTGTGGCTTTTTGATGAGTCCCAACACGGACAAATCAAATCTACTATTGAATACCTGACCCGTATTTGATTGGACGAATAGTGCATACACATGAGATGTTGTATGTATATATACAGGGTGAGTTTTTTTAAAGTGTTACAAGGCGAGATCTAGAAAGCGGTTTAAAATATTTTTATGGAATTTTGGTGAGTTAATAGAGAGATGGGGAGACATATTTAAACATTTTTTTGACATTTACCCCCTCTCTCGATTTTAAGGGGTTGGCTGAAATCTTAAATGGGATGATGTACTTTTGTTTATAAAATTCATAACTACTTAAAAAAGTACGTACTTTTTAATTGTTTATTAAAAACAGAAATGTTAGTTTACACTCAGATGACTTTCTGCTTCTTAGTCGGTAAAACTGTAATCAAAATTAAATTATTTGATTTGTTTTATTTTAAGAAATTTCAATCTTTTGAAATTGTTCTATGATCTTATTTATATATATATATATATATATATATATATATATATATATATATATATATATATATATGTATATATATATATATATATATATATATATATATATATATATATATATATATATATATATATATATATAATATATATATATATATATATATATATATATATATATATATATATATATATATATAACCCAGAAGTTAAAGTACATAGCATACCATACCGTTTCTGAAACTGAATACTGTCCGACTTGTCGATCTAAGGAACTTTGCGTTAGGATTTATTGTTTCCGCATCCACCCAACTTGCCTGATCTGGCACCCGGCGACTGCCGTCTATTTCCTATACTACCCTAACGAGTTTTAAATTTAAAAAATTCCAATCACTTTGGTTTTTTATTTATTATGTCATTTTTAAACAATACTTCTTTTCCATACTGCCGGGTAATGGTGATACATTTTATTATTTCCTTATTAAGCAAGATTCTAAATGGGTGGCATTTTTTACTATGTAAATTTAGATCAAGGACTAAATATTGGATAGGCAATTAAGAATGTATTTAACATGTTTTTCTATTATCTAAATTTCTAAACCAATCCCTCTTTCTCACATTTCAATCAAACCAAATCTCGTTTTCTAATAACCTTTAAAAAAACTCGGTTGCCTTCGAACGAACCCATTAAATACAGTTAAAATGTTTATTATTCATGGTATACAGGGTGGCTAACTATTTAAGAAAATGTTAGAACTTTGTGTTTGTTAATCATTTCTTATTACCTGTATTCATGGTAGTACCCGGTAGTACCCGCGGCTCCCCCTAGAGGAACAAATATATTTCGCAACCTGTTAAACAAGAAACACACGAATAATTTTACACAAAAATGCATTTATTTTCAAATTAACACATAATGAATAACATCCAACATAATTACGCCAAAAATGTCTCCACACAATGGTATTTAAAGCAATATTTTTATGGTGCTTCCAATTCTAATATTTAGTACAATTACCATTCGCCTTAATTAAAGCTCTTAGCTTATTTGGCATACTTAGAACAGGTTTCCTGGTCACTTCTTTAGGAATATTTTCCCATTCTTCGATGATGGTCCTTTTGAGTTGTTCTTTGCTGAAAGTTTCATTTTTGCGTACACGGCGTTTCAACTCTTCCCACAAATGCTCTATGGGGTTGATGTCTGGTGACTGAGGCGGTGTGTGAAGTTGTATTGGTATATTATACAACTTGAGATTTGTTTATTTTCAGCATTATCCTCCGTAAAATGGAAAGTAGTGAGTTTTTCTTCTTGGTCTTGATCTATTGATTCTAGGTCGTGAGCTATAATTGCATAAATCCTATGTTTTGTTATGTTTTGTTTGCTTTGATTACTTGCTGCGTTATCGTACGCACATCAACGCATCTAAAGAAACAGCTCAATAATTCGTTTACTAAACGTTTATTACTTCATTAGTATGAAAAACGCTGCTGCCTGGGATTCCCTGGCTCGTTTTCGACGACGTGGCGTGCGGCGCGATCGGGAATTTTATGAACTTACCAAGAGAAATATTTTCGCTCTCGAGAATATTCTCTCCTCACATCTGTAGTAACGCATGACCCATTTCCGAACTCATAACATTTTTCGCATGAGTTAGTTTGCATTACTTAATTTTGGCCCCTTGGGGTGAGTACACAGAAAGATTGCTCCGAAACGTTTACAGTACTCACTACACATATTACAAAACTAATGATTATCTCACGACTGTAAATGCACTGGCTCTTTACCGTTACTGCGTATTAGCTTTTCCCACCCCCTACTAATCTGAGAAGGAATTAGTCTAACCATTCCTGAACCTTCCAAGAACTCAAGCCAACGCATTTGCGTTTCTATAATCTAGTTTTAGCAAATATATTTTATCAAACATCGAACGATCCATCAGTCCGTTCTTAAAATATTACTACTCTGAAATACATTAACTTAACCGGTGACGTCAATGACATATTGCGAATAAATTAGGTGATGTTTTCCACTAATAGCTGAAAAACTCATCCTTACATAAGGGAAGATACTGACGGAAAGGTCAGGAGAATGATGAAAGACTGTTTTTTGATTTTTTTTTTGGAAACAATACCTATATCATTAAAAGTTTATCGCTGAGATTCACTTAAAAGGTTTAAACTTAGTATTTCTGCAATAGTTGTTCTCATTGTTAATACCTCGTCATTAAAATCCTATTATACTGCGATTTGATCAGATTTACAGATGATTTTCATCTTGTAACTGTTGCAAAAATAAATGTATTACTATTATTGTGGGAAATATAACCTAAACTAGAGTTCTGTTTCTATCACCTTCGACACTTTCCATCCTTGATTTTATCCAAAAGAGAGCCATTGGATTCATCAGTGCCCCAGTCCTCCCTTCTTTCGCTCATGGCCGCGCTGTTGGGGATTTATTCCTTTTCTACCAATACTTCCACGGATTTTGCTCCGAAGAACTAGCCGCTAACATTCCCCCTTGACTGTTCCTAACAGAATAACAAGAGGCGCGTTACGTATGCATCCCGTTACTGTCCAGTTACAAAAGACTAGAACATCCCACTTCTCTCGCTCAATTATATCTAGGATCTCCCGATTATGGAACAAATTGCCTGCAGATGTTTTCTCTTCCCCTCCCATCCTCCTGTCCTTTAATTCCCGTGTCAGTATATTACATTTCGCTTCTCTAGAGACGCCCACGTGGGCTAGCTCTGGCTGTGTACCGTTGTCAAACGTGGTTAACCAAATGCGGTAAACCAATGGTAACATTGGTTTCTGAATGAACCGGTTTTACTACGGAACGCAGATCGGTCGTTTCTGTTAGATTTCTGTTTATTTTTATGGATATCGACTCAACCTAAAACATACCTCTCCTCCTGCTTCCAACATTTTAAAACAGATAATTTTTAGCAATTGTGAAAAAATAAATTTAACTTTAAACAAAAAAGCAAAACATAAACAACAAAATGATATGACAAACCGGAAAACCAGCGGGGAAGTATCGGTTCCTTCGGTGAGATTAATGATAGATATTTTTCAGGAACCGCGTTCCCAATCTTACCAACTTTTCAGGTTACCGATACTTACGGGACACAAAACCGTAACCGAGGTTGACAACGGTACACACCCTCAGATAATATAATATAGTAAAATATGCCACCGATTCAGAATCGGTTTGTATGTATTCCGTTCGTTTGGTTCGATTCCGAGAAGTAAATTCACAGTACAGAACTTAAATTGCCTTATTCATACACTTGCCACTTTAAACCCTTGACTGTCAAACTAGACTGGTTTTAGTGATAGTTAATCTCGCCTTGTATATCATTAAAAGCATTCTTGTATGTGAATGTAAGTGTTGAAAGAAACAATAGCAGTGGTTTGCTGAAAATATAAATTAATATGAAAGAAACCCTATCCATTAACTTTCAACAAATGATTTGTTAGTGCTACCTATAGTTAATTATCCCAACCTATTGCAGCACAATATTTGTTAAAAAAAAATTTTATTATCTAAACCAAGCACATTTTTGCCCACCCTATAAAAGCAATACGCCCGTATCTTTGCATCAGATCAGATTTACTTACAGCACCACACCTAACTTTATTATGAAAACCATGCAGATCAGGATACATTATAAAGAGTCAATTAATAAAGGGTATAGTGAAAAAAAACTATCTTGTCTTGGCATAACAATCAGGTTCATTGTCGTTGCATGGGCTTGTTGATTATTTGTCTTGAGAAATGGAGAAATGTCAAGTATAGTATGCCTCCGCCGTTGGTTGTAGTAAAAATATTCATTCTACGTCATCAGCAAAGAAAAATCATCTAACTGAACATTTTGTACCCACCGATAAAAATTGCTGCCCCCCCCCCCCCTTATCACCAAGAGGATCGCCCTAAAAAAATCAGAAAAAAATCATGAACATCGAGAATTAGGTGTAGATTGAACCAAAATTATCGGGATGGAAAAATTCTAGCGTATCAATTGTTATAACCCATTTAATTGCTTATTTCCTTATAACTGCTGAACCATTGGTTTTAGAGAAAGTTTTTCGCCAAAAAATATTTCTTACGATGTAAGTTACAACTTTTATCCTTACACGTTTTTCATTGCTCCGCGCATACGCGATGTGATACGGCGTTGGTGCCGTCGGTCGGTAGCGGGTAGCGTGGCAGATGGGCGGAGATCGGGCGGCCGAGGTTTTGCTCAGGTTAAGTGGGGGGCAGATGGCACAGAACACTAATTGTGCAAGTATACTTGACCGCATTTTTTTTTATATAGAGAGATAATGATATATTATTGTTTTGCTTTAACCGATTGAAAATGATGGTCACAATTGCACCTATTTCTGTTTTGTGTTAAATTAAATAAAAAAATATACACAAAAAACACGTTCGGTCAAATAATACGAATTTGTTTATTTTGTTTCTAACTAAATTTTGTATTTAATTTTATTGTGTTTTTCTAATATTGGCATTAATACATTTTTCATTAGTTTTATTCAGGGTTAAAAAGTGGCAGATAATGCAGCAAAAACCTATATAATTCATATTTAACCAATTTATTTGTATAATATTTGTTTAATTGTTATAAACAATCTGATGACGCTTACTGAAACAAAACTCATTAATTTTAAGATTTTATTATCCTTAATTTTCCTATAAAAGTGTGTCAAAAAGTTTGCAAAAGATTTAATTGAAAAGGCCCTTGAAATTATTGCTTAACGAGGGGATTCTTCTTTAAATTAGGATTTATTAAGAGTATCTGAAATGGAGTGAAATATTCTGTAAACATTTATTAAGATTTTTAAACGATGCAATAAAATCTCCCTTTTTATAAATTAGAAAGCAAGTTTAAACGTTTGTATACAAGGGCGAACATCACAAAATTGAAAAGACACAAAGGTGCTGTGAAGCTTTTTTGAGGAAACTTGAACTAGGAATGGAACTGGTAGTAGAACAACAGCTGGATATGCTTGTATTTTTTCTCGGGGGTAATCTAAAATTTTCATAAAAACGTTTTTCGTGAATAGAAGGCTGTGACTTTGTATTTGAACATATCTTTTAATTATAAATAACTTTTCTTCATAATGTTTTTCTGTATTTTCGAAATAAGGGTATTTTTTTTATTTTTTGGCCTGCCCTGTAGGCTGACTTGAAGCTGTTCAAAGTGCATCTGATAGGGTTACTGGACATGCACGAACTTTTGGCCGTATTTATATTTTGGTTGTGCAACTAATAAAAAAATTCCCTTTTGTTGCACACTTAATGGACCACACCATATATATATATATATATATATATATATATATATATATATATATATATATATATATATATATATATACATATATATATATATATATATATATATATATATATATATATATATATATAATTTTATTTTTATTTCTTAAAACCATTTATTTTATGTTATATGTTTTTCGTTTTTTTCTTGGGTATAGGTTTTGATATAAAAAATTAAAACAACTATTTGCCTGACGGTTCGCTCATCTTGGCGAGCTTTATCAAAGGTTTATTTATATTTTTTCCAACTTAAATGAACCTTTGATTAAGCTCGCCCAGATGAGCGAAACGTCAGGCAAATAGTTGTTTTAATTTTTTACATCAAAACCTATACCCAAGAAAACATATAATATAAAATATAATATATATATATATATATATATATATATATATATATATATATATATATATTCTATACGTCTGTCAAATATTATATTATTAATTTATTATATTGTGGATATTAATAAACTTTGCTCAGGTTTTCTTAAGGTTAAGTAATTTGGCGTTTGAAGTATTGAGAATTGGACATTTTATTGTAAACACAGTATACTTTTTTAAGGAAAAGGATACATGATGTAATTTGTATAAAAATGTAGTACGTTATTGTTTTACAAAAATATTTAATATAGTAACAAAGGTTACCAATGAGGTCTATAATGTCTTACTTCAGTTTATCAAATTGCATTAATAAATAATTTATTTTTAATTTAATAACAAGAATTATGCGTAAACTTGTGAAACATAAAGTGTAAGCGTACGTTCTATGGCCTTTAAGAATTTTTTTTTCTAATTCCGGTTAAGTTAGGTAAATAAGCAGCAATATATTGTAGGTTTTTAAGAAAGAAAATTTTATTTTTATTTATAATTTTCTACCTGGTAATCTAAAACCATAATAAATTGACGTTCCATATAATTAGAAATGGATTCAATTTTTGGTAATAAAAGAATTATTAAATGTTGATTGTTTCTCTCTTTTGGAGCGTGAAATCAGCAATGCGATTTTAAACACTTGAGAGGCAACAAAAATGTTTTCAAAGTAAAATCGACATTGGTACATGATTCTTTTTCCAGATAGATGATATAACAGTGTTTCGCTTAATTGATTTTATTATATCGGTATTATCGGTTTTACATTAATAAAATGATTCTTAATGTTCGATTAAACAGACTTTTTAAAGGATAATATTATTTTAATTTAATATTTAGAATGAAGTAGTTTATTTGTGACAGTGGTAGAAAGACGTTGTATTCAGGTGATTGACGAAAATTTCGAAAACTGAAAATCCGTTAATAAAGTTTCTAACCAAAGAAGGCGTGTCACCAACAGAAATTAAAAACCGAATGGACGGTATTTGGAGGCTTTTTCCATCACTTGCAATAAGAAAATACAGGTCCAGGTTGTTCCGTTGAGAACGAGAATCGTTAGAAGACGATCCACGTGAAGGAGGCCCGTAATAGTGACTACTTCTGGCTACTGGTAAAAATGTTCCCACCGACCGACAACTAAAGGGAAAAGAAATAGCGGCATTCCGAAAACAAGTGGATCCTTGGACGAGCATTTGAAGATGACAAAAATTAGTGCAAGGTGGTGCCTCAGATTTCCAGTTCGGTTCAATATCAGTGACGGTCTTGAGCATTATGAAAAGTTTTTCGGAGCTTTGCCTTGAAGACAAAAATGGAGTAATAGAATCTACTGTAATGGGGGATAAAATTATGATCCTTTACTACGATACGACGTCCAAAAAACCAGGCAAATGCTATTTGACTGGGAAGGTGGTATTTGCCTAAACCCTTTTTAGGCAAATAATAAAACTATTTTTTTAGTAAACCTGAGCAAACTTCAGCAAAAACTATTAGGTAACAATAAAAAATTCTAAATATTTACTTACATGGCTTTAAAATTAATAAACAATCTGAGAAGCAAAACGAATTGTAGGTACACATTAGGTAATACAATACATTAATAAGTTCATAGGCATTTGCATAAAAACGATTATTACAAATGCCATTTTTCTAGGTACCTAAATATCCGTTAAATGCAAAATTACTTTTTATAGTCGTTTGCCCAGGCAGATAGCATTTGCCTAGACAAAAGCCATTTGCCTAAAATAACTACCTAATTAGAATTTTTTATTGTTACCTAATAGTTTTTAAAAATATTTCCCACGATGTAAGGAACAACTTTTATGCTTACACGTTTTTTAAAATTTTTAATTTGGCTCAGTCGAAACGCTTCCCACTCAGCTCTGCGCATACGCGATGTGATACGGATGGGCAGAAAACGGGCGGGCGAGGTTTGCTCAGGTCAAGTGGTGGACTGATGGCACCGAACACTAATTGTGCAAGTATAGCTTGCACTTGACAGATTTTTTTACTTAATTTCTTCGTTTCTTAGTTGAAGTAACTAAAAAGTCAAACAATCTGTATGATACATCGACAAAAGGGAGATTACTTAAAGGATTAAAAGTTATTTCAGTTCCAATCTATACGGATATTTTATTACTCAAAATGCAAAATTTAAAAAAAATTACTACAGTGTTTGACCTCTCTTAAGTTTGAGATTATTTGATAATGAACTTGAAAAAATTTTTCTTCAGCTATCTTAAATACTAAGGATTCTTCTTATAAGATCAGAAACAAATCCGAAACAATAATTAATTAAAAAATTAAATAAACGTTATCTTAGACAACCTGATAAAAGAGATAAGCAAATAACAGTGCGAATAATATTTTTATGTTCAGATTAGCTCGCGCGAGGAAAAATATTTTGCTTAAATTATCTTGTGAATTAATTTGTGGTTTGGATATGCTATACAGGATGCCCAAAGTTTAAAAAACATAAAAACGTTTATATATTTTGACCATCCTCTACTTCAAAACCACAGGTCTATATTTCAAAAATGCATGGCTTCTTATACAGAATAATATAATTAAGGTGAAAAATGATTCAAAAAACTAGCTTGAGTAAACAAACATACATGCGTAATATAAAATTTTAAAATTTCCAACGTAGTGTAATAACGAGATAATTCAGGAGGTTCTTTTCAAAACATTCCACTTTTTGTCATTTTTTAGAAATTGAAAAAGTTTTGTTTTGGAGACAGGGTATTTCATTTGTATTAAAACTTCCACAGGTAAACTCCTCAATTAAAACTTTTAAAATATCACATTTTTTCAATAAAGAATTTTTAAAATTTTTGTTTAAACAAGACATTTACATCGGTGTTTACTAACATAATAGAGTTTAAGACTTTTATTTGTTTAAGTTTAAATCTAATTGATTAGGTATTTTATTTAGGTATGAACAGTTTTGCCCTGTCATTTCAATATATATATATATATATATATATATATATATATATATATATATATATATATATATATATATATATATATATATATATATATATATATATATATATATAGTTAAGTATGTTTGGAATTATCTGGAGAATATATATATATATATATATATATATATATATATATATATATATATATTATATTTATTTCTGCGATTTCCTTTATTATGAAATATGTTGGTATAAATGAATTTATTTCCATTGCATTGGTTTATTGCCATTTTTTATAAATTTGCGAAATGCAAGAAATCAATAATTCTTAGTACAAAGCTTTGTTGTCATATTCTGTTCACAGTCAATTTAAACATTTACAGCCAGATTCTCCAACGCTAGTCTGGTCTTATGTGTCAATCAAAAGTTATAAACTGACAATTGTAAGAATAAGACAACTAAGTTTTATACTATGAATTTATTTCTGAGCTTTTCGCAGATTTATAAAGAAAAGGGCAATTTTAGTAAGTACTTTCGACAATAATACAACTAAATTTATTACACCAACTCATTCCAAGATGAAAATCATTTGGAAACCAAGCAAATTGCCGAAATATCCGAATAATTCATACGTTTTTAATGACGACTTATTAACAATGACAGGACAAAATCCTGCTAAAACATAACTGATCATAATTTAAACCAGTACTAAACCTTAAACCTTTTTAGTGAATTTGAACGTTAATTGTTTCATTAGATAGTCGAGTCAATAAAGCTGAAAAATCATTTTAAAACTGCTAAATCCTCCAAAACCGATCCGATTTTGGTGTTTTTTTTTTAATGTTTATTATACATATTAGAGCCATTGATATACAATCAGAACCATAAGTGATGTGGCAGATAATTTTTTGCACTCCAAATTGAAAATTTATGAAAAAATTTTGCTGCATTTAAGTTTTTTATATGCCTATCAAGTCAGGTTTTCGAAAAAAAGATGGCTTAGGGGTTTTCGGGGCCGCTAAATACGAATACATTGTCAAAAAAGGATTGTTTTTGAAATTTTCCAAAACGTTTGTAAATATGCAGGTTTCTTGATATTCTTTGTATATCTGTTATCGAAAAATATTTTATTTAAATATTATCAGAGGTGTTTCTTGGATTACACTATTAATAGAGTTGACTTATAGAAAAAGATTCCAAAAATCGCTGATTACGAATTTCCCATCAGAATTGAGATTTTTTTGATAGATCCCTGGAAATATTTGGAGAAATGTGGAATTGGCGAAGTCTTTATTGACGAAGTCTTTTAAAATGAAACCAAATCTAGAGGATTTACGGGGTCAAAGATTACACATCTGGAAAAATGTGTATGGAATAATGATCACTGAGTTTGAGCACAAAAATGCATTTTTTTTTATTAGTCATAAACATTTCCTTACGTACAAATATACTTTAAAAATTATTCAAAACAGGAAACAAATTGGTTGGTTCCACTGAAAACAATACATGCTGGTGAGCAATAAAGACTACTCTTTCTTCAGCCACATGCAGGGCCGCATTCAGTTTTGCAAAAGCAAAAGATGATTTTCAAATTATGTGCTGCGGACTGCGTCATGCCAATTGGCAGTAGAAAATTATCTTTGTTTCATCCCGATTGCTTGAGGGATATTGACGAATTACTTTTCCACTGCTGAACTTGCAAATACACTCGTTTGAGATGTTGTTTGGCAGCATCTTCCGTTGGTGGTAGCGAGCAAAGTCGTGTACATTTATTTTTAGAGACGAAAGTGGTACATCGTTTAAATCTTATTTCATTTAAATCTTTGGGTGTCTTTGCGCCGTAGAGTGCAAGAATGCATTTTATACTAGCATTAAACAGTTGTTCTTCACCTTGATAATTCCGTCATAAAGGTTGCTCCTGCGTAATCCTTAAAAACTTTTACAATTTGACTTTTACCCTTGCTATAGAAAGCAGATCTATCCGCATTTTTTTAGTTCCCGCGTAAAAAAATAGGTTGTGCCAATCTTATTAGTTCTGCAAACTAGCACTTGAAAATATATGAATTTTAAGTAATTTTTTTAATAATGCATGGCGACCTTCGATTTTTAAATATATCTATACATTTAAATTTATATTATTTCATAGTAATAAAACAAACCTTGAATAATAAATGTGCAAATAAAAATTATTCATTAATTTACTAGTATGTGCACAATACCACAATATAAAAAATATATTTAATATAACTTTAAATATACATTAATTACACTGACCGACACGATTTTTGTAACACGAGCAGGGTGAAAGGGTCCATCAAGATATCCGGACAATGGAAATTCGGTACCAAGGACGATGCGATTCAGACATGATGGGTGATTACTGTTGGTTTTCGAAGAGAGAAGATCTGACTCCCCATAAAAGGAAAAAATAGAATACGTGTTTAAATACGTATTTTTGATGTTTGCTTTTTGTCTTAGATATTAATATAAATTATAAATATAGTCGATAAATAGAGTTAAAAAAACTTGTAAAATCATTTTTTCACTAAATATGAAACGTTCTACATGTGGTTCGTTTAATGTAACAAGAAAACCTTACGTGATACAATTTTTTTTTAGCCATTTGTGTATTTAGATAGGTTCATTCAACTACACTATGCTATTCAGCTTTATGTTACGCAAACAAACATTTTTTTGTCGGCTAGTGTTATTAATAATAAAATTTATCTGTTGTATTAAAGACATCATTAACTATGTGCTCTATGATATCAATAAAAATTAAATATGGATTTTTTTTAAATAAAGAAGTGAGATTCATTGGTATCCATTTCCAATAGAAACAGAAATTTACCGAAAGTAAATCAATTGGCAAAATCGCCGAACAAAAGAGAATCTTTTGAAATTTTGTCAAAAGTTTTTGTTAAAACACAATTATTTCAAAAAACATTTTGTTCCTATCTAAACCGACTTTAGTAATTTTTTTTAACACTTCGATATATTTTAACAGTTCCTAAAATCAGGAATTTGGAAAGAGAAAAAGAAGAAAAAAAAGTCCTATATTGAGTTTTTGAGACGTTCAAAGTTTTAGGCACTTTGCGATATCCCATTTCTGTATTCCTGACGGTTTTCCAGCTCTGATAATGACTAACCTGTCCCATTTTTTTGTCTTTTTTGGATCTTAAGGTATCTACACAATAGAAAAACTAACAAAGTTCGTATTTTACCTTTCATCATCCGTATATCAACCTCATCTTAGGAGATACCAAATGAAAATATTAATAAAAATTTAGTCCAGCCACAGTTTAAGGTTCTAAATTATGAAGTAAGTTACCCTAAAATCAAGCAAAAAAATACTTTCAACACGTACCCTGGCGATCGAAATTTGTCCACCGACTTACAAAACTGTGGTGACTTTTGGATAAAATACTCGATGCTGATTTTTCGCGGGGGATAAACTAAAAAACTATAATGTGGCCATGGTTAATTTCATAAGTGTCTATTTATAGTGCTATATGCTATATGAATACTCATGTTTAAATGGATAACAAGGGGAAACCTTATCTTATTAGGGTAATTTGTTTTATATATAGTGTGTTCGCGGGTGGGGTTTAGAAGAGGATAAGTGGACCAAATTTTTCAAAATACGTAAAAATGTCACTCCGAATAAAAGTTTTTGCTTGTAAAATAAAGATCGACGGGAAAAACCTAATTTTTTACACAAGTAAAAGATTTCATTAAAAAATTTAAATATTAAAAGTTCGAAATTCAATTTCCCAGAAAAAATAGTCTCGAAAAATTGTATTTTCGACAATAATTTTAAATTCATCATTAGGTACATAAAATATTTCTTTCCAGAATTGATCGTTAGTCCTTTATTGCCGTATACTCACTTTTTAAACTTTGATAGAAACCCATTTCGATAGTGGAGGGTATGTATAAATAGAATAGGTTTAGGAAGTCTTCTCAAAAAATACAATGCATCAGATTATTTATAGAAATGTATGATCGTCATCATCATCATCATCGCACAGCCTCTTCTCGGGTCCATTGTCGGACAGGACCTCCTTAAATCGCTCCCAGGTCTTCCTGTCTAGGGCAGTCGCAATCCAGTTTATTGATATCCTGCTCAAATCGTCACTCCATCGTGTAGGGAGTCCGCTTCTGTGTCTTCGGTCGTCTCGTGGTCTTCACTTGAGCAGCTTTTTTATCCAGCGACCGTGACTTGGTCTGGCGATGTGTCCTGCCCATTTTCATTTCGCTCTCGCAATTTCAGGTGGCTCTACTGTATCGAAGGCTTTTTCACAATCGACAAATACTAGAGCTATAGGTCGATTATACTCAATTGTTTTCTCTATCAGGGTTTTTAAACACTGAAGGTGGTCATTTGTGCCATAACCAGAACACACACAGCCAGCTTGTTCTCTGGGTAGGTAGAATTCTAGTTTAGTCTATTCGCAATTATTCGGGTATATAGTTTTTACAGTTGACTTAACAGGCTGATGGGTCGGTTCAAGTCGGTTGTTAGAAATGTATTATGCATTTCGGCAAATTATCTTGCAATCATCAGATACACAACATTTGTTATTTTAAAAATATTTTGTGTAACTGATGATGGCGTGATATAACTTGCCGAAATCCATATTACATTTCTATAATTGATCTGATGCATTTGATTTTGTGGAGAAGAATTTCTAACCCCATTCACTTCTTAAACGTTATTTTCACAAAATTAATATTTAAAAGACAGACGTTTTTCCTGAACGGCATTCTCTTTCTTTTTCGTTTAATTTAAATAAAATATTCGCCTGTCAAGCTGCGAACACTTGCTTGTTGCATTTAAAAATAGACCTCATGAAAGTATTAAGGTTAATCAGAGAAATCATCTTGATTACAATTTTATCACGTAATTGCACTATTGTTGGTTGTTTTCATAGTTTCCACGAGCATTTCTTTATATTTAGTTTGAATTAACATCGATTTTTGCAATTATACTATATTTTACGGCACACTGATAATTAATGTTGATTTCCATGATATGTTTATTACAAATGGAGGTATAATAGCGCAAGTCAAATTGTATTGGGAATTTCTTTTCCATAAGGCATTTTGATATTTTTTCCATGGATTTTTAAATAAAGAGGCAGAAAGACTAGACCATTTGCTTGTAAAGGTGGGCACAAATAGGCCACCGAGTGTTAGCCCGCTTTTGGTGTTATGTCTACATCACAGAAAAAAAGGGTTTGCTCAGTCCACATCTGAGCATAACAAACGATAGTGTAATCAATTACTGTTGTTCGGGATATGGGAGCGACATCATATTAGTGTATCGTATCGTATACCGATTTAGAAGTACCGGTTGGTTACAATATCGATAGAAAAATACCGGTATATATATATATATATATATATATATATATATATATATATATATATATATATATATATATATATATATATATATATATATATATATATAATTATTTGTAATTTTGTGTAAACAATTATTTTTTCACTATCTTTTGGCACTGTATAAACTGTCTAAAGTCTATTCACATATCAAATACGCCCGATATAAATAAAAGCGCGTGAATGCTGCGGGGGGCAGGTTGATGGTCTGTCGTCCAATAGCGTTCCGTAAATTGCCGATCACGAGGCTAGCATGTTGTTTAAATCAGGCGTATTTGCAATTTGAATAGAGCACAGATATTTCATGAAATGGTTGATTTCCCCAACCCCAACCCAACCTGAACAGCTACTACACACGAAATAAAAGTGTAACATTTGTTTATTATATATAGAGATAGCGAATAATCATACTTATTTCCACGGTATTAATCAAAACGAAAGTTGTTTCTTTTTACAGAATATTCAATAAACCTATCAATCAGTTTTGACGAAACCAAAATAATATTATATAAATTGCATCTAGACATACCATGCTGGCTAATTTCATAGGTTTTATTAATAGAGAGCTATTTTAATTAAAATATTAATAAAAGGTTTTTGACAGCTTCATGCTTTTGGGTACGAAGGATATTTGTATATTTTACGTAGTGATAGTTGCAGCCACTTAAACCTGTATTTAAATTGGCTAATAATTCTTCTTATATAATTTTCGTGACCCCGCTGTGCTCGGATTCAATCATGCGAGAGTTCTGCTATTTGGTTGGTTAGTTAGACTATTGTGCTCTCCTTCATCTTGTTAACAGAAGTAATAAGGTTTAGTAGCTTCCGAACCAGTCCCTTGAGTTGTCATACGTCCCGTATATATGGGACTGCCACCGTATTGGATAATTCCATCCTATATTTCGTGACGTCCCGCTTTTGTCCCGTATTTCAATACTATCAAGTAAAAGTATTTTTAAAAGGAACACAAACACGTTTTGCAGGCAAGAGAAAAAAGAAATCGGCTAGCAGTAGAAACAGTCGAGGGTATTTTACAGTGTCATGACAATTTTAATATATGTGCCGAGTTTTATAATTATGTCAAAAGTGACAAAAAAACATTGAAAGCTGCTCAATCATCAGCAAAGTATCACTGGATGAAAACCAAGTAGAAAATAATTTGCTGTCCTTATTTTTCAGGAAGATGTGTTTTGTATTAAATTTTGTATTGGAACTTTTACTAGTATACCGTTATTACCTTGTTCGTTCCTTTTAGTACTTTCATGCAATGTAGTATTTCGTATTTCTTCTCAGCAATGAAGTATTAAAATATTTATATACATATATGGTTTTAACTATTTGACTTGCACCCCTCCCCCCAGCCCCACCCCCCCTCCCCCGGGCTCCTACGAATGTCCCATATCACTACACAAGAATTATAGCAACCCTTCTATGGCAAATTATAACTGTTGTTTTCCAAAATTCAACATTTTTGTTCAAAATTGTTTCCTCTTCTTCGCAGAATCGGCAAATTACTCTAACTCGTTCTAGACACGTTATGTGTTCCTACTCTATCTAGGTGTTTACTTAGGTGACAATGACCTGTCAACATCGATCACTTCTTTAATATGTTAATTTCATCATCACTTGAATGTCTGTCTAGATATTTCAGAGGCCGGTTCTGGACTCAAAGTTTGATTTTTTAATGCCAAATTTTTCTGGGTGACCAATAGCTAAAGCTCCTGGTAGCTCTAACTCTGTTGTTAATACACTGACTTACAAAACGAGATCAAAATATTCAACAATTAACTTAGGTTAACAAAATCAAAATTTTTAAAGGTGCTTTTTTATATTATCAACTTTTGTTGCTATATATATATATATATATATATATATATATATATATATATATATATATATATATATATATATATATAAAAGGTCATGTTCTTTTAAAAAGGGATGTAGTTAGGGTCTGTGATTATTCAAAATTTTTAAAGGTGCGTTTTTTTTATATATTATCAACTTTTATTGCTTCACAGAAAAACACGAAGCGACATAATTCCAACGAATCTGATAACTATTGTTAAGATATAATTATTAATACAGGGATGGAATGTTGATACTAAATTATATCCGCTACATTTAGGCCATGATAATACATGTTACTAATGTAGCATCCTAAAAATTAGTAATATTTTTGTGGTTATGTTGCTCTATATTATTCCTTGTATATTTGCCTTTAAAATTAACAAAGGTCAATATGAAAATAAACGGTATTTTTTAAATTTTGTTAAATAATATAAGTAGCCCGTGTTTTTTCACTAGATTCCGACCTCAAAATGCAGGCTGTTCTAGTGATACATTCTTAAAACCAACTTTAAATTATGCTACAGTGAATGAATTGTATATATGTATATATATAAAAAATTATAGCATAATTAAACGCTATGATTATTATTAAAATTTACTTCTAGTTAGGTATCAATCATCATGTTAGTGAAATGAATTACTTATGTATACAGTTATAATTTCGTCCACATTTATTGTTATTATTAACTGCACAAATTGCCAGGATCGTTTGACATTAGAACAATATCTATTAAATGTATTTGAAACTAATTTTTTAATCTGTTGAACAAAAAGTTGAACAAAAAGTCATGTACATTGTTGTTGACAATTTTTAAGATTTAAGGTCGATATGGAAAAAACTCGTATAAAAAGGAATGTAACATATGTATATTTTTAAAGATACCATTGTTTCTTTTCATGAGAAACAATGTTACTCCGCCAGCATTATATTCAACATGTTACACCAACTAAAATTAAAAAAAAAAGGAAAAAATATTCATCTCTTCGTTCTTTTGTCGCCTACTCGCGCTGTGTAGACAGTATATGTAGGTGTCAAATGAAAATCTTAAACGAATAACTAAACGTATAAATTTCTTATAGTATATAAAAAATTATGGCCTTTTTTATCACCCATATACTTACCATCAGTCATAAAATCGTTATAACCGTCAAAAAGCTGAGCCAAAATTGGTTTCTAAAAATAAAATTATGATTTTCTGTTTACCACAAAGATGTAATTAAAAATTGTACATCCTCCTCTTGACAGGGAGATGCATTTTAACTATTTTACTTTATTCGCAGCCAATGTGGCTTAAGATGCCGGTAGTTGAATACTGACAATGTTTGTTATTTTCAACATTTCTTCAATAGAAATATGAAAACTGTGTAAAACTTTGTTGCTACTTAAGAGCAGATATTGTTCAATAGCAACAATTTTAATTTTTGAATTGAAGGCCATGTATATAGTGTGTCCATGGATGGAGTTGGAAAGGGGAAAAAAGAATTTATTATCGATTTTACGAAAAAAGTCATTATTTATAAAAACGTTCTGCTTGTCCAAAAAATGAGTTTACCATATAAAAATTTTAGATTAAATACACAGGGTGTTAATAAATTAGGAAAACATAAAAATGCTTCAAGAGAGAAGTACCATTATTTATTATTTTAGGCAAAATTTTTATAAGACAAAGTTGTTTATAACCTAAAACAACGACAATACAAAATTTGAAATACAAATTTTAAGATTTAAATTTGGAATAATAGTAGCGGATTTATGTAATTAGTAAATTACATTGCATCTGACAAAAAATCAAGATAGTCGACTTAGTTAACGTCAATCTTACGTCAGCATCTTATTAAGTCTGTCAGTATTCTGACAGACTTAATATATCAAAATATCTGTAGAGTAAAAGTCATTTGTCCCCTAAAGCTAAACAAGATATCTTATAAAGTTGTGAAATTTCGAACCAGTTTCTTTTCCTTGGGTCATTCTTGACATTAGGAAATTACGTTTTTTACTTATATTTAATGTCTAGAGTTATTTATTACCCAACAGAATTAATTTATATAATACGAATTAAAACTCTCAAATTGAAGATTTTTATGTACTACAGTGGATTACAGAGTATTTAATTTCAACAATATTTTTAATTTCCAGTTGTTGCCTTTTTGTTAGGAATAACCCTGTTTAGAAATGATTGTTACAGTTTAATATAGTATGCTAATATACAGTTATTTAGTAATGAATATTGGACCGTGAGATTTACAGTTTTTGTACAAGCTGCTAATACTTTTCTATAAAATATATTAGGGAATTTAGTGTGCTTTTAGACTGCGTTAAAAATAAAACCAATTATTGGATATAGCTTAATCTACTATACAGGGTGATGATTTTAAAATGCGATATCTCCAAAACGGTTTGGAATATTTTAAAAACGTTTTGCAAGGAGTAATCAGGATGCAGGAGGGGATCTTTACCCGCACCACGGGCACGTTTGAAATGTCAAATGAAAAGGGATTCTTTTTGAAAATTCAGTTCTCCGTCAAAAAGTATCTGTGTAGGCATAAAATTTTTGCATTTACTCTACTGGTTGCGAACGAATTTTTCAGACGGAAAATCAAACGGACACAGGAATCGCAGGGAACATATCCGAGTATGTTCAGGAAAACAGGAAAATAGCGAGAATCCATTCAAAATAAAATTTTTATTTATTCTTATATTCGCATTTTGACCCAGAAATGTCTCAAATATATTTAAAAATATAAATCATAGAAAATATATGTAAAAAAATTACATTTACACAAAGTGTGTGTCATTGTTAGCTGCATAAACATACACTACGGTGCATTTAATATTAAAACATCTTAAATAAAAACAACTATTCAACATTATATAAAAAATGTACAAGCTTGACTAACTTCTTTCAGTTTCAGTAAAAGGTCGATATTTCAGTGTTAGATAAGATAATTCAATATTATTATCACTACTATAACTATCAGTTATCAATCTGATGAGTATTAATGTCAATCTCATATGTTTTCTTTTAATTTTCCTTTATTTCTGATTCTACATTATTTATTATATTCATATTTTGTTTTTCTCGTAAATTCAAATACTCTTCTTTTTCGTATTGTCTCCTAATAACCAGGGCCGGATTATCCATTAGGCTAAGTAGGCTATAGCCTAGGGGCTCAAGGCTTGCGGGGGGCCCTTGAAATTAATGCAATAGACTAAAATAAAAAGAAAAACCGGAAAAAAAATACATTTACCTAATTAGGCCAACGTTGTAAAAAATTGTGAGACTGTACTGTCGAATAGAGAGTGTTTTAGAAACGAACCCTTAAGCCAAAAACCAGATGTGGAGTGGATGGGACTTTTAAGAAAGGGATGGTTTTGACCTGCTAAACGATTAATATTGAAGACGATAGGACTAGATCAATATTTATATTTTCATTGCATTTAGATTTTAGATAACATTAAATTTAGTTACGAACCATATCGGGTTTTAATCCAACGTATTTATCAAAACGGTATATAATATATTTTTACCATGGTATTATAATAAAAATCCAAAAATAATAATAACAAATACAATAATAACAAAACTATTCCTTCCTACTAATATTTTTATCGATGGCAGTAACTAACTGTAGTGGGGAGCGATCATTTTCAACTTTAGAAAGGGTAAAAAGTCATAAAAGAAATTCATTACGTGATGAAAAAACTAACGATCTTTCTTTATTGGCCATAGAAAGTGATCTTAAAAAAATTCAAACTGAAAAAATTATTGAAAGTTTTGCAGCTCTAAAATCACGGAAACGAATATTTACTTAAATAAGGTACCAGTCAACACATACTATATTTTTTTTAATGAAGATACCCATGCTTTAATGATTTTTGTCATTCTTTTTATTTGATGTATATGTATTATGCTTTTTTTTAATAAAGACATTTAAAAAGCAACCATTTTTGTTTAAAATTTTATGAAAAAATATCTAAAACAAAATGTATTAAATGGTCCAAATAGGGGCCCCCTAAATCAATTTTAGCCTAGGGCCCAATGCTAATAACGCTATCGATTTTTTTACATTTTCCCTAAGTAACGTTCCCCGAGGAATGTTCCCATTACCAGACATAAGTAAAACTCTTAAAAATACTTATAACTAAACTTATTGCGTTCTTTATTTTCTCTAAACATACTTTAAAACATGAAAAACAAGAACATGGAAAATTCTAATCAAAATCAAAATTTAGCAAATGAAATAACAATATTCTTTTGACGATCAGAAATATATAGAAAATCCTCAAAGTTAGAAATCCTGGGTTAACTACTCTGACCAAAAGTTAACCAGGAGTTAAGGAGAAAACCTGTTTCAGAAAACTGAAAAACGTATCATTACTTAACATTTTTCCCAGCTATTATAAAACCGATATTATCTAAATTTTGAAAAAGTTTTACTGTATATTTGAAATAAACAAACCATGCCAAAAATCCTCTTGGACAAAAAATAATGGCAGAGCGGCAGAGGCTGCAACTCAAAAAGTACCTTGAATTTTGGTTCAAATTTTTTGGATAGAACTATGTACTTACAATTAAGACCATTTCTAAAACAAAAGATATTTTCCCCGTAAATCAGGTTTTTACTGTCAAAAAATAAAATAAACTTTACAGCGGTTGTAAATGGTCCTTCTTATAACAATTAAACTCGACAATTTACGAGAGTAATTTTAGCAGCTAGTTTAGTGCTTAATTATATTTTTATTATAGACAATGGAATTCACATAAATACCCAAGATTACCCTACAAAATAGAAATGGGCCTATAAAGACGCACCTAAAACGCATTGCGCCGTTAACTAAAAGGTGAGGTTACGAAAAACTATTATAATTATTTACTTTTACTTTCGTCTTAATGTCAAGTATATCTGCAACAATGTATAGAATTTGGGGCAACGAATAAGTTTAAAAAAGAAAGACATGTTTTAAATTAGCAAAATTATAAATACGATTTTAAATTCTTAACTCTTAAGTGCTATAAAACGTTTCTCTAACACTGCTCCTATGGGGAGTCTCTGAGCCTCCTCGTTTAATATGCAAAGAAAAAAAATAATTGAAAATAAAACTGTCAAAAAAAACACTCTTTTAATTATTTCTACTCTCTATATTTCTTATTAAAACTAATAACATTTCGAATTTTTTATAAGAAAACAATACAGGTTTTTCGAAAACATATTAAATATTTTTTTACAAATGCCTAATTTTAATTATAACACTTAAGAAAAATCTAGTCAACAGTATTTTGGATACTAAAAGAAAGCTTCCAGCTAGTACATATAATGCAAAAAGAGGGGTTTTACTTTCAAAAAACAAAACGTGCTCATGTAGACATTTTCTTGGAACAAATGCTACAAATTTTCGACGCACACTGCCATAGTAATAATTTTTTGCTGGTCACTGATTCAAAATTCTTTTTACTCTTGGTATGATTATTTTTTCTTGTAGTTCAGAATTGATATCTTCATCTTCTGGACTATTCTCGTCTCCGACACTGATTGCTCGCGATCCGTGTCGTGGTCCGAGAGAATCGCATGGTCCTCTTCAACTTCGTCGATGTCGCTGGCGTTGTCTACTTCGTCAAACCATTTTTCAAGAATGATTTCATAATCTTTATCTCCTGGTCTAACTCTTTTTGATGTAGTGGGTAACTAAGACATTTCGAATTCTAAATTATTATTACTAAGAAAAACCAAAAACTAATATTTCATACAATTTTAAAGTTGTTACACTTACACTATATATATACAACAATATCTTCCACAAAAGTACTTCCTTTGGACTGCCGGCCGCGAAAGATGCGTGAAGAGATGTTGGCTTAAGGTACAGGGCGTGTGGTGAGGATCGACCAAGCGGTGTTTATAATATTTAAGATGGAAATTTTTGGTGAGTCTGGGAGGCTCCACAATAGTACTTAAGGGTTTTGATTAAAACTTTTCGTCTTAGATAGTTCTTCTCTATTGGGATGAAGCATGGAAGAAAAAGTGGAAATGCCATGCTGTGCGCGCGCTGATTTTATGCCATGAAGATAAGATTTGTTCGTAATAAGCTTTTTGCTAATGGGACCATTCACTAAACTTGAATTTCGCAGTTTTAACAATAATACTAACATCTTAAAGCAAGGTAAGCTATATATATATATATATATATATATATATATATATATATATATAATATATATCTATATATATATATAAAAAATTTTAACTGTACCAATAAAACTAAGACTGTGTGAATCGATTATTATGTCAATTTTGTCGTACTGTGTTGTACTATTTTGGCCAGCATTGTTGCTCGAGGATAAGTATAGTTTGCAGAAGCTTCAGAATGGCTGCCTGAGGTTTTGCTACGAAATTAGAAAATTCGACCATATCACGCCAGGTTTCTTGGATTCTGGTTGGCTAAAATTGGAACAAAGATTTGTTATGCACTTGTGTACATTGGTGTATAAAATAAGAGACGCAGCTGCCGAGCTATCTGTCTGACAAACTTGTTAGGGTCTCTGATATACATGGGAGACGGACACGCCATGGTGATCTATTCTCTGTCCCCAGACACAGAACTGCCGTATTTCAGCGCTCATTCAGCTACAATGCTGTAAAATATTTTAATAATATACCAGCGAATGTTAAGGACTGTTTAAGTGTTGACATGTTTAAAAAACATTTTAAAAATTATATTCGGACATCTGATCAGTAGCACCATTCCCTCCGATCACTCCGCCCTTTTTGAACAATTGATCTGCTTAATTCTTGCCACTGCATACAGAGATCGCAGGTCCCAGGTGATTGCCGCACTAAAAACCATTTTTCATTTTTCTGTTTTTTTCCTTTTTATGTTTTATGTGTAATCACTTCTCAATTTAGGATCTTCTAATATGCTGTTTTTTCTTTTCATTGATACTAAATTATATTTTGCTTTGAGTTCATGTTTTTCATATTTTTACCTTTAATCTCTTTGTGTTTTTCTTACTAAGTATATGCGTGTTGAGGATTACTAATCTGTTTTTCTCTTTTTTTGTTTTTACTTTATTCTATGTGAATTTCTCTCTTCTTGTAGGGTGGTTAGGTGAGTAGCTGTGCTAGATCTCGCCACCCGTTTCCATTACTTTGTCTATTGTTATTATGAATATTAAATAAAGGCTATTTATTATTATTATTATTATTATTATTATTATTATATATATATATATATATATATATATATATATATATATATATATATATATATATATATATATATATATATATATATATATATATATATATATATATATATATATATATATATATATATATATATATAGGGTGTTTCAAAAAACATGTGCCATCGCTGAAGGAGAGATTCCTTGTAAGAAACTAATGCAAAAAGTTTATATAAACATGGGTCCGCAGATGCTTCGTTTATTATAATAAATATTTTCAAAATGGCTTCATCAATTTAGACGAAATTTACACTGTGTAAAGTACTAAAAGTAAGCATAATTCTGACCATGAAAAGACTTTGACAGGTCCTCCAGGGGCGTACATATGAGAAGACGGTACAATATTTTTCAAATGAAAACATGTACGCCACTGATTTTTTCACATTTTCTTATATCGGCCAAATGGTATGTTAAATTCTTAACAAAACTTATCTCTTCATATTTTTTCAGTTTTCATTTCGTTTAGGAGATAAATGTAATTTTATTAACCGTCTTACTGGTTTAGTTTTCCCAACCATCGGTTTTAACATGTAAAGATCATTTAAAAATTTAACGTCCTGTATCTTTGAAACAAAGCATCTGCGGAGCCATGTTCATATAAACTTTTTGCCTTAATTTCTTTCAAAGAATCTTCCTTTAAGCGATGGCACATGTTTTTTGAAACACCCTATATATATATATATATATATATATATATATATATATATATATATATATATATGTATATATATATATATATATATATATATATATATATATATATATATATATATATATGTATATATATATATATATATATATATATATATATATATATATATATATATATGTATATATATATATATATATATATATATATATATATATATATATATATATATATATATATATATGAAAAATTAAGAAAATATAAAATTAATTTAGTTCCATTAGATATGGACGGATTACAATACAGGTAGCAATCAATATAAAATTAACATTGTTTACATTAACATATTTAAAACAAAGTCATTGACATCCCAACCTCCACAGGTAAAAATAACGATTTTTAAGTCATATAAATGGATATTTTACCGATAGTAGGTCTGTTACCTCTATTAATTATAAATTCACAACACGATTGCTCAAACTCTCTTGCTAGTGCATAATATTATAATTACGGGGTTATCTATGTGTTGAATAACCTTAAATAAAATGTTTTAAAGATTTATTAAATACCGTTTTTAATACTTTGATGTTAGCAAATTAAATATTAGTTTTCTTAGTCCAATAACAAGAACTTTCCTCTGGAGATGTTACCTTGTTGAAAATCAATATTACTTATCACTAAATCCCGGACCTTTGTGGATTATTTCAGTTCCGGACTTAGGAAGTAAGTGCACAGTGTACACAGGATACAAGTATATGGTTTTATGTAATTCACAAGGCATACTTTTTGGGAAAACATTTTATTTTTCTCATAATAAATTCTTATTCTTATTATTCTTCGTAATAAATTTTTAGTAATTTATTTCCATTGCATGGTGACGAAATTTAGACTGAGAGTGGCAACGTCGCTTTATGATCAGAACGTGTGTTTTCCCCTTATTCATTGATAATTTAAAGATTTCCCAAGGCGTAACGTTTTGTGTGTAACCTTTCAGGAAGGCCGGAATATACTTGTGTAGTGAAATTCTAAGGGCTTTTCCTAAAAGGACTTTATCTATAATTTTTTGAGAAGTGGTGCGTCAGTATGTGGAAAAATGGATTGCTGTCATTCGGAACTGTGTTTTAACGGGTTTGCTCGGTGAAATACAGACGGTTCGGAAAGCCATTACGGTGGCGCGCGAAGTCGGAGTTATAGCTGTCGTTCTTTGTCTTACACACGCACAATATATGAAATAAAATAAAAGGCTACTTATGGATAATCGGCTGCGTCTCCTCTTGCTGAAGGTCTATTGTTAAAGATCATATCACACTTTTACCACCGTAAAAGGTTAATCTTAAAACTATTCAAAGGTAAAAGCTTGAACTGCTTGAACATAAAATTACCAAAAATATCGTATAGATGTCAGCACTTTCGTTTCAATTTTGTATTTCCTCTTCAGATGTCCTAAAAAGGAAAACGATATGGTAAATTTTGTATATCACTATGTATATGTATTTTCATCAATTGTTGTGTTATGAGGAAAACTATAAGAAAGTAAAATTTAGTCAAGCATTGATGTGTCAGGTTTTACAGAAACCCTTCTTAAATGGCACAATTCTTGGATGAATTAAGAATGGATACGGGATAATTTAACATTGTTTGAAGCCAAAACAAACCATTCTAAGCGACACTGTAAACACAATTTGTAAACATTGTCCACATCTTATTTTACCTTATATTTTTGTACAAAAAATACGTTAGAAGCATCACAAGATTTACTAAAAGTAATAAAAGCCCTAAAATACTTTATTTTCTGCTAAATAATAATAAAATTAAGTTAAACAACTTTTAAATATTTTATTTATAAAGGTTTATTTAAAGTCGCTCCGAGTCATTTATACATCTATAAGTCGCACTTTTTCTTTTCTAGTTCATTAGACAAAGACATACGTGTAACCGAGTGTTCAAACGTGTTTCATAAGCAACCAACAGAGACAGCAACACTTGTGAGCTCCAACACTCCAATGCTACTTTATCTCTTTCTACTACCATTCTTGATTCAATTACGTATTTTTTTTTATCTTCTGACAGCCCACGAAGACCGAAGTCTATGTATTATGTAGGTACCGTGGGTGTACTGGGGAATCGACTCACACATCCAGAGCTGGAAACATCAGTAGGGATTTCACCAGCCCTTTAAGAGGATGTGTGGGGTGGTACCACCTCGATCGAGGAAGAATTCCTCTACCACCTTTCCTAAAGTTCGTAAACTGGACCTCTAGGGTAAGATGTTTTCATAACAAACAACAAATAAACAGGCTACACGTTCGATAAACTCATAGTATACGGAACACCGAATCCTTTCTAATTCATCCTAGACACAATGACACAAAAAATACTGAACTAGTGAGCTAAAACTTTGTACCGCCGAATTCTGAGAGCTTGGGACGATTATAAATTTAGTCTTCTAGTTGGCCAGTCAAGTTTTGATTGTGAAACGATTAATGTGTCATTTTAGCTGGCAGTTTATTCTGTTATTTCGGCAATTTGTTTTACAGGAACTGAAAGTTAGTTGCGTTAATGAAACAAGTACCTACTTCTAACATGATGAAATACTTTGAATTATTTTTCAGAAAAAAAAACACTTATTTACGGTGAAAACGTAGTTATCTTCTTATTAAATTAGAGATACAACTTAATAGTGATTCTGCTCATTCATTTCCATATCTTTTAAAACCATTGTGAATTTTAAGCTCTTTATCAATGATGTATATGTTTTTTTAATTCTGCTTTATGCAATGACAGTGATAACAATGTACTTGCCTTCTCACAAGACACGGTCTCCAAAAATGTAAAACACTGATGATGACTGCAGGTTCTAGAAAGAGTATCTTTTCTGACTCTAGAAACTAACGGGTAACTGTTCGATATTCACAAAAGTGACGTGAGGTTAACCAAAGCTGATTGAACTCAATTCACTCATTCACTAGAATGCAGCACAATATATACCCAAAATTTTTATATAGACCTTAAATACGCCACTAGGTACAAAATGTCAAGAACTACACGACTTCTTTTCCGCAACCTTAAAGAAAACTGCAGATTTAATTTTTTTTATAACTGACATTTCCAGAATTTTTTTTCTTGTCTACCTTAAATGTCGGTTTTAGCTATGCACAATCGCTTCTATTGGTTTATCAAGATTGGGGCAATGGAATATCGATTTCCAGATAAATTTAGGATTTTATCTGTACCGAGAATCACGAAGCTTTATTTATTGTTGTTTTATTATACAGGAAGGTAATTCAACACAGTCAGCTGTGGTTTATTCTGGATATTATTTTTTCCGTAAAATATTAGTTTTTATTTTTTAAAATGTATTAGATTGAGCACTAAATGTAGGACTTTTTGGCCACGGGTAAACTTTCCAAATTGTGATTTTTTTGAAAGAAAGATTGAATGTTGCCTGTATCAAATTTTACTTGGAACTTTATTCATGTCTTCTGTAGGACCAACAGGATTTTTTTGTAATATCTGCGAAAAATTACAAACATTATGAGCAAAATGCACACATAATTTGTACAACAAATTTCACAAATTAGCAATTTTAATAAAAGTTCATGCATAATTGTGCAAGAATCTGCAATATCTTTATAAGCCTTTATATGTGTAGTGTAGGTATGTTTGTGTCTATCACAATTTCTTCCTTCGATTGTATGAAACTGACAACGGGATTACTTAATCGGATTTACGCTTGGCGACGAACACAGAATTGATTAAAATGAACTTGTATATTATGTTCGGTCCCATCGAATCCAAGCTTTATGATGCTCATAGACATACATCATGTTACTGTTTTATAAAATGCCTGTTCGTTTGTGTTGCACAAATCTGCACTAATATACATTATTTTTTCTTATTTATAGAAGATATCCATTAGAAAAAATATCAGTGCAGGTTACTGCAGTTTCATGCAACACAAAAATGAACAAACCTAAAAAAACTTCTAGTAGGATAAGTTACATTTTCATACGTAGGTATATTTATATGTATAAAGTAAATTTAATTATTTGATTTGCATTGTAATACTAGGTGCATTGAACAGTGTCATTGCCACTGTGTGTAATTTAAACTACAGTATGTCTGCAGATGGGGTTTAGAAGAGAACAATTCCCAGCAGCTTATTTTCAATTCTCAGAGCTACACTTATACCTCTGTTTTTATTTCCTTTGATAAATTTTTCCCTCTTAAAAATATTTATACGGAAATATTTCCGAGAGGAAATAAAACCCTGACAGAAAAACAAATAAGTCTAACAATCATATCCTCTTTAGCAACGTCAATAACTTCTCTCGTTTCACGATAATTTGATTTACCCTTCACTTTTATCTTTAGAGTACCGAACAGGGGCGTCGCACAGGGTTAAATTACAAAAATAGTTGACACGAAACGAAATATATTATGTATCGTTCGGACGACGAGAGAAAGCGGGAAATCGACAGATGACGATGACATTACAGGATTATATAATTACTGAAATCTACACTCGTGTTAATCCTATATTGACAAAAGTGTATCTGGTTATAAAAGTCTTTAAATATTCAATTTGGGTTGTGGTATACTTGCTATTTTATTTGTATTTCTGTATTTTTTATCTTATACCAGAGTATACAGGGTGTTACATAACGTTAATTTTTTAAAATGGAATAGAAACACCATGAAATTTTCATATGCCCTTTAATTTTGCTTGATGATCGATGATTTAGTCATTAACGTTCAGATTCATTAAAAAGGTTTAAGATTTAGTACTGATTTAAATTAAGGTCTATAGTTGATCAGTTAGGTTTCGACCGGTTTTTGTCCTGTCATTGTTAATAAGTTGTCATTAAAAACTTATGGATTATTCTAGTAATTCAGCGATTTACCTGTTTTCCAAATAATCTTCATCTTGGAACGTGTTCCTAGAATGAATTAAGTAGTATTATTGTGTAAAGTACGTACTAAAACTGCCATTTTCTTTATTAATTTGCGAAAAAATCGAAAACAAATTCCTAGTATAAAACTTAATTGTTAGTTTAAAACTATTGGTTGTCAAATTAGACCGGTTTAGCGTTGGATAATCTGGGAATCTGTGTAGTAATTATGACTAAAAATACGATCAGATGCAGTATCCCAACCATGACATTCAAGAGACTTTGATCTGTATATTTTTTATGTTATTGTTAATAAATCGTCATTTAATACATATGAATTATTCTAATATTTCCCTTAGTGTCCAAATTGTTTTGATTTTAATAAATGAGATAAGTCGAATGCTAATTTCACCCAATAAATATTAATAATATAATAATGATATCTGTAAAGTTTCAAGGTTTGATCCAAGTTATTGAGAGTTTTACCACTGTATGTCACTTCAACTTACGCGGGCTTTGAGTACATATTTGCAGTCTGACGTCAAACCACGAATAAAAATATTGCCCTCAGTTCAAATTTAATAAAAACTGATGAGATGAAAAACATATTTTATATTAATTTTGTATTCACATGGTTTCTGCTTTTACCCAGGCCGTATTTGAAGTTTGTATGTTTTTTCTCTGTCGTGGTAAACACAGTATTAGGCATCAATCGCCCCTTTTTTGATCTGTTATAGGTCACCGACTATATATAAGAAAAAGAGGGATTCTAGCTTAAAGTTGTATTGCTACATCAATGCTGCTTTCAATATTCCCAAATAAATTATCATACATTTTTTTCAGACGTCCTTCTTGAAATTTTACAATGAATTTTTAGTGGCTGAAACAATTTTTAAAGTTTGTTTTATTCAAATCGGCACAGAAACAAAATAAAAACTTTCTGAACTTAGGAATAAGAAAACAGGACAAGTAGTAAAATAAATCTGAAGTCGATATAGAGAAAAACATATATAGACAAGGACGAGATACCATTAATTACATTAGGAATTCAAGTTACTTATAATTAGGGCTACCCAGTTTTCCTTACGTTCAACGACGTCGTTTACATAGTTATATCAAATATGGACAATAATGGGTAAAATAACTTTTTAAACGCATTTCGGTTTTACAAACATTTTCTTTCACAAGTAAATTTTTTTAGTCAGAGGCGTAGTGTGATATAGTAATATATTTGTCTTACACACGCATAATATATGAAATAAAACAGAAGGTCAATGAGTAAAACCAGTTATTGTCCAAACTTGGAGGATTTTAATCATTTTGAGTTAGTCAATATATGTATGTGAAGCACCAAATGTAAAAAACTAAAAGTAAATACTAGAAACAGGTACACTGAAGTACCTCTTTCAACTGTTGCGTCATGTGATAATTCTGTTATAGTCTGCTTCCCCCGATCAGATCTTCACCAGAACTGATGTTGACCGTAATGTATTGCCATTACAGAGACAATGTTCTCAAAGCCATCAATGGTATTTCGGAAGCTAATTTCTATTAATATTTTACTGATATAAAGTTTGAAATGCTGCTGGTCAACCAATTTAATGATCAATGAGATCGGGTGTGCTCTTTCCATTAGTGTTGTAAATATCCGTATTCTTTATATATCCGGATAATACGGAATCGGAATCAACTAATATCCGTGTCCATCATCCGACTACGTATCTATTTCTTGAGCCGCGCGAAAGCGAATCCGAAACGTGTATATACGGAATTATTTCGGATACGGGTAGACAGGTGGATGCGGTATCATATGATTCGAATTTCGAAGTCTAAGATTAGGGATAGTAAGGCACCGTCGGTCATTCTCGTTTGAATTCGGTTCGGGTGAGGCGGGCCATGTTTAACCAATGGGTCTCATCCCATATCATACCCGTTACCCCGATAAGTATGCTATCTTTTTTTAGGAAATGTCATTAGAAAGAGAAAACATAAGATCAAATATGCCAAATCGCAGACCGTGTTGTTCGCTTACACTCGATCCCGATTCCGTTTTCACTTTGCACTTAGCATTACCCGATGCGTATTTATTTTGATTCCGAATCCGTATTCAAGTTCTCGGCCGGTTACGGATAATACGAATTCTTTTAATATTCGTATCCAACGGATTTTCGAATACGTATCCTCATATCACTACTTTCCATAATGACTTTCTTCTTAACAGAAATGAGTGCAAAATAAGAGGTTCCTTCTCCGAATATAATTTCGTAATTGAGATTAGAAGAATAAAAAAGGGTTCCAAATTTTCATTACTTCTTCTTTCTTAAATTTTCTCTTTCACTGTGACTTATTTGGTTATGAAACATGTAATCTAAGATCGCAATAAAGATGCTTATGAAAATCTTTTATATTAAAAATAAACCAAAGCTTTGCAATATAAATTGCATCAGAGGTAGAGGTAGAATAAGTTTACAATCATTGGAGCATGAACGGATTAATAGCATTATATCGGCTATTTAATTTCAAAGAGATAGGATGGTTAGAAATAATTTACAATATTTACTAATATCTGTTCTTTAGGTGTTGGGAGAGTACAGATTTGCTTAGGTTACCTTTTTTTAATAATAATTTAATTAATAAGTAATACACAAAATGGAAGAATCTTAAATTAAGCTCCAAAATTATATCAAAAATTTGAAAAATTTTAATGTCAATATTTGTAGAAGTACTAAAAATAAATTCCCAATTTTTAAGAATTACAAAAATTGTCTTTCACTACAAAAAAGAAGTACTACAAATAAGGTTCAAAATTCCTAGAGTTAAAAAAAGCGTTTCTCTTTATAAGTATTATCCATGAATATCGCTACGGAATAAAATACTAGAATTCTAGTTATTTCCGCTACTATAAAGTTAGATCGTGCTATTCCTATTGTCTGTCTGCCCCTTGTGTTGTCTTGAAGCGTGGATCTTTCCTAATTATGTAGCACTAACGAAACAAGACAAACAAGCTTTATCTCATCACTATTGTCTGAAGCAAAATAGCTGCAAATATGAGATACAACTTATAAGACAGGTAGGTACAGTAGTGTAGTAAAGTAGTTATTTATCAGACACGTGTGCAAGTGCACAGTGTAGGTAAAGTAAGGTAAAATAATGAATAGTGAATGAGCGATCAGCTTAAGGCAGTGGCTCAAGAGATGAACAAAAAAGGGACGACATAGTGTTACACCAAAAAACGTTAGGTATAATATAGAAAAGATTTTTTTCCTCGGTATAGTCACCGAAACGACATAATATAGAAAATGACACCTAACGTGTAACACTTGAAGGGTGAACCATCCTTAATCAACGCGAGAGCGCTTGCATTAAAGAATGGCTTTCAACTTGCGGCCTAAAAACACAGATGGCGTGACACACTAACAAATACCAGCACACTGCGGTATTTCACAGTCAAATAGCATTAAATCTTTGCAAACTGCATTCCATCACAACTTGGAATCCATAGTTCTAAGACGGTCTTAACTGTCTCAACTATGAGGGCTTTTCATTTCTTTCTGGTTATACAGCTCCGCTGATGATGGCTATGAGGTAGCCGAAACACGTGTCCGGAGAGAAAAACCAGCCGCGTTTGCAAAGATTGCTAAATTTATGTTAGAGGCCAAATGAACTCTCTAAGTGTTGTACCTTTATATATTTTTCTATATTATGTCGTTTCGGTGACTATACCGAGGAAAAAAATCTTTTCTATGTTAGGTATAATAATTTTTTACTCTTACCAAATAAAAATGTTAAATTTCTTGTGAACTGAAATAAAGACTTAAGTACACTGTTCTCTTATTAGGAGAAAATAATATGGCCAAACATGGGTATCCCACTTTTTCTGGTGGCTGGCTTGCTCAGTTATTTGCTTTAAAAAGACAAAGATTTTCCAGTGTAGACGAATAAAAAATACATAATCCATTAAAGAAATTACAATTTTCTTACCAGTTTGGACAAAAAAATATCTGGTTCCCCTTTATTTTTTAACAGACCAAGGATATTTAGAAAAATGTGGGAGTAACTAATAAAAAGATTTATTTATTCTGATTTTTTAGCGGCACTGTAGAGCTGGATATTCAGAAAGAAATAGAATTGTGTTAGTAAAGCAGGTCTACTCTTTAAAGCTAGAGCAAATTCTTATATAGTCTAAGTCTAAGAGTGAATTAGATACTATAATTATTTGGCAGTGAAATAGATGTAAGTACTAAATGGCATTTATAAATTGTCAACAGTCGTACATTTATGAAAGTATAAAGTACTATTACTGTAATGTATTAATTATGATAAGGTATATAGGTTATGATAAGAACAATAGGTATTGAATTGAAAGATAAAAATTGATTCTTAAATTAAAATTTGGTATTTAAAAATAAACATCCAATCAGCTACAAATTCAACACCTATATTATGTTTTAGGTCTATACTATCCGCAAAATAATATTTCGTAAACTTATCCATTTGCTGGCTTCCTAAAAGCTGGTAAATGAAAACACCTGAGCGCGAACGAAACCTCCGATATTTTTTTCGCTTTATTTATACTACTTTGTTAAAATACAGCAAATTCAAGCACCTGAGACCAAAGTAATGAAGAATCTTTAAATATTTTTTTTATTGAGAAAACTTGAGACCAAAAAAAAACCTTACAGGTAGTACAAAATCTGAATGCCTTTTAAGGATTTTACTAAAGCGACATGTAAAATTGAGTTTAATTATTTTAAATAAAAGCACTTGTTCCTAGCAGTTTTTATTATTTATAGATTAGCCCGCACCAGAGTGTCTGGCCATGTGAGATACAATGTGTTAAGGTGGCATTTTCTAATCGCATCCATGGTGGCCAACTTAACTTAATTTTGACTTTTTTTTCGGCTTTAAAATTTTGAACAATAACAATATGAGTATAATAACTACATAGATTCATATCCTGCAAGCTATTTTAGTAAATTTTTTAAAGTGTCAACGTGTAAAATGGTTTCATTCAAAATATTAATATTTTATGAGATCTATGGTGTCATTTTTTCTGTCACTAGGACCTCAATATTCTTTTTAAATATTTTTTTCCTAAAATAAATCATAACATATCTTGAAACTTTTATTAATACGTTAGTAGATACCCAAAGAATATGAATCTAACATTAATATTGTAAAAATATTCATGCAAATGGAATATAAAGCAAAAAATTATACCAAAATAAAATTAAGTTGGCAGTAAATGGGTGTGGTCGGCAAATGCAGCCCTAAGACAGAATTTAAAAAATTGAGCGTTGGCGAAGAAATAGAAAACCTGTGCAGACGAGAAGGCCCATAATCTGGACAATCTAGTTGGAAGGGAGCAGAAAAAATTAGGTTTCCTGAGCTTTTGTAGCTGGGCAGTAAGGGAATGCATGACTGTGATGTGTACTGTATGTAGAAAATAGTTTTTTTTTTTAAAATATGCTTTTTGAAAATATACGCTTACTTCAAAAACACATTTTTTACAAAACATCTTTTTTACAAGAAGCATTTTTTCAAAACAATCTTTTAAACAACACAAAAATACAGATATTTTTGATTTAAGCGTCTTTAGAAAAGCTGTATATTTGGAAAAAGCTAGCTGTTACTGGCAAAGTTTAAGAAATTCAGAATATACTGATGATGCTATATTTATGATATCTATTTTTAAATCATAATGCTCAGTTCCATTACATTAAAATAGTTTAGCAAAAAAGACAGGAAATAACCTACAAAGACCTAAGCAAACCTGACCAAAAAAAGTGAATCAACATTTTTTAAACTAGAGTTCCGAATTCAGTTTGGGAGAAACTCTATTTTCGAAAAATGAGCGGAATTATTTTCTAATTCTTCTTTGAATATTGGAGGTTTCTTCTTTTATACAGAGTCGTAATAACATCTGTATAAGAGAAACCTACACCTATAAGTTGGTGTGTGAATGAAAGCAAATTTTTATAAGAAGTCGGCCATTGTAAGTCGGATGGCTATTTTTTTGAATGAAGTCAGGGATGTTAACTTTCGAAAATTTCGATTATTGTTTTATGTATTGTTTATTGTCAAACATAAATGACAGAAAATGTAGCTTAAAAGAAGCTTCGATGAAGAAATTGCCGAGGACGTTAAAATTACTGCAAATACTGCTACCATCCAAATCCAGGCATTTTTATGAAGAAACTTATGCTACTTTCAGAAAATAGTGTGCAAGTAAGAAAATTTTTCAAGACAGTATACTGCCATACCTTAACAGCAGTAGAGTTATTTTATTTTACTTGTGCAATAATGATTCCTTTTATGGCTGCTACTATACCATAAGCCGTACCATATAATAAAATCTTTATATTCAGTGGCCAACTAGAAGTAGGTATCTAGGAAACGAAAAATGGTAGACGTTTGAAATTTGGGCTGCCCAATCTCCATTTTAAAAATATTTTTGACATTACAGCGTTGCCAGAACTACTCGTACCTGATACCAACTTTGTTTTTTTAAATGGAATACCCTGTATATTATTAATTTTAAACGCGTTTTTCTCGAAATGCTATTTTTATACACTATGGCATGAATACCTAACTCTGAAATTAATTATCCGATTGACTTAAAATTTGTCACACATCTTGAAATTTATTGTCTCTACTACATGAACCACTATGGTGCATGTAGTTTTATTATTTCAATTAAAAAAAACGTAAAATATTGTGGAATAATTATTTATTTTCTTCGTCATGACGCCATTGTGTGAACAATTTATAACTTCTTTAATTTCCGTGGTTCATGCAATAAAGGACACCTTATGAATTACAAAAATTGTCGCTATTTGGTTGCAGCCCAATTTTCAGAAAAAAGTTTTACACCAGCGCGCAGCGCATTTTGTAGAGATATGCGGATTCCATCGGCATTTCTTAATCATTGCATATTTCACTTAATATTAATTGCATTTTTAACTTGTATGTATCAATTTTGTATCTAAATATTGCTTAATAAAAATAGAAACTCTCAAATACTTTTGTTTAGCCTTCATTGAACAAGAAATTCTTTAAAAAAAGCTTTTATGTTTTATTTCATTCTAGACTGAGACCAGCCTTTAAACGTTGTGGTTTGCTTACTGTACCTCAGCTCAGAAAGGAACTATATGAAAATATATTTTTCGTATAATATTGCTTTAAATGTGTCAGGTTTCACTCACTTGTGTATTTTTTTTGGCAGACGAATCGAATATTTGCTGGGCGCGGTCTAAAAAGTAAAAAATAAAATTCTGATTTATTCAATTAATTTTATTAATATCTCTATTTTATGTGAGCAACGACAATGTAAAAAAAGAAAACAATACAGATAGGAGCTCATTACTTCTCTTAACGAAGGAGCTACAACATCCACTGGTTAACTCTACATCCAAAATTTCGTTGGCTGAACTTTAAAGAGAAAGACAGGGCTTATGGAATGAAATAAAGCAACTTTTACTTTTACTAATAATAAGATTTTTTGTTTCTAAAAGTTTATTTTATCTGTTATAAGAACTTTCTTTTTATACAGACTCCATTGAAGTATGAAGATAGGCAATTACAAAGTGAACGAAAATAAACGAGATATGAGTATACTGTATTCTGTCGTAGTGTTATCTCTTTTATCAATATACAACGCGCAAAAATGGATAAGGTATAGTCAGAAGTACATATGCATAATGGGGGAAGCCTTCTTTCCTCCTCCCCATTCCAACTAGAAACTTTTGAGTTGGATATTTAAACCATTCACACAAAAAAGTTAAAGAAAATTACTTTAATATAAGTTAGTCTAATTCTAATCCCCAATAAGTAAGTCTAAATCTAAGTCTAAAATAAGTCTTTGGTATAATTCAAAGAAATATTTATTAAAGTGTAATAGTAAAACAATGTATGAAAAATAAAACCCTTTCAATTATATATTTCAAGTCCCTATAGGGAGATTTTTTAATTCAAGAAACTTTGTAATTATTGGAATTTATTTTTAGTACCTATTTCTACTTGAAAAATATTAGAACTTTGTTATAAAGAATACGGCTCTTAAAACAAGATCTTGTTTTAATAACTGTCAATGAATTCATTACAAAAGATTAAATGTTTCATCGTAACAGAGGGTAATTCAATTAATTACATTTCTTCAATATGAACAACATATTTGTTTAAGTTGAAGAAGGTATAAAACTGAAGTTATACTCTTATTTTGATTTTATGTTCATTCATACCGACTGCAAATTTTTAAAAGAATTTTGAAGCCCAATTTAAGATCTTTTTTGTGTATAGTATGGGCAAATATATTTGCTATTAGTAAAGATAGAGGCAGCAAATTTTAAGTGTATCGAATTGGTTATTTCTCTTACTTTAAAAGTTGTTTAAAACGACCACCACGAACTTCTTGGCAGTAATAGTCGACTTTGGAACTCTGCCAAGAAGTAACACCTGCTATTCTCGAAACTGTGAGAAGTGAGTTCCAAAATCGACTTTATTACTGCCAAAAAGTATTTGGTGGTTATTTTGAACTTTTACAGTACCTAATAAGAGAAATAAAGGTACCTATTTAAATTTTTAATTTTTTTTTCGCAATTTGTAATTATTAAAGGCTTGCCATTTAAAAACGAATAAAGATACGGACCTCGCGTTTGCGGCAGAACGTTTATTTTTTGAAGACCTTTAAAATGAGATACCACATCGCATAGGGCTGCATTTAAAATTTTTGACCTCAACTTCCTAGTGTCACCCCTCAGGGGAGTTGAAAAAGTTAAATTACATAAAAAAGTAGATTTTAACTAATAAGATACACCTAAAATTTGGTGCCTCTACCTTTACTAATCGAAAGATATTTGGCCATACTAAGACTTTTCGGACACCCTGTATACAAAATAAAGTCGACGGTTTAACTGGAGGAAAATTTAATACAAAAATTGTTGACAGTTGAATGCAGAAAGCATTTGAAAAAGACAGGTCTTAGAGCAAAGCCAAGTCAAGAATAGAAACGACATTAAAAGAATTATTACTGTTTTCTGCAAAATTGAGACAAGCCCCAATATTGGTAAAATTATAAACAAAGGTTACTAAATATTGTATAGATATTCGATTTAGACTATTCAATGTGCTTTTCTGTTACAAAACCATTATTTTTTCCGCCTTGAAACCCTTATAACTAAAGGTTAAAATCTATAGGTCAGACATGAAAATGGCTTTTTCTTTTGTTCCATTGTTTTCATTTCTGTCAAAGAAATTCTCTATGTTTAAATTTTAAGAAGATTCCTCTATACTATTAAGTAGATTGTGATGTGGGACGGTAGACGGTTAAAGTAAAAATACAAGTGAATGAGAATATAAAGCACATCTAGTAACGTAGGTATGTAACAAAAGTTTTGAGACACAAATGAAAACCATTCCATTTATTTAACTTTTAATCTTTATGTAAATTCTGTACTACAACAACAGTTAACATTATTTCCTATCAATAAGATTGTATTGGCTAGCGGCCAAGGTCTTCAATTATTCGAAGGTTTGTTCTTGGGTGTAATAACTGGATGGTGGCAATGGTGTTCTTCTAAGCTCTTCTTCCTTTTCGACCTCCTATCCATTGTCATAACCTTTCCTGCTCAATAAGGCACAATTGGTCTTACCTGGGGAACATTGGGAGATTTCTTTGAGTACAATTCGGATATTATCATCGATATAAAATCCATCGTTGTCTTTTATCTCAGAATTAGCTGTTTAAAAAGTGATTAACTCTAAGTGCTCGGCAACATTGTGGAATTCGTTCTAGCGGGCAGCTGTGTATTTCGGGCATTTACTTCTTTTTCTAAATGAAATTCCGCCTCTGTCAATTTCCCGTTTTACAGTCATGCCATTCTCGAAGTGAGATCCAAAATCGACTTTATTACTGCCAAGAAGTGCATGGTGGTCATCTTGAGTAACTTTTAAAGCAATAAGAGAAAAAAAAGTATTTAAATTTTTAATTTTTTTTTAAGACTTTTAATTTTCAAAGGTTTGCCATTTAAAATCGAATTAAGATACGGATCTCGGGTTTACGACAAAATGTTTCTTGTTTGAAGACCTCTAAAATGAGGTACCACACGGCATAGGGTTGCATTTAAAATTTTTGACCTCAACTCCATAGCGTCATACCTCAAGGGGGTTGAAAAATTTAAATTACAAAAAAGTAGATTTATTAACAAGCAAGATTGGTGTCCGTGTGTTTACTAATAGCAAAGATATTTGCCTATACTTAGAATTCGGACACCCTGTATATGTATTTATGTTTAGTTATTATTAATACTGCAAATATAATACTAAGCCTAAATAGACATTGTGGAAATTGGACAATCACTTTTTTACATCAATGTCAACGTTTCTTAGCATTTAAGGTTCCAGTTAAGTGTTATTTAATAACTTGTAGCCAATGTCAGTACGAAAAGTCATTAAATTTAATTTTATATATAAGTTATTTTTATTTCACAGCCATTTTAATGACCGAGTTCAAATACTGTTGTACATGTGATTAAAAATAAAGGTTTTTAAAGGTCAAGTTTATCCACAAAACTGCATATTTTATCATTTTGTTCTAACTGTTTTGTAATTAAGCTAATTTTGCTGTTTGTTGCATATTTTATCTTTTTTTTGTGACATGTACTGGTAGTTGTTCGTAAAAATGGTTTATACAATGTGTAGCACTGCTAGTATGTATTTATAAGTAAACTATGTAAACTTGCACCAATATCAACGGTACCTCTGGGATATAGTGCGTTTTTTAGGGTAGCCTTTCCATTTTAATGAAAGCCTTACTACCATTTTCCTTAGTATCCATGCGAACTAGGTAAGTAACCAGAAACAATGCGAGATTAGAGGAGCCTTATCCAGTATTGGATATCATGCAGTTTATTCTACATCGAGTACAAGCAAATAAAGTAAAGAAAAGGGCTAAAGGGAGTACTCCGAAAGACCAAATACACATGAAGGAGCTGAAAATAGCAATGTTGCCAGCTATCGTCCGTTTTCATAATGTTAATAATTTTATGACAACTAAAACCTGAACAAAACTTAATGAAACATAGGTGTCTAAAATCCTAGAAACTACAATTTTGTATTTAATGAAAAGTTTTATTTTACCGATACAGTTTGCAATCCTACATAATGGTAACATTGAAAATAACAAAAATTGCTTATGTTAAATATTTCGAATGACGAAACATCCAATTTGCTAAATTCCGAACCTATCATTAGCTTTGACTTCTCATTTATTGAAATGATAACATATCATAACCCTTGTTTTAAATTAGAGGTGAAAATAAATTATTTTATCTTACCGATTTAATTTGTTATAATAAAAATTGTTTTTCTTTCTGATTAATGATTAAAATATCTGTGTTTAAACATAAAAATAAGTAAACAGGTCACCAGAATAAATTGATTTAAATGGATAGGTTTAAAATATAATGAAAAACTAAATAATACCTTACTATCTTCCGCTCGCGACTTCATCCGCGGTTTAACAATTTAACTCCATTACAAACTTTGACCCCCATTTCACCCCTTAGGGGTTGATTTATTAAAAACTGTAAAACACGTTTTTAAACATTTACAGTCAGATTCTCCAACGCTAGTCCGGTCTAATTTGACAATCACAAGTTTTAAACTGACTGAAAGTGTAAAAATAAGACAATACCAAGTTTTATACTATGCATTTTGTTTCAGAGTTTTTCCGCAAATCTATAAAGAAAAGAGCAATTTTAGTACGTACTTTCGACAATAATAGAACTAAATTTATTCTAGCAACCCGTTCCAAAATGAAATGCATTTGAAAACCAAGCAAATCGCTGAAATGTCAGAATAATTCATAAATTTTAATAACGACATATTAATAATCACAGGACCAAAACCTGTCAAAATATATCTGATCAACTAGAAGATCTTAATTTAAACCAGTACTAAATCTTAAACCTTCTTAGTGAATCTGAACGTTATTTTTTAAAGCACTTCCATGAAGTTTCGAGTTAATAGGATCATCTAATGATTTTTCTCCATACAAAGCTTGACTCCCTGTTTTACGCCCTTAGGGGTTGAATTTTGAAAAACCCTTCCTTAGTAACTGGATTTTACAGTAAATAACTAAGTAGCATTAATGTTAAATAAACCTAAAAATGGGCACTGAATACTGCTCTTAAGTATTGGTATTCACGAACTCCGGCACGAAATCTAGCGGTGAAAGCAAATATTCTTGAAGGCCGTTTTGAGGTGGACCTCTTGAAACAGTTATTTTAAGGAATTCTAAATTTGCAAACTAACAGAGCCGGAGTAGAAAGCAAAATAGAAATGGATTCACTCGGTGGCTAAGTTTAGGTATGATCTCCGCTTACAATAATCTTAAGGCTCATTAATTTGGAAAGATTTCTACAATCTACCACCACCACCTTCTTAGTTTTGGTATTACACTTTTCTGAATATCCCTAGGCATTTTTCTTTCTTACCGATTAAGAATATCAATCTACGTAGTCTATTTCTTTATCTTTTCTTCACCGTGCTTGATAAGTTGCGTTGTGATGTCATCTATCCCCACGGCCTTATTTTCTTTTATTTCCTTTAGGGCCTAATCAAGTTCTTTCACAACAATATTATCTCCTTTTTCTTTTTACTCAACTCTGTCCAACTTTTTCAACTCCGCTGGGGTCCAAGTACTTCTTCCATATTTGATCTTAATCTTGGCTAGGTTGGGTTTGATGTACTCTACCTTGATAATATTTTATTGTGCTGGTCTTTGTTGCTACCTCCAATGTGCCTTTTGCCTGAGTGACTTTCACTTATGAATATTATTTCTACCATATCTTTTATCAGTTTTTCTACAACATTCTCACAATGTTTCCTAATGTATCTATTCTAAGCTTTTCCATATCTTTTTCTTCCCTAAATTCTACGACCATCATAAAAGTAACAGTAGTTTCCTTTCTATTTTTTTTAGCCCGCTAAATTTCAGTTTACACTTTAATAGCTCCAGATTTTGTTCCTAATCTCCCGGAAATCATCATTTGTCCTGTGACAAAATCGTTTATTTATTATCTAAAATTGAATCAATTAGATATTTGTTAACGGATCTGGTTGTGACCATGTGTAAATTCTGAGTTTTGAATTTTTAAAGAATGTGTTGGAAATGATTAAAATGTTACTTATCCAGAACTTCATGGGGCTTTATAGTATCTCCCTCTTTCCAAATTGATCCAATCATTTAAAATCATTATAATTTTATAAGCTTTGCACCTGTATGAATTGTCCGTTTAGTTTTTCATAGACTTCTTCCACTTCTCACCATCGTGTGTTGACGTTGTGTCCATCAGTTTAATCTAACTTATCAAGTTATTTTGTTACTTAGATACATAAATGTTACCTCATTATCTTATCGCCAAGCTTTCTTTTTCCTCACAAATATTTCCTCTATATAGGCTGCTCTGCTCCTTGAGCTATTTACAACGCACTTATTGCCTTTATTGGCCACTTAGCTGTACTACAAGGTTCTACATCTAGTTCTAGCCTATTATTTTTTCTTCATAGGTATTCCTGTTGTCTTCTAACTTCAAATATATTTTGGAATTACCCTTCAAAATTTCCGTACTTTATACGGAAAATACACAAGATCGTCAAATTTCAATTGATTTCTTGATCACGACAAATAAAATAAGCAACAGCATTTGTATTAAATAAAATAATAGGGTTCCTAGAATATATTTTTTTACTTTATATAAGGGTAAAAGGGCTGAAGCCTACACTGAAAACTAATAAACCAAGTCCCGCTTAATTATAATCGAAGATTGGGTATTTGGGTCCGTTCAAGTCGGATTTGACGAGTAGTTCAGATAATAATTGAATATCGAGGATAAACGCGTCATGATGAACATCTTTGCAAATAGAGTTACCTGTACCTTGGTTAATATAATGAACAGCCACAGAATTGCTGCACATTTACGTCCACAGTTTTCTTCTGAACATAATAGAGAGTTATTGCTTTACGGTAAGCGTGATTCTTAAAACGCAAAAATCTCGAGACCTGTACACATAATATTGTAAATATCCTTTTAAAGAGTAAATGCACTTGAGCAAGCAGAAAATCTTGTGTTCTAGACCAGTGGGAACTGTGACTTTTGAGTACTAAGATTCCCGCTAAATATGATGGATGTGTTCACAATATTTATGTACAGGGTGTCTAATTTCCGAAACTTTTGCAGGGTATCTTGGTTATCTTTAAAGATAGAGACCTGCGGTTTTCCTAATGCTGTGCCACTTTTTCGTGAAACGTATGATGCTAGTAACAGACTTTTTATAGCCCCCTTCGTTTTGGAGATACAAGGCGATTTATAAATGTGTCATTTTCAATCATCCCTCGTATGTCAGTTGCATTTTAACTTACCGGTAAGGAAAAACTGATTACTGTATATTTTTTTGCGTGGAATTCAGTGGCGTAGTCAATTTATTTCTAGAATAGACGAATTTGAAGATAAAAAACAAAGTTGAATTTTTTTAAATGGGTCACAATATTTTGTTCTCATTTAAATTTTTATAGGCTTTTCAAAAATATATAATTGTTGGTATATATCTTCTGGAATAATTTCCGAATTTTACAATTAAAAAAGAAGGGTGTAATATTTCGTAGTGCGCCGTGATATAATGATTTGAACCCAATGAATGTAATAGTATGCTTTCATGGCTGCTACTTAGACCGCTTGCCAAAATTTCTAAGAGATCATTTAAAAAATTGTTGTTCTAAAAACCCGTACTTGTTATTTATTACCGTGTTTTTCGTTTAGATAAATGGCTGAAATAAGAATTTACCAGAACTTTGAAAAGTATGATATGTTAGTTTGCTTGGGCTTGATTAGAGTTAGAATAATAGCTGGGTTAGGGAACATAAATTATTTATAGCAAAATTCATATTAGTTGAAAGGATATTTTAATATAAATTAGATACGCCAGGTACGCAACAATACGCACGTATTACTTGTTTAAGGTTAAATGTGCATACAGGGTAAAAAGATATTATTTTATATAGTTTCAGGGATTATTTACTACAAATTAAGTATCAACCAAATTTGCGCGATCTACGAAGAAAACAATTATGTAAATGTATCCCCCCTCCATCATGGCTGCATCTTCCCTCATTACCGAATTTGTGCTCTTTTCGGCGCAAGGCTTATTTAAGAGTGGCTTTAAAAAGAAAACCATTTCGCAATTTGAGTACTTAAATTTACTTAATTTAACATAAAAAAAATGTTTGTTGAAAAAAAAACACAGAACAGTTAACTTTTTAAGCACATTTTCATCTTGTTAAAAAAATTTTGGATATTAATTTTTTCAAGCAACGGCTTTTTAAAAAAGTAATTTACGAAAAACTAACGTACCAAACCTAAGGAAACCTAATCAAACCCAAAACAGTTCGTTTAGGTTTGTTCAGGATCTCTTTTCGTCTTTTTCTTTATTAACATTTTTCAAGCTACTAGAGTTTATAATTGAATTTTCTAAATACTGTTGTCAAAATAATATATTTTCGGATTATGTGCCTATTTTTTAAAAATTGTCTTTTTGAAGACATTTTTGGAAAAATGTTCTTTCGAAATCCGTGTTTTCCAGAAAATATTTCACAAATCCGTTTTCAAAAAAGCATCTTTGAAAAAGCTGTCCGGCAATTGTCGAAAAATGTACGTCCGAAATATGTGTTTTCGAGAAAATAAATTTTGAAAAATTTCGTTTATCCGTTTTTGAAAAAGCTTTTTTTCAAAAAAAAGCTTTCAAAAGAGATGCTTTCTAAAAAAAAATATTTGGTTACTTGTTTCCTATAGAAACCAAAAGTATTCGGCGCAAAATTGTGATAAGATCGCAGTGAGATGTGTGAGGAATGTTTTCAGAAACAATCTAAGAACGTGTAAATGAAAAATGCTAAAAAAGCTTCCCTTTTTTATATTACATATTAGTATTGATCTATTATTCATATTTTTGTGGTATAATTCATTCACAAGGCCTTATATAGACGGCAAATGTTTGTTTTTGTGTATAATATTTTGTAGAATATGTAGAAATGATTAATGTGTTACAATATTTGTTTTCATAAAATCCCCTATTGAAATCCTTTTTGCAAAAGGCTTTAGGGGGGCGCACACCCCCTGACCCCCATAAATCCGCGCCTAGGGGGGATGATATTTGGTGATTGTACCCTACAGGAAAGAGGACTACAGCGGTAAAGGCATCTAACGAGAGGGTGTAATAATTTTATTATATCCGCAGGATGGTAATGGCAGTAGAAGTGCGTGGGGGAGAGGCAAAGAAAGGTCAAAGGAAAGATTGGTGGATAGAGTCAACAATAATTTAAGAGAAATGCTTTAACTATAAAATAGGCTCGAGAGCAGGAGTTATGGAGACAACTAATGACTCCATATAAAGTTGGAAAATGCCGGAGTTAAAGAATAAGAAGAACCAATCGCCTATATTTCTTATCTGTCATTAGTTTGTTATAGATAAACTCTTAGTTGCTTTCAACAGCGTTCCCAGCTTTAAATACAGTATCCACAATGTTAAGATTTGCTAGGTAATTATCTGATAATATTATTAATTAAATCTTGCATGTTTTATAATACTAATTTAATACCAACAGAGGCGCGTAGTACTTTCAAACCCATTTAAATCTTTAAATTAATACAATGCTGTTATGGTCAAACTATAACCTATTATTTTTATAGACGCTAAATAATAGAGTAAAATACAAACATTAGCAACAATTTCAGTAATTTAAAAATTAATAATATAAGAGAAAGGCAATGTTAAATATAACTGCATAATTTCTTGCGCGATTTTTACTAATAATGTTGCATAATACATGTAAAGAAGTTTTTTTATTAAGAGTTTTTACGTTGTGCAATAGTATTGTGATTTAATGCTGCTAATTTCGTCTTTCTTTTCTTTTGCAAATGCTTTTAAATATTACAATTAACTTGAGAATTTTATTAAATTCTGCGATTACACAAGGGAAGAAATATTTAAATTAAGATTATTATTTTTGTATATACCCGAGAGAATATTAAGGGGGTCTGTTTTAGAGAAAATTGTTAGGTGTAATAACTTTTTTATTTCTAGTCCGATTTGAATAATTTTTTAACAAATTATAAATGCAACAATTGACTTAGTTGCGCTTCTTCAAATTTCCCATAAAACCTTTATTCGGCATTTTATACAAGGATAATCGGAGATTTCTTTTTGCCTAACTTTAAAACACCCTGTGGAATAATGGTGCAGCGTAAATATTTGCAAATGTCCCTTGGGATAAAGTTTCATCTATTCTCTAAACTTTATTTTTGGAATCATGCCAATATCTGCATTTCTGCGTTTCAACACCCTGGTTATCAATTTCTTTTCAAAAATTTAGTCATTGTTATAATACGAATGAGATTTTTAATGTTTCACTAAAAAAACATTATCAACCAGGGTATAGAAACTGACTACTTCCATAAATGTTATCTTTTTTATACCATGACAGAATTTTTATTGTGAAATGTTAAAAATTTCATTCGTATTAGACCAACGTGATATAATTTGGTGGTCAGTTTATTTTATATATTGTATAATTGTTAAAAAAATGCAGATATTGACATAAACCCAAAAGCAAAGTTTAGAGAATAGACGAAACTTTATCCCAGGTATGAAATCTTTACTCTGCTCTATTATTACACATGGTGTTTTAAAGTTAGGTGAGTAAAACAACATACCGATTATCCTTGTATAACATGATAATTAATGGTTTTATTGAAAAGGCGAATAAACATAATAAATACAATAATTGCATTTGCAATTTGCTAAAAAAAATCGGGCTAGAAATAAATAAGTTATCAAACCTTAAATCTAGACAAACTTTTAGGATGTCCGCTTTTGTGTACCTGAGTGTATTTATCTACAATCTATTGATTGTTGAATTGAAAGTTAAAGGGGGAAGAAAAAACCCTTGGGGCGCAATTCTCGAAAGAGGGGGATTAATTCTCAAAGGAATACTATGCCACTTTCTCGAAAGCGATGCTAGCAAGATCGAATGATGGGGTTAGGCCATTTACAAGGATGGAACTGCTAAAATTTTTTATGCGACAATAGATATCACTTTACAAGCTTTTAGCGTAGCTTAAAATTAAATTGAGAACCTGAAAAATGACGCATTTTAGACATCCAGTTTAGGTTTGTTACGTAGCCTCTTGTGTTCCGGGAAACGCAACACTTATAGAATCACTTCGGTGTCCGTTCGTCAGTCCGTTCGTCTGTCACGGGCGATTTTCGTTGACACTATTTGACGTAAAAATTTGAACTTTAGCACAAAGATAGAATGTGGTGGCCCAATTAGAGATAGTGAACAGTGAAGTATAAAAGGTTAAATTTTGAGTCTGGAGGTTAATTTCAGGGGGTAAATTGGGAAAGGGAAAAAAATTTAAGTGCATCGTGTAGAATGTCAAATAAAAGCTTATTGAAGCACTAATTCAACAATATATATATGATGTATTTTTTAATACATTTTTTTAATCATTTTTCGGGAAAAACGTTTAAAAATTGCTGTCCCCCACCCTTATCACCAAGAGGATTGCTTAGAAAGATCTGGAAAAAAATCATGAACATTGGGAATTAGGTGTAGATTGAGCAAACATTATCGGAATTTTGAATTTGATTATTTATTTCCTTATAACTGCTGAATCATTGGTTTTAGAGAAAAAGTTTTTCGACAAAAAATATTTCTCACGATGTAAGGAACAACTTTTGTCCTTACACGTTTTCCAAAACTTTTAACTTTGCTCAATCTAAACTAAACGCTCCCCGTTGCGCGGCAGTGTTTGTCTTGGTTGGTATTATTTAGTCTATGCTTCTATACAGGAACCTTTTAAGGGCGTTTCGGTGTATTCGAGTGTCTATTCTTTATAGTCTCTGATAGAAGTTATGTAGCAGAAGTATTGTAATGGAAACAGACGGAAAGGGGCATTACAAATGTTATATAACAGAGGAGGAAAGGAGAGTTCAAGTAACTATTAACAAAGATTGTATTGATTTTTCTCAAAAAACTCTGACATAATTTCCGACATAATACTTAAGGTTAAACAAGTTCAAAAATCTCTTCTATCCCTTGACACCAAAAAGTCCTCCGTTCTGGATGGCATACCAGTAATTGTTCTAAAACAATGCGCTCCAGAACTTGCACCCATCCTAACTCGACTTTTTCAGATCTTCTATGACAAGGGTATCTTTCCAGAAACTATCTTCTTATACGGTCTTCCTCCCAAACTATGTACCTGAATCGGTGGCTTTCTCTCTAATCGGCGCATTTCTGTCGTGGTGAACGGTTACCCACCTAACTTCCGCCCTATCAAATCTGGCGTACCCCAAGGTTCAATCCTGGTAGGTACCAACCCTATCTTTTCTTTACATTAATGACCTATCTTCAACTACCAATTACATCCACAGTTACGCCGACGATAGTACTCTTCACTCCAACATTAATTTTTCCAGGCAAATCTCGAATCAAACGCTGAAAAATAGGCGCAGATCTATGCACCTATCCCTTACCCAAGATCTTTAAGTAATCTTAGAATGGGGTGCCAAGAATTCAGTTCAACGCCTCCAACACCCAGTCTTGCTCCCTGTCACGCAAAAAATCCGGAAACACTTACCCCATCTACATGAATGACCAAGTTCTATAGAACAATACAGATTCGATCTGGTTGTCATTGCTTTCGAACATGATGTCAGCTGGCACAAACCTATTACTTTAATATATTTCCCAAATAAATCCTAACGTAGAGTACTATTTTCACATCTGGAGAGCGGCATCACCTTCGACTAGTCGAAAATTCTATCCAGAGAGGCAATTCGACTCAGCCATGACCCAGTCCCCACAAGAAAACTCCCTTCTCTCGCTCATCGCCTCGCTGTAGGGAATTTGTCCCTTTTTTACCTATATTTCAAAGGATTTTGCTGTGAAGGACTAGCCGCTATTGACTGTTTCTAACAGAAGAACAATATGCGCGTTATGTATGCATTCCCTTACTGTCAAGCTACAAAACCCTATAACATCCCACTTCCCTCGATCATTCATAACTAGGGTATCCAGATTATGGAACAAGTTGCCTGCAGATGTTTTCCCTTCCCCTCCCAACCTCCAATCCTTTAAATCCCGTTTGAATAGATTACATTTTCCACGGTACGTTAATCCTTAGGCTTTAACTCTACGTGGGTTGTCTCAGATAAAAAATCCTATAACTCAATTTTTATTAAAAACTAAGATTAATAACTAAGTCCATAGTGACAAATTGTATTTCAAAACAGAAACTTAACACCCTTTTCACCATTTCGTTCATATCTTAAGGCTGTTTCACCTGATGATATCACTCTGGCAATACTATTACTAAGTAATTTAAAAAATCCTGTTAAACTTCTGTTGCAAAAATGCGGAACCAGAAGTGGAAACAGAACTCTAAAATAATGCAGAACTTCCTTCGCAGAAGCAGAGGTCCGTTACATCACTTATATATACTTATTCCTAGATTGAAAAGAAAAACATTATCTGACATCTGCACCCGCATTTCCATTATTTTTAATAATAAGCATTAATCAGATACTTATCGCAAGCCAAAACCAAACAATAAATTTAGAAAAAATAAGATAAAAATATAAACCACTTGATTCGTATATACGATTATTTAGAAAAACAGGATGTACCGTATTTAACCAAGCTGATGTTTATACGCTATAAATTTACCGGAAATTAATTCATGTTATTACGGTAACACATCATTAAAATAAAACCTAAACTTAATAACTTTTATAAAATCCCGGAAAGTATTAAAAATTTTGAACTTATTCCACGCGAATTGTTTTGTCTAGCCATATAATGGTAATAAAAATAATTTTGAAAAACTAAAAACTGACTATGCAAAATGCCAAGTATCGACATCGTTGTCTGTAAAGGCGATTCATATTCACAGTGGCATTACAAAATTTTATACAGGATGTCCGAAAAGTCTTAGGATGGGCTAATATATTGGCTTGGATCAAACTGGACTGCTGATATTAAAAGTTCCAGTCATAAATACATAGGCTGCGCAACTAAAGTAAGTTAGTATTCAACCCCCGTCTTACTTAAAAAAAATCCAATATTGTGTTCACCCAAATTCCGGTTTTCAAGTGTATACAATCATTGTCTTTTTTTCTATTTGACGGTAACCTATTAATTACTGTAAAATCATTATTTTAATGTTTAGAACTAAGTTACAAATTAACGTTTTTAATTATCCCTATTGATACAATGATGCCAAAGTAATTTTGCCTTAATTAGGAAAATATTTTAAATCCAAAGTTTGTCACCAAAACACTCAAAGCTCAAAGGCAAAGCAAACAATCTTGTGTACACACTTGCTTTTAATTATTGTCATCCCCTTTATGTATACTATAGTATACTCGGGTTACAAATGATTTAACGCAAAAGACACTTGGATAATGTACGAGTATAATCTTGAAATAAAAACATCTACCTTAGAATTTTATGCAAGGTAAACATATAGGATAGAATATTCCCAAAAGTGGTAGCGATCAAATGGAATTTATCAAAAATGATCTTACATAAGGAAAAAAAAGTACAGTCGTGACTAAAAAGTTTTATTTTTAATGAAATAAAAGAACTGAAACGTTATTTTGACCACCATCGCTATCTGGTTGTTTCAGCCAAAGGAAATAGCTATTTGTGTGTTTGTAATACTGAATGCTTGTAATAAATAAAAAAATCTATATATTGTTACAGACTTTCCGATACTCAAGACAAGCTAGTAGATCAAAAAAGACGTAAGATCACAAATCTAAATGTAATGGTATAGGTCCATTGAGTTTAGAAAAGGTATCTAATAAATTTAATGGTATAGGTGAATGAAAAATATAACTGTCAAGTTCTGAAGTTTTTGTTTTTAAGAAAATTAAATACGGTAATCACGGCAGAACAAAAAGCTTTTATATGATTGAAAGTTACTTTAGAAAAGGTAGAAGGGTTGATGGCCAGTGGGTTTATTCAGGATTTTCACACATAGTCATGGATTTCGACCAGTTTCGCCAAGTTTTGTCTAGATCTGAGGTTTGGTTTAGAGAAACAGGAAGTGTGAATAGAATGAAAGGCAGTGGAAGATCCAAAATTCGCACTGCACAAAAAGTAGAAGAATTGAGGCAAATTGTTAATGAATGCCCACAAACCCTTATTCGGCGTTTAAGCCAGCAAGTCAATGTATCCTACGGAACCTGAAATACAATCCTGAAATGTGACCTGCATATGCACGTTTTTCGTCTAAGCTCAGTCCACGAATTGTTACCAAACGACAAGTTGCAGCGAACGCAATTCGCGGTTTATGGGATTTTCCTCGACGAACTTTATCCATAAACTTTGAGAAATGGTGTGTCAGTTCCAAGTGTGTGTAAAAATGGGTTTAAAAGGTTTTCTAGGTGAAATACAGGAAACATTACGGCCATTAAAGACTTTTTTACGTTTTAAAACTGACTACACTAGTGATTAATACGGCTTTATGTAAGTTACCTACCTAATCTCTCTTTACAGTCCAAACATTCTTCTTCACAACTTTTAATTTGTCAGGTTTGTTCTACTTTAACAATTTTAGAAAGGGTGTTAACCGGAAATTGGTAGGTAATATTTATTGATCAAAAATAATTTGTTATCTAAACGTAAATGATATATTAGGTAGAATTTTACCCTGTTATTATTTTAGCGCATGCAAATATTACGACGGTTTTATCAGTGGCTTATAAGATAAAATTAATACTTGTTTCTCGTGCAGGTTCTTTTTTTATTGACACACTTCGCTATAGTGACAATGATAAATAATTTATTTAGGTATTACTTGTTTTACATAGTATACCACTTATCATAGAAATTGCAGCAATTAGAAAGTAATGCATCCCCCTTAAATTTTGAATATTTATATATTTATTAAGCATGTTTTAAAAATAATAGCAGAAATAAATTTAAGCAAAGACATATTAAAGAGCATGACCTTTGTTTTCCTCTTTTAGATGCAATTATTATTATATAGGTTGTATATTTTCCACTAAATTTTGCTTAAACTTTTTTGGATTTTAATGCCGAAACAATAATAGTTCCATTAAGTCAGCTTGCATGTTTATTTTCGAATGTCTTGCGGGCTCCACTACAATTTTTCCAGATACGGTCAATAGTTAAGCAAAAATATTTGCTTTCTAAGAAATATTTGCTCAAAATCTTCTGAATCGTTATATGCTCTAATTCGCTACGCATTTTCACCATAACATTAAAAAAAATTCATTGCTACTGCCAACCCATTCATTATAGAAAATTTTTTAATAAGTATTTTTTAAAACCTTGGGGAAAATTAAATAATTAATATTTTTTAAATAATAATATTTATAAAATCATAAGAGTCGTAAACACACTCGGATACAAATAACAACTTTTTTTAATATACAATAGAGTACATACCTTCAAATTCATCCGCCATAATTCACAGAAACAAGTAAGAAAACGATGAAAACTTTGCTTGACATTTATGTTCACACTAAGAAGGCGATAACAAAAGCTGTTGTCATACAGACTTCATCGTTGACGTCGACCAAAATGCCGTCGCTGCGGGATTTATATTGTTGGTTTGATAAATTTTGGACACGATACTAGCTATTTAATTAACTAAATAATAATTGTTCCTATTTTGAATTTTGTCCATTGAATGCAACATTGCAACACTGTGCGACGGCTCCAACGCCAAAAAGACACTGACAGTGTACAGAGCATAATATTCTCTTTTCAGGATTTGTTTTGTGTATTTTAAAACGCAGTGACTTTTATTATTTTTTTAAAATATTAATTTTCCCTAACAGTAGAGTTATTTTCAATTTAAACCTGCCACAATCATATAGATATTGTTTATCTACTTGCATGTAATGAAACAAGACTTTAAAAAATAAACAAACCTAATAAATTGTTTTGTTGTACGTCACAAAAATTAACATAAGCTACGGTTTTTAAAACAAAATATTAAAAATATTCGGACATATCGATTATAAAACTTAAAATTATGCAAAATAGATAAATGCAAAACATGCAAAATTTTACATTTTAAACAAAGTTAGATACTGTTATCAACTTTTTATGATACACGTCAAAAACATTAATATTTTAAACAGTTTGCGTAAAAATATTACTATGATAATTATTTTTGAAAGTATTAATTGTTAAAGATTTCACCAAAATATTTAGAAAATATCAGTGGATTTTTTACAGTTATTGATATTTCACTGATTTGTAATATATTTGATAGGCATTTTATACCTCCCCGTACTTAATTTTAAAACTGTCTATGCTAGTCCTATAATTTAGGGCTGTACCTATTTTACAAGATTGTATCTTTATAATTCGGTAGAAAACTACAACGATGTATATTTACTTGAAACCTCAAACTCTTTTTAATATTTCTATTTAATAATGCAGATTATTTTTATTTCCTTGTTTTATATTTACCCTGTCAGTTCACTCGCCTATATTTTTTTGTATTGCCAAATATCCCCGGAAGACAAACTAGCCATTTGCATTCAACAAAGTGTGCCATTGCACTTGACCTATACAGGGTGTCCGAAAAGTTTTAGTATAGTCAAATATCTTTGCTATTAGTAAAGATAGATACACCAAATTTTAGGTGCATCTTATTGGTTAATAGATCTACTTTTCCATGTAATTTTAATGTAATCGATTAAATTCACTTTTGCGGCCTGTACCGGATTTCAACAGAAATCGCGGAAATTTAGAGTTTGACGTTTAATAACTCCGAAACGATACATCCTGTGTGACTAAATTTTTTACCGAAGCTTGGGGTCTGGGTGCCACCCTGTATAAATAAATTCAAATGTCAAAGAATTCACAATTTATAAGAGATTACGTGTCCGAGCGTTTTTCCAAAAAACTTGTCCTTGATTTTTTATCGAATATATGCAATACATTTGCCGCTCACTGTACAAATAATCAAAATAGATAAATAAATTATTTAGCAATTTCGCCCTTGTGGGTGTGTGTTCCAATTTATGTAAGAAAATTATGATTACATTATTTATATTCCATCTCTTCAAACTTGTTGATTACGAAACTGTCACGGACGGCGCCGCTACGAGCCGCGCGCCCTTTCTTAGGGACGTCGCTTTTAGAGAGAGCGTCTCTTTACAACCGCCCCCGCCCATCTCTTCCCTATAATTTTAATTACCAGCTCTTCTTGTTTGAAAACAACCTTTCGACTTAATTGAACAATTATTTAGCTTTGGATTCTTCGTAATAATTACAGTGAAGGAATGACACTGGCCCTTAAGAAGTTAATGGTGGATATTGTAAAGAAAAAAAAAATTAAAAAAAAAATATTTCTTTAAAGAGGGGAAATCATGTCTGACTATATTTCCTCTTAAGAAAAGAACCGTATATTTAAAAATTTAAAATAAACCTTTTGGTTCTTTATTTCTGGTGACTCTATCTTTATACCGACTGAATGAAAATATCATTTTTAAGCGAATGTCACAACAAATGAAGTTTTACGGATCTATTAACGTCCCTGAAGTGTACCTTTTTTGGCCGCTTTTTTACTTTACGGCCGCTTTTTTACTTTACAGCCGCTTTTGCAAACAAAGTCATTATGAGGGCAGCCTACTAGACACATTTAATTTGCTTATTTGAGTTATTTCCACGTCCGATGTTAAGATTGTCAAATTATGAAGGCGGCCTACTAGACACACTCATGGTTAATAAAAATTTGAATCTAATCTTCCAGTTTCGTCTTTGTTTAGAAACAAAATTGTAAAAAAAAGTTGTTACCTTCTTGATGAGACACTCGCTTAAAAAATTTTGTGTGCACCTCGGCCGTATGAACTTTTTTGTCCTCACCTGAAATTTGTTGGCCTCGGCTACGCCTCGGCCACAAATTTCAGATTCGGCCAAAAAAGATCAACATTACGGCCTTGGTACACAAATAACTATTTTAAGCGAGTGTCACAACAAATGAAGTTTTACGGATCTATTAACGTCCCTGAAGTGTACCTTTTTTGGCCGCTTTTTTACTTTACGGCCGCTTTTTTACTTTACAGCCGCTTTTACAAACAAAGTCATTATGAGGGCAGCCTACTAGACACATTTAATTTGCTTATTTGAGTTATTTCCACGTCCGATGTTAAGATTGTCAAATTATGAAGGCGGCCTACTAGACACACTCATGGTTAATAAAAATTTGAATCTAATCTTCCAGTTTCGTCTTTGTTTAGAAACAAAATTGTAAAAAAAAGTTGTTACCTTCTTGATGAGACACTCGCTTAAAAAATTTTGTGTGCACCTCGGCCGTATGATCTTTTTTGTCCTCACCTGAAATTTGTTGGCCTCGGCTACGCCTCGGCCACAAATTTCAGATTCGGCCAAAAAAGATCAACATTACGGCCTTGGTACACAAATAACTATTTTAAGCGAGTGTCACAACAAATGAAGTTTTACGGATCTATTAACGTCCCTGAAGTGTACCTTTTTTGGCCGCTTTTTTACTTTACGGCCGCTTTTTTACTTTACAGCCGCTTTTGCAAACAAAGTCATTATGAGGGCAGCCTACTAGACATTTAATTTGCTTATTTGAGTTATTTCCACGTCCGATGTTAAGATTGTCAAATTATGAAGGCGGCCTACTAGACACACTTAATTTGCATGTTTGGATTATTTACCCATAAAACAAAAGAAAAGGTTCCGTTGCCAGGCTATTTATTTACAAGCTTTCCGTTTCTGTCAGTGAAATGAAATTTAAAATAAATAACAAATAATAAAAACCACATTATACGGGATATACTGTGATAAAAAACAGTTAAAAAGAAAAATGAGTGACAGTGATAGTGACAATCCAGCTGAAATTTATGAAGCCGCCAATACAGCAACTCTAAATTTATTACCTGAAGAATCCAGGAAGATTTACTTAAAACAGTATGAGATTTTTATGGAATGGTGCAACATACATAAGATTAAAAAATTAAAAGACTTCCAGTTTCGTCTTTGTTTAGAAACAAAATTGTAAAAAAAAGTTGTTACCTACTTAAAAAATTTTGTGTGCACCTCGGCTGTATGATCTTTTTTGTCCTCACCTGAAATTTGTTGGCCTCGGCTACGCCTCGGCCACAAATTTCAGATTCGGCCAAAAAAGATCAACATTACGGCCTTGGTACACAAATAACTATTCTTGGATTGATAAATGAGACGTTTGATTTCAAGATCTTACTTACACACCAATAGCGATGTCGTTTTAGAGGGTAACCGCATTGAGATTTTTTTACGACCCTGCCAGGCATTCCTAATTCCTTGGTAGCTCCTCTAGATCCATCGTAGTTTAACTACTTCTTCAAAAAAGTAGTTGGACTACTAATATTTAACTACTTTTTTAACTACAAACCAAACTAAACATGTACCGTTGCGGCTCAAAAACCCAGCGCCATAGCCGTACTTACAAGAATGATTAAAAAAAAGGATTTGAACCTGTAACATCAAATAAAAAAATATCAAAATAAAATAAAAAACTTTTTATTATTATTTAAACCTTATTTTAAAGTTAACTGTCCACTGACTTCAATTTAAACATAAATTATTAACACAGTTCCTTTTAGGTACAAAACTAAAACATATTAGGTAATAGGAATAGAAGGTAATTAAAAAAAAATTAAAAATTTTATTTTATTTTTGGAAATTTGGAAATATCGCTTACTGAACTGGAAACGCCAGACGAAAAATTTCTGAGAATTTGTTAACGAGATTTTTGGCATGCGTCTACGTACATGTAATGTAATGACGTAACATTGGGAAGTAGTTTTATAGAATTTGTAGAATATTTTTAAAAGTAGTTAAATTTCACAAAAGGAGTTAAAATACCTTAAGTAGTTAGCACTGAGTAGTTAACTACTTTTTATGCAGTGTTAAAATAATCTAGGAGAAAAAAGGTATTAAGAATATAACTACTTTTACAGAAAAAGTAGTTAACTACGTAGTTAACTACTTTTGTAGTTAACTAGTGCCCAGCTCCGCTTAAATTGCCAGTCAGCAATAGTGAATTTGGCAGGTTGAATATCACGAGAATTCTTTAAAATAAATAAATGTTTATCAGATGGCTGGATAATTTAAAATTAATTTAAATTTTTTATCCAGTTAGAGGATTAAATTATTAGTTGGAACGATACTTTATTTATTTTTAATTGAAACGTATGTAGACTGGCTACAAATTTTATTAATACTGTAATTGTTTATATTAATTTTGGTAAAAGGCTTTTGAATAATTGGCTGCACCTGACTTGACATTTGGGCTAAATTATTAATAATTATTAAATGTACTTATATGGTTTATGATACTGTAAATTTACACGTAAAAGTAGAGTATTTCGGCCTAATACCAGTAACCATTGACTAGTTTTTGATATCAACTTTTCCCAACTTTGAAATGGGTGGTTCCTTTTGTGGCTCTAATTTTAAAAGCTGTTATTTAACTACAGAGTTCTTCATTTACCACTTTTTTTCCTTGCATGACAGCCATGTCTGCTCAGTTCTTATTTTTTTAGAAGATTTATACATGTTCATAAGTAAGGCATAAAATAGAAAGTAAATTTCTGTTTTTTTTTGCTAAAGTGTATACAGGGTGGCCGAAAAGTTTTAGTATGGGCAAATATCTTTGCTATTAGTAAAGATAGAGACACCAAATTTTAGGTATATCATATTGATTAATAAATCTATTTTTTATGTAATTTAACTAAATCCCCCTGAGGGGTGACGCTAGGGAGTTGAGGTTAAAAATTTTAAATGCAACCCAATACCGTGTGGTACCTCACTTTAAAGGTCTCCAAAAAAGAAACATCTTAGCGCAAACCCGAGGTTCGTATCTTAATTCATTTTTAAATGGCAAGCCTTTAAAAATTAAAAGTCGTGAAAAAAATTTAAATACCTTTATTTCCCTTATTACTTTAAAAGTTATTCAAAATGACCACTATGAACTTCTTGGAAGTAATAAAGTCGATTTTGGAACTGACTTCTCACTATTTCGAGAATGGCTGGTGTTACTTCTTGGCAGAGTTGCAAAATCGACTTTATTACTGCCAAGAAGTTTATGGTGGTCATTTTGAACTACTTTAAAAGTAATAAGAGAAATAAAGGTATTCAAATATTTAATTTCTTTTTCACGATTTATATAGACCTGCCATTTAAATAGGAATTAAGATATGGACCTCGGGTTTGCGGTAAAATGTTTCTTTTTTAAAGAACTTTATAATGAGATACCACATGGCATAGGGTTGTATTTAAAATTTTTGACCTCAACTCCCTAGCGTCATCCCTCAAGGCGGTTGAAAAAGTTGAATTACATAAAAAAAGTAGATTTATTAACCAATAAGATACACCTAAACTTCGGTGTCTCTATCTTTACTAATAGCAAAGATATTTGCCTATACTAAGACCTTGCTGACACCCTGTATATTTAAATGACTTTTAGACTCACCTTTGTAAATGACATTAACATGACGTGTGCTGTCACATAACAAGTGTCCAGATAGCTAATTCTCTATTAAATAGTTTTGAGAAAACATTAGTGTGTTATAATTTTCTAATTATACTGACTAAACAAATTTGTAACAATGCCTTTTGAAGTTAACAACTCCAATTACTGTTGAGTCAGTTTTGCTCTCAGTTTATCGTGCAGTAGAGTTAACTAACTTTTGCAATAAAGTCAGAAGTGTGATGAAGAACGAAAGCAAACAAAAAGATTTGGTAACAGAAAGGTTATTGTACAAGTGTGTTTACTTAACTGTAAATTTTTCTCCAAAAACAGTTTTTTGGAAAAGAATTTTGAAACATACATTTTTTCGGAGAAATTTTTTACGAAAATATAGTTATATAAAAAAGTCGTCATTAAAAACGTATGATATTTTGTTATTTTCGCGATTTGCATAGTTTTTATTATGTAACTGGTTGGTAAAATGAATTTAGAAGCGAAAATAACGTTTAAAGTATGTGTATTGCACATACACATCGAGTCAACCGTATATTATAATCTAAATTTATCTAGCGAAGGAGTGCACCGAAGCTAAAGAGTACCTACCCCTTATTCCCCACCCCCACATCCAGCCTCACCGATTAAATCGATTGGCAACCGTTGGACAGTAGTAGTAACTGTCTAAATATTATTTGATTTACCAAAAAGATACCAAAAAGAAAAGGACAAAATAAAAAAATGCTAAATATTTGCTAGATATTTTTGATTATTCTAAAAAGGTTTTAAATATTTTAAGAGATTCCACGTCATTCTATGTGTTTTTAGGTACCCGAATCCATTCTTAACTCAAAAACCATTTTTTGACACACTAGGTCCCTTTTATCAGAGACGGTCACATATAAGGAAGCAGAAAAGTTACAATTTTTATGGTGAGAACCATTGTAAGCAATATTTATGCCGGCCCGAATGTAAATAAGCTTAATTATTTTATTTTCTCATGATATTTAAATAATAAATGAAAATGTTTAAGCTCCATTTAAAGATCAACCAGTTTCAGCATGCCACTTTATTTATGCCTTGATAAACATTTATGAGAAGTTCCTAAGGGATTTTATGAATGTTTAATGTCCCTTGTGCTTTTAAAGAAAAAAGAAAAGAAAATTTAATCACGTCTTCTAACGTTAATATTAATTAATAATTTCTTCTTCGTTTAATCTCATAGTGTATAATATATAACAATTAGGATTACTAACAGTCTAACACATAGAACTTCAAAACCGACACAATTTGTTCTTAAAAATTTTGGATCCCTTTCCGGTCATTTTGCTGATATGTTTCAAAAATAAGAGTCTTCGATTTTTTCGCTTTTATAATAAAATTTGTGACACTTCATGACAGGCATTGTACCGTCAGTTACTATATTATAAATCTATTATTTTTTTGTAATATATATGGAAGTACGCAGGGTTTCACGGATGGTGTCGTGGTTAATCCGGGAATACATCCGTTCGTTTGGTTCATTTCCAGTTGAAACTTGCAGACGTTTCGCCAAAATCTCATTTGGCACCTTCTTGTACTTACTCGCTGATCGCAGAAAGTAAACTTAGTTACAGTTTACTGTATCGGATCGGAGCTACACTGTGTCCACGTCTGAGCGCATATGCAACCACCCACGACAACAAAAAATTGCTGCAACTTTGTCGGCGCGACTAGCTGCATCATCGGACCCGGACATAACTGATCAATAAAAAATATCTGATCAACTAGAAGATCTGACTCTAAACCTGAAAACTCTGAATCTTAAACTTTTTAGTTAACCCGAACATAAATTTCTTAATTTGCCTTTTCATATAACTTTTAGAGCTAACAGTTTTTGTATTTCATGGTTTATTTGTTTAAATTCATATATTTTTTAGTACAGCTATTTCGGCAATACTGGCACAAGTCAAAAAATAATTATACGGAGAAATTAAGGAAAAACTAGGAAGTTACATAAATATTTTTGTTATTAAAATATCATAACATTAAATTATATTAAAACTTGCGATATAGAGTTACATATTTTTTAGCCAAATTGTTATCGCTGTAGATTGATATTTTAATAAAAAAAGTATTTTTAATTTGGAAACTGGAATTAAAAACATTTTTCTGTTGCGTCAAAGTTACCTTGTTGAATGAAACCTACTTTAACATTTTTAAATTGGCATTTTCAATAAAAATGACTTTGTAATTTGGATTCTTGACTCATGTCAAAATTATTGACAGTGATAAGTGTGATAACTCAAAAATGATAAATTTTGAGTTGTGCCACTACTGCATTCCATTCAGCAAGCGATTTTGTGTATTTAATTATAAAAAGACATTGATTTATTGCATCTCTTGGTATGTGGTATGTTATAAAAAAGTTGGCATTAACGTTCAGCTTCACTAAAAAGGTTTAAGATTTAGTAGTGGTTTAAATTAAGATCTTAGGGTTTGACAGGTTTTTGCTGTCACTGTTAACAAGCCTTTATTAAAAACTTATTATTCTAATATTTCGGTGACTTGCTTGGTTTAAAAACGATTTTCATCTTGAAACGCATTGGTAAAATGAATTTACTTCTATTATTGTGAAAGGTACGTACTAAAACTGCCCTTTTCTTTACAGATTTGCAAGAAAACTCAAAATCAAATTCATAGTATAAAATTTAGTTGACTTATTCTTACACCTGCCAGTTTAAAACTTTTGGTTGTCAAATTAGGCCGGTCTAGCGCTAGAGAATCTGGCCGTTAATGGTTATATGGCTTCCCATCAACAGTTGCGGATAAAACAGGAAATTTGCAAAAGGATATATCTCGGGATATATTTATACCAAAAAAAAGCAATCAACAAAGCAATAAATTCTTTTAATAAAATAATTAATACAAAAGGGGAGTTCGGGTTGGTCGCTCGTTCTTCGAGCGCAAATCTTAGACATACGTTCTTAACATATCCTGTACAGATGACAAAGTAAGTAGTAATATAAAGTGTATAGTTTGTGTGCTCGGAGCGTTCCAAGCGCAAACCCGAACTCCCCCAAAACTGGAGGTTTCCAACCCAACCAAAGCCAGTTTAAAAAAAAATGGTACAGACGTAGACACAAGAGTACCTCTGGCGGAGTATTAGGGCCTTTCTGTAATTGTGGCGGAACCGTAACGTAAAAGTTACGGAAGGTGATAAAGGGAGATGGAATTCATAAATTAATCGCAACAGAGGGGGGCAGAAAAAGTACGTGCGCATGATTATGTAGGTGCTACGTTACGTATTCCGCTAATAACCCTAATGACGGATAGAGTCTATATTGTTATATTCGATTTCCGCATTTAATTTTTTAATTTATGTTTTTAAATTACGTCAGGAAGCATAAACTTTGTGTTAGACATATAGACATATTTCGTGCCCCTCGTCCAGAAACTTTAAAAACAAGCTAATATTATTAGTTAATTTGTGCAATATTAAAAATGAAAATAAAGGAATAAATTTAAACAAAAGTATAAGATAAGACCTACCGATAATAACGTCTTTTCACTTAAAACCCTTTTAGTCTGATAAAATGTTTTTTATCTCTATATGTAGTGTCGAAAACTTTCGAAAACTGTGTACATACAAAAACCCGATAACTCCGATATCGAGAGCTGACTTCGCGCCGTCTGTCGTTCGAATGCTCGCGACTCGTTTTGCGCTCGGCGTGTATTGTTGACGTGTTGGCAGGACCGCGCGCCCCGACGCTCGACGAACGGCGTTTCGACGCTGATTTGCACGTGGTAGACGTCACCCACTCATTCACCCACACTTGGTCGTTGTTGTCAGTTTTAAATTAAAAACTGCGCCGCTTTAAAAATCCGGGGGGTTAATGGGAATAATATTACTAAAAGACACGAAGAAGAGGTAAAATTAAGTATACTATACTATTTTTGTATATCTGGAAGAAAATATTAGGTTGCAATAAAAATGTTTACTTTAAAGGAAGCTTCGCGTTTGTTAAATCAAATACAGCGTGTCCGGCGGAGTTTTATTTTTATATCTAAGGCATCCTACGTAGACTTCAAGCCTAAGTACTAACGTACTGTGGGCGTCTAAAGAGAAGGAAAATGTAGGCCATTGACACGGGATTTGAAGGATTGGAAGTTGGGACGGGAAGGGAAAACATCTGCAGGCAATTTGTTCCATAATCTGGAGATCCTAGGTATGAATGAGCGAGAGAAGTGGTCTGTTCTAGGCTTTTGTAGCTGGACAGTAAAGGGATGCATACGTAACGCGCCTCCTGTTGCGCTATTAGGAACAGTCAAGGGGGGAATAATACCGGCTAGTTCTTCAGAGCTAAATCCATGGAAGTAGCGGTAGAAAACCGGCGATGAGCGAGAGAAGGGAGTTTTCTCGTGAGGATAGAATCAAGGATCTTAAGTGTCGAAGGTGATGCTGCTGCCAAATAGGAAAATTTTTTACTGAAAGTTAAAAAAAATCGCTTTGGTGAAAGAAAGTTCTGCATATAAAAAAATGTTCTGACTTTGACCACGATACACTTACAACGGTATGCTACGTTATGACGTCACTTCTAGGCAAAATCTTAAATTGACTGGCGCTTACCCGAGCAAATGAAATATGACAATAATATTTTAATAAACGTCAACTCAACACAATACCCGACAATAAAGTGACTTGTACTTATGTACAAGGGGTGCAAGAGTCTAGTCAATTTAGGATTTTCCCTCGAAGTGACGTCATAGCGTAGCATACCGTTGTAAGTGTATCGTGACTTTGACTTAGACACTGACATGCTTTGCAGTATAGTTCTATTAATTCAGTGTATCAATTTATCATTTTCCTTGATTATTCCCCCAAACTAACCACGGAACAAAAAAGTTTAATTGTTTTAATTGTTGGCGACAACTGCAAAAGTTATAGGGAAGCCGCTGAGATTTTCTATGAAAGGCATCCCGAAATATCCGTATCCCATCTAACAGTTGGACACATAATGGCGCAATTTAAAAGTAGTAGAAGGGTAGAAAACCGCTTCAATAAAAAATCAAGTTCGTGCTAAAGATGATAAGGATATTCATCTACAAATTATCCAAGCCGCTGCTGAAAATCAAAAGACTTCGTTGAGAAACTTGGAAAAAGTACTTCCTGGAAACGATAGACGCTCTGTTTGTCAATCGACTGCTGGAAGAGTTCTTAAAGCAAATGATTTTCATCCATACAAACCTACCTTTGTCCACACGTTGAAATCTGAAGACTTTAATATTGGGTTTGATTTTTCGGCTCTTTCTGGTCTTTTGGCAAAAAAATCATATTTTTTTGATGCAGCATGTTTTACATCAAATGGAGTAGTTAGCTCCCAAAATTGTCGTTGGTGGAGTACAGCTAATCCGGGATTTGTTATTCAGCGTCGAGATCAGCATTATTTTAGAACAAATGGAACAAACAAATGTGTTTGGATTAAGCTCTATAGAAACTGAGAAAAGTACAAAAATGCTTTTAAATAAACATATTATATACAGGGTGGCCCAAAAGTAATGGTACATAGCAGGTTCCTTATGTCGAAATAATGATTTATTCAAACTTGCCTAATTCCAAAGTTAAAATTAAGCAAGATACAGGGTATCAAAATTTCATAAAAACTCAGTAATGCTACTATGGCAGAATCCATAAAATGATATGGAGTATTAACCAGGGACTGACGTATACGTTTAGCTATCTGATTGTATGTAATACATTGTCAGAATTTTGTGGGTGTTAAAAAATGATTCGTATATCTACAAGCATTAATATATAGATGACATATCAAACTCGTTATAATAAAAAAGTTGTTTTCGTTAAGCGTCCCAGCTATAAAAATAAGTTTGCAATATGCCATTAAAAGTTAACAAGATTTAAAAAAAAAAGATAAAAACTCACCATTATTATAAATGTAGACAAATGGCTTTCTTCCACTAGTTTATTCAACTTGAAAATAATGGAACCCTAAGATTATTTTAGGTTACATTTCGAATTTCGATACCAAACTGGCGGAATGAGATTGAAATACTAATTCTGAAAAAAAATTACATCATTATATTATATATGTATTATTCAAACTGTAACTTAGCAAGGTTCTCGACAGTTTGCTGACTTATAATTTAATTCTCGTGTAAAATAATAATAATGTATCTATAAAGTTTAAATAGTCACCATTATGTCAAAATACATATTCGTTCTTGATATCAAAAAGGATTTGTCGAAAATTTTAATCAGTTGTTGACTTATTAGACATTTTGTTTATTTTAAAGTGTAAATCGTCCTTGGTCATCAACCTGCAGGACCACGTCAGATTTACAGCTTTATTAGGGGAAAGTTTTTTGTTAAGGGTAAGAGTTTTTTTCTGGCACTAGTAAGCACAATGGGTTATTAATTATATATTCTTAGCCCTTAAAAATATATTTTTAAGAGGAACTAAAGTTTCTAAATTTACGCTGTATTGTAGCTACTTCACGTGGAGAGTGTGTGTGTGAGAGAGAGAAAACGATGTCTTGACTTTACCCGAGTGTTATTTATATACTGATATTGATATTCCCTATTATTGTAGTTATTTCTAAATAATTCCACGTAGGGTTCCCTGTAAACAGTCCTAACAGCATTTAGTTTTTCTTTAATGAAGTATTTAGGTCAACAGGCAATTTTATTTAGACGACTAAGAGTAATTTCCAGGGAAACCTTAAAAAGCAGGAGAAAAGGTTGTGGAGAATATTATTAGAAAGAATAGCAGAAAATAAGCACGATTTATACAAGTCAGCAGCACGAGAAAAATTGCAGGAAATGACAAAAATAGTATTTTATGAGTCTAATACGATAGGCCTTGCGACAGCAGAAAAATCTTTACCGTCTACGGGTGCATATTAATAAGTTGGAGACAAGAGATTTTATATAGAAAATACAATTGGAGCAAGTTGTCGGAAGAATGTCTAAGGTAACGAAATAGGAATTTTTTATTAAAAAAAAACGATCAAATGCAATCTATACTTGCCCAATTAGTGTGTCGTGCCATCAGCCAAATTAAATAATTTTAATACGATGTTTTGTCAACAACTCATAGGTAATACTTAGGGCAAGTGAAAAGGTAACCTTTAAATCTAATAGATAAAAAAAATGTGAACTATATAAAAGTTACACACTGTTTAGTTCTACCTTTCAGGATCCTTAGGGTATCGAAAAGATGAAACATTATTATGATCACTAACATTACACCCATCAATACTACAATAGCAAGGATGAGACGCCATTAAAAAACTAAATTTCATTTGGCGCACTCGGTACTTCCTTTTAGCGACAGGAATTTCACACACACAAACTACTCTGCCTGTGTAACCCGTTCCTGGTTTTGCCAGGAATCGAGCGCTTCGGGCTTAAGCGAGCCGCGAGAGGCGAGCAACGGCAGAGGGTGGATTTACAGCGCGATAAGCAAGTGACTAGACTATTTAGAATATCTTTCGACGATGCCATAGGTATTGAGAATTTTAGGTTCTGTATATTTTAAAGCATTGCGCACTACCTGAGGCAACCCACTAATCACATTGTTAACTAAATCATATTTTTTTACTAATTTAACATTACATCATGTTCCTAGTTACGTACGCCTATAGCAATATCATAAAATTTTCCTTCAACACTAACTCAAGGTGCCTCGGTATTAGAGGCTTAGAACAAACGTGCCGCTCAATAGTTATCCTTCTGGGTATTTATTTATTTTTTAATTTCCAATAAAATGTCATAATTTACACAGTCGATGTTACAAAATAGTGCAGCATGGCATTCGCCTACCTCAAGGAAAGTCATTAACAACTCACGCTGCCAGAGCAGCAATCTTCGATTCATGTTTTGAATTTTATTCGGTTTTCTAAATTAAAACACCTCAGGATTTATCTTATTATCACACAGCACGTCGAACATACCCTGATTTAAAATGTTAGTATTAAAATTATGAAATTCCAGTCAAGTAGAAAAAAGCTTATTGGTTAACATTTTTTGAATTTTTATAAGCTCAATGACCAATCGCGAGCGAAGCCGCTGGCAATAGCATATTTACAATAAACCTAAGGTAAGCTTCTGCACTGCTCAGCTTGCAACATGCAAAAATTTAATATGCAGTAATTGAAGTTTACAAGATGAGCTTACAAATTTTAATCAGTTAATCTGATAAATTTAATAAAACACTTTACAACTTTATCTTCTAAACTAAATTTTCATAAACTACTTAAGAATTGTTTAAATCTATGGAAATAGAGAAGTGCACTTTTGAATTAAGTTTGAAAAGTTTCATGTTATCGAAACAAGTTTGTATAAAGTGTTTTAAAATGAATAAAATTTTGTATCATAAGTGCTGAAGATTACTTTGGTAACATAATTGTTGTAATTGCGATATTTGTTTACATTATACAGGGTGTCCGAAAAGTCTTAGTATGTGCAAATATCTTTGCTATTAGTAACGATAAAGACACCAAATTTTAGGTGTATCTTATTGGTTATTAAATCTACTTTTTTATGTAATTTAACTTTTTCAACCCCCTTGAGAGGTGACGCTAGGGAGTTGAGGTCAGAAATTTTAAATGCAACCCTACACCTCATTTTAGTGGTATTCAAAAAAGAAACAGTTTACCGCAAACCCGATGCCCGTATCTTAATTCATTTTTCAATATCAAAAAAAAATTAAATACCTTTATTTTTCTTATTACCACAATGAACTTCTTGGCAGTAATAGGGTCGATTTTGGAACTCATTTCTCACATTTTCGAGAATGGCACTAATGCCATGTGTTACTTCTTGGCAGAGTTTTTTTTTGGTCGCCATTTTTGATTGGGCGATAAAATTTTAGACAATTTTCTTCTTTGGTTCTTAAAAAAACAAGCCCGGGGAGTCCCCTTAAAAATCGAAGCTATTTAGGCTTATGGTTAGACCAGAGCGAAAAACTAAGTCCTTTACATTTTAGTGTTTTAGCCAAGACAAAAAGTGAAAATGAAAACATACACAAGCAGTCTGGATAATTCAATAAACTGGAGCGAACCTGGATCCTGTGGAGGCCTCCTCCTCCTCCTGATAAAACAAATTGTTCATCCTGATAAAGACGTAATAAACAAACCTTAGTCATTTTCTTATTAAATTGGAGTAGTAGATCAGAGATGCGTTCATGTACTATTAACTAAAGTGAAGAGGACATGTATAAAGCTGAGCAAACCTTAATCCGGTAGAGGCATCCGCCTCCTGGTACAAACATTGCTTACCTTAATAAGGCGATAACACACAAATTTTACTGAATAGACATTTAGTACCGGGCGAGTCAACGATTGCGCGGAGTAATTTGATGCGTTGAAGATAATATTTGTCGATAATAAGCTTTTGCGTTAAGGTATGGTTATATTTTCTGCACATTTCAAAAATATTTCGAGTTATACAGGGTGTGTTCAAAAATTAGGGTTTTGTGTTACATTTTTTTAAACGGGACATCCTGTATTTGAATGGATTTTTTTTTAATTCTACGTGTAATTTCATAACTTTTTCACTAATGGTTTAATACACGAAAAAGACATAGTTTTTAAGATTATTCGACTTGTAATGAAAATTTAACTTTTGCAAGCATCATTTTCTTGTGAAAATACTACTTAAATTTTGACTCCAAGCGATTCATAATTTGTATCCTGAGTAAATTAAGTCAAAAAAAATATATCCGCTATGAAATATTTGACATCTCATTACAGGGTGTTATTTCCAGCTCCAAAGTAAGAAAGCTTCTAATTAAAAAATGTCACTTTTATCAAATGGAACACCCCATATATTTTTCTACCATCTTATACCTCGTAAAAACTCTTCACATTTTATAAATAATGTCCTCGCCCTATCTCTTAGGGATTTTAAAACATTTTGATTTTTCCGTATCCATTGAAAACAAATGAAAATAATGTTAGTGGATGACATTGAAAATCAGATCGGTTTTAAAGTTAAGCGTTTTTACTGTAAAGATTATTGTCCAGTTATTTATACTCAAAATGAATTTGTCCAAAAATGAATTAATCAATGTGATTTGTATTTTGGGCGAGGCAGATAAAAATTGTCTTTTTGCCGAAAGATTACACAGGATTAAATATTCTGAGCGGCGAACACCCAGTCCTCTTGAGTTTTCAAAATTTATTGGAAAGTTTTGATTCAGTGGGCAGTGTGGCGTATTTAATACGGGAAGTTGCCAATAGAATAGCTACAAATTGTGAGGAAGAACTCGAAATACTTAAATAATTCAGGAGAATCCCCAAGCTAGTAGCCGTAAATTAGCTTCACTGTGTGATACGTCACAGTCAACGCAAACCGAGCAACGCACAAGTATAAATACAACTAGTACCATATTCAGTTAGAACAGGAACTTTACGATGAAGATTTCCAAAGGCGCGTAACATACTGTCAATATTTACGTGCCCAAACTGAAGTAAACCAAAAATTTTTAAAATGTATAATGTATTCAGATGAGGCTACATTTATAAGTAATGCTACTGTCAATAGTCACAATATGCATTATTATGCAACAGAGAACCCACACTGGGTCCGTGAAGTTTAACACCAAAACCACTGGTTAGTTAATGTGTGCGACATTCTTGACAACAGAATTATAGGGCCATTTTTTACCGAACATTTAAACCGACCTACTTATTTATTTTTCTTGCAACAGGAGTTGTCAAGATTATTGTCAGAATTAGACTTCGATAAACGTCAAAATATGTGGCTCCAACAAGATGGTCCTCCCCCCCACTTTTATTGTAAAGCCAGATAATATTTGGATAAGGACTATCCTTAAAGACGGATTGGCCCCGGGGATTTTGTTGCATGGCCACCAAGGTCTTGTGACCTTACCCCGTTAGATTTTTTCTTATGGGGCTGCATAAGATAAGGTATATGTCATACCACCTACGACAAGGCAGGACATGGAGAATAGGATTAAGAATTTATGTCAAACAATAACATCAGGCATGTTATCCAATGTTAGGGAAAATATCATTAGAATAATTGACATGTGTATTGAACAAGGACATCCATTAGAATATTTATTAAGAAGAAACCGATTTTTTTTGGGGGCTTACAGTACAAAAATAATATGTTCATTACCTTTTAGTGTAAATTTAAAGACATCTATGCTCGTATTTAGTTGGTTTTACCTACAAGTTTTTACTTCTACCGCGAAGGGAAGTACCCATTATCTATTGTATTAAAAATGTCAATCAAAATATTTCAAAAATTATTAGAGATAAGGATAGGACATTCTTTACAAAACATGAAGAGTTTTTGACGAGCTATAAGATGGCAGAAAAATATGTAGGGTTGGGTTGGGTTCCTTTTGATAAAAGTGACATTTTTTAATTCGAAGTTCTTCAGACTTTGGACCTAGAAATAAAACATCCTGTAAATGAGATGTCAAATATTTCATAGTGGATATATTTTTTTGACTTAATTTACTCAGGATACAAATTATGAATCGCTTGGAGTCAAAATTTAAGTAGTATTTTCACAACAAAGAGATGCTTGTAAATGCTAAATTTTCATCACAAGTCGAATTATCTTAAAAAATATGAATTTTTTGTATATTAGACCAATAGTGAAAAGGTTATCAAATTACACGTAGAATTTAAAAATCCATTCGAATACAGGGTGGTTCATTTCAAAAATCTAACTTTGTGACACCCTACTTTTTGAACGCATCCTCAATAATTCAAAATATTTTTAAAACGTGAACAATTTCAACCAAACCTTAACAATCTTAACACAAAAGCTTATTAACAAGAAATATTATCTTCAAGGCATACAATTACTCCGCGCAGTCGTTGACTCGCCATGCATTAAAAATTATAAGTACTATCACCTCCGATAAAGGGGACGCATAAACCTCTCTATATACACGTTATAACAGCAAAAAAGATGATCAAAATTAACTGCTCCCATGTTATTATCTATTTAAGCTTCTTCACACGACTTGTTGCATTCTTCCGAAACATTTAAATTTCAGTGACGTAAAAGACTGGATCCCTCGCCAAATCGATTTAGCGTGGGAGTTCCCAAAATGCTAAACGTTACGTTTGTTCCGGAACTTAACGGCTGGATAATGAATCCACAGCCTGGAAGAAATAAAGTCATTAATTATTTTGTCTGATTAAGGCGTATAACGTGGAATAAAAATTATATTATAGCATGTAAATTTATGGGGGTTAAATTTACATGGGTGTCCTTTTATCCGCCCCTGCTTCGTGTTAGGTAGTTTATTTTGCGGGTAGAAAGACGTTTATTTGATATTTTAACCATGTCCTTTGCTCTGATCTTCGTAATGAAGTCCTTTAGGTAAAGTAAATAAATAACTTGGGAATATTTTAGATCCAACCCAAGGATCTTACACATAAAGGAAGAACCCAGCGTAAGGGCATCAACATAGAAAAAAACATTATTTTATTTGCAATAATAATAGTTCTTTTATTGAATACCTTTTAAATCTGTGAATAAAAGTTAAGATTCAAATTTTAAATTACGTTTAAAGCAATAAAAGCCAAATATTTGGATAAATTGTGCATTAAATAGTCACCTGTTTTACCAAATATTACTTAATTAAGTAAAGTTATGTTGTTTTTACTTGTAATACAATATTGACATCTAATAATACTTTACAATTGCCACTAATACCAAAGAGTAGTTGTAACAAAAGCATTACTATTAAAAACCCGTATACTACAATATTAAATAAATAAAATCTGGTTTTAACACTAATACATATCTTTTCTCTACATAGAAGCAAAACAAAATTAAACTAAATTTAACTGTCGTTATTTCAATGATGCTTATTTTTATTTTAATAATACTAAGGGTACGCAGCTCTCACTAATCTATGCGTGTATGTGGATCGAGATAAAGACATCATTTTTTATTGTGTGTTTACGACTGGTCGAGGTCCTGCTGTTCTGTCTTCAATTTTGCGTTACATGACTAGCCTCCCAGTTCTGGTTTTCATTCTAATCCCGGTTCAAATATAAAATGTAGCCAATGACGCCACCGAAAACCGGAATTTTTCGAAGTTCCGACTGAATTAGGATATAAAACAACAAACTTTCTCCGGTATTCGAATTTTTTTTTTAATTTTACTACCAATATGTTAAAATTTCTTTTCTGTTAGTGACTTTTTAAATACATATGTACATCAAAGCCGGGAGAACTAAAGCACTATGAAAAATGGCACGTACTTTATTATATGTATATATGTATATTGCTGTCGATATGTTTTATTATGTGTTTTTTACGACACGGCCAAAAGCAAGCGAAAAACTTTGTCAAAGCCGCATCCGACTATAAATTATCAATTCTACTTTATTTCACGTGTGGGAGTGTACCATTCTCAGTTGTATAACGTGACATAAATCACCATTTCATTTTTTTTTCTTTCAAAACTTCCTATTCGCCATATTTTTTCCGACATATTTAGGTATTTTCGACCTCATATCTTTTTATTTAGCCCTTATCTTGCTTTCGCAGGGTAAAGTTGAAGTAGCCTGAAAATTACGTTTAGAGGGTGTCGTCGCGTAAAAATATAGATTTCAGTGACGTAGGTCACAGAGCAGCGATTTTATTTAGTGTTAATAGAAATCTATGTTACTTCCTCATATCAAAAAAACTTTAACGCATTATATCACTTCACTGTTAAAAAGAAATATTACTTAGAAATAATGAAAGCAAGGATTGCATTTAAATCTTAAGAAATGATCCGAATTTTTAGGTAATCTAATTAATTATCAAAAGTAAATCATGTTTCACAGATATTATTAGAAAAAAATTAACAAAAAACGGAAATATAGGATGTCCTTGAAGTGATTTATAAAAGTTATATTTAACTAAAGTTGGAATACGTCATTTTATCCGCTAAGAAATTTGGTACGATATTTATATAATCTTCTAGGGCTTCGGAATGATTGATTATTATCAAAAGTACATAAATGATGTTTCACCAATATTAGTATATTAAAGTTAATAAATAGAGGAAACTCAAGATGTCTTTAAGTGATTTTTAAAAATTGTACTTAACTAAAGTTTGAAAAGGTCATTTAATTTCAGTAAAAAAAGTTGTATTTTATTATGCATACGTATAATCTTGTAGTGATAGTGAATTGTGTTACAATATTTCTAAAACTTGGCTAGGTGAGAAATTTTCTTACGGAATATCCCACGAGCTTAAATATGTAAATATTATAAGTGAATATTTTTTTTTCTGAAAAATACTAACTCTCACGCAACGTCAATGATATAAGAAAATTCGTCTAATATTTTCTACAGTACATTATCTCCTGCTAGAATATAAACAACAGAGGCCCATATCAAATTATTTGGCTTCAAGCTACGAAATGAAAGTCGAAGTAAGAAGGTAACAAAGTTAGGATATTACAAGTTTTTCTTTGGGTAAATATAACAAAGTTTTTTTGTGGGTCTTGAGAAAGGTTATATTAGCAGTAAATATTTTGTAGTTTAGGGCAGCAATATCGTAATACATATTTAAATGTACAGGGTATCCTAATAAATACTTCGGGATATACTTTTTAAATAAAACAAATAATTTTAGAAAAATAACATGTTAACAGATATTTTGGCAAAAACTACACAGAAAAACACTATCATATATTGAATTCCGTATTGCAAAATACAAATTTGGTTTCTGTTAGTGATTAGTTTATCATTGTTACCCATCTCTATATAAAAGAAACTGATTGACTCTCTAATTGACTAACGTATCAACGCACAGTCCACATCGCTGGGTCTAAAAACTTGAAATTTTGCAATGTAACGTAGGCGTGCACTAAGGAAGGGTTTTTCAAAATTCAATCCCTAAGGGGGTGAAACAGGGGTTCAAACTCTGTATGTAGAAAAATCATTAGATGGTCCTATTAACTCAAAACTTCATAGAAGTACTCTAAAACACAAATGTTTAAACACGTGTTTTACAGTTTTTAATAAATCAACCCCTAAGGAGGAGAAATGGGGGTTTAAAGTTTGTAATGGGGGTAAAAGTGGTATACCGCGGACGAAGTCGCTGGCGCAAGCTAGTAGGATATAAGATTGCTTGAAATATAAAGTTTCATTGGTTTTTAATAGATCGTTTAAATATAACAGTTATTTGATGCAAGTAATACCCTATTCTAACTTTAATACAAAATATATCATTGGTTTCAGTAAAAGTTTATTCGTAAGAAAATACATCGTATTTAATTGAAATACTTAATATTATTGTTTCAATTACAACAGTAATTAATTTAATATAACATCTTATAAAAAACATTTTTGTTTAAAATCAATCATATATTATGTATGTATGTGTTTTGAAGAACAATCCACTTAGTACAATACCTAGTATTATTAAACATACGTACATTGTTTGGACATTCTATAAAAATTTAAATATACAAGAACGGCATTTCATTAACACCAGTTTTTGACGCGAACACGGTATATTGTATATTTATTTCAGTAAAAATATAGGATCTGCTTCTTTACAAAACTTTTGGATTGTATGGGTACACAAGTGATTCCATTACTGTTCCGTTTTGCTAATTTTAGCACGTAACATTAAAAAGATTTAAAAAAATTGTTGCAAGGCATATATTTTTAAGGTTTCCTACTTTTCTCGATAAGCGGCTAAAAGAAGCGTATTTTAGCGATGCTGGGAATGCTATCCTAGTTAAGATAACTAAATTAACTAAACAAAGATAGTATTCACCTGAGGGATTCATTGTTAGATAACAGAAAACAAACAAAACAAAAGCTCTACCTACGCGCTAAGAATGAATAAACCCCAGTTCTTCACAAAAACTCAACCATTTTAATACAATTTTCTATTTTTATATTCTTCTGCTGAAAATGAGTTGTCAAATTTAACAAGCCAGAATGTACCTATTGTTATATATTTAAAATTAAACATACAATAAGTCTGGAAAAATATTATTTTAATTTTTAAAATTAATGTAATAACTACGGTTAGTTCATATTTAATGGATGTGCGTACAACATCATAACTGCAAGCTTAGGCTTTTACTATTATTTTACCTATTTACGTACAAACTTACACAATCATATTAACTATTTGACACATGTATATCTATGTAAATATGTAAAAGTAAAATTCTTAGCTTACAGTTATAATGTAAAATAATTATTATTGCACTACTGAGGTTCTGCATTACAATTACCGAACTAAAATTAGGAATAATGTATTAAGATATTGGCGGTTATAGAAAGATATCCAATGTTTATCGGGTAACAACTTTTGCAAATTTTATTTTAGCGAAAATAATATCAATGTCTTTCTGGCAGACGAACCAGATCTTCCCTATTTGATTATTTTAATATCTATGTACATGTTTTATTTTTTTTTAGAATCTACATTTAACATCAAGGATTTTATCAATAGTTTTACAAGGCTTTGAGGGAAAATGATTCTTGGGTCATAAGAATATGAACATCATATGTCGGCAAATTGTGAAAAATATGGAATGTGTCAGTCGTATTTTTACAAATTGTGAACAATTTTTTAAGGTGTAAAATTAATCTATAATTTTTAAATAATTTGTTGGATTAAAAATATAGTGTTCTATCTATAAAACAGTTAAGTGTTTTAAAAAAATGAGGTGTAAAACTAATAGTTAATATCTTTTCCTTCCTAGACAATTATACTATTTGTATCCCTTCCTTGCTTTCTTGTGGGTTCAAGTAGATTGTTTTTTAATAGTAATATGCTGTGTCAAGTAGAGCCTAAGATATTAGTTACACAGCTACACAAAAATCAAGTGTCTTGCTCTGGTGACTAGACCCATATATTCCTATTCCTATTATTTCCATGGATTTTGAATCCGAATCCTTCGCCAGAATTGGCCCATCATGGCTGAATTTTTCATAAAACCCAAAAATGGGTTAAAATTAAAAAAAAAACTTTCTCTGAAAATCCGCTAAAGCCTCGTATTATTAACATACAAGACAGTTTTTTGTGTGACTGTGTTATTAAACTTCATGAAAGTGCCAAGACTAAATTTTAGTAACGGGAATGTTAAAGTCTAAAATGTGTAGATTTTTTAAGAACTGTAAATACTATTGCTGTTACCCTGTGTTTTACGTATTTTCCAATAATTATTTGTGAACTTGATTCTAATTTTAACAAAACCGATATTATTGGCAACACGTGCGCTTCCTCCACTAGTTGAATTTAGTGCAAAATATCAACGACGAGAGGGGTAAATTGGATCCTATTGACCATAGTGGCGCCTCTCGATAGATAGGAAAGCCTTTATCGCCATGGGTTAAAAAATTTTAAACACATTAGCAGCAAAAAGTAAAAGTCAGAGCGTCGCAAGCGTTCCGCTCGCCAAGTAGACAGCAGATGCAATACAGCAAAAATTTAGGAACCGCCCGAGTATATTAGAATTAAGGTATATTGTGCATACACTGTGTGTCAAAATTTTCGAACTGACCGATTCTTTTCAGGACTGGACAGATTGGCGAAAAGTGTTTCAGAGGAAACTTACAGGGGTTTCAAGAATCTATTATTCAAATGCTAGCATTTTTAAGAAGTTTACTAACTAATGGCTTAGACTCAACTTGACGGCGTATAATCCTTACTATTAAGAAAACATTTTACTTAAACCCACAAGAAAGCAAGGAAGGGGTAAAAAATAGGGATATTGTCCAGGAAGAAAGGGATATTAATTATTAGTGTTACACCTCATTTTTGAAACACCCTTGTAGCTGTTTTATGGCCAGATACCTATATTTTTAATGTGACAAATTCTTAAAAAATTATAGATTAATTTTATGCATTACAAAGTTTTTCGCAATTTGTAAAAATATGATTGACACATTCCATTTTTTTTCACAACTTGCCGTTACATGATGTTCAAATTAATTCCACCTAAGAATCATTTTCCCCCCCAAAGCAATCCTATTTATAAAATCCTAAATATTAAAAGTACAAACAAACATTCAATAACAATGTCTGATTTAGACGTTGTTATTGTTGTTTTCGCTAAAATAAAATTTGCAAAAGTTGTTACCTGGCAAACATTGGATATCTTTCTATACAGGGTTACGTAAAAGTTGTGACTGAACAAAGTTACATTTCCTTCGTTCCTTAAACAAAATATTTTACTGAAACAATTACAATCTCTTAAAAATAAGTTTAAATGAACGAAATTATTATTATTTGTTCTCGTGAATTGACAAGCGACCTAGTATTCGTTAAAAATAAAGTTCGTCCAGATAGTTATTATTACTCTCGACTATTATTACTCTCGAGCATTTTCTTCGTCTTAATTCCGACTAATCATAAGAGATAATGTTTGGGTCAAAAACGTTTTTTAAGAAGAAGTTTTATGACAAATTTGGCAAGCAGATGTTAACCAAAATTACAAAAGTGTTTTATTTAGAAAATAATTTTGTCCATAGCCTTCTCGATGTGCTTCGCTAGACAGAGACAAATTACCGCTGTCTAGCGAAGCACATCGAGGAGGCCATGGTTTTATCAAATATTTTTCTGCCATCAATTTTTTTCTGTCAAAAAATTGATAAAGAAATAGTGCTAAAAAAATTTTTTAGCCAATCGCTCTCGAGCAATTAAAAAAATCCTAATAAAACTCGGATTCTTATAGCCACCAGCACTCATGGCATAAAATAATTTCATCATCAAAATAACTTCATCAAATTCTTCCTAAAAGACCACTGGTGAAAATTTTTTCATCCCTTAGTCGGTTTGAATTTTATTCGGAAATCTGAGAGCGTACAACAATTTCAATCATGTCCCTGTAATAAATACGCTAACCGACGTCGGAATGAATGAAAAACAAACTTAATTATATACACATTAACCAGTCTAAGCGTCAGAATTAACTGAGTTTGAGTGAAATGAAATAGGGCGTGGGCTGAAAATAAATTCATCGACGATAATTTTACTTAACGATTTTCAGAGAATTTATATTATTTTGTAAAAATGTTTGTCTGATGTGATCTTAAATACATTAGTATAACCTATTTTGACTGTAAAATATCACTTTATGTACCTCTGAGTCAAGCCAAGTTTAAATAATAAATATTTAACATTTAAGATTTATTGCGCCAGCACTAATACCCTATATTACAAAAAGAAAGACCTATAATCCGATTAACTTCCTCTTTTGGCTGTCCAATTCTTGTATCTTTTTTGCGGTATTTAGGAAGGAAATAATGGGCCATGCACAGTACAAGGAATTTATAGTTAAGAAAGTTGGCGTTCCCGCGTAAAACTGGTAGCTTAGGAGTAATCATGTGGCATCATTCTGCTGTATATCATATAGGTTGTATGTGCAACAATCCATACTTGGTCCATCGGAACTACCATAATATAATACACTTACGTCCGTGCATAGAAATTGACCAACCACACAATTTTGAAATTGAATGCATTTTCTTAGAAACCACTCATCATTTCAAATAAAAAAAGGACATCTCGATTAATCTAGACCTACTGTAATGGGTATTAAATAGTCTTTCATACAATAAGTATACTTTTTGTAATTAAACTGGTGAATGGTTGCTAAAAAATTAATTCGATTTCAAAAGTATGTGAGTCGATTTCTATGCACGTAAGTTTAATATTAATACATACAGTGTGTCTACGGATGGAGTGACAAAAGGAAAAAACTGTTAATATTAATTTTACGATCAAAAGCCATTTTTTATAAAAAAAAAATCTGCTGGTTGAAAAAATAAGTATATCATATAAAAATCTATGATCAGATGTACAGGATGGTAATAAATTAAGAAAATGTTCATAATACAAAGTTGCTTTATAATGTTAAATAAAGCCCAAATACAAATTACGTAACCAAAATTCTAATTTTTAAATTAAGAATAATAATAGTTTCTTTTTGAGACTATTTGCAGCATTTGACAAAACATCAAAATAGTCGATATAGTTAACGTCAATGTTACATCAGCATCGTCTTTACGTCTGTTAGTATTTTGATTTCGTGACGGTATTTTTCAAAATGTTCACAAAAGAGGAGCGTATTTATTTAATAATATGGTGGGGTTGGAGGTAGCTATGTAGAATAAATTAGAATTTTGATTTCAAAATTTGCATTTAGGCTTTGTTTTGGATTACAAACAACTTTGTTTTAGGAATATTTTATTGCATTACCAAGTCCTCATTGAGCTGGTTGTTTGGTGGAAGAGCATCGGCAGGATCAAAATATAGGTATATTTGCGTATGATCAGCGTAAAGATAATACGGACAATACTTTAATTTGATGTAAATAAGCTCCAGTATTTTAGAAAAAGTAGGCAAAATAGATATTCATCGCAAATGTCCAAATTTACTAGGATTTATTTTGGACAAGGGAGTGATATTACTAGATAGACTTTATTTAATTTTTCAAGCAATTTTCTTGTTCAATATAATCATGGACTACTTTTCGAGAGGTAATGACTTGATTTTTGTAAACTATATGACACCCACTGCTGTTTTCAATATAAATAATACACTTATGCCTATTAACTAAGATATTATACTTTAAGATATATTTTATGTTTAAGTAACACCCTGTATATTATTTGGGTCGTTTTCACATCCAGGTCTTTTTTCATTTAAATATCTCTATATTTAAATTTTTCCCCATCTGTTTTTGAAATTAACACATCTTGTTTTAATTTAACTCAAAAATAAAGAATCACATTAAAATTCTAATTCGCTGGTTATTTTGGAATACTCTCAACACATGTAAATGGTGGTGAAAATTAAAAACATTTCTCCTCCGGCGGCCGTGCCAAGATTAAATTTAGGCCACGGGAAATTGAGGGCTTGAGGGGGCGGTAGAGCTGACGTTTTTAAATGGCTTTTGTTTTCTCTCAACATAAAAGTGTTAAACAGCATTTTATGAGTTATACATTTTCGATATTTTTTAATCTCTAACATAAAACAAGAATTACAGAATTTACATCTCGGAATGTTGTTTACCTAGAATATGATACTACAAAAAGTGCATCAGGTTTTTAAAACCTTATCGATATGGATTTTATTCCCGGGATTCACTCTATCGCTAAGACCGGTCTAATTTGACAATCAAGGTTTTAAACTGACAAGTGTAAGAATAGGAAAACTAAGTTTTATTATATGAATTTATTTCTGTCTCTTTACAAATTTATATGAGGCATTAAATCTTTTTACGACTTTTAATTTTTATAGGTTTGCTATTTAAAATCAAACCTAAGCAAACCTCGGGTTTGCAGTTAAATGTTTCTTTTTTGAAGATCTTTAAACTGAGGTACCACGAACCACACGGTATAGCGTTACATTTAAAATTTTGACCTCAACTTCCTAGCGTCATCCCTCATTGGGGTTGAAAAAGGTAAACTACATAAAAAAGTAAATTGAAGATACACCTAAAATTTGGTGTCTCTATCTTTACTAATTATTGCAAAGGTTGCTCATAATAAGACTTTTCGGACACCCTGTATATTTCGTTATGTTAGCAAATAACTAAGCAACAGCAATGTTGAACTAAAATACTAGTAGTGGGCGCTGACTACTATTAAAAATGAGGGCCTTACAAAATTTCCAGCAACAGATTTATATTAAATTTTTATCGCAATGAAATTAATTAAGCTAAAAGTTTAAAAAACAACTTTAACGATTACCTGAAAATAGAACTTCGTCAGTTTATCGATTCTCTATCTATTTGAACAAAAATTTTCCAATACGAATCTCACCAACAAGCTCAACAAAATCAACAAGTTTATAAGTACGAAAAGTTCGAAAACTTTCAGTTGCTAAATGTATTGTGCAATCTAATAAGGAAAAACTTTCAAGTTTCGAGGAACAGAAGGTTACAACGTTAGAAATAGGAGTTTTTGATTAAATTAGATTGGTTGTCTACTAGGGTGGGCCGAAAAAGGCGGAAAAAATGTCCTTAAAATAAATGGATTTTTTCGGGTTTCTAGGCGTTTTGTTATATCTCGGTATTTTTTATGATATGCTAATATCATTGCTATTGTGTTTGGAGCTGTGTTGGAGTGTTAAAAGCGTAATTTAGAAATTTGAAATTTTTACTTGAAAATCTGAAAAAAAAAACTCTTTTAAAATTTAAAACAATTTTTTTCTTTAATGTTTTGCATTAAAATTTAAAAGCAGGCCACTTCACTCTTTACCACATTTTACGTTTTTTACTTTTTGCTCGGGTTTGCTGAAATTTTACCCTGTACAAAAGAAACAAATTTTTGGCATCGTGGATCCTATTTTTAAAGCAAGTAAAAACTTTTATAGATAATGACCTATTTTCGTATCTTTCACTCTTTGGTCCATTTGTCCTCTTTTCTAGCCCATCCGGGGACATACTGTATATATTATTAAAATTTCGTGTTCCGATTGGTCCAAACCTGTTAAGTAATGGGTTCATTCTGTGAAGTAATGATAACAATTAGTTGTCAGAAAATGCCTAAAATGCAAAGTATTATTGTTGCAGATGGATAAATATTAAAATCCTCTACGCTAATTTATATGGATACAAATAGAAAAGTAACGTAATAATTATAAACTTAATCTAAAACGTTCTCTTCGAAAACAGATAAGAAAAAAATCCGGTAACTTGTCAATAATGAACTAACTGAAAACGATTTGTCGAAAACAGATTTAATGTTAATAGATGGAAGTGAGGTAGTGACAGGGATAAATCTATTCAGTATTAGACAGCGACTTAATATTGTTTTGTTCAGGATAGAGAAAACGAGAGTTTGCATGCAAATGGAGAGGAGTAAAAGGGAATAAGACCTTCGTAGGCTCTAAAAATACTTTATAAAAACCCGTCGCTGTTTCAAAAGTAAACGACTATTTTCTTTTGGTCGTTTATGTAACACGAGTAATAAATATAAATTATGCATGATTACTGTATTTATTTTTTCAAGCTGAGCAGTATTATTTTCTTTTTTTTTAATTTGAGACAGCTCACGTAAGAAAAGGAAAATGCAATCTATTGATACGGGACTTAAAGGGTTGGAGGTTAAGAGGGGAAGGGAAAACATCTGCAAGCAATTCGTTCCATAATCTGGAGACCCTAGGTGCAAAGGAGCGAGAGAAATGGGATGTTCTAGGTTTTTGTAGTTAGAGAGTACAAATTTTTTTATATGGTATATTGGACAAACGCTTAACCCCGAAGCAAAAGGCACTACCTCCATCAACACCTCAATGAATGCCACTCTAGATGTGTAACTTTTACGCTTTCACTTCAGGAGTTTTCGAGATTTAACGCATAAAATACTTTCTTAGGTAAAAATATTTCAATTATACCTATTTCAAAAGAATTTAAATACTTTAAAGTATTTAAGTTCCTACTCTAAATGTATTTAAATATATGTAAATTATTTAAGTATATTAAGCTAGCTCACCATGGTCACGTCGCGCATTTCTAACATAATGGATATTTAGTTGCTAATTAGTTGCTAATTAGTTACGCTAATCCCGATTTAGTTGCTATTCATCCCTCCAAGATACACGCGGTGAGCTAACTTAAATATTAATCTAGCAGACCAATTACTATAACTCGGGTTCTGATCAACTTATCGACTTTGTTCAGCCGCCATATTTAGTTGCTAATTAGTTGCTGGAAGATAGCATAGTTTATTTTACCCCCCGTCAACCCTTAACTCCAGGATCGGCACCCCTAAAGGCATGAATTTCAATATGGCTCTGTAGGTAATTATAAATGGTTCTATATTTAGCTGCTAATTAGTTGCTGACGTTTTATGATTTGTATTTTTTTTCCCTCCCCATTATACCCGATAACTATGGTGGTGCTAGAATAATTGTTTGTCTATTCAACCCTTCCGCGCAACTTTTGATCAATGAGAGATATCGACTTCGTTCAACCGCCATATTTAGCTGCTAATTAGTTGCTGGAAGATAGCGTAGTTTATTTTACCCCCCGTCAACCCCTAACTACAGGATCGGCACCCCTAAAGGCATGAATTTCAATATGGCTCTGTAGGTAATTATAAATGGTTCTATATTTAGTTGCTAATTAGTTGCTGACGTTTTATGCTTTTTATTTTTTTTTTCCCTCCCCATTATACCCGATAATTACGGTGGTGCTAGAATAATTGTTTGTCTATTCAACCCCTCCGCGCAACTTTTGATCAATGAGAGATATCGACTTCGTTCAACCGCCATATTTAGTTGCTAATTAGTTGCTGGAAGATAGCGTAGTTTATTTTACCCCCCGTCAACCCCTAACTCCAGGATCGGCACCCCTAAAGGCATGAATTTCAATATGGCTCTGTAGGTAATTATAAATGGTTCTATATTTAGTTGCTAATTAGTTGCTGACGTTTTATGATTTTTATTTTTTTTTCCCTCCCCATTATACCCGATAACTACGGTGGTGCTAGAATAATTTATTGTTTGTCTATTCAACCCTTCCGCGCAACTTTTGATCAATGAGAGATATCGACTTCGTTCAACCGCCATATTTAGTTGCTAATTAGTTGCTGGAAGATAGCGTAGTTTATTTTACCCCCCGTCAACCCCTAACTCCAGGATCGGCACCCCTAAAGGCATGGATTTCAATATGGCTCTGTAGGTAAATATAAATGGTTATATATTTAGTTGCTAATTAGTTGCTGACGTTTTATGATTTTTATTTTTTTTTCCCTCCCAATTATACCCGAAACACTAACTACACCAACAACACGTTGGCGTAGTGTGAGAATAGTATTTTTCAATATATATATATATATATATATATATATATATATATATATATATATATATATATATATATATATATAAACTCCCCCTAATCCCCATGATCTTACTGATGAGGATTCAGGGGATGAAACTGAATTGGATCCAAACAGTTTTACTGGTCAGAATGGCTATTCTTGTACTGGCACCTTTCGTGACAATAGAATACCTAAAAATTGTCCCCTGAAATCAAAAGAGCAGTTAAAGAAACAGTAAGGGGAACATATGATTCCATTATTGCTAAAGATGTAGTAATTCTCTTTGTAAGATGGTTGGATAATAGTGTGGTTACTGCTGGATCAACTTTACACGGGATCAATCCAATGGCCAATGTAAAAAGATATTCCCAAGCAGATAAAAAGATGATTTCCGTTCAAAGGCCTAACCTGATAGGTCAGTATAATAACTACATGGGCGGTACTAACCAAATGGATCAAAATATCGGAAAATATCGAATATCCATTCGTGGAAAAAAATGGTGGTGGTGTATTTTTGCATGGCTTATAGGTGCCGCCATAAACAACGCTTGGATTTTACGTAGGAAGGCACAAAGAGAACATAGTGATCAACTTTCTTTCCGAAGGGAACTAGCACAAGGATATCTAATTCGTTATGGTGTGCCACCGAAAATTGGTGGAAGACCATCCACCTCAAAAGACAGCATCTCTTGCAACAGAGTTAATGATGCTTTACGCTATGACGGAACGAATCACTTGCTTACCTCTTCAGCCGGTAAGAAACGGAGACGGTGTGCCGAGGAAGGATGCAGTTCAAGTGTTCTTACCATGTGTTCTAAGTGTGATGTTGGGATGTGCATTGACTGTAACATTATATTTCATACAAACACTATGTAAATATCTATCGTGGTTATATATTTCTTCTGTTTGTGTAGATAGTGTGTCGAGTATTATTGTATAGGAGCAAGTCCTAGCGTTACCATATGGTAACAGCTATTTTTTTCTATTTTAGACAAAAAAATTTGTAAGTTTGGCTATATTTTAATAAAAAATGTCATTTGCAATAAAAAAATGTTTACTTTCATGATAAGCTCGCAAATTAGAAAACTCCGTCCTTAAAGGGTTAAAGTTATACTGGCATTTTAGAATGGCCTCAACTCAAGCTAATAAACCATTTCTTTCTTCTGATTCTGACCACTGGATGGACATTGAGGGAAAAATTATTTCGCAATTTGCATTGTACGCTGGCATTGTTGTGCTTTTTAAAAAATTTAACAATCTTTGACTTGATAACGTCGATTGGGACTTTTGATACCTACGTCGGTCGTCCGGACATGAACTCCAATAACGGTGACAGTCCCGATATATCGGGACGGTTGGTAATCCTATCAATGACTCAGTCCTTACAAGTAAACTCCCTTCTCTTGCTCGTCGCCGGTGCTGTTGGGGATTTATCGCTTTTCTACCGATACGTTCACTAACATAGCTCATTGTGAAGCCGGTCCAGAAATAATATGAACTCTCAATCGCGGATCAACCCCGTATTGCAAAAATACTTCCCATTGATATTCGTAGATCTTGGATTCTAACTTAATGTCGTAAAAGGCATATTATCCTAGTATTATTACTAAATTGATAAAATGTAAATCAAGTAAATTTGCTGGACTATAGAACAACTTTCCTGCTACACTACTGCAAAGACCAATTAATTCTGCTTCGCCGAATAATCTCGAGAAACGAAGCTGAACCGTAGACAACTGCATGACTACGATAGTAACTAAAGTTGCCTATGGATTTGGCCTTAACATTTGAAATAAATAGAAAAGTGGTATTGAGTATTTTGATGTTGGACTAGAGTAATTCATAGGTGTATATAGTCCAATTAAGGTAGTTTTAGATCTGTATTTTATTTACTTCAAATATAAATTGCTTCACTGTCATTTCTCATATATTTAGAGCCTTTAAATTTATTGATAAGGGCAAAGAAATAATTATTTATCATTAATAAGTATGTAGTGTAATATACCCAATTAAGATGCTTAGGTTTTAGGTTAAAAAGGCGTTTTTATTTACTTGGCCCTGCATTGAACGTTAAAAACTTCAAAAGTTTTTTGAATATCAAATCACTCTAAATCCTATTTTTAACCGACATTATTCCACATTATTTTCTTTATTAAGTGATTATTTTTGGGTTTATTTTATCCGTTAATTATCTAAGAATACTTCTCACCAATAAAGCGCTTATTTTTTCGTTAAAGTTATAAATAAATAGATTTATTTGCATCGGGATCATGGAAAATTTGTAAATTTTTGAATTTTCGAATTTTGGAAGATTGCCATAACAACAAAGAATTATTGCAATTTATTTAGTCGAAATTATTAAGATGAGTTAATATTTCGCAAAAATGCCGGTTTTTGTTGCAAAATTGAAAGGTTCCTGGACCGATTTTGGCTTCAAAAAGACATGAATAAGATTTTACGAACCTTCTACTTTAAGTGCAGGGATATTTCATTGGATGAGATAAACATTAAATGCATTTTTTGTGGATTTTTCGATAACCTTACAACACTGGAATTCGCCATGTACTCATTATGATGAGTCATAAAACATTTTTGACGACACAGACAATGGGATCATCATTTCCAAGTTTCGAAATTCGCGAGAAAATTTGCAGTAGAAAATATTTTTTTTCTCCAAATGACATTAAAAGCGGCCTTTTAATGACACTTGGCAGGCTTAGAAGTTGTACTTTTAATGCCTAGGCGGAAAAAGTCCAATTTTACTGCCTAGGCAGAAAAAGTTCGTTGCTAGGCAACCTTCCAAGTAATAATTTAAATCAAACTGCTGTATGTGAGTTCATATACAGTTCTTGATTTTTTTGGTAAAAGGTTAAATTCCACATCTCGCGCCTGGTCTCTTATCTCAGGTGGTGTTAATTGTATCAATTCATCCTCACTTTGCAGTAAATCCATTTCTAACATGACAACTTTTCAAAATTGACAATGACAAAGTAAACAGTAAACAAACATATTCAACAAACATCATCAGCGGTAAACATAGTAACGCAGGGCCCGGTTACCTTTGATAAAATAATTTAGTTATTTGGATATTGATAATGAAACGCAATTTAAATATGGAAAAGTCGATTTTGCGTGGAATTGGAACAAATTTGAAGAAAAAATTATATGTTTCACACGGCAGAAAAGCAGATTTAATGCCTTGGCTGGTTTCATAGCCTCGCTACGCCCGGCTATGAAACACCAGCCGCGGCATTAAATCTTGTGCTTTTATGCCTAGTAAAACAAATAACTATTTTTGTTACTAAAGACCAAAATAAGTGGATAACAGCAACCGCCTTGAACATTTAATTTAGAGAATATAAAAAAAATATATTTCAGATTTATTTGGGTTATATGCATATCCTCTACTGAACATCTTGGAAAAGGGATAGATGCATAGATCTATTATCCAGCTCTTGAATCGAGACTGCTCTGGAAAAATGAATGTTGGAGTAAAGAGTACTATCGTCGGCATAATTGTGGGTAGGACTGGTAGTTGAAGAGAGAGGTTCATTAATGTGAAGAAGAAATAGGGTTGTAGGGTTGGTGCCAGGGCTGAATCTTGGGGTACGCCAGCATCGGTAGGATGGAAGTGAGACCGTCCACCACGATAGAAAGCTACCGATCCAGGTAGATAGTTTGGGAGGAAGACTGTAAGAAGATAGTTTGTTGAGGAGTGCGGCATTGGTCACAAATAAATTCGTACGCCTTCAGTGCTTTAGTACACTGAAAAAAGAAATGATTTCACTGCGAAAATATGTGTATTTCTCAAAACAGAAAACTATTACCTTATTCTTAAAACAAGAATTACTTGAAGGAAATTATTATTCCTTTTTTACAGAAAAATATTCAAAACAATATTTTAATACACGGTAGCAATATAAGACCCAATATTACAAAATTCGTTAAAAATTGGAGTATTTCTTATAAGGAACTTGTCCCGTCCTCCCCCTCTTCCTACTCGTGGATAGTCTAGTTTCAAAATTTGAATAAGAGCCTGCTATAGGGATCTTTTATCAGAGAAATGCCGAGAGTTTTTATCCAAGAAACTTCGCAAGAAAGGCCAACAGTTTAATCTCGGAAAGAAGTTGTAGAAAAGGTCGACTGTTTATAATAAAGGAGTTGACAGTTTAATTAGGGAAGAATTTAAAAAATAAACTGATAATTTAATTGCGGAAAAGGTCAATATTTTTCTAACAAGGAATATTCAGCGCAAACGCTTCAGCAGTTTTTAAGATATTCTTTTGTGGGTGAACAGGAAAGAATAAACGGACAAAAAAATTCCGCCTTCGATCGCTTGCAGGAACCCAAAACATAAAAGAATCTAACCTCATGAGCAAAAAAAACTAAATCGATATCGGAGACTCTTGTAAAAATCATCCTACTTACCATTACCAGGAAGTGGCTAACCTCCCATCTCGAGTCTAAATTACCTCGACCACTGACTTACGGCCTTCTTTTCCGCGGCATCTGAATAATGGCCGCCGTCCTGCGTTTATAATGGTTATGATGAACGGCACGGCTCGCGCTAAAATTAGCCTGCCGTGCTGGGCATTTTTCGGGACCGAGGGCAAGCACGACCTTTTAGTCAGTCAGCTTTTGTATTTACAGGGTATCCAAATAAAGAAAACTAACGTAAGGCAAAAAAAAAGTCGTCAAAGTCAGCATCAATCATGCATATCTAAAAGTTATTACTCTAGGTAACATAGGTAAGATAGGTAAAAGTTATAGGTGAATGAAAAATAGAACTGAAAATTTTATACCAGTTGTTTTAAGCCAATCAGATGCCTTGTTTTTGACAGGTTGCTATGGCAACGACCCGAATTTTTCGGAAATTTTTTCGGTCACGTGACCTAGTTGAAAAATTAATAAGGGATAATTTCCCTGGCTTGACAGCTGTCACGTGCAGATGTCAGAATAACAACAGAAGCGTAGATTAAGTTTTACAAATATTTATTTGTAAAAAAAAAAATCGCACCTCGAAAAAATTTTCGGAAATAATTCAAGCTCTAGGGAGATTATAAGTGACAATTTCTGAAGTTTTTATTTTTAAGAAAATTAGATATGGTAATCACGGCAGAACAAAAGCTTTTATGATCAAAAGTTACTTTAGAAATGATAGAAGGGTTGATGGACAGTGGATTTATTCAACACGGGACGCCATTCAGGATTTTCAAAGAGAATTTCCACTCATGTCTGCTACTGGACAAAATTTAGAGATTCTCCTGTGTAGAAATGACAACTATAATAAGGAGGATCTATTTTTTTATCTTTGACAGCCCACGTAGACTTCAAGCCTAGGTGTTAACGTACCCTCGGCGTCTGAAGGGAGGGAAAATGTAATCCATTGACACATGATTTAAATAACTAAAGGTTGAGAGGGGAAGGGAAAACATCTGCAGGCAATTTGTTCCATAATCTGGAGACCCTAGGTATGAATGAGCGAGAGAAGTGAGGTGTGCTAGAATTCTGTAGCTGGACAGTAAAGTGATGCATACATAATGCACCTTTTGATGTTCTGTTAGGAACAGTCAAGAGGAGAATTATAGCGGCTAGTACTTCAGAGCAAAATCCGTGAAAATAGGTATCGGTAGAAAAGGGATAAAACCCCAACAGCGCGCAGCGCGGAGATAAGCGAGAGAATGGAGTTTTCTTGTCAGGACTAGGTCACTGATAAGTATGTTTTGGCCAGAATCAAGGAATCAAGGCTGTTAAGTGTCGAAGGTAATGCAGTTGCCCACATGTAGAAATATCTGGAACTAAGTTAGGTCTTGTTAGGGTAAAATAGGGAGTGTGTACGCTGGGAGGGGAGAAATATTTTCTAGCTCGAAGGAGCAGAAACCCAAGCTTTTTAGCTACTGATGTGGCTATTGAAGTGATGTGCTACCTGAGATCACGTACGAAAGGGATGCCAACGATTGGTAGTTGAAGAGAGCAGGTCTAAATAATGTAAAGAAGCAACAGGGTTGATGCCAGGTTGGGGTAATCCAGCGTTGATAGGATGGAAGTTAGACGACCGTCCACCACGACAGATATAGGCCGATTAGAGAGAAAGCTACTGATTCAGGTACACAGTTTGAGAGCAAGACCATAAGAAGGTAGTTTGTTGAAGAGGACCATACTTTGTCAAAGGCCTTGTAAATATCAAAAGCAACAATCTGGGATTCGCACGGAAATTCAAGGGACTTGATCCAGTTATGCGTGACAAAGGTAAGAAGATTAGCTGTGGATCCTTGGTGACCAAATCCGTTTTATCTATCATGAATAATTTTGTGTTTTTCTAGTAATTTTAGAATTTGCAAGCTAATGACTTTCTCCATACTTTGTTGACAACAGAGAATAGGGAGAAGTGTCTATAATTGGATGGAAGGGACTTGAAACCTTTCATCGGAACAGGCTGCACGCGAGCAGTCTTACACAAAAGCACAATGCTCTTACGTCGTGTCGCAAAGCAATGTAAGCAAGAATTAAACTAATTGAACACTTGTACTGTGACAGTACTGTGTTAATTCAATTGACAAATATGACTAAATGTCAATTAAATGTATTACTTCATTGAAAGTTTTGAGCCACAGGCTGTAAAGTTCCCATTGGTATATTCAGGGATGAGGAACGTCTAGTTAGAACGAAGTCACAAAGAGATCTTTATTGATCTTAGCCCACCAAACAAACACGACTCTTTTTTTGAAAAGATCCTGTACTACAATAATTTATGAACTCGTTATGGCGGGCGAGGTAATGTCTATTTGTTTACGAATAATTTGAAGAATACTGTTATAGGTAAAGTTATAATAAGATAAAGCCCTTAGGTCCTGTTTTTTTCTGGAAAATGACGAACCTTCACTACATATTTGCATAACAATGTGTTTATCCATCAGTAACTAATTTTAGACAGACAGTAAATATAGGTACTGCTCAGTTATACCATTTAACTGATTTTATGGTATTTCAAATTTCAGTACAATAAAGATTTTTTTTTCGCAAAGCAAGATCATTTTCTCTTCTTGAACTGGCCTTTTTTGTATCTCCAAATTGATGTTTTGAACTTAATAGAGAATGTATGATAACATAAGATATGGAGTGGTATTTCCCGAAAAAAATGCATGCGTTTTAAAAATTAAAAATAAAATAATTTTATTTCGTCTATTTAAGAAAAAGCTTAATTCATGTTTGGGACCTGCTAACAAAATATATTCGTTATTTTTTTAATTTAGAATAACCCTTAATTTATTCGTCATTATTTTATTGTATTTTATATTGAAATCAATTAGGCAGAAAAGCAAAATAAAACAGTTCACACAGGTCCTCATTATATAAAACGCATTTTCTAGAAGCGGACAGAATAAAAATATATTAACATTGGAGCATATCAGACGTACACAACCTTATACGAGGTACTGAGCCATAAATCTATGAATTTTTACAAAATAGTGAAACAATTTGCAATAAACGTAGGTGTTGCGCACGCTAGAATTTACGGCAACACTTCATTATTGCTTTATGGTTTATTGCGGGCAATAATTTGCTTGTAATAACACTTCTATCTATACAAACAAACAATAGCGAGATGAGATAATGCATTATTGACAGGTTGGCCCGGTTTAAATAACTGCCCTAATTGTTTCAACCCTTTTTTTTCAACTGAATATCCAAAAGGTAATAAGAACTTATAACGTTATTGCTGTCGTCAAATAATAGGTGTTATAGTAGGCCAAGATGTATGACAACAAGCCATCGACTAGCTCTAAATAGCGGGGCAGAATACTTGAGGGAGGTTTACTAATTTTTGATCATTAATGCAACATGGTAGTGATGATCTATCAATGCACTTACCTAAAATTGTACACTCTTAAACATCATTTATGTGAGCCACAAAACAAATTTAATTTGGCGTTACTTACAGTATTATAAATGTATCAAACAGCCCACTTACCAGTAATTAGAATTCCTGCATTATAATAAAACAACGATAAAAGTAACTTGTATGTTTAATTTAAAGAAAAAGGCATTGTGGGATATGAATTAGAAGTAATAGAAATGATAATGATAATTTTGTAACCAGCTCTCGGAATTTGCAGCGCCTTTATAGTGCTAGAACAATATGGTAAATCCGTTTTTTATATAAATATGGTTATTCTGAGAATTTGGCTTTTCCAGGCGATTATAAGATTAAATACTTAGCTTGATGGTGATGTTTTTTAACATTCGAAACCTGGAACACCAAGAGTTGATTTCGAAATCGAAAATTATTCTTTATAAAGGGCACTCCTCCACTAGTCTACTTCAAAAGACTTGAACCGGTAAACATGTCCAAGATTTCTTCAAAGGGAATTCTTTCGGTAAAAGGAAGATTAGTCTAGGTGTTCTTAACAATTCCATTTAGGTATTTTCACAAAGTTTAAGATTTCTTTTTTCGTGTACTGTATGGAAAAGCATAACTTTATTGGTATAATTTTTCACGACGCGGTGCTTCATTTTGTAAGTGGGCTAGCTCAAGACCTTCCATAATAAACTACAAGTTCAATATTTTACAAGTAATGTGCACCAATTTGTTTAAACATTACAAGATCGCTGTGTGATGTTCCGCCATGTAGCTATATTTTATTACTATTATTATTCAGTGTTATTCTGGTTGGCGTGGCACTTAAAGAACAAGTAGGCAGTGGAGGGCCAGGCAAGACAGGGTAGTTATTATTCAAAAGAAATTAAAAATTGGAAAGGATAACTTAAGTATCTACTTAGATATTTAATTGTAATTAACAATAACAACAAAATAATAACAATATTTTAACTTCTGAAATGCTTCACATGCCCACCATCTCGTTCAATACATTTAATTGTCTTTTGTTCCATCGCTTTTAGTGCTTTTCTTAGGATATCTCGTGTTATATTGGCGACATGAAATCTTATTGTATCCTCTAAATGATCTACGTCTTTAAATGGCTGATGTTTGTATACCTTGTTTTTAAGGTATCCCCACAAAAAAATTCATAGGGGTCAACCCAAGCAAAGATGAAGGTGCAGGAATCTAAGGAGGTGGGTCAGTTTAAATATTTGGGAGTCACAGTAACGAGTAGTGGAGAAAGAATACAAGAAATAGGCGAGAAAATTATGGCTGCAATTAGAGCATTCCATGCAAATAAAGCGGTTCTAAAGAGCAAGATCTTGACAAGAAGGACAAAAACTAGAAGCTACAAGGTGCTTATTAGACCTGCGATGATATACGCAACGGAAGCAATCTCTGTGATAAAGAAGGACGAGGAGAAATTAAGAGTAGCTGAGAGAAGAATAGTGAGATGGTTGCTGGGACCAATTCGAACAGGAGAGAATGAATACAGAACAAGTTCAAATTAAGACTTACGGGAACCTTTGGGAAAGGAGGATATAGTCACAACGATCAAACAACGAAGGGTGAAATGGCTGGGACATGTATGGAGGGCACCAGCGGAGGAAATGATAAGGGCAGTAACAGAGTGGACACCAGCAGAGCAAAGAAGGACGGGAAGACCGACGTCAACATGGACCAAGGAGGTGAAGGAAGATTTGTCCAGGACAGGAATAGCTATAATGTGACACAGAGGAAAAAGGGGACTGATCCACCTTAAAATTGAAACTAGAAAGCTATTAGCGGTGTTTTCCCACTGGGGTATCAAGACACTCATTCACATAGAGAGTGTAACCTAAGCAAACTTAAAAATAGGATTTTTCACTTAAGAACTTTCACTTGAGCAACCCAGTATATTTCGACTAATTTTCAAATTATAGATTTTTGAAAGCCTTAGAACTTTTATCGGAATCAATTCTCGCTACTGTAATCAGCTGATATGGCACTTTTTACATACATCGTATATAGATTTAAAGCCTCATATGAACTGCGACAATAAAGAACGGTCTCGATGTTCTGAAATGCTCCAAAATAAAATTCAAATTAATCCGACTATGTAACGGGATAATCTTACACTTTAAATTCAATGTCGCCCCCGCAAAAAAGTGCCCCGCCCCCGTCCGATGTATTTATGTGGAGCATTTCCAAAGGCCGCATGCGATAATCTCTTTCGGGCGGCGGCGTACCACCTGCGTCCTCATATAAATTCAAATTTGATGTATGGCCATGTGAGGTCGACAAAAAATCCGTCACTATTAATACTAATGGGTTATAGTTTAAAGAATTTCACCATTGGCGTAGTATCAGAGTATTTATTGCTTAAGAGCAGTAATCAGCTCTCATTACTACTGTTTTGTTTTCTTTTGTTATCAATGTTGTTGCTCACAAGGACAAGTTACTCACGACATGTACCTCACCTATTTTTTACGTGTTAATTCGACAAAATAAGTAGAAATCACCCCTAAAATTCACCACCAAAAACAATTTTGGTCAATTTTACCTATATGAAAAAAAGTTACAGTTTTTTTTATCATCATCATCAATCAGCGATCTGCCGTTTATGCTGTGCTGTGTTCATCTAGTTAGTTTGGATTCTTTTTATATCGTCTGACGTCGGCGGCCGACCTCTCCGGCGAAATGCTTCAATGATATTTTTTGTCCAACACCCATCTGTAAATCGCGCCACATGACCGGCCCAATTCCATTTTGGAGTTGCTATGCGTTGTGCAGCGTCAGTTAACTTGGACATTTCTCTTATTCTGTTGATCTGGATCTTATTCCTAAGTAAAATGCCAAACATCGACCTTCCATCTTTCTCTGGGGAATGCGTATTTTATTTGCCGTTATTTTGGTGAGGGTTAGTGTTTCTGCTCCATAAGTAAGAACAGGTAGCACGCACTGTTTAAGGACTTTTTCTTCAGGTACATTGGGATACTTTCTTTCAAGATGGTGTGCAGTTTTTCAAAGGCAGCCCAAGCCAGATCTATGTATTTAGTGATTTCACAAGTTTGGATCTCTCTCTCTCTCTCTCGCTCTCTCTCTCTCTCTCTAGGTTCATGTGTACCCCGTCCAACTTGATGTTTTCGCTTATAACAAGATTTTTTGTCGTGCATTGGGTCTTGCTGATGATAATTTTAAGTCCCACTGAATTTGACACCTCAACAGCATTTCTCTGACCTCATCAACCCGATCCGATATGACAACTATGTCATCTAAAAATCTAAGATGATTTAGCGTTCCACCGTCTATAATTATGCCCATGTCTCCAAGTCCACTTTCTTAAACATAAATATATTCCAAAAGCGTAAAAAGTTTTGGTGGTGACATCGCCCTGACGTACTCCTCTCTCAATGCTAAAATCTCGAATATATTTATGCAGTCTGATATAGGCTTCTGCTGATTTATATTTATTTTTGATATTTTTGGTCTACCTGTGATCCACTCGAGCTTCTGTAAGAGCTTTCAGCATTTTTTACTGATTTATTGGGTCAAATGCCTTTTCGAAGTCCACGTCTGAGAATAAGAAGTTTATTGTATTCGATTGACTTTTTAATAAGTGCTTTCATTACTAGGAGGTGATCGTTAGTGCCAAATCTTGCCCGGAAATCCGCTCGTCCCCGTGATTAATAGGGATCGAGTTTATTTGTTATCCTTTTCGTAATAATCCTTGTAAACAATTTTTACACATGTGAAAGAAGACTTATCGGGTGGTAGTTCTTCAAATCTGTAATGTCTCCTTTTTTGTGTTACGACTGCTCGGTCCTATTTCGAGGAAGTTGTCCCATTTATTAAGCAAACATTAAACAGTTCGCAGACGGTCTGGTACAAAATACTTCCGCCATTTTTTATGGAATCGATTGCTTTGCCCTCATCGCTTGGAGCTCTGTTGTTCTTCATCTCCCTGAGAGCCCCTTTTAACTGGTCTAAAGAAATTTCTGGGATGTCGTCTGATCCTTGGTGCTGTATTTTGGAAATGTTAATATTTTAGTCTTGAGCGTTTCCGTTGCGATACTGTTCAGAGTAAAAGGTTTTGACATTTTCGAGAATTTCCATTTTATTAGTTATTAGTTGACCATTCTCATTTTTCAGCTTGCAAGTATTTTTTTACCTTGGGATATCGTTCTTCTTAGAACCTTTATTCCTTTGTTTTCATGTTTTCAATTTATTACCCTTATAATTTCGTTGGTGTTGTAGGTTTGTATGTCTCATCTAATTTGTTTTGATATCTCTTTGTTCAGCTCTCTTGGTACAGTAGCATTTGATGTATGTTTTTCAGATCTCTCTTCTTGTCTTAATGTACGCTAAGTTTCTCATTCTCTGAAATTTGTCTTCTGTGGTCTTAATGGCGTTTGAAATAGTTGTACTAGCTGTTTCAATATTTAGGTCAGTCCGGATTTCTGCTGTTGTTTATAGGAATGTGATAAATTGCCAGTGGTTTGATTTTATAATAATAATAATAATAATAGTAATAATAATAATAATAATAATAATAATAATAATAATAATAATAATAATAATAATCGTCTTTATTTATAAAGAAAATTAAGATTTGCAATATAATTAGCTAATTTTAACTAAATAGCTACTCCTACAATTAACCTATATTTAAGGACTTCCAATATCAAAGGAGACGGCGTAGACTCAATTTATCCCTAAAGTTCACCGAAAGATAATAAAAAAAATATGCAACAATACAGCTCTGCGCCCGCCTGCTCCCCTTGCACAAACAATCCAAAGCAAGAATCTGACACTCCTATCCTATCCTAAGTTATAAGAAATAGACAACAAAGTTAAAAACTTTGCTTAGTATAATTGCTTCATCTTGCAATTTATCGGCTGAGATTTCTTTATTAAGAAATCTATTTTATTGTCCAATTTACCTGCAATACATTTATGAAAATACCGTTCTATGATTGGAAATATTTAATAAATTAGTAGATCTTACGTGGACGGAATGTTAATTTGCCGACGAATGTAAGGAGGAGTTTCCGTAAACAGCAAACGATGGGTAAAGATAGCAAATTAATATCCCACAGTTGAACCATTGATTGGTAGCGAACGTAAAATTTTAGGCTTTGACGATTATATACTGTCATTTTATTTTCTCAAACCAAACATAAATCTACGACACCATGCTGAACTCTTTGAATCTGATTCTAATAGCGACATTCAAACATATATATATATATATATATATATATATATATATATATATATATATATATATATATATATATATATATATATATATATATATATATGTGGCAACATGTGCCATAGCTTGAAGGGAGATTCTTTGAAAGAAATTAAGGCAAAAAGTTCTTATGAACATGGGTCCGCAGATGCTTTGTTTCAAAGATACAAGGACGTTAAATTTTTAAATGGTCTTTACATGTTAAAACCGATGGTTGGGAAAACTAAACCAGTAAGACGGTTAATAAAATTACATTTATCTCCTAAACGAAATGAAAATTGAAAAAATATGAAGAGATAAGGTTTGTTAAGAATTTAACATATTATTTGACCGTTATACGAAAATGTGAAAAAATCACTGGCGTACATGTTTTATTAAATATAAATATTGTACCGTCTTCTCATATGTACCCCCTTTAGGACCTCTCAAAGTCTTCTCATGGTCAGAATTATGCTTAATTTAAGTACTTTAAACAACGTAAATTTCATCAAAATTCATGAAGCCATTTTGAAAATATTTTGGAAAAACTGAAAAAAATTAAGAAATTTAACACCTTGTATCTTTGAAACGAAGCATCTGCGGACCCATGTTTATATAAACTTTTTACCTTAGTTTCTTACAAAGAATCTCCTCTTAAGCGATGGCACATGTTTTTTGAAACACCCTGTATATATACATATATATATATATATATATATATATATATATATATATATATATATATATATATATATATATATATATATATATATATATATATATATATAGTATTATGCAAAAAGATTGCAACAAAGTAATATAAAAACAAAAAAAAACGTCCTCAAAGTATTCCGTGAAATCAGTCACGCATGTCTTGAATTATTACTCTTGAAGGTACCAATGGTAAAAAATTTAGGTGAATAAAACATAGATCTGGTAAGTTCTGAACTTTTTATTTTTAAGAAAATTAAATATGGTAATGACGGAAGAACAAAAAGCTTTTATGATCGAAAGTTACTTTAGAAATGGTAGAAAAGTTGATGGCCAGTGGGTTTATTCAACACGGGAAGCAATTTTCAAACAGATTTTCACACATAGTCATGGATCTCGACCAGTTGGCTTTGTTTAGAGAAATAAAAAGTGTGAATAGAAAGGAAGGCAGTGGGAGACCTAAACTTCGCTCTGCACAAAAAGTCGAAGAATTGTGGCAAATTGTTAATGAACACCCACAAACACCTATTCGGCGTTTAAGCCAGCAAGTAAATCTATTCTATGGAACCTGCAATACAATCCTGAAATGTGACCTGCATATGCCAGCTTATCGTCTAAGCTCAGTCGAAGAATGCAATTTTCGGAATGGTTTATGGGTAATTTGCATAATAATGAAAATGTGTTAGAAAAAACCTTTCTTATTGACGAGGCATGGTTTTACCCCTCTGGTTGTGTAAATTTCCAACACATGAGAATGCGGAATTCTGACAATCCACATTTCTTTATATAGAAGCCTCTGCATTCACAGAAAGTTGGCGTGTAGTGTGGGCGGTCATATCGAAAAGAAGGTTAATTAGACCGATTTTTTATGGGACTTTCAATTTGGCGCCAAACCCAAACGGCGCACCAATTCACGTAACTCTTGACAATTTAAATTTTTTGAAAGAATTTTTCGAAGACCGAATCATTAGTCGTAATATGCCAGTTAGGTGGCCACTACGGTCCTGCGATCTCACGCCGTGTGCCTTTTTTATGGCCACACATTAAAAACTCGGTTTTCAAAAACCCTGTGAAAATTTAGGCCTATGGGCTAGAATTACAAATAAAATTCAGGAGAACCACAACTCCCTACAAGTGCGCACCAATGTTTTTGATACTGTAAAAAGAAGAATGAGAACATGTTTGGAAGTAAAAGGTGGACATTCATATCTCTAATTTATTTAAATTTATAATTTTTAGGTTCCTTGTTGTATACTATGATTTTTTTTTAAATTCTGTATTATGCAATGGCAATGACAATAAAGTAATTTCCTTAGAAATGAAAACTTGAGAACTTAATAGTTTTATTTTTCATTCACCTATATCTTTTACCATGTTAAAAATTAAAATATTAATAGCTGTCTGCATTTGTAACACATACATGAATAATTTTTCGTTTCAATTAAAACATGTTATTTTCTGTAAATTAATACTAAACCTCATTAAATGCGACTTATAATACTTATACATAATTGAACAGTTTCTAATTAATTACAGCCAACTGATTCTAATTTCGTCTTTAATATTAAATAATTTAAGAATGTATAATAAGAACTTAATTACTAATACACTTTCAAATATTCCATTCAAAATTACAATTTTTTATGAAGTTTATGAATTTTATATGCCTTATCCAGTATTGGGCGCTACTATATAAGACACTTTCTTAAGTATACGAATAAATTAACAGATATAGTACCTAGTGACTGTCTTTTGCAAATTTTCTATATAAGCCCAAGCACGAGTGCGTTGGGTCAGAACTGACTTAATCCTTTTGGTTGTCTAATACTATAAACTCTTGAAGAAAACTGTGAACATGATGCTCAAGGTAACGTAGGTAACTATTTTAAAAGTGATTCATCTTAATTGATAAAGTTGATAAATAAACAAACAGTTTTTAAATTTTTTTTGAAAAACAAATAGCACTAATTGCAGTACCTCAATTTTTAGTTTTTGTATTTTTATATAAATGTAATTAACATAGTTTAAGCTAAGACATCGACAATGTCACAAAATATCGACAATCTTTAAAAGATATTTAATAATCTGTCCCTTCTGTTGTTACAGGTCATGGTACTCTTAGCCGTGGTGGCGTACAGCTATGCTCAACATCATTACAAGGATACTGACTACTATGTAGGTACCTATAGGAAGATTTGGTTATAATAATATACGGTGCCAAAAACACAAAAACGCTTAAAAATTGCTGTCCCTCGCCCTTATCACCAAAAGGTTGCTCCGAGAAATCTAAAAAAAATCATGAACATTGAGAATTAGGTGTAGATTGAACGAAAATTATCAGGATTGAAAAATTCTAGCGCGGTCAATTTTTATAAACATTTTAATTGTTTATTTTCTTATAACTACCGAACCACTGGTTTTAGAGAAAAAAATATTTTCCATGATGTAAGGAACAACTTTTGTTCTTTCACGTTTTTTAAAATTCAAAACATTGCCCTAACATCCTTTTTAGTGTAAGAAAATAGATTGCTATTAAATGTAATGTAAATAAGAATCGGTGAGTTAAGGAGGAAACAGAATGCTATCACGTCACGTGAGCTCGCGTGCTGTCATAACGTAATTTTAAATCTTATTTAAACCCTGATATCATGCTTGGAAGCACACTACTATCATGTGACAGTGTGATAGGTGTTTAGGTAGAGAAGAGTCTGTGTAATGTTTGTTTACCATATCACTTCTTCTTCTTTATAACTTCAGCATTGAAAATGGAATGTGATAGTAGTTCTTCGGACTGGGAAGAAGAATTAGAGGCTGTCGCTGTGTTGAAAACAAATTTTTTTACAGATATTTAGAAAACAGTAGTTTACAGACCACTAGAAATTGCCATGTCACGTTTCACGCTTGATCATTTTTTAATTTATAGACTAATCCCCACTACGAATTTAAATACGAGGTACACGACCCAAAGCACCACGACGTCCACGAGCAAAAAGAGAAACGTTACGGCGACAAGGTTACAGGAGAGTATTCCCTTCACGAACCCGATGGTACCATCAGGATTGTCAAGTACGAAGCTGACAAACATAATGGTTTTAACGCTCACGTAGAACGCAAAGGGCATGCTGTTCATCCTCAACATTATAAAACTTACAAAGACTAGATTATCTAGAGAAACGTAAGGGTATTTGGAGGGTCCACTAATATATTAATGGTCGATTTGGGTTTTTCAAAGAAGTTAAATCAGTTTAATTAAGAATTTTAGCCAACAGACCATTTGTAATCTCTAAATGTCAATTAATTATTTTACTTGATTTTTGAGAAACGTATCATTAAGTTAACAAAAGTCACATTAAAATTAGTTGAAGCAATTCCTATAAAAAGTCCTTTTTCCAATCAATAGTCATACCATTTTTGATTAAAAATCATACACAGAGATTATCTGACAGAAAATACAGGGCGGCGCAAAAGTACCTTTGCTGTGTTAAATTTAAACTTTTCTTTATGACTTTTTGGCAGTAAACATTTTGAGTTATAAAAATAGAACAATATACGCTTCTAGATAAATTTCAATCATTGCAATTCAATTAAAAATAAAAAGAGTGTTCATTTTCAGTGATAATTAAAAAAAATGAGGATTTTAATTGAATTCATTTTAATTTATTTAAAAGTTTATTTTCTTTGTGGGGGATCTGGTAAAAAGAATTTATGTGCATTGCATATCAGCTCTTATTAATGTTGGTGGGCTCTTACAAAAGCCTTTAAGACAATCTACATTGTACCTGGTTATTGTGGTATCAAAGTTTTAAAGTTCTAAAAAATTTTAAAATGCTTAGTATAATTTAAATATCACAAATATCGTTTTTTCCTCTGTTCTGCCCCCCACACTCTAGAATTAGTCTTGTTGTTTTTGTTAATACAAATAATATAAATAAATTTACGCGAAAAGTAATTATTCTAGTTTTTATTTGCCTATAAGCCCTGTAATATAAAATTTTCTTTATAGAGTGTGAATTAATTATTTCAGGAGAAGATAATACAAATAGTGTCATATTTTACTAGGCATTATGGTGCTTAGGTATGTTGCTGAAGTAGCTACCTATTTTTTTTTTAATTTTAATTAAATTCAGCCTTCCTGATTTTTCTAATTGAAAAATTTACTACACAGAAAAAACTGCTACGCTATTTTCAATAATAGCATTATTTAACATATTTAATAATTATTATTAAGCTATTTGATAAGAATGCTTAAATATAATTGGGTGAAAATAGATATTTGTAGGTGGGGTGATTCAAATTACAATATATTTTATTAAACGAACAAGAACTACAGTTTAAATGGAAAATTTAAAACCTATGTCAATAATCCTTATATCATGTTAATTAAAATAAACACTCCAATAAAACATATAAGGTATTAGAGAAAAAATAATAAAAAATATTAATTCAATGGGTTATGTTGTTGACTAAAATATTACTTCTATACTCGCGGACACCCTTTGGATTGGTTAAAATTGTGCTGATATTTGTTCGTTGAATAGCCATTTAAGCTTGCAGTCTGTTTGTTTATTCCGTTAAAGGTGCACCAAAAATAATAGATGTTTGCAATTCTGGGGACTGGAGCAACTCATTTCAGTGTTTTATGGTATGTAAGTAAAACAAATCTAAAAAGCTTTGCAATAATAATAAGTATTTCGATTAAATGAGATGTATATTCTTACACATAAACGTTTACTAAAACCAATGATATATTTTGTATTGAATTTAGAATAGTTACTGCATCAAATAATTATTTTATTTAAAGGACCTATTAAAAACCAATGAAGCCTTATATTTCATAACCTATTGGTTAACAATGATAAACTAATCATTGAAATAAACCTAATTTGTATTGTGCAGTTCGGAATAGAGTGCGTCATTAAGTGAATTGATATCTAATTCCATATATGACGGTGTTCTTTCTGTGTAGGCGTAGTAAGTATGCGGAATACACATCTAGAAACAAGAAGGACCATTATTTATATTTTAGAGAAAGCAGCAACAGATATACAACTTTAAAATTTTACCAGCCGCTACTGGTTAACTAAGGCCTTTACACAAAACTACAGTCAACTTAGCCAAAAACTTAGAAGAAAAAACATCTTGGTAGGAAAACCAAACTGACCTTAAAATTAATATCAATTATACACACTTAACTGTTAAAAATTTTCTTAATTTTATTTAGAATTATTATACAGAAGTTATTCGGCTCGGCATGAGATTCTAAGCAAAGCAACTTGATAAATATTTTAAATCATTTTGATTGACTTCGTACTAACTGTTTTTATAATGATACAAACAACCAGAACAAAATAGATCTCAGCTGTATCTTAAATACCCGGAATTCTTACGTTATCTTCCGATCTTCATGAATACGAAGAAGAAAAGAAGTGACAGATTGTTTTTACATTTTCATAACTTTGACTGGCGTCATAATGAAGACGTAACTTCGTGTTAGACTAAAACAAAAGTATTTCTATGCAAGCGCATTTACCTACTTCAGAGTTAATTTAAATTTAATGTTGCGTGGTAAAAGTTTTTTGACGTGAAAATTTCTTGCATACAATATTTTTTATTAAATCGCTTGTAGAAACGTTTTCATAAAATAATAAATAAAAACATAACATAATTCCTGAAAAACAATCGTTTCAGAAATAACAAATCAGCATCTGTTACCAGTACTTGTTGTCCGTGTCCAAAAGATATTCAATAATCAATGCACGCAGATGCATGCAATACAGAGTCACGAATTCGTGGTTGCTAGGTATGTATAAACAATTTTTGTTTGTGTTTTATTTGACATGCAAAAGGAGCTGGAGCTTGAAGAAAACCATCGGTTTTCAACTAGACAATGAGTGAAGAATCATCAAAAGGCGTTCAATCCGATAAAGAAAATGACGTTTGGTGCCATTTCTAAACAAACTGATGTCTTTTTAAAACTACAAAATATAAACGACTATACCGGTCACTAGCGGATTCTGTAGCCGACTTGTGTACACTGAAAAGGCAAAGCAGCATAAAACTGAGAAGTGTGTAGAGTCTTCGTTCGAAAATAAAAAGAACATTGCCACACAAATAATGAGAGAGAAAAGAGAAGAAATAAATATTCAATATGCAAATAGAATATCATTGAATATTGCCGTAAAAGTTTGCACAAATTCATCGCAATTAAATATTTCGGGAATTCATAGCTGTGTAATTAACGTTTACAATAAAATGTGAATGAAATTGTATTTTTTATAGTTTTGTCTAGGATGATTGCGTGCGAAAAATTTCTGAACGCGCTAGTGCGATAAAGTTTGTAATTTCGATACTCAAATGGATGTCAAAATACTGCTATTATAACACGATTTCACAAAAAAGGTTGTGTTTTCCAAAAAAAATATTACAATTGATTTTTGGAAACATGTTCGTTGATCCCAAGAATGACATGTCTTGGGCTTCTGAAGCTAGACGCTGGTCAGCGAGAGGTTTCCTGTAAAGACTGGGATATTGATAAGTTTTCATTTTGAATAGACTTAAGGATTCCGATTGTCAAATGTGGTGCCGCTTTCCATCACATGTGGGAATAATATTCTAGGTTAGTAAGGAGACTTTAAGGGTATAGATTAAAAGGGGAAAACTATTTTGCTAGCTCGATGTGTCTAAAATTGACAATAAAGGTACTTCCAAAATAACTAAATGTATAAATTTATCATGTAAGTGAATTTTAGGTTCAAATTAAAATGTCTTGAGAATTTTAAATTTTTGCCTCTTAATTTAAAACTAACATTATCATGTGTAGGTTTCTTGATGCATTCGTATCCTATTGAATAAAAATATATAAATTATCTTCCTACTGTTAGTACAAGTATATTGAATTACTGAGAAATCCAAGAAGAACTTTTCTTAAATAAGAAATAAAGAATGATTTTTTTTAAAGCGCGCGGTAATTGATTAGCATCCCATTTTTAAGGTAAACAACAATCTAGAATGGCACTTGGTTAACATGTGTTGTCGTTAAACAGAGGCAATTGCAAAATTGTTTTCTTTAGATCTGAGCAGTGTTGCCAAGTTTTGAAAACAAAAACGTGTTCTGAAGTGTTGCTTTGTTATTAAAACGCGGTAAATCTCAGACTACCACTATCAAAATAGCTCTTCCGAGGTAACCTCTGTAGATTTAGTAAACTATACCTATGGAACACAATTTATTATGATATATTATATGATTCCTTTTAATAAAGTCCTAATATATTTCTTTAATTCCCATTTTGAGTAAAACGAGCCATAGATCACAAATGATAGTTCCGTCGTACCAAACCTAAAGTACCTAATAACCAGCTTATTTTTGCTGCTAACCAAATACCCCTAATAAAAAGTTGGCAACCTTGTTCGACTGCCCCACACTTATCACACTATCCGATGTTAACTATATTCCCACATTTAAACATGTGCGTTACACACGTTACTCATTTGTAGTTAGATTTGATCTCCCAAATCAGAGCACCTAATAACGCATCCTACTGTTTTTATGTCTATTGGGGCACTTCACGACAACTATTTTTTTCACGAAACCTAAATCTTATTTTCGATCTCTATTACTTTAGGATGTCATAATTACATCTAATATTTGAAAAAACCGATCATAGAAAACATTGCAGGACAGCTTACATGTTAGCAAATGAATTTTGGAGAAGATCGCTGAAGGAATGACTAGAGATAAATCGCAGGACAAAATGGTTGAAGAAAACTAAGCTGATAGAAGAAAACGACAACGTCACGCAAAAATGGCGGGTTTTCAAATCGGAATAAATTATACCGAAAAGAACAAAATTGTCAGATCACTTAAGTAGTTTCCAAAATTATTATTTTTGATTTCTAATGTCTTGGTTAGATTTATTGTTTTTTAAGAAAAGTACATTAATATTCCCAATTGTCCTCAGTTTATTAACAAATCAGCTTAAACGACTAAAAAAAAATCGAAACTTAGAGAGAAACTAAAAGTTTGTCTTAACATTATTTTTTTATTATTTTTATTATTTATTATTTTTATTAACAGTATTTCAGTAAGATAATTAGCATAACATATTTTGAGACAAAACACCTTTTAATTATTTTAAATAGTTTAAAATAGTTTTAAATAAAATCAATAAATAAAATAAAATATGATAAAAAATAATGACCACCTTAGCTCTGTAACTAACTGAATGTTTGTCTCTCGAGTGTAAAAAACATAAACTCCCTTTTTTAAAATTTGAAGACGGCGCCTCCACCAAATGGCACGCCCTCGTTTTAAGGGTGTGGCTAGGAGCGTAAAGGTAACTGAACCTTAACTAGATCGAAATCAACCGTGAGTTAAAAACAAACTCAAATCATTTATTTACAATAAATAGGAACATTCAATCTTGACATAAACAGAATACAGATGTGTGTCGAAATTTAATTTTCTATTACTTACATTACAGATTTGAAGATCATTTCTTCTGCAATTTATCACAATCACAAACGAATCGGACCGGGGATCGTGCGCTAGTGTCTTTTCTAACTCTCGTCTTTCCGATCGCCCTATCACCCAGTCAGCAGTTTTCCCCCTCCTTTTGGGGAGCGCTGACTTTAGGTCAGAAACCGCAGTTCAGCTGACTGGAAAATTCAGCGTCGTATAAATAAATTATTTAAGCTACATTTTCCTTTTTGATTTATTCCGATATCACATTTAGTTTTTGAGAAATATCCGATAATATGATTTTATGTCAAACTTAAAGGTTAATTTCCATACCGTTAATGTAAATATTAGCAGCTAAAAAAAGACGTGTTCCTTATTTTTCTATTTTCACCAATATAACAAATTTTATTAAGTTCATTCAGTTCGGACGGTTGGTCTCGTTGTTAGTATTCACATTACAAACGTAATTAATGATTTATTATGTAGTAAATATTTAGTTTTCTAAACATTTATTTCCTTGGCAATTATTGTTTTTTTTTATCCCACTGATGTAACACTGTTCAACTTTAAGGAAGAGATTAATTAACATAACGATAAGTTACCGGAAATCCAGACACTTTGTTAGCACTGATGACCAGATGGGAAGCGTAAATATAAGAAAATAATATATATGCGAAATATTTTCGGAAATTAAAGATCCGGCGTTCAAAGCAAGTTTAACATTAACCAGTAATTAACCTATGTCAAATCGGCATGAAAAAAAAAATAAGAAGGAAATGTTAATGGTATATGGATGCGTAATAACAAGTTTTTGCTTATCTTTGTGAAAGACGATGCAATTGTCGTTTGTCATTTTTGTATATTACTTTCAGTTCTTCTAATTAGAGAAATATTTAGCGCCCATAACAACTATTTAGGCTATTTTACCAATATTGTTGCTCTGATATTTGTTATAGAAAACCAATAAGTCGCCAAAGTAGTCACACTTTTGTACACATGCATTTTCTTTTTGTAATCGGAGTTATTTCTTTTTCCTTAGTTAAAGCGAAATTGATTATTTATCCACCAAACCATGTGATGAGAAAATACGGTATATCAACTTACTCCCACGCGTGTTCGATCCTCTGAACGTCACTAGATGGCATTATCACGCGACAACACGAAAACCGTTTTATATTATATGGTTACAAGGAGCCATGCTGGGCGACAAATGTCTTTTTATCAGATATGCTATTCGACACAAAGTAAAAGAAGACGAATCGCAGGTATAAATCAAGGGCGTATTTAAAGTACCTGTCAGTCGTTTTAAACACAAGAGGAATTATTGCAAAAGAGAAACTTTCTAAATCCGCCTTTGCATTCATACTATTACAGCTAGCCAACTTAAAATTTCCAGAAAAGAGATCAACAGTCGATAAAATCAGTACACTTCAGAGACGACCAATAAACTGATACTGACGCAATGATATGGGTTCATTTGGATTTAAGAACTCCTCCCTATCTATAAATATGTCTATAGTTATTATACTATTCATATTTTTACGCCATAACGTTTAAAGAAAAGATCAACCCCAGTCGGCAACCCTTGAGAGACTATGAGTAAACTGTTCAAAGTAGGTATAATTCCTTATTAACGATATTTAAATCTTGATCATTAAAAATTTTAGGGCAAATTGATGATCCATTAAAAGATGTAATGGTTTAAGTATTTACAAGCCCTGTCTCAGTGAAGTTGGCCCAACAACTCAAAATATGAAATTTGTAAATTTATGTCATGACCAAGTATATTTTTGGTCTCTTTAAAAGTAGCCTCTATAAAAGAAATGATAATTTTTGATATATCAATAACTGTAAGCAAGCCAATAGTGACATTTTAATTCATGGTTGTGCCTTAGTTGTTGATGACAAATCAAGATGCCGACAGGGCTCGGCATTTACTAAATTGAATATGTTTCATATAACAGCTTCAACTTTGATAGAACGCGTCAGAAATTACTATATGTATACAACCACTGATTAACTTAAGACTACCCGTATTTTTAATTCTATTTTATTACAGTTTGTAGCTAGAATGGTCACTGGTTTCCAATTCACATGCAAATAAATTTACATAAACATTATGAAGCCGGAGGGCTACCTGGCCTATGTGTAATGTAACGTAACGTATCATCGACCTAACTACGCCATGTCAGAGAATTAGGTACCTACAATTAGAGTTATTTGTATTCACATATTAATTAATTATTGGCTTACAGTGCTGCACTAAGTTTATAAACAAAAATTAAATAGAAACCAATAAAATACACAACAGAGTATATTCAAATAAACAACACTTTATTTCGAATTTTGTTTATTAATGAAAATAGTCTGCATCTTTTCACAAAACTCCGTCCTTAAGCTTTTATTTCAAAAAATGTCTTAGAGGCACTTAGAGCTAAATTTTCGTTATATATTTAATATTACGAAGAAAGATAGCAAGAAACTACCTCTTACTGAAGGCATCATTTTCCACGTCGCATCCATGTTGACCAACTTAATTTCATTTTGACATGGTTTTTTGGCTTTAAAAATTTTAACAGTAACATTATAAGCATGTTTATTATACCCAGGTACCATTTTTAGACATATTTTGGTAAATGTGTCTAAACCATTGTTTCTGTTTCCGACACAAATTAGACACTGTTGGCAGCAAATATGAAAATATTTTCGAAACGTATACATTTTAAATGGCGCGTTTGCACGTGTTTCCACCGTGTTTGGCTCTTTTCAAACATATTTATTATTTCACATTTAAATATTTATAATACTTCTTACAATTCTAATTTACAGTATTTCCCGGTACAATTTATATGCAAAAATATCTATCAACCTGGAAAAACGCAGCTAGGCCATGGCTGGGGCTGGTGTTGGCCCTTGATAAGAGTTGTATTATGTGCAGGATGCTTTCAACCCTACCCGAAGTGACCTTTTAGGGCAATGAATAAATTTGTGTTTATTGAAAATAAAATAATTGAAACTTTTACCGAAAAAGTTTCTAAACTGGTACATCAAATGTGTAGAGGGGGCTGTACTGTTGGAGCATGGGCAAAACCAGCCCAAACATTTTGGTAAAAAGACGTGCACGACATTTTACATTTTCCACGTGCGAGACATCACGTGGAAAATGCCGCCGCGACACATAACTGGAGGATAATATTGTCTGCTGGTGTTCCAGCAAAAGTTAGCCATCTCAAAAAATTCAAAAACAGGTTATTTTCATAGAAATTAGAAATTTGAAAAAAATTTACGGGACAACTTTTTTCTCATTTCTATGTTTACATCCCTAGAACCAATACCTAAATTTATTTAAAAGAAAATTTGCCGTGTGCAAAAAATGGTTTGGTGATAATTTTCCAGTGCGTCAGTGATGGAGAGTTGTAAGCAAAAATGAATATAAATTTTTTACATTGTTATTTTAGGAAGAATCTTAACTTATGCAAAAAAAATCCTATGAATTATTAAAATAATAAATAATAAAAATTCAAAAAGAAATATATTTTTATATTTTGCGCTGTGCATTGGCCACAAAAAGATATTAAAATAGAGGTTTATTGTCTTGCCCCATGTGGAGTTAGAATTAGTCGATACACTTATTAATTTTTAGCACCCAATAATGAGGAATACAAAAACTAGCTGTTTTTTTTCTTTCACATTACTTATGACCAGATTCGCTATCGACCGGTCTAACCTAATCAAGGTTTTATATTAACAAATTTAAAATTAAGACAACTAAGCTTTGTACTATGAAGTAGTGTTGGGAATAATCGGATGATTTCAACAATCGAAAACTCGATCTCCGAGTATTTTAATAATCGAATGATCATCCGAACAATAATCGCATCTGAGGCACCGACAACCAGGCGATGTTGCCATGTTGCCGATTTATTAACACAAATTAAATATTGCTCTTTACCAAGACGATTAATATAGTGATTACATGCAACAACATAATATGATGCTTATAAAAATGGTTTTTTTCTTTAAAATTATGTTAGGGCAATAGATTTTTTGAATTTTTTACTGTTCTCTCTGCTCTTTTTTTTTCAAACCAAACAAATTAGCTTTAAACGCGAGAATAAAAATATTAATAATAAAATTAGTCCTTCGATTGACAACATGGCATCATCTGTTAGGCTCCGTCCATCCGTATGGGGTTTCGGGGAAGAACAGCGGACATTCGGTCATTCCGTCTTTGAAATTATGGAGGTAATAGCGTTTCTATTTATTATTGTGTTGCTATGTTTTGATCGTAAAAGTAATTTATAATATTATAATATATTGTTAATTAATTACTGTAAAAGGAATATCTGAAAATTTTAAAAAATTGGCAACACTGCTCCGGAATCTATTTCCCGTCAAGCACAATAATAAAATAATAATAATAATGTCAATACGAGTTAAACAAAATTCTATTTCGTAACGTCTTTCATATAGGATTTTCTCTTTTGACAAAAATATGTAAATAAAATTTTTAATTTTAATTATTATATCCAAACATCTAAGTAGGCATCAGACAAAGCAATCTTATTTTACTTTATACTAGTCATCTTTTAACAGTAGTTAACAGTAAAACGACACGGAGATGAGGATTAAGATGACCCAAAGAATTCTGACTATACCTATGCCTCTGGTTTATATACCAATCTGACAAAATTGCATAATATTGAACAAGCACTTAAGCACCGATTTGCAAATTTGTATAGCCGGAAGCCATATATACTAAAGAATATTTTATGACGTCCAGTATCCTCCCAATTTACCGGACTTAAGTACCGGTACGTTCAGGTTTCGAAGCATGAAATATTACTTGAAATGATCGGCAACACCAGCGGTAGCCATTTTTCATATTCAAGCCAATATGTTATTAAATTATACTGTATATAATACCTAGTTCCTGTTTTGCTAGACAAGTAGATTCGTTTAGCTGTGTACACTGTGGACTGAGTTTAAGAAGCCTTATGGTCAAAACATACAGGGTGATTTTCTTAAAGTGTTACAAGGCGATATCTCGAAAACTGTTTAAAATATTTTCATAAAATTTTGGTGAGTTAATAGGGAGCCGAGGGGGCATATTTACGCATATTTTTGACATTTACCTATTCTCTCTATTTTGAGGGTTGGGGGTAACTTGGGAATTTTAAAGGGGATGACGTACTTTTGTTCATAAAATTCGAATCTACATAGAAAACTACATATTATGTGTACAACATTTTTTTTTGATTTACTCTTTCGGTTACGGACATGTGGGACATGTTAGGAAGAATTATTCGCAACCGTCAACCGGAAACTACTCCAGATCTTCGAATGGCTCTTCTAAAAGAGTGGCAAAATATTCCGCAAGAGACAATTGATAATTTAGAGCTTACCACGTCGTATGGCAGAAGTTATTAGAGCACGAGGAGGCAATACACGATATTAGTGATTTTTTTTCAATTTTTCTCATAGTAAACTGCATAGTTCTCCTTTAGAATTTGTGTTTCCTTTTAGAATAAAGATATTAAAATGGATCAAACAAAGAAGTGGTAAAAAAGATGAGGCTTAAAAACAGAATATACTGAAACAACATAAAGCCGCTTAATTTTTCCACAGAGTGTTCAGAAATTTAATGCAAAAAACGCAACTTTTGGTTTTTCCTCGTATAATATCAAATTTAGTAGAACTCTTGTAAACTGAAAATCAGATTATAAGCAAGATGAAAGCATTTGCAATATATCAAAAATTCATTAAAATCGATGCAAGATTTAAAATGTAATTTAAGATTAAACTTTTATTTGTCCGGTTTCTTTTGTCCAGGAGTGTAGTTCAACCGCAGAGTCCTTTATTTTCAGTTGAAATCCTTAGGTAAAGAGGCATGTCAGTTTTAAAAACAAGAAACAATCATTTCTTTTATAGAAGTGTTTCGGTTCCCGACAATAAGTACGGTTTTGCTAGTTCTTACATTTTTGCATCAGTAAAAAGTAGATAAGTTATTATGTTAATAATATTCTTGCCATTACATGCGTGCCTGTTCGCCCACTACCGCCATCTATATACCCATTACCAACTGTTTCACTATTATTAATTTCTTCCATTTGGTAGCATTGTTTCACCGGCCATCTGCGACTTACCAGAAAAAAAAAATGCTCGCCATCGGAACGCACGGAATGTAGAGCAAATTACATCAGATAAACTAAGTTAAGTTTCTTTCTTCTTCTGGGCTATAAGCACGGAAGAATAAAAGGACGCTATTGCTTAAGGACTGAAGATAGCAGTCATAATACATGTATGCAGCGGCAGTGTTGGTTTTATTGTTTAATATGTACGGCGTAGGATTTAAAAGTAATGAAAATATTATTGGTTTGAAACCGGTGTGCGCTTGGGTTTGAGTTCTTGCAGGTATTTTCGAAAAAATTTACTTTCCAAAATCATTTAAAAAAAAATAAATTTCTTATTTTAAAACCTAGGTATTATAAAAAAATTCTAAATAATAAGTATCGAATAGGGAGGGCCCCCTCCTAATTCGATACGCAACACAACATTACCGTATAATTAATTAAATATATGTAAAAGTTCATGAACATATTAAAAAAACATAAGAACGTCTAAATGAAGATAGAATATGATTTGCTCAGAGAAATCGATATGATAGTGTTAAATTTTTAAAAATTGTTAGTCAGAAAAATGTTTTGGAATCATTTCCGCAGATACAAATTTATGTAGGTATTTGTATGCAGAAAAGATTACCCATACCACAAAACTTGTATATTAATCAATTTCATAACCAACTGATCACAAACGCTGTACCTTCCCTAGAAACCATCTATTGCTAATAAAAAATTGACAAATGTCAAACAACTCTTAACGAGATATGATATTGTAATTTTTGTTAACTTTTTGTTTAAGTGTATGCGCCTCATATTTTTATACACACGTTTTGTTTTAAAAATTGATTTTAAAAGACGCGTATAATTTTCCCCATATTTTGCATGCAATAAAAGGGAAGACCTGTGCCATCAATTTGGAGACCATACCAAAAGTATAAATATATGTTATTTCCAGTTTTAATAAGGATACTGCTTGGAAACTTTTAACGAAGATCTAAACATAGAAGATAGTCACCATGGTCTCAGTTGAAAATATAAGAAGTGACCCTTCAGATAAGAAAATCACTTTGGATTTTGGCGAGCAGAGAAGACACAGTTTTCTTCCAGACAGCTGGACAGAGGATAAACGGGATACTACTATTAAAAATGTGGGGGTTCGTAATATAAATAACTTCCATCTCTTTTACTTTTGCCTAAATTTGCAATCTCGTAAAATTTTTACGATGATAATAATAAGGCTAATAAAATAACTTTTATTTTTAAATAAAATAGTCTTGTAGATATAAATGTCAAATAAAAGTCATCAACAGGCTATTTCGACAGAAACAAATATATCTAACACCAAAATATAAAGGTAACTTCCTATACATTTACTTAAATAGTTTCGTGCCCCACCTTACGTTTAGTCTCCAGCTTTCCAATCACCAAAGGAAAATCTTCTAATACCTATGTTTAGTACTATAAATTGTAGAAATTGGATCTAATATTTAAAATAATTATCCAGCTTCGGAAAACGATGGTGAGATAAAAGTGATAAAAAAAGATCCAGGGTTTCAAGATTTAGTGCAGTTTTCTAGCGAAATCCTTAGTAGAGGTTGTAGGAAGAAAGTTATTGTTTGTCAATACTGGATGTCTGAAAAGTGGGCAAATATCTTTGCTATTAGTAAAGATACAGCCACTAAATTTTACGTCTATCTTATTGATTAACAAATCTACTTTTTTCTGTAATTTCAACCCCCTTGAGGGGTGACGCTAAGGAGTTGAGGTCAAAAATTTTAAATGCAACCCTCTGCCGTGTAATATCTCATTTTAAAGGTCTTCAAAAAAGGAACATTTTTCCACAAACCCGAGGTCCGTATAAAAATAGTACCTTTATTTCTCTTATTACTTTAAAAGTTGTTTAAAATGGCCACCATGAACGTCTTGAAAGTAACAAAGTCGATTTTGGAACTTACTTCGCACATTTTAGAAAATGGAAGGTGTTACTTTTTGGCACAGTTCCAAAATCGACTTTATTACTGCCAAGAAGGTCATGGTGGTCATTTTGAACAACTTTTAAAATAGTAAAGGAAATAAAGGTACTTAAAATTATTAACCTTAACTTTCTAGTCACCCCTCGAGGGTGTTAAAAAATTTAAATTGCATAAAAAAGTAGATTTATCAATCAATAAAATACACCTAAAATTTGGTGTCTCTATCTTTATTAACAGCAAAGATTTTTGCCCATACTAAGATTTTTTGGATAACCTGTATAATGAAAAAGAAAAAGATGGTTCTGCTGTGCCAAAAGGCACCTGCGGTTGTTTTAATTTTTGAAATCCGCATAACACAATCTACATACGTAATTGAAAAACGGTGTAAATCAATATAAGGTTTAAAAATTACTTCTTCCTAGTTGTCTGACAAAACAAAAACAGAAATTTTTTATTTAAATTTAGACAATTATTTTTATTGTTTACACGACCTGTCACTATGTGGATAAAACTAATACATTAAAACTGTAAATATAATAAAAATAATCTCATTTTATGAACCTATCATTTTTCTAATGAAGTGTTTTTTTATTACACACTAATTTTTCCTGCATCGATGCAAAAAGAATATATTTATTAATAACTTTAACGAAAAATATGCAATTTTAATTAGTGTGGAGCGTTCTTAGATGATTGGGAAAGAAAATAGACCCACAAAGAATTGGTAAATAAGAGAAATATAAAATAATGCCGATTAAAAATAGGATCGTTGGAAAAAATAAAAAAAATCAGTTTTTACACCCTAAATACGCTCCTAGATGACCCATTTCAAATTAATTTTATAGTACGATTATCCCTCTATAAGATTAAAAAATTGGGAAAAAGTTAGATGTGAAAAGATACAGAGTGATGCGAATGTACAGATGTCATCGAAAAAAAGTCAAAAAATAGAAATAATCGTCGATTGCTCCCTTTCTATAAAGAATGAAGAAACTAAAAATCACGTATTTGGACGAGCTGTTTCTGATGAGGTATATGAGATTTTGATTTGGTCCATTTTGACCCCGAAAAAAAAATTTAAAACACTCAAAAATTGGCATCAAAAATCGTAATATCCAGTTTTTCCCAAATTTTCATAATTTACAGTCGTTTTAGGTATAGAATGATTTACCCCAAACGTTTGACGTGTCAAACCTTTTTGTCGATGTAACTTTCCGTTTTCGAGTTATTAAGTACTAAAAATGGATCTACAACTGGCATTTTTCGACCTAAAAAATTCAACAGAATTACTTCCCATTTTCCGATCCTCACCAATTTTAATGGGGTTCTAAACCTCTCGGTCCTCTACTACCTCTAAAAATTTAAATCGACTTAATTCACTTTTACGACCTGTAATCGATCCCATATGAATTCGCGGAAATTTTGACTTTGACGTTTAATAACTCGGAAACGAAACACCCTGAATAATCGAATTTTTTACCGAAGCTAGTCGCACTATGTCTCTATTAATCCAGAATTTTTAACGTTTCACTTGCAACCATCTCGGAAAAAAAATTAAGATTGTCGAAAAACAGAATTAACCAATCTATAAAAAGTGATCAGCAGAAGTGCCTTCCGGGCGGAAGACTGCTGGCAGACAAAAAAATTCGGAAATAGTAAGTGTTAATTTATTTGCATGCAAAATTTCAAGATGTTTGGTCATGGGGATAGCGACTGTCAAAAAATTGAGTAAGTTCCGCTTCTGCCACCACTTCCGGGCGGATTAAGGTCGGCAGAAACGTTTTTTCTTTTATCATCTTTCCTGTTATCACCGGAAGTGCCTATTTTTATTAAGATTCCGGGCAAGAACAGTCCCGCAGACATGTCATTCCCTGTTAATCCAAATGGTAGGAATACAAAAAGGCCTCATGTCTTGCTTCCCGGTACAGGTTGGACTCCTCTAACTCCCCCACTGTTATAAATTTGCGGAACATGCTCAAGAGACAAATTCATAGCATAAATCTTAGTTGCCTTATTCTAACATTTGTCAGTTTATTATTTTTATTATTAATTAGATCGGACTAGCGTTGTAGAATCTGGTCGAAAATTTTAAAACGCCAGAAATGTCTCCCAAATTTATAACTTTTAAAAACTGTTAACAAAGAAACAGACAGGTATGACATTAGTAACTTATGATTTATCCACCGAATTATGGGATAATTAAAAAATCTTAATTGTGATCACTATTTTTGTCCTATTTAACTTTTACAGGTGCTTGAGGTAGCTGAAGATGACGATTTCTTCATGTTCATGCATGCACCTCAAGCTTATGAAGAAAAGCCAATGGAAAAATTCTGTACTGGAAGTAAATATTTGGGTCAGAGGAATAGGCTTGGCATCGCTGGAAAAGGTATAGAAAGATAAATTGTAAGTACAATGTATTTAGATCGGAAAGAACACTGTGTTCAGTTCTTTATTAAAGTGTAAGGAGCCTAAAAACAATGAACAGCCCTGAAACTGGTAAACGAAGACGTTGTCATCAGACCTATGGGGCTACTCTCTCAACTCCGTACATTTTTTTTATAAAAAGAAATTAGTGGAACAAAATGCATATCTGCCTTTCAATAGCATTTCACAGTTGCAAAGAAGTATTTCAAATTCTACAGAATTTTGTTACGAAAATTCCAGGTCTCTTCGTATTGTTAAATCCATCTCAGTCACTAATATCAGACTCTGGCTAGCGACCCAGCAGTTTGCAAGAGATGCGAAATCGTTTCATTAGGAGTTTACTTCTTTGATGTGTATCCACCAAAACAACATAGAGCAAATTTTTTGTTGCTGTATGTTGCGTTAAGTTCCAAAATGTAGGAACAAGAAGCAACACCGATAAACATTTCGTCTCCACCAAGGCAATAAAAAAAGTAAAGATGTTTCCGTTTATTGCTGTTGACAAGTAAATGAAACAAAGTGTCTCCACCGAAGTTACAAGGTTTTTCTAGTAGTGCAGTTCAAACTTGACTATTTTTAAAAAATATGTCGACCGATGAAGAAGATATTGCACTAGCAGCAGGTTATATTACGTCACCATCATCGATGGCCATATTCAAAATTTTATACGGCTATCAAGTACCGATCTAGAAACTAGAACATTATTTAAAAATCTGACACCAATTACAGAGCTTCAATATCCCGCTCCAGATTTTTTAATAACTTCGATTACTTTTTCTTTCTCTAAAAATCTATCTAGTTAAATCTTCTAGTTGTGAGTGGTGAGTCGCAGGTGTATAATGTGGCAGCATGCAGCGCTGTGGATTGTTTTATTTGCTGGTGTACATCAGCGACATACAGATTAAAACGCTGGTGTACATACATTATAATAAAGATATTATGGCTAACACAAAATGTAAGAAGTCCTTACGTCGTGACGGTAGTTAAAAAGTTCTTACGGGCTTTCCGGATTTACAATTCACGGGATCACACGTGATGTGTTTAGAATATAACAAAGAACTTCTTTGTTGGAAAAGACAAATGTGCACGAACCATATAAACGGTAAAGCTCACAAAAATAATAAACAAGGCCAAAACTTTTATGTGCAATTTCTTTGCGAATTGGTTTTTATGATGAGTGCATGTAATATACCATTTACAACAGTTCAAAAATCACTTTTCGAAAATTTAAAAAAAAATTTGTTCCGCAATGGAAATTACCCACTGATTCAACACTTCGCAACTATTTACCGCATGTGCGAGAAAGAATCGAAAACGATATTACTGAAAAAAGTAACAATACAAAAGTGCTTCTTTACACAATACTTTAAACGTTAGGTAATTGCTTGTAAGAGAAAAATCTTTATAGAGATATAAGAAAATCTAAACGTTTAATAGAAATTGATATATTAATTATTAAAGTAATAAGGAAAAATAATTGTACTAAATCTAAAATAATAAGAAAAATTAATAGAAAAAGATTTATAAATTTACTTGCACCTCGATCCCTTTGACAATATGTATACTATTTCGGCCTTTTTGTGCCTCATAAAATACGTGTTTTTCTGTTATAGTAAGGATAGATAAAATTTAAATAAAGTGCCTTCTACTCCTGGACTGATAAGGCCCAAAAAGGCCGAAACATTATACTATAATCAGGATTGAGGGTAAGTAAATTTTTTATCATCATTTGATGGATCAAATAGAATCGAGCGCGATGGGCCAAACAGCAATTTCCTGTGTGCACGTCAGTACACAATATTTTAGTACTTTATCTGGCTGAATCAACGATGTGGTACCCTAAAAATAATCATCATAAGTATAAGGCTTGGATCCGAATTTCCAATACAATGGAGATTGAGGTATCGATGTCACCCACCATCTTCTTTTAGGTCTAGGCTTTTTGTTAATTGCAACATTCGCTTCTAATAATTAATTAAAGACACCTAAAGCAACCATTGTCGTTGCAGCAGCATTTTCCAAGTCTGCCATCTTGAAAAGTTTAACTAGCAATGCTGCGTGGGCCAACGTACGTGGGTTCACATTCTGTGGGTTTTCTTTTCTAAGTTTAAAAGCGTTACATTAAACAAAATTTATCTTAAGTTGCAACCCATAGCTTTAAATCTGTAGGTGTATATAAATATCCACATGGAGTGATATATGATGGATATTTTAACCGTAATGGAGAGTTTCACGGAACAGGAATTTTAGTTTATCCGAACGGAAATAGGATCGAAGGGATATGGAAAGATGGGAAATTAGAAGCTGACTGCACCTTCGTAGCTAAAGGTATTTTTTGCATTAGATCTTTGCCAGACCATTAAATTATGTTTAATTTCAAGATACAAGTTACGTTTACGTCTATGACCTTTTCGCAAGCTACCGTATGCTTTTCACATATTTTTACAAATAGTGTTACTTTTGACTCTACAACCCCAGAAAATTTAAATTTTCCTCCAAATGACACATTACAGTTGGCATCACAGAATCGTTTTTTGGGTTTCAAGTGATGCAGAGATAAATGGCCAAGTTGATTTTTTTCCAAATTTAATAATAAAAAGATTTCCCATGTCTCGCACACTTTCCGCCTGTCACTGTATATAATGGATTCCTAAAATCTCGCTCATCTGGTATAATCATTCCCTCATCCAATGACCTCAGTAACAATGCAAATAAATTACTCGATGCTTTTCATCAAGAATTAAAAACTTACTCTTATTTTAATATTACAAAATATTTTTCTTAGGTGGAGTGGTAATGTCCAAAAACTACTGCCTAATGCCCGACCGCAGATTCCAAATAGAATTAGAAAAGGATTTCAACCCTGTGGGTCAAGAATATCTAACGAACGAGCCTCCACCACCAAGGGAACTTCCCGAAGGATGTTATGATTTAGTAGAGGGATGTTACGATCCAAGTATTAAGTCTGTTATTGATTATATGTCTGAAGATTTGAGGCCGGCTATGGAAGTCAAATCTTCAAAGAGTCTCTCCACCAGATTTTTATTCGGTGGAGATGAAATGAGACATACTGCGTTTTCCGAGGTAATTTACTTCTGCAGTGTATCTTCAAATCAGACAATTTTATTCTTATTGACCGGTCAATGTCATTGACATTAAAAAAACTATAGCAAAGCAAAGCAAATATGCAATGGATGCGATTAAGAGAGGTGGAAAACATAGCAACACTGTCCCACATTCCTGGCGGCTGCCTTTTCCAACACCAGTAGCGTGCTTGCTGCCTTTTCCAACACCAGTAGCGTGCTTTGTTGTTATACATTTTTGTTACCCTAATATTACTAATGGGTAGATAAATATGTAAAACTACACCAATGGATTCGATATAAGTGAATACAAAATCACTTACTTGTGAAAAGGAACTTATCGGTTTAAATAGTCCAATTTTTTGCAAACTTAACACTGCCGTACCATATTTAGATGTTTTTTCGCAAAATAATGTCAGCTTCTTTACAGAAAAACACTTTAACGCTTCCTGCAAACACAAAATAACACAATTCCACTTTCGAACAATGTAGCAAATGTCAATGAATTTTATGAATGGTCGCTTGTGTCACTTTTCAATTCATAGTATAACTGGTAGTAGACCGTCAAATGGAGTTGTCACTTTTACTTGATAACTGAATAATTTATCACAGTGAGAAGGGAATAAAAGTTCATGAATATCCGAAGGAAGAAAGAAAGAAAGAAAGAAACAATTATTAACTGTAATGAAAGTATCCTATAAAATATTACGATACTCACAACAAGGTAAACTTCGTGAGTTTCCTTAAATTTAAATTTCTTAGTTTATTCATAAAATGGAATATTTTATATATATATATATATATATATGTATCTTATATTTGAATAAACATTATTATTATTATTATTATTATCCGTCACTCGATAAGAGTATAACTCCAGGCCCTCTTTCAGAAGCTTGTGACATGTACTGTAGCATAAATCTATTTGCTGAATTTGCTGAAAAATATATCTAATTGAAATTGAAGGAATATTTTCCATAATTTGCCGCGCTTCTTCAATAACTCATTTAAACGTTTCGCTGGTCTTCCAGCCCCTTTTTTATGTTGAAAAGAACCAGTAACGAAATTTATTTATCAAGTATTGCTACCTAGTGAAAAATAATTAAAGGTTACCGCAACATCAGGAAACTTGTTTCGAAATTCATCAAAGCAGTCGTGAATAGAATAAGTCCACACACCGTCTATTTCGGTTCCATTTCGAAAAAAGCTTTCCATGATAAAAACGTTTTGAGTTTCGCTAATCTTTTTCGCTGCGGAACATTCAATCCGGCAACAGAGCTTTGTCAAAACTGGTACCGCTGAAATATGCCAAAAAAATAATGTTGCTAATAAATCCGTCAGTTAAACCTTGTAAGAATCTGCAAAAAATGGACAATTTTTTGTGATGATTGGGCAGTTAATATTTTGTTTATTAATTTCCATTGGCGTAACTTCAAAATCAAGTAAAAGTTTTAGTAAAACATAAACCAGATTCTCCAACGCTAGTCCGGTCTAATTTGACAACCAAAAGTTTTAAACTGACAAGTGTAAGAATAAGACAACTAAGTTTTATACAAAGAATTTATGTCTGAGCTTTTTCGCAGATTTATAAAGAAAGTGGCGATTTTGGAGCGTACTTTCGACACTAATAGAACTAGATTTATTACACTAACTCATTCCATGATAAAAATCATTTGGAAACCCAGCAAATCGCTGAACTATCAGAATAATTCATTAGTCTTTAATGATGACTTAGTAACAATAACAGGATAAAAACCTGTCAAAACATAACTAATCAACTATAAGATCTTAATTTAAACCAGTACTAAATATTAAACCTTCTTAGTGAATCTGAACGAAAGTGTTTCGAAAATAGGTCTATATATTTGATAAATGATAACGAATTTGACGAAAATGCTTTTATTGGAAAAATACAACATTTCTAAGTATCCACTGAAAAAAGATTAGCTGAAAAACTCACAGATTTCTATTTTTGAGCATTTTGTTGAGGCATGAAGTGTTTTAGGTAAAAATGAAAAATATCAATTAACTTTTAAACCGATAATCATCAGATAACAACATATATGGATATTCCGATTCCAAATGACCTCCCCAATCACCTCACTTCGTTTGATACATGACTTATGAGATACCCTATATATATATATATATATATATATATATATATATATATATATATATATATATATATATATATATATATATATATAATATGTAAATGCGAAGATTTACTTCTTCGCTAGTGCAGCGAAAAGGCCGTGAATGAAAAATAAAAATAATGAGGACTATCTTTGATTCTGGTCCGGGTGACCTCCTGCTATCGATTTCTGGGCCCTTACCCATCAGCGGGCAGGCTTACACCCAGGGTGGCTGAAGAACAGACCAAACTCAGTTTAACTCTGTGTCTCGTAGAGAGTACATGGTTGTTAAAATGTAGTAGTATTAGTGCTAAGTTTGTTCATCATAGATAAAAGTTTACTTTCTGATGATGGTTTAGTCAGTCAATAAACCGAAACGTCAAAGATGACTATTGTTTTAATGTAAACATTTTGACCGCAACCCCATGGAAAAATAAAACCATATATTATATATATAATATATATATATATATATATATATATATATATATATATATATATACCTATCACTCCGAAGATTGCTACCGCACTGACCGTTTCAGGGTATCGATGATTTGGAGACCACCGGTCGTCGCGCTTGGCAACAAGAAGAGTTATCATTCTGGTTATTTATTTATTCTTGTCGTTCAACTGTACATATGTGTATTTTTGACTCTGGTGTACCTACGCTATTAAAAAATACTCTCTTGTAGAATTGTTAGTTTCTAGAAAAATATCACTAATAACCAGTAAAGATGGCCTTTTACATTTCAATAATACATTTTTTTAGGTAAGAATAAAAACTCAGAGCGAGAAGAATTTAGAAACATTTATGGGAAGAAGAGCTTTCGACACGAAAAAAGTTATTTCCTGGATTCCATCTACATCTCAAGAAGAATGGATCGTCAAGAACTGCAGAAGAGCTTTTGATGAATCCGCTGGATACAGGCCGGATCTGTACGAAGATTGGACGAAAGGCGGTAGGGTTTACGAGAGATGCGACATGGATGAAGAGGACGCGGACAGTAAATGTAAATTAAAAACATTGAATCTTCAAGATGAGCAAGTTGACTCCAAAAGGTAAACTTGTTAAAAGAGTATGTTTAAAAATATCTTTAGATATTCTACTTAACAGAAATGTTATATTTACCGTCATAAATAACATAGTGATGTCGCCGAGACGAGAGATTCTTGTCTTTGTCTCGTATCGTCTTGTCTTGATGAGACGAAAGGACGAATTTCTCTCGACAGAAGGCTCAAGGCGAGATGAGAGAATGCTGTCTCTCGTCGAGAATTTTTCCTCTCTCTCTCGATCTTTCTCGTTCTCTCGAGCAAAGGATTTCGATTATTTGATTTATTTAGTTTAACGGAATGTTTTTCCAATTATTTTTTTTATTAAGCAGTTTTTTTGTGGAAAACTTTTATATAATTTATTAAAACCAATCAAAAAATTCCCAGCAAAATGAGAGAGAATTTTTACCCACAAAGATTTATTATATTAGAGAGGGAGAAATTTTACCAAATTTTAACATGCTAGTTACTAATTATTATTATTATTGTTTATCGACACTAAATTGAACTCATAAATATAATAAACTCATGCTAAAATCTTAAAAAAGTTTGCATTATAATAAGTACAACCAGAATTTTAATGCCACTTTTTATTCTACATATGTATTTAAATATAGAAATATTGCAGACATAAAAAATCAGTTTCCTATTTTCCTCAAAAAACAACAAAAAATAAATATATTTATCCATTATTAAATAATTCTGGTCTTAGACTGTAGTAGTACCAGGAATAAACAAAGCAGAGTTCTCGCAGATTCTGCATTAAGACTGTTTCGATGTTTTCTAATTACAAGTTCGGCTTTTGAAAACAGCCTTTCAGTGCGTACACTAGTGGCAGGCAGGCGCGGCCCGTGAAATTTCAAAGTTGTATATCTCTGTTGTTACTTATGAGACCCATGCCAAGTTCAGGTTTCTTAATAGTGAGCCTACTATAAATACGTTGGTAAATAAAAAAAATATTTTGTATTTTGCGAAAAAAAGTTGAATTTTTGAATTGTCCCACCTGGGAAAAAATTAACACGCTTAAGTATTTTATTTATTATTTTTTCTGAACAAATTTTACATCATTTTCTCGACAATTCTTAAATTTTAAGAGAAAAAAATGTGTTGGTAGAAAGTTATAGTCATTTGAATTTTTTTTAAATTGTATTTTAGTTTTTAAAAAAATCAAATGACTATAACTTTCTACCAACAGATTTTTTTCCCTTAAAATTTAAGAATTGTCGACAAAATGATGTAAAATTTGTTCAGAAAAAATAATAAATAAAATACCTAAGCGTGCTAAGGTGGGTTCCAAAATTCAACTTTTTTCGCAAATTACAAAATATTTTTTCTTTACCAAAACATTCCTAGTAGGTTCAGTATTAAAAAACCCGAACTTGGCATGGGTCCCATAAGTAGCAACAAAGATATACAACTTCGGTCTTAACTCTCCACATGCAGCAAAAATCAGCAAAAACCTACCATTTGTGCGCTTGTGCAAAATGTGAAATGATTTGGCGTTGTTTTAGGTTCAAGACGTTTGTCCGAAATGAAAAAGGCGACAAAGAAGCTGTGACGGTAGATATGCTAACCAAGATGTTTTTCAAAAGTAGCGAAATATCCACAAATAATGAAATTGGGTCGGGACCAAGCTCAACGGATATAAAAATGTTTTCGGTTTCACACCAGAATTTTCAGAGCGAAGATTTTCTAATTCCAAGGAAATCAAATTAAGTGCCCATATATACTAAGCGTAAAATTTAATTTATTACTAAATTAAATGAAAAATAAAAGTTGTCACAGGTCTGGCCTTTGTTTTATTGTCGACTGCTCTCAAATTATATTCAAACCAAACAAAATAGTTATTTATCTACAGTAAAGTACGTTTTACCGCACTGTTTTTTAGCACGGTAAGTAGAGTGTAAAGTATTTTTCCGCCCATTCTTAAAAAATTTTGACATTTCCGAGAGATTTCTTGTAGAAAAAGTCAATATTATAATATACAGGGCGTTATGGAATTCATCGCATATATTCAAACCGGTAAATCCTGGAATGAATTCAGACAAGAAAAATATTAATAAACGGCGCTTTGCAATAATAAGCTGGTAATCAACCCTTTCGGTAACCAGCGGTACCCGTCACTGGCAAGAAACAGATGATACCGACTAAGTTGCCAATTCTATCAGTAATTCTTTCTATGTCACAAGTCAGCAAAAGAAATAATGTTATTTTTACCTTTATAGTTAAATTCCTTTAAAATACACTTATTTTGAAAATTTTGAAGATTAACAGATACCAATATACCAAAGAACACTGACAGCGCAGTATATCCATTAATTTACTGCAAAAAAAAACCAACGCTTGACTTCTCGACTAACAATTAACACTAACAAAACTTTCATTAAACATAATATTTAAAAGATTTCACAGTATTTTGTCAATACCTGCACTATTAAAAACAAAGTAATGTACTAAACAAATAATTACATACGTAATCGATTTGCTGAAACTCGCGTTGTTTTGTAGAGTATTTATGCTGTTTTAAAAAAAATCCGCTAAAAAAATTGTTTTCCAATACAAACTTTTATACCCCCTTTTCGCTCCTTTAGGGGTTGATTTCCCAAATAAAAAGATATAAGTGTTTGATTATTTATGGTTTGAAGTACATTTACCAACTTTTAGGTCAATAGAACCGTTAAATAATGTTTCTCCATATAAACTTTTAACCCACTTATGATCCCTTTAGGGGTTGGATTTTGAAAAATCCCTTCTTGGTGAGTCTTCACATAAAATAAAACTACTGACCAAATTTTATATTGATAGCTTCAGCGGTTTCGGCTCGGCGATGATGAAGCAGTCAGTCAGGACATGATATTTTATATTAGATTTACTTTCGGCACTAGTGTAAGTATTTCACTTTCCGCACAAGTGTGCAAAGTTAAACTTTACGCGATATACGCGAAGTCAGTACTTTGTACACCATAGTAGAAAAAATGCTTTATATCTATTTACTAAAAAAAATTATATTGTATAAAATTTCGCAACACCTGGTATGCTAATGCAAAGGGTGTCCACTAGCCACTAGGGCTATTTTAAGCATCTGCTTTTCGCCCTTAAACTTTTAAAGCGAGAAAATCACGTAATATATTAAACAGTCTATTTTGTTTCACCCCAGTTTTTGCAACCCTTTTCTACTATAGGAGGTAAACAATTATTAAATGTCATTTGAATGTAGAACTTTTAAACTAATTCCGCGGAATAAACTAAAACGATCAAATTCACTAAAAAAGTTTAAGGTTTAGTAGGTACTGGCTTACATTAGGATCTTCTAGTTTATCAGTTAGGTTTTGACAGAATCTTGCCCTGTCATTGTTTGCAATTTTCTTTATAAATTTGAGAAAAATTCAGAATCAAATTCATAGTAAACTGATCAAAACAAGTTAAGGATATTGTAGTTTCTCTGAAGAAAAAAATCAGGAAAAATGTAATTTATCTTGCTAATACGATTTCATTACTAAACCATCAGCTAGATAAAGAAATTGCCTTCGGCGATCATAAAATAATTAATACTAACGCCGACAGCGCTAATTTATCCTATAAACGGCCCATTAAATAAATTTTAAGCATTTTGCAAGCCCGGAACCTAAAATTTATCATTCATAAATAATTCAGACATTCTACTTAATTTAGGAATACATAATATACTTCAAAAATGTTTATATAAAAACAAGGTTAATAGAAGTTAAAGAAATTTGAAGTGAGCTTGATCTTTAATTTTACCTAAAATCGATTTTTATTTGTTTAAATGTTTTAAATGTTCCCCTTGCCCCTTTAACAAAATAATAGTTATGTAATAGTAGAGCAATCTCAAAAATGGGCTGGACATATACAGCATGTCCGCAGATGGGGTTTAGGAGATGACAAATGTACAAAATACTGCAAGATACGTAAAAATGTCACTCCTAAAAAAGTTTTTGCTTGTAAACGAAATAAGATTCACGTTATGAAATCTTTAATTTTTTATACAGGGAATGTAAAAAATACGTTATTTTGCGTAAACGAAAACATACCTTGTTTATTATTTTCTACTAGGAGAACAAATACGAAATATGTTTTAAATGAAACTCTAAGCCCAAGTACAAGATTTCATTAAAAAAATTAAATAATAAAAGTAACGAGTTTTATTACATTATTTTTTGAAGCAACTATTCTCTCTCACACCTTTAAGGTTTCGCGCACACTTAGGCGAAGCGTCGCGAAGAGAAGAGAAGAGAATTTTATCCATCCAAGAACTTTACATGCAAATCAAATGGGAGCCCGCACACTGAAGCGTCGAGAAGCGTTGTGCGGGCTTCCATTTGATTGCACGTAAGTTTCTTGGACGGATAAAATTCTCTTCTCTTCGCTTCGCGACGCTTCGCCTAAGTGTGCGCGCACCTTTAACCAGAATACCTGCTGAATGGCTTACCACACTACGTAGTAGCATTATGTCAAGAAATACGTAATTTGGGTGATACAGTACTAGTTTCTACATAATATTAAACAATAATGACACAATTAAAGAAATGTCATTTTTGTCACCTGCCTCGATAGACATAAAAGAGCATTAATTAACATTGTTCTTTTTGGTTGTTCTAAGGATGCTGCTTTTGTTTAAAAAATATTTTTAAATAATGCTGGGTTGCAGTGCAGGCAGAGAAATTACTTAGCCTCAACTCAATGCTCTCTGTTAATTTTTTTCATTTTTCTTCCATGCACTCCCTAATTTTTTTATAAATCCTGGTAGACGATGTTTTTAATGCTGGTTTTACATTTGTGTAGTTATCCATTCCTTCATGAATTTCAGCATGCTAACATAAATTCATATAAAAATGGGGATTATCTTTCAAGCTCAGGAGTTAATGGTATTTACTAAATATAGTTTCAACTTTATGAAAGTTTACACATTTAGGTACATGGAAAACTACTCATATTTTAGAAATATAACACATTTATTTGCATTTTGGGCTATTTTTTTAATAACAATGTGATAACAACAACTCTTTGGTAAATAAAGCCGACATGTACAGGGTTATTCATTATATTTTGACTACCACCTACAGCTCTTATTACAAGTTATAGAAAAAAACTTTAAATACAAAAGTTTTAGGTTTTTCATGTAGTATCTTTTGGTAATAGCGGAAATAAAAAATCGACTTTACAACATTGAAAAAATTAATTGAGTCATATTTTTTAAAATGGAACACCCTGTATATTATTAGGTCAAATGAAAGATCTCTTTGTTCTGATTTCAAATATATATAATTTGTTGGCATTTGGTTCAGCCGCTTTTGAAATATTTGAGTTTACAACTTATTTTTCCACAATTGGAGATCATCATCGGTCCTTAAAGTTTGTTGCTTTAATATAATCAAGTTGCCTCGAAAATGTATTGTTGTAGTTTAAATAAAGTTTTTTTTAAACTCAAATATTTCAAAAATGGCTGAACCAAATGCAAACAAATTATATATATATATATATATATATATATATATATATATATATATATATATATATATATATATATATATATATATATATATATATATATATATATTTGAAATCAGAACAAAGAGATCTTTCATTTGAGCTGATAATATACAGGGTGTTCCATTTAAAAAAATATGACTCAATTAATTTTTTCGATGTTCTAAAGACGATTTTTTATTTCCGCTATTACCAAAAGATACTAAGTGAAAAAACCTAAAACTTTTCTATTCAAAGATTTTTTCTATAACTCGTAATAAGAGCTATAGGTGGGAGTCAAAATATAATGAATAACCCTGTACATATTTTGTAGTTTTATTATATAATATATATTTTACATATTATACTGTGTAGGGTTTAGAAGTATCAGTATTTGATTTTTAATTATGTTTTATCAGTATTTGATTGTTATTAAAATTGTTTTTTAGTTTGTTTATAGGTAATTTCCTCTAAAATATAATTTTATCGGTAAAATCAATTTAAGCTTGTTTTACTGAATACATAATATTTTATTGCGAAAGAAGACCACAAATCTGCTTTCACACAATCAAATACTAGCATAAAAATAAATTAATATATTAAACATACCACCTTTAAACTACCCGCCACGAGAAAACGAGCTAGAGCGACATCTGGTGGTAGGATGCATACTGCTTTATTGATTTTTATTCAAATTTCGTGTTTCCCGGTTTTACTTAGGAGTTAACATTTCTAGTCTATATTTTGATATAATCCATACTTTCCACAATATTGGAACTACATTTATTTTAGCAAAACGTTCAAAGATCAAAACCATTTGGAAACCAGGCAAATCGTTGAAATATTAAAACATCTCGTAAGTTTTAATGACGACTTGCTAACTATGACAGAACAAAAACCTGTCAAAACTAACTGATCAACTAAAAGATCTTAATTTAAACCAGTACTAAATTTTAAACTTTTTTAATGAATCTGGACATGCAATTTTATTAATTAAATCATAAAAAATATTTTGTACACATTGTGCGGAATCACTAGCTTTTCAAAAACTGACCATACATCTATGAAGACATTTCATAGAAAACGTAGAAAAATAATTTTAAAAACGCGCTCTTCATAGGCAGAGGCAAAACACCAACATTGTATTGTTACGTTGCATAACAAGAATGTAAACTATGTATCCACAATAATATATAAGCTTCCAGGCGATGGTAGTTCCTACACTTCACGAACGACTACCATCATACGAACAATACTTATGCACTGAAGGCGATATTTTTTCGCTATATAGGGTGTCTCATACAGAAATGGAAAGTTAGTTAAGTTCCTAAATGTTTATACATAGTCACACGGTAAGAAAGTTTTCAATATAAAAAACATTGGTCAGCATCGGTTTTCAGCATCTCAGCTAACACAAGCGCATTGCTTCAATAGCGACGAGCACAATCCTTAGATAGCCATGGTAGAATTCACTAGAATTCTCTAAAAAGGGGCTTAGTACAGGTTTCAATTTTATTTTTTTATAACTGTCATGCCATTTTTTTAAAGTCACTGACTTGGCTAGCGCCGCGTCAAAAAACTGCCATTCTCGAAGACAATAATAAGCAATAATGAATTTGGCTGGCCATTGTTACTTATGTTGCTCCCGCACTGGTACACTATTGGAAATAATGGTGCAATACAGTAAGCAGAGAAAATCTTCTAATGTCAATGGAACTTTAAAGTACTGCACAGTTTTATTTCCAATTTATAACAATATATTGGGCGCTCCCAGGAATATTATATATGCTTAAATCATTTGGAAATCAAACAAATCGCAGAAATAACAAGATATCTCAAAATTTTTAAATTTTTTTTTATCTTCTGACAGCCCACGAAAACCGAAGTCTAAGTACTACGTACTATTTTTTAATGATAACTTATTAATATTGACAGGACAAAAACTTGTCAATCACTAACTGGTCATATAGAAAAAATATGTAAGTACTAAATCCTCCCCGCCCTGTTTGTCTATCTAGCTCTTAGAGCTTACTAAATTTCATATTGTTTCTATATGGAACACCCTGTACACCACGAACACCCATAGACTCATAACTTAGTACACCGATATCGCCTGGCTAAATCTATGAAAAAATGGCGCCGCACTGGTTGTAAAGGGCCGCAGGATACAGGCGTGGGGCATGAATGTTATTTCTGCTTTGAAAACATATTTTATCAGTTTCAACTAGTAACGGTTTATAAAGAAATTACAACCGAATAACATTGTTCTTTTTTTTCAAAAATGTATGATATGTACCCAAAAAGTTAACTTTTCCAAATACGGAATAATCTATATCTAACTTTATCTATATGAATAGATCAATTGGTTTTTGGAAATGCAATATGTTACATGAGACAAAAAAGAGAAATACTATGTAGTTACGCGTCGATCTTTTAGAAATTTTTAATTATTGAGTCCATGTAATTAATACAATTATGAAAATGTGGCAACATACGGAGAGGCTGCTCAAATTTTTAATAAAAGACATCCGAATAAAATAATAAGCCATGTGACTGTTACAGATATTGTTACTAAATTTAAAAGTACCGGATCTGTAAGCAACACATTTTCTGACAAGCACCCGATTTGGCGGACGGACGAAAACACCCAATCATAGGATTTGGACGCTGTCCTAGAAAATCCGAAAATCTCATTGAGAAATATTTCACAAACTGTTCCATGACCTGTTACAAAATCCACAGCTCTAGTTGTTTCAGGGAAAAATCATTTTCATCCATACAAACCAAAATTTCAACACAAACTGCAGCCTAGAGATTTTAATTCACGATTTGTTTTGCTCTTGGTTTCAAAGTGAGGTAAAAAATGACCAATTTTTTGAAAGAAAAATATTATGTTCATATGAGGCCACGTTCCCCTCAAATGGAGTTGTGTGTTCCCAAAACTGTAGGTAGTGGAGTGATAAGAATCCCCGCTTTGTAATTGAGAGTCGTGGCCAGTATTCTTTGAAGACAAATGTCTGGTGAGGTGTTTTTAAGAGCAAAATTGTAGGGCCGTACTTTTTTCGAAAAAATATTACCGATAAAATTTACTTGAACTTCTTGAACACGAAATTATTTGAATTTTTTCATTGACTAACACTGGATATACCACACTTTGGTTCCAACATGACGGTGCTCCATGTCACAGCTCTGCAAGAGTGACAGAATTTTTAAACATTTTCACAGAGGTGGATTGGACGAAGGACAGAATTTGCTTGACCACCGAGGTTCCCAGATATAACTCCCCTAGATTTATTCTTATAGGGATTCCCTAAAAAAAAGTCTATTCCCACAGACCTTTCGAAAACATGGACCATTTATAGAGAATTATCAGAGAATGTGTCCAAGAAATTTCCCCTCAGATGGTTAGAAATGCAGTGGCGGAATGTTCACGACGTACAACAGTTTGTGTGGAAAGAAACGGTGGTCACGTTAAAACTCAGTGTAGTGTTTCATAAAATGTTATTGTTGTTTATTTTGGTAATATGTTATTTACAAAAACATGTATTTCAAAACATTTTTTTAAAAAATTTAAAGGTCCATATGAGTGACCATAAAATTATTTTGAGTGTTATTTTCTCAACAAACAGGACTTTTTATGAAGAATAACTTTGTCGGTAAAGTCAAAAATAAAACAGTTTCCACTGGTTAAGATGGTTACGCGTTATGTATTTATACTACCTACAAATACGTGCCTTAGAGAACAAATAATTAACTAAGTCATAGCTTCACACATTTTTCTTTAGATTTTTCTGGTAAAAGATTTTTAGTTGTATTTTTGCCACTTTATAGAACTTCCAGGATTGCGTAAATTTAATTATTTTGCATTACATCAATCCTTTTTAAAGATAAACACACCATAATAAAAATAAATTAAAACTAAAGCGTGTTAAATCAAGACGTCCGGTGTCTTTGACGCATGCCAGCTTGATAATGTTTTTAACTGATTGCACAATATCGCTTTTGTTGTTTAAATAGTTCGGTCCTCATAATTATTGCTAACATTGGCCTAGGATAAAAAAAATTAGGGTTTAAATTGACAGTTGTCAGGATAAGATGAATTTATTTGAGCCTTTTGTAAATTTAGAAACCGGGACAATTATTAAAGTATGTACAGCTTGTCAAATATAGCTTTGTCCCTATTGCGCAGTAGACCAGTTGCATCAGTGGAATAGGTACAGCCCCTAACAAAAGTGCATGCTTTTTTAAATTTATTTATGTTCTAACTGTCGTGACGTGCATTTCAGTGATTCGCTGTATTGAATTGCGGCAATGGAATTACTTTAAAAATATATTTGTATTACAAAATTAAAGTAGTTTAGGATTTAGTGCAATAAAGTTTAGTTAAAACATTCTTAGTATTATTTCTCCCTTTAATCCTGTTTATCTTCTATAATACCTACTTCAGACTAGTTGGCCAGTCAGTTAATAAGAGATCTTTAGTAAATTAAGGGTCATTACCAGCCTTCAATAAAAACAATACGTAATAATAAGACTGGTAGCAATTTATTATATACACAGATAACATATTGAATTTATAGTTGAAATTAGTAGGTAACTAACCTAAAAAAAATAATTAAAATTTTCGGAAAGTATTTATGATACCAATCATAATCACAATTCAACCCCTTTAACACAAACTAATTTGTATTTATTCTTTATCAGAATCAAGCAAGCAGAATGCAGGAACAAAATTGAACCTGTCTTAAATTAATTCTCTCTTCTCGCCACTTTATTTTCGTCACCGAGAATACTCTTTTAGTGAAAGCTGAGATTGCGGGAACAGAGAGCAGATAAAAAATACTTTTTTTTGTATGTGGTAAGTTATGGCACGCATTTTAGGTCCGTATTGCCATTTTTCAGTAGTATTTTTTTCTGAAAATTCTTTATAATTATTTGTTGATTGTCTTTGGATTTCCTTAAGGTTTATGACTCAGAATATACATAGATCATCCATTTTAATACTTAATCTTTTTTGTTATTTTGCCTGTGTGTGATTTTGTGCATCACAGTAAAGGCTCGAAATAAAGTATGTTCGCATAAATCGCCTACTTTATTTAAACAAAGTAGGATAAGTTATTATTGGTTGGCAACCCAAACCGGGACAGAGACTTGTCAAAACCTAACTGATCAACTAGAAGACATAAATTTAAGTCAGTACTAAGAATAAGTATTTTTAGTGAATCCCAGGACTTGAGTTCTGATCTGATTACATAACCTAAATCTATTAAGTAATGGACCAATTACTACAATGTGAAGACATGGTAATAGTGACTTATTAAAAAATGTTACAATGAGGAAAATATTATTAGGTGAATTTGTCAATAGTTGTAATAATAAAATAGGTAAACCTACAATATAAATAAACTTCGAAAACTAACATTTATATGTATACGTACTGTACTTACCAATATAAAGTTAATAACACAAAATTTTGTCAAACCGATTGGTAAGCGTAACCTGCCTATTTGGAAAACTCATTCATTGCACAACTACATTATTAGAATTTTCCCCACCGACCCATGAACGAACAACATGTAATATTCCCGCGTCAAAATCATTTCTTTTACATTATTACAATGATATTGATCACAACTTTTTTGCTATAGCTACTTCCAAACGACATCGATACGCAGCGAATGATTCTATCAGGGTGTTTTTTTTGTTTAACCTGTTGATGCCTCGCACCAGCTGTGAGTTCGCGACGTTGTCACATTTTAAAAAAATAGTTTATTTAAAAACAATTTAGGTAATTATTTAAAACAAATATTGTAAAAAATTTAAATATAAACCAAATACCAAATACCTTTGGTTGTTGACCACTAGCAGTTTTTTTACGTAGACTCAAGGTATTAAAGATATCGTATTACAATCACAAACCGATTAAGTTTAATTAAAGCCCAAATATATATAGTGTAATTTCTAGAATTACACAGCAAAGAGTTCTTATAATGAGATTATTATCAACCAATAATAAATGTAGATACATACGTACCAACAGCATTAATAGGAACGGTAGTGCCAGTACCAAGAAAGATAGCAAGAGCAAAACTTAGACAGATTAAGAACGATGCAATTAAATAATGTTATTAAGTGCCACATAAATTTTTATTGGTAGAAATAGGTACAAGGCACATACGTATACAGGGTGTCCGAAAAGTCTTAGTATCGGCAAATTAAAAATCGTAAAAAAAGTAAAAATTTAAATACCTTTATTTCCCTTACTACTTTAGAAATTGTTTAAAATCACCACCAAGAACTTCTTGGAAGTAATAATGTCAGTTTTGGAAGTGACTTCTCACATTTTCGAGAATGGCAGGTGTTACTTCTTGGAAGAGATCCAAAATCGACTTTATTAATAAGCAATAAGATAAATAAAGGTCAATTTTAAATTTTTTCCCGATTTTTTATTTTTATAGAACGAATTAAGATACGAACCTCGAGTTTGCGACAGGATTTTTTTAAGACCTCATGGCATAGGGTTGCACTTAAAAAATTTTGACATTAACTTCCTAGCGTCAACCCTCAAGGGGGCTGAAATTCCATAAAAGTAGACTTATTAACTAATAAGATCTTTACTGATAGCAAAGATATGTTGTCCATGCTAAGACTTTTCGGACATCCTGTATATTCAGAATCTTGCATTACTGCGCAGAAACCCATGATGGGGGCAGTTTTTGATTGGTCGGCGACTTTAGATTTTCTACTGGGTGAAATTCTGTGGTACAGGGTAATCGCTTCACGTTTTCGGTTTATAATAAATGCAGAAGTAAGTTTTTTTGGCAGATTTTTGGGACAGCCATTATTACTTGACGTGAGTGATATGTGAGAAGTGAGGTGCAGTCCACTGACTTCTTATCTGAGAATTTCCACAGACAAGGCGTTCCGTGCCCTGGACATTCTGACCATCCCAGGTATGAGGGAGAGGAAATGTTGGATGCTCTGTGCTTCTATAACGGAACAGTGTATTATTTTGTGACGTTTTCTGTTGGTAATAGCCAATAAAGGAACAATAAAAGATATTTTGTCTGAATTCTTGTATAATACTAAATTTTTAGGTAAAATAAGTTAACAAAAACCAATTCTTGCAAAAGATTAAATAAGATAAAGCATAAGGAACCTTGGCATTATGTCTGTTGTCCAGATACGCCTTATAAAATAGATGTAAATTGTTTTAGTTAAATAAATTTATTTATAGATATACAAATCATTAATGCCAAGCATGACAGGTTACCTGCTTTATCTCTTTGCAAAAACAAGTACAGTTTGCATAAGCAGGTCAAGCTGACTTGTTAATTTTCCAATATGTTCTATTTAAAGGTTGGTAACTTAATGAGGCACTTCAAATTACACGTGAATATAAAGTTGGTATGTACAGTGTCGGAAATATATTTCCTCCTTATATACCATATGCGAAGATGGGATAAAATGTTTACGGCTTAACAAAGAAAACAACAAAATATTGGTAAAAAATGATTTTATTTTTTGACATAGTCCACGTGGAGCTCCATACAATAATTCCAGCGATGTTTAGGTGCCTTTATTCCGTAATCCACCTAACCCAACCCAGCCTAAGCAAACCCATCCTACTGAATCCTGATTAAAGCCATCAAATTCTTGTAACTGAGGTACTAAAAAATACGTAGGACGGAACACTAAAAATACGTACTTGAATTGGTTTTGTCTTCATAAATTGACGAAGAAACCCATAAATGAATTCATAGTACAGCACAGTTTTTTATTCTTAACTATCTGTTTGGTTTCTTCAAGTATCTACTTCAGCGTTCATTTCAGTTTTTCTTCTAGAATTGTAATTTTATCCCTTATGAAATCGTTGCTTCTATATTAAGGACTTCATAAATAATTGGTATCTGTAACCGAAAACAATTGCTATCGGAAGTTATCGACATTTTGACCTTTCTGACTCGGCAAGTCATGGTACTATCGAGACGAGGCGATGAATAAACATTTCAACATAAAAATAATTTACCATTTCACATTTGCATCATAGCACACTAGGATTTTAGAGCACCAGCCTATTAACAAAAACTATTACGGTAGGAGGTCGCTACACCTAAATATCCGTACCATTACCATTCTGTAAATAAATACCATCATCGAACTAGCAGCAGTAGTTTGTCCAATGCCCTCGTGAAAAACTCACTTTAAATATCTATTCGATCAAATTTTGGCAAGTCACCACAGCTAATTATAAATATGGTACTAAAAAATTTCGAAATATTATAATAGAACGTTTAGTGTCTAGATACAGATTTTACAGTAGAGCAAGTACGGTAATATTATTTAGTGGACTTTAAAGTGTATCCGGATGTATGTATACAGTATGTCCGCGATTGGGGTTTAGAAGAGGACAAAAGGACCAGATACCTAAATATGTCACTCCTAATAAAAGTTTTTGCTTGTAAAATAAATAAGATTCACGTTATAAAAAATTTAATTTTTTATCGTCATCATCAAGCCGTTCAATCCTGTCGGATTGTGGCTAACCCATGTAGCATTTTCTTCTATCCATTTTGCGAGGTGGATTACTCCTCCTATTCATTGGCCATTCACAAATTATTTTGGGTCGTGGCTAATTTCTTCCACTCCACTTTATCTTTACATTTTCTCCTCCAGTCCGTGACTAGTCGCTTTAAATCGTCTTCTATGTCGTTTCACCAACTCCTCTTACATCTTCCCCTTCTCCTAGGCCAAAGTGGGATCCATTCTGTTATTCTCCTAATAGTGTCTGGTTGTCTCCTCATTACATGTCCTGCCCAGTTTAATCTTTGAAATTTTGTACACGTGTGTAAGTCCGGTGTAACAATGCAATATAGTAAATTTAATATTGTTCTAAATCCAATATGGCGGACGCCCCAAGAGAGCGAATTACCTTTTTCTTTACAATTCCCTTGGTATGGGTATCAAATGAAAGGGCTGACGAGTAGCATACGATAAGCTATGTGACGTCATTCTAAACCCAATATGGCGGCGCCACAAGATGGCGGAACATCTTTTTTTTCGCAACCCCCTTGACATGGGTATCAAATGAAAGGGTTTGACGAGTAGAATACGATAAGCTGTGACATCATTCTTTTAAAAAGCAGCCATTTGCCCTTAGTGAATAATGACGTCAGGAGATTAGCAAAAATAAGTGTCAATGTTAACGTAAAGCTTAACCCAAATTCGAACAGGTTTGTTTTTCTCGGAAAGAGTTAGAGGAGGACCAATCGCATTTTTTGGGTTTCTAGAGGAATAGTGCAGATAGCTTCGGTAAAAAATTCAGCTATACAGTATGTTTCGAAGCTATTAAATGTCAAAGTCGAAATTTTGGCGATTTCCGTTCAAATCGGGAACAGGTCGCAAAAGTGAATTAAATCGATGTAAATTTTCGGAGGTTGTAGAGGACCCGGAGTTTCTATTAAAACTGGTGAGGAACGGAAAATGACAATTAATTCTTTTGAATTTTTTTGGGTCGAAAAATGTCATTTGCAGGCCCCTCTTTGGTACCTAGTAATTCGAAAACTAAACATCGGATCAAAAAACGGATTCATAAGTGAAGCTTTAGAATCTCAAATACTTTTTTATTGCAATACATTTACCTAAACCTAAATTCACTGGAAAATGGAAATATTTGACATATATTTTGATGACTTTGTTTCCATAGGTAACCACTAAACAAAGTAGAAATACTACAAATATGGATATTCACATTAAATGAGACAATGGTGATAGTATCAAGTTGGAGTTGTAGTCATTTTATTCATAGTCTTTAAAATGTCCAGTTGAATAAAAAAATAAAGTTTGTAAACTTTATCGAGATACTAAAACAACGACGGCCAAAGTTTCAAATAACTTCAAAGGTAGAAGACACAGATGCCACTTAAACTGGTTGAAGCAGTTAAATGGATACATAAAAGTTACTTGTTATATTCATTTCCAGTAGATACTTATTTCCCATCTTGGATCATCCAATACAAAAATACGAATATCTTGGAAACTAGGTCCCTTTTCATATGGAGGTCCACGAACCAATTATTAAATTATAATCAATAAATAAGTCATGGAGACTAAGTCATTCCTGCTTTTGTCAAAATTAATTGAATATGAAATGTCAAAATCAATTATTAAGATGGTAATTTTTTATAAAGAGATTACAAAAAGTTGACGGTATTTTATGGTTTAAAATGTGTAAACTTTTACAACATTAACAGTTCTAGTGAAGCGATGCCAATAAATTTATTAGCAATATTTTATAAATAATAAATAATCTTAAATTAACCACTCAATGAAGGAATTTTAATTAATCAGAAAATAAATGTTATTCCATTAGGAATCTGCTACCGGTTTTCATCACTTTTGTGTTTGTCGCCTGGTTTGTTAAAGTTGAAATCATTATCTTAAATATTAATCTTAACTTCTCCTATGATATATTTATTTGAAATCTGGTTAATAAATAAATATGTAACCACAAAATAATATGGAATCAGTAGCGTAACACAAGGATTCTAAATTATACAGCGCTATACACTAAAAAATAGGTAAATATTTGCTCTAAAGTAAAAGAAAGCCCAGGTTACAAGTTTTATTATAAATGAAGAGAAATTTATTTAGATGTTGTAATAAACCCGACGTCTGTCCAGCGTACTCTTTTTAAAAAAGTTATGAAGTTTGTAATATAGCTAATATAGGTAGGTACTATTAAATAGTTATAACTAACGTTAAGTTCTGCTTTGAACCTTATGCACTTGCATCCAGAATCTATCTAAAAAGGCAATCCATTTTTCCACACAGTTGACGCATCATTCCGCAAATGTTATGGATAAAGTTCTGTCAGGAAAAAAAAATCACGTAAAATATCACTACACACGAATATTGCGACCTGCGTGAAGAGTACAAACAAAATTAGGCCACTCCGATTTCTCAATGAAGCAGACGCCCCGTGAAGCAACGTTGCAACTCTCACTCTAAATTTCGGCAATAGAAATAAATTACTAAAAATTTCCCACCAAGTAAAAAACATCTCAATTATATTATGTTCAATTTATGTTTTCTTGTTTCATTGTTACGCTACTTATCTTGGAACAATAATAGTGCATGCAAGTTATTACTTTCGTTATATTTCCTTTAACTGAACAAATCGCAGTTATATTAACAGAACGTTCTAGTTGCGAAACTGAGACACCCTGTTTTGCATTATTTGGAACCAAGAAAATGTTTTAGTTAACATTTTTGTTGTTTATTTCACATTATAAGGATGACCCTCTGGGGCTTTAAATGGGTTGTTTTAAGTTAATAATATACATTCTAGTGCTCTATAACAATTCTGTTATTGCGCTTACATTATGAAGATGACCTATTGGGGTGTTAAATAAGCCGTTTTATATCGTATCTACATATTATTACGGGATATTTGATTAAGGATGACCAATGAACATTCTTTTAAGATATCTGGATGAAATTTATATTTTAGAGTTTCCGAAATTATCACGATGGCGGAAAAAGTACCATAAATATAAAAGCACGCATCTTTTACATAAATAATTTTACATTTCATAATTTTCCTTTTACATAATAATTAATATTTAAAATATTTTCACTCAAGATTCTAATCACTTAGGTTTATATTTGTATAAAACATACACTTTAACGTAGACCAACACAGATTTATAAAAAAAGTCCACAAAATGTATCTTAAAAGATTTATCAAGTGGTACCTCATAGAAGATCATGTTTATTAGACACTAAAGTAGTATACTTAATTTAGATCCATTTTTCTCGGTATTTCTTCCACAAAAACACAACTTTTCATTAAAAAAAAACAAGGAAGATCAACCCAGACCTGCTTGCGAAATAATGCACGAAAAGAAAAAGTGAGGTTTGGTAATTGGGGACGGGGGATGGCGGTGGCATTGTTCACAGAGAACCGATATAGTTACATCTGAGATTCTTTTAAAAAATGAAATCGGGACGGAACTCAATTTAAATTTTTATGACGAAATTTTTATGATATAACGGCTTTCCACATAGTAATGTCATTATAATAAAGCTACGATAACACCATTATCTGTGCAAATAAAATATTATCGTAACTGGAATGTTAATCAAGAAACATAAGCAGCATGTAATTAAAAAATATTCTCTTGATGAAAGCATTTTTGCGTTACTGTAAAAGTACATGAAATAAACGGAGTTAAAATGTTTGGTGCAGAATGACGTAAATACAGTAGCAAAAGTAAATTACAGGAACGGAAAGAATGGGTAACGTTTAGAAAAAACTTGACAAGTACGATAAAGCAACGTTTCAAGTAAAACGTTTGGTAAGAAAGTTATTAAGAATGTTACCAAACATCCTTGAGATGTTTCATACTCAGTTGGAAATCACGAAAAATAATGGTATTATGATTGCAGATCAGTATTAACCTACAGTAATTGTATTATGTTAGTAGAGTCTATTAATCTGTAAATATTCTACATAACTGAGTCTTGCAACAGCGATTCTTGGAAAGTAGGTGAGGGACCATATTTTATATAACTCAGGAATCCCTGATTATGTAAATAACGGTATCTACAACATTAATGTTTGATTCTCTCATTCTGAGAGGCATTATTGTTAAAATAAATAATTTTTTAGGAAATACATAAAAACATACTGATTTTTCATCATTTTCCTTTAGATAGAATTTATTGCCAAATTCATTATCGCTAATTTTTGCATCTTATGTTGATCCGGTAAAAACCTCAAGGAACGTCCAAACAAACCTTAATAAGATCCAAGACTGGCTTAAAACATGGCGTCAACGAGTCAAAGTCAAAACACGTGACCTTTAGCTTGCGCAAAGAAACATCCCCTTCAGTAAAAATCAACAATTGCCAACTTCGACAAGTAGAAGATATTAAATATCTCGGCATGCATTTAGACTGACGACTCGTATGGATAGAAATATTTACAAAGCGCAAGCAGCTTGGACTCAAACCAAGCCAAATGTACTGGCTTCTTGGTCGTAGATCAAAATTATCACTAGATGACTAATACTGCGCTGGCGGATACAGTTGTATATCTCTGTTGTTACTTACGAGACCCATGCTAAGTTCAGAGGTTTTAATAGTAAGCCTACTAGGAATGTTTTGGTAAAGAAAAAAATATTGTAGTTTGCGAAAAGTTGAAATTTTTTGTTATCACAACCACCCCCCCCCCCCCCCCCCAGGAAAAAATTAACCCCTTTAGGTATTTTATTTATTATTTTTTCTAAACTAGATTTACATCATTTTATCCAGAATTTTTATATTGTAAGAGAAAAAAATATTTTAGTAGGAAGTTATAGTCATTTGAATTTTTTTAAATTATAGTTTAGGTTTAAAAAAATTCAAATGACTATAACTTTCTACTAACCCATTTTTTCTCTTTAAATTTAAAAATTCTCGACAAAAGGATGTAAAATTTGTTTAGAAAAAATAATAAATAAAATACCTAAGCGCGTTAATTTTTCCTAGCGGGGGATAACCAAAATTTCAACTTTTTTCACAAATTACAAACTACAGATCTTATAATTTAAACCAGTACCCCAGATAAAACCAGACCAGATACGTACGACTGTCAAATATCGTGTTCAATCTCAATGACCTTGAGGCGCGGCACTTAGGCTGCCTGCACCATCGCTTTGCGATAGTGCAGGCGTCTGTACTATACGGCAGTTACGTTACATTTGAAGAAGACACGGCAGTGGCTGTGATGCTGTGATTTAAATTTATAACCTCGTTCCCCGTACTTGATGCCTGACGGCCGGCCGATCGTCTCGTCAATCCTTGGCTCGCCGTCGCATGAACTACAGGCGACATTGGAGCTGACGCATCTGGTCTGGTTTTATCTGGGCCAGTACTAAAACTTACACCTACTTAGTTAATCTGAACGTAGTTTCAAACTGACAGGTTTAAGAATGAAACTAATTTTCGAACAATAAATTTATTTCTAAGCCCTTTAGCAAAATTATAAAGAAAGGACACTCTAAGTAGGTATGCATTTTTCACAATTATAGGACCAAAGTTAAACCGCGGAACAGATGGAGCAATAAAACTGCGTGATCGACGCGTATCAGGGAACGCCGGGTTAGGCTAGCGGGTTTTCATAGATAATGGTAGGCCAAATATCGATTTCTAGGGGGTGATAAATTAAAAACATTGGCATCAGGTGCGTAAAGGGCGTCAGCCCGAGTGTTTTGCACCTGTTCACTCCATCTGTTCAGCAATCCAAATTTAAATTCATTTTAGCAATTTGTAAGATAAAAAATCATTTGAAAACCAGAGACAAATCGCTAATTTATTAGAACAATTTATCAATTTTTAATGACGAATTATTACCATTAACAGAACACAAACTTGTCAAAACTTAACTGGCCAACTGGAAGAACTTAATTTAAATCAGTAATAAATATTAAATTAATTTTATTTTACTAATAAATATTATTAATCAATCTCGATGTTATGCTAGTTTTGGAACAAGTAAGAAAAATTGAAGCTTTTTTGATAATCTATTTACAATAATAATATTTTCTTCAGTGTAGAAAGTAAATTATATTCAGTCCTAAAATTAATCTAAATCTAAAATCTAAGAAAAAAGTTTCAAATAATTTTGTCTGACGTTGGACTTGATTTTGCAATATACCTTAATTATTTTTAATAGGCACGGCTAACTGTATTACCTGACAGACTGTTTTTATAAACACAAGGAATTTGAACGATTTTGTGATGCAGAGATGAAAAGAAATTATTCTTTAGGCCATTTTAACCTGTATTAAACTGCTATAAACATCTTATCATTTAGAATGTAATTAGCTTTTACATGCTGTCAGCAATATAACAGAATTAAAGTGTATGAAACAAAAAATACATTCTTTTTGGTTGAATTAACATCTTGTAATTATGTCAGGAGGCCTAAATTTTTTGAATTATAAGTCTTTTATGTAGAGTTTCCAAGAATAATTTTCTGATGAAGTTAATATACTTTCTGGTAGTTGATAAATATTTTTCTTTAAGGCAAATTTATTTTATAGAATCCTTAATCCGTTCAGTAATCTAATGAAAATTACATGGTCCACTGTTTCCACATTGGTCCTAGTTAAATTATAAAATCAAGATAACACATAACTACGCTTTTTGTGCGACAATATCCTCTATAAGAAAAAAATGATTGCCTACATTTTCCGAGACACACTGTATAATTTTAAATGCTTAAATTCTGTATCGAGCCATGACGAGAATCACACGAATCTTATTTTTAATTCCCCTTGTTCTGAGAAAAACGATGCATCAACTTATTTAAAACCGTGGGGGATGTTAAACTATGCAGATGCTCCACGGTGTACATTACAATTAAAGACCGCCATACACCAAAAGAAAATGCACATCGGGTTTATCATCTGTCAGCACAACGCTAATAGGCATGTAAAAATTTAATATTTTGCATCTCTTAAATACTGCATCCTTTATTTTTCGTCTATTCCTGTATTATTATGTAAATAGGGCCAAACATTTTTCTAGTTTCCATTATTCAAATAACCAAAGGGTGAGGGGTGCTAAGGATGAAGGTGGGTAAAAACGCGCCAAGTGGACAAACGGGGTTCGAATTAAACGGCGTCTTCGTTAAAATTCCGAGGGGTTACTGATCTCCGCGACTGTTGCGCTCTTCTTAGTATCGGAGTTCCAGAAACTGCGGTATCTAACAAATTGTAAAAAATAAACCGCAAGATTATTTCAAAAAGTTTAAAACTTATGATCTATCTAATTTCAATTAGAAATGATGACACAAACCGATTTTACAACGGAGAGATCAATTATGTCTTCCTATTATGTTCTTTCTCCCTCATTTTTTTTCTCTCGTCTTCTTTCTCTCTCAAACTCTTAAATTTTTACAACTAATAAAAAGTTAGGTTATGATAATTACAGTGGCGGATTTAGAAAGCTCAGGGAGCGCCCCCCTATCCCCTGAAGCCTTGCACAAGAAGGACTTCATAAGCCAATTTTATAAAATTAAATATTGTAACATTTACAATTAACCATTCCTACGTATTCTACAAAATATTATAAACAAAAACAAACATTTGCCGTCTATGTAAGGTCTTTAAAATAAATTATACCACAAATATCGGAATATAGATCAATAATAGTAATATGTTGTGTAAAAAATGCAAGCCTTTGTTGGTGTTTTTGATTCACTTGCTCTTGATTGCTTCTGGAAATATTATTTATACATCTCCCTGCGATTTTATCAAAATTTTCGCCGAATCGTTTTGACTTCTAAAGGAATCAAATAACCAAATAGTTTTTTTTTAAACATTTTTTTGAAAGTAATTTTTTTAGAAAAGGAGCTTTTTCGAAAACAGATCAACGAAACTTTTCAAAAATATTTTCTCGAATAGTCATATTTCGAACGTACATTTTTTCAAAAATGTCCTGACAGCTTTTTCAAAGATGCTTTCTTGGAAACGGATATATGAAATATTTTCTCGAAAACACGTATTTCTAAAGTATATTTTTTCAAAAATGTCTTGAAAAAATAATTTTTGTTATATTATTAAATATTATTATATATTTATTTATGAACTCTAGTAGGTTGGAAAATGTTAATGAAGAAAAGAGGAAAAAATATCATAAACAAAACTAAACGCGCCTTTTTTAGGTTTGATGAGGTTTCCTTAGGTTTCGTATGTTACTCTCTCGTAAATTACTTTTTCAAAAAGCCGTTGCTTGAAAAAATAAATTTCACAAATTTAATTTTAGAAAAGTGCTTTTTAAAAAAATTTGAAAAATTGGTTTTAGAAAAATTGTAGGTACTTTCGTAAGTACTCATATTTCGTATATCGAACCCAATCAAACCCCAAATGAGCAGAAAGCATAAATAAAAAAAAGCAATAATATTTACACTTTCATATTAATCAAACGCTTTGTCCTGTCGCATGTAAGCTAAGATGACCAGCCAACTGCTCTAAATTTTTTTCAATAAACATCTTTTTTGATGTTAAATTTGGTAATTTCTTGCGAAAAACAGCTTCTTCGACACATACCTTTTTTGATATAAATCTACAAAATTATCGGAAATATATCTTTTAGAAAACATAGTTTTTTTTAATTTAAATTATGAACTCTATTGGCTTAGAAAATTTCAGTGAGAAAATGACAAAAAGATCCTGAACTAACCTAAATGAACCGTTTTTATGTTCTGTCAGGTTTACGTTTCCTTCTTCGAAAATTTGGTTACCGATAAAAAAGATTTGAAAACATTCCTAGTTTTCGAACAACTGTCGTCGAAAACATATTTTCGAAAAAACGTGCTCTCAAAAAATATGTTTTCGAAAAATTTGCATACCTATATCGGTCCAAATGCACAGAAGGTATAATAAAAAAATACTAGAATTTGGTAAGTTAAGATGACAAACCGTTCTGTTCTGGTAAGAACAGGTTTAGATAGTTCGTCCAATATGAAATAGTATACATTTCTTAGAAACCTAACCCTAGACTAAATTCTAAATACACCTTTACTTTTTTTGGTAATGTTATTATCCCACTCTTCTGAAATACCCTAGGAACCTGTACTTCTTCGTAACTACGGCATACTAAATATTTCTAAAAAGAGTTCAACAGTCGATAGTTAGTAACCCCTTAGATTCTGTATTGGTATTGATGGGAAAATCTTTTTACTGGATCCTAGGTTAAGTATTTGTGCTCTAACTGAGGAACAAAAACATTACTTATTTTGTATGCAGTCGTAGGTTGTTAATGTTGACGTTTGTACACCCGGTACAAATTTTACAAATAAAGCTTACCTAACATCTAAATAAAAATATCAAAAAATATCCGTTATTTTTAGGCTTACTGATGTGAAAATGTTAGAAATTTAATACAATTGTTAGCATTTCGATGTTCCCAATTTGGCTAGCAAGCCCACCTTTGGAGTTATAGCAGATAAAAGATAGGGAATGATTATTTTTCTTACATAGGTACGTGTGTGCTTGCGAAAGAGTTCAACAGTCGATAGTAACCCCTTAGATTCTGTATTGGTATTGATGGGAAAATCTTTTTACTGGATCCTAGGTTAAGTATTTTTGCTCTAACTGAGGAACAAAAACATTACTTATTTTGTATGCAGTCGTAGGTTGTTAATGTTGACGTTTGTACACCCGGTACAAATTTTACAAATAAAGCTTACCTAACATCTAAATAAAAATATCAAAAAATATCCGTTATTTTTAGGCTTACTGATGTGAAAATGTTAGAAATTTAATACAATTGTTAGCATTTCGATGTTCCCAATTTGGCTAGCAAGCCCACCTTTGGAGTTATAGCAGATAAAAGATAGGGAATGATTATTTTTCTTACATAGGTACGTGTGTGCTTGCGAAAGAGTTCAACAGTCGATAGTTAGTAACCCCTTAGATTCTGTATTGGTATTGATGGGAAAATCTTTTTACTGGATCCTAGGTTAAGTATTTTTGCTCTAACTGAGGAACAAAAACATTACTTATTTTGTATGCAGTCGTAGGTTGTTAATGTTGACGTTTGTACACCCGGTACAAATTTTACAAATAAAGCTTACCTAACATCTAAATAAAAATATCAAAAAATATCCGTTATTTTTAGGCTTACTGATGTGAAAATGTTAGAAATTTAATACAATTGTTAACATTTCGATGTTCCCAATTTGGTTAGTAAGCCCACCGTTGAAGTTATAGCAGTTAAAATATGGGTAATGATTATTTTGCTTACATTTATAGGTACGTGTGTGCTTGCGAAAATTTCTCGACCAACGTCCCCGTGCAAAGAAAAACTAGCAAAGTTAATATTGCCACTCCCCTCACCCTACCGCTTGACCATCATTAGAATAATTATTATTCGAATCTAGAGTGCTGTGCACGGTAGTGGCGGGAGCAAGACCCGCGACCAGCTGAGATGCAAGACAGGCGTTTCTTCACTCGCGATGTTTCTTCACCTCGTGCATGAACAGACTCAAAATTATCTGTATCCGCGGGAAGAGTACGAGCATTTATTTCTTTTCTAGCGTATCTTCCAAATTCAAAAATTTAATCCGGGAGGCCGCTTCAGTAGCATTTTTGATGCTACCGTGATCCAGCGTCGCAAAGTAGGCGGTGATGAAACGCAACGTGTTATAATTTTTATTTGTTTCGACGCATTTCTATATTTAGGTTATTTTTTTATTAAATTTTAGTATGTAGCAAGAGAATATATGGATAGTTTTGTGTAAGACTGCTGGACAAATGTTGTATGTGTTTCCATCTTTATTACGGTAAGGCGTTTACTAATTTCAAATTATTTATTATTAGACGAATAAGTATAAAAAATAGATTACCTAATTGGTTCTGACGCACTGCATATTATTATTAATACATAGGTATAATTGTAGGTAATATGGTGTTTCAATAACTAAGTAATTGGTAGTGACAATTAGAGAATAATTAGTATTTTTAAGGAAAAAATGCTCAAAATTGGATTAACTACAAAAAGGTTACCTATAAAGATCTTTTTTTGGCTAAAAATCTGTTTAAATATAAGGCCCATTATGGCACAAACTAAATAAGTTGCGAAGAAAGTTCCAAGGGGGTGCAGAATCAGCATTGCCTGGACTATGCGACATTTGCTTTTCGCGCTCGTTTTGATGGGCAATATTGATATTATCCGGTGGTAGCTCTGCACATATCACAAGCGTTTCTAATATTATAAATACGCAAAATACAAGAAAAAATAAATTAATATTTGAAATAACTGAGAAACGGGGTTTAATTTTTCAAAATCTTATTATTTATAATTTGCTAGGAAAGCCATCACTGGAATAACTAAAATGTGGGGAAATTATTATTGTATTTATTATGCAAAGCTTTAGAAACAGCGCGAAATGGAAAAAACCATTATTATAAATTATAATTCATTTTTCTTAAACTTTGGTAATTTCAGTTTCTGTACAGAAATCGATTTTTTTTAAAGAAAAGTTTGAAATCCTTTTAAAAGGCTCGAAAGAGGAGTACTCAGAAACTAATGAAAGCCAATTTCTTAATTTGATGTTTAAGCAAAGATCAAAGGGTTTTAAATTAGGTACTTGTTTTAATTAAGGTTTTTCAGTCAATCAATAAGGTTTTATGTATATTACGTTTTCGGAAACACTTAGGCTGGAATTACAAGCAAGCGGTTTCCCGTAAATCCGAAAAATCGGAGCCGGATGCAGTTCCGGACCAAGAAGAATTATTGTTCAAATTTTTTGGAGGTCAAATACATGCGTCTGTCTAAATGCGGGGGGATTCCCCTTCGGATTGCGGAAACCGGATACGTAATCCTAGCCTTATTTAAAAGTGTCTGCCTTAGAAAAGGCAATATGAATTTTTTATTTTTTTACATAAATGAATAAAAAAATCATTAGCAGGAGGTAATAACAATACCCGATTATTAGTATAATTTTAGTGACTGTAGTTGGCATCTACATATCTACATATTCGATACGAAACCAAACCTATTATGACTAAATATATGTATACTTAAGTGTTAAGAAAGCAATATTTTACTTTACTTTCTTAGGTTTTTAATTAGCCGGGCGTTGATTCTAATAATGTTTAAAAATAATTATTTTTAACACAAAATAAAATTGTATTGCCTTTAGCAGGTCTCTATCAAGTATCATTTTTTAAGGACCACAAAGGAATACAGGTCTTTTAAATATGACAATTTGTAAAGACATTTGCGATTAATTTTCTTCTATGACGAGTTGTTATCATGGTTAAAAATATAACAGTTGTATTTTCAAGCAGGATAACATCGAGTTAAATTAAGAAGAAAAATATACTGGGGTAATATGTTAAGGGCATTTGAACTTATCAAACAATTTGTCTGAAGGTTTGTTGACTTAGAAATAGCTTCAATTTACTGCTATTTTTAAATATTTACAGGGCATAAGGTCATTGGGTCAATGACCCACCTAAATTTATTTTCCAATGATCAACCAAATAATTTATTTTTTAAAACCAAACTTTTCTTTCACAAAGTGCAAGTTCCATGAGAAAACTCCCCAAGAAAGAATCAAGCCAAGCCATCGTCGAACGATATCCAAGCTTGCTTCGGGCTGGGTCGTATTTTAAATTGGCTTAGCTTGGCTAATAGGTTTATATGGACGATATAAATTCATTAAAACTAAGAGAGAAACATACATACGTGCTTTAGGAAGTTAAAAATAGACAAAATTTGTCGACGGCCCACCAATAATATCGCGGCATTCCCACTATGGAAATACATTCGGACCGCCCCGTGTAATATACTGTTTCAAAACGTTTGGGTTGGACAAAGAAAAATTAATTAGGTACCCAATATGTGCATTGTATTAACGTATGTATTATTACTTAGGGTCCTGTTGACCTGTTTTTTTACATGTATGTTTTTGGTGGGAGATCATAACGTTTTGTTCAGATGCCACATGATATTTATTGATTATTAGTATATTGTGTGTATACTCCAAGCAAACATTTTTAATAATGGCTTGTTGTGGATAACGTTCATTCCTGGTATCTCTTTTTGTTGCGATTATCATAAAATAGAGGCATTTGAAAATAAATCTGAAATTTAAAAAAAATCTTGTTTCGGCCCGGGATCGAACCGAGGACCTTCCGCTTGTTAGGTGGATGAACTTTACTTTTAAGGCATTTATTTACATAACTATATAATATATTCTATTTACAATGTTCTCTTATGTGCACACAGGCGTGTACATACTATAAGCTGCACAATACTATAGTCTACACTACCTCTAACTATAATACAATAATATATACAACTTAATTATATAAAAAAGAATTCCCTAGGCTATCCGCTTGAGAAGAAACCAGTGAAACGGGGGGGTTTGTTTTAAAAGATCTTGTTTGTTTTAAGCGGAAAAATTTCTGGCAAAAAACCGCCTTAACTGTTAGGCGGATGTTATAACCACTGCACTACGTACACAAATAACTTTCTAAAGCAGAAGTCGCTGTCGCTATCTATTTTCTGTCAGAATCCGCCGTCATGTTGGATTTTCCGCCATATTTTTTATTCTCGTAATTATCACGTTAAACACTATCCATGTTTCAAATTTCAAAGCTCTAGCTCGATTGGAAGTATCCTAGATTGAGTCAGTGAGTGCCCGAAATTGTGACGCATCTTGGAAACCATTCCACCTAGACGTCTGAAATTTGGAATCATGCTTCTTTTTGGTAACCTTAACCCCCCCCTGAAAAATCCTGTAACGAAACTAGCCTGGAAGATGGGGGTCGAAAAGTGCTCGAAATGGTTCGTGTAAAAATTGCACAGTACGAGCGCGGTCGGTTTTACGAGAACCCCGAGGCCCGACTCACTCTTTGCGCTTTGATAATACTACAAATTGGTGACACTTCAGGTATGCATTCATCAGCACAGTTTTTGCCAGAACAACAAATATAACTATGCGTAAGAACTGTTTAGTGTACGGAAATGGCGTATCTACAATTGCAGCGTTTGGTCTTTGCCACTCTATCCTTAATATTGCTGCCCGCTGAGACCTTTCACCCACCAAAAGACTTTCTCGAAATGCGGTGTCGAAAAACAACGTTTCGAAATATTTTAGTAGGAAAACAATGCTTCTGAAATCTATTTTTTTTCGAAAAATACTTATTTTGGAAATACATTCTTCCAAGAAACATGTTTATAACTAAATTCATTTTAGCAACACGTTCCAAATAAATCATTTGGAAACCAAGTGAATCGCTAAAATATTGGAATAATTCATAATTTTTTAATGACGACTGATTAACAGGACAAAAACCTTTCAAAACCTAACTGATCACTATAAGATCTTAATTTAAACCGGTACTAAATCTCAAACCTTTTTAGTAAATCTGAACGAAAATGTAACGCAAAATTGAAGGCAGAACAGCAAAACCTCGACCAATCAATATTTAATGAAAAAGTGATCCAAATATTTGACTTTTACTGCTCGAACTCAATTTATTGCTTAACTCTTATCTTTTATTCAAAGAATATAAATGTATTCAATAAAACAACTATTATCGGTAATAAAATAATGATTTTCTGTGTAATAATGCTGGCTGATTTTATATTTTTTTTATCTGAGGTAACCCACGTAGATTCAAGCCTAAGTATACTCAATATAAGCTTAGAGTTTAATGGCGGCCGTTGACACATGTCATTTCTAGTAACATTATGTTTACACAGATTAAACTTTGATCAAGGCCGGACTTTACATTCGACATACTGCACTGGGTTACCTCTTTGGATAAATTTCACTTTATAATGTAATAAATACTTAATAATAATTATAATTATTAATTGCTTGAATAGGGTTTAATTCCTGATGTTCGAGGGCAAGGTACTTATAAACGTTGCGGAAAAATTCTTGAGCCATGCAGAAAGCACCTAAATATCTAAATTTTTCAAACACCGTTAAATTATTATACAGATCTACCCCTTCCCCAGGTAGCATTTTAACATCTTCAACCCCTTCCCTAATGCTATTTAGACCCTTGACCTGTATTTAAAGCTATCCGAATTTCTAGTTTTAAACATTTTAAATTAGAAAGATCTCTCTAATATTCCCTTCATGAGTAGCATTACCTCCAAAAAATATGGCAATTTTAAACAAATTAAAACTATGAATGAAGTGTACTTGTCAGGGGTTCATATAAATATGCAAAAATTGAGAATCAATTCTCTAACCACCTGAAAATTCCTTATACAATAAGGATTTCAACAAATAATGGTAAAACAGCTATTCTCGGGGCTATATGCCCCTCCGAGCGCTGAGTTACACCAAAATTTGCCGTATTTTCTTCTAACACAGTTAGATAAGCAAATACTAATGTTTCGAATGCAAGAAACTAAGTTTCAATTATCATCTAAGTACAATTATTATTACTTAGGGCATATAAAATATATTATGTGTATATAAGCTTTCTTGGAGTTTTATTTAAAATTAGAAATATAACATAGGTGGCAACATTATTTAAAATTTTGCGGTGGATTCCTTACATTGCTGAGGTAGATAAAATATTTTCGGTGGAATTTGTAATTTAAAAGGGTTCTGTGGGATAATTCGTGTGGACCGGTTTGGCGGGCCCAAGATGAATGGGGCGGGGGTCCATTCATAGCTATACCTCTGGGTCCAGACTTGATTTAGCAGGGGATGCTTATGATTTGGCGTTACGCCACTGCTGAGGATCTTTTTGTCAGTTTTTTTCAGGCTTATTTAGGCTTACTTGGATCTTTTTCTTTGTTTTATTAACATTCTGAACTGGCTCAAAATTAATTTTCGTTAAAACTATATTTTCGGAAAATTGGGTTTGCGGCAAATATACCTTTAAAAAATCATTTTTTCAAAAGACTGTTTTAAAAAAAATCCTAGATTCCATTTTAAACTTTTTTTCATTTCAAGAACTTTGTGTTCCATGCCATCAGCCCCCCACTTAACCTGAGCAAACCTCGGCCGCCCGATCGCCGACGGCACCATCGCCGTATCACATCGCGTATGCGCGGAGCGGAGTGGAGAGCGTTTCGACTGCGCCAAACTAAAAATTTTAAAAAACGTGTGAGGATTTAAGTTGTTCCTTACATCGTGAAAAATCTGTTTTGTTAAAAAACGTATTCTCTAAAACCAACGGTTCAGCAGTTATAAGGAAATATACAATTAAATTATTTGTAACAATTGATCGCGCTAGAATTTTTTAATCCTGATAATTTTGGCTTATACTGCAACTAATTTTCAATGTTCATGATTTTTTTCGAACCTTTCTGAGCGATTCTTTTGGTGATAGTGGGAGGGGACAGCAATTTTTAAGCGTTTTTCCAGAAAAATGTTTTAAAAAATGCATAAGAAAATACATCATATATATTGTTGAATTCGTGCTTCAATAATCTTTCACTTGACACCCTACACGATGCCCTTGAATTTTTTTTTCATTGTCCAATTTACCCCTGAAATTAATTCCCAGCATCAATATTCAACTTTTTATATTTCACGTTTGTAATTGGGCCACCAGAATTGTTTCAGAGAAAATCACCTGTGACAGACGGACGAACGGACGGACACCGAAGTAATTCCATAAGTGTTCCGTTTTGCTAATTTTAGCACGGAACACTAAAAACTTCTAAATGTTCTGCACCCAGTTAGTTTCCAGCACTACTTCAAAATTTACAGTTTATTTCATTTAAAATTGTATTTATTGTTAATCTGAAATAATTGTAACTGTTCTCTATTTGCAACTATAAAAAGCTTCTTGTACCGTTATATCTGTTTCGTTTTACCTCGAAATGTTAATTGATCTAATTAAATAATTATTTGTGTGAAAAATTGTCAAACTTTTTTAGCAGTATGCCATAAAGCATGGTCGTAAATCAATTTTATTACTAGAGACCACCAGGCACATGTTATCTAATATAAGCGTATTAAAGTAGCTATCACCGATAAAATCAATTTTTACGTTAACTTAATGCCACACAGGATTATCCAAATCTCTATATCAGGTATATATCATTTTTAATTCGCTATTTAATAAGATACAGGATGCTTACTGAATGGGTTGCTCATTCCACAGATAAACCTAATTTCTTGGAAAAAGTCACTATTAGTAAAAAAAATTTGTTAGTAAAAGAATATAACCTACATATGTTTAAAAATTAATATTTTAATACGGAGCGCCCAAACACAGTAAATATGAGTTTAATGTTTCCGAAAAGAGATCAACAGTCGATATAGTATGTAACCCTTTAGACATACTTGTACATCTTTTCCGCCATTTGACATTTCTGGCAAAATTTATTTTTCCTACGACCACCTATGCATGAAAGTGAGAAAAAAAGCACGGTTAACTTGGCGAGAAAGTGCCTTATATCACACGCGTGTTGAAAAGTACTTTACAACACACGTGTTGAAAAGTACTTGTCAACATGAAATAGATGGCGCCAATTTCATTTGTTTTATTTTCAGCACACTTGATAAAAATGTTAGAGTTGAAAGTGGGGGTTTTAAAAGACAGAAATTGAGGTTTTTTGTAAATATTTTTGTGGTCGTAGGAAAAATATTGTACATTACTCGTGTGAAAATAATTTTCGCACACTCGTGGGATTATCGCACGACCAACATTCCCACTCGTGTGAAAAATGACACTTTCAACACTTGTTATGTAATATACTATTACAAGAAGTCAATATTATAATATATCTCGTCGTTGCTAGGCAACAGAAAATAACTGTTAGGAAATATTCATTTCGGTTGGTGTACTAGCTGCAAAAGTTTTTAAAACGCGATTTTTAGATGATTTCATCTTTGAACACAGCTCTAAAAAGTTTGTTACAACGTTTTCCATTCCGAAAAAGATTTTCCACGATAAAAATTGTTCACTGCAGAACATTCAATCCGGCAACAGAGCTTCTTTGAAACTTGTACCGCTGATAAATGTCAAAAAAACAACAAGAAATTAACTCATAACCCGCGAATAGTACTCTATACTATACCTTTCAAAAGACGGTTTCCCGAAAAAAAAACAGTAGTAATTTGCCTTCAAATAACTGCGAAAATTACAAAATTACTTCTTTTTTTAAACCTTATGAATACACAAATTAAAATTAAACGTAAGTATCACAATACGGATTTCGTGTCGTTAAATATTCGGATAGGATTCGCATCGTTGTCGTATGATATGAATTAGTCCGTTTATAAAACCAAAAATAGTATAATCGTATCGTGTCGTTTCCTGTCTTGTCGTTATCGAACGTAAAGTATAAATCCACATTTAGACGTAAATAATAATTAAAACTGAAAATGACTTTTGTGACACTAGAATGACATGTTAAAAAGTCTAGTTTTAATCGTATTTGCAGCAAAAAGATATTTTAATATACTGCCTTTTAAACACTTGACAAGCAAAAGCATTTCAGAAGATTATTCTATTAGCTCCTCAAATTTTTTTAGAAAAATTTAAATTCCCAAATTAACATTTATGCTGAACAATAAAAAAATTAATTAAAGACATTATAAAAATTTTATTAATATCTTTTAGATATGCTACAGTCAAGCTGTAAAATTATTATTTTCTTCGTTTTTCAAGTGTCAGTATTTTTAGGATACATAAATTTAGATGCATATCATATTCAGGCGTTAGTTATTCTTGGAATTTAGCCAAATCGGACTTAGGTAGTTATCAGTGTTTTTAATTTATAATAAATTTTGATTTTAATTTTTAACAACCTTAGAGAAGAATGTCGTTTGTGACTGAACTGATAATTTCTTTTTACATTTAATATCACCATAAAATGTTGTTTAATTTAATTTAACTCAAAGATTTATTTGCGCTTGACACACGGTCCGTGTGAAAAATTAACACCGTTCCTTCAGCAGTAACCCATAAACTTATTTAAGGTAATAAGCATTAATAAAGTTTATTACTGTAGGTAATTACATGCATATTATCTTAAGGTAGCTGCTATAACTAGAGTCAATTTATTGACTTCTGATATCGCCTTTGCGACGCTTTCGTAAGGCGGAGTTTAAATTCAATGGTAACGTCAGTTAGTTACTAAAAAGTACTGGTGCCTATTTTTAACACATAATACCAAAAAGGGTTTTTCATATACATAAGTCCCTTTACCTAACAGCCAAAGTTTTTATAGAAAAAATGTTTTTTTATTCAGCATCAAATTTATTCTCATCTGTATTAGGCCAAGCAATAGAGCAAAATATTAGCAATTTTTTGACATAAATCTTATTAGAAAACCGCGTGTGCCATCATCTGAAAGACGATCCGTAGATGATTCCTGTTATAAATCCAACTCTGAATTTTTTTCCATTAATTTGTTATAAACATTTTTAAGCAAAAAAACGCGATTTTTTTAGTTTTTTGTTTATAAAATGAAAAGTAATGAAGCCATCTTAATGATGTAAATGGACGATTTGTAGAGAATAGAAATACGAACAAAATGAGAGGTCGAACGTCCCGATAGCATAAGTAGCAACTGAGAAAATCCGGAAAAACCGGAAAATTAAGAGTTTTCCTTTTAAATTCATAAATCGACCCTTTTTAAACGTAGAGGGCTCAGACTTTGGGAAAAAGTAGTGATTTATAGCTATTTTATGTGTGCAAAACCCCGACGCTGTCCGACGATTAGTTTTACCACAATCATTTTAATTTTTCAACACACTATTTTGCAACAGGTCTGGATGCTCTATGGATCGTCCGATTTTAATTATTTAAACGGATTTGAAAAATACAAGTTTAATTGAACAATATGTGTATCTCAGTTTTTCCATAAAATGCTACGAAACCGGTTGAAAATGCACGTAAAGATGCGTGAAAATGGCCGAGCGCGCGAAATCGATCGAGTAGCGGGAGAGAAGCGGGGCGAAGGGGAGCCAATATTCGCGCATTTCAGAGTTGGATTTATAACAGGAATCATCTACGGGTCTTTCAGATGATGGCACACGCGGTTTTCTAATAAGATTAATGTCACGACAAATCGCTCTATTGCTTGGCCTATATATTTTAAATTTTCTAAAAATAGTTGCAATAATTTTAAGAGGAGTAGCATGGGCATAGTTGAACAAAAAAGTCTTGTACAGTATGTCCGCGGATGGGGTTTAGAAGAAGACAAATTGACCAAGTTTTTCAAAGTACGTAAAAATGTCACTCCCAATAAAAGTTTTTGCTTGTAAAACAAATAAGATTCACGTTATGAAAAATTTAATTTTTTATACAGGGAGCAAAAAAAGGTCATTTTGCGTAAGAGCAAACATTCCTTGTTTATTTATCATTTTCTACCTAAAGAACAAACATGAAATATGTTTTAAATTAAACCCTAAGCGGAAGTACCAGATTTGACCACGGCATTAAAGGCCATCTTCCCGTTTTATAGTGAGATGTTTGATCGCTCTTTTGAGTGTGAATTAGAAAATTTTTTTTGGGGATAAGTTTTTCGAATGGAGTACTAAAGTATTATGTAATAAGAAAAATAGCTGGATAAGCCCATTGAATTTTGTTCATTTTTAGGGTTTTCTAAATAATAAATAAAACGGTTCTAAATTAATCATAAAACCTAAAGACTAGGAATAAAACGTTTATAAGAAATAACTAATATTTCAGTAGAATCTATCGTCCTTCTAAGATTTTATAGAAAATGCTTTTCCAGACTATTATATTTAAAAAGGAATTCCTGATAAATGAGATCACAAGAACAAATTAATACTACTAGGATTGAAGGAGATCTCCAGGATGAAGTGTGACATTCATACTGAATGAAACGAAAAATCCGGGTTTTAGATATATTTAAAAAAAGTTCTCTGCACGTTTCGGCTTAGTCAGACGTCTTCAAGAGACTCTATAAGAGTGAACAAAGCTAAAACGTATGGTCAGCGTTCTATGGTCGTTAAAAATTAAAGTATTGTACTTACATAATATACAGAGCGACTGTCAATTCAATAAATAATAAACACCAAGATACTACAGATTATAAATAACAAAATATAACATTAATTAAAATACTTTTAACAATGACAATATTTAAAAATGGGAAGAGTAACATTTAACTGCTACCGGTATTCATCTTCTACTGCAGAACAGATAAATGGTATCAAGCCTTAAAAACATTTTTTCGAGAAGCCAAAAAAGGGGTAAAAAAAGGGAAATTCCAATTCAAATGTACACACATAAAAAATGGTTGAAATGAAATAAAAATTTTAAAACATATTAAATAAATTAATAACAAAATTAGTGACAACGTATATTGAAGGACGTACTTCTGATTATAAATTTGTAGTTGCATAACAATCATTTGAAGAGGTTTATTAAATGAGCTCCTTTTTAAAAAAATTGTTTATTAGATCGTTCAGATACGAAATGTTATTGTTAATTGAAATTTTGGCTGTTTCCAGAGACTCAAAGGCAATTAATTTTTTGCCCTTCGTCTCATTAAGCAGAATTTCAAAATTTGTATGTATGCTAAAATTATGAAAGTTTTCACCTAAATGCTGCCCGATAGCAGACCTCTTATCTTTGGGTGATTTAGTGGCATTAGCATACCCTGTTCCCTAATCTGTCATGGGAGAGACACATAGATTATATTGCTGGTAAGTTTTCAAGAGCTATTTTTGCATTACGTACACTATGTGGGATAGTCCCGAGAGAATCATTACTTTTTATCTCAAACTGCAGCTATGGCGTGCTAGTATGGGATCACTCGAGTGATGCAGAGATGGTTTTTGGTCAGCAAAGAAAGGCGATAACGATAATTTTTGGCAGGGGTTATCGAGAGGATGTAAAGAGTACTTATCTTTCTGCTGCATTGCTTACCTTTTCTTCTCTCTACATCTACATACCAATGTATCAAATTTGTTCAGTCAAATATAGGTAAATATAACACTTGAAACTCATAATCATAATACCAGGGCTATAATGGATTTAATTTTTTTTAAAGTGAAACACTGCCTTTGTGGCATGAACAACTATGTCCCACTGTTTTATAACTCTCTACCAGTTGTTTCTAGAAGTACTATAGATTACCAGGTTTTTCTTCGCAAATCCTTCCTGGTTGGGCGGGCATTCTATGGATATGAGGAGTTTTTATTTGAGGATAAAGAAGGTCTCTGCTAATTTTACCATGTCTTTTTTTCTGTGAATGTTTTTTAAAGATTTATGAATGTTTTGTTACAAGGATTCTTTTTGATTAAACTTTATAGATGTTTTCTTGGGATATCTTATTGAAATGTTGAAGTTCAGGGCTCGTCTTTTAATACCTACTTGGATTAATTTCTTGTAATTGACGAGTGTAAAATATTGAATAGTATTAACAGCACGAATAAACTTTTGAATTTGAATTACAGGAAAGTTTATATACACCATCCTTGTCGAGGGCTGGCTTTATATCTTTGTTTCGTGCTAAGAGAGCGCCGAGAATATTGAAAGATTTATACACGATTCCTGTTTTGTCATGAATTCTCTTTGGAAAATTGTAACCTTGTTCCCTCTTATAGAGTCTCTTGAAGATGGCTTACTAAGCCGAAACGCGTCGAGAACTTTTTCCAAATACTTGAAGTGAAAACAAGATTTTTGTTTTATTTACTATAATTCTAGGTAATAGGTTCAAAGAAACCCTGTACTTTTTTTTATTATTTTATTTAACATCGCTGAGATGGAAAAATTTACTTAAAAATAATGAGTATGGAAATACCAAAACCAATGGAGATGGTTCAGAGAAAATATAAAAGTAAGTGGTTTGTCCAATGGTTTATTGCGCAAAAAATTTAGACCATGGATTTTATGATTTGTTAATTAATACATAATAGTTTTAAAATGTTTTATTGTTTAATATTGTTGATACAAGCCGGATGTTTCAGTTTTAGTCTCTTTTCTTATGACTTTTTTTTGTAAATTATAACCTAGATAAGAATCAGAAACATAAATTTTTTATTATTCAAATTTTAGGTTTACAATTGTTTCAAGAAAATCAAAGTCAGTTGCTTTGATATAAATACAGTTAAACATTTCTGCGAGATTCACCAAAAAGGTTTAAGATTTAGTACTGGTTTCAATTGAGTTCGAGTTTAAAAGCGTCTTGCTTAAAATTCGTAGGACTTGAGTTCCAGAAACTACTGTAATTGACAAGTTTTTATAAAATGCACTCCAGGATTCTCTAAGGGGGTTTAACACTTACTACTTAAATTAATTTTATTAAAAAGTTAGCATTACTTAATTTATCCCAAAGAATTTTCTTGTTAAATCTTTACCAAGTAGTCTAGGTGTTCTGACCTGGGCAGGACATGGGGGTAATTTCTTTCGCATGTTGGTCCTGGTTTATTATCCACCACGCAGTGTCAGCAGGATCGAAGATAATCCAAGAAGTTGGATATATTAAAAGTTGTTAGATGGACGCCAGACTGTGGAATATTTGAGAAAGTAGATTCAAGTTCCGATATTAGTTCACAGTCAAACCGTTTCTTTCCTCCCTTTCTCGCATTAGAAATCAAACACTAATATATCTACCTACAAAAATTTAATTGTAAAAGTTCAAAATAATACAAAAGCTCGCCATATACTGTGTCGACCAATCTCACAGTTTGTATTTTCTGACGAAACATTGTTTACATCAAATGGAGTAGTTAGCTCCCAAAATTGTCGTTGGTGGAGTATAGCTAATCCGGGATTTGTTATCCAGTGTCGAGATCAGTATTATTTTAAGACAAATGTTTGGTGCGGCATTTTAGATAACCAACTTATAGGCCCATTTTTCTTCCGAGGCAATATACCGTCGGATATTTACCTTCAATTTTTGGGAAATCAGCTATCTGGCTTTGTTAATGGCCTTCCACTTAACATTATAAATAATTTATGGTATTCGCATGATGGTGAGCCATGCCATAGTTTACGAGCTGTTAACGAGTTTTTTCAGGGAATGTTCCAGTGGCGTCGAATATGAAGATTTTCAGAACATCATTGGCCGGCGAGGTCGCCGGATTTGAACCCACTCGATTATTTTCTTTGGAAATATTTAAAGGAAAAAGCGTATCCTCACGGACTGAAAATATCGACAGCTTGGAAAGAGTAATATCCCGATGTGCTCTGAAAATTCCTTAAGTTGTTTTGAGAAAAGCTGTTTCAAAATTCTCTAAGTTAACAATAAAATGCTTCGAAAAGGAAGGTGTCTATATTAAAGTTTAAATTTTGTAAATTTTTTCCTTCTTAATAAGTAATACATTTGTTTTATATTAAAACTCTTGATTTTTTACATACGCTGCATGTACTATCCGAAAAATCGTAAATAGCTAAAGAATTTTTGACATACCAATCGAGCTTGCACTTGACCATTTTTATTTATAAGAAATCAGTACCTGGTCAGCAACCTTTCTGTCAGCTCCAGGTGATATAAGGTACGAATTGGTAATTTGCCTATAAATACAGGGTACCATTTCCTAACAGCATAAAAAGAAAAAACGAAATTATTTCAATTTAAAAATTAAAATATGCAGGAGTTTACGAGCCGTATATTTTTAATTGAAGTCATAAATGCACAAGCAAGTAATTTAATAATCTTTTTATATTCCTATTATTGTAATTAAAGCAAAGAATAATATACTCTTCGGGGAATCCTTGTGGTAGAATTTAAAGTTTACTAAAATATTTGTACACGGAAAAAAACTACTATTAAAGCTGTTACTGGTACCATTACTACTACTCCTACTATTCCTACTACTACTAATACCATTTTACTCGCTTGTAGTGCCAACGTTATAAAAATATATATAAAAAAATTAATAATAAATACAATTTTTGAGAAAGGCTGGAACTACTAACCAATTTCGTATGCCAGATAGTCCAGATATTGCTTTAGCTAAGGACTGCGATGTAAAGTTTATATTGCCAAACCCCATTGCTTGTAGTACCACCAGGCAAAAGTCATATAATTTCTGTTTCTATCTTGATTTATCTTTACTGAATATTGGTTAAAATGGCTATTTCTTTAAGACACCTTTCTACTATTTAAATACAACTAACAGACTTTATTTTTCTTAATTACTTACTATTATTGTAATTTCTTAAAACAGCAGAAAAAGCTAAAGAACATAACTATGTTTAAGGTGCAGCTTAAATCTTAGAAATGTTATTTTTATTTTGGGAAAATTCATTGATATGTTTGTTGCTAACTCAAATACGTAATTAATTTTAAGGTTGTATAAGTACTTGCTGTTTTTTACTTAAAGACTGACATTGGCATTGTTGATATTGATGTCAAAACAAATAAAGAAAATAGTTTATTACCTAATTTGATTTTATTAAAAAGGTTTTTGTTGGGAATCAACCACTCTTCCCTCTATTGAGCCACTCTATACTTGCATGTGATTCAGTGTATCCACCATGGTATACAGTATACACAGTAGCGACAGAGGTTTTCTTTTTAAAAAAACTTCTACCTTCTGATTCTTTATAATTAGATAGAAGAGTCATCACTACAACGTTGTGATTAATATAATATAATATAATAGGATTGGTTGCACGGAACTATCCAATTTTTTGCGATCCTGTGCTAAATTCCTCGTTCTTCGTTCTTCGTCTCTGTTACGTTCTCCCAATGGTCTTTCCTTCCTGCCTCCTCCATTCTTAAAAACTACATCTTTTCTGCAATTGGCATTGTCAAATATACGCTTGTACCGACATTACACACTACTATCCTCACATACGGTAAGGATGGTTTGGAGTACGTGTATGTATGATGTGATTTCTTACCGTACTTACGGAAACGTTTCTATTTATTCATTACTTTAGTTTAACAATTACCGTCAATGTTATTTTTCTCAGTGTACACTCACCAAGTTTATTTATGTCTGTGGTGATGGCAAATTTATTTTCCTGTGGGTTATTTTTAAGTGAGGTGTTTGCTTGGTAATACAAAATAATCGTTTCCTATCTGCATATATTACGCAGAATAAGAAACTACTAAGATTATCACAAAATCGTATGTTGAATATTGTAGCAGAAAAATGAAGAGAGGGATAAAAACATTGTTAGTAATACATTATAACTTTTAAATATTGTCAGTAATTGTCAAAATTAAAGATAAAGGGCTTCCACATGAAATCTCAACAAACATGGAACTATTTTTAGGGAATTAGTATTCGTGTAAAGTGTCAATATTCTGGATTTTAAAACGAAACGGTCTGAAATTGATCCGTCGTCGTCTTGCGTAACTCAATCCCTTCGGATCCGATCCGCTCCGGTTATTCGTAAATAGAACAGACAAGATTTCTCATCCTCGAACCTGTTTCCTTAATATCTGACCGCATCGGTCATTCGAGATGCCATAAAGAGTCATCAAACTTTACGCGAGCCTAAGTCATTCGGTGAAAAAGGTCGTTGATATTAAGGGCGTTTTAAATTAATTACGTAAGCTCGACGCTGCACGCAATAGCTTAAAATAGATCTATTAGTTAGTAAGATTTTCAGAGAAAAGTTACAAGAAAACTATTTGTTAAGATAAATGTACTTGGAGTAATAATTAAATTATTTATGGTTAGTCAGTAGTATTCTTAATTTAAGATAAACTTAAAAATTTGCTCTTTTAAAGAAATTTATTTTTATTTTCTTCTATCAGCTGTTTTTAATTTATTTTGAGGCTCTGATGCCTAAAATCACCTTATTTTTGATGCATCACGGCCCGATTTTTTACTGCGACTGGGCCCAAAAAGAGTGGCCCTCTAAAACAAGCCTCACATCTAGTAGAAAAATCATAACGAGAAAATGCTAAGTTGACCCCAAAAGGGTTTTATTGACACCTCTTCATATTAAAATCAGCTTGATGAATCAGTTTGTAAAAGCTCTTGACAAAAACGTTTAAATTCTTGTGCATAAAATTTTCAGCCTTATCCGATGCCAAGCTGAAAGAAGGTATTTCTATGGGACCTCACATAAAATCGTCATATAAAGACAAGGATTTTGAAAACACCGTAACCAGTATTGAAAAAAAAAGCTTGGACTTTATTTACGGACGTAATTGAAAAGTTTCTTGCAACCCGTAAAGACAAAGACTATCAAAATATTGTCAAAAATATTTTGGAACACTTTCAGAAGCTAGGGTGCAATATGAGTATAAAGTGCACTTCTTGTTTTCATATTTGGACTATTTTCCAGAGAGTCTTGAAGCACTTAGTGAAGAACAGGGTGAGAGATGTCATCAGGATATAAAGGAAATAGAAGGGCGATACCAAGATAGATGGAGCGTGTCAATGATGATAGACTACTGTTGGATGTTACAGGGAGATATGCCTCATAAAATACACAGTCGAAAGTCCGCTCAACGAAGTTTTCAGACAAAGCAGCGCCGTTTCCATTCAAGGAAATAGGAAATACATATAGTATGGTTTCTGGCACTCAGGTGTCAGTTTTTTTAGATTCGAAAATGTTGATAGGAGAAACAGGAAAGGCCTGAGAATTCAAAAATTATTCGTATAATGATCAGAAAATTCAGCATTCAAGCTTGTTTTCTATAAAAACCACATTCGCTCCTTTTTAATGGGATATGCCAAAAAAAGTTCACTGAGTTGACGCTTCCTATACTTTTTGTTAATTATAAATAAAAGAACTCGAGGCATTTGCAGGCATCACACTTTTTTGCAGAAGTTTTAACCATTCTTTATGCACTTAATATATTACTAGAGATAAACGACAAGAAAATAGAACAAAATAATAAAATAAACAGAATAAGACAATATAATGATGTTCCTTATTTAATTTCACACTAAATTTATATTTAAATTATAGAGATTAGAACATTTTTTCGAAATTAAGTACTAATCATAAAAATGAATTATCTTAATTCGTTCTATCATTATTTTCTCTTAAAAAGACTCTTCGATTTAAAGAAAGCAAGATATCTTTGTTATTAGTAGAGATAGTGACACCAAATTTTAAGTGTATCTTACTGGTTAACAAATCTACTTTTTTATGTAATTTAACCTTTTCAACCCCCTTGAGGGGTGGCGCTAGAGAGTTGAGGTCAAGAATTTTTAAATCTAGGCCGTGTGGTGCCATATTTTAAAGATACTCACAAAGAATTATTTTACCGCAAACCCGAGGTCCGTACCTTAATTCGTTTTTAAATGGCCTGCTTATAAAAATAAAAAATCGTGAAAATAAATGTAAGTACCTTTATTACTACTACCTTTATTAGTAGTACTCTTATTACTTTAAAAGTTGTTCAAAATGATGAACATGAACTTCTTGGCAGTAATAAAGTCGATTTTGGAACTCTGCCAAGAAGTAACACCAGCTATTCTCGAAAATCTGAGAAGTGAGTTCCAAAGTCAACTTTATTGCTTCCAAGAAGTTTATTTGGTCATGTTGAACAACTTTTAAAGTAATAAGAGAAATAGAGGTATTTAAATTTTTAATTCTTTTACGATTTTTAATTTTTATAGGCTTGCCATTTAAAAACGAATTAAGATATTGACCTCGGGTTTACAGCAAACTATTTCATTTTTGAAGACCTTTAAAATGAGGTACCACATAGCATGGCGTTGCGTTTAAAATTTTTGACCTCAACTCCCTAGCATCATCCCTTAAGGGGGTTGAAAAATTTAAAATACATAAAAAATAGATTCATTAACCAACAATACACCTAAAATTTGGTGTCTCTACCTTTACTAATATCAAAGACATTTGCCCATACTAAGACTTTTGGGTATGCCGTGTTTATAAAGAGACTAAAGTATCTTACAATCTCTAGGAAAACTTGGTTGTCCGAGCAACAACAATGCAAGTAGGTAAAAGCAATGTAACCCAGTTACCACGGAATCGCGCAGTATGATTAAAAACATTTATTTTAAACTGTCGTTGATTCCCTTGGGATTAAAAATGTAACTTTAGTTTTCGACAAAAAACATTTTAAAACCCCATACAAACCAAGTACAAAAAATTATTTTTAGAATCGTTTTCATTCGCATCACCTTCATTTTATCTATTGTTAATAGTTTTCTTAGGGCGTCTTTACCTATCTGGCAATAGAAAAAATCAAACCCGCATTATAACCTATATATCTTGTTAATGCCGTCTTACAATGTAACAAAGTACTCGTTATCCTGTACTATTTTGCCCATGGTTCTAGACGTTCCGATAGCGAGGCACAATAGTGGATATTCCTTTGCTTTATTGAGTGGAACATATTTGATACAGAGTGAACTGATAAAAGTAAATCTTAGTTTTATAATGGAGCCAAGCCAAACTTAATTTTCTACAATGCAGATTAAAAACTATTAATTTAAGCTATTTGAAAAATTGCATTGCAAAAAGAATGAAACATATAGCACTTAAATTCAAAATAATTGCCTTAAAATGCTGAGTAGCTGCAACTCTTTGAAGTAGATTAATGGATGTTTTTAAGTTAGGCTATACTTATCCTAAAGTCGCCCGGAAAAGTAGGCAGTAAAGAAATTACAATTTTAGCAGATTTTTTTTATTAAATCTCTTTCACCCAGTATCGTATCATTATCAATTCAAACCCAGGATTACCTATCGCAATGTACCACGTACCTCACTTTACACCCATTTCTCGCGATATCCCAACATTTGAAATAACAAAACACGATACCTGTCATCTTCTTTCCGGGCTCATATAACACTTATCGAAAAACTAGAGAAAATGTAAATGACGCCGTGCTGGGACATTACAGTAAATTACAAGGCAATATATACTTTTCTTACATACCGACAATATTCCCGGCTATATTTACTTGTGGGCTAGGCCTTAGCTCCTTGATCAGCTTTATTGGATTTAAGCGGGATTCTCTAATCTATGAAATAAATGACAGCTTACATGTAATTTTGGTTTAACGAGAAATAACGCAGCTCATTCTAAGCTAAAATTAGGGCGATTTGCCAATGCTCGATAACTCTATTAATGAAATTAGAAACTTTAACGTGCCTCAGTCAGAACTTTCCAGTCGATATCAGAAATAGTTGTTTCCAATCAAGTATTATGTTATTATACCGGGTGTCTACGAAATTACTCTAAAGCCTATCATTCGCTTATAAAGAGAAGAATTGATTTCTAATTTTGGCAATTTTGATTTTGCCGTCGCTTTCGGATAACCGGCAGTGCTAGAAACTTTGATATTTTAAACGAAACACCCTATATATTTTTTACAATCTTGTATTTTATTAAATATTCTAAGATTAAATCCATTACACGCCGTATCCTTATTGTTAACAGCTTTCGAGAAATTCGAGAATGAAAATGACATCATAACAATATTCTCTTTAGTTATACAACAAACGATGCATGTTTGTAGAAATTAAATTTATACACCCGGTACGTTATTTGTAATAATTATGTAATATATAATTATTATGTTACATTATTTTGTAATATGTAATATTACAGGAAATTTAAAATTCAATAAGTAAATCATTAGGGTTACCGTTCTATTTGACTGTTGTCGTCTTTATTTCCCAAAAACAAACAGGTTTATTTATTTGAGTTTTATCTAAAACCAGTTTGTTGTTGTGTTTGTGTGACAGTTGAGGGTTTAAATTAATGAGAATAAGACTAGGTTCTTTATGTTGAACTAATGTTTCATGTGAGTTTCTCTAATTTATATTGAACATTTTTTAAACGTGCTACTTTTTAGCTTTCACTTTTAAACAGAAACATAAATAAAGACAAAGTTAGTTGCACTCGGACTGCTCTTCCTTCTCCAGTGAACTCCATATTCTCAATTTTATTCTTATTAATTTTGGACCTTAACGTTCAGATTCACTAAGAAGTTATAAGATTTAGTACTGGTTTAAATTAAGATCTTATAGGTGATCACTTATGTTTTGACAGGTTTTTGTCCTGTCACTGTTAATAAGTCGTCATTAAAAACTTATGAATTATTCTGATATTTTAACGATTTGTCCGATTTCCAAATGATTTTCATCTTGGAACGAGTTGCTGCAATGAATTTAGTTCTATTATTGTCGAAAGTACGTACAAAAATTGCCTTTTTCTTAATAAATTTGCGAAAAAGCTCAGAAACAAATTCGAAGTAGAAAACTTAGTTGTCTTATTCCTACACTTTCATGTCAGTTAAAGACTTTTGGTTGTCAAATTAGACAGGACTAGCGTTAGAGAATCTGGCTGTTATGTTTTCATTATCTTTCTTAGCTTTCCACTTTCCTGGTCATCTTGTGCTGCATATTACCTGAGATAAATCCAAACTGCTATTCTTTTTGTACCGTTCACTAAGAATTAATTATATAATTTTTCTCAATGCTTAATTGTGATTGTTCAGTTTTGTTCTTCTACAGTTTCCTCAGTTTTGAACCTCTCATTTTTCATTATAAATAGGCACATCAATGCACTTCACTATCTTAGTATTTGTTTCTGTTGCATCAGATTCTACAGTATCAGATATATTCTACCCCTTTGGGCCCTATACATTTCTATACCCGGTTGGGTATGAAAATTTAGATTCTGATGTGTAGGGATGCGCATCGAACATCGGTGTTTTCGAAATATGGATGTTTTAAAAAAAGAACATCGATGTTTTGACATCGATGATATTAATACGATGTTTTTTGATATCGATGTAGATATTTCGATGTTTTGGGTAAGTGTTTTTTTGTCAGAACCTAAATAAAACTCTCTTCTTACTTTCACAGGTAAAAAATTGACAAATGTGTTCTGTTTTTCCACGAATATTTCAAATCCTGAGTTACAGATAATTAGGAATACTGAAAATTTCTTCGTTTAAGTGATTTATTATTGGATTGATTGGGATAAGTTGAGGAGAACATGATTTCATAATATAGGTAAGTACCAGTGGCGGCTGGTGAAATTTCAAAGTTGTTTAACTCGATTCCTACTTACAGGATCCGTACTAAATTTGAGGGTTTTAATAGTGAGCCCACTGGGAATGTTTTGGTAAAGACAAAAAATATTTTGTAATTTGCAAAAAAAGTTGAATTTTTGCTGAGCCTCCCTTGGGAAAAATGACCGCATTTAGGTATTTTATTTATTATTTTTTCTAAACAAATTTTACATCATTTTATGGAAACTTTTTAAAGTTTAAACGAAAAAAATGTGTTAGTAGAAAGTTATAGTCATATGAATTTTTTTAAACCTAAAATATAGTTTTAAAGAAATTCAAATAAATACAACTTTCTACTTACAGATTTTTTTCTCAAAATTTAAAAATTCTCGGCAAAATGATGTATAATGTGTTTAGAAGAAATGATAAATAAAATACATAAACGCGTTAAATTTTTTCCCAGGGGAGGCTCAGCAAAAAAAATCTACTTTTTTTTGAAAATTACAAAAATGTTTTTTTCTTACAAAAACATTCCCCGTGGGCTCAATGTTAAAACCCCTGAATTTGGCACGGGTCCTGTAAGTAGAAACAGAGATATACACCTTGAAATTTCCAACATCGATGTTTGTCGTACGATGCGCATCGCTGCTGGTGTATCATCACATCACATTCTGTAACTTATCTCGACTGATCGTTGATACTGTGCCATGTTGTTTTTTGAAATAGCTATCCCATGTCTCATCGCTCTTACCCCTGTTGATTTCTTCAGTCATCTGATAGGTAGTAGAATTAATTTTGCAATATGCTCATATGTACTGTCAATTATTGTCAATAATTAAACCATGTTACTTGTTATAACATTACACACCTTATTTTGTAGCTCTGTAAGTTCTGAAATAATTAATTAAATTATACAGATCGTGTCCACCCACCAACAGTTCTAAATACACCAAACCAACAACAGCAAATAAAACCCCAGTCTGGGACAAAACTAAGATCCCTACTAACAACGTGCATAAATCGATTGGGCAAATGAGTTTTGTGCTCAGTCGGAGTGTCACTTCTTGCACACTTTACGGCATTTGCAAAATGGTAGGCGAAATAACTAATTTAAATGAGATGTGGAGCCGAAGACGGTCGTACTTTTTGCCGCAGTTCGTGAGAATCCGAGGAATTTAAAGTTAGATAGCGGATTGTTTATTTATACGCTAGAAGTGATTTAAATAAGCTTTTGGAATATTTTAGCAGCTCTTTTGCATTTTCAGAAGCTTCTTAACATACACAGATCAGTTTAGTATTAGTTTATAGTAGATTAACAAAGAATCTCGGGTAAGGCCACGTAACTTGCAGCTTCTAGTGTGAAACTTGCAACTTCCAATCTAATGCGAAAATATTCTTAGGGAGTTGAGATTTAAAACTAACTCATATTAGAATTTCTCAGTACTTTAGTAAATTTTATACAGGATGAGTTTTTTCTTTTGTCATTTCTCTTTCTTAATAAAAAACATTTTAGCCTAAAATTGGTACAATCTAATTTAAAATACCAACTCCAGAAATCAATGATATCACTAAATTAATTTCATTTATTTACCAACCTACAAACGACATCCATTAAAGAACTTTACACAAACAAGAATTTTTATATACTGCCCTCCTTAGTTAAAACGTCCTAACTACATTTTTTCCATTTTCGACTTTATATGCATATATTGGCTGTCCGATACCACATTCATCTATTCTCCCTAACTTAAAACGTCGAATTTAGCATTTATAAAAATAAGTAGTCCTAACTTTACAGTTAGGACAGTTTAATATGGTACCGGACAACCAGTATATGCATATAAGCCGAAAATGGAAAAAAATATAGTTAGGACGTTTTAACTAAGGAGGGCAGTATAGCAGACTTATTGTTATTAATCTTCTTCGTTGCTATTATAAATTTTTGTCAAATTAACGTCTCCATTATCCATAAGAGAAATAAACTGATATAATAACTCTTTTTTGAAGGGAATCGAAGGTGGTGCTGCTTCCTAGATGTTGGGTGAATATCCTAGGTTAGGTGTTATTTAGGAGATGTAGAAAGTATACATCTCGAAAAAATTTCAAACCATTTTAGCAAGGGAAGTAGCTATTGAAACGTTTATTTCTGCTAGGTTCGTTTGCTTTTTGCCTCCATCTTTTCCAAACTTTATTTGAGGTCGCCATTCTCGGTTATTTGTCTGCACAGTGCCTAGTCTAAAGTTACTTCTTGTGTTAAACCTTTTTCGCGTAAATCATTCTTGACTCCTTTCACCTAGCTCTGTTGTGGGTTTCTTCTACTTCTCCTTCCATATACTGACATTGCCCTCCTGCAGACATAGTCATTATCTCTTATCATCAGATTCTGTCCACCATTAACTTCTTGGCAGTAATAAAATTTTGGAACTCACTTCTCACATTTTCGAGAATGGCAGAGTTCCAAAATCGACGTAATTAGTGCCAGGAAGTCCATGGTGATCATTTTGAACAACTTTAAAAGTAATAAGAAAACTAAAGGCAAATATCTTTACTAATAGCAAAGATATTTGCCCATACTAAGACTTCGGACACCCGTATATGTATACTCAAAAAAACCACGATGCACCATTTCACTGTGACTAGAAAAGTAATAATATATATATATATATATATATATATATATATATATATATATATATATATATATATATATATAAATATTTTAATAATTATGACAAAAACTAAGAGATCCGGTGTTTTAAAATATAAAAACACAAAAAATCAAAAAGCTGAATAATCGTAAGCAAAAAATAACCAACAATTAATATTTCACTACGACTAAATGGCCATTAATTTTCAAAAAATCCAGATTGACTGAATGTATAATAAAGGATGGGCGATGTGGCTACCGTGTCTCGGCCCATAATAATAAAATACAGTTATTAAAGTAAGAAATTACACAAAGAAATCTAATTTTGTTTTAATTTTAGAGCAGATCCTTATCAGAATATACCATCACGCCCACTGTGGTGAGCTACAGTACGTATTTTATAGTATGCAGACTCGTTTGAAATACTTCATCTAAAAAAGTTACACTGCTCAACCTTTGAAAGGCATTTTAAACCCGGAGATTTACGGCCAGATTCTGCAACGCTAGTCCGGTTTAATTTGACAACCGAAAGTTTTAAATTGGCAATTGTAATAGGTCAACTGAGTTTCATACTATGAATTTGTTTCTGATTTTTTTTTTAAATCTATATATACATTTTAAAAAAATAATGGTTTCGAAAAAGTAAATATTTAAAAAAGCGTTTAGAAAAAAATGAATTTTCGAAAATTATTTACGAGAACGACGCATTTCGAAAACTTTCCAGATTTGGGGATATGGATACCTATTGGATATTGGCAAATTTTTTTTAAAATTTCATACTTTGTAAAGCGCAAGCAATACAGGGTCCTGCAATGGTGCGTCAGACTTCCATAGCTCCTATACAAATTAAGGAAAATATTTTCGTATATACAAGGTGGCCCAAGAAATTGTGATAACAAAGTTGTATTTTTTTAAATGGGATATCTCATACTTTTTGCATATTTAGGTTTATATTAGTGTCCTCCATAATTACCTATAATTATATTTAATTTGCTCCGGTAATTTAAGAACGATAAATTAAAAACTAAAAGAAAAAGTTTTGCAGCCCTGGAAAAAAAAATAATAAAAAAACAATCTTAAAGCATCTTTTTTACCACGTCATTTTGTGAGATTTAAAACAAGAGGGCTACAAATACCATGAATTAAATAGTTTTTACCTATTTTAAACAGGGTGTTTACAATTAGGTTTAAAAAATGACACATTTTATAATTTTTCTCAAGTTTTTTAAATGGAACTGTATATGTATAACTCTATATTTTTTCACAATTTGATAAAGAATTTCAAAACAAATAATTTTTGTATTTGCAATTTATTTAAAATTCCAAACCGTTTTTAAAATATTTATCAAAATCAGAAATTTCACTATTCATAATAAAGTTTTATAAACAAAATAGCTAGGAGGCTATGGCATAAATAAGCACGTTTAGCAATTAAATACATTTTGACATTATTTGTCAGAAATATGTAAGTATACTTACTTATGCGGATAATATTTTGTCCAAAAAATGAATTTTTCAACGGAAGAGCTCATTGATGTGTTTTTGTGTTGGGTGAGTGTGAGAAAAACTGCTTTCTCGTTGGTAGAATTTATGCAACTCGGTTTTCAGAAAGGCAACATTCAGAAGCGTTTATTTACAGTTATTGAAAAGCCCAATATTGATCAAGCATGTGTGGGACAAGAAGCTGGAATAAGTGAGAGGTCAGTCCAAAGAATTTTGAAAAAAAAAACATCATTTTCATGCTTACCGCATTCGATTGCACCAGGCGTTTGGTGAAAATGCCTTTCAACGGAAGGCAGAGTTTTGTACGTGGGCACAATTGAGCCTCCAAGAAAATCTTTTTTTCTTTATGAACGTCCGTTCTCTCAAGAAAGTAACCTTTCACAATACTGAATGTGTCAACCGACACATTCATTATTATTTTGTCGAAAATCCAAGAATATTTCGGCAAATAGATCGCCAACAACCTTGGTCACTAAACGTTTGGGAAGGTATTATTGGAGAACATGTGGTTGGCCCACATTTTTTTATTCATCAGCTTAGCTAATAAATGTAGTTGGAATTTTTAGAAAACGACTTACCTGGATTTCTTCAGAATTTACCTCTAATCATCCAGACACAAAATATGTGGTTACAGCAGGATGGAGCCCTGTTAAATAACGAGTACGAAAATATCTGGATTGGAAGAAGATGACCAATTGGATGACCTGCGAGGTCGCCTGACCTAATAAAACTTGGTTTTTCTCTATGGGGGTCTGTAAAAGACGTCGTTTATAGGTAACCTCCAATAACCGGACAAAATATGTGACATAGATTATTAGCGCATTTGCCACAACATTTTTTTTCCGGGGATGCGAAAGTTTTTTTAGTTTTTAATTTATTTCTGTTAAATTACCGAAGCTAATTAAATAAAATTTTGGGCAATTATGAAGGAAGTACAATCATTTTTTCAAATTTAAAATTAGCTACATATTTTTTACTTTTGCTCACTCTTTACAAAAACGCGCTTGCTTACAACATTCGAGTTCTCGCAATCGGTAAGATTTCTGTATTCATTGAAACTCCAATGCCTACGTAATAATTAGTTTAATATTACTAGTGCATTTCAACCTAATCACACTCCATCCATCCATCCTTTTTTTAATTAGATTGATTTTATTGTCAGACGTGTCAATCTGCAAGAGATCTGTTATTTAAAGGTCAGAACCGGATTCAGGAAATAAATTGTTAGCCACTCTCATTACACTAAATTTTTTTGATTCGATTTATTATTGCAGAGACCGGTCCAATTTAATAATCAAGAGTTGAAGTTGACAAGTGTGCAAATAAAGCCACCAAGTTTTGTACCAAGAATTTATTTCTGAGTTTTCTCGCAAATTCATAAAGGGATGGACAATTTAAGTATTTATTTTTTACAATACTAGAGCTAACTTCAATTTAGGAATACGTTCTAAGATATAAATCATTTAAAAACCTAATCGCAGAAAAATAAGGTAACTATTTAATGACGATTTATTATCAACGACAGAACAAAAACTTGTTAAGACCTAATTGATCATTTAGATTTAAACTAGTAAGTCTTACACTTTTTAATGAATCCCGAGGTTAGTTGTGTATAGTAGAGTTTTTAAGTACAAAATATTTAAAATCTATGTATTTAATATCCTTTCTTTAAATTTTAAATCTGTTTTCATTTTTACATTTTTGAAAGCATTTACTGTCGAATATTTTTCCTCTATATTCTATTCGATTTGGTACAATTTTTCTTTCGATGCTGGTCTAATTTCTGTACATTTCTTGTTAAAATTGTTGACGTAGAGGTCAGTGGCGTATTTTCAGATAGTTCTTACAGAAATTAGTAGGTAATACCTATATTTTTGGAATAGTTATTACATGTCTTGAAAAATCCCTAGGAATTTTTTCTTATAGATTCAGAGTATCAACAGACTGTCTTCTCCAGCGCGCCTAATAAGTTTTATTATTAGGCAAGTCTTAATTTCCTTAAATTATTTAAACTTATTTAATAGCGAGTTGCAGAAAGTGTATTGCATACCAGCAATTTAAAAAAAAATCATTCCGGAACTTACACCCATCTTAACTCGTCTTTTCCAGATCTCTTACGACAAGGGAATCTTCTTAGATAGCTGGAAGACTGTCTTGAAGAAAGGTTCCAAGACCCTCCCATCCGATTATAAACCTAGCTCTCTTCTCTCTGTTATCAGCAAAGTTATGGAGAAAGTCATCAATCAAATTCTAAAATATATAGAAAACGCAAAATCATCCATGACAGCCCGCTCGGACTTCGTCACCAATGATCCACAGCTGATCTCATTCCAGATAACTGGAATTTCATGGCGAATCTCAGACTGCTGCTCTTGATATTTCCAAAGCTTTTAACCAAGTATGACATGCCGCAGCCCTCAACAAACTATCTTCTTACGGCCTTCCTTTTAAACTATGTACCTGGATCGGTAGCTTTCTCTCCAATCGGCGCATATCTGTCCTGGTGGACGGTCACTTATCCATCTTCTATCCCATCAATGCTGGCGTACTCCAGGGCTCAGTCTTGGTACCGACCCTATATCTTATTCACATTAATAACCTGCTCTCTTCAAACCCAAGCAAACTCTGTCGCTTTTCAATATATTTTTTAGACACTAAAGATTTTTGTAGTGTACTTCTGTAAGTGATCTTGCTTTCACTTATTCTACGTTTTATTATCATTACACTGTCTATTTCTTTTTTCTTAAGATTTTTTTGTGCTTGATGCATTTGTAATGTAGGATTTTTTCAAATAATTTACAAAATGATGGAATACCCCTATCCTGAAAGTCATCAACGTTTTTCACTTGTTTGTAACGCATGACCTACTTCCGTTTGAACTGATCTGATGTTTGCATATAAAGAGCAGCTGCTGCAAAACTTCGTTTTGGTCCGTTGGGGTGTGCACACAGAAAGACTTCTTCAAAACGTTTACAGTACGCATATTCCAAAACTAACGATTTCCACCACGAGTGTAACTAGACTGGCTCTTTACAGTTACTACCTATTAGCTTTCCCCACCATCAATTAATTTGTGAAGGGAGTACTCTAGCCCCCTTGAATCTTCCGAGAATTCGAGCCAATGCTCGTGTGTTAATGACTATAGATACGTTATCTGATTACTACTTTTGAATATTAATCCAACTATTGATAATACATCCCTGGACAAGTCGTTGTTCTTTTCAAAGACTGCCGTGTATTTATGTTCGAAGGAACCCAGTTTGTGCAGCGATATTGATGAAGCTAGTTAAAAGTTATGCTGATTAAATCTTGAGACCGCATCGTATTCATTATTGTACATACAAGGCAAAGGAAGTACCTGGGTAAAGACTAATTTTGTGCTTTAAGATTACACAGTTTTCCGTTGCAACGAGATCAATGGATTTTAAAGTAGTTTTTTTTAAACTTGCTCTGCATTAGTATTACAAATCTTTATTGATGTCGTAAGATGTTATGGGCTACAGAAAATCAGATGAGATCTACTACTCACGGTAAATATAAGAGGAAATAACCTACCTTTATACAAAATGTGCGCGGTCTGACAGTATAGTATTCTTCGATAAATGACAACAATGTATTCGATTTTTTATTGCAATATTAAAATTGTTTATCGCAACATGAAATTTTGTTTTAACTCCAGAAGCTACACCATTTAATAGCTCCTTATGTGTCCAAAAAAATGCGCCACGTCGTTTTTTTTTTGGATTTTGAAGTTCGGAAAGCTTAGCACATTTATTGAAAATAATTAAACTTGTTTAAACTAATACTACTTAATGCACCCTCTTGAAGCTTTAAACGAAATGAAATGAAATGAAAACATTTATTAACCGTATAACTGGTTTTCCAGTTTTGATGCCATCCTGTGTACAATAAAATAAAATCAGTTCAAACACAAAGAAGTACAGTGAAAATAAAATTACCTCTAACAATCTTTTCGGCAAGTGTTAGAAACACTTACCTGTCACCCGTGCTTTTATGCACACATATAGTCACATCATTACACACTTACAAGGTTGATAAGCAAAATGTATACACAAAAGGTAACCTCTATAAAACACACCAATATATACATATTACGCAAAATACAATGGCATATGTGTATAGTTCTATCCTATTTACAGGTAGACATCACACAAATTAAAACAAGGTTTACAGTGTCTAATAGTAATAACACAAGTTGGTGAGCAAGAGACGACAACAATCATCAGCAACGCAACAGTACAATAATTCACACATTCAAATACTCATTAAATGAGTAATAGAATCCTTCAATGAGATAAAGTCTTACTTTGTTAAAAAAAATTCATAACAATTTATTATTTTTAGTTCTGTTGGTAGCCTGTTATAACAAGAAATAAAGTTATATTGGGGAGATTTCTTGAAGAATGCCGTCCTATGTTTCGGTATATCTAGAGTGTTGGTATTATATCCGTGACCCTGACCAAGAGTACCGCATGTATAGTAATTTTGCTTTACATACAAGACGCATTCTATAATGTATATCGAGCAAAATGTCAAAATATTGTTTTCTGTAAATATTAATATACATTATTCAGTTGGTTTAAGGCCAAATATTAATATTTAACACAATATACGTTTTTGTGCTCAGAATACGCTATTTGCGCGAAGTTCTCTATCCTAAGATACTACGTTATAAGATATATAAATGTATAGTAGGCTTGTGAATAGTACACAGTCATAAGACCAGGCTTATCCATTGAGGATTTAAGTTGATGATGAATGATGACCAGAGTCAAAAAGAATAGTCCTACTATTTTATTTTATGTCATTTTATGGTCTAGCGAAAGAATTAAAGCTATTGCATTTTCTGACACATGTCTCTATTTTGACAGATGAAGAAAATTATCTATTAAATTTTACTATGTTGGGAAAAACAGATGTAGTACTTACGATTAGATTATTTTCATGTTTTCTTGAAAATTATTAAATTATCGTTTCAAAATTAACACTTGCAGATTTATTAGCAGCGGCTGGTCTTTCAGAAAAACCAACAGACTGTGGCTGTTTGCAATAAAGGCTAAGATCATTAGAAACAATTTTCACAAGATCCTCATCTATAAAATCTCTGTCTGATCTCTATTATCAGAGATTAATGGTTGTGCACATGTGGGCTTCATTTACCGCATTATTGTAAGTAATATGTACTCAGACTTGTTTTTGTACAATTTAAGCTATTTTAAATATAAATTAATTATCATGTCATATTAAACATGACAGGTAGAAAATAAATGATCTCCCTTAATTTAATTCTGTTTGTAAATAATTATAATCGATGTGTCTGTGTCATACAATGTTCTTGATTAGCTTGTTACAAACCGCGACCAGAATAAGTTGCAAAAAATTAGGCATCGTAATTACTATAAATAATGTCAAAAAAATCGATTTAAAATTTAATGGGCCCGATTTTCCAACACTAGACGGTCTAATTTAACAACCGAAAGTTTTAGTTTAATACTAAGAATTTGTTTCTGAGGTTTTTCGCAAATTTATAAAGGAAAGGTCAATTTTAATACGTTCACAGTAGTATAATTAAATTTATTTTATTAACACATTTCAAGATAAAAATGATTTGTAGACCAGGTAAATCGCTAAAATATTAGAATAACTCATCAGATTTTAATGACGACTTAATAACAATGACAGGACAAAAACATGTCCAAATTTATCTGATCAACTAGAAGATCTTAATTTAGACCAGTCTTATTTTAGTGAGTTTGAGCGTAAAATTTTCAGGGCGCTTACGTCAGACAAGAATTTTTACGCCAGAACATTCCAGCCCTCTCATTAGCTGAGAACACGCTAAGCTGCGATAATGTTGCCGGAGTATTTTTTACTCATGTCTGAAAAAAAATTTAGAATTTATTTCCGGGATTCGGTATCGCTAAGACCTGTGTAATTTAAAAAAAAATATTACATTTAAAATAGAAATCTAAATTAATACATCTATGTATTAGCTTTGACCACGGCACTAAGGTATAAGGAGGGAAGCACTGACAAGCGCCTTAAGAGTTCCCCAAACAACAAAACTTAAGTCAGGAGATTGTCACTCAAAATAATAAAAGACATCCAGTTACAGGACATGACCAAAACAACTGATTCAATGTCAAAAGTGTGTGACTTTCAACGCTCTTTTCAAGTGGTTATAAAGGACCGAGGAAGTATGAGCGAAAAAGTGCCGCAGTTTGAAAAGGGCTCACCAGTGTGATACACAGTTGGATCAAAGATAGCAGAGAGGGTGGGAATCTTTGGGCCAAAATGCCGAATTGCAAAGAATCTGGGCAAAGCACGTCCTATCTTTGAAGCAGAAATACATGCGATATATTTATGCGCCACAGAATGTACCAAGAAAGGCCTTAAAGGAGCAAAAATATACATTCTATCGGACAGCCATGCAGCTATAGAGGCACTAGGTTTATGTACCTTCTACTTTAAACTGGCGTGGGATGACGGCATATGCTCTGGTGAGAAAGCGACGTTGCCACTCTCACGCTAAATTTCTTCGCCAAGCAATGGAAATAAATACTAAAAATTTATTATCGCCGAAAATAATAGTATACTGATATCTTTTATTAGTCCTTAGTTATATCCTTTAGCCTGTGGTAATTTAGAATTGCAAATGTTAACATGTCTCTTAAATGTCTCGTCCTTGTTTTTAAATCTATGCCTTAGACATAATCCAACTTTTCCATCTAAACCCTTTTTCTATCGTGTTATACCCATAAAAAAAATTAAAATTTATTGCGCTCTTTCATCTGTTACTAATAAATTCAAATAAAAATATCTGTTACACGGCACTGACTAGCGCGGCGCATCGAATGCAAAATTAACTCCTCGAAGGCAGTGACCAAGAGGATAAATCAAGCGCAACCAAATCCGCTTAGAAAAAGGACTAAAAAAAGGACGAAATTATTGAAAAAAGACACAAACAGGAGCTTAGCGAATGACCAACAGGAAAGGACATTAAAGATTTAAATTTATGCAGAGTTATTCGAGAAGTCGATCAGGTCAACGCCTTAAGGGGTACACCTTTTTGAGATATGTGGGTTATTTTTAGCAGCTCAGATCATAGATTTTTTCTAACAGCTGGTCTCGATGAGAATTGACGTATTGACAAGGTACAATTACTTTGTCTTGTCCGTTTCAATAAACTTTATTATTTGTCATGCCTAATACGTATAGCGGTAGTGCTATTTAGTGTAATCGTTTTTCATTACTCAAAAGATGGTCATCTAACAAAACAATTAAAAAACAAAATGAACTGTTCAATCAGGTAATAAGTACCAGTGGCGGTGAGGAACATTTTTGGCTCCTTCCTCTCTTATAGGTTCGTAAAGATACCGCGTCAGTTGATTCTTAAACCCTTATTTTAAGCTCCATGATGTATGCATTTCTAAAATGCAGCAGTTCCAGACCTGTGTATATCAGATTTTTTCTTTATTTTTGGCTGCATTGTCCACCGGTAAAAGTTTTTGTTACTGAGTATTGGGATCCCTAAAACAGAAGTATCAGTATTGGCTGGTTCCAAAGACATAGTTGTTGAACTATCAACATTTTTAAATGCAAAAATCCTACGTTTAACAAAAATAAAATGCAATCTCTATCATATACAGTGAGAACGTTGGAATAAATTCGTTTAAAATTCGGGCACTTGTTTCTAGAAAAATGTTCAAGGTCAAGATTTGATTTCAGGTGCGTATTGTTTAAACTAAATTCAATGTATACAGGGTGACTCAAAAAGAAGAAATCATGGCCCAATTAAATTTTTGAAAACCTCTTTTTTATTTCATTTTTAAGTTCTGCGTTACATTTTAATTATATTTCATGTATCATACCCTATATCTGGGTTGAACCGTTTTTGAAAAAGACAGATTTTTATACTTGCTCGGTATGTGAATATCTAATAATACAGTTTTTCCTGGGCGATGGATTAGTCGACGGGGTCCAATACAATGGCCGGCCAGATTCCCCGATTTAAACCCGCTAGATTATTTTCTGTGGGGCTACCTTAAATCCAAAGTGTACCTCAATAGACCAAAAAACCGAATAGGGCCAGAAATTAGATTAATGAAACCTCAAGTGGTATTGCCAGGACGTTGGTGGAGGTCAATTCCAACATTTTGTTGAACTATTTTTTCCACAAGTTTGCATTTATTATTTTTAAAGGTAATACAGTTTTTTTTCCAATAACGGTTCAATTTAGATACAGGGTATGATACGTGAAATATGAAATTTTACGCAGAATTCAAAACTGAAATTAACTAGAGGTATTTTTTATATAGAAAAACAAATGTGACATGATATCTTCTTTTTGGGTCACACTGTATACATCAAATTTAGTTTAAACTATTGACCAAATTTAACAAAAAAAAATAATAAGTAGAGAAATGAAAATTATGGGTTTTTCTTCCTCACTATACAATGCCACTAAAATCAAAATTTACTAAAAAATTTTATATTCGAAAGTTAAGCTATAATATTCGCTTGATTCTCCAGCACAGAACCAATAAATTTTTAACAGTTTCTCAGGCAGGCCCGTGCCGTCCATAAAAGCAAGTTGGGCAGTGCTTCCGGGCGCCAGAGGCCTTGGGGCGCCGCAATAGACTTTTTGAATCAAAAAAAGGTCGGCGGTTTATTTGTCGGAGAATCTGCAAAATGTCGATAGGTAAATTCCGGTGAGAGTTTTAAAAAGGATCGACCGTCTTCTGCAAAAAAGCGTAGACAGTAGACCTCCCGGATTTTTTTATTGGCGGAAATCAAGACAGCAAGATATATGAGTTGGATATTGCAGAAAAACACTGAACTATTTTTTTATAAAGTAGGTGAATGACCTGACATGCAGAACTAATGTCAATGTAAATAATAACTTGGGAAAAACAATAAATAATTCTTTATTTTTAGGACCCTATTCAAAAAATTAATTAGAGAAATAATTATATGTCTCTTCGAAGCATTCTGCGGGTTTCAAATAGGGGCCTTGCTCACTTATGAAGCAGATTTTAGACTATATTATTGATCCCTTGAATTATCTTGCTCATTATTCCTTTATAGAGGATGCTTTTCAATAATACTCTGATACAACCAATTTTTAAGAAGGGTGTGCATGAAATTTCTAATTATATAGGGGCATAGCTCTTCTGTCCGGTTTTTTAAAAATGTATGAAAAAGCATTTTATAAAAGAGTTCTTGGTTTTCCAATAAAAGGAAAATAATTTGACGCCCCCAGATCATTGTGCCCTCCGCCTCTAAACACACTGCATGCCAGTGCACCCGACTTCACTTTTGCCCCAAGCAGAAGCTTGGCTAAGCCCTGTTCTAAGGTAACATTACAGTCCACAAATAAATAAATCATTTTGCCCTGTAAACTGTTTAAAAGTAGGTAGACCCACTCTCCAATAATAATGATTTGATTATTTTGAAAGAAGCCTGAACAAAATCGTCAATCTCTATTAGGCGATATGTTAATGCCGATATTTAATAATATGCATTGTTTGTTTTACGCTTTTTATAAATTATTAATTAAATTGGAACCAGATATTCCCACGCCTTATCAAACTGAGATGTCAGTCAGTTAGGTGATACAGTTATATTCTACATTATCCACGCAAGACAACCGACAAACAAACTTGTTAAAAGAATAAATAACTTAATTTAACCTACGATTAAATAGTCAGATTAAACACATTAAACATGAAATGGTTTGACGGTAATTTTTTTTCCAATAAACTTTTTATTACACGTTAAAGTACAGGAATTTAATATTAGGAGGAATGCCTATTCAGTGCCCAGTATTACCATTTGGATTTTTTTAACATCGATGTTCCCCCGTTATTTTCTATAAAAAAGCAATGAGTTTCCAGTGTAGGTACATAGACAAAATGTCTTTCCCATACCAAGGATCTCCTTTCTTGGGTATATTGATTTAGTGTTAGTATCCACTTACTTCTGAGTCTTTTGAGTCAAGTGAATTTCACTTATTGCGCTTTTAATAATAAACATCAACAACAAAATAGTAAATAAAATGTGCAAAACTGAGTTCACTAACACTGTGAAGAACACTGTTAAATGGCCAAACACAGAAAAGCAAGGCGGCTAAAATCTGGAATCTGGAAATATTTCGAAGTTTATAAATCAGCTCGACGATGTTAAACGACTAGTATCAAATGTCGAAATAAGAGGGGATTCAGTGTAAAGACTTTATCACAAAGGTATTGTCAAAGTCATGGGTAAAAGAATCTTAATTTTACATGAATTATGGAAATTGGCCGGTAGATATAAAACTGTTTTACTACCAAAGCAATGTAATTTCACAAAATTACCTTTAGAAATATTCTGCAGTTTGGACTGTTAAATTACATTTACCTAGTTGTAAAAATACATTTCCCTAGCAGCCTTTTGCAACCAACTGTATTCGCTGGAATTTACCCAACTTATTTTTCAGTGTGTTTTACATGAATGTTAATAAACTAAAATAGTACCGATGGGCTAAGTACTTCTCTTATCCTCTGAAATAAAACCGTTTTACTCTAGAAAAAATGTATAAATATTTTGTGTATCATGCTGATTGTGAAATCAATAGCGAAAACTCACACAGACAGATGCAGTAAAAAATTTTAACTGTTTATTATTTTCCTACCTTCCGTTATACAAATTGCATAAATTATCCATTCCAAGTATTTGGGTTAGGACTCCTAGTAAACAGCAATTAAAAGAGACAAGTAATTTAAACCAGACTAAAGGAAATAGCAATTTTGCTCCAAGAGGAAACGAGCCGATAAAAAAACAACAATTTGCGTGTTGGTAAACACATAAGCATAATAAGCAATAATAAGTGGTATATGAATAAAGAAGTACAGTTTGTGTTAATATAATTACAGCTATGGTCAATAAAGATAGTGCGTGTGGATTGATTATATCTGCATCGGGCGCAATGCCGTTACTGTTAAGGTTGGTCTTTTTTAAATAGGAAAGATTAGATATGAATTTAATAGGCACCTCATTGGTTGGACTTCTATTTTCTTTTCGAATGACCCGTGAACACCAAACTGTTTCAGTAAACCTGTTTATGCATTTTCAATTGCTATAGAACGGCCTTTAGAAGATCAAAACACTGACCGAAATCAGGCACGTTCCGACTGGGACTGAGAACAATGACCAAAGCATCGGAAAAGGAAATCCAGAACTTTGAGATGAAGATATAATGTAAGATCAAAAAAAAAGTCCTCAAAATATGCCGTGGAATTAATCACACATGTCTTGAAAATTACTTTTGATAAGTAACATAGGTAAAAGGTAAAGTTCTGAGGTTTTTATTTTTAAGAAAATTAAAAATGGTAATCACGACAGAACAGTAAGCTTTTGTGATCGAAAGTTACTTCAAAAATGGTAAAAGGTTGATGGCCAGTGGTTTTATTCAACACAGAAAGCCATTCAGGATTTTCAAACAGAATTTCCACACCTAGCCATGGATTTCAACCAATTTCGCCAAGTTTTGACTAGATCTGTGGCTTTGTGTCAAGAAACAGGAAGTGTGAATAGAAGGGAAGGCAGTTGGAAACCCCAAGTTCGCACTGCACAAAAAGAAGAAGAATTGAGGCAAATTGTTAATGAACACCCACAAACCCCTATTAGGCGTTTAAGGTATCCTACGGAACCTGCAATACAATTCTGAAATGTGACCTGAATACGCACGCTTATCGTCTAAGCTAAGTCCAAGAACTGTTGCCGTAGCGAATGCAATTTTCAGAGTGGGTAATGAATAATTTGCTTAATAATGAAAATATATTTGAAAAAACCTTTTATTACAGACTAGGCATGGTTTTACCTCTCTGCTCATGTAAATTCTCAACAAGAGAGAATGTGGAGTTCTGAATATCCACATTTCTTTATAGAGAAGCCCCTGCATTTACAGAAAGTTGGCGTGTGGGCGGCCATATCGAAAAGAAGGTTAATTTGACCGTTTTTTTTAAGGGACTCTCAAGTCGGCGCTATACCGTAATGAAACTTTTGTAAACCCATTAGACGATGAAGCAATGCGACACACACACTTCCAGCAGGACGGCGCACCAATTCACTTAACGCTTGATAATTTAAATTTTTTCGAAGAGTTTTTCGAAGACCGAATCTTTAATCGTAATATGCCAGTTAGGTGGCCACCACGGTCCTGCGATCTTGCTCCCTGCGAATTTTTTATGGCCACATATTAAAAACTCTGTTTTCAAAACCCAATGTGAAAATTTAGAAGCCCTACGGGCTAGAATTACAAATAAATTTCAGGAGATTAAGAACTCCCCCCAAGTGCTCACCAATGTTTTTGATGCTGTAAAAAGAAGAATAAAAAAGTATGTGTTTGGAAGTAGAAGGTGGACATGTCTCCCATTTAGTTTACCAAGTTTTGGTCAAAAAGTCCATGGAATTAGCTGCTTTTTGATACTTAACTATTTCTTGCATTGAAATGACGATCAACTCTGACTCACACATATGAGTTTTCATGCAGTTAGCAATTTTTGCAGAAAATCTGACCTCGCCAAATGATAGTACGCATAAATTTACAGTAGATGGCAGTATTAACTCAGGTTCACCACAATGTGGACTTAGCCACTTTGTTGGGGAAACCCAACCGTTTATTCAATTTCTATAACTCTATTTTTATTTCCAAATAAATATCAATAACCAAGCAGGTATAAAATCCCCCACAAAATACATAAGCTCAAACTTGTCTTTCTTGGAAATTTAACTCGCTTAAAATACGCAGTCATCGGCAAAATACAAAGACTATTTCAGCTAAAATATCAAATAAATCTTTCCTTTAATTTAGTTCTTCTAAAACACCGGCACGTTGTAGGCTAAACTTCAAAGGTTTAGTTTCCTTTGAAGATTTTTAATCTCTTAGTTTTATTACTGTGACTTTCTACCGGTACAGTTTCTGGGAAATGCAAAGATGGCCGGTGACTACGACACAAATATCAACCCCTTAACCAACTGCTTAGATATGATTCGTAAGCGTCAGAACAAAGTGACCGGCAATAGGCCAAATACGGTCACACCTGTCCGCGAAGGGAGGTTCTCTTTCAGTTTAACTTAGTTCCCAGCGACGGAACAGCATCACTTCAACTACTACCACAACAAAAGACTGTCGCGTCCCTTGACATGACAGAGAATCGCGGAGGTCTCGTAGACCAAAGGTCAAGCAGACTAAAAGTCCCAGTATTTCTCTTAGGCATAGTCCTGTAAATCTCGTTAAGTGACTCAAATTAGGTGTACCAGTGTGGGAAAAGTCCCAGTATTTCTCTTAGGCACAGTCCTGTAAATCTCGTTAAGTGACACAAATTAGGTGTACCAGTGTGGGAAAAGTTCCAGTGATTCTCTTAGGCATGGTCCTGTAAAAAGTAGTAACATCTCGTAACACCAGAAAATGACTAATATATCAATTACTAATCTGAAGCAACGACTGACATTATTCATGTAGATGACTGTACTAAGGTGCATGGACCTGATCTCCAGCAAATGTAATTAGCAAGATTCCTCTCGTACACGCACTATTCATAACAAACTGGAATCTCAAGACTAATAATTTATTTTATAGAATGCACCCTGTAGTAGTCTGGCAGTGTCGATAAATTAAATTTCAAATGATGTGAACTAGTTGCCTATGCAAAAACTGCTCAAGCTAAAATTAAAGCGATTTTGCTGAACCAGACCCGCTTATAGTGAGTTAATTAATCAACATGCCTTTTATAATTAAGGCTGAACATCGAGATTGCATGCAAGATTCCGCAAAAGTTGCGAAAAAGTTTATGTTTTTTTGTTTTACTTTACCTAGATAAGTACGGGTTTGTCTGATTAGTTTGACCGTAACTAAAAATTTGTTATTTTTTATTTGACTGGACTTATTTCATTTCACACTAATAAACTGTTATTGTTTTAGTTTGATTCGCACGATTCTTGTTTAATATATTAGTAGACTTTCCGTCTGGCAAAATTAGTTTTATTTTTATTTGCATTCCGATGTTTTTGCAATTTAGAAAATAACCAAACCAGCTTATGGCTAAATCATAGTAAAGTAGTTAAGATGTGACGAATTTAATTCACTACACACCTTAACTTATAGTATGCATTTAATATTGTTACTTTATAATTTTCTTTATTTTGTTTTTTTTAAGCATTTTGCTATAATTCTTTACATGCACGAATGCCACTATATGCAACGTAAGATAAAAAAAAACTACATCGCAGTGAGCTTTGAAATTTTAACTACCCCTTAACCTAGTAGCATAAATTCTTCTTACCTCTAAAATTTTGATTGATTCATAACAGGCAATTTAAATTCTTTTAATACAGGGTTTAAAAAAATAAACTTTTTAATTACATTGTCACTTTTAAGAACCAATTTTATTTGCAAAATTTTCTTATTCTAAATGGGCAACAACACCTTGCTCTTCCAGACAAATTCTTTTTTTTTATATAGAATAAAAAAATTATTCAATTTTTCAGGTGAGTTGTTGATTTCCTTAAACTTTAAAGTGATTTGCCTTTGCAGCTCCTCCAAATTTGTTCATGGGGTTTTAAAACTTGAATTCTTAATATGGTCATAAAAAGAAATCGCATGGGTAAGGTCGCATGATCGAGGTGGCCAGCTTACTGGCATATTCCTGCTAAGAATTCGGTCCTCTTGCAAGAAATTTAAATTATTTCGAGTCACGTGGATGGTCTTGGTGAAAATAATATTGTCGAACTTTGCTGGAGGGTATAAACCATATTCAGGGTTTTCTCTTAAGAAAATGCAAATTTTTGACAAGAGTAATTTAATATATGTTACAGGAGCACCCGATTTCAGGATATTCTAGTTTGGACTAGGTAAATCTTTCTGCTGTTGTTAGGACGCTTGCGTTTTTTCTAGGTCGTTCTAGGATTTGCTCAGTATTAGTTGATTAGTTTTTGTTTTTAATGATGTAACAGAATGACATTATAATAAAAAACAAAAACTGATCATCTAGTACTGAGCAAACCCTAGTACGTCCTAGAAAAAACGCAAGCGTCCTAACAACAGCAGGAAGTTTTACTATGTCCTAGGCCAAACTAGTATATCCTGAAATCGGGTGTTTCCTGTAACATATACTATATATATATATATATATATATATATATATATATATATATATATATATATATATATAATACTATTTTTATCGAGGTACTCGCTTATTCCCGAAACGGTGCAAGAAACAGCGGATATGATAATTTTAAAATTTTATCTAGTATTTTAGTTTTAGTAATTTTCCAAAAGTACGCCAAGCCATTTTGGCTTTAGTAAGCAACAAACACACAGACGGACATGTAGATCAACAAAATCTTTGTTAATCGTTGTTAAGTGCTGTTTTACCTAGCTTTTTTGAGTGGTAACGCGGCACTTTTGAAATTTAAAAGTTGTAGTAATTATACCTATCTACGTATAAAGACCTTGTTCTAAGCAGATGGTCGGACGAACGGAAAACTTAAATCACGTGCAATTTTATACGGTAGGACTTTGCGATAAAGTAATTTATAAAATTAAAAGAGTAATGAACTTCACGATTTATGATTAAGTCAATCTTACGAGGCTGCTCTGCTTCGTCTAGGTTCAGGAATATTGGATTTGTTATCATTAACGCTATTTTATTCTCCTATTTTATTTGAAACCTGTTTGTAATGGATAATAAATAAGCTTTTGAATAGTATTGAAGAAAATATTGTTACATCAGTTTTTCTTTATCTAAAGGTACGTCCAGAGTTAAACTGCACGGCGGCGGCGGCGTCGCGAACTGCACGGCGAACCGTATCGTGAGCAGTCTGAATGGTGTTAACGAACGTCTTCAGGTCACTAAAGGGTTCGCCGAACTCTTATGGTTGTCGCTCTCTTATCAACGCGACATCGCCTCGCCTAACAAAAAACCTCGCACATTTTACTTATTCGTCGTATGGCATTTAAAAGTATGATCGATCGCCCCTGCAAATTTTGAAATTCGAGTGTAGTAACTTCACGCCGTTCTTCCATGTCGAGGCTTGTAAACTTTATTTTGTAAGTAACCTAACAAAAAAAAGTCAAGGGCGGAAAGATCGGGTGATCGTGGTGGCCATCTTACAGGTCCGTTGGTTCCTATCCATTTTTCAGGGAAATTATTTTCTAAAAAGGGCGTATTATTCCGGCATTATGGGCAGGCGCCTTGTCCTGTTGGAAATATATGTATATTGCTTAAGTATGCCAAGGAAATATCATCTAGCAATTCAGGTACATCTTGCAATATATCCAGGTAACTATTTGCTGAAAGGCTTCCCTCATAAATTATAGAAGTTAGTTGCCTTCCCGAAATAAAACGAGCAACGCTGAAACCGACTTATTCCTGCTGCTCCCGCTCAAAATAAAGATGATGGTTTTCTTGATACCAATGTCTGGTATTGCGTCTATTGAAAATACTAGAGTTTGTAAAATACGCCTCATCGGACCATATCATAAATCTTCCAAAATTCACATTGGCTTGAGTTTGCTGCAAAAAATGAGACGACGTTCAGCATCCCCAGGATGAACCTGAATGCTGAGAGATTTTGACTTTATATGGTCTAAATTTATATTTGTGTAATATAGTTTGTACTCGAGACTTGTTCACTCCAACTTCTTCTCACAAGCCCTACACGAAGTAGAAGGAGTTGCTTCTACACAGCCTAAAACGTTAACCTCGTCAATTTATCGATTTTTCTTATTATAGGCTTTTGGTCTTGGCTACATAAACTCACCATAATTAACTATTTTTTTTTTAATTCTAGAACATATCTCGGGAAAAGTTTGCCTTTTGTCTGGATATCTAGAATGAGTATAGAAAAAAGTCAAAGATAAATTTATAATGGACATAAAATCGTATTACCTGTTAAAATATAGTTCGGCGGCATCGGATAATACCAACATATACAGGATGTCCAATTTAAAAAAATGCAACTTTAGTTTTTATCTTCAAATTCGATTCTTCTAGAAAAACATTGACTAACCCACTGGGGTCTACGCCAAAAACTATATAATAATTGGTTGTTACCTTACCCTTAAGGTAAAAGGCAACTCAGAGGCGAGGGTTGCTTTAAAATGGCACATTTTCAAAATCGCCCTGTATCTCAGAAACGGAGGGGGCTATGAAAATTATCTTTATAGCATCATACGTTTCTCGAAAAACTAGCTACTACTGCAAAAATCGCAGTTCTCTATCTTTAAAGATAACCGAGATACCCTGCAAAAGTGTTGAAAACTAGACACCCTGTACATTAGGTAATATACAAAAACTTTTCGAAAACATTTTTGTAAACACTAAGCGGATTTATTATAAAAGCGAATAAGTAATGCCTTTAAAAATAATACAAAACAGTTACATCAATTAATTAAGGTAAAAAGCGACCACACGTGTGCTATCATTTCTCCTATCTAAAATACAACTTAATAAAAGCTATAAAGGGCCTATCTTACAAGAATCTTATACAGGTCCAATGATATACACAACTTCTACGAGGTAAAGCTCACGCTTATAAAGCTAATAAGCCATAATGACACTATCGTTCGTAATTTTATTTTAAAAGATTTTAAAGATTTTATCTCATTTGTGAGTTAAAAATATTATGTAAATCTTTTAATAGATATAGTAATAGATTGTTAATTATTGATTGCGCTCTGCATTTAAATTTTAGATGCTGATCGATAAGATTTTACTTTTACGTATCTTTTTCGCATTCTAAATTATTATGAGAAAAAAAAAACTATTACCTAGCCATGATACAAATAGAAGAAGATATGATACCGCGCAGGTAGGCGTGGCCATTTACGTCACGCCGTGACCAATTCCGCGATATTTTGTAAACGAAACACGTCTTTTTTAAGATTGCGTTGTGTTTTCAACTATTTTTTGCAGTTTTTATATTACTTTTAGGAGTTTAATAGTAAAAATGAGATGTGCTGTGTATGGTTGTGATGTGGACAATCAATCAATCAATGTAATCAATGTATGTATTTATCCCTTTATTTATATGATTATAATAATATATTAAATCATATACTATAAAATTTGTATTGTAAGCAGGAGGCAAAGTATATTGCCAATAGAATTTATATAAAATCGCCTATATCTAACGTAACCTCTATATTGCCCGGTATAAATTTCAAAGATAGGACACAGCGTGACGTCATGTGCGAACCCGGACGAATTTGACACAGTTTGGTATCATACCTTCTTTTATTTGCATCATGTTACCAAGCTATATGCATTTTGGATACGATATATCTACTTTTGTCCCCAGTTATACTGGGGCTGTAACTGTCACACAGATAACTATCAATCAAGCAAGTACAGCGATTAAAGACTGATGAAACGGCCCACGTAAACTTTAAATCTAAGTACTAACGTACCGTGGGCGTCTTAAGAGAAGGAAAATTAAATTTATTTATACGAGTTTTAAAGGATTGGTTTGGAGGGGAAGAGAAAACATCTGCAGGTAATTTGTTCCATAATCTATAGACCCTGGGTATAAATGAGTTAGAGAAGTGGGATGTTCTAGGTTTTTGTAGCTGGACAGTAAAGTAATGCACATGTTCTGTTCGGAACAGTCAAGCGAGGAATTATAGCGACTAGTGCTTCAGAGCAAAATTCGTGGAAATATCGGTATAAAAGGGGCAAATCCCCTACAGCGCGACGATGAGCGAGAGAAGGGAGTTTTCTTGTGAGGACTGGATCATTGATTAGTCGAACGACTCTCTTTGGGATGGAATCAAGGATGTTAAGTGTCGAAGGTGACGCCGCTTCCCAGATGTAGGAACAGTGCCATTGGTTAGGTTTTATTTGGGGAACATAAAGGGTGTGTAAGTTTTAAGGGAAGAAGTATTTTTCGGCTCGAAAGAGAAAACCAAGTTTTTCAGCTGCTGATGTGGCTATTGAAGTAATGTGTTTGTGCCAGCTGAGATCACGTTCGAAAGCGATGCCAATAAGAGCGAACGTTTTTATAACCGACTTCACGAGGAGGTTATTAATTCGACCCGTATGTGTCATTTTTTTATGTATGTTCACGCATAATTCTTAAACGAATTAACCGATTGGCTGCGGTGAAGATGACATGAAATTAAGAACGTTGCGTTCTCATCGGCCGATTTGCTAATCACCATAGAGGGCGATGTTTTCGTTTCGTCTTTGCCTTCCTTATTGTATTATTTGGCATTTTTATCTATTTTATCGTCTAGTGAGCTCTTTTTGTCCACTAAATTTAGCTCTATGCAGCTGTGACGACGTTGTTTGGCTTAATTTGAGTTACCTATACAAACCTCAACCTGTTGTACCTTTCAATCAATGAATTACTCATTTAAAATTCACTTTTGTGACCCTCTATACACAGGTTTCTGCTATTTTTCAAAAAAAGGGCAATTTTCCATGCTGCAAAAAATGTACGAAAACCTTAGTTACGAGCTATTAAAGGTAATACAAGCACTCAATTCTACGTAGCATATTTTTTATGCAATGTCGTATTTGGCAGGTGACCTGTTAGAAAAATTTATACAGACTGGTTGCACATTCATAAGGTGTAACCAAACAAATAACATCCGAACAACATACCAAATACGTAAATAACAACTCCAGATATGAATTATCTCACTAAGAATTACGGGGCGAACTATATTATGAACCTACGTAGGTGTTGAGGAGAGTTTTAGATTGTCACTGTAACATTGAAAGCATTTATTAAATAAAAATACATGGACTATGGAATTTGATAGTGTTTTTCCTTTGTAAATTTGGTAAACCGATATGTCTTTCGTATATTATGATGAGCCAAGGCGTACCGTACGGTTCAATCCTAGCACCAACCCTATTTCTTCTTCACATTAGCTCTTACTCTAACTGTCAAGTTTACCGTTTTCCTTAAATCGACTGGAACTTTTTTTTAATGGAACACTCTATACTTTATTCGATTTTCGAATTCAGCTTAAAATTCTGGATACTTATTGGGAACATTTTATTAACAGTTTTTGAGAAAATGGTTAATTTTTTGGTATTTTGTTGTATTTTACCTTAAAATACACGAAAGTTTACCTGAAATATCTTACATTGTCAGTTTCGTTTATTTACAAAAAATGGATGATTTAACAGAAACCCAAATAATTGAAATTTTAATAATACTGGGTTATGGAGACAGAATGCGAACGCAACAAAAAGTTTGTAATATTTTTAATGAGAAATATCCTGACCGAAATCCATTAACTAAATCTACTGTAAGTATAGTTTAAAAAACATTTCGTCAAACTGGAAACGCTTACGCTCTGGCCGACCTAAAAGTGCAAAGTTCTGCAAGAGCCGGGACAATTTCATTTCTTAGAAGATCCAAATATCTTTCACTATTTAATGTCTCCTGCATGAACAAGGGCCAATTATTCTCCGACCTATTATACCAACCCAAACATTTACCTTTTGGGGGAACTGGGTGTAATTTTGGCATATCCAGTGAGGATTTTCCCTCACTGGAACTGTCGCATCTAAAAAAATATTGCCTCGTTAGAGAAAATTATTCGGTGGACAAAATCTGGATTGGCGTTGCAAAATTCCATCATGGTTTCGCAAAATTCCAAGCGCCTATCGTAATCATCTTCTGAGAGCTCTTGCACGAGTCTAATTTTGTACGGATGAATCTTTTCGGTTTTCTGAAGGCGGTCTACGGACATGTGTGAAACGTTGTTTCCTTTCCCAGTGTTCTGGTAGAAAGATGGGGATTTTCCTCTAAACTGAGTAAAACATTTAAAGCCTTATCAGCATCCGTTGCACTTTTAGATCGGCCAGAGCTTATAGCGTTTCTTGCGTTTCCAGTTTGATGAAATTTTTTAAAAACTTTACTCACAATAAATTTAGTTAATGGATCTCTGGCAGGATATTTGTCATTAAAAATATTACAAACTTCTTGATGCCTGCGCATTCTGTCTCCAACCCAGTATTATTAAAATTTCAATTATTTGGGTTTCTGTTAAATGGTCGATTATTTGTAACAAAACCAAACTGACAGTGTCAGACATTTCAGGTAAACTTTCATGTACAGGTATTTTAAGGTAATATAAAATAAAATAACGATTTTTGACTACCATTTTCTCAAGTACTATTAACTTTAGGATAAAATGCTCCCAATAAAAAGTATTCAGAATTTTAAGCTGAATTCATAACTCGAATAAAATATAAAGTATTCCGTTTAAAGAAAAGTTCCTGTAACTTTCAGGAAAAGGTAAATTTGACAACAATGGGGATTGACCATTGGATCGGGCGTAATTTCGTACTGAAGTGTACAAAATTTCATAAAAATCGGATGAACGGTTTGCAAGATATTTCGAGGTTTCCATATTTTTGTTCCACACTGTATAAACTCCTGTCCCCTACTCATAAAAATTGTCTTTTTGACAAACACCACGCGAGTAAAGTCGCAAACGGGATGCTAGTCTACTAGTTACTAATATTCTTCATCATCAACAATCTAACACCACAAAGTTCTTGCAGCAACTCTCCAGTAACTATCGAAGCACGTGGCAAAAATCTTATTATTTTCCTCTCCATAAATCTCGTCTTGAAATGTTAAAATGGTTTTAAAGATAATATATGGTGTCAGTCACGACTTACGTTCGTTTGGGATTAGAATAGACCTGAGAAGGAACAAGATCTGGTTTTGTTGGATTTAGTTTTGCATAGTTGGTTAATGTCGAGGTAAATGTTAAGTAGTGATTTATAAGAAGTATATAGTAATATGGGGCATGTGCATGCCAACAAAGGCAATTATCATTTAGGACTTAAAAAAATTTAAGTAGGTATAAGAGCTGCTTGTGGGGGAACTGCACTTCAGTTAATGCTATTTTCATAAACACGATACGTCCGTCAGTAATGGACATGCCAAATAACGTAACGCATCCGTCAGCTTACTGCCAAGCTTGATTGGGTTTGATTGGGTTTGAGTGGGCTCACTATTAAAACCCCTAAATTTGGTACGGTTCCTGTAAGTAGGAACAGAGATACACAACTTTGAAATTTCACTGCACGCCGCTGGTCACCACAAACTTCGTCTGGTCCGACAGCCTTGTTGCTCTTTAGTTCTTTTCTGCCATTAACTGTTTCTTACAGAACGTGTTAGATATACGATACATCCCTTTACTGAGTAGCTATAAAAAAACCAGAACATTCCCCTTCTCTTGCTCGTTCAGACTATATTATGGAACAAATTACCTGCAAATGTTTGCCCTTCCCCTTCCAACTTTGAATCCTTAAAATCCCGTATTAGTACATTTAATTCCCTTTCTTCTTAGATGCTAATGGTATATAAAAATAACTATAACTTTTTATGACCAGATTCTCCAACGCTAGTCCGGTCTAATTTGACAACCAAAAATGTTAAACTGGCAAGTGTAAGAATAAGACAACTAAGTTTTATACTATGAAGTTGTTTCTGAGTTGTTTCGTAAATTTTTAAAGAAAAGGGCAATGTACGTACTTTCGACAATAATAGAACTAAATTCATTCTAGCAACCCTGTATAACATGAAAATCATTTAGAATCCGAGCAAATCGCTGAAATATGAAAAGAAATAGTAAGTTTTTAATGACGACTTATTAACAATGACAGGACAAAAACTTATCAAAATATAACTGATCAACTAGAAGATCTTAATTTAAACCCGTACTAAATCTTAAAGCTTTTTAGTGAATCTAAACGTTTAGTTTTAATACCTAAACTATATCAATGCATCTTGCATTACATCGGAAAAGATTCAAAGATTATTGCGGTATTCAGCATTACAAATTAGGTTCTCTCTATCATTTTTAACAGTTCCGCAGTATGATTATATTCCTAAGTGAAGCAAATGGCATTACTCAATTAAATAATTCCTGGGTTCCTTATTAAAAAATATCCATTGCATCCATTGTACTTGCTCATGATCCTAAACATACCGGCCGATCAAGAGTTTTTTTCATATCGCTTGAAATATCTTTTTAACCGATTAACTGAATGTATTTTGCAACTCATCTAAAGTAACCATCCGAGAATCGATCGATCATTATAAAATCGTTTAAGCTCCAGAAAAATAAGATGCATTTTCTGAATGGTTTTTGTTTGATAAAGTATAATACGAGATTGATTCTTTGATTCGTTTTAGAATTGTACTACGTTACTGTGTGTTTATTCGTTTGAAATTTGTTTAAAACATGCGGAACAATTAGGTATTTAAAATTTTAGCGGTTGGATTAACTATTTTCGGTTTCATTTGACAATCAAGGGTTTAAATTGACAAATAATGTAAATATAAGAGAACAAGTACCGACGTACCGTCTTGGGGGCGTCTGAAGAGAAAGACAATGTGATTTATTGATGTGGGATTTAAATGACAGGAGGTTGGGAGGGGGAAGAAAAACCTTTCCAGGTAATTTGTTCAATAATCTGGAAACCCTAGGTATGAATGAGCGAAACAAGTATGATGTTCTAGGCAGGATTACCAGATAAAATTTTAAAAATTTCCCCAAGCTTGAAATCTTTTCCCCAAAAATACACGAATTTAAAGAAAAATTCCAAAAAATTAAATTGAAATCTAATAAAAATGCCATATTTGCAATCGACTCTTGTGTTTTTGTGCGAAAGCTGCGAAAGCTTCTCCCAGTGTCTTATGGTTTTATCAAATCAAAGAGTAACCCATTCTTTTATGCCGAATTTTTAGAACTGTCGCAAAATAATTTGGCTACAAAATAATGATGTAACGATACCAAAAAACGATAAATATAATATCAATGTGCCAATATCGATATTTTCAAGGCTGGATGAACAATATGCACACGAACAAGCATAAGCGCTGGTATTTCAAAATTAGCATGGGGGCTCATTATAAAATGGAGGTGGATATAGGGGAATCGACTCGCTTAATTGGTTTTGAGTTTTCTAGACACACCTGCTTTATTTTTTTTTTATTGTGTCAACCTATTAATATTTTACTAAATTATGTAAATAATCTAAAACCTGAAACTACAGCTTACCTGGGGAAGTCCCGATTTGGCTACACTGTTGCCATGGCTAACGGCGCGGCGCAGCGTAGCCTTCTTAAATACTTACTATTTAATTTATGATATTAGTATTGTCATCGTTTTTTCGAAAATATGCTTGTTTGATTTTTACTTAAAAAATTAACAAGAAACTTTTGCTAAAAATTATAAAAGGCCGGGGGGCTCCGTCCGCACGTTGAGTGGGTCCGTGGCTCAAGCCCTGGAGCCTCCACGATGTGCTGGATTTTTGCAAGACTGGATTTTGGAGGCATTGAATTGAACAATATTTTTGACACCCCATTGATTAATTCGAAATTTTGTCATAGGAAAGGCGCATGGATCTGCGTTTGTTATCTCACTCTTAATTCGAGACTTATTTGGAAGTTTTAATAACGACTTGTCTTATTACCAATGCAAAAATCTTGTTAAAACGTGATCAGCTAGATCTGAATTTAAACCAGTACTCGGTTTTAAACTTTTTAAGTTACTCCCGAGGTATATATGTATAGTTCTTGATGACTATATTTGCGTAAAATAAAAATTATACCTAATCAAATTAACATTGATTTTTTGTTTAATTATTGTAATAATTAAAGCACTATTTTTTTCAGATTCTTTGGAAACAACGCAATTGCCTATTTGGTAAGTACTAAAACTATTAGCTAAAGTCTCAATTTAGAAAAGGAAGTTTATGTTTTTGTAATAATATCGTAAACGTTTGAAAGCAAGCGTCCATTGTTGCCTGGAGAACACATTAATTATCCCATGATAAATTTTATGACTTTTGAGTACATATTATCTCAATTTTTTTGTTAAATACAGTCAAAGGATTATTAATTGTTGAAGCACCGTGGCTGGCAACTTTAGTGACCCCTTGTAAAACATCCAAGTGTAACAAAAGTGCCTCTTCTTCTATTTTTTATATAAAAATGAAAAAAACATTTGCAAATATAAATATCTCTAGATTATTTTTATAATTTTGGTTTCGTTTATTTAAATTTAGCCCAGATTCATTAAAACTATTTTATATATTTTTTTACCTTTAACATGTTTAACATATTGCCTGTGTTGCAATCTGTAAACCAACACTGCAACATACATTTTTTTTTGTTATCTTTAAAAATGTGTAATGTGGTATAATGAAACTACAAGATTTTTCTTTTTTTTTGTCTTCTATTTGTTAACATTTTATGAATTGTTAGAGTCTAAAATTTAATATATTTGTAAAAATCTATTTGTGCAAGAAGGTGTTCACGAAAAATGAGTGTTCAAAGAGAGAGATTTTCGAAAAATTGTATTGTCAACAAAAATAATTCATTTTCTACACAAATATTTTTTAAAACTTCGTTTTACGGCGATCGTTTAAAAATTTTGACATTTTTGACAAGATTTCTTGTGAAAAAGTCAATATTACAATACATTTAATCGTTGCTAGGCAACGAAAAATAAGTGTTGGGAAATATTTATTTCTGTAATGTAGGAAATACTATATAAGTACATCCTTACGTTTTAGTGTCCTGCAAAAGTAATTGAAAACACGCCAGTTCTGTAAGAGTTCCGACAAGGAAAAATTCGTCGTCACTCAGTTGCACTTTTTTTACTTAATAAGGATTACTTACTGACTAAATGTATAACAGCTTGAATTTTTTAAAAAGCCAACAAATTCAATTTACACGGGTCAAGTTTGACAATATAAAATTGATACGTTTCTATGGTTTCAGAGCCAGTTTATATTAGCAATTCAAGGCATCAGTGATTTGTGCATAAAATGAGTCATGATGTTTTTCAAATTAAACAGTTTTAATATTTGAATGATAGGTGGAAAAATAGTATATGTACTTCGTAGAAAAAGCCAGGAGCCAGCAGTGTGGCAAAGCAACACAGAATCCAGGAATGTGCCCTGGATTATGTGTTGCTTCTTTACCGTCATCCGAGAAGGCTTCCTACTAAATACATAATATGCTATTTTTCGAAAATATTTCGTAAATCCATGTAGTCATTTTCCAAAAATTTCTAAAGATGAAATTATTTTATTTTTCTAAATCTTTAATTGATTTTTTTTTAATAGTTCTGTATGCTAAGCCGAAACAGAAATAGAATGGCGAGTTCCATGTTAAGATCATGATAAGATGCCATCTCCATTAAAAAAATTAGTTATTATGCAAAATAGCTGTACCTGACATATAAAGCAATATAAAATCCCTGTATGCTACCATGAAATTTATAATTTCACTTCTTATCTTCAATATCGCAGCTTTTTTTGATTGACTATTCTATCTAATAATAATAATCTGATTTCTTTATACATGTCCAACATATTTATCGACTGAAACTAACTTTAAGTTTTTTTACACCATTTCGAAAGCCTTCTAGTTCGAGATTCTTGTCTCGGCCGATAAAAAAAAAACAGCAAATCCGCCTTTTACTTGTGCATAGATTTTGCATATTAAATGTGTGTTTTGCATCCTTTATTGATAATTAGTACTGATATTTTCGATTACTATCGTGGAAATTACAGATGATACAAACAGATCTTCTCTTTAATACCGCGCGACCAATTATCTCGGGAGCAGATTAATGTGGCCATTTTTCAATATCGCGCCGTATTTGGACATGAAACATGACAAAATTAACATAGTTTAATTTGTTTATATCAACAACATTCCCGGTTGGTTTTTTAAACGTGCCAGATACTTTTTATGGCGTACGCTGATGAAGATAAAATACGCTATTAAGATGCTTAGAATATACCGTCGCTTCCTGGTCCAATTTTAATAATATTGGTCATATTTTATTAGTACTGAAATACTTAAGGAGGAGGTATTGTGAAAAGAGACAGAGTAGTTTTATCATTAAACCAAATTTTCACAAGGCCATGGTCTTAAGAGGAGTGTTCAGAGCACATTGCTACACACAGAAGAAAGAATACTGTAGTCAAGAATAAGTACTACCACTAAATACTTGGGTATATCGCGTATTTGTATATTCGCAAGATCGTGGCAAGAATTAAGTTTTCTTGTGATACTTTGTTGGGCCAATAATACGCTTTTCGTGGGATCAGAAAGTAATTTCTTGACAGAAGTATAAAATTCCAATTCCCCCCCCCCCCATTCATCCCATTTTTCTTCATCTCTGGGCCTATCACTTTCTTACTTTGATTGCTTACTTACTGTTCAGTATTTCACCTTATTTCACAGGACTAACTACTTTCTTGTATGTGTGCTACAGTTGTTTTTAAGTTATTTGGTTTAAAAAGCATTAATATTCAGTGTAGATTCATTAAAACTAATAAGTCCTAAATCAAGATTTTGTTGTTTTCGATATCTGTATATGGTTCGTTGGTTTTTAAAATAATAAGAGGGAATTAGAATAGTCCACAGTGTCGATAGAGAAGAGGTTCATATAATAATAGTCAGACCTACAGTGATGTCTGGAGCGAATAGAATGACATGGTCAATAGGGAAAGTTCATGAAAAGAGGTTAGATATGGCAGAAAAGAGAATAAAAGGGAGATAATAAAAATAAAAGGGACTTCACACAGAGGAAGAGAGAGGGAGAGAGACTGTTTTTTCAAAAATAAAGTTATGAAAATAGCTAAGAAGAAAGAAGATATCTGATAAAAGCAGAAAATGATTGCATCGGTAGAAGTATAATAGTAATAGAAATGCATGTAAGGAGAGCTAGAGAAAGACCAAAGCAGGAATGGCTTGATGAAGTTAAGAGTGATTTATAGGAAAGATGTTTAATATAGGGCACTGTGGAAATCATTAACCAAGAAGGCCGACCAAAGGAAGAGAATAATAACTGGTCCTAGAGTCCTTTAAAAATTCAAAAATGCCTTAAAACTCTACTGTCTGTTATATTGGACCTTTTAAGATAGTTTGTGTTAAGAAAAGATTGTCAAATAATGAAAAAAATTACCTCTTATTAAATGAATATATGAGTGGATAAATTATAATTTTGAGAAAATCACAATAAAAATTTTTCTTCAATCGTAAAAAATCTACTGAGCAATAGATATTAATATTGGATGTTTAAATTTCTTAAAGCTTCAAAAAATTAGTTTTAAATATTCTAAATATTGTATACAGACGTGAAGTCAAAAAAAATTAAACGACGAGAACGCCGCATATCATGTTAATATGTCCCCAGATATGAAAAGCAGTATCCTGATTTGCATTCTAGCAGTCAGGTCTGGTAAAATAAGACATAACATCTTTATTACCATATTATCTACTGTCGACAAGTAATAAACAATTAAACATTAACTACGGTCAATTTTCTTACCTGATTTTCCCACTAACAAACGGTAAAAATAACAGAATGTTGCTCGATCAAGTAAGATTTTTCCAGAATGCAAAAGGCTCGAGAGCTCATTATATCGGAAAATATTATGCAAATTTTAATCTAATATGCAGTAAAATGTAAGATTTATGTTAAGGCAAGTGAGATCAGAGCAAAAAAGCATGTTTAAATGATGCTGGTTAGGTTTTGCGCATTTCTTGTATATTTAGCCGTTAAGCCTGTTTTACAAAACGGCCATATGTTAACGACTTCTTATTTTGAGATATTCAAATATAAAATAAATTATAGGAATTAGGGCTGCTACTTTCTACTTCAATTAATCAATTCGATAATGATCAAAACTTTAATCGATGTATGTGTTCAAAGTGTTAAATAAATAAGTAGCTTATAATACGTTTTAAGCTTATACCTAATTAAAGTATTTATATACCATTACTCCTGCCAATCAGAATAGAAAACGCGAGCACTTTTTCTCTTCCAATCTGTGTACTGCATATGCTTCCCCAACAGCATACAAATCGTTTTCATTTCTAGGAAGTGGCAACACCAACAGCATCCTTAATACTATTTAGGAGAGTCATCTGAGTCATCGGCGATCCAGTTCTCATAAGAAAACTCGCTTCTCTTGCATTGAGGAGCTCAGAGTGATTGCCTTCTACAACGCATATTTTTATGGCTTTTTCTCAAAAGAACGAACCTCTATAATTTCACCATTGACTATTCCTAACAGAGCAACAGAAGTGCAGAAGAACCCAATTTCGCCGCTTCTTTAGATGAGGAAACGTCTTGCCTACAGAGGTTTTCCTTTTTCCCCCCAATCTTTTAAATTCTGTATCAATAAAACGCATCTTCTTTTTTCGAAATATCCATTGTAGATCAAAGCATACAGACACAGTCCCAAATAAAAACCCTTAATGTAATATCAACATTATCAACAAACTCACGCGAATCTCCCCAACTAGCACAACTTTGGTAGATCTTATAATAATGCCCGAAGAGCTTTCTGTAAAAACCTCAGACACCATCCCAGTCCCTAATATATCCGACCACGATTTGATTTTTAGCGAATTTCTCGTTCCAAATTGTAACTAAACCCATAATTATTAAAGATTACAGAGATTTGAAAAATATAAATTATAAAGAGTTTTATGATGCTTTGCAATCCATTCCGTAGCGAAATACTTTTGATTTCGATAATACAGATAAGATTCGATTTTTTAATAGCAATATTTTGATATTATTGGATATTTACGCTCCATTAAAAGCTGCTAGATTTGCAAAGAAAAGCGAGCCTTGATTAACCGGTACAATACGAGATAAATATAAGTAATGCTAGAAGTTCACAAGTTCTAGATTCCCTCACCTACCTCTGCTTTGGTTTTTCTTTACCTCTTTTTCCGTACACTTCCTTTGACTTCTGTTGACTTGTTGATCATTATCTCTTCGTACCAGATGTCCATAGGTGCCACTGTAGTCTTTCTTCCTGCATCTTCTTAAATACTCCAACAATCTGGTACTTGTTCCCCTAATTCTTTTATACCTAACTGTATGTCTCACTCAATAGACTATTAACTAGGTACAAATGGACCCTGACAAACTTTTTCCTAGTAAGTTTTTTTCTCTTCAGAAAACTTTGATAATTTGTTATAAATTATTGAAATAAATTTCCCCACATTTCCTTTGAAACACTCTTCCATCGTCATCGATTTTACATAATTAAAATATTTTTGGAATTTCCAAATAAAAAAAATGTCTAGTTTTGTTGTGTTACCAAATGTAGCGAGAGTGACGCCATACGCCCAAAATCGTGAGACTGGTGTTTCGATCGTTAGTAAGACCAATTATTGAACTAAATTTATTTCGATGTATACTGGGCTTTAGAAATATAGCATATTTAAATTTAAATGGTGTCTTAAGATGTTTAAAATGTTTTATGCAGCATCTATACAAGGCAGTAGCAATGCGATGATATTAAAATAAAGTTGTAAAATCGCTTGAAAACTGGTTTTAGGGTTTTGTCGATCATACCATCAACTTTAGTAACATTTAAATTAAGTTAAATTATGAATATAAACTGCGGAATATTTATTTAATCAATATTAAAAGTTATAGAATCTACTTTATTAAATTGATTGGTTTTTTTCAATAAATTTAGATTTTGGTACCAATTTCTACCTACAAAACAATACTATGCTTATTTTTCATTTAATTTCAAAAGTGTCTTATGAAACGAAACCATCCAAAGTACTAAAAGGAGAAGGAAATTAATAAATCATGAAAATCTCGATATTTAATAGTTTTGCATTAGTACTTTCCATTTTTGTACAACTTTTTTCTACTGTAGATGCCATTTAGTACATAGCAATAAAACATGTGTCCACAATCATTATCTAGTAAAAATCTACTATAGATTTCCTTTCTAACAAAAAATACTGATTTATGTTGAAATTCTACAAAATATGGGCACACTGATGATGAGTAACCTGAACAAACTACTGACGCTGACAGAACAGCACATGGCCGGAAAATGCCGATCGCACACGAATGCACTAGTCAATCGGCTACTCTTTCGCGAAAGAGCAGATGCTAGTCGCATCCCATAGAAACCCAAATTGTTTCTCTTTTAATAGTTAGGGAGCTAATGGCAATTTCGGTCGTCGTTCATATTAATATGTAATGTAGTTTACAGCTATGTGGGTTAGAAAAAGATAGAGCTGAGCCTAGATAGTGCTGATTTTTTGTGAAAATGAGTTTTGAAATTGAAAACAAAAACTGAAGAAGTAACGGTGGTTGGGAAGTTGAAGAATGCAGGTCATTAATGTGAAGAAGAAGTAGGGTTGGTGTTAGGATTGAACCTTGGGGTACACCCTGCATTGATAGTACGTCACAGTATGTTGTAGAAAATACAATTTCGACTAACTGGCTATGGTTATTTTCTAAGAATTTCCTTCCTCTTTCCTATGGATTTTTCTCCTTGGGTTTGGAAAGAAAAGGATTTCTCTACGTGTATCCAAAGTATTGAGATCCGACTATGCAGTGACTATTTATTATATTCATGATTACATCTCTTACACGCAGTAACCTGGTTCGTCGTAGTTATTTTGGGCATTTTGCAGCAAAACTCACGTTTTGTTTCTTTCTTTCATTTCACTTTAGTTATCTTTAAGTCCGAATTAAAGAAAGCACGCCGTAGATAATCAAATTTGTTCCGTTCTAACACTGCTACCACAAATAATAGTTTACCTTTCTTTCTCAAGCAATAAAAGCCAACCGTATTCTGGCTGAACACAAGTAGGAAGGTACACACGTATACGTACATATTATAATACGCAGCCCTTTTGATCTAACTAATTTTGCACCCGGAAAAAGAGACTTGTCATTTGTTGATTATTTACTTTATTCATTATTCCATTTCCTGTACCAAGTGAACTGATCTTCTAATGAAAGACATTTTTTTAAGTCGCTGCACAGCTCATAGTAATCATTTTGAGCATTTTACATTAATTCTCACATTTAGTTTCTTTATTTCCTTCAAAGTTAAAGAAGGCGTCCCATAGAAAACCAAATTGGTTCTCTTCTAACACTGTTACAACGAATAATATTTTATCTTCCTTTCTCAAGCAACAAATGCAAACCATCTTCCTGCTGAATACAAGTAGAAATGTACACACATATATACATACATATATCACGCAACCTTTCTTTCATCTCGTTGCATCTCGCGTCGCGTTGAGCAAAATAGCGGAAACAGTCGATTTATGAGTCCCGACCCCCTGGGGCCACCTGAAATAATTACTGTAGTGATTTAGTGCTGTTATCGCAGACCGGAGCTAATTTCAGGAGCTCTGCCCAGATTCCGATATATGTATGTACGTGAAAAAGAAGAGGAGCGTATTAAGTACTTTTACTCTTTGCAGCTGCGGCTTTTAATTAGGTACTCTAAAAAAGAGAGTTTAGATGAGTTACCTTTCTTATCTAAAAGTACATAAATTTGTTACTTGTAGGAAACAAATTTAATCTTTGTTTTACTCTGTCTTTTCCTGACTATGAGGTCCAAGTTCCTAGTTAATTATATCTCCACAATGCGCGGTCTTGAGTTTATTCTCTTGTTAACACTTTTTTCCTTTAATCATCCATCCACCCATCCCTGCTTTGGTTTTTAATATTTTCTTCTTCTCCTGCTTCCTAAATATTTCCATCAACCTGATTGTTACTCTTTCCAAGTCGATATTTTCAACAAGTCGGTGATAATGCACTGTTTCCTTTAAATAGCCCCAAAGAAAGTATTCGAGTGAGTTTAGGACCTCGCCGGCCAATGATTTTCTGAAAATCTTCCTATCTCTGGAGCATTTCCTCAAGCAAACAGCTGATTTCTAAAGCCTCAGAAGAAGAATGGGACTATCAATTCCTTATCTAAAATACTGCACCACACATTTGTCTTAAAATAATACTGTTCTCGACACTGGACAACAAATCCCGGATTAGCTGTACTCCGCCAATAATAATCTAGGGAGCTAACTACTCCATTTGATGTAAAACGTGCTTCATCAGAAAATGTGATTTTTTTGCAAGAAGATGTTCATGCGTGCCTTGATACTAAGCCGAAAAATCAAACCGAATATTAAAGTCTCCAGGTTTCAACGTGTGGACAAAGGTAGTTTGGTATGGATGAAAATGATTTGCTCTAAGAACTCTTCCAGGAGTGGATTTAAAAACAAAGCGTCTATCGTTTCGAGGAAGTACTTTTTCCAAATTTCTCAAAGAAGTCTTGGGATTGTTGAACAACGGCTTGGATAATTTGTAGGTGAATATTCTCATTATCTTCGGCCTGAACTTGATTTTTTATCGAAGCAGTTTTCCACACTCCCACTAATTTTACCATTAAGTGTCCAACAGTTTGAAGGGATACAGATATTTCGGGATGCCTTTTATGGAAAATCTCAGCGGTTTCCCTACAACTTTTGTAGCAACCCAAGCAAACCCAAACAATTAAAATAATTAATTTACATTTTTTGTTCCGTGGCTAGTTTTAGGGGCATAATTAAAGAAAATGATTAACCGATAAACTGAATTAATAGAACTACACTGCAAAGAATGTCAATGTCTGTGTCAAGGTCATTCTTAGCATATTTACCTGTCTGAAAGATATTCACTTACTAACACTGATTTCGCAATGTAAAATATAATTATAAAAACATTTTGTAGCATGCTGTGATTTCGTATTTACAGAGAAAAAATTATTCCAAATAATTCTTTAACCTACCTTTTCTTTGTATTTTGCTAAATAAGGGTACTTTATTCTTGGGTAATTTACGTTTTTGTCGCTACCCTGTATACTATGGGTCTTTTTCCATGGGGATTATTAGTTTATTAATATGCAGAACATTTCTACACCAAAGTGACTTTTTTTAACTTTCCGATATGGCAAGAACTCCGCAGGATACGCTGTATATTAACATGCAAAGAAATAAATTCTTCACTAGTGCAATAAAAGACCGTTAAACAACTTTAGAGAAAAGGATTATTTTTAATTCCAGTCCACGTTCGGCACTGATGAAGGATAGGGTCTAGACTAATGAGGGGTAAGGGCCCAGAACTCGCAATAGGACGCCACCTGGACTATAATCAAAGACAATCCCTTTCTCTCGAATTGCTTAACGGACCTTTATTGCACTACCAATGAATTTATTTCTTTGCATTGTAAAAATTTCACTCTTTTTACTCTCTCTGCTTAAGCAGCGAAATTAAATTTAAAACAAAAGAAGAATCACATCTGTCAAGATCAAGAAACGATGTCAAATGTGTTAAATAGAAGCAGAAAAGAATACTTTAACGCTTCACTAGTTTCTTTTTCAATTGGTGTACTGTGTAACTTTATAAGTTGCAGATAATTACTGTTAACATTACGGCAGAACAGGAATTTTTATTAATTAGATATATTACTCTTTAGTCATTAGTGGCACTTAGTCAGACAATGGATTACAACGCCTTAATTACCATCGTAATTTGTGGGATGCGATTTTCTTTTACTCGCACTCTGGAAAAAAACTTTCCTTGTAAATGAATTATCTATAATTACGAGTACATATCTAAAAGAACTGAATTTACGAATTTTCTGGAAGCAAATATTTTTGTAATTTATCTAGCTGTCATAATTATATATCACAGGTAAAATTACACAGGCAAGATTAAGAAATTATAATTTCCTCAAACATCGGTATTTCAACTGGAAATATTGTCAAGCTCTTGATGATCGACTAACCTGGAGCACTCATGTAAATAGTCTGACACTAAAACGGTCAAGTTCACTCTTTTTCCTTAGACAATTAAAGAAAATTGTGTCCCTTAATACCTTAAGATCCGTATACGTGTCCCATTTCCACTCCCATCTTGCCTATGGGACTGTAATATGGGCACATGCTCATGAGCGCCCGCAGACTTTTTTCTCACGGAGGGCAAAATAAAAAAAAATATATTTTTAAAGATTTTATTTGTAGTGATTTATACCAATCCACTAAGAATTAAAAAGTATGACAATCTCACAATCCCAGGGGGATCACGGCCCCCCTGCCCCTCCCCCCCCCCCCCTGTGGGCGCCCATGCACACGCTATATGTATACATATGTATATCATGAAATAACGGTTTTATACAATAGTTTCTACAATTTTGTGAGGGTCACCCTCTATGAAGAATTAAATTCTTATTTAAAACCTCACAGGTAATCAAGGCCCCCCCGCCGAAAGGTTGCTATGGTGGAGCAGATATATGATGCCTGAACATCATACATCATTTGGGTCCGAAATATGAATCTCTCCTCCCTTATCTTGGAAACTATGAGAAAAGTCTATTGCAAAACGTTTTTCTGATTTTCTTGAATTATATTTTTTTTAATAGCCCTATAGACAAGACTTTGAGTATTGTCTGGGTACCTATCAATTTTCTTAACCACCCTATATAACTACCAACCTATGTAACTGTGAAATTTTAGATATACATCTTATCAAAACCATCCCCGGGATTCACTAAAAAAATTGAAGACTGGTTTTTTTCTAGTTAATCAGTTAGGTCTTAACAAGTTTTTGTTCTGTGATTGTTAAGCAGTCGTCATTAAAAACTTATGAGATAGGTATACTATTATTTCTACTATTTGCTTGGTCTCCGAGTCATTTTCATCTTGAAACTTGTTTCTGACATGAATTTAGTTCTAATGTTGTATACATCATATACTTAAGTTGCAGATTTTTTATAAATCTGGGTAAAACTCAAAAATAAATTTATAGTACAGAACTTAGTTGTTGATTCTTCGACCTGTCAGTTTAAACCCTTTCGTTTAGATTCACTAATAAGGTTTAAGACAGTATTGATTTAATTTACAATCTTTTAGTTAATAGGTTAAGTTTTGACTGGTTTTTGTCCCATCATTATTAATAAGTCGTCATTAAAATCTTATGAAATATTGTAATATTTCAGCGATTTGCTTGGTTTCCAAATAATTATCATCTTGGAACCTATTTCGAGAATGACTTTATTTCTATTATTGTGAAAAGTATGTACCAAAATTGGACTTTTCTTTATAAATTTGCGAAAAAACTCACAAACAAATTCATAGTATAAATCATAGTTGTCGTATTCTTACACTTAAATTAGACCGGTCTAGCGTAGGAGAATCTGGCCATTGACTCCCAAATTAGACCAATCAGCGATAGTGGATCTGGCCAGATGTATCTAAGCCTGACAGTTTTTGAGGTTTTAGTGTGTAAGAAATAAGATTTTTACTATTTTAACAGGCTGTAGTATTTAAACATAAAGCAATATAAAGAAAAATGACTTGCAGTTTCCTATCTTAGTTTTTCATCCTCTACTCACTGGTGACTTTCAACGTGCTATATCTAGATCCGGTATTAAAAATATGGATTTAGATTCTAAAACTAGAAATACTCGGAATGTAAATTTTATATCCGTGATTTGAATTCCCCACGGGAATCCGGCTCTGTGAATAAAATTTGCGATTCAAATTCATTTAATTAAAAATACTTCGGCTAAATTATTTATTTAAAAAGTCAGTTGATTTATGGACTTAGTATCCTTATAGGCTTTTTAGTCAGGACTTGCATCCTCTTAGTACCATTTCAGATTTACTAAATTTACCTGTTTTGTCTTTTAAATTGAAATTTTGTATATCCATATATTTAGAAACAAGACTAAGACAAGACTGGAATCAGAGATTCCAGAGTTACTCTTAATCTGGCCAACTTTATGGTTCCCACTCCCCAGATTGATAAACTAAACTAAAATAAGGCGCAGGGCGGATTTAGAATTTGATATAGGGGGGGGGGGGGGGGTTCAAAGTCACCTCCAACTACACAAAAGTACATACCAAAAAGAATGCGCACGTTCGGGTCGCGGTTACAATTTCGAATCTTGTTTTTCGAAAGCACTTTGTTCGAGAACATTTTATTCGAAAGACATTTTGTTCGAAAGACATCTTGTTCGAAAGCATATTGTTCGAAAGTTAATTGGTTCGAAAGCATATTGTTAGAACGGCATTTTGTTCGAAAAAATATACATCAATGAAAACTGAGCAAACCTGAACACCAACAAAGGTGTTCAGCTTTGCTCAGTTTTCATTGAGGTATATATGTATATAATATATATACATCAATGAAAACTGGGCAAACCTGAACACCTTTTTGCTCAGGTTTGCTTGGGTGTATACAACTTTTTGCTCAGATTTTGGCCAACTGTTAAAATTTGTGGGAAAAACCATTTGTGGCTTTCCATAGAAAGTACCATAGAAAATATTACCTGTTTTTTTTTTCGAATAAAATGCCGTTCTAACAATATGCTTTCGAACAAATTAACTTTCGAAGAATATGCTTTCGAACAAAATGTCTTTCGAACAAAATGTCTTTCGAATAAAATGTTCTCGAACAAAGTGCTTTCGAAAAAAAGATTCGAAATTGTTGTTTTCGAAATTGTGGCCGCGACCCGGCACGTTCGCGTGCGACAATATTTTTTTATTGTTTGGGGTTCTAAGAAATTTACACTATTTCATAATGGACGAAATACCTAAACCTGTTCTTGCACAGACAGAACGGTTTCTCATCTTAACTTACCAAAATTCTCGCATTTTTTTTTTATTTATACCTTCTGTCCATTTGGACTGATATATGAAAATTTTTCGAAAACATCTTTTTTGAAACAACGATTTTTCGAATACAATTATTGGAAAACTAAGGACGTTTTCAAAACTTTTTTTCAGTTCAATTTTTTTAACATTTCGAAATTATATTTTTTTAGGAAAACATGTTTGTGGGAAGTACATTCTTTTAAAACATTGTTTTGAAAAATTATAAACTGAATATTTAAAAAAACACTTTTTTGAAACTAATACAGAATAACACAGCAGGCACCAGGAAATGTAAACCTGAGCGACCACAAAAACGGTTTGTTTAGGTTAGTTCAGGATCTTTTTGTCATTTTTCCATTGGCATTTTCTACGCCAGTAGAGTTCAAAATTTAAATTTAGAAAAACTATGGTTTCTAAAAAATATATTTTCGGGAAATGTATTTTTGAAAGATTCTTTTTTAAAAAAATATTTTTGAGAAAATTTTGTAGATCCATTTCCGAAAAGTATCTTTCGAAGAAGCTGTTTTTCGAAAAAATTTACTTAATTTAACATCAAAAAAGATATTTGTTATTTTATTTGTTATTTATTTTCCAAGCTACTAGAGTTCATAATTTGATTTTCTAAATATTGTTTTCGAAAAAATATATTTTCGGAAATAATACCTATTTTGTAAAAATTATTTTGTGATGACATTTTTGAAAAAGTGTACTTTCGAAATACGCGTTTTGGAGAAAATATATTTTTTAAAAAAGCATCTTTGAACAAGCTGTCAGAACATGTTTGAAAAAAATGTACAGGGTTATTCATTATATTTTGACACCCACCTACAGCTCCTATTACAAGTTATAGAAAAAAACTTTAAATACAAAAGTTTTAGGTTTTTTCACGTAGTATCTTTTGGTAATAGCGGAAATAAAAAATCGCCTTTAGAACATTGAAAAAATTAATTGAGTCACATTTTTTTAAATGGAACACCCTGTATATCATTAGCTCAAATGAAAGATCTCTTTGTTCTGATTTCAAATATATATAATTTGTTGGCATTTGGTTCAGCCACTTTTGAAATATTTGAGTTTAAAAAAATACTTTATTTAAACTACAACAATACGTTTTCGAGGCAACTTGATTATATTAAAGCAACAAACTTTAATGACTGATGATCTCCAATTGTAGAAAAATAAGTTATAAACTCAAATATTTCAAAAGCGGCTGAACCAAATGCCAACAAATTATATATATATATATATATATATATATATATATATATATATATATATATATATATATATATATATATATATATATATGTATATATATATATATATATATATATATATATATATATATATATATATATATATATATATATATATATATATATATATATATATTTGAAATCAGAACAAAGAGATCTTTCATTTGAGCTAATAATATACAGGGTGTTCCATGTAAAAAAATAAGACTCAATTAATTTTTTCAATGTTGTAAAGTCGATTTTTTATTTCCGCTATTACCAAAAGATAATACGTGAAAAAACCTAAAACTTTTGTATTCAAAGTTTTTTTCTATAACTTGTAATAAGAGCTGTAGGTGGGTGTCAAAATATAATGAATAACCCTGTACGTTCGAAATATGTCTATTCGAGAAAATATTTTTGAGACGTTTCGTTAATCCGTTGCCATAGTCTCGTTCACTCAGGGCTTAAATAATTATATCAAGGCGTAGTATTTTGTATGTAACATTTTTGGTAGGTCAGAATATACATGTCGTAGTGAAATTTTAAGTATTTTTTGGTTTTTCTTAAAAGGACTTTATTCCTAAGCTTGAACAATGGTGGGTTACTGTCAAGAGTGTGGAAAATGGGTTGTTTTCATCCGGAACTGTCTTTTCACAAGTCAGATATTTAGCGTTCTCTCTTCTCTTTCTTGGTCCTACACATGCTCAACATATGAAACAAAACAAAAGGCCAATCTTTCAAACTTAAAATAAGAAATGAGCTTTATTATAACATCTGTAATTAGCATTCTACACGCCAACACCGAACAAAAATAATCCTTATAATTTCTCTCTTTCCCACTGTAGTTTTTTACATATGTAATTAAATAAAACTCAGGTTTCAAGAGTATAGAGTTATTCATCATTAATTTTAAAAAGTCCCAACACAACAAAAAATTATTCAGAAAAAGAAAATATTCAACAAATACGGCAACCTTTTCTTAAACTACTGATTTTACTGGATAGCAATAATATTTCACACATTACTAAATGTTTATGTAGATTTTTCTCTCGAACTGCAATGTATTAAAATTTTTTTCACAATATCAGCGGTATATGTTCTTTTACATAGATTTATTTCAAGTTGCACAAGAGGGCAAGCCGAGACGAAACGTGATTATGATTGGAGATAGCGTGTTGTACTGTATAACTTTACGATTTCAATAAAATTTTATTGGTATTTGGCTGTGTACTTATCTTGTTGGGCTTGATATATATTATGGTGGGTTAAAAAGGTCTTAGAAATAATAGATTTTAAAAAATACATTAGACCCACTGAGAAAACAGTTAAATTATATGAGGCGTGTAAAAGTAAAACTTGTCCATCATAAGCAAAAATTTAAGAAAATCGAGAAAAACGGTGAACGGTGAAAAACGGGTCATTTTAATAAATTCTGTATTGTTAATTAAGGAAATGTGTTTATTACGTTTAAGAAAAATGTTTAAAATAATTTAATTAAACGATATTCCCCGATTTTTGAGAAAAAAACACATTTAAGTTTGGATAAAACAAGATTTGTGGTATTAACATGGATAAGGCAAGTTTTGAAACAACATATAAGGCCAGTCTCCAAAGAAATTATACATAAATATAATATAATAAATTAATAAATATAACAAAAAATATAAATATAACAATAAACTCGGTGCAATATTTATTACAAAAGACTGTTTTACAATTTTTTAAGTAGGTATTATTTATTGATTTGTATTTGTGTATAAATCTATTGCATCATCATCATTCTGTTCACTACGAATAGTATTAAAAAATGTTATCCCTACACAGTAAATGTAGATTTATGTCTGAAGTCAGACCCAGACTCGATGAATTCAACAAGGAACTGTAATATTTAGGTCTCGCTCGATGTCTTCAACATCTCTTACAGCATTTCTGGGCGCGGAACTGTGATTTCGAAAACGTAAATAAAATCGGGGTACACGCGTGCATGTTCAAACATAAATTTAGCATAGTCAGCCCGATTGGTTCGTCCGCAATCATACATGAGGCTATTCGATGTCGCAGTTTATCTTTCTCCTTTGGCGGTCGTCTAACAACTCCCATAAAACGTATCGGTTTGCGAAAAATATGGCAGCGAAGGGAATTTCTATCATCCGACTTTTCGTCGCTATATTTCATGTGAAATTAGGCCTTGGGGATCAGCAGATTTACGAGAATAAGGAAAATTACATGATGAACGTTATTGGCGATGGCGGCGCTTTCTAACTGTAATTCGCAGATTTCGACAGAAATAAAAAATCTGACCCAGATTATTCAGTTTCAAAAAATCATACGTATTTGCTGATATATTTAATAAGCAATAACGGGCAAAACCTCGCACCGCGGGTGGGGAAAGGCGGGAGAATAGCAATTTGAAATGCCCAGTTGACTGGTGGGCATCCTCTTGGTTGACTTTTGTAGGGACCATTTGTAGGTATCAGATCTCTTCTGAAACGAAGTATTAAATGTAAAAAATGATAACAGTGATCCTAACAGGATAGTGTCGCCTGAATAAGCTACTTCTTCTTCTTCTCCATCTCCTATCGGATGTTGGAAATCATCATAGCAATTCTAACTTTATTTGCCATATTCTAAATAGTTCTGTCGAGCTGAAGCCGAAACATTCTCATAGATTCTTTAATCAGGATGTCCTTGTTCTTCCTACATTTCTTCTTCCCTTGACTCTGCATTGTAAGAAATAAAAGTGAGTATCTTTCGCCTCTCATGATTTTTCTGAGGTATCCCAACTTTTTCTACTTTAAGTTGTTAACTATTTCACATGTTTTTCGTATTCGGCGCAATACCTTGTCATTTGTCATCTTATCCACCCATGATAGTCGTAAAATTCTTTGTCAACACCAGATCTCAAATGCAGCAAGGCGTACAATATATATTTGTTTTAAGGTCGGTGCCTCAAAACCATACAGTAAATTGAAGAAGACATAGCAGCGGAACAATCTGGTTCTTAGTTCTGTTGTATACTTATGTCTCGATTACATTAAATTTTCTACATTTCATTAAGTGCATTTATCGACGTCTCTATGCGGCATTTTAGTATTTATAACGACTGACTCCTTCAATTGGAGTATTCGAAATGTATAAGGTAGCGTTAATCTTTAATTTTGATATTATCATCGTTTTGGTCTTTTTTAGGTTCATTTCCAATCCGTATTGATTGTAATAATCGTTTGTTCTTTCGACAAGACGTTGTACATGTGTGTTGTACATACGTGTTATCCGACATTAGGAGGGTGTCGTCAGCATAGCGTATGTTATTTACTATCTGTCCATTTAGAATAATACCGGTTTCTTTGTTTATGTTTATAAGTTCTTCGAAAACAGCCAAACATGTTGAACAAAAGAGGAGACGCATCCTTGTCGTACTCCTCGCAGAATCCGTATTTTTTCTGATAGTTTATTTTCAACTTTTACCCAAGGTAGTTGTTTCGAATATAGGTTAGAAATTATGTCTGGCGGATTTTACGAATTTTAAGCAGTTTTTCATGGCGAACTTAGTCGAATGCTTCTCAAAATCTATAAAAAGGCAAATGATTCTTGGTTCATATCTAAATATCTCTGTTATAATACGTTTATCCCAAAAAGAGTCCCACGTGTTCCTAATCCACATAGAAATCCAAACTGGGCATCGCTTAGGTATCGTATATTTCTTGTCTCTAAGTACTAACGCGTGGGCGTCTATAAAACGGGATTTAAAGGACTAAAGGTTGGGTGAGGAAGGGAAAACCTCTGAAAGCAACTCGTTCCATAACCTGTAGACCTTAGGCTTGAATAAGCGACAGCACTGGAATATTCTAGCTTTTTTAGCTGAACAGCAAAGATATGCATATGTGACGCGTTTAATTTTGTTTTGTTGGGAAAAGTTATGAGGGAAGTGATAGAGACTAGTTCTGAGCAAAATCTGTAAAAGCATCAAAGATATTAAGTACTTGAGAAACATACAAAATTATTTTTTCTATGTGTATCTGGCCAAAAATGTTAACTTTATTTCTATCCCATGGTAATAATTGATACCAGATTTACCACTACAATAATCTAACCAGATAGATGTAAATACTAATAATAATTGATAATAATAATAAATATAAATTATATATATCTAAAAGTATTTATTTTTAATAAAAAATCTAATTTGTTAAAATTACCGGCTTGTAACACTACACTTCTTTATGATTATAATTACTTTATTTGTACTATAATCTAATGCACATTATATTATTACAATAAAAAAATAAGCTAAATAATTATTTTTCTATTTACATTCCGTAAATTCATTAGCAATATAAAAAATCCTCAGGAGCATTTAATTACTAACAATCTGCTTTGCCACGGAGGTTTCTCTCAATTTATTATGAAACAAATTGCACTTTGTGAAGAAACAAGCATACTATACACTTTTTAAACTTTAATTCTTTCTTTCTGTGTTATAGTATACAGGGTGGTGCAACCAAGATGGGGTGGACGATTGTGAGTAAACGGTGAGGAATTTCGAAAAAATTTTTTTTGTATATTATGGATAGTCAAACCCGCTATGTTTTAAAATTATAGCCATAATACAGGGTGGTCCGAAAAACTCGTGGCGAACCAAACTTGTGTTTTTTAAATGGGACACCCTGTATATAATTGTTCCCATTGATTCTCCTGTTCATTACGATCATTTTGATATAAGGTTTATTGGGTCTAAAACTTATAGTAAGGGAATGGGACGCGGTTAAAGTTTAAAAAATGCTCACAGTTCGGCCATTTTAAAAAAAAATTTGAAACAGGTATGGAAAAACCAAATATTCCATCAAACGTTACATATCCTTGAATACATTAATCGCTTGCAATTTGTTTAAAATTATTCACTGTTATACAGGGTGGTCAAGTTTTGCAAATACGCCCTGGACTCATTTTTTTTAAATGGAACACCCTGTATATTTTATTTTCATCTTAAAGATAACATTGCTAGCTTTCAAAAAATACCATACATGATGCCTTTCTGACCAACAGTTTTTTAGTAAACTAGCCGTGAAACCAAGGTTTCTTCATTCTAATACGATTATACTGAATTTACGTTGTTTATTATTAAATATCCAATATTAGGAGGCCATGACACTATCATAAATGAAACAGGATTGACGAACTTGCCAAAGCTACTGCCGTACAATCCATTATTTACAAGTTAAGTGTAGGTGGCCCAATAATTATGAGGTAAGAAGACTGAGACCCGAAACTTTTACATGTTTATTAGAGATATTTCAAAAAACAGAAAATATTGTTTTTAGGAAATGTAAAGTAATTAATAAACCAGTTATAAACAAATTTTTTGAGAAACGAGTTGCCAGTATTGGTTGAAGATTTACGTTTAATGGTAAGGGGATCCTTATGGTTTGAACATAATGGAGCGCCTCCGCATTGCCATAGGAATGTAAGATATTTTGTCGATAAATTGGAAGACAGATCGTTGGATTGGGCGAGGTGGACCAGGTAAGTGGTCAGCCAGACCACCCGACTTAACACCACTAGATTTTTTCTATGGGGGCATGTTAAAGAAGAAGTCTATAAAGAGGTTCCAACTACTGTGGAAGATATGAAGACGAGAATAAGAAACAGTTTTCGCAACGTTTCAGAACAGACTTTGAGAAAAGTGAAACTTTCATTTATGGATGGACTCGAAATGTGCATTCAGCAAGATGGTGGTTTAGTTGAACCCCTTATATGAGCATTGTTAATTGTTTATATTAAATTAGGTTTACAAGTAAGTACATACCGAAGTAATTTTAAAAGATGTTCTGTTTTTGCTTAATTAATTTTTTTAAACTATTAATAATACTGATAACTGATTATCTTTGTTTATAACTGGTTTATTAATTACTTTACATTTCCTAAAAACAATATTTTCTGTTTTTTGAAATATCTCTAATAAACATGTAAAAGTTTCGGGTCTCAGTCTTCTTACCTCATAATTATTGGGCCACCTACACTTAACTTGTAAATAATGGATTGTGCGGCAGTAGCTTTGACAAGTTCGTCAATCCTGTTTCATTTATGATAGTGTCATGGCCCCCTAATATTAGATATTTAATAATAAACAACGTAAATTCAGTATAATCGTATTAGAATGAAGAAACCTTGGTTTCACGGCTGGTTTACTAAAAAACTGTTGGTCAGAAAGGCATCATGTATGGTATTTTTTGAAAGCTAGCAATGTTATCTTTAAGATGAAAATAAAATATACAGGGTGTTCCATTTAAAAAAAATGAGTCCAGGGCGTATTTGCAAAAGTTGACCACCCTGTATAACAGTGAATAATTTTAAACAAATTGCAAGCGATTAATGTATTCAAGGATATGTAACGTTTTATGGAATATTTGGTTTTTCCATACCTGTTTCAAATTTTTTTTAAAAATGGCCGAACTTTGAGCATTTTTTCAACTTTAACCGCGTCCCATTCCCTTACTATAAGTTTTAGACCCAATAAACCCTATATCAAAATGATCGTAACGAACAGGAGAATCAATTGGAACAATTATATACAGGGTGTCCCATTTAAAAAAACACAAGTTTGGTTCGCCACGAGTTTTTTGGACCACCCTGTATTATGGCTATAATTTTAAAACATAGCGGGTTTGACTATCTATAATATCCAAAAAAAAAAATTTCGAAATTCCTCACCGTTTACTCACAATCGTCCACCCCATCTTGGTTGCACCACCCTGTATATACACAGTGGTATTCTTTAGCATCAAAAGATATTTTGACTTACCAGAAACCTAAATTCAGAAAGAAATATTTATTAATATACTTAAATCTGATCAGGATTGCTCAGGTTTCCCTGAAGCCACAATTATTATGGTTAAATAATTTTAGGTTTCTAATTTACTCTTATTAAGACCGGTCTTAGTTGATAGTCAAGAGTTTAAATTGACAGTTGTTAAGAATAAGACAACTGTGTTTTGTACTATGGATTTAGTTTTTTTTTGCAAATTTGTAAAGAAAGGAACGATTAAAAGACCTAACTTTATTTTAGCAACATGTTCTAGCAACTAACAAATCGCAGAAATAATAGAAAATCGCGAAAGTTATTAGCAAAAACGGGACAAGAAATTGTCAAAAGCTAACAGACTATAGGGATGTTTGCTTGCATCTGTTTGAAGGTGCTCTGCTTGCTCTTGTTCCAATTTTGACAATATTGTCGGGAGTTATATAAATTTGTAATAGCCTAAACGCCATTAATAAATGTAAAGAATAAAGCCAAAAAGGTTTTAGATTCGAAATATCCGAAATCAATTATTCATTTTTGCTGGGGGCAAAAAGAGCAAGTCAAATAAACACCTCGTATGGAATGGTAAAATCTTATACCTTTGGTATTTCTAACTGCATCAAATATAAAAGCATAGAACCAGTGCTATATACCATTCTACTTTACAATATCTACATTTTAATTTTAAAAGAAACCAAAACGAAGATTGTATTATCTTGCAAAGAACACAATGCCTTACATTAATTAAATTAAATATTAATGAAAGAGATTAGAATACTATTGAAGAAACACAATAGATCGAGATGCAAAAGGAATTCACATTACCATTAATTGTAAGGTAGTTAGATTTACCTTTTTTACTTGTAGTTAACATATTGTTAATATCTATCACAAATTCTTTTTTTAAACTTATGTCTAGCTCCTAAATTTTCTATTACACTAATAAAAGGTAATCTTGTTTCTTGAAAAAATATTTTTGATACCTGTTAACTTTTGTTAATGCCATGCATTCTCAGTCCAAATTCCTTGGTGTAATAAATACGCCGAATTTAATTAAGAAACCTATTTTCTTAACAGAAAGGTCAAATCAAAAGAAGTATGTTTAATTCAGGTACGTAAATTAAAAAATTACATATTATTATATTATGTAGTATACATAGGTAATAGTAATATGTACATTATTCATCTGTTTTTTTGACACATTTATCTTGGTTTGTCATTGGTTAATCTTAGTCGAGGGCGCAAATTAGTAACAAGAGGAGGTCCGGTTAAATGAAAAAGCCATTATTTATTATGAAAATTATGGTAATTCAACCCGAGTATGTCGTCTATTGTTCACGTTTCATTTACTAGGATTAAGTGAATGATTACTTAATTATGGAAAAATGAATAACTAAAAAGTTAAAATGAGAGAAGTACTTAATAAAGAAACACTTAAAGTACTTAATGTTCTAAATACGATGAACTCTTAAACAAATCAGTAGGTATTTTTCTTCAATTTTTAAATGCTTGTAGAAAACAATCTTAAGCAAAAATAACATTATCTTAGGTATATTTCAATTCACTTAATTGGATTCTTTGTTGTTAAACTCCTTCTCATTAGGAAGGAAGTTAACCGAAAAATGAAACAAGAAATGAAAACTAGCTAATTTACACGGACTGTTTTTTTTTTGAATCTACAAAAGCAACATTACCAAACAAAATTTTTATCAAGCGTCACAATCGGGCCTAAAGAGAATGAAACTATAATAAAAAAGTAAGCATAGCATGATTCGCGAATACGGCTCAGAATTCCTAAAGTCATTTTTCTTATACCCATATGCAGTATAAAGTTATTGATAAATTAATCTGTCTTGCGGATGAGATTTCAATTTGATTTTGTGCCTTTTCATTTCTTCTTCCGAGTATTGACTCCCTATCGAATGATCATCATCACTGCCGCATGGTTTCTTGTTTACTGTGTACAAGAACATTGTAGCTATTAATATTTAAGTCGATTTGTTTTTAAACTAGCTGTTACCCGCGGCTTTGCCCGCGTATAATTATAAAATTTTGTTTGTGTATTTCACGAACTAACACCCACTTGCGTTACGAAAATAACACACAGTTGATAAAGGGCAAATAAAATCATCGTCTTGCAATGTGAAAACTTTATAAGTATAATATATAACGTAATAAGTATATAATATATTAAAATATAAATTAGGTTTGCCGCAGAGTCAAAAATCCCGGCAATAAACCCACGAATATCTGACAGAAACAGTTTATCATGGCCATCTAATCTATATTTGTTATAAGATCATGCCAGTGCCTGGCCAGTATGCAGATTAAAAAGAAAACAAACTCGCATCGGTGGTTGTCATGGTAATGTTAGAGAAGACGCGCCCGACCGCAACTAATCGGCGCTCCGTGCGTTAAGAAGAAAAAGAGATAAAAAGAAAAATCCGGGTGGTGTCTTTGATCTTTGACAGCCGATGTACATAGTTGTTGGTTATGCGCTTGGTCACTTTGATTTTTAAGGATCAACGTAGGAGAACAAATATTTTATGAAAAGAGTAAAATGTCACGTTAAAAATAATTTTCCGAAAGACGTAATCGGTATCTATCCATCTGCCATGTTATACCTGAATAAATCTTATCTGAGGTTAAGAGCTCTGATACCACTATTTTTTTACATTATTGTTGCTCTGTTATTTGCTGGAAAAAGCAATGTCTGTCTGTCCACCGATCCGTGCACAAAATGCTTTACCATCTTTCTATAAAACAAGAAACTGACTGACTGATTGACTGACATATCAACGCACAGCCCACTGGGTCTAGAAACTTGAAATTCATTAAAGAGCCGCACTGCATGTTCTAGTTTTGATCAGTTGGGTTTTTACAAGTTTTGTCCTGTCACTTTTAATAAATCGTCATTAAACCTATTAGTTATTCTAGAGGTGTCTTATATAATATAGGCTACAACTAAGGCAGGGTTTTTTAGAATACTTCTCCTCTTCCAACATATACACTCTCAATGTTTCCCAAATAAGACCTAACCTAGAGTAGTTCTCCCACATCTGGGGAGCGGCATCACCTTCGACACTTAAGATCCTTGATTCTATCCAAAAGAGAGCCATTCGACTTATCAATGACCCAGCCCTCACGAGAAAACTCCCTTCTCTCGCTCATCGCCGCAGGGGATTTATCCCTTTTCTACCGCTACTTCCACGGATTTTGCTCTGAAGAACTAGCCGGTATTATTCCCCCCTTGAATGTCCCTAACAGAACAACAAGAGGCGCGTTACGTATGCATCCCTTTAGTGTCCAGCTACAAAAGCCTAGAACAGACCACTTCTCTCGCTCATTCATACCTAGGATATCCAGATTATGGAACAAATTGCTGTCTTAGATAAAAAAAAACTAAGAGGGTGAAACAGGGGTCAAACTTCACAAAGTCGCAGGAAGAAGCTTGTCTTGCATATAAATTGGGCTTCACCTTGAAGATTAAAAAAGGAAAAGCTTAAAGGTATTTGTTCTAGAAATATTAACTCTTGTGTGCTATAATAAGCTCCAAATAAATATTTTCTTTTTATTTATCTTACCCTATGCTTTGACGGTGGTAAATCACAACCTCAACATTTGTCTTCAAACTTTCGTCAGGATTTATTATACCATAAAAATAAATGACTAGGAAGATATGCTTACTTGAAATTGATAATATCAAATAATATTTACATAAAATATGTAAAATTTTAAATAACTTCGCACTGCCTTCTGACTTTGGCTGTTCTAGACACAAGAGGAATACAATACTTATAGTTAAAAAATGTCATTGTTTGATAAAAAGAGCTACACACAGATTACACTATCATTAAAAAATAAACTCTAAGCAAACAACAAATAGTTTTTATTTACATCAGAGATGAACCATTAGGACTAGGTGTGGTGAATACAGGCAACTGGATATATACACTCGAGGTCGTTTTTGAATTCATTCTTTTTGCTTCCTATTTTTTAAAGCAAGTTACTAAGTGTAGTAGACAGTACACGCTGTTAAAAATTCCGAAATAAAGATAAAAGATAAAAATGATTGAGTTTGAGAACTTAGCAAAACACAGCATTGTCGAAAATATCTGACGTCACTTGAAAATACCGAAAAATAAAAATCTTTTAGTTGAAAATTCTTCAAGATAACATTTTTGGGTTTGTAATGATTTGCTTGAACAATGCAAGCAATAAAGAAAATACGTGCTTCCCTTTCTTTTTTAACTTTGCATATAATTATCTCTGACACAAAATTGGAAGACATGGGGTTATCAATTATTTCTTTTTATTTTATAGTACAGAAATACTCTGTTCGAAAAGCTTATCGCTTGGGAGGGGAAGAAACCTAGAGATTAACTGGTAATATTCCAAGCAACCATTACATCAATTAAAGGCTGTTTTCAAAAGTTTCTCTTAAATTCGATTCCTTTATCAAACGGCGCCAGGGCGTCAGCAAAATAGCAACGATCTACTAAAATGAAAACAAAACATGCTATACACACAGCAATTACTTTTTTCATTAAATCAGTAATTATTGCACCAGGTCATTTTCAAACTAAATAATAATGAAAAAGAAACAAACTACAACCACCGATGACGATAAAATCAAGCGAAAATTACCTTGTATGGAATCGCGTATCCGGCTGAGGACTTATTAGAGATGCAAAAGACCATGTAAAATGTAATTAGTTGATACTATCAAAGAGGGTCGTGTTGTAAAATTAAATAAATGTAGTTTAACTTAATTTTGTCGTTTCCTTTATCGCCAATATGCTGTTATGTTATTTATTTTGAGAATAATGACACACTTAGAAAGTGAAGCTTTACTCGGAAAAATGAAAGAAAATTACCAAATTCCACAATTTTATATAATTTAGGTTTGTTAGGGATATCACATATCGGTTATGGATATGGATAGAGATGTTTTTATATTTTTGTTTTGGATTCGGATACGAAAATAAAATTATTTTGGGGAAGGGTTCGGATGCGTTTTTAAATACGCTTTTTTATTATTTTAATGAGCAGTAATAAAGGAAAGATGAGTTGGAAAATCAACTTCAATCGCGTTTGTAAATTTAAGAAAGGCATTGGACAAATCTGAGAGCGACACATATAAAATTTAAGAATAGGCGAGTAATCTGCAACACGTACGAGGATCAAACAACCGTAATTACGGTGGATAGCCAGGCAGAAGAAGCAAAAATAGGTATGGTGTCAATCATAATTTTTAATCTAAGATATAAAAGAGGCAATAAACCAAGTCAAGGAGAATTCTAACGCGGGCATTAAGTTAAAATTGCAAAAAGCGAGCTGTTTATTCAGAGTAACGAAAAAACCGAGAGAGAGACCTGAGCATCTAGTAGTAAGTTCATAATTATTTCGAAATATTAAAAAACATCTTTGCTGACTTTTTTTTTATAAAGAAAACAAATATTTTACTTGCTCCTAGGGAATATTTTTAAAAAATTATTTTAATGGACGCCCTTGAAATACTTTAGATTAACAATACAATAAAAAGCTAAATAATTCTCCTAATGAAAATTTAAGACCATTTTACCGACAGTAGCTATCTTACACTGGCATTGAAGATCCGCTAATTGACTAGTTTAGTAGCCATAATTCAAGGTGTTAATCTTAAACACTTCTAGCTACTACTGAACATGTCTCCCATATGATAAAACCTTATATGATTTCTAATCTACTTCGCGGAACTTACCGATATCGTGAATTTTCTGCAAGTATTTGTGAAATGCATTACCTAGTGGACAACAGTTTACTATACTTATTCCGGGAAGACTATGAATATAATAATTAAACTATCTGTTGTCCGATGCCTTTCTTAAGCAAGACAAACTTATCAAGAGAAAAATCTCAGATTCCTAATAGCACTAAAATTCAATTAAATTATACACAGAAAAACACTTATATATGTATGTAGTGTCAAAGAAACAGTCATTAAATCAATGGTAGGCTATGTTCGCTATTCCCGAATGACTACCAATTAATATATTGCTTAACTTATTCTTGTTTTAGCAATAACGGGTATTATGGATTTACGAATAAGAACACATTGGTTTATTTGAAAACACCATTGGTTTGCGATGACCTTTATTTGGGGTAAAATAATGTATAGATAAACACCACTTCTTTTCAACAAAAGATTAGGTTTCCGGCAACAAAAGCTACAATGTTTTTACATATTTATTATGGTTAAGAGGGACTTAATTTTTTTTAAATGTCGATTATAGTTGCACTGAAAGAATTGAAACATCTAGTGGATATGGCCATTCACTTACCATTAATGACTGAAACGAATTTATCCAACCCTTAAAAAATCAGCACGATACCATTTACCACACAAAATGTGAAGCAAAAATAAAGACAGAACAGCAAGACCTTGGCCACTCGTAAACACACAATAAAAAATGATGTCTTCATCTCATACACACTTAGAGTAGTGGGGGCTGAGTGTACTTAGAATTATTAAATTAACAACAAGCAGCATTGAAACATGGACAATTAAATTAATTTTTTCTTCAAACACTATTAATAGTAGACTTTTTAAAGTTTGCTGTTAGTGTCAAAAATGACATTTTTAGACACCAATTTTAAGAGTCACTAACTTTTGAGACCAGTGTTAAAAATTAGTAATTTTTAACACTAGTGTTAAAACTAAATTATTTTCAAAGGTTTAACCAGTACAACAGAAACAAATTCAAGACAAAGTTTTTTTAATTTCTATTATGAACATTAACATTTATAGTACATCTTGAACAACCAGAAATATGAATTCCTTCTGATCAGAGTTTTGCTGTAATTTTGTAGACTTGTAGAAGGGATGAAAACAATAGCACTTGATGACGTCGCAATACTATTCTTATTTACCATGCGAAACAGCTAAGTCACATGAACTCAGTTTTGGTTGATTAAACTTAAGGAAAACTTGTAAAATAAAAAGTATATCATAGTGAAGTTGAACTGGGCTTTACATCAAATCTGACTACTTTTTACTATCCAAAATGCTCGAGAACTTGACATTTTTTACAGTAACGTTTTTATTAGGACAAATAATACACGAAGTCTAATATTCTACTATTTTAAACTATGGATGCTGATAGTCAGTAGGGCGGATCCTGAGATTCATTCATTCAATTTGTCTTGTCATTGTGTCACAATAAGAGCATGAATGGCATACATAAACATGTACTTATGTCAGCGTGCATCATATTAATAACTCCTAGCATAGAAATGCAGATACGTTGATCACAATCGTGAATATTTAGTCATAGAAATAGTATCTGATATAAAGTCAAAGAATAGAATTTGTTAAACTTTTATTAAAATATTTTGGAACATAAATTTGGCCCAGCTGAGTGTCAAAACGTTTATGGGCGAATTCACTATTGCTTAAACCGGTCTTAGTCGACGATAAAGGGTTTTAATTGACAAGTGTTGTAATTTTTTTTTAAAAGGAACAATTAAAGTATGTATTGTCCCAAATAATAGAACCATATTTATTGTACCAGCTAATTTCAAGATGAAATTTACTTGGAAGGCAAGCAGCGACCAGAAATAATAAAGTAGTATACATTTTTAACGACTGACAGGATAAAAACGTCTCAAAAACTCACTGCCGAATTAGGAGATTTTAATTTAAACCAAGGCTAAGTCTTAAACCCTTTTACTGAATCCCGGAGTTAAATATTTTGGATACTTTTTAGTGCTTCCAAAACGTAGAAATGTTCACTATCGCACAGAATTCTAAAAATATCATCGTCTTTAATGGTCTAAAACCTATATCGGCACCGCTCTTAAACCTGTTCACATTACTTCAATATCCACATATGTTACTAATGTGCTTGTTAGGCTTTTATTTTTCTGATTTCTTTTTTAAACTCAAAAATATAAGTTAAGGATATGGTGGTTTCTCGGAAGAAAAATATTCCAAAATAAAAAAGAATGACTTGTTTATGTTCCCTAATCTCCTTTTCGGCAAAAAAATGTTTTTACACATTTAAAATTAAACTTATCGATAAGGGGCTCTTATCTGTAAATATTACAGTATTTCACTCATCACGCCAGTTTATCCGTTCATTGCACCAAAGAAAACGTTGAGCTCTGTGATCTGTAGTCAAAGTAGAACGCCTGATAGGCCTAAAGCAATGTTGACCTGCCTCATTTAAATGATTTAAGAGAGTTCGCGGGGATATACGAACTCTGTTGGAAGCGAAAAGGTCCTTGTTTCTATATCTGGGGATTATTGACACTTAAAATCCAGTTATTAACAAGAAAACTCCCTTCTATCGCTGATCGACCGACGTGCTGCGGATGACCTGTCTCTGCTCTACTGTTCTACAGATATTTTCATGGTTTTTGCTTAGAACAACTTTGCTAGTCTCTATTACTCCCTATTCTAAGCCTTAACACAGCTTAATTCTTATTACAAGAAATTCTCCAAGGGTTACTGACTTGATCGACTGTTGATCTCTTTTTGGCAATTTTGAATTTGCTGTTCAATATAAACAAGAAGATTCACCAACATTTAAAACCGGTCTATTTTGACAGTAATGATTTGTTTGCACTTTCAGGACTAAAGTATGTCCTTTAGTCCTTCCAAACAGGGACGAAAGTCGTTCATTATTTAATCCATAGGGACTAAAGTATACCTAGCAACGCATAATTAACAAACGTCATATTTGACAAAATTTTATTTACTTGTTATAAATTTAAACTAAATGAGAGACGTGTCCACCTTCTACTTCTAAATATGTTCTCGTTCCTCTTTTTACAGCTTCAAGAACATGGGTGGGCACTTGGCGGGAGTTGTTAATCTCCTGAAATGTATTTGTAATTCTAGCCCGTAGCTCTTCTCAGTTTTCACAGGGGTTTTGAAAACCGAGTTTTTAATATGTGGCCAGAGTGAGAGTGGCAACGTTGCTTTTTGTCCATAGCAGCTGCTGTAGTCCCGTTCATTCATGGCTAAGTCATTTCTCGTGTAAAGTTTTTGACTGTTTTGAATATACGTGTTGTAGTGAAACATTAAGTGATTTTTGGATTTTCTTAAAAGTATCTTACCTATAAATTTTGAAAGATAGTGTGTTAGTGCCAAGTGTGCATAAAAATGGGTTCTTTTCGTCCGGAACTTTCTATTCACAAGTTTGCTCTGTAAAATACAGACGGCCCGGAAAGTCGGATGTTTAGCGTTCTCTCTCCCCTCGTTCTTTGTCCTATACACGCATAATGTATGAAACAAAACAATAGACTAGTTATGAATACATGGTGTAGTCTCTTCTTTCCGAAAGTCAATGAGAAAATTGAAGAAAAAAGGAGTAATCAACAAAATGATATACTCTCTATATTTATGTGCAATGCAATGTCGTGTAAGTACAAACAGTCACTGACGAAGCAAAGGAAACAAGATTTTTTTTATTTTTTTGATACTTACTGCTTAATGTTTGTCAAAAATTCACATAGGAATAATACAATAGCCATGGATTTATTATAATAAGGATTCGATGTCCGTATACTGTGAGCGTATCGAAAGTGAAGCCTTATATTTTGTTGTTTGTTTCTGTTTTTGTTATTCTCTTGGGGGAGCAGTTTACGAACTACGAATATAGACACGACTACGAATTACTACGTAATTGAATCAAGAATGGTAGTAGAAAGAGATAAAATAGCATTGGAGTGTTGGAGCTCAGAAGTATTGTTGTCTGTGCTGGTTGTTTAGGAAAAAGCTGAACCTCGGTCTGAACACTCGGTTACACGTACGTCTTTGTCTAATGAACTAGAAAAGAAAAAGTGCGACGTATAGATTTATATAAATTTATAAATGACTCGGAGCGACTTTAAATAAACACCTTTAGAAATAACATAACCTATAAATAATAAAACCTTTTTAACTTAAATTTATTATTATTTAGCAGAAAAATAAAATATTTTAGGGCTTTTATTACTTTTAGTAAATCTTGTGATGCTTCTAACGTATTTTTTGTACAAAAATACAAGGTAAAATAAGATGTGGCCAATGTTTACAAATTGTGTTTACAGTGTCGTTTAGAATGGTTTGTTTTGGCTTCAAAGAATGTGAAATCATCCCGTATCTAGTCCTAATAAATCCATGACAATAGCTATGGTTGTTTCTTCTTTATAAATTTGTCAGTTAATGTCCTTTTCCTGATAGAAATAATCTTTACTAGTATCAGAACCTATTCTTAGAATTACACAATCGAATGAGCAGAGTAATTTAAAACTTTGCCTTGATTTTTAAAGTACTTCTATCGGTATCGGCTATCTCAAATAAGAGTACAGTCTTATGGGAGTACCTATTCGACTCTGCGGGCCTCCGTTTAATTACTTTAAGATAGATTTTAATGAGTAATTGCGAGATTAATTCTAAACGGTCGACTAGTCCAGGTATCCGAGTTGGATACTATTACGATAGACATTTTTTATATTGGCTAGTATAGAGGTACACAAAGAAAGTGTACTGAGTTATACGTATGATGGATGAATATGGTCGAATGTCTTTAAAACTGCTAATTAAGTTGTAGCGTAATTTGATTTATTAGAGTAAGAAAGAACTACATATTTTATGACGACATTCAATGATTTCCTATTTTTTATAGTTTACTCGTGAATGTAACGCTCTGTATATTTTGGATAGTTTTTGAAGTTTTCTTAAATTTCTAACTGTGTAAAGGTTAAGTGAAATTACAATTTATCTTTAATGTCATCATTAAACCTGTAAGAACCGTAGTCCTTTACATTTCTAGATCTAGATCAGATACTAGTCTAGATCATATTCCTTTTTTTCTGTTTCTATCGGCCCGTCGGTCTTTCATATTTAAATAAGGCTTTCATTTGGTTCAAATCCTGATGCATTTTTATTAAATAGATGCAGAAAGAGCATAGTTTACTATTTTTTTCTATTCTACTAAGTCAAATATAATCGCGGTTGAAAAAACCTAGTTGACAGTTTAAACGCATTTCATTGCAGTTTTCTTAATTATTGTTATTTCATTAAGTCTATGAAGTAGGAGCGACGTTTGGAATGTTAAAAGATTAATGTAAAACAATTCTAGCGGAGGCAGAAAGCTTTTCCGATTTAAAGAATTTGTCTGTAGGCACGCATCTTTAAAAGAAATAATTTTTTGCGAGTTTTTGCTGAATGTTATTGAATTACACCTAAACACAAAATTCGTTATCATTTTATCAACAAAAATAACGTTATTTATGCTATTTCAACAATATCATTGACTCTCTTGGACTAATTTATTACCAACACTTTAAAAGGGTACCAACTCAAGCTTGCCTCATATAGAATAGCACCCTGAACATTAAAGCAAGTAATATATGACACGTTTTTTCTACTTTTGAGGCATAAAACAAGTACTTCCTGGATCATCTCTGCTCAGGTAATATTGGCAACGTTATTGCGTTGATGTTTCTTGTACCAATTCCAAGATCCTCAGGAAAAATAAAACTGCAGTTTAAAATTATTACCTCTTAAAAAGCTTTACAGAAATACAGACAGAACAATCAACGTAAACATTACCTCGAGAAAAAAGTCTACAATAAATTTAATTTTATTAGACATATCAACATTAACACTTTATTGATTAATCTTATGCGAAAAGTAAATAAGATCTAATAAATTTAAAGTATTTAAATTTTCAACGAAACAATTGAATTGGTATTTGATTGTCAATAAAGTCCAAGGCCTATTAACATATCGATATCTGCTACCCGTTCTAAAACAGTAGGAGAACTTTTGAAATAGTGCATATCAAATTTAATAGCCTACCTAACTTTATCGCTCCAAGGTGCGGCAAGATTTATGCAATGCAATTTATAGGGGTTGACACAAGTATTTATGTGTTATATTGGCATCTCTATCGATGTTTTTGCCTAAAGAGAGTATTAGTAGTTTTGAGAAAAAATTGGATGCTTCTTCAACATTAAATAATTCAACATAAAGCGTGCGTTAAAAAGCGCCTCGAATAGAACATATTTCCGTATTTATGTTCTCACCTAAGCGCATTTTTGCCGTTGCGCTTTTTAACTCCCGTGTGAACAAGGCCTTAGATGTCGTTTCTCGTCGTCGGCTTTTTAACTCCCGTGTGAACAAGGCCTTAGATGTCGTTTCTCTCGTCGGCGTCGGTTAGGTAACGGCGCCTGTGTAGCCTGAAAAATGCAATTCTAGTATATTTTGCTTGAAAATTTCATCTCAAATGTTAGTTTTATTTATGTTAGTAACATCCTGGAGATTCTTGCGTCCAGGGCATCCCCTCGTAGTGGCCATGGTATCCAACAAAACCACCTCACCTTGCAACAATACGTATTATTATACAGGGTGTCTGAAATGTCGTAGTATGGGCAAATATCTTTGCTATTAGTAAAGATAGAGGCACCAAATTTTAGGTGTATCTTTTTGGTAAATAAACATACTTTTTATATAATTTAACTTTTTCAACCCCCTCGAGGGGTATCGCTAGGGCGTTGAAGTCAAAAACTTTACATGCAACGCTATGCCGTATGGTACCTCATTTTAAATACCTTCAAATAATAAACAGTCTACCATAAACCCTAGGTCCGTATCTTAATTCGTTTTTAAATGACAAGCCTAGAAAAATTGAAAATTGTAAAAAAAAATAAAAATTTAATTATCCTTATTTCTCTTATTACTTTAATAGTTGGTTCAAAATGACCACCAAGAACTTCTTGGCAGTTAAAAGTAGATTTTGGAACTCTGCCAAGAAATAACACCTGCCATTTTTGAAAATGTGAGAAGTGAGTTCCAAATTCGACTTAATTACTGCCAAGAAGTTCATTGTGGGCATTTGGAACAACTTTTAAGGTAATAAGGGAAATAAAGTTATTTAAATTTTTTTTCACGATTATTAATTTTTAAAGGCTTGCCATTTAAAAACGGATACGGACCTCAGGTTTGCGGTAAAACGTTTCCTTTTTGAAGATCTTTAAAATGAGGTACCACACGGCATAGGGTTATATTTAAAATTTTGACCACAACTCCCTAGCGTCAGCCCAATCAAACCCCAAGGGAGTTGAAAAGTTTAAATTACGTAAAAAGTAGATTTATTAACCAATAAGATACACCTAAACTTTGGTGTCTCTATCTTTACTAATAGCAAAGGTATTTGCTCGTACTAGGACTTTTTGGCGCTCTGTATATCTATTTAAATCATGAATAAACGATTCCGGTTAGGTATGGTGAGTACAGGCGAGTCAGTATAACTAGATGAAACGTTCCGAAATTTAATTTTTTTGCTCCTAACTTTTGACAGAACTTGAATAATTATTATAAATAATACGATCTATCACATGAGTGTCAAAAATTTCAAACAAAAAGATAAAAAAGGTTGGGTTTAAGAACTAATCAAAAAACAACGACCCGTGATTTAGATATCATTAGACGTCACTTGACGGCTCACGAAAATGGCGGCTTTTAAATTGGAATAAATTATACCGAAAATAAAGGTTTTAGTTAAATTATCTGTAGTAATATGTTAAGAGCACATAAACTTGTCGAACATTTTGCCTGAAAGTTTGTTGCTTTAGAAACTGCCTGAATTCATTTTTATTGTTATTGGACAAAAAGTACCTGAAACCTAAAAATATTATTTTCTTTTGGCTGGAATTGCTTGTAGCTTCTTTCTCTTGGCATTTCTGGTCGCTCTAAAACTGATATCTTCGAAGGGATTAATTTTTCTACCATAATAGTTACAATATTTATCCATTAGTATTTACAAGTTGGATTCCACAAATTTTTTACCGTTATCTCCTTGTAGTCCTCTCCATTAATTTTCCGCATATTGTAACTCCAATCTTTCAAAATTCTTGACAAATCTTCTTCTGAAGCGGTTGCGTTAAATTCATACTTCGTTCAGAACAAAGTGCCATGAATTGTCTCCACACATATTCCTCTGACTTCTTGATATTTACTGAAACGCCTTTTTCAATATTTTTTCTGATATTTGTCAATGAATACGTTCCAAAACGCTCCATTTTTGATAAAATTAAAATGGACGGCAAATAATTACGCCAAACTTTGTTTTGTTTGCATTGTATTGTTACTCTTAGCAACCAAAAAATTTTTGATTAATAAGCTTACTATGACAAGCAAAAAATCGAAATATCTGAAAATAAGATGGCCACCTGCAGAGGAGTGTTCGCAAACATTCGCCTGGCTAATGGGCATATAGTCGCTGACATTTTGACTATTTTCATCCACTTTTTCATATGTAAGGGAAAATAGTCCTAGTAATTTTCTTGAAAATAATATTTTTAGGTTTGTTATGACTTGCTTAAACTTGGAAATAAATTCGTAGTAAAAAACTTAGATGTCTTATTGTTACACTTGTCAAATTAAACATTTGATTGTCTTAGCGATAATAAATTGAAAGGCTAGAATGAAATGTCTTATAAATTTATAATGAATTATATTATTATTCTTCTGAAATAAATAATTAATTAACACAGTTACTCACAGTTTTGAATCGAACTTTTTAACAACAAACGAAAAACATCGTTTTAAACTTTATAAGAGGCAAAGCCTCGTGGTCGTGTGGCGGCCTCGGCAAAAAGCCGAAGACCGCGTGCGGTAACATTAGGGGCCAATTAATTGGCGTGATGCAGGGTCACGACCCGCCGCCGAAGAAGCGGCTTAACGAGTCGAAGAACCGTGCGCCGAGTCCACGATGCCAGCCTTAGGGCAGGTCTAGAATGAGCTCTTCCTGTATAATTGTATAGTTACCGCCGGAACGGATGGAATAAGTAAGGAGGAGCGCTGCAAGTGAGCATTAAAGTGAGGAAAAGGAGGTTTACTCTTCTTATGTGATGCTATGTACTGGTTAGTATCCAGGGTGGTCCCAAAGTAGTGTGACAAATGGCATGACTGGATTTCAGGCTTTTAAATATTGCGATTTAGCCAAACTTGGTCCAAAAGTTGATATTAGCACATATATAGGGCGTTTAAATGAGAATTTTAATATTGATGTTCATTAATATTTTAAAAAGTTTTTAACGTATTACCATAAAAGTTGATATGGGAGGGGGGGGGGGGGTGGGTGGTTGACATCAATAAAAGGCAATCCGGGCTCAATTTTATTGTAGCGGATAGGGGGCGCTACATACGACACTTCATACTTTAAAAAGGTTTAAACTTTATTGTGAGGATATTTTTTACATTAAATTGGTAATTATTTCACAAAATTAAGTACAACACGTAACTTATAATAATTAGTTTGACCCGATTTTGATAAGAAATGAATTTTAAGTTTCATTAATATTAGTTAGCATGATTTTTACGGTTGCCTATTATGGTAGAATCCACTGTATCTGATATTAGTATGAAGGATATTGCGAAATCGATTAACTTTAGCGTCATTTAACCGGAACACTTTTTTTCTCTGAAGAATGCAAGAAAATAATAATTTTTAATTAAAGTTCAATGCATCTACTCACAAGAAAGTTTGAGCGTTTTTAAAGCACGATGTGTACTACCCGTAGCTCCCTCTACCTGCTACAACACAATTGCAACCGGATTATTTTTTTCGCCATGAAGAACCCCCCCCCCCCCCCCACTATGCCAATTGGTACGGGAATATATCAAAGAGTTTGAAAATATTGAAGTAAATCTAAATTAAAATTCTGGCAAACTTTGTAGTGAATTTTATTAAATTATCGGGGATAATACCACGACAGCTTAAAAATTACCGATAATTTTTCACGATTGCGTGTTTTCTATAATTTCACGAGTCCGCAGGACGAGTGAAATTTGCAAAGAAAACACGTAAGAGTGAAAAATTATCAGTAATTTTAAAGCTCGAGTGATATTTAGGGGATTATTTCACGAATGAAAACACAAATTAATATGACAACCAAGAAAATGACAGGAAAAAATTATCGGTGTAATTTTTTTTAATTGACGTAAAAAAATTATAGCGGTAATTTTAAAAAACGTCACTCATCTTACGGGACTTTTAACACATGAGTGAAATAATCTTTTTAATTTTAAAATTAATTGTTAGATATTGGATTTTATCGTTTCAACAATCGGAGTGTCTGACCGAGCAAGAAGTGTGAATCATAATTTTTTGGGTGAATAAATTTTTTTAGACATTTATTATTTTATAGAGTATAATATGTCAGTTGCTTAAATATTATCATACTGTTGACGCAAGAAAAAAACCGCTTTAGTAAAAGATGTTTTCATGTTTCTTCAAACTAAGTAGCATCAACCTTTAGCCCCCTTTTAAAATAAAGATCAAAATTAGGAAAAATAAAAATCTCAAACTTCAAGACACAAAATATCGACTTTCTTTTAGAAATCTTCCCCGAACCAAAACGTCGTCTATTTTCAGTAATAAGTAAATAAATTACTGAGTTTTCTTTCAAATGCTTCCCGGAATTGTAAACCTTTTTGTAGCTTTTCCAGTCGACTTTTTTATACTTAATCCCCAAATAGTCAATGCATACTTTATATTTCTTACATAAACGCCTGCGATGGGGGACGTTTTTCCTCCCATGGATACGTTCTCGATTTTAGCCACAAAAACTTCATTGAGTGTCTGATCCCGCCAGAAAAAAATTGTGACTTAAATAGTAACTAACGAATCTCCTAAAGCTACAAAATAAACAAAACAAACAACGCCATCGATCTACTTTTCGATTTTCACACCGAAATGCCTCAATCCGGTTCTGACCCTTTCGTTCGAATTCACTATAGTCCGATTGCCGAATAGATGGAGTGAACAGGCGCAAACCACGAGCGCTGGCGCACTTTACGCACCTGATGCAAATGATTTTAATTTATCACCTCCTAGAAAACGATATTTGGCCTACCATTATCTATGAATACCCGCTCGTCTAACCCGGCATCCCCTGATACGCGTCGACCACCCAGTTTTGATACTCCATCTGTTCGGCGGTTTAACTTTAATACCAGAGAGAACTCTGAAGTGCGCGTGCCTCCACGATACCGACTCTAAAAATCTGACTGACAGTAAATGCATCCACAGGTTGGGTTGGGTTGGGTTGGGGCCCATGAACTGGATGTTTTTAACTTATGCGGGCAAACAAGCTGTTGTTTATAGATATGTATATGTCTTTGGTCAGATATAACGATAAAGCAATAAAAAATTTATGTACTAATAAATAGAGCAGCTTGGTTATAAAACTTTTAAAAAAATTAGTGCATTATTTGTAAACAAGCAGTAATAGGTTTTAAATAAACTATTAGTAATTTGTTTGGCTGAACTACACAGCTGTACAAATCCAATGGTTGGGAATTTTTGCCAATAAAATTTGCAGTATTCAAAAGACAAGATTTTTTATTACCTTGTAAGTTACTTTAATTACATATTGTAAACTGCTTGTGTCATGTTATCGTGAATTTATCTCCTATTATGTATCTTAATTTAGGAACGAAATTGGACTACACCGGTCAATGGAAAGTTTTGAAAAAAAAAGCTTGAGACAAAGGGTGCTACTTTTCAAGTTAAGCGTATGGAATGAATAAGGGTGATTTTCTCATGTTCCATTTAGGTGACGATGTGTATAAATTTACACTTAAAAATGGTAAATCCTGCATTCATACTGGCAGTATGAATGCAGGATTTACCGTCTCTGTCACTAATATATCCTCTCTATTGTAATAGAGAGGATATAGAGGATATATGAATTTCGCGTGTCTGTCACTAATATATCATCTCTATTGTAATAAACGACGTTTTATGAAAAGTCGCTAAATAAAATTCACCTTTTTATCTTTTGCACCTGAACTAATCCCTGTGATAAATAACCTTATATCAATTGGCTATTTTTAATTGACTATTACAAACCAAGAAACTGATTCCACAAGGTATAAAGAAGATAATTCTGCTACGAATAAATCTTCCGTATCTTCAAAGCAGATAGCCTGAAGACACCGGTTGGTTCCGCTTTATAATTAGAATAAGGAAAAGGTGTTTCTTTACATTTTTACCTTTTTATTGTATGTCTTTTATATAGGGATTGAAAAAGTCTGTTTCATAATAAAATTATTTTTATTTATTAATTAGAAGAAGGGGTGAAAATTGTGTACAGAATTACACTAGCAATGGCCTAAAACTCAAAATTTTTTTAGGCAATATCGTTATAGTAAACGAGTGACGTCATGGTTTATCGAAGTTTCATTAACTGCTATCAGGAGATGATTGAATTGTGTGATCTATATTTTTCACATGCTCTTTAAAAACAATTTTAACATTTTAATTGTTCAATGCTAGATTTGTCAAATTTGAGAACCACACTAAACTGACAAGTGTAAGAATAAGACAACTAAGTTTTATCCTGTAAATTTGTTTCTGAGTTTTCGCAATTTTATAAGGAAAAGGACAATTTTAGTTTCAGTTCGTATTTTTCACAACAATAGCATTAAAATCACTGAAACATAATACTTTTCGGAAACACTGTATACATACATACAAAGAAATAGCAATATATTTAAGATTTGCTAGAAATCCGACTCAACTGAGTTTATGTTTGTACTAATAGCAAAGATATTTACATATACTAAGACTTTTCGGACACCCTACGTACAAACACTCACATACAGAAATATAAATAATATAAACGATTTGCTTCAAATCCGGCTCAATTAAGTTTGTCCTCTGGTTTTAATTAAAATACGTCCCTGATTGTAATGCACTCCAAAACCTACAATAAACGTGTGTTGCCACACTTACACACCATCCTTGTTTAGATTATGCAGAAAAATCGTTCGTTTAATTCCAGCCGTACTCATGTAGCAAGTCTGCTTCACTGCTCCGGCCGAGAAGCGGCGCCGTGTCCTTGCTGTAACCTTGGACTCCTTCCATAATCTTTTTGGGACCTGGATGAAGGAAAATTTTAAAATTCTTAAATTTTGCCCGACCCCGATGCAAATAACCCTAAATTATTTAAAAGTGAAACGAAAAAATAAGCGATTTAAATCATTGGGAGGTATTCTTAGATATTCAACGCATATAATGAAGGCAGAAAGAACCACTTAATTAGAAAAATAGTATTTAATAATATAATAATGCAGGTTGAAAGTAGAATTTGTTAGAAAAAATAAAAATAAAGTTTCTACTTCCTAAATACGTTCCTGGATTACCCATTCGAGATTAATTTTAAACACTGATTATCCCTCTATAAGATGGAGATGAAAAATTTGGAAAAAATTAGATAGGAAAAAATACAGAGTGATTCAAATGTACCGATGTCGAGGGCAAAAAATGGAAATTTAATCGTCGATTGCTCCCTTCTTGTTAAGAATGAAAAAACTGAAAAATACAGATTCTACGTATTTTTATGAGCTGTTTCCGATCAGGTATATGGTATTTTGATTTGGATCCATCTTGACCCCTAGGTGCTCTACAACCTCGGAAAATTTAAATCGATTTAATTAACTTTTGCAACCTGTAGTCAATATCATACGAAATCGCGGAAATTTCGACTTTGACGTTTAATAACTTCGAAACGATACACCCTGCATAACTGATTTTTTTATAGAAGCTAGATACACTCATTAACCCCGAAAATTCGATTGCTCCCCCTCTGACCGTTTTCGAGGAAAAAAATTGAAAAGGTGAAAATGTCGAAACGGACGACAACATACATACATTTTAGTCGCCAAGACTCGGTATAAACACCGCCGGTAGGCGGTCTTAATAACTATTTGTTCTTAGTTTTACAATAATTTGTAAATTTCAGAGCTTTTCCCAAAAATGTGTAGATATACATCACCAACGTAATTTTAGAAACTATATTTACATCTGCAATCAGTGTATTACCGGGGGGTAAATTTACCTTAAGTTCTTTGTGTGTAGAAATTCTTTGCTAACTTAAATTGTTCACTTTCTGTTGCCTACACAACCAACACCATAAGTATAACTTTTGCTATTCACCTGTTCTATTCTTAAATAAAATCTTTAAATTACGGTATTTAGCTCTTATAATGCCTTTAAAATAGTATACTTAATGCACAATAAATACTGCATCTTTACTACTGTATTTAGTACACCTGCGGTTTATAAAATCACTGCTAGTTGAAAATTATCCATATTATTAATTTTTTACTTTTGTTTATGGTTATTGCTAATTTAAAATGTTAGCATACAGAAGTTATGTAACATCTATTAAGTAATTTTACTTATATTTTGTGTTGTTGACGATGAACATATTTTAAGTTCAATATAAGGATGGGTGTTCCTATACAGGGTGTTTCATAATTGAATGCTGATCCTTAAGGGTGATAATCCTTGGATGATTTTAAGAAAAATTCTTTATATGAACATAGGTCCGCAACAGCTTTATTTCTGAGATACAGGGTGTTGAAATTTAAGAAAAAAATCAGTTTTTCTTCAATATCTCTAAAACCGCTTTGTATTTTTTTTTAAATTTTGGTAGGTGCAAAGTACGCTTAAAAATACATCTTCTTCAGGATAAAGGATTTTTTAATTTTCATCAGTGGCGTTCCTGTTAACATACCCTGCAATACTTTTAATCAAAAAAATGATACGCCACTGTTTTTTTTTAAATAAATATTATTTTTATAATTGCCTTCTATCTTCTCATAAAAATTGTCTCTTGACTTTTTTTCAGCCAGCGTACGGTTTTCGAAATAAAATGCATTAATTTGCTTATCCCTATGTGAGTTTTTCTTGTAGTCTCAATTTCACAATTTGTGGTAACCAAAGCATCTAGGCTAGATTTTTATATTTTATAGTAACTATTATTTAGTTCTAGTAATTAAAGCCGTTAAAGAGTAGGATTATCTTGTAGGCTAGAAACATCTAGTATGCTAACAACTCATTTCGTTGTTTTATAAACGTAAACAATTTTGACACTTCTTTATCTAGATACTCGTCTTCTGACATTATTTCAGTTACAAAAACTTGTTTATTTGAAAAAAACATGGTAAATTTTACAAATACCGAATCAGCAGACATGCATTACTTGTATGGGCTTGCTGACGGGAACGCATATGAAGCCAGGCGACTGTATCAAGAGCGCTTCCCAAATAGAATGGTTCCTGATGCTTGAACGATTTCAAGCACCCACAGAAGGTTATGTGAAACAGGAAGCTTTGAGCCAAATAATCACTTAAAAGGAGCACCTCGGACTGCAAGAACTCCAGCAATTGAGGTAGCTGTTTTAAATTCAGTTGAGGAAAACCCCGAAATAAGTACGAGGAAAGTTGCCAATAATTTAAATATCGCCCATATTCTAGTATGGAGGATTCTTCATGATTATTTATTATATCCCAATCACATTCAACGGGTTCAGGCTCTACTCCCTCGAGACTTTCCATTACGCGTGAATTTCTGCCTATGGTTTCTCCAAAAAGTTGCCGAAAATCCTTTATTTGACACGGAAATTTTATTTACGGACGAAGCTAGTTTTACGAAAAACGCTATCAGAAATTTTCATAATAATCATTTTTGGGCCGAGGAAAATCCGCATGCAATCGTGGAATCTCATCACCAGGAGCAGTTCTCATTAAATGTGTGGGCTGGAATTATTGGAGATTATTTAATTGGACCTTTTTTTCTACCACGCAGATTAAATGGACATAATTATCGCCGATTTCTTGAAGATAATTTACCAATTCTGTTGGAAGATATTCCTATTTTAATGCGAAATCGCTTGTGATTTATGCACGACGGTGCCCCTGCGCATTTTAGTGCCCTGGCACGCGAATATTTAGACCAAAACTTTAATAATCGCTGGATAGGTCGTGGTGGAACACAGTCATGGCCAGCTAGATCCCCAGACCTAAACAGTCTGGATTATTTTCTTTGGGGACATCTTAAGACCTTGGTTTACAGTCAACCGATTCAAACTGAGGAAGAATTGCGAAACCGCGTAATAGTTTCCTGTGAATCTATAAGAAATACTCCAGGAATTCTCCAAAGAGTACGCGAGTCAATGAGAAGGAGGACTGAAGCGTGCATACTCGCAGGAGGCGGACATTTTCAGCATTTAATTTAATTTTGGAATATTTTGTTCAAAATAGTTAAGTTTTTAAAAATAAAAAATGTATTTTTATGCGTGCTTATTACTAGAACTAAATAATAGCAAAGAAAATAATAGCTACGCATGCGTAGCTATTATTTTCTTTGATAATAGTTACTATAAAATATACAAATCTAGCATAGATGCTTTGGTTACCACAAATTGTGAAATTGAGACTACAAGAAAAACTCACATAGGGATAAGCAAATTAATGCATTTTATTTCGAAAACCGTACGCTGGATGAAAAAAAGTCAAGAGACAATTTTTATGAGAAGATAGAAGGCAATTATAAAAATAATATTTATTTAAAAAAAAAACAGTGGCGTATCATTTTTTTGATTAAAAGTATTGCAGGGTATGTTAACAGGGACGCCACTGATGAAAATTAAAAAAACCTTTATCCTGAAGAAAATGTATTTTTAAGCGTACTTTGCACCTACCAAAATTTAAAAAAAAATACAAAGCGGTTTTAGAGATATTGAAGAAAAACTGATTTTTTTCTTAAATTTCAACACCCTGTATCTCAGAAATAAAGCTGTTGCGGACCTATGTTCATATAAAGAATTTTTCTTACAATCATCCAAGGATTATCACCCTTAAGGATCAGCATTCAATTATGAAACACCCTGTATGTATGTAATTAAAAGTTACATTGTATAATTGTATATAAATACAGCCTTACACAGTTTGTTAAACAATTTTTATATTAGAAATGCACTGCGCTAAACATGGCCGAGTTAAATTTTTCAACATTTTTTCAGTAAAAATTGTCCACCATTTTAAAAAGTTGACCTAGTTTAATAGTTTACACTAGTTTACAAGAAAAATGTACCTCGTGAAAATAGTTATTTGTTTTACTAGGCATAAAAGCACAAGATTTAATGCCGCGGCTGGTGTTTCATAGCCGAGCGTAGCGAGGTTATGAAACCAGCCAAGGCATTAAATCTGCTTTTCTGCCGTGTGAAACATATAATTTTTTCTTCAAATTTGTTCCAATTCCACGCAAAAGCGACTTTTCCATATTTAAATTGCGTTTCATTATCAATATCCAAATAACTAAATTATTTTATCAAAGGTAACCGGGCCCTGCGTTACTATGTTTACCGCTGATGATGTTTGTTGAATATGTTTGTTTACTGTTTACTTTGTCATTGTCAATTTTGAAAAGTTGTCATGTTAGAAATGGATTTACTGCAAAGTGAGGATGAATTGATGCAATTAACACCACCTGAGATAAGAGACCAGGCGCGAGATGTGGAATTTAAATTATTACTTGGAAGGTTGCCTAGCAACGAACTTTTTCTGCCTAGGCAGTAAAATTGGACTTTTCTGCCTAGGCATTAAAAGTACAACTTCTAAGCCTGCCAAGTGTCATTAAAAGGCCGCTTTTAATGTCATTTGGAGAAAAAAGTGTGTTTTTAACCTAATTCGAGGTCGCTGAAAACGAAAATGACAATCATTTATTTTTCCAAAGAAGCGTTTGCGAAATATTCGCAAAAAACGTGTTTTTCGGCTCTTTTTCCAGTTATGGTCCAACATCTTGAGAACGGTAGACGTAATCGACCTAAATGTACACACATTTCGAGGTACGCTTCTTCTTTCACATAAATATTAATTTTGAGTCAATTGGAAGAGTATTTTTTGAGTTACAGTTACTGAAATGAAAGTTATTAGCAAATCTTTATATGTTTTTTGAATTGCATATGAAAGATTATTTCGTCACGAAAATATATTGCCCAAGTGTGTTCAAATCGCTTGTAAAATGTGGAAGATATTACTGATTAAGTGAAGGCAGACGATTTCAGCTTTTGCCATGAACGACCAGAAGTCCGGAGAAATTAATTTCAAAGGAGTACGTTAGGCTTTACTACCTTAATTACATGAGCAAAGTTCACCTAATTACCCAATCAAAAAACATGAATAAAAATTTCCTAATAACTGAATAAAACAAACAAAAACGTGCAATTTTCAAAAAAGCTCAAAAAATGCAGGTTTTTTCAACTTTCAGTAGCTGTAACTCAAAAAATACTCTTCCAACTGATTCAAAATTAATATTTATGTGAAAAACGAATCGTACCTCGAAATGTGTGTATATTTTAGGTCGATTACGTCTTCCGTTCTCGAGATGTTGGACCATAACTGGAAAAAGAGCCGACAAACACGTTTTTTGCGAATATTTCGCAAACGCTTGTTTGGAAAAATAAATGATTGTCATTTTCGTTTTCAGCGACCTAGAATTAGGTTAAAAAACACATTCTTCACGAGGTACTTCGAATGAAGGTAAAATTTGTAAACTAGTGTTATCTACCTCATATGTATAAAATTTAGGGCAATTTTCACTATCCAAAAATTGAAAATCATTCTCCCGAAAAAGTGAAAATCACCCCTACGAAAACGTAGCCAATCAAAAGTTTATTCCTGCTCCTAGCAACTCAACAACAGTTTACACAAATGGTGTTTTTAATTATTATTGTAATATTTTGTACTATTTCCAATTAAATAGGGTTTTAACTTTTTTATCATTTTCATTCGGTAAATAATCTACTAAATCCATTTCGGAAAAGTAAAATAATCAGAAAATCATTCCCTCAGATTTGTTGCTATCAAGGCGAGATTTTATTAACAAATGTAAGGTAAGAGATTTTTTTAAAAAATTGTCCGTATTACGACCCCGCAGAGAAAATTCAAAAGACTTTTTATTAGTTTCTCATATAGTTTGTGAACCAAGAACGTTGAAAGTTGAATTTTTAGGCATTGTAACCGAGGGTGAAAAACAATTTTTAACTTCGTCCCTTCACCCTCCACTCCATTAAGTGATACCTCTGTTAGGTGATTAAATAACACTATACTAGAGCTTACAGAATAATGTATTCTGTAAACTTTGCAATAACAAAATACATTTTTAAATTACACAAAGGACGTTTTCTGCTTATAGATTATGTTTTTTTATCTAAAGCATGTTAAAACTAGGTTTATTTTCTTTTTTCTAGCCACAACAAATCAAAGAAATCGCCATTTTTCAACGGAACAGACGATCCAATTTAGCAGGTACGCATATTTTCTAGCAAAAATCTTATTAATGATAAGGACATTTATTATTTTACAATGAAACCTAGCATCGAAAGTACTCTATCTATTAGAACGTAAATCTAACAATAGTGTGCCAATCCAAGTGAATATTTTGATGTCCCCAAATTTTTTTTTTACTTATTTTTTTAAAATCTTGATTCTAAAAGATCTGTTTATTCTGCGCTGCCGGTAATTTTACAAAATTATTTCACATTCAGTTGATTCAGTAATTTGAAGAGTATGCTGGATGAACAGACGAATAAACAGAGGGACAAGGAAGTTCATTAAATGGTAAATTTGAATTCTACAATAATATTTTGAAAAGTCGTATTAGAGAAAATGTTCGCTTAATACTTCTTCAATTGTAGTTTGTAGATCTAAAGACATACGTCTACGATCTAGTTTGTAGTCCTAAAGACATACGTCATTAAGAAAAGCAAAATTGCATTTTTGTACTACGCCAAAATCCTATGGACATTTCGAATTTCTACGGGGACGCGGTTTAAAAGGAAAAGTAAAAAAATTTAATTTTGATTTTGTAATAAATTAAATGTCTTTTTTATGTGTCTACATTAAAAGGTTATCAGTTTTCGTAGTGAATAACTAAGGAACAACAATGCTAGAAAAGCAAAGTACTAGTACCTGATAAAAGCTTCTATGTAAAAAGAATAATACAACTTATACTGATTTATGTTTCTACTATGTACCGTTTATTACCAGCTCCTCAACTATACAACTTTTATTAAAATAAAACAAAGAAAATATTCAGTAAATTTATATTAAATAATGAATTTTGCGTTCTCTCGTTTATTCTAATTAAATAAATTAATCTCAATCCTTATAAGCGAAAAACATTTAAAGTAATTGTTGTTAATGATGAATTTAGAATAAAGTAATTATTATTTGTTTTAATGGTCTCGGTATTTAAGACAAGGTGCATGATTTTCGTTGTAGATATTATTACTTAAGGTTTTCAATTCGTTTCTGTTTTTTGAATTAACTTATTTTTATAGTTAACAGCAATATAATGTTTTCATATTTATCATCTCGCGATGTTAGTAACATAAGGAAGCAAAGGTTGCTTTACCCTAATTCTCCTACCCTGGATTTGTATTGTGTTGTATTATATGAGGAATTGTTCGGCTCTGGCATCACTTCGACCGAATCGGATCTTTTGTGAATACCCTACATTATTTACCCATCAATTCCCAAACTTTTCGCGAAGTTTAGGATGTTTCTGGGGGCGCACTTAAAATATATCTTTGAGCGTGAGAAACGCACCCTCAAGATATTGCAGCCTTTGACGAGTTATTACTCTGCATTCACAGAGCAAGTGCTCGGCAGTTTCATCCGCTTCGTTACAGAATCTACAGTGTTCTTTATTAGTCTTTACCATCTTTTTGAGGTGATACCTCCAAGGGCCATGTCCAGTGAGAAGGCAAGCAACCAGTCTGAGTTCATTCTTTTGAAGCTCTAGGAGCTTTTTTGTGAAATCATTCAATCAATTCAATTTGTACTAATCATTCTCTTTGCCTGTCTTTATTCTGGAGCGTTCCTCCAGTGGGCTGTTTTCTGTTATTTTTCCCATCGCCTGAGGTTTTCCATACGGGCAACTCTAGTGATGCCTCAAAAGGGCTCAGGTCCATAGAAAGTTGCCTGAGCTCCTTCTTTAGCAAGTTAGTCAGCAATTTCATTGCCTTACACACCTTTGTTGCCCGGCACATTAGAGTTATATTATTGTTTTTTGCCAGTTGGTTGACGGATTGCCGGCAGTCGCCGGCAATCGCTAGTTTGGAGTAGCAGGTACATGAACCTAGTGCTTTTATAGCTGCCTGGCTATCCGATAGAATGCAGATTTTTGCTCCTTTAAGGCACATTCTGTGGCGCATAGATCTATCGCGTGTATTTCTGCTTGAAAGATGGAAGGTGCTTTGCCCAGAGGCTTTGAAATTCTGCATTTTGGCCCAAAAATCCCCGCTTGCATCCCCTCTGTCATCTTTGATACATCTGTGTACCACACTAGTGAACCGTCCTCGAATTGCGGCACTTTTTCGCTCATCTTTGACGATCTTTTATAACCACTTGAAAAGAACGTTGAAAGTCACACACCTTTAACATTGAATCAGTTGGTTTGGTCATATTATCTAACTGAATGTCTTTTAGTATTTTGACTTAAGTTTTGTTGTTTGGGTATCTCTTAAGGTACTTGTCAGTGCTTCCCTTATACATAAATGTATTGGAAGGATGTCTAGCATTGCCTCCAGAGCTATAGATTGGCTGGCTTTTATTGCACCCGCAATACACAGACAGGCAAGCCTTTGTAATTTTGTCTGCTTCCATTGCTTTGTAATTTCCTCTGTTTTTGTCCACCACACCAGTGAGGCATTACACCAGTTATGCATGACCAATATATAATTTTGGGTTTTAATCCCCATGTTTTACCGAAAAGCCTACGGTAGGACTAGAATGCCATTAAGGCTTTAGAGACAGTCCTTTCTAGGTGTAAATTCCAATTCAGCCTTTGGTCAAGAACTGCCCCCAAATACTTGCTTTCTTTAGAGAATGCAATCACTGTCCCACTCAGGAGTGGAGGTGTCAAATTTATCTTCCCCCTTCTCGTGACCGTCTTACTCGAATTGATATTTAGCCCCTCTTGTGAACACCATGTTTTTACTAGGTTTAGGACAGATTGCATTTTGGCAGACAGCGGGCCGTCATGTTTGCCCCTGATTGTTATTACTAGGTCGCCTGCATATCCTTAAGCATGCAACCCGTTATTTGTAGCTCCATCGATCTCCAAAAACCAGAGTAGGGGTGATAAAATTCCACCTTGTGGACATCCCTTAACCGCTCTGACCATGGCAGTCGGATCTCCTATAGATGCACTGGTTTTACGTCTTTTTAGCATGGACTTAATCCATTCTATTGTAGAGGATTGAAAGCCTCTATGTACTGCAACTCATTGTATGGATTCATATGAGGTGTTGTCAAACGCACCCTCTATATCTATGAAAGCATATAGAGCTATTTCTTTGGCAGTAAACGTCTTTTCAATACCTCTTAAGAGAGATTGTAGAGCATCGATAATTTCGCAGTTTAATAAGCGAATTGGTTTAGATGCAGAGGAGCTTGAGAGATAGGGATAGGATAAACACTTCCTTGAGAACGTCAAGCTCTTCTCCGGTCTTAAAACAGTTATACAAGCCTATCGTCGCATCTAAATTTAATGACAGGGAGGCATATTATAAAAGCATTTTATGTTTAATTTTTAGGAAATCTGCTAGGTCAAAATTATATTTTTTGGGCGTATCCTGTTCTTTAAAAATTTCATAAATCATATTAGATATTATGTTTGATTGCATCAAAAAAGAACTGTAATAAAATGATTTAAAGAGGTTACTGTATCTTGATTAATTTATTCCGAATTGTTGTTACTAATTAGTATGAAAATATATTATGTTTGAAACAGGTTTTGGCGTAAAAAATATGGTTGTAAAAAAAAAATTAATATCTCTATATAAGCGACTAACTTTTGTTCTAATAAATCCTAAAATGATAGTTATACGGTGCTTTCATTAAAACCTTATAGGCTAATTTAATAACGACCAGAGAAAATTTGGTCTATCTTTGGTCTCTGATGGACTGTGTTAATAAACTGACACTAGGACTGTGAATCAGTTGAATTTGTCGTTGGGTTTACGTTTCTTTTAATATCATTTAAATTAAACACTAAATTGAAACGGTTTTGTTTCTATTGTTTATATTTTATTTTCCAAAATCAAAGCGTCAAGCTTTGTTCTCGTTTCTAGATGAAAAAGAAAGGCAGTAAAATACGTTAAAATCCATTGCGGCATGTCGCAGTTGCCGTCGAGCATGTGTTACCATATAGTGATTTTGGAATCTCTGTGTAGTCCACGTGTGGTGGTATAAACCAAACTTGTTTATACCACTTATTTGGACTTTTCTTTGCGTTTAGGTGTTTTGAACTATTTTAATAGATCACGTGACTTCCTACTGTCATAAGCATGACCTGTTATTCGTCCACAATCGTCGAGATAACATTATGCGCTTGTCTAGTCAGTTTGGGTTCTCAATAAATATGTTAATATATAACAAGCAGTTCTGCGTTAGACGTCATCTTACGAAAAACAACTGGACGTTCTAGGCAATGTGGCGCAGTAAATTAAGGATACGGCAATACCGCCATGTGCCATTTCTACCTCTTTTATAGTGACAGGGAATATTTATATTTTGCGTAAGTTTGTAGCATTTTTTAATTTTTGAATTTAATTTTATTTTGAAACTTTTTTTGGAGTGCTTAAATATAATGATGAACTAGAACAGAAATAATTAGGAATCCCAAAAATAATTGTGGGATAATAACCTGAGCATGTAGTAGTTTTTTGCCCTCGTCTCAATCGTTGTTTGACTGATTTTGACTTTTAAAAGCGTTTTAAAATTTGAAGGGATAAAATTCTAATGCCACTTGTCAAACAATCGGTAATTTTTTTGCATGACAGCCCCTTTTAGCGTCTTGTGCCAACCTTCCAAATTGACATTTATACAATGGGAAAAGCTTCACTAGTCAAATTTTAATAGGGAACGCTAACAGCGTGAAAAAATAATTATATTTTTTCCCGTCTATTATTATCAAAGTCATCTACCTACAGGTTCAGCGCCGAATAGCCGCATTCTTGTAAAGTCACATAATGTATTAAAACGGTTTTAAAACCCAAGGGCGCATAAAAATAATTTAATTATATTACAAATGTAATTAAATTTTAAGAACTTTCTTTAGAAATGTCGCGGTTACCTTTAGTAACTTTAATTAATAAATATGTTAACAAATCTGAGCAAGTCTGAGCAAACCAAGCAGAACCCGACATCATCGACCAATCAAGATCATCGATCTTGTCAAGAAAATTTATTTTTCTTTGATACAAAAAAGATATTTTAAGTTTTGTTGCAACATCTCTTTTATCTAAAAGGAGACAAAGATAAGAATTTCTTAGAGTACCGATCATTCTTAATTATGATCTGGAAAACAGTATACAAGTTGTGTTAATTTAATTAAATTTAGTTATATACAAAATCAAGAAGGTAATAAATAATCTGCTTGTCATTATATTTACTGAATGAAATTGCTTACTTACTAAAAACAAGAAATCAATTTTTCTAATAGGCTTGCTATCCCGTTGTATTAAATGACTAGGCGAATGGCGTTTTAAATGCAAAAAACTATCTTCAATAATAAGCCGGATTCTAAGAAGAAACGTCAGAAGTACTAAGCAGAACGGTGTAAAAGCAACTTTTCATCATTTTAGATTTTACCTTTTTGTTGGATGAATGTACACTTCAGTGTTAGATTAGCTACTGGAATTTTCTTATGAAGTTTAATCAGCTCTTTGAATATCTCGTTTAGGTGTTTTTGGTCGGACCATAAATGTGTTAATATCAAATTATCATGCATAAAAATCTCCCTTTCTATACACACACTGTACTATTCTTAAATTCACACAAATTTAAGTTCGTTACTGTGTTCTGTTCCTTTCTAGGTACTCATTATGAGAAGGCAAAACATTATTGGTATTGGAATTGGAGGGTACAACAGGTTGAGGTTTATACATCCTCTGCACGGCAGATAGTAACGCTTTTTGTGATTTGCACTGGGCCTACTTTGTTACCTTTATCAGATTGAGTAATCCTTTTACTATAGCTATATCATGGAGGTCTCCCTTTCGGTGTCAAGCTCCCTCAGGTGGTTTGTTAATCTCCAATGAGTTAATGTCTCCTCTTCATTACAAATGCTTCCCTATTGACTATAATAAATAATAGTTTAACATATCTTGCGGATATACAAGTACGCTATATACCTAAGTAGAGTGTTAATTTTTTACTATAGAATTTCATTCATTGCGTGTACAAATAACATGGGTAACATTCTTTGTTAAAAAAGCAAGATGATATATTATAACGACAAAGGTTAGTTTTGATATTACCGCTTGCTTATATCAGGTAAGCTGCATTATGCTGCAGATATTCCACAATTTATTTATGTCTTGAGATACCAGCTTAAGCAAAATTAAATTTTGCGAGTCTAAATCATACATCCACATATTCTTATGCTAATGTTCCCAGTATACGCATCTCAGCACAATATTTTAATGCCTTATAAGCCAGCATAAGCACTGCAATAACTGAAATTAAAAAGCTGTTCAACATGACCGTTACACAACTTTGGTCCATTTACTGTTCCGTATATCGTTTATCACAGATATGGGCAGTGAAGAAAGAAATGGAAAATGGAATATGGGGCATTTGGAAACTACGACCCATCATTGGTGAAGTCGTTAGAGGTTTTCTTTTATTATTTTTGAAACGAACCACCAGTTGGAAGGAGCATAGCTCAGCACAGGCGCTGACAAACCTTAATACGGAACTGGTGATAGGTACAAAAACTCTTTTTAATTTACAAAATATTGTCCTGTTTTTATTGTCCAGGCAACTATACCTCAATATCTTTAGAACAGAGTCAAAGGGGTTTTCTTATAGAAATCGGGTCATAGATTTAGGGAGATATAGAGATTATACAGATTTGAAAAGGAAAAGCATTTGCGAGCTCGAAACTTTATTGAAGGTTGCCATCGGCGACTCAAATTAAGAACGTGGCGTCCTCTTCAGCAGATTTGCTAACTACTATAACGGAGACGGGTTTCGTCTCCGTTAAAAGGATCGCCCTCCTACCGTGGATGGACCCCTCTTTTTGACGAAAAACCCCTTCAGAAGCTTTTTCCACTAATAATAAAACAAAAAATGTAAGCCTAACTCATTTAAATTAAAAATTATAAGATAAATAAAAATAAATTACATGGATCCAAGAGATTACTACCGAATGGGGCCGATGCCGATGGCGTAAATAACATAATACAATTCCTTACCCAGGGCCAACACCAGCCCCTGCCACAGCCTGGTTGCTTCCCTCTGGCAATTGTATAGAAATGTACATATTGTCATGTAACTGTAAATATATCTAAGGAAGTATTATAAATATTAATGAGAAAGAAATAAGTGATGTTTGAAAACTTCAGAAGCGGAGTTGACGTCATTTTTTATATTTTTCTCCGAAACCGTCATTACTACGAAAAACCTTAAAGAATAGTTATTTGTTTTACTAGGCATAAAAGCACAAGATTTAATGCCGCGGCTGGTGTTTCATAGCCGAGCGTAGCGAGGCTATGAAACCAGCCAAGGCATTAAATCTGCTTTTCTGCCGTGTGAAACATATAATTTTTTCTTCAAATTTGTTCCAATTCCACGCAAAATCGACTTTTCCATATTTAAATTGCGTTTCATTATCAATATACAAATAACTAAATTATTTTATCAAAGATAACCGGGCCCTGCGTTACTATGTTTACCGCTGATGATGTTTATTATCATCAGCATCATTTTGAGTTTTCTTAATGTCATTGTCAATTTTAATAACCAGTTTGATTTAAATTATTACTTGGAAGGTTGCCTAGCAACGAACTTTTTCTGCCTAGGCAGTAAAATTGGACTGTTTCTGCCTAGGCATTAAAAGTACAACTTCTAAGCCTGCCAAGTGTCATTAAAAGGCCGCTTTTAATGTCATTTGGAGAAAAATAGAATTTTTCTCCAAATGACATTAAAAGCGGCCTTTTAATGACACTTGGCAGGCTTAGAAGTTGTACTTTTAATGCCTAGGCAGAAAAAGTCCAATTTTACTGCCTAGGCAGAAAAAGTTCGTTGCTAGGCAACCTTCCAAGTAATAATTTAAATCAAACTGGTTATTAAAATTGACAATGACAAAGTAAACAGTAAACAAACATATTCAACAAACATCATCAGCGGTAAACATAGTAACGCAGGGCCCGGTTACCTTTGATAAAATAATTTAGTTATTTGGATATTGATAATGAAACGCAATTTAAATATGGAAAAGTCGATTTTGCGTGGAATTGGAACAAATTTGAAGAAAAAATTATATGTTTCACACGGCAGAAAAGCAGATTTAATGCCTTGGCTGGTTTCATAGCCTCGCTACGCTCGGCTATGAAACACCAGCCGCGGCATTAAATCTTGTGCTTTTATGCCTAGTAAAACAAATAACTATTTTTTATGAAATTCTAAGTACAAAATGTTCCATGATTTCAAAGATTGTAGAGCAGACTTTTCTCTACAGAATCCATATATTACAGATTTTTCTTCATTTTTTGTTATATAAATTTTCCGATACTTCAGTAAACCCGTAATATGAGCTCGTTTTCACACCCCACCCATGAGGTAGACCTAATCCACGTCTATTCCGACTCTCGGTCCGACTGCATGAAGACTGAAAATAAATGGCACGATGTCATTTTTATCTCATCTTATCACGGTCAGATCTAAATAAAAATAAGATAATACGCATATAAACAAATTATTTTACCGTTTAATATTAACCAAGTTATATCGATCAGAATTGATTATAAGTTAGACGGATGTTTTTACGAACGAGTGGCTATAGCTCAATCATGGAACATGTGATATTAGGCCTATACGCGGAAAGACACATTTGTCTTATTGTGACTGTAAATAATCTACAAATGCTACGGTTTTGCAATGATTTATGAAATTGCGCGGTAAAATGAGAGAAGAAACGTTTACAAAGACAAATGGCTTGTTTAGGAAACGGTGTTTTCAGAATCTATCATCGGATTGAAATAGAACAATTTTCTTTTCCGGATAATTGGTTGTGGTTTATTTTTTCCCTTAGCAACCGGGCAGTTTTATCCTAGTTTTTTTCGCAGTTTTCTTACATTACCAGAGGTAAAATCTCAGCGAGTTGACCAGAAGGTCGAGGGTTCGATCCTGTGTTGGGTTAAGCTTTTTTTACATTTTTGATATTTAATAAACTAGATCGGCTCTAAAAGGTGTATTGGCAAGAAGTTGTTCCTCGATAAAATATTTTTAAAATTTTTGGCAATCACATATCTACTACAGCTTGCAGCCTGCACGTGCGTAGACAAAGATCGTATTACTATGTCTAGTCGCCAGTATTGTATTTATTAAAGAAAACGGAGTTTCGGCAGCGTTCCTAATTTTACGAATAATCATGCTGTTAGCTCAAAATTTAGACCATTTATTCTGGGCTTTTAGTACAAGTTATGAGAGTATGAGAGAGAGAGAGAGAGTATTAAAACACACAGAAAAAAGCCATAAACATCTAGAGTAGTAATGTTCAATATACTGCAGTACCTATTTTATGATTTTTGCGGTGTTTATTTGTAGATAAACAATTTCTAGGCACATTATTAAAAAATCTTTCTTAATTAAAAAAGTGTATTTTGCTTGTTGCGTTGATATCACTAGTTGCCAACAAAATTTTGACCCACCTGTAAAAAATCTCAAGGGCCGCGCCTGGGAGTTAACCTAGAATATTGTTCAGCACCATCTTCAACACTAAGCATTTTTAAAATTCTAACTTAAGGAAAGCCAGGACTCCGTTCTTACTTTATTAGTCTAGAATCTAGAACAAGAAGTGCGTCACAGACACATCCGCTTCTGGTTGAATCGGAGATAATAAATTTAAGTTTATCGGTGGATTCCTATCAAATATGTACCTTATCTAGCCGTTTTTTAAACATCACATAATATTTACTGTTTTTTTAGTCCTAATATAATCAAAAACTCATGTTTCAAAAGAATTTGCCTTGTATATTTTTGCATCCAGGACATTGATTTATTCAAGGTATTTAAGTTCAGACAACATATCTAAAGCATAATGTTATTTTAAACTTTTCAGTTAATTTTCGCAGTCGGTTCTTTTATTCTCTAATCTCCAGAGATAAAATTAGATCACAAATTCCTAATAAAAATTCTTTTAGGCGATACTATGTAGCCGTTAATAGGATACATAATTTTATTTTTGATTTTACTGTTTTAGCATCAGTTAATGGGGAATCAATTTTATTTTTATTGATTTTCTAACCATATTTATTAATGGCTTCGGAGATAATAAAAACTTATCTTTTATTAAAATAACCCAATTAAAACGATTATCTTATTAAATTGGATGGATTATCATTAGGGAAAGAGGACAAAGCATAGGCTAGAATATCAAATTTTATACATGCTTATTATAAATTAATCATTCGAAGAACTTTAACAATTAAGAGAAATCCGCTGTTTAACTTACACCCTCATTCGTTAAGTATAAACAAAATTGCTGTAGTTTGGTACAAATTTTTTGGATAATCCTCTAGAGGCATGGGCGCCCGCAGGGGAGGGCCAGGGGGGGCTTGGCCCCCCCCCCTGAGATTGTGATGGTCATACTTCGTACTTTTTGTTGGACGAATTGTCAGATATCTGTTATTTTTATAATAAGTAACATTTCTTTTTATGATAAATGTTGTTTACTTTCCTCTTTGCACATCTTTATAAAGCCACGTACAAAAAATTCAATTAGCTAGGATTAGGAATATTATTTAAACCCAGTCTTAACTCAATGCAACCGGCAAGGTTATTATGAATTTTCTGCAGCCTGCATGTATATTTAATGAAGAAGTTTTTACCATGTTTTTTAGTATTCCGGGCTAAAATTGGCAAAACGGAATCACTTCGGTGTCCGTCCGTCCGTCTGTCACAGGCGATTTTCTCTGAAAGCACTCGACGTAAAGATTTGAAATTTAGCACAGACATAGAGTGTGGTGGCCCTATTATAGACGTGAAGTATAAAAAGTTGAATTTTGATTCTGGGGGTAAATTGGGAAATGGAAAAAAAAATTCAAGGGCATAGTGTAGAGTGTCAAATGAAAGCTAACTGAAGCACGAATTCAACAATATATGTGATGTATATTTCTATGCATTTTTTAAAAAAAAATTTCGGGAAAAATGCTTAAAAATTGCTGTCCCCCACCATCATCACCAAAAGAATCGCTCAGAAAAATCTGATTTAAATCATGAACATTGAGAGTTAGATGTAGATTGAGCCAAAATTATCCGAATTGAAAAATTCTTGCGCGATCAATTGTTATAAACAATTTAATTGTTTATTTCCTTATAACTGTTGAGCCATTGGTTTTAGAGAAAAAGTTTTTCGACAAAAACTATTTCTCACGATCTAAGGAACAACTTTTGTCCTAACACGTTTTTCAAAATTTTTAATTTGGCTCAGTCGATACTCTCCCACTCAGTTACGCACATACGTGATGTGATACGGGGTTGGTGCTGTCGGCGGAGGGTAGGGCGGCAGATGGACGGAGATCGGGCGGCCGAGATTTGCTCAGGTTAAGTGAGGGACTGATGCGGCACGTAATAATACGTTTGCAACAATAGCTTGCACTTGACTGAATTTTTTCTGTTTTTAATTATTAGTGAATTTGTATAAATCACTACAAATGAAATCTTTAAAAATATATCAATTTTTTTATTTTGCCCCCCCCCCCCTGAGAAAAAAGTCTGCGGGCGCCCATGTCTAGAGGTCCAGAACCTTTGCAGTATTCCATGGTGAACTTAAAGCAGTAACAAAGTTACCTGAAATTGATTTTCAAAGTGGTTTTGATAACTATAATAGGTATAGGTAATATATAATATTTCGAGTTTTTAAGTAATTTCGCTTCGAATCTACAATACTTCTTTGTATTATGTTGATACAGAATGAGCTTTCAATCAATTTGTATTCGTCTTTGAACTGAACTTTTTAAAATATCACTTGCCGCCCACCTTACTGCATGAGACCATAACAGGTCAGGACAGCTGTAAAATTCAATGGACCATTTATATACCCGCAACATTTAAGTTTGCTACAAATTTACATAGAATTATTATTTATTGAAGATAAATTTTGAGGCTGTCTTTTAGCAATAAGCATAAATGTCTAGCTATAAACTATTAGGCAGATCTAGCAATATAGTATATAGAAGCTTCGCACTTGCATTTAGAACAGAAAATAACAGTACATCTTATCTAATTTACGGATCTACAAAAATTTCTCGAGAAACGAATTTTCGAAAGTAGATTTTTTCGTAATATAGGGGCAATATTTTATGCGTCTCACTTGTTTTGAGATTTTCCTAAGAACTATGACAAAAAACTAGATTTTTACTTCTTTTGAATTTTTTGCAAAGAAGCAAAATTTGCTGCCCAAAATGATATAGGCGGTCAAATTTGGAGGATATTCATAATCATATTTATTCACAAATTAAACAGATGTAGATGCCTAGTACGCTTTTGTGTACACGGTTGCCTAGCAGTGAAAATATATGAAATCTTCAGTGTCTTTCGACTTCTTTTTAAAGAATTTTATTCATAAATTTTGGAAATAGTGCGTCAATGTCAAGTGTGTGGCAATTGGTCTCTGTTTATTCGGAGCTGTCTTTTCACAGGTTTGCTCTGTCTAATATTGGCTGGTTGGAATAACGCCCCTCTACATTTAAGACGATTTTAAATTCAGATATAACTGATCCAGTATGAAGACGCCAAAGGAGTGTTGGCATGCCATTAAGTTGAAAATTGATAGGAGCAGTGTTGGACTATAAAATAAAAAAAGAGCATCCGGTATGTGTTTTTATCGGAGAGTATGAATGCAGTAATTCAGAGTATGTATTAAAAAACGGATCCATAATTCAAAACCTTATATTTAAATGTCAACGCCCCAATCAAAATTTCTTTCCACGAAATCTCTTAAAAATGAAATTCTTTTATGTCTCGTTGCGAAGTTCAAATTAAAAAAAACTTTTATGCTCTTTTAAAAAGGCTTGTATTTGAAAAATTAGGTTAATTTTATAGCCCAATTAGATAAATCAGATAGTATAACATCGGGTTTTATATCAATTCGTTGAACAATTTTTTATTATAACGTTATCGCCAATGGGGCAATGAAATGTTAGAATAAAGATGTTTTAAAATCCAATATGACACATGGTTACAATTTTAAGATATGATAAGAGTTAAAAAAAATACGCGAACAGGTGCTAAAGCACCCAATCAAAACAATTAACAAAATACAGTTTCTTGTGATATAAATATTTACCAATTCTAAAGATTAATATATAGGGTGAGTTTTTCAAAGTGTTATAAGGCGATATTAAAAGAGATTTTTTTTGTTTTCATTACGTTGGCTCTACAAGCAAGTTTATTGGCCCCGGGACCTACAGTTTAACGTGGGCTTCGAACCACGGTCCTCAGTAACACGACAACCAGAGCGCTACCCTATGCTGCCTTTTTGTTTCCTACCGGGTGGGGAGTGTGAAACGGCGCCTTCATCCTACGATATATCCCTTAGACGAGGAAAGATCCGATCTCATCCGGCCTTTAACCGGCGCGGCGCCGGCGTGAATAGGACGGTTTTGACATCGAATCATTTTATATTCCTCCCTAGGCTTTTCCACCTATGGCACGGTATGGTGATACTTTTGGTAACGTTAAATGTGACCATAACTTTTTATGGTTCCTGTTGGATTTGAACCCACGACGATGATCGAAACTCGGTTTATAAGGCTGAGGCCTTAACCAAGCGAGCTACCGCTGACCGCTAAAAGAGAGATGGGGTGACATATTTAAACATATTTTTGACATTTACCCCTCTCTCTACGTTGAGGGGTGGGGTAACTTGTAAAAAACTACATATAACTAAAAAAAAATTATTTGCTCTTTAAAATTTTTAATTTTTCTATTTGGAGAATATGTCTTTATGCGTCCGCCATTTTGTTTATTTTTCAATTTAATATATCCTACGTCTCTCGCGGGACTGAGACGAACTTTTGATACGCCATTTAATAGGTATTTCAAATTTTTAATTTTTCTTTTTGGAGAATATGTCTTTATGCGTCCGCCATTTTGTTTATTTTTCAATTTAATATATCCTACGTCTCTCGCGGGACTGAGACGAACTTTTGATACGCCATTTAATAGGTATTTCAAATTTTTAATTTTTCTTTTTGGAGAATATGTCTTTATGCGTCCGCCATTTTGTTTATTTTTCAATTTAATATATCCTACGTCTCTCGCGGGACTGAGACGAACTTTTGATACGCCATTTAATAGGTATTTCAAATTTTTAATTTTTCTTTTTGGAGAATATATGTTTATGCGTCCGCCATTTTGTTTATTTTTCAATTTAATATATCCTACATCTCTCGCGGGACTGAGACGAACTTTTGATACGCCATTTAATAGGTATTTCAAATTTTTAATTTTTCTTTTTGGAGAATATGTCTTTATGCGTCCGCCATTTTGTTTATTTTTAATTCTATATAGCCTATGCCGCTCACGGGACTGAGACGAATCTTTTAACATTTTACGTAGGAGATTCTTTAAACGATATTTAAAAATTTTAATTTTTCTATTTGGACAATCCTGCCTGCGACATTTTGTTTATTTTTGAATTTTATATATCCTGTGTCACTCGCGCGACTGACATGAATTTTTTGACACACCATTTAATGGGCCTTTAAAAATTTTAATTTTTCAGTTCATTTAAGCAGTGAATGTCGGATTTTATGCATTTTCTTCGACGTAGATAATAATCAATTATTTAAGTTTGCTTTATTGTCTTTTCTTTAACAAACAAGTTTATTGTCTGTTAGATCATAAACTGTTATAACACTGTATTAAAAATAATAATAAAACAACCCATGGTGTAGCTTGGGTGTTAACTTGTTATGAATTGCTAGTATTAGTTTTGCTAAGCTAAAATTAATTGTTCTTAACAATAAGACATTAGCAATAATGGCTTTTACTTGTAGAAATCGTGATAGTGCTTTAGGTTGAATAATGGTAAGCTAATAAACGATTATTACGATATGACAGAGCCGCATTTTTTGTATATAAATGCCACCTGCTCTAAAATATACTATAACTAATAACTCATAAGTTTTTGACTTATTAGCAATGATAGGACAAGAACTTGTCAAAATCTAACTGAGTAACTAGAAGATCTTAATTTATACCAGTACTGAAAAAAGACGGGAAATACACATATCCTGTTTTATATATAAATTAATTTTAACTCCGAAACCAAGATATTTATTTGAAAAAATTGAATTCAGGAATAATATTCATAATGTTAATACTAGAAATCAGGCCATGTATTTATTGCCAGTGGTGCGCAGTTACTAAAAAGGGTTTTTTTGCGGGACGATATCTACCATATTTTATCATGAAGCGCCATTTATGAATATTTTTATTCAGTCTGAATTCATACCAGCATTTACGGGTTTCAATATATGCAGTGAATTTCATTATAACACCCTGTATATATATATATATATATATATATATATATATATATATATATATATATATATATATATATATATATATATATATAAAATATCTATGGTGACATGATCTGTGTCTAGGACCTAAATATTCTTTCCACTTATTATTTTCCTAAAATAATTTATAAAATATCCTAAAACTTATTACGCTACAAAATACCTATAGAATATGAATCTACGGTTAATATTGTCAACAAAAATAACGCAAAATATTGTACTAAAATGAAATTGAGTTGACCAACGTGAGAATAACCTTAAAAAGATCTTTTTCAGCTAAACTAAAACCAATCATGTTCACATTTTGAGGATGTAACATTTGATGTGATCAGAACAATTTTCAATGCAAAATGTTAATTTTTTGTTTAAAACATGTGACCTTTTTGACAGCACCACGCCACTTCAGTTGTTCTACTCTGGAGTCATAATTTTTGTCTCTAACAAAAAAAAAATCAATTTTTGGACCCGGTAAATCGGCTCCCCCTGAAACCTTTTTTCAACGAATCTCGTTACAAATATTTACTTTTTTGTAGTAAAAGAACATCTAAGAAAATCCAAAACAAAAAATTAAGATTTACACGATACTTATAAACTGGTAAATTTTTAACACGTGTACCAGTGCACTACCTAAACTAATATCCACTTCTCATCCTTGCCAATTTATGTTCAGTAAAACACAATTTGCTTTGAGATCTTATCGTATTTAACGGCCATCTCTTAATCTCGATTAAATAATATATTAATTAAGAACTAAATCCAATTTATGCAACGGTAATTTAAATACTTGTCTCAAGTACTAAAAAGCGTATGGGCCGTTCTCTTGAAGATTCAGTATAGAATTTGCGAGTTGGAAATAAGTTCTTAGGGCGTACATGAAACAATCATACAGACCCAAGCAACCCTGGAGTTAAAACTTCCTAGAGGAGATCAACAGATCTATATGTTAATAAACGTGTAAAGTAATGTCCATTAATAAACGGCTGTTTTAATAAAATTACCCAATATGGACCTAATAAAATGTTTCAGAATTATGAAAATGTTGCAGATCGAGTAAATTATCGAAAAATTATATTTTAAAAGCATTTTCTTAAATAAAATTATTACCCTCCGAACTGGACGATTGAAAAATTAATAAAGTATGACATCAGCGAATAGAGCTTTTTTTGAGAATGTCCTACAAAGAATTGCAGAATAAAGTAAGAAAAGTAATTCGAGCTAATAAATGAATATTCTCACGGTCTCATATGGAATGTGCGCTGCTAAAGAAAAGATGCGATAGTGGACAGTTCTTAAAAGGTGTTATTTATTAGAGTCATTTCCTAATGCTTGAACAGTTGCTGGAATGTTATGGTGAAGAGCATTCAGACCGCCTTTGTTTACTTACAAGTGTAATTTATGTTTTTTCCGTTTTATATTTTTTCGATATCAAACCCTTTCCTGTTTATAAAAAAAATATATTCGAGTGGAGAATTTAAGGTTTTCCCGCAATACGATTTTTAAAAAGAAATTATAATGCACTTATTTCGAGAATATGTTTTTTCGAAAGTATAGCCATTGGCAATTCAAACTCTTAGATCTGAATGAAAACGCAATGCATATCTGAATGTTTGAGGTATTAATGGCTGTAGGTACGTACATTTATTCGAAAATACATTTTTTCAAAGATCACCTTTTTAGCAGCATATTGTTTCGAAAGATATATTTTTTTGAAAGTTCATTGTTCAATACCGCAACTATGGTCTACTGGCCAAGTTTAATATGTTCAAAATATATTCTTAAATACGTCTTTTCGAAAAATTGTATTGGCGAAAAATGAGTTTCAAAAATTATTTCCTCTTTCCTTGTCCTACACACGCATAATGTTTGAAATAAAACAAAATTATAGTTATCAATGAATGGTGTCATCTCCTCTTACTGCAGGTGAATGATCTACCCTGAAAAGTCATTTATTTTTTTTTATAGCAAATAACAGAGTACCAACAATGTTAACAAAAACAAATAGTATAGACAATTGGCTGATGGTGATGACTATTCCTTAGATCAGTGGTTCTGAACCGGTGCGGTGGTCTGCCGACCACAGATGGTCCGCGAGATCTAAAATATAGTCCGCGAAACATTTATTCATTTTACTGGCGATTCAATCGCTTATCAATCGAATAGTATCCAAAAGCTGATCATTTTGATATTAATGTTGGAAGGTTACTGAAGAAGTCCAGGAAGAACTTATTGAATTACAAAATGATTGAAACTGTGAGGACGCGTTTTAATCTGTTTCCCTTGAGGAGTTTTGATGTAAAAAAGCAATTTCATATACTGAAATTCGAAAAATTGATAGTGACAGAAATAATGACACCATAGAGCTCTTAAAATGATAATCTTCTGAATATGATCATTATACACGTTGAAACTTTAAATAATTGACTGAAAATGGCTTGCAGGATGTGAATCTATACTAAATATATATATAATTTTAATACTAAATATCTTAAAGAGGAAAAACAATGTCAAAATTAAATTAAGTTGGCCACCATGGACCCGATTGGAAAATGCCACCTCAAGATTAACACAGTTTATTATTCTTGAACCTTGTGGTCCCTGCTAGGAACAAAAAGAATCATAGTGCTCCCTGGTCCAAAAAAGGTTGATAACCACTGCCTTAGACTCATTTGACATATCTAGAGTCAGTTATTTTACTTTCCTATAACTCATCAATCTGCTACGTAAAATATCGACTCCCAATACATAGAACAGAGCCTAGGTCAATTTATAACTATATTTTTAAAACTTTCTTTCCATTTCCTACACTATTTTAAATATTCAAGTTACTAAATCGGAATGCTAGAAATAATCCTCGCAAATACCAAACTGACCTTTAACTATTTACGACATCGTGCGCCAAGCGCCCATCGGTCAAACAGTTGCAAATCGCCGCCACTAAGGCCACCTAAGGCCATTTAAATGGACAAAATAAATCCCGTTCCGCATTTTTAGTTTCTTGGTCGTTCCTTCTCTACTTCTTATTTTTTGTATTTTTTGCCGTCCGATTCATTTAGTCTTGATGTAGGTATCTTTCTGCCGCTTCGTTCAGGGTGAATGGATTTTGATGCGTAAATGATTGATCTTGAGATTGTAAACGGATATCGTGTTTGTTTAAGATAGAAGCAAATATGTCTGCACGCTGAAAAAAGTGGATGTTTTCACCGTAAGAATACATTAATCTCAGAAATAACACACGAACACACCCATTGATACCTTATTTTTACAGACAAAAATTATCTTAGGAAACTCTTACAGCTTTTTTTTAGAAAGATATCATAATAAATTTTGTACTTTTTCAAGGAGTCTGTCAAATTTTAAAAATTGTGTGATCGTAATTTAATGCAAAAGAAATATTATATTATTTACACACGATTTTTAACCAGCTGTGCCAAAAAAAGGTGTTAATGTTAAGATTTATGAAAATATATACGATAAAACTCATTGGACGAGATTCACTACTGCTTAGACCAATCCAATTTCAGAAATAGGAATTTAAATAATTGACAAGTGACATTTTAAATACCTATTACTCAATCAGTTTTAAAAGGTTTAAATTTTTTTGGTGAATTATATTTTAGCGTATATTTTTAATCAACAAAGTCTATAATTTTAGAATTATTAAAGTTTTCCATCAGTATTTAGTATTTTTTTAAGTTTAAATCTTCCAGTTGATCAATCGATTTTTAGAAAGTTTTTATCGTTTAATTTTTAAGAGGTTTGGTCAGGTTTGTTAGAAATTCTATCGTTTTAAAAATTATGCAAAAAGTCTCTATTCTCTTAAAAACCTTATTACTCAGTAACAGAAATAATGCGATTAAGCTTAACCGTGATTATGTTGTTACTAAAGCACAAAACGATGATTTTACCAGAATAATCCATACAATTATCTGCAAAATCCTTCGCATATACATTGAATTCTACTAAATTCTCTTCTATTCTATTCACGTAGCTCTGTGTAAAGATTTCCCGTAACTTTATAAAGCACAATACAATCGTATACAGTTCAATCGACATAGAATTTTAAAAATTACTAATAACATCTTGCTCTCTCTAAAGATTGCTACAGTTTATTTACAATATGGCCAACCTGGGGCATTGAGATAATAGCTTTTAGGAATGCTAGGTGTACGTCCATGGCTATATTTTGATTCAGTTAGTTATACATACTGGTGCACCGTATAGTAATAATTATTATTAGATGTGTTTGTGCAATTAACTTCATAAGTTTTTCCTATGGATACACCTAACAGGTAAGTCTTTGAGAAAACTAACGTAAGCCAAGTATTGTGGGCTATATATTTACTTAATATACATATTTATGACATACGAAAGTTTGAATGAAGTTTGTTAGACCCGAAAAAACTTGATCACGCTTTATCCGTTAAAGTTGCTAAATGTACATGACTGTTGGCATTTTGGCTTGTCACTGATATCCATATTGCGTGCTACTTAGCGCTACTATTTATAAACAAAAAGGTTTCAGTTTTTTATGACGGCATCCCACACCAGGACCTATATAGAGCGTGGAAGGGCCAAACCAGTTCCGTTAGAAAAATTGAAGATACTTTTAAAGGGTATCACAGAAAACAGTGATTTTAAAGACTATGAAGAAGAATTTCAGTGTCCGTTTTGAATTTATTTTTTTTATAAATTTTATAACCCTCAATTTTGTGTTTGATTAATTTTACTTTTGTTATAGACCATAAAAGGTGGCTTTCTGTGCTAAATTTACATATTTTAAATCTACATAATTTCGATCTCTCAGATTCGCTCAGAGAACCACTGTGCGACGCTTCGTTTTTGCGATATTAGGTACCAAAAAGGGGTCTGCAAATGGCATTTTTCGACCTAAAGAAATTTTAAAAAATTACTTGCCATTTTCCTGTCCTCACTAGTTCCAATAGGGTTCTGAAACTCCGGCTTCTCTATAACCTCCGAAAATTTAAATCGATTTAATTCACTTTTGCGACCTGTACCCGATTTCAATGGAAATCGCGGAAATTTCGACTTTTACCGAAGCTAGTTGCACTATTCCTCTATTATCCCAGAAAATTCGATTGCTCCCCCTCTGCCTGTTTTCGAGAAAAACAAGCCTGTTCGACGTTGGGTTAAGCTTTACGCTATTTTTGCGGATCTCCTGACGTCACTCTTCACTGCCTGACATCACTTTCCACTGAAGGCAAATGGCTGCTTTTTAAATTATAATAAACTATACCGAAAAGTAAAAAAGTTTTCTAGCTAAATTATTCCAGTAATTTTCTTTAAAATATTTGTTCTTGGGTTTGTAATGACTTCCTTAACGATTTATGCAATAAAATAAAAGACATGCATATTCCTTATTGTATAAAAATAGCATCTCTTTGCATTACTTACACATACGAGTATACAGGGAATGTCACCGAGATGCGTAACAGGATTTGTTGCAAATACGGATGGTAACAGTAAATAACGTATATATAATGGAATAAACGCTAACAAAGCCACGGGTACCCTCTAGTATTAGATACATTTTTTATAATTTAGGATATGCCCCGTTTTTACATAATTTTTACTAAGATTGTCATTAAGTCAAAGTCAGTCACTAAAATAATCATATAAATAATCTAATTAGTTCAAGTTGATTCCACGTCTAAAGGTATATTATATACTGTTAAACTAGTTCTAGGTTAATAAAGATTATAAGCCTTATTATTAGTGAAGAAGTTGTTATAAAAATTAACAGCTGAAAAAGGTAAATTCTAAGTAGGCGTATATTAATTATTAGAAGTATTTGAAATATCTTACATATTTTGTTATTGATTTCTCACATATAATGCAATTTGATCAGTTATTTAGTTATTATTTCCGCAGTGCAATTAGTGCATTTCAGAAAAAAATCAATTACATTAAAAAGTTAATAATTAATTATAATGTGTAAGTGAATTTGCATTAATAAGTAATTTAATAAGAGTTGTAATGCAGATAATAGCAATGGTAAAAAATCTTTTTTTGTGCTGCACCGTTGAAACTTTATCCCCAAGAATCGCTAAATACTGGTTCAAATGTAGATCTTCTACAATATTTTCTACAATAATAGAACTAAATTTATTTTAGCAGCTGGTTCAAAGGTAAAAAAAAATATCTGGGAACCAATGAAATTGCAGAAATAATAGAATAACTCAAGATTTTAATGACGACTTACATATTATCTAGACAAAACAAAAACTTTTCAAAACCTAACTGATTAAATGGATCTAAATTTAACCAGTACGGTGCCATTCCAAGAAACTAACTGAATATACAGAAAACGTACTCCTTGCATATTTTCTTCAAAAATCGGGGACACTGCGAGGCTCGACCTTATGGTCCTAGTAATCAATTTTCAAAGCGATGCTTCAGGTTAAAAAAACAATAATATAAACATTGGTCAATTTTCCAAACTAATATCATTGATGTTTTGAAAAGACACGGGTTGAAAGTCTTCGGCAGTGTCTAAAGTTCGGTGAAGAACAAGAAGGACGTGGCCCAACTATTGTCTTCTAAATTTTCACAAGTTGTTTGGAAAACCGAGTTTTTAATGTGTGGCCATAAAAAAATCGCACGGCATGAGATCGCAGGACCGTGGTGGCCACCTGACTGGCAAATAACGACTAACGATTTCAAAAATTCTTCCAAATTCTTCCAAAAGATTTTAATTATCAAGAGTTACGTGGATTGGTGCGCCGTCCTGCTGGAAGTAGCGTTGCCGCATCTCTTCATCGTCTAATGCGTTTACAAAATTTTCTAAAATTTCATTACGGTATGGCGCCGAATTGGGAGTAGTTTCAAAAAAATCGGTCCAATTAACCTTCTTTTCGATATGGCCGCCCACACGCCTGTGAATGCAGAGGCTTCTCTATAAAGAAATGTGGATTTTCAGAACCTTGTAAAACCTTGTCTCGTCATTTTTTTTTTCAAATACAATGTCATTATTATGCCAATTACCCATAAATCACACTGAAAATTGCATTCTCTGCGGCTTGTCGTTTGGAACCAATTCTTGGACTTGCTGGCTTAAAAGCCGAATAGGGGTTTGTGGATGTTCATTAACGATTGGCCTCAATTCTTCTACTTTTTGTGCAGTGCGAACTTTGGGTCTCCTCTTCCTTTCTATTCACACTTCCTGTTTCTCTAAACAAAGCCACAGATCTAGTCAAAACTTGGCGAAGCTGGTCGAAATCCATGACTAAGTTTGAAAATTCTGTTTTAAAATTCTGAATGACGTTCTGTGTCGAATAAACCTACTGGCCATCTACCATATCTAAAGTAACTTTCGATCATAAAAGCTTTCTATTCTGCCGTAATTACCATATTTAATTTTCTTTAAAATAAAAACTTCACGACTTTTTCATTCACCTATACCTTTTACGTATGTTACCTTTCAAAAGTAATAACTCAAGACATGCGCGATTGATTCCACGGCAAACTTTGTGGACGATTTTTTTGATCTGTTAATTATAATGCCTGTGGTAGTATCTTAACAAATTAGTGTGTATGTATATTGCGACTATATTGGTTGACATTATGCTTTGTATAGTAACTTGTAAAATCAACAAGAGTTTATATCAAAAGAAACTATGTTTTTTAATGTTGCTCAATAATAAAAATAGTTTTTCTCTTTCTGAAAAATCCGACCGTAAGTAATAAAATGCTTTTTATATACGCAGGTTCTATGAGAACATTGAGAACACTTCTTGGTGTACATACAATGAATTAAATTTATTTAAAACTATAACAGTGTAGGTACATGCCTTGTTTGAAGTAACCCATTACCTCCAAAGCATAAAATGATCTCATTAACTTTATAAGTAGGAAATTTAATCAATCGCATAGTAATTTAATTACATACAATGCAAAAAAGCAAATTGCGCAACGAATTACTTCACAGCGACTAATCTCCTATTTAATTGTTATTACCCCATAACTCTTCTTTTTATTTCCAGTCAACTTCCTAACTTTGTTATTGTTATGACAAAGGAGCTCGTCGTTATTCTACTTTTTACTCACTCATTTAGACCGTTTTAGATTCTCTTGGCATACAGACTAAGTGTCGGACTCTGCCGTTTTCAATTACCACTTTTACGATGGGTTGGTGTTGGTGTTCATTGACGAGGTTTTATTGGATCTTTCTTTAGTTACTTAACGCCATAGGAAATCTTGTTTAATTGACCAGAGATAAATTTGGAAAAAGTCCTGAACGAATCGATGCCGCAATGACTTCCTGCGATTTCTGATAATGTACAGCAAAATCTAAATGTATTATTTCACGATTACAATATTGGTAGTCTTGTAACAGAGAGTGGTAACATCATAGGCATATTTTAGTTACATTATAACATAAATACAGGAAAATAAGGAAACCCCCCTAAAGCAACGTGACACTTCCATAAGACTGGTAGTAAAAGGATTACTAATATTTTCTTCAGGTGTAACTATCACCGAAGGTCCATCTGCATGTTCCTCTCCACACGAACTTCTTCCGCATGACTCAACCATTTCACATAAGAAACACCAGAGTCGCCCAAAGTATTTTGCAGATAGAATAGAATTTGAGTCAGGGTCCTATATTTTTAAGGATCGCTCTCTGCTCGGCACGCTCCATTTTGGTACTAACGCGTGCCTCTAGCAAAAAAAAAATATTCTGGCTTAAGATTCTGCATACATGATAAAGAAATGTTTGTCTTACTTATGCGAGGAATAAAAGTTAATAACTAAAATCAAAAGTAGGTTAAGGGCGGTGCTTAACAATCAACCTAAATACACAGGTGCCGAAGAACATTCGATATTACTGCACAGTGTAAATGTTTCCAATATAGTGTTGTTTATTCTTAACTAGCTGCACTACTTGCAATTTGGGTAAACAATAACTAGAGCAAAATAGTGATCTCTTTTAAACAACAATAGCAGCTTTCTTCTTCTTATTTATTACTAATGACCTCCTGACTATAATTCGTCCCCTTTTCGTCGCTGTGATCGTCCGGGCACGAGCTGACAATTGTAACAAGGCTTTAAAACAATTGAACTGGGCAATGAGCGGCGAACAAAAGCTCTTCGAAGACAGACTTCTTTGTTACCAAACGATCAGGCGTGAAATACAATACTTTCTATGACGTAAGAACCAGTTTTCTGTCAATTAAATATATCTATGTAAATTAGAGATGATCTAAAGGAGGCAATTATTAAATATAGTCATGGGGATTAGAGACGACCCAAAAACTATTTTTGTTGCACCGTAATTATTTTTAAATGACAATACTTAAGCGTACCTCACACGGTCAATAATACTGACAATATGTTATTATATTGACAAAAATAATGACCGTGTAAAGGTGCGTTTCCTATGGAGCGGCTGACGCTGGCGGCTGCCACACAGCGTCTGACGCATAGTACTGCTCATGTGGCAATTTAATGTATCCGTTTCTTTTCGAGCGTCAGACGCAAGCTTCAACGTCAATGGGTTACTGGCGTCAGCCGGCCGCTGAGCGGCAGCCGCGAGCATCAGCCGCCCCATAGGAAATGCACCTTAATGTGGATATATTGATAGTTTGATGGATTGAACTCACGCGAATTCGAATTTCCGAACATCAGTCATCAATATCAGCGAGTAGAGGGATACTGTCAGTATTATTGATCGTCCAGGGTGCGCTGTCAATATTGGATCAATCCTTAGTGTAACGTCAGCTGCTGTCAACAATGAAAGCAGCAAGCATGCTTTTTAACAAATCTTTTATCAAGCGCTTACGCCTTACTGTACGTTTTATGCCTAACCTTAAAATTATCATGATACATGGTCTCTGTAGAGGATCAATTTTTAACAGGCACGGATAATAGTAGGTTATGTACTGCAGGAAATATTGACAATAATATTTATCGTGTAAGGTTGAAGAATATTGATACAGAGATTGAAGTTGGTTGTTGAAATATTGTCAGTATTGATTGATATCAATATTATTGACCGTGTAAGGTACGCTTAAGTCCTTATTACTTTCGTCTTAATACACGACAGACAGAATTTTAGACATTTCGTTACCACAGATCTACAGCCAATCTCCTTACCTTTGCCACATCACACAACTGGAAGTCTCTCGAGTTTTATGGTGAATCCCGGACATTTCCCAGGCCTTTGACAAAGTATGGCATGCTGCACTCCTTAATAAACTACATTCTTATGATTTTCCTCTCAAACTATGTACCTGGATCAGTAGCTTCCTCTCTAATCGGAGCATATCTTTTGTGTCGTAGTGGTTTTCCCCACCTTAACATACCTTTTTCTTGAAATTTGTAACACATTATCCCTGATATTGTAAATCTATGTTCCTAGTTTTAAAAATCTTGTGTAAGATTCAGGAATGGAGCTGGAATAGCATTTGGATTCGCCAAAGCCACGGCAATGCCATGCGAAGACAGGCTTATACAATACTAAACAGTTGAGCTTCCTCAACAGTATTTCATGACTCATACAATTAAACGCCTTCGATAAGTCACACTAGTTAACGAGTTTTTCTTTAGTAATGCTAATACAGGCCTCAAAAAATAAAGGATAGCCGATATTAATGTCTGCTTAGTCATTTAGTGTAATTATTATAGAAGTAATTTCTTAGCAATTAAACAATACAATAATTTAGGTTTTTATATTGTAATTAACGTTTTTTCATATAAAAAAATTACTGTAATACTAATTTTATGAAATATGTGACTATTACTAAAAGAGTTTAAGATTTATTACTGGTTTTAAATTAGATATTTATATCTCGTTGATCAGTTGGAGTTTCTGTCATTAAAAATTATTATTATTACTATTATTTCTGCGAGCTGTTGTTTCCCAAATGATTTTGATATTGGAATCTGTTTGCTAAAATGAATTTAGTTCTGTTATGATGGCACAATAAATTTGTGAAAGAACTCAAAATAAATTCAAAGAATAAAACTTAATTGTCTTATTCTTACACTTGTAAACTTAAACTAGTGATTGTCCATATGGCCGCCATTTATTTTTTAATTTCATACTAAATTAGTTTAAATTTCAAGTATTTGAAAGAATAATATTATACATAGAAAAAAATCTTGTAGAAATACCAATCTGTTAAAAAAAAGTCCCGAATAAATAATACAGGCTCATACTATACTATTCGGACCTTGTTTTCTCATAAATAATAACAATTATTTACTCATATAGAATTGATTAACAAATCGTTTACAGCTATCAAATTTTTTTTCAGGAAGATGATGAAGTCAGAATTAACAACCCGGTGTGCTACAATTCTAACTGAAAGCTACTCCCCAACTACACGGATTAGTTTGATTTCCTCGAAATGATCAAATTTGTCTTAGGTAAGTTATACTAGTTAGTTGGCTAAATACTTGAAACCGGGTTTAAAGAATATTTTTATTAATATTATTATGGAGCCGGACCCGGATCACATATTAACATACATAGCATTGTTGTTATATTTTATTGTTATGGTATTTAAATTTAAATTAAAAACCTTGGCGCAAGAATCCAGCAAGTCCATTTTTGGCTCTAAATCAGTTATTAATAGAAATCTATAGCTTCCCTAAAACTATTCTGTTCGGCCTTGTGTTTAAGACGTTATATACTTATTTAAATTAGTGTTTTTGATGGTGATTTTTTCATCCAGCCTAACGTAGTAAATAATTTATAACCGAATTCCTTTCCGATTTTATACTTTTTTCAGATGAAAGTCTTGTATGCCTCCTTTCTATTTCTGGTCACTTAAATTATAGAGGAGTAAAATGAAGAAGGATCACAGAGTTTAACGAGAGGCCTTATTTTCTATCAGCTTTTTTAATAAGAAACCAAAACAGAAAGCAGAAGCTTGGTATACTCTTTAAAGTCCATAAAAGAATAATAATAAAGGTCCCTAAAAAGTTATTAAAATAACAAGCTGTTACCTTACCCTACTTCCGTCGTCAGTTCAATCCTGAATATTTCAGATGACCAGAAAAGGAAAGTCCTAAAGTTCCGTGCTTCTAGTTGTGGTCTGTCTGTCTGTTTTTATGAGACAGCCCAAGCCTAAGTACTAACGTACTGTAGGCGTCTGAAGAGAAGGGCAGTGTAATCTATTGACACGGGATTGGAGATTGGGAGGGGAAACATACGCAGCCATTTTGTTTTATATTCTGGAGACCCTAGGTATGATTGAGTGAGAGAAGTGAGATGGTCTACGCTCGAAAGAGAAAACCAAGCTTTTTAGCTGCTGATGTGGCTATTGAAGTAACGTGTTTGTGCCAGCTGAGACCATGTTCGAAAGCGATGCCAACAAAATTGAAGATATATTGTTATGCAGGTCTTGACCATTCGTGTGGGTGGGGTAAGTGTTGCCGGATTTTTTGCATGATAAGGAGCAATATTGGGTTTTGAAGTAGTTGAATTGAATACGGTTTTGGCACCCCAGCCTAAGATTAATTGAAGAGCTTGGGAAAGGGATAGGTGCATAGATCTGCGTCTATTATCCAGCTCTTGATTCGAGACTTGTCTGGAAAAATGGATGTTGGAGTGAAGAGTACTATCGTCGATGGGATTGGTAGTTCAAGAGAGCAGGCCCTTATGGTGAAGAAGAAATAGGGCTGGTGCCAGCACTGAACCTTGAACATTGATAAGATGGAAATTACAAAAGGGACCATCTTCCACGATAGATATGCGCCAATTAGGGAGGAAACTACCGATCCAGGTACATAGTTCGGGAGGAAAACCGTAAGAAATTAGTTTGCTGAGAAGTGCGGCATGCCATACTACGTCAAAGGCCTTGGAAATATCAGGAGCAACAATCTGAGATTGGCCATGAAATTCGAGAGACTTGTTCCAGTTATGTATGACAAAGCTAAGGAGATCGGCTGTGGATCTTTGATGACGAAATCCGTACCTACTGTCTGTCATGGATGATTTTGTGTTTTTCTAGATATTTTACAATTTGCAAGTTGATCGCCTTCTCCATAACTTTGCTGACAACAGAGAGAAGAGAGATACCTAGGTCTTTAATTGGATGGAAGTGGCTTGGAACCTTTCTTCGGGACAGGCTCCACACGAGCAGTCTTCCTGCTATCTGGGATGATACCCTTGTTAAAGGAGATCTGGAAAAGACGAGTTAAGATGGGTGCAAGTTCTGGAGCGCATTTTGTTAGAACAGTTGCTGGTATGCCATACAGACCAGAGAACCTTCTGGTGTCAAGGGATAGAAGAATTATTTGAACTTGATTGGCCTCAAGTATTATGTCGGACATTTTGTGGAATACAGACGTAGCGGTTGGAAAAGGGAATTTGGCAGGAGGCATGAGGGTGGAATTACCAGCGAATTGTTTGGCAAATAGTTCAGCTTTCCCTGTAGAGGTGAAGATAATTTCGTTGTCAGAAGTCAGGGGAGGAAAAGTGCTTCTACAGAAGTTTTAATTAATGTTCTGCAGTTGCAGTTGGGTGTCAGATAGACAGTTTTAAGTTTAACGTTTTCTTTAATTGACTGGGTTATTTTTTTTTGGAAAGAGGGTTCTTAGAAAGTTTCTATTAAACTATCTCGAACAAAAGTTCGTAGTTATTTCAGAGTTCTGGCAGTGAGTGCATGCTTCCTGATTATGGTGAGCAGAGAATTAACAGGACAAAACGTCATATCCAAAATTAATCGCCGAGATTCCCTACAAAGATTTAGAGCTACGAAGCCAGTACTAACTGGTTTAGATCAGTTAGTACTTGCTGGCGAACAGGAGATCAATCATATTGGGACATAACTTTTAATTCTAAATACATATTTGGAATAAATTGAAAAATTAAGGTACCTACTTTATTCCTGCGCTTATTCTAAAAATTGGCCATTCCCTCGTATATCCTAATTTTTTTTCAACTTTTGGTAAGCGGCCTTTTAGTTTAAGCAGAGAAAAACTAAGACAGAGAGAAGAATATCTCGTACTGATTTCATTCATAAATACGATTTGCTTTCTATGACCTCCAAAGCGGCCTGACGTACTCGGCTACCGATGTTTAAATAAAGCTGCTACGGGCGTGCGTTGCAGATTTTGGGTTTTTATAAAAAAAATGCTGCAGAATAAAAAACACATATGAGAAACGAGAATCAAAAGTTTAAAAAATTCTCCAAAAATGTAGCCACGCGTTAAAAACAGAATAGCCCGTCCGTATAAACGGTATAAAGCAGTGAGAGTGAGTATTGAGACACGCTGCGACACAGAACTCTCTCTGCTTGCCGCGTTGCTACCGCACTGGCTATGGCGGGGTGTCTTGTGAAATTCCCACACGCCAATCTGAGGGTGTTGCCGTTTGAAGGCCATGGCGTTGTTGAGCGGGCGGCAAGAAAAGATATTCTTCTCTCTCTTGGTTTTTTTCTGGTTTAAGGATATGCAGCAACTTTTATCAAGATTACCATTTTCTAAGAAATTAATAATAAAAAATTTGCCGGTCACTGTATATACGTAAGTCTACTATGTTAACGCCATCTCACAATATGCATGGTTATTCCTTTCTACGATTGTTTTTATATAATATAAAACAAGTTACGCGAAACTAGCTCTTTATTTTTTCCATAGCTTAATAATAAACACCTAATCTTCAGTGGTCTGCTTACCTGAGACACCATGTAGCTACAAATAAAAAAATCTACAGATGAAATTAATTGTTACATGGTTATTAACAAGTTTTATTTCAATTATTTCTTAACTATTAAACGATTAATTAACGAAGGAAGTCTTAGTTTATTATGATACTGTGCCGAATTGAACTGTTATTTTATATCAATAATAATTATTAATTGAGAATCTGGACAAATTAATTATGGAAAAAAATCGATCTACTATTTCCTTACGTTACAATTAAAATATTTTTATAGTTCATAAAATAACCTTTTTCATCAGCTTAGAAAACTGCTCAGATTTTAGATTTTGTTTATTTTTTACATTAACAATTTTTCTAATTTTATAATTAAAATAATTTCCTCATTTTACGCATTGCAAATGTTCTCTAGACCAAGAAGTTTTAAAGAATTATTTGAGTAATGGTTGTTAGTTCAGTGAGATACATTTTGTATTAGCATTGACGTCATTTATTGTTTTAATAACAGTTCAACTAAAAACTGCGTTACCACATTCCGTTTTTAAATAACAGTTGCTCGCATTTCAGGTAAAGTTTAACAATTAATCAAATTTAACTAGAAGCACACTAATTACAAAGTTTAAATACAATGAAATAGTTGGATTAAAAAAGTAATTTGGCAATATTTTCTTAAAGAATTAGGTAACAGTAATAGATTACGAACCTACATTTTTTTGAAAAATGTTTTTCGAACTCACATTTTTTCGAACAGCATTGTTTTTTTAGATACATTTTTAGAAACACTTTTTTCGAAGTTAAAAAGAACGATATTTTTAAAAAATGCGTTTTCGAAAAAATGTTCTAAAAATTAAGATTTAAGAAAAGTATTTGAAATTTTTTTAATATATACCTAAAGGGATATGTTAAAAATGTAACTAACCTATGTACTACGTATGTAATAAACTCATCACAGGGCCGTACCAAAGGGAGGGGGCTCGAACCGTACTCTCTTCCTTCATTCCGCAAGCATTACACTAGAAATAGGAGTACTTAAACAACCATAGGAACAAATATATTTTAACCCCCCTTCCTTCTGACAAATCTGGGCACTACCTGACAGATCAGCTACCTACTACAGCGACATGAAAATGAACCAATATAGAGTGAACGTAAAGGTTGCTTACAGATCTCTTAATAGAGGATCATACAGAATACTCCGAAATATCGGCAAGAACCTTTTTACCGTCTGTCATGGATGGTCCCACTAGATGTCAAAAACGCTATCCGTACGAAGCTGACCAGAAGGAACTTTGACTGCTAATCCGACCCTGGTCAAGAAAGGTGTTTCGCCTAGATATAAGATTGTATTGTTCAGAATTTACCGAGAGATGAACCCGTTTCTATGATTAGCATGCTGTCCTTTTTTTGCTACGTAATGTAAACAAGGACCGACTGGAACCGGTTTGTCCATTGGGAAATTCTGAAAAACGCCCATACGCATACTGTGCACGCGTTCCTGTAGCATCGATTTTGCCCATAGTGGAGTTAAAATGTACTGCTCTGACCTACTAAGGTGATGGAATCTAAAGCCTAAAGGTATGGAGCTGTGCGCAATTTTTTATGATTAATGTTCTGCATCGTGCATCTACCTAAGGAGTTCCTATTAAAAACTAAAAAGTTGCACCCCACATGCATGCGATTTCCCGATATCCCCTGCTAATTAAAACATTTGAAGTTCTTCAGCGAACAGTAAGATTTCCTTCGAGATTTAACAATGATGTAATCTGAGACCTCCGCAATCGAGCTTCGACTACTCGACATTTTTAACCTTACAGACGTGTAACTCGCGATCCCAGAACACCTTTTCTCTATGAGAACACCAGATTACCGACTAATAGCCTATAGAAATGTAAAGTGTAGAAATTAAAGGAACGCTAGCATCCCACTAGATGCCTCTAATAGGTTCTCGTCTCTTTATTGCCTTTTAACATGGAAATCAACACAAGGCATACTGCTTAGTCGGCTATCGGGCTACGTGCATCGGTATTATAATGTTTTCTAGCTAAAATATCGCAATCAAATTTGGTGTCTAGCTTTTACAATGGACCAGTTGAGTACACTGTTGTCGGTACTACATTATGGAAATAATTATAAAGTGAGTCAGACCCATAGAACCAGAGGAAAACATAACTCGGACCAACCAAAAAATTCCCCCGGCATGAGCTTCTGTCGGCCTACAGAATACCGCTGTTGTAACCAGGGTTGCCACCTTTTGTTTTAAAAAATCGGGAGTACTTGCGCTTTCGCCATTTTCATTACAATCATAAAATTAGCATGCATCTGATTTGTCTGGATTTCATAGAATACAAAGGAGGAGGCTGAGGAAAAGGCTGCATGTGCATATTTTAAATTCAACTCCGCCAATGTATACTCGCTTTATTTACATTAAATATAATAAAACAAGGATACGTTTTTAATTTTTTAATCTAGTTCTAGATTTACTGGTACAAAATACAAATGGATTGTAACAAAAACTTCAATATGTCATATCATTCATATCGTTTATATACCGTGTGTCTGCTTACGTTCGCAGCATATGGGCAACTTTTTTATTATTAATTTTAGGAAAAAAAGTTGTTCTTCATAAAAAAATTTGCATGGTTCAAAACCTAAAATCCAACCATCAGATATCGAAATTTCCCAGTCACATGCATTTTCCGACCATTTACAATGTACTTAAATATTGGGAGTTTGAGAGCAACACAACTGGTGGTAACATTTACTGGTAAACATTTACTATTGGTCTAGACATTTTAATTGCCTATATAAGCTTGTATATTTTATTCAAACAGCCATTAATTGGTTTGATTTTTTCTCTTCGACTACGTTCTTTTGATTCGATTAAAACACCGGATATGGCGTAACAACTTTTATCTATAAGGAAAGGTTAATAAGGTATAAGTAAGTACGTACAGTAAATAAAAACTAAGAATAATTGCTGCTTGATCTATGAATATGTTTATTTTAGAAAAAAAAATTGATTGGGTAATAAATCTGTAAATTAAATAATAAATGTCAAAGAAATTATACAAAAGCAAAAAATTAATCGCTGAACAATTATTATGATAATATCCAGACATGAACAATTTGTCCTGCTTAGAAAAAATTGTCTTATAAGTATGGATCAAAATTATTATAGACGCGAACATTTTGTCTTGCATTCATAAACAAAATCGCCTTATAGTTATAAATACGGACAAAACGGTACCGGGTGTCCGAAAAGTCTATTTGTTTTACACATTATTAAGTAACTTTTACACTCTGCGGTACCTATTTTAAAGGCAAAATTAACACTCACATTCAGGTGAAATTTACAATGCTGGACCTATGAATATACATCATCCTGAGTATATTTTAAGTGTAAAACCTTACACTAGATAGGTAAAGAAAAAGTATAAGAAGGAATAAAAATTTTAAAAAATTTGTTAACGGCAAAAAGCCTGTTCTGTTTACTTCTTGACTATAACCAGAATTTTATACTGCAGGTGCTCGAAGGCTGGCACCTCTAACGGATTACCATGTCATACTGTTTATGAATTATAAATAATTAGTACGTTTAACCTTATATTTAACTTAATCATAAATTGTATTATACCCTTCAGGTTATTTCGTCTTTTATATTTTACGCATATAAGTTGTGTGTTAGGACACTCAGGAATTCTGTCGTGTAAATTTTGTTAAATATAACTGACATGACATCAACTAAAAATAACTATTTTACCTGGATTTTTTAGCACTCGGGACAGTTAAAATTATACCTTTGCACACGGACTGGTAAAATCAAACCCCGTTTTAAAATAAAAGTCATACAAAAATGTGTTCTACTTTTCAAATCCACACCAGTGCGTTAAAATTATTAAAAATGTGTTTATTTTAAAGAAATATAAATATAATATAATATAAATATAAATATGAATTAAAAATTATTTTTCTCCATGCCTCTTACTCTAGTTGCTTAATTGTATTAAGGCACCAAAGCTCCGTAGAATATTCATTAAATAAAAATAAAAGGAGAAATTTTGATAAATATACAGTATGTCAAATAAATATCAAAAAAAGCCAAGCAGTACAAAACAGGAATGTATCTTGACCTCAAAAAATGCCACCCTGTATGATATGTCAAATGAAAAGAAGGACAATTCATAAGAACTCCCAAAAGTATTTTATCTAGAGAATTTGAAAGAACTCTAACAACATATAAAACAAATAAGAAAAACCAAATTAAAATTCTGTAACCCTGTATCTCGGAAATATAGTTTTTACGAGCAATACAAACTTTTTCTCTTAGCAAAGGAATCAACTGTAAATTTTACTGGTAGAGGTTTGCAATACCCTATATAAAATTGAACCCCTGGATTTTTATAGGGTTGTTGACTTATGTGACTGTTGGAGTTTTTCGCCGGGATACCTTAAAAAGATAATATACATCTAAGATTTAAATTTAAATCTTGTAGCTGATGAGTTTTGACATTTTTTTCCTGTAATTGCTAATAAATAATCGTAACTAAAAACTTACGAGTTAGAGTTTTTCCACTGTTTCTGCAATTTGCTTTGTATCCACACGAGTTATATCTTGGAACTGGTTTCTTAAATAAATTTAGTTTTAAGTATTATTGTGCAAAATATTAAAATTTCCTGTTCCTTTTTGAACTTGCCAAAGAAGGCAGAAATAATAGTATATTGTACAACACATTTGGAAAATAACTTTTTTGACAAGAATTAGTTGGCTATTTACCTAACAAGGGCGGAAAGTAGGACTTTTGCGCACGCGACGCGAGGGAATTTGCACGAAAGACACGAAGCGTGTGTTAGGTACCAAATTTTTAATACGAGGGCCGGTTGCATATTCGTTAACTGCACCCATTATAGGTAGACCGTTCGGAAAGCCGAGCGTTAGCGTTAAATTGGGACCAAGCGAATCGGTTGGCACCCTAAGGCCGGAACAGGGTTAGCACCTGGTTAGGGGCCCTGCCAAGTCTCTTTCCTCGCAGGCGAAGAGACTTGTCAGGGCCCCTAACCAGGTGCTAACCCTGATCCGACCGCATTTTTCCGTTGTCATTTTCATAAATCATCAAACCCAATCAAACCCAACCAATATGACAGAATCAGTTAAGTGCAGACGCTATAGTTGCGAAGTTTATCTATATCATCTGCAGTTAACAACTCAACGCTCGGCTTTCCGAACGGTCTATAAAGGGTGCAGTTAACGAATATGCGGGCCGGTTTACTTCAAATTTAAAAAAAAATTAAAGAAAACCAAAATTGTATTACTACTTGAAGAATGCGGTTTTTTAAATACGAAAAACATGCAAAAAACTATGGTTTGCGTTAAATGAACATTTTCCTTTTTTTAAATATCGTGAGGACAACTAACATTTCGGTACTAGTCCGGAAAAGTAACTTTTCCGTACTTTACATTTTCCTTGTAAGAAAATTAAAAAAAAACTTTGGTTATTTTTTAATACAAATTTTATTAATAAGAAATATTAGGAATGATGAATGAACTGTTAAAATTTCTAAAACATTAGGAACGATAAAATATTAAAACTAGCGCATAAACAGGTCACCAGCCAACATAATTTGTCGAACTATGACGTACACTTAATACAGAGTCAAAGGCAGTTTTGAGGTTGGGTTGGGTAAAAATAAATTTTCATGTTTGATACACATGGTATAGCTAAGTTTCAGCACATTATAGCTTAACAAATATGACTCTAAAACAAAACGTCAGTAGTTATTTATCATTATTTCATTGACAGTTTAACCAGTTTAAGCTCAATATTCCTGTTGTCGAAGTTTTTAAAGAATCAGTTTATAGAGAATGGAAAAAGAAAGAAATATACATTATACGCATATTGCGAAGAACTTTGTGAAGTTAAAAAGGCCACCCAAAATTGAAATACTTTTCATACCTGATTAAGAAGTGGAAAGAAAGCTGCTGGAAGTTTCAACCAAGTTTTCACGAAATAGAAAAGATAAGTTGAATTAAATTGTTTCAAGATATTATATTTAGGCAGTCAATTAATAGACATTAAATTAATATAAATTCTTCACCGATGTATTCCCCATTAAAACGCGACGAGATTTCAAAAGATTTTGAAACACATTTGAAATATTTAGTTAATCATTATAATTAAACATGAAATAAAATGTTGTTTCACGAGCCTGATGATTTTTTTATAATTATCTCATTTAATAAAATTGCATTTTTATATAAAAGTAAAATGTCAATAATTTCTATCTATGGATGAGTAGATTCGAGATAATGTTAATCGAGATTTTTACAGATCATTTTTATAAATATTGTTACGAAATTTCACTTTCATTCTATATAGTTATATCTTGTCGATTCTCTGGGTGGCAGTTGAGATAACGCCGTCAATAATTAAACAAATGAAATTGGTTGCTAGGAGACAGCTTTTAAGTTATAACTACTGATTCATGTTGGTTGCATAATCGTAAACGTTTTGACACGCTGCGCTGTTTTTTAGATATTTTTAGAGTAGTTGTAGAAAAACTGTTTTCCCTGTCAATTTAAATACTAATTATAACTAATTAGAGATTTATCTTTAAAATACTTCTCAACTACTATAGTTACGTATGTCGTTAGGGCTATAGGATTACGTTCCATATATTCTCATTTACACTTCAAGTTCTAATTTATAGTTCTCCTGTACTATGGCTTAAAGTAAAACATACCCAACAAGCTGTTACTATATTTCCGGCTCTAGAAAATATAAATAACAGGCGAGATGAAATCCTGCGGTCCATTACCGAAGGGTCACACCCAGAACAGCAGGAAGAAAGCGGCGACTGCTCTGCTGCCAGCATACACCTGCACCTGCCGCGAATTTTTCTCTTTACTCTTCTTCTTTTTGTTTCAGATCGGTCTGCAATTTCTTACTAATGCAAGATTGCCAGCGTTATATTGAGGAAATTATTAGAAAACTATGGCCGCTTGTGAAAGTAAATGTCCGTATTCTTGTACAGAGAATGAGTTTTAAGAAGAGGCTTTTGAAAATATTTATATGTAAGTTATTGAAAGTATTTTAATAATATTAGGCGATTATTGGAACTTAGTTTTTTCGCAAAAGATAAAGAAGTATTTTCCACATTAATATAGAGTTAAATTCATTTTAGGAACAAGTTCCAATACAAAAGCCGTTTAGAAGTCAAACAAATCACAGAAATAATAAAATAACTGATGTTTTTTCATTGATGACTCAATAACAATGATAAAACCAAACCTAACTGATCCTCTAAACAGAACTGATATCTTTTTTAAATTTTGTTTAATTATTTTATTATACATGACTACACACAGCATTACCAACTTTTAAAAATACAGATTCCTTAGATTTAAACTTTTGTTGATTCTGAAGATTAGTACACAAAAAATAATATAAAGCACTATAATTCCAAAAAACTTACTAATTTTTAAGATAGATAAGTGGTATAATACAGTGGACATAATTCGGTAAGAAACTAATTTTAAAAAAGATTTATCAATAATAAACAACAGTTTGTCTCTTTTCACAACACCACCACCTTAAATACAATTGACATGGTGGATTAGAAATGTTTCCGGAAATTCACGAAAGAGTTTATAAATACCTATACACATAAATATGTCAGATGTACTGGTTTCATTATTTGATTTACTAAAGAGAAAATAGAAATGCCTTTGATGGTCGCGAAAATTAAAATACATATAGTTCAGACAACGGTTAGTACTTTTTTTTCGACAAGTCATCATAAAAATTCGTATATTTGACCCCACAGAAGAAAAGCAACTACACAATTCGTTTTCACATTGAAAACTAGCGGAGATAAGCCTTAATAGGAACAAGGGCTACCGTGGGGCCACTCAAGCCACTTACAGCAGCGCATTTATCAAATGAGATACGGCCAAATGATTTATTCTTCTCCTGTTATCTGCCATCGACTGGCAGTCCACGCAGTCTGACATCATAATAAATTATAGGTAAATTTTTTTAGTTATGATTTTCTTCTATTATATTATTCAGAGGAACAATGAGTTGTTTGTAGTTTCAATCTAATCGCTCGCGTAGTCTTTTATTTGTCTCGTCTTGGGAGCTGCTTCAATATAATTCGATGACTTGAGAATGATGGTTGTAAATTAAAATTAATAAATGTTCGCTCGAATGCAAAAGGCATTTAATGGTGTTTTAAATTTTATTGCTTGGGGAGTTAATTCCGACATGGTAATTATTTTAATATTTTCAACTCTGCCACAATTTATGTTTCAATAAGTAGATTTCGCAGTTTCGTTAGCTTCGTTACAGAATATGCAGTTTATTAGTCTTCACTATTTTTTTGAGATAGCAAACTCAAGGAAGGGTTGCTTGAGGAGGGAAGTAACCAGTCTAGGCTAAATCTTTTGAAAATCTGAAAGCTACCTGGTAATAATTATCTTTGATCCGAAGCACTCCTCAATTGCACACTTTTGTTATTAGCGTATTAGAATTTATGGTCAAAAATATTTTTTGGGAATTTTTTGGCAATGGGGAAATGCCCTAAAAATTGAGTTAAACTTTGACGAGTTTTGTCACATAGCCGAGTGATATCAGTTCCCTGTATTTTGGTTTGGTAGACTTTTGCAATGTTGCCGAATCGTTCGTCGCTCGAGCTGGCATTCTAAATGCTTGCCTCAACATAAATTCGCTTATTGCGAAAAAAGTGTTCCCAGGAAATATAGATTATTACAGAGAACAATGTGAGAAGCATAGCTTTTTTGTACTTACCGTTTTCACTTCACATTCCGTATTTAAGTGCTAAAATATTCTGCATTTGAAAGTAAATATTCATATATCATGTCCATAGTAACCTTGGGCAAATTGCTCGAATCAGCTTTTTCAAAGCCTTGATCCGTTTTCCACTGCAAAAGCTATCACTAGTGGTGAAAACACTTATACAAACGAATATATTTTTTTTCGACGAAGATGGCCAAATTTAAAGTGAGAGTGGCAACGTCGCTTCGCGGGGCGTCGTTTGGTTTATTGAGAAATCTGACGAATCTGAAAGGCGTTATTTTGTTTGTACTTTCCAGGTAGGTCTAAATATCAGAGTATAGTGATTTTTATACGTAATTTTCGTTTTTTCCTGACAGAACTGTATCCGTAATCTTTGCGGAATGATGCGCTAATGCTAACTGTATGGAAAAATGGATTATTTTTCATCCGGAACTGTTTTTTCAGTGGTTTGCTTGGTGAAATACAGGATACAGGAAAGTCATTACGGCAGTCCAGTATTATGGGGATGGCCAAGTATCATACCGATACATCATGGAAGAATTTAGCCAAAAATTTGTAGGAATCCTAATAACTGAAATGACAATCTACAACACAATAAAAATGTTCCAAAAAAATGGTTCGGTTGTGAATATAGAAAAAAGAAGAAGAAATATGACCAAAACGATGCTGCCACAGTTTTAGTTCTTCAGTCTGTTAGAGAAATTCCTGTGATGTCCCTTTGAAATCGTGCTAAACCATCTTCTAGAAGTTGTGGAAAAAACTAGATGATCTTAAAAAAAATTATTTCCGTTCAAACCCCACTTTAACCAAATATTTGACGAGACAGGTGAAAAGAAAAGACTAGATTTTTGTTTATGGGTGGGAGACCAAATTTTTAGTGGAAATATCCGTTTTTTATAAATTCGGACGAATGTACATTTTCTACAAATGGAACTGTAGCATTCCAGCATGTCAGGTACTGGTCTCGAGAAAACCCCGAATTTAGAGAATTAAGACAATATTTTACAAAGGTGAAGGTTTGGTTCCCGATATCTGTCCATGGAATTTGAGGCCCAAATTTTATTAATATACACCTGCAATAGATTATTTTACTTAAAAATGCTGGATAGGTTTTTTACTAATGAACTCGAAAATTTGCCATTAAAATTTCGCCCTAAAATGTATTTTCAACAAGGTGGTTGTCCAGCGCATTTCGCTCGCAAGATAATAGAATGGATTCACCGCAGATTTAGTCCAAGGTGGATTGGTAGAAATGGCCCAATTCTGTAGCCTCCAAGGAGCCCTGCCTTAACGTTGGACGATATGTTTCTATGAGGCCGTTTAAAACAAATTGTTTGTCACTATACCAAATAATATTGACGTGTTAAAAGGCAGAATTACCCAAGCTGTTCGTTCAATATCCCAGAAAACAATCAGAAATTCCTTTTTTTGCTAAGTTTATATCATATTCTTTTGAGTTTAATTAAATGTTCGCATTAATTAAAAATTGCACTGTATAAGAAGAATTTTGAATTAAATAATTGCTTTATTTAATAAAGACGTTAACAAACATGTCCGTAGGTGTCATTATTGTTTAATATGTAGGAACTGGTACTCTGGTTGAAGGTGTGAGAGAGACTAGTTCGGACATTAAAAAAAATTGATAGAACTCGTTAATATTAATATTTAAATTTTTTAATGGAATCTTGTACTTCGCTTAGGGTTAGGGTTTAATTTAAAACATATTTCACGTTTGTTCTTTTGGTAGAAAATGATAAACGAGGTATGCTTACTCTTATGCAAAATAACCTTTTTGTATTTTTTATGCTCCCTGTATAAAAAATTAAATTTTTCATAACCTGAATCTTATTTATTTTATAAACAAAATCTTTTATTACGAGTGACATTTTTACGTATCTTGCAAAATTTGGTCCATTTGTCCTCTTTTCACGGACATACGGTATACAGTACATTTTTTAAAGCGGAGCATTGGGTTTTACATGCTAAATTTTTATCCCCCCACAGCAATAAAAAAAATCATATTACGCAATGATTCAATTGATGCTTTTTTTCGTTCATTTAACTCATAGGCCATTCAGATAATATTAGGGCCTCTAATACCTACACTGCATGAAACTTGTGCTAACAATCTCTTATAATGAAGTAACCAGGCCTCTAAGTGTACCAGTATGCACCTCAGGTCCTCACAACCGGGAATAATGACTCTTTAGCCTTATCTCACGCCGGATCTTCCGATTGTTATCGCGCCCACACGGGCGGAATCTTATTCTATTGTGATGCTGACCACTATTCTTGTATGGACTACCTAGTCGGTAACGGTCATTTAAGACTTTAGGGTATAGTATATATATATATATATATATATATATATATATATATATATATATATATATATATATATATATATATATATATATATATATATATGTATATATATATATAGTATGTCCCAATAAAACTGGCCAATTATGATTTTGCTACATTAGCGAATATCTTTCTAGTTTGAAAACAAAGTTTGAAAGAACTATTTGACTGCGAGTGATTTAATCCTTATATTTGTATCCCTCATTTTTACACAACAACATAGTCGGACGTTATAATGTTAGAAAAATATTAATTTTTGTCTTTTTTACAGCTTTTTTGGTATATTTTTCCAATTAACACAAACTTAAGACTCTAAAACTTACCTGTCAAGTTATACCTCTATACTTCTAATAGAACAGGGCCTAACGTGGGGTTAAAAATTTATTATGTAAAGCCTTATGGTCCCCTTTAAAAAATGCACTGTACAGGGTGAGTTCTTTAAAGTGTTACAAGGCGATATTTCGAAAACGGCTTCAAATATTTTCATGAAAGTTTATAGGGAGATGGGGGGGGGGGGCATATTTAAATATATTTTAGACATTTGCCTCCTCTATGCAATTTGAGGGGTGGGTGTAACCTTTGAATGTTAAATGGAATAATGAACTTTTGTTTATAATAAGTATTCGAATCTACGTAAAAAACTACGTATGTGAACACATTTTTTTTTTGATTTGCTCTTTCGGTTACGGAAACTAAATTTTAATTGAATTTAATAAATAAATAAATTTAACCAATTCAAGTTCACTTATTTCATAAATATTATTCGTTTTCATCGAAATGCGTTATTTTTACTTAAGTTAGTTGAGAATTTTGACGTTTTAACGATTATTTCTAGGGTATTTTTGCTAGGTACCCGGATTTGACCCCCCTTGACTTTTTCTTATGGGGTTTTATAAAGGGCAAAGTGATGGCGACTACACCTCTAATTATAGATGATATGAAAGATCGAATCCGCTTTGTCTGCTTATTAGTGACACCTGAAATGTTACAGCGGGTACGACATTAATTTAGAAAAAGAGTGAGAAAGTGTTTGGAAGTTAAAGGGGGACATTGCGAACAACTTCTCGAGCATGACAGACGATAAATAAGTTCAAATTAAATGGTCAATATTTTTTTTACGTTATAACCTAATAAATCAAAATTCCGTAATCGAAAGAGCAAATCAAAAAAGATGTATTTATAAACAGAAGTATGCATGAATATGAGAAAATAAAAACATATGTCTTGATTTGCTCCTGTATATTAAACGACAATTAACCATAGTTTGCATTTGTAGCATCAAATCATCGTGAGAAAACATGGCTATACGTCAATAAAAATTGAATCAAAACCAAATAACCCATTCAAATGTTATCACGTTTTAAAACTGTTGAGGATTTCGGGCTCGACACTATTTTTATGGGGCAGTGTATGTCCGACAAATGGTTTTTCGAAAATTTTTCGTATGTTCCTTTTTCTTGTCCCTAAGAGTCTCATTAATTGAAATACAGTGTAACCACTATAATCCGGACAATTAATTGCAACGGGGTTGTACGGATTAGTGATTTGTCCGGATGGCTGAATACAAATCAAATCACATTGTTATGATATCAAATTTTTGAACAAAACAAAATTAAAACTCGAAGATAATTTATAAACGTCTATTGGTCAACATAAAATAAATCCTAAATAGAAAATTAAATAAGTAGGTATCTAAGAAATAAACAATAAACTCTAAATAGTGTCTAATTACTTCGCGTTTTTGTTGCAAATTTAACGTCGTATGTTTTCTTTCTGACATTTTGCAAAAACTTAAAAAAAAACAAAAATAACAGTTTCCCCAGTGCAGTTGTCGCGCATCTAGACCAAAAGAAAACAGTTTATCTTCTTTGCTGCGACCACGTGGTTAATTTAAGCGTGAAAAATTCACGAAGGCAGGCAACTGTCCGGATTAAAGAGATGCTTCTCGATTATGACTGTTAAAAATAGGGGTCCGGATTACTGGATGTCCGGATTAAACTGTGTCGATATTATAGAGGTTACACTGTACTTCAACACTTTGTTGATTTCGACCATCGATTTAGAAACAACAAGGATATATTATTGTTTACATTTTAAAACAATCAAGGAATCCAGGGCTAGGCTTAATCTGGTCAACTACATAGTGAGTGACTATTGCTAGGCTTTCAGTTATGTCGCATATTTGCAGTTTGACAAACTTTATACTAACATAACAAAATTTCTGTAGGTGAGTATTCGCAATCGTTAATACCATAAGTTAAAATATATTACTAAGGGTTAGTAAACTACAGTGTGTCCCGCTTTTCATAAATCTGCCCCAATTTCTCTGTTATTAATAATGAATCTGTTATTAAAATAGCAAACTGAGTTTTAATTTACAAATTGGAACATAATCAATTACCAGTCTAGTCAAATTCCCTTCTGGAAGGAAGATCATAACTGCATTATTATAATACTTGTTCCAGGAAAAACTTTAATGTCCCATTTGTTAAAACAACAGATTTGCAAAAGTTTTTATGAAGGAGTTCGGCTATACAGTGCATTGCCCGATGATGTAAAAAGTGCATCTAGTTTAAGAATTTGTAATAAGAGACTATTCGAACATTTAAAAAACGATGTGTAGTTATAAGTTACAAATGATGTATATTTAAGCAGGCAAGTGCTAAATCAATAATACTTAATAATCCCCCAAATTTGGGATATTGTGCACCAGTGACAAGTGTGTGGCAAATTGGACTCTTTCCATCCAGAACTATCTTTTCACAGGTTTTCTCGATTGACTATAGATGGCTCGAAAGCTATAGCGCCTGCTCGCGAAGCCGGACGTTTAGCATTCTCTCTTTCTCTGTCCAACACACGCACAATGTATGAAACAAAAGAATAGGCTGGTTATGTTATCTCCTCTTGCTGAAGGTCAATGATTAGGACTCATTTTGCAATGAAAAATATAAGACAGTTTGGTTGCGAATAATAGAAAAAATACCTCAAATTATACAGTTTATTTCATGGCTACTACAGATAATCAAGTTATTAAAGGATTCACATCATGATTTCATCAGCTTGCTCATATAAGTCCTTCATCTCCGGTCTATTCAGTAGCTCATTTTTATCGTTAACAACTATTTGAGTATTTTTGGAACTGGCAGTATGTTTCGTCAGTGTGGATTTTCTTTCTTTAGGTGGTACGTACGAATGCTGCATATCGATAGAGTTTAAAATTTCTTTGACTTCTTTTTTCAGTTCTCGTAAACGTTTTAATATTTGCTCTTTAGATTTTGCCTTAAAATTAACAGTAACAACATTAACATTTTAAAAATAGAGAAACGCGAACGAACAATTTACCAAATCACACTCTCCGCTATCGTTTTCTGTCTGCATATTAACGCAAAAACTACTAAAAATTTCGAAGATACAAATAAGTACTAACTGCAGAAGGATTTACAATTTTACATGCTTATTCTGCTATTTTTTATACTTTGACAGATGTCAGGCATAATAATGTAATTCTACATGGTACCGATTTAAAATTATTTCTTCAGGTATTGCCTCATAGAGGGTTGAGCAGAAATACCTGTAATTAGAAAGTGTATAGGAATGCTAGATACCAAAAATTAAAGTCCTTTTTGGAAACAGTCTTATTCGAAAATTTTATTTTTCTAAAATGCATTGTAAGATAACGTAGGTTTATTTGCCCTGTTCAATGTCTTGTTAGGATTATAATGCTGATTATTTATAAACAGGGCTTTCATTTTAAATTAGCTTCACTCAATAACACTTGTTTAAAATATATTCGGTTTGAACCAATTGAACAAATAACACGCATGTGACGGCTGGTGAAATTTTAAAGGTGTATATCTCTGTTGCTACTTACGGGATCCATGCCAAGTTCAGGGGTTTTGATAGTGAGCCTATCAGGAATGTTTTGGTAAAGAAAAAATATGTTGTAATTTGCGAAAAAATGTTGAATTTTTCCCGCCTCGGAAAAAAATGGACCCGTAGGTATTTTATTTATTATTTTTTCTAAACAAATTTTGCATCATTGTGTCAACAATTTTTAAATGTTAAGAGTTAGTATGCTAATGCTTTTAAATGGTAAAAGCTTAGTCCTAATTCCTATTTACAAACAACAACAAAAAGGGCAAACAATTACATTTAAATGCCAGACGTCTATTTATTAAATACGCAAAATGCGCGTGAAGCATTTCAATCAACCTCCACTTGAAAACTTGAATGATTGATGCGGGGCATTTCAAGGAATAATATCATTATTATTATCATAATTTCCAAAGGATATGCGAGAAGAGCCATAAATCTTGGTCTTATTATTAATTTTCTGGGATTTTTAACATTTTTTTCTACGAACAGAAGCGAAAAATTGATTTCACGCAGCTAATAGGATAGCAGAGAAATACGTTATTAACATTTTATTATAAGGTCATAATAATTTATTAGATATTCTGTAGAATGTACATTAAAAAAACAAATATTTTACAGGGATGTCCAAATAAAAGTAAACAGATCTTATAACTTTTTTATTTTTAAAGATGGGAAAAAATGCTAAATATGAAAGTTCTGGGGATTTTTATGGATCATTCATATATCTTAGAAAAACAATTGAGCATCGATTAAAAAAAATTTAGTAGAAAACATCGGTTTTCTCGCTTATGTTAAATTGGATGGTTATGATTTTTATCATAATTTTGGATTCTACCCTATGCGGTTTTTCAATAGTTTTTAAAATAACTTAACTATCCAGGTTGCGACTTTTTTAAATTTTCTTCGTAGGTAAGTCAAAATTAGTGACAAGTTTGACAATAATACTTTTCTCACCCTGAATTTATAAATTTATTTTTATGCAAAATACGTTATTCTATTAATGAGAGATACAAAATGTTAAAATTATATTTAAAAAATATTAATAATGTTAGAGCAGCTCAAAGACAATATGAAGAAAGTATTAAAGAGGGACAAAGAACTCCATCATTAAACACCATAAAACAAATAGAAGACTAGAAGAAAATCTTTAATGTCCCATCTGTTAAAACAACAGCTTTGCAAAAAACAGTATGACAGATGTAAAAAGTGCATCTAGTTTAATAATTTGTCACAAGAGACTATTTGAACATTTAAAAATCGATGTGTAGTTATAAGTTACAAAAGATCTATATTTAACTAGTTAAGTGCTAAATAAATAATAAATAATACTTAATAATCCCTAAAATTTGGGATATTGTGCACGCAGCCTCCACTACTCTAAGCATGTATGTGGATCGAGATGAAAACATCATTTTTTATTTTGTGTTTACGGCTGGTCGAGATCTTGCTGTTCTGTCTTCAATTGCGTTGAATTTTGTGTATAAAATGATGTTGTGCTGGTTTCTTGAGGGTTAATAGTAAGTAACTGCTCATATCTACAAGATATTTCAATGCCACTATAACCGAGAAAACTACGTCCCTTGTAACCATACAATATAATAAATATTTAAAAGCATTGTAGCTGGTCTTGCCGTAAACCAAGCCTCAGCAGGACTGTTCAAGTATAATATGCTTTTGGTACAAACAAAGCCAGCGATTGCAATGTTGTCATATTCTTAGATCAACCATAATCGTTATTGGCGACTCGAATTAAGAACGTGGCGACCTCTTCAACCGATTTGCTAACTTCCATAATGGGGAATGTTTTCGTTTCGTCTTTGTCGTTATTTTCGTGTCATTTGGCATCTTTGTCAATTTTGTCGTTTAGTGAGTCCTTCTTCCCTGTTAAAAATCAGCTGATTACAGTTGACTTCCTTAATTTGAGTCGCCAAGTGATAAAACAAAGATGTTCCGTATTGAATTAAATGTAGTAGTCATGTAGGAATAGTGAACATAGTATACCATTGATTTAATAACTGTCTCTGTGTTACTACATTATTGTGTTTTTTGTGTAAATAACTGTCTTTATTAAACATCTTTGGTGAATCATGCCCTTTTTTTAAAACTTTAATGTAATATTAAAATTTAGCGAACTTTGGAGAATTTTTAACATATTTATATGTCGAATTAGCTCTGGCTGCTTTATAATTATTTTTAAATGTTTTACCCGATTTAAAACTAGGTATACGTACACGTGTGGCTTCAGTAGTAAAAATTACTAGTATTGTCTCTAATGAATAATTTATCTAATACATTTTTCCAACAAAAAGTAGCTTTAAATATGCAAAACTGACACTTCGATTCGAATTAGCATAATATGCATAAAATATTTTTCGATCTATTTGCAAGAAATACTAACTAATTTCAAAATTTTATACTAATTACCGCGTTACCTAATATATTAATGAATTCTATTAATTTCTTGAAATTATTTTAGTCCCAAGAGTTACATTATAAGTTATTTCACTAATGTATTCCTCAAGTTGTCTAGTAAACGTTTCCTAACGATAATAGTAAGCAGGAATATTAATTAAATATTCTAAAATTGATTAAAAAATTGCCGCATGAATAACTAATATTTTATCCATGCATCTAATTGCAAACCAATCAAGGAATTAATGTAGGAGTTTTTGCAAACATATCAGTATAAAGAAATATTTAAAGCGAAAAGCGAGCGATTAATTTTTCTGACGAAATGTACCGGAAATCGCAGAGAATAATTTCGTCACTAAGGTCGTTTTTGATTTGATTTGACGGGCTTCTATTGCACTAGCAAATAAATAATTATTCTTCTTTTTCTACTTCTGTTATAAAAAATTGATATTTCGAGCATTGGTTTCTAGATCGAAACATCATCTTTTTTATCGTAGGTTATCTTGTCTCAGTGTTTCTGTGACAATTTACTCTCGGTTCGAGGCACTTTCAGTTCGAGGTATTTTTGTATTATTCAAAAACAATCAGGCACATACATAAGATAAAACCAGTTAGTTTAGAAGAACTTAAAAAAACTTTATTTGAAAACACATTGATATTATGCAAATTAGCTACAATTGACATTGAGAGTGCAACTTGTTCAATTTCTCACGAGCACTGAATTTAGGGAAAAAGGGGTAATTAAAAAATTTGTCGTGCTTTTAGTCTACTGTGAGCAACTAGTAATATCAACGCAACATACAAAATACACTTTTTAATTAAGGAAGGTTTTTTAATAATGTGCCTAGTTTTGCCAAGAAATTATTTACTGTTGTATATTGAACATTGCTACTCTATAGATGTTTATAACTGTTTTCTATGTGTTTTGATACTCTAGATTGTTAGCGGCTTCCCGTTTTGATACGTTTGGCTTCTCCTCAATAGAGGTCGCGCCTTGTACTAAAAGCCCAGAGTATATGGATGGTGTTTATTCTGAGCTAAAAGTATGATTATTCGTCAAATAAAATTAGGAACGCTGCCGAAACTCCGTTTTCTTAAATACAATACTGGCGACTAGACATAGTAATACGACCTTTGTCTACACACGTGCAGGCTGCCAGCTGTAGTAGATATGAGACTGCCAATAATTTTAAAAATATTTTATCGAGGAACAAGTGCTAACTTGTTGCCAATACACATTTTAGCACCTATCTAATTAAAAAAAAGTCTACCCTAACACATCTTCGAGCCCACGACTGAGATTCTACCTCTGAACTATGCTGGTAATGTAAGAAAATCGGTCCAATGCCGTTATATTTGATGACTAGCGCTAGCGAGGCTGAGATCGTATTTATAAGTTTTTATGTTTAACCGCTAATTACATTAATATAATGTAAATACAATGCGCATATTAGCTACCTAATTAGTTTTTCTTTTTACAAATCAAATGTTTGGAAATAGTATATTTTACGGGGTGGTTTGAGTGTATTTCCATAGTGGGAGTGGCCCCAGTTCTGGAGGAGTTCCAGACATGAAAATTCATCGTCACTTATTATTTTTCACTTTTTTACTAGATACAAAACCAGCAAATGAAATTAACACGTGTCAAGTTTGGCAACACAAAATTAATGTTTCCGTGGCTTCAAAATCAATTTTCATTAGGAATTTTAAAGCATCACTTATTTGTGAATAAAATTAAGTCATGCTTTTTTCAAAATAAAAAAAGTTTTAATATTTTCTAAAGCTTTCTTTACAGTCAATCGGAAATGTTAGACTCTTCCTACTAGATGCACAATAATATACTATTTCTGGCTTCTAAGCTATTGATACGCCAGAAACTAAAAAACTTGTGGTAGAATAAAATGACCATAAATTTGTAATTTTCTAATTATTCACGTCCAGATTTACTATCAGTAGGATCGGTCTAATCTGAAAATAGAGGGCTTAAGAATAAGATCACTAAGTTTTCTAAAATAAAATTCCTAAGTTTTTCGCAAATTTATAAAAAAATAAATTTAACTATGTATTTTCCACAATATTAGAATTAAATTCATTTTAAGAAGTTCCATAAAGAAACTCATGGTGTTGTTGAAGACCAGTAAAAAGCATACTAGCTTAAAAGGTGATATTATTTCAATATACCTAGGTATGTAAGTGAATTTTTAAGTTGTAAACCTGTTAAATACAAAACAACAATAATTTTTCCCACGATTTTTTACCAATAATTTAATATAAATAAAGGCCTTTAATGGTAAACTAGACAGCCTCGGTTTAGATTTCGCAATGTTGGAATAACCATAAAATAATCTAAATTAATATATAAGCAATGCGACATTTTCATAAAGTATGATTTATTTCAGATACATGTAAATGTTAAGTCAATTAGATCAATTAGGAACGTAATTTTCCTACCAAGATTTGGATTTTTTTCGAAACTACTAACCACAATACAGGTGCAGAATATGGGTGATTATGACAAGCATAAACACGATTTAATTGGTTATATTGCATTTCTTAGGAAAGAAAAGAGCTTTAGCCTGGTTTCTAATGGTTAGATTACCATCGTAAAAATGCAGTTATTGCAGACAAAATTTTTTTCTCAAAGCTGATCGGCGTCTGATATAGAATCTTTTGACTAGCGTAGCGCCTAGTTTAAGTCCAGTGTTGCCAGATACTTTCACAGTGGAGAGGTAATAATAATTTAGATATCAATTTGAATGTTTTGAAATACCTGGAATATATGGAGTCCAGGTATTTCAAAACAAATCAAAAGAATAGGTAAAAATTTTAATTAAAAAAATATTTTTTACGATCAGAAGAAAGTTTCAGGAGAAAGCGGATACAAAAATTATGATACATTATTCGTGGTGCGTTAATTAATTGGGGCAGTGTATTTAGGAAGTGTTTAATACCAAAAATAATTGGCAGCTTCTTTTTAGAAAATGTCAAAGAATTCTAAGACTCCTTGCAGACAACACCTATGCTAGACAGGGCGATTATAACTTAAACACGTTGGCAGCAATACCGGGAGCAAAGTGACAAGTCGGCAAGTAATTGGTACCTGCGCGGCAATTACCCGGAGACATATGAAGATAGTATAATTATTCGTCGGCAGATGGCCTATCTGCGCGTCGATGCTAACACTCTCTTTATTACGCTCATAACTTATTTTGTAACTTTTTCAACGCTATCCGCTCAATCGGAGATAATAAATTTCTTTATTCTGGCCTTTTTCTAATAATTTTAATACAAAATGAGGTACTTATGTTGTATTGGTTTTTACAATAACGGCTGGGTACCTAGTTTCACAATCTAAATGAGTAATCAAGGTAGATTTTAAAATCAGTGAAATTGGAATTGAAGAACTTATTTAAAATCTTCAATAAACATATGAATACTATGTAAAAATCTGTTGACCAAAAAAGATCCTGAACAAACCTAAACGCACCTTTTTTGGGTTTGATCAGGTTTCCTTAGGTTTGGTATGTTACTTTCTCGTAAACTACTTTTTCAAAATGCCGTTGCTTGACAAAATTAATATCCGAAAAAAATTAATTTCGAAAAGATGTTCTCTGAAAAATGTATTTTTTAAAAGTTAAAAAACTTGAAAAATTAGTTTTAGAAAAATGTACTTTCGTAAGTACTCGTATATCCCACCAAATGAGCAGACGGCATAAATAAAAAATGCTAGAATATTTACACTTCCATATTAATCAAACAATTATTTGTCCTGTCGCGTGTAAGCTAAGATGACCAACTGTTCGTTTTTTTTTCAACAAACATCTTTTTGTATATGCATAACATCTTTTTTTATGTTAATTTAAGTAAATTTTTTCGAAAAACAGCTTCTTGGAAAAATGTTTTTTCGGAAATGGATCGATCTAAGAAAATCTCTCGAAAATATTTTTTTTTAAAAGAATCTTTCAAAAATACATTTTCCGAGAACATATTTTTTAGAAAACATAGTTTTGCTAAATTTCAATTATGAACTCTACTGGCTCAGAAAATGTCAATGAAACAATGACGAAAAGATCCTGAACTAACCTAAACGAACCGTTTTTGTGTTCGGTCAGGTTTACGTTTCCTTGTGTCTGCTATGTTACCCTTTTTCAAACAGTGTTTTTCTTTAATATGAACATTCAAAATCTTTTTGGAAACAATGTTTAAAAAAATGTACTTCCTAAAAACATGTTTTCTTAAAAAAATGTAATTTCGAAAGATGGTTAAAAAAATTCGAAAAGTTGATTTCCGAAAAAAAAGTTTCGAAAACATCCCTAGTTTTCGAATAACTGTATTCGAAAATATATTTTCGAAAAAACGTGCTTTCCAATTTTTCGAAAAATTTTCATTATATTAGTCCAAATGGACAGAAGGTATAAATAAAAAAATGCTAAAGATGACAAACCGTTCTGTTTTCGCAAGAACAGGTTCAGATATTTCGTCCATTCTAAAATAGTGTACATTTCTTAGAACCATAAACAATAAAAAAATAATGTCGCACGTGAACTTGCCAGTTCTTTTTGGTATATACTTTTGTGTAGCGCGAAGTGACGTTGCGCCCCCCCTCCCCCTAGGCAAAATTCTAAATCCGACCCTGAACTAGTTCTTGTCTAATAATTATTGTCTATTAAACATATTTTTTTTCCTCTTCTTCAGGGGCGGATGGGCTCAGGCGGGACACCGGGACGAATCCCGGTGGGCCGGAGTCAAATGGGCCGGGCAGATGGGCTGGGCAGGCGCCATCTCTACGGAAATACGCCATCCCTAAATAAAAAAAAACTTAAACGCGAAAGTCGAAACTCTCTATTCCCTTTATGTAATTTGTTTCACTAATTCATTGATCTAAAGTAATCCCACCAAAAGCATACATGTAAAAATGTAGGTCAAGTTCTCATCAGGACTCTGTGTTTTGTTATCTGAAAAGAATAACTGAAATGTAAAAATTTATGCACGTTATTAGCAGTGTTTTGATAAGCACAGAAAAATATTGTGTGAACTGATAGATTTACAGACCAAACTTGGCAAGTTTTCAAGGGTCTTAATATTGCTCAGTCCTTTAATTAAAACTAGCCAAGTTTCGTCTTGGTATCATAAAATTGAGGTATTTGAAAGGAAATCAGAAATTCAAACCCGGGATCGAACCGGGGACCTTCCGCGTGTTAGGCGGATGCGATAACCACTACACTACGTACACACGTAACTTTGTAAAGCAGAAGTTGCTAGATATATATTTCGTGTCAGAATCCGCCATGTTGGATTTTCCGTCATTCCGGATTTTCATTGACGATTGATTTATGATTTTTCTCGTAATTACTACCTTAAACACTATTAATGTTCTAAATTTGAAAGCTCTAGCTCGATTGGAAGTACCCTAGATTTATGATGATCTATCAGTCAGTCAATTTCGGGCACTCATATCTTGGAAAATATTTCTCCTAGACGTATGAAATTTATAATTTCGCTTCTTTTTGGTAACCTTAACACCCCAGAAAAATTCAGTCCTGTAACGCAACTAGCCTCGGAGATAGAGGGTGGTCGAAAAGTGCTCTAAATGGTTCGTGTAAATATACCACAGTGCGCGCGCGGTCGATTTTGCGAGAACTTGGCCTGGCGCACTCTGTGCGCTTTGATTACTTATTAATATTTACCCCCATTTGTACCGTTCGTCCCTTAAACAATGATTAATTAATCATCGATTAATATTTTAAACAATGTTTAGTTTTTTGTGATTGCACCGTCAAAAATAAAACATTGATTAGTTAATCGAAGAAAATACTTGGCAGCAGCGCAATTTTTAGCTCGTTGCAAACGTCGGACCGTGTGTTTCTTTGATTTTTATTTTAACCTAACCTTATTTTGCCTTATTAAAATTGTTTAATTATTGTTTTTTTATGGTCTTTGTTGTTTTTATTCTGAATTCGTTGGTTTTGGTCTCGTCCTAAAGTTTTGGTAGTGTTCTAAAGTAGATTTAATTATAAATATAATGGAGCTCGACGACTTTGTTGACGAAATTTATGTAAATGACGACTTAGACATTCTAGACGTAATTGATTTTGGATTTCCGCGGAAGATCTACGAACGAAAGAACCATTTCGAAGAATTAGATAATCTTACATTCTTCAGGCGTTTCCGTTTAACAAAAGACACTGTTTTGTATTTATTAGAATTAATAGAGCGAGACTTGGAATATGACAATGAGCAACGTTGTCTCTTCCTATCTGTACAATCCATTTTGTCTAACCTAAAGAGTGCTATTTCAATAAAAATGGGTTGCTTTTAATATTTTCTTTGGTTTTAAGTTCAATCAACGACTATTTTATTGCGATTTGCGATACCAAACTAAAAAAGGCGGGTTAAAACAGAAACGATAACGAAAAAGTTGAGGTTAGGTTAAATACTTTGCAACTGCGCACAGCTACAATACACTAATCAATCCTTTAAACGTCCAAAAATGAGTGTTTAGTTTAATCAACGTTTATTTGTCGTTAAACGTTGTTTACCGCACGGTGCAATACATTCTTAAAACTAATCGATGATTATAGCTTTAAACAACGTTTAGACCAACGGTGCAAATGGGGGTTAAAATTTTAGATTCAAAGTAATTAGTTGTGAACATTTAAAAGAATTTTACTTTTGTTTCCTTATTTTAAAATTAATTACGTTCATAAATGTATTTTTGAGCAATGAATGTATTTTTTTTTTCATAAAAAAAGATTATTTTTATACCCTATTTTTCTAACATTTTTTTGCAAAGGGTAGCAAGAAAAAATAATTTTTGTTTTCATCACCCAAAAAATGTTTCGCTATTTTTGTATGCAGCACTATTCACCTCAGGGGGCCACTTAAGCAAAAAACGTCCCGGGCCGCTTCAAAGTTGCCCATCCGCCCCTGCTCTTCTTCATACCTAGAATGTACAGATTATGGAAGCCTTTGTCTGCAAAAGCTTTAGCGTCGCCAATACACTAACCGGCGTGATATTAATACAAAAAAATTTAGCGTCCTTCTCTGACCTTTAGTCTGTATCAATAGATCAGATTTCACTTCGCTTCAGATCACGGTAGATGTAAGTATTTAGAGTAGGAGCCTACGTGGTCGGTCCCAGATGTTTTAAAATAAGGTGTACGACAAATTATTCGATCCATTTCATAATCTTGTTTGTTTACCTAGGTTCGCCACTTCGCCAGTCAACCCCTTTCTTTTCTGTTGGTCGCGAGATTGTCAGTATTTAGGTAACCATCTGATCTTTAGTTTTATTGAACTAGATGGAATACGGTGCGATTCGAATCAATTACTAACCAGACCGACCTGTTAAAAAAATGTACGTTTGTACCGACTGCCTTTAAATTCTTATGAATTGTACAACTGCTAGGCGTTATGTATACAAATTTTGGCTGAGATTGATAATTATTTCTAGGTGTTGCAATTTTTATAATAAGTAGTACGTTGCAAAATATGGAGGTTTCTTTAATTTCTTTATCAAATTTCTCTTTCAATAAAGAGTCGTAAAATAGCTTTCGAGAAAGCTAACTTTATTTTTGTAATTTACACGACGGCGACGTCCACTTCTGTTTACAATATAGACAATTGTTTAATTCAGTTGCGTGAAACAGTTCCATTGAATCCAACTATAAATATTGGTGGGTCACCCGGTACACATCAAAATTTTCAAATTAAAAAATGATTGAGTAGCCGAGCACCATTTTTCATCTGATCTATTCTGTAGGTCGATTGATTTTGACGAGCATGAAAGCATCTAATACCTTTTTAATTGCTTTGTTTGTCCCCTGGCTATCTATCTACAGTTAATGGTAGCAGGAATTGATAGTAATAGGTTTTGTAGAAGACGTTTGATGCTTAATTTACCTACCGCGATTTTAACTGTTTTTTGTCTGATGTTGCTTAAAATTTTATAATCATTTAAATCATCATATTATGGTTGCTAACTAGAGACATCTTTGATAATTTGATAATTTTTTAAAATAACTATAGAACTGGGAAAACGAGTGGTCCAATAGTAACCATTAACGGATATCAAAAAATAGCCAAAAACTGTGTCGTAACTTGTCAAAAGTCATAAGCAACAGGTTCCTACTTGTACTCGTAGATAAATTTCTACTTGCACAACACGTGTATTTAGTTGCAGAGTTTTTGACGACATCGATCAAACCTAGCGTCATTTCCTGATCACCTACATCGGCGGGTTCCAGGTTTCTTAACACATCGGCTTTTCTCTAATCTCGCTGTGTTTATCTTATTTATACTGTTCCCATTAGTAGCAAAGCAAATGCCATGCCAGAGCTCTGCACTTAATAGGTATCTAAATAATTGGTCTTCGCGTGAATTATCATCTTTGTTCTTCTTTTTCTTACTCTTCTTCAAAACTCAATCTTAAGACTGACTTACCTGGACTTTGACCACAACCTATGTAACACATACTCTACTTCTGTAAAGAGGCTTAACATTGTAAGTAACATTCTAATCAGCACCTTTTTACCAACAATTAGCAATAGGTAAATCTCACAACTCAGTAGCACTAGAAATACCATCGGGAACACCATTAATCTTAGTTAGCCGCGTTATGTCGTTATGACGTCATATGTTAACACCCAAGGTGTCAAAGATTGACCCATAAAAGTTATAAATTAGATACCTGCGATTATTACAATAGTTTTAAGAACTGGTTGCACAACTGGAATTCCGATTAGGTTTCAAATGGCATATCAAGTTGGTTTGACATAACCTATTTTATTTAAAATGCGACTATTTATCTTCTGGGTGTACGCCTTTAATTCAAGAATTATATTTTACCTCTAGATATTTATTCACAGTTTTCCACAGTAGTTAAGGATATATAGGTAAGAAGTTAAAATACAAATGACTAACGCTTTTTTAGTTACTTTTTCAAATTCGAAGTTTCCAACCTGTTAGAATCAAAATACCTTTATTAGGGCAATTTTAAAACAAATCCGCCCTTATATAGAAAAATAAAGATATTTTATCATTAAGTGATTTTATTCTTTAAAAATAAAAAACATAAACAAATAACTTTAATTAAATTTTCTCTGTTTTAAAAAATATAAACGGCCATATTCTCCAACGCATGATCGGTCCAATTTGAGAATCAAAAGTTTTAAACTGACAAGTGTTAAGAATAAGACAACTAAGTTTTATACTATGAATTGCTTTTTGAGTTTTTTCGCAAATTTATAAAGAAAACGGCACTTTTGGTTCGTATAAATTCTTATCATATACCTTACACTTCATCATCCGTAGATTTGGTCTTTAGAATTTCACTGTCATAAAACCAAATCTACTGTTTGTCGCTTACAGGAGATAAGTCGCATTTTCGGAAATTCTATTGCTTCAACTGCATCCTTACTGCATATTTTTCATTTTCATTCAACATGATCTTTCGGTGATTCAAGATAGAACCAAACATTTAAAACAATAGTTTAACACTGGCTAGGTCTTTTAACTATTTTAATTTGAGAAAACATGATAGAAAGGAAAATAAGCTTTCTTTTAAAAATTGACACGCATTTCTCTATTTATCTTAACATCGTTTTGAGATTATTGAAACTAAAGTAAAAATATATAATAGAACCTTTTGTAGGATCGCGAACGTTTATTTCTTACGTGACAAAAAGCAGCCAATCCGAGGGAACCACTAATAACCTGGATATTTTAGACCCTTGTAAACTTGCTGTCTTCTATCAGATACCTTTTGAAGGGACCAAGGAATGTCATTGTCAAAACACAATTTTTCAAGAACTGTATTTTCAAAATTATATTTTTTCGAAAATATAAGCTTCTGGAAATGACTTTTTTCGAAAACACAAGTTTTTGAAAAGACATTCTTTAAAAATTCAAATTTTCTTTATTCTTCTTTATGCTATTAATTCATTTCCGAAAAATGATGTTTCAAAAAAGTGAATTTCCAAAAAAGGTGCTTTATGAAGGAATGTACTTTCGAAAAAGGTGGTTTTCGAGTAAAAAATGTCAATGACTATGACTATTTAAAATTGAAATTGTTTGGTCTTTCTTCTTACCAATTTAATCAATCATCGTTGCAATTTTTTAAACACTTTCCTATAAATAGTACTTATAGCCATCTGTGCATGTCATGCTATTAACTACTTAGAACTCACTCTACTAGTTTTTAACTCTTTTCCTTTAAATGTCCCGTTTTGATTTAATATTCCTGTACTAAGTAAGTATGTAACATAGACCGTGTAACATCTATAATTAGGTACTAGGAATAATAATATACTATCAAGAAAATGCTTTTAATACATCCTTCTTAGCTTAATTATGAAAATTAGCAAGGGGTAATGCCTTTACTCATTTTCTAAAGTCAATTTAAAAAAAATATTAATTTTACAGCATGTATTGGTTAATGCGTCTAAAAAAGCGTGCTAATGTTCCGGTTTTCATTCGATTTAATAAACTATTAGTTATTTATCTTAAAAGGAAGAAGCCGTGTAGATTAACTACTGAATGAAGAAACATACAGTTAAACTACTGAATCTTTTTGTGCGCCATTATTATTGGACTAAATCAAAAATATTTGTACTTAATGAAGGAAATTTAATTCAGTGCAAAAATCGGAAAAAGATATTGCGGTACTACGATAGCGAACCAAATATAAAAGTAAATTTTCCCTTTTCGGCCAGAGGAATGGATTTATTCAGCATTTTTTTACATCATAATACAAAAGTACTCCATTCGAAATGCGTATCCTCAACTCAGTTACAGGCACCACTTTCCAAGTAAACTACATATGTATGTGAACAAACCAAAATTAATTACTAACTTCCTGTCTGGTAACCATGCCATTAGTAGCTTAGTTCGCCATCTAAGGCGAAACCATAATAAAAACCATCTCCGACCTGTTACATAATTCAAGAAAAACGCATGCTGCATGCAGTATACATAAAACATGGCGTGGTACCGGTACGTCACATAACAGTCTAAAGTCGCACGTAACTCTTCTCAAGATATTGTTATGTGCGAATAAAATAGAATGGACACGATAAAATGTCTATCGATACTCGGCCCACGCACAGTTTCCCAAAGAATTTATTCTGTGAATGAGACGTCGATATTACATTTTTATTTATTTTAATATGTAAACGGATCTTTCATTTTTTTGAATTGGGCCGGGATTCTATTCTGCGTCGTTATAAATGTTAGCCATTTATGTGTGGCATTCCATTCTTTTGAAATTTGTTGTCAAGGCTGGCGAACGAATTCGGCTAAATTTGTTCAAGCACGTATATACACAGCGAACCAAGGCTGGCGAACGAATTCAGCCAAATTTGTTCAAGCACGTATTCATACAGCGAACGAGGGCTGGCAAACGAATTCGGCCAAATTTGTTCAAACACGTATTCACACAGCGAATGAAGGCTAGCGACCGAATGCGATCAAATTTGTTGAAGCATGTATTCACACAGCGAACGGAGGCTGACGAACGAATTCAGCAAAATTTGTGTAAGCCCGTATCCACACAGCAAACGAAGGCTAGCGAACGAATTCGGCCAAATTTGTTCAAGCACGTATTCACACAGCGAACAAGGGCTGGCGAACGAATTTGTCAAAATTTGTCCAAGCGCGTATTTACACAGCGAACGAAGGCTGGCGATTGAATTCGGCCAAATATGTTTTTTAACTAACTGGATACTTGCATTCGGTTCGCTTATTTTCGCGGGGATTCTGTGTCTCGAAGGGCACTTATGAGAACACAGTCGGTACCCTGTATACGATGGGTCTTTTTAGATTTTTTCCATAGGGATTCTGAGTTTATTAATGGGACATGCCACGTACATTCCACATAACAAAATAACATTAAATGACTATACATAATATAGGTACATTCACTGAATTATATGTTTATTCACTAATGGATATTGAATAGCAATTAAATGTACAGGAAATATAAAAATGACGTATAATGTTCATCAGTTTGTCGCGAATTTGGCGAATATGTAGGTTCATATTAAATTCACAGGATGTCCTCCAGTGTATCTCATAAATGTACATAGTAGATCTGCTGAATTTAAAGTTTTTCTTTAATAATAAAAATACACAGGACGTATCAGAGACGTGAAGGGAACGAGCTGGGTGCATACCAACTAATATGACGTTAATATTCATTATTTATTTCTTCTAGTATACTCATTGTCAGGCATTTGACATATATTACATATGAGGAAGACACTGAAAGTACATACTTTCTTCGTCAATTTTGGTTATACATACAATCTTACTACATCCCCATAATATCCGTTCTGTCGTATTCCAGGTCTTGTTGTGGATGTAACAGGAATATACATGTAATGATACTATGTACTATGATATAAGATATCATAGGGACTGAAGAAAAAAATTCTACTGAATATGAAATGAATATATCCTTTTAAGTATAAATATTGTTTTGGATATATAGAGTGAACAGACATTAAACATAAAAATTATATTACCAGCATATCACTATATATTATATATGCATCTTGTAAATATAAATAGAGGAATATTTAATAAGTGTTACCTTCATGGATACGCATTTGCGAACATCTCATGTGTATTGCTTAAGTATCTATAATAAATATAATTTTATAAATACTAATTAAATGTTATCTCCGCGGATATGCGCTGCCTGACATCCACTGTATATTCGTTGTTAAATAAATAAATATGAATATGATCTAAATAATATCCACTGAATACACACCTCTGAATATTAAGAAGGTGTATATTTAATGAATATACATTAAATACATCCAAATGAACATACTTTTACAGAAATCGACTGTTATGTGGGATTGTGGGATATAGCAAAGAAGGGCGAACAAATGCTAACGAACGAATTCGTTGTGCTCCATGCAAATCACAGAAATAATAGAATGATTCATATTTCTAATTACAACTTTTTAGAGATTAGAGGGATAAAATTTGTTAAAACCTATTTGCTCAACTAGATTTAAATTTAAACCATTTTAGTAAATATCAGGGCTAATTATTAACTATAAATTTCTTTTTACGTGTTAAGCAAGCAAACTAATCTCATAATATAGCTTTTATAATGATGAAATTAGAGCCCTTTAATTTTTTTAAATCTCTGGGCCAATTTTCAAATAAAGGAAGTATTATAAAATATTGTCATACAAAATTAAATTTAATTTCTTAACTTATTGACGCATTACCAAATAAGTTCACAATTAAGAATTAAGTGGGTAAAATTAATCATGTTGAAAATTCCCCATTATCTGAATTTGAATAATCAACTACATTGTAATAGCTAAAAATAACTAAAATATCTAGACTACAGAAACTAAACTGATTATTATTTCGGACTTTCTAAACTGGCGCATATTTATGGGTAATTTTTAAACTTGTTTTATTGATTTTTACAAGACAGATTCTTTTATTTATTTCGGTTATAAAAAAAGTTATCAACTGCCAACATGGCGTCCTGCTGGTAATATTTGTATTTTTGTTAGTCCCATTCCTACAGCAATAACAATCATTTTCTCTAAAGAAATTTTTATTACTGGCATTATATAAGAGCACGTTTTAGCGCGAGACCATAAAAGAAGTGTCTAAATTGTATTGTAAAGATGTTTTCCTAGATCAGAACAATACGATAGAAGTAAACATAACAGTTTTTCATTCGTTATCATCACGTTTAAGGAAGCATTTTACTCGGTGTTTTCGCGATATCTATCTCCACGCGTCCCAAGATAATTAGGGCCATTCGGCCCAGGAATTTCGAACAATGGCTCTGGAGGCCGAACGGTGACACGGGCAGCACGTGATCACCTACACGACACGCCGAGGACGGTCTATGGAATGCGGCACGAGCTGAGCTATTGTCAGGAGCATTGGCGGGGTAGGGGCAATAAATGAAAGATGTTACGACTGAAAATTCGCGCAACGTTGCTTGTATTAACAGTGTAATTGTAATGGGCTTATCCAGCAATTTTTTTATTTCATAAAACAGAAATACCCATTCGAAAAGCTTATACCCAAAAAATTAGAATTTTTTATTTCACAGCCCTCATTATAAAACAGAGCTACCCAAATTTAGGATTTAGATGATAAATTAGCTATATTTGGTGATTATCATACGACAAAGGATTCTATCGTATCCGTTATAAGCATTACTTTTTATTTAAATTCTTTTATGGAGAACAAGAAGAGTATAAAAATGACTCGCTGTTGTATCCATATTTTATCCAATTTAATTTGAGAAGTTTAAGTAGTATAAAATAAGGTTAAAATTGTTTCCTACCCTCTAAGAACAATACTGCCTCTAACCAGTAATTTGCTATAAAAGGATTGGAGGAAAAGTTCTTAAATAAATAAAGAAAAAATTGCAAAAATGAGTAAATATTTATAATATTAAAAAAATATTCCCTATTCTGCCATATATTATATAATGAAAAAGGATCTATAATACAGCCTACCTGCGAACAGTGACATTTATGTAAGTTCAGGACGCGATAAAAATTGTTTAATCGAATATACCAAGTAACTTCACAATTTTTAAATGTAAATGTTGAAAGTCTTAGTTCCAGAAGGATAGATGCACTTTCTAATGGCACTGTGACTTCAGCTTTAAATTGAAACCAAACTTTTCTATGGCGCACTCCTTTCTTAATGACTAGAGAAATCTTCTGTGATGCGCTCTGTTCTCAACTTTATATCGGGTCGGCGAGCGGCTATCCTGTTACTCATTCCCATAACGCCCGGTCTAAGTAATGTAAAGAATATCAAATATGTACCTTGCGTAATATTTCAAAATTAGTCAGTCGCAGATTCATAGATTACAGAAATTTAAGCTGCTAGTACTTTTTATAAACTTTTTAGGTATATATTTACACTGCATAAACATGGGACAGGCTTCAAATAATATGTCATGTTTATGTTTCTCATAACCTAACTTTCTAGCAGTTGTAAAAGTTTTACGAGTATGAGAGGAAAAGAAGACGAGAGAGAAAAAATGAGAGGGAAAGGGACATAAGTGATCTCTCCGTTGTAAAATAGGTTTCTGTCGTCATTCTTAAATCAAATTGGATACGGTATAAACAGCACCAATAAGCGTTGGGTACTCTTAAGTTCGAATTAGCCACATAAATTAGCAAAAATAGCATTTTAATGAACGAAAATACATTCATTACAGAAGATTATTTTTCCCTTAGAAACAGCAAAAGACACACCTACCTGAAGTTATTCTAAATTAAAAAAAGATAAAACGGCTGCAAAAATCTCATTACTCCAACCGTGCACTTCGTGCCCGTGGCTCTCGGCTATTTATAAAATTATTACACCAGCGTTAAAAAAATTAATTGCGATAGATAGACCGACAATGGCAGCAAATAATAATTGTGATCCGGCAAAAATCTAGGTCTAGGCGAAATTTTAGAGGTTTGAGATTTAGAATTTTAAAAAATCAAATAATAGTCCAATAGCGCTTAGGGAAATATAAAACCTCTGCAGACTTTGGGAAATGTATATCTTATATTTAGAAACGTTGCAATATGGCGTTTAAACTTAATAATAACGAAATCAACGTTAAAAATTGAAACAAATTTATTTTACTAAAAAAATATGTGAAAAATTAAAAGTTAAGATTACAGATAGAATCTCGATGAGAAACCAAACAACTTTTTCCTATGGCATTTTTCGAAATTTTAGCAAAAATATCATTTTCAGGACATTCTCCTTAAAAATGTATCGTTTGACAGCTAACATGGATTGCGTGACTATCTTTGTATATGACATTTAAGGTTCTTGGTCAAGCAAAACTTGATGCCAAAGTCAAATTTGACCTCAATTAAATTTTAAAATAGTTTCCTATATGGTGCAGTCTTTTTGGCGGACACTGTATCTATATACTATTATCTTACTTCGTCACTGATATTATCCATTTACGGCCGGTATTACAGGTTGTTAAAACTGAAAGTTCAGATGATCTCAGGTTCTTCTGGTTTAGTTCAGTTTTCAACCAAAAACAATGTAAGAAAAATGTTTTTCTATTGATTTGTGGAACGTACAAATTGTTACTTTATTAAAAATATTTTTAAAAAATAATAAAATTGGAAGTGCTGTTTTAATTAAGCTATAAATTTCAAATTGCAAAATGAGTGACGTCACAACAGGGGGGTCCACACTAATGTGATTACTTGTGACAAGGACGAGGGGGGCCAAAACACGATGAAATTTGTGTTACGTAATTTATGGATGAATCCTTTGCTTGATTTCCAAATGTTTTTTATCTTGAAACTTTATACTAAAATGAATTTAATTCTATTACTGTGAAAAATTCATACTAAAATTGTCATTTTCTATATAAATTAGCGAAATAACTAAAGAATAATCGGGATAATCTTATTCTTACACTTGTCAATATTTTAAACATTGACTGTCAATTTAGACCGGTCTTAACGATAGTGAATTTCGAGGTACATCTGTCAATTAAGTGCAGAAATGTGGATAGGAATACAATTATACATATCCACAAAACTAGTTCATATTAAACGTTATTTTAAAAGGTTACTTATTTGACTGTCGGTCTTTTCTTCGTCGCTGCACTTGCCAAGTGCACTTAATGAGTGATTGGACCGGGTTTGAGAAATTTCTTTGAGTTTTCACCGCTGGAGAGGAAATAAAAGCAATGTTATTAATTATAAACTATTACGGTGTATTTATTAATATTCGTAAATGATTATACATAATGCCTGAAGACATGTATAAGTGATTTTAATTAAACGTTTTTAAAAAATACTTCAAATAGTTTTTCACTTCTCGTGAATAGTTGGTCAAAACATCATACCGAATTTGGCCAGCACAGAAATCTTGCAGGCATTCGCATCCGCATTCGGATCCTCCCCATTTTTAAAATCTACGCCTGCATCCGGAACAACAGTTGTGAATATGATACCAGTGTCTGCAATATACATGAGTCATGATTTATTGGAAAAAATTGCATTCTTTTATCAAGCCTTTAATTTAATATAATCCGTAATGTTTATAGTATAAATATTTTAAATATTGCTTCAAGATCTTTGGATGCTTAGATAGAAAATTTGCATCCGCATCTGCACATGTTACAAAAATTATATTTGCAACAATTCTGGAATAGGAATAGGGATACACGAATATATAAAATAGACAATACATAGTACCGTTATTATAAATATTATTTTAAAAGGGTACTGACTTGTTCGACTGTCAATCTCTGTCCTAAAATAATGCTAAAATTCACTAAAAAGTTTTTAGTTTCAGTAAGTACTGGTTTAAATCTTCTAGTTGATCAGTTGGGTTTTGCCAAGATTTTGTCCTGTTATTGTTAGTAAGTCATCGTATCGTCATCAAGTATTTATTATTCTAATATTGCAGCGATTTTCTGGGTTTCGAAACGATTCTTATCTTGGAAATTTTCCTAAAATAAATTTTGTATAATATTCATCAAATCGAAGGGTTACTAACTTAATCGACTGTTGATCTCATTTTTAAAAATTCTTAATTAAAAAAAAATCGAGTTGTAACAATAAAGATATATTATGTAAACTAGCACATACCTATACTAATATTTTATAGGGTTACCCACTTCTCTGACTATCGATCTCTTTTTGAAATTTACTCCAGAATTCAACAAGGATTTAGTAATGTTTAAATTTGGCTCATCAAATTGATCAGTTAGGTTTTTACTAGTTTTTTTGCCATTATTAATAAGTTGTAATTAGAAATGTATGAGTTATTCTATTATGAGGACCACTATACCATACCTACTCTTTAAATCAAATATCGTTGAATTGCAGTTAACTTTGTGTTATCTCTACCGTGGATGAATTAATACAAGTGGACCGAAATACGTAGTGAGTCACGAACTTGGTTAGCAGAAGAATTTTTAGCGTTTTTGCAGCTATTGGTTGCCGATAGGTCGGTGAAATTAATGGGTTATGGCCAGTGATCAAACGTTCTTTGTGTTTTTTAATTGCATAAACTTTTTTAGTATTAACAATGTAAAACGATTCGTTTGTATTTTACCGTTGGGCAGTTACGTCACACGGTTTGGTTTTTAAGTTTTAAGACAAAATCATAAATTTTTATAATGGGAAAGGATTAACATTAGATTATGTAGCGGAGATACATATAGTTGCATCAGTTTTGCTTTCAACCATACCTCACAGTCCTTGCATGGGTTGTGTAAAATAGATAATAGCAGCATTGCCCTAATCAGCAAGATTAAACCAGCATGTATCCTTTTCATTTAGTAACGTCTTATAAAGATATGATTGACATTTGACAGTCCCGCATTGGAAAAATGTGCCTTTCATAGGTCTTGCATTTTGCAATAACGGTTTTTCTTTTTTATAAATAAATATTTAAAGAAAAACAGCCTTGCACAAAACTTATCAGAGAGAATGTCTATAAAAAGCTAAAAAGTTAATTATTTCCCTAGCACGTTCACCGTTGTGGTGATTTTTTCATAAGAAAACCGCTAACATTAGACCCATTAGATCTTATATAACTAAATTCTTCATAAGGAAAACACATAATAAGACGTGATTGTACGGTATTTTTTTATTTTATTTTTAATTTTTATTAATTGAGTTCGGCGGCTAGAAACGCTGAGTGTACGTTTAAGGTAGAAACCACGCTGTTTGTGTTGCAGTTTATTTTTTTCTATAAAAAAGGCAACTCAAAATATGGCAACACCTGAGCAAAAGTTGGCAACATCGCATTTTCTTGGGATATTAATTATGTGGGCAACATGTCAAATATTCGACAGGAAAGGCAGGGTTGTGCAATACTGCCACTTTATAAGGATTTTTTTGCGTTTATTGCACCTTATAATCGATGCGGCTACTGCCCCTATTTTGATTATAATTTTGAGGCGAAAGGAGCCGAAACTAATACAGGTTAATGTTAAAGGTATGAAATCTAAAAATCTGAAAAAATACAGCACCTCCCAACAATTTGACACAGGAATTATTTTATTATTTGTCAGCGTCAGCGGTTAACTGCCAGCAACCTAGGTCCCGACTAGGGTTATAAAAGCGTTATCGTTTCATGAAACAATGTCGTCATCGCTGACGTCATAACACCTTCCCCTACATTTTCCCCTATTGATCCGCAAAAATGAACTGGTTATAGAAATGTTGATACCGTTTATGACACTAGGTATATGTCGCAAGAAATTCCTTTTTGTCGCATCGGAAAGTTTCGCCGCCCTAATATATCCTATACTGAAAATGTAAGATAGTTACATTGTTGCAGATCAGGTCTGCGTGTCAGGGAGATAATATGAATTTAACTGAAGTGTAGCCAATTAGCAAAATTATAACACTGATATCAAACAAATAACAATTAATCATTTTTATGGGAAAAAACTCTAGTACCTAGCTGTGGAAAGTATATTATCTTGGGATTTATAGATCCGGAATAATTCTATTTTTTTTTAATTTTGATTTTCTTTTTCTTTAAACTTTTTGATGTTGTTACATGTTTGACGTTTCGGTCATTCTTGTGACCTCCTTCAGAATAAAGTGCTGTGAACGAAAATATTTTAAGGAATGCATCCTCCTAGTTAAAACTCCCAAAGGACACTCAGAAACTAAGGCTGTGGACGAACAGTTTAACACAACGTTAAGACAATCTTAAAAATAATATGCAGACAGCAGTCTGCGCCGTGTCTACTTCAATACTGAATGCGTGTAGTACAGTAGACACGCAGACTACTGTCTTGACGTTGTTTTAAACTGTTCGTCCATAGTGTTAGTGTCTGAATGTCCTTTTTGAGTTTTAACTAGGAGGATGCATTCCTTAAAATATTTTCGTTCACAGCACTTTATTCTGAAGGTCACAATGTCGCAATAACTATCACAATTGCAGACACTAAAGTACCCACACAGGCATTCATGGCATACATTCAGTGTAAGTGCCTTCAGAATGCATCTACCTTGTATTTATAAAGAATTTTGGTTAAGATGTATAAAAGTATAGTATAAATAAACAAATATTCTCAAAATTTGCGTCATTTGTATTTGCGTCAGTGTACTAAATTTATTTTTATTATAGCAGAATAGATTAACGAAACTCATCAACAAACAAAATGGATTCTGACGACGTCTCTGAATCACAAGAGTCGAAAGGCGATTAAATATGTAAACAAATATACAAATACCTTAACTACTCGACGAAGAAAACGTTTATTAACTATACCAACTTAAGTCAAATGGGTGTTTACCGGTACCAGTCCGCGGCTGCGATCTAAGAAACAACAATATTTGCATAAGTTTATGTCACGCTGCCACCAATTGCGTGTCTCGTAGTCCTCCCATACAAAAGTAAATAATACATTCTAACGCGAAATTTGCCAATTAAGTGTAGAAATTTGAGTAGCAGGGACGTGAATATGCATGTGGGAGAAGTAGTGGAGGTTCTCGCATCTAAATGTACAGGTATTATTGCATCAGTACCAGGAGTACTAGTTTGTTGATTGCTACCTGCCATTAATAAAATATCTATTATCTTAGTACGGCGCAGCGTAAGAACTGCATCATAAAAACTAAGATTTATTTCTTTTAAATTCTGTACACGCGAGAAGTCATATTAATAACTTTCGACAAGTTTTTTTTATGGGGTTTTAACCTTTGTCTGTAATTTTCATTGTATTTTTTATTATCTTTAGTTTTCTGTGTTTTGGTTCATAGTATATTCAGCTTTCATTCTTAGTCTCTAGTTTTTCAGTTTGTATATCCAATACATGATGGCAGAGCTGCGACTTCCAATTGTTCAGGTCAAATTTATTTATTAAACATTAATTATTTCCATTCACTTTCAGCAAGAAGAAACGACAACATTCACTCATAAGCATAACTAACCTTTTGTTTTATTTCATATATTGTGCGTCTGTAGGGCAAGAACGAGTAGCGAAAGAACTCTGAAAATTTGACTTCGCGCACCGTCGATGACTCACCGAAACTGTCACTCACTGTGAAAGACGGTTCCGAATGGAAGGAGTCCAATTTTCCTCACACTTGACACTAGTGCACTATTTTCCAAACTTTATAGATAAAATCCCTTAAAAATAAAAATTTCACTAAAATACATATACATATTTCCACTGCTAATCCATGAATTAACAGGGCTAGGAATAGAAAACGGCTGTATCACTATTACTCTAAACATTATTATGCAATATAAATAAATTATTAAATCTGTAATACTAAGAGAAATGACGGTATGTTGTTATATTTTACTAACCCTAAGTTATATATTTTAGCCTATGATATATCCAGCGGTTCCCAACCCTTTTTAATGGCATACCACCAAAACCGTTTAGTAATTTTAGGTACCAGCTAATTAGAATACCAGTCTAGGTCATTCTAGGTAATTCTGAATAATTACAATTTAAATTTTTACCAAGGGATAAAATAAAATTTTACCAATAACTGTTAAAAATAGTTTTTATTATACCTAGTTTTCACAATCAGTATTGCTAATGTTGCCATTTTTCCTTTTTTCTTGAATATATTTATACGATTTGTCACGTTTTTTTGATGTTTTTAGTTTGCCTTTTTTTGGTTGGTGTTTATTTTATGTCTTGTTTAGCGTACCATCATGAATAATTGCATATACTACCGGTGGTACATTTACCACAGGTTGGGAACCGCTAGTATATACCATTGCAAATATTAACCTACAGTGAGTTTGTTCTTTTAAGCAGATTAAGCGTAGCCATGGAATCCCTGATTGTTTTAAAATGTAAACGTTGTGTCTAAATCAATGATTATTTCAAAGGGTTACTCACTTATAGGACTGTTGGTCTTTTTTCAAATCTTATCTTGAAGCCGAATTCTCTCTGAGAGTCTCTATTATAGTTATCTATAATAGAGAGCAAGCTATTGTTTAATCTTTGTCTGGTAGTCATTTGGTAAGTAGTTTAAGGCTTTTGTAGTGCGGGAAATCCTACATTTAAGAAGTGCAATGTTTCCACGGTAAAAATATATTAATTGCCAAAAATCACACCCATTCTTTGAGTTTGAGTATTACGTGTGTTTGTAATTTTTATTTTATTATTTTCTTTGGTTGTGTTTTGTTGCGTTTTAATCCATAGTTTCAGATTTTTTTCTTAGTTTCAGATTTTACGGATGGAACATTTAACAAACATGGTCGCATAACTAATTTGCGGTCCCCTATTTTTTTTTGTTCAGGTTTGTTCCGATTTGTTCTTTCTTAGTCTCAGGATTTATAGTTGGAACATCCAACACACATGATTTGTAAAGCCCATTGGCGGCCTTCTACTTTTTTCCCAGGTTTATCTATTAAACAGTATTCCAAAGGGTTACTCACTTATCCGACTGTTAATCTTTTTTCTTAAATTTTATCCTGCGACTCGTCAAATCAGCAAATAGATAATATCAGAGACTATAAAGAATAAAGATAGACACTCGAATATACCGAAAAGCCGGTCTCCCTTGAGACATTTGGTGGGTTTACTGGTTTATGGTTTAAAAGTTTGTCCACCCACCATTATATACATGTAGATATATAGGTAGTATACATATTTATATAATGGTAGACAAATAAACTTTTAAACCATAAACCGGTGAATCCATTAAATGTCTCAAGGGAGACCCGCTTTTCGTTGAACGGCAGTGTTCGTCTAGGTATTATTTAGTCTATGATAATACGCAGATCCATAGAAGTATCTATGTTGGATAAGTCGTTTACTCTTCGCCAACTTAAGGGGGCCAAGAATACGCTGTTGCTCCAAAAAAATAATGCCTTGATAGTGCTGGGGTGCTGCTTTCCCCCCAAATAGGCCAAATATCCACCCATAGACTGAAAAGATGGGAGTACCTAGTAGCCCTACAGTGGAGACTATACCCCAAAGAGGACAGGATTTTAAAACCGGAAATATTTCGTTATTTCTATACAATAAAATACATACTCGTAGGAGTATATGTATATTTATCTCCTGGAATAACCAAAAATTTTCTGCTAGATTCAATGTTGCCAACACAATTCTAATTTGTCCGTCGACAGTTTAAATTGACAACTGTAAGACAACTGAATCCTGTATTATGAACTTATTTCTAAGGTTTTTCGAAAATTTATACAAAAATATAAAATGCATTTATCATGATAATGTGAATCCCTGAGTTTTTTCTTTAAACTATGGTCTATCCAATTTGAACTGAGAATGATGACAGAACAAGCAATTGAACAAGAATTATCCCTATTGGTCAGTTTCATGGACAGTTTACAGCAGAACATATTTTAGTTAATTGTAATATTCTTTTTTTTTTCTGATAATCACGGAGCAATCAGATTTCTTTCTATCCGTGTTGGCGAAAGTGCATTAAAAAAGACAAATAAAAAACAATGTTCAACTTTTTATCGTACCTTCTTCGCTTGTGGAAGTATTGCTGGTTATCTACTGTGAAAGATTAGCTATCGTAATATTCTTTTCTTTCCTGATAAAATTCCCAACGGAATCCGATTTCTTTCTATCCTTGTTGGCAAAAGGCGCATTAATAAAAGACAAATAAAAACAAAGCTGTTGTCATAAAAAAAAATATGTTAAAATATTTTATCATAGCTGTCTTTGTTTGTGGAAGTATTCCTGACTGTCTACATTGAAAAATTTATCAGAATCATATCATAAAAAATATATAAGTAATATCTAATCTGGCAAAATACTTAGGTACCCGAAAGAAGCTTTTCACTTTGGTGTTTTATGATTTTTTAAGAAAAGATCTCGTGTTTCTACTTTGATGGATCTATGATACACCCTACTTGCGAACAGTGACATGTGAGAACTAAAGAGGCGATGAAAGTGGTTTACTTGAATTTACCAGGTAGTTTCTCAATTTTTAATGGACTTGTTCAGTCGTTTCGCGTTTTTAACAAATATGTTTATATTATTGCACAAGCAGTCGACCAAACATACACACACAAAAAGTACGTCGGTTGGACGGATAATAATAATTAAAATATAACGTTCGGATTCACTAAGAAAGATTAAGATTTAGTACTGGTTTAAATCGAGATCTTATAGTTGATCAGTTATGTTTTGACAGATTTTTGTCCTATCATTGTTAATAAGTCGTAATTAAAAACTTATGAATTATTCTGATATTTCAGCGATTTGCTTGGTTACCAAATGACTTTCATCTTGGAACGAGTTGCTGTAATGAATTTAGTTCTATTATTGTTGAAAGTAAGTACTAAAATTGCCCTTTTCTTTATAAATGTTCGAAAAAGCTCAGAAATACAGTTATAGTATAAAACTTAGTCCTCTTGTTCTTACGCATGTCAGTTTAAAACTTTTAGTTGTCAAATTAGACCGGACTAGCGTTGGAGAATCTGGCTGTTAAAATTCGACCAAATTGAAAACATTCACGTCCAGATTCACTAAGAAAGTTTAAGATCTAGTACTGGTTTAAATTAAGATCTTATAGTTGATCAGTTATGTTTTGACAGGTTTTTGTCCTGTCCTTGTCATTAAAAACTTACGAATTATTGTGATATTTCAGCGATTTACTTGGTTTCCAAATGATTTTCATCTTGGAACGAGTTGCTGTAATGAATTTAGTTCTATTATTGTTGAAAGTACGTAATAAAATTGTCCTTTTCCTGATAAATTTGCGAAAAAGCTCAGAAATAACTTCATAGAATAAAACTTAGTTGTCTTATTCTTACACTTGCCAGTTTAAAACTTTTGGTTGTCAAATTAGACCGGACTAGCATTGGAGAATCTGGCTGTCAGTTTCCAGCTTGACGTCATCCCACGAAAAACAACTGAATGTGACGGGCAATGTGGTGAATCGAATTAAGGATTCGGCAACACCGCCGTGATCCTCTAAGGGGATAAGGTTTTTGGCAAGTGTTATTTTGGCAAAGTTGTAGAACACAAAAATTTAAGCCGCTAACACTTTATATACATTTTTTAGATATATTTTTACACTGCAAAGAGAATTTATGGACAGGCTTGAAATATATCATATTTATGTTTCTCATAACCTAACTTTACATTAATCGTAATAATTTCAGAGTATGAGAGAATAAAGAAGTCGAGAGATGAAGACGAGAGAGGCAAAAAATGAGAGAGAAAGAACATGAGAGAGAAACATAATTTAATTCTCCGTTGTAAAATTGGCTTCTATCATCATTCTCAATTAAAATTGGCTAGATTATAGGTACTGTTATGCTGATTTCGATGTAAGAGTTCTACTGCTTCAGAATCTACGATACATTAAGTACATAAGTACACATTGAAGCCTATTATTATTTTTATTAATTACCGAACCGTTTTAACACTGCATCTGATCACAGCAAAACTAACTTTCAAAGTCAATAACGTCTATTGGCGGCATAATAATAAAATAATCTTCAAAGGCATAAACATAAAACTAAAGCCACTAAGACAACACATTCAGATATCAACACATTCAATAAAGATGTCCCTTGCGGCGAACCATGCGGTTCAACATAATGAGTATTTTATAGAGGTCTCTATCATTCAGAGTCAGAGTTGAGATTGCCAGTCTGACAATGACCCATTGTGGGATATAAATCCACGCTGCTGGTAAAATATCACCCTAGCTTGTTAATAAATTTGATTGGTCGCTAAGGACGATGTTGCCATGGTATTGCAAATTTCCGGAAAAAGATCTTTACATTCTCCTTTGCCATTACTTTTTTTATCGTAATACAAAGTATAAAGTTCGTTCTTGCGTTGCTGTTTTTTCCATGTCTTATTGTAGTTTACGAGAATAAAATATATATTTTTTTATCTTGGGCAGTCAATGTAGACTTCAAGCCTAAGTAGTATCATATCGTGGGCGTTTGGAGAGAAGGGAAATGCAATCTATTGATAAGGGATTTGAGGGGTTGGAGGTTGGGATGGGAAAACATCTGCAGGCAATTTGTTCCATAATCTGATGACGTGCTGCATGAAAACTTCATGAGTTTATTTTTTCGTTGTTTCAAAGTATAAATAGCCCGACTGTGAAAGAGGAGGGCTATTTTTTGAAACAACGAAAAAATAAACGAATGAGTTCTTTAGGCAACATACTTTTTTCAGAATTTTCTCGATAATTTTTATGCACGAATGGTATTCGGTAGGACATGTCCAGAATAAAATAGATATACACATAGTATATACACATAGTACACTTAATATAATTTATAACATATTGGCATGATTTATTTGAATCAATAATGCAGGTCCTCTTTTCGGTTACTGTAGAATCGATTGCGGTAAAAATACGTCATGCAGTTGAACTTTCAACATTGAATTTTCGCTGTAGAATTTTCACTATGCAATTTTATTTTCACCTACTGTGCAATTTTTAGTGTATATTTGAGCCCTAATTCAGTCCGTTTAATTCTGATATGTACATCTTAGTTTCACATCTAAGGTCATTCCCAAGTATTTGGCAGTGTATTCCTAGGCCTACCATTTATGTTGACTGGTCGATGATTGCCTATTCTTCTGTTAGTAGAGCTGACATGAATAGATTTTTGCTCATTAAGCTTAATCTTCCCATCTGTGGTCCAATTGTAAATCTGGTCGCTAGCTTGTTGGAGTTGGCTGGTTGCTGCATCTAGGTATGTTCCTACTGTAAATAAAGCTGTGTCATCTGCGAATGTAGCCACAGTTATATTTTCTATTTGTGGGAGATCACAAGTGTACAGTAAATAAAGGACAGGACCAAAGACGCTTCCTTGAGGCACACCTGCTTTAACTTCTTTCAGTTTAAAGTATTCATCTTCCTGTTTAATTCTGAACACTCTGTATCTCTAATGTAGGAGGTTAGCAACTCTATATATTGTTTTGGTAACATTATGTTTAATTTGTTAATTAGCCGTTTGTGCCAAACTTTATCAAAAGCTTGAGCTATGTCAAGGAGGGTAGTTAAGCAGATTAGCTTTTCTTTTGGTGCCTTTTCTATTATGTCTGTTATTCGATAGACTTGGTCTATCGTGGAGTGCTTATATAGATCTAAAGCCAAACTGATGATTTGGGATTAGATTACTGTTCTCTATTGTAATCCTAAGTCGTTTTAAGAAAAGCTTTTCGAATAATTTTAAAATAATTTTTATGATTGTAAAATACAAACTACTTCAAAACTTCTTTTCTGGCATTTTTATTATTATAATTTCGTCATCAAATGAGAAGTGGAAAGTGATATCAACTGTTACTGTTGATAGTGTTGATACTCCAAATTGCGACAAAAGCTAGGCAATGCTAACTCAAATTTTTAAAACATATATACAGAATTATAAATACTGGTGTCCTGCTTTTCGGATTCAGAATGTTGTTGTGAAAATACTCTAGGCACAGTATGATCTCTATATATTTGCCACGTTGTACGTGTATTACTTGCTATATACTCGACCGGTATAACTACGATTGAAATAAATTTTAATTTAACAAAAATAGTACTTTATTTCCTAATAAACATGGCTCACCACACAATAGAAACCCCGTTAGGTTCTTGAGATATTTCAAGCGAGCGCTCGTTTATAATGGCGCAGAACTAAGGGGCCTCGTAAAGATTGTCAGTGAACCGGGGGGCCCGTGACGGCCGACTGGCATGTGGGCGCGAACCGACGAAGAATGGCCCCATAAGTAATCGGCTGGTAGACCGGCCCTGTATTTACTGTACTTATAGTATCGCTTAGCTTTTGGGCAAAGAAAAATTACAGTGTTGTCAGATAAGGAAAAACTGTAAAGTGTCTTCATGCAATTTTATTTTTCGTGATACGTATATAAGAAATTTGCAAATGGCACAAATCTTTTATTTACAAAAAAATATTGCTAAGTTCATGTTTCAATCTGTATATGTTTTATGTCTCTTCAATAAGACCTAACTAGAATAGTTTTCTTGGATCTATGAAAAATTGCCGAAAGAATTTTTCGTAGTGCAGTTTTTGGAAAATTAAAAATAAAGAAACAGCTATCATCATTGGCACTTCCTTAGCATCCCATTTTATCTACTGAAAGAAGTCTCCGACTCGTTGATGACCCAATCGCTACATCGTTACGTTTGGAAGGTGGTAGAGGAATTCTTCCTCGACCGAGGTAGTACCACCCCACACATCCTCTTAAAGGGCTGGTTAAATCCCTACGGATGTTTCCAGCTCTGGATGTGTGAGTCGATTCCCCAGTACACCCACGGTACATAGTACTTAGACTTCGGTCTTCGTGGGCTGTCAGAAGATAAAAAAAACTCACTTATCTTGATCTTCAACGTGCTGTAATCTGTCCCTCTTCTCTAAACATTTTCAAGGCTAACTAGTCAACTATTTAACCATTGGCATCTCTTCGGAACGTCTTACCTGTTAGTTTTTCTTCCACTTCTAACCTTTAATTTTTCAAATCCCGAATCAATAGACTACTAATTACTATTAAACTTAAAATAGGGATTTTTAGGTTTCTTTACTGTCCAGCTGTAGAAATCAAGAACATCTGACTTCTTCAGAGGTTGTTCCTGTCCGGTTTAACCTCAAAAGAAGGAAGGTGGTAGAGGAATTCTGGAAGGTGGTAGAGGAATTCTTCCTCGACCAAGGTTTGTACCACCCCACACATCCTCTTAAAAGGGCTGGTGAAATCTCAACGGATGTTTCCAGCTCTGGATGTGTGAGTCGATTCCCCAGTACACCCACTGTACATAGTACTTAGACCTTGGTCTTCGTGGGCTGTCAGAAGATAAAAAAACCGTTAATACGGGATTTGAGGTTAACTTATTAATATTAGTCGCATCTCACCTCTCTTTAGACACCCACACACATTAGACATTAGCACTATTGTATACTACGTGGGCTATCCCAGATTCCAAGATAAAAAAAACAAATATTGAGCTTATGTAGACCATTGTAAGAAATGAGTCTCATATATTTTAATGGCATTATTCCATGTAAAGGGAGAACCCACTGTCCTGGGAGAACCTATTGCGAATTAAATTTTATGGTAAATGTTTATTAAATTAAGTTTCCTATAAACAGCAAATTTTATGAAAATTGCTGTATATTTAGGCACAGTATAAAACCAATGATGCGTACTTGCATGCCTTATGAGATAAATAAAAGAAAACCTTGCCGATCTTCCGATACAAGGAAATTGAAATAAGCTAATTTAGGACGTGCATACATTGAGGCTGCTCGGTATATATCTATTCAGAAGGATGCCTTATATGCCCGGGCAGTATATTATTTTAAACGACTTAATATTGAAATGAACCCATAAAAGACGCTTTGCTTAAGTTTGTTTTCCGATTTGCGTCTTTAAGGCTTATTTATGGCTCTGAGCAAGATTTGTGGGAATGTGCTGGATTATACCGCGTGTTTACCTATAAACTAAATAACGATTGGTATTGAAGTACGACAGAATGTTTAATTGACATGCGGGTACCACATTTCCAGAGGTCTTTTGTAGATTTTAAGAATCGTGAAAGTTGTAATGTGGCTTGAAGAACACAAGTCAAGTTTAAGACAGTTGATAAAGGAACGTTGGGGATCTAAAAAATATATAGAACATATTTTTTTCAAATGTAGTGTTTCGAAATTTTTTTCGATGAAATATTTTTTCGAGGAACCTTCGAACAAACAGGGTGTCAGAAAAGTCTTAGTATTGGCAAATATCTTTGCTATTAGTAAAGATAGAGACACCAAATTTTAGGTGTATGTTATTGGTTAATAAATCTACTTTTTTACGTAATTTAACTTTTCAGCCCCCTTGAGGGGTTCCTCTAGGGAGTTGAAGCAAAAAATTTTAAATGCAACCCTATGGCATGTGGTACCTCATTTTGAAGGTCTCCAAAAAAATAAACATTTTACCGCAAACCTGAAGTACGTATCTTAATTCGTTTTAAATGACAAAATCCTGAAAAACAATTAAAAATTTAAATACTCTTATTTCTCTTACTACTTTAAAAGTTGTTCAGCTTGACACCATGAACTTCTTGGCAGTAATAAAGTCGATTTTGGAGCTCACTTTCACATTTTCGAGAATGGCAGGTGTTACTTCTTGGCAGAGTTTCAAAATTGACTTTATTACTGCTAAGAAGTTCATGTTGGTCATTTTGAATAAGTTTTAGAGCAATACGAGAAATAAACGTACTAAAATTTTTATTTTTTTTCACGATTTCTAATTTTTAAAGGCTTACCATTTAAAAACTAATTAAGATACGGACCTCTGGTTTGAGGTAAAATGATTTTTTTTGAAGACTTTTAAAATGGGGTACCATACGGCATAAAGTTGCAGTTAAAATTTAGAGCTCAACTCCCTAGTGTCACCTCTCAAGGGGGTTGAAAAAGTTAAATACATAAAAAACTAGATTTATTAACCAATAAGATACACCTAAAATTTGGTTTCTCTATCTTTACTAATAGCAAAGATATTTGCCCATCTTTTTTATAAGGCCCTTTTTCGAAAATGTGTTTTGAAAATGCACGGATAAAGTAGTTATGATCTACTGGTTAAGTTTGATATACTTTAATTGGCATTTTTATAAAATTGTATTCTCCGACCTATTATACCAGCACAAACCTTTTGGGGGAACTGGGTATGATTTTCGCATATCCAGTGAGGATTTCCCCTGGCCCAATATCGACAATTATGACTATTATCTTTTCCATTTAAAAAAAAATGTTGATTCGTCAGAGAAAATTATTCGGTGGACAAAATCTGGATTTGTACGGATGAAACTTTTCGGTTTTCAGAAAGCGGTCTACGGACATGTGTGAAACGGAGTTTTCTTTTCCCAGTGTTCTGGTAGAAAGATGGGGATGTTCCTCTAAACTGAGTAAAACATTTAACAACCCAACAACCCAACCTGAGCCTCATCTCCATCTGTTGCACTCTTTAGTCAGCCAGAGCGTTCTTTAACTTTCCAGTTTGGCGAAATTTTTTAAAAACATTCCTCACAGTAGACTAAGTTAATGAATTTCCGTCAGGATATTTGTCATTAAAAATATTAGAAACTTCTTGTTTTATATTTTTATTCTTGTTTTCAATTCTTTGGTTTTCTGGTAAATGATCAATTTTTTGTAAATAAACGAAACTGACAATGTCAGACATTTCAGGTAAACTTTATGTACAGGTATTTTAAGGTAAAATACAATAAAATAACTTTGCTTCTTCTAGAATGAATTAAGCCCTATTAATGTCGAAAACACATATTTAAATTGCCCCTTTCTATGTATATAAATCCATGAAAAATTAAATTAAATGAATTCAAAATTACAAAATTTGGTTGTTTTGTTTTCAGTTTAAAATCTTGCTTATGGCCGTCAATTTTCGGATTTTATCAAGAATAAGCCAACTGGACTGTGAAAGCACCCATATTAATGTCATTGCCAAAGGTGATTCTAAACGTCAATTAAATTTATTAAGTAATTAAATACTTTGTGAAACCGAGTGTACGCCCAAATAGGTACGCCCAAATGGATTTTTTATCTATAAAAAGTTGTTCTGTGTCGAAACAAACAAAATCTTTTATTTCGAATTTTGACCTGATAATTTAAAGTCCATAAATTTTTTATCAAAAAATTATTTATTAGAAAAATAAAACTGTAACAAATCGCTGTTAAGTTCAATTTTTATCATTAAGAACAGCCTTTTTTCATTAGATCGAGTAATGACATCATCCACAAACCACAAGAGCCGTAAATTGCCGTCAAGTTAAAATCTTTAAAATTCCGTAACTCTATCTATGCCAAGATAAGTCGGTTATCAGCTTTCCTATCTCGTGTTGCGATACGAGATATTAAGAGAGTTAGATAGTTCTAAAAGTGGTCGTGAATTCGGTTTTATACGTTCATAAACCATTCCGGATGTCAGTGTGAAAGAGCAGAGCAAATTAGACGGATCATGAATCAAAAAGGATGTTAAGATGAAAGACTGCTTAGAATTTATCGTATTTTTGATTTTAAACCTAAACATATTTATTTTGTTAACAAATAATAGATAATATTATATACATGAAATGGATCTACAAAGATTTACCGAAAATATTTGTATAACATTGTTCTCTCAATCCTATACCGCTCTTATATTAGACTTAAATTGCAATCGTGAATACGGAGGTTAGTATTAAGGAATTCGCATATTTTTTATTGCATAATTCGTTTAAGGAAGTCATTACCAACACTGTACTAGGATAATTTAGCTACAAAAAATTTTACTTTTCGGTATAATTTATTACAATTTAAAAAGCAGCCATTTGTCCTTAGTGAATGATGACGTCAGGAGATCATCAAAAATAAGTGTCAATCTACATGTTAACGTAAAGCTTAACTATGCAAAAATTGAGAATAAATTCTCTAACCACCTGAAAATTCCTTATACAATAAGGATTTCAACAAATAATGGTAAAACAGCTATTCTATTATCTAACTGTGTTAGAAGAAAATACGGCAAATTTTGGTATGTAATTCAGCGCTCGGAGGGGCATATAGCCCGGAGAATAGCTGTTTTACCATTATTTGTTGAAATCCTTATTGTATAAGGAATTTTCAGGTGGTTAGAGAATTTATTCTCAATTTTTGCATATTTATATGTACCCCTGACAAGTAGACTTTCATTCATACGTTTGTAAAGCTTAACGTAAAGCCGAACAGGTTTGTTTTTCTCGGGAACAGTCAGAGGGGGAGCAATCGAATTTTTTGGGTTGAAGGATAGTGAAACTAGCTTCGATAATAATTCAGTTATGCAGGATGTTTCGTTTCGGAGCTATTAAACGTCAAAGTAGAAATTTCCGCGATTTCCGTTGAAATCGGGTACAGGTCGCAAAACTGAATTAAATCTTTGGAGGTTGTAGAGGACCCGGAGCTTCAGAACTCTATTGAAACTGGTGAGGATCGAAAAATGGCAAGTAATTCTTTTGAATTTTTTTAGGTCGAAAAATGCCATTTGCAGACCCCTCTTTAGTACCTAATAACTCGAAAACAAAACGTCGGATCGAAAAACGGAATCATAAGTGAAACTTTAAAATCTCAAATACTTTCTTTTTGCAATACATTTAACTAAACCTAAAATCACTGGAAAATTAGTATATTTGGGAAAAACTGGAAATTTCGATTTTTGACCCAAATATTTCGCGGTTTTTAATTTTTTGTGGGGTCAAAATGGTTGAAATTAAAATTCCATAACGTCATCGGAAAGAGCTCGTCGAAATATATGATTTAGGTACATATTTTTTAGTTTCTTCATTCTTTATATTCTTTTAATCGCCGATTAAATTTCGATTTTTTGATTTTTTTGCCCACTTTTCAACACTATCTTATAAAGGGATAATCACACTTTAAAATGAATACCGAATGGGTCATCCAGGAGCGTATTTAAGGGATAAAAATAGAATTTTATTGATTTTTCCGACAAATCCTATTTTTAACCGATATTATTCCACACTATTTTCCTTATGTGTTCTTCTTTTTGGGTTTATTTGCTTCGATATCATCTTCATTTGAAAATTTTTGAATTTTCGAATATTGCCATGAAAACAAAGAATTGCAATTTATTTACTCGAAATTATTAAGATAAGCTTATGTCAAAATTTCTCAAAAATGCCAGTTTTTGTTGCAAAATTGTTGCTTGAAATATACATGAAAAAGATTTTAGCAACCTTCTACTTTAAGTACAGGGATATTTCATTGGATGAGTTACTCGTTAAATGCCATTTTTATGGATTTTTCGATAGCCCTGCAACACTGTAATTCGCCATGTACGCATTATAAGTCATAAAAATACTTTTGACGACACACCCAATGGGATCACGTTTTACAAATTTCGAAATTCGCGCAAAAATTTGCAGTAGAAAATACTTTTTTTTTTTGGTTAATAAAGACCATAATAAATGGACAACTGCAAGCGCCATAAACATTTAATTTATGAAGAGAATATAAAATATGAAGTCGTAGCTGCTGTCCAGAAGGGACATGGTTAAATATGAGAGTGTGAATAGTTATAGTCCTATCTTCCTTCTTATCAAAGCGGTTTCTTTCCTCCTTGATAGTTGATTTCTTAGCTTTGTCAATGAGTGAAATTGTACGGTGATTCAAGAAAGCTCTGCTGGTTTGTCTGAATTTGTGAGCTATGTAGTTGGGAGTCATGTTTTCTTTGAGACATTGGCTGTTAAACCAAATGTGGGCCTCTGACTTATCTCTCCTATGTCAAAGATCCTCAAAAAGATGTAGCAGGTTACCCGGACTTTTGTCTGCTATAATGAAGTCGTAGCTGCTATCCAGAAGGGACATGGTTAAATATGAGAGTGTGAATAGTTATAGTCCTATCTTCCTTCTTATCTTCCTTTATCTTGATAAGAAGGAAGAGGACTATAACTATTCACACTCTCATATTTAATATAAAATAGATTTCAGATTTATTTAGGTTATAAATATGCATATTGTGAAAAATTGTATTCCGAAAATTTCTCGTAGAGCCATATAAAATATCTCGTTAGTTTTGCAGACGACTTTGTACTGAAATAAATATATTTTTGACTATTTCCTTACAAATACATGAACAACAAATATTCAAATGCTTGGCACTGATAGAGCTTCGTAACAGTGCAGCAGAATAACGCATCATTTTATTAAAAAATATATTTGCTGCTCTAGAGTCCTAGACAAAATAATTGATGTCTAAATTTATTTTGACTAGTGATTGGGTCAGAAAACAGAAAGAGTGCATATAGGTTTGCTCTAACCCCAGGGCCGTAGCCAGAACCAAGGTTGAGGGGGGGCTCATAGTCTTTTTACCAGGGCCAATATTTTATTTTCTTATTTTATTTACCAAGGATGCTGCAAATATATTTTAAGTCATGCATAATAGGGTAATATACATAACGTCGCTATTTTGCGCATGCAGCAAAAATTGAAAATCGTGAAAAAATGATTTAGATACCTTTATTTTTCTTATTATGTTATTTAAAAGTTGTTTAAAATGTCCACCATGAACTTCTTGTCAGTAATAAACTCGATTTTGGAATGAAATAACACCTGCCATTCTCAAAAATATGAGCACTGAGTTCCAAAATCGATTTTATTACTACCAAGAAGTTCATGGTGGAGATTTTAAACAACTTTTAAAGTACCTAATAAGAGAAATTTTAAATTTTTTTCCACGATTTTTAATATTTAAAGACTTGCCATTTAAAAACGAATTAAGGTACGAACCTAGAGTTTGCGGTAAAATGTTTCTTTTTTGAAGATCTTTAACATGAGGTACCACACGGCATGGGATTGCATTTACAATTTTTTACCTTAACTTCCTAGTGTCACCTCTCAAGGGGGATGAAAAAGTTAAATTACATAAAAAAGTAGATTTATTAACCAATAAGGTACACCTAAAATTTGGTGTCTCTGTCTTTACTAATAGCAAAGATATTTGCCCATACTAAGACTTTTCGGACACCCTGTATACAACCACCGTCAAAAACACAAATATAAAAACAGGATGTAGAAACAACTTAACTTTAAGTCTTAAAGTAGGTACCTAGTTAAAATATAATAATGAACATTTTAAAAAACCTAAACTAGAAAATTAAAAAAGTTGTAATTTCCTTTGCTTGCGATTGTAAATTTTTTAAAAACAGATCTAGTTTGAGTGACTCTGTTCTTTGTCTTTCAAAAGCTAAATAAATTAAATCGGCCATTCGGGGTTGACTCACAGAATATCTCTGTGGTCTATTAGTTGCTGTTAAAGTTGAAAACGAAGATTCTGCAGGACCGTATTAAAAACTTTACGGAAAATGTAATGGGTAATCGGTTTTAACACAGTTATTATCAATCACATTAGCGAATATTTATTTGTGTTAAGGTTTATTTACTAAAGATTGGGTTCCTTGGATCTCTGGTTGAACGAATCATCAGCACATTTTTTTTTTCATTAATATCTTTATTTCCAACAAACCTAAAAAGCACTTTAAAATATCTTTACATTATTTGGCCAGCATCCGCCTGGTTGCGGCCCTGTCCATCCCACCAAAGTAAATGACTTTAACAGACATAATATGACCATCCACCTCTACCTATAGCCACTCTTACAATTTTCTTACCTTGGTGTTAAAATACTGAGATTGCTAATTTTTACTGCTTATTTTTTTATTACAGAGGTACTCGCCTATTTTAGGTTCATCTAAATGCGCCAGACAGTTTCTACGTTTATTGGCACGACCATCCTGTATATTGACGAAGCCGACACCAATTAAGTCACTCTATCTGGTAACGTAATTAACAAGTGAATTAATTACGCATAGGGTTGCCACCTGTCCTTTTTTGGAAAGGACAGTCCTTTTTTAAGGAGTTTTGTCCTTTCATCTTTTTTTTGGCTTAAAATGTCCTTTTCAAAGCCCAAACTGATATTTAGATGACCTTGCTAGCCCATTTTCGCAGTTAAAGTAATTTCTAGAACTAAAAGTCGATTTGAAATGTTGAAGTGATATTCTGAGACTGCTGAGAGCATTATTCGTCGTTCGCGTCGATGAACGTTGCGCATGTTTCGCCTGAAGTCCACGTACCCCATCAAAAAGAAGAGAGAAAAGAACAAACAAACATAACCACAACCTATAATCGAAGAGCGAATTTTTCTATTTTTGACATTAATTAGCGAGATGAAAGAAACAGGTGCATAGTTACTTTCAATAAAGCTGAACTTTTGATTTTACCATTAATTTTAAGGAGACATGTAACGAATTATCCTACGATAAAGAATAATAAAAAAATGTTATAAGCTGCAAAATCAGATGAAAAATATAGATTTAAGTTTGAAAAATAAAAATTTATTTAAAAAAAAACTATATGTATATTATTTTCCCCAAAAGCAAACTCAAAAATAGTTCTTGATAAAATGGTGAAAGCGAATTTTCTCGCCTCTTCCAATGTCCTTTTTCCCAAACTCCAAAAAGGTGACAACCCTAATTACGCATCAGATTATAGCTTTTAAATGAATTTATTATTTAGGAAAAAAGGCAATATTGACTGCAAATTATTTGAAGCAAACAGTTTCTGATTGCAAAGATTTAATAGGAATATTAGCCAACATCAGTAGGCTGGTTGACGCGTTGAGAGAGTCCTATTTCGGGAGGATGGGGCCTAAGTGCACTGGAGCTTCGCTCACCCTCCCAACGATTCAGATCAGATCGGAGATAAAATTATTTTTTATACTTATTAATGTGAGAAATTTCGCTCTATGGGCAACAACAAGGCAAGCAAATCAAAGGAAACTCATCAAACGGGTAGCCCAAATATTTCCTTTTGCGTTGTTAAGTGGTAACGGTGGAAGTAATAAACAACGATACGAGACCATAAAGCGTATAAAATATTGTCAATTAAATGAATTTCTCGTTATTTTCCAAAAGTAATGAAACGTGCGAAAAGTGTTATGCAAATTTTTGTGCTCGTTTTACGGTTTAAGCTATAAAAACATTTATAGTGTGGATTATAGTTCAAACGACTTCCCTTTAGTGGATTTTACTAGGAAAGCGAATGTCTTATTTGAAGAAGATTCCAGTGATGGAAATAGAAAACAGCTAATCGTGATCAAATAAACTTATTATTCAAAAGATAAATTTTGATAACCTTTGAACATCGATCTCAATTTTAGTGTTAACTGTATCTAATTTTCCTTTTTAACATGACATTTTAACATATTGGGGCTATTTACCCCTAGTTTCGTAACCTTCAGTCATTTGTGCAGTCTACCGGTTGGGGCGTGTAAAATGGCCCCTTCATCCTACGACAAGGTCCTATTCTATTTTAACTGGGCAGCCCTTGCATCAATTTCTGCGAGTTCGGAAGTACAAGCACGACTGATTTTCTTTTTTTATTATTATTTTCCAGTTGCTTTATTTTGGCCTCGAGTTTTCGTTTTTAAGATTTTTTTTGTTTTTCCACATTTTGGAGAGATTTTTGATCCTCCAGAGCTTGCTTGTATTTTCGATTAGAGCTAGGACAATAGTTTAACATTTCCTTTGTTATGATTATGTTTGACACACCGTCACATTTTAAAATTGCGTAATAGGCTGTTCTTTGAGCGATCAATGACTTTTCTTGTAAATTTTCCACTAATAAAGTTTTTCTTAATTAATAACACTCCTTTAACAAATACATTTCCATGGAATAAAATCTGTACTATTTTTATTACAGGAAATAAACCTTCAAATTCCTTTTTATCCTTGAGTTTTTGACTAAAATAAAAATCCAGTCTAAATTCGTTTTTGTAACCAGATATAAACTGTTCGGGCGTTATAAAATTAAAATACTGCAGTTTGCCTTTTTCTGCCGCATTCTGAACTTATGATATTTTTATCATATAAATTTTGTAAAACAATTTTAAAATATTCACAACAGTTTTCTTTTTTCCATCTATAATTTTTGATATTAGTGGTCCAAAAATTTTGACAGTCTTTTCGAAGTAACAGTTTATCCTCTCCTTTAACATTATACTTTTTTAATAGTTTCTCACAGGCAAAACCGCAGTCTGAATTGTCCTAGACGAAAAAATATTAATTTATTTTTAAGGTCTATTGTAGCCATTTTTTTTTTAGATTATCAGAGAGAATATCAGACTTTTTAATTAGTGTGTCTAATAGGGAAGCTAAAAGCAAATGAAATTATTTTTAAAAACATTCCTCACAGTAGACTAAGTTAATGAATTTCCGTCAGGATATTTGTCATTAAAAATATTAGAAACTTCTTGTTTTATATTTTTATTCTTGTTTTCAATTCTTTGGTTTTCTGGTAAATGATCAATTTTTTGTAAATAAACGAAACTGACAATGTCAGACATTTCAGGTAAACTTTATGTACAGGTATTTTAAGGTAAAATACAATAAAATAACTTTGCTTCTTCTAGAATGAATTAAGCCCTATTAATGTCGAAAACACATATTTAAATTGCCCCTTTCTATGTATATAAATCCATGAAAAATTAAATTAAATGAATTCAAAATTACAAAATTTGGTTGTTTTGTTTTCAGTTTAAAATCTTGCTTATGGCCGTCAATTTTCGGATTTTATCAAGAATAAGCCAACTGGACTGTGAAAGCACCCATATTAATGTCATTGCCAAAGGTGATTCTAAACGTCAATTAAATTTATTAAGTAATTAAATACTTTGTGAAACCGAGTGTACGCCCAAATAGGTACGCCCAAATGGATTTTTTATCTATAAAAAGTTGTTCTGTGTCGAAACAAACAAAATCTTTTATTTCGAATTTTGACCTGATAATTTAAAGTCCATAAATTTTTTATCAAAAAATTATTTATTAGAAAAATAAAACTGTAACAAATCGCTGTTAAGTTCAATTTTTATCATTAAGAACAGCCTTTTTTCATTAGATCGAGTAATGACATCATCCACAAACCACAAGAGCCGTAAATTGCCGTCAAGTTAAAATCTTTAAAATTCCGTAACTCTATCTATGCCAAGATAAGTCGGTTATCAGCTTTCCTATCTCGTGTTGCGATACGAGATATTAAGAGAGTTAGATAGTTCTAAAAGTGGTCGTGAATTCGGTTTTATACGTTCATAAACCATTCCGGATGTCAGTGTGAAAGAGCAGAGCAAATTAGACGGATCATGAATCAAAAAGGATGTTAAGATGAAAGACTGCTTAGAATTTATCGTATTTTTGATTTTAAACCTAAACATATTTATTTTGTTAACAAATAATAGATAATATTATATACATGAAATGGATCTACAAAGATTTACCGAAAATATTTGTATAACATTGTTCTCTCAATCCTATACCGCTCTTATATTAGACTTAAATTGCAATCGTGAATACGGAGGTTAGTATTAAGGAATTCGCATATTTTTTATTGCATAATTCGTTTAAGGAAGTCATTACCAACACTGTACTAGGATAATTTAGCTACAAAAAATTTTACTTTTCGGTATAATTTATTACAATTTAAAAAGCAGCCATTTGTCCTTAGTGAATGATGACGTCAGGAGATCATCAAAAATAAGTGTCAATCTACATGTTAACGTAAAGCTTAACTATGCAAAAATTGAGAATAAATTCTCTAACCACCTGAAAATTCCTTATACAATAAGGATTTCAACAAATAATGGTAAAACAGCTATTCTATTATCTAACTGTGTTAGAAGAAAATACGGCAAATTTTGGTATGTAATTCAGCGCTCGGAGGGGCATATAGCCCGGAGAATAGCTGTTTTACCATTATTTGTTGAAATCCTTATTGTATAAGGAATTTTCAGGTGGTTAGAGAATTTATTCTCAATTTTTGCATATTTATATGTACCCCTGACAAGTAGACTTTCATTCATACGTTTGTAAAGCTTAACGTAAAGCCGAACAGGTTTGTTTTTCTCGGGAACAGTCAGAGGGGGAGCAATCGAATTTTTTGGGTTGAAGGATAGTGAAACTAGCTTCGATAATAATTCAGTTATGCAGGATGTTTCGTTTCGGAGCTATTAAACGTCAAAGTAGAAATTTCCGCGATTTCCGTTGAAATCGGGTACAGGTCGCAAAACTGAATTAAATCTTTGGAGGTTGTAGAGGACCCGGAGCTTCAGAACTCTATTGAAACTGGTGAGGATCGAAAAATGGCAAGTAATTCTTTTGAATTTTTTTAGGTCGAAAAATGCCATTTGCAGACCCCTCTTTAGTACCTAATAACTCGAAAACAAAACGTCGGATCGAAAAACGGAATCATAAGTGAAACTTTAAAATCTCAAATACTTTCTTTTTGCAATACATTTAACTAAACCTAAAATCACTGGAAAATTAGTATATTTGGGAAAAACTGGAAATTTCGATTTTTGACCCAAATATTTCGCGGTTTTTAATTTTTTGTGGGGTCAAAATGGTTGAAATTAAAATTCCATAACGTCATCGGAAAGAGCTCGTCGAAATATATGATTTAGGTACATATTTTTTAGTTTCTTCATTCTTTATATTCTTTTAATCGCCGATTAAATTTCGATTTTTTGATTTTTTTGCCCACTTTTCAACACTATCTTATAAAGGGATAATCACACTTTAAAATGAATACCGAATGGGTCATCCAGGAGCGTATTTAAGGGATAAAAATAGAATTTTATTGATTTTTCCGACAAATCCTATTTTTAACCGATATTATTCCACACTATTTTCCTTATGTGTTCTTCTTTTTGGGTTTATTTGCTTCGATATCATCTTCATTTGAAAATTTTTGAATTTTCGAATATTGCCATGAAAACAAAGAATTGCAATTTATTTACTCGAAATTATTAAGATAAGCTTATGTCAAAATTTCTCAAAAATGCCAGTTTTTGTTGCAAAATTGTTGCTTGAAATATACATGAAAAAGATTTTAGCAACCTTCTACTTTAAGTACAGGGATATTTCATTGGATGAGTTACTCGTTAAATGCCATTTTTATGGATTTTTCGATAGCCCTGCAACACTGTAATTCGCCATGTACGCATTATAAGTCATAAAAATACTTTTGACGACACACCCAATGGGATCACGTTTTACAAATTTCGAAATTCGCGCAAAAATTTGCAGTAGAAAATACTTTTTTTTTTTGGTTAATAAAGACCATAATAAATGGACAACTGCAAGCGCCATAAACATTTAATTTATGAAGAGAATATAAAATATGAAGTCGTAGCTGCTGTCCAGAAGGGACATGGTTAAATATGAGAGTGTGAATAGTTATAGTCCTATCTTCCTTCTTATCAAAGCGGTTTCTTTCCTCCTTGATAGTTGATTTCTTAGCTTTGTCAATGAGTGAAATTGTACGGTGATTCAAGAAAGCTCTGCTGGTTTGTCTGAATTTGTGAGCTATGTAGTTGGGAGTCATGTTTTCTTTGAGACATTGGCTGTTAAACCAAATGTGGGCCTCTGACTTATCTCTCCTATGTCAAAGATCCTCAAAAAGATGTAGCAGGTTACCCGGACTTTTGTCTGCTATAATGAAGTCGTAGCTGCTATCCAGAAGGGACATGGTTAAATATGAGAGTGTGAATAGTTATAGTCCTATCTTCCTTCTTATCTTCCTTTATCTTGATAAGAAGGAAGAGGACTATAACTATTCACACTCTCATATTTAATATAAAATAGATTTCAGATTTATTTAGGTTATAAATATGCATATTGTGAAAAATTGTATTCCGAAAATTTCTCGTAGAGCCATATAAAATATCTCGTTAGTTTTGCAGACGACTTTGTACTGAAATAAATATATTTTTGACTATTTCCTTACAAATACATGAACAACAAATATTCAAATGCTTGGCACTGATAGAGCTTCGTAACAGTGCAGCAGAATAACGCATCATTTTATTAAAAAATATATTTGCTGCTCTAGAGTCCTAGACAAAATAATTGATGTCTAAATTTATTTTGACTAGTGATTGGGTCAGAAAACAGAAAGAGTGCATATAGGTTTGCTCTAACCCCAGGGCCGTAGCCAGAACCAAGGTTGAGGGGGGGCTCATAGTCTTTTTACCAGGGCCAATATTTTATTTTCTTATTTTATTTACCAAGGATGCTGCAAATATATTTTAAGTCATGCATAATAGGGTAATATACATAACGTCGCTATTTTGCGCATGCAGCAAAAATTGAAAATCGTGAAAAAATGATTTAGATACCTTTATTTTTCTTATTATGTTATTTAAAAGTTGTTTAAAATGTCCACCATGAACTTCTTGTCAGTAATAAACTCGATTTTGGAATGAAATAACACCTGCCATTCTCAAAAATATGAGCACTGAGTTCCAAAATCGATTTTATTACTACCAAGAAGTTCATGGTGGAGATTTTAAACAACTTTTAAAGTACCTAATAAGAGAAATTTTAAATTTTTTTCCACGATTTTTAATATTTAAAGACTTGCCATTTAAAAACGAATTAAGGTACGAACCTAGAGTTTGCGGTAAAATGTTTCTTTTTTGAAGATCTTTAACATGAGGTACCACACGGCATGGGATTGCATTTACAATTTTTTACCTTAACTTCCTAGTGTCACCTCTCAAGGGGGATGAAAAAGTTAAATTACATAAAAAAGTAGATTTATTAACCAATAAGGTACACCTAAAATTTGGTGTCTCTGTCTTTACTAATAGCAAAGATATTTGCCCATACTAAGACTTTTCGGACACCCTGTATACAACCACCGTCAAAAACACAAATATAAAAACAGGATGTAGAAACAACTTAACTTTAAGTCTTAAAGTAGGTACCTAGTTAAAATATAATAATGAACATTTTAAAAAACCTAAACTAGAAAATTAAAAAAGTTGTAATTTCCTTTGCTTGCGATTGTAAATTTTTTAAAAACAGATCTAGTTTGAGTGACTCTGTCCTTTGTCTTTCAAAAGCTAAATAAATTAAATCGGCCATTCGGGGTTGACTCACAGAATATCTCTGTGGTCTATTAGTTGCTGTTAAAGTTGAAAACGAAGATTCTGCAGGACCGTATTAAAAACTTTACGGAAAATGTAATGGGTAATCGGTTTTAACACAGTTATTATCAATCACATTAGCGAATATTTATTTGTGTTAAGGTTTATTTACTAAAGATTGGGTTCCTTGGATCTCTGGTTGAACGAATCATCAGCACATTTTTTTTTTCATTAATATCTTTATTTCCAACAAACCTAAAAAGCACTTTAAAATATCTTTACATTATTTGGCCAGCATCCGCCTGGTTGCGGCCCTGTCCATCCCACCAAAGTAAATGACTTTAACAGACATAATATGACCATCCACCTCTACCTATAGCCACTCTTACAATTTTCTTACCTTGGTGTTAAAATACTGAGATTGCTAATTTTTACTGCTTATTTTTTTATTACAGAGGTACTCGCCTATTTTAGGTTCATCTAAATGCGCCAGACAGTTTCTACGTTTATTGGCACGACCATCCTGTATATTGACGAAGCCGACACCAATTAAGTCACTCTATCTGGTAACGTAATTAACAAGTGAATTAATTACGCATAGGGTTGCCACCTGTCCTTTTTTGGAAAGGACAGTCCTTTTTTAAGGAGTTTTGTCCTTTCATCTTTTTTTTGGCTTAAAATGTCCTTTTCAAAGCCCAAACTGATATTTAGATGACCTTGCTAGCCCATTTTCGCAGTTAAAGTAATTTCTAGAACTAAAAGTCGATTTGAAATGTTGAAGTGATATTCTGAGACTGCTGAGAGCATTATTCGTCGTTCGCGTCGATGAACGTTGCGCATGTTTCGCCTGAAGTCCACGTACCCCATCAAAAAGAAGAGAGAAAAGAACAAACAAACATAACCACAACCTATAATCGAAGAGCGAATTTTTCTATTTTTGACATTAATTAGCGAGATGAAAGAAACAGGTGCATAGTTACTTTCAATAAAGCTGAACTTTTGATTTTACCATTAATTTTAAGGAGACATGTAACGAATTATCCTACGATAAAGAATAATAAAAAAATGTTATAAGCTGCAAAATCAGATGAAAAATATAGATTTAAGTTTGAAAAATAAAAATTTATTTAAAAAAAAACTATATGTATATTATTTTCCCCAAAAGCAAACTCAAAAATAGTTCTTGATAAAATGGTGAAAGCGAATTTTCTCGCCTCTTCCAATGTCCTTTTTCCCAAACTCCAAAAAGGTGGCAACCCTAATTACGCATCAGATTATAGCTTTTAAATGAATTTATTATTTAGGAAAAAAGGCAATATTGACTGCAAATTATTTGAAGCAAACAGTTTCTGATTGCAAAGATTTAATAGGAATATTAGCCAACATCAGTAGGCTGGTTGACGCGTTGAGAGAGTCCTATTTCGGGAGGATGGGGCCTAAGTGCACTGGAGCTTCGCTCACCCTCCCAACGATTCAGATCAGATCGGAGATAAAATTATTTTTTATACTTATTAATGTGAGAAATTTCGCTCTATGGGCAACAACAAGGCAAGCAAATCAAAGGAAACTCATCAAACGGGTAGCCCAAATATTTCCTTTTGCGTTGTTAAGCGGTAACGGTGGAAGTAATAAACAACGATACGAGACCATAAAGCGTATAAAATATTGTCAATTAAATGAATTTCTCGTTATTTTCCAAAAGTAATGAAACGTGCGAAAAGTGTTATGCAAATTTTTGTGCTCGTTTTACGGTTTAAGCTATAAAAACATTTATAGTGTGGATTATAGTTCAAACGACTTCCTTTTAGTGGATTTTACTAGGAAAGCGAATGTCTTATTTGAAGAAGATTCCAGTGATGGAAATAGAAAACAGCTAATCGTGATCAAATAAACTTATTATTCAAAAGATAAATTTTGATAACCTTTGAACATCGATCTCAATTTTAGTGTTAACTGTATCTAATTTTCCTTTTTAACATGACATTTTAACATATTGGGGCTATTTACCCCTAGTTTCGTGTAACCTTCAGTCATTTGTGCAGTCTACCGGCTGGGGCGTGTAAAATGGCCCCTTCACCCTACGACAAGGTCCTATTCTATTTTAACTGGGCAGCCCTTGCATCAATTTCTGCGAGTTCGGAAGTACAAGCACGACTGATTTTCTTTTTTTTATTATTATTTTCCAGTTCCTTTATTTTGGCCTCGAGTTTTCGTTTTTAAGATTTTTTTTTGTTTTTCCACATTTTGGAGAGATTTTTGATCCTCCAGAGCTTGCTTGTATTTTCGATTAGAGCTAGGACAATAGTTTAACATTTCCTTTGTTATGATTATGTTTGACCCACCGTCACATTTTAAAATTGCGTAATAGGCTGTTCTTTGAGCGATCAATGACTTTTCTTGTAAATTTTCCACTAATAAAGTTTTTCTTAATTAATAACACTCCTTTAACAAATACATTTCCATGGAATAAAATCTGTACTATTTTTATTTCAGGAAATAAACCTTCAAATTCCTTTTTATCCTTAAGTTTTTGACTAAAATAAAAATCCAGTCTAAATTCGTTTTTGTAACCAGATATAAACTGTTCGGGCGTTATAAAATTAAAATACTGCAGTTTGCCTTTTTCTGCCGCATTCTGAACTTATCATATTTTTATCATATAAATTTTGCAAAACAATTTTAAAATATTCACAACAGTTTTCATTTTTCCATCTATAATTTTTGATATTAGCGGTCCAAAAATTTTGACAGTCTTTTCGAAGTAACAGTTTATCCTCTCCTTTAACATTATACTTTTTTGAAAGTTTCTCACAGGCAAAACCGCAGTCCGAATTGTCCTAGACGAAAAAATATTAATTTATTTTTATGGTCTATTGTAGCCATTTTTTTTTAGATTATCAGAGAGAATATCAGACTTTTTAATTAGTGTGTCTAATAGGGAAGCTAAAAGCAAATGAAATTATTTTTATTTGATACTGTAAAAGGTAAATTAATAAATTGTCCAGGTTTTTAACTGATTTTCCCTGACATTCACTGATTTCCCTGGCCACTTTTGAATTCCCTGACATTCCCTGACTTTTCAGAAAAGTGGGAACTGTACGAGACATCCGGTTTTTCCCCGGCCTGTAGCCGGTGTGAATAGGATGGTTTTGACATCGAGTCATTTTGCACTCTTCCCTTTCATTCACTGTCATACTACACATACTGCATTCGCCACTCATACTAAGCAAAACTTTTTACAAAAAAATAAAAATTAAGCCTTTTGTGGCATAGGTAACCCCAACCGGAAACACCCTGTATAATATACTATTTGCCCAGTCCTATATATGTTGTATTATTCCAGTTTATCATTAATTTTTTTCAAAGAATTGCTAATGGGCAAAAAATAACAATAAGAACAGAAAACTTGCTTAGTTCCCTTAGGCGTGTAAATTTATAAAAATCACTCAAGAATTTTACCTGAAAAAAATAAAAACTTCGACCACTAACGGTGGAATAATATTATGAAAAATCGACTTCCAACGTGCATGTGTATTATTTATGAGAATACCTAACTGTTTATTCAAGCGACCTAATACATCAAAACTATTTTGAATAAAATTCGAAACATGTACGTATCAAAACAAAGTGTATAACATTCCTGTAATCAATTTATTCGTTTTCTATTTAATAATTATATTTATTAATGGTTAACAGCAAAGCATAAAGAAATGAATCAGATCCTTGAACTTAAAGCTTTACATGGTAAACTTCCAATAGAGACATTTCTTGCATTCTACAAGATATACAGGAAGATCAGAAAATTTTGGGAGCGGATGGGAATTTTTGTATTATTAGTCAATATGTGTGATTTTAAGCCAGATTCACACCACAATAATAATTATGAACAGTGAGAGATTAACATGAATACATCAACAACCCTTTCAGAGTGTTTATTATTTATTATTAATTATAACAGTATTAAATATTAAATTTTTGTAGTGCACCCCTAGTTCATTTTTTTATTTTCCAACAACTAATTGGTTAACCCTTTGTTGTTGTACTTGTATGTATTGTTAGAAAATGGACCATTAGAAAAGTATTTCTTATTATTTCAGTTTCAGCCACGTTTCACCATTTAATGCGACTTTTTTCTTTTCAGATTCCAGAAAAAACTGAACTTCCGAAGAACTTAAGTAAGCGAGAACCCGGCTATTTCCATACTGCCTTTTACGATTTGGGCCTTATAGGTTCAGTTGATTGTTTTAAAATGCTACTGGCCTGTTAAGTCCCAAGTCGTGAAAGACTGATTTTTCAAATAAAAACAAGACTCCAGGAACTCAAGAAACAGTACAAGTAAACAGAACTACCCACATAACAAATGAAGGAATTTTTATATTCTGGTGATATACATCGGATATTTATTAAATGTACATATTTTACATACATCACATGTCGCATGTATTTCCACAGAATATACATATCCAATGGTTGTTATATGGGTAAGCAAGCAGAAAATGTAGGATATACAAATCTGTGGCATATTTCTGGTATAAAATGCATGGAACCAGAAACTTCCTTAGTGCCATACCTGTAATAGGTCTGCAGTACGATGGACGAGCACAGTTGAGACAAATTTGGGGTTTCTTAGCGGCATTTGCCAGTACGAATTGATTGCAATGCCCTTGGAAATCCCAAAAATGTTCAATATGACGTCGAGCTGGAATTATTTATATTTTAATTTGATAAGCAAACTTTTATCTATTGACTTACTTTAATATTATTTCAATGAAAATTTGTCGATATTTTAGACCTTTTTTGTTATTGAAAGCAATCGACACAACCAGAAAGGGGAGGTGTAAAATCGTGTATTTATTCAATATCAGTTGAATAACAGCAGAGAGGGGGCAGCTGGCTGGAGACCAAATTTTTTGGTCGATATTTGCAGGAGCTCAACCAGGCCTAGACGAGCAGGGGCTATGCCTCTGGGTACAGGCTGAATATGTATATGTACAACGGAAAAAAAATCGTTTTTGGGGGATGCTGCAGCCCCCTCCCCTTTTTGTCAAAAGCATTTCAAAATCTTCCGCTGTTTTAAGGGGTTATATACAGTTAGGAGGCCTAAAAAAAGCGATTTTTCAAGAATTTTATTAATGTGAAAATTTGTACACATACTATGGTAACTTTTAACTGTATTTTAAGATTTTTGTATTTTAAAAATAATAATTTTGAAAGATGCTACAGCTGATCTCCAAGAGTTCCTCTCAAAAAAGGCATCTTGCAGTGACAACGATATCTCTGGACTGGATCATCGAAAATGAAAAAACCAGACGGATTTCGTTAAAGTAATGTATAATCTTCTAATTAATCGAAGGAATAAGCAAAATAAAAATTTTTGACAAAATGGCGGCTTCTAAAGAAAAAATCGATTTTTGACCAAAATTTTGGTCTTAAATTGTTTAGATAAAAAAATATTTATCGGTGAGAAAAAACCTTCGATTAATTACTAAAAAATATACTTAAGAAGCTTGTGTTCAAATTTGAGACTGATCGGTTCAGCCGTTTCCGAGAAATCTCCGTCGCCGACTTTAAAAACACAGTTTTGAGAAAAACGCATTTAAAGTTTCAAAAGCACTTTACATAGCGTACAATCGCTCTGACACGTCTTTACAAATATGCGTGTAACTTCGAAAATAATCGCCGGATTGCCTTGAAACTTTCTGTGTGTGTACTGGAATATATGTACATTACGAAACTGAAATTTTATCCCTATTCTAATATTCCTATGTATGAACTTTAATTTAGACAATTTGGCACAACCCGCTTAGAGAAACTAAGCGATAAATTGCCTAAATATCGATATTTTTAACTTCATAGAACTATAGTGTTTTTATTTTCGAATGAACTTATCAATTTTATAATTATTAAAGAAACATTATTTCCCCAATAATCTGTAGTAGATAATAGATATCCTTTTGTATGTCAGGCATTAAAATTTAAATAAAACACATCTTAATAGAGTTTTATTTATTTTTGCTGTTTTAATACCGTTTTATTCCCACGAATCACATTCTGCAAAAGTCCTTGTTTTTCGTTCATCGTTCATTTCTTCCTCCTCAGACTGTTCTTCCTCTTCAATCGGTTCAATCGACCTTTTCGATTTTGAAAAACTACCTCTATAAAAAAAGCAAGTATATTAGAAACTGACCAGAAGCAGTTTCATATTCTTGTCTTAAAAGGGTAAGGAAATAGACGGATCCATTTTTTTAAAATATACTTACTTAATTTAAAAAAAAGTAGTTATGAAACTTACCCCTTAACAAACAAAGAAACTTAGTTTTGTTAATGTTTCTATGACCGCACTCATTGAACATAATATGGTCTTATTTTTATAATACAGGGTGAGTTGATTAATTTGTTACAAAGCGATATCTCGAAAACGGTTTAAACAAGTTTCATGAAATTTTGGTGAGTTAATAGGGAGAAGGGGGGAAATATTTAAACATATCTTTGACATTTACCTCCTTCTTTATTTTGGGAGGTGGGGGTAACTTGAAAATTTTAAATGGGATGATGTACTTTTATTTATAAAATTTGTATCTACGAAAAAACTACGTATGTGTACAAATTATTTTTTGGTTTGCTCTTTCGGTTGCAGAATTATTGTTATCTAAATTTTGATCGGATTTAAAAAAGAAATAAATTTGGCCAATAAAGTTCACTTAGTTCCGAACTGTTATTCGTTTCCATGGAAATGTGTTATTTTTACTTAAGTCAACTGAGAATTTTGACGTTTTAACGACTATTTCTCAGTTTATTGTTCACCTAAACATGGAAGCGATTTTTAATGTGCAAGGTGATACGAGAGGGCCCAGTCAAAGGCACAACTCTAGGTTTTCTAAATGACAAAGTGATGGCGACTGCACCTACAACTTTAAATGATATTGTGGAAAACCAATAATATTTCATAGATCAATATTCGGAAGTTCAATAACTAAACCATAATCCTATTTTACTTATTCATAAGTTATTGCCCTCTATATTGGCAGGATGTAGCTTATTTATTGAATATGCATTAAACTGGCAACTATGAAATATTATAGTTACTTTATAAAATCAAACAATTACTTTAAATTTATTTAAACGACGCTGAATTATCAAGTCAACAGAATTGCGGTTTCTGACCTAAAGTCAACGCTCCCCAAAAGGAGGGGAAAACTGCTGACTGGGTAATAGGGCGATCGGAAAGACGAAAGTTAGAAAAGTGGTGCACGATCCCCGGTCCGATGCGTTTGTGATTGTGATAAAGAAGAAATGAGCTTCAAATCTGTAATGTAAGTAATAGAAAATGAAGTTGTCTTTCGAGAGTAAATTACATATATATGTCTTCTGTTTATGTCAAGATTGAATGTTCCTATTTATTGTAAATAAATGATTTCAGTTTGTTTTTAACTCACGTTTGATTTCGATCTAGTTAAGGTTCCGTTACCTCTATGCCCCTAGTCACACCCTTAAAACGAGTGCGAGACATACGTCCAATGCCACGCCCCACGTCTTTCCGATCGCCGTATCACCCAGTCAGCAGTTTTCCCCTCCTTCTGGGAAGCGTTGACTTTAGGTCAGAAACCGCAATTCTGCTGACTTGATAATTCAGTGTCTATGTCTATGATCTATGAAATATTATTGGTTTCTCCACTCGTCACAATATGAAAGACCGAATCCGCTTTGCCATCTTATTAGTAACACCTGAAATGTAACAGCGGGTACGAAATTCATTTAGAAAAAGAGCGAGAAAGTGTTTGGAAATTGAAAGGGGACATTTCGAACAACTTTTCAAGAATCTCAAGCACGACAGATAAATAAGTTGAAATTAAATGGTAAATATTTTTTATATATATTATATTTTATATCCTAATAAATCACAATTCCGCAGCCGAAGGAGCAAATTAAAAAAAAATTGTACACATATTATGTAGTTTTGTACGTAGATTCGAATTTTATAAACAAAAGTACATACTCCAATCTAAAATTCTAAAGTTACTCCCCATCCTTCTAAATAGATACAGAAGGTAAATGTCAAAAATACATTTAAATATGTCCCCCCATCCCCCTATTAACTCACCAAAGTGTCAAAAATATTTTAAACCGTTTTCGATTATCGCCTTCTAACACTTTAAAAAATCTCACCCTGTATGCATAATTATCATACATTTTATAAATTATAAAAACCCTGTTATCTTCCTTAGTTTCTTTAGCTAACAAATTAACTTTTTCAAAGTTAAAAACTGATATTTTATCTTCAGAAGACATAAGATGAACCATCTTGGAGTGAAATAGTCTTAGATTATGTAGTGTGAAGAACAGATAAAATTTCATAAATCATTCCATCGCTATGCGCCGATATCCAAGAAAATTACGCGAACCCAACCTGAGAAAGAAAGATGGCGATATGGTGGGAATGACAAGTGTTACTGTCATCAATCAGGTGGCGTACATCTTGTACATTGTCATGTGGGGTTGCCAAATATCAAGTTAGCGTCTATTAGGTATCTCTTTAGTTCACCCACTCCTTGCAACAACTGTAGGGTATTGGTGGGGTCAAAAAAGATTTAAATAAATGTATCTGTTCTTCGTTACATAATCCAAGGGAATAGTGCACTGGATTGAGACAAACAAACATAAATAATGTGTATTATTATATAAAAAAAATGTTAATACCCAAATACTACTATAAAATAACTGCATGAATAAAAAATGAAAACTTTATTAACAAGATATATAAAATGTTACTTTGAACTTATAATATTTACCACGAACTCTTATCAACATATACAAACAAGCTTAAAATACAAGCAAACAAAACCCTCACCACTAATACAAACAACACGCCATCATAGCATTCGCAAAAAACCCACACTAACCCGTCAAAACTGTCAGTTTTTCTCCGTTTCGTCTGTGGTGGTCCTTCGTTTGATTTCCGTTTTTTTATAGGGCTTGGTAAAATTGTCCTTAACCCTGCTAACTGTGCTTGCCTTTTTGAATACGTCATTATGCTGTATGTGTCACTTTGACTTAGTGTTTTTAATGCCACGGCAGCTTGGTCTCGTTTATGCAGTCCTACGTAGGCAGAAGTTTCTGATATCCATGAGACATAAACATTACCTAAAATAGACGAATTCTCCAGGGTGTCTCCAAATGGGGAGATTGTATGTACCACAATTGACTCTTTCATTTCATAATTAAATTTTAATACTTATAAATTATAGTCTAAACAACAAAAAATCACGCTTTTATGCGGAAAGTAAAGCAACCAACAAACTGCGTATCCCTTTACTCCGCACACATGCATACCCCGGTTTTCTGTTAACTTGTACACGTATCGCGACGTTCTTGAGAAGTTTCCAAATATATAATTATGCAGAAGTTCAGTACATAAGCAAGTAATCGTTAGTGATTTATGAAGACCAAGAAAAGATACGACGAAAACGATGCTTCTACAGTATTAATTTTGCAATTAGTTAATAAATATCCCACTGTCTTCAAGAAAATGAGCACGAAGTTACAATTGTGTAAAAAAGTCATATTCAAAATGTGTTTAAAGAAAATAAAATTCATCCTTTTAAATTAATTTTTAACCAAACTTTGGACGATGGGGACAGCTACAAACGCTTGGATTTTTGTTTGTGGGTCGGTGATGAAAATTTTAGTAACAACGTGAACTTTCATAAGCTGATAATGTTCTCAGATGAGTCAACCTTCAGTACAAACGGCACTGTAGCTTCTCAGCATGTGAGATACTGGGGTAGGACAAAACCAGAGTTTAGAATTTCGAACCGCCGCGCCGGTCAGTATTTTAAAAAATTAAATGTTTGGTGCGCCATTTCCTATTATGGGAACATTCTTATTTACATATCCTGGAGTAATTTTTGTCAGACAAGATAGAAGAATTGCATCTTCACTATCGCCGAAATATGTATTTCCCGCACGATAGGTGTCCTGCACATTATGCTGCAGGAGTAAGGGATTGGCTCAATCGCAAATTTCGAAATCGATGGATGGGCCGATATAGTACAATTTTGTGGCCCCCTGGGGGTACCGATTTAACAATTTGTCATAAGTTTCTCTGGGGGCGCGTTAAAAAACTAACATCTGAAAGACCCATTGAAAACGATAAAGAAGTTTTAAAGTAGAAAATTTTAGGAGCCATAGAATCGATTTCACTGGAAGAAGTAAGAAGATTTAACCATTTTCGACGTCAGTTGGAAAAATGCATAGAATATGGGAAAGTTTTTGAAAAATAAATTTGATGTGCCTTTAATTTTTTTAAAGTTTAATAAAATAATATTTCTCGAATATTACAATAATTATTATTATTTAATATTCTATTAGTATTCTTTAATCTGCGTAATATAATTTAGAATATAAATATTCTTTACTACAATTTGTAACTTATGTAAGAATTTTATTTCAGTATTTTATTTTATTATTTACTCTTTAAATGTTATTATTGATTTAAAATGTGACGAGTGTGTGTAAATTTTTTTGTAGTAGCTGGCGTTTTAAAATTTTTTTTATGTCATGCATTTTTATATTTTAATTTTAAAATAATATGTTTGTCATTTTATATTGATAACAATATTTTATTTGTTTTAAGTGCATTAGATAAACCAGCCGTCCAAATTAGCTTGCTTATCGATGTAATTTTGAATATTTATAGCTGTTATTGCGATTGTTTTGCAGTTTGGTTTTGATTTGATTTAGATGGTTAGTATAGCTCATCAAAATATAAAGACATGATTGCAATAAAAACTGTTTCTAAAAGTAGTGATTTTTTAATCTTGAATTTAATTTTATAATATTTATAATATATAAGAAAAAAATATATCTAATATAAAACACTTACCAAACGGACTAAATAATTGCATTATATGACTTGTTGTCCATTCCTTAGGAAACGTTAAATAAAACACATGATCTCTGGACGGATTTACTAAAATAAATAAAATGAATAAAACCTCTTACCCTCACAACACTAAACATCTCAAAATAAACATGTCTAGCAAAGATATGCAACACAAATAAGGAAAACGTATGGGAAATGAATCGGAAAAATTGTTTACTATCCCACGATAATCGATTGGTTAAACGTCTTGTAGCGATACCACGAGCGACCCGATGATTTCCGATACGACCGCGTATTTTGCCGAGCGGACATGGCCTTCGCAGCGCCCTTTTGTTTATGTTTGGGACAAACAAATGTGTTTTTGGTATTAGCGTTACTCTGCGTTACCCATCTTCGTTAGAAACATTTAATCTGACACCAATATACTTACAGTCGGATCCTGACAAGTTAAGGAATTGGTTATCTGTCAAATACATTAAAAATATCCTGAAAAGTAAATAAAAAAATTGGCAATAAATCAAAAACAAGCTTAAGTCATTTTCTATGCTTAACAAAAATAGCAACTAGCAATCGTTAATAATTTTTAGTTATACATACTTATTAAGATACGATTTTAAGAGATGTTGTCCTGTGCTTCCAAAAATATCACCATTGGATAAATTCCTTTCTGAACCTAAAGTACATCATAATAAAACTTAATGAATAAATAAAGCTAACAAAAAGTTTAAACTACCTAAGTACTTCCACATCCCTAAAAAACTAAGTCCAGTTATAAAAGAATCATATCCAGCCTCATGTTCTTTACCATCTTTTAAGCTATATCCTTGGCCATCCTCCTCAATTTCTATAAGAAAAACAGGTAAGTAAAACAAACTTCACCAAACCAATCTTCTAATTGTGAGTGGTGAGTCGCAGGTGTATAGTGTGGCAGCGTTGTGGATTGTTTTATTTGCGGGTGTACATACATTATAATAAAGTTATTATGGCTAACACAAAATGTAAGAAGCCCTTACGTCGTGTGGGTGGTAAAAAACATTAAAACTCACCATATTTGGGAATAACAAAAGGTTTTTCCAAAACACTATCTAATAACTGTCCCAATACTGTTGAAGTTATTAAATCTTTAAATGGCGCCTCACTGGACATATATTTAGTATCCAGAACTCTAAAATATGTGCAACTTTATTATTTAAAATAGAGCAAGTAGATATTACAAAACATAGACAAGCCAAATGCAAATTAAAAATTAAGCTAAAATAAATAACTCATCATTGTCATGCACTGAAAATTTCGTGTCTCTAGAGCATGTACTAACAAAGATATCACACTCCTTTGGACTGATGATCGAGAATAAACCGCCCTACAGGGTTTTTCACTTAAAACTCCAATGGCCTATATCTCGAAAACGAATGGATATATTTTGATTTCGTAGAAAGCCGTCGTTAGGTAGGATCAATTAGCATTTTTCAAAGATAACATCCATGCGACGCCCTGGGCGTCGCGACGCTTCAAAAATATAAATCGATTGCAGGGACTTCAAAAGTAGTTTAACAGGCCTAACAGGCGGTCTACAAAAATGTACACAAAATTAAAGGTTCAAAATAAGCTTACTTTGTAAACAAGGAACTAGCACATTCCTTAAATTCTAAATAATCTTCTGACAAGGGTGTCAAAAACTTATCAATAGTGTGCACAAAATCTAATAATACATTGTGGCCAACAATTAGTTTACCCTAAAAAAAAAAAATTGACAATTAAATTTCGAGCCCACATATCTCCTTCAACTTACCGATTCTACCATCATTCTAACAACTTTACTAAATCCTGTATAATCCTCCATCTGACTAACCAACTCTTCATATTTCTTCTGTTCTATTTCAGCTCGTTCTTCTCTATTTTTAGGCCTAGTAGCAAATAATATTCTATCTCTATCTATTAGCCGTGTTTCAAGTTGGATTTTGTCCAAAAATTTTTCCGTATTTGTTTGGTAAATAAGCCTTCTTATGAATGCATTACATCTTGGAAGCTGTAGTTCAGTTTCTTCTGAGCTTAAGAACTCTTCAATTTTTTTTCTGCCAAAAAAGTTAGTATATTAAACAAATTCAATATTCATGATGACTAGAAATATTTTACAGCAAACACACATATGCCGTAACTTAACTGTAAACCATTGACACTGACCATTAGGTAATGACAAAAATACCACTAGCTCATAAAATGTTATTATCTTGTTAGTGCAGAGATTGTCATAACAACAGTTGTACCTAAGTATTTGTGATTACTACCTACTTGTAATCTTTTAAAATACTATTTTGAAGCACATGTTAAAAATCTTATAAGTAAACATACATAATATCATCCACAAACTCTTTATTTTCCTCTGGAATAGGGATAATATCATTATTGCCATTTTGTTGAGCATTTAGAAAATCTTTTCGCTTCTTGTATTGCTCTTCCAAAGCTTTTCTACATTTATCTTCCTCTGAACTGTTTAAATAAGAAATTCCTTCCTTAAATAGTTTGTTAAAGTCGAAGCCCTGTCCTATTAGAAAATCTATACTCGAGGTTTGACATAAAAATCTTTGATCTTCAACGTATTTGTTTAGAGGTCTTCGAAAGATGTAAAAATTATAACTTTTGTGCCTAATTGTATCTGCTTCCTCGTCATATCTAAAATTATAGAATTATTAACGCGATGAAATAACCAACAATATCATTTCAGAAATTATAAGTAATTTTTGCAAATATTTACAAACTTAGCTAAAAAGACATGCTTCAAAAATTGGGTTTGTGGTATTAGGTATAACAAATCCTTAGCACAAGAATAAATAAATAACCAGGAGGGTAACTCGTCTTGTTCTCAAGCGCGACAACGGGTGGTCTCCAAACCATCGATACCCTGGAACGGTCAGTGCGGTAGTAGTAGATTGGCAACACTGCCGCCCGGTGACAATTAACGTTTTTACAGAGGGCAATATGTTTTCTGGTTCAAGACCAGAATCTTCCAGTTGTGAGTGGTGAGTCGCAGGTGTATAGTGCGGCAGCGTGCAACGCTGTGGATTGTTTTATTTGCGGGTGTACATACATTGTAATAAAGTTATTATGGCTAACACGAAATGTAAGAAGCCCTTATGTCGTGAGGGTAGGAAAAAAGTTCTTACGGGTTTTCCGGATTTGCAATTCAAGGGATCCACACTTGATGTGTTTAGTATGTAACAAATAACTTCTTTGCTGAAAAAAAAACAACTACCTATATAAAACTGTGTGAATGTAGGTATGCACTCTGCATGTATGTACATATGTATATATGTAGATAGGTATGTTTGAAAATGTTCTGCCCCTTCTAGACGTTCTAGAGGGTTGCAATTTGGTATGGGGTTTCAAGTTACAACCCAGAATAAGGGAATTAATCAAAAATTGCCAATACCTTTTTACCCTTAAGGGAAGGAACCTAAAAAAGCGCAGACGAAGCCGCGGGCGGGATCGGCTTGTAATTTATATAACACAATTAAGTAATTCTACCACAGTTTACTAAGTGCAAAAACAATTTTTTTGGTATACTAAAAAATAGTAAATAAGAAATATCAAAAACTACACCAATGTAGGTGAGCTGGATTTTCGTTCTCTACTAATAGGTTTCCATGCAAACGTCACCACTAACTTCCCCTACTTGTTATGATCAAACAGCTGAATTTTTAAGAAGTCATACACCAAGAAAGGAGAAATTGAGAGAAATGAAAAGTGAATTGAAAAATCAGAACAACCAGTTAAAGAACAACAATGAACAACTTGCTAACAAGTGTAGAGAGCTAGAAAAACGACTTAAAAAAGCTTTAGACTAGATTTCATTAGAACTATATCAACAGCTTACTTATAAATTTTGTCCGTCCAAGGATATTGCAGATTTCATTAACATTCAAATTACACAAATTAGGAAGTCGCCTAGAGGTAGGAGGTACTCTGATGAATTTAAATATAAATATCTATGTACTTCGGCGGGCCAAATTTGTACAAAAGATTGTTAACAAACTTATTTTGTTTGCCTGGACCTCGAAAATGATGTTATTACACATTTTGTAAATATTTGTAGATAGCCGCTTTGTTCATCCTTGCAAAAGTTTTCTGCACCACTATTTAATTAGCTGTATGGGAGAGTAAGGTTATTTTACACTCTTAAATTTATAAATAATTTTAGGACTGTAAAAAATAGTAAGATGTTGATTCGGAGAAACCAATAAAATTATTTTATTATCTTAATATCTGTTTTATTCACCTAACTTCAAATATATTTTTTTTTTATTTAAAATATCTTATCATTGCTGACTCCTGCATAACTCAAAATAAAATTAAAATCCACTTTTGTCAATTTAATCTCTAAAAATCACAGTTCCTATTTTTTCATCATGCCCCATATACTTAGCTGCAAGTAAACAACTTCTCTGTGAAAAGAGCATTTTGTGTGAAATACGTCAAAATACTGTGGGATATAGATACCCAGTATATTTTAAGGTATTATGCACTACCTAAGACAATCCACTAATCACATTGTTAACTAAATGACATTTTTTTTACTAATTTAATATTACAACATATTATTTCCTAGGTATGGCAATATCATAAAACTTTGCTTCAACACTGACTCGGCGTTAGATGCTTAGATCAAACGTGCCGCCAGAGAGTTAACCTTCTGATTATTTATTTATTTTTGTGCCCTTAGGGTTGTATTTATAGTCGTTCCTTGAGTATTCCTCAGATCTTGGGGTGTGATTTCACCACGGTGTCAAGCATGTTTAAGGAAACCTCAAGGTCTGACACTATACAATATACATCAATATATAAAAAATACACAATTTTTTTGTTTCTGATGGTTCAATATTCTATCATTGATATTCTAAAATATAATTAGAGGAGGAAACATATCAAACAGACGGTTTTAACATTGTTGTCATGTTGCCTTAGCAAACCTTCTATACAAGGCTGACATTGCTCAGGTAAAGCCCGCAGGATAGACAAAGTCTGTTCTGGCAAGGTCAGCATTTCTGTGAGGGTTTGCTCAGGATCCTTTTCTGTATCTTTTTGATAAGAAAAGATCCGTAGTGAATCTGCTGTACAACGCTTACACTGTCAGAGCAATGCTGGCTTTTCCCACCTTGCCTGTATCATATAATCTAATATTTTTATATTTTTGTTGACATTTTCTTTTTATTTAAGGAAGTTTAATAAATAATTTATTTGTTTATGATTTTATTTTTTTTTAAATAGGTTGGAGTTTAGTTTGGGTTGAATCTAGTTACTTTAGGTTTAAATTTCTGAATACCTATTGTCCCTCTAATTAATCTAGTAAATCCTTATAAATTTAAAATGTGAGAACATCGCAAAAAGTTTTGTTGACAAAGCCAAAAGATTGCAATTTTCAATAATTAATTTCTTAAAAACTGCTGCGTATCCCGCAATTTTTTTTTGCTTTAAATTACTACCAAAAATGAGTACTTTTAGAAAAAAACGAAAATGATTTCAAAATCGTGTGTATATGTATATAGTGTCATGGACCTGGATCTGTTAAACATTACAGAGTACTTAATTTGATTTTTATTTGCAATGGGATCTAAAATCAAACCCAAACAAATTTGTTAATAGTTACCTAAATAAGGTTAAACCATACTGAATAACCAAAAATTCTTTGCAGTCTTTAATTATTTTCTCATAATACTGCTTCGGAGTATCAAATGTGTTTATATTATTTAAGAATGTTTTTAGACCAGTCAGCTCACAGTCAATGCTTAAGAAAGAACAACTTTTGATTGCTGACTCAATTTCTGGCAAAACAGTCTTAAAATCTGCAAAAATTTAAACAATATCAGAAAATATTAAATATAACCTTAAAATCATCACGTTTTGTATACTCTATAGGGAAAAAACTTACTTGAATGCGTTACCTCCATTCTTTCCTCTAAGGATCTGAAAATAAAGGTAATAAGTCTCTAAATAGTTTAATTTTTATATTTTTTCACCACATAGGTATAAACAAAAACAAACACTTTACTACTCCAAAGGCTCGGTACTCGGGCTCTAAGGGCTCGGGATTAGACAGTTTAGGTTCGGTTTCAGAAGAGGTTTATGAAATTCGTATCCTAAATGATAGCGTCGAGTTTTAAACATATGCAACTCTCAAAATATATGCTTTCTGAACATCTTAGCACAGGTACATACACCCTACTCTAAAAACTAGGTGTTAATTGCTTATTTATATTTAAATACCCGTAATTTTCCTAAAGGTTTTGAAGATTTCAGGACTCGGATTTCCCATTCCCAAATCTGAAGCTAATCGAATGAAGACGTGTAAAAAAGAAGAATTTGACATTGAGCAATTTTTAGGTTATGTTACTAAGAAATTTTTATTTTACCAAATTTTCTAAATAAACAATACTAAAATATCTAAAAATTGTATAAATATAAAAGACGCATCTTCCTCAGGACTAATTAAAGACCTTTAATTTCATATCTTTTATACTAGTAAAATATTGTGTCTATAGCCTAATTTTCCATATTTTAAGTATGCCAGTAGAACAAGATGATTCTGTATCAAAAAGAGAAGCGGTAGCAAATGGAGAAATAAAAGTTAAGGAAGTTAAAGTTCAGCAGAGAACAAAGTCAGGTCTTATGAAATTATCAAGTTATGTGTTAGCCTTAAGACCCTGGTCTCTAAGTGCCAGTCTAATGCCTACTTTATTGGGGTCCACCATTGCTTACAAATACCCTGGAGCAACAGACTTCAATTATTTGACATTGCTATTCACTATATTTACTGTAGTTTCTGTACATGGAGCTGGAAATGTTGTCAATACATATTTTGATTATGTTAAAGGTACTGCTACTGTTTTCATAGTCTCGTTTTTTAAACTAATTTATTTGTTTATATTATAGGCATTGACAACAGGAAGTCTGATGATAGAATCCTTGTGGATCACATTCTTACAAAAGACGAAGTAGTTTCATTAGGAGCTTTGCTTTATCTTTGTGGCTGCATTGGTTTTATTTTAATGGCCTTTTTATCACCAGCTAAAATGGAGCATTTGGCACTAGTTTACTTTGGGGGACTCTCATCAAGTTTTCTTTATACAGGAGGCATCGGTTTTAAATATATTGCATTAGGAGATGTGCTTATATTGATTATTTTTGGCCCCATTTCAGTGTTATTTGCTTTTATGGTGCAAACCGGACGTGTTGAATGGGCAACTATGTATTATGCAATTCCTTTAGCATTAAATACTGAAGCTATTTTACATGGTAACAATACAAGGGATAGTGAGTCAGATAAAAAGGTTGGAATTGTAACTTTAGCTATTATAATTGGTCACACTGCTTCCCACGTATTATACGCATTTTTACTTTTTACTCCCTACATTATGTTCATGGTGGCAACTTTGAAATATTCAAAATGGTTTATGTTGCCATTGGTAACACTTCCAAGTGCTTTTAAAATAGAAAAGCAGTTTAGATCTACTGATATACAAGCTGTCCCGAAAAAGACTGCTCGATTAAACTTATATTTTGGTATTTTATATGTTTTGGCATGTAGTATGGTTCCAAATTTGCCGTTTATAACTCAGAGATAGACTTTTGAGGGCTTGCTTATAGTGCTCATTATTAACAAATTGATTTTTACTGTATTAAGAGACTCGGTAAGATTTAAGTTGTAGTCATTTAGGTTTTGTCTATATTACCATACCTGAAAATATAAAGGTAACATAAAAATTGTTCTCAATCACAAGTTTGGCTTAAAACTATTAAAAAATCAAATCTGACTGCACAGTACTGTTATTCAAGGTAATATGGCAAAACCAAAGTAATTTATTTATAGAATTATTATTTATAGTGTATTTATTTAACAGAGATTATTGTTTATGTCATAAAAACTTATTAAACCGTTTTTAATTAGATTGACTTTCTTTTATAATTTGGGGATTCTTAGCATTTATTTTAAGATTTTGCAGGAGTTACTAAGATTTATTGTGAACAAAAGAGCATGACTACAAAAACCAGAAAGCGACTCATATGTTTTCAAGGATATTTTGCTAAAAGTTTGAAGAAATTTAGGGCTTAGTGAGTTTTTACCCTCCACTGACACAATCATCCTAGAAGCTGATCAAAAGCTTGCTAATTGTATCTAGTGCATTTAACTTTTTTATAAATAAGATTAGAGAAAAATATTATCAAAACTAGCCAGTTTTTTATAGTCTTAGTTTATAGTAGTTGGTAGTATTTTTTTAGACTGATGCAATTTTTACAATGTCGTGTGCAATGAAACATTTAAAAAATGTTGCTTTTCATGTGAGTGACTGGTTATCTACATATAACATAGATATACATAATTTAGAAGGATCTGTCAAACAGTAAGGTCTACGAACGACTTTCTGTAAAATAGGCCAATTGCCTTACAATATGGCCTAGGTTTCCTCAACAGAACTTACAATTTTAATTATTTTGGAGGAAAAGTAGTTGAGTAACTGAAGATTTTATGTACTTAGGTAGTTTTTGTTTTAAAAAAATGTATTCCCTGTTAAAATTATCCCTTATAGGTACTTGCACACCAGCACTCCAACACCTGTTTACTATAAAAGCCAGAAAATATCTTACATTGTGTTGAAGCTTAAAATCTACTTATAGTATAGTATAGCGAGTATTACTCGGCATGATATTATAATGATATTTCCTTATGCTAGCAGAAAGTTACCAAAGTCTTTAAATTGAAAAAGACCAAAATAACAGAACATTTACTGTTTTTTAAAAGTAGGCAGGCGGAAGCTTTTTAGTTAGTTTAGAATAAAATTGCGCTAACCACTAGATATGTTGAAGAAGTTTTTTTAAGAGACTAAGTGCAGCTTGTCAAATATAGCTTTGGCACTGAAAAATTTCTGACTGAACGGTCTACTGCAGTTTACTGGACGGGGTTAACTCGAAGGCAAAGCTATATTTGACCAGCTGGTACTATTACCAAGTGATTCTCAAATAGAGCGCGAACTCCCAACAAACTATTAATTATTTTACAAACTAAAAGTGTTTAATTCCATTCTAGTTATACTGCCTTTTTACTCTTCTTATTTCTTAGTTCTATAATAATAGAAACTAGCCACTAGACTTCCAACGAAAAATGTTGACAATAATAAATAAGTCTGTTTTTACCCATAATATATTATAAAATAGTTTTATATAGTATTGTTTATTGTACCTGCTAGAAGCGGAGCTGACTGTAAGTTCAGGTAAAGTAAAAAGTATTAACTGCTAAACAATCAGTGGGCTCTAAAAGTAATTTGAAAGGTTACCAGTGTTCATCATTTATATTAAGGTCGTTATTTACCGTTTTTAATATTAATATTTAGATTCCAGGCTAGTGCTCCAGGGTACCTAAAAGTGTTGTTGTTATTGTTACTCCTAGAAACTGCGAAGGCAAGATTAGGATGGTCAAATATATTTGAGATAAAAGGCCAGGTACCATGGTTAGAATTTCTTAAACGTTTGTAATATAAAAATACAGCTGAGACGCTGTGTCTGAGAGGTGTTGATCTATTATTGAATTTGCTAATATATTAAAGGTATAAATTACCTACCTACCGAATTATCTATTTAGGTTTTCCCTGTATCTAAACCTTCAAAAGTAATGACCTAATATTATTAGAAAGGTGGTTTTAAAAACTTTTAATAGAAAAATTTCCATGATTCCATAGCAAACAAAACAAGTCTAAGATTTTAAAAACGGTAATAAAGTTACCAAGAACGCCAGAAGTACTTTAATAACTATGTAAATACACTTGATTTCAGCTCTAGCTTCTAGATAGTACAGTTTTACATCAAAAATAGCATTTATTCTCCTTCGATTTTATAAAGTATGAATTTTAGAGGTATTATATTATCAAGCTTTAACACCCACATATCTCAATGTACAAAAAATTGCTCACTGTGTTAATAAACGCTACTTACATATCAAAATGCTATTTTTTTATCTAGTAATCATAGTTTTTTATCTGGCATATCTACGCATATTTTAAACCTCAGTATTATGGCTGTCGCGTAAGAGAGAGCCCAGTAATATGCAATTTACTGACACGGACACTAAAAGATCGAGTTTGGGGAAGAAGAGCTTGGGGCAAGGGTTTTTTAATTTGGACGGTATAGGCATAAAAGAGAGGAGGAAACAGAATGTTTCTGACTACAGCTGAGGAGTACAAAAATCAGAAATATTGTTTAAATCTACCCGAATACGATCACACAAAATGGTGAAAATGACCAAAGGCAACAGGCAATATAAAATTCCATTTATTTTCTAAACGAAGCGGAAATAGATAAAAAGAATCGGTTACGTGCAAGCTATACTGGCACAATTAGTGTTCCGTGTGCCCCCTCCCCCTCCCCCTTAAGTTGCGCAAACCTCCAACTACCGCGCTTCTCACCGCCGACGGAACCAACGCCGTATCACATCGCATACGCGCGGAGCTGAGTGGGCCAAATTAAAAATTTTGAAAAAAGTGTAAGGGCAAAAGTTATTCCCTTACATCGTGAGAAATATTTTTTGTTGAAAATTTTTTCTCTAAAACCAGCAGTTACAAGGCAATAAACAAATTGTTTATAACAATAATTGATCGCGCTAAAATTTTCTAATCCTGATAAGTTTCGTTCAATCTACACCTAATTCGCAATGTTCATGATTTTTTTCAGATTTTTCTGAGCGATTCTTCTGGTGATGAGGGTGGGGGACAGCAATTTTTAAGCATTTTCCCCGAAAAATGTTTAAAAAAATGCATACCAAATACATCATATACAGGGTGTTACAAAAAGATGTTAAGAAAATTTAAGGGAAGATTCTACATCAAAAAATATGAAAATAAGTTTGTATAAACATGGGTCCTCGAACGCTTCTTTTTCGAGATACAGGGTGTTTAATATTTTCACACCTCAAGTATTCCGAAGAGTTAGGAGAAATATGCGAAGACGATTTACAGCATGTATTGAAGCGCGGAGAAGCCATTTCCAGCAGTCCCTATAAATTAAATCAAAAAGCACTGTTTCCTGAACAAAAAATATGTTAAAAATAATAATTTTCATTATTTGTTTTTATTGTAAGAAATAAATTAATTTTTATCTCGAAAACGGTGCATCAGAGCGAAAAAGCTCAACAGACACTTTTTACGCAGAATTAATTGTGCTTTAAGAGAGCGATATCAATTTTGCAAAAAATCAGTGGCGTGCCATTTTCTTCGCTAAAAATAGACTTACCAGCACGCACGCCACTGATGCAAGTACACTAGAAAATAAATTTTTGCACGTAAAGGTATCCTTTGATTACATACTGACGTATACCAAAATTCGTGTCAATATCTTAACGCAATTTCGAGAAATAAAAAAAAACATTTAAAAAAGAAAATTTCTCCTAACTCTTCAGAATACTTGAGGTGAGAAAATATTATTTTTTGCAAAATTATTTCGGTGCCAGCCTGTTTCGGAGATACTTTGAAAAAACGGAAAAAATAAATTAGCACACCCTGTATCTCAGAAACGAAGCAAGAGTAGATCCATGTTAACAGGAACTATTTGTTTTAATTTTGGGTTAAGAGGGATGGCACATGTTTTTTGAAACACCCTGTAGAGTTTTTGTTGATGACCATAATAAATAAACTCCCGGACACAAAATACCGGCACCATGGATTTACTTAAAAAAAGCATGGTATATTTTTCTAATATTTTTTATTATTTTAACAACCTACAATCTAAATTTCATATAAAAATTGTTTATATACTATTAAAAGAAAAGACAAAAAAATTTTTATTAATCATCCGAAAGTAAAATTTCCTTTTCCCGAAAACAAACAATATATCTGAATTATTTTTCACACATATACATACATAAACCTGATTTTTTCGTATTAATTAATCCTTGTCACAATTTATTTATCACTTACTATTTTTATTAGTTTCATCAATATTTACACCTTAAAAAGTAATGTTAGTAATAGTAGGGGTTCAACGTCACTTTAGAGTTTGTCCTTCAAATTACAGAAAGGGCACAGAATATTCTTTTTACCGTTTGAAATAATCTGCGGAGTGATATTACCCTCCCCCCCCCCCCCCCGTTTTTTTTTTGCGGCAGCGTAAAAAGACATTCCAGTTCTATCCTTTGACTTTTTTGTATCTTAAATTTCTTAATACTGGTTGGACGATATTGGGCAAAATATGACTTAAACCAAGGTTAATTTTTTAGTATGGTCTATTGGCTGTTTAACCTCACAATCACTGAACTAAAATTGATCTATTGGGTAGTGGCCATTGACATTAAAAAACTATAGACAAAGCATTTCATTCATAAAATCGTTTCGCGTCAAATCAACCATCCGTTTAAAACATGCAATGGCTGCGACTAAGGGAGGTAGACACAGTAGAAAAAATGGCAACACTGTCCAACATTCCTGGCGGCTGCCTCTTCCAACACCAGTGGCGTGATTTTTTGTATTAAATTTTTGTTACCCTAATATTACTAATGTGTAGGTATATATAAAGCTATAGGTATATAGAACCTCACCTACTTGTGAAAATAAACTTCTGGGTTTAAATAGTTAAATTTTTTGCAAATTTGACACTGCCGCACCATATTTAAATGTTTTTTCGCAAAATAATGTCAGCTTCGTCAAAGAAAATCACTTACACGCTTCTCGCAAACACAAAACAACACAATTCCACTTTCGAACAATGTCGCAAACATCAGCGAATTTTATGAATGGCCGCTTGTGTCGCTTTTCAATTCATAGTAAAACGGGTAGTAAACCGTCAACTAGCGTTGCCACTTTTACTTAATAATTTATCACAGTGAGCAGGGAATAAAAGTTTATTCGGCTATGATGCATAAAATAGAAGAAAATGTAAGTATTACTTTTTTTATTACTTAATACTTATGTATGCTTATTTTATTAGATGAAGTTATAGCCAAATAAATGTCGTGTAATACTGTATTGCTTGAATGGCATCAATCAGGATATTTTGTACACTTTGGCAACCGTCTGCAGTTGCCCAGTCAATACAATCCACCAGTCTTTAGTGCAAATTCAATGACCGATTGCTTTGAATAGTAAATAATTTTGTCTTTAGTTTTTTTAAAGTCTACGGTGTAACGCCATACATCGGAAATCTTCTTTACTTTGTATCAAAATTTAAACAAAGTAATATTGACTGTTTCAGCATTATCTCTGTTAATTAAGCTATGTTACTTAGTTATTCATTTGAACTACTTATGATTGCATTTGAAGGACAACTTGGTGGACCACATCTACTACTTTGTTATGGCTCGTTTTAAATCCTTTGTTAATAATTTAATAGATGTATCACAGTGATTTACACTCTTCAGAAAGAGGACTTTATTCTCGTTATATTACTCTTTGAACAGCCTCTTACATGTAACCCATGTTAATTCTGAAGTGATTGGAGATACAACCGTGGAATTTGCACCTAAATATGTGCGTTGCATTTTAGGCAAACAGATAGTCATTCTAGTGAGAATGACGGGTAAATCATTTCCAGTCCAAATGGGACTTAGATAAAATTCTAGGACTTTTAAAATTTTATAATTTGAAAATTGTTTGGGAAGTACTGTTGGAAAAAAATCAAATTTGTACAGCATACAGGGGTTTAACAATAATGTTGTTTTCTCCCTAAAGTTTGTAACTCCCTAGACTAGTGTTGCCACTTTTACTTAATAATTTATCACAGCGAGAAGGGAATAAAAGTTTATCCGGCTATGATACATCAAATAGAACAAAATGTAAGTATTACTTTTTTTATTACTTAACACTTATGTATTCCAATTAATCTTTAAATTATAGATTTTTAAAAGCCCTAGAACTTTTACCTGAAACATTTTTCCCTTACATGCCTAGTTTTTAAAATAGTGAGGATAAAACAGTATTTCTGTTTATTTCTCGTCATCAATGTCATGTGTCACTCACCATGATACATTTTTTAATATATTGGCGTAACATATACCCATGGAGAACAATGTACTCAATTACTAAATCATATGACTATAATGAAAGTATTGCAGCAAAAAATTAATATTAAAGCTGATATATTCACAGAAATTAAATACAAGCAATGGCAGTATACGGACAATCTGAAGTTAAAAAAAAATGAAAAATAAATTTTATTGTGTTATACATGAGATCTATAAGATATCAGCCTTAATAGGATCATTTCTATAACCCAAAATTTTCGACAAAACTTTTCGCTCATGTCCATCTTTATTCCATCATTTTTTATGTTTATCGTGCTAACAAGACTGTACAGAAATTTCAATTAAATTAATGTAATCGTCACTATTTTGAGGCTTTTTTTTATTAAAATGTTACTAAAAACATAACCATATAGCAGTAGTCATTATTATTTTCTTAACACTGTTCCTGCTCAGATATTTTGTTATAATAGTAAATAGTAGGGCTGGGCGATTATCGAAAAAGATAATCGATTTTTGATTATTTGAAATAATCGATTCTTTCCGATTAATCGAAAAATCGATTAATCGAAAAATCGATTAATCAAAAAATCGATTATTTTTTTGTAATCGTTCAATCGATTAATAATCGATTAATCGATTATTTTGCCCACCCCTAGTAAATAGTAGTACTGAGTGTTGACTACTGTTCTTAAGATAATATTTTTTAGCACATTCTTATAAAAGGCCTGCAAAAAGGAGCTGTTATCGTTAACTGTCAGTACTAGTACTGGTACAGTCACTGCCAGTTCTGAAAATAAAAGTTATTTATAATAGTATAGAGCAAATGCTACAGTCAAGTTGGCACGATACACATAAACTTTTAAATAAAAGATTAGAGAAATCATTAAAATGCGATCAATGTACAAATTAATCTACTTTCTAAAAAACCATTGCAATATAAAAAATATAAAAATCAAAAAACCAAATTTACATATACGGTAATTATTAATAATTAATATATAATTTAAACTCAATTTTGATTAAACCAAAAAGTAGGAATTAAATGTTAAAACTAGCCTTTTTACGTTTCAGTTCGACGACGTCGGTTTTGTCTTTTCTGATTTCCATATTCGTATCCTTTCTTTGAGATCATCCACTAAAAAGAATATAATATAAATAACATACATATACCTGTCGAGTAAGAGCGCATCCATCGATAGATTATGTAGAGAAGAACAGATAAAACTAGTCATTCATAAATCATTCTATCGCCATAGGATTTTACATGGTAAAACTTCGACCCCATGTTGATACCACGGTTTCTTGGTAACTTACCTGGCAACAACATTTCCTCGGTCAATGGTTGCCTATTGAATGGATCCGTATTACTATTCAACAAATGTCTCATAATGACTGATCTGTCCATGATTTGACCGCTCGGTAACAAAACGGGATCAGTCATTAGAGTATCCATTAGGGGATCTTTAAATTCATCTGGTGCATCGTCTAACCATTCATCAGACCTAAAATGAAGTCATTTATATCAGAAAAATTTTCGAAAATCCTGTGCCGACATATAAAAAGACGTAGTTTATGATGAAGTTGTTTTACTTACTTTTTATTACTTTCTAAAGCTCTATATGATTTTTCGGCCAACTCCCTAAATTGTTCGATTTCTACTGGAGTTTTAATTGCAGCTCGCTCCATAACGGAAGCTGCATCATTAAATAGTTGCCTGCTGAAGGACCTCTGCAAAAAAAATGAACGATTTTAAAAAAAAAAAGTAAATTTATTTTAGTTACAAGATTCGATCATATTAAAATCGGGGCAATCGGTAGGAATTATGACGTCACCAAACCAACTCCAATTTGACGTTGCGCCATGTAATTCGATTGAAACGTGACACCGGCATCTGAATAGTACTTCATGATAACTTTTTGGCAAATCCAAACTTATAATATGTAAAGTTAGTAGAAACCTGAGCAATACAAAACAATATAAATATGTATTTCCAGAACTATGATTCGAGTAATCCGATTAGAGCTGATGATTTATCTTTCTCTCGAAGTTGTAAATAAAAAAGAATATCCGATATCAGCCGAGACCCGGGCTAACCCCAATCGAACTTTCCGTACAGGCCCCCTGTAATGCGCTTCGAAAAATAATACAGTGTTGCACAATAAAAAAAAATCCGTCTAGTGCAAGCTATATATATATATATATATATATATATATATATATATATATATATATATATATATATATATATATATATATATAATTTTGCACAATTAGTGTTCCTTACCATCAGCCCCCCCCACTTAACCTGAGCCGCCCGATCTCCGCCCATCTGCCGCGCTACCCGCCGCCGACGGCACCCACGGTGTATCACATCGCGTATGCGCGGAGCATTGACAAACATGTGAGGACAAAAGTCGTTCCTTACATGGCGAGGAATATTTTTTTGTCGAAAAACTTTCTCTAAAACCAATGGTTCAGCAGTTATAAGGAAATAAATAATTACATTGTTTATATCAATTGATCGCGCTAGAATTTTTCAATTCTGATAATTTTCGCTCAATCTACACCTATTTCTCAATGTTCATGATTTTTTTCTGAGCGATCTTTTTGGCGATAAGGGTGAGGGACAGCAATTTTTAAGCGTTTTTGCCGAAAAATGTTTAAAAAGATGCATACAAAAAATACATCATATATATTGTTGAATTCGTGCTTCAATAAGCTTTCATTTGACACCTTACACGATGCCCTTTTTTCCATTTCTCAATTGACCCCCTGACATTAACCCCCAGACTAAAAATTAAACTTTTTATACTTCACGTCTATAATTGGGCCACCACACTCTATATCGTGCTAAATTTCAAATTTTTACGTCGAATAGTTTCAGATCACATCGCGTGTGACAGACACACGGACGGACGGACACCGAAGTGATTCCATAAGTCTTCCGTTTCACGGAACACTAAAAAGGATATCCGATATCAACCGAGACAAAAAATAAACATACAGCGTTGCCACAATAAAAAAAGGCCTTTTGACCATTCTTAAAAATAATATTAATGCAGATTAAAGCAAATATAAATCTTTTCAATTACAAGCTTCAGGCTGAAAATGAGCAAAATCTTCATCGCTTTGATGACATCCTTGTTATAAACACTATATTAAAATGGGACACACAGTCTCGGAGTTAGTCGCTGAACTTAAGAACTTACCAATAAGTTTAAATTTTAAGTCGTGTCAACATTACCCATGTGGATCTTCTGACGTAAGCAAAACTTTTGCGATGATTAAGACGATTTTTTAATTTTTTGCAAAAAATAAGACAGGGTAAAATTTTTCTTGCTCTCTACACAATGCTAACAAAAGTAAAATTAAGTGAAAAATACCATTCCTGCTTTATAGTACTCTTAATATACAAAAACATGATATATTTATATATCAAATAGCAAGTAATTGCAACCTTGGAAAACAACATATACATACCTCGTCACCTGCAAGGGCTTCAGCAAAAGTATCACAGTCTAAGTGCAAGTAAATGTCAACTAATTGACTCAAAAGTCTTCGGGGTTCCCAGCCGTACTTGTCTGGGTTTTCAACCTTCAAATCCTTATATTTCTTCCCGCACAACTGTTGAAGGTTGAAATTGAGCATGGAGGCTAATCTACCCGCCAATTCGGGCCTCAAAAACGGTTCCCTAATGTCCACCGTCAAATAATGGAACATGTCAACTGTTTCTCTCGCCAGTGTCAGATACGACCTGCACTGTCTTTCGTCAGCGCTCAATTGGCGCATACGAGTTTGTTGCTGATCACTTGGTAATTTCGACCTACATAATTATAAAAATCAGTAAAAATTACGTTTTAGGTATGAAATAAGTTTTAAAAAATTCGACTACGCAAAATAACAACTTAAAATGGGATTTATATTAATAGTTGTATTACAAATTTTTATATATACTAAAAAATGTCTATCATACCTAAGCTACAAGGGAACATATATACAGCGCTTTCAGTAAAAATCACAGCAGACATAATGCCCTTAAAAAAGTAGCAGCAAGATACAAACGATATTTTCTTACCATTTGTCTTGGTCAGCTATTAACTCTTGAATTTCATGAATTCTCTTCAGCGATTCTAACGATTCGTCCAGTAAAAATGTTGTGTCGTTCATTAACATATTTATAAACTTTACGAATTGATTGCCAGTTTTTGATTCATCCACCAGAGTCTGTCTGTGAACTGGAGATCCCCACATGCCTAAAATAGAGAGCATATTTTTGTTTGTTTGTTTTTTTTTTGCTGAAGAAGATCTATACAGTTCAATTAAAATGAGAAAACTGTTGGATACATGATATAAAATCCTGGAAGAACATGGGCGTGATGTTTTGAGATTAACTCCAGACCATCCGGATCTAAATCCCATTGAACTTGTTTGGGCATCTCTAAAACAGTTTGTTGCCGACACAAATATTTTAATTTTAATAATGTAGAAAATTATTGTAGGGAATTTTTCGGTAGCTTTTCCGAACAAGATAATAACAATAATAATAAGACTGGTAGCAATTTACTATATTAATTAGGTAACTTATCGAATTTAGAGTTGTTATTCATACCTACCATAAATATTATTACCAATATGTCCGGAAAGTATTTATGATACCACTCATCAACACAATTCAACCCCTTTAACACAAAACAATTTGTCTTTATTAAGTATGAAATTTTTCAGAGGCAAACCTATATTTGACAAGCTGTACATATATAAATTTCATAAAATAAAGGAATTTACACTTACCTTTAATAATAAGACTTATATGATACCTTATAGAAAATTTATCATAAAATTCCGAACTAGACCCAGTAGTTTCAACCTAAAAGATTTAATAGTTTTTCAATAATTAGTAAATGATCTTTTTCTCGTAATCTGACTGGCTTAAATACCACATCACCATGATTGACAATGACATGATATAAAGAACTTACTTCAGTGTAAAACTTCATTAAAGAACTAGGCAACGCCGTTCTGGAAATATGATGCAACATAAGTCGATTGTACATGGGTTCGCATCTGGGCTGAATGCTTGGAATTATCACAAAAACAACTTCGATAAGTTTGGCAACCAGGTAAGGATTTTTAATCATATTGGAGGAGCATATTGTCAGTAAGAGCCAAGTTATTAGGGTTTCTTCGGTGTTTTCAGTGATCACACTTGGAAAATATCTAAAAAATGTCGTCTTAATAATAATAATATTTTTATTTACTTCTCTAAGCGAGGAGAAATATTTGAGGTTTTTGAAATTAAAAAAAAAACACTGAATTGTACTTACTGCAATGCAAACAACAAAAACTCAGCTATATCTTCCACATACCACTCTGGCATAGCGTAAAAGGCTGGAGATTGAGGGGGAGGCAGCGGTAAATCGGGAATGGGGGCCCCCGGGGGAGCACCGGTCATCAGACTTAAAAGATACTCGCTCACTGAGGTATAGAATGCCAGCGCACGACGCATTATATTTTTGTCTAATAGGCCTGCGTCTGCACATGCTTTTGATCTGAAAAACAAAAATTACTGTCGCTTTTTTTCAACTAGGACTGTCCATGTAGCCTTCAAGCCTCAGTACTAACGTGCCGCATCTGGAGAGAAGGAAGATGCAATTTACTGGTAGAGGATTGCCTCAAACGTGAGTCAACCTATTTCCTTGCTTAGAGAAAATTACAATAATCAAGTTATAGACTAAAACTTCAGTGTTAATTTGAATACTAAAAGATGTGCGATATACTTAAGAAAGTATATTATTATTTACTTTAAACCTCAAGCGTTCAATACTGTTATATTTTCAAGTAGTTCAAATGAATCGCGTGAATTCGCGAAAGCATGAACTCAACGTAATAGTCTCGGCCATACCGTCTTGGTTGACAGGTAACAGAATTTTCGGTACTTACTTATTAAGTTTCTTCAATTGCTGCTTCCACCTCTTTACAAACTGTTTGTTCCTACTGGCGAAAGGTGTGTTTTTCCACTGAGCCTCTGCAGCTATTGTCTCGTCCACAAGTTTCTGCAAGTCCCTGATCGCCCTTAACCTACGTTGATATTTTTGGATCGCGGGTAAAAGGGACAAGTGATGGCAGTGTAACGTTAAAAACCAGCAAATGGTGGAGAAGTTGGGAGTCGGAAATTCGTAGGATTTACCTGAAATTATGCATGATATAAGCAAATACGGATCAAGTACCAGGCAAGCTACGCTACTTAAACTAGTAGGTACTAGCCTTAAACTTTTATAGGCCTGGTTCCCACAGAAATTAAAATCCTGTCTGCGACAATAGGGAATATAGGTAACCCAAATAATAAAAAAATAATAATAAACCCATTTATTTATAACTTAAACGAAAAAATAAGCGATTTACATTAGTGGGAGGTATTTTTAGATAATTAATGAATAAAATAAAACGAAAAAGAATCACTAAATAGGTAAAATAGTGTGGAATAATGTCGACTAAAAATAGGATTTGTTGTAAAAAATCAAGAAAGTTTAGTTTTTACCCCTTAAACACGCTCCTCGATGACCCATTCTGTATTTATTTTAAAGTCTGCATTGAAAAAAATTAGATAGGAAAAAATATGGAGTGATTTAAAGGTACCGATTTCAAGTGCAAAAAAAGTTAAAAAATCGAAATATAATCGGCGACTGCTCCGTTCCTATAAGGAATAAAGACTAAAAAACATGGATTCGACGAGCTCTTTCTGATGACGTATATGGGATTTTAATTTGAATCCATTTTGACCAAAAAAAAAAAACTTGAAAAATTTGGGTCAAAAATCGAAATTTCCGATTTTTCTCAAATATATCCATTTTCCAGTGGTTTATGTTTAGGTAAATGTATTGTAAGTATTTGATATTTTAAAATTTTACCAAAGAGGGGTCTGCAAATGGCATTTTTCGACCAAAAAAAATTCAAAAAATTACTTGCCATTTTCCGATCCTCACCAGTTTCAATAGGGTTCTGAAGCTCCGAGTCCTCTATAACCTCCGAAAATTTACATCGATTTAATTCACTTTTGCGTCCTGTACCCGATTTCAACGGAAATTGCGGAACTTTCGACTTTGACGTGTAATAACTCCGAAACGATACGTTCTTTATAACTGCATTTTTTACCGAAGCTAGTTGCACTATTCTTCTAATAACCCAAAAAATTCGATTGGTCCCCCTCCAACTGTTTCCGAGAAAAACAAACCTGTTCGACTTTAAGTTAAGCTTTACGTTAACTTAAAGATTTTTGCTGATTTCCTGACGTCATTTTTCACTAAGGACAAATGGCTGCTTTTTAAATTGTAATAAATTATACCGAAAAGTAAAAACACATTCTAGCTAAATTATCCTAGTAATTTTCTTTAAAATATTTTTTTTGGGTTTGTAATGACTTCCTTAAACGCGTCATAAAAATGAAATTTTCTTTAAACCAAAAATACATAAGTTTATAGCAGAAAAGAATTATAAATATTTAGGTTTTTATTTAAACGATTATTTACCAGTAAATATTAAAAGAATTGTATCATTAAAAAAATATAAAATTGAAATCAAAGCTTGGATATTAACAAGAAACGCTTTAAGAAATTTTTGAAATTATTTTGTATAATATAAAAAAAAATTTATGGATCTCTCTTGTCCTCAAAAAAGTTTTTGTATGTATGTATTTGAATATATTATTTTGTTTTTCGATTGAATAATTTACATAATTAAATAATGTAATATTAAATATAAGATTTGCCCCCAACAAGTACGTCTTCGGGGATTTATATATATATATATATATATATATATATATAATCATACTTAAATTGTAATTAATTTAAATAAACTTTATTATTTATACAATAAAAAATTCGTGCATATTCCTTATTAAATTTGAGTTACTTGGTTTGCCGACTGATTTCCAGTAGTTTAATTGGTTCTGATTAGTTTATTTCTGTGGGAACCAAAGCTATAGCAAATCTCAGAAAAAAATTTATGCCCTGAGGGCATGTCTTGAAAATTATGAAATGCTTACCAAACTCTTCCAACCAATCTCCCACTTCCTGAGACGAAAATTTCAGTCTTGTGTCATTCTGTATCTGTATCATAGCCTCCGGATGAAACGGGTACATCATATCCATCTTATTAAACTTAATCTTAACGGATAAGTTTTGCAGAACGCTCAACAGATTCAACATGAACCCGTCGCCAGCGAGCAAACGTTCCTCCATGGCCAATTGCGCTCTCTTTTCGTTATTTCTCAAAATTTGACCGAGGTATTTTAGGCAAGCGTCTCTACTATCTTGGTTGGCCAAGATACAGTGAAATATTCTATGCAAAGTGTTGCGAGTGTTTTCGAGTTCGAGTTGCAGCGCGTGCTTTAGTGTATTGTCACTTACAGTATTTCCTAAAACAAGAGCAAAAACCAGGGGTCAGTGAATATTTTTCTTATGATATTTGATCTTAGGTTATAGAAAATAGCTGCAAAAACGTAGAACGTAGGAAATGACATCGGTATGAGAATACAAAACCTGCAAATTAATATCTTGAGAGTAGTATTCAGCTTTCATTACTACTTTTTTGTTATTTTTTTTTTTTAGGAAAAGCTGCTGCCTCATTTGCCAATTTGCTAGTAAAACATAATTACTTTCCAGTGTCCACATACAACAAATGAATATACTTAAGTCAGAGAGAGACTATTTTTTATTACTGCATTAAATTTGTTTGTCTCATTTCACAAAACTCCGTCTTTAATATTAAGTAAAAAAAAAACAAACAAACGTACAGATTTATCCCATTAATGATTTACATAATCATAACACTAGGTAAACTAAATTATTGCAAACAGCACCTGTAAAAAGCAATTTTGGCATGCAGTCTTTATTACACAATGGCATAAAAATTTATAATGACCTTCCAAAAAACATAAAGAAAATCAAGAAATTACAGTTACTTCAAATACATTTGAAGAAGCATTATTTAAAAATTTAGATGTTTTTAATAATTTTTTAAGGATTTTTAAAATACACCTTAAAAAGAATTTTAAAAACTGACTGTTTTAATAGTTTTTCTTTAGAATTTTATTAGTTTATTAGTTTTTCTTAATACATACTATTATATTTTTTAATGTTATGTTATATATTCCCTGTAATAAACTTTAAGTTGGTTGGGAATAACGAATTAAAAAAAAATGGAAAAATAGAATAATTCGATAGATGTACGGTCGTGGTCAAAATAAAGGTTACTTTTTCATTAAAAAAATTAAACTTTATTTCGGCCACGACTGTCAATATGTGCACAAGTAAATAGCAAAAATTTCAGTGTCCTTACCTGAAAACAATTTTTCGGCTACTTTAGGTTCATCCTCCGCAAAGACTGAAATATCCAAGAATGGCCCCAAGAAAGACATAAATGTTAATTCCCGACCGGCGGCGCTAGTAAAAGCCTCGGGTATGTGGAACTGAAATTGCCTCGTAATCAACGTACATATGGGTCTGGTATTGCACCTAATGTCCGCCAATTCGAAGAGGGTTTGCAGCGGTAGTCTGTGTTCATCTTCCACTATGCACGCGGTGCGCATCATTCGGAATAGGCCTTGTAACACTGGACTGAACACTTTGCTAAATAACTCATCGTTCGTGCAAGTGCGAGTAACCAGTTCTGTTAGGAACCCTCTGGGTACCGTTTGGTGCACGACGGGTGCCAAGAGTGGAGACTTGCCATAACCTTCCTCCAAACCTGAGATCACTCTGCCTTGAACGACCAGAGTTGTGTACTGCACTAATTGAGCTCTGACTTCTGTTAGAACATCACTTAGGGGCGGAATGCTTGATCTGTGTAAAAAATACTTCCTTTTTAAAAAAAATTAAGGAAGGAAAGAAAATAAAAAAGAGTTACAAAACAAAAGAAAAAAATAGAACAAAGTAAATAATAGAAAGAGGAAAAAAATAAGAAACAAAAAGAGAAATAAACATCACTAAATAGTTGTATGTACAGCCTGTATTTTTATCAAAGCTATTATGTCTAAGTATAAACACATTTGCATATTTTTTAACATGATAATACTAACCAAAATTTATTGCAACAAAACCTTTAAAATATGAAAAGGATGGTAGATAAAGTAAAACATCCAACTCGCGTGTAATGGCTATTACGCATTAATCTTTATACTTCATGGGTAATTGCCAACTTTACTCGCTTGTTCGATAAAGTACCCTTTTTTTTATCAGAAGAGGCAGACATGATTAGCCAGTTATTTAAACAGTGAAAGACTATAAAGAATTCAAATTACGAGCAATGAAACTTACCTTTTTGGATGATTTCGTTCTTCTTGAGCTACTCTATTGTACGATTCCATTAAGAAATTTATTGCTATGGTGACGGGGCTCTCTTCGCACCCCTTGTCCTTCATTATTAGCGCCGGCACAGGGCACTGCATGTCACTTGTACTCGGACTGCTCTGGGCCGGGCTTACCGACCCTGAGTGCAAGCTATACGTGTCAGTGATATCCTGATTTTGAGGCGCGATATTTTTAAAAGGGTTACTCCCCGTCGATATTAGATTCAAAATTTCCATTATAGCGCTCGAAGTTAGGTCGCGAAGTGATAAATGGGGGTTCTCTTTGAGGTGTTCCGCGGTTTGAGGTAAAAATACTCGAGATGGTGACGATTTTGTGAATGAGGATTGTAGAATTCGTGCTAAGGTTTCTTGTAACTGTTCTACTGTCAGTTCGGTAGAAGAGGAGGTGGTCCGTTGACGATGAATGTCTTTTTTTTGCATATCTGATTCGTCGACCTAAAAGTAATGTAGTTATATGGTCTACTGGTCAAGTTTAATGTGTTCAAAATGTATTGTCGGTGTCATTATGGCGACTATTCCTTTATATTATAGGTATCAGATTTTAATCTAGCTTGGAATATGTTAATAAAAGACAGAAAACTTGACCAAACCCAAAAAAGTGAATATGTGGAGGTTTGCTCAGGTTTGTTTAGGTTCACTGAGGATCTTTTTCTGCCTTTTTTTTTCAATAATATTTTCTAAACTATTAGATACAAAACTGTCACAAAAATTTAATTTTCGAAAATTTTTGAAAAATTTTCGTAGAGCCGGAATAAACAAGTTACAATTCTTACAAAATGAAACTTTAGAAGAACTGAAGAATTAGAAAGTGCTTTTTCTTACAATTTCTGACAAATATATACTATCGGCCAAAAGTGGAGAAAGAAACATAATTTTAAACTTAACATATAAAATTTGAAAATAACATTGAGTCCCCTACTATAAAACAGTTGTTCTTTACTGGTAAATGTATTTATTCTTACTTATCACTCTAGCAAAAAATTGTTTTATATTTTTATGCAGCCAAAAGTGGAGAAACGCTAAAAAACTTAGGACTTTAAGGATTAAAAATTGAATTGAATTATTAAAAAACAAAAAGTAGTGTTTTATCAATTTTTCGCAATCTTGAATGTACAGTTACAGTAATGCTTATTAAATATTTTTATGCACTTACTTCCATATTTTCAAAACCAGAATCGATATCAGTATTCCCTCCCATTTTATCAGCACAACCACTGACTTCATCTACTTCCATGTGCGAACTTGTCTCTGAATCACTCCTTACTGGAGGAGCCCTAGACCTCTGTTTCGAACTTGATGGCATCTGAATGTCAATTGGTTTGCTTGGTTCCTAAAAGGATATAAAATAAGATTAAAACGTAAAATGTTTACATATTAACAAATACAAAATACAAACCTTAAAAACTCCCTCCAATACCACCTTCTCCTTCTCTCCCACTGTCTCCATATTATTGTCTTTTTTCACATCTTGATTTCCAGCATTCTGGTTGGCGAAAAATTTGTTTTCCAAAGAATTCCCCGGAGACTCGAACACAGGGGGGCTCTGGCCTTGCGTAGCGGACATTGGAGACTGTGAAATGGGAGTGATGGGTGGAGACATGGAGCTTGATGGGGAGCCACTTTCGAGGGCGGCGAGACGTGCCAAACGTCGGCGACGGATCTAAAATAATTACCGCGGATAAAATAAAAAAATATATGTATTTCGAAATAATTTCTTATTGAAAATTTTTAGTAGTCTTCTACAAAAATAGGGAAGTATATATGGGTAAGTAAATAAGTTAAGTTGTAAACAACTTCCATCTCTGCTATTTTTTTTTTAATTGTTGTTGCTTGGTTACTTGCTATAAAAAAATTCCTTTAGAAAATCCTAATTCTTGGGATTAGACTGTGTAAAAGTGAAATAACTTCCCCACGTTTCGCCTTTGTTTGCATGAGGCATCTTCAGGGATCTTTGGTCTGCAAGATTGCAAAACCAATAAAATTCCACTATTTCGTGTATTATAATATTATTTTAGGTAAGTAATACCTATAATTTTGACTTTTAAATGCTAATACCTAAATAGTAAAATTTTAAAAAGACCCTTCTTGAAAAATTAAATTCTGTTTTCCTAGAATTAAAGAATTGACTATAGTGAGTCAGCCCAGATTTTATCATACCCGATCCACTACCTGAGTACCTGAGACTCATAAATTCTTATAATGGAAACGTATTTAATAATTACTTATAGTACTTACTACAGTAATTTACACAGACAATTAGGGTCCAAAATGGTTTATTTCTGTCTCTAACTAGGTACCTAAATTAGAACTGATAAATTCCACAAATAAGTCATTCAAATTATACCCATTTATTACTTGTTACTGTTACCTAAGCAAATTTAACTTTCGCCAAAAGACAGATTTTTCTTCTTATTAAATACTGATTTACGATTTTTGAACTGAATGGAAAATGAACTCACTTTTCTCAAATCCATATTGACTGCTTATAAAACATAAAAGTCTGTTTGTTATCCTGACAGTTCATTTGTTGTTTAAAAACTACTAAATGGTTTTATATACTTCTGACTGAGATTTTCCATAGCGCTTCGCTAGGGTAATTAATAGCTAGGACTTAACTTAGTTATTATCCTGATAATATGTAGTATACAGGATGTGTTCCAAATATACAGCTATGCATATATGTATATGGTTCCCTTCAGGATCAGATATTTAACAGGAGGTTTTTAATATGATAAGAAATATACAGGGACAAAGATGTAGCCTGAAAACTGCTAGACAGAATTTAAAATTTATTTTAGTGGTGAATAATGTCCACATTTCTGAATGTAATGGGCTATCAATGTTTGTTACCCTAGGCTTCAAACGCGTGGTTAAAACTGAGATTTCAATTTGATTCACAGCTTCCTTCTCATGCTTATTAAACTTGGAACATATGAGTCACATGGATAAAGTCAAGCTTACGTTTGTACGTTTGCACAAATTTAAAAAAGAATGAAAATACTTTCATTAGTTGTATGGATGGTATGCCAGTACAATAGACATGAGAGAGAATTCAAAACCTTTAAACTGGTTTCAATCTGATTTTTTTAAAAGCCTGATACTTTAAGGTTAGCTGACAGTATATGAAAGTATAGAAAGAAGGTAATTAATAAATATACCTACTACAAATTAATATGTAGAGAGTCAACAAAAATGGTGACATGATTTTTTTTATAAACATTCACCCTTATTCTTTAAAGAGAAATAGGAAGAAAATTGATTCTTAGCTGTTAAGTCAGCAACTTTAGTAAAAGTAATTAATATATCTAGATAGGTAATCTAGTTATATTCTTTTAACATGGCACAACCAATGTTAAAGTGTATAAACTCTGTTCATTACAATTAAAATGTATAGTGTAATCTTCCCAAAATGTTTTGCTTGTTAAAGCCTTTGTCCCTTTAACGAAATGCACAATTGCAACAAACTACTAAACTAAATTCCAACATTTGATATGTGGTGTTAAAATTATAAATAATTACCATATTACCGAGTGTTAATAATCTCATTAAATAAGTAGATTGTATATTTATTAACATTAAATAGAATAAACAACACACACAAGGCCAGTTTCAATTAAAAATGCTGTTGCAAAAAAAGACACAGATATAATCAGGTTTCAAATACTATTTTACAACTTCGAGTGAAGATTTTTAAATAGAAGTACTGAAGATGGATATTGCGTTATATATAATTACAAGCATTTTAAGTTCAAAGAAAAAATTGATCTCAGTCTCAAACCAACAAAGGAACTTTAATTTGACAAAAACAAATCTCTAAAAAACAGTTCTTACCTCTTCCTGACTGAGCTCGCTCATTGTTGCTTAGTTTCTGGCGTTCAATACGTAATTTTCTCTCGAATATGCTCTGAATTTGTTTTAAAACGAATCTTTATTTTCCAAATAATCACTAAGTTAATTTTCACTGTCCTTAACGACGTCAAACGAATGTCAGTCACCCCTTTCAACAGCTGAGTTACTGATTGCCATTGGGCATTAGACTGCCTTTAAATTTGCAAATCATTGTTCGTCTCGTCACAGTCCTAACTCCTTAACCACAGGATGTATTTTTATCCTACTATCTTTGTTTTACGGCCCACCACTCGTATACATTCTTCTCTGTTTTGTGACTGACGTTTGTTTGTAATTGGTCGGTACCCCCTACCTTTCTCTCTCTGTCGTATTGATTTTTATATGCGGCGTGCTTTGTCCAATACGACGTAGACAATTTCCTGCGCAGGTTTGGATGTTTGGAAATGTCCTTTATTTTGGGTAAATAGGAAAAATCGGAAAATCTATTTCGGAATGCGTGAACTTGGCCGCCAAAATTTTCTTTGTTTTCCTGCAGATATTTTGGTCATTCGCAGTATTTATGTGAGGTTAAATATCTGTGAACAAAGCGGAAGATAAATGATTTCTTGGTACAACCAGTGGCAGCTGGTACCTACATAGGTACCTATTAAAAAATAAATTATATTTTTCAATGCTTAAAAACTCTAGTCACTAATAGCCTTATTTTTTGAGACGGTTTCTCGGTAACAGCAGTACTTTTATTTACAAGTTTGGAATCGTAAAACAATATTTCAATTAAGAGAAACTAGGAGGAGCAGTGGCGCACCCAGGAGGCCGCACCCCCCCCCCCCCCCCCCCCCCCCCCGACCAACATCCTAGACACCCAAAATTTAAAAAGTGCACCACTAATTGAAAAATCCACCGAATGGTACTATTCAGCCCCCCCCCCCCCCAGACAAAATCCTGGATGCGCTACTGAGCAGGAGTAAAAGAAAGTTTTGTCCGATTTGAAGATCTAAAACACAAAAGCGCTGTGTTTGTTTCAGGTTTTTGGAACTGCTCGGCCTGCTTTAATTCCAATTTTCTCAATAATGCTCAATAGTATTGTCAATAAGCTTGTCTAATATGCTAATATGTAATGGTGTACATTGGTAATATGTAAGGAATAAAGCCATCAGATGAGTTTTCCATTTAAAATATATGAAATCCATTTTTCATTTCTGCTTTGAGCAAAAAGGGCAAGCTAAACGAATCCCCTCAAATATCAAGGGGATATTTTGTGCTCTAAAATTAACGACGTGACGTCCTTTTCAATTATGCGTTCTTTTTTTTCAAGACAGGATTACAATTATTTGTATGTGATAAATTAAAACCAAGTTATTAATTAAAATTAATATGGTTACAGAATTTGAGGCTGGCGTATTTTTTAAATAAATAAAGCTACGTATATCGCTCAACTGCTACCTGGAAAAGGTCAAAATATAGACCATGCTCGGTACCTTTTTTATATGCCCAACATTAGTTAAAATTTACAATTTGAATTTATATAGGTAACGTAATGCTATTATTATAAATAACTTACCAAATAAAATAGGTAATTTTTCAAAAATTTAAAAGAATTTTCGCTAAGCTACACCAATAAGACATTCACGCCTTATAAATTCAAAATTTAAAATGATTTTCAACGCAGTTCAACGAAACGTAAATAAATACATGTTTTCCCGAGCCATTATTGCGTACCTGAGACTGGGTGTGCGACGTTTTCCCGAGTTTTATTTTTAAAATAAAGAAAAAAGCCTTGAAAATAGTTACAGTATACTTCTAAGATATGCAACTAGACATACTCTGAACTCATACTCATGCATGACTGAGCTGGGTAAAGACCCGCCCCGCCAACAACGGTACTGACTGGATAAACTCGTGACGCCAGCGGCTGGCTACAGTTAGTTCGATTGTAACTGCAGGTGATAGATTTTTGCTTGCTTTTTGATTAATATGTTTTAAATTTTGTTTTCCAAAAGTTAGGTACAATTTCGTGTTTTCGGCACTTCTCCTATAACCTGACGTAATTTTGATATTGCTAGATGTATTTGCAATACATGCTTGCACGTCTTTGTAGCATGCAAATGTATGTTTTGTCAGTGTATTAAAGGTAGAAATAAATAATTCGATTTTTGAAGATCTTCTTACAGTATAATAAAATAACTGACAATACTGTCAATGAACATGATACAAGGTCACTGAAAACGGCCCCCTTGACATCAAAGAACCACCACACTTTTTCGCTTCTGCATGGTTTAGGAATTCTGTGCTCTGGTTTAGTGGAACGACAGATGACAGGAACTATCTAACGAATCAAAATGAAGAATTTCTTCGCTGAACCGCGAGTCTTGTCTTTACGGCCACAGAACAGGTTTAGTGCCTGTTCGAGTTCGAGATTAGTCTTGTTCGAGATTGCAAATGTGAACGCACTTCCGCGCACCTGTTCACAAAAGTCAAATTAAACGTCAAATGTCATTCTCCAAAAATAAAATTTTTAAATAGTTTTTCTATTTTTAAATTATTAAATCATTAATAGGTGCAAATGCTGTGATTTTTTCTGATTACCAAATAATTTTTAAATTGAATAATGAAGTAAGTATTATCTGATACAATTTGGTTTTTATGCAAGACATAACCTAAAGCAAAGATGCAATTTTTTTTTGTTTTTAATTTAACATGGCTTTAGTATAGTTTTATTAAACAACTATTTGTAAATAGTGCAGTAATATCTGTTATATAAATATGTAAATAGTACTTAGGAGCCGGTTGGTGACATCATGTTTATTTTTCTAGTTTGTATCTACTTTTAATGTTTCATGGACCAACACAAAATTGTAGGTGCATATTTAATTTAATTTTAAATTTCGTAATAGCTGCTAATAATTATGTAAGAATTCTAATTCGTTAGACTTGATTTGGTTTTCTGGAGTGTACCCAGTGTGCCTACATGTATAAAAATACATAATATAACCTAAGAACAGTTAAAATTCAATTTTACATTATTTTAAATAGAAAAACTGCTAATAACAATGTAAGTGTATCAATTTATTAGACAATTTATTTTTTCTACCTGTTCGTACTTTATTAGGTACCTAGTCATGTATTACAGCATAAATTGGTTATCGTAAGAGCATACCCAATTAGGAAAATAGTTAAAATTACTTTTTTTTTATTATAAGTTATTAGGATTGTGGTTTAGGTATTTACTTATCAGCGTTATAAATTTGTTACTGATTTTATTATCAATTATCATATGGGTTCATCGTTTTTAAGAGAAAAAGTTAGTGCAAAACTATGTTCTCTAAATGATGGAAACACACAGTCTGCAATTCAATTGATTTTACAAGGGTTAATGCTATCTTTTAAATTAGTATAAAAAGCTATGGCTGTATTGGATCTAAAATTATTTTAAAAGTCATAAGTACTGAGAAAACAATATTATTTAAAGGTCTTTGACTTGTGATATCAACCCGTTTAAAAGAGATCAAATTTAAAAGAAAAACTAAACCAATAATTTTTGTAATAAAAGTAAATTCAAAGATTTTTTGTAGCAAAAGGATAGAGAGCATGAAAAATAGTTATATGAATAATATCTCTGATAACAAATTTTAGGGTTATTACAAAGTCTGTAACAGTGTTACTGGGCCTTTCTGCTTTTGGATTTACAAGCTATTTACTCTATCTTCTTTTGCGAAAGGATACGGAGGATGAATTACTGGACACTTATGTTAGAACGACTAAATATAAAACTATGGAGATTAAAGTTCATAAAGATATTGTGAGAAGTCTTATTGGAAGAAATGGCAGTAATATAAAACAGTTACAGGTAGTTAAATTGAAAGTTAAATTTAATGTAGGATCTACTGGTACATTTTTTAACAAAATAAGACTGGACAAATGCTAGTCTAAAATTGCATGGTGAATAACTATATTTTGCAGAAGAAGAAACTTTTTATGCTTTTTCAAATATGATAGAAGATATAGCCAATAAAAATTACACATAGTTTGAGATTGTATAAATTTTAGGAACAATCATGTACAAGAATAAATTTCAAAGATCGTGAAGGCACAAATGAAAAAATTTGCATAATAAGAGGTTCTGTAGAGTCTTGTAACATTGCCTACAATTTGATTCAAGACTTTATTAATAATCAACCTGTTCTCGAAAGTGAAGATCTGTGGGTACCAACAGGATGTATTAAAAAAATTATTGGCAGGGGAGGAGATAAAATTAATGAAATTCGTAGCCTTTCTGGAGCTAAGTTAAGTGTCGTTGATGATGAAAGAGGGTTAACCACTAGAAGAATAAGAGTTAAAGGTAAACACATAAGATTGGTCATTCATAAAATTACATCTGGTTAAATCACAGCACAGGTGTTGACCAAAAAGTTAAAAAAAAAGAAAATTTAAAGGGATGGGCACCCAGTTATAACTTTTTTGGCCTATTTTAGGTACTCGAGAACAAATAAATGTTGCTAGGTCATTAATAGAAGAAGTAGTTGAACAGTCACAGCATAGTCAACAAATTATACAGGAAAGTTTGTCTAAGAGGGAACCAAGACTGCCACCAAAATCTCCAGAAGTGGTTAAGAAAGTTGAAATTCCAAAATGTGAAAGAATGTCACCTGTTCCAGGTAAAGTATTATTATGTTTGCTCAGGATTGTATAAAGGAGACCAAATTGTATGATAATTAAATAATTAAAAGCAATAGTTAGTGTGCCAATATAAGTGAAAAAAAAGCTCTGAGAAACTTCTTGCATAGGAGCACAAATTTCATGAGGTATTTCTAAAAGTTATTTTAAAACTAATAAAAATAGTTTTACGGAAATAGAGAAAAATTATAAAATTCTATTAATTAACAGGTCTTATTTTTAAATCAGTATTTCCAGCTATTTTTAATCAGTTTTCTAGTGTTGATATCTATTTTTGTGATCTGTGTTTTGACTTAAACCTGTCTAAAAATTGTTTTATCTATAACATATTACTAAGAAATAAAATCAAATATAATGGACAACTATTTTTTTCTAAACATATTTGTGTAAGCTTTAAATAAATAGAAATTTTTTACCTCATTTCGTTTTAGATAAAAGGGTTACATTATAAAAGAAATTAAAATTTAATTTTTTGTAGCGTGTAGGGTGTTTCATATGGAGAAATTAAATATGGGAGATATAGAATAAATGAAATCTCCTGTAGATTGTCTATAAATTGTATAAAAATGACAATTAAAATGACAGAGTGGCCCAACCGAAAATAAAACAGAGGCGTTTTTAGGCACTGTGTTCATTTAAAAAAAAATTAGTACCAGGGGCGTATTAATGGGGGGAGCGAATGGTTCTATTCTACTGTTGAAGAGAGATACTTATAGTGCTTGTTTCTTTATAAATTTGCGGAAAAAATCGGAAATAAATTCATAGTATAAAATGTAGTTGTTTTATTCTAACACTTGTCAATTTAAACTCTTAATTGTCAATTTAGACTGGTCTTAACAACAGTGAATTTGGCTGTAAGCATTTTTTTAAGCTCTAGAGATAAAGGATATACTGATATATTAATTTTTTTCGTTGGTTCTAATGGTTATACAATTTCCACTTTTAGGACAGCCAGAAAACCAGTTTGAGGTTTATATATCAGCAATGGAAAACCCATCTAAATTTTGGTTACAAATAGTCGGTCCCAAAGCCACAGAGCTAGATTGTTTAGTGGAAGAAATGACAGAGTATTATGGTAAACCTGAGAATAGAAGTCAGCATTCGCTGGATGAAATTAATACTGGTGGCCTAGTGGCAGCTATATTCCAGTATGATAACAAATGGTATAGGGCTGAAGTTCTGGAGATCCGAAGTAATTCTGAAGAGAAAGTGGCTAAATTATACTATGTTGATTATGGAGATACTGATATTCTTCCTTGTAAAGACCTGTATGATCTAAGAACTGACTTTCTAAGGTTACATTTTCAAGCTATTGAATGTTTTTTAGCGAGAATTGGTGAGCAAATAGATATCGGTTATAATATTGTTAGAACTATTTATTTTTTTTATTTTTAGAGCCTGTAGGTGAAGGTTGGTCAGAAGAGGCAGTAGATCGCTTTGAAGAACTATCTCACGTAGCACAATGGAAAAAGTTATCAGCGCGCATAAATGGGTACACAGTAAAGGAAAAAACTAGAGCTAAAAGAGAGGGATCACCTGTGCCAGGTATATAGAACGTTCATAATTAACCAGTCATGTTTTACAGCATAAATTCGTTTACCTCTTGTCAAAATGAATACCATGCAAGTCAAAATGCAACTTATAACCATGTATTGTTTTGTGTTGATATTTGTGGAATTCTTGTTTGTGTGTTTATGGCGTTTTGTATATGTTGGCATTAAAATTACTTCTCTGCTTCTAATAAGTGAAGAGTTACAAACATATGTAATTCCAGGGCTGTATCGTTAGTACAAAGCGACGGTCGACAGCACGCCGACAGCCGGCAGAGCGGCTATTTTTAGTTTCGCAGTAGCAAGCATTGGTATCACGGCGGGCTGCTTATCGGATATCCTTTAACGTGGCCATAGCGATGCCTCGTCGCTCTTTGCCGTTTGGGTACAAAGTGCAAAGATTTTTATATCTTTCCTGGCCTAAAGTACAATGGAGAGGAAATAAAATGTTCTGTTTGTGACACGTTTACACAGGCTCAAAACTAGATTTCACGCGTTTGGCTTCAGAGTATATTGTGGTACCTATATTTATGATGCAGATAAGTATTAACCCACAGTAATTGCGTTATTTTAGTAGTCTATCAATCTGTTTTAAATAACTTGGGAGTCCCTGATTGCTCTAAAATGTAAATAACGGTATCTATTTGATTCAAGATCAATGGTCATACTGCTTTATTTATAACAATATAAGTAGGTATATTTCCCAAATTTTTAGTCGAGAATAAATTATTAAATAAGGTACAGCTAACAGCAAATTTGCTATACAGTTTAAGATAACTTTGATTATGTTTATATTAATGTAATGCTAAGTTTGTTTATTTGTATGTACATATATTACTGCCCCTAATGGTATAAAAAAATTTGATTAGAATGCTTCACTTTAAATATTATTTTATAATTCATGATAGAAACATGTTTTAACGTCGCTGTCACCCGGTCGCATATAACACCCTGGATATATATATTTTTTAAAATATGAAATACAGAATACAATAAAAATAAATTTCAAACCCACTCCGATCCTGACATGACTCATTGCTCTCGATCCGCCGTGGTATCCCTACATTGGTTGAGTAAAATATTTTTCTGTTACTTTAACCGAAAATTTTCGTATTTCTTATTTTCAAATTACAAAATGTAGGTAGATAAATATTTGTATTTTATTTTTAAATCGGGTCCTAATTTTATTTGCCAATAGTGTAGAGACGCCCCTGGAATAACCTATGTTTACAACTCTACTAATAAAAATAAGCAAATAAATTGTGTATTTTGAATAAAAACAGTTGTAATTTATTTCTGAACTATTTTTAGGTATTGATTTATATAACGTCACAAATGATCAAGATATAGATGTGGCAGAAGATTTGGTAAGGGCAGGTTATGCTGTGTTTAAAAAAGGGTCAGATTTACGGACGAGCAGTAGAACGACGAGTACTAGCAACATAAGCGTAGCGTCCAGTACCTAAAGAGGCAGCGTGAATTTCTGTAGGTGAAATGAGGCTTCAACTAAAAAAATATTACCAAGAGTTGCTTATGGTACTTCTCAATGCATCCCTTACGTAGATGTTCCAGCAAGGTTCTGTATAAATATAGGGGTAAAGAATATACTTTTTGATAATAATGTCAAGTAATCAATAAGCGAAATAAATGTTTTTTTTTGAATGTTTACCTAAGTTTTCTGAATTTTTTTGGTAATTGATTTGGTAAATGTTTCTTTTTCGAAGACTTAAAATAAGGCATAGGGTTGCATTTAAAATTCTTGACCTCAACTCTCTAGCGTCACCCCTCAAGGGGGTTGAAGAAGTTAAATTACATAAAAAGTAGATTTATTAGCCAATAATGGTGTCTCTACCCAAGTCAAACCCAAGCAAACCCATACTAAGACTATTCGTACACCCTGTATAATGTTTAGCTCTTTTTAACAAATCTAGAGGGGCACAGTACTAAAATATTACAATTTAAAAGAAAAAAAGTTATTTTTGTAAATAGTTGTTAGAATTTCAATTATTATGTAGTTAATTAGAGTCGCAGTTATACAAGCTCGGCAATATTAAGTTTTAAAATAAAATTTTAGTATTTTCTTTTAGGTTTTTAGTATGTATCTAGCTAGACAACTGAAACTATTGTGTATAATGTTTATTTTTTCAATAAACAAAAGTTGATTTTTGTAAATGTTTTTTTAAGACTGTCCGCTGACTATTTTACCTTCTCAAACAGAAAAATGGTATACTAAAATTGACGTGTTTTACAGTTGTTGACCTTTTCATTCCGCTACTGTATCGCAGGCCCCTACCTGATTGGTCCGCCACCGTGCCTCCGACCTCCCTGATTGGTCCGCCGAGCACGTGCGTCAGTTGTTAAGTGTGATTGTAGAGTTTAATAATGCTGTGTACATTTTTGCTTTCTGTTTCTTAATTTGTAAGGGTTTTAAGGCCTTTTAATATTAACAATATCGTACGCGCTTAATGATGTGCATTACAAATTAGTAAAACACCAATTCCTGGGTTTTTAGTTGAAGTTGAGGAATTTATTTGTTGGTTTAAACAGCTGTTCTCTAGAATGTTTTATTTGTGTTAAAGGTAGTATTTTAACTTTTAGAAATTGAGAATTTTGGAAGTTACTAGGATTTCTTTCTTTAAAGGTAATTTAATAAAAATATTATTTCTTCAAACTTGTTACATAGAAATATTGTTAAGAGACCTGGCAACACAACAACCTAGAACCTAGCGCACTGTTGTTCTTTATATGACCATGTGTTTTATTATCAGTGGTGTGCAGTGATTAAACAAAATTTTGTTGAGGGGCGATACCTAGCTTATTATCGCCAAAGGCCATTTATGACTATTTTCCCCCAATCTGAATACAGATTAGGATTTACCGGTTTTTAATATATGCAGTGAATTTCATAGCAGTACCTACTCGCCTAGAATAAAATTCTACCATACAAAAAAAGACAAAAACATTATAATATGCTGATTGTACTCTTATATTATTTCTTTATCGAAATTAAAACAATAGAATTTTACTGTTAGAAATAATCTTTAATTACTGACGGCAAAAATAATATTATAAGCCTTAAAACAAGGAGATTGCATTGATATATCAACAACTAACCTTTAGTAATTTCACCTAGGTATAAAACTCAAAATACTGTTCAATAAATGTAAGTAAAACAAATATATAGAACGTAAATTTCGAACAGCGAATCATAGATTACCCTTATGCCTCTCAGGGCGCTATTTTACAAAATTGACAGTATTAGAATACGTAAAAAAATCCACTTTTCGGCGAAACATAGTTAAGGATGAAGTCTTGTGAAAAGAGAGAGGCTATTTTATTATTGAACAAAATTTTAAAAATACTGTCAACATATATGATGAATGTAATTTCGAAAAACTTACTAGTTGATACAGTACTAAATACGTGGCCTAAATGTAGTGAATACAATTTGGTACCCACATTTACGCCATGTATTAATGTTTTAACAATCGGTGAGTTTTCGGGATTATAATTCTTTATATTATTCATTGAGAAACAGTATTTTTAAAATGTTGTTCAATCATAAAAATAGTCTGTCCTTTTCCCAATACCACAAACCTTGTATTAAATATAAAGAAATATTATCAAAAGAACAGTGGTTCCCAATGCTGAGGGCAGTATAATACACCCACAAATAAGAAAGTAGGTGCAAACTAAATTATTCTACGAGTTTTATTACTAAAATATAAATTGTGGATCACCAAAAAACTAATATTGATAAGACAAATTTGCTACGTAGTGTAGATTAGGGCATTCAATCCCGAGATCCCGAAAATATTTGCATCCCGAAAATCCCGGGACCATCCCGAAAATTGGGTTGAAAAGAAAAACACATTTTTAAATCGGTTTTAAAGTTTTTTTGTGTATTAAACATTTTTATTCATGTATTAAAACACAAGAACAAGGTGGGGTAGTCTTTTTATGATGTTGCAAAAATTCGTTCTTTTAGAAAATTGTATTAAAAAGGCCATGATTGACCTCAATATGACATTTCCATCGGGCGACGAATGCCAACTTGTTCTAGAGCCTGTAAAACTAACTGTAGAGATGCTTTATGTGGTCAGGATATAAATTTATATACAGGAGATATTGGATTAAGTTCAAAAGGTTCCAATCGCTTTATCCTCAAGTCTAGGAAACTCTCTCAAGCTCCAAATTAAACAACGCCGGACAATTTTTGCCAGTGTCTTTGATTATTTGCAATCTCCCACTAGCAACGAAACAGATGATCTCTAAGATAAATACCAAAAAAACTATAATGCATGAAATAATTAAAATTCTGGAAAGGTTTAGTGGACAAAAGAATGAACATATTTCAGAAAATTTTCAGCGAAAAGACAAGAATGAAGAAAATGATGATGACTGATAAGTAGACTCGGAGAGGTGCTTTTCCCCGCCGGGAAGATTTGCACGAAAATCCGTTCTGGCTTAGCAGTCGATATCCTGGACGAACTCGTTTTTACGATATTTTTAAAAACATAATTTTATTTTTATTTTAGTTTTATGATTCGACGAATTGTTTGCTTATGTAAAGTTTTTATAACTTGTTAAAAATGTGTAAAATATGTTGATTTATATTTTTAATATTTTACATATAATCCCGGGATCCAAAAAATTCAGACATTCCGGGATTGTCAATATGCGCCCGGATTGGATGCCCTAGCGTAGATAGAATAAATGCCAATTCTCAAAAGTTGTTTTCCTTTGTTTTTAAGTTGATTAATCGATTTTTCGATAAATCGATTAATCGATTCTTTTTTATATCTAATCATAACTCGACTATGCAGCACGTATTCAAAGCAATAATTTGAATGCTTTTCGATCCGCGCTCCTTTAATTTTTACGGGTCTAAAATTTAAATCGCCCGCCGGAATTGTGTTCAAGATAGGCAAGTGGTAAGCGCTGGAGTCGCTTTCATTATATCATTAGTAATGACATAATTTCGAAGAGTTCAATAATCGATTTTCTCGATTAATCGATTAATTTTGATTAATCGATTAATATAAATTTTATCGATTAATAGATTTTTCGATCAATGTCGATTAATCGATTAATTTCGATTAATCGGAAATAATCGATTTTCAAATAATCAAAAATCGATTATCTTTTTTGATAATCGCCCAGCCCTAGACAAAACCTCAGTCTAAGGTGAATTTTTCAGAAAAATAAACAACTTTTAAGATTTGATATTTATTTTATAACTTTGTTTATGACAGTAAAAAAAAATGGCAAATATCGGTTACAATGTCCTCCGAGTGTAACCAATAGTCCATTTTTTAACTGTAAGTGCTCGCTACACTTATTTCCTTCATTTCAAAATTTTGGTTCCAGAGTCGTTTTATTCTGAAGGATTTCTAAGCCTTTCCCCTTATTAACTCCAAGTCAGTTTCTTCAAAACGAATGTTTTTTTTTTATTATAAAACACAACAAATACTTGCAATAATATTAAAATTCTAAATAGCCTCAGACCAATGCAACTAAGTTTCACAAGTAGGTACATATGTAAATTATATATTTAAAATGTCTGTATAAGTTTTTTTATTTTATATTTTCACTAAATTTAAGTTTTCCGTAATAATAGTTACATATCGCGAGCTATTCTGCATGCGTTTGTTTTTTTATTTGTTAACAAATACAATAATATAATCTAAGCAAATTTTTATGATATTGCGATCGACAAATATGTAAAAATTACAAGAAATAGTCTGGGGTTCGACGGGTTACGTGTGGTTCTCCGCGTCTTGGAGCTGGGTCAAACTGTAAGCTGAAAAAGGAAAAAGAAAATGATGAAAATTCAGGATGTTATTTAAGTTCAAGGTTGGCTGGACTTAAAACAAGGAATTTTTTTGAAAAAAATAAACGATTAAACCATATTCCTAATTGTTTTTATTATTTCAAAAATTTTACGTTCAGATTCACTGAAAATGTTTGAGATTTAATACGGGTTTAAATTAAGATCTTCTAGTTGACCAGTTACGTTTTGACAGGTTTTTATCCTGTCACTGCTAATAAGTCGTCATTAAAAACTTATGACTTATTGTAATATTTCATGTATTTGCTTGGTTTTCAAATGATTGGTTCTATTATTGTGGAAAGTAAGTACTAAAATTGCCCTTTTCTTTATAAATTTGCGAAAAAACTCTGAAACAAATTCATAGTACAAAACTTAGTTGTCCTTACGGATGATCTTTTGTCAGGGACTCTAAAGGGTAAGTATGGACGATTTTTCTGATTATTTTCGTATATTTTATATGGACGTCATTTCTGACCAAATTTCAATGTGTTGGAATTTGACCGCGTCGGTTTTTTCCTTAGGAAAACACAGCCCCATTATATTACCTTATGGTTTTACCAAAAGGTCTAATTACAAGTATCTAGTCAATCAATATTATGATCTTTATTGAGTGACTCTGTTATGAGATGTATTTTAGAGGCAAAGCTATATTTGACAAGCTGTAAAAATATCAAAGGTAAAATAAAACGATTAAAAATATACATAGCACCATAAAAATATTCCTACTTACAAAGAATATTTAAGGGCATCATCCAACTCCATAATAGCCGCCTGATTTCCACATCTATAACAGTAATTTGGTGCGCTGAATATAGTTACAACATTTCTATCGTGACACCAGTTATAACCTTCCATAACCAACTGATGGGCTCTAGAACAGACATAACAAAAATTAAACTCAGTTCCATAATATACTAATTAACTGAAAATTGACCTCATTTATTCGGTTTCTCAAAACATTTAATCAAGTAATAAACTTGACTTTTAATGTCACCTGTGGCAAGTGTCCAATTGGATAACATTAATTACATTGCTTTGAGAAATCGACCATTAAACATTGACGTGTAATAACTAACATACCTCGAGACCAATGTTAATCCATTAGAGTGATTAAATGTTTCCGAAATGTCTTGTCCAAATGTGTACCCTGCGCCTCGAGGGCTGATACCCCACCCACCGCGATCGTCAGGGTCGGACCATAGGAGATCGCACATAGGGCCTTCATGAGGTACCTAGAACAAAAAAAAATCTGTTTTAGTAAAAGAAAAAATAGGATTTACAAAAATATGATAAAAATACTTAAATACATAATAATATAGTCAGACACATGGGAAGTTGTATGCGACGAAAGGGTGAGGAAACGATAGAGAAAAGGTTAAAAACAGTTGAATACAACTACTTGAAAGTCAAAAGTAGTTTGATTGCAATTACTGGGTGGTAAAACATAGTTAAACTAATTACTGCCCAGATCTGTAATTATAGCAGTTTTGTGAATGAAATAAAATAATGGATTTTGGGAGGTTTTTTAAGAGCATAATCAACTTCTTTTTTAACGGTGGAGATTTACTTTCTATTTATGTACGTACCATCGTGTGATAAAGTAATGTTAGTAGTCTAAGGATAATTTTAGCTAAACCTAAGTATTTTTACTCGCATTTATGACGAAATATATGTTGACTGGTGACAGTTTGTGTCCGACACAGACAACTGACTTCACTTTGTCGCACGATGCTATAAATGCATCATTAGTGATATTTTTTAAAGACGTAAAAAAGGTATTGTCATTATCCAAATTGAGGTCCGATGTTTAGGTAATAATTCTACGTTGTAATACACCCACCATAAGTATTATTTGATTAGCAACCATTAAGTTATTAAGAAATCAATGAATATAACAAAAAAAGTTACATGCGGGAATGCACACTACATCCTTGATGGAGTTGTTAATGATCCATTAAATTAATGTTTTTTTAGTTAATGTTATTGGCTTATAAATAAAAAATAAACCCAAGATTCATTAAAAAGGTTTAGGACTTTTAAGTTTTATTCTATCAGTGTTAATATGTCGTCATGAAAAACTAAGTGATTCTAATATTTCTACGATTTGTTTGGTTGGCAAGGGACGCTTATCATCATGGAACTTGGTGCTAAAATTGATTAAGATATTGTGAAACACATATTTAAATTTCCCTTTTCTTTATAAATTCGCGAAAAAACTCTAAGTAAAAAATTTAATTGTCTTGTTCTTATACAATTGTCAATTTATATCCTTGATTGTCAAATTAGACCAGTCTGAGAAAACAGGCCACCTGTACAAGCCTGGCCTCTGGCCTCTGCTACTTCTGGCATCGCATGATATTTGAGTCGCTTGGCTTCAAAACCCGGCAAATCCAAGTTCCACAAAAAATAAGTTTGATGCGGCTATAGTATCGTCTTTTAATTCTCTATAACTCTGCATGACGTTTAAATTTCAAAACCCTGCAAATCCCCACAACATTTGCAGTCAAAATATTATGTTAGTTTCAAAACCCGGCAACTCTGCAATACAGCCAATAAGAGTTGCGCTTGAAGATTCACGTGGTCACCTTCTGTCATTTTGACTGCTAGTTTAAAGAAAAATGTGCAATACCCAAAAAATTCTATAACAGCACCAGTGCCATTTTAAAAATAGAAATAATTTCAAGTTAAAAGAAAAATCACAACAAAGCCACGTTACAACAACGAAATATACGCATCATTAACGTAAATATCGCGTCATTACTCATTATCAATTATCTTTAGCTGATATCTGTGTGAACTTGTTCTATTTACCTTTTCAATTAGTTGTAACGTAATTGTTATTATTAGTCATGTAGGTAAAACGTATCATTTTATAACAAAAGTTTTGTTTTCGTGTAGTCAGATTAACACAAAAAGCATTTTTTACGGAAAAGGCATTTTTTACGGATAAATCTAATAATAATAATAATTTATATTGTTAAGTACACATGTATTCACTCACACGTGTATAATATGTATAAAGATAAAAGAACTTTTGTTATTGCTTGTAATCTCTTGTCAAAACTAGTAGTCACAACAAAATCAGATAAGAATATTGCAAAGGAATGCAACATACGCAGCTCTGGTAACACTAGTCAGTTTAAAATGCTTTTTGGTTGTCAAATTAGACCGTTCTAGCTTTGGAGAATCTGGCCATAAGAGTTCTTAAAATATATGAATTATGATTTATTAAAAATTTGTATTCAAAAAATATTTCTTACATTTCCTATATCTTAAGGTCGTATGACGCGGAGCTATTTAAAAAAAAATCTACCAGTAAAAATCAGGGTTAAAAACCCTTATAAATATTGCGTGACAGATAGAAATTGCACGAGAAATAGCACCCATACATATTATTTCCTTTGCTATTTCCGTCTGACACTTTGAAATACATATTTTCAAGAATGTTTAGCACCGATTTTTATTGGTAGAATTTCTGTAAAAAATAGAATTGTGTCATATGAGCTCCTTAATAAGTTTCTATATGAACCTAAATATACGGAGCTTTTTCTGTAAAAAATGCTTCCGTTTTATTCATTTGGTATCAGTGTTATAATCTGTTTCCATCGGCGACACTTAGTTCACTAAATTCGTCTTATTACCTCACCTGCAACAATGTACCTATCTAATGATTTCAGTATATGACAAACTAGCTTTCGTGTTTGATTAAACATTTATTTCTTAGTCCTATTAAATTCCGACATTATAGAACCATCTAGTATTTTTCCCCATACAAAGTTTGAACCCCTATTTCACCCCCTTAGGGGCTGAATTAAAAAAAAACTTTCCTTAGTGGACGCCTACGTTATATAAGAAACCTTTGTGCCAAATTTCAAGTTTCTAGACCCAGCGGTGTGGACGGTGCGTTAATATGCCAGTCAGTCTGTCAGTTTCTTCTTTTACATATACATATTAAGTATGAATGAAGAAACTTTGAGACGTAACGGGTGAACGGTATAACCTGTCAGTTCTTTTCAAATATTTGCCATAAAAATGTTGCCAACATAATGGAAATATAAAGAAAAGACAGTAAATTGAATTAAGAAAATTACCTTGCTAAAATGTATCCTGTATTTTAGATAATATAAAATTTGTCGACTACAATGATTCACTGACCAATTCACTAAATATTACTAAAAATTCTGAGTAACCACAATCGTCAACAGAGGTGTACTATCTCTGAATCATTATTTATTTTTGATTTCACAAGGTAACATATTCCATTGCAATTTCTGGTTTACTAGTACTGTTTATGTTTTCGAAAATTCTTTTAATACTTGACTTAGATTCTCAAAAGATATATTTCTAATAAAAAAAAATAACGCTAACACATAACAATATTTCCATTCCATTTCACGGATATTTTCCTTGTTTGTATTAGGTACCTATTTTCGTTAGAAATATTTACTCTTATGTTCTCACTGCCGCGGTATTTAGCCTATTTTATAATAGTTATAAATAATTTTAGTTTAATAAAAACGATATTATAAAACATAATCAAAAAATAATGTTTGCTTGTTGTTACAGTTCATAAGCTGTAAATGATTTCTAAATCTCATAAGATTAGAGAATTCCCGATTATACGATCTTAGAATACAAGCATATCTTTTTATAAATCTTACAAATAATTTTAAGTGGGTCTGCTTACCATTCCAAAGTCCGGTACCACAATAATTATTATTATATATAAGTGATTTTTTTGACACTGCTGCTTGGGATATAACAGGGTTAATTGTCTTATAATAAATAAGATTTTTAGCAAACCGAAGATTTTGAGCAATAAAGGTGACATCCAATAATTTGCGACCAATAACTGCCCATCGAATACACCGAAGTATTTTTTCATAGATGTCAAGAAGATGACATAGTAACAACAAATTCCCACGCGCATACACAGACCTTAAAGCACAAATTGTAAATGTCACGATACTTTTTTTTTTCCCCTTGGGCTCCGTCCAAGACCGGAAGCATTGCGGCCATTTGAGGCCTATTGTGCCTTGTCATGATATTTAAATCATACCAAAATAATTATTTCATGGGAGCCAGAATTAGCAAATAAATCTGTATGAATTCGTAGCTTTTCGTGAATTTTTATTTTAAGGTAACCAAATTTATAGGGTAATCTTTTTAAAGAACATGAAACATTTTTTAGGGGTGAGACCAAACGAAGTCCGAAAAAAATACCTTCTCCCTATACCTAAAGATGGGCCACCCTAATGTTACAGTAATGGTCAAAATAAAATTTAATTTCTGTTTTTTCTAATAGAAATGAAATTAAAAACCAAATATTGGATGACTGTATTTGTTTTATCGGTTGATCAATTAGTTCAAAAATAAGGTTTAGTAATTATCAAATATTTTTAAATCAATGCCAGTAAACTATGACCTCAAATGTTAATATCCAATTAGACATGAGTAAATAGCCTTTTCTATTTCCTTATGACCTTAGGCAGAATAGATGTAAAAAATTACAAGTTAGGTAAAGTAAGACATTAGTGTTCAGATTCACTAAGAGGGTTTAAAATTTAGTATTGGTGAATTAAAAAATGCATATCTTCTAAATCAATAAAACTGAATTATAATTTTTTATACAGTGAAAAATATAATTTCAAATATCTTTACAGAATTCCTGACAAAGGACTGTTCATAGTAGACAAGACTACATTACTTACCTCTTGTAAGCGATCCAAAGCTCGAATATGGTCCAGAGTGTCAATACTGGGACTCAAACCGCCATGCAAACAGAAAATTTGACTATCAACTAAAGCAGTTAGCGGCAGGTAGTCGAACAAATCGGTAAAAAACTTCCATACGTTTGCGTTTCCATATTTTCTCAAACATTCATCGTAGAAACCGTAGACCTGTGTAATTTGTCTAGATTCGTGGTTACCTCTGAGAATTGTAATTCTTTCCTTATACCGAACTTTAAGGGCTACTAATAGAGTGACAGTTTCGACCGAGTAATATCCACGGTCGACGTAATCACCCATGAATAGGTAATTTGTGTCAGGACTGCGGCCTCCTATCCTGAATAATTCCATGAGATCGTGGAACTGACCGTGGACATCTCCGCACACTGTGACTGGACATTTTACTTCTTGTACATTGGATTCTTTAGACAATATTTCTTTTGCCTGGAATACAAAGACAATACTATAAGATCAACTTCAAAATAATACCTACACCAATTTATTTAAAAATTCAAATTATTAAAGATATAAAAGTTTATCCAGAAAATATAACTAAATATACAAAAATATTACAATAGTAATCATACAATAAACTTGAGCTCGTTCTTAATCTAGAAATTACAATGTGTTTCAAAAGATTTTTGCCAAAGACCAAGGACTTTTATTTATGTATTTACAAAGTATTAACATTGTCAAATAGTAAATAATAGTTAGTACCTAATCTTTTTACAAGTAATAATAACATATTTTGAATTTATGAAAAAAAAGCGCCAAAATCAAAGTCGAAATAGTAGATATGGTGTGATAAAAACAACTTATACATTTAAACAAAAACTTAAACACCAGATTCACTGAGAAGGTAGAAAAACGTACCAACCTAAATAAAAGTTTGTTACTATTACAATACTATAAAAAATAGCAACTGAAAACTGTAAAATTCAACTGAAACAATATTTTTGTTATTTGGTTTTAAACTGCTTTACATTTTTCCATATAGGTTTGCAACATAAAGGTAATCCTAAGTTTGATTGGGTTTGATTGGGTTGGGGTGGGATAGAAAAACCATAAATGTAAGTTTTTCAAAAAACATACACCACAGTAAAAAATAAACCACTAAAAAGTTAACAGAAATTGGTTCCTGTTTTCATCTATATCAAAAAAAGCCTCCTTGTCTTGTGCAGATTTTCTGAAAAATCAAGGTTTTTCGCATATACTTACGAGACTTAAGCATTTTATGACAAACTGTCAATATGGACATTTATACAAGATAAACTGTCAAAATTTTTACATAAGACGCACGAAAATATGACCCAAGTTTTACTAGAAATTCACCGCTAACCGATTTTGGAATATCTGAGATTTTTCTATGGAAACCTTATTTTTGAGCTAAGCAGAACTTTATATCAAGAGGTTTTCCAATTTATAAACCAAAAAATAAATATTCCTCGTTTTGGAAAAAGTTCTAGGTGGGGTATGATCCAGGATGTTTAATAATATTCTGTATTCTTTTTCTTTAAGTATAAATAACAAGAAACCCATTTCAGTATAAAACACTTTTAATGTTGTTATAAGATAACACAGAGTATTAAGTGAATTGAATGCAGGAAGTTAAGTCAAAAATAGAATTTCTAAGAAAGTTACAAACTACGGAGGCAGTTTTAGAGTTGAAAGCAACTATGGATAGATCTTGTCTAAAAGTGTGATTTTTAGTTTTTAATATTTTCCATGCATTATCTACAGAGTTCACTGAGTTCTTGTCATAGAAATTTTTTTTTACTAAAAGTTGAAAAAAATCACTTTGGTGTAGAAAAGTTCTGCATATTAATAAACAGAATCCCTATGGATAAAATCTAAAAACCCATAATATACACTATACAGGGTAGCGATAAAAATGTAAAATATACCCAAGAATAAAGTACCTACCCTTATTTAGTAAGATACAAAGAAAAGTTATTTTAAAGAACTTTATGGAACCACTTTTTCTCTCTAAATATGAAATCACAGCCACATACGACAAAAATTAAGAGTTGTAATATAAAACAAATGTATTAGGTACTTATTAAGAAAGAATAAATTTACAAAATTCAAACTTCAATAAAGCCACCTTCCTTTTCAATGCTTTTATTGTTAACTTACAGTATTTTGAAACAGCTTTTCTCAAAATAACTTGAGGAATTTCTAGAGCACATCATGTTACCTATTATTACTATCTCCAAGCTGTTGATATTTGCAACACCTGTGTGCTTATTTATTATTTTTCAAGATTTGTTCCTTTAAATAACCCCAAAGAAAGTAATCAAGTGGGTTCAGATCCGGCGACCTCGCCGGCCAATGGTTTTTTTCAACTTTCAGTAATAACTATTCCTATATGGCAAGGACTCCATCAGTATAAAATGACAAATGATATATTATTCCATAACATGCTTAATGACAAAAATTTTACTTTGGCCCTTTCTTTGATGATGATTTATTTAGAAAACTACACTGCTGATGTAATGGCATTGATGGCACTGGCCGTTTTGAAAAAAAGTTAAAATCAGTGCTTAACATGTTTTAGCAGATTCCTCTAAAAATCGAGCAGTATTTTCCACCAGCTTATGGGTTATATTAAGAGCAAAGCATACGAAAATAAACTAAATATCATACTGAAGTTATACTTAATTGTTTTGTATTGTATTACTTACATTATTATTAAAATTTGGGTGCCTATTACCTAAAGTTAAAATCAGTTAATAAACCAACAATGGGGATACTTATATCTTAGATATCCAAATAAACTATTTATCTATATACCTACTAAATTACAACAAGTAGGTATTGTATTAACCTGTTTTCGAAAAACCTAGAATGTGAATTCAACACTGGACTTGACATTTCTTTGAATACAATCAAATTATCAAAAAAAAGTGGGTAGGTAGTTACTGTATGAAGGATTAAATTTACTTTTTCTATCTAAACATACAGCTGAAGGTTTGAAATCTATTAACAAAGCTAAGGTCATTTTGGAATTATTTATATTTACTCTTATGCAAAAAGCTACTGGGAGATTTCCTTTTCAACTAAAAAGAATATGATTACGAACATGAGAAAATCATGTGATACATGTTTTAAAATAAAACTTTCATTAAAAATGAAACAAGACTAAAAAACTTCAATTGATGTTGGCAAGCTAAAATTAAAATAGGTATAAAACTATTATGAGAAAATGATATATTGAAGTACCTAATTAATATCTTGACAAAACTATCTTATACGGTTTTCCATACTTAAAACCATTGCTTAGAAGGCCAAGAAACTAAAACAATAGATACTTACCTTATCACACAGTGTTTTTACTTGATTTTCTGTTAATTGCTTGCAGTCGTTTAGCTGTTCAATCCACTGGTCTAACTCCTTACATGACGCCTTGTCATCAACCGCCATCGTAAAAGGCTCCTTTTGTAAAAAAAAATTAATTGGTTTACTTCACTAATAACGTTACAGCACTAATTTTACGTAGTTATTTCTAATTCTAAACTTAAACGAGGACTATTCTCTACTTTTTGGTGACCACAACACAACAGTGCAAAATGGCGGTGGATGATAGATTTTGACTAATTTTTCCGGGCATTGGGCGCATGCTCGAATTGCTCGGGCTCTTTAAATCAGGCGCCAAATTCAAAATCTTTTGGAAGTATGTCAAGAGATCAATAGAGCTTTTCACGCAGCGACGTTTTTCTACCAATACGCACCTTATCCATTTTTGCTTGTATTTCAGGAAAATCATTTCCCATTTTCGGAACAAGAGCTTTATTAGCTTTAGGGGATGATGCAGCTTTCATTTTTCGAGAAATTTTAATGACACCGTCGGCTTGAAATGGCAAATTGATGTGACCGTCAAGGTCGTTTTGTTCAGGCACTGACCTTCGATAAAATAGGAATTTTGAAAATCAAGTTAGGCCGGTTTTACTTAGTAGCCTTAGCTCACAAACGATAATTATTTAAAAGCAGCTTTTTTAGATATGAGAACTACTGGATATCAATATACAAAATTAACTGGGAAAATATTATTACAAATATTTTATTAAATATCTCTATGATCTTAACCTTAAATTTAGATCGTAATTTCGGTTGTTTTCTATAATATTTATTTTTAAAATTGTCATTAAACCAATTTGAAAATAAGCTTTTTATTTTTGTACCAAAAAATTAAAATTAAATTGATCCCAGAATTCAGGTTTCTGTAACGTTTTAATTGAATCCGGGATAAGTAAAGGCTTTTACTTATAGATGGCGAACATGGGCTAAGAGCGCCCTTAGTAACTTGATGGGAACACGGATAATAAACTAAAATCTAGGTCAGTACAAAATATTGCCTTGGATTTCCTGTTTTTGCGATATGGATTAAAGGAATCTAATCGAATCTAGCATATTTTGATTTGTTTACATTCCGTAGAAAACGAGGTTAGAATCCGAGTTTTTTCAAAGTTTTGTTGTAACGTGAGATTTTATGTAAGTTAATTATTTAAAAATGGTCACAGATACTCCAGAACATGACCAAATAATATTAGCTACTGGCGGTTATGATCACACGATAAAATTATGGCAAACCCACACTGGAATGTGCCACAGGACTATGCAACATGCAGAATCTCAAGTAAATGCTTTAGAAATCACCCCAGACAAGAAACATCTAGCAGCAGCTAGCTACCAGCATATTTACATGTATGATTTACTTTCAAATAACCCTAATGCTATTGTCAATTACGAAGGGACATCCAAAAATGTAACATGTGTAGGGTTTCAAGAAGATGGAAGATGGATGTATTCAGGTATTAGTATACCTAACTAGGGTAATTTTCGGGACACAGAGTTACAAATTTATTGTGCGTTTATAAATATATGAGAAACATAATTCTGTAACGACCTGATACATTGTGTTATTTATATTGTTATGTTGGTCTATCTCCAGGTGGTGAAGATGGTAGAGCAAGGATTTGGGACCTTAGATCGAAAAGCAATCAATGTCCTAAAAGTTTTGATACTCGCCAAGGTTCTGGTTCGACTTTATCCCCTATAAATTGTGCTGTTCTACATCCTAATCAAGTAGAACTTTTTATAGGTTTGTTTTAGTTGAATGCAAGTTATTCTCACCTAAATCTGGCTTGCTTTTATTTTAGGTGATCAGAATGGTATAATTTATCGTTGGGATCTTCGAACTGATGATAATGAACAATTCATTCCTGAAAATGATGTGATGATTTTAGATGTTGATATATCACCAGATAGTTCTCAAATGGCATCAGTTAACAATAAGGGAAAGGCATATATATGGAGTTTAACATCATTAGGTAAGATTCTGTACTAGATATGGTACCAAAATTTGTCTTGAAATGAGTTATTATGAGGTTTTGCTTCCTTTATATTATAATATGAAATAATAATTTCTAGGAACTGATGCAACAACTCAGTTAAAACCAAGACATAAATTTGAAGCTCATAAAAGGGCTGCATTAAAATGCAAATACTCTCCAGATTCTAATCTTCTAATAACAACTTCAGCTGATCAGACAGCTAAAATTTTTGATACTCAAGAGTACAATTTGGTTCAGGAGTTGAAGCAAGATCAGCAAAGATGGGTGTGGGATGCTGCCTGGAGTGCTGATAGTCAATATGTTTTTACAGGTGAGTGATAGTAGGTAGAATTTTAAAATTCTTAAAAATCTCAACATTCCATGGAGGTATATAAATATATGTATATATAACATTAATTTTTGTATGCATTTTTTAGCCTCATCTGACAATGATGCAAAATTATGGAATGTACAGACAGGAAATATGGAACGTGAATATGCTGGACATCAAAAGGCTGTTACAGCTTTAGCTTTTAGGGATGCCTGTATTTAATTTTTTTTATTATATTAGGTACTTACATTCTTTTTTAATTTTGGCAATTCTTTGTAAATAAGTAGATAGGAATAATTATACTTAATACAATATTATTTTAAAATACATTTTATTGGAAATAAGAAATTTACATCATTATTTGGTTTCTTTTTGGGGTAGCTCGAGTTGGGGGTTTTCATCGGTACATGATGGTCTCTTGGCTTTGGGACCGTGGACACAACGACAATCACAATCGTTATAAACAAATTCTCTTACAATTTTCTGATGAAACAAAAAGCCTCCAATGAAACTAAGAGTTGCTAAGGAGGCCTACGAAAAAATTAATATAAGGTTTTAATTAAGTTAAGAGTGGTATTCAGCTCCCATTACTATTTTTTTTAAAGACTCGTTTATTTGTAAGGCTGGCTACTTTTGGTCTGCTCGCAGTGGTGTTTCGGCGGGGGAAAGCATCCGCACCGATTAGGGAGGCGACCGCGAGATCCGCAAAGCAAAGAGTTCCTCTCTGAAAGCGATTGGTGAGGCTAGTAAGCGACTATTTGCTCACCATCAGTGGCGGCTGGTGAAATTTTTAAGTTGTATATCTCTTGCTACTTACGGGACCTATGCCAAGATCAAGTTTTTTGATAGTGAGCCTATTAGGAATGTTCTGGTAATGAAAAAAAATACTTTGTAATTTGCGAGAAAAAGTCGAATTTTTGCATCATTTTGTCGATAATTTTTAAATTTGAAGAGAAAAAATTGTGTTAGTAGATAGTTATAGTCACTTAATTTTTTTTTTAAATTGTATTTTTGGTTTAAAAAAATTCAAATGACTAAAACTTTCTGCTGACACATTTTTTTCTTTTGAAATTTAAAAATTGTCGACAAAATGATGTAAAATTTGTTTAGAAAAAATAATAAATAAAATACCTAAGGGTGTTCATTTATTCCCCAGGGGGGTCAAAGCAAAAATTAAATTTTTTTTCGCAAATTACAAAATATTTTGTTCCTTTACAATATCAAAACCTCTGAGCTTGGCATGGGTCCCGTAAGTAGCAACGGAGATATACAACTTTAAAATTTCACCAGCCGTATATGTAGATGCTGTTTGAGCAGAAAATTGCGTATAATAGGTAGTTACTTCCAAGAGCCTCTTTATGGGGGAATTACCCCTCCCCCTTCAATATCTATAAAGGCAGAACATTTTTGTATACAAAAGCTATTTTATCAATTGGAGGCCTGTCTAATATCATCATCAAAAGAATCTTTGATAATTTAGTTCATTCTATATTATTTTGTGTAAGTTATATTCTTCATATAGGAATAAGACTTTACTTAAGGGTCGTCATTATCCCTCCTAAAACCCCCCCCCCCCCCTCCCCCCCAACTTTTGCCTATCAACACCCTTGGGTATTTCTATTTTTTAAATTCATCCAGGGATGGATATGCGACAGTCATCAGTGACTGAACTGACTGTTTTAAATACATCTCCTACGCCACTGAAATTTAATAAAAAATGTTCAGAGCTACTTTCTCATTCTTCTAAGTTATTTGTCATAAAAGAAACAATTACTTTCCGGGTAGACACAAAAAAGTCATGTAGTTCGTTAGGGAAATCAAAATTTTATTTTGAAGTTTCTCCTTAAAAGTACGCCCCCAACAATTAGATACGGATACGACTGTTAAAATTGTGCGGGGAGCGGTTTTAACGGCAAAGAATAAAATAAGATTTTGATTACCTTCATTAATTATGTCTCTTTTAATAAGTGTATACAGGGTGTTAATAAAGCATGTGGCCAAACTTCAGGTGATTAGGTATTCCTTAATTAATTTTAAGACAAAAACTTCATATGAATATAGGTCCTAAACGACTTTGTTTTTAATACACAGGGTGTTAAATTTTTTTTAAAAATGGTTTTCCTAAATAACTACGCAAATTAACACGAAGTTGGAACTTGGTGACAATAATTATTGTTACCACAACAATTATTTTTGTTATGCATAATTTTACATTTTTTCGTTTTTATCGGAAACGGCTAATCTGAGCGAAAAAATTCAAGAAATTAAATTTTATCAGGTTAAGGAAAAAGAGTGGCGTACTTAATTTTTTAAAAATTAAACCTCGGTCATTACCCCTGCGCACGACATTGGTAAAATAAGAAAAACAGTTTTTTGCATAAACGACTTGTCTTTATTCATTTAAAATTGTCACCAAGTATCAACTGAATAATAATTCGTGTCTTCTAGTTATTTAGGAAAAACTTTAAAAAAATCAACACCCTGTGTATTAAAACAAAGTCGTTTACTCGTTTAGGCCCTATATTTATATGAATTTTTTGTCTCAGAATTGAATAAGGAATAATACCATGAAGTTTGGCCACACACTTTAGTAACACACTGTAAGATAGGCAGTCATTCTCTATTATAGCAAATATATAATTGAGCAACAACAATGTTAGACAAAGTAGTCGGCTAGTCGGGCAGGGAGCTGCGCACTGCTCTTAATATCCCACATTATCAATGGATTTTTATATTTTATGGATATACAATTGATATACATACATAGGATCTTTTACTTCTACAATATCGCATGTTTATCAACTGTATCTACTTATATCAGCAGAATAATATGAAAATCCATTGACCGTTATGTGGGAATTATCACTTTTCTTAATGATTACTGCAGTATTTATGTCAACATCTTTTAGAATAGTGACATATTAGAGAATTAACATCTATAATTTTTTGGTACCAGTGGCGTACACAGCTTTATAAAATTAATCAGGAAATCTTTTGACATCGAAAACGTAAAATCCGCGATCCCCTATTATTTTTTTTATAAATAATGTCCTTATTATATTTGGGAGAAGGATCTCCTTTGATATCTTGGTTAATTAACACCCTGTATAGAAAATCTTGGGATTAGACTGTGCCAATAACTTGGGATTAGACTGTGCCAAATAACTGCGACGATTGCACAAGACATCTTCAGGTTCGGGGATGATCACTCTGCGAGATCAAAACCCAGAATTTTACTTATATAGTGTTGTGATCTCGCAGAGTAAAGATCCGTAAAGATGCCTCCTGCAATCAAAAGCGAAACGGCTGAAAATTATTCCACTTAGACCCAGTCTGTCTTATCCCAAGAACTGTGATTTTCTAAACGATTCAAGCCTTGAGTGTCTGTTTCATATTAACACCCTGTATATTTTTTGTACTATAGGTAAAGTTTCTTCATGTGTTACCTTACACTTTTTAGGGTTTTTGCAGCTCCTTCTGAAATGTAGCTAGTGATGTACCATTTCCCTCGAACCCAATTTTTATATCTAGTTTTATTACTACGACTCATAATTTAACATCTTAGAAAATTTGACTCAATTGACTACATTATTTTCGACCGTCTGAAGTGGCAGGACAATCAGGGCATTTCTTTTTTAAAAATTTTGCGTACAAAACATAAGCAATTACAGACAGGTAAGTGGCAAGAGCGACCTAAAAAATATTTATTTTATTAGAAATATTTAAACGTTCAGAAAAAAAACTGAAACTCACATTGGCCCTGCCTCTTATGGTGGTACTATTGAAATAACGACCTAATCCTTTTAAATTGGGATCATCGTATCGATTGTGTTCATCATCACCTGACATTTTTGTCAAAAACCTGCTTTATACTATTTTTTTAAATGACATAAAACATGACATTTATTACCAGAATTTATAACGTTAAAGTTTCATTTTGTTGTAATACTTTTGTAACCAGCGCCAGCGACCAGAATAAAATTGGCCCAAGTACTTTTGCAGACGCTGCTAGGCTTGCTAGTGGCAGCAACAGCGCCGGCATAGGTACTAATTTCACCCGGTAGAAAAATTTGAGAGGTGGTAAATTTGAGAGTAGACCCAAAATAAAAACCATTAAATAAATCTTTATAAAAACTTATTTAGAAAAACCCATATGAAAAATGTATCACAAATTAATTATTACTGTTTATCCACTGATCCATCGTAGCTCCTTCTTTAAAAGGAATACGGAAAACTATTATCAAAGATATTGCTAGTACATCACTGTCGCATACAGTGGCGCCAGCAACGGCGGCAGTATGAGCGCGCAACCCGTACCACCGTACATAAACTAAGACCGTACATTACATCACATGATGACTGAAAGCAGTTTACGCCAGAAGAAACCGTGTTATAAAATTTAAAGTCATCTTCGTACAATAAGGAGCTGGATACCTTAAAACACGACAGATCATCATTCATAAATAGTAAGAACAAATTTGGGACAATATGTGAGCCTTGGGGAACACCGGAAAACACCAGAACCTAGCTGGAAACGATGTAGATAGAGTGTAGATATGAGCTGATCCATTGGACCTTCCGCAAATTCCGATCGCCGACAGCTTTTTAAGCCGCAGTGCATAGTGCATGGTCGGACGCCTTAGAGAGATCAGTGTTAATGACGTTAACTTGGTGACCGGACGCAACTGAGGAGATCAAGAAGTCCTGATAAACTGCAAGTTAGTCGCGGTAGAGAGACCTCTGAAGAAGCCAGCTGTTGAGGGAAGATGTAATTCCTGTAGGTTCCAAAAACTTTGTGTGTAACCATAGATTCAAAGAGCTTTGGAATGGCGGAGAGTAGAGAGATTCCATGATAATTCCCAATGTAGCTTCTGTCGTCCTTCTCGAAGACGAGTATAAGGTTTAAATCGATATTATTAAAACTTTAACTGCACAAATTAGGAACTTATAAGAGGCGGTGGTACTTGAATTGCACCCGGCGCGGCGGTAAAAAATGATTTAATGTGAAATTTCGACTTTAGTTAAACAACGTGCATCTATTAAGAAACAAGTTAGAGACTTTAGTAATTTCAATATTAGCAAATTCGGTCAGAATGTTGGCGAAATTGGTTGGTGTTTTATTTATCATGCTTCGAGCTTAGATGCGAAGGTTCAGATATTTACTACATTTCTTTTTGACTTATTCGACAAGCACGCACCGGTTGTTAATATCACTGTGGGTCCCAATAAGCGTTCGCAGCCGTGGTTTACAGATAATCTGAGGAGGTTAAAGCGGCTTAAGCAGCGAGCGTGGTGTAAATTACTGTAAATATACGAAAAGGGGGCGACCGAGTAACAGAAGTTACTTTTGCCATTTAAGAAATTTGTATAATTCTGCAATTCTCTCTGAAAAAAAGGCCTTTTTAACACCACTTTCAGAAATTGCAGGGGTAATGCCAAGTTGCTTTGGGAAAGCGTGAGAAAATTCATAAACCGATTGAGCACTTTGTTTTGCCGGACTGTTTGCATGATGCCAATAAAGTGAATGATTATTTTGTTGAATCGATCTAACTTCTCTGATGCACTTTTTAAATACAGGCCGGTCACGCTGGAGATTGTGAAGGAGAAATTTTTGAAACAGAAACCTTATCTAATGGGTTTTGACCAGATTTCAGCCATAATGTTGCAACTTTCTATCCCTCATGTTGTCGCTCCCCTCACACTTATCATCAATTGCTCATTGGAGCAGGGAATAGTTCCGATAATGTGGAGCTATGCTTTAGTTAAACCCATTCCCTAGAAACTCAAGAATCAAATAACTTCAGTCTTGTATATTCAGACTATCGTATTTCTTGAAAAAAATCAAATAATCCCTGAAGTTCAATCTTCCTATCGAAAGGGGTACGGTACCAGTTCTACACTTTGTTGTGTGGTCGATGATTGTTTAAGGGCGATACGTATCTGCCCTCTGGGGCATCTGCCGATACCCTTTTCGGATTCTCCACAAACTTTCATTTCAATATGAGAATTTTGCGGATATATAATTTCTCAATTAGATAAGTTTATGATTAAATTATATGTTGATAAATATGAAAGACACTCTTTGGCAAGAATTAAATTAGAAATACATTTTAATACATTTTATCACTATCAGGTTGTTCGACAGTTGAACGAACTCACAATGCTGTACAGAAATCTCGAGAAAAAATAGAATAAACTTAGATATCTAAACAGGAATAAAATAAAATTTGCATGTATAAAAATAAATTTATTTGAAGTATGTTTATCAAATAATGTCTAGAATTCTGTGGGATTCATGGATGAGGTTGGCAAAACTCGTATCGATGTTAAATTTTAAACAGGAAGTGATAATAAATTTAAAACAACAGGGGTCTCCGGTGGCCGAGTTGGTACGGCGCCAGCTTTGCAGCCGAGAGGCGCGGCTTCGAATCCCGCTTCGACCATAGATAGTTTGTGATTGTTGTTGGAAGGTGGTAAAGGAATTCTTCCTCGACCGAGGTGGTACCACCCCACACATCCTCTTAAAGGGCTGGTAAAATCCCTAAGAATGTTTCCAGATCTGGATGTGTGAGTCGATTGCCCAGTACACCCACGGTACATAGTACTTAGACTTCGGTCTTCGTGGGCTGTCAGAAGATAAAAAAAATACATGGTATTGCAAAACATTATACCAACAAAATTTTGCAGGACGTTATTGTAATAAACATGCAAGCAAATAAGAATTGTGACTTCCTATTGTAATCATCTTTCAATTTTTATATGTTATTATATATGGTTATAATAAGGAATCACCAGTACTGAAAGTAATCATGGTGGCTCTTTCTGTAGTAATTTTTGTGTTGATCACAAATTTCTCAAAAATTGTAATCGATTATTACCAATTACAATTAAAAAATGTCAGTGTTATCGCAAAAAAATAAAGTTAGGGGGGTTCAAAAGGATCGTGAGGATCAAAAGGACGCAATTGGAATTGACTATCTTTGAAAATGGGTAAAATAAATAACAAAAACTAGCACTAAATTAAAACTTTATTAAACTTTGTTTTTCTCATTTTTGGAAAAAAAACTATCTGCAAAATTTTGACGGTGAAGTTTTGCAACACCCTTTATATATTTTGTAATAATTCCACCATAAGAAGCAGAGCATATCTTGAAACCCCTCTGGTAAATATAAACCGACAGAGAGTGGAATAATTTACGTAAGGTTTGATCAAATATTTTTTTATCTGTATTTACCTAAAAAATTTAAGGTCGTCGAACCTAATGATGTTGTTTTGCAAAACTTACTTAATAAAAATCCTGATTATTGTAATGTTATAATAAAATATACGGTGTAAATCGGCGCCTAAGATTAAACAAATAAACACTTATCATTTATAAAAATACGGCACTTGAAATCAAAACTTTGTACTTTTTTAGTTTTGTTGCCTGTGTTAGTTTTACTAGTTAGTAGATGCTTAAGTTGCAAAAATTAGAAAATTAGTTTATAATTACACCTTTGAAAACCTGTACCAAGAAAATGTCGACCGGTTAGTTCCCGGAGAATTACAAAAAGGCCGACAGTTTAATTCCGGGAAGCGTTTGCAAAGCTGGAAATTTTTTCTGCGCCTAATCGTAGTGCTATTCGCACGCCTCTGAATGGTTGCTTATTATATTGCGTACCATGAAGCATGTGGAGACATTATGGCCTCATCTACTTCAAGAGGCATATTTACTTCTACTTCAAGCGATGTTTCTAAGCAAAAAACTGGCTTCAAAATTAAAATATTGGATAATGTGCACTTGAACTTTGTAACAAGTTTAATCCTTTTCTGTTCAATATCATTCAGGGTCAATTACAATAAAATAAATTTACGAATTACTATTACGAGGCGATCATAATAAACAGTGAAATATTTACAGAAAAAAGCGGTCTCCGTTTTGCTCCGCGTTGCGCGCCAAAATCGCAACATTTGTGGGGCAAAACGACAAAATAACTTTACAGTTTCTCTTAAAATCTTTTCTTGTTGATCCTAATTATATTCCTCTATAAGAATTTAAGAACTACTCTTATAAGGTGATAAAAATAATCTGTAAACGACCCAAAGAAGTGTTTTTTGCCACAAGTTGGGCGCCAAAAATCGCAATAAATGTTAAATTCTTGGCGCTCAACGTGGGGCGAAATGAAAAATAGCTTTTTCAGTTTCTCTTTAAATCTTTCAATGCTAATTCTGATGATATTTTATTATAACACTTCTTGAATTACTGTTATAAGGTGATCAAAATAAGCACTAAACTACTAAACCGTCCATAGAATTTTTTTTTTATAATTTAAAAATTTATAAATTACTGTTATAAGTTGATCAAAATAAGCGGAAAACGATTCATAGAACAAAAACGGCTTTTGTTTTGCACCCAATGTGGGGCAGAGCAAAAACCGCTTCTTTGTTTTGTTTTTTCTATGAATCGTTTACTGCTTATTTTGATCACCTTATAACCGTAATTTATAAATCTTTATAATGAAATATAAACAATAAAAGGCTTACAGAAAAAGTGAAGAAGCTACTTTTCGTTTTGCCGCACGTTTAACGTTTGTTGCAATTTTTGGCGCCCAACGTGGGGCAGAACAAAAACTGCTTTTTTGTATTTTTCTACGAATCATAGGCATAGTTAAGGGGGGCTTGGGGTGCTTAGCACCCTCAAAACTCTAATTAGCACCCCAAAATTTACTGCCCTCCACCCTATGACCAACATTTTTTTGCCATATTATCCTGAATAGGGTCTAGGGCTTAAGCACCCCTGAATTTGACTTGCTATGCTATGAATAATATTCCACTTTTTTTGATCACCTTATAACAGCTATACATACATTTTTATAATAAAATATAATCAGAATCAACACTACAAAATTTAAAGAGATATTGAAAAAGCTATCTCTCGTCTTGACGCTTAACAACGAAGACGACAATCCACAATTTTTTTTTCTATGTACCGTTTAGTGCTTATTTTGATCACTTTATAACAGTAATTCATGAAGTGTTACAATAAATTATTATCAGAATTAGCACTGAAAGATTTAAAGAGAAACTGACAAAGCTATTTTTCGTTTTGCCCCACGTTGAGCGCCAAAAATTTAACATTTGTTGCAATTTTTGGCGCCCAACTTGTGGCGAAACAAAACCACTTCTTCTTTGAGTCGTTTACTGATTTTTTTTATCAACTTATAAGAGTAGTTCTTAAATTGTTATAGAGGAATATAATTAGGATCAACAAGAAAAGATTTTAAGAGAAACTGAAAAGTTATTTTGTCGTTTTGCCCCACAAATGTTGCGATTTTTGGCGCGCAACGCGGAGCAAAACGGAGAACCGCTTCTTCACTTTTTCAGTAAACCTTTTACTGTTTATTCTGATTATACTTCATTATAAAAATTTATAAACTACTGTTATAAGGTGATCCAAAAGAGCGGACACCGATAAGGTGATCTAAATAAGCAGTAAACGATTCATAGAAAAAAAGTAGCGGATTTTGCTCTGCCCCATATTGGGTGCCAAAAATCGTAAAAAATGTTCAGATCAATTTTGGTTACTTCCAAAAGAGAAATAATAAAATTGCTACTTTATATTATAGGTACAACATTTTTGCCCTGGTTTGTTCTCTCAAATAAAACTAATGTCCATCATTGTATCAAAAAATATTGCAGAACCCATTTTGTCATTAAATTACCTTGCAAAAACAGTATTTTTAAGCGACGTATAACGCACATAAGAACAATTTTCAGTTTAATTCCAATAAGTTTACGCTCTTGAAAATGTTTTTTCTTCATCTCCAGGCAAAATCTGAAAAAACTTGGCAACACGGCCGCACAACTTGCGACAAGTGCGTTTTGATATCGCGCGCTCGGTAGTGTTTTCGCGTCCGTCGTATGGGACGATTCTATATCCGGTCGTTGAGCCCCTTCGGTCATGCAGTGCACTTCTTCCTAACGTACTATATAACGCGCAGTGCAAAAGCAACAAGTGACAGGATAAAAGTGACATTATATTTTAGGCCGGTAAGTTGGTGTAATTTACCGATTTTCTAATAGTGGATTTTCAAATTGTTGTCGATAGATCAGTTTTTTAAATGACTATTGAGTTTCAAAAAACGGCTAGAAAAGTAAGTATAAGTGTAAATATTCTGTATTTTGTGTAATTATTTTACATAAATTGCCTACATAATTTAAGTGTAAACGATTCACCAATATTTTTTTTTGTTCTGTTGATTTATGTACATACATAAATTCAAAAATTCTTATTTTGAATAAACTCCCACCATAAACCTTACCTACTACAGTTTGTAGTTATTTTTTTGTTAACAAATTAAGGTCTATCGTCTATGTCTAGCGGTTATATTCATTTTAATTGGCTGCCGATACCGGTTAGCCACAGTCACGAAACAGCAAAATTAAATGTAAATTTGGCAACTATAGTTTAAAGGACCTTTAGGAAGAGTAAACAGCTCCCACCTTACTGTTTTTGTAACATTGTTGCACAATTATTTGTTATAAAAAAACACTGATTTCTTTAAAGCACATTCAAAGTACATTGATAAATTCTGAATCCCATGTTAGGCCCTGTTTTATTAGAAGTGTTGTGATGAAATTTGACCTGAATTCAGCCCAAGAAACTCGAAATTTTTTGTTTATTTGGATTTATTTCTTGAAAACATAGTGATTCTACTAGGATTGTTTTGGTAAAGAAAAAACATATTTTCTAATTTGCAAAAAAAAGTTTAATATTTGAATTGACCCACCTGGAAAAAAAATTAACATGCTTAGGTATTTTATTTACTACTTTTTCTAAATAAATTTTACATCATATTGTCGACAATTCTTAAATTTTACGAGAAAAAAATGTGTTAGTAGAAAGTTATAGTCATTTGAATTTTTTTTTTAAACTAAAATACATATAGGTAATTAAAAAAAAATTGAAATGACTATAACTTTCTGCTAACGCATTTTTTTCTTTTAAAATTTAAGAATTGTCGATAAAATGATGTAAAATTTGTTTAGAAAAAATAATAAATCAAATACCTAAGCGTGTTCGGGTGGGTCTACTTAAAAATTCAACTTTTTTTCGCAAATTACAAAATATTTTTTTTCTTTACCAAAACTTCCTAGTAGTATTAAAAAAATTTAGGTACATATTATAATAGCCTATCGTCTGCTTTAAAAAAATGCCTTTATAATTCATCAAAGAAATCAATCATTTACTTGGCACTTTTCCTGCCCCGCAAAAATTCGATGGGTGCAGGTTTTTAAAGGAAAAGTGCCAAATAGCAGGGATGGTATCTGTTTATTCTTTTTAAAAAGTGTTCTGTTTCTTCCCTGTGCATAATTTCGCGGATGAATTATAATTCCCAGTCGATGGATAATACTTTCTTTCTTCTTTTCAAACTCCCCATTTTATGTTTAGACGGACCCGGTTTTATTAAAGAGAAGGTTCTTTTAAAGCTCCTTTTTTTGACAATGCGTATCCCTAATAAGCACGAACAAAAAGTAAAGCCGTAGGCTAGCGGCTTTTTGTTTACTGGCTAAAAACTAAGAAATAAATATAAATCACAAATAAAGATTTTGTTAAAATTATTTATAAAGAAGGGCAGTAATTTTTTAACAAATAAATATTGAGTAATAATAATAAGAACAACAGGTCTGCCTTTTTATTGACTACTCTTATCAGATGCACTTTAGTCTTACAAAGTTATATCTTTCTAACTGCCGTGAGGTCAAGAAGAGCACGAACAGATATTGATTTATTAGAAAATTAAAGTAAATAAAATATTTTACAGTCATTAAAAGGAAAACGCTGACAAAAGGGTGCTTCTCGGGTTACTTCTTTGGCTGTTGTCATTTCGTACTGAAATATCAATATAATCCGCAATATTCTGATAGACTGTTAGAAATATGACAGGCAAATAAATAATAGGTGTAATGGCATTTATCACAATTTGGTATGGTAACTGACGTTTAATCCATCCTTTATCTGTCACGGAAATCTAATCAAACCTGCTCAATACAAATAATATGGTAAACAGTAAATGTTCTTCTTTCTTTGGAATTTTTAACACATATGTAGTGATTTCTATACGAAAATGTAAAATGGATGTAATTTTAAGGAAGTTCCTAGAATTGTCTAAACAAAAAACAATTCTACACAAAACAAAGAAACATTACAAAAATTACATTTTGCTTAAAATGCCCATGTTGCTAGGTATTTCTCTGCCGTAATTAGACTCACTGAGAAAAAAACTTACAGGGAGAAGCGGGGCTTGTCAGACAGAATTCCCGGTGTGTATCTAATATTCAATAATTATACGTCAGTTTTGACGTCTTGTGTAGTGTCAAGTGCACTATGTCTCTTTACAAGCAGCGTTCGACGATTCAATCATTCTCACGCACATGACTTATTGATGTAAATAGTAGGACTGATCACGTGCCTGTTAAAAATACCGAACAAAACGAGGAAAAAGATTGAATTGTCGAACTGTAAGGTGACTTGATTCTTATAAAGTTGCGTCCTCATTGGGCGATGTGCTAACTGCCACATCAAAAATTGTTATGTTTTTAATGACGACTTATTGACAGTGAAAGGACAAAAACTTTTTAGAACTAACTGATTAAGTAGAAGACCAAATTTAAACCACTACTAAGATTTAAACCTTTTTAATGGATCCCGCGATTACTGTCTAAACTGTTTGTTTGCACCAGATGTTTTACTTCACTATTTTGAGAAATTTGTACTAAGCATGAAGAACTATAATTATATTGCTTAAATTACACTGCAAGAGAATATCACTGGAATTACCTTACATTCATAGAGAAAGTTCGAATATTTTGCCCAAGAACTAGAGACAATTTAATAGATCCGGCATCACTGTATGCGTTTAGCGTACACGTAGATTCATACGCATTCATTTATTCGATTTCGCATAGTCTTCCGGGTCAGCTCTCTCCACTTCGAGCTTAGGTATTAAAATAGCCTACTTGGCGAAAGTACCGTTATTATTGAGAATTATTATTGAGAAGGAACATTTTCAAAAAATAACAGAAAAAATATTTAAAATATAAAGTGATTATTATTTTTGCTAGTTGTTTTAGGAAATGGTGTTTTGTGAACAAAGTAAGTTATATTTTATAAAAAAAAATTAGGTCACTGGTTCAGTGACTTAAATAAGTACATTTTTAAAAAAAAAATTCATTTTCTCATATTTTTCGATGGGTTCATTTTTATTTTTCTCCCTCCGAGTGCTAAAAAAATTCGATTTATGAGGAGCAAACTGCAAAATAAAATTTTGTTTTCTTAATCACATGTCGAAAAGTCACTGTTCTATATCAAATGAGGAAAAACCACGTTACACAAAATAATAGGTATGGGCGCTTATTATTCCTCCTAAGCTCAGTTGCCAACACATGTTTACAAATTTTATATAACAGCCCATACTAGGACTGTATTAACTTTATAAAAAAAATGTTCTTAGACCGCAATACTACCTACGTTATTGAAAAAATATATACCTAGACCCGCTGATATGGCGCCACTCGCGCCATACAATCTAATATCGCTTTATTTAAACCTATGCCGTTACATACAATTTACCGTAAAGTGGACTGATTTCTATAAAATAGAAAGAGACACCTTTTATTCTACAGGTTCTGGGTCACTATCTCCAATATTTATTTAGTACTTAGCAGGAGAAAATATGTTTCTTCAATAGTAGTGAGAAAGAAAATACCCAGAATTTCCCTATTCCTCTAGAATCACGTCTTCTATTATTTCCCCCTAAAACTAGGGAATATTCTTTAGATCTGGCATCGCTGTACGCGCTTACTGTATGCGGTAGGCTCGTACGCACTCCGTTATTTAATTCTTTATAGACTTCCGGGTTTGCTGTTTCGGTGGAGCGGAGCTTATGTGTTGAAAAAGCCTACTTGCGAAAAGACGTGAGTTCGGAAAGTACCGCTATCTTTAAAAGAAGCACGTACAAAAACATAAAAAAAAACTAAAGTGATTTTTATTCGTTGTTTATATTTTCAACTTCTTCAGCAAAACTATCAAGTCTGATGAAGAAAGTAAGTTTTACTTACCTCCCTGTATATCTTTTTTAAAGTTGGTCCCCAATACTTAAATGTTTAAAAATGTTTTTTTTTTAAAGAACTAGAATTTTCGAAAGAACTTGAATCATTTGAGGTGTTTATTTTTATTTAGGGACTTTTTTGTTAAAGAATAACTGATTTGGAAAATATATTGTTTTAAAAAATGTCTTTTCCGAAAACAACAAGAACACTTTTTCGAATATACATTTTTACGAAAATTTTCTAAAAAAATATTTTTAAAATATAATTTTTGAAAATAATCATTTAATAACAATTTAAAAAGCTGTGTTATTTTAAAAAATAGTACTTAAATGTATTATTTAACTTCAATGGAATATGGCTCGCTAATTTAAAATTATGTTTTCATTTAGAGTTTTCAAATAATTTGTAATTATTTGACGTAATTTTATAAGCAAGCTTAAGCCAAAAATATACATACTGGGAAATATTTTTTCAATAATTTGCCTACTCACACTCGCAAGTCAAAACAAAAAAAAAATCAGCTATTTTATTTAACTGCAACTAGCGAACTAACTTTCACTAAAAAACTCGTTTTTTGAGGGATGACAGAAAGGCAGGTGACATTAATAATGTGATATGGTAGCTCGGAAAAAAGCTTAAACCGAGGATACACACTAGATAGTGACAATTTTTAAAAATCTTTACTAACAAGTCAAAAAAAAAGATTTTCAGCTATTTTATTTAACTGCGATTTTAGCATTCGATAATTTAGTAATCACTGGAGAAATCGTTTTTCTTTTTAAAGATGACAGAATAACAAGTGACATTTATCGTGTGATAAATGTTTTTCCCGGTTTGATGTTTTTAGCGTGTTTTGCCTCTTGTTTTTAAAAATTGACTTTAACCTTGATAGGTGCATCTTTATTTTGAGGATTTCATAAGGTTTGTTATTCTGGAATCTCGCTTTCGAATACTTTTTTACAAATTTTAAATGACAGTCTACAATGTTGTGTTAATCCTTTTAAAAACAATAAATCTGATTTCTGTCAATTCCAGCCACAACTGAAAGAAGTATGATATGGCCTGCTGTTGGATGCCATTGGAGTTATAAAATCTAAAAACATTTTGTTTATACTTTTAAAAAGGTTAAGATAATTCTTTGTATTTTGATGACATTCTAGCTCAATTGAGTACACAATTATATAAAATGGGAGTCCAAAGTGGTTTTTATTTTTTGCTTATTTTTACAGCAAAAAAGTGATGTCTGGTGAAGTAAGTAAATTTTACTTACCTTTTTGTATATTGTAAAAAGTAGATTACCGGAAAATGTTCTAGCAATTATGCTTAATTGAGAAAAAATTATAAATTGTATTCTTTCGTATATTTTTTTTCTCAAAAGAACTAGAATTGTTTGACTAGCATCCTTGGAGGTATTTATTTTTATTTGAGGACTTGATATCCAAAAACATTTTGTTCAACTCTATCATCCACCTGAATCAAAATATTTATATTTTTTATGTCACTGCTCATACACAGATTTATTTTACAGAAGAAAAGAATTACAATTTCTTGGGGGTGGGCCTCTTATAAATTTGAAAATAAAAATTCGAATACTAACCAAATATTTAAACATATTATCTTACATATATCCAACAGTCTAACGGTATGCATTATAATGTGTATTCTTTTTTAAAGGCGAGGAAGCCGCGGCCATGATCATCTCCAAGGACCTATTTCTTCTGGGAGACCAAGATTACCTACGCCTACCCAACAAAGACGAAAAAAGGTCCCAGGGGCCCAATATGGGCCGATCTAATGCTGCCCCAAATAACAGGTAAAAAAATGACGATTTTCAGAGGCAATTTTTTTTTGCAGGAAATTTTTCCTGTAAGGAAACCTTTTTTATTCTTAAGTTACTTTACAAATTTAGTTGTGTGTGGTTGAAGAAATATTAGAATATCTCTTACACATTTTTTGTTAAGTATATTTTGTCTAATTGTTTACATTACATGATTTGGGAACATAATTTAAGTATATATGATTCGCCAATTTTCTTGCTCTGTCGTATTACGTTAAGTGTCGTGATTTCGTGAAAATGGAGAGAATATTTTTTATTACCGAACAGAACTAAAAAACCCCTTTTGTGTTAAGCAATATAATCCCAAAAAAACCTACAGTCAGGTTCTCCAACGCTTGACTGGTCTAATTTGACAACCAAAAGTTTTAAACTGACAAGTAAGTGTAAGAATAAGACAATTAAGTTTTATACTGTGAATTTGTTCCAGAGTTTTTTCGCAAATTTATAAAGAATAGGGAAATTTTAGTTACTTTCCACAATAATAGAACTAAATTCATTTTAGGAATACGTTCCAAGCTGAAAATCATTTGGAAACCAAGCAAATCGCTGAAGTATTATAATTACGCATACGCTTTTTAATGACAGGACAATAATCTGTCAAAACCTGACTGATCAACTAAAAGATCTTAATTTAAACCAGTACTGAATATTCATCTTTTTAGTGAATCTGAGTCTGAATTTTTATATTAATGTTTAATAATAAAAAAAGGCTTTTCACCAAACCTCGACCTTTAAATAAATTTCTGTTATGGTACCTATTATCAGGGCTTTTAAATATATTATGTAAGTATTTTGTCGAATATCTTTGTATAAAGTGTAAAAGAATTTCTTCTGAAATTCCGAATTTGTAAACTTTTTTCTTAATTCTTATAATTTCGAAGTCTATAATAATTAATAACAGAATTTAATTATATATACTATAACAAATATTTTCTTAAATCCTGAACCAACTTATAATCTTCAACCATAGCTTAAAGGCGTCTACTTTAATTAACTTGATGACTTCATTCAAGTCCATTCCTGCCTCCGCTTTATTCCGATTGGCTGACACACATACACTTTTGGGTTAATGGACTTTATCGTTGTATATCGTTGTATATATGTTGTATACCGAAAAGGTTGAGTTTCTGGTCGCTATTTTGTTTCCGTTTAATACAAAGTGTAAAAAATCCACCAATTAGAAAACTAAAAGATTAAAAGTCATTTAAAGTCGAAATTATCGACTAATTTTTTACATAATAATATACTAAATATTAAGAGATTTACTGAGGAACCTATTTTATCCTGTTCTTGGTTTTCGGTTCAAAAGGGGCCATTGTATTATTAATTAATTAATCATACTAATTAATTATATTAATTAATTAAAATAATTCTTCTTATACAAAGTCGCACAAGTTCTGCACAGGTCACAATACTTTGTTTACTCTCCATTCAACTCCAAAGGCATCTTACGAGATGGGGTACCGAAACTATGATAGATCTTTCGACACTGAAAATTTTTGTAAGTACTTTTTTTACACTAGACGCAATTTGGCACATAGAGCCAAAACACTGGTCGACATTCATCCCCCATTTGGATTTTTTTGTACCAAAAATTACTTAATTTATTATGACGTGTACCTGGAACAAAACTAGTCAATAACTGACGCTAACAACAGCACGTGCATAAGTAACTACTTGCTATTAAAATTATGAAATTCAGGCTTCATAAAGTTACACTTTAGTTTATACTTTTCTGCTGAGGAGCATCTTCTTATAATACTGCTGCTGAGCATGCACGGGACATAAGATATTTTTCTCTTTTATTTAGAAATTACGGAAATAACAAATCTTACGGTCGCGTGAAAGCACAAATCTCTTAAATGCCAAATATTTTGTCTCAATGACTTTTGACATTTCCCAGCAATTACCAGTGTTTCCTAATCGTTAAATATCACGAAGACAGTTTCGTTGTCTGAATCGTTTTTCACATAACATGAAATTATACACATCGTTGGAGTCCATTTTTAAAAAGTTTATTGTAACGCTAAGCAAACCTGAATAAAAAAGTAAGGTGTGTAAGTGTTTTAAGGGCCAGGTTTGTCTTTTTCTAGTGGCACAACCTGACTATTCCGAAATAAAGGATAAATGGTTGAAAATTTTAACATAGTCTTATCCTTTTTGCTGAGAAAATGTGTGAGAAAAGCTAGTATCCGGTTTTTAAAAATTTTAATTATTGAGCTAGAAAAATATGGATATATGAAAAACATTCGAAAAATAATTGGTCGAAAAAACTTTTTCGACAAATGAATTTTTGGAAGTACATTTTTTTTCAAAAACATCTACAATTTTTCAAAAATATATATTTTTTTCAAAATTAAATTTTAAACTCCAATAATTTATAAAATGGAAATAGTAAAAGACAAAAATAGTTCCTTAGCAAATATTTTTCTATATACATTTTCTAAACTATATTAAAATCTGATACCGATATACTCATTAATATACATATACAGTATGTCTTCGGACGGGGCTTAGAAGATGACAAATGGACTAAATTTTGCAAGATTACGTAAAAATGTCTCTCTAAATAAAAGTTTTTCAGAAATTTCTTCAAATATGTATCTCAGAAAGCAATAAGAAAAATGTGTTGAATATGGGGGTGGAGTTTTTGAATTTTGATATCTTTATTGTATTGCTTAGTTTATATCATATTTGTGTTGAATTAATTGTTCGTATTATTTAAAAATTGCACCTGAATAAGAAGAATTTTGAATTAAATAATTGCTTCATTTAATAAAGATATTGACAAGCATGTCCATAGGTATCATTATTGTTTAATATGTAAAAACTAGTATTCTGGTTAGAGGTGTGAGAGAATAGTTAGGACTTAAAAAAATGCAGTGTATATATTATATTATAAAAGATCAGCATTATGATTCCAACAACATATTAACAACTCTGAACACGAGCTTTTTCAGTAGATCGTAATTACGTAATTCTATGAATTTTTGAAAAATTATCGAAAATATATAGTATTATTATTTGACAAAAATGTATTTTCGGAAAAACGAAAAAAATATGCTTCTGGAAATAATGTTTTGCGAAATGAGTGTCTCTCGTGTGTCTTTCCAAATATAATCTCAAAATTTTTTGTAGATCCGAAAAATATAAACTAAAAGTTGAGTCGTAGTTTCTAAAGTTATATAAAAAAATTAAATAACCTTGAAACCACAGCTTTTGCTACGTAGCAGACAAAATGTCAGAACATAATAAATATAGACCGTTAATTGCCAAAAGCCATAATATAAAATATAGAGGTCAAATTAAAAATTTGTATAATAAATTTCAAAATTTTATTTCATATATATTTTGTCTTAAATTCAAAGAAAATGATTTTCGGTGCCAATTTTTCAGATATTTTGCTTGGTGGATGCGTAATATATAAGAATTTTTTTGAAATTATAAAGTATTATTAGATGGTAACCTTTATCCGTTGGAACCCCATCATCTAATATAATAAATATTGTCGTCAAGCCATATAAATTATTTTAAATTAGCTAATAAACATTTTGCCGTTGAATGTTTTTAGACCCTGATAACACAAATTAAACATAAATTCTCAATTTTTTATTGGCGATAATATCCCAAGCATTTGGTTAATCTTTTGAAATCTCGCAATCAATTATTTTGACATATTATAGTTAGGCTTTACCGGGATTACCATCATGACTTTCATTTGACGCTTACTAGCAAAATTGTGCTATTTTCTGGAGTTCAAACTACACACGGGAACATTTTCTTAAAATATGTAAAAATACCTTAATTTAATTAAATATTTTAGAAATCAAGGTGCATTTTCAATTTTATTGAATTTCCCAGTTTCCTAAGATAAATTATAACGTGTAATTTGATTTTTGTAGGTTGTAGATAGAACCCAACCCAACCTTCTTTTATTAGAAATAAAATTTTCTGAGAAATTAGTAATAAATAAATCTCCATTTTTAAAACTTAAGACTATTGTTGTCTTAAAAGTAATTTTAGAGTGAAGAAAAGTACTGATTCAATTAAGAGTTTACTAGTCACATTTAAAATAATTAAGGAATTTTACTGGTTATTTTATTAATTACTCATATCTAGCTGTTTGTTTCATTTTAGCTTTTTATTCAATTATTTTCCATAATTAAGAATCCCTTCTATTAATCCTAATAAATGAACCATGAAGAATAGATGATATTTCTAGTTACACTGCCATAATGGCAATAATACATAATAGCTTTTTTTATATAAACCAACATCATTCTATGTATTGAAATAACCAGACTTTCTCTTTAAACTATTATCATAAATAGGACAGAGAATGGCAAAAATAAAGAAAATAGTGTTAACCCTTATCTATTCTACATACCAAGAAAGTTCTTTTGTATTAAGAATTCAGCACATTACTGAAGTTAATAGGTTTAAGGTTTTAGGTTTATTAAAACAGAAACATTTTTTCTCGTGCAGGTTTATTGTTCATTAAACTAAAAAATCATATTGTTGAAAGAATCTGTAATACGAGTTTCTACTATAGGTAACGAAAAAGATGAGTCGAAAACGGGTAAAGAACTAAAATTCAGTTTATCCTTCATATTTTAAATTTTTATGTAAAAGGAGCAGTAAGCAAGATAAAAAAAACACCGAAGCAGAAGTCAGTCAGTCAGCAGATGGTGAGAAAACGTCTATGATCAGGTTTGCAGACGATATAGTTGTCTTAGTAGAAAATGTAAAGAATTTACAATATAACTACCTTAAATTAGATGTAGTAGAGAGTGATGTCAGAGAACAAGAAAATAAATAATAAAAAACTAAAGTGGGAAAATGTGGTAAAACACACAAAAGAAGAAGAATGAGACTGCAAGGAATTAAACTAGAAGCACTTGACCATAACTTTTGCAGATGGGTAATAAACAAAGCTTAAGATAGTAATCTTCAGTAAAGTTAAAATTTAAGGCAGATTTCGTCAAAATGTCATTTTTAAATCGTAAGGGTTTCATTTCATACAGAAAAGTAAAACACATTATTTCTAGTTTTCCATTTCCATGTCCGGCTAATTTATCGGTCACCACACAGCAACAACTTTTATAAAACAATCAATAAATACCTACCTAATTGCTGTAATCGAAATAAATAAATTACCCGATATACAGAAAACATTAGTTACTCTATCGTATTTAATAGTAATTTTGCAATTGGATACTATCATTATACAGACAGAACACATTTAGCAAAGTAAGACAAATTGCATACCGCAGCGCGTAGTGCTATTTACGGTTATATAATCAAATAATGATTCAGAAAATGCGTTAACACACATATTTTAAAAATATGTGCAATTTGAGTTATTTTTAATGTAATATTTTTATTAGATATTTCTAGTTATACAGCAAAAGGTAGAATGATAAATGTACAAAACACATAAATAAACAGTCTGTCAGACGCTTCTTGAAGTAAGAAATCCCAAAACTGGTTTTCCACATGCACCTATCCAACTTTGTCTATGCTGGACCAGGTCTTTGACATACCTAATTAGTCATATTAGCATCTCTGATTAATTGATGTTCATATTTGTATACCTGTAGCTTGCGAATGGTTACCTAGCCTTTCGACAATTTGACGATTCGATACAGAAAACCGCTCTATTATCTGTGTCTTTATTATCTTAGCTTTCCTTTCACTCTATCCTCCAGCATCACTTTATTAATTTGATTCAAGTTATTTTTTTTTAATTTTTAGGATCGCTATCTGAAATATCCTTCTCTTTGTTTCTTGACTTCTGCCTTAACATTCTCCCTTATCTAGTTTATTGAGTCTTCTATATACCTACACATAAAACGGATTAAATGATAAACAGCATCCTTGTCTTATTTCTTTACATCTTTTCGACTCCTTCTTTTCGTTATTTATAACTGATAACTACGGTCTGTTTTTTATACAAAGTCCCTTCTTAAATTGCAGATATGTTTGTTTTATTGTTCTACTTTACACTGTTCAGTGATTTCTTCTTTCAGCTAGGTACGCAGATTTTTCCCTTCTTGGCTTTTCCATTATTACTACAAGATTTTAAGCGGATAATCAAACTAGCATTCAAAGGCAATAAAAACACTTATTGTGCGATGATAAACCTCATACTATGTCTTGTTAAATCTTCCTCTGTTTTCCTCTCTCTGGAAGGTCATCGTCAAGTCCTTTGTATCTTTTTACCCATATACGCACCAAGAATCAAACACTGCCTCGAATCATTTTAAATCCACACTATTCATGATTAAAGAGAAGCTTCTTCTTTTACTGCCAGACAGTAAGAGACAGATAATATGCCTGGCGTAATAAAGGATGGAATGTTGATTATTGCTCATGCCCTCCAGGGTGTAATAAATGGCACTGAAATACTGTAACTCTAATGCTAGTATCGTTTCGTGCTTTCCTTACTTCCTCCTAAATCCAAATTGGTCAGCTTATCCTTATAATGCTGTTCCGTTATACTGATTAATAGGTGTCGTGGATAATCTGGATATAATTTTCGTCAGAACTCATTAGTCTGTAAACATTTTAGAAAACCAGCAGAATTAAGACTATCATTACTACTATTCTAGTTTTCTCAACATTGTTATTGTTCCGTTATTTGCTACAACAAATCAATAGCAAGTCCAGAGTAGGTTCTCTTCTTCATGTTGAAGAGCCCAAAATAGTACAAGTGGTGGCGCTGAAATACTTATCTTTATTTGAAAATATGTGCATATTATTAAAACAAAATGGTAATAATAAACTTTTAAAAATGCTGTTCAACAATGCTAATTTGAACCCATATCAATGTATTTATCCTTCCTTTTCAAAGGCGATGACAGTGAACAATAGAACTATAAAACACGAATAAATAGTTGCTTGCAACCACAAAAGTGATTTTTTTAAAAAATGCTTTCAAATGGGCTTAACTTAATTTAGCAGAGCGAATTGTTGAGGATGGTCATGGCCACTGGTCACAATTTTGTCGTATAGCAATCGTAACACGCCGACCGGAAGTCGACCATTTTAAATTTCAAAAGGTTACTTGTTTAACCAATCAAGGGGAGACCGGTGCCTTAGGTCTTTTGGCTTGATGCCGTATTTTATAGTTCGAATAATCTGGGTTATCTGCTCGAATTCAGTGTCGTGGATCTTCGGGATCTATCTACCTGATGAAATGTTTTTAGTAATATACAAGGAGGCAATGAAATGGCTAAAAACGCGCAACAGAAGAAGAATAAATGTAATGTAAGAATGTAAGAATAAATGTAACACCATAAAAAGAAGAAATCGGTTTATAATATTTTTATGAAATTGGAGTGAATAGGGAGATGGGGGGGCATATTTAAACATATTTTTGACATTTACCCCCTCTCTCTATTTTAAGGGGGTAACTTTGGAATTTTAAATGGTATGATGTACTCTTTTTAATAAAATTCGAATCTACGTAAAAAACTATATAGGTATGTGTACAATTTCTTTTTGATTTTCTCTTTCGGTTAGGGAATTATGATTTATTAGATTATAAAATAATAAAAAAATATTTACCATTTAATTTTAACTTATTTATCGTCTGTCATGCTTGAAAAGTTGTTCGAAATGTCCCCCTTCAACTTCTAAACCCTTCCTCACCCTTTTTCTAAATAAATTTAGTACCGGCTGTAATATTTCAGGTTTTACTAATAAGCAGGCAAAGCGGATTTGATTTTTTATACCATCTAAAGTTGTTGGTGCCGTCGCCATCACTTTGTCTTTTATAAAACCCCCACAAGAAAAAGTCAAGGGTGTCAAATCCGGGGACCTAGCAATAAATAATCGTTAAATCGTCAAAATTATTGTCAACTGACTTAAGTAAAAATAACGCATTTCCATTGAAACGAATGATTATTCCAAAATTGGATGAATTTATTTATTTTTTAAAATCAATCAAATTTTAGTTAACCATAATTCCGCAACCGAAAGAGCAAATCAAAAAAAAATTATACGTAGTTTTTTACGTAGATTCGAATTTTATAAACAAAAGTACATCATCTCGTTTAAAATTCCAAATTTACTCTCTCCCCTTAAAATAGAGAGAGGGAGTAAATGTTAAAAATGTTTAAATATGTCCTCCATCTCCCTATCAACTGACCAAAATTTTATGAAAATATTTTAAACCGTTTTTGAAATATCGCCTTGTAGCACGTTAAAAAGGTCACCCTGTATATACATACATATATTTCGGATTTTTTAAGCAAATTTATCAAGGGAAAGCCAATTTAAATATTATGTATTTCACCATCATAGAAATAAATTCATTTTAGCAAAAACTTCCAAGATAAACATTAGTGGGAAATAAAACAAATGGCAGAACTAATAGAATTACGTTTTCAGTGATGACTTATTAACAGTGACAGGACAAAAACTTGTCAAAACCTAACTGTAAGATAGAAATTTAAACCATTACTAAGTTTTAAATCTCTTTGTGAGTAATAAGGTGAACTTTCTGGTAAATTCTTATGTGAAAATTTTAATGCAAGTTTTTACAAGAAAATTTGGCCTTTAATCCTTTGAAGTAAATGGGGAAAACAAAAAGTCATCATTATCAACACTATCACGATCAACAAGACCATCACCATCACTATTTCTATCATCATCATCACCATAGTGTTCTCTATTTCTATTCCATTTATGTATATACTTTCTTCAGTAATATTTCTCCATTTGCCTATCTATATCATCTATCTATCATATTCCTCCATCTTGCTCAGGTTCCCTTATTCACTCCTGGGCGCCTTTTTCTAAATTTTGTAGTCTTCTGCTTTGAATTCTCTTAATTTTTTCATTGATTTGTCATGTTTACTTGCTTACATTTCACAATATTTGTCATCACAGCATCCCCCAGATTCCGTTTGTTGTTCTTGCTGTCCTGAAATCGGGTCTTTCAATTTGGAAGGTCCTTAACCTTATCAATAATTTCCTTTCATTAGTTTTCTTTATCCCGGAGAATATAGAACGCCAAATTTCCGGCAATTTTCTTTATCAAATATCCTTGTTAGTCCTTTTGTTAACTACCATTCTAATGTGATTGCTACGCCAATATTGATGTCTAATTGTGGACAAATCTATGTATCGCTGTTGTAGCCAAAAATCTTGTAACTATTTTAGATAAAACGTATTTAAAAATCAAAAATCTTAGTCGTCTATCAAGTTCCGTATCGATTTAACATTTCTGCTGCAATTCGCACGTTCCGGCATCGTCGCAGCTCTCGCATATCCTTGCAGAGAACCTCTCTTTTCACTTTCAGTGGCCGTTGACCCCTGCGAGTCCCCCTCCCTGCCCCCTCTGGCACACATCACTACGACGCCGCTGCCTGCTGCACCGAAATAACGGCAGGCAGGCAGCTTCGGTACCAGAGCGGGATGCACTATACTACTGCACTTTGGAGGTAAAAAGGGGAGAATTGGGGATTTGAGGGCAGTGATGAGAGGCGGGAGAATAGAAGGAATTCATTCGAGTCTCGTAAAAGTCGAATAACGAGGCTTGGTGGAACGTTGGAGAGCTTAAATTATTTAAAATTCCTTCAGAGTGCAGAATTTATACACTAATGGTCAAAATATTGTAACTTCCTCTGCAAACACGTTGCTCTGTTTTAGACGACTATAATAATACTTCTAGAGATATTTTTACTTAAAATTTGTTAGTGTTTGCCACTAGTCGATTGACCTAGAAATTTACTTAGAATATAATTTAGAGACTTATTAGTACTGGTTTAAATTTAGATCTTTTTGTTGATCAGTTAGGTTTTGACAAATCCTTGTCCTGCTATTGTTATTCTACTATTCCTGTGACTTCCTGCTAAAATAAATTTAATTGTGGGAAATATACATACCTCACTTGCCCTTGCCTTTACAAATTGGAAACAAAACTGAAATAAACTATTACTACAAACCTTAGTAGTCTTCTTGTACTTGTCAAATGAGACTCCTGATTGTCAAATTAGATCGGTCTTATGGCGAATCTAGCGGTAAATTTTAAACAAAACGAAACCTAAGGCTTAGATTTCATAAACATCGATTATAAAATTAAAGAGAGCTGTGCTGTGTTTAGTAATAAGGTTAAGTTAGCCTTAATAATATATTTTGAATGGTCTGATATTTTAAGACCTTAAGAATTCAAAGGTTCGTTCGTTCGCTGTTCATTTTAATAGTCTGCTTGCATTTAAACATCCAATGTATTAAGTTATATTAAAGAGAAACTACTCACATTTTATATTTATCATACTGTTTACAAATTTTTATGCATAGAAGTTATTAACTGGGACTATTGGGTGGAGTATAGGTTTGTCACGCCTATTTTCAGTTAAGGCCATGCCCACTCGTAACTTGAGTTAAGTGATCACGCCTACAACTTTTTGTCTGACAAAGATTCATAGTTTTTACTATTTTACTAAATAATTATGCTTTTTAAATACAAAATGAGAAAGGAAGTACAAAAGAGGGCTTGAGTTTGGTCCTGCTGACTCCTAGTGATCTACCTGGTGTATCCCATTATGTAAAATATCCACTTTCCAATGATTTTTAGTGTTTCTCTGCTAAAATTTACTACAGTGAAAATTATGAACCCCATCAAGGTTAAAGTTATGTACTATTATACAATTTATTGTCCCGTCCCAAATAGGTGCGACAGATCCAAGCTCCTCCCTAAGATGCTTCAGTGAATTATGAGCTCCGCCCTCAAGGAGGCGTAACTAACATTTAATTCGCCCAAGTGGGCGTGTTCAAAAGAAACAGTGCTAAAATTGTTTATATATATATATATATATATATATATATATATATATATATATATATATATATATATATATATATATATATATATATATATATTTAATTCTTAGTATAACGAACAAGTATTATCTGGAGTCCAGTATTACTGCCATTCCATTAAAGCATTTCCCCTCTTCTTTTTATCTGAATCCGCTAATATTCATCTCCATACAAATTTTTTAAATCCTGTTGGCAAAGATTTCATGAAATCTAATAATTAGATAAAATGTTTACTTTAATACAACTGTAAAGACCGTAAACATAGTTGCTAGAAAATGCAATAACCATTAATTTATCTTCACGCCCTGTTTTAAAGAGCATTACAATTCTCGATCGGTAAGGAGGTCATCATTGCATCTCTCTGCGGTTCGGCGTCATCTCCGTGGGTTCCGTTCACCAGGTCCACCTACAGATTCTTTCGAGCACATCCGGCTCCATCTTGGAATTGAACTGTTTCCGCCATGTTGCGACACGATTTTTAGTAGGTAAATGTCGATTTTAAATTTACGCAATATTTTTTTTGAATTTTACATTTTAATTTGTTTTATCTGTTAGATCAGAACAACATAAATCTTGCTGAATTATTAATGTATTTCTTCTGTTTTGAAGCTTTCGGGATATACAATTTATTGCGTCAAAGACATTTTTATCTGATATAAATTGCAATAATTGGGGTCCAATAAAGAAAGGTAGAACATTTTGAAGCTCGAAAATTAATAATTGGTTATTGTACTGGGTAAATAAATAATACAATACACAATAAATACTTTAATAGGATACAAACTCTATTTGGAGCATTAAATTAGTATTATACAAATAAAAAATGGAAAAGAAACCAGTTATTATTACGAACAGTTAACCTAATCAGAAATTTAAATTTGTTTGTATTTCTCTGAAGAACAAATTTGCTTTAATAAAGTTGATGACCATTTTAAATAAGAATAAAATTATTGACAAGTTTTATGAACGTTTTCTTTTATAATTTTATTAACATAGCTTTGAGCACTACTACCTGTAACTGAGACTTTTCAGCAGTCCATATTTTATTAATTAAACTAAAAATTCTTTCTGTTGATGCATTTGCTCCAGGTAGACACAAAGTATATTCAATAATAATTGTACAAGAATGCACATGATTTCAATTATTGCTGTTTTTCGCCGTTCTACGGATTTTCTACGGCTAAATTTGTTCCACAATATAATTTCTAATAAATTAGTGAAAACTCATAAAATATTTCGGTATATTTTTCTTTGTTCTAAAACGTGACTTTTTCGTGTCCCGACTGGCTCTTTGGAGACGCCAGGACAATGAGCTTAAAAACGGTACCGTCCCATTCAAAACGGGACATGTGATCACTTTCTATAGGGGTGAGTTTTTAAAAGTGTCACAAGGCGATATCTCAAAAACGGTTTAAAACATTTTCATGAAATTTTGATGAACTAATAGGGAGATGGGGGACATATTTAATAATATTTTTGACATTTACCCCATCTCTCTATTTTGAGGGGAAGGGGGGTAACTTTATAAATTTAAATGGGATGATGTATTTTTGTTTATAAAATTCGAATATACGTACAATACTACGCATGTGTGCAATCTTTTTTATTTGCTCTTTTGGTTACGGAATTATGGTTAACTGAATCTTGATTGAATTTAAAAAATAAATAAATTTTGCCAATAAATCAAGTTCACTTAGTTCAGAATTATTATTCGTTTCTATGGAAATGCGTTATTTTCACTAAAGTCAATTGGGAATTTTGACGTTTTAACGACTATTTTTCCCCAGATTTGACCCCCCTTGACTTTTTCTTGTGGGTTTTTCTAAATGACAAAGTAATGGCGACTGCACCTACAACTTTAGATGATATCAAATACCGAATCCGCTTTGCCTGCTTACAAGTGACACCTGAAAGATTACAACGGGTACGAAATTTATTTAGAAAGAGTGAGAAAGTGTTTGGAAGTTGAAGGGGGACATTTCGAACAATTTATCAAGCATGACAGACTCTAAACGGGTTGAAATGAAATGGTAAATAGTTTTTTTCGATTCGAATTTTATAAACAAAAGTACATCCCAAATGTACATTACGTTTACAAGCATTTTAAATAAAATGTCAAAAAAAATGTTTAACTATGTCCCCCCATCTCCCTATTCACGCATTAAGATTTCATGACAATATCTTAAACCATTTTCGAGATATTGCCTTGTAAAATTTCTCACTCACTCACCCTGTATAAACTAAATTTATTTCCTGACTATTGATATACCGTGATTTTTGACTAATCAACCCCCTAAATATATAATGAGAGTGGAAAAAAATAAACTGTTTGAAAAAAGACACTTTCACCATATTAAGGAATTAAGATTGTTTCCTAAAATCACAAAATACTAACTGTATAACCTTTGAATATCTACCGCTTTTTAGGACTAATTTATTGGCAATCGATAAAGAGGGGTAATAACCTTGATTTAAATTTTTTTGCTCGGGTTTTTTTAAGCTTGAGCTCAAGCTTGAATTCAAGCTAACAGAGCTACACTATTTTTTTTTTAAACAAAGAGCAAAAAGTGAACCTTATAAAAACTAAAGTTTACCTAACATGTAAGTATGTAATATTTAGGTGATATCACAAGTATGTTTTGTGGGATTCATCCTTACGGTACTGCAAAATTCTGCGTTTACAGTGGTATAACTCTTATGCATTGCGTAAAACATTTCTGAATCCGGTGCTGTTAATCAGGACTACTAATTCCTGTTCTCCTTTAATACTGCTTCACATTTGTTCGATGCAGCCCTACCTGTATGTCCTGATTTTCTAACTTGATTCTTCCGCACACAAAAGATCCCTCCCTAGTTCTCCCTGTGGCATTGTTGAGAACGCTCAATAAAGTACTGAGTAAATAGATGATCGAGGGAGAAGGGCATAACGGCTGCCCTTAACCAGCTTTCAATGAGCCTAAAAACCACCCGCCATTTTTTTCTGGATAAAATTTTTAATTTTTGTCGGAAAATGTTCCTGCGGGGTTCCTCTACCACATCCATAAAAAAATGGCGGGTAGATCTGAAAAAATCGTAGCACAAGACTTAGTTGTCTTATTCTTACACTTTTTAATAAAGCAGCAATATTGGATCCCGCCTAAAATGTCCACATCAGACTAAGAGTGAAGGTATAAATATTTTACCGATATAAACATTAAAAAAAATGTTCCTTTAGTGAACGAAATCGATGTTGCTTCAAATATGAAACATTCAAGGTATTTTGACACAAATAGATAAAATTTTAACAACAATAATGGTTGTCTAGAAACGACGACCTAGACCGAAAATGTTACAGACCCTATTGACGTATTTATAGATATTCATATGCTTACAAAGAATAATTAGCATTTATAACGGAAATCAGGAGTTTGAGTATTTACCATAGAATTGTATTTATAGTTCAAATCAAGGTTTTCCAATAGATTGTTAGGGCGCAACGATCATTTTTTCACAAGTGGATTTATAAACTTTTGCCTTTCAATCAGACCATTTAAAAAAGTAGGAGTATTTCAATTACTGCTCCTTTTTTATTCTGTAGTTGTTCAGTTACTTGGTATAAAAAAAGCAATGACTTTTTGGTAAAAGAAAAAAGTACAGAACGTATGTAACAAAAGTTTTCGGAATTTTTTTTTCTGCAGTGTAGAAAAAACAAATTATTGTTTTGAAATAATTTATTTTGGAACTTAAAACATTATATTTGTTTAACAGAAAACACAAATCAAATTACACTTAAAAGTCCATTATCTTCAATAGCACGTAATTTTGTTTTAACCTGTCGCATCATGTTCTGGACGGTCATGTTGTCTATTTCGCGAATTTTTTGAAATATTCTGCGTCATAACACTTGTTCTTTTTCGGCTTCCCAACCACTGTCGTAAACCTTTCTGCTCAATATTGCCCAAAAATCTTCAATAGGTCTTGCTTGAGAAACATTTGGGGGATTGTCATTTTTTGGTACGAATGGGATAACTATCCCATTCGTAAATCCCCCAAATGTTCCTCAAGCAAGACCTATTGAAGATTTTTGGGCAATATTAAGGAGAAAGGTTTACGCCAGTGATTGGGAAGCCGAAAATGAACAAGTGTTATGACACAGAATATTTCAAAAAATTCGCGAAATAGAAAACATGACCGTCCAGAACATGGTGCGACAGGTTAAAACAAAATTACGTGCTATTAAAAATAATGGACTTTTAAGTATAATCTGATTTGTGTTTTCTGTTAAGCAAATATATTGTTTTAAGTTCCAAAGTAAATTATTTCATAACAATAATTTGTTTTTTGCTATACTGCAGAAGAAAAAAATTCCGAAAACTTTTGTCCATACGTTACATAGGTATCTACTTACAATTTCTGCCAAACAAAATTAATAAAAAAGTAGTTAGCATTATGTATATCTATTGCAATATTTAGATAGTAGGACAAAAGTTTTAGATAACCGACAAATATTTCATTTTGTTCCTCTAAAAAAAAATGGCGATAATAACGTTTTTTGCTTTTTATATAAATCAGCAACAAATTGGAGTTTCGCAAGCCAAACACTGTTTTTCTTTAATGTAAAAAACGTGATGTCTGGCCTACAGGAAACCAACAATGTGTAAATGCAACTTCACACTGCATTGTTTTATATTCCACGCTTGGTGCTCGCGCTTAAAAAATAATTATAAATCATTAATATTGATGAACAAGAAAAAACTTATTGCGTTTATCTTCGTACAATCTTATTTTTGCACTTTGTCAATGTTAACGTGTTCAAGGATTATGGGTATTTTATTAAAACTATGGTATAAATAATCTTGTAAAAATTATCAGCAAGAAATATGTGAAAACATCATTTTAGTGACATCAGTATAAGGTAATTAAATTATGCGGATTGTATCCCACAGACTTTAGGCTTTATTTTTATTCCAACCAATTTAGTACCGGTTTTAGTGGAACTCTTTAGATCTGCAATTCTTGTCTTTTCTTCTCCTCACCACATTTTTTTTACGGCAGCTCAATCTTTTAGACAAATATTTGCTTTAGCTTCTTTCTGTTTGACCTACAATTCGCAACCCAAACGAAAGCCATTTTCAGAATAAAAATTTCTTCGTAAATTCTTTGTTTTCGTTAAACTCTTCCTCTTTTGTTCGGATCTATGAAAATTTTTCGAAAAAAAAAATTCAAATTTAAAAAAAACAATTTTTAAAATTGTTTTTCAAAAACACCAATTTCGAAAATGCATTTTTTCGAAAAACGCCCATAATATGTATTCCGATACACATTTTTTCGAAAAATAATTTCTTGAAAATGCGTTGCTCAGTGGTTAATTTTAATGTGTTCAGAATACATCAGTTCGATCAACATGCTGAGTTTTTTCATGCAGCTATCAGATTCCAATAGCTTAGAAAATGTTGATAAAAGCAGAGAAAAACCTTAGCTATCCTGAGCAAACTTAAACTAACCGGAGCAAACCAAAAAAAAAAAACAACTATGTGCAAGTTTGTTCAGGTTTGCTAGGGAGCTCTTTCTGTTTTTTTCTTTTACACTACCTATCACTTAAATGTGGTGGCAAATAGTCGTAAGCGCCTTTTATAAGTAAAAATACATTTTTTCAGGGATCTTTTTCGAAATTAAATTTTTTCAAAAAACACTTTTCGAATATTAATTTTTGAAAACAACGGCTTTTGGAAAAAGTAATTTATGAGAAAATAACGTACCAAACCCAAGGAAACCTGAAAACTGTTCAGGATCGTTTTCGTCTTTTTTTATTTAAAAAAGCTAGTAGAGTTGGTGTTTTAACACAACACTAAGGCGGTTACGATTATTAAAATTATAGAGGCGCACTTCTGAGTTCTCTATCGATTTATAAAATGTCGCAAGCTCCAGCTTTACGATATTTTATTAATAGAAATAAAAATATTTCTTTAATATTTTCAATACTAAATAATTTTTAGGGCTTACTATATTTTACTAATTCAGTGTGTATCCCAGAGACGAATCCGCTCATACTAAAAACTCATTTGGACGAAAATGGCGCTTACGATACTTTGCCTAAATAGGGACAATATATTTTTGAGAAAAGATATTGATTTTGTTTCTGTCATTGATGTCACGTAATAATTCAAACTTAATGTTGCGAATTATTTTAACATTCATGTTTTATGCATCGTCAAGGGCATACCAGAGGTACTATTAGAAATCAAGAGCGTGCTGTGTCAGTGACCATCATGAGAAAAATAATACATCCTCTTGCAATCATTAAAAAATTGTGCGGGGCCATATTTTTATATTATGGTCAGAAATAAAATTTACTAAGAGAAAAGGATATGACTTAAATAATCTTCAGTTTGCTACTTTTTTTCTGCCAAATTAGTTGGGAACCACTAATTTCGCACAAGAATTCCTTTGTATACATCACGAGAACGCAATTTTGGTATTTTTTATATGTCTGACAGTCTGACCAAGACCACAATGTCTTAAAATGGCTTTTTAATGACTTAGTAACGATCTTTCGGTCCTATTTGATCTAAAATTGGGTTATCAATTATGTAAACGTTGTACCCTAAGTTGGAATAGTGGTACCTTTGGTGTATTAATAATAATACCCTTGTTTACCGATAAATTACATATCAGAGTCAATGAAATTGCTGCAAACCAGTGAGCAAAATGACACGTTAGCAAATAACTCAAACTTTATTGATACTTGGGCTTGTATTTCCTCTACACGCTACAGTATCTTCATGGATGGGATAGACAAGAGGACAAATGGACCAAAAAGTGAAAGATACGAAAAAGCGATTCTTTATAAAAGTTCTTGCTTGCTCTAAAAATAAGATCCACAGTGCAAAACGTTAAATAAAAAAGTTGTTTTAAATTTTAAAAGAATTCTTATTCCAGATTTTCAGCTAAAAATTTTCAAAATTCTAAATTATGCTTTTAAAATCTAAAGTATTCTGTGACACCTTTTTATTTAACGACGCCTTTGATAACTGTGACGTATTTTTTAAAATAATAAAGATGTTGTCTTTAGAGCAAAGAATATTTATAATCCAAAATTACAGAAATGGCGAGAATTGTTATCGCTACGTTATTGAGAAGTTTCAAGAAAAATTTCCAAATGTGCATTTATACACAAGTTCAGTACATAAGTTAGTAATCAAATTTAAGTGAAATTTAAAAATAATTGGATACGTTAGTGATTTAAAGAAGACCAAGAAAAGATACGACGAAAACGATCTTTCTACAGTATTAATTTTGCAATCTATTGATGAAAATCCTATTATGTCTTTAAGAAAACGAGCACGAAGTTTTCAATTGTGTAAAAAAGCCATATTCAAAATGTGTTTAAGAAAAACAAAATTCTTCCTTTTAAACGAATTTTTAACCAAACTTCGGAGGATGGGGACAGTTACAAACGCTTTGATTTTTGTTTGTGGGTCGGTGATGAAATTCTAAGTATCAACGTGAACATTCATAAGCTGATAATGATCTCAGATGAGTCAACCTTCAGTACAAACGGCACTGTAACTTCTCAGCATGTGAGATACTGGGGTAGGGAAGATCCAGAGTTTAGAATTGCGAACCGCCTTCAGTATTTTAGAAAAGTAAATGTGTAGGCCATTTCCTATTATGGGATTATTACATATTTTTTTGATTACATACATGTAACAGGCATTCTTATTTACCTATGCTGGAGTCATTTTTGACAGACAACATAGAAGAATTGCCTCTGCAATATCAGAAAAAAGGGATTGGCTCAATCGCAAATTTGGAAATCGATGGATGGGCCGAAATGGTCCAGTTTGGTGGCCCCCTAGGATTCGCGATTTCACAATTTGTGATTTGACTCTCTAGGGGCGCATTAAACGACTAACATATTAAAGACCCATTGAAAATACCAAATAAGTTTTAAAGCAGATAATTTTAAGAGCGTAGAATCGGTATTACTAGAAGAAATAAAAAGAAGCTTTGACCATTTTCGATGTCAGAAAACTGCGTAGAATATGGCGGAGAAGTTTAAAAAATAAATATGATGTTCCCTTAATTTTTTTAAAGTTTAATAAAACAAGAACACTTTTTCGTATATTACAATTATATTATTATTTAATATTCTATTAGTAATTTTCTTTAACCTGTGTAAGTCTGCAATTTTGGATTATAAATATTCTTTGCTCTAAAGACAACATCTTTACTGTTTTGACAAATACGTCACAGTTATCAAAGGTGTAATTAACTAAAAAATATGACAAAAATTTTGATTTTAAGAGCGTTTAGAAATTTCAAATTTTTACTTGAAAATCTGGAATAGGAATTTTAAAATTTAAACAACTTTTTTCTATAAGGTTTTGCGCTAAAACTTAAAAAAGGCCACTTTACTCTTAACCAAATTTTACGTTTTTGTATTTTTTGCATACCCTGTACAAGAAAAAAATTTCGGTATCGTGGATCTTTCACTTTTTGGTCCATTTGTCCTCTTGTCTACCCCATCCGTGGAGATAGCGGATTTGTATGTAAGTCAGTTTTTTTGAATGTCCTGTCAAATAGCATGAATGGCGCTTACGACACTTCGCCGATATAAAAAAATTTAATTTTTAGGGCTTTTAATGACCTAAAAATCGAGGATCTATTAGGTATACTAGTCAGGTAATAAAGCTGTACTAGCACTAGTGTATTAAAGTGACGTTATTCAAACTAAAAGATCAATCAAGAAATATGTTCTTGGGTTTAATTATCAGAGTTCATTGATCCAAGGTTTTCCTCATGAATAATTAATTAAATTAAACTACAGAAGTAGTTTTTTATTGTCCTAAGGATACACAATCCGATAACTTCTTTGAAACCCAATCAAAATGAAATAAATCTGCCATTTCTAATAGAGAAATTAATTATAATATATTTTGACTAGAAAAAGTTATCGTCTATTTTAATATTAAAACAAGGCTAGTACACCGATAAATTCATTTGTTTGATTAAACAATCTATTAGAAAATTTTATTGTTTCGGCATTTAAATCATCTGGTAACCTTGATAGCAAGTGACTTAATAAAAACAAAATGATAAAACTCATCTTGAAGATTTAAAGTTCAATTTCCTGAAAATTAAATCACGTGTAGGCGGCATCTAGTGGCTTTTGGCCAAATTATTATGCTCTGGTAATCTTTGAACCACAAAGAAATTTTACTTTATCTGAATTATTGTTGACTTTTTTGAGTTTTTAGCAAGTATTCGTTCTCACTAATTTACAATGTGTAGTAATGACCTCCTACTTAACAGGTACCAGAACGCGCAAAACTTTAATAAGAGAAGCATCAGCAGGATACGAAAAAAACAATTTACCAAGTAGACGTGGCAACACCAAGCAAATCGCAAAAGTAATAAAATAATTCATAAATTTTTATGGCGATTCATTAACAATGACAGTCAAAGTCAAAACATAATCAATTCCGGACCTTAAATTTGTACCTCTCTTTTAGTAAAGCACCACACGTTCACTTTTGTAAAATATTGTCTTCTCCTCATTACTCTAAATTCGGGGTTTTCTTGAGACCAGTACCTGACATGCTGGGATTCTACAGCTGCATTGGTAGAAAATGTACATCCATCAGAAAACATAATAAATTTATAAAAATGGATATTTCCACTTAAAATTTTGTCTCCCACTAATAAAAAAAGCTAGTCTTTTTGCTTCATCTCCCCCTTCCTATGTTTGGTTAAAGTGGATTTTGAACCGAAATAATTTCTTTTCTTTTAAGATCATCTGAATATGAGTTTTTCACACTTCTAAAAGATGTTAAGCACGATTTCTCAGGTACATAACAGAAGTTTGTCTAACAGACTGAAGAACTAAAACTGTGGCAGCATCGTTTTGGTCATATTTCTTCTTCTTCTTGAGATTTAAAACCGAACCATGTATACGATAGGTTGCATCTTGTATTTTATACACATGTAAAATAGGGATCATATGACTTGTAAAAATATTATTATGTAAATAAAGAAATTTAAAGTAGTTCTTTGGAACCTTTTGATTGTATTATAGATTACCATTTCAGTTATTGGGATTCCTACAAATTTCTCGCTAAATTGTTCAGGTTGGGTTTGATTGGGTTGTTGGGACCACGATACACTTACAACGGTATGCTACGCTATGACGTCACTTCGAGGGAAAATCCTAAATTGACTAGATACTTGCACCCCTTGTACACAAGTACAGGTCACGTGTCACGGGTTATGTGTTGAGTTGACGTTTATTAAAATATTGCCATATTTCATTTGCTCAGGTAAGCGCCTAGTCAATTTAAGACTTTTTCTCGAAGTGACGTCACAACGAAGCATACCGTTGTAATTGTATCACGGTTGGGACTTTAAAAAAATAATGTGATGAAACTCGTTACTTTAAATGTTTTAATGAAATCTTGTACTTCGGCTTAGGATTTAATTTAAAACATAGTTCATATTTGTTCTGTTGGTAGAAAATGAGCAGGTATGTTTACTTCTACACAAAATATAATTTTTGTATTTTTATGCTTCCTGTATAAAAAATTTAATATTTCATAACGCAAATCTTTTTAAGCAAAAACTTTCATTAGGAGTGACATTTTTACGTATCTTGCAAACTTTAGTCCATTTGTCCTCTTCTAAACACCATCCGCTGGCATTCCGTAGATTCTGGTCCTTTTACACTTTCTTAAATTCTCCTTTATTTTATTTAGGTATTCTGAAATTTTCCATAGTTTTAGTTTACGCTACGAGACCGAAACTAGTAAAGCCAGGTTCTTACCTAGATTTTATAAAAATTTGGCTGTCTTCTAATAAACTAAATTTTTTTATGACACTCCGTGTATAAAAGAGCTAAACCTAATAACTAGCACGCACGAGTTAATAAAAATGTCGTTAGCGTGTGGAAATAAAAATCGCGACACATTGTACACATATCAATAAGATAAAGTGACTTTGACATTGAAAATTTTATTTTTATTCTCCGATTAGTTTTTATGGAGATTGCCTCAATTATCGTATTATGTAGGTAGATACTGGGTGTATTTGCTCTAGCAAAATAAGGTCCCAACGTTTTACAGGCCAGGCCTGGTACGCCTTAGTTTATTTATCTATTTTTTTTTTGGATTATTTATATTGATTCGAGTAACATTGATGGTTGGGTAATGTGTTTTATCGTGACTATTTGTTTTAGTTTGACTGATGGGTTTTTTAGATAACATTTTTTAAATAATCAGTTGGTAAAGCTATCCTAGAAGATATTCTAAGGCCAAGTTGCACAAACAATTTAATTAAGAACTAAGCTAATTGGACACTTGTACGGTGACAACACTCATATTAATATCATTGCCAAAGATGATTTTAAATGTTAAATTACTTCATTAAAAGTTTTGAGCAAATCAGATGGAGGCAATAATGTTGGAGTGCAAGATAGACGACAGCTGAACAACGAATATAAGACTGTATAAGACTGCAAGAAATTAGGCTGTTTTCTGTCTTTTTTATAAACATTTTCTAAACTATTGAGAGCTATACAGCGTGTCCAGAAACCATCTCAACAGACGTGAAACTTTTTTATTTTTGACTTTACCAAAAAAGTTATTATTCATGAAAAGTTCTGCATGTTGAGAAAACAACACTCAAATCAAAAATTTCGACCCAGCATATACGGGGTGTCAAACAAAGTAAAAACGATAAATGCCGTAGAAGGAAAACTAGCTTTAATTTTAGTACAATAACGTCAGAAAGTGTCGGAACGGAAAAGTGATCGAGTATGAAACTTGACAAAATAACTTTATGGCCATTCATATTATGTAGTTGCCTTTGAATTTGTGTAAAGTACATGCGTTTTGAAGTACATGTTTTTTAAATAACATGTCACCAAAATACACAATAAAAAATTACTGTTTTTCATTCATCTATTTTGCCTGAAAGAGTACAAAGTCAGGTTTGATACCAAATGAAACTTTGACAACTAACTGTTTTATTTGTAAATGCTGACAGTTGTGCTTCCTTTTTGCTTAATATTGTGCCTGAACTTACCACGGAGGAAAAAATTTAAAAAGTATTAATTTCTGTTTTGATCTTGGTTTTAAGGTCCGGTAGAACATGACCCAGTTTTTTCAAGAAAAATATTATTTTCAGATGAGGTCACGTTCACCTCAGATAGAGTGGTGTGTTTCCAAAGCTGTAGCTGGTGGAGTGATGAGAATCCCCACTTTATAATCGAGTGTCGTGATCAATATTCTTTCAAGACAAACGTTTGGTTTGGTGTTTTTAAGAGAAAAATTGCAGGGCAGTTTTTTTTGTGAGAAAATATTACTGGTGAAATTTACTTGGACTTTTTGAATACGGAATTATTTGAACACTATGCACACACATACACACATATATACAGCGTATTATGCAGACAAATTGTAATATTGTATCAAAAAATGTCGTGCATCTAATTCACAGTCTGTGTCAATTCCCTTAGAAAGTACATGAAGAAACGTTTAGACTGGGTACAATTTTTTTACTACGACTGCAGATATACAAAGTAATTCAAATTGTATATACTTGTCTACGGGTACATAAACTGCCGGCGTTACAGACAGCAAGACTACTCATGTATATTAAAATGTGTGCATGTCTATGAAACCGGTAATTTAGATTATTAGCAATGCTTTTTTAAATAATTCCAGTTTTTAAATATTATTTATCTAATATAATATGTATAAGGGATTCCCAGACAGTAGAAGCACACATAGGTTCGGCCAGACTATTATTTTATGATATCATCACTCATCAGTATAAAGTATTGATAGCTTCTAAAAACTGTAAAACCCAGGTGCTATGTCTTGTCTTTCTTAAAATAGCCTAAAATAAAGATTTGGGTTTTGTGAATTTATAACTTTAATTTAGCCACCATACGGCAATACGTATTCTATAAAACAATGTGAAAAATCAGTGTCCCCGAGATTCACTGAAAAGATTTTATACTTAGTACTAACTTTTACCCGCGGCTTCGCACGCGTATAAGTATTTTCTTTACGCATTATTGAACACTGCCGTTTGTGGCGTACCCTGTATCTTATCATAAAGAATTAAGCATAGTAGAGGATATAGCCGTGACGCACCCTGTATAATATGACTTATACACAATAACACCGACCTTGATAAACCTTGACAAAACAAAACATTTTTCCCTCTGTATTGTAAAGTATTTTCTACGCATTGTGGCAGACCCTGTATATAAAATAATGTTAAGAAAAAGTTTTGAAGTTTGAATTTAGTTTTTTGTAATTCCGTTTATGGATTGTCCAGTTTTCAAGTAATAATCCACTTTCGTTATCCTGACACCCTGTACACTACTTATCGAACATATATAGAAAAAATGAGATACTACGAAAAAAATAAAATAAAATTGACGTGTTTTACTGTTTTTTTAAATAGCAAATACTTTTTGGGATTAAAATTATTTTAATTTTTAGGGGACTGTTTCAACCCCTTGGAATTTTAGTTTTGAAATCCCTTCTTATCGAATCCCTACACCTAAAAACCCTAAAATAGATCTAAAATTGTGCTTTCTATGTCAATCGGTTTGAGCTAAGTCATAATGAATGAGTAAGTGAGTGAGTGACTTAAGGGTTTTATATCTTAGTATAGATATAGATACACAATAATAGGGTAAACTGTTACTATTTTCCGACAGTGAACAAACCTTGACAAAACAAACCCTTTTTGCCACTGTGTCGCATACATAGTCTTTTCTGCTTATTGTGGCAAACCCTGTATATACAATATTGATGAGAAAAAGTTTGCACACTTTGAATTTTATAATTCCATTTACGCATTGTCCAGTTTTCAAGTAATAATCCAAGGTCCACTTTCGTTATCGTGACACCCTGTATACTACTTATCGAACATAGAAGAAATGTTACACTTCGTAAAAAAATAAAATAAAATAGACGTGTATTACAGTTTTTTAAATGGCAAATACTTTTTGAGATAAAAATTATTTCCATTTTTAGGGGGCTGTTTGAACCCCTTGGAATTTGACTTTTAAAAAATTCCTTCTTATTGCGACCCCCTTGGGGATCGCAACCCACTGGTTGTGAACCACTTTCTAGTTAATCATTAAGGTTCTGATAAGTTTCTGCCCTGTCATTGTTAATAAATCGTCATTAAAAACTTTTCAGTTAGGCATTCTATTATTTGTTTACTTCTGCAAATTGATGGGCTTCCAAAGGTCTTTTGTCTTGAAATTTGTTGCTAAAATGACTTTAGTTTTATTATTCTCGGAACTACCTACTTATATGACCTTTTTCCTTTATAAATGTGCGAATAAATTTAAAAATAAATTACACTTACAGTTGTCAATTTAACCCCTTGATTGTTAAATTAGACCGATCTTCGCAATAGTGAATCTGACCGTTATTTAACATATCAAAGCTCTTTCTAAGCAGGAAGACCTTTGTAAATATTCTCGGAATAAAGCATTTAGTATTAAAAAAGTTTAACTCTAATCTTAATAATAGTAAATTGATAAAATGCGGTATTTTAAGTGTCACCAAAATTTAAAATAATGATGCTTTAATGAAATGAATGATTATGTAATATAAAGCACTGTTCAAAAATAGAAACCGCCCGTCCATATTTATTTTAACAACCATTATTGCTTGATAACAATATATATTTCGCTTAAAATGTCTTTCACGTCGCCCTGTATACAATTCATTGGCAGCATTTTTGGCACTTTACGAAGCTACTCAAAGGCCAAGGTCACAGGACGTTTGGTTTAACGGTCAAAGACAGGAACACGTTCCCAAAATAAAGTATGTCAAGTCTGACGTGTAGACTCGGTATTTTAATGATTTTTTTACAAGCTAAGCAGTGACGGGCTTAATCATAACGTAAAGAAAATTTTTCAACCTTAAACTGAACTAAACAGTGCTAGAAATTGTTTTAATATTTTCAGTGATTTTAGTTAATTTTAATGAACATAAAAAAAATATAATTAAAAAAGCTTACTACAAACTAAGAATTTTATATAAATTTAAGGACTACTTATACCGATACTAAACTTAGGCTGGTTGATTCAATTATTCTAAGTTGATTAGATTATTGTGATATAATTTATCACAAAAATGTCAAAAATATCAGTAACGAAGATAAACAGAAATTAAAATAACTGTGTTCGTTTTTCAATAAGACTAAAAAAATATGATCACGTATCACCTTTAACAAATATAATATAATTAAATTAGAAAAAAGACGCGAAATCCACTTATCCTGTTTTATATATAAAATAATTTTAACTCAGAAACCTAGATATTTATTTGAAAAAATTGAATTCAGGAATATCATTCATAAAGTTAATACTAGAAATCAGAACGCGATATAAATACCTAAACATCATACTGAAAAATATAAGTTTTCGTTTAAATATAGGTACATCTTCTGTAATTTTTAATAATATTCCTTCTAGTCTAAGGGGCTTAAGCTATATAACTTTTAAAAATAATATAAAAAATTATTTAGTAGGGGTAAGATTGGAAGAATGATTTCTTATAAATCAAAATCCTACCTATTTATGCCAACTAGAATACTACTGTCATTTTTTTGGTTTAGAAATAGAAAAAGCAGTAAATGAGAAAAAGCAATTATGGAAAATATACTTAACGGATAAATCACAAGAAAACTATGACAGATACAAACAGAAACGAACGAAAGCTAAGACGATGATAAAAGACAGTAAGGACAAATCATGGATAGAATTCGGCAATAAACTAACAGAAACATTTAGTGAAAACCAAAAGCTGTTCTACAAAACACTCAAACAAATGGGAAAACCAAGAACAATCATGCTAAAGAATGTGAAAGATAAAAATGGAATTACACTCACTAGCGAAGGAAAAATTATTGAAAGATGGAGGGAATACTTTAAAGAAATCTTAGAAGAGGATAATGAACAAAATAGCAACCCAAGCAAACCCATGCCAATAACAGAAAAAGAATTAAAGAAGCAGTGGAAAACATTAAAATAGGCAAAGCACGGCATGTTGCCGTGACAACACAAATGATTAGATTTATGAACGATAAGAAACAACAAGAACTGCTGGATATTGTAAACCAGACAAAAAATGAAAAAAGAGTACCATTAGAGTGGCACCTAGGCATCATAACACCAATATATAAAAAGGATTGCTCAAACTTTGGAGGGATAACGCTATAGGTAGTGCCTTAACTGATCAACTAGAATATCTGAAGTCAAACCATTATTTAGTCTTAAGCGTTTTTCATGCATTCCGAAGTAAATTTCTTAACATGCCCATTCAATTATTTTTATTCGGATAAGGGACTCAAAGTTAAGGACGTCTGCAAGCTTTATTTTCTTATTTTTCAAGCATTTATTTATTTATACTTAAATACATACATAAATAAATTTAAATTTGTCTACAGAATTGTAAAAAGCTTAAAATATGCGTTGTATTACTTTATTAAATCCATTAATAATTTATATTTATTTCCAGCTGATCGCTTTTGATTAAAATATACATATTACATACATGAATAGATTGTGCTCAAAGCTAAACAGGTACATTCTAAAAAAGGTGACACTTAGACTATTTTTAATCGCGTAATCGTAATATTACATACCCTACGCATATTTAATTTTCAATGCAAATTCTAACATAAAGTTGAAATAAATCTAACTTTAATACCAACAATTATTTACAACTGATGATGATGATACATGATACATTAGGGTGTCCGTTATTTACCAAGTTGATTTTTTTTCTTGCGACGCCCCCCAAAATTTTAGTTTATCGTCTAAAAAAAAATGTCAGACCAAAATAAGCCCTTAATATTCAGAATAAACCTTGCCCTAAAGACGATACATTTCCCATTTAAATTACATGGGATTTTGCCACTTTTTACAATTAATTTTTTTTTCTCGGACAAGATGACTTATAGCAATGAGATATACATACTCTTATAGGAAATTGAACGCTCTACAAAAAAGATCTCTTATAATTTTTCGATTAATTCACTCCTTCAAAAGTTATTCAAGGTACTAAATGCGACTTAGCGCGCTTGCGTGAATAGAAAATCCGTGTGTTGGCGGGAATGCTTGTAGTGTAATTTTGAGTCACTTACTGTATTGAAGGGAAATTTCTTGAAAGTATACCAAAATTTATGAAATTCAATAAAAATTAATTGACTGTGTGTTATAAATGAATAGTCTCAAAAATGATTCAAACTAGAACCAGCTACCTGTTATGCGGTATATTATTTTCCATGTTGAAAATTTTTTTACCCTAATTCCACCAGAATTATCTATTTTTAGAAATAAACTAATAACTTTTATCGAAATAATAATCACTTTGCCGTAAAACTAAAAAAATCTGAAAATTTACATAGAGTTCAAATTTCACCTTGAATAACTTTTGAAAGAGTGAATTAATCGAAAAATTATAAGAGGCCTTTTTTGTAGAGCGTTCAATTTCCTATCAGAATGTGTATGTCTCATTGCTATAAGTCATCTGGTCCGAGAAAAAAATAATTAATTGTAAAAAGTGGCAAACTCCCATGTAATTTAAATGGCAAATGTATCGTCTTTAGGGCAAGGTCTATTATGAATATTAAGGGCTTATTTTGGTCTGACATTTTTTTTAGACGATAAACTAAAAATTTAGGGGGCGTCGCAAGAAAAAAAATCAACTTGGAAAATAACGGACACCCTATGATATATCTACACAATAATAATACATTTATTTATCCTAGTACGCCTCTGAAATAAGTCTGTTATAGGTTAAGGTAGAGTCAATTTTAAGATGGAATAGTCAATACAATAGTGATAAATTATTTTTGTAGAGTTAAATGACACTTAGCGTTAATGTGCTATGAGTTTGCATAGGTGTAACCTTCAGAAAAATTTCGTTTTCTCTCTGATGGGAAGTCGTATGTAATAATTTTTGTTATAGGGTGTCCAATTTTATCTAATATTAATATTCCGGATATAAATTTGATAATAAAAATAATTTTTTAATTTAGGATGCAGAGACCCGTGATATTATTTGTGTGTCATACAAGAACATGATTTATTGTACACTATACAGAGTATTGCAAAAGTCTACTGACAAAATTTTACAGGTCAAGTCTACTGACAAAATTTTACAGGTCACACATAGCTCAGGTGATCTAAGGTATGAAAAGTTGAATTACATTAGAAAAAGTAACGTGTCCGGGATTTTCGTCCGCAACTGTACATAAATAATTATTTTGAGAGGGTGTGACCAGTATATGTCTAATGAAAATTCAGTTAATACCTTAATCTGAATGATTTCAAGGAACAACACACCAGAGGTCAACGGGCTCAAACCTAATTCGTTTTTACTATTTTCTATAATTATTTTTCTGTTACGGTTCGCAAAAATTAGGTCAATTACGGTTTAAATTATTAATGCAAAATACCACGGTTTAATTTTGCATGAAGCAGTTTTACGGGGTCTTTAATCTTAATCTAGGATGTTAGTGAACGTGTCATTTAAATAGGTAGTTTCTAAAGGTTACAATGGGCCCTTTCTCTAAATTTTAATATAATAAAAATATCATGTTCATATTTTTACTTTTTTCGCGCTTTACAAAAGGGAAAAAGGGATCCACGAAAAATTTTCGAATATTTTTTTAATTTTTTTTTATTTTCAAAATAGCTATTTATTATACAAGGGAAAAAAGTATTAGATTTTAGCTCGTGGTTGTGTTGTCCTCCGACGCGAAGCGGAGGGAGACAAAAAACCGAGAGCTAAAATACACTATTTTTTTTCTGTGACGGGAAAAACGACGATTTAATATTGAAAAATCATATTATTACAATATATTAAAGTCAGAAAATTATCGATGTGAAATTTGAATTTTTAAACTGGTAGGCTGTTGTACTTATAGCGACAATAATTAGATCTGCGTTGCTAAGGAAACCTTTAAAGTAATCAAACATCTGTCATTTTAATTCTGTGATTTGATTTAAAAATTGCGAACTTAGTGGTTGTTTAGTAGTTATTTTGAATAATATAAATTTAAAGAATGTCAGATTCCGAGTTTTCTCTGACTCCACATTTAATAATTGTACTTTTGATATAAAGGAAATGTAACTTTGATAATACAATACTCTAAAATTAAATATCTACCTTTACTTACGTGTATCCGGGAAAAAAGCACTCACTTTTTTAAAAAGTGACATTTTGTTACCAGTCAACAGAGATAAAATGTCGAACGCTTTTCCCGTCACGGAAAAAATGAATTTTTTAAACTTTATTCTTTGAAAATACAATTTTTCGAAAACTGAGTTTCTTGAAAATTGAAGTAGAACCTCTAATAATCTAGGAAATGTTAATTAAGAAAGACAGAGGAATCCTGAATATACCTAAATAAATGTGATCAAACCTACACATACTCGCGTTTTTTGGGTTTGCTCAGGTTTGCTTGGATTTGCTCAGGCTTTTTTCTGTCTTCTTTATCGGTATTTTCTAAACTATTAAAATCTAATGCCTATATAAAAAAATATACAGCATTATGGCCCAAACAATATATTCTAAACACATTAAACATGGGCAGTAGACCATTACTACTCTATAACGCATTTTTGTTAAATTACGTAATCTAAGGTAATAATAATCCAACTACACGTAAAGAAGGAATTATATAAAAATATTATTCTTGGAAAATATTAAATTTGAATTAAGAAAATATATCTTAGAGTAAGCTTTTTGTTATTTAATTCAAGATTTCGAAATACTGAAATAAAAACGAAAAGCTCTTGGTACATTTCTTAGTTAAAGCTTTATATTTTCTCTTGAATATCCAAAAACTTTTTAATTCAACTATTCTCTATTTGTGTGGAAGATTTGCGTTATATATTGAATTTTGTCTTCTTTACATATATACATATACATATATATGTATATATATATATATATATATATATATATATATATATATATATATATATATATATATATATATATATATATATATTCATTTTCGTAACATGATCCTCCAGCAAGTACAAGAACTTATTCAAAAAAATAAATATATAGCAGAAATAATACCATAAAAAGTAAATGTTCAAATACGTTGTCAAAATATTTGATCAACTAGAAAATTTTAATTTAATACCGCTCTGGATTTTCAACACTTTTGGGCAGTTGTAGTTTTAAGAATTTTGCATAAATGAAAAATTTATTAACGAGAACTAATCTCCCCTACTTCCTCTGGCCTAATTGTTACTATTTTCATTTATAAGTTTTCAATATCAAGTCCTGCAATCACCCATCCACAGGAAATATTACCTACTATGTTCTCAAATACCGTTAGCCAAGAGAGATTTGCATATCCATATACACATAAGTTATGCGCCATTTCAGGCCTGGAATCAGGTTAATCCGGTATACGTTGCAGCAGCAACAGCAGAGATATCAAGGGACATTTTAAATTTTAGTGGCTTTTCAGAGCCTGCTTTATTTGTACAATAAATAGAATATATTATGTGGGTACGTTTATTGGCCGGTAATTGGATAATAAAGTTGGAGTAACGCCTTCATACTCGGCTACATGAAATTAAAATGCAGTCATTTTGCATTTCTCGCTAAATAAGACTGTTTAAATATCCTGATTTTATTGAAACGTTTCTGGTAATCTTTATAGTAGTTTAAAAGTGTATATGCAAAAGCATTTTGTTTTAAATCAAAGTAATCATGACTTTAAAGCAAGCAGTTTTGTATAAAAATGATTATAAAATAAGATATATTAGATGTGCACATCGTAAAGATAGCATTCTTTTATATCCAGACTCTTGGTAAATGAAGCCATAACCCAGAGAGATATGACTCGCATGTCTAATTCAAAAATTAATTTTTTTTATGATCTATTAAATGCAGATGAAAAGATTAATATCAGTTCCGCAAGTAACACAGGCTACATTAAGTAGGAAGCCATATTGGAGTTATTAATTGTTAATGTTGGAGTGAAGAGTACTACTATCACTGTGGATTAATAGATCTTAACAATAACAGACGAACAGTTACAGGTCAAATTCATCCATAGAATAGACACGTTTTGCCAAAAGTAGTTTCTTTTAAAATGATCCATATTCTCTACACTTAATATTATGAGGAAGTTTATTGTATAGTTTTGAGCCCATGTACAGCTGTGACTTTTCATACAAAGCGAAATTGTGACGGTTTATCCTCAACAGCTTGCCATGCCTTGTTGGATAACTGTGTGTATTATTTGTTGGCTCAAAGTTAGTTTGTTGTTTTTAACAAATGTTAATAATTCGTAAATATAAATATCTGGAAAAGTTAGTATTTCGTGTTGTTTAAACTTTGGTCTACAGGAATCTCTAGGCCCAGTGCCAGGTATCAGTATTAAAATGCACTTTTGCAGCACCAATACTCTAGTCATGTTAGTTCTTGAGGAGTTTCCCCAAAAAATATCACCATAAGAAAGAAGGGAGTGTACCAACGCATAATTCACACTAAGGAGGCTTTTGCCATCCACTTTAGACTTAAGGCTGCTTGGTAGACATTCAATATCTGTCCCAGTCGTCGTTACATTAATATCAAGTTTGATTGTCAAATAACCAAAATTTAAAAGAACAGTTTTACTATAGGGGTACGTCCGCTACCCTCTCCTGCAGATCATCAGCAGACTTTGCACATATGCAGACACTGACATCATCAGCGAAAAGAGTAATACATTCAGCCCCTAGATAATCCGGCAAGTCGTTTATAAATAAGAGAAATATAAGCGGCCCCAAAACAGAGCCCTGTGGAACACCTGTATCTACATGCTTTAAACTTCAGACTTCGCCATCTGCTTTCACACAAACGCTTCTGTCTATAAGTAGAACTGTAATAAGTCCAGTATGTTACCTGTCAGTCCCAGTTCGTATACCTTATTTAACACAAAATCTATATCAATAGTGTCGAAGGCCTTGTGTAACTGAGAGCTGGTCATTAATGTGAAGAAACAATAGGGTTTTTGCCTGGTCTGGCGAATGAGTAGCCAGACAATTCGTGTTGTTTCGAAAATTTAGTATGATCAAAAAATTAGTCAGGTAACATGAAATGACTTAACGTGCAGCGAGAAGTCCATTTAAATAAACCCATGTAAAAAAAACAATTGAGGATGAGAAAATTTGAACTAAAAGGAATGCAACTAGATAATAAATAGATGTTTATTGTTTCCGCACACGGCACATATAATTAACGCAGTGTTGTGACAGCAATCACTGTTCGTTAAATAATTTTGTTATGTTACCTAAATAACGTTTCTATTGTACTTAGTTTCACAGTTTGGAAATTCTTGTTTATTTCTTTTTAGTTCTACTTTTGTCTTTCGCAGTCGGGTTTTGTTGTTCTTGGGCGACAATTTTTGCTTACTCTGTAAACTCTCTGTGAGAATTAAGCTATTAAAAACAATGTTCCGTCGGTTTAGTCGCAAGTTTCTTTTGTAGACGATTGTTTACAATACGGCCATACGGTTTTATTACTTCCAGAAAAGCAACGATGTATAATTAAGAATTAGCAATTTTTTTATGGTTACTAACACCTTATTTATAAAGCAATAAAATTGTCTGGGTGCACTGCAAATGCAAGCCTTCAGGTTTTTAACGCGGTTGGCAGTCAACGAGATTGTCTATAGCAATAAATTTTGCCAAGAAATTATATTTACATATAAATTAACAATTTACATACATATAAGTAATATTAGTGGATTTATTTATAACATCAGTGATAAATAACAATTCGAATCTATTACTTAAATATGTTTTGAATTTTTTTTTTTTTGAAAATCTATGGATTGCTTTGGGTTTTGATTTATGACTCATTTAGTGTAAAAGGAAAATCCAATCATACAACTTGGTAATATGAATTTATTTCTGAGTTTCTTCGCAAATTTTTATAGAAAGTAATACTTTAAGTTTGTATTTTACACAATAATAGGACTGAATCATTACAGCAATAATTTGAAAGATAAAAATCATTTTTTTTATCTAAGACATCCCACGTAGACTTCAAGTCTAAGTACTAACGTACCGTGGGCGTCTGAAGAGAAGGGAAATGTAGTCTATTGACACAGGATTTGAAGGATTGGAGGTTGGGACGGGAAGGGAAAACATCTGCAGGCAATTTGTTCCATAATCTGGAGACCCTAGGTATGAATGAGCGAGAGAAGTGGTCTGTTCTAGGCTTGTGTAGCTGGACTGTAAAGGGATGCATACGTAACGCGCCTCTTGTTGTTCTGTTAGAGACATTCAAGGGGCGAATAATACCAGCTAGTTCTTCAGAGCAAAATCCGTGGAAGTAGCGGTAGAAAAGGGATAAATCCCCTCCAGCGCGGCGATTAGCGAGAGAAGGGAGTTTTCTCGTGAGGGCTGGGTCATTGATAAGTCGAATGGCTCTCGTTTGGATAGAATCAAGGATGTTAAGTGTCGAAGGTGATGCCGCTCCCCAGATGTGGGAGCAGTACTCTAGGTTAGGTATTATTTGGGAAACATAGAGAGTGTATAAGTTGGAAGGGGAGAAGTATTTTCTGACTCGAACGAGAAAACCAAGCTTTTTAGCTGCCGATGTGGCTACTGAGATCATGTTCGAAAGCGACGCCAACGAGATCGAATGTTTCGTTGTTTTGTAGGGCTTGGCCATCATTTAGAAACCAGGCAAATTGCGAAAATAAATCCTTAATGCCGACTTATTAATACTGACAAGACATAAACTTGTAAAAACCTAACTGAAGTCTTTAAACCTTTTTAGAAATTCCCGGTGGAAAATAATAATTATTGTAATTCTTGGTACCCAACGTGCGTTAAAATAAAAATTATGATAGCCCTAACTCAGAAATGTCAATGTCATATGAGGATTGCAACTTACTTTCAGTATCCATATTTTTATATTTTGCAAGTATGTAGTGTAATTTCACCAAAGCGTTCGATTGTGTTTACAATAGAAAAGCGCAAAACTTTTTCGATTACTGCAAACAACACAGTTATCTAATTCTCTTTCTGTTGATTAAATATGTTTCCTCAAGCTCACTTTCATTATGGAACGAAAACCATTAATAGAACCAAACAAAACGACAGGAATTCTAGAAACATGGAATAAATTATTTCAAACGTTGACAGGCGAGTTACGAATCGTGAGTCACACTCCTTCAGCTTTCTCTTCGCGAGAAAAATCGAGTGTGAAATAAGCGCTACGCGCAAAAGTTTAATAACACTTTATCTCAATAATTAATTGATATTATACAAGTGAAGTCAAGCATGCATTTATAAACTTATGCTTAACAGCAGTGAGCTTTTGCTGTTGATCGGCAGGAATCTTAAAAAGCAAAAGTCTCAAACACGCGCACACACACTCATACAATAATCTTATATTAAGCTCAAAAATTCACTTAAGATGTACAGGGTCTTCCAACGAGGACTGAACAGGGGCTCATTTTTGAGCTTCCTTGTATTTAAAGAAAAATCTAAAATAGCCAATCGATGTACTTTTTCCTGCAGAATTCAAAAATGAAACCAAAAATTTATTTGAACCAGAAACAAAAGAGTTACGCTATGGATAAGGTGTTTTTGAAATGGAACATAGCTTTTTTTATACGATTTTCGGAACGAGTGATTTTTTTTATGCCCGTTCTGATTAAAATATTTAATATTGTGGCACCTATTTTTATTAAATTTTAATGTTTTATCCAGTATAATTTAACTTCAACCTGTTTGAAACATACACTAGGTAATAAAGGTAAAATCACCTTGAAATCCTTCAAAGTCAAAAAATTTGACAAATTTACTATTTCTGTGAAAATTTGCAATAAATCTTCTCCTTGCTTCTCTTGCATTTTCTTGGCATTTATAGAACAAGATAACAATCTGCAATCTCTCATCTAATGAATATTTCATTTCGGCAATATTATAGTAAATTTGTCAAATTTTTTGACTTTGAAGGATATCAAGGTGATTTTACCTTTATTACCTAGTGTATGTTTCAAACAGGATGAAGTTAAATTATACTGGATAAAACATTAAAATTTAATAAAAATAGCTGTCACAATATTAAATATTTTAATCAGAACGGACATAAAAAAAATCACTCGTTCCGAAAATCGTATAAAAAAAGCTATGTTCCATTTAAAAAACACCTTATCCATAGCGTAACTCTTTTGTTTCTGGTTCAAATAGATTTTTGGTTTCATTTTTGAATTCTGCAGGAAAGAGTACATCGATTGGCTATTTTAGATTTTTCTTTAAATACAAGGAAGCTCAAAAATGAGCCCCTGTTCAGTCCTCGTTGGAAGACCCTGTACACTAGTTGTTGTTTATATTAAGAACAAGAACTATAATTAAATTGAGCATGCATTTTGTTCAAATGGAAAAATAAAGCCCTGTATAAACAAGATCATGTAATTCTAAACGGTTTTACTTTAGGAGCCAAATTCTATTTTCCGAGTAATTATTTGTAGAAATACTAAAAATGAATTGCAATAATTACAAAGTGTATAAAATTACAAAAATCGTTCCTTATTAACTTATTATAAAGAATTCGAGGTATTTTCGCCGCTTTAAAGTTTACCGACGTGGTCGGTCCTATTGCTATTCTTATTATTTGTCTGCCTGTTGCGTTGTCATGTCGCGTGCCTCTTTTCTAAAGCCAGCCTAAAAAAAGAAAATTGGTCACGGGGTTTTTAGTTTCATTTATGCCGTTTTTCTGTGCTTGTTATTGACTGCGCATGAGTAAGCTTCGAATTATATTCAAATCTGAGGGTTACATCCTTACTCTCTTCATCTATCCTATCACAAGGTGACATGATACACAATATCCTATTTTAAGCACAGTTTTTCCAAGAAAAGATTTTTTATATATAGAATAAAATAGCATATGGCACAATATAGGGCTTCGGGTCTCAAGGCGTAGAAGAATTTGATACTTCCTTCTTCTGGCGGTCTTGAAACCTCGTGTAGTTGCGTACGGAGGTGTCAATTAGAATTTGTTAAGATTTTAAGGCATGTGTGTCAAATATTGTTTATTTCTTAGGTTCGTTAATTGGTAGGGATCGGTCTAAACAAATGATATGACACACAACATGAAAATATTTCATGTCATTTGGGTGTAGTGTAATAAATGATGTATACACTGTGTTCAAAGTTTCGGACCGGTTGATTATTTTAAAAACTAATTAATTAATAGATGTGCGAAGTCTAGCGAAAGTGATTTTAAAATTATTTAATTTTGTATCCAAAATATTTATCAAGAAGTGACGTAGTCAATATTTGGTTTATTTGCTTTTATGAATATTTAAAAATGAAACCATAAAATCGGCACAACAACTGTGGGGTTACACATGCATTAAAATAATTAAATTATATAATAGTTGTGTCACAACGATGCATACAGGGTCATTTGTAGCAATACAAATAAGAGGCGTAGGGAAATTTTAGAATTTAGTACAATAATACCCCAAGAATAGTAACAATAAAGTATTTGTCTTGGCAATACCACAACATGGCCATAAATATTTTCTTTTTTTTTAATTGTTTTTGGTAATTTAAAATTTGCATTACTCAGTGGTTTCTTAACGTCAATCTAAATAACAAATTTGATGGTTCTTCATTAACACCGAGGTGTTAAAATTCGGCCGAAATTCACTGACCTTGGAGAAGACCTTGAAATCTCGTTAATGTTTATTTACCAAAAGAAATATTTCTCCGATCTGATGGGTCTAGACCATCAATAATACTTTTTGTTTAACAGACTTGTGTCAGAACTGTCTACACCAGAATATAAATGCTGAAATCATTAGTCATATTTTGCAGGTACGGGTTTTCAAAGATATTAATTATGTAAATAACTTAATAATTAAACTAGAGAAATGAAGTACTTGTTCTTCAGTGTTCTTGAAAATAAAAACAATTGGATATTATTATAATATTCCACACGAAATTGACTAAATACTTGCTGAGTTAGCAGTAATTATCATTTCGTATAGTAAGTCAATAGCAAAAACCTTAGAACTACTGAAAACGAAAACAGGTTCTTGCAGATGATCAATGCCGTAGCAAAAAAGTAATCATATAGGTAATTATTCCACTCATATGTCTTTAAGAAGCGCTTCTTATTTTTTCTCTGTCAATCTATTTAGTTGTGCATCTTCCTCTTTACGTCCCAGTTGCTTCTATTGACTTCATCTAGTTTAACTCTTGCAGTTTTTTATTCTGTTTTCTATTTTTAGACATTTTACTGCCTTAGTTTTGTTGCAACTGATTAATTTTATCAGCAGAACTTTTTCCATCTGATTTAGTGTATTGTCACAAACTTACATACTATCGAAACCATTTAGTATCTTGGAAATTCCTTTTACTTTTGCTGGCATGGCTATATCGTTTGGTATTTCCTCACCTTGTGCGACATTTTTACCTTTCCTAGCTTGCTCCAAATACCTTCCCCATATTTATTTTGTTATTTTCCATAGGTAGGTAGTTGACTTTGTTTATACTTAAGCTTATTGTTGCTTTTCTTTAAAAATATATTTTATTATTTATTTCTGATAGTTCTCCTTTGCCCTTTTTCTGTTTTTTCTTTATATCCCTACAGTTTTCCTTGATTTGATTATTTTTCTGTTACTTGTAATACACTCCATTTGGCCCGCCTAAATGTTGTAGTTATTTTACACGGCTCTCCCCTAAATCTATTTCCCCAACCCTGCGCTAGGGAGTTGAGGTCAAAAATTTTAAATGCAACTCTATGCCGAGTGGTACCTCATTTTAAAGGTTTTCAAAAAATACACATTTTACCGCAAACCCGAGGTCCGTATCTTAATTCTTTTTTAAATGGCAAGCCTACAAAAATCAGAAATCGTGAAAAAAAAAATTAAAAATTTAAGTACCTTTATTTCTCTTGCTTTAAAAGTTGTTCAAAATGATCACCATGAACTTCTTGGCAGTAATAAAGTCGATTTTGGATCTCTGCCAAGAAGTATCATCTGTCATTCTAGAAAATGTGAGAAGTGAATTCCAAAATCGACTTTATTACTGCCAAGAAGTTTATGGTGGCCATTTTGAACAACTTTCAAAGTAAGAAATAAAATTACTTAAGTTTTTAATTTTTTTCATGATTTTTAATTTTTCTAAGGCTTGCCATTTAAAAACGAATTAAGATATGGACCTCGGATTTTCTGTTAAATGTTTCTTTTTTGAAGACCCTTAAAATGAGGTACCACAGGGCATAGGCTTGCATTTAAAATTTTTGACCTCAGCACCCTAGAGTCAGTCTTCAATTGCGTTGAAAAAGTTTACATAAAAAAGTTGATTGATGTCTCTATCTTTACTAATAGCAAAGACATGTGCTCAAACTAAGACATTTCGGACACCCTGTATACAGATAATTAAAAGCAAACAAAATTATTTTACAATGAAAAGAGGAAGATTGTTTAATTTGAAGCAACGGCAGACAAATGAAAATAAGATTTTTCGGTTTTTCCAGTTTGCGTTTCTTTTTCTTTTTAAATAAAATTCTTATAAAAATATTATATACATATATAAATTCTCGTACTTACGGCATTTCGTACATAATACTGTCATTATTCAAGCTTGATAAATATCAAATAAAGGCGTCTAAGCTCTAACTTCCCTTTAAATTGCGCAAGAATTTAACGTTTCGTTTATAATTATACACACATACTTACAGATATAAATAACGCGGCGTAAAATTAATACCTAAAAATGTCAGACGCCAGCAGTGTTTAGGAGTGCCCCCGCATAATTGCAATATTAAACAGAGATATATTCAAATGTAATGTTGAAACTTAACGGAGCGGAAAAATGAAAAAAAAATTTTATAAAATTTTCATACAATTAAGTTTCTCGCTAACTTGATGGTCAATTGTATTTTCGTCTTTGTCAAAATGTGAACTCTTTAAAGGAGAAAAAAAAAACAAAACAGAATATGTTTGTTTTGAAATCTTTGAACTCTATAATAGACTTCTTCCGAACAAAGCCGTTAGAGCCATTGACAAGAAAATTGAAATATTCCATTCTCCTTTCTATTGAATAACTCCTATACAAATCTTCCGTAACAGTATTTTTTGCTATTGTTAGATAATTACCAAGTTTCATCAAAAGTTTTACATCATCTTAGAGAAAAAAGATCGATGTTTTGTTCACAGTAATCTACTCTTATACCATGTTGGGAGTTTGGTTCATTTTATTGTGGCTTGCCCCTGCCATAACAAGCTCCACTGGGGCTGTTCATTAATTTCTAGCTTTGCATCCAGGCTTGTGATAAAGCTATTTAGTTGTGAAGCATTTTTTTTACTTAATTAATGGTACTTTCTTACTGAACAGTGACATGCTTATTGTAACAGCTGTAGAGCATGTGCATAAAATATGCTTGGTTTTTTCATTATCTTCTATGCATGTAATGTCCTATCCCAATTTGCACTATCCTCTAAGCAAACTAACCTGGTCAAAAACACAGGCAAACCTCAACGAACTTGATTAGGTGTGTGATCTGTTCAAAGAGATCTTGGCTAGAAACCCAAGCGAATCTTACGGAACATGGTAAGGTGTGTGATTGGTTCAAAGAGATCTGAGAAAAAAATCAGTACAGCAGTACATGAAGCATAATGCACGTACAAGTTTTGGTCAACTTAAATGAATACAGATTCTGCTCCTCTTTTGACCATGAGGTCTGCAGATTCATTTCCTTCCAGACCAGCGCTTTTTGCTATTTTCTCAATCTAAACAAGTCTAAGCAAATCTGGTTAGGTGTTATCTGATGACAGAATGAATCTTCCAGGCCTAGCATATCAGTGACGAGGCTATTTTCTTATCTGCCTAACATGCTTAGTAGTACAGGCACCGTAATGTATGTATCACGAGTATTTTGCTTAAATGAATACTATTTCTGTTCCTCTCCTGACGGGGAGATCTGCAGAGTAAGCATTTCATTCCAGACCAGCGTTTTATTCTCTTCCCAATCTGAGGAAAACTAAACAACCGTGGCTGCGTGTAATCTAATAACTTTGGAAAATCAATCAGTAGCAAGGACATTCCTCATCTGCCCAAGCTGCAATCGCTGTAGGACAGGTACCTCAATATGCATATACCAGTTCTAGTTTTCTTAGGTGACCAGTGATTTTACCGATTCTGTTCCTCTCTTGACAAGGAAGTTTATAGATTTATTTCCTTCCAGACAAGAGCTTTTTGTGTTTTCTCAATCTGGACTTGTAACCTTATACATAATTCGAAAGTTTCATATTGATTTGGAGTTACATTCATTTTCGAGTACTTTATGAACCTCATGTCCATCCAAGGATACTATCGTCATCTGGGGCTTATAGTGTTGACTTTCCAATATCTTGACATCTGTTTTAATGGGACAAACATTGACCTGAAGTGTCGCAAAGGTATGAAGGCTAGATGAAATTTTAACTTTTGGGGTTTTCCCAAATATCCCGTCACCAATATCCTCTTTATTCTTGGAACTTTAAAACAAGTCACTGTAAGGTATAGAGCAAATGGTTGTAGTAGCTTCACGTATGACATATGAAAATTTTTGCGACCATTCAGTTGGTAATAAGTATTGTTTCAAGTTTGTACTCCCTGATTTTTTTAAAACTGGCTTAATATATCTTCTTGTAAAATGATTAAAAAATAAATGCCCTTTAGCTTTTAAAATCGAGTTCTTTCTAGAAACGAATATGAAAAAACATTATCCTATTATTCTGTTGCAAGCCTGTCCATTTAACCTAATAGCACATCAAAACATTGCCTTACAACATTATGCATAACTTTCCCCAGACATCATGCACCGACCTCATTATAAAATCAACTTGTTTCCGGCCTGCCAGTCAATTGAGTAGGTCCTCCGGGTGTAAGAATAACCAGATTACATTCCTGGTGTGTCAGACATGGGCAAAAGAAGCAAAAAACTGGCTTCGCAGCAGGAGTTGCTGCAAAACAATGTGCCACATTTTTATTACTTTTGGCCAGTTCGTTGCAGGATCAAAATTGGCCCGTAGTAAGTGGATTTTTTTGTTGATTGCTCCACTGCAAAATTGCGATTGCAAAATGATTATGATGGTTTCTACCTGAAAGCCGTAAAATTAGCAGGAGAGTTATATTTTTAAATTTAAAATGTCATTTGATCTGCTGCAGGTAAAGTAAGAATCAAGCAAAAGAAAGCCACGAGTGTCATAGGCATGAAGACATCACGCGTGCTCTGTCTCGTTTTAGAGTATTTCTGGCTTATCTGGCAATCAAACCCAATCAAACTCAGCACAAAGGTGGTGTACGTGACCCCGGACTCCCCGGAGTAATTATCAATGATAAACTAAATAACCTAATTATTTTTATGTCGCAGGTAACAATGTTCGGGCCCCCAATATTTTGTTTTGTTTTACATTTTTCATCAGTATACATGTCAAAAATTAAAGAGTATTGTGGTTATTTCAACATAGAATTTCTACCGGAAGAAATAGTAGAGTTTCGGGCGAAGGTTACCTGGTTAACTTGTAAACTGGGCGGTTGGATTTTAGGGTCCGTTTAATCGTATAGGTAAATTGGGCGCAAACGTAAATTGTTCATATAATAATATGAGGTGTGCGTTATTCCAGTATTAAAAAAAACTAATAGTGTACTTTATTTTATGTATATTAGAAAAGGCACATAATATACATTATAAATACGAAGTACATTTTAGGTAATGCAGTCTATTTATTTCTCCTAAGTTATATTTAGTAACAAGATTATCAAGCGATGCTAACTTAGCTTTTACATTTTTGTCTTTAAATCTAGCAGTTACATTTAAACTTTGGCATTCTTTTAACTTTCCAACAAAGACATATATAGAGGAATGCGCTGCATAAAAAGAGCAGTTAAATTTTGCATGAAACGACTCGCAACAATTTGTCGTTCTTGTAACCGAAGCATTTTCTTCCGCTCACACAGCAGGAGGAAATGATATATACGCCTCTAACAAATAATCACAATATTTATCCAAAAGTTCATTGTGTGGTTTGTATGACATCAAATCGAACACAAAAGTCTTCTACTTCATTTGGATTCAAATAAGTCAACCCCAAAGTGTTCATAATCAGAACTCAAGCCGATTGACTTTATCTTTCTATGTCGCGCTTGGTATAAGTGAAATCGGCAACCACTAATTTCAACTACAGGCCAAACATGTAGTAATGCTACATTGATGGCCCTTTCAAACAAACAAACAAAAAACTAAAGGAACATAGTGGCCATTTTGGAGTCCATGAATTGTAAAAAAAAATTTTGTACAAACAGAACAGAAAATGTTCCGTCCATATGGAGTATATTGATTTTGGTTAAAATACTTATGTTCGTTTCACATGTAAACACAATAATATTATTTTCTATGATATTAATAAACAAAAGTTAATAGCGTTTCACTATATGCTCTGAGAGCTCCATGCACTTCTATATTTTTAGGGAGCGGACCTGGTACTATCTTGCGGCGAAAGTTATAAAATAAATATGCCTTCTAATGTTACTGGCATCAATGGTTGTGAGAGATGGTGGCACATGTGATGTTAATGCTTTACAAGTGATTTTTGAAGGCCTTTCAGTTACGTCTTCTTCAGCCTTTCTTTTACACGTATTTGAAACAACTTTCCTGTTTACCTTTTGTTCGTCTGCTTCATGATTGTGAACATCATCCTTTCTTGACATTAGGTTCTCTGTACCAACAGTGTAAAGTTTGGCTTTACAATGCAGCTTTTTTGGTTACATCTCCACGATGCCTCACCACTTTTTAACACTTTGTCTTTTGAAAACGTAACCTTTTCGTATAAAATCAAATCTTTCCCACGTTCACTTTTGATCACTGACACGGACATTTTCCACTTCTTTTATCTATGCGCTCTTAAAAGTAGAAATAAACTAAGCTATAAAGCAAATGAAAGTTTATCATTTAGAATATAAATAAAAAGGCTTCAGAAACAGTTAAAATTATTTTAATATTTGCGTATTTACACATATCGTTATTTAAACTTTGGTATCTTTTTCAGGTGAGTTGTTCAGATTGTGCTTATATGGAACAAAGCGGAAAAAGGTAAGGATGACGTGATCTAACTGAATAAAAGGATTATTAAAAAGTTTTGTCATTTTCGGCTTAGTCGCGTTGGATAAATTTCATACCCTGTGTCATAAACATTAAAATTGTGCACTAGATACAGAACGTGATGCGAAATATTCTTATCCCATTATGAAGAGGAAAACGTGTTATAGTTTGAGTTAGTGTTTACACGAAAATAAAAACGTATTGCAAGGATAATATTAAAAATTTACTGGTACTTACTATATTTTATTATAATAGATGGGACAGCGAAACAATATATAATCTTATCTACTATAACGATGTCGTAAAAAGCTCCTAATAAATTTTAGAGAAGTTTACAATAAATTTAAAAGTTCGTCACATTAATTTTTTACAGTGCCAATTCAAAAAAAATATATAAATTTTTACTAAACTGTTTTGCAAGGGAGATTCATTACTAAAAATAGCTCATCGTTCTTTAAATATAGGACTACTAGTTTTCGCCCGCGACTACATCCGCGGTATAATAATTTTACTCCAGTACAAACTTTGAACTCCCATTTCACCCCCTTAGAGGATGATTTATTAAAATCTGTAAATCACATGTTTAAGCATTTATCATTTAGAGTACTTCTATGAAGTTTCGAGTTAATAGAGCCATCTAATTTTTCTCCATACAAAGTTTGAACCCCTATTTCACCTCCTTAGGGGTTGAATCTTAAAAAACCCTTCGTTAGTAGAGAGTAACCTATGTTATGTAAGAAACCTCTGTGCAAAATTTTAAGTTTCTAGACCCAGCAGTGTGAGCTGTGCGATGATTTGTCAGTCAGTCCGTTTACATTCTTTTATATATAGAACATAGAGCAGATTAAAAGCCCTACAAGTGTGATATAATAATTTTTGGGATAATTACTACAAACTTTTTACAATACCAATTTGGCGAAGAGTTTTCTCAGTGTAGGAACAAGTCAGTCTTCGAAAGTGTTCCTTTTGTCATGTCATAATTAGAGAAAAATGTTTTAAAAGGAAATTATAACTGAAGATGTTTTGTGTCTTGATGGGTGGATTAATGGTTCTCTTGTTTAAAATGTTGAAGATAAAAACTACGCTGAGAGACCAAATTTCTTGAGAGAGAGAGAGAGAGAGAGTGAATTTACAATGCATGAAAATAATAATTAAATTCTGCAAATGTATTCAAATTTTTAAAGCAATACAGTGCTTATTTTTACGTCCAGTATAATTTAGAAAATTTTACGGCTCTAAATCTTTAAATAGACGTTTAATGTGAATTTGGTTTTGCAATTTTCGTTTCAACGTTAGTAATAATACTGCACTTCCAATTTAAACAAACAATAATCTAGGTTCTTGGCGATTTATTACTAAAAGGAAAATTAAAGAATATGATTCAGAGCCGGATTAAGGCACAATGCTCAAAGTTATTTATTTCAGTCACTTTCTTAAGATCTGTAAAGGACTGTTTTCGGTTTCCATTTTCGACTAACAACCAAAACTGACGATATTTGTAATTTTTTTTGAGCGTGTGTGCTGGTGTCAATGTCACTTTTGTAATATAATGTCTAAATATTTACGCCGCACAGTGCAGCGATCTTATGGTAAATTGGGACAAAAATCAGAACTCGGAGACAAATTAATGTTATCATATAATTGTCGCCTATCAGTCTATATTTAAAACAAAACATATTTATTTTGTATTGTAGGGTTACAAAAAAAAATAGATTTGAACTTATGCGTCCAGAATAACATATTAGCAGTAGAAATAATGTTTAAAATAAATAATATTATCAACTGTAACAGTTAATGGGAAGAATATATAGAAACCTAATTCAAGAAAGAAAAGTTTATATCTAATAATATACACTGCCGCTCAAAAGTATTTGGGCACCCTTGTTTTATTGCACTGATTATATAAAAGACTGCTTGGAAAATTCCCTTTGGGTACATTTAATTCCTTTTCTGAAATGCAAGTGTATCACATAGAGTCAGTAAATAGGATTAGCCTGAAGGCCTTATTACCTGTAAAATTAAAATTCCTGTAATAGAGTTATTGACATGCACGAAAATTCAGCTATAAAATTCACTTGTTAGATTTCTGGGGAGGGTATGTGCAAGAGAGGGTTGTTTTGCTGGGGTGGGTGGCATCTTGAGATTCACTAAAAAGGTTTAGTACTGGTTTAAATTAGATATTCTAGTCCTCACGACTGTTGTCTGTAGTTTTTGTTTTAAATAACTCCAGTCGTTAGAATATTGGTCAATCTATTCTGCAGAAAGCACATTTATTACTACTCCACCCCTAACACTTCTAAATTTAAAATTAAATAAGTACTGTAATCAATTTCCAGTAATTTCACATCCCCTAAAAGCACTTTCAGAACGTTAAAAATGAAAAAGTGTTTTCGTTTGTAGCACCATTAATCAAACGATCTACCCACTATTTCTTTTTTATTTTTCTATCGCTTTCGTCGTTTAGTTCATTTTATTTTTCTGTCAGTGGCGTCTAATGGATAACAAAAAGTGACGAGGAGTGATGAATGCAGCGGCGGTGTGGGACGAGTCTAAGATTGCCAAAATGTTTGTAAACCTGTTTATAATTATTTAAAATGCATCTGACTAATAGTGTTTGCTGGAATTAATTAACAATTCCTTTATTATAAATACACCCTTACTCATAGTTATTACTTATTAGTCCTAATGTTGTGATAATAATAGTAAATTGAGACAAAGTCCAACACATCTTATTGTCAAAGAAACAGACTGGTAAAAGAAGGTGGACAGATCCTGTTGCTCAAATGATTTCAACAATATTTCTGTGAAAATGCAGTTAACAATAACAATTAAAAAAAATAGGATTTTAAACAAATTAAAGGATTCTTACTATTTTGTAGTGGAAAACTTGTGTAATCATAATCAAATATAAATAATAGATAAAATGTATACAATACAATTTTTGTAAAACTGATTTTGAACTCTGACTCCGGAATTCACGAAAAATGCTTAAAATTTAAACCTCCTAGTTCATCAGTTAGGCTGCGACCAGGTTTGTTCCTGCGTCATTTTGGTAAGTAGTCATTAAAAACTAGAATTGTTCTTATATTTCTGCGATTTTCTTAGTTTACAAATAATTTTGATCTCGGAACTTGTTGCTAAGTTTAGTTTTACTATGAAAAATACGAGTACATTCTTAAATTTCTCTTTTCTTTATAAATTTGCGAAAAAACTTAGGAATAATGTCATAAGTCATAATACAAAACTAAGTTGTTTATTTTTACACTTCCATTACAATTTAGACACTTGACTGCTTCCACAATAGTGCAATAGGTTAAAAAATGAGAAAAGCCAAAAATATATTTTATATGAAAACAATAATAATTAATATTTTGATCTCAACAATATATTCAAAAACCTATTACAATTGGCCAATAAACTATAAAACTATGGTATTGTAATGCATTTTTAAAATACTATATTTTCGAAAAAGTGTATTTTAAAAAATGTGTACCTATTAAAAAATGTGTTTTTCAAAAATATGTATTTTCGACATAAAGAATAAAACTAAATTCCAAAATTGCTCTTTTCAAAAAAAAAATGTCCAAAAATTTTCATGAATGCAAAAAGTAAAGGTTTTTGTTTTTAATTTGAATATTATCAGGGATGGGCCTTTCTTTGCCTTAACAAATTTCTTTCTAGATGGTATTTTTAACCAATTGGCAGTGGCAGTTAAATTGATTAGAACAATAAGATCTCAGGAAAATTTAGACAAAATTTGCAGCTACTTTTAGGATTCCAGAAATGTTGCATGTTACATTTATCAGGTGCATATTGTTTCAACTAACCACTTCCAGTTTTTAAATAACCGCCACTGCTAATTTAGAACACCGAAAGAACTCAATCTCCGTCCTTTTTTATACAGTTTGTTCACTGCAGTGGGTAGTAATTTGGGACCTCTCAGTTAATAATGTTTAAATCGAAGGAAGCAAAGAAAACGAAAAACGAATAAAAGGAACTCTTCGGCAACGGCTGGCTTGATGAATTTGTTTCGTTGTTATTTTCGTTGAAAAGAAATCCAAGTCAGAAATTGTATCGGAACTGTAACAAAAGCGCACCTATAAAGTCGATGAGGTTTTCGTTTCGTGGGACCTACTATGCAGCTATTTCGGGTTTTTAAATGATTATGCCTTTTTCTAATGGAGCGTGTTAGTCGAGATCATCATATTCAAAGTTTGTTGGGAGGATGTATCTGAAAACAAATCTCAAAAAAAACGAGCATTGAGTTAAGGATCACTTTTACATGTTATGGTAAAACAGGCATTCCAGTGGCCAGTTTCGCTGTTAAAGGGAAGATTGAGGTTTTAACTAATCTTGTATAAACATCTGATATGTTTACTTCCTTTTTGCGTTCTATTTTTTTTTTTGATTTTTTTTGTTAATTAATTTTGTAGTTATATATTTCTTCTATCACTGCTCAAGATTTGCGGATCTTTTACTATTTTTCGCTGGTAAATATTTTGTTTAAAGGTATTATAATATACTTAATATACTTTTTAAAATCGGCTCATCCAGATGTGAAGATATAGTTATTTAGATTTTTAGTCCCAAAACGGTCACTGAAGTGGTTTTAAATGATAAGTTTATTACCCCCCTCCCCCATAATAATCGAAAGTGGGTATTTACATAATATTGTTTATAGAAAAGCTTAAAATATATAACTTTCGTTTGTTGCATTTTACAAAGACAATTCAACTAACATATAATTTTAAAAAAATATTCAAATGACTATAACTTTCTACAAACACATTTTTTTCTCTTAACATTTAAGAATTGTCGACAAGGTGATGTAAAATTTGATTAGAAAAAATAATATACAAAATACCTAAGCGTGTTAATGTTTTCCCAGGTGGGTCAATTCAAAAATTCAACTTTTTTCTCAAATTACATTTTTTTCTTTACCAAAGCATTCCTAGTAGGCTCACTATTAAAAAACCTGAACTTGGCATGTGTCCCATAAGTAGCAATAGAGATATACAACTTTAAAATTTCACGGGACGTGCCTGCTAAAAGGGTTTAGTACTGGTTTAAATTAAGAGATTCTAGTTGATCAGTTAGCTTTTGACTAGGTTGTGTCTAGAATGTTGGTTAGGGTGGCTGCAACCCCCCAGCCCCCCTCTCTCTGGGTGCGCCACTGAGTGCTATTATTATGGAAAGTACGTACTAAAATTGTCCCTTTCCTAATAAATTTGCAAAAAAACTCGGGAATAACTTCATAGTATAAAACTTAGTTGTCTTATTCTTACACTTGTCAGTTTAAAATTTTTGGTTGTCAAATTAGACCGATAAAACGTTGGACAATCAGGCCGAAAAAATGTTTAACAAAATCAAAACGTTAAAATTTCAAAAAAAAAAATTCCCTGGTCTACCGCAGCAAAATCTAAATATAGTAAAAGAATCCATTATTGCAAAAACAGATAATATTCCCTCGTACTAAAGTTATGAAATTCAAGCCATTACTCATTTATTACAACAAAACTTGTTTATTTCAGAAAACTTTATTAAACCCCAGCTGGAAGCTATACAAACTGAATACGAGACGGCAAGATATTAAACAGATTTTTTTCTCATTAAATTTTATTTCAGAAATTTTCCATTACCTTTTGTAATTAATACTCCTGGCAACAAAAGTTACTGTTTTTTCCAGTCCATTTCATTATCTACGTCTACTTAAAGCCATGTAGTATGTAGGGTTAACAACACCGTCTAAGCCGAGTGGGGTTTGTAAACCGTCACTCAGTGCGAGAATTTGCCTTTCTACCTTGAATTTTACGACTGCCGCTGCAAGCTAAACATCTTCCCTTTTATAACGATTAGTCCATGGGCCAAATCTGCTAGTGTATTATACCTTTGAATAGTCAGCAGTCAGAATATAATTATTCTGTTACATTAAAAAATATTATGTTTCAAATATTGTTTTTATTATTATTAGTATATACATACTAAAACTAATCATAATTTGACCAATCAATAGTTTCCTTTTAATCTAATAAACCTAAGTGGTCCCAGTGGCTCATCTCGGGTTTCTTTATAATATTCACTTGTTCACGTGATTTACACTAATTCAAAAGGTTTTACTTTTTTTAGCCTTCTTCAAATATCTACATTATTTAGAAACTGTGTCTAGAAGTTTTAAACTAGCAAGTGTAAGAATAAGACAACTAAGTTTTATACTATGAATTTGTTTCTGATTATTTTCGCAAATTTATAAAGAAAAGGGCAATTTTAGTACGTACTTTTGACAGTAATATAACTAAATTCATTACAGCAACTCGTTCCAAAATGAAAATCATTTGGAAACCAAGCAAATCGCTGAAATATCAGTATAATTCCTAAGTTTCTAATGATGACTTATTAATAATGACAGAAAAAAAACCTGTAAAAACATAACTGATCAACTATAAGATCTTAATTTAAACTAGGACTAAATCTTAAACCTTCTTAGTGAATCTGAATGTTAGATCCTTGTGCAGGTTGTCAATTAGTATATGCAGCTGGCATTTAAGATGTGTCTAATTACTTTGTTTTGAAATTTTTCTGTAATGGAAAAGCTACTTTGCTTGGCGCAACCCCAGAGTAGCATCCCATAAGTCCATACAGGCTTTAGGATTTGATTATATTACAACATTTTATTATATATTGTTAATAGCGATTGTCTACCAATTAACCAGTATATTTGTTTATATTTGAGGTCCCTCTCTCTCTCTCTTTAGTTTTTATGTGTTTTTTAAATACTAGTGCAATAAAACTGCTTCAGTAGATCACCTGACTTTACAAGAGTTCGGCTGTTCGTGCGTGAACATTTGCACTTTTTTGGTGATTGACGAGAAAAACAACTATAGGTAATGACAAGTAATATTCTAGTCTCATCCTACTCAGTTTGGTAACGTGGAGTGGTCTATAAAACAGTAATCATACCTGCAATGATGTATGGACAGAAGTGGCAGAAATGAGGAAGATAAGATATAAGTACGCGTGGAAAGAGACAAAGTCAGGAATGAAAGAATAATGTAAAGAACCAAGTTTCTAGAAATATCTAAGAAGATACAAGAAAGAAGATGGAAGACTAAAGTTAAGTTGGTGAATGGAGTCAAGAATGATAATATGATATGATAAGGAGAAATAGGAGAAGAAATTCAGGACCAAGCGATATGGAGTCGATTTAAAATGAACGTTGTCCCCTGACCCTTATAAAGTTAGGAAAATATGGAACCTAAGAAGAAGAAGAAGTTTGGAAACGTTTCAAAAACAGTTTTAAAAGAGAAAGTAAACTTAATATATTTTCTGTAATATGCAAACTTAGGCAAATGTGTGTGTCTTTGGCAACTGATACTGTTAACATAATGTCAGTTACGAGTATCAGACCAAGAACAAACGAAAATGGTTCATCAGATAGTAGCCTATATTCAAGAAAGACCTAATAAAAAAACAGAAATTCTGCAAAATTATTAGTAAATATACTAACAGGACATTCAGACCGATGCAGGCTCGGTTGAGCAAAAGCAACCTAGATCCACATCTTATGTCAGTGTTAGGTTCAGAAACCTCAGAAATTACATTCGAGACATACAGCCATCCACAAGTAAAATTAAAGCAAGTTTAGCTAAAGAGGACCACAATAGATCTGCCAATGTTGTAGTAGAACAGACTGTAGCGTCACCCCAATAAGTTTCATTTTTGATTTTTCTCTGGGTATTTAAAGTTACTTTTTTAAACTAAAACACTATTATTATTTTTTTATTTTAAGACGATGAAACAATCAGAAACATCCAACTCCTTAATCGTTACGTCAAAAATGTCCTTCAATCAGTGCAATCATCTCTGGTATGTGGTGCATGAATATTTTATTACTGTGACGGTAAACAGATATTTATGTAAAACTAACAATTAGATGATTATCATGATACGTGAACCGATGCCGCTGATCTATTCCAATTTTTTTTATATCTTTATTTATTTGTTTGGAGTATAGACTGTAATAAATCAATTTCGCCAAATTAGGTCGTGGGGTATGTTTTTTATAAATATTTTGCACCAACAACAAATGTTTGTTGTACGCTGATGAAACAGTGGATCGGTTCCTTTTTCACCATATTATGTCCTAATTTATTATGATTTTTTGCGCAATGTAGTAATAAACGTCTAAGTGCCTAATTTTCATTTCATGAAGTTTAATGTATTAACATGCGAGTAGTATTTATCGCTTTTTTAAGTAGTACTCAAATAAGTAGTACTTTTTTTAACGTCACCAAGGCCACTAGGCCTTTTTAATTTAGTTGTGCATTATACGTAAGTGCAAAATTACGTACCTGGTTGCTATATTATATCTTTTCTATTTTTCTACATGATACACTTGGATTTTGACTGAAACTGTCATAAAAACTATAAGCCTGTAATATATGGCTATACTCTTGCAAGGCTTATGGGAAGATCATGGTATATTTATATTACGTTAAAAAAATAATTAATAAGTATTGAAACTATGGATTTTTCGTTCACTTGATGAAAGAACGAATCTATGAAGTGAATTGTCACGAAAAAAACAAAGAGGAAGAAGAAAAATAATATCAGGAAGAAGAGGCAGGAGACGAAAAGCAAAAAGAGCAATGAAATTCTTTAATTGAGTGGGAGCTCCAGTAAAATACTTGAATGGCTAAATTATCGGTAATTTGATTTAAACTTTCTTCTTGTTGAAGAATAAATTTTAAACCTTTTTGTGTTCATAAAAGGAACCGACTTATCAGTGCGTCTGACTTGAGAATTATAATTTTTTGAACAGCTGAGTATATTGAGAGTTACTAACAGCATCATTAAAAGCCCTGGTTCTCCAAGGTCTGTACAAGTTCACAAAAGGTTTCTTCAAAATCCTACACCCGAAAATCGTTAGATTTTCACCGAGGCAAGAAATCATTACAATCAAACGATCTAGAGTCCAAGGAAGTCCAGGAAGTCAGATAGCATTCGGATAACAGAAATGGCAAACCTAAACGGCTTCTGCTGGTTTAAAGTACTACCAGCGACAAAAATAAAATTACATAATTAAGTGCTTAATAATATTCGATATCATTTAAATAAGATTATCCTTCCTAGTCATTAATTTGGCATAAATTAGTTTAAGACACGTAGGAGTCAACAGCAATTTTGTTCCTGGATTCTGCTTGTTTGATTCTGATAAAGCATAAATACATATTATTTTGTGTTAAAGGGGTTGAATTATAATTATGAGTGGTATCATAAATACTTTTTGGAAATTTGGGTAATTATATTGATGGTAGGTACTAATTACAACTCTCAAATTCGATAAGTTACCTGATGCATTTAATAAATTGCTACCAGTCTTATTATTATTGAAGCCTGGAACTGACTTTCTTTCACTTTAAAATTGACAATATGTATGTATGTATGTGTCTCTAATTTAACAACTATTGGCCTACAAACGTAAAAAAGAATCATTTGATCTTATTCATGTTTTCAGCGAAGCTATTTAAAAACTTGACCATTATTATACTTTACATATGCCATTGTTAAGATCATGGTCTTGCTAAAAGAGTCAGACTTTTTTTACCACTAAACAAAATTTTAAAAAATAGTAATAGCCTGTCTCTTTTCACAAGACTCCATCCTTAAGGACAATATTAAAATGGCTTGCATTGATGCACATGCAATTGGTGCATGCTCCCGTACTAATGTGAGACAAATAAGAGCGAGACAGCGAATCCCTCGGGTCAGTGTCCCTTCTATTGGTCCCGGTGTACTTGCAACCATCGATGTCGCTGTAAAGCAACTTTGCCGATAATGCGGCGTCCTTAACCTTCCCGAAGGAGGTTCTGCTTATCTAGATGGAATTTGTCACCTTATACAGGATGATTTTTAAAAACAAGCTGTTTGTTCTCTTTTAATCTTCAAACGTGTCGGTAAGTATGAAATACAACATGTATAAAGTCGAAAATATAGACTTTGGTAGTTTCTGATATACGTACTATTTTCTATGCATTTTAAAACCAAAAATCATGCTGTTGTTACGCTTCCCCTTTCACCAGGTAATTGGTAGATAAGGAAGTGTTCGGATTATACAGTGAATCCGTTCGTCAATCTAATTAAATTATTATTTATATTGGAAACAGGTGTAGACATTATGTAATTTACAAAAGTCAAATCAATTTTTCTCGAAAACTAGTTCACGAAAAAATTGTTCGAGAAATTAATGAACCTTCCAAATTTTACACCAATGAAATAGTGAGCCAATCTGTGCTGTTGCCGAATTTTCCACAGCAATTACCTACGATAAAATCGTACGTTTAAAATAGTTACTAATTACTAAAATAATTACCTTATTTAATATCACTCAATGCATTTTTAATATTACTTATCACTAACTGATAGAAACCTAAGAAAATATGTAAGATATTTTAACCTTTGACTCGCCTAAAGGCTGAACACAAGAATATTTCTATTTACTTTTAACAAGCCGATTACTCAAGTAATTGATATGAATCGCACCGAATATTTCAAAAAAAAGGGTTTGTTCCATTTTTAAGTATATGTTTTGTTCATAATTTTAACCGCTTTTCTAAGAAAGAAAATTGTGAAACAAAGCCACTGTCCAAGAACATGCTTTTTTTAAAAAAATTTGTACAATTCTCCGTTTAATACACCAAAAGTAAGGACTGCCTATCAGAAAATCTTAAAGTATTTTTGATTAAGTGTAATTTCCCTAGCCTTGATCTTCTGATAAATAAGCATGACAATTTAGTAAAATTTAATGAATTTTGATGTGATTTCAGCTTCACTATCATGTATTCTTCAATTTCGTTTTTGTTTGCCGAAGAATGTGAAAAATTACTACTGAGAGATTTCCTTTTCCTTGGGCAACTGTGTTTTCTCGAATAGCTCTGCCGCTGTTTAGTGAAAGTTCTGAGATTAGTTCCACAAATCGACCAATTGTTGTGCTTTCGTTTTGAAAGTACCACTTATTTTTCATTTCAAAACAAAATAAGCACTTGCTATTTTGTATTTATTCATCTCTTTATATGCGTATGGGTACCTGTATCTGTCTTTGATTGCTTGTTTCCCAAATCGAAGTCTAACTAACCTCAAGTAAAATTGAACCGAATCGAATGTTATGTAAATCAAAAAATTCACTTTATATACTTAGGAATGAAAGCCTCCAAACCAAAATCCTGCCTCCAGACCAAAATCCTCGCAAGAAGAGCAATACAATAATGAGATTATTTACAAATGGTTTACAATACAATAATATTAAACCTGGCTTGAACTCTTTATACAAATTTCTTGTTGCTAATTTTTTTGTTAACAATTTATTGTAAAAAAATCGTTTTCAGTAATTTATTAAAATAGCGGAACGCTATTGGGCCATCGGAAAGATGAGAAAATTTGAGACAATTTTGCTTCTGAGCACTTTTTTCTTCGACCAATAGAACTGTCAGTATTTAATAAATAAAAAACCACTCAAAAAGTACCGCAGTATGAAGCGGTATTTTATTTAGGTACTCATAAATGTCCCGCGCTATAAACAAATGCTTATAACTTATGATCAATTAAAGGTATTTGGATAAAACAAAATCGCACGTATAAATAATCGTCAAGACAATCAATTAATTATATTTTGAAAGTATGTATTGTATTTTGAATGTTTAAAACTTATTAAACCTAGGGCTAGGTAGTTTCTTTTCTAAATAAAACGTATTGAAAAGGCAAGGTCGCGAAATTTTGCGATCAGACCTAATTTCGTACTCCTTGGTATTTTAAAAATTAATAATGCTGCACCTAGCGGTCAGTAGCGAAACGAAAGCATCCCGTCAGTCGGCCATATTGATAGTATGTGTACTAGAGCGCCGCGCAACTCTGTTTTAAGGAACAATGAAAAATCTGTCTAGTGTGAGTTTTTGTTCAAATATCTATTGCTATGTTTGCTATATAGCAAATAACAAATCCATTAAAATTGTTACGTTGTTAATTTACTTGTTTTTTTTTCTTATCTAAGACATCCCACGTAGACTTCAAGCAAGTACTAACGTACCGTAGGTGTCTGAAGAGAAGGGAAATGTAGTCTATTGACATGGGATTTGAAGGATTGGAGGTTGGGACGGGAAGGGAAAACATCTGCAGGCAATTTGTTCCATAATCTGGAGACCCTAGGTATGAATGAGCGAGAGAAGTGGTCTGTTCTAGGCTTTTGTAGCTAGACAGTAAAGGGATGCATACGTAACGCGCCTCTTGTTGTTCTGTTAGGGACATTCAAAAGGGGAATAATACCGGATAGTTCTTCACAGCAAAATGCGTGGAAGTAGCGGTAGAAAAGGGGTAAATCCCCAACGGCGCGGCGATGAGCGAGAGAAGGGTTGTCTATTCTATGATGTCTATGGGACACCTGCATCTTTTTCGGATAGAATTGGTTGACAAGTGACAATTCAAAAACAATGATAGTCTCATTTAGGGACTGCGTAGAATGATATGCCTCTGTTTGCTCGACTTGCTTCCAAAATTGAATAAGTATTTTGGATGCCCTTTAGTCACGGTCGAGGTTGACAGTTAAACAGTAAAATTGGTTGACAAACGATAGTTAATAGGTATATTCCCCATATTATGAACCAAAAAATTGTCTCTATTTTTGCAAAAGATCAGTTTGTGAAGGATGAGCTATAAGACTCTTAAGTTTGATATACTATATCTTTAATAAATCGGTAAATATTGTTCCTGTGATGTTCTGTTTTACTATAGCAAATCAAAGTTATCAATATTATAGCTAAAAACAATATGGGGGTCGGAATTTGGCGAACTTACTTGAATTTGTTAAAAGTCTTTATTTAATTTGCAATTGGTGAGATCCAATCAGAAATGAGATCTAGGATATTTTAGACATTTTTTACACATTGTCTTGATCTAATTATAATCTGCATAAAGCATTTTGCATGCACGGAATACGGTTACGCCAGGTGCCAGAATGCTTTATGCCAAAACTTGGCAAAGGATTTTTATACATACTTCACTTATATTAGGGTTACTAAGTGTAAACATGTAGTTATTTACAAAACGCCTATAAGTATATTTACTATATTTAAGTAGATATAAACTGATTGGATAATTTTGTTCATATCTCGGAGATATTATGAATTGCGGTAAACGACCTATAAAAAACAGCTTAGAGGTCAACGTACTTTCAATATTTTGTCAAAAGTGTTTATTATTTAATAGACATGATAACGCTTAAAGCTGTTGTTCACAATACCTTTTATTTATAAGTCTGGGTGAAATAATTCTAAAATTTTCCGTCTCGAGTGGTATTATCAACGGTAACGGTTAGAAATCATATTACGCAATTACATATTATATCGACGTTCCTGTTAAATCTTTTTCTCTTTAGCCCACGCCAGGCTGCATCTACCCATCTCTGCTTTGTATCTCGGAAAATGAACTTTTCTTATTTTTGACCAAGAAATTACATGAAAATCGTCGCCGGCGGAGTTTTGTAACACCCTATGTTTTTCAAAAAACTGATAACTTTGTACAACCATATTGCACGACAAGATTTCTCCATAAAAATTGTGTTTGTCGACAGGTTATACCGTAAACTTTTACAACTTGCAAATTTGCGAATAATAATGAAATTTATTTTTTTTGCAAACGAAATATTCTAAAGGAGTTTTAGGTGGGTTACTAAAGAACGATAAATGTTAACCTTGAAGGGCAATCTAATAATAAATTACACAACAAACTAATAAAATTCCGATAAGATGGTTATTTAGATTAGAACCACTGCGAAAACTCAGTTTTTTTGATAAGATTAGGGTTATTAACCTTTGGAATTTTTATATTGAATACGCACCTGTAAATTTAGGTACACAATAATAAGACTTTTGCCAAATAATTTTATCAGGATGATAGTACCAATTTCTTTGTTCAAAATTTGCTGCATGTTAAAGTTAAGCTATTTCTTTTACTTTAATGTGAGTGGGTGTTGTAACCAGTGTCTCAAGTGCTTTGACATCTTCAGAAATTTCTTGAATCATGAAAAAATTCGGTTCTTTTATCTTCAACAGGTAAGAAATACCAAAGAAAAAGGCTTAATTTTAATTTACTAATAGCCGGTTGAAGAAAACTTTTAATCCAGTGTTAAATCCTAATTCATTGTTAAAAGCAGAAGATAATCAGTTCACCATAGCGGTTTCTGTACAGAAACTGCTCAAAATGTTAGCTCTTGAGTGATTAAACAGGCACTTGCCACTACAAAGCCCTTAGAGATGTTTATTTTTCATTTGTTTTTAACACAGAGGACTTAAAGCTGAATTAACGAGCGAAAATTATACGAGTTAACAAAATTGCATTTCCTAACGTGTTTCATACAAGGTTTTTTCTAATTTTGATAAAAATATGTAAATACAATAAATTATTAATAAATTTTAATTATTGTATCAAAGCCTCTAAGTAGGCATCAGACGCAATAATTTTTATTTCATCTAATAGGTACCTAGAAGACAGTTGTCTGGGTTGGGTTGGGTTTCATATTTCAGATCGACTAGAAAAAATTGCGTCCGATATTTCCAGTTTTGAAGAGAAATCGAGTCTTCGAAAAGTTGAAATATTTTGTATTTTTAAAGCGATTTTCAGATAGCAAATAGCTTAATATCTTTTTGACAAACAAAACAAATGCCTCTGTTTTATTAAAGATAGACCATTGTTTCACTTTCCAACAAAACTGTTCGAAAACGTTTTATGTACGGGGGGAATAGCAAAAGTACTGATTTTCCAAAAAGCCAAAATAGTGCAGTAATTTCTGATATGACATATTAATAAAAAGAGAATTTTTAGCTGAATCCGAATATTTCACCAACAGTACTGGTTTCCATTTAAAGTTAAAAAGGAAAACCGACAAAATAATAATCTTTTACACTATACACGTGCCAAATATTGAAAACTCGAACTATTATAGCAACAAAAATACAGGGAGGTACATTGAATCTGTGGAACTCGTTATGATTTTACAAAAATATAAACATAGTCTAAGATCTCTTACTGTTAAACAAAAAAAATCGCTTAATTTTAGTAAGTATTACGACGTCCCAGGAACATCTCCAAGAGCTTTTAACACATACCTATGCGTGAAACGCCTATCAACGACTCAATAATTACTTGAGTCAATTTCTCATTTTCTAATGCTGAAAAATGGCCACGTGTAGTCATGCCAACGAATAATCAGGAGAAATGCAGCTTCTCTTGTACCGACATAAACATTAACATCCGATGCCATCAGTAGAAATCTCTCAGGGAAATTTCATATTAGCATCGAAAAATATTAACGTGAAAATGAGGTTATTAGAACAGGATTGATTTTGCATTAGTTGCCGGGTGAATGACCGAATTTTTCTTAAAACAGATCTGCTCTACTGTTTTAATTTATTGGATTATTATGTGCCTGCAATACAGTAGTGGACTAATACATGGCCTCTAATACATGGCCACTTATATTCGATAAAAGTGACGGAAGAAAAAAGTAAAGTGTAATAGAATCTATATTAAATTGATAAAATGCTGGTGGGGCCCGGGGCGGACCGCCCCTGTCGCCCCGCCCCTTAGTCCGCCACTGCTACAACATAAGCTACGAGGATGGTTCAAAAATGAGCGTGACTTTTGCTCTCAATGACAGAACATTAACACAAGAAAACTGGTTTCATTTAAAATTAAACCGTTGGGTGCACTTCCGGTAAAATCCGGAACTGCCAGATAAGCTCAAATAGCTGCAAAATAATAAGCTTTTACACTATGAGGAACATTTGAAATATTAAAAATCTACTTATAATAGAACCAAAAATACAGGGGTTACATTAAATCTTGGATACCAGGTATCCCTATTTAAAAAAATAAAATAAAATAAAAAATATTTTCCAGAAAATTTTGTAGATTCACAAAAAGTGAAAAAAAAGTTACAGGCGACAAAGCTAATATAGTAAAACACACGGACAATTTGTCGATTAGAAGAAACTCATTTGTACTTAAGCTGATTAATTCAACGAATTATAATTACTAATTAACAAGCTATTAATTTTTTCAACCATTTTTTACCTGATTCGGCCGCGAAACAACTCATAAATAAAGACCACTAACAGGAAACGACAATAAGAATAAAAAAATTGCACAATTATTTGCATTTTTAGCCAATTTTCGCCGCTGCACCACATATATATTGCAAGACAGGAAATGCGGTTGTTTTTTATTACCGGGCAGTTGTGCGGTTTTTAAGGTCAATCAAGAAAAAGATCAGTTTTGATTGTCATGTAAACAGTGGCGTGGTTAGGAATTGCAGAAGACTTATGCCAGAATATTTTTATCAGGTTCGATGTTTCTTTCGATGTTTTTTTTAGGATGTTAAGGTGAGCGCTAGTGGCTCTATTTGGGGCCTATTGTGGCATACGCCTAAACGTTAATAAGAATAAAAATAATTGCACAATTATGTGCATTTTAGTCAGTTTATATCAGATTTACAGGGTGTTTCAATATTGTACCGACAAATTCAAACAGGTGATTCCTTGACCAAAAAAAAAATAAAAAAGGTTCCAAATAATATAGGTCCGGAAACGTTTCGTTTCCAAGATACAAGATGTTTAAACATAAATTCTTTTTTCAGTTTTTCTTTTTATTTTATGCGTACTGAAGGATTATTTATTCTATTATTAGTGTTATTCCATTATTATTTATTAGACCAGGTTAATTTGACAACTAAAAGTTTTAAACCGACAAGGGTTCCCCTAAAATTGGGTGTCTCTATCGTCACTAAAAGCAAAAATATTTGCCCATGACTTTTTGGACACCCTATATAGATGCTCAAGTATGAAAGAAAATACAAAACTCGACTTGGAATTTTTAAATTTAATATTTATATGTAGAATTCTCCTTTTTTTAGATTTCGTTACATGTCTAGTTTATTGTCTTGTTTTCATTAATTTTTACAAAAGCAAATTACCATTTTAGTAGTCATCCACAACTGCGCTTTCATTGCAACCATTTAGCTTAGATTAGATCTAAAAAGATTATGGGTTTAACGAACCACATAAAAAGATTTTGTATTTGTATTCGAGAATTTTTATAGAGTGCAGTTTTACATTGTTGTGCTGATAATAATTCTTTGCACGCCACAATTTGCTAAATATGTTTTATTTTTACGTCTAAATAGTGTACCGAGTGATACAATTTTCCGTTCAGATTCACTAAAAAGCTTTAAAGATTTAGTACTCGTTTAAATTAAGATCTTCTGGTTGATCAGTTAGGATTTGACAGGTTGTTGTCCTGTAATTGTTAATAAATCGTCATTAAAAACTTATGAAATATTTTGATATTACAGCGATTTGCTTAGTTTCCAAATGATTTTCATCTTGCTACATACTGCTAGAATGAATTCAATTCTATTATTGTCGAAAGTACGTACTACAATTGCCCCTTTCTTTACAAATTTGCGAAAAGCCGCAAAAACAAATTCATAGTATAAAACATAGTTGTCTTATTCTTACACTTTTCAGATTATAACTTTTGGTTGTCAAATTAGACCGGACTAGCGTTGGAGAATCTGGCCGTAAGTGTGTTCTAGAGGGCGTCGCCCAAGAAATCTGACCATTTCCTACAGTCGGCAACATCGTAAAGGCACTCGTAATGATAAGAGATGTATATTGATGGGACGGATTTTATTTCGATTCTGATTTGGCAAAAGCTAAAATCGTGCTGCGTTGTCAGTTCATTCAGCACCACTTTTTAAAGTTTATGGATAAAGTCTTTTTAAGGAAACCTAAAAATCACTATGACACGTATATTCCGAACTATCAAACGCGTTACATACAAGATACTACACCCTGACAACTTTTTAAGCCATGAATGAACTGGACTACGGCACGTGCTGCTGAGACAAAGCGACGTTGCCACTCTCATTCTAAATTTCGTCACCATGCAATGGAAATAAATTACTAACAATTTATCACCACGAAAAATAATGGTATGTTGGTAAATTTTGTTAATCGTTAGTCATAATATGCTTTAGCCTGTGGTATTTACGATTGCAGATATTAATCTATAGTAATTGCGTTATTTTGGTATAGTTTATCAATCTGAAAATATGTCACATAACTGGAAGCCTGGTCCAGCAGCTCTCAACAAGTAAGTGGGGGACCATGTAGTTGGCCAAATTAAGAGTTACCCTAGAATCTCTGGTTGCTCTAAAATAATAGTATCTCCTTGTTTATAAATCTCTGGTCTAAATTACGGCAGCAAATTGAAAATGTAGTAAGAGACTCCATTATTGACATAGTGGAAACATGGTTTCGTAGCAATAACATTTGAAAAGATAATAAATTGTAGCTTGCTAGACATTTTTCACTATTTAGTTGTAGAAACAATGTAAAAATGCTGAGCCGTTTTACAGAACATAAATCTTATTTAAAATTAAATTTCTATTTATACTTGAAATATACACACTCGCAGGTCATTTTGCCAGGATCATTAATTAAAACTTGACATTTTTTTGTGAAACTGCTATAATATCTAGGTATTTTTAATAGAAAAATAGCTTGTCTGTATAGTAAATAAGAAGTAACGCGATATTAACAAATACTGACTATTCACAACGATAAGTAATTTGTATGTCACTTTCGTTTTATTTGTAAAAATTATAAAAAACTCGAGGTGTGCTAATAATTAATAGTAGGCAATATCTGTCTAATTCACAAAATTTAGCCTGATGTTTATTACCCTGGTTCCTGTTTACTGGTTTAGGTTTTGTCGCAAAATGTTTAGTTATCATTCATTATATCACTTATTGCGTTTTCTTTATTTCACCAATGACTTGTATATATATATATATATATATATATATATATATATATATATATATATATATATATATATATATATATATATATATATATATATTGCTGTTAACAACTTATGAGTTATTCTGTTATTTCCGCGTTTCGAGTGGTTTTCCAATTATTTTTATAAATAAGTTAAGTTCTATTATTATTGTGGAAAATACATAGGTACTTAAATGGTCCGTTTCTTTATAAATTTGCAAAAAAATCTAAGACATAGGACAAAGCTTTCATTGCTTGATTGGATGATACACCAGGTTGGGGTTTGTACAATCTATTTACCGCAGCCTTTACCCCTCCCCCCAGACCCACAAAGGCAGATTTTTGTATACGAAATCTCTTGGACATTTACCATTTTATCAAATTCCAAATGCCAATTATAAGAAATCTTGATTTATTATATATTATATACTATTTTGTGTAAGTTACATTTTTCAAATAGGAATCAGTCTTAGTTAATTTCTGTGAAGGACTTCTGGAGAGGAGTTGGTTCTGTACTAATTTTTAGTTGATCTGATGAACATGCTTTTATTGCTGTATGACTGTCAGCGTAGTTAAGAATGTCCCTGCATCTACGCATCCTCTTCTTAAATTCACATATAATTCACCCATTCCGTGTCTATACATTGGAAAATCATTGTTTTTTATGTAATAAATAACTAGGCAAGAACAATATAAGAAAAACCATAATAGAAGCAGCAACGGGCAATGAATACTGCTCTTAAAAATGTTACTTGTGCATAAATCAATATCTCATGGGAAGGAAGTTCCAGAACACATTTTGCATTCAAGAATGAAAAATCTTCGATGTGCATGCGTGACGCATTTCAAAACAAAACAATCGACTGCCGCAAATGCGTGTGCATCGAATGTGCGATGCAACTATTATAATAGGTTAAAGACTTCTTATGCCCGACAGAAAGGACATCAAGGACATTGGACACCCAGGTGCAGTTTAAAATATTATTGCGACAGAACTCGATTATAATATATATATATATATATATATATATATATATATATATATATATATATATATATATATATATATATATATATATATATATATATATATATATATATATATATATATATATATATCATTATTGTACTGTCGGCATCTAAAATTTTAATTGAACCTAAATTATCTGCTGAAATTAACAATCATTTATGAGTATGTTGCCTGCTATGGTAACAGGTAATTTGCTGATATCGAGTTGTGATGAAGACAATAATGTTAATTTTGCATTGAACGGATTTGATGAAAATGAGCCTGTGAAAAGTTATATGAAAAAATACAAAAATCTTTAAAATCGTAGCATTAAGGAGGTTTTCAAATCTCTCTTTTTTCTTTTCTCTCTGTCTCTCTCTGTCTCTCTATCTCACTATCTCTCTCTCTCTATCTCTCTCTCTCTCTCTCTCTCTCTCTCTCTCTCTTTCTCTTCTAATCTGCATATACCCTTCATGTTTCCCAAATAAGACATAACCTAGAATATTGTTCCCTTATCTGGGGCATCATTAATTTTATTCCATAGTCATCTGGTCCACCTAAAACCCAATTGTATTTGTCATAAAATCTGAATTTCAGTTTTTTTTATCGAGAAGCAAAAACCCATTAAAAATTAATTAAAGTAGAAACGTCTAGAAAATGTCGCCGAATATCTTGCTGCCAATGAACGATGGTTTGCGTCTGCTCTTGTGCGGGAGGGCAGCCGATAGGCTAACGCAGTCGTGTGCGATCGGCATTTTTCGGCACCGTGAGTTGTTAACGTTAGATAATGTTAACGTCTTGTTCATCTCAATTATGTCACTTCTGGTAGAAAGTAAATCCATAGTAGATTCTTAATAGATTATGGGGGATATTTTATGTATTTCAACAAATGTTTTATCCCTACGTGCTAAATCGCCTCTAGATTAAAAAAATCAGAAATACTTAAATCAAAACAATCCCTAATATATATATTTTTTTGGTTAAGTAGCGGCAAATACTTCACTGCCAGACCATTTTAAGTGATGATCTTGAAAAGCGATAGTGACATTGGAGTATTTTCTGACAAGTACCTATTTAACTTATCCGGGTACAATTATACTAAAAATATCTTATTTTTATTACAACTTAAATACTTAAAATACAGATAAAAACCTTAAATATCGAAGGACAATTTTTGAGATAAAAGTATTATGTTCAATTGATGTTTGTACATACATATATTGTGGGTTAAAATTTACAAAAGTATTAATATATGGTGTCTCACTTAAAAATCAAAGTATTAATTTATGAGAAATTCTTAATTGGGATCAAAGATAATTACTTTACGAAGCATTAATTTGACGCCCTTGACGTCGCGTCGCGATGCCATGAAAATTATTAATTGCAAGGTCTTTAAAAGTATAAAATATCTAAATAACTCTTAAGGCAGAAGCGGATTTAGAATTTCGTCGGGGGGGGGGGGGGGTGGTGGTGGCGCAATGTCACCTCGAGCTACACAAAAGTATATACCAAAAAAAAACGGGCAAGTGCGCGATCCACATTTCTTATTACTTAGGGTTCTAAGAAATGTACACTATTTCATAATGAACGAAATATCTAAACTTGGTCTTGCGAAAACAGAACGGTTTGTCATCTAGCATTTTTTTTATTTATACTTTCTGTCCATTTGGACTGATAATATATGAAAAATTCCGAAAAAGTATCGTTCGAAGAAACTGTTTTTCGAAAACATTTACTTAATTTAATATCAAAAAATATGTTCGTTGAAAGAAAAACAGCAGAGTTGGTCATTTTAGCTTACACGCGACAGGAAAAATTGTTTGATTAATAGGAAAGTGTAAATATTGTAGCATTTTTGTATTTATGCCTTCTGCTCATTTGGGGGGATATGCGAGTATTTAAGTAAGTACAATTTTTCTAAAACCTATTTTTCAAATGTTATTTAACCAACTTACATTTCATTACACAATACATTTTTTCAGAGAACATTTTTTTCGAAATTAAACTTTTTCGGATATTAATGTTTTTCAGCAACAGCTTTTTGAAAAAGTAATTTACGAGAAAGCAACGTACCAAACCTAAGGAAATCTGATCAAATACAAAAAAGGTGTGTTTAGGTTTGTTCAAGATCTTTTTTCGTCTTTTTTTCATTAACATTTTCCAAGCTACTAGTTTTCATAATTTAATTTTCTAAATACTGTTTTCGAAAAAATACATGTTCGGAAAATGTACCTATTTTGTAGAAATTATTTTTGAAGACATTTTTGAAGAAATGTAAGTACTTTCGAAATACGTGTTTTCGAAAAAATATTTAATAAATCCGCTTTCAAAAAAGCATCTTTGAAAAAGCTGTCAGGACATTTTTGAAAAAACGTACGTTCGAAATATGTGTACCTAGTCAAGAAAACATTTTTGAAAAGTTTTGTTAATCCGTTTTCAAAAAAGCTGTTTTTCGAAAAAAATTACTTTCAAAAGTATGTTTTTTGAAAAAAAAAAAATTGATTATTTGTTTCCTTTATAAGCCAAAACGATCCGGAGCAAATTTTGATAAAATCGCAGTGAGAGGTGTAAGGCATGTTTTTAGAAGCAATCTAGAGCATGTAAATCAGAAATGCCAAAAAGGCTTGCATTTTTTACATAACTTTGATCTATTATTCATATTTTTGTGGTATAATTCATTTCAAAGGCCTTACTAGATGGCAAATGTTTGTTTTTGTTTATAATATTTTGTAGAATATGTTGTTTATGTTACAATATTTATTTTTACAAAATTCGCTATTAAAATCTGTTCTGTACAAGGCTTTCGGGGGGGGGGGGGGGGGGGCGTGGTCGTGGTCTTAGAAAAAAAGCGGCCTATTCTTTATTATTGAACGCAGACAAAAAATACAGTTTCTATTGAAATAAGCTTTTGTTGATTCTGAAGATTAACGTACGAGGAATAATATATAAAACAACATAATCCCAAAAAACTTAATAAATGCAGGTACCAAATTATATCCAATACATTTAGTTCATGTGTTCGGCCGGGAATCTAGTATAATAGGCCAGCACTAATCAACATAAGCCGCACGCTCGGTACCGACGCTACAGTTGACCAAGTTAATATAATTTTCTCGCGACGTAACTCGAGTACCGAGCTGAACTGCTTTTATTCGTGCACAGCACTTTTCAGCCTAATGAATATAGGGCAGAAATCGGGTCCACCGATCGGCTGTTTTTAAAATTTAATAAGGGAATATCTGCTAGTTTAGCTGTATTCGTAACAGTCCTTACTGATAAATTCACGCGCATTTTATATCATCACTATCATCGGGAAAGACAATTATTTGCAGTTATCGTTGTTGTTATTATTGTTAGCTGTCGGTTGTTAGTTTTGTAGACTGTAAACTTTAAGAAATATATTAAATTTATTCGCGAAATTAAGTAGGGTTTATTATTGATGAAATGCGCCCCAAAAATGGCACGCTATTTATTTCGGTAATTTAATTTTATTGCAGAACCCCTATAATATTTTCCCACGAGCCGCAACTGACAATAAGTAAGTTTAAGTAACTCCTTTTTAACCTTTAGAATCAACGAAAATTTCTATCGAAAGAAACAGTATTTTTAAAATTTTGTTCAATAATAAAAATAGTCTGTTCTGTTCACAAGACTTCGTACTTAAGATATCCCCCATAAAAAAGAATGTAAATAGTTTACTTTCTAAATCAAACATTTTTATTTGATATCTTATCTCACTATACAGCAAAATATTTATTGTCATAAATAATGTCACCAAGAAATTTTATCTTCTGTATATACTCGTATTATGTTAAACTTGTTTTTCCGCGTGTTGAAACGACTTTAACAAATCACGTGACTCTTTTACTGTCAAAGGTGTGTTCTGCTGACATGTAGATGATCTTAATCGCATACTTTATCAGTTGTGACATTTTGGTTTAACGTTATGGACGAGGCAGTGTGTAGTCGCTAAAACAGTTTCCTCACTACACATACTGCACACTAGAGTGCACAAGACACTTTTACGTTAAATAAATGTACATATTCGGGATTCTCTAAAAAGGTTTAATGTTATATTCTATCCAATTTGATTTGAAAATGATGACAGAAGCCCATTTTACAACGAATAGATCAGTTATGCCCCTCTCGCATATTCGTTCGCTCTTATTTTTTTCTCTCTCGTTTTCTTTCTCTCTCATACACATAAACGTGACATATTTCAAGCCTGTCCCATAAGTTGTTTTTGCAGTGCAAAAATATACCTAAGAAGTTCATATAAAGTATTAGCAGCTTAAATTCCTGTGTTCTATAGATCTGCGACTGACTAACAACTACTGGAATATTACACAAGATACAAGACATATTTGTTCTTTACGTTACTTAGACCGGGCTATGGGAATGATCAACAGGAACGCCGATCTGATATAAAGTTGAGAACCGAGGGCATCACAGAAGATATTCATAGTAGAAAACTTGGTTGTCTTATTCTTACGCTGCAAATCCTTAAATTTCAAATCATTCCTGTCTTAGTACGAGTGAATACAATCACAACACGTTTTTTTTTTTAATTTAAGCGCCAAAAAATATGCGCCATTCAATTATATTGTATTAAAATTGTGGAACAGTACACCAGTATTACATCTTATAAAAATTTTACAGAGTATCAGACCGATCAATATTACAAATCGCAAACGATATTAAAACTTCAATTTGCAAAGGTCAATACACTTATTATACAAGTTTAAGAACCTTGTTTAAATAGGTAAGGGACCAGCTAATAAAATGCAGAATTATGAATGTGTGTCTGTGTGTGTGCGTATTTATTAGTAATTCGAAACTGAATATAAGCTTGTTAAAAATGTTCATTCCTAACCTGTTTAGGGAAGAACACTCATTTTACTGGATAGGTCACTGGCTTTATGAGGCTGAGAAAGAAACCACATGTGTATAGTCGAGGCTGAAATATCGTTTTATTTTCCATAAGAAAAAGTATTAAAAATGAAACCTTGTTTTGGTCTCGACTGTACATACGATGGAAATGATTATTATATGATGATTTGATAAGTTTTCGCTAAAATTGGCATTCGTCGCTTGGAAATGCTCACGACTCACATCTCTATTCTACTTTCATAATATTGGGGGATCTATAACATCTAATAGGACCATACAGACATGCCAATTTGATTTATGCCAATTTCCGTTTCAACTCAGATAGGTGATTATTCTTTACCCTCAGGAACTTACAACAACTCAATTTTATCTTTGCTCGTCCATGTACGAAATGTAAGTTATTTCTTGAAGAAAAATAAAAGATTATATCCGGTATCAAAAGATAAGGGTAAATCTCTGATAATTGACAATTTTAGGGTAGCTAAAGTAAAGGTTAACTTAAAGGATTGTGCAATTTAAAGTCTCTTCTAATGAAATCCTATATAGATAAGTAACATTTGCCATAAAACAGCTGTAAGCATTAACTTATAATTTTATAAAAAAAAATTGAAAAAATTCGTTCGTTCCTTTTATTTGAGTGGATTCAGTTACTTGGACTATACGGCCATGTTTGTATCCTTGAAAAGGATGCGGTGGATGTCATTATCGCTGATAAGAGATAGTGAAAGAGAAGGAAAAAAAAAGAAGGAAAAATATTGCATATTGTAGCAATCACATGAACTATCATGCGGAGAGTTTCAAAAGAGTTACAACCTGAGGAAACTAGATATAATGTGGTCTAAAAGCAAGCGTATGGCGGGTTATGATAAGTTATCAAGCAGGAATGATTACGTGGATAATGGAGAGGATTACGTGATTTTGTGATAAAAGCGATAAGATTGGTTGATGTTTAATAGCAGAGTTTAGCAAGAGTAAGTCCCCATATTTTCCACAACTGCAATTTGGGTCGGGCTTAATTCTCAGTCTATTGAAGTGGGCTGAAGTTAAGCAGTGGTTAGTTGTTTGTCTACAAACTGTAGAAAAGCGAATTCTTGCTAAATTTTAAATTAATTGGAACCAGGGCTACCATTTGTGCATTAGCAACTTTACTTTCTGATAAGGTTAACCATCTTCTAGTCCAGATAATCTTTAAGTTATGTTTGAGTTTAGGAAGAAAATTATGACACATAAGTAAACATTTAACTTTAGGCTTTTGTCTACCTCTATTGGCCAGATAGTCTCTTTATCTTGTCATGTATGCTCTTGTGTCCAGGAATTCAGGCAAGCTTCAAACTTTTTCCTGGGTTATTGCTGATACATAAAATGCTTTTCTTTATATGTAGGGCTAGCCAATTCCATTGCCCTTTGATTTCTGAAATGGAAATGTTTTGCAGTGCAACTTTGGCATCAATAATAATGATAGACTTCTTGATATTTACATAGATCTTTAACTACTTCCATTGCTAGTTTGATAGGTATAGATTCGGCTGTAGAAATCGTGGAAATTTCGACATTTCTTGACTTCCAATAGACTCCAACTCCAGTGTTCCCATTCTTGTCCTTGGAAGCGTTCGTGAAAATCAACTCATCATGCCACAAACGTCTATTTCGACGAGTTAAACTATAACGATGGCCCTTGAATATCGCAGGAAAAACGGTATTCAGCTACACGGAGACTATGTATGAGTTCTTTGAGTTTTGATTGGCAAAAATTGATTATCTTATCTTCAAATTTCCCTCCGCTGAAGTTATCGTCCTAGGCGACTTCAACGTCCATAACAAGACATGGCTGGGATCCACAAAAACCGACCCAGAGGGCAGAGCGGCAGAAAACTTCAATCAGCAACTCGTTCACCAATTTAATCAGAGAGCCAACAACTTTCCCCTCGTTCCTACCCATAATCCAAACCCACTAGACCTTTTTTTTACCACCCATCTTGAGCTATACTTAACATCTGTATGCACTGTCCTTGGTCGTTCAGATCAGGCCTCATTACCGTGTCTTGTCTCATACATCCAGAGTTCGTTGAAATCATGCCAGAACGCACTCTATGTTATGTTTCCCAAATAAGACCTAACCTGGAGTACTATTACCACATCTGGGAAGCGGCATCACCCTCGACGCATAACATTCTTGATTTTATCCAAAAGATTGGCATTCGACTCATGAATGACCCAGTCCTCACAAGAAAACTTCCTTCTCTCGCTCATCGCCGCGCTTTTGGGGATTTGTCCCTTTTCTACCGCTACTTCCACGGATTTTGCTCTGAAGAACTAGCCGCTATAATTCCCCTCTTGACTGTTCCTAACAGAACACCAAGAGGCGCGTTGCGTGTGCATCCCTTTACTGTCCAGCTACAAAAGCCTAGACCATCCCACTTCTCTCGCTCATTTTTACTTAGAGTCTCCAGATTATGGAACAAATTTCCTGCATATATCTTTCCTTCGCCACCCAACCTCCAATCCTTTAAATCCCGCGTTAATAGACTACATTTCCCTTCTCTTCAGATACCCACGGTACGTTAGTACTTGCTTGAAGTGTACATGGGCTGTCTCAGATAAAAAGAAATATAGATAAATAAAAACACTTTTAACCAATATTTTTCTCAGGTTTGTTTTCTTTGTTAGACCTGAAACTTTCTATCTCATCCTCGTATTTGCCAATGTAAAAAATATTACATAAATGAAGTTGGAACACGTGCTTCACGTAATAAGAAATAAATACAATATATAGTGTTTGTTAAAAAGTATATAAAAACTCTAATCTCCTGTAAAAGATTACGATACTTAGCCTGGACAGGCACAAGTATTAAAAAAAAACTAAAACTTAATTTAAGTGTGTTGCATACTAATTTTGCAAATAAAGTAAAAGTGTATTTTACTGATATTTCTAATTAAAACCAACGGAGACCCAAAAATGTCCAGTTATCAGAAATTTACCCATAAAACTTCGTATTATCCCGCCTCGCAACAGTATTACACTAGGGAATTTCCCAGGCGTTAACATTGACGAAAAGTCTAATCGCGCGGGCGCATTCCTATTTTCCTCACGCGCCAGCACCGACTCCGACCTAGCCCAACGGCCCCGCTATTTCAATGCAGGAGGCGCACGGGGTGAAGCACCGCTTCCACCGAGGGGCCATCGGCCCCACTATGGCTGCACTTGGAGGAAATGCCCCCGGAATGGGATATAGTGAGGGTGATGCACTTTAGGGATACCGTTTGGTAAATTGCACTCCACGTTTAAAAACCTTTGTTTAAAATAGTGTGCGGCGAGGTTGATGACTCGTATAAATAATATATAAGTACTCATTCTTTTTATTTAGTTATGCATCTGATCCCATGATAGTAAGTTATTTTAGTTTACTATTGGGAGTCGGTAGTCTACATATAGCGTGTCCAGGAACCATCTTAACAAATGGGAAACTTTTTTATTTACGGTAAAAAGTTATTCTTCATAAAAAGTTCTGTTTGTTAAGAGAATAACACTCAAATCAGAAATTTTGAGCCAGCATATACTGGGTGTCGAAAAAAAGCAAAAACGATAAATGCCGTAGAAGAAAAACTATCTTTAATTTTAATTGCAAAATACAATAACGCAAGAAAGTGTCGTCTAGAACTAAAAAGTGATCGAATATGAAATTTGACGAAATAACTTTATGGTCGTTCATATGGACTTTTGAATTTAAAAGAAATTTATTTAAATAACATATTATCAAAATCAACAGCAATAACATTTTATGAAATATGTACTACACAAAGCTTCAACATGACCATCGTTCCTTTCCATACAAACTACTGTACGTCCTGAAAATTCCGCCACTGCAGCTCTAACCTTGTAAGGGGAAATTTCTTGGACACATTCTCTGATAATTCTCGTTAAATTGTCTATGTTTTCGAAATGTCTGTGGGTATAGACTTTTTCTTTTATTATATTTTTTGAATAACGCATACAAACAATCCTTACATAATCCACTCACACGAATTTCTGTTTCTTCATGATTGGATTCGTTTGGGTCAGATTCATCAGTATAAACTGTTTCAGCAGGTATATTCTTATGGTCTTCCTCTTGCAATAACTTCTGTAAATGTTCTTGTTCCGTCTCCTAGGACCACATAGCGCAAAATACTAGATTAAAGCTTTTTTTCTTCATAAAACAATATAGTTGAATACTAGCGTAAAATATGACACCACTGGTCTTCCCGGTCTGATGCACCGGATCACGCTATAATTTACATGAAGTGCAACAAACGACATCCGTTTAGGAATCACTAATTCGAGAGCATAAATAAGGCAGGTAGATTCTGCGAGCACCCCCATCAAATCGTACGTCCAGAAATATGCGTATATCAGTCGTGACCCGGTCTCATAGACCGAGCGCGACCCGCGGAGGTTTAAGAATCCCCATATGAAAAAATCTAGGGGAGTTATATCTGAGTCATGTTTCTTATATCCGGTGGTAGTCAATGAAAAAATTCAAATCAATTCCGTGTTCAAAAAGTTTAAGGAAATTTCACTGGCAATATTTTCTCGAGAAAAGTACGGCCCTACAATTTTGTTCTTAAAAACACCACACTAAACGTTTGTCTTGGAAGAATACTGGTCAAGACACGGTGGTCATGTTGAAGCTTGATATAGTATTTCATAAAATGTTATTGTTGTTGATTTTGGTAATATATATATTATTTGAAAAACATGTATTTCAAAACACTTTTTTAAAGAATTCAAGGGTAAATATGACTGACCATAAGGGTCTTTTGTCATTTCAATTCGATCACGTCTGCAGTTCTGGACAACATTTTCTTACGTTATAGTACTTTGCAATAACTAAAAATAAATATAGTTTACCTTCCACGGCATTTATCGCTTTTACTTTTGCTTTATGCTGGGTCAAATTTTTTTTATTTGAGTGTTATTTTCTCAACAAGCAGAACTCTTTATGAAGAATAACGTAAAGTCGTAAAGTCAAAAATAAATAAAAAGTTTTCCATTTGTTAAGATGTCATATTAAAGCGCCACAGAGTGCGCCAGGCCATTTCGAGCCCTTTTCGACCCCCTCTATCTTCGAGGCTAGTTTCGTTACACGACTGAATTTCAGGGGGGTTAAGGTTACCAGAAAGAAGCCGTACTCCAAATTTCATATGTCTAGGTGGAATAGTTGCCAAGATGTGTTCAAAAATCACAATTTCGGGCACTCACTAACTGACCAATAGATTATCATAAATCTAAGGTACTTCCAATAGAGCTAGAGCCTTGAAATTTGGAACATAGGTAAATTGCGTTTAAGGTGATAAAAATCAAAAATCAATAAAAATCCAACATGATGGAAAATCCAACATGATAGATTCTGGCAGGAAATAGGTTGCGACTTCTGCTTGGGTTACGTGTGTATGTAGTGTAGTGGTCATTGGCAATTTTTGGGTCGCATTGAGAAACTACAGAATTAACAGCATGAGTATGTTGATTGTAATAAAATGCTGATTTTGTAGAAACCTTTTTGGTGCTGGCAGTTAGCTTGTCAGCATCTGGATACTTGGTCATTTGTTTATGGTTTTGTTCAGACTCATCCTAAGTGGTAGATTTCCAAGTAATTTCTGGTAGGGATCTTATCTATAGTGGATTTTTAGCAGATAATGATTGCGACGGGTATATTTTGACAAGAAACGTCGGAAATTCTATTAGCCCTGTTCGCACAAGAGTCACAAACCAGTCAGAGCCAATGAAATTACTGGAAACCAGTCGGCAAACTGTCACGTTACCAAATACCTAAAATTTGATTGGCGCTGATCGGTTTGTGATTCCTCTTCGAACAGAGCTATATTCTGCTTTATACTAATAGGCTAACCAACTAGTCGCCGACTACAAGTATGGCCGACTAGTCGGTAGGGTTTAATACCCGATCAGGCTACGACTAGTCGGTACATCTCTAATAATAATATAACTAATTCCATTTTAGCAACATGCTTAAAAATAGAAATCATTTGGAAACCAAGCAAATCGCAAAAACATTAGAATACTTTATAAAATGATGAACTATTGATCAGCTGTTGTAGAACATCTTAATTAAAACCAGTACTATGTCTTAAACAATTATTTGATCTGATTCTTACTCTAACTTGTTTTGAAGTGTTGATTTTGTTCTTCCAAAAATGGGTTTTGCTTATTGTTCTTTGATTTACCCAAAAGCAATTATAATACATTTTGTTGTTAAAGGAATCATTGTGGGATTCAATCCAGGTATCGAAACCTTTTTTTCACATTTTGGCGAGTACATTCACCTCGCTTAGTTTAACATTCAACAATATAAAGTGATTTTACCAACAAACTTGCTGTCTATCTTTGCAGGCAACATTGTGTTGTATCTATGCGATCACCTACAGTTTTTACGAGTCCTTAAGAACTTCTGCCCCACGGCCATGTAGGTATTATAATATATTACCGAGCCGCTGACGGCTACCTAATGTCAATCCCCTTAAAATCGTTATTTGTGTTATTTATGACATTACTCTAAACAAAGTGTTCATTACTGATGTAACGCTAGAATCTTTGTAACAATATTTGCAGCGCGTCGGTGCTTTTTATGTTGTTGGGCCATCTTCAGGAGCCAATACATTGTTATTGTTTAAGAGTTTGAATCAGTTCCCATCCCTACACTGAAAAAAAGATTTTGTGAAATGACAGTAACAATTTTTGGTTGTCAGAATTAACTGGGTAAAGTACGATCACTCAAAATTGATCACTTGCTTCGCTGTCTTCAAGAGTAGTCGTGATATTATATGCTGACAAAGGATCAGTGTATTTTTTAATGTTACTGTCATTAGATAAACGTTTTTATTTTTTATTAACTGTTTTTGGATGCAAAAGTAGTAAGGGATCCGATATAACGATCAAGCGATTCAATTAATCAATATTTGATTTTAGTCGGGAAAGCTTCCTGGTATGTATTAGTCTTTCTTTGCGAATTTATTTGTGCCTAGCTTCCATACACTCTTCTGGCACATCGCCAATTGGTATATTAAAGCTTTTTATAAAAGTTGAGTCTGTATAATAATTTATATAAAGTAGGAAAAGTAGTATTATGTACACTATTTACGACTGTCCTTAATAAATTATACTTGCATTCTGATAAATCTAGAGCCAAATAAAGAGCAAGTTTTTGCTGCATAGGTAACATTTTCTTCACCACTAATGATTGTGTGAACGTTTTTTTTTTAAATTAATTTCTTCCAATTTTCTAAACAAGAATATACATTTTGAAATACACAGGAAAATTAAAATGTATGTTTTTTACTTAAGTTTGTAACACCCTGTAGAGTAATTTGGCAATCTTAACTTTATTGAATGTGCTTTTAGGCAAAGTCAGATTTATTCTTAGTATTTTGCTTTTTCATTCATCTCGATATTTTGCTCCATTCCAGAGATATGAAAAATATGAGAATATGAATTTTTAAAGAAAACATTACGTATTTTCATTGATATATGTACACATGCATATATGTGTACATATATCATTGGTATTTTGCATATTTAACTTTCAGAAAAATGCAGCAATTAATAGCCATAAGGTAAAAAACAAAATAATATTAAGTACTAAAAACATCAATAGCGGGTATTGATTTACGCATAACTGCCTCTATATGCCTTGGCATTCCTTTAAAATGAGATGTCGAATCTGATTTGATAACATTCTTGGGTAGTGCTTCTTTTAATTCTTTCAGGTTACTCGGAGCTGGAACTCGGCTTCGAATCTTTCTGTCCATTATGTCCCAGACATGCCCTAGGGGATTAAGGTCTGGGCTACGTGGTGACCAGTCCATTTTTCGTACTTCTACGTCGGCGTCGTTTAAGTGTTGGGTAATAATTCTTGCAATGTGAGAACAAGCATTATCTTGCATTAGAATGAAGTTGTTTCCTATAAAGAGTGCTAAATTGTTCCGAATATATCGATCAGCCGTCATGGTTCCCCCATCAACCAATATTCAGTCAGTTTAAGCTTCCATATTTATGCCACTTCATACCATTACAGAGTCGCCACCAAAGCTTAGCCTTGTAGAGAAATGGTTTTATTCGAAGCGCTCACCCGATCTACGATATATTCTCTGGCGACCATCTGGAGACATGAATATTGCCATATGTCTCTAAAAATTAAAAAATGTTGCAAACTGTGTAGTGTTTTCGTTAAAAGTTCATATCTCCTGAACGGAGAATCGAGATGAATAAAGAAGCAAAATGTTCAGAACAAATCAGACTTCGCAGAAAAACATATTCATTAGAGTTAAGATTTCAAAGTTACGCTACAGGGTGTTACAAACTTAAGTAAAAAAACATACATTTCTATTTTCCTGTATATTTCAACATGTATAGTTACTCTTTTTTAGAAAATTGAAAGAAATTAATTAAAACTAATACAGTTATCTACAATTTTAAAGAAAAAATTATCTAAGTCGGACTAAGGGAAAAAAGTGGTCATATATTAAATTTGATCAAAATTTTGGATGGATCAAATTTTATGTCGGTGAGAGTATTTGGAATATTGTCACAGATTTGACAGAAAAATGTATTGTTAAGATCGAAAGAAACAATCTTCTTAGGAGTAGTATGCCCGAAACAATGTGCTTTAAAGCAAATATTTCTCCAGAGAATCCAAATCATCACAAAACTAAAATAATGATGTTTAAAGTAGGCAAGTATAAAATATGAGCTGATTTATATGGCAGTGATGGGCAATTAGATATTTTCCTTATCAATAATTTTACTGTTATACCTAATTTCTTTTTCTTGGCAATTTTTTCATATGAGCTGATTAACTTATCAAAGAGGTGTTTTATTATAGTATATAAATTCAGTCAGGCAGACTATGAGTGGCCCAGCGAGCAATAAACAGAATAACACGGATGCCCGAAATTCGATAGTGTTTTGTTCATAGTCGCTTTCGAGTTCGACGACCGCCAGACGATCCCGGGCTATCTGGGTTAATTTTTGTCAGGAATTTTATAAATTTTTGATCAAATCTATAAACTGTGAGTTATTAAATTCTATAAAAGATGCTGTAATGCTAATAAAATTTAGGAAACAAGGAAATAGAAGGAGTTATTTGGTTTAAACGGTATTAAATATTAGAATTGTTGATGATTCTAGATTTCTTTATAGTCTAAGAGCTATCGACGTCGAAATATATATATTATGTACTTTTTTTTATGAAAATTTTTGTTTGTGTTGTAAGTTCGGTCTCAGTCACTAATATCAGAGGAAGGAATGTGTGCACTTTTTAAGTGTGAATGAAACAAAGCTTTGTATTAAGTGCAAAATTTTTTAATTCATTAGCAGAGCTCTTTCGACCTTATAGGTCATCATCAGTGCTTCTTGTCAGGATGCCAGTCAGAAATCCATTTGAACGAATAACAGTAGAACATATTAAAATATTTTTACATCACAATTAAAATCAAACAATTATATTACAAAACAATTTCAAATTCGGCTTAAACGGTCACATTTTTGATAGTGTAAGATCTTACACCATTAATTTCGAACAGGTGTTTTTAAAGAATACCGACAACGCGACGCTACGCACAAATTCGCAAGATAGAGGTCTACCGCACTACGCTATTGTAGTGCGTTATACGCAAAAGCTTTCTTTTTAAAAACCTTTCAAAATCACTTTTAATCGTGCGGATGCATTTTAAAATTTAGATTAAAAAACCTTGATATAGTCAATTGGGTCTTTTGATACCTTTGTCGGCACGTCGGGACATGAAATCCAATATCGGCGACAGTCCCGATATATCGGGACCGATGGCAACCCTATGTATGCCTAACAACAAAATTAACCGGTATAAGTTTTTTAAAAAATCAAAGAAAAAGCTGAGGAGAAGCAAAAATGTCAAGATCGCTGGAGGTAAATTTAGCAATTTTTTTAGATAGGAGGCCATAAGAGATTGAGGCTATATGCACATGACAGAGTGAAGGAAGACATAGCATTGCACATTTTCGTGCAAATTATAGTTTATTAGAAGAGTACGTTCGACTTTACAAAGCAATAATCAGTTTTATCTACCTACAAACAAGAAAAGAACATTTTTATTTTAAAAACAACAAAAAAGATCTTTAATTATTAATTTTAAAGATCTTTTTTTATTTTGTAAAACATTTTAAAGATTATTTAAGGTTATATATTAACTTGTCGGTATCCAGCACAGGAAAAACGAGTATATAACGAGAGACGCATATTTCACATTATTACAAACGTATTAAAATTGCAAAAACTGCGAATATAAAAGACAAAACCGGCTCAATCCCTTAGTGCGTAACCTTAAATAACCTTAAAAATATTAAAAAACTTCCCTTCAGTAATTAATTGATTCTCTTTTCTTGTTTTCAGATTTAAAATAAAGTTAGTTTTTTTCTTGCTTGGAGGTAGCACTGATAATGACTCTGTAAAGAAAAAAACCGCTGTGCTACGCTTTTAAAAGAGTATTGTCACGAAATACACAGACACAAAAGGACGAGAAATTGTGGTTAAAAATATATGGGCTTTGACGTTGATATTATTTTTCTTTTGCAATAGTAAAAAATACAGGTTTATACAGCGTACCCAGAAGCCATCTTAACAGTTAGGAAACTTTTTTATTTTTGATTTTAAGGAAAAAGTCATTTTTTATAAAAAGTTCTGCACAGCATTCAAGTAAATTTCACCGGTAATATTTTATCGAAAAATGTGCGGACCTACAATTTTGCTCTTAAAAACACCACAATTACAAAAAAATCATAGGTACATACTCGTATGAATGGCCATAAAGTTATTTTGTCAAATTTCATATTCGATCACTTTTCAGATCTGGACGACATCGACACTTTCTTACTCTATTGTCAATTAACATTAAAGATGGTTTTCCTTCTACTGCATTTGTCGTTTTTACTTTTTTGATACCCTGTATATGCTGGGCCAAATTTTTGATTTTAGTGTTATTTTCTCAACAAGCAGAACTTTTTGTGAAAAATAATTTTTTCTGTAAAGTCAAAAAAAGTTTCCCATTTGTTAAGATGGTTTCTGGACACGCTGTATATAAATCTATTCTCTTAATATTTATAGATATTTATATATTTATATTTGACGTTAAGCCAATCAATTGTTAAACCGTTTATCTGAATAGGTTTGTATTTTAGTAAATGTCGACAAATGGGAATTTTCTTGCTTTTTTAGTATTTAGTTCCCGATATTTAGAGATGGAGTTCAAAAAGATCACATTTATAACTTAATTAACTAATATTTAATTTAATTTGTTACGTGACTTAAAAACATCTGTTAATCGGAAAGTCAGCAACTCTTACGAGTAACACACTGGTAAAATCGTAATCGCAGAAATATTAGAATAACTCATGTTTTAATGACGACTTATTAACATTGACAGGACAAAAACTTGTCAAAACCTAACTACTCAACTAGATGATGTAAATGTCAACCAGTAGTACTTCGTCGTAAAACAAAAACGTATTAAAAGTGATTAGAATTGTTTAATTTTAGTTTAGTTTTATAACTTAAAAATAATTTCATCATTTATTTATTTTTAAAATGACACTAAATACTAAAGTATTTGCCGAAACGGTAAATACTACTGTCAGCAAATAGGAAAACACAATATGTATTTTGCTTTAAGTAATTTAGCAACTAAACACCGAACAACATAAACAGCAATAACTTATTTTAGCGAGTTTAAATTCCCAAGGGGAATAATGCTATTGATTTCTGTGATAAAAAAGCAACGTCCCCAACAGGAAAACCAGCTACAAAATATACTAACTTCATATTATTTATGACAATCAAAAAACAAGGTCAGTACTGAATCCAATTTCCCAACACTAGTAGGCTGGAAATCCCAATTGGGAGTTTTCGAAAAAATCCCAGCAGATTTTTTTTTATAAGAGCGATATTCGGCATGCTTAGTGACCTTTCCTAAGTTGATAAGTTGATATTAGTTATTAACGTGATTAACTACAAATATCATTCCTCGAATATTACAAATATTATTTTTTTGCCTTCAATTTTCTGTTTCACTTATCTCTGTCCTCGCCTAACTTAAAATATTGTTTCGGAATCTGGGTGGCTCATTCAAGCAAGCACATATTTATAAAGGTAAAATTATACAGGGTGGCCCATCGAAAACTTTCCACCCAGGCTTATTTTCGTTTAAATAAATAAATCAAAAAGCGTTCGGACCCGTATACTTTAGTTCTCAGGTGGACATATTTTTTTGGTAATGATTTTTGTCTTGGAATTTGTTGTAAAAATGAATTTGTTTCTATTTTTGTAGAAAATATATAGTTCAGTTGTCTCTTTCTTTATAAATTTGCAAAATAGATTACAACTTCATAGTATAAAACTTAGTTGTTCTTACATTTTTTCTTTTAAACCCAAGATTATCAAAAGAGACTTAATAGTCTTAATAATAATGAATGTGACCGTAGAAGTCTTGTGTTATAAGTATTTTTCATGAATACTTCTATGGTAGTGTGAAAGGGGGAGTCAACAAAATATTTCTTATGCTTTATAATAAAAAATAAATCCGATTAGACACAGAAGTATGTAAAAATTTGCTTTTTTCTCTTCGGAAAAACATCGAGTGCTGACGGGATAAAAATAGCATCAAATTAAAAATTAATTATATTAAGAAATTAGCTTTTAATATTGAAAGCAAAATTCATAAAAAATTAAGACAAAAAGAGTTCAACGCACAAATAATCGTTGCCAACTTGCGACATCGGAAACAGAAAGCTGTTTGGTTGTGAAATGTTTATTATTTTATTAAACGGGCCAATGTTTGTCGTTTTTTGCTTAATTTTATTTTTTAAGTTTGTTTTGGTGTAGGAAACAACAATATTTGAAATATCAATCAGATTTCAAAATTTATTGGTTGTTTGTTATGTAATTATAAAAGACATTATGCTACAAAGCTATTTTAAAGAAACTGACTAGAAATAGACTATCTTAATTTATTTAATTTTTAAGACGACATTTGTCGATCGCGTTCATGGTTGCCAATAAAATTTCATTTCAAGTTTTGTTGTTTTGATGCACGGCTACACGATTTGTTGGAATACAGTAGTTTATCTCTCTTAGATTATTTGTTAATAATATACTCTTATTTACTGATAACAGCCACCATTCTGGTACGTCTTTTATGTTCCATTTTTCAAGTAATAACTTGGAACATGTCAATGCTACAACCCACGAAATAGTTGCAACATCATTATCCCCCATTTTTGAATCAAATCGTTTGTATCAAACTGTTTTTAGATGTATTGGATGTATCGGAGCAAACATTCGCCACATCGTGTAGCGGAAACTTTCGCCATACCAACTGTCGAACTTCAAATGTTTGGTCCAACGCTTGGAGTCGGCGTTCGACGCATTGTGTAGCGCCGGCTTTAGTCGAAAACATTTCTTATGTTTAATCCACATCAAACATCAAATCCGGTAATTATTCGGATTAATGGAAACATCGAATTATTTGATGAAATTTTGCTTGGGTTTGCTTGCTCGGATTTGCTCAGGTTTGTTATTTTGCATAGACACTATGTATGACATTTGCCCGTGCTCGAAATTTTGAGTAGTGCATATGAGATTAACAATTATTAAAATTATTAACTAAAAATTAGAAAAAAATTAATTTAATCGGGCTTAAACCCGCTACTTCTGGTATAAAACGCCTAGTTAAACCAGTAAGTCTTTAAAAGCTGAACGGTAATTCTTTGAATTATTTTCGCAGAAAGAACTGACAATATATAATTGCTAATCTCATATGTACCTATTACCCAACGATTTGTACATTTGGCAACTTCCCATGAGAAATATGGGCTATATGTGTTATGGATTGCGTGTTTATTTTTATTTACTCTTTTCTTTGTTTTTTAAATATTTTTTTCTATAAATTTGCTGAAATATGTTTCAGAATAGTAGTGTGTTATGATTTGTATAGATGCGTTTAAGTGAAAGTGTCGACATTTAAAGAAATCTGAAAGCAAAATTTTTTTTTAAGAGACTGCCGAAAACTAATTTCAGATTCATACCTGCGACCCAAAATTAGCGTATATGCAAAATTTCATAAAAAAGTCGGCGTTTCCATCTTTCCGAATAATTATCAGTTTAAATAACAGCACATTACATGACCACACCATAATAAATAAATCGAAAATAAATTGTGTATCAGGGCGTTGGTATTTTTTTAATAGCACTCTTTACGCGCCTTGTACATAAAGATTTCTTAAAGGCCAATAAGCTTCGCTAACAAACTACGCATATTATTTGCGATCCTTTATATTTTAAGTCAGGAAATTTCCATATAAACCTTCTAACACCGTGCGCAAACAGTCGCGTGTTACTGCACACTTTAGGCATATTACGAACTACGAACCAAATTCACAGCAAGGCCATAGAGAAATAAAATCATTAAGTGGAAAAGCTAAACTGAATTGCTGCTGCGGCTGAATTGCTAGTGGAGCGGCACTCACCGTGGGCAACCTTAGATTACTCTTCCTATACGCTGCATGTCCTTGATCTCTATATGCGAATATTTTCCCAGTTTGTTTAGTGAGCAAAGTCGTCAGACAACACAGAATCGTTTACCTTTCTCTATTTATAAATAATTAATGAACATTTGACCTTCAGTTATTATCGGAAAAGGCGTTTTTTTGCTAATTTTCTGAGACCAGGAATGGTGCTGAACGTCAAACACCGGTAGGAGGATGTCTATAATACTGGGCAGTGTTGACGTACTAATCAGCACATTCTAATTGTAATAATGATTGGTATTTTTTAAACCAACAAACATCTTTTACGTCCTGCTAAAAGTATTTTTTTTCAGGTAAGCATCGTGGCTTTTCTGCTGACTTACACTACTTTACCTATAAAGGTAAGTAAGTTTTTAATGACAATTTATTAAGAATGACAAAATTAGTAAAGCTTATCAAAACCTAATTGATCAACTACTAACATGTTTTCGGCAAAAAAGTTTCTTTGAATAAAATTTAAGTCAGTAAATTGATACCTTTAAGTTATTGCCTTAGGACTGAAAGGGCTCCTTAGCCACGCATGTATAAATTATAAAACTTAATAAGCATTTATATAAAATGGAAAATTATTCGTATCTGAACAAGCGTCTGAATAAGATTTTATTTTCCTACACAGGTCGTGTTAGTTATGCATACAATGATTATTTAAAAGATGCATCTTTAAAGAATGGATGACCTGGTTCTAAATTTTAGACACCCAAAATATTATTGTCCAATTGTCAAAACGTCTAAATGAAATTTAAGTAGCCATTTAAGCACGTCTGTCCATAACAAAGAATTTAGGTCAGTAATGTCTTTTAGTTGGATAAGTAGGTTCAAAATATTATGTTGCAGCTAATAAGTGGAGGAGAACTACTTAACTTATTTATTGTACTCTGCATAGAACAACAGTGGCAGGAAATATTTTAAGGCATCCTAAAAGCTTTGTACCATTGTCTCAGATGCTAAGTTCCCTTAAGCATAGTTAGCTTTGTTTTTGGTATAAAAAGAAAATTAGATTTTAGTGGCATTGTGAAATAAAAATATAATAGTAGAGTAAACTAAAATATATTCGTGATAATTTCAATTCTATTGATTTGTGTTTGTGAAACTGCTTTTTCCCCATATACAGTGTGTAACAAAAATATGGAAAACTCGAAATATCTTGCAAATCGTTAATCCGATTTTTATGAAATTTTGTACACTTAGTTTCGAAATTACGCCCGTTCCAATGGTGAGTTCCGCATTGTTGTCAAGCTTACCATTTTCCCGAAATCGACAGGAACTCTTTTTTTAAATGGGACGCTCTGTATTTTTACCGATTTTCGAATTCAGCTTAAAATTCTGAATACTTCATATTTGGGACATTTTATCCTAAAATTAACAGTTTTTGAGAAAATGGTGGTCAAAAATCGTTATTTTTTTGTATTTTAGCTTAAAATACCTGAAACGAAAGTTTACCTGAAATAACTGGCATTATCAAAAAATGTCATCATTTAACAGGAACCTAAAAAATTAAATTTCAATAATACAGGGTTATGGGGACAGAATACGGAACACAACAAGAAGTTTGTAATAATTTTAATGACAAATATTCTGACGTCCGGGCGTAATTTCAAACCTAAGAGTACAAAATTTCATAAAATTCGGATGAACGGTTTGCAAGATATTTCGAGTTTTCCATATTTTTGTTACACACTGTATATAATTTATACATATGACTTCAAACTGTTGTCAAATCAGCAACCCCTTTGGTCAAAATGCATCATAACACAGTAGACGTATGTTCTACAGTAACAGAACTAAATTCATTTTAGTAACAACTTCCAAGATAAAGATCATTTGGAAACCAAGCAAATCGCAGGAATAATGAAGAATTTCATAAGTTTTAATGACGATTTATTAACAATGGCAGGACAAAAACTTGCCAAAACCTAACTGATCAACTAGAGGATCTAAATTTAAACCAGTACTAAATCTGAACCCGTTTTAGCGAATCCCGGGCTTGATTTTTATCAACTAAAATCCAATGGTCTTAATTATTCAAACTTTTCTTCGTGCTCAGGACATCATTACTGGCCCATAATTCTTCCGTTTAAGTCATTGACCCAAAGCTAATCTGATTCCAGTACTTATACGTACATATATATTTGACAGGTTAAATGATCAGGTTGATATCATATTTGCCGACACTTCTGAAGGGCTTGGCAAATGTAATTATAGTATTTAACTCGAATCTCCATTTAACTGTTAGTAGCGTTATTAATTATATTTTTTCTGACTAAATAAATCTACTTCTTATGCACATTAATATATTATTCAGATTAGTACCTAATATATTGTAGTTCTATTAAATTAAAAACCTCTAGGGTTAATACTTTTTTGTCATATACACAAAATATAAAGCTATATAGTTAAAAATTTAAAAAACCAACATTAACAAACGACCAATGTCTTTTGTGTGTAAGAGACTGTAAAAAACTGTACAAACATTCAGGTTGAGACAGTTACCTACTGTAAAAGCAGTTATCTTGAATATTATGTCCAATTTCTATACATTAGAAAGTTGAGCTTTTTTTACCAAAAGAAAATTTTATATATTGTATTTTATATTATTTAACCATAGAAAATTTTGTTTTATAACAATGATATTGATTAACAATAAATGAACCGTCCATATGTTGCATGCACAAAGAATATTAGTAGTTAACTAATGTTATTGTAAGGTATTCAAAACACCTTTAGATGCAGTGATTTTTTAAACTATAATAAAATTATATAACATCCCCATATGCTTTAACAGGTTTCTTGCTTATTTGACTGTTGACATCTTTCTCTTCGAATCGATTTACCCGCAAAAATCCGTTTGAAGCTGCGATTCCTGTTTTTACAAGCTTTTATTTAACTTAACCTGTTAGTTTGCTTGTATGTATGTACATATGTATGTTTGTATGTATGTTTGTTAGTATGTTTAGGTCAAATATTGCAATCAAAATTTCGACTAGTTCTAATTAAGCTTTAAAATTTTGCACACATGCATAAGTCCGGTGACAATGCAATATAGTATATTTAATATTGTTCTAAATCCAACATGGCGGACGCCCCAAAATGGCGGATTACCTTTTTCTTCACAATCCCCTTCATATTTGTATCAAATAAAAGGGTTTGACGAGTAGAATACGATAATCTATGTGATATCATTCTAAACCCAATGTGGCGGACGCCACACGATGGCGGATTACCGTTTTGTTCACAATCGCCTTGAAATGGGTATTAAATGAAAGGGTTTAACGAGTAGAATACGATAACAGGTAAAATGTCTTGTAATAATGATGCATTATCAGAAATGCATAGGTTAAGACGTAACGAAAAATTTAAAAACGAAATCTTCTAAAAAAATAATTTTTAAAAACAAGATTTTATTATTTAGATGGACTAAAACGAAAAAATTTAGTATAAGTAGTGGCAATGCTGAATGCTATTTATAAGTGGATGTAGTTCGCGTGGGTGGATCCTAATAAAAGTACGATCACGAAACATATATAATATATTAAAACCTATTTAAAACTAAACAGTGTACAATTATTCACTCGATGATAATTAGAGAAAAATATTCGAATATTTGTTTCGATAAAGTAAATACTCAACACAACCATAATACAAGGCAAAACGACAATATAAAACTAATACAGGTAAAAAGTAATTTTGGAAAACGTTCGTTAATATTCAATGGAATTTTGACATATAATGATCTGCCCATAACCTTGAGAAATATTAAAAGGATAAAAAAATTTAAAAAAATGGTTAAGAAAATATTTCTGGGAAAATAACCTATTTCTATTAAATATTATTTTTTATTAAAGTAGTTATATGTATACATATATGTATAGTGTGTGTATGTATAATATAATATGTATTGTATATGTATATCAATATGTAATGTATGTACAGGGATGTGCATTAATGTGTAGATGTTTATATTCTGTATGTATATGTTAATTCAAATTTAATTTTTATTATTGTTAGTTTAGCTTAATAACTATTATTGTTATTATTGTTATTATTATTATTTTTTTTTTAATTCCCTGTAATGAACTACACAGGTTTGTTGGGAATACATAAATAAATAAATAAATACGGTATATTATGTTAAATTTATTGTCCTAAAAGCTTGTCGCATCAATAGAAAAGAAAAAAATACATACTTAGGTACTTACAATTTCTGCCAAACAAAATTTATGGCAAATTTAACATAATATATTATATCTGTTTCAGTGATAACTTTGATACTACTTTTATTAGGATCCACCCACGCGAACTACTTCCACTTATAAATAGCATTCAGCATTGCCACTACTTATACTAATTTTTCCGTTTTAGCCCATCTAAATAATAAAAGTTTGTTTTTAAAAAGTATTTTTCACAAGATTTTATTTCTTTAAACGTTGTTCTTGCTGAATTTTTACCAATAAAACCAATGACTTTTTGTTAAGGCCACATAAAACAGACATACAAGGTGTTCAAAACGTCATATTATGGGCAAATATCTTTGCTATTAGTAAAGATAGAGACACTAAATTTTAGGTGTATCTTAATGGTTAATAAATCTTTTTTATGTAATTTAACTTTTTTAACCCCGTTGAGGGGTGACGCTAGGGAACTGTCAAAAATTTTAAATGCAACCTTATGCCGTGTGGTACTTCATTTTAAAGGTCTTCAAAAAAGAAATATTTTACATCAATTTAATTTTTAAATAGCAAGCCTTTAAAAATTAAAAATCGTGAGAAAAAATAAAAAAAATTAAATAGCTTAATTTCTCTTATTACTTTAACAGTAGTTCAAAATGACCACCATGAACTTTTTGGCAGCAATAAAGTCGATTTTGGAACGCACTTCTCACATTTTCGAGAATGGCAGGTGTTATTTCTTGGCAGAGTTCCAAAATCGACTTTATTACTGCCATGAAGTTTATGGTGATAAAATTGTGTCGGTGGTGTTTTGCAAGCAAACCTAAGCAAACACCCTTTTATGCAAACCATAGTTTTCTACACAATTATTATAAACCTAGCCAATAACCATTATTAAGGTAAATCGATTATTATCGATAAGCTTGCTCATTTATATTAAGATGTGATTCGTCGTGTTATAGCAGTACCTTGCGTACGCCAGATGATTACTGGCCCATTTTCTCATAGATAGTTTCTTGTCTAGTCATTCTCTATTGTAAGACCCAATAAACTCTTTGTAATTTACTATCTCTGTGTCACTAATACCGCAACTAATAAGCTTTTAATAGGAAATATGGATGGGAGGCATTGTGCAAGTCACCAAGTAGTTTAATCAGTTTTTTGTTAATAAAATGTAAAGCGGAAGTAAAATGAACTAAATAGAAAAGTGTATTTATTAACAACAAAAAACACATTTTTTCTAGTTATTAATAAAATATAGCGAAGAAATTAAGGTCAAAAATTCAGTAGTTACTTTCTCTCACCCTCTACAGATGTGCTAATATGATTGACAAGCAAAATCGTATATTTTTTTCCATCTAATTGGGATTTTTAAGAAGTTCTAGTGATTTTTTTGTTTAGTGATTAATTTAGCAAAATTCCTCCGTAGTTTTCCCGTCCCATGTATGAGATATCAACCTATACATTTCCATCCTTATCCTATCTTTGACCTTCTTTTGTATGTTCTCATGACCTTGCTGTCTTTCATTTTCTTTAGCGTTCTCAAGAATGCTTTTCTTCTTTGCCAAATTCCCCACTATTGAACTTTTGTCCAAATATATTTTTACATCTGAGCAAACCTGAGCTTTCTTTACTGTTCACTTATTTATTCGACAATTCGACTGTTGTTTTTTTTTTGCCCTTCCTATTTGACTTGTTTCTTACAAATTGTTATCGTTTCTCTCCTGAGCTGTTTCGTATCTCCGGTTTTCTTGATTTCTAAGCTTTTGCTTTAACAACTAAGGATTTGAATTGACCTGTGCAAAAATAAATCAAATTAGTTTATGACAGGACGAGAACTAGACAAAACCAAAAAAAAAAAATTAAATTTTGGCTGATACTAAAAGTTTTAGACCTTTTTAGTCAATTCCGGGGTTAATGTTTCATTTTATGGTCAATATTTCTTTACTTTTTTGAGTTTTCTTTGTCGAACTGATAACAGTATTTTAAAAATAAATAAAGCCAATAAAACTAGCAAAACATTGCATGTTATGACAAGATACTAAAATATCATACCTCATAAATTAACTGTCAAGTGTTACGTCGCAAATCAGTCGTTACACAAACCATATGCGTTGATGCTTGTTGGGCACTAGATTGTTTATTTTAAAACGAACCAAAATAGAATGCTCAAGTAGATATTTCTATATTTCTGGCTACTTTTCTATATTTTTACGGTTTTTGTTGTTAAATGCCGGAAAATTTTACGGTTCTTTTGTCTGAAAAATTATAGCGCTAACGTTAGTAATTAGTTTGTTGTTTAATTTTAAAAATAAATTAATTTAAAAAAAGTCTTCTGGACCAAATACATTCTGACTGTAAAGAATGTCATTCATGTCGCTAGCTACCATTCTTCCAGTTGCTGTGGTTCGTGGTATATATATATATATATATATATATATATATATATATATATATATATATATATATATATATATACAGGGTGACGCGGATCTAAATGTACATACGATACCATAAGATAGAGACCACCTTGGGGGTTCTAAATCACCCACATTTAGTAGTCCAATCTCTAACCTTTACCGAGATACAGGGTGTTTTATAAGTTTTGCCTAAAATTTATTTTTGTAATATTTCTGTAAGCACTTGAAATAAAAAATTCATAATGGTTAAGAATATTTTGTACAATTTGTGGGTTTATAATGCCATATGCAAAAGTTCTAAAATCCAGGTCCGTACTTAAAATAAAATTAGTTTTTAATTTTTTTTAAATTCAACACCCTGTGTATCGGATTTTTGAAACTTGTAATTTCTACTCCAAACAAGCATAAACATATGATTCTATTGACATGGTTTTCAAAGTTGCCGCACTTACCACGAAGTCATAAAAAATAGGCGTTTTTAAGAAATCAATGAGAAACTACATTTCAAATAAACAAAATCTGCTAAAAAATAGTTGGTAGCCTGATAAAAGTGTCCATATTGACTAGAAATATTATGCACTACTTGTCGGATTAAAATGGCATACGAAAGTGATAGAATCCAGGTCCTCACTTAAATAATAGGCCCATTTGAAATTTTCGAAATTTGACACCCTGTACATCAAATTTGGAAAAAAATGCATTTGGAACGAGCATAATAACTGAAATTATTGACATGATGTTCGAAGTTGCCACACTTATTACTTTATCGTAGAAAATAGGACTTTTGCAAATCTACATTTAGGTAAATTGTTTTGTTAACAGTATTAATGGTTAAAAACAATAAGGATTGAATTCGAAAAATTGGGAATAAATATTAATACCTAGAACACCTTAAAATAAACCTAAATCAACAACAATTAATTAAAATAACAAAGATAATCATACATAGTACAAGGCATACTGTTCCTCAAAAACACATAATTTAACAATAAAATAAATTATTTTAGAAGATTTTCAAAATGACCGCCATTGACTTCTTCACACTTCTAGGTATGAATATTTATTCCCAATTTTTTGAATTCAATCCTTATTGTTTTTAACCATTAATACTGTTAATAAAACAATTTACCTAAATGTAGATTTGCAAAAGTACTATTTCCTACGATAAAGTAATAAGTGTGGCAACTTTGAATATCATGTCAATAATTTCAGTTTTTATGCTCGTTCCAAATGCATTTTTTTTTTTCAAAATTGGATGTACAGGGTGTCAAATTTCGAAAATTACAAATGGGCCTATTATTAAAGTGAGGACCTGGATTCTATCACTTTCGTATGTCATTTTAATCCGACAAGTAGTGCATAATATTTCTAGTCAATATGGATACTTTTCTAAGGCTACCAACTATTTTTTAGCAGATTTTGTTTATTTGAAATGTACTTTCTCATTGATTTCTTAAAAACGCCTATTTTTTATGACTTCGTGGTAAGTGCGGCAACTTTGAAAACCATGTCAATAGAATCATATGTTTATGCTTGTTTGGAGTAGAAATTACAAGTTTCAAAAATCCGATATACAGGGTGTTGAATTTAAAAAAAATTAAAAACTAATTTTATTTTAAGTACGGACCTGGATTTTAAAACTTTTGCATACGGCATTATAAACCTACAAATTGTACAAAATATTCTTACCCATTATGAATTTTTTATTTCAAGTGCTTACAGAAATATTACAAAAGTAAATTTTAGGCAAAACTTATAAAACACCCTGTATCTCGGTAAAGGTTAGAGATTGGACTACTAAATGTGGGTGATTTAGAACCCCCAAGGTGGTCTCTATCTTATGGTATCGTATGTACATTTAGATCCGCGTCACCCTGTATATATATATATATATATATATATATATATATATATATATATATATATATATATATATATATATATATATATATATATATATATATATATATATATATATATATATATATATATATATATAATGATTTAAAGGAGGTTTCAAACCTTTCATAAAAAGTTTTCTAGAGAAAGTATGGTAAACGCAAATACACAAAACATTTCTAAACACAAAGCTTTTGATGTGTTTATCTAAAGTTGTTTTCTTCCCATCTCACTTCAAAGAATAAATATTTTTCGTCGTTTGTTGGCGTTTTTGACATTTGACAGTTTTATAACTTTCCTAGATATATGCTCAGCGGAATCCTCTTAAAAATTCTTGGTCTAAACGTCGTTTTTGGACTGATGAACTAGAACTTATATTAATAGAAGGTATAATTCGTTCAGCAGCTATTTTATTTATAAACATTGCAGCACATATGACGGCAATTTAAAATTAAATGTAATAATAATGCAGTTATGGCACTTAACACTGAAATAACATAATGCAATAAATTCATTAAGAAAATTGTATTGTTATTTGCATCGAGTCATATAGTCCACCAACGACTAATTTCTCGACTAGTTATTTTGCGTTTGCATTCGTGTATATGCCAGTTAAATGCAGGTTTCACTCCTGGATCAAGGGTTTCGTACTCCAGTTGTATTCTACTTAATCCGCTGTTTATTAAGTGTTATAAAGTCACCTTGAGCGTAGAATAAAATCTTATGTAAAAATACTTTTATTTAGGCGTTTATTATTTAGATGTACTAAAATGAAGAAAAAATGGTATAGTTTTTTCATTAGAGCAATGCTGAATGCTATTTTTATAAGTGGACGTAGTTCACGTGGGTGGATCCTAATAAAAGTAGTATCAAAGTTATCAACTGAAACAGTTACCTATAATATGTTATGTTATCTTATTGATATGCGCTGCTCAATTTATACCTCGATTTATACTTAAAGAATTGTCCCGATAAAACTAAATTAGTAACACTGATGATAGTAACGTCATCATCATCATGTACTGAGCCCTAAATAATATATAACAATTGAAAATATTGCTGTCAATCTGTATACAAAGAGCCAACAAAACTTGAATATCTACTTAAGTTTAAGTTGTCTGGTGAGACTCACTAAGAATTTGGGTCAGTCGTGCTCTTGTACGGTATAAAAGTCATCATCAAGTCGCTAGCACGTGTGCTTTAACACGAAATATTATTTCTTTTTAATTCTCTCAATAGCGCCAAAGGTTACTCGTTGCATTAGGTGTTTATCTCTGTTCACAATATGGTTTTGTTGTAGCGCTTTTAATTTTGTCTTATAATAAAGACGGTGACGTTATCATAAGAGAATGAGTTTAATAAAAAATGCAATAAATTTACTTTTTTCTCTTAATAATTTATAAAATAAGAACAATGTTTGCCGTGTACGTGACTCGTCTGAAAACGATGCGGACCTTTCACTGCTCAAAAGACAACACCATCATATGAGGCCAGATTCGTAAAAATATACAGAGTGTTTCATTTAAAACAAAATAGTAGACCCTGCTTGTGACTTACCCTGAACAGCTTTGCCAAGAAAAAGAATATGTAGGTGAAAAGTGCGTAAAATGGAATACTTACACGGTTTAACTCCAGTCCAGAAACCATCTTAAGAAGTGGGAAACGGTTTTATTTTTTGACTTTACGGAAAAAATTTATTCTTCATAAAAAGTTCTGCTTGTTAAGAAAATAACACTTTTAAAGTACAATAACCTAAGAAAGTGTCGTTCAGAACTGAAAAGTGATCGAATATGAAATTTGACAAAATAACTTCATGGTCATTGATATGTAACTTTGATTTTTTTTTAAAATGTGTTTTGAAATACATGTTTTTTAAATAACATATTACCAACATCAACAGCGATATCATTTTATGAAATACTACACTAAGCTTCAACATGACCACCGTTTCTTTTCATACTAACTATTGTTCGTCGAGAAAATTCCGCCACTGCATTTCTAACCATCTGAGGGAAAAATTTCTTGGACACATTCTCTGAATGGTATTTGTTTTCGAAAGGTCTGTGGGCATGTCCCTTTTCTGTTAAGAATCCCCGTAAGAAAAAATCTAGGGAGTTATATCTGGAGATCTTGGTGGCCTAGCGAATTCTGATCTTCGTCCAATCCACCTCTGTGGAAATGCCCAGTTTAAAAATCACTCTTGCAGAGCTGTGACATGGAGCACCGTCATGTTGGAACCAAAGTATGTTTCTTATATTCAGTGATAGTCGATGAAAAAATCAAATAATTCCGTGCTTAAAAAGTTCAAGTAAATTTCACCGGTAATATTTTCTCCAAAAAAGTACTGCTTTAGAATTTTGCTCTTAAAAACACCACACCAGTACTCTGTATATCAGTCATTATATAATTTTGAAATGGGATATATAATTTTAGATGGTAAAATTAATATTTTAATATCAACTTTTTTAAATGTCATAACATATGGAGCGATAAATCAGTGGCTTTCTATAATTAACATAAATGGTCAAATAATCCTAAATAACTGTATTAAAAATATATACACTTAAACGAACTATGAAATATAAAAACTATCAGCTCTTGAAGTTATATGACAGGCCAATTAAGAAGTTTAATATCGACGGAGATCACAAAGAAAATTTTCTTCGTCTTCTTTGCTAGTCCCTTTTTCTTTTACAGTTTCTCTTTTTATTTCTTTCTATATACTCTCGAACAATTCCTTTTCATAAGAAGTGCTTGTTAAGATAATTGCTAACATTAATAATTGATAATCTTCTTTGGGAGGCTTAGTTTTACTCTGCATCTATGTTCAAATATAAATTACATGGTGTAACAGAAGGTGCTATCCCATATTGGAAGCAAACCAAATATCCTGTTTTATCAACCACTCATATTGGTTTACAAAGTTGTCTAATCTATAGAACAACATTTTCAGAATACAGAAAGGCTCAACTACTTACAGAAAAATAATATATTTAGCTTATTAATAACTGTCAATGCTTATGCTATAAATTAATGTAGCAACTGATATAATAAAAGCGAAAAAAACTGAACATTTCTTATTTTCAAAACCCATCAGCAGGATGACCGTTCGTCCTGTCACATGGCTTACGTAAAGGAAATGTTACATTGACCTGCAGCAAGAGGTGACATTTGTATTTCACCGCGAAAATCTTTAAAAATACAACTCCGGATGAAAAGAATCCATTTTCCACACGCTTAATATACGCAATTCTTAATGACCTGCTCTCTTCAACTACCAATCCCATCCACAGTACATTCCAACACTCATTTTTCCAGAGAAGTCTCGAATCATGAGCTGGATAATAGACGCAAATATCTGCACCTATCCCATTCCCAAGATCTTCAATTAATCCTAGACTGGGGGCCAAGAACCTTATTCAGTTCAACGCCTCCAAAACTCTTGGGTATAGACCAAGAATAAAAGTTGCCCAATAATGGATCCAAGGGGAACACCAAAAATTATTTCTCCAGTGGCAGAAAGACCACTACCCACGCGCACTCTCTGCTATCTGCCGAAAGGTTTTGATCTGTTGATACCCTATCAAACCCTAAGTACTGCAGTTTTGCTCAAAGCAGCTGATGGTCTAGCACGTCCCGCACGTCAAATGCCTTAGAATAATAAAGTGAAATATAAATACCTGCCATGTTTTTATCAAGTGCTCTAAGTATGTATATTGTCAGTTATGTTTAGCAAAGCAGATGTGGTGCTATGGCCAGTTCTGAATCCTGACTAATGAATAGGAAGCAAACTATTACTCCTGAGATAGAAAGATCGAAACAGCCTTGCTCCCTGTTACGTAAGAAATCCGGAAAAACTTGCCCCACAGAACAACGTGACATTCGATCTTATTGGCATCTCTTTCGAACATGATCTCAGCAGGCATAAACACATTACTTCAATAGCCTGATCAGCAGCTAAAAATCTTGGTTTTCTCTTTCGAGTTAGAACCTTCCAATTTACACACTCTCTATGTTTCCCAAATAAGATCTAACCTAGAGTAGTGTTCCCACATCTGGGGAGCGTCATCACCTTCGACCCTTAACATTCTTGATTCTATTCAAAATGGCAAATTGTTAACATGCTAAATATTTACAATACTTCTTTACGTTACTAATTATTTATAGTGTGTGTAAGTAAGTGTTTCCAGTACAATATGTACATGATACATATCAGTCAGGTCATGGCTGGGGCTGATGGTAGCCCGTGGTAAGGATTGCGCTGTTTCCATGACGCTTTCAACCCTATTAATCTTTTAGGGCTATGAACGACTTATGATCTTATGAGAAACAATTATTATATGTACAGTTTATTTTTCATAAAGTTTGTTAATTTATTTCTACTGAAAAAAAAACATAACAACAAGAGGCGCGTTACGTATGCATCCCTACACTGTCCAGCTACAAAATCCTAGAACATCCCACTTCTCTCGCTTATTCATACCTAGGGTCTTCATATTATGGAACAAATTGCCTGCAGATGCTTTCTCTTCCCCTCCAAACCTCCAATCATTTAAATCCCGTGTCAATAGATTACATTTCCCATTTCCTTAGACGTCCACGAAAAAGTTTCTTTTAAAATTTATCCAGACTTGCAACTAAAATCAAAATAGTTTTTTATTTTAATTATATTTGAAAAATGAGCAGAACAAACAGTAAAATATTCATAAAGAAAAACCAAATACAGTCCTTTTTTGTCTCGGTTCATATTGGGCGCCAAGATAGTACCCACTAGTAAACCATACTTGTGACTCGCTATAAGATTCCGCAAGAAAAATTTGTATTTTTTTTAAAACGTAGTATCTGGGCAAATCTTTTTACGCGTTTCTGTTTTCAAGCTTCTTGAGGTGGATAGTTTTTATTGGAAATCCCTGTAAATATCTACAGACAGTAAATATCCGCTGGTAGGCATTTCAAAATAATAAGACAGCAAATTATTGTTTAACATCAGTAATTACGGTTATTATTATGCCTCTAATGATAAAAGCATTATATTTGAAATGTTAAAAACAAAGTCTTTGTTTGCATTTGGCAAAGTTTATCGTTGTTAAGAAAAATGCAATCCTGTCGCATTCTTATAATGGATTAATTCATTAGGTTTCTTTAAGTGCCTAAATATGTAATTTGACAGAAATAAAGAATGTTGTCATCAGTAATGGTCATTTGCAAAATTATTCTTAGTTGATTTTTGTGTGTCAGTGAAGTTGAAGTGTTGTCTGGGCGTTGACAATTAAAAATGAGGTACCTATTTTTGTTAGTCAATACCAGCATAAAATGGGAGCACTAAGGTTTAGTATCACTTGATTTATTCATGTAATTGCTCAGGGTTTGCTATCTGGACCTATTAGTGAGTCGTACTGCAGTGGCGGCTGGTGAACTTTTAAAGGTGTATATCTCTATTGCTACTTACGGGCCGAGACCAAGTTCAGGGGTTTTGATAGTAATAGTTTAGGTAAAGCAAAAACAATTAATTTGCGAAAAAGAGTTAAATTTTTGCGGAGCCCCCGGCCCTGGGTAAAAATGAACACGTTTAGGTATTTTATTTATTATTTTTTCTAAACAAATTTTACACCATTTTGTCGACCATTTCTAAATTTTAAGAGAAAAAAATGTGTTGGTAGAGAGTTATTATAGTCATTTGAATATTTTTGAACCAAAAATATTATTGTGAAAAAAATTCAAATGACTATAACTTTCTAACTTTCTATCAAACACATTCTTTCTCTTAAAATTTAAAAATTCCAAACTTTTCCAAAATTTCAACTTTTTTTCGCAAATTGCAATTTTTTTTTCTTTACCAAAACATTGATAGTAGGCTTACTATTAAAACCCCTGAACTTGGCATGGATCCCGTAAGTAGCAACAGAGATATACAAGCTTTAAAATTTCTGTATCCGCCCTTGCTACGCCATTGACTAACTGTATAACTGTATCAACTACATATATAAAAGCTCTTATTAACAGACTACGAGCATACTACATTTTTTTTAAATGTTGATAATTACGACTTGCCCTGTATAGCTAAAAGTAAAAAAGATACATACAGAACCAAAAGGGATACATCTATCTAACGGTCATTGTTCGATACAAAGAATGTTCCTTGTCGTTTGAAGACACGATATTTCTTGGATACTTAAACATAAAAAAATCATAACTCGTGCCAGGTTCCTTCATATAAGTAACCACTTTATTTACTTAACACCGCCAGAGTGTAAAATGCCCGTGTAGACAAAACACTTTAACGCCGCGGACGTAAAACAATGAAAAAAGCTAAAAAGAAAAAAGAAAAATATCTCGACAAAGTTCAGTGATCTTTTACTTTTAACTTTTATACCTTCAGCGTCAGTATTTGTGCCTATTTTCTGCAATTATTACATTGTTGTCATGTGTTCGCCAAATGAACGAATTGTGAGAAATTTATTATTTGTCTTTTATAATATTTTATTAAATATGTACTGGCAATGCCTTCGCGGATCCACTCGCGTTTAGTGTTTGTTTTAAAGACAATTTCATTCATCTGTCAAAATAGACATTCTTACACTAAAATGACAAGTTTTAATTGTTGATTTAAACCAGTCAGAATAATATTAGGCGACTATTCGATAATCGCAATAGTGCATGATTATCAGCCTTCCTTTTCGTATGTTATTCCCCCAATCTTGTAAAATCAAAGAGGCTCAACTTCCCTTGATGTACCCTTGTCCAGATTGCAGAGCTGGGCTATAGTTAACTACTTTTTTTTGTAAATGTAGTTGTATCCTTACTAGTTTTTTTCTCCTAGTAGTTATACTCGATTATTTTAAGTCTGCATAAAATATTCCCAAAAAGTAGTTAAAAAAGTAGTTAACTACTCAGTGCTAACTACTTAAGGTATTTTAACTACTTTTGTGTAATTTAACTACTTTTAAAAATATTTAACTACTTCACTATATTACGTCATTACATTACGTGTACGTCGACGCGTGCCAAAAATCTCGTTGGAACAAGTTCTCGGAAATTTTTCTTCTATAATTTTCATTGTAATTTTCATTCTACTTGTTATATTACTATTGGCAATTTTTGTCAGTAGGAAAAAGATGTTAAGGGTATCTGCTAAATTTATTGCCTCATATTTCAATGACTAGTGCCATATAAGCACCTTTTTCAAGAAATATAACCCTATTTCACTCCCTTAGGGGTTAAATTTTGAAGAAGGGCGAAAGAAGTATTAGCTTATTTCTAATAAGAAGTTTATGTTGAATTTTACATCCCCACTTTTAGGGGTTTGTTTTTTACCCCTTTAGAGCTTGAATTATAAAAAACGTGTTTACTTAGTTTTTGTGTGGCGTTATATTCTAAATTTATCTTCACCTTCACTTAAATTTTTATGTTACATATTATTTTAAACTTCTTCTTGGTATTTTTTGTTTTTTTTTTATATCGGTCTCCTTGTATATTTTTTATATCTATTACTAATGAGTAGGATGCTTTGTCAATAGAAAATTTGTTTTTCTTGCACAATAAAGTATAGTGAATATGAGTATGGGTGTGAGTATATATACCTTGACATACTCTGTATATGACTAATCCACAAAAATAGTGAAAACTGTTACTAATTTCATACAGCGAACAATCTTTGACAAAACGAAAATTGTTTGCACCTCTGCCGCACACATTTATGACTCATAGTCTTTATCTTGGCACACCCTGTATCCATCCGAATTCTTAGCGAAATGTCCAGGTTCTGAATTATAATTTATGGGCCAACTATCGTGACACCCTGTTTACTACTTTTTGGGATACAACAATTATTGCTTATATCCGTTTCCATGATATAAGCTCCTCCTACGCAAACTTTCATCGCGATCCATGGCTCCACTGAGACCTGATTGAGTAACACACGTATTTTCGCACTTACTGACTATGTATCGTAATATACTATTCGTATTTACTTTCATCGAAAGTTTTGTAGCTTACAGGCTACAAAATATTGGTCTTTACATATTCCCTTATTTTTTCATTGTTAAAAAATATTTCCCTTCATAATCCATTCAATAGTCATGCAGGACTAATATAACAACAAATTGGAACGTGGGACATCATTTTGCTTTTAATAAATTATACTTTTGATCGACGGGAAGATCGGTATCTCTAAGGTGCTAAAACCATTAAATTTTTAAATGGAAGTATGATGAAATTACTGATATTATTTAATTGACCATGTACGTGCACGCAGAACAATATTTTTAGTTCCGAATCTTGATTTGAAGATATGAGGAAATGGCAGGGTCGGCTTTGTTTACCCTTTGAAGCCAGAAAAAGTTGAATATTTTTCATACTTAAATTTTACCTACTTTTGTTTAGAGGTTTCTAGATTAGCGAAACGATATTCACGTGATTTCTAGCATTGTGTAACCGAGAATATTGTTCTAGAATACTTTTTGAGAAATCAATTTTTAAAAATATCTTTTTGAGAATTCCAAAAATTCGTTTTTACGAAAAATAAATTTTAAACTCCAGCAGAAAATTACTGCGAAAATTTTATACCAGTTGTTTTAAGCCAAACAGATGCCTTGTTTTTGACAGGTTGCTATGGCAACAACCCGAATTTTTCGGAAATTTTTTCGGTCACGTGACCTAGTTGAAAAATTAATAAGTGATAATTTCCCTGGCTTGACAGCTGTCACGTGCAGATGTCAGAATAACATGTTAAATCCCCAATCTTCTAAAATTCTAGCGAGGTCTTCTATAGATGTTTGTTCGCCAACTTTGTATTTCCATTCTTCACAAAAGGCCAAAAATTGTTTCCACATTGTTGACTTTGATCTCTTCGTATTGGAGGGAGTTAAGTTATCGACCTCAGTTCTTATCACTTCTTGACTGTCTTTTCCGAAACGCGACCTTTTATTTTTGTACTCAACTCAATCACAAACAAAATTTTACTAGGCACGCCTTTGAAACGTCAAAGGGCCAAAAAAGTAAGTAAATAGTCACCTTATATGAAAACACCAAACCTCAAAGCAAAATAAACGCTTGCCAAATTGTCAAAATTTGTATTTTTTTTTGAAATAATTTTTGGTATAAAATTTTCGTACCGAATCTCCCGCAAGCTTGAATTAATCTCCGAAAATTTTTTTTCTGTTGCGAATTTTTATAAGAAAATTTCCCTCGGCTGACGCCTCGGGAAATTTTCAAAAAATTCTCACCTCGAAAAAATTTTCGGAAATAATTCAAGCTCTAGGGAGATTATAAGTGATAATTTAATCAAAAGGAATTTTTTACTTCTCGCTATAATTTATGACAATTTTAAAAGCTACATTTTTAAATCAATTCAATTTATATAGATGTAATTTTATAGCCTGATCGACAGAACCGATACGACAGTGTATCAAAAAACAAAGAGATTGTAGATCTCTTTGTTTTTTGATTCACCGTCTTATCGGTTCTTTAATAGGAAATACAACGTATTAGTAAAACAGCGTTTTTTGCTCTAACAACTACGCTACGTATCGTTAACATTTTGATGCAAAAAGTTAGAAATTTACTCTGACTTTGACAGATACCTGGCCTAAATTAACGTTAAGCATTTTTTTTTCTTCATAATTTATCGGAACATGATACACATTTTTATTTAGAAAATTGGAACCGCTTCTTTTGTAATAATTAAGAAGTCCAGATGAAAGATTTTAATTTATATGAATTTCATCATATAAATTTATTAATAAATAACTTTACAGTCGGTCAATGTATACGTGCTAAATCGCAGGTAGATATCGAATAGATGTTGCAGGAAATAAAAACCGCTGAAAAGCGTGTCAAATAGGCGCGATAGATGTTGATAAAGTGCAGTATGTGACTGTGCTAGGAATGTAAGTAATATTTTTTGACTGCATAAAGTTGTCAATGCAGTATTTATTCTTCGATGTCTGGTAAAATACAAAGTTAAAACATACACTTCGTGTAAAAAGGACTGGCTGCTTTACTATTTGAAAAGTAAGCTAAAAATGTTTCAGATAAAATTCTTCGGACTGTCGCTGGCAGCTGAGCCAAATGATTGATAACCCTTTATTAAAATATTGTGTTTTGATTGGTTAAGTAACGGTTTTATTATCACAAAACCTTTTAATACAACGGTTATGACGGTTAGTTTTTTATATGGAATTGTCCTACCTTTTCTTAATACTCCCTTAGTTCCAACGCCGTTGAATTGCATACTTTCGGGCCCCACGTTGGGCGTCAAAATTTGACACGCTCTTTTCCGCGATAAAAAACAAAATTGAAATACTTTAACTCATACTTCAAATCCAAAATTGAAAGTCCTGCCGAGTTAGTGCGAGTAGGTTGCGCATGCGTGCAAAGAATGCCCTAACTCAAATGCCGGTGAGTAGGGGGGTCAACAGGGCGCCACTGCTTTTGAAGCTGAGTTAAAAACAGAAACCCTCCTAGATAATATTGGGACGTCGCTTTCAACTTTACTCAATAACTAAAGCAAACATGATCTTTAGACTGCGCTGCTTGGTGAGTCAAATAAAACACCGATATTTCAAAAACAAATTAACATTGGTTTAAGATGAACAGTAACAGGTTGTACTATAATGTTACATTGAAGGAGAAAAAAAGAAAATTTTAAAATTCGAATCGACCTGTTTGCCCGAACGATAAACTAGGTCTTTATCAGGAGTCAGAACACTAGTGAGTCCTCTACGGTGACGAACGATGATTTCTCAACTGGCCTCCTAGGTCCCCGAATTTGACCCCTCTTGATTTTTTCTTGTGGGGTTTTATAAAGGACAAAGTGATGGCGACTGCAGCTACAACTTTAGATGATATAAAAGACCGAATCCGCTATGCCTGCTTATTAGTGACACCTAAAATGTTACGGCGGATACGAAATTCATTTGGAAAGAGTGAGAAAGTGTTTGGAACATGGATTTATTAAGAATGGATACGGGATGATTTAACATTCTTTGAAGCCAAAACAAACCATTCTAAGCGTAACTGTAAACACAATTTGTAAACATTGGCCACATCTTATTTTACCTTGTATTTTAGTACAAAAAATACGTTAGAAGCATCACAAGATTTACTAAAAGTAATAAAAGGCCTAAAATATTTTATTTTTCTACTAAATAATAACAAATTTAAGTTAAAAAGGGTTTATTATTTATAGGTTATATTATTTCTAAAGGTTTATTTAAAGTCGCTCCGAGTAATTTATAAATCTATAAGTCGCACTTTTTCTTTTCTAGTTCATTAGACAAAGACGTACGTGCAACCGAGTGTTCGCAGACGTTTTTCCTAAGCAACCAGCAGAGACCAACACTTCTGAGCTCCAACACTCCAATGCTATTTGATCTCTTTCTACTACAGTTCTTGATTCAATTACGTATTTCCTTAAGTTCGTAAAGTGTACCTTCACGGTAAGATGTTTTCATAACAAACAACAAATACATATAAGGCTTCACGTTCGATACGCTCACAGTATACGGACATCGAATCCTTTCTTAATAAATCCATGGTCTGGAAGTTGAAGGGGGACATTTCGAGTACCTTTTCAATCAGACAGACGATACAAAAGTTGAAATTAAATGGTAAATATTTTTTTTATTTTATAACCTGATAAATCATAATTCCGTACCCGAAAGAGAAAATCAAAAAAAAAAATTATATACATACGTATTTTTTACGTAGATTCGAATTTTATAAACAAAAGTACGTCATCCCATTTAAAGATTCTAAGTGACCCCCGCCCCTCAAAATAGAGAGAGGGGGTAAGTACCAAAAATATGTTTAAATATGTCCCCCAATCTCCCTATTAACTCATCAAAATTTCATGAAAATAAACCGTTTTTAGATATCGCCTTGTAACACTTTAAACAACTTACCCTGTATACATTTTTAAAAGATTGTGGCTCCCAAGAAAATACCACTTTCAGTATAATTTTCTTTAAAAACGTATACAATAATTAGGAAAAATCAAAATTAAATAAAAATTGTTGCGTTTGCGAACCTCTATTAAAAGAATTTGTTATTATTTTTGGCCACAGAATCACCAGTAACGATTTATCGGTAGAGTTTTGCAACACCCTGTAGATAAGTGTATTTTTCTAAATGTATTTCTCTCAGTGTCGAAATGTGTAATTTTTGCAAGATTCAGCTGACCTTTACTAGTCTAATTTAATTATTATTTGTTTAACAATTCATTAAAAAGTCCTACTTTGACAACCTAACCAGGCGGCGTGGGTTTTAAAATACACTGTCTAACCTCTTCAATAGCATAATGCATCCAGTGTGTCTTTACATAGTTTTTAAAAATATAATTGGGTATCATTATGCAAAGTGGTAACAAACCTTGCATAATCTAACCTGAATAACTCATAGAACAGAATGTCAGTTGTACTATGCTCTATTCCGGTATATAAGGTTTTAAAAGGTTAGAGACATTGGCGTTCGTTAAGAGACTTTGCCTTTAGAAGGGAAAAATATTCTATACTTTTTCGCGTTTAGATTATTTTAAACATAATTTTGTTAATTTATGATAGGGTGATCTTCCATTTTATACCATTACCTAAATAGAATCAAAATTTGGCCGAAAAGATTACATGCATACCCAGTGGCGGTGATATGTATAAGCGGGTATAAGCAATGCTTAGGAGCCCCGCCACTGAGAGGGGACCCTGGCCGGGAAACCCGGCCCTGTATGCTGTATATGTATTTCTCAAAAGTCGAGGCTTGGCCGGGCTTGCTTAGGGACCCATGGTACTCTTGCCCCATTGTACTTCTTACTAATTGAGATGTTATTGTTACAGATTACTGCGGTTCTAATGCTGGCCAATATATATATATATATATATATATATATATATATATATATATATATATATATATATATATATATATATTATATATGTATATAAAGTATTTTTTTCCTTTCTGGGGTAGAGGTTTATTGTGTGAAATTAAAATAGCTTCTTTAACATTTCGCCCATCGTTTTAGGGCTTTTTAAAAAAAATGTTGTCTCTTTATTGAGTGTTTTCTAAAAACATATAAAATGGGATGTCATTAAAATCCTTAAAAATAGTGTTTATACAAAATGAAGACACAAACAAAGACCATTTTGTATAAACACTATTTTCAAGGATTTTAATGACATCCCATTTTATATGTTTTTAGAAAACAGTCAATAAAGAGATAAAAATTTTTTGAAAAAGCCCAAAAACGATGGGCGAAACGTTAAAGAAGCTATTTTAATTTCACACAATAAACCTCTACCCAAGAAAGGAAAAATAATACTTTATAATAGATGGTTTAAGAAAAGAAATAATATATGTATATACATATATATATATATATATATATATATATATATATATATATATATATATATATATGGAAGTACGTAGGGTTTCACGGATGGAGAAATATGTGTCGTGGTTAATCCGGGAATTCATCCGTTCGTTTGATTTATTTCTAGTTGAAACTTGCAGACGTTTCGCCAAAATCTCATTTGGCATCTTCTGTGCTTACTCGCTGGTCGTAGAAAGTAAACTAAGGGTGGCAGCCGCAGTGCGTGGTTTTATAGTGGATCGCCTCGGTCTTAGGTCGTATCTATTGGCCGGCGTTGGCTCCGCCCCCTGAGTGGTCTGCTTGTGTGGCTGCTGTGTTCGGCTTCACTTGGTTCTCGGCCATCGTGGTGTTCATGTTAGAGGGCTTGATGCTGGATTTCCATGTTGCTGGAAGGTTCAAGGCATCGTCGCGTTTGTTTAGGTTGCCGCTTTTTTGTAGTGGTCTATGTTGGCTATCTGTTTACAGCTGTCGAAGTTGATTTTGGGTCCTGTTTCAAGCTGGTGACGGAAAAGGGCTGACGATGTTTGTTTGTTCTTGATGCAGAGCTTGTGTTCTTCTAATCTTGCTGATATTCGTCAAAGACAGGCCCATATCTATACTACCATATATCATGGGAACAACAGACAGAATCGGGAGAATCCTACGCAAGCACAACATCGCGACAGCCTACAAGCCACACCAAACAATAGGATCATCTCTAAGAAATCCAAAATATAAAATAAAACTTGAAAACCACGGTGTCTACAGCATCTCATGTGGGACCTGCAGCAAATCATATGTAGGACAGACCAATAGACGAATATCAGCAAGATTAGAAGAACACAAGCTCTGCATCAAGAACAAACAAACATCGTCAGCCCTTTTCCGTCACCAGCTTGAAACAGGACACAAAATCAACTTCGACAGCTGTAAACAGATAGCCAACATAGACCACTACAAAACCAGGCTTATCCGCGAAGCAATCGAAATAGAAAAAAGCAGAAACCTAAACAAACGCCACGATGCCTTGAACCTTCCAGCAACATGGAAATCCATCATCAAGCCCTCTAACATGAACACCACGATGGCCGAGAACCAAGTGAAGCCGAACACAGCTCCCAAGCAGACCTCTCAGGGGGCGGAGCCAACGCCGGCCAATAGATACGACCTAAGACCGAGGCGATCCACTATAAAACCACGCACTGCGGCTGCCACCCTCAGTTTACTTTCTACGACCAGCGAGGAAGCACAGAAGATGCCAAATGAGATTTTGGCGAAACGTCTGCAAGTTTCAACTAGAAACAAATCAAGCGAACGGATGAATTCCCGGATTAACCACGACACATATATATATATATATATATATATATATATATATATATATATATATATATATATATATGTGTGTATATATGTCTAGGAATGATCTAAGTACAGAAGACCGCAAGGGGATAGTTTGTTCAAAAGTGCAGCACGCCATCCACCCTAAGCTTTAAACTCGGCTTTAAATATTAATTACAAAAATACTAACCTTACTAACTAATACCTAACTACTACCTAGGAAATGAAGTCTTTTCAAATCTATTGTAATCAGAACTTTTTCGTGTTGTGGCCCAAGTATCAAAATAGAATTTTATCGGTAGAATTTTGTCGCGCCCCATAATATATCATAATACTGACTTTGTTATATATCTATAGAGCATAGTTATAGTTCTTTAAAACTAGTATAATAATACGGATCGGTAATGGTAATAATAACCTATATTGCCTTAATGCTAGTGCACAAAGTAAACAAAAGCATTCAGGCGTGAATGTGCCATAGGTGGCAGTGGTTCTATAATTATAAACCGAAACCAAATCATTAATAAATCAATGCTGAATTATTCATTCAGAGCACTAAAAGCATAAAAAAAGCAAAATGCCCTTTTTCGGTGGTGATACCAGTTGAATAAATTATTACACGCATATTTATGTTTATTAGTGCAGGATAGGTATAATGCATTTGCATTATACCTTTGCATTGTACCTATTGCATTTAGAAAACAAACATTCATTTACTTTCTACATGTATTTTTCTCAAGAAATAAAAAATATTTTGGCAAATACAACTCTGCAAAACTGCTAAATCTTGTCCCCACAGAGTAGGTTTGGCTGGGACTTTCTCCTGGTTGAATTCCTGTTGGTTCTGTTTACACAGTAGTAAATTAAACCAACTAAAAATTAATACTTCTACTTCAATGTTATTTTTTCATCATTTTTCGATTGAAACGATAAAATCGCAAAAGAAATTTGTAAAAATTTATTTTTTGGTAAGGTATGGTATGTATATTCGAAATTGAAAAGTGTTTGGGTGAATAAGAAATCGCTTTAATTAAAAATAAATTCAAGATTATTTTTAAAATGATGACAAGTTGCTGAAAATAACAATATTTTCATTGCCAAAAAAGTGTGGAAATATAATAATTATTTCTAGTTTATACTAGATATTTTAGAGACCAACAATTTAGTAAAAATAATAGATATCAATCAAGCTCAAACTTTATGTGACGTAAACGTAGCTAACCACTTACACTGGCTATTTTGACATTCTTGTCAGTTAAGTCAGTATGTGAGTACTGGAGTACTGCAAAATGCAAGCTAGTACATTTTTTCCCATCAAGTAAGTTAAGCTATTCAAAACAATTATACAGAAACACGGCCAATGCGATTCAGTTGCTTGCAGCAGGCCGCAATAACAAACAGCAGGAGACACGGGTTATTCTCCAAAAATGTTCCTGTTTCCTAATAACGGTTTTCGCATAGATTTAGAAACAGGGAGGATATCCCATTATTTACATTTTAGAGCAATCCGAGTTTCCAGGGTTACATTTAATCTGGTCGATTATATGGCCCCCACCTACTTTTTGAGCATGGCTGTTGCTAGGCTTTCAGTTATGTGGCATATTTTCAAATTAATAAACTACACTAAAATAACGCATTTACTGTAGGGTAAACTATTAAGTTTTTGGACACTGGGCGACACCATATAGTTATTGGACATTCTAGTTTTAAACCCAAAAAATAAGATTTCTAATAGGTATAACTGAATCGGCGACAGGTAGATGGCAGGTACATTCAATTTGTAAAGCGATATATGGTAAAGGGCATATAATCATAATCGTTAGTGCTGTGTTTGCCGATAGATGGAGAGCATTGCGACCCGTAAGTAATTTGCCATATAGCCATGCAATGTACATTGTAGTTTTTCGATGGCCAAAAGAAGCATAACGCCGGTAAGGGAATGGGAAGGTCCCGGCGAAGCTCTTAATAAGCTTTTTTGGCACCTCTTCTGGAAAAGGCAATTAAACCTATTATTAAACCCGAGACACTAGTAAATGGATTCCGGGCATGTGAGTTTTGCCTATTTAACTCAAGGCATTTATTTATTTATTTAAATAAAAAGTCACTAATGTTGCCTCCTGCGACACAAATATGGGCGTAAGAATTTATAGGGATGTTCGGCTGTATCAATTACATTGATAATAATTTTAAAGAAAAATTAAAATTTTCCCTACAAAACTGTTATTGTTAAATTTCTGCCACTTTTTCCCTACCAGACTATCTTTCGACGAATTTTTCCAACGAATAGGGCATTTCCCGACGTGTCAACATCACTGACTTGAATGGAACTAAGGTCATAGCCTAAGGCGCCACCAAGAAGTGGCGTACTGAACTATCGCCTTAGTTCACCTAACCCTTTAAACAGTTCGTGGCAGAAATTCAAAAATCAACGTGAAAACTTTTTATTTGAAATAATAGTATAAAATTTCTATAATTAAAGGCAAAACACTAGCCACTTGTTGAAAGTGTCAATAAATTTTTTTACATATATTTTTAACTCAGTTGTCTATGAATGACATACATTTTTTGATCGCTCGGTGGTTTTAAATTAATTGAAAACTATTAAAATTTAACGAAAAACACCAAATTACCACACTCAAGGACGAATCGGAGCTATTTTCGTGGAATCGTCCAAACAGGCGAACATCGACGGCAAGATGGCGCCCGGCTTACTGACTGACTAAGAAGTGGGCCGGGGTCAACGACCGCGCGCGAAAGTAGGCCCAGGGGCGGAACAAGGGAGTCGGAGATGTTTTTCAATGTGTGTTGTTTGGGTTTGCATGTTTCGGGTGTCTAGAGGATGTGGGAGGTTCCGCATTGTGGTTTTTCTGATTTTTTAATTTGGGTATTGTTGTTTCAAATTACAGCTGCCATTTTTTTAAAAGTATATTCGTTAAAATTAAATTATTTATTTGTTAAAAGCATAAAAGTTTCAATAGAGGATACAAGGGGCAGTTGGTTGAAGTAAAACACTTTACCTGTAATTGTAATATGTTTTATTTGTATTAAAAACGAAATTTGTGTATTGTTTTGTAATAGAATAAATAAGATTTGATTTTTATTAATAACACTGGACGAGAATTAAATTATTTTTAAATTAGCGCTTTTTCCAAATATATTCATTTTAGAGAAGACTACGTGTTTTGTTTCCCCTTCAAACTTGTTTACTCAACTATAAACATGGACTATTTCCATAACATTAAATTAATTTAAATAAATTAAAATTACCTACTATAATTACATGGATTACAAACATATTTTACGTGAATAACGTAATAATTTTAGATAATCACATTTAATTGTTATATATCGATCGTATATTTTATCAAGACAGTTAAATTGTTGTCTTCGTACATTAAAAATGTTTTAGGATATCCTTTATTTAATACGGGCAACGTACTTGTTGTGTTGATAAAATCTTCATTTCTATCATGCGGGGCGGGGCAGAGATGGAATGGGTTTATCCAGCATTTTTTTATTTCTTAATACAAAGTAACTCCATTCGAAAAGCTTATCCCTAAAAAAATTGGACAGCCAGATTGTCCAACGCTAGTCCGGTCTAATTTGACAACAAAAAGTTTTAAACTGACAAGTGTAAGAATAAGATAACTAAATTTTATAAGTACTAGATATGAATTTATCTCTGAGCTTTTTGGCAAATTTATAAAGGAGCAATTTCAGTACGTACTTTTGCCAATAATAGAGCTAAATTCATACACAGAAACAACTGCTATGGTATTTTCAATGATAGTACTGTTTTTGACCACTGTCACATTAGTTATATTAAAGTTAATATTGTCTCAACAAAACATCATTGAAATAATCAAAAAAACAATATTGCTTTAAATATAGACTTATTATTGGATTTAAAAGTTCTTCTTTGAAAACTATATTACCCTTATTTCAATGACCATAATACTATTGGAGTCCAATAAATTTCTAATATTCCTTGGAGTGTAGAATTGTTAGAGCCTAAATATTAAACTATTTGATTGGAATGCTTAACTATAATTGGGCGAAAAGTAGCTATTTGTAGACGGTCTGATTCAAATTACAATCTATTTTATTAAACGAACAAGAACTACGGTTTATATAAAAAATTTAAAATTAAGGCAATAATCTTATATCATTTCAATTAAAATAAACACTCTTTTAAAACATATAAGGTATTGAAGAAATAATAAAAAATATTAATTCAATGGGTCCTATTGTTGGCTGAAATATTATTTCTATTACTCGAGGACACCCTTGGAGATAAAGTGGTTATTGAATTCCATTTTCATGTCCAAAATACCCCGCTTTCATTCCTAAAATGTCCATATTACGGAACTTCTTCCCCGCAGAGGTTTTCTCTTCCTCCCCTAGGCTTAAATCATCCAAGTTTACATTAGATTTTTATGGATTTTTCTTAGAAAATTGTTTTGTTTTATGAACACAGAAACTGTCTTTTGCTTATAAACCCAGCCAGGTTCTAATGAAGTGTTGGTTCACGATTCTATACTTTATTGTTTTGCTAGCAATGACTCATACTACTCACATTTCATACATACATATATATTCATTATATTAATTAATTATGTAGTGGCTTTATAGACAGTATTCCAATTTCAAAACAAGAAATCCATACAAGTGACCTAGACAATAATGTTTCAAATGAGCCTGGCAAATGGCATAAATAATCCCATAGCAAACAAACTATATACAATTAAACAAAAAGTAATAAATATTGCACAACAAATACAGTGCATACACCTTATTACAGCGTGTCCTGAAAAGTTATTAACAAAGGGGAATTTCTTAATTAATTAATTAAATTATTAATTTTACTAAAAATAAGTTGCCATTTACCAAAAGTTCTGCTTTCTGAGAAAATAATATTAACATACTAAAACTTAAGATGAGATGTATTAAGTGGCCAAAAATATGGAAAAGTCCCAAATTGCCCCCACGAGAGAAGTTTCCTTAATTTTGAAGGTAAAATTTTATAAGAAAATGTTACTTAGCATTAAAAATCATGCCTTCTTTTTTAAAAAAAAATGTTTCCTAAAAGACGCTTTTTAAATAAATAAAAAATAATATTAAATTATCCAATTTAAACTATTAAACTCGTATTACCTCTTTTCATTAAAAATTTGCTAACCTTTTTGTTTTTTTAATCGTCATTTTACAACAATTTTGCGAAAATGGCAGGTAACCTTATTGTTATTAATGGGTGGCCATTAGTCTAAACCTAAATGTATTTTTTTAATTGTCTTTAATTTTATTGTCTACATTTTTTCCCCAAATAAAAATTAATTGAACTTTCCCCTGCAGGCAATTTTGAATTGTTCCATTTTTGGGGCTCTCTCTACACATTATCTGAAGTTTTAATATGTTAATATTATTTATTGAAAAGCAGAACTTTATATACCGAATAAAACCAAAAATAAAAAAGTTTCCCTTTGTGACAGGACACGTTGTATATATTGAAATATCACTTCAAGGGATCCTGCAAGAACAAAACAAACCACTGCGAAACGTTTCAATTATCCAATTAAAAACGTAATTTAAAAGAAAAACCAAGCAGAACAAGAATTAATGGAACGTATAATAGAAAAATTATTATTAAGCAACAAACGTAGCGCGCGTTGTGGGCATAAAATACAAACTAGCTATTATTCTGGTTTATGAATGACTTGTTTTGTTTTTCGGAAGCACGAATGGTTCGTGGCAAAGTTGTACAAAATTTAATAATACCGGAAAATACATGTCATAACCGTTGTTCCAGAGTTTATGGAAAACAGAAAATATTGCGTTGGTGAAAATTCTTTTTGACCTCGTTTTCTGACATTTTTAAATTGCCTTCCTGCGCGATATTGTTTTTAGATGCTTTTATCAGAAAAATACCAAGATAGAGAGAAGAATATCTCGTACTGATTTCATTCATAAATACGATTTGCTTTCTATGACATCCAAAGCGGCTTGACGCACTCAACTACCGATGTTTAAATAAAGCTGCCACGGGCGTACGTTGCAGATTTTGGGTTATTATAAAAAAAATGCTGCAAAATAAAATACACATATGAAAAACAACAATCAAAAGTTTAAAAGATTCTCCAAAATGTAGCCACGGGTTAAAAGCAGAATAGCCCATCCGTAGAAATGGTGTAAAGCACAGTGAGAGTGAGTATTGAGACACTGGCTATTGTCGGGGTGCATTGCGCCAATCTCGGGGTGTTGCCGTTTGAAGGCCATGGCGTTGTCGAGCTGGCGACAAAAAGAGATATTCTTCTCTCTATCTTGGGTTTTCTCTGGTTTTATTAGGTCACAGGGGATCCGCTCAAACCGGGGAGTAACAGACTTTTTTGGGCTTTCTGGTGCATCATTGAAGGGATATTAAAGATTATTTTAGTGATACAGATCAACCACAGTGAGAGAAGGAGGTTCTCTCCAAGAACTAGGCCCAACAATGGCTTGATTCCTTTTGAATAGAGCTAAGGATTGAAAATGGTGCTGTTCCCCAAATGCAAGAACAATGTTCTAGATAGATATTATTGTAATGAAACAGAATACAGTTTGGAAGAAATCCAAGTATTCTAATAGCTGATGTTCGAAAGTGATGCGACGCGAAACTCAAATATGATCCTTTATTTTGTAGAGCTAGACAATTTATGTGATAGGTATTTTTGGATTTGTAGATGTCCATATCCAGGGCTACATCAATGTCTTTATTGTAAAATTGATAAAAAATAATAAGGTTCGTATATTAACTACCTTTGCTTCTGGTTCTATTAAACATTTGCTAGCTTGTATAATAGTATCATTAAATTAGTATTTTTTTTATTAAACTGCTGTAACTTTATTTCATTTTTTGTATATTAACCTTTAGAATCCACAAAAGGTTACATCGAAAGAAAGTGTATCTTATTAATTTTGTTCAATAATATAAAATTATCTCTCTCTTTTCGCAGGCTGCCGACCTTAGTAAACAGGTGTAGTCGTAATAAAAATATAGTGTGCAACATGTGTTAATAGCACTGTTTCACACTTTTGTGATTTATAACAATCAGTTCTTGTCAACAAATTTTTACACTCAAATAAACAGTGCTTTTTTCAACCCTCGTTGCACAATATACTACTGCATTTATGTTTCTAATACCTAAAATTCCCAATTGCTGTATTTACCACCACCCATCATAATAATATAAATTTAAAAGCAAACCTAAACAAACTTACGCAAACCTTTGAGTCTGCGATAAACATTTCTAAATAGCACATTTTCCAAGGATTCCGAACAAACTTCGAGGTGGATCACTTTCTAACCGCTAAAAGCACTCTTAACACAAAAACTAAAAAAATCACACACTTAATGTGTGCATTCACATCGCGAGTTCAACGAACTCGCTTGGTTGCAATGTTTATTTTTAAAACGTTTTCTGCCGATATTGTTTTCATTCAATATCATAATAATTCTCGTAAAGTGTGTCACTTGATATTCTGTTATTTGTTGTCATTCCATAAACGAGAGATTGCTTAGATGTGTAAATCGTCTGATTGATTAATTTATGTTGATATTTATCCGCCCGCACCTAATGATTTTATGATACTTTAATGACTTTGGATATTTGAAATAAAAAGGTTGATTAAATACAGAAATATTTTTACATTTAGGGAGAACAGAGGGTTTTTGTTTCTTGGAAAAGTGAATTTTATTGACCACAGGCAGTCAGGCAGTGTCAGATTTTTGAGACCCATGGTGCAAACTTATAAGTGACAAAGGGCCCAAAAGCGCAACCTTGGAAAAATGAATGGCGCCAATATTGCAATTTTTTTGGGCAGAATTTTAAATTTTTCCAACTGGAGTGTCAAACACCTTGTTCAGATCAACGCCTCCAAAACCCAGTATTGCTCCAAGTCACTCAAAAAATCCGTCTAGATTTACCTCATCCACGTAAATGGCCACGCCCTACAGAACGAGGAAACGTTCGATCTTGTTGGCATCGCTTTCGAACATGATCTTAGCTGGTACAAACACATTACTTCAGTACCCACATCGGCAGCTAAAATGCTTGGTTTTCTCTTTCGAGCCAGAAAATACTTCTCCCCTTCCAACTTATACACACTGTTTTCCAAATAAGACCCAACCTAGAGTACTGCTTCCACATCTGGGGAGCGGCATCACCTTCGACACTTAACATCCTTGATTCCATCTAAACGAGAGATTCGACTCTCAGAGTTTGTTACTGACTAAATAGTCTCAGAGTTAAAATAAAAATATCAATGTAACTACGGTTGCAGTCAATAAGATAGCTGACAAACTTGACGATATGTATAGGGTTGCCACCTTTTAAGAGTCTCCCGGGAGGACATTTTTGACATAATTAACAAAACATAATAAGATAATGTTAGTTTATTATCTAATAATAACTACAACTACACATAATCAGTCAGAATATAGAAAATATTTTAAATGATTTACAATTATGTTATTCCGTTATTACATTTTTTAAAATGATATTTTTCATTTAATTTCGCTGTATTCAGCAATCTACGACCTGTTTTTATAATATTGTAAAATTCGTTACATTTAACAGGCTCATCACAATAAATTACCAACTTACTTTTAATAAGTGCTTTACTACATCTATTTCTATAATCTGCCCAGTTTGCCCACCAACGTATTTTAATTGTTGAAAATAAGGAGTGATTTTTCGGGAGGACATTGGGGATGCTGGGGAGGACGGAGGACATTTTGAGTCAAGGGAGGACTGTCCTCCCGAGGGGAGGACGGGTGGCAACCCTAGATATGTACTAGACATCATCCCATACAAATTGTATCCTGCTTCAGTGACAATAAACCGCGAAAGACATCTGTCACAGAGATTAAAATAGAAAATTAAAAATTTGATCTCGTATATTGTGCACGGGCAACATGGTCGTAAAACCCAGTAATTTATGGTCCAAAACGAATCGGTCTGACCTCCTGGAGACCCATGTTATGACTTCAGCTTGACTTTCACCTTAAATTAATATTTGGTTGCGTAAACGCTAAAGCTCGCTCTTTGCTATGTATCTTGGTATACCGGGTGATAGAGATCATTATGGGAGAGTGTTTATTTAAAAGGTTTTAAAGTATCGTAAAGTATCGTAAAGTGTATCGTAAAAGGATTTTTAGCTTCGCTTTCGAATTCATAGGTCACAAATACATTACCTACGTACACTGCTAAATACTAAATTTTCTTTTCAGTTTGAAAATACTTTTCCAATTATAATACTTCCTATGTTATCCTAATTTAAATTTATTGTTTTCACATCTAGAAAGCAGGATCACTTACGACAGTTAACTTATCAATAATCCCAAAACTTACACGAAATTTTCTTTTATTGCTCATCGATGTGCCTAGGTATTTGACGCATATTTTCACTATCTCCACTCAGAAGGTCTTCTGTCATCCTTTTATTGTTAATTCCCATCAGAACAACTAGAAACATTTACAATTCCGGTTCCATCCAGATTTAGAAGCTCAGAAAAAATGGGATCATTTTTCCTCTTCTTCATTCTTAGAGCGTCAATAGTCCTTTCTCTCCCTTCTAACACCTAGGCTACATTAGCGTCTATTTAATGGAACCCTAGGGGGGGTGTCGGGGTTAAAAGGGATATCGCTGTTTGAAATATTAAAAATTTATGATTTTGTCCAGCAGAGTATGCTTCCGCAGTATGTAAATAGGTAAGAATCCCATGGTAAAAAGGTCAGTATAAGTTGATGACCCAGTCTTATTGCCTGCAGATGTTTTCCCTTCCCGTCCCAACCTCTAATACTTTAAATCCCGTGTCAATAGACATTTCCCTTCTCTTCAGACGCCCACGGTACGTTAGTAAATAGGCTTGAAGTCTACGTGGGATGTCTTGGATAAAAAAAATGAAAGCTTATTGACGCACGAATTTAAAAATATATATGATGTATTTTTTTAATTCATTAAAACACTTAAAAATTGTTGTCCCTCGCCCTTATCACCAAAAGGATCGCTCGGAAAAATCTGAAATCATCAAACATTGAGAATTAAGTGTAGATTGAACCAAAATCATCGAGATTGAAAAATTCTAGCGCGATCAATTGTTATAAACAACATATTTGTATATTTCCTTATAACTGCTGAACCATTGGTTTTAGAAAAAAAGTTTTATGACAAAAAGTATTTCTCACGATGTAAGCAACAACTTTTGTGTTTACACATTTTTCAAAATTTTTAATTTGACTCAGTCGAAATGCTCCCCACTCAACTTCGCGCATACGCGATGTGATACGGCATTGGTGCCGTCGACGGCGGATAGCGCGGTAGATGGGCGGAGATCGAGGGGCTGAGGATTGCTCAGGTTAAGTGGGATTTGATGGGGATTTTACGCAAAAATCACTTTTAAAAATTAAAAAATTATTATTTTTCATTGTTTGTCGATGTTCGTTATGCCCCCTTCCATCCCAAAAGTAATATACTTTTCGTATTTAAAACTGCTGGATACAACCTGTAAAATCTGAACCTAGTCGAAAATTATTGACGTACGCACAGGTGCGTATCGGTCGTGTGCGTCTGGCCCGCGGGTACCAAAAAGCTCCGTTAGAGACGGCGCGGCGCGGCACTTTGGAACCGTTAAAAGCGCACTTTAGGAATGTCACGCAGTTTAAACGAGTTTTTGGCCTAGGAAGGACACCCAAAATTTAAATCGGAACAGTGGCGGGGTTCTGAGACTGTTATGTTGGAAAAGCCTATTACAACAATTATTTAAAATAAATGTAATAAAAATTTAATCATGATGGCTGACTGCAGAAAGGGGACACGTTCCATTTTATGCCAAAGTTACATTTATTTTTTACATATTTATGCTTATAGCTGATAAATGTACCGTCTCTTATAGAAACGGAACAGAAACCAACCTTTCGCACAATGCTGTGAGCAAATTTAGTTTTGGTTTACTACAGAAAGGGGCTATGTCCGGGAGATGTCACATTGCGACTAAATCGAAAAATTTGAATGATAAATCTTAACTTGATAAGTGCCGTGAGTATTACTAATACAAAACAGACGTCAAATCAAAAGTTATTACAGACTTTTGCCTTTTTTGTACTCGATATTTTTTCCAAGTTTTCTATCTCGCAACTTATTTACCCAATACATTTTAGCTGAATACCTAAAACACTGTTTAGGTAAAACGACACATTATACCAGATATCCTGTATAGTATTCATAACTCCTTTCTGCTGTTATTTTTTTAAAACCGCACACCTGGCATTCTTTATAGAATAAAAATATGAAACAGGGCGATGGTCAGTTTTTATGAGGATTTTACCGTTGTTATGGAGCTTTAAATTTTATCAAATAATAGTTCCAAATGACAATAAAAATCTGGTATTCTGGTCAGTCAGCTAAAAGAATTTCTTTTCTGTGTATCGGTGAAGAAACAGAGTCGTACCAACTCACTGTGTATTGTAGAATTATTGAAAATAAGGAATACAAGCTTTTAAAAAGAAGTTTTTTAATAGTTACTCGTGAAATCAATTACCTTCGCAAGGATAATCATCATCAGATTCGTCCAAGTTAATAATAAGGGGAAGAGTATCTAAAGCATCGATAAATCTTTCCCGTTCCCCCACATCATTTATAATTTTATTAGTGTGTTTTACATAATTTTTCCATTTTTCTGATGTTACATTTTCAATAGCTTCATTCCACAGAACCAAAACTGCGTCATTTGTTACAGGATGTATAGAACTTATTTTTGCATCATAATAGCGCTTACATTCCGACCAAACCATTTCAATAGGATTAAAGCGGCAATGATACGGAGGGAGTTTTAAAACTCGATGCCCAACCTATTAAAATAAAATAATAATAAATAGCGCTTTCGAAGATTACTTCTAACATTTGGGTGGGATATGCTGATGTACTATTATTCAGATCTGATCATTCATTGCAAATGGTGAAACTGTCTTTGCCTTTGTTCTAACCATTCAATGACATCCTTTTTTATCCCATTTTCCTTAATTCGTTGAATTGTTGAACACGAAACTATCTCCCAGAGCATCAAAACTCTCTAAAACAGTAGGTATTTATAAAAACATGGCCATATTTCTTTCAGGTTCATTATTTATGTTTTCACAATTCGAGCTTGATTACTTGCCTCGTAAACTGTGTTAAAGAGTAAAAGAGTCTTTCCAGCAGCCTTTTCTCTTTGAAAATAATTAAATAACTTTAAAACTAACGCTTTTCACAATATCGCGACATTTTTGAAATAACGTTAACTAAGAATGTCACTGTCAAGAATGACAACAAAACTTATTTTGACTGATAAAATTATACGACATTCATTATTGCCGCAAATTTACTGTCTCATCTGGTTTACGAATGTTACAAAGATAAGCACCCAAGCAAACCCACGACCCTCGGGGAAAAAAATTAATGCGTTTAGGTATTTTATGTACTATTTTCTCTAAACAAATTTTACACCATTTTGTCAAAATTTTTTAAAGAAGAGAAACATGTATTAGTAGAAATTAGAAAAATGAAATGACTATAACTTGTTACTAACACATTTTTTCTCCTAAAATTTAAAATTGACAAAATGATGTAAAATTTGTTTAGAAAAAATAATAAATAAAATACATAAACGCCTTCATTTTTTCCCAAGGCTCACAAAAATTTCAATTTTTTTTCGCAAATTACAAAATGTTTTTTTTCTTTACCAAAACATTCCCAGTGTGCTCACTATTAAAACCCCTAAATTTGGTACGGGTCCTATAAGTAGGAACAGAGATATACAACTTTGAAATTTCACCAGTCGTCACTGAGCTTTCCCTTCATGGTACACGTGGCACTTCATCTGTTGTAATTGTAAATCATGTATTCCAAAGGTACATACTATAAGGATATTAGCTGTTTACCGCAAAAAGAGGACATCTGGAACATCTGGACAATGGAACAGATTTGAAAGATCATCTAAGTTTGGCTTTTCTTTCAAATTTATACACCATTAACCATACCATATCAGATTTCATTTGACATAAATTCAGACGATGTATATATACATAAACTCTAAGTACTCAGGTAAACCAAAGCCAGATATTTGGTCCACATTACAATACTTAAACGAACATAGACAGCACCTTATTTAAACACTATGAAAGCACTGCCTCAGCAAATAATATACCGCGTTACTTAAGGTTAGTTTTGTTTATGGTTTGGCAAAGAAGGTACTACGGTACTTATGGTATTTCATTTAGATACACATATGGTGTGCAGTTTCTCAAGGACATCAATATGGTCTTTATTTCCATATCACGTTCAAGTAAGAGGAAGAGCAGGTGTTTTGCAAGGTTGCGTTTTATTATCACTAAAGACCATCTTGCGATTTTAAACTTTAATGTGTAGGTGTAATGGTGTAGGTACGCGTACAGTGTGGGAAGGAAGAATAGAACATCCTGGGTTTCTTTATAAATCAAACATACCCACCTGCGTATATTTGTTGTTCAAGGAGTCTTGCAAGCCGAGCTATATTTTTTATGAAAACAATTTACATTTGCATGAATATTTTTGGTCATTTTGCTCAGAGTAATGAGCCTCAATTATTTCCTATTGCTGTTTCCAACAGAACTACGGACATTAATTTTCCAGTTTCAGAAATATAGAATTTCCCATTTTACTACTTGATACCTAAACGCAAAAAAAAGAAAATCTAAAATTAGGCTGGAAAATCATCTCAACAGTTTGCGCTATGTTTGAAGTAACATAAAATCCAATCAATTTTGAATTATATCAAGGACAAGATTTTCTTATTTAAAAGTGATTTTCTTCCAGTTTCTTGTTTTACGTGTACAGTTTCCAGGTCATGAAATCTTTTGCAAGCAGTTTTTTATTCCTTGTCCATCTCCTCCTTTTATAAATTCTTTTGTCAATAGGTTGCATCTTTATAGACACCCAAGTTACATTCCACCATTCAAACAGAATCAGATGATTATTAAAGCATAATTTTTACACGCATGTATCATTTCTGTACAGGGCTGTAGCTAAGGGGGTGGGGGAAAGAAAAAGTTACCCACTCTAGAAAATCACTAAAATCATTGTCTTGTCTACTAGAAAAATATTACATCATAAGTTTGCCCCCCTAAATTTTTAGTTTCTGAAATAAAAACCTGGTTACGGGCCTGTGTCAGTATCTTCGCAATTGATCTTGTGTCTTTTAAGACCCATTTTGACGGAAACAACCCACAATCAGAAAATGGGGCTACGAATCGAATGTTGTATGCCTGCCCATTCCAAATATTCAACCATGGGGATTTTTTTTCTTATAAAAACGCTATTTGTCCGTATTTTTTAGTGCCTTTGTTTCTTGTCAAAACTTTCCATTATGGTCATTAGCAAAGTAATTTTATATGGAAAATATGCCCAATTTTCTAAACGACTCTAGTTCGTTTAAAACTACACACACAATTCTATTATACCAAATTTCTTCCACACGCAATGCGTAAAATCATAACATTTGATATATGCCCCAAATAATCATATAAGTGGAAAGTTACAGTTCCTATTGATTGCTTTCTTCCGATTAGCTTAATTTTTTAATGGAAAAATATTCAAGCGGTGTAAGATAAGGATATTTCGGCGACCGGTAATGTGTCAGGCACAACACCGATAAGGATCTTAAATCCTTAACTTAAGAGAAATGAATATTCGTCTAAGAGAAGAAAGCTGGACTAAAAATTGAAAAATAATTCGTTTTCTCACAAAATTCTGATGAAATTGCACTATTTTACTATCCTAAATTTATAAAAAGTCTTAATAAAATTTGAAAACGATTTCAGGGTATGCTGTGGGTGACGCACGTTCCCATCAACAAATGAAAAAAGTTGTCATAATGTGTTTAAATATATTATTTTTTCCAAACAATGCCCCCCAAAAAATGATTTATTTATTAATTAATAATTATGAAATACGTTTCTTCTAATGGAGAAAGCTAATTTTATCGAATATTTAGGTAGATTTGGATAAAATTAATTTTACGCACGCAAGCTATAATTTCTACAACAATAACTTCAAACGCAATGCGTGAAAATATGGGATTTTATGGTTGTGTCCTAATTCGTATTGTTGGTAATTAATATATTGTATATTAATAATTATTTTTTTGCCCTTAATGAGGTCTATGGCGTTATTTTTAGGGAAAATTGATTTTACGTAGGTGATTTTAAAAGTTAACAAAACGCAATTTTATGTGCGAGCCTAATAATACTCGTTACATAAGCATGAGCGCTCACAGACTTTTTTCTCAGGAGGGGCAAAATAAAAAAAAAATTAATGTATTTTTTAAAGATTTTATTTGTAGTGATTTATACAAATACACTAATAATTAAAAAGTATGATAATCTCACACTCTCAGGGGGGCCATGCCCCACCCCCTGGCCCCCCTGCGGGCGCCCATGTACATAAGACCTAACCTAATATAGTCATTTATGCAACTAGTGTGTGGAATGCATCTTTAAAGAACGAAATCGCAGTTTATTGATCGAGGCAACAGCTGAGATCAATAGACGATCGGATTTTTGAAAGATGCTTCACGCACGAGTTTCGTACAATATTTTTTTTACAACTGTCAAAAAAGTGTTAAAAATACAAAAAGAAAATAATATATAAAATTTTTAAAAAACGCCTCTTAGAAAATTTGTTTCTTCAAACTTAGTAGCCGTTGCTTCCATTGTTACCACTCGTACGCATTTATTATTATTTTTGTTTCTGTCCATATATATAGTAAAGTATTGTCAAACTTCTTGAGGAAACGCGTAGTAAGAGTGATAATGAGTTATTTTCGTTAACTCCTCCAAGCCTCTTAAAATCGGCAAATTCTGCTATTCACATTCTTCTACCAGCAAAATTAAAACATTTGTACGAAAATGTATACTATAATTTCACGCAATGCCAATGGTGCAAGGATAAAAAAGCGCCTTAAGTATCGGAAAATATGATTCTGGCGTATTTAGTGGAAAAATCTAAAAATGGAAAGTCATCTACCTTGTGGTCCACATATTCTATGCTTAAATCAACTTTAAATGTAAAGGACAACGTGGAGATTACTAAATACCCGAAATTGGTACCATTCCTAAAGAAAATGTCTGCGGGACATAAAGCAAAAGAAATTCAAGGTTCTAACAAGGGAATAAATAAACCAGTTTTTGGTGCAAGCAGATGATCGCGAATATTTACCAATATAGGTATGTTTCCATTGATACATTCGTATAAAAGCTTACAGTTTTACATTCATATTCTTAATAAATAAATACATACAAAAAACACCTGAAATAGAGTTTATATAAGGCTTATTGTATGTTTTTTAGTAACCCGCAAGATACGTAAAACCTACGTTTTTAAACAAATATTTTGATATTTTATAAATATCTATTAAATTATATATTTATTCATTTAGCTAAATATTATTTTATTTCAAGTAGTGCTTATTTTTGGAATATCGCAAGCATGCCGACGAGAAGAATTAACTAAAATGACAGTTAATCAGATTGCTCACAGAAATGATGTTCTAAAGATACGGATTTCCGAGACAGAAACGTATACCGAATGAACTTTTGCCATTACCAATTTGGAATATATTAATATTTACAAAAAAATATTCTAGTTTGCTACCAGCTGGTCTTGGAACTAAGCGCTTTTTTGTAACGGTGACTCCGTATTCGTGTATGTCAATGGTAATTCACACATACAAAGTTTTTTGAGTGTGAATTAGTGACAGCGATAGTGAATCCCGCGGGGTTGATTTTTTCTTTACATCTCTCTGCAAAGCTCGTGTGGTTTTTTTAATGTTTTACGGTAAAGGAGCTATAAATATATAACAAGGAACACGAAAAAGAGTAATAATTCTACTTCGCGAAACTACTAGACTACGTTGTTTCACAGACTAGAGATTTTATTATGGCTAGACATATAATAGCCCCCCAAAACTACAAATTTTAATTGGCCCAATTTACTACAAGGCCAAAGTAATTGGAGGCTAGTTTCAAATTACAAAGGTAAAGACAAAATTTCTAGTAGCAACAACCTCTAGTTAAGTTTTTTCCTCTATTATTACCGCGCGTGTTCTCGCGAGGTCGACAAAACGTATATTATGTAATTTTGGCAAAAAATTTGGCTTACCCGGTTATTAGTTCTTAAATAAATATATTGAAACCGAGTATAAATTTATAACTCGTTTGGTAATTTCAACGATCTCAAATCGCAAATCTTTAAACCCCACACGAAAAAGTGATACAAGCAACTCTCATCTGGCTAACTAGATGACAGTGTTTTAAGAGACTTTTCTGTTCCTTTTTTTAAAGTCGTGTACCTTTTCCTTAATACATCGGTGATCCCACTTCTACTCAACCAACCCTTGTTATTTTGCTGCGTGTAACACCGCCTTTTAAATGTTTCTATATTCCTTCTTTGACATCACTATCGTGGTTTCAATACCTTCAGTAGGTGCTTTTTTATTTCTATATCTGTTGAAGTCTCGTTTTTCTGCAAATGCTTGGACTGGATTAGATGGTACAACAGATTAAGGTTTGTATGGTACGTCCTCTTCACCGCACCTTCACTAAGCGTTACCCCTGCTGTACTAGGCCTAATTAAATAGGTTCACCAAGCTTCACTAGCTCTCTCGTGTAGGTCTCTCCCTGGGCGTCGAATTCCCTTGGGTGGTTTGTTAATCTCCAATGAGTGACTGCAGCGGAGTTGCGTATGATATGAGGGGCTGTCTCCTCCTCTTCAATACATAATCTGCACAGGGGTTCGTCTTTATTTATAGCTCACTGGGTGCCGATGTTTCCTAAAGGTCAGAAGCCCTTGTTGGTTCTTGGTTAGTTTAACTCTAACTAACTAACTTCTGTAGCCTTATTTGGTGAATTCAGTAAGACTGTTATTGTAGGTCAATACACCTAGCCAATCGGGATTTTTGGTATTCTAAAAACAGGCTCGGCGCCAGTGATTGCTGCCGATCCTCATCTAAGTAAAGCATTTGACCCTTTTTTGTTAATATATTGTTTTTTTTTTATAAATGTAGGGTAAAATTTTAAAATGACAATCCTAAATCCGAATACACGACCGTGATGTAGTGAAAGAAATATCCATAAAATCGACAGCATAGTATACTATTTTCATGCGTTTATTAGCACCTAATTACCTTTGAAGCTACGAAGAGGCTTTTGTTTTCACCGCGTTCGTTCTCGAGCTTATCGGAAGAATACCTTGTTTTACTCCCCGGCACAAAGCAAAGTCTACTTTTATATGATTTGCCGTTACTCATTGTCACTCGTTTTAAGAAAAAAAAATTAATAAAAAAGTGTTTTCGACAAATAAACCAAATAGTCAAACTCATTAATTTTAATTGAATTTCTTGCCATCTTATAGTAATTTTTTTCTCGATTTTTAGACGTTTCGTTGCTTTAGTTTTCTATTTATTTCTTTCCACTTTTTTTTTACTCAAACATCACTTTCTTCACCTGATTCAGAGTAATATCTAAAGTTATTTTCATTTTCTGCTAGTGTGGCAATATCGTTTGACCGAGAGAGATGCAAGTGATCAATGACAGATCGTATGTTAGATCTGTTGCCCAAAGTATTTCAAAATCTTAAAGTAGATCTGTTGACTATATTTTTTAAATTTATTTACAATGCCTCTTTTATTCATATTCTTTACTGTTACACCCGTATCTAATGTCTATTTATAACTATTGCAAAGCTACTAACAGAAAAGAATCAGTGCCCAACATATCATTGCAAAATGGGTTTCGGTACATTGAGTACAGCTTTCTACATGGACCTACCTATAACGAAAAGCTTTGCCGGTCTGTTTTGTTCTTATTCAAAGTTGAATAAACTCGGACACGTGGCAATGGCTATCCGCCTTGACTTTTGACATGATAAAAAATTGGCAATCGTGCAATATTGTTGCGGTTTCGATGCGATAAATAGTTTAGTAGCTATTTATCAGTTCGCTGAACCCCAGGAGACGAAATTTTTAAGTCTGCAGCTTGACATTAAAAAAAAATTAGTACGCTAATGCATTTATATAGAAATTTGGCATTGGAGGCTAATACCTATACAAAAAATATCATTTTTGTTTTTTCATTTTTATTGTTGGCTAGTTTAGGTTTAATTTAATAATTGGAAGTTTGCGTTGATAACAGTAAAAATAAGAAAACTATAAGTTCTGTCCTTTTTGGCAAAGTGAAAAAAGGCAACTGTATTTAAGTACACATGGTTCTTATTACTAGAACTAAAGCCATTTTCTTAGCATCAACCAGTACAAACATTTATTTTTGCGAAATATTAGAACGAAATTTTGAACCGGGATTCAGTAAACATGTATTTAATTTTAACCTACTGATTTCGATTAAGATCTTCTAGTTAATCAGTTCTTTTACATCCATCTACCCTAAAAAATATATATTTTTTTATTTTTACAAATTTTTCTCAAATTCAATTCAATCAATTCAAAACATCGTTATTATATTATCGTTTTTACTTTTTTGTGACACCCCGTATATGCTGGGTCAAAATTTTTGATTTGGGTGTTATTTTCTCAACAAGCAGAACTTTTTTTGAAGAATAACTTTTTTCCGTAAAGTCAAAAATAAAAAAGTTTTCTTTCTGTTAAGATGGTTTCTGGACACGCTGTATGTAGTCAGTGACATAACCAGAACTTGTTAAAAACGTATGTAATTAACTAGAACATCAAATTTAAGACAATACTAAATCTTAAAACCCATTTTTGCCAATCTATAGATAAGTTTTGCTAGTTATTTCTTTATAACTAAATCCCTTTTATTTGTTTCAGGTAAGCGGCAGGTAAAAAACTTCAAAAACGTGGTAAGTGGTAAGTATATAGAGGCGCATACTGTAAACTATGTTAGGTCGGATATCAAGCGACGCAAGTGTAAAACCCTATCGAAATCAATTTAATGGTTCTGGACCTGGATACACAAACAGGCAAACCCAAGCAAACCAACAAATATTAGAAAAAAATTGTCGTTTCGGCATCTACAAATTTCGAATAATACCTACTTTACAAGGTCTTTCCACAAAAACCTTATGATTTTGCTATACATGCTTGGAAAATATAATATGTCTGTCCCTCGGTTTATAATTATTTGCAAAAATAGTCGATATAGACAGATAATGACGAAACAAGAGATTCACTAGCACTAGGACTGTTCTAATTTGACACTCAGGGCATTAAATAGACAAGTGTAAGAATAGACAGCACTAAGACTTACACCTTGTTAATTTCGGGGTAAATTTTTTTCAGTGCATTATTACAATAGCTTCGTCACGTTTAAGCTCTAGAAGCACTTGCCCTCACAAATTGTTTCACGCATATATAGCTGAAGGTTTTTATTAACTTCCAACTCATGTACGGAATTTTTAAGTAGGGAAATTGATTTTTCAGCGGTGGGCCACAATTTTGTAAGATCCAAAAGAACTACGTGCTTATAGTCTAGTACCGTTTTAAAAACCAAATCATTGGCCATCAAATTCTCATAGTTAAAAGTCTGTCTTATTTATTATTCTTCGTCTGTTTTACTATTTCACATGTGACGTGTGAAAATTTGGAAGTGACGTAATGGTTCTGGTATAATTTCCGTTGTGTTTTTTGATTAAATCAACTTTCCAAACAGAATATCAGGGCTGTCAGAAATCAAAACATTTTTAATTAGTGCGCACCAGTATTTGTGATTTTTGCAATCTTATTGTCCCAGCCTTCCAGTACTTCTCATTAGTTGTTGTAATCCTGTTGTTACCATATTGTCATATGTTTGTGGCGTTCGGCTTCCAGAATAGGAAATACATATATAGGTACATACAAATACATAAAGCTGAATTTTTTTTTCTGCTTCAATTAAATATTAACGGTCTAGTCTAAAACTTCTGTTTGGTGATAATTTCAAGACTTCCTTGCTGAAAAACAGTACAGTCTGGACAAGAGTACATTAATAGAATAGCTGAAATCTCTTTAATTTTACAAGATTGGGGGAATAACATACGATAAAAAGGTGGGCCGTTTAACAAAGAAAATGTGATCAGAACTATGTGAAACGTTACAGCTAAACTGGTTCAAGAAAAGTTCAATAGAGAGTTTGGTGTGGCTATTGATCCTTTTACTGTTGTTGGATTTAAGAAGGCAAGAGACGCAAGAGACGCAAGAGACGCTTTGCGACAACTTACAAAGCGATTTGGATAAAAGGAAAACCAGTTCCTCAGCTTTTACGCACCAAGACCTGATAAAAATGGCAAATTTATACGAAAATACTCCAAAAGGTCTTCAGAAAACATTGTATCGTGTAATGTCTTATGAGTTGGTTTCTTAAAAAAAGTATGATTTCTAAATGATCATTGATCAGGACGCAACACTAATAAGAGTATTGGACATTTTATGCTGTAAACAAAACTAGCAATAGGAAATTTACCAAGTATTAAGTCATTTAAAGTCATTACCTAAAAAGTTCTATTTATTAACCTTTATTTAAAAGCCTATGGGGAAATTGTGCATAAATAGAACTTCTTACTTAAAGTATTATAGTAATACAACAGAGAAATCTTGTTGTTTACACTTTATACTTGGAAATGATCGTAAAAACGTCTAAAATAAACCTCCTTGACTTTTGACATGAAAAAAATTGCTAACAGCGTAACACAAGTTATGGTTCGTTCTGGTTAAATAACTGCTTGATTTTTAAATTTTTATTGGCAAGGGTAATGAACTTATAAAAGTCACTGGATGACAAATTTTGTCATGGTTTAATTGCACTTGCGATTAAAGTTAAACAGTCTATCCGCACCAAGCTTGGTTTAGTTAACTCAGTTACACAGGTCTGCAAAATTAAATAGCTCTTTAAAAAATGTTTTAATTTTATTACCTCTGGCCATTTGGTTGTAACCAGTGCCATTAACTTACACACACACACACATACACACACAATTTTATTATCTGATTAAGTTAGTTACATGTTACAATGTTAAATGCAAAATGGCATGTATTTTTATGTATCCCATACGGTTTTTTTAGACCAAAAAATGGATTTATTTTAAATTATATTTTTTTATATCTATAAAATTAGTAGAAACTTAGAAACACACAAAATTGCACACTGCCACTTTGTTGTCCAATGGAATCTGTGTTGTCTTGTCAATTAAAAGCCTTACTTGTAAAATTAGACCTGTCCTAACGATAGTGAACCTAGACGTTAATGGTGTTAAGGATTTTGATAAAAAGTCGAAGTTTCTGGTTGACATATCTCTTCTAACTATCGATGTATCGAGAAAAATTCTCATCATTAAGGACCGTTTTATTGGCGCCCACACACTCATGAAGTTTTTTGAGATTTTTCCAACAACCAACTTGTTTTGGGGTAAGGTTTTGTATATTTTTGAATTACAGATTATGTAGGTATCTGTATTCTTACGATTCTGTCACCACAAAAAATCAAGAAAGGAGGGTTTTTTGGCCAAACGTGGCTCAATATACCTCAACAACTGCCAGCTGATATTTGAGGCGTTCACAAACAACTCAAGTGGCCTAACCCCAACATAGAACCATAGTGAATATTGAGATATAAATTATATTTTATGGGTAGTAATGGTAGTATGCTGTAAGTTCCAACCTTTTTAATAAGATTTGTAATTTAAGGTAATAAGCTAAAATATTGATACAAATTTCTTGTTAAACATAGTCATATAATATTATAAAATAGGCCTAGCCCACAAAATAGATTTGTGGGGTAGGCCACTATAGCCACTCGGTTTTGCTATGCCACAAAATGTGAAAAATAAATAAACAATAAGCTGCTTTTCTGTGAGCATGGGGGCATCATCCTAAATTTGGTCTTAGATGTCACTGAACCTGCATAGAGACTACGCGTCAACCTCAAAATGCAGTTGGTAGTTAATTTATCAGTGGTCGCGTCATGTCCATTTTGGGCATTTGATAATTTAGAATACTTAGTAGCTATTAAAATTGCTCTAGTTTTATTTTGATAAACAACTTAATCAAAACATTTTTTGCTGTGGTCGCTATTTGACTTTTGACCTGTGCAAATATTTGCAATGGAATTATGACGTTGCTATGATATTAGCGATGATTTTAGTAGGCCAGCAAGTTGTATTTTGGGACCAATAAACTTTAAACACAATGAATTAGTTCTTTTTGTCTCAATTAAAAGTTTGACATAACTGCAATTAAATATTATTATGCATATGGTTGGATCAAATTAACTTGACTATTAGATAATCAATTTTTTCTTTATGTAAAGGATATTATACAATATGTGTTAGGGAATGAAGATAGTCATTCTATACTTTATGAAAATGTGAAATAAGAAATAAGTCTCTATAAGCCTTTTTCTAGTGAGTTGAGTTTACACTTAATATATGATCTTCAGTGGTCCAGGTTCATCGTAACTTTTACTAAACATTGTTGTGGTTAAACCAATTAGTATCTCTTCTTTTCATGGCCATGCACAACGCCATTTGCTATTCAAAGTCATTGCGAACATTGCCCATTACAGGGTATTGTTAGCATCCGACGCTGGCGCGTGCAATATCTTTCCTTATTTTAGTGAGACGTACGGGTATTCATGATAATAGAACGAGATATGATGAAATATCGCCTATACGCGTACGCCATGAAGTACCATATTTCCTTTGAAGTGTTGGCAAAAACCGACATGAAGCTTATCATCTCTACATCCCTTACAGAACCTATTTCCGGGGGGATTTTCTAAAAATGTTTAGGATTTATTAGTGGTTTAAATTAGGTCTTGACAAGTGTTGGTCCTGTCATTTTTAATAAGTCGTCATTAAAAGCCTATGAATTGCTCTATCTTGGAACACATTGTAAAAAGTCTAAGAAATAAATTCACAGTAAAACAGTGGTCTTACTCTTACACTTGTCAATTTAAAAATTCAGCAAGATTTTCCAACGATAGACCGGTCTAATTTGACAACCAAAAGGTTTAAACTGGCAAGTGTACGAATAAGAGAGCTCAGTTTTATACTATAAATTTGTTTCTGAGTCTTTTCGCAAATTTATAAATAACTGGGTAATTTTAGTACATACTTTCCACAATAATTATAAAACTGGATTCATTCTAGCAAAACGTTCTAATATTAAAATCATGTGGAAACCAAGCAAATCGCTACAGAAATATTAGAATAATTCATTTTTAATTCAGTTTTAAATGTCGACTTCTTAACAATGACAGGACAAGAATCTGTCAAACCTAACTGATCAACTAGAAGATCTTAATTTAAATCTTAAACCTTTTTAGAGAATCTGAATGTAAGATTGTAAAAGTTATGGATTTATTATATAAAAGCATACGGGATGATGTAACATTCTTTGAAGCCAAAACAAACCATTCTAAGCGACACTGTAAACACAATTTGTAAACATTGGCCACATCTTATTTTACCTGGTATTTGTGTACAAAAAATACGTTAGAAGTATTACAAGATTTGCTAAAAGTAGTAAAAGCCCTAAATTACTTTATTTTCTGCTAAATAATAATAAATTTAAGTTAAAAAGGTTTTATTATTTATAGGTTATGTTATTTCTAAAGGTGTTTATTTAAAGTCGCTCCGAGTCATTTATAAATCTATATAAATCTATACGTCGCACTTTTTCTTTTCTAGTTCATTAGACAAAGATGTACGTGTAACCGAGTGTTTAGACCGAGGTTCAGCCGTTTTCCTAAACAACCAGCGCAGACAGCAACACTTCTGAGTTCCAACACTCCAATGCTATTTTATCTCTTTCTACTACCATTCTTGATTCAATTATGTAGTAATTAGTAGTCTTGTCTATGTTCGTAGTTCGTAAACTGCTCCCCCAAGAGAATAACAAACAACAAAATATAAGGCTTCACGTTCGATACGCTCACAGTATACGGATATCGAATCCTTTTATATAATAAATCCATGGTAAAAGTAGACTAGTTTAGCGATAGTGAATCTGACTGTTATTATATTTTTGTAATAAATGTTACTCTGTATTATAGCAAAAATTATCGTAGACTGCGACGCGTCTTTTAAAAATTAAAGAATTTTTACTGATTAACTCTTATGGGTTTTAAAACGTTTTATAATTAATTAATGGCCAACATAATGTTACTAGACAAATATTTACGATAGTTTTTAACATTCTAAACTTTTCTGACCCCGCACGTAATTTAGTTGTCATAACTACTTGGTCAAGTGACGATAACGTTTGTTAACGACGAGCTGCTGAAAATTGGCAATCTCAAAATGTTTGGTTACGATTTCAGTGACTTAATTAGTTTTGTTTTTCGAGACCAATGAACTTTGGCAACAGGAGATCTTATTATTAAATCGTGTTTTTGTTTTTCACCCTACATATATGCGTGTTAAACGTTTATAAATGGGCGCGGACTATCTACACCAACGTTTAAATTTTCGGTTTTAACAGAAAACAGTTTTACTTTTAAATTAATGGCATTATTTAGATTTAATAACACAAATTATAGAATTTAAGTGTATCTAGTAGTTATTTAGTTGATCAAGGGTGACCTTGCATTCTAGTTATAACTGTTTTTTTGGAAAATCATTCAACATATTGATATATGTCTTATCATCGTCAATTGTTTTAATTTTTTTTTGAAGTCGTTAACAAATCTCATTTCATCCGATATACAGGGTGAATATTTTAATTGTAATAAATTCGGTAAAAACTGCTGAATTTAATTCAGCAGTTTTTCTTTGCATTTCCGTGAATTTTACCGTTTATCCAAGGATAAAAACTAACCCAACTTTTTTTTTCAAATGCAAATGCATCTATTGTGATAGCTCGCGGAAAAGGGCATGCAAAAGGAATATAACCCACTATTTACTTTTCAATTTCTGTTACCTGATAAGCGAGAAAAAAATGTAATTATTAAATAATATCGTATAATTATACAATACTATTGATCGTGTAAGAATTGAGACTGGTTGGCACGAGGATTACAGCTGTATTGTCAGTACTGATATTGTCAATATTATTGATCGTGTAAGATCCACTTATACTCCTAAGTTCAATTCAAATGCCTTATTTAACAGATTCGCACAGAATTGAAATATTAATGATGATAGGTTATGACGATAGAGTGCGGACTCAAGCAGAAGAACAACGCAAGTAATTGCGTCACTTCTGGAATGGTAATATTTCGTGGCCTGCAAGATCATGCGATCTAACCACCCCGGATTTTTCTTTGCGGGCGTCCTCGTTATTCTACCATTTGTAGAATGACGTGATACTAACAACACTTTAAAACCCATAATAGCTGAAGAAGAAAGATAGCCGAGGGTATTCGCTTGCGGAAACGAACACGCTTAAACAGAGAACTGTGATAATTTTTGAGGTGTAATATCACAGTTTGTTCCTAGAGGGCTGTGTCTCGGAGTAAACGTGATATATTTGCCTCTATGCCATGCAGGCTGTAGCTACTTCATTGTTTCTCTATTGCCGGTTTTAGTAGGAAAGCATACACCCTTAAGGCTATGATTGTAAGATATTATAGACTACGGCTGTATATAAGTTGAGAGAAACATATTTTTCGGATATCTCGGACCTTATTGGTGCAGTTTTAAGTAATTAGCCAATGTTGTGGGATCAGATCGTTAAACTTTGAAGTGAATGAACTTTTTATTGGTTCGTAGAAACCAAAAATATTGCAACTGCTCAACTGAATTTAAGTAATTGGCCATCTGAACTTTTTTAATAAGAGAAATGTTGGGACTGTTAGTTCTGGACGTGGAAGCAGTTAAGCTTTTAGCGCACTTAAGCGTCTTGAGTCATCATCTCCCAAGAGAAATTTATCGGGTCGAATTAAAGTTTAGTTCAATAACTCCGAAGTTTACTATGTTCGTTGGCGAAATTGAAGGGTTTTAATGAAATTAATGCTTCCAATGTCGTTGAAATGAGCTGCACGATGCTAGAAGTTGGATAAGGGCTTATTACAGAACTATATCTTACAATTGCTACTGCATGGAGTAGGAAAAAGATAGCATTTTGTTGTGCTAAACATATCCATCAAATTTTACAAGGAAATCAGTTTAGTTATAAAATAGCGGCCAAAAATATGCAGCGTGGAAACCATATGGTGCCGATTTAATTTAATAACTTGTTTAACATAGAATAAAGAAAGTTCGTTTAATGTATTGAAAGGCAAAAGGCACTCCATTATTACGTAGCGTTTGTTTATTATAAGTGAGTAAAAATGATTAAGAAAAAGGACGATATGTCCTTACAGGGGTTTTCTGAAGATTGGCGTATATTTTAAAATTTTATCGACGGGATTGAATTAAGATCATATGTGATAAACATATAATTTATGTACGTAATGAATATCATGCTTTGTTTTGGTGTTAAAATTACATTGTGAAAATATTTTAAAAAATAAGCGAATACCGGTTAAGGACGACTATCATGCACCGAATACCTGGAATGAATATCTTACTAAGTTTATGTAATTTTAGTAAAATAATTACGGAATGTTGCCAAAATGTTGCTCTGGGAAAAAATACGGATTATACATTTTTTAGATATTTCTTTTTATTTTTTTTTTAATACAAAAGATGGTGCTCAGTAGTCGCACAAAAAAGTTATGGTTAATTAATCCCGGTAATACACTGATTACTGGTGTAAGAAAAGTTACTAAAATTACATTGGCAGTGTATATTTACAAATTTTTTGAAAAAGCTCTGAAATTTACAAAATATTGTAGTCTCTTGAATTTCATGGCGAATCTCAGATTGTTGCTCTCGATATTTCCAAGGCCTTTGACCAAGTATGACATGCCGCACTCCTCAACAAACTACCTTCTTACGGTCTTCCTACCAAACTATGTACCTGGATCGGCAGCTTCCTCTCTAATCGGCGCATATCTGTTGTGGTTGACGGTCACTCATCTAACTTCCATCCTATCAATGCTGGTGTCTCCCAAGGTTCAGTCCTGGCACCAACCCTATTTCTCCTTCACATTAATGACCTGCTCTCTTCAACTACTAATCCCATCCACAGTTATGCTGTCGATAGTACTCTTCACTCCAATATTCATTTTTCCAGACAAGTTTCGAATCAGGAGTTGGATAGTGGACGCAGATCTATGTACCTATCCCTTTCCCAAGACCTTCAATTAATCTTAGACTGGGGTGCCAAGAACCTTGTTCAGTTCAACGCCTCCAAAACCCAGTCATGCTCCCTCTCACGCAAAAAATCTGGCAACGCCCACCCCATCCACAGGAATGGCCAAGCCCTACAAAACAACGAAACATTCGATCTCGTTGGCGTCGCTTTCGAACATGATCTCACCTGGCACAAACACATTACTTCAGTAGCCACATCGGCAGCTAAAAAGCTTGGTTTTCTCTTTCGAGCCAGAAAATACGTCTTCCCTTCCAACTTATACACTCTCTGTTTCCGAAATAAGACCTAACCTAGAGTACTGCTCCCACATCTGGGGAGCGGCATCACCTTCGACACTTGGATAGAATCAAGGATCTTGATTCTATCCAAAAGAGAGCCATTCGACGTATCAATGACCCAGCCCTCACGAGAAAACTCCCTTCTCTCGCTCATCGCCGCGCTGTGGGAGATTTATCCCTGTTCTACCGCTACTTCCACGGATTTTGCTCTGAAGAACTAGCCGGGATTATCCCCCCCCCCCCTGAATGTCCCTAACAGAACAACCAGAGGCGCGTTACGTATGCATCCCTTTACTGTTCAGCTACAAAAGCCTAGAACAGACCACTTCTCTCGCTCATTCATACCTAGGTTCTCCAAATTATGGAACAAATTGCCTGCAGATGTCTTCCCTTCCCGTCCCAACCTCCAATCCTTCAAATCCCGTGTCAATAGACTACATTTCCCTTCTCTTCAGACAGCCACGGTACGTTAGTACTTAGGCTTGAAGTCTACGTGGGCTGTCTTAGATAAAAAAAAAATTAAGAACGAGATATATTTCAGTATGTGATTTTCCGGTAAAAGTACATTTTTAATTTTAAATGTAAATATACGTTCATTATGCAAAATTCTAGTAATAGTACCTTTTACAATTTAATGTTTTATGTCACTATTCCATTGTCGGTGTTTGTAAATGCCACAATTTTTTATTTATTCTAAAAGGCAACTATAGTCATAATATTGTGACACATCCTCCTAAAAAAAGGATTTTTACAATAGACGTTGTATGGAAAATACAAAATTTTTTGTCTAAATGTATGAAGAATTTGTATTTTTAATAATAAATTACAGTTTAGGGTTGCCATATTTTAGCCAAAATTACAGCATAAGAAGGATATCTTTTTCACAAACGACAAAAAAAGAAGCTAAATTTTACAGTATTTGGTCAGTAAATAGAAAGCTGTTTTACTACCGAAGCGATGTAATTTCACTAAATCACTTGTACAACTCTTTTTCAGTTGAACTATAAAAGTACATTTATTTGTAAAAGTACATTTTCCCTCGATGGTCTTTTGTATCCAACATTATTCGCTGTAAATTTACCATAATTCTTTTTTCAGTGTGGAATAATGTGGCAGCTCAGTTTTGTCACAGTGCTTTGCCTATTTTCACTAATAATATTTATCACAAATGCCTATGCAATTCCTATCTTTGTCGTACTGCTGTGCCTCAATGCTACGATTACGCTGTATAATTTTCTTGCCTTGTCTCCAATTTAGGTCTGAGAAGTTTTAATTTAATTGATCGCCTTTTATCTCGTCTAAGTCTCCTTGTTCATTGGCGGTAGTAGTTTGTAGTGTGGGGGTGCATAATGTGATGTATCCCTTTTATTTTCAATTTCTTCATTTTGTGGCCTTGCCCCATGTTCTCACTGTATGGAGAGTTGCACTTAGTTTAGTTATCGCTAACTGACTGGTTTTACCTACATTTTTCTTTCCTGAAAATATTCGGTTTTGTTCAAGGGCAGTCCTGGACTAAACTTATGGAGGGGGGGGGGGGTAATTTTTGTCAAGCAACTCATATGTAAAAGGTAATATGCCGTGGTAAGCCCAGGTTTCGGGGAGGGGGAAAATTGCGTGACCAAAAAAAACTGATGGCGCCTTATTGACGGCCAACTGAGCTAAAGGCTAATTGCACGTGCTCAGCAACAGCTTGCTCCGCTCAGAACACCCTGTTGTTATTGTTTTCTCTAGCTTAACTTCATTTCGTAATTTAATTTCCTCTTATTTTCATTCTTAAGCGGTAAATACATAGTCAAAGATACTCTTTGACAGTTTTTAACTTAAGACTTTTTCTTAAGCAAAATGCGTCCGCAAATATATGAATTTATATTTTGTATTTTATAGTTTATAATAGTTATAATAGGTAGTGAAAGTAAAGTATTTTTGACCAAATACAGATCGTAGCATGATTATAGGTTTTCTTTCCTAAAAATAAAATCTGTGTTTTTTAGAGCTTTGCACAGGTTTCTACCATTACCTTTCGATTTATTCAATTAATTGCTGTATCGTGTTGCAAATCATTATAAACAAATAGGTGAATTAACTACTTACTAAATTGATTATTGTTAATTAAATTTTACTCAAACCGGCAACATAATCGACCGAGATACTAAATGTTCGAAAACACGCCTTCTCCACCACATATTTATCACGGAAAATTTGCAATCATGTAATGAATGTTTTGGTTGGTTTGCTATTATTAGGATTTTTACAGAGCAATGAACTTTAAATGGAAATTTCGCTTTAGCTCAATTGCAGTTTATTTATAATTCGGGAAGTATCTGATGATAACGTACCCGCTGATAATTTTATTATTGCGTCATATCATTATTTTTTCCCTTCCCAAATAAACAATTTTTAACATAGATTAAAATAGTAAACCAAATAATGAAGCTTAATCTTCCAAGGTACAATGCACTTTTTGTTTTTAAAAAATCTTTACATCTTTAATATCAAATTGTTTATATTCAATAGTGTGTTTACTTTATTTTTTTTGTATGAGTTGTTTTAGTACAATAGACTTCACCGCAAATTACTTCTGCTGATACTTTAGTAAAATAATACTAAAAGAGTCACGAGAATACACTTAAATAAAGTGGTTGGCACGCATGGCTATCCCCTGTTCCATAAGAAGTCTTAGACAAATCGGAGTTAATCAACAACTGATTCTATATGACCTATTCTTAGCAGTCTGTAGTGGTCAATATTGCCTTATCGTCAAAGGCAATCCACGCAGCTGAAAAGGCACTGCTTCAATTAAAGAAATTGTGCTAAGCCATCGCCAAGTGCAAACAAAGAAATAGGAGGCTATTAAAAACCAGTATACTTCATCTGAAAACTATTTGCAAGATTGGTAATTAAAATTCTGAGTCCTCTTTAGAAGAACCTACGAAATCAGGGCCACCGTTTTCGTTCTACAGGGATGAAAATGAAAAGAGCATTTTACTTATTGCCTTTAAAGAATGCAGTACTACCGTGAAGGTCGAGAATTTAAAATTCTCGTATTTTGCTGGCTTACTTTTTAAAATTAATTATTGTAAACGTAAAGGAAGAGAATGTTACATGTTGGACTGTTAACTAAATAAGAAGCTAAATAACTGTCTTCAGCCGATAGAGTTACATGCTGCATCTGCTGTAGCTAGTCTGTCTTCTGTATGCTTTTCATAGCTTCCTGGTTTGCTTTTTTTTGTACTTCTTGACAGACAGAGAAATGACATTGGTACAGTAACTTCTAATTTAGCTCACAGTTGGCTTTATGTTTATCATGGGATACCACTGTTTCTATCACTGTTTGTATTGTAAAATCACATTTCGGACATTCGGACTTCGATAGTGTGTTACTTGTGCACAGGCCTAAAAATCACTAGAACGTCGGGTACATGGAGTTTAATGGAAAAGGAAAAATTGAAATAAGGATACAGTAAGAAAAGTTAAATGAAGTGAAGCATTTTGAATACCTAGGTTTTTCCAGTATACCACGTTGTATTTGAAAAAAAGACGCAGAGTGGAATGGAAGAATTGGAAGGAAGACTCCGGTGTGCTCTGTGGCCCTTGGATCAGCGTGAGGAGAACAGCGGTTTATAGTTGAAAAGCGCCAGCATGGCTAATAAAGAAAGTTTGTTAGATGTAATAGAACTGTGAATGTATGTGGAGTAACAAGGGAGACAATGTTCGGACTGAAAGAAAAAAAAAACTGCCAAGGTAGTGAAAATATCTAAAAAGATGCAGAAAAGAAGACTACATCTGATAAAAAGAGATAAAAATAAGACGAAAGGCTAATGACAATGGAAGTATATGGGGTAAAAGGCTAAGGAAGACGAATGCAGAGGTGGGTGGGTGGTGTTTTAATAGTGACTAAGGAGAAAAGGTTGAAAAGAAGGAGTTGGAAAAAAGATAGAGTCAAGAAAGAAGACTTTTCCTTTAGGTACAATCGATTTTAAAGCTATATAGTATCAAGCCTATAGTATGGTAAAGTGTGGTATCTTCTATTATAATAGAATCAACCGAGGACCGATAATCACATAAAATATAAAAAAAAACGTCCTCACAGTATGTCTTGAAAGGTAACCTAGGTAAAAGATATAGGTGAATGAAAAATGGAACTGTCAAGTTCTGAAAATCCATATTTCTTTATAGAAGAATCCTCTGCATTCACAGAAAGTTGGCGTGTGGGCGGCCATATCGTAAAGAAGGATAATTGGACTGATTTTTTTTAAGGGACTCTCAATTCGGCGCGATACCGTAATGAAATTTTAGAAAATTTTGTAAACGCATTATATGATGAAGAGATGCGACAAGGCTACTTCCACCAGGACGGCGCGGCGCACCAATTCACGTAACTCTTAATAATTTAAATTTTTTAAAAAAATTTTCGAAGACCGAATCTTAGTCGTAATATGCCAGTTAGGTGGCCACCACGGTCCTGCGATCTCACGCCGTGTGACTTTATGGCCACACAATAAAAACTCGGTTGTCAAAACCCCTTGTGAAACTTTAGAAGGCCTACGGGCTAGAATTACAAATACATTTCAGAAAATTCCCCCCAAGTGCTCACCAGTGTTTTTGATGCTGTACTCGTAAAAAGAAGAATGAAAACATGTTAGGAAGTAGAAGGTGGGCACGTCGCGTCGCTTTAAAATAATTTTGAGGTTCTTTGTTGTATGTGTTATTTTTTAATTCTGTATTTACTGCGATTGTTTAAAATCGGTTATTATCACATTGTTGTTACTATCGGCGACACATAACCTAAGAAGAAGTATTGTGTTCTTTGTAATACTAGTTTATCTCCTGTATCAATTTAGCTCGCTGCTTTTTGATGTAACTGCACCATAGTGACTACAGCGATAGAATTATATAAAGTTCATCGAAATGTTCTTATCGCTTCATTCTTAACAATGTGAATAATTTTAATTTTCTTTTTCATTATTTATGCTACGAAGTTGTGTACATAAGTTACGTTTTATAGACTTTAAACAAACATAATGTAATCTACCATATTTAAAGCAAATGTCCAACAACAACAAGAGGTCTTTGAACTCGGGGAACAATCGGTGATTGATTGGTAAATATATGGTTTAGAATAACATTTAAGGTAAATTTTGGTTGAATTTTTTAAAGAAGTTCCTTATCTTACATAGAAGTGCTATCATTATGATTTGTGTTTGTCTTGCTGAAATTTACTTGAATAGTATTTTATACGCTACACACTAGGTCAAATGTAATAAAATATGATTTTCATATTATGTAATTATTTGTAACAATGGCAACACGTGTTAGCTCTCTGAAGCACTTTTCTCCAACCTGTATATAAAATTTTGTTACATTTTTAGGTAAGTTGATAAGATCGATAAGATTTTAGCAATTCTAATCTAACAATGACTGTAGATGCAGTGTTGAACACAGCACTGACTACCTTGATAGCATGCCTATATGTTTGGTAGTAGAAAATCCCACATATTTATTCATATACTGTCCTCCTTCAAAAGCCCCAGAACATCACAGTTTCCTTCTTTAATACATGGAGTATCTAGATTTTGCAAACCCGTGCCTGCGGAGGTTTTTTCTTTCTTTTCTGACCTTCAATTCTCTAAATCCTGGAGAATGGGGTCAGCCAAAAATCCTAACAGGCCTTCTCGCATCACTGCTGCTTCAAAGACTGCTTATAATAAAAAATTACAACATTTCCTTGGGAAAAAGTTTTTATAATGCTGCTGGGGGGCTTCATGAATGAAATAGTCTAAGGATCACATAGAAGGTCCAAGCATACGCTTCACAAAGGAACGTCTTTAATCATGTCAATGTTTATTGACATGATCGAATACATTAATACCTTAACAGGTATCTCTGTCGTATTGGACTACTTTAGGCACCAGGTGGTACCTGGAAGAGGTTGAAAATATCCCCCATATTCTTGGCGGATACGCGACGGCCAACAGCATAAGTTGACATACTTATAAAAAACAGTATTGACATTAAGCAGATTCAACCAGCGAGGCTGTTGCAGAAGCGGTCGGCCTGCAGTGCAGAAGTGTGGGATGAAAAGGGTCCGGCGAGGCCCAATATTTTAAGATCATTTATCACCACTTATTTTGCACTCATTCATTCTCTTATTCTTTCTCTCTTTCGTTGTGTCCCAGGTAGAAACATCGGGATTTACAGTAAATTCACGAACAGTTTTTCATAGAATGTCATTTATTAAACAAGCTAATATTATATATTCTCAGCAACAAAATGATAAATAAGATAGTTTGTATTAACCAGTTGCTTTACAAGTTTGCAGCATATTTTGCCAAGTGTCTTTTCTAAGTAGATATAATTAAAATTTAAAGCAGAGTTAAATTCACAATAATAGGACACTTGAAATATAAACCAACATCAAACTTTTATCGGTATTAGAGTAAGCAGTAAACTACTTTTAGTTGGGTGTACGGGTGTGTATTTATAGTTTTAAAATAAACTTACTTCTTGTATATCTTCGATATGGATACACTTTTCTTTGTTTTATTTATTTACTATGCTCAGTCATGCTTAACTTGTATAATGTTACGAACTTATATTTAGTGTGTGATATTGGATGTTTATTTAGGGAGATTAGATTTTCAAAATTTTACTTAACGAATATTTTTAGTATGAAAGTCGATGCAGGGGTCAAAAGTAGCTGCATAACTTTCTATTATTCTTTATCGGGTTTTTAAAAGTTGGTTAAAAGTGTTATTGGTCTAGGGTTTGGTAGATTCCGACATTGTACCAACACTGATCACGAAGTGTTATTAGTATAGACACATTTTTTTGTCACGAAAATGGTTTAAAAAGGTGACAATTTGGACTGGGCTTCAACTGTGCATTTAATTGTTGAAACAATGTTGTAAGTACCCATATGCATAGTTGTTACGATCCAGCTTGAGTAAAAACTCTTTTTCAGTTAAAACTAAAATTAATTTTGATCGAGTAATTTTTTTAATAAAATCAGTTATACCTAGATTGAGCGGTAAGAGCCCTTAAATGTAACAGATCAGCTTTTTTTATATAATTAGTATTTTTCAATTTATTTTATTGTAAGTGGCTATGGATTTCTTGGTACAATTTAACATAATTTGTCATTGGATAACGAAATTCTTCCCATTATATTGAGCCAAAGCTGCATAAGCATTATTTATTGTAACCAGTATTATCTAGATTAGGATATTGCTTCTTGCCTTATTATCAGTGAGAGAATTTCTTTCTAAAAGATTCTCAGATTTAACAACTCACTTGTGTTATAAAGCTACTCATGAAATTACCGCATTACACTGCTGCTAGATTCGCATAATAGATGAAATAGGAGGCATTTCATGCACCAATTCTGGAAACAAGGCATTATTGAAGCCAAATTGATTAATTGAAATTGATAAAACTTCATTGTCGAATAATTTTGCTTGTGCTATTTTACTGCTAGGGAATGACTGAAAGAAGTGAGATTAGGTTAAAACAAATAATGTTGCTGCTTGACAAGGCTTTGGCTGGTAGAGTTTTTCTATAAAGCTTTGTTCTGGTTTATGTTACATAATGCTCCTTTAGTTTCTTCTGAAATTGCTGCACTTGCTCTAGCATACACCTACTCTCGTTGCAAATAACCTCTTTTAGTAAATAGGATCTGTCCACTACATTTAGGCAAAGTATTAGCAACATCTCAACAACTTTGTGAAGATATATTGCTTTATATTATTCTGTGTATGATAAGGGTTAGAATCAACAAAAGTTAAAATCCACAGGAATTGTATTTTTAGACAGTAGGTCTTTTTCACAATTCTCCGACCTTAACTTATTTTATAATGGACAAATATCAAACATACAATTACACATAAACCTAATTGAAAGGGAATATTAATGGCTTATGGGCACTAAGGTTCTTGCAAAACAGTTGTTAAACTGCCCAATAAAATTTGCAACAATATTAATGCTTAAACCAAGTTAATTTATTAAATTCAGTTGCAAGTTGCAACATATTCAACCATTAACCAAAGAAGTTCGCTATAAGTCAACATCATTAAAATTTTAAGCAGCATCAAACGAATAATTGCACACTCCAACTATAAACTAGTAACTAAACTAAAATTAAAAGTATTACAGTAAGCGATAACTCATACAAGTGTGTTTACAATATCCAACCAAGAATTCGGACTTGCGGATGGTGTTGCCAAATCCACAGCGAGGCTAAAAATAACTTCCCTAAATGAATCCAGATAGATAATAAAGCGAAGTTTTTTGACCCGGGAAAAACTAATATTTATAAAAAGGTTATTTGCCTAATAATACTCTGTAAGAATAAAAAGATAAGCGGATATTGTGAATCTAAATAAAAAAAAATAGTTTCGGTAATGTATTATATTGTAGTATGCACACATAGTGTGTAATAGTATATATTTCACTCTTCTATAAATAAGTATGCATATTTAAATAATTGCGACGGTTTTCTTACATACATGTCACACGGTGTGGGAAACTTTTGATTTGTTACGGACACATTTTCCTGGCCGCGTAATCTCTCGAAATGGTGGTATTCAGTGGCCTGCAAGATCATGCGATCTAACCTCCCTAGATTTTTTCTTGTGGGGCTTCCTCAAGGTCAAAGTCTATTCGAACAATCCGAAGACGATTAATGACCTTAAGCAAAATATTTATCAAGTTATTGGTGAAACTGAACCGCAATTAATCCAAAATGGTATTGACAATTGTAGGGTATAGACATCTGTGTAGACATTTGAAGAATATTATTTTTATAACATAACTGCTATGTTTGAACATATTTTTTGGCTTTTACGCAAAAATTACTAAATATATAACAATTAGAAAAGACAAAGAATAAATTCTATGTCGTTAGTATTGGAAGAATTATATCTGTTCGTACACAATACTTTAGACATTAATTGCTATGTCTCTACTTTTTGATGAAATAAACAAGCATGATATTTTTCTATTTTTTGGTGGTTTTATTTAAATAGTATTGGATTATTCTATAAATGAGTTGGCAAATTTGAATAACGGTAACCCTTTAGACAAAATCGATAGAATTATTTCATAATAAAAAAGCACATATCATGGCTTTTCAAGTTATGAAAACCTGAGCAAACTGAATGAATCCAGATAGCGAAGTTTTTTGACCCGAGAAACTAGTATTTATAAAAAGGTGATTTACGTAATAAGAATGCTTTAAATGAATGAAAGATAAGCGCATATTGTGAATCTATATAAAAAATACTACCACCGTATTTTTTACATTGAAGTATGCACATATTTTGTGTAATAGTATTTAATTTTTCTATATTATTATATAAGTTGCCAGATTTAGATAATGGAGATATAATATAAATATAAAATTTATACGAAAATTTGAATGAAGTATTCTTCATTCCTTGACGAACATCACACAAGCATTTTTAAATCATATAAATGCACACTTCCCAAATGTTTAAGAAGCCTGAAGAAGCAAAATATTGTACAATGTGCGAAACGTTGTGAATTTTTAAATTTTGTGGTTTTACAAAATAGCCTATACATAAGAAAACTTCCCATAAAATATATATGTATATATATATATATATATATATATATATATATATATATATATATATATATATATATATATATATATATATATATCTATATATATATATATATATATATAGTAGAAAAATGGAAGATTTCTTGGCCTATAGGTAATATAATAAATGTAAATGCGAAGATTTACTTCTTCGCTAGTGCAGCGAAAAGGCCGTGAATGAAAAATAAAAATAATGAGGACTATCTTTGATTCTGGTCTGGGTGACCTCCTGCTATCTATTTCTGGGCCCTTACCCATCAGCTGGCAGGCTTACACCCAGGGTGGCTGAAGTGGCTGAAGTGGCTGTTCTTCAGCCACCCTGGGTGTAAGCCTGCCCGCTGATGGGTAAGGGCCCAGAAATCGATAGCAGGAGGTCACTCAGACCAGAATCAAAGATAGTCCTCATTATTTTTATTTTTCATTCACGGCCTTTTCGCTGCACTAGCGAAGAAGTAAATCTTCGCATTTACATTTTTTATTATATTACCTATAGGCCAAGAAATATTCCATTTTCCTACTATTGTTGTACAATGGTGCATTTGTACCGTCGACGTCGAGAAAATCGACATTCGACATACTTTCGAGTATTATTGTGTTAGCAGCCAAACATTTTTGGAGCAACACTGGGTGAACTAGTTGGCGCGAGCCACTACATCTTACCCATCCTTTCCGAACATTTTGGATATAAGGACCCTCTTTGATTCTGGTCAAATCGTGGTCTGTTCTTCAGCCACCCTGGGTGTAAGCCTGCCCGCTGATGGGTAAGGGCCCAGAAATCGATAGCAGGAGGTCACCCAGACCAGAATCAAAGATAGTCCTCATTATTTTTATTTTTCATTCACGGCCTTTTCGCTGCACTAGCGAAGAAGTAAATCTTCGCATTTACATTTATTATATATATATATATATATATATATATATATATATATATATATATATATATATATATATGATATACTGTTTTATTTATTTTTTTAAACACGTTATGGGAATAACGCTTAAAAATTGCTGTCCCCCTGTCACCATAAGATTCGCTCAGAAAAATCATGAACATTGACAATTAGGTCTGTATTGAGCCAAAATTATTAGGATTAAATTGCACTTGACCGAATTTTTTGAAATGATATGATTCAAAGAAAATAAATCTTTTTACCGTAAAGTAGCATAATGGACGTACTGCTTAATATTTTATATCTTAGATTGTAACCATTTTTGTATATCGACTCTAAGAAACTGTTACGTAGAACAATTTTGAGTGGGCCTGTTGTTCAGTCATTTCATGTTTTCAATAAATCTGTTAATATTATTACAGAATCAGTCAATTGAAACACGCACACAAGAAATTACGTCATTTGGACGAATAATATCAAAATTATTAGGGTTTAAAATTCGACTAAATTCGAAAAAATTCAGCTTCCTGCCTGACGGCATCCTACAAAAATCAACTGAACGTATATAAATCCACTGTATATATTCAGCTCTTTTAATAGATTATTAGAAAAATTAGAAGTAATTTCGGTAATTTTATGTATTAATGACATTGCTTAATTTAAAAAAAAATAGCAAGCAATGATGATAATATTTAAAGCTACTTAACATTTCCCTCTTTAGACTCGCTTAATGGAATCCCTTTCAATGTTTAAACCTATGTGTACGTATCTTTGAAAGCAGGAATATAAATTGATGTTTATTATATTCTATCCGTTCTTCTATCTTTTACTTGATGCGGACTTTGCTTAACACGTTTCTGCTATTTCCGGACGTGGTCGCTTACCTTCAAGTCGAGATGTCATTTGGGCTTTTCCAAACACATTCTAGGAGTTTTTGCAAGTGTATTAGTGTTTGTATCAATGTAAAAAAGAAATTGCTTGCCCTATGTTGGGCGCCACAAATTATAATACGAATAGTGATAATTTTTATCGTTGAACGAGGAAGAAAAATGGTTTTTAGTTTCTTTGTGAAGAACTGTTTATTCTGATCATCTTTTGATACTAATTCAGTTAAAAACTGTTTTTATTTTAGTTCAGGTCTGGAGAAGTTGAAAAAAATATTTAAATTATTACTCTGTACTTTCTCCCAGTTTTCAGGTGGCATTTTCCAATCGCGTCCATGGTGGCCAACTTAATTTCATTTTGACATAGTTTTTCGGCTTTAAAATTTTGAACAATAACATTATGAGTAGGTATATTAAGTATAGAGTCATATTCTGCAAGCATTAGTGAATTATTGAAAGTGTTAACGTGTATAATGACTTAACTTAGAAGATTAATATTTTAAGAGATTTAAGGTGGCATTTTTGTTTTATCACCAATAGGACCTCGATATTCATTAAAAAAAAGTTTTCCCAAAACAAATCATAAAATATATCGAAACTTTTATTAACACGTTAAAAAATACCTATAGAATATGAATCTGCGGTTAATAGCGCGTTCGGCAATGTAATCGTTTCCATCGTTTTGCTCGGAATTGTTGACAGGCACGTGATCGGTCGTATTGTTTACAATAATAGGTCATGTGACCGTCAAAAATTCCGAGCAAAACGATGGAAAAGATTGCATTGCCGAACGCGCTATAATATTGTGAAAATATTTATACAGATGAAACATAAAGCAAAAAATTATACTAAAATAAAATTAAGTTGGCAGTAAATGGGTGTGGTCGGCAAATGCAGTAATAAGATTGTTTTAAGATCCATTTTGTACACAACAATTCACAAAATTTTTATAAACTAATTTTTTCCAATTCTTTTCTCGAAAACCGCTTTCTGACCTAATGAACCCCGAAAATGGCATATTAGTTTACATTTTTGAAAGAAATTGTCAATCGCTCCCTCATTATCCGCCACCCCGTTAATTTTTTTTACCATCTGTTAGACAAAATTAGATTTTCGGGTCTCAATATCCCCATAGCATGTCAAAAAATATCTTTAATATTTTCTGTGTACGCTTGGTCTTTCCAACCGAGTCCATTCCTAGAATGTAGTATTCAAATCCGGTCTCTAATAATAATGAATCTGAGAAAACCTGAACAAATATTTATCATAATCAAAATTTAATACTAATGTTTCCTAATACCGATCACGCCATACTGGTTTATCCTAAAAAGTATCAGGCATTACTAGTAAGTCCTAGGAAAAACGCAAACGTCCTATCAACGGCAGGAAGATTTAATTTATCCTAGGCCAAACTAGTATATCTTAAAATCGGATGTTTCCTGTAACATATACAAGGAACGCAGTAGAAATATTAAAAAAACACGACTAAATGTCGTGAATTTATCATGTGTAAACTTTTTGATACTACAACTCTTTTTATACAGTTTGTTGCAAACTACATTCAACTATATATAATCTATAAAAATAGTTGATTTCTTACTAACTTTAAGGCGTTTTCATGCATATAACATTAACACTGAACTTTTATGATTATATCTTGTTTTAGTTATTTCTATTAATTAGTTATAATTATTAACTTTGTAACAAAATTTCTTGTTTATTTCCCAAGTATTCAATTGTCATTCAAATTAAACATACAAATTGTGAGAAAACCAACCAAATGTTCGAAATACAAATACAATAGATAGACATGACACAAGTCACTGAAATATTAGGTAATCGGGTAATAAGCAGTAAAATAAAAATTCAGGTTGTTCACGGAAAAGCTTCATATGGGTATAAAATTACGAAACATCCAAATTTTCGTGAACTTTTTACAATTCAGGTAAACAAACACCTTTATTTTCGGGTATATCTCTAATATAACATTAATTTTCAAATAGCATATACATAGTAGCTGTTTAATTGACATTTAAAAAATAGGAAAAATTGTTTTGTTGAATTAACTTGGTTCTTTGATTTCCTTAAGACTTAGTTTAGTTAGTTACCTTAATAAATAAATATTAATAAAAAACATACAGGGTCGTTACAAAAGTTTAAACTATTGGAAAACACCGATGTACTGACTGGGAGCTTCTTCTTTTACAATGGCAAATGTAAGTAATATATATATATATATATATATATATATATATATATATATATATATATATATATATATATATATATATATATATATATATATATATATATATATATAAGAAAAAGGGTTTTAGCGTCCGTAATAAGGTTAAGCCTGTAAAACAATAATAACCTAGAGGAAGCATGACAGCCGCGGCACCGGAACCGATTATTTTTCGGCATCTGGAGAGATCTGGAGCGATGACTAGGGACATTTGTTTTTATTTGCCACATTTTCTATTCTTAACATGCTACTAAAAATCGAGAGAATATACCATGTTTAGTTTATTTTATCTGAAAGATGCATTCTATTTAATCAATATCCAACAATTTTTATTTTGGCATCTCCTAAACTGATTTATTTAAATACATTTTATTAGTTGCTATGCTAATTATGCTATGTTTTGAGTATGACAAATAAAAAAGTACTCCTAAATGTCTAACCTTAATATTTTTTATTACATATTTGTCAGTAAAACACTGTCAATATCATACAAAAAATAGTAATTATAATTAACCATACAACTGGCAAGCTATTATAAGCAGCACACGTGCACAGTTTGGTAACATACCCACGTTATAGGTTGATTGCAAATTTATTAAAATTTCGGTTAATGTTTGATACTGATATTATTCCATGTATTTTCTGTAAAGTTAATGACCTTATTAATTACAATATGAATACAATCCAGTAGGTTTAATTTTAGTAGATACTTAAGAAATTCTCAGGTACTTTTGTGGAATCTTGCTGTTCAAGAACGTGTTGCTAAGTTTACTTTAAAAAATCTGTAATTTTCGATCAATGACTGGCAATTAAAAAAACATTTCATCGCATGCCTTAAACGGACACTCATTCAATATATAAAATGATATTTATTCATAATTAATCTAAAATGGCCAAACTAAACGTCACCAAATAAAAACAGACGAACCAAAATAATTGTAACATATAGATATCTTATCTAATCCCCTTATTTTGCTTGGCAGTCAAAAGGCTTCCGTCTGCGACCCAATATTTGGGAGGTCATTGGCCTTTGTCAGGTTGTTGTATTATATAATAGAATATAAAAAATAGAAAGGCTAGACAATTTTATGTTTGATCTGTTTTGCTACGAGAATCTTCTAAGCGATAATCTATAAATGAATCTTGTATCTAAATCTAAGAATCTTGAGTTTTGTAGCGAAAAAAAATTTTACCACATTATTGAACTTACAGAAAATATTTTATATGGAGGGCGTTTCATAATTAGCAAACATATTAAAAAAGGTAATTCTTCAGCTAATTTTGGTTACGTAAGCTCATGTAAGCGTAATGTCCAGACCAAAATTTTTCTATTTCGTGGCGATACTTCAACCCACAACGCGATGGTCAAGATCAAAGATCAGTAGATTGACACCCGAGCCGAAGAATCAAGCCCACCTTACCATATGAGATTCAATACTATATATTTTAAAATATACCGAACAATTTTATTGCCTCAAAGAGATAATATCATATCTAAAATTAATTTCTTCCTAAGACTACTCCAAAGTTATGACGAAAAATAGTTAAGAATTGTGTCTAACCCTTATTTCCCTGAGGACCTAAGTTTAGCAGTGTTAAAGAACAACCCTCAACGAAATGTATTACTTTAACAGCTTTGGACAGAAGTTGAATCAAGTATTAAAAGTTACGGAGGCGTTAATGGTATGGAGCAATCTGCCCTAAACTTATAGATGCGGAAGTTGAAATAATAATATTAAAAGTCAAATAAATTTTCTGCTTGATCGCCGTTTTCTCCAGTATTCATAATTTATTTAGATCATTCAACCTGTACGAAAGAAAAGGCAATAATAGGGTAAAAGGTATGCAGCCTGTTAACGAGAACTTCAGCACAAGCGTTAAGATACAAGATCAGAAGATAACTATGCTGCTATGGTTTGCAAAAAAAAACATAGTTGTTTTGATTAACAACTAGAAAAAAGTTCTAGGATACTCTAATCCAGGAAATACAGAAAATAAAAGGATCAAGGTCATGAGAAAACCGGCAATGAAAATAAAACGAGCGTCACACCTGGAGGAAGTTGAAGAATTTCACTGCCTACTTGGGTTTGTTATAAAAAAAGGCCGAGTAGTGCAAGAAAAGCCAGCTTTCGCAGAGAAGAGGCAGTTTTTACCATGCAGTTTAGACATAGGGGTTGAGCAGCGTTTTTAAAACTATACGTGTGAAGTGTTGCCTTAGGTATGAAGAAAACGGCCCATAGAAGCGTTTAAGTTCTAGTGCTAGAGAAGCATGATAAAGGTACGTCAAGGAAGAAAAAAACGTTGGAGAACATTACAGAAGAGATGAGGAGATGACTGGGTTTGCTTGGATGACTGCGATATGATGGTCTAACACAATTGACTGATAGTGGAAATAAGGCAGAGCTGGACCTAGGCTAATTTAATTAGATCAAGCATAATAACATAAGTAATATTAGCCATAGAAAAACGAAATATTTAGCGCAGAATCGCGAATGGTGAAGAGTTGCGTCCAACCACTCCCAGGATTGAAGACTTCAAGAAGATATGATCATTCGGTAATTAGGTAAATGTCGATATAAATATCGATGTGTCGCAAAACCCCATTCCTAAGATAATTGATACGAATAATAAAATACATGTTTGATGATACCTACTTAATATTACTAGTAGGAAAGGAAAAACATTTTTGCTTTTGCGATACTTTTAATTTCTACGAAGTCTCAAAAAGTGAATTTGTTTTAAAAACAATTCTAAGAAGTTTATAATGATACCACGAGAGCTAATGATGTCACACTTATACAGACCATATTTTATAACTTCTTGGTACAGTAACTATGTAAACAGTATCCATAGAAACGATTGAATAACTATAATTTTCAACTAACAAAAATTCCAAAATTAATTTTTGCAAGTTAAAAAATATCCCCAGGTTTTACCAGTTTATAGGATCTTTATGACCAAGTCATACAACCTAAACCAGTTTCTTGACTAATAAAGAGGTTATAAAATACCTAGAAATCTCGGATGTCTTTGCCAAGTGGTACAATATGATCAGGATAACAAACTAGAAATCAGGCATTTTTATATTAGACATAAAAGATTTTTTGTACAATCATGCTTTTTTTTGTCACTTACTGTATCATTGCAGTTTACCGCACTAGTGCAGTATGTGAAGTTGTGCCTATATCTGCAGCTAAAACTTGACTAAATAAGAGAGCACATATTATAGAATTTATTTATTAAAATTAGAATTAAAAGTTTAAATTGCTTGTTGTCCTAAGCATTGACTATTCAGTCCACCAACTTGCAGGGGATTTTAAACTTGAACTTTTCACTATAAATAAGCCAGTAAGCTTTTCCCATTAATTACACTGGTTTTCTCGTGTAGTCAGTGTTAAAAACTTTATATGCACTTTCCGTACCTTTCACATGATTTTAGTGGGATTAGGTGTGAACTCTTCATCCTTCCTCGATTTCAATATCAACATTTTCCGTTTCTTTAATACTTTGTTCCCTAAACATATCAGGTATTTGATTTTGGCAGTTCCATGCATTGTTTAAATTAATTTGTAACTGTAAGTTATCATTAAAAAATAAAAGATATTCCTTAAGTTGGTACGGAATTGCTGAAAGAAAACCGTTCAATGCGAATTGAAGACCCTAAACTGTGTACCTGTCGAGATTCGGCACAAAATTTTTAGTAGAACGAAAGTTAACATGGGGTGGGAAAATTACCGTGCATATCCCATGTCCGGAGTTAAAAAAGCACTGTGTATATACCAAAATAAAGCTAAGACATTCTTCTTTACATTGCTTCAGCTTTCGTTTTTTCTAAACTACGTTAAACAAATTTATTTTAATTTTGGCAGATGCATTTTCTCCAGTAATGGACGTCAATTTTTTTACCGATCCTAATTTGGACACTTGTTGATCCAATAATGGGCATTTATTTTATAAAAAAAATATCTTTTTTTATTAGATAAGTATAACATGGCAAATATGTTTTTTGTGTCAAAGAATAGTTAAAGGCCTACAAAATACTAAAAAGGGGAACCGATAAATATACAAACACTCCTAAAGAAATATATTTTCATTGTAGCAAATTTAAAACAAGAACAAATAAAACAGCAAATGACTCTATGGTAATCAATATTCTTTCTCATCCTTATCTTCATCCCTGCTGTCATCACCATCACTGGTATCGATGGTAATAACTCATTTTCGCACACAACTGAGCGTCCTCTCCGAGTCAGAATACCTGCTTTCAAGGCTATTCAGAAATTTAAGAGAAATACTTACTTTGAAAAATCTTTGTTCCTTAATTATTTACAACTTTTTATATGGTTCGCATTACGACCCCTATGCAGGGAAGTCCAATGCGGCAAGGCGACCGGAGTGCGACCGGGGCTGGTGTTAGCCCTTGGTAACCCTAGCGAAGTGGAGATAAGGGAGAAGGACCCTTTCCGCGTAGCTTACAGGGTCAGTGAGAAGTTTTTGCTTAAATAGCTTGAAAAGCTTTGGTGGTGATTTCGTAATTGTAAAATTTCCTATTTAGAGATCGCTGGAAAAATCCACTGAAAAAACCAGCTTAAAGTTATGGAGAAATAAGATTTTGTGTACTTTATTAGGGCAGCTAATACACGAAAGCCATTTAGCCTTTTTTTCAATTATATGCTGTTCCTTCCACTCTGTTTGACACTTGTAGCATTTCCAGTTTATCATTTCGTGTTCTTTTTTAGCCTGTTGACTTTGAACTTTACCCTTTCTTACACCTTTTGGTTTTTTAATTTGTAATTTTTTTTCTTTCTGCTTTTCTTTTCTTGTTCTTTTTCTGCTTTTTTCTAATTATTCCTACTCGTTTTGCTTCAAATTTTCTCGCTCGGCAAAAGGCACTTACAGCCAGATTCTCCAACGCTAGTCCGGTATAAAATTTGACAACCAAAAGCTTTAACCTGACAAGTGTACGAATAAGACAAGTAAGTTTTATTCTATGAATTTCTTTTTGAGCTTTTTTGCAAATTTATAAAGAAAAGGGCAATTTTAGTACGTACTTTCGACATTAATAGAACTAAATTCATTACAGCAACTCTTTCCAAGATGAACTTCATTTGAAAACCAATCAAATCGTTGAAATATCAGAATAATTTATAAGTTTTTAATGACGATTTATTAACGACAAGATCCTGCAAAACATAACTGATCAACTATAAGATCTTAATTTAAACCAGTACTAAATTTTAAACCTTCTTAGTGAATCTAAACGTTACTGACTATGTATTGTAATATCCTGTTTTGGATATAAAATTCAGCAGATTTACAACTGCTAAATCTATTTGTATCACTTCCTAATGAACAACCTGCTATATTAAACAGTTAGAGCCATTACGGCACGCAATAATACCTAATAAAAAATTATTGAACAACTTCACAAGAAATAAAGAACTGGGCTTCTACAAGTGTGGCCTTGACTGACCTGACAGTCCAATTTTTTAAACCATTACAACCAACTGACCCAGTGACCTAGGAAGGTCAATGACCTGCCGAAATATCGTCTTGAATTCTTAAGTTATTATAACATTTGTATTTAATAACTGTAGGTATGTAGGCTTCATCAATTCTTTTCTTGAGATTTTTTAGTTCAGTTAAATAATGACTCTGGGATTTTTAATACTTACGGTCTAGGTATTTGGTATTAACAATGACGATGTTTTTCAACGATTTTTCAATAACAAAAATATCGTGTTAAACTTTGTTGCTACTTTAAAGACCAGATATTGTTCAATCATATAATTCTCTTTATTTTCGAATTGCAGGCCTGATTGCCAAGGGTATTTACTTTTTAGTTTGTGTTTTTGTAGGGGCACAAGTGTGTACAGCTGATGACTACTCAGAAATAAAGAATACTTCTCTATTAAACTAGGTCTATTTTTTAAAATGGTAGCACATTTTTATATAATCTTATTGTTTATACTGAAAAAATCTTGAAAAATTTTAAAAGAAGCAAATACCCGGTTTTAAGGAACGTAATATCATGTACGACAAGTAGCAGTTTATCCAGGGCCGTAGATAATGGGGTGTTGGGGGTTCAACCCACCCTCCTCATGACAAAACAAAATCGCTGTTCCACCGCTCTAGTACAGAGTAGAAGAGAAAATAAAATGTTTTTTTTCCTACTTGACCCTGGCCAATGCCTATCTGATATGGACCTCGTAGACTTCAAACCAAATTACTAACGTTCCATGGGCGTCTGAAGAGAAGGAAAATGAACAATGCATTTAAAGAATTTGAGTTTGAGAGGGGAAGGGAAAACATCTGCAGGCAATTGGTTTCATAATTTGGGGACCCTAAGAATCAATGAGCGAGGGAAAGGGATGTTCTGTGCTTTTATAGTTAAACAGTAAAGGGATGCATACATAACGCGCTTCTTGTTGTTCTGTTAAAAACAGTCGGTAGGGGAATTATAGCGGCTGGTTCTTCAGATCTAGGATGAACAAAGCGGCTATATTTACAAATATTTACAAAATTGGTAATAACATCAATTTTTAAAACAATATGTTCAAAATTCATTTGAAATATTATTTCTAATAAAGATATATAACTTACAAAATCGTTATGAAGCATCTTTAAGTTACCTAACTTATCTAAATTAACATTTTGTACGCTCTGTAATAACAAAACGAGGTTTCGTCCAAGTTTCGGTGAGCTTTTGAATACTCTTCCCATATGGCGAATTTACAGATATTTAAACATTTTTTAAAAAAAATAGCTCGCAAAGTACCTTAAAAAATTTGTTTCAAATGAGCTATTCTTTAGAAAATTAGTCAAAAGTTTAGGTGTGGCACCCTGTGGCGATGAAACTGATGCGAAAACAGGAATAGCATCATCTTTTAGTAGATCTGATGATTTTAATAAAACGTCATCCGCGTTATAACAATGTAGTGTTAAGATAATGCGATAAAGTAAATAACAAAAGATTCTTTTTGACTTTTAGAATAATTAGATGTTTGAAACTAGACAATTGTATAACAGACATAAAAATAATGTAATCAAAAATTGGATTCATATATTACTGTCATATTATGTGTATTTAAATCAGTACCTTACACTCCGAAGATTGTTACCGAACCGCACTGCCCGCTTCAGGGTATCGATGGTTTGGAAAACCCCGGTCGTCGCGCTTGACAACGGGATGAGTTTCCATTCTGGTTATTTATTTATTCTTGTGCTATTAGTAAACGTTATTACAAGCTCCAAAATTGAGGTTCAGGCAACACCCCCTTCAGGGGGTGTTGGTTCAGGTCGACACAAAAAGAATGATGTCTTTCGCCTGTCACTTTTTTCCGTTGTCGACTTTTAAGCATCCAACAGTAAAATTAGGCCAGTTTAAAAAAAAGTCAGCAGCAAAAAACCAACTTATTTGCGCTAGCCGATAATATCTGCGTATTTTTTGGCCAAACAATAAAGCGTTTCTCATTACCTATTCTAAAAGCGACTCCCCCAAGAATTTATTATAATCATGCCTAATAATATGTCGCCATAACTTATCGTTTGCAATTGACACCCGAGGGAGAATATTACGCAATAATTGAGAACCCGAGGGCTACGGTCGGGATCGATGAGACACGGGACGTTACGAGTCCCGTGAACCCTACTGACCTCAGAGCAACGTACGTGCATAGAAAATGATCGGCTGCACCAATCCCAAAATCACAGTAAGAAATACATTTTTATTTTTTTTTACGGTCGTTCTCACGATTTGTAGTTTCCAATGAGCCTTTTATTTTCGATTTTTAGAAAATGAAGAACTTGCATTTTTGTATCTCTAGAAAAATTGAAATAAAAGCTGCAGACTTTTATTCAAACAGAAAATAATGATAATTTTTTTTTGCATCAAGAAACCTTACCCAAGTCTTCTATATATATTTACGTTATATAGTCATGTTCCTTCATTTCCTGAAGACTTGTTATTTTGACTAATATCACACCTCATGCTGACAGAAAAACATGAAGTTATCATCCAGAGAAATTTTTTCGAAAATACCGAAGAGTTCAATTAGAAAATTCATTTTTAATAATTTTTTATAATTACTTAGTTCATTTTTAATTTAGTTAGTACGAATTTATTAGATTCTTTGATTCCGAGACCAGAGATTAGATCTCGAAACGTCAGAAAAAATATTTTGATCAGATTAGATTTTCGACAGAATATATACTACACTAGAGATAGATTAGGGTCAGGCATAATTTTTATAATTTAAAGTCATTGACAGTGTACAGAACATTTTCTTTTTCAGAATTTTAAAACGCAGTGACTTTTATTTTTTTTTTAAATACTTATTTTTCTTAACAGTAGAGTGGCGTAACACCCAAATAATAAATCTTTTCAATATGAACCCGCCACAATCATATAGTCATTATTCTTAATGACTTATTTAGCATAGCTTAGAAACAACTTTTGAATAAGATAGAGACCATCATGTAAAAATCGTTCGTGGTAATATCTTAAAATCGCAAAAATTGGACTTACACATCTCTTGGGTTATTATTTGTATAGTATTTTGTTTTGCCTAATCCTAAGCTGTAATAGTGTTCAAATGGTAGGAATTCTAATATTTATTATAAATGACTGAATATAAAAAACGCCCTCCTCTTGCTTATCTACGTACTCTGGGTGATATGTTTTTTTTTTGTAGATGTTTCTTAGGCTGATTAGCATCTTTTATTCCGTGTTTGACTATTCCTAATAGATAAACATTGTTCGATTACAAAAGCACAAAACATATTTTCCATTTCTCCTCTTTATTACAGAAGTTTTACTTTCTTTTCCTAACCTCCAATTCTTTAAGCGCTCTTGGGATAGTTTGCTCCGAACACCCATGGTAGTATGAATTCTAAGTGGATGGTCCCTTATAAAGAAACAAGTTATAGATTCAGTGTCATCAATAAGTTAGTCTAAACTCTCTCATAAACTTTCAGAGCAGTGTTTTTAGCAAAGCTGGCAACTAATAAATAACTATGTTGTAAAATATTTATCTAGAACAAAATCGTAAAGTTTCTAGGTCAGATATTAGAGCTGGTAACAATAGCAAATATTCGCTATTAAATGTTGTACTTTGATGAAAAAAAACTTCTAAACAATAATGCATTTTTAGAAACTATGCAGCGCAACGTCCTAAATACATGAATAATAACCAATAATTATGGATTGCTTAGTATTTTTCATTGTACTCCAATAGGAATTAGATTACCTATTATCCTTTAATGCTTTGAAGTAATGCGTCAGATTTATGTATTTTCATATAAGAAATTATCCTTAGTATTCAGCTGCAAATGGCAAGATTTACTATGGCTAAACCGTTCTAATTTGAAAATGAAGGGTCTAAATTTACAAGCGTAAAAATTGTACTATGTTTTTTAGCAAATTTATATAGAAAACGACAATTTAAGTATGTATTTCCACAGTAATAGAGCTAGAGTCATTTTAGCAGCAAATTACAAGATAATGATCATTTGGAATCTAAGAAAACTGCAGAAGAAATAGAACCTTAGACGACTTTGGTTGATTTATTGGAAGGTTAAACAAATTGAGTTGCTCTTTATAGCAGCCAATGAAGCCATAGGCTAACAAAGTGTATAGACAAGAAACTGAATAAATATCTTTCTAAACTGTTTTTGAGCGCCATCCTTGGACTGTACGCCCAAGCTTGCTTTAATGATCGATGGAATCAAACTTACGAAACAAAGAGATCATTATTATTGGGAGCACATTTTTGAAATCCACTTTACCAACAGAGTAAACGGCGCTCTTTATTGAAATATACAGTGTGTCCACGGATGGAGTTGACTAGACAAATAGTCACCAATAGTCATTGTTTATAAAAAAAATTGTGCTAGTCGAAAAAATAAGTTTAGCAAATAAAAATCTGAGATCAGATGTATAGGATGTTAATAAATTAAGAAAGATGAAAATCCTGTGGGAGAGAAGTAGCATTATTTAGTATTTTAAATAAAATGTTCGTAAAACAAAGTGGTTTACTTTACCAACAGAGTAAACGGCGCTCTTTATTGAAATATACAGTGTGTCCACGGATGGAGTTGACTAGACAAATAGTCACCAATAGTCATTGTTTATAAAAAAAATTGTGCTAGTCGAAAAAATAAGTTTAGCAAATAAAAATCTGAGATCAGATGTATAGGATGTTAATAAATTAAGAAAGATGAAAATCCTGTGGGAGAGAAGTAGCATTATTTAGTATTTTAAATAAAATGTTCGTAAAACAAAGTGGTTTGTAATCCTAAACAAAGGCTAAATGCAAATTTTGTAACTAAAATTGTAATTTTTAAATTTATTCTACATAGCTACCTCCCATCCCACCGTATTAAATAAATACGCTCTTCTTTTGTGAACATTTTCGAAAATATCGTCACGAAATCAAAAGACTGACAGGCGAGGCGTAAAGACGATGCTGATGTAACATTGACGTTAACTAAATCGGCTATTTTGATTTTTTGTCAAATGCTGCAAATAGTCGCAATAAAACACTATTATTATTCTAAATTTAAAAGTTAGAATTTTGATTGCAAAACTTGTATTTAGGCTTTATTTTGGATCATAAACAACTTTGTTTTATAATAATAATAATAATAATAATAATAAAGATGTTTATTTATGCCAATAAAACAATTAAAAATATAAATATAAAAATGATAAACGTAAAAAAGAAAACCAAAAAAATGACAGTAGTATACTAGTTGGCATAAATAGGTAGGGTTTTGATTTATAAAAAATCATTCTTCCAATCCTACCCTTACTAAATAATTTTTTATATTTTTTTTGAAAGTTATATAGCTTAAGCCCCTCAGACTAGAAGGAATATTATTATAAATTACAGAAGAGGTATATTTAAACGAAGACTTATATTTTTCAGTATGATGTTTAGTTATTTCTATTGCGTTCTGATTTCTAGTATTAACATTATGAATATTATTCCTGAATTCAATTTTTTCAAATAAATATCTTGGTTTCTGAGTTAAAATTATTTTATAAATAAAACAGGATATGTGGATTTCGCGTCTTTTTTCTAATTTGATTAAATTATGTTGGTCAAAACTAGGTGATACGTGATCATACTTTTTAGCCCTATTGAAAAACAAACACAGTTATTTTGAAGAATTTGTAATTTCTTTATAAACATTTGGTTGAAATTACGAAATAATGGTACCTTCTTTTGTAAAGAATGTTAATTTTTCTTAATTTACTAACACCCTGTACATCTGATCTCAGCAAAATTTCTTAAAATCTAAAATCCCACGATAGATTTTTAGTGGCCCAAAGGCATGTTAATATTAAACTACCTATACTAAAAGGAAATAAGTAAATCAACAGAACATTTATTATGTAAGGCGACAACTGTCCAACGTTTTAAAATTTGAACATTTTACTTTTCTCACTGGCGCGGATCGTCTGTTTCAAACCGCCCATTTACTAGCTACCACAGTAGAAGACAAACTAATCCCTGGTTTATTATTTAAATAGTCATCTTACTAACTAAATGCAGGTTTAAGAACAGGGCCTAAGTCAACATAGGCTTAAATAAATCACTAGCCCAATTCCCATTCACTGCTGATGTATGTATGTGGTTAGCACGATGTAAAAATATTAAGGCTGTTAATAAAAGATAGACCTTAGGATCCAGTTCTAACCATTAGACGGTCCTTTTCCGAGTTACTCTGGATTTCTGAAAATCCTGGAACCAATTTTCTGGAGTAGGTTCCCAAACGACAACTTGGCATTTTAATGTTAATATTGACAATTCTGTTGACATATGTAAGTCCAAAAGAGTCGAAAAAGACTTCGAATATTCATATTGAAAAAACATTTTTTTGAAAGAAATTTACTACAGATTAACATAGCAGACACAAGGAAATGCAAAACTGACCGAACACAAAAACGGTTCGTTTAGGTTAGTTCAGGATCTTTTTGTCATTTTTTTCATTTTTCATTGACATTTTCTAAGCCAGTAGAGGTTATAATTTAAATTTAGAAAAAATATGTTTACCAAAAAATGCATTTTTTGAAAATGTATTTTTAAAATATTCTTTTTTTTTAAATATTTTCGAGAAAATGTTGTAGATCCAATTCTGAAAAAGAATCTTTTGAAGAAGCTGTTTTTCAAAAAAAAATACATATTTTTAACATCAAAAAAGATGTTCGTTGAAAAAAACAGAACAGTTGATCATCTTAGCTTATACGCGAAAGGACACATTGTTTGATTAATATGAAAGTGTAAATATTGTAGCATTTTTTTATTTATGCCTTCTACTCATTTGGGGGGATGATATGCGAGTACCACTTACAAAAGTACAATTTTTCTAAAATCAATTTTTCAATTTTTTTAAAGCACTTTTCAAAAATACATTTTTTCAGAGAACATCTTTTTCGGATATTAATTTTCTCAAGCAATGGCTTTCTGAAAAAGTAATTTACGAGAAAGTAACATACCAAACCTAAGGAAACCTGATCAAACCCAAAAAGGTGCGTTTAGGTTTTTCCTTCTTTTTTCATTAACATTTTTCAAGTTTATAATTTAATTTTCTAAATACTTTTTCGAAAAAGTATATTTTCGGAAACGTACCCATTTTTGAAAAGCTTATTTTTTGAAGACATTTTTGGAAAAAATTCGAAATACGAATTTTCAAAACAATATTTCATAAATCGATTTTCAAAAAAAGCATCTTTGACAAGTCTCTCAGGACATTTTTGCACAAAATGTACATTCGAAACATGTGTATTCGAGAAAATCTTTTTGAAAAGTTTCGGTAATCTGTTTTCGAAAAAGCTGTTTTTCAAAAAAATTTACTTTCAAAAGAATGTTTTCTGAAAAAAAAACTATTTGGTTATTTGTTTCCTTTAGAAGTCAAAACGATCCAGCGCAAATTTTGATAAAATCGCAGTGAGATGTAGGTATATAGAATGTTTTCAGAAATAATCAAAGAGCATGTAAATCAAAAATTCTTGCATTTTTTATGTAACATACTTATAATATTCATATTTTTGTGGTATAATTCATTTCAAAGACCTTACTTAGACGGCAAATGTTTGTTTTTGTTTACAATATTTTGTAGAATATGTAGTAATGGTTAAAGTTGATGTTACAATATTTATTTTTATAAAATTTGCTGTTGAAGTCATTTTTGTACAAGGCGTCACGGTGCTCCCCTGGGCCCCTGTAACCGCCACTGTGTCCCGCACAACTAAAACCATTAGAGGATGCTGACGACACCCTACATATACATGCATGTATTTTCGTTTTACCTGTATTTCTTTGTGGGCAGAAATTTTTGAAAAGTTGTCCTTTTTTATAAAAGGGTGTTTGCTTTAAAGAAAGTGTTCTTGTTTAATGGTGCTAAAGTTTACCATTTAGGAAAAATAAACGAAACTAAAAATGAAACTTCAATTTTTAAAATGTTTGTCATTTTTTTTTCGAAATTATTTTCGGAGAATGCCTAAGTACATATAACAGAGGTATAAAATAATAATAAAGCAAATAATTTTATATTTTTTACTTTAAGGTTTGCCGCGTATTCGTTTGTCATATAATTTACACAAATGTCTATAGTTACATATTCGGTATATTAGTACAATGACTGTTTTTTTATTACTCTAGTACCTACACCATAAACCTTACTCAATGTCTTCCTCTTTATTTGGAATCAAATTTTCTCAGCTTTATCTCGTCGAGACAAGATTAGGGTGCATTGATATAAAAATCAAACATGGATAAGAATAAAGAGAACATACATTTTTAGTTGTAAAACATGAATCTTCTTGGTGTAGGTAAATGCTTTATCGGTTATCAGACATGTTTGCTTTTATACCTAACTGTACTGATTCATCTTTGTCATTCATAAAAAATCATTTTAATGTCTATGTAAGTGCTGTTTTAACATTTCATATGTTAGAAAGGTAATGGTTATAGTATGTCATATTTGCAATGAAAAGTTAATAAGTTTTATGTTTATAAAATACAAATAATTAAGAAACAGAAAATATATTATTTATAACTTTATACCTACTGATGTTTTTCTTTCTATTTCAGAGTAGACTCAACCGCAGTCCACTTCCCATGTTTGTTGACGGACCAAAGACCTCTACCGGTTCATCTGGCCTTCCGAGGTATCTCCGTTTCAATCAACAGTCGATCCGTTTTAGAGGATGTGGATGGACTGGTTCGTCCAGGACAGATTTTGGCTGTTATGGGACCTAGTGGATCTGGTAAGTGCTCTAGCTCTCTGTACTTATGAAAGTCTAAAGATCTCTTTTACTAAATTTCATAATATTAATTTTCTTATTGCCTCAACTTAGGGGATATTATAAATATTGCGCCAGATATCAGCTGAGACGTGGATAAATCCGATCACTGTTTCGCACCGGCCGCGGCCACTTGTAACGCACTTTGACAAATAAACATACAGTGTTCCCATTCTTTAGATAGATATGTCCTGTCCTTATCATAATGAAAATCTTAAAAAGGGACGTTTACGACAGAGGTGCTTAATTTAAATTTCAATTTTCAAAGTTGTGTCAACACTGTCTACATGTGGATGGTGTGACGTAACTAAAACTTTTGCGATACCACAAGGTTAATTTTGTGTTTTCTTATCACAATTAAAAATATATATAAAAAAACCTTTCAGCAAATATGAGAATACCTTTAGTTGAAGGACCCTCTTGTAAGGTAATTAAAAATTTCTTCCTAATTATATATAAAAAAAGATTTTCCTGAGGTAATATTACATTTTTGTCTCTTTATATTTCTGCCAGTTTCTTTTAATTAAATTCCCTTGAATTCCGAGGAAACCAGATACTTTTGAGAGAATTGCGAAGCTTGTGGTTTTTTTCGCTATTTTAAATTAAGCTTCATTTCTTCTGAAGTGAATTTATGTTTCATTTAATTTTGTTGTTACAAGTTTATTAAATTTTTCCTTGCTTTAATGAAATCCACTTTATATTTATATATGTGTAAACCCCAAGATCTAGCAAAAAAACAGGACAGGACAGGGTTTCAATTTAAATTTGCCAGTTGATCAATTGGGTTTTATTATTATATTAGCCCTGTTCGCAAAAGAGTCACAAACCAGTCAGACCCAATGAAATTACTGGAAACCAGTCGGCAAACTGCCACGTTACCAAATACCTAAAATTTGATTGGCGCTGATCGGTTTGTGATTCCTCTACGAACAGAGCTTTATTTCGGGTATTTGCGTGATCAGCTATTGATTTTTATATTACTACTTATTGGTGAAATTAATTTAATTTGTTAAAGTGTTGTGAAAAATACATACCTAAATTAGCCTTTCCTTAGCAAAGTTGTGAAAAAACCCAAAAATAAATTCATAATCCAAAACTTCCTTGTCTATTTGTACAACTGTCTATTTAAAGCCTTAATTATCAAATAAGACCGGTTTTTAATAATGGCATGTACTGAATCTGGTCGAAAACATTTACAGATTTTCTCGTTTCGGTTTTGTATGTCAGTATCAACTAAATGATTTTTAATTTTGCCTGGAAACTAATTTTATTATTATTTTCTTTTAGGTAAAACGACTCTTCTGAACTGCCTAAGTGGTCGACAAAAGTTTGATTCTGGACAAATTTATTTTAACAGAGATCCTCTGTGCAAAAGGTGGAAACGAAGGATATGTTACGTTTTGCAACAAGACATATTTTTTAATGATCTAACGTTAAGGTCAGTAGATTTATTTTATTGGCAGATTATTACACATTTAAAAAATGGATTTATGATCATTTTTTCAAAATATATTTCGAAAAACAAATTTTTTAATTTTCGCCGAAGAACACTTATTTCGAAATTGCGTTTTTTTTTTTGGAAAACATCTTTCTCGATTATAGATTTCTTTGGAAAGACGCTTTATCGAGAATATAATTTTTCAAAAATGCCTTATATGACAAGTAGACATACCACCAATCGGCCACGCATTTAAAATTTCATATTTTTGGACCCTCTACTCGGATAGAATGAATACTCCATATATACTGACATAAATACATATATAACAAACTATTATACCAAATTAAGATTATCTTCTCTCGATTTGTTTGAAATCCTAATTAAGTTTGTCCTCCTTTGATTTGATTGAAACCCTAATTAATTTTGTCGCCTATCGATTTGCTTGAAGCCCTACTAAGTTAAGTTGGTCGTCTATCGCTTTGCCTAAAACCCTTATACTTATAAATTAAGTCTGTCGCCTATCGATTTGCTTGAAGCCCTACTCAATTAAGTCTATCCTCTGTCGATTTGCTTAAAACCCTACTAAATTGTGTTTGCCGTTTATCGATTTGCTTTAAACCCTACTGAATTAGGTTTGTCGTGTCTCTATTTGCTTAAAACCCTTATAAATTAACTTTGTCGTCTATTGATTAGCTTGAAGGCCTACTCAATTAAGTTTGTCGTTTATCGATATGCTTGAAACTCTACTCAATTGTATTTGTCGTGTATCGATTTGCTTTAAACTCTACTGAATTAGGTTTGTCGTCTCTCCATTTGCTTAAAACCCTCATAAATTAACTTTGTCGTCTATTGATTCGCTTGAAGCCCTACTCAGTTAAGTTTGCCGTTTCTCGATTTGCTTGAAACCCGACTAAATTGTGTTTGTCGTGTATCGATTTGCTTTAAACCCTACTGAATTAGGTTTGTCGTCTTTGGATTTGCTTAAAACCCTACTCAATTAAATTTGTGGTATTTCGGTTATTCGTTGTCTTCCTGAGGAAAGCAAGTTGAATCATTAAATTCGATTTTTCATAAATATGTCTCTCCAAAATTCATTTTTCGAAATTTCTTTTGAAAAATAAATATTTATTATTATAAATATTTTCTTATTTCAGAGAAACTTTAGAATTCCAAGCAAGACTGAGATTACCGGACGTTTTGACCCACGCACAGAAAATGCAATACGTTGACCATATCATCGATGTCCTAGAATTAAACGACTGTCAAGATACAATAATGGGAGATTATCTCACAAGGGGTTTGAGTGGGGGAGAGAAGAAGAGGGCGAATGTTGCAAGTGAACTCCTGACGAATCCATCGTTAATGTTGTTAGACGTAAGTATTTTAATTTAAAAAATTATTTAATTGGGATAGCGATTGTAACACCTTTCTGTATTTACTTATTAGCTATCCCATAAGATAATAACAACAAAAACTTCAAAATTGTTTAAAAACAGAGTAAATCGAGTCTTGCGAACTATTTTTGTGTTTGAGCGCGCTTAGCGTGTTTTGTTTCCAAAAAAGAAAAGACGAAAACTTATCTCCAGCATTGGTCAATACCGGGAATTCTTTGGGTCTATATACAAAACCGTTCAAAAACTGGAGAAAAAGGACTATTTTTGATTCTGGTCCAAGTTCCCTCATGCTATCGCAATTTTTGGACCCTTACCCTTCATCAGCCAGGCCAAAGTGACTGAAGATTATACCACGTCTTAATCAGAATCAAAATCGGGCTTATATCCATCGGTGGGTTGAGTCGATCCACTACATCTCACCCATCTAAAGTTCACCAATGCATGGATGGTTCAAAAACGGTACAAAGACGGTACTTGAGTTGGGGTACATGGGATAAGACCGGAGAGTGACACGTTCCCTTGGGAAATCTTCCACAGTATTTTGGCAGAAAAAAAAAGAAAATTAATTATTAACATAAGGGCTTATTTCAGTTAGCGGATCTATATATACTTCGACAGTTGAGTAGCCCTTAGGCCACTAAAGTGGCATAAGGTAAAGTCGAGACTGATATGTAAATGTCAACGGGAATTAGTGGTCTTGGCAAAGAAAAATAGTTAAGCTGCAGTGGATACCAGGACACGAAGGTAGTTAACGTGAGCTACTACATGTCTCTATATTCCACACTCATTAATGAATATAAGCTGATGATTTTGATTCTACTTTTGGGTCTGGTCTGTTTTTCAGCCACCTTGGGTGAAAATCTGCCTGATGAAGGGCAAGGGCCCAGAAATCGCAATAGCTGGATCAGAATAAAAAATATTCTTTTCTATAGAGTTTTTTGACGGCCTTATACTTCACTACCGAAGAAATTAATCTGCGTTGTTTTATTACTGTTAAATATTTTACAAAATTGTACTGCGCACATTGTTTGGTTTAAAGATAATGTAGTGACAGAAATACGTAAAAAAAACTTTAGTCTGAAAGTGACAATGATATAAAGTAATTTAATTATGTACCTATTGTGTGGGGGAACGACTAGAAGATATAAATCGTATTTCTAAAGACACGCATAAAATATGTTAATGACATTCCCAAATTTGCGTTGTCAGGAGCACACTGCTGTGTTTGTTTTCGAAGTATTTTGATTAAAAAACAATGTTTGTTTCTGGCTTGCTTATAAAACCAATAATTAAAATTATCTTGTCCTTTATTTTTATCGGAAATATTGACATAATAAATATTTTATGGAATTGCATAACATTTTAACTAACACAACCTTTTCCAGATATTTTATTCTAAAAATTAAATTAGTTGTTTGTCATGTTTGCTAAAAAATATTTTCATGTAAGGTTTTCTACATTCTCATAAAGGTTTTATTCATTTTATGGATTCAAATCCCTCCGGGGAATGTAAAAAAGGTAGGTGGAAAAGTGAAGGGAAGAGTGTAAAATGAATCAACGTCACAACGGTCCTATTCACGCCGGTTCATGACCGGATGTTACTAAGGACCGTGGTTCGGAGCCCACGTTAATCTGTAGATCCCGGTGCCAATACATTACCTTGTAGTGCCAACGTAATAAAAAGTAATTTTAACTTTTTTTTTATTCATTTTAAGAATATAATCTTGATAAAAAAGTTTTCGAAAATGACCACTCTTTTCTTGAGAATAAGAAATATTTTACCATAAAAATATAACGTCGTAATAACTATAAGAATGAGAAAATCGGGATACTTGTACTGAGAATATCTGCATTTTAATAATAATTAATTTATTATAATTGTAAATTTTCTTGACGATTGTTTAAGCGTTAAATATATCTTCTTAAGTACAGAAAAGCTAATATTTTTCTCAAAGTGCCTATTATTGATTTAAAACAAGTATTCTATTTTTTTGCTTGCAGTCAGAATTTAAAGCAGTTACTAATTTATTTAAAAATTATAACTTCTGCATAGAAAATCAAGGTTTTTAGAAAGAGAATTAAAAGCAATGCATATTATAGAATTCTTTACAGATATCAAAATTTTATTGTCTTAATTTTCTGCAAATTCTTGTAAATACGAGAACTGCAGAATTCTTAAATTATGTGGGAGGATATCACGGAATCATACCATACTTAAAATTTCTCTGACAAATTATATGGCTCTTTTAAGCCCTGCCAAAGAGGAAATTTATATGTCGATTGGCATACAGTGGCATAGCAGTTTTTATTTATATTATGGAATTATTAAAACAGAGCTAGGTACTAACTTTTTTAACTGGTACCCAATTATTATTTTAAGAGGTCGAATAGAGGAGATGATAACTAATAATAATATGTGTTTTTGCAGGAGCCTACATCAGGCTTAGACTCGCATGCAGCACATGGTTTAATACAGATTTTAAAGCGATACGCTGTAGCCGAAGGAAAGACAGTCGTGATAACTCTGCATCAACCTTCTTCACAAATTTTTCATCTCTGTGATAAACTTCTACTTCTATGCAACGGACGCACGGCCTACTATGGAGACACGTGTAAAGTGGTCGACTTTTTTAGCAATATTGGTCTCAATATTATGCCGCACTATAACCCTGCCGACTTTATATGTAAGTAGTTTTTGTTTTGTGTTTTATATATTCAAAATTATTAATATTTCTTAAATTTTAATATATTGTTCGCTATGCTTTTTAACCGAAAAACTTTTCTAGAAAGATAACTCCTTTTACTTCTGCTTCAGTTCTTCGTCTTCATCAATTTCTTCCTCTTCTTTTTTTTCTTCTTCAGCTCTGTCTTTTCCAAATTCTCGGACGTTCCCAAATAATCAGCTTCACATCGTTCGATCATGAGCTCCTTTTACTAATTTTTTGTTAAATTTAGACTTAATTTCTTTAAGAACTCAGATCGGACAACAGCTATTTCTCGGTATTCTTATCTTTAAACAAACATGTTTCATGACTTCGTTTAGGAGACCTATATAATGTTACAAACAAGGGTCGTGCCCTTATGTTTACCTTGTCTTTGTCTTTGTTAAATAATACAATAACCTTTACAGTAGCAGAAAAAACAATATTTAGACTTAAATACTATATTATGTAAATTAGAATTAAAATCGTCACACTGGGGGATCACATTGCAAATAAGAAATAAATAAGTAAATAAGTTTATTCCAAAATCGAAATAACAAAATGTAAGGGCATAGGCGCACAGATGATGTTGGTTTGAGGAGGGTTGGAACATTATTTACGTAAAAATCAGAATTTTGGCTTGGGAGGATTTAAACCACTGGAAAATTGTCTCAAGAAAGGGGAGGGGGTAAACTCGGATAATTTCTTATATTTATCCAATAGTATCGACGACCTGAAACACTCTAAGCATTCTCAGTCCGAATCAATCGACGACCTGAAACACACTAATCATTCTCAGTCCGAATCAATCGACGACCTGAAATACTATTAAGCATTCTCAGTCCGAATCAATCGACGACCTGAACCACACTAATCATTCTCAGTCCGAATCAATCGACGACCTGAAATACTCTAAGCATTCTCAGTCCGAATCAATCGACGACCTGAAACACTCTAAGCATTCTCAGTCCGAATCAATCGACGACCTGAAATACTCTTAAGCATTCTCAGTCCGAATCAATCGACCACCTGAAATACTCGAATCATTCTCAGTCCGAATCAATCGATGACCTGAAATACTCTTAAGCATTCTCAGAGTCCGAATCAATCGACGACCTGAAATACTCTAAGCATTCTCAGTCCGAATCAGTCGACGACCTGAAACACTCTAAGCATTCTCAATCCGAATCACTCTCTGGATGCGCTCTTGTTCAATGTCTGATGTGCATCGTTTTAAAATATTTCAATTTAAATTTTGTCATAGCAAAAAACAGTTTACAGAAATTGATATCATACAATTTCCTTTTAATTTTTCTAGATTTTTATTAAAATACGCAATATTTTATTAATCTAGTGGAACAAGTCAAGAAATCTTCAGAAGTTACCAAGAAAATTGTAGAAGCTGCAGAACATGCCAGAAAAGACAAAGACTACCCCATAGAATTAAGATGTCACGACGCACCATACATCACAGAAAAATACAATAAAATTCTACCCCCCTCACATGGACCATACCCTAGTTTAGAACGTAAGTCAACCTTATAAAATTTTATCTCACCTCAAGCACGATAATATTTGTTGAACAGCCATCATACATTTTTCTATTTTTGCATTGATATTATTTAAACAATTCCATTATTTTCTATTTTGCAGAAGATGCGTTAAACCAAATGGAACCAGATGTTCGACGACTTTGGTTAGACACCCATTCCCACGCCTCCTCGTCAGTTAGTTCAGACACCAGTGATAGTGATTGTTATTTTTCTTGGCCAACGAGTTTTTGGACGCAGTTCACAGTGTTAGCTCAAAGAAATTTTAAGGAATCTAGGCCCAGGATGTTATCTAAATTGAATTGGGTAAGGAAACTGATATCCTGTTATTGAAATAAATAAAGCCCAAATTTAGTTTTGAACTTCATCAGGTCAGAAAGTGATAATACAAAAAAAAAAACGGAGCAAACATAGACATACTCGCATGCTCGACATTCTCGATATGTATTTTTTGGAAAAAAAATGGCGGTTTTATCAAAGGGGCGGCATTTTGATTAACGTTGTGTTTAATAAAATTTAATTTTATGGCATCATTCAGGAAATCAAAGCGGTACCATATGCAAACAGTTATTAAATAGTAATAAGAAAGGTAATAAACAGGTTGAAATTAGTCATTAGGTCAACACATTCAAATAATGAGAGGTCACTGATAACTTAAAATTGATCTGCAATTTATATGACCTTGAATCATAGGGATCTTCCCAGATCAGGGTATATGTATGATAATATGTAACATGTTGCAGGTCCAAACAGTACTGTTAGGTATACTGGCAGGTCTCCTCTGGTTTCAGTTGGAAAGGCGAGAAGAAGCCATCCATGATATTCAAGGTTGGATGTTCTTTTCTACGACATATTGGATGTTGTTTGCCCTTTTTGGGACCATCCAATCGTGTAAGTGCTATTTTAAATTCCTACACGAAATTTTAATAATATTGAAGACTTTTTCTTTAGGTTAAATGTATTTAGGTTTTCAATTTTTATTTTTAGTGCCTCAGGAAAGAGAAGTTATCAACAAAGAGAGAATGTCTGGTTCGTACAGATTGTCAGCCTATTATCTAGCCAAAATGGTCGGAGAGTTACCGTTAACCGTGGCCCTTCCAGCTGTTTACCATCTAATATCATATCCTATGTTAGGTAAGTTATTTCTTAATTGAAATAAAGAAATTTGACAGAACCAGCGAAGTATAAACAGTACAGATGGTTGGATGTTCTTAATTTCCAGAATTAAGTGATTGAGTGATTTCTTACTAATTTATTTACTTTTTCAGGTTTTCATTCACCTTTAGTGTTCCTTACCCAGTTAGGTTTTCTAGTATTAAATACCATTGTAGCACAAAGTGTAGGATTCTTCATTGGTGCTTGCTGCATGGATATAAATGTAAGTTACTAGTTACAGAAAAGTCTTTAGGTTTAATTATAACGCCTTCTAGTGACGGTTTAAAGATTCGTGAAACTACTGTGCTTCCTGCTTTTTGTTTTTAAAAACTAAGAAAAGTTTATTAGACATGTTATTTTAATTTTGTAAATCTCTCGACAACCTTTTTTATATTCGCTGTAGATTGATACCCTAGAAATGTTTCCAGGCTTACGATTTTAAGTTGAAATTTATTTTTGACTATATACCGGCCAAATGATGGGTTCTAGCTAGAGAACAACTTCAGAAAATAATTTTTAGTTGTACCACCCTTAACAAGCATGCTATAAAATTAAAACCTGATAAAATGAAAACCTGAGGTCGCTGTAGTGGTAGTGAAGGCACGCCATTGCCGACTATTATTAACATGCAGTGATCCAAAAATTTATACAAGCTGGAAGATATGTGGAAGAAAGACTGGTTAGGAACTAGTCTTACACAAATTTAGATTTTGCGTGGATTACAGAACTCTAAATAGATTCACTGAACCGGGCACATATCCGCTTCCTTTTGTTAGATTTACTTACATCCTTATCAAGTATGTAATAATATTAAAACCTAATAGTATTAAAACCTGTAGGAGGTGCGATGAAACAAAGCAATTACTTACTATTACGATTCAAAAATTTGAACATTTCAAGTTGCAAAATAACATGTTGAAGAAAGCCTAGTGAAGAAAGCGCCACACAAATTTAGATTTTGTTTCGATTACAGAGCTCTGAATAGATTCACTGGATCAGTTACACATCCACTTTTTTTGTAAGATCCACTTACACGCTGAATAAGCATGTACTAATATCGGAACCTAATAAAATTAAGACATGGGGTCACTGTGTTGAAGCAACGCCGTTACTCACTAACACGATTCAAAAATTTGTACATTACGAGTTGCAAGATAATACGTTGAAGAAAGACTAGTGAAGAAAGCGTCTTCGGCAATTTTGTTTCGATTACAGAGCTCTAAACATATTCACTGAACCAGATGCCTACCCCGTCATTTATGGGATGCTATTAAATTTTATTTGATTACAATAATTATTGATAATTATAACTAGTACACTCTACAGAGAGTTAGAAATTTAAGAACAAAAGAACATTTTTGATAATGATAAGGCCCGTCTATACCCAAAAAAGAGAATTTGTGTTAAAATAAGTTCAAGGAATTAAACAACAATGCAAAAATCTATAATTGAAATCGGGTGAGAGAATTAAAAAAAGACCTAAAATTAGTCCTACGATAAAATTGTCACTTTATACACGTTATTTTTGACCTCTAGCTTATTACCTGTAGGACTTTTTGTAATTCCATGTGAAATTTCTTTTATTGTTGTTTACAGCTCGGTGTGACAGTGAGTGCCCTGTACACGCTAGCGACACAGCTCTTTGGGGGTTATCTATCCAGAAATATTCCTTCACAGTTAATATGGATGAAATACCTTTCCATGATATATTACGCCTACCAAAATATGCAAATTGTCGAATTTGGTGATAGTTCGCCTATATTGTAAGTACATTTTCTCTTTTACTACTACCTATTAATGCGTTTACGTTATTGTTACTCACTGGTGTTGTCTCCAAAATATTTCAACTTTATTATTTATATCCACAAAAAAGGCGATGCGCCACGTAAATTTCTTGGAAATTCAAAACGGCGCTATATATTCTTTGAATATACTGTTGTTACATTGACTTAATCGAGGACAAGTAAATAAAAAATATAATTTCTAAACTGTTGCTGAAACTGCTTTTATGTAGAAGGTAAAAAACATAACGCAATGTCCAAAAAAACAACGCCCTCAAAGTATACCGTGGAATCAATCATGATTGTCTTTAATTATTAGTCTTGAAAGGTAACATAGGTATAGGTGAATAAAAAATAGTTTTTAAGAAAATTAAATTTGGTCATTGCGGTAGAACAAAAATCTTTTATGATCGAAAGTTATTTTACTTTTTTACTGACGAGGCATAGTTTTACCTCTCTGGTTATGTAAATTCTAAACAAATGAGAATGTAGAGTTCTGAAAATCTACTTTTCTTGATAAAGAAGCCTCTGAATGCAGAAAAAGTTGGCTTGTGGGCGGCCATATCGAAAACAAAGTTAATTGGACCGATTTTTTTCAAGGGACTCAATTCGGCGCGATACCGAAATGAAATTTTAGAAAATTTTGTAAACGCATTAGACGATGAAGATATGCGACAAGGCTACTTCCAGCAGGACGGCGCACCAATTCACGTAACTCTTGATAATTTAAATTTTTTGGAAGAATTTTTCGAAGACCGAATCATTAGTCGTAATATGCCAGTTAGGAGGCCACCACGGTCCTGCGATCTCACGCTGGGCGACTTTTTCTTATGGCCACACATTAAAAACTCGGTTTTCAAAACACCTTGTAAAAATTTTGAAGTCGTACGGGCTAGAATTACAAAATAGATTTCAGAAGATTAACAACTCCTCCCAAGTGCTCACCAATGTTTTTAATGCTGTAAAAAGAATAATAAGAACATGTTTGGAAGTAGAAGGTGGACACGTCTCTCATTTAGTTTAAATTTATAATTTTTAGGTTCCTTGTTGTATAGGTATATTCTTTTCTTAATTCTGTATTATTCAATGACAATGACAATAATGTACATTTCTTAAAAATAAAATCTTCAGAACTTTACAGTTTTATTTTTCATTCACCTTTCCCTTTTACCTGTGTTACCTTTCAAGAGTAATAATTCAAGACATGCGTAGTTGATTCCACATCATACTTTTAGGACGTTTGTTTGATCTTTGCTATCATCTTTGATCTTTTTTATCAATTGCACTACTTGCTTGTAGTGCTGACGTGTCCTGTTGAGACTACAAAACTTATACTTTAACTGAATTTTTAAGACATTTGTAACATTGAAAACAATTTTTGTTACTGACCTTTGATCGCAGTTTCTAAAAATAAATAAGAACAATGCTACAAGTTTTCACCCCATATAAAAATGCTTTTGCAAGGTACAATCTAATCAAGAAGATAACGCTGTTATGGAATTAAAACACTATTGCCAATTGGCTAGATCTATTCTAAAAAAAAATTGTTTGCTCTTTTGCAGATGTGCCCAAAAATCCAAATTCGCCGTTTGTCAAGAAATGGACCACATCCCAGTGTCCTCCATATTAGAGGCTCAAGGAGCCTATTTACCATTATGGGCCAATACGCTGGTCCTTCTAGGTTTTCTATTCGTATTTCGATTTCTAGGATATATAGTTCTAAGATACGTTAAAACACCCAAATAAAATAATTTGTAACTAAATTTAGAAATGTATTAGCACTGGAAAGGAAGAATTTCATACTATGCCAAAAAAACTGATTACTAGCTAAAATTTTTTATTGTAATATTACTGTAAAATAGACTGAAAATAATAATTAGATGTAGAAATTTCTTATACAATGTAAACCTTGGGTTTTTCAGTGGCCCGAAAAAAGGAAATATGTATATGGTATTTATAAAAACATAAAAAGGAAACAGTAACTGTTTGATAAATAAATCAATCAAATCAACCTTTGGATACTAGAGATTGTGACACAATTATTACACGTACAACATAAAAAAATCCCAAAGTTTTGGTGCTGATTGTTAAAATAAAATAATAGTTTTTTTTTCATAAAATATTCGTATTCCAATATACTATAAAGTTGTTGTTTTCTTTTTAGAAAATGAATTTTTCCTTTTTTGTTAATTTATATTTCGTTTCCAGTGTATCATTCTAAACCAGTTTGTGATATATACAATAGTTTTCCGTATAAAGCTGCAAGTTTGTAATAATTTGTGTTTATTCATTTTACAGATACTATATAGTTTTAAAACGTTTCTCGCAATATTTTTTGAAATATTTATAAGAAGGCGAAAGAAACAATTCGCTACAGTTTCGAAGTGAGTTATTTTGGACAGTTTACAGTGACTGCAGGGAGAATAACCCAGAAAAATATACAGGCTGTGTTTACAAGTAACTTTTTTTATAAGTTTAGTTTTTTATATTACTGTAATAATTTTAGGCAATAGTTTTAAGGGTAATCATTCCAGTTATGTGTTGACTGTAAAAAATCGTTAAATTTTAGATTTTTGCAGTTTGATGGAGAAGGCTTTAAATGTACTCAGGCAACTTCAAAGGTAATTTTTAGCATAACCTTGTCATTTTGAAAGACGTCCAGTAATGGTACGCATTTTTAAATATATATTTTTTGAGGATACATTCATTGTAACGACTGTCTCTTTGTTGCTTATTCTTGAAAAAAGGAGGAAGTTACTAATTTTTAATATATTATTTGCTAAGTTTTTTATATCTAACAATCAATGATTTTCTTATAAAGAAGGATTTAGCAGAGACATAATAATCAAGAGAAATTAAAATTTCCGGTGAAATGCTCCCGTATAAGTGACCATTCAATAAATATTGATTTTGCTGCCAAGGAAAAACATAATTTTCGACGTTTCTGCTTTATAATATTGTTCAATATTTTTTGAGTAGGTAAATAAAAAACCGAAATATGTCTTATGAAAAACCGAAAAAATTTATCCTATGCCACAATACATGTATACTTTTCATTTAACTCCAAAACTAATATACAAGATAAAACATTTGTCGAAATATATCCCCATTAGGAATATCTACTAAAAATCTAATAGAGATTTTCTCGCTATCTAAAATTACTTAAATATGCTGGTTAACCTGAACAAAACCATAGTAGATTTTTGTTTTTGTAGGAAAATCTTTGCTTTCTATATATAGGAAACATAGTATAGCCCACAAAAGTCGATTTCAAGAAAAAAAATTAGCATTTTTACTGTTCTATGTTGTAGGGGGGCATGTCAGATATCTGCTGTTCCAGTAATATCTGAAATTGCTGCTATGTTTTTTAATTATTTTTTGAATATGCTAAAACTAGCTTGTCGTCTGTAGCTCATTTCCTTTGCACCGTAGGTAAAAGTAGTCAACAGGAAAATTGTAGGTATAGGCTCTTTGGTCGACCAAATCCGTTTAATAATTAACGAAATAATTTCCAAAAAAAAACAGAAATGGCAATTTTTTGACATCACCCCCCCCCCCCCCCCCCCCAAGAACCTAGAACAGTCAAAATGATTTTAAAAATGATTTGACTTTTTTAGATAGCGTGACTGGGCTATAAATAGTATATAAGAAAATAAGTAAACTTAAGTAATCTCGACTTCATAGACGTTTCAGCAAATAAATTACCTTTTCAACTTGCCTAGTATATTTGGTGAATTAAGAAAGGGCAGCGAGTGAATGCACCATGTGCCTTTTGAAAGTATTCTACGTGCCAATAAAATGAATATATAAATATGAAAAAATACAACCAGCAAATGTTACTGCCAGATTTTGTTTTTAGGAAAAGAATCGCCAGAATTTTCTTATTTTGGAAATGTTCGCGTCTAATTTAAGCTTTTAAATGAAAATTTCTGGATTGGAAATTTTTAACTTGATAATTTTATTTATTGCTTGCACTGTGATTGAAATGTATGATGCCGAGGTTTAGTTAGGAATGGTGCTACTAAATAGTTTCAATTGTGTTCTTTAAAGGAAATTTATGAAAATTATTAAATAAAGGTAATTTCAGTAGGCATACAATTTTATTACAAAAGAGGAATATAATAATAAAATATGTTAACACTGATATTGACGAGACGTCTTTCTTTTTAATCAGAAATTAAAGCAAAAAATAGGGATTCATATAAGAAAATATAACTTTGATCCGTCACAACTTTCTAAGCAACCATGTATATTATAATTATTAAATTACATATTTTTGACAGCCGTAGAACTGATGTAAAACATTTCTCGCTAACTTGTATTTTGTAGAGCCGATTCCAGAATTCTGACACATGGTATATGTTCTTGGTCAGTAAACATATAGACATAAGGAACATTCTTACATTTTCAAATTTATCATCATACTATCGCATATAATTCTATAATATTCACAAGAAACAAATATAACATCATAACCATATCGGCCATTCTGTTAGTCGTTGAAAGAACTTCAAGTGACAGTGTCGTGATGTTATCAACATCCTTTTTTGTAAGAAAATAAATCCCCAAGACCACTTTTTTGGTGTGGCCTTAAAAAGAATGGAAAGTACGCAATCTGCTTCTTTTTAGAGATCTGTAAGTTCCGACCTTCGAGAAAATTCTTGTATATTACATATTATTTGTTTTTTTTAAACTTACTGTTTGTTGCTTTTACTGCTAAATAGATAACGATTTTATGTGCTGGCAAATGTCATTGAAGTCATAAGATGAGCGTCGGATTAAATTTAAACTAATCGTTCCAATCTAACCTGTTTAATCTCTTTTTGTGTTAATAATGATCAATAAAATAGGAACTCTTTATATAACCTGTGTTATGTTGCAGGACTTCGAAAATGGGTAGAGACTGGGTCATTTTATCGATTATCATCATTCTATTTTATGTCACTAATTTTCTTTTATTCAAGACTTATATTGTCGTTCTGCAATTGATTTTACAGCACTATAAGCTTACAGCGCTATAGGAGTGTGACAAATATGTCACATTCTTCAGCATAGCGCTGTAAACTAGTTTATATTGACTCCTCTTTATGGTGCACCGTTTTTCTTATTTTACGCAAATATTAAACCTAAGAGTTCAGATATCAATAAAAAATACCAATAATCTGTTGTTGTCAATATCAACCAAAATAAGCAATAATACTTTTTTTGACAATAGTTTAATATTGTTATGGAGTTTATTTTTGAATATTTCACTTTGAAAAGTTATAAGACTGTTGCATCCTGTAAAAATGTGTATACAGGGTGTTTCAAAACTTTATCGACAAGATACTACAGGTGATTCTTTGGTCAAAAATAAGAAAGCAAGCTCGTGTTAATATAGGTCCGGATTTTTTTGATATTTTATACTTTTTGAATTAAAATATGACTTAAAATCTTGATAAATTTTTAATACGGTTTATTGGCTTTCTAATCGCAGTTTAACCTATTGGAATGTGATCCCCAAGAGAATATTACCATGTAGATTGTTTCAAATAGTTATAAGGTTATTCCATAGGTACTTCAAAATGTGTTGTGTGTGAACTATGAAAAACCAAAATAAAATTAAAATTTGATCACCTTGTATCTCGGAAACAAAGTATTTCCGGACATATTATTTATGTCAATAGTTTGTTTTTTTTAGTTTTTGGCTAAAGAATCATGTGTAAAATTGTATCGGGTTAATTTTGCAACATCCGGTATATTCGTAGGTATATACATCACTTTTCATAAATTTCCCAATACTCATATTGTATATTTAACATTTAGAATACATCACCATATGCATTTGTCAAGTAAATATAATAATTGTTATGTATATTATTTTTAAGTTTTGTTTTAATATTCAATATACCTGACGAAGATGATTACCATTAAGTGTTCCATCACATTTAGTCAAAGATACAGCCTCAACTTTTAGAAAACATAACCTTTGTACAGATATTTTATTTATTATTTTTTGTGTTTTCTGTAAAGGCCAGGCTTGTATGTAGTATAACCATATACATAAATATGTTGCCTTTTTGTTGTCTCTTTAATATTGTGTAAATATTTTTTTGTTATACGATAATCACAAACAAAACCATAATATTTAAAATTAATTTTTAAAAAGTTTCTCAGAATAAAATGCGAATTTTAAAAGTAAGGATTTACAACGAAATTAACTGATGATAAAATTCGACTTTAATTGTAAGATATATTATGTGATATGATGATAAATTTGTGTTAGGTTTTGAATATTTTGTAATCGCGGTAAGATTTGTTACGAAATATTAGTTAATAATTTATTCTTATATTATAAGAGTAAGAAACCACTTTTAGTTAAGTACATTTAAATTACTAAAACTTATAATTCTCTGTTTATAAATTATTTTCCAAAACGGTAGGAAAGAACAAAACTTAATATTTGCTTACTTAAAAATAAGCATTTTATTCTTACATGAGCCAAGCAATGGCTTAAGTAGTTTTGGATATATTGGGCTTAGAATTAAAGCTTTTTTAACAAACATGTATTTAATATAAATGTATTCTTTGAAGTATATTATCCAAACACATTCTTTATATTCTAAATATATATTAAACTATATAAAAATATGTCTAGGACAATAAATGTAACCCTGTCTGTAAAATTTAAAATTTATTTAAAAAATTAATACAAAATAGTACGGATCTGAGTATTTGGTAAAAATATCTCTCTCGTAAAAATACGTATGTTTTTCAACAGTTTTTGACAATACTCTAATGCTTATGTTGTAGATGTACAAATTACCTAACAATATTTGCTTCGAATTTTCAGCGCAACTCAAGTATAAAAAAATTATTATTATTTTCTCCGAATATTTGTTTTTAGAGTCCGATAATATCAAATCCACGAACTCCTTTGAATATGGTTTTGCGACAGATAATTCCTTAAATATTCGGAAATACTGGATTTTAAAAAACATAGACTTTTTTTCGGAATTGCATTTTTTTTGAAAAAAGCTTTTTTTTTTAATATTCATTTTTTGATAAAAGCGTTCTCGAAAATACAATTTGAAAAAGTTATAATACTGACTGTTTTTAGTGTTCCGTTTTGCTAATTTTAGCACAGGAAGTTATGGAATCACTTCGGTGTTCGTCCGTCCGCCTGTCACAGGAGATTTTCTCTGAAACTATTCGACGTAAAAATGATGGGATGATTTAAAATTGGTCTTGTAAAACAGAATAAATTTTATTTATCATTTCAGTGCTTTTTGAGTAAGATATATAAGTTTATTTTCTTTTTTCACCAATATCGCAATTCAATTTCAAAGAGAATTTATTTTTGCCAAAGCCTCAGCTTGAAAGAATTTTTTTTCTCTACCGAAGGATTCTACTATATACAGTGTAAGAACCAAAGTATCTTTGTTAACTAATGATTAATTAGTGAAATTATGTATATATTAATTGTTGATTAAATTTATTTGATTTTAATTGAGAATAAGGGGATAAATCAAAAAAAGATTACGATCAACTTTTAATATATTATTGAAAACTTTATTAAAGCTTTACAAATAAAATTTATTAATCAAAATTGTGTAAAATTATTGTTAACAAAATTGAGGCAATCTTTGATATATGCGTTTCAAAAACGTTATATTGACGTTACTATATGTATTCAAAATTTTAGCGTGTCTCTTCGATTAACCTTTTCATGTTCTAAATTTTAACTGTTGAAAGTACTGTAATTACATTTATATAAAGACCAAAACTTGTACTGCCATCTTTTATAATAGACATTTTCTTTAAATAGTAGAACAAGTAAAAAATGCATGATAATACTATATATCAAGTGTATTCATATCATATCTAAAGAGACCCATTATATTTACTCCATACTGTAAGTCGTATACCTATGTTCTATGTTATTCATGTGTATATTTTAAAAATCATTATTGTACAGATAAAAAACGTCTTGTATTTAACATGTTATGACTAGTCCTAGCGTCTTCATTTATTTAGAGTTTTTAATAATTTAATATAAAATAAATGAAACTTTGATTTAATTTCTGCGTTTTATTTATTTAACACGAAAAACGATAATATTGAACTTATTGAAGCAAAAGTTAAGGTTGCAGTCCAAAAAATAGAGACATGAAATTTATCTCTTAGCCATGAAAGTAACAAGCAAAAATCAATATTTTAAAATATAAAATAATACAAAAAAATTGTTATAAAATGGTTTAAAAATATACATCTTCATCTTGTTGACAATACATCGTGTGGGCCTCCTCATCAGCCACGAGTAGGGGATATTTTATTAAAATTTTATCTATTTTGATATGAATAGATGAATGAAATACAATTTATGAAAATATTATGTCAAGATATGACAGTTACTGTTATTCTGAACTGACGAGGTCCAAAAATACCGAGACGGTATATCGTCAACAGGGTGAAAATGTGAGTAAATTTTAAAATTATTAATTTTTTTCTATTATTTTATGTTTTAAAACATTTGTTTTTCTTGTTACTTAAGTGGCTAATATCAGAGACTATAAAGAATGAGTCTTTGGTAATATAAAACAATTTCGATTCTAATTTTAGATTTTTTTTATCTGAGACAGACTTCAAGACAAGGGACTAACGTCCCGTGGGCGTCTGAAGGGAAGGGAAATGTAATCTATTGCCACGGGATTAAACGTTGGGAGGGAAAGGGAAAACATCTGCAGGCAGTACGTTCCATAATCTGGAGACCCCTTGTTCTATAATGTGGAGACTCTAGGTATGAATGAGCGAGAGAAGTGGGATGTCCTAGGCTTTTGTTGCTGGACAGTAAAGGGATGCATACGCAACACGCCTCTTGTTGTTCTGTTAGAAACAGCGAAGGAAGGAATTATAGCAGCTAGTTCTTCAGAGCAAAATCCGTGGAAGTATCGGTAGAAAAGGAGTAAATCCCCCAACAGCGCGGCGATGAGCGCGAGAAGGGAGTTTTCTTGTGAGGACCGAATCATTGATGAGTGGAATGGCTCTCTTTTGAATAGAATCAAGGATGCTGTGTCGAAGGCGATGCCGCTCCCCAGATATGGGAACAATACTCTAGGTTAGGGCTTATTTGAGAAACAGAGATAGTGTGTAAGCATTGAATTTAGAAAAACCTATATCTAAATTTAATGTGTATGTTAGAAGGGGAGAAGTATTTTCTGGCTAGAAAGAGCAAACCAAGCTTTTTAGCTGCTGATGTGGCTATTGAAGTAATGTGTTTGTGCCAGCTGAGATCACGTTCGAAAGCGATGCCAACAAGATCAAACGATTTATTGTTTTGTAGGGCTTGGTTACTCACGTGGATGGGGTAAGTGTTTCCGGATTTTTGGCGTGACAGGGAGCAAGACTGGGTTTTGGAGGCGTTTAACTGAACAAGGTTCTTGGCGCCCCAGTTTAAGGTTAATTAAATATCTTGGGAATAGATCTGCACCTATTATCCAGCTCTTGATTCGAGACTTGTCTGGAAAAGTGAATGTTGAAATGAAGAATACTATCGTCTGCGTAACTGTGGATGGGATTGGTAGTTGAAGATAGGTCATTAATGTGAAGAAGAAATAGGGTTGGTGCCAGGACTGAACCTTGGGGTACGCCAGCATTGGTAGGATGGAAGTTAGATGAGTGACCGTCCACCACGACAGACATGCGCCGATTAGAGAGAAAGCTGAAATCGATCCAGGTACATAGTTTGGGAGGAAGACCATACGAAGGTAGTTTGTTGAGGAGTGCGGCATGCCATACTTGATCAAATGCCTTAGAAATATCAAGAGCAACAATCTGTGATTCCCTATGAAAGTCGAGAGACTTTGTTCCAATTTTATGTGTAACGAAGGCAAGGAGATCAGCTGTGGATCTTTGGTGACGAAATCCGTACTGTCTGTCCTTGAAGATTTTGTATTTTTTTAGGTATTTTAGAATTTGTAATCTGATGACTTTCTCCATAACTTTGCTCACAACAGAGAGAATAGAGAGAGATAGGTCTATAATTGAATGAAAGGGACTTGGAACGTTTCTTCGGGACAGGCTGAACACGAGCAGTCTGCCAGCTGTCTAGGAAGATACGATTGTCATAGGAGATCCGGAAAAGGCGAGTTAAGATGAGTGCGAGCACTGGAACGCATTTTTTAAAAGCAATTGCTGATATGCCATCCAGACCGGAGGACTTTTTGGCATCAAGGACTAGAAGAATTTTTTAAACTTGTTTGACCTTAAGTATTATGTAGGAAATTTTGTGGGGTACAGACGTAACGGTTGGAAGAGCGAAATTGGCAGGAGAAATGAGGGTGGAATTGACAGCAAACTGTTTGGCAACTGTTCAGCTTTCCCTTTAAATGTGGAGATAGTTTCGTTGTCAGAGGCCAGGAGAGAAATAATGCTTCTACAGTTTTGACTAATGTTTTTGGCAAGTGAACAGAAAGATTTGCTGCCGTTGGGTCAGGAAAGAACTTTATGTTTTATGCGGTTGCTAAAAGCATTTCTGGACTCTAAGATAGTTTGATTGTGCTGATTTCTTGCCTCAGTGAAAATTTGACTATTTTCGGGTGTAGGAGAGAGAGAAACCTTTTGTGTTTGGACTTTTCTGAGCCTGATGGCTTTATTACAAACCTTGGAGAACCAGGGCTTTTAATCGCGAGGTTTTGGTTTCTTGCGGGCGCGGGCGTGTGGAATGAAACTTTCAATATCTTCTTGAATGATATCTGTGATGTGAGAGTAAATTCCTGAGGGATCGGGAGTGAAAAAACAGACAGGGTTCCAAAGGAAGGCAGAGAAGAAGTTTCGAATACCCAGTGGCGTATTCAGGGGTGGTTAGGTCCCCCCCCCCCAAGTCCAAAGTTTATACAACCTTTGTATCCAAAAGGGAAAAAGGAAATAACAGTTTTTGACTTTTAGTTGTCAAAACCCCTCCCAGAGCGTATTCCTGGCGATGCCCCTGCGAAGACCATCCCAGTCGGCAGAATTGTAGTGCCAGATCGTGCGTTCCGGCATGATTTCAGCGATCTCGGGATGTAGATATGGGACAAGAGACAGTAATGAGACCAAGGGAAGTGCACACAGATGTTAAGTATGGCCACAGATTCATATATTGCGTAGCTATATGGATCTGTGGTATGGCTCAGGATGGGTGGTAAGAAAAATATTTAGTGGGTTTGGATTATGGGCAGAAATGTAGGGAAAGTATGTTGGATGAATTGATGAGCGAGTTTCTAATTACGAAATTTTCTGCCGCTCTGTGTTCTGGGTTTTACTGTTTTTTTGTGGATCCTAGCCATTCCTTGCTATGGCCGTTGAGTCGCCTCGGACGATAACTTCAGCGGAGGGAAATTCAGAGTTAATTTTTGCCGAGAAAAAGTCAAGGAACTCATTGTAGAAATTGTGTGATGGGGAGCGGTAGATGCAACAGATAAGCTTAGTAGAAGATTTTCTAGATATTTGTAAAGATTATTCTGTAATAAGCAATTATTGTTTAAAGTATTGTGTAAGAACAGTTAATACTAACAACGTATAATTTCTAATAGTTATATATTCAGCTATTTTTGCATAAAAGCCAAGCAACATATTATGCCACGCAGGGTACTGAACTTCATAGGACATTCACTGGTACCATATTTGTTTATTTGACTAAGATGTTTTATTGGTTTTCATATTATTAAATATTTATCAAAAAGTAAAATCCATGCATAATGTCATCATCCGTCCCGCTAGATTATTTTGTTTACTTATATTAATTAGCTCAACAAAACATAAATAAAATAAGTTATTTATTAATAATTATTACTGCAACTAATTAATTGTGAATCGAACTATATTGATATATTATTATTAATTATTATGTAGTGAATAATGGAAAGTGGTGGGACCTGGACGGAAACTAAAGAATCATTTTTATTCATGCTTGTGTTCTTTGTAAAACCAGTAATCAAGGTACCACCGCGGAGGTCAACGTTCCGAATGTAGCTTGTTTAGTTCGTCTTACAAAATGGGCTCATTTTATTGTTTCCATGTAAGTAGGTACCAACAGTTTTTATTTTTATTTTTTAAAGTTTCCATTTAATAAACTATTTGTTGGAGTTTTATTACGGATAAAATTATTAACAAATATCTCAGGTGTTTTTTTATGTGTTATTTTGCTGCCATCTCACTGACTGAATTAGTACCGGTGACAGGCGCGACACCTATAGATAATGGTGTTAAGTACGACCACAGATCCATATATGGATCTGTGGTACGACATACAGTATACAGGGTTGTGATTAAATAACGGATAAATTGAATAAAAGTTCAGGTAATTTCTTTCGGAAAAATCCTCGGATACGTCAATTTCTATTTTTATTTTTTCATTTTTTATCTTATACCAGAATATACAGAGTGATACATAAATGAGATACTATGTCAACGTTACTTTTTTAAATGAAATGCCCTATATATTACGGTATATTTGGATTCTACAGACAATTCTACACAGTGAGCCGTTCCCGAAATATTTACGTTTTAATAATAAAATATCACTTTATTACAACATGAAGTCATCCTTAAATTGCATTTAAAAAACTCAAAAATCATTTTAACAAATGCTGGAAGTAGCCGCCAAACAGCTCTGCAATGTCCCAGAGGATCAATGAATTCTTGCTGTACATTTTCAACGGTATATGGATAAATATTCTTAATTAGTATAATTACATTATCAAGTGTGCGGGGTTTTTAACGTAACCCCAGAGAAAATAGTCCAGTGGATTAAGATCAGGTGATCTAGGTGGCATCTCAATTGATCTACGTCTGCCTATCCACCGGTTTGAGAAAATATTATTTAAGAATCTCCTAACATTCGCAGCATCATGTGGGGGAGGTCCATCCTGCTGAAATCATTAAGCTGTGCTTGGCCTGTCTGGAATATTTTCATCGGGATATAGTGTCGGTAATGCTAGAATCAAGTCATTTCTAAAAGTCATGATATCGTTCCTCCATCCTATCCTACATACACTTCATGTGTTTGTAAACTCACTTTAAAGCCAAATTTTTGATAAGAACTCTAGTTTATGTCTAAATATAATCTTTTTTTTTCGTGTAACTGTAAATAAACTAATAGGTCAAAAGTTTCACATCATTATCTACCATTTTGCGGTAAAGGATTTGTCTTTTTGCGATATGTCGTCCAATACAACGCACTCTTGATATTTATTTCTTAATCATGTGTTGCAGTAATATGTTAGCTGGACCACTGAGAAGATGTAAAAAGCTTTGGCCGATTGTACTCTTCTTTACAACTATCATCCTTGTAGTTATATGGATTAATGGTAATAGGCAAAATGAAATTCACCCGAAACATATTTTTCGGTAAGTAAGAATGGCTTGCTATTTATTATTTTATAATTATTTTCTACAGTAATACTGATATAGATCTTTGAAACGGTTGTATAGGGTATTAGATTCCATAGTAAAAAAGGAATTCGAAAGATGAAGACTTTGTGTTTTTGAAGAAAAAAAAGTGGTGATATCATCTATATTCCCATAATTATAGGGTGTTTGCTTAGGTTGAAAAATAATTCTTCTTTTGTTAATCCAAACCTGTTGGTTTATTTTTAGGGAAAATCACCAAGAAGAGTATATCGATAAAAATGGCATTAAGGTAGTTGTAGGACACTACATAGGAAACCCTGTAAAGAAAATTCCCAACGCCACCTACGACATGATCAATGAGAATCGATTTAATCCACAACCAAATGCTGGCAGAAACGGAAATCCTGTTGTAATTGAATCTCAAGATTTACTTACGATGCAACAACTTTTCCAGATCAATCGATTTAATTTACTTGCGAGTGACAGAATTCCATTGAATAGAAGTTTACCAGATTACCGAAGAAAGAAGTAAGTAAAATGATTAGGCGGTTACAATAGAAAAATCAATTCTCATATTCAAATAATATTATCCAATATACGATATTACAAAGCTTTCGGTTCAAATAAAAAATATTTAGATATTCTTCGGTTTAGAGCAAACCTAAAGAGTAACATTGCAGAAAGTATCTTGGTTTTGTTTATTTATGATTATGAGAGACTTTTATCTACAGATAAACCCGAGGACAAGATTAAATGTCACCGAATGCTCGTTTTTTATCAATCAAAAACTGTGAGCTGTCTACCAGACGAGCTATTAATATTTATGCCTACAGGGGCCGAAAGAAATTTTACACATTTGAACATTACCCTTTTCACTTCCTGGTTATCATAAAATGTTTTCCTATGGCACGTAAAAAATAACTACAATATCATATTTATCTTTTTGTATTTTCATTATATTTCATTAATGATTTGTTAAAAAAATATGTCGAAATATTAGATAAACATCTATTATTTTAGATGTGACCTTCAATATAAAGTAAATAGTCTTTATATTGAAGGTCACATCTAAAATAATAGATGTTTATCTAATATTTCGACATATTTTTTTAACAAATCATTAATGAAATATAATGAAAATACAATTCTATTTTATGATCTATTATTTTAGATGTGACCTTCAATATAAAGACTATTTAACTTACCCAAAAACCAGTGTGATAATCGTATTTCACAACGAAGCATGGTCTACTCTTCTGCGAACTGTTTGGAGTGTGATAAACAGGTCACCAAGAGAGTTGCTTGCTGAAATTATTCTAGTTGATGATGCCAGTGAAAGAGGTAAGTTATTTTTTACCTACTTCCCTTTTTAGTTCATATTCTAGTGATTCCTTTCCCTTTTTGTAACCTTTTATCTTGTTTTTCTTCTGTAGCCTCCTTAGGCCTTATTTCTTTCTATATTATTTTCCCATCATCTTTCCTTCTCTTTTGTTGTTGTCAGACTCTTTGGCTTTTTATTTTGTTTCATGCTTCCTTTCTTGATAATTTGTCAGTCGGTGATTATATCTGTAGATCCATCACGTTTTTGTAGATTGTAGTTTTTTTTTGTCTTCCCAGACATTATTTTTTCTCTGTTACCTTTTTTATCACCTTTTTTCCTCTTTTCTTTTAAGTCAGATTATTTTGCTTCATGTTTCTTCTTTTTTTGATAATTTATCATTTTTAATTTTATCTGTTGGTCCAATATCTCCTGGTAGCTTGCAGATTTTCTTTTGTCTTCTTAGACTTTATTCTTTTCTGTGATATTTTCACCATTCTATATCTATATCTGTAGCTTTGATATTTTCTTGTAGCTTGTAGCTTTATCATATATCATAAGGTTTTTCAAGCAATTACCTACTTCTCAAGTTGGATTTTAAACATATAATTACTAGTTTTTATTGTGTATTAATTTATAACTACTATTTTATAAATAAAAATTTTTAAACCATTTTTAGAATTTTTAAGAAAACCCCTAGATGACTACATCCTAACTCTACCAGTAAAAACTCGAATTATCCGAAATCCAAAACGAATAGGACTGATTAAGGCTCGACTTAGGGGTGCTAAAGTAGCTTTAGGAGAAGTCTTGACCTTCCTAGATGCTCACTGTGAGTGCACCAAGGGATGGCTGGAAGCTTTATTATCTGTGATAAAAAATGACAGAAAAACTGTTGCTTGTCCTGTTATTGATATTATACATGATGACACATTTGCCTATGTTAAGAGTTTTGAGTTGCACTGGGGCGCATTTAACTGGAATTTGCAGTTTCGGTAAGAAAAAATAATTGCATTGTATTATAAGTAATTTTACAAAATGATTGTAAAACTAACTGAGCAAATTTACGTTTGTAAAGGATATTCAGTAAGCTCTGGAAATACATAACCAATGATTTTTACTGCATGTTCACAGAACAATTTTGTAGTGCATATTAAAATTTCTATTTTAAACTCTAAGGTGGTACACTCTAGGTGGCAGAGAAATGAATCAACGAAAATTAGATGCTACCAAACCGTTTCCATCACCAGCAATGGCTGGAGGACTATTTTCTATTGATAAGAGATATTTTTTTGAAATTGGATCTTACGATGAAGACATGAATATATGGGGTGGAGAAAATTTAGAAATGTCTTTTAGGTAAGAACTTTCTGTTGTGTTTAAATCATTAATTTATTGTATTTCGTCCTTTTCCAACTTTATATGTGGTCGACGTTCCTAGTTTATCTATTCTATCTATCTATCTATTATCTTAATAATGCCCCGTCATGTGTTTCTCTTCCTGTTTACCTTTCTTTTTCTCCTATTTATCTCATCCTCGTAATAATTTTGCGGTCACGCATCACACCCAAGACTCCATTCCAATTTTTTCGTCCGGTTTATTCTATTGTCTCTATTTTTTTTTAATCAATTAAAATCTTATTTGTTTAACAGAACTGATGAAGTAAACCTCCAGTTGTTTTTCTTTAAATAACTTAAATATTTTAGAGTTTGGCAATGTGGAGGAAGGATAGAAATAGCACCATGTTCGCATGTTGGCCACATTTTCAGAAAATCCTCACCTTACTCTTTTCCTGGAGGTAAGTGTTTGTAATATAGGAACTACTGCTATTTGGGGATTGATGCTGGCATTTAATTTTTGAATCATCTACACATTTTTTTTTGTTCTTGCATTAAAGGTTCCAAACTCAGTAGATACCACTGTTATGAATATAAATTCATACCCCAATAAAAATTTTAGGTATAAACAAAACTCTTTTTGCCAATCTTGCCAGAGTTGCTCTTGTCTGGATGGACGAATGGGCCAACTTGTTCTTCAGATTTAATGAACAAGGTAGACTGATGAAAGATTCCCAAAATGTCAGCGCCAGACTGCAGCTAAAACAAAAACTCAAATGCAAAAGTTTCGAATGGTATCTAGATAACGTTTGGCCGCAGCACTTTTTCCCAAAAAATGACAGATTCTTCGGAAGGATCAGAAATATAGAAGAGGATTTGTGTTTGTTGAAACCTGCAAAGAAAGCGCTTTCAAATCAACCGATGGGTGTGGCGAAAATTGATAAATGTTTAGATGACGGTGTAGTCGATGAAATGTTTGTGATGACTAAGGATGGGTACATAATGACGGATGATTCAATATGCTTAGACGCTCCTGAGAAGGAAGGAATAGGACCTTTAAAAGTTAGGATTATGGCTTGCAGTGCCTATTCTAGACAAAAATGGGAATATGATAAAAAAGTAAGATATTATATTTGATTATCTTTTAGATATTTGAACGAAAATTTATTAAGAAGTGAATAAGCTTCCCAGTGCACACCCAACAGAAATACCTGGGTTGCCATATATTGTTTTTGTTCGATGCTCAATTGTTTTGCTGATAAGATATATGAATGATCCATAAAAATCTCCAAAACTTTCATATTCAAATCATCTTTAAAAATAAAAAAGTTATAAGGCCTGTTCACTTTTATTTGGATATCCCTGTATATTTTGTACAAAGTATACTTTTTTATAACGTGACTGTGCTTCCTCCTCAGAAAAAAATGGGCCGTAAAGTAAAGATTTTTCAATATCTTTCCTGATTGTTTCGTTTTGACCATAAAAAATTTAATTTATTTTTATATTTTAGAATCAGGAGCTACGCCACTTGACTAACCAAAAGTGTTTAGATATTTCTAATTCAGCATCTTCAGATGATGGATTGATTATTACGAATTGCAATGGAAGAAAAAGTCAAAAATGGATATTAGAATCTGTGCCTTGGAAGTGATAAAAACAGTTTATTTTAACTATTATTGTGATTTGTATACCAATAGTGATAATTTATTCAATGAGTCAGTCGTTTTTTATATTATATATATATATATATATATATATATATATATATATATATATATGTATATATATATATATATATATATATATATATATATATATATATATATATATATATATATATATATATATATATATATATATATATATACATAGATTTTTATAAACAACATTTAAAAAAATATTTAATAATGAAAACTGAATAAATCAGCCAGTATCTCAGAAAAAAAACTTTTATTTTTAACAAACCTGAGTCGGATGGGATATCGCCTTATGATGAACTACAAGACCGGGCGTAAACCACAATACACAAACACAGACACAAACTTAAGTTATTAATGGTCACTCACCATTGCGTCAGTAATCTTGTCGGACCAGATTCTCCAACGCTATTCCGGTATACGTTGAGAACCAAAAGTTCTAAACTGACAAGTGTAAGACTAAGACAACTAGGTTTTATACTATGAATTTGCTTCCGAGGTTTTCGCAGTTTTATAAAGAATGGGGCAATGTAAGTACGTACTTTCCACAATAATCGAACTAAATTCATTTTAGTAACATGTTCCAAGATGAATAACATTTCGAAACTAAGCAAATCGCTGAAGTTTTAAATGACGATTTATTAGACTTTAATTTAAACCAGTACTAAATCTTAAACGTTTTAAGTAAATCTGAAAGTTCATGTTTTGGGCAATTTTGGGTATGTGTTCTAAAGATGGGTGTGAAAAGTAAAAGAAATGACTACATACGCTGACAAAATGATTATTAAAATTCTTATCACTATTAATAATATTTAAATAACATGTAAAAAAATGCAGGTACTTTCTGTCCTAAAAATTCCAAATCTACGAAACAACCTTACAAGAATAAAAATGAAAAGAAAAGCATACATTTCAGTAGTTAATAAGGAAGAGGATTGCAGGAAGAAAATATTTCTTTCCGCAATCTAGTGTAATAAGTTTGTGAGGGAGGAAATAATTTGCATGTTAAGACGGTTAGTCTTCAGGTGCACATCAGTGCACCGGATCTTGCATACAAAACTATTAAAAAATATATATTTATTTTGATGATATACCTTATTTTGCCTTTGAAGAAGCACCGGTAATTTAATATACAGGGTGGATTACTTAAACTTTTCTAAGCATGTGAATAATGGGTTTAACTGGGTAACATTGTGCTTTGCAGTTTTATACGATATACCTTTGGTTTGCTTGGGTTTCTTGAGTTCTCTATCTATCGTATAGACGTTCAGGGAGTCAGTAGGTTCTTATTGTTATTTTTTGCATGCTCCATCTTTAACAATTTTTCCATTTGTAAACGTCACGGCATTACAAAAATATTTTCAAGAAACTGATAGAAAATTTTACAAACACGTGTTTGGACGTTCTTTAAAATTAAACCCCTGAAGTATCTCACAGTCGCTGAAATATTGAGGTATCAAATTCAACAAATACCCTAAATTTCTTTCTACTAACATGAATTTTCTTAAAAACAAACATTACGTGGATAAAGCCGCAAGGGAACTGCTAGTCTTTTGTATAATTCAATGACTGTGCACGTAACATCCTAACGCATGAATTACCCTCATTAAATTACAAAATAAACCCCAAAATAAAAATAGTACATCCTGGAAACCATGCATTATGCCTAGCTATTGCATTATGTCGATATTTACTATGATGAATGTGCAAAAGCCCTGAAAATCTGCATCGCACAGCTTTTACCGTAATTTAACTTGACCATAGGCCAATCGTGCTCTCTGATCTGTATCTGCATTGGAAATAGAAGAAAAAATAGCTAAAACTGTTACTAGTATGGTCGCAGTATGACCAGTCCGGTAGACGTTTAGTTATGAAATTAAGAGACACTTGAAATATGACTTTAGATACAACTGTATACGAGGGTTGCTTAAAAGTTCAGTAACTAATAAAAAAGCTGTCTTCTGTGGTTCCAAACTTCTTAGTTTCGACCATTATTCTCATTTACCTGATGCATCAATTCAGCTAAGGATGATTATAAAATAAAATATTGTCGTCCAGAAACGCGTAAAACCAACTAACTTTGGACTAATCGGAGCGAAAATTATTACACACGCGGTATGACGGACCAATATTTGCAGAAAATCTAGATAATCTAGCTCAGTCAATGGAGCAAGACCTCGTAGAGGTCCTTGGATCCAGTAAACGGATGATGGTAAAAAAACTAAAAGTTGACTTCCCATGCGTTCTAGAGAGTTCTTAAACGATGGATATTTAGGCTTTATATATATTATAGACATTAGATTTCCCATCCCATTATACGTGGGTTGATTTCCATGTCCTATTTAGAGTAAAGTGGTTAAAATTTTTACCTCATATTTTTCAGTATAGTCTCTTTGCTCAGGTTTGCTGTTGCGTTGTTGCCATCCACATCTCCCAACGCTGCTCTAATATCTCTATAGCTTTCTGGTAAAGTGTATGTCCAACCGCTTCAACAACTCATTTACGAATGCAATCGCTTTTTCATGAAACGAAAAATTTTCGCACGAATAATTATCTTTTACTTTTGGAAGGAGGCGACGGGCACAAGGGACCATATCAGGTTAATAAGGTGGGTGTGGATGTGTTTAATTCAAATTCTGTGTTTTAAATAGAAGCCATGGCAATGCAAGGGATTTTTTTTAACTTCTGACTGCCCACGAAGACCGAAGCCTAAGAACCATATACTGTGGGTGTACTGGGGAACTCTGACTTACACATCCAGAGCTGGAAACATTCGTAGGGATTTCACTAGTCGTTTAACAGGATGTGTGGGGTGGTATCACCTCGGCCCAGCAAGAATTCCCGTACCACCTTCCCTGTTTAAAACGGTGAGACACGGCGTTTCCAAGCAGTCACTCATCCAAGTACTAACTGTGCCGGGCGTGGCTTAAAGTCAGTGATCGAGCCGATAATAGGTCGATCAGAGAAGTTAAACGTCTCTGAAGGTCTATGAATAGGGGCGTTATACTCATGACAGGTCACACCTTTTGTTGACTTTCCACGGCATTTTGCTCCAGACTTGCTCAGTTTTGATACTAGTTCGTCAAAAATATCGTCTTGTGTATCCTGTGCATTTAAGTAATCAACCAGAATTATTCTATGCTTGGGTGTCCCAAAAAACAGAGGCTATAACTTGCCAACCAGATCTCTGCATTCTGAATTTTTAATATTAAATGTTTCAGTGTAATATCATAGACAAGCTCGTTCATGAACTAAGTCCCTCACTGTCACTCGTCTGTCTTGCAGAACAAAAACATGTACTTTATCAATGTTTTTTACTGTTACCGAAGTCCATCTGCGTGTTGGGTTTCACACGAAGTTCCACCGCATTTAAACTCATAGGTGCCACTGTTTCACACAATCATAAGAAATAGTAGATTTATCCAAAGTACTTATATTGAAAGTTCTCATAAATTTGAGTCGGGGTCACATTTTTTTTAAGAAGGTACTTAATCATCGCTCTTCGCCCAACACGCTCTATTTTGTTATTAATGCACTGAACTTGGGTACTTGCACGCCTGTACTGTTCAGCAAGAAAGGGCTCAAGCTTAATTCAATTCAGCGTCAATGATAAAAAAATCGCAGCTGCTGCCATAGTGAATTCGCGTTTATCTTATCAGTGATCGAGCCGATAATAGGTCGATCCTTAAGATTTTGCATATAAGAAATTTTTTTATCTTATTCATGCGATAAATAAAAGATAATAAATAACATCAGGAGTAGGTCAAGGGATGCGCTTATGCATAACCAACTTATTGGCTAGGGATGGCAAACTCTGAAGATTATTATTGCGCTTAAAAAATAATTTGGGGTCCACAAACTATTGCGTCCTTTAGACCTCAAAAAGCTATGACGTGTACGTATAAATTTCAACACAATGTCATATTAAAGGGTGTTTATTAGCTCTCTACAGCATACACTGTACAAAAGAGACCTAGAAGAAGAATTTAATGTACAGAGCAACAATACTCACAGTAGGTAAACAACTATTCATGAAATCGTGGGCAGTTGTAACATATAGCCGCATTAATAAAGATAACTCAATTAGGATGAGTCTCCAACCTTCAATTAGAAAGCAATATTGTGTCGCCTACTGATTCCTTGAAAACGCTCTCTGAATAATAAAGATGGGGACAAAATAATTAGCTTGACATGACTAGGTCTTCTTATGCGGTTTTAAGATGACTCGAATACCTACGCATTTTTTTTTATATTGTCTTTGTTTTGCAAAGATCCAATGTATCTTTGAATTTAGCATATATCCAAATCTCGTTGTTAAAAAAGCTTTTTTAATATTTTTTTTTATAGATATGAAAAATACTGAGCTTGACATATTGGCTTAGAAGAAAGCGCACGTTTTCGTTTTTAAGAAGAGTCCACAATCTAGAGCCCTATGTATGAATGAGCGAGAGAAGTGGGATGTTCTAGGCTTTTGTAGCTGAACAGTAAAGGGATGCATACGTAACGCGCCTCTTGTTGTTCTGTCAGGAACAGTCAAGGGTGTTGTAATTATAGTGGCTAGTTCTTCAGAGCAAATTCCATGGAAGTATCGGTGGAAAAGAGATAAATCCCCAATAACGCGGCGATGAGCAAGAGAAGGGAGATTTCTTGTGAGGACTGGGTCATTTATGAATAGAATCTCTTTTGAATTGCAATTAAATAAATTGTTGAAAGCCAACATACAGGCATCTAACCTTCTTCGAATAGAACAGTTAGCGGTTTGAAAGCCGTCGATTTATTCGCTTTCTTATGTCTTTTTCATTTTCTACTGGCATTTTATAAACTAGAGGCTTTAGGTGTACCCAGAAATAAGAATCAAGAGGATTTAAGTCTATGGATCGTGGTGGCCATGGGTTAAGTTCTTCAGTCCCCCTACCGATCTCTCGGTTTCGATAAATTTTATTCGGGAAATCCCTAGCCATATCGTTTTTGTAGTCTATGCCAACAAAAATTATTTACTCTTAAACTATCAAAAAACACAAGAACACCTTTTTATTGCGATTACAGTAAAGATTCATTAAAAATTAATATTTTCAAAAAATCAGTGGCATACCATAATTTAAAAAAAAATATGAAAACATAATTTCGTACCGACGCCACTGGCTGACTCCAAAAAGTCTTGAACTTTAAAATTAAGCATATTTAAATGTTTATTTTATCCATTTAAAAAAAAATTGGACACCCTGTATCTCCTAAACGAAGCTGTTAAAATTACGTTAGCAACCACATCCCAAAGTTTGTCGAAGTATTTTTGAATCACCCTGTATAAACTCACATGCCCATTCTGTGAATTTGTATTGTTACATATGGATGACTATAATAGTGGATGCATTATGCATGTGTGTATACAAATATCAAATTGAATTAAAGAGAAGATAGATGTGGCATGCTTTTAACTTAAATTAGGTGGTAGCTTCCGCCCATTTTCTAATTTAATTTTCATTCATGTCGTATTATTTGAGGCAGATGTTGGGCAACTGCACTACATTCTTTAAATAAGTGGCTAATACATTTGATACGGGCATGCATTAATTGTAGATTGTAGTGCGTTGATTGGGCGGCAAAGTGCTTATCGAGTAGGCTATAGCTTGTGGGGTGGTAATTATCTTGTATATAAATAAGTCTTATAACAAAGATTTACGGAAAATTCTTTAAAATACCAGGTAAGGTATATTTATGGAAGTTCTGAAAGTTTTAAATATAATAATAATAATAAATAGTCTTTATTGAGAGAAATTAAATTACAAAAATATAAAAGAGAAATAAATTACAAAGATAAAAACATAACTTTCAATGGGCGAAGTCTAGCCGATAGATGTCGGCTGCTCAACATTAACCCCTTTAACACACAAAACAAAAAAATAGAAAAAAGAAAAGATGCAATAAAATTACACAACCTCCAGCAACGCTTCGCTGCTTGCTGACCCTCCAAAGAAACAGTGCAAGGGAGGTGCAAGCAAAATAACTTATATACTCATTATAATGTGTTACAGCGTTATAAACAAAGTCACGCTGAAGAATATATTTTTTATTTGCATTGTAAGAGTATTGAAACGAACTGGGACCCGATGAACATCACCACGAAAAACCAACCCAGACCGCAGATACATAGGGGTTGATGTTTTAAACCCAACCTCAGCAAAGTCGAGACACTGACCGTCAGGTGTATAATATATATATATATATATATATATATATATATATATATATATATATATATATATATATATATATATATATATATATATATATATATATATATATATGTGTAGGAAGAATAATAACAATCGAAGTAAACGCGAGATTAAAAGTAGAGTAATAAAAATAAAAAATTAACATTTGCAGTAAACGTACGACTTTTGCACTACGGAATTTTTACGCAGACCAAATTAGTAAAACACGTGCAGCAAATTCTGTTGCGACCATTGTTTCATCATAGGATACCAAATCAGATCTAGGATCGCACGTGTTCGAAGCAATTGATAATCACGACTAGATTCGTAGAAAGATATGCTTCCATTTAGGGCGTTGCATTGTTTTGATTACAAGTATAAAACAGTACTGAGTGAGTTTAGAATCCACGGATGAAAAATAATATAGATATATATATATATATATATATATATATATATATATATATATATATATATATATATATATATATATATATATATATATATATATATATATATATTATACACCTGACGGTCAGTGTCTCGACTTTGCTGAGGTTGGGTTTAAAACATCAACCCCTATGGAATTAAATCTTCGCATTTACATTTATTATATATATATATATATATATATATATATATATATATATATATATATATATATATATATATATATATATATATATGAGCCTGTCAGAGGAAAAGTGGTCTAATTGCGTGGCGGTTTGCTTGTGCGTTATACCACTTTTCCTCTGAACGGCTCATATATATAGATATATATTTTTTTAAACATCCTCAAATAAGATTTCCTCAAAAGTGGACTCATTCACTAAACGTGAATTGTATAATTTTAATTTTTTAATACTAACATCTTACGGTACTACGGTAACAATCCTGAGGCGTTCAGTAACTTTTTAAACGAGAAAATCCCATAGAAATAGGACTACTACGACTACCCTCTCTTTTCTCTGGAAAATCCTATTAAATTTCAATAGAATTTAAAAGATTTATAAGATGGAGTAGGCAACTACTAATAATGAGCGCGGGCGAGCGTCTGCTCTTTTGCGCGGGGGGGGGGGGGGGGGGAGTTGACTGGTAACTGCATTCGTATATGTTCGGCATTTTGCGACCTCGTGCTGCTCTGTCAGCGTCAGTTGTTGATGATTGTTCAGGTTACGCTTCATCAGTGTGATTATATTTGGTAGAATTTCAGCATAAGTTTTGGTAGAGGGGAAATATATAAAATTTTAGTATATAATGATTGTGGGGGATATATTTTAAAAATTGTGGTCCGCGGTGGTTCTTCCGAAGGTAGGTATGCATAAAAAGTTATTTTAGAGAAAGAGAAAGTTCTATCTTAACTGAGTAATATTTGTAAAATTTCAGTACCTATATGATGATGATGATGATGGCCTAGAAGCAGGAATGTTAGACCTACCAATTTCTTGATATAAATAGTACCAACTTTTAAGGCTCGTATCGCACTCATGATTGTGTATCATCGAAATCTCACAAAATTTGGCTGCAGTCCAACGAATTAAAAAATAAACGTTCAGATTCACTAAGAAGGTTTAAGATTTCGTTCTGGTTTAAATTAGGATCTCACAGTTGATCATTTAAGTTGTGACAGTTTCTTGTCCGGTCATTGTTAATAAGTCGTCATTAAAAACTTATGAACTTTTCTGATATTTCAGCGATTTGGTTGATTTCCAAATGATTCTCATCTTGGAATGAGTTGCTGTAATGAATTTAGTTCTATATTGTAGAAAGTACGTACCTAAATTTTGCCCTTTTCTTTATAAATTTGCGAAAAAGCTCAGAAATAAATTCATAGTACAAAACTTAGTTGTCTTATTCTTACATTTACATTCACACATTTACAGTTACATTTGGATTTTTTTTAAATATATTTAAATTTACATTTTTTTTAAAGCAAATTTTATATTCTTAAGTTTGACTAAGTGTTTGTAAAAACAAGAATATGTTTTTCCTCAATAAACGTTAAATTTAAAAAAAAATAAAAACGTTTTTATTTGCTATTTTTTCGGAAACTAAACCTGTTAATTGGGTTGAATTTTAGATGTCGGCAACTTGGAGGTATCCAAGAGCCATTATTATAAAAATCTTTTTATTTGCCAAATATGTATATGTTTTATTGCTTAAAACATTAGGAAAACAAGAAATACAAAAAGTGTAATTTTAAAACCTTGATTGTCAAATTAGACCAGTTTTAGCGATAGCGAATCCGCCCGTACGATTTTATCATGATATATGTCCAATTCGGCAAAATTAAAAAAAAAGTTATCCAACCTACTTCCGTGTTCTTCTACTACTACTTACATCAATTGGCAAGGATAAACTTTATTGTATTGCCCTTGTATAGAAGATTGTTTAGGGCGTACTCGACGTACGGTAGTTAAAAAAGTGTATCACCTTGGACGAGAAAATTGAAAACCACACCCAAAACTCATCCATTATGAACAAATATTTTTATGTTGGATTGCGTTACAACGCTCCATTTACCTTGAATAGAAAAATTTAATCATCTTTATTTATATTTAATAATACACACAGCATTAATACACGTAATCCATATAAGGTAAAATTTTATTAAAAATGGTATTAAAGAAAAAATGATTACTCAACAATTGTGCTTATATTTATCTAGACAGTGAAAAAATGCAAACAAAAATTCCACAAAGGTCCCCAGATATAACTCCCCTGGATTTTTTCTTAGGGGATTCTTAAAAAAAAGTATATGCCCATAGTCCTTTCGAAAACATAGACCATTTAAAGAGAATTATCAGAGAATATGTCGCAGGGAACTTCCCTCAAATGGTAGAAATGCAGTGCCGTAATTTTCACGACTTACAATAGTTTGTATGGAAAGAAACGGTGGTCATGTTGAACCTTAGTGTAGTATTTCATAAAATGTTATCGTTGTTAATTTTGGTAATATGTTATTTAAAAAACATGCATTTTAAAACACTCCTTTAAAAAATTCAAAGGTACATATGAATGACCATAAAGTTATGTTGTCAAATTTCACTTTTCAGTTCTGGACGACACTTTCTTACGATATTATACTTTGAAATTAACAATAAAGACAGTTTTCCTTCTACAGAATTTATCGTTTTTCCTTTTTTTGACACCCCGTATTTATATGCTTGGTCAAAATTTTTGATTTGAGTGTTATTTTCAATCATAAATTTCAAACCTAAGCAGAACTTTACAAAAATTACAAATTCTTCAAAATAACTGTGTTCGTTTTTCAATAGGACTAAAAAAATATGATCACATATCACCTATCTTTAACAAACATAATATAATTAAATTAGAAAAAAGACGCGAAATCCACTTCTCCTGCTTTATATATAAAATAATTTTAACTCAGAAACCTAGATATTTATTTGAAAAAATTGAATTCAGGAATAATATTCATAATGTTAATACTAGAAATCAGAACGCAATAGAAATACCTCAACATCATACTGAAAAATACAAGTCTTCGTTTAAATATACATCTTCTGTAATTTTTAATAATGTTCCTTATAGTCTAAGGGGCTTAAGCTAAATAACTTTTAAAAATAATATAAAAAATTATTTAGTAGGGGTAGGATTGGAAGAATGATTTCTATAAATCAAAATCCTACCTATTTATGCCAACTAGTATACTACTGTCATTTTTTGGTGTTCTTTTTGACTTTTATCAATTTTATATTTATATTTAAATTATTTTTATTGGCATAAATAAACATCTTTATTATTATTATTATTATTATTATTGAATAACTTTTTTCTATAAAGTCAAAAATAAAAAAGTTTTCCATTTGTTAAGATGATTTCTGGACACGCTATACAATATAGTTCTACGCAGTTTTGTTTGGGTTTGCTCAGATTTGCTGTTGCGTTGTCGAAAAAAGGTGTTTTTGAAAAATTGTACTTTCGAAATTTTTTTTTATTGAAAAATCATTTTTCGAATAATATTCCAAAGTTTGTCGTACATCCTTAACTGTTCATATTTTTTTATATTGTTATGCATGGTGTCTGAGAATCGTTGTTATTGATAGATTTGACAATCAAAATGAATGGTTACTATGTCAGAATACGTTGTATTAATTGTCTGCGGAATGTGTATGTGGGAGCAACAAATTAGAATTACTAATAACTGAAACAGTGGAACGAGAAATGCGTATTTCACTTGGCCGAAATGGAATTATGTTTCTTCTGTATTAATTAGTCTGCCCGAGAATACTGTTACGGGGCTTTTGCATAATAATAGTTCATGTATTTTCAATTAGGCTGACTATTTATACCGCTGCAATTTGAGTAGTCTTAAGAAATATCAGTGGAATACCGTGACTAGCCAGAAAGTAAGCGAAATATGCAGAGTAAGACTGTTCAAGTGTTACAAGGTGATATCTCGAAAACGGTTTCAAATATTTTCATGAAATTTTGGTGAGTTATTACCATTATTTTTGACATTTACCCGCTCTCTCTATTTTGAGAGGTAGGAGATGACTGGACCAGCTCATCCACACTAGTGCAGCTTCTCTGTAGTTTTTTCTGCACCCCCAAAAAATTAACAATATATCAACTTGCACATTAAAATTCGCTTCCATGTTAAATCGAGCAAGAAACAGAAATAATCGTGTAAACGTCAAAATTCTCAACTAATGTAAGTAAAAATAACGCAATTTCACGGAAACGAATAATTTTGAAATAAGTGATTTATTGGTAATATTTATTTATTTTTTAAATTTTCAAAGTTTAGTTAACCATAATGCCGTAACTGAGAGCAAATGTCATGGCTCTTTACATCCCACTCTTCTTGTACAGTTCACTCTAGACCGATTGCCTCCTGAAATTCTAATAGATTCGTTGGATTAACTTGATGTTTAAGATTCTCAGATGTCAGCATTGTTTTTCCGAAATATGGAATTCTTGACCTATCGAGAGCCGGGCACTCGCTAAAGATATGAATATTATGTTTTCACCCTCTTTTAGATACTAACTAGGAATCGTTCCTCTCCGATTCTCCAGAAATATCCTTAATGTGTTAAAATGCGGTCCGTCAACCAAAAATGACCCGAAGATATCTTTTATTTAACAAAAGCAGCTCATTCCTGAAGCATACGTTCTAACATTCTGTGTGATCCCTGGACTGCCTCACTCCAGGAGCCCCTCCTCAGCATCTTAGAAGTTTACTCCCAACTAAGTCCTGTAATTCTCTAATATTAGCAGTCCTTAAAAAAAAAGGTTTGAATTAAAGCCCGTTCGGCTCTTTTGTTGGCCATATTCTCGACAGAGGTTTAGAGCTTCTCCATTATCCTGGATCTCTGAATACTCAGAAGCCTACAGAAGTTTCACGGTATTCCCCTTCCTGCTGGATTATCCATCTTTGCACTCCGATGCAACTCGACGCGTAACAGTATTCGGCTGTTAATATTTCCTCAGGTGGCATTGACCAAGCATAGGTATGCTACAGCAACACTTGTGCATTATTTCTTAAAACACTGTTGCATTGTATAAGAGAAAAAAAAACGTTCAGACGTCAATTGCCTTACTAAAAACTTCTGCACTAGCTTGTTTATCTTCTCTTGATTCTTCTATGAACCAATTTCTAGAGACAATGAGTTTATCTGGCCCTATACCAGTCCCCTTTCTTCGGCTTAACTACCTCAGACACTCATAACTAAAAGTTTGCCTTAAGGACTTGGCGTGACCCTGTAGATTTTAATGTACTCGTAAATATATGTTCATTATTTAAATCTAATTACTAGAAGGAAATGGCAAAACATTTATTAGAATTAATTAAACGGCATTTTTTTTTGTAAAACTAAGAATAATAGGATATTTTTCATATTATCAATTCTGTTTGTTATTTAAATGTTTATAAATTGACTCAAACATTACCTTATTATTATTTTATGCATGTCACGATTTTAATCAATACGTTTTACGTGTAATTAGTGGAGTATTTTTCTTCATATATTAATAGTATTTAAGATGTTTTCTTATTCCTAATTTGTATCAAACCTACTTTCGCTATTTATGTTTTATTTATATTAGATTGTTTGCATTTATTATAATTTGCGTATAAGAGAGTTTCTCGCTCTTTTATTGTTTCCAAAAGCCTTCAATTATTATGAAATTGAATTAGCACTGCCAAAAAATTAATAATAATTTTCGAAACAATTAGTGTTAGTCCCCAATGGTTTATCAAATTTTCTGTGAAAGGTTATATTAACGAAATCTTTCGCATAAGTAAATTTTGTTAGGGATATTATATTTCTTATATTTATTATAGATTTTAACTGATTTTAAGACCACCCCAATACAGAAAAATCGATACTCTACAGAGATTCTAATAAGGATTCTCAAAAAAATGAATACGCCAGTGTTGTAAAATGAGTACAGATGTCACCCAGATTTTTGCTAAAACCATAAGAAACCAATGAAGCCAAAAAAGTATAACAAGGCTGGAGAAATAATTTTGGTTCATTAGTAATATAATAAAATGAAAGGAAATCAATCCCTTTTTACTGCAATAAAATACAGTCAAGAACAACTCTAGAGAAAGAGACTATATTTAATTCTGGTCCGGGTGCCCTTCTGCTCCCTCGATTTCTGGGTAAAATATAAGTAATAATTCCGGCCCGGCCTAATGTTTACTGTAAACACGCAATGTTGCGAATTGCACGGTATTAATAGTTATTTAAGTAACAAGTGGGATATGGACATTATTATCGCACACATGTAAAAATTGCATGACGTGGCCATTATCGGTGGAGTCGGGTAATCCCATCAGTGCGATAATAATGTAACATCCCAGGTGTTCCGTACAACACTTTATCTACAATCAATTAGTGCATTTTCATATCGATTTATGATCGATTGGAGTACACTTACAGTTTTGATTACCCAAGCATTTTCATGTACATATTTATATTCGATTTAAAAACGTTTGGAAATTTTGATGTTTGATAGCTGTCAAGATCTAAGGCATTTAAAACTTAGTAGCACAAAAAGACGTCAAATTAATTGCAAACATTTATAGGGTAGGATTTATAGTATTGTAGGATTTATCTAAAGTTACGCCAAGCTATGTCCGTTAAACACTAATCAATTCCATAGTCGTGTTTTGTGTTTTACAAGAATGTTAAATGCACTTAGAAACCAGTTTGTATGTACAACTTGGGGGGTTTGCTCAAGATTATTGATTTGTTTCTGCAATTATCCAATACTGAACATTCTACGGGCCACTGCTTCAGGAGGTCATCAGTATCACTATGATACTGAATTTATCTTAACTGTAAAGTAAAGACTCATTGAGGGTGGAAGAAAGTAGCGTAGAAATCATAACGAGAATTGCTTCAAATATTCTCGGTGAAAATATGAATGCAGGGATTCATAATCATTAATCAGGAACTGAGCGTAAATTGTTCGTCTTCAAACTGTTTGTCTGGTATCAATTTTAATAATATATATATATATATATATATATATATATATATATATATATATATATATATATATATATATATATATATATATATATATAGCAATCGAGTAAAAAACTTGACATATAAAAATTCAAGCCATTATTTAGACCTGCAACAGATTTTTGCAAATTCCTAATACGTTTTTACATGCTTAGGAGTTACCTCACCTCACCAACCATCGAGTATTTTATAAATTACATGAGCTCGTGCCGCCTGGCCTAGTGAAAGTCCATGTTCGGCTCGCGATCGCTTTTTTCAGCGATTTATGCTTATGAATGGACTTTTACGATCTTTACTGCCCATTAGGCTATTCGGCGATCTAATCGAAAACCTTAATGGTCGACTAAATAGGAGATTATATAAGATGCGAGAAATGTTGTACATGGATGGATGGTTTCCGGTACAAGAGTGATACAGTTCTACCACCGTATAACGAAATGTACGCTCTACTACAACTTATGGCGATTACCATATTATCTTAATTTCTCTTTATTTTATTAACAATTAATTTTGTACCATGAGAGACTATAAACCTATAAATGGACATGGCAATAGCGGCGAGCGTCAATGGAAAGCCTATGATAAAACGAACACAAAATAATAATGCTGTTATCCCGTTCCTTGTTCCTAATACCTACATAATTATTATTTTTTCCTTGTCACTTTAAACACCTCAATTATTCAATTAAATTCAACTCTAGTAGGTAGCCATAGCAGGTCTTTGTTTCAATTTTTTTTATCAATTCGTTTTTCTTTATTCCTTTACAAAATAATTTTAAATGACCTGCTTTATAAATTTCTGATTTTTATTACTTAGAAAATATCTAAATTTGATTTTAGGATCCATCATACTACTAAGAATCTTTAAATAGTTATATTTCCACTTATTGGGGTACTTACCATTCTGTCAAAAGGCAACGAAAGAGCTTGAAATGAGCTTTACCACTATTTTTCGTAATATATTTTTAGTCATTTATTTCCATTGCATGGTGACAAAATTTAGAGTGAGAGTGGTAATGTCGCTGTTTCTCCACGGCACGTGCTGTAGTCCCGTTCATTCATGGCTTAAACAGTTGTTGGCGTAGTATTTTGTGTGCAACTATTTTGGATAGGTCGGAAAATACGTGTTGTAGCGAAATTTTAAGTGATTTTGGCTTTTCCCAAGAGCACTTTATTTATAAAAATTCAAAAATTGTGCGTCAGTGTCAAGTGTGCGGATCTGTTTGTCACAGGTTTGCTCGTTGGAATACAGAGGGCTCGAAAAGCCATAGCGACAGCGCGCGAAGTCGGATGTTTAGCTTCTCCCTCTCCTCTTTCTTTATCCTACACAATGTATGAAACAAAACAAAGGGTAATGATGAATGAATGGTGTAGACTCCGTTTGTTGAAGGCCAGTGGGTGAACATAATTCGGTACCTACATTTAGGCTATGAAATATCTTAACAAATGGTAAATTTTTCAGGATTATATTACTTGCTTGCTTATATTAATTCTTTGTATATTTATTTTTAAAACCAGAAAAAGTTTATGTGGAAAGAAGCCGTATTTGACCACAGACGCGGCCCCTGAGTTCTTTTACAGGTGGAGCAAATTTTGTGGGCAACTAGTGATATCAACGTAACAAGCAAAAGACACTTTGTTACTTAAGGCAGGTGTTTAATAATGTGCCTATCTCTGCCAAGAAGTTATTTACCTACAAATATACACCGCAAAAAAACATAAAATTCTAAAATTACATTTTTGCTGTGACTTTTTAAAATTACATGTAAACAGTTTCTTGCACTGTTAAAGCCATTGTTAACACAATTGCTCAAGTACTAGTACTACACTACTACACAAAGTACACAATATAAATATCAAAAATTATCCAAAAACATATTTCACAACAGAATTAAGAATGCCGAAACATCTTTTAAACTAATAGTAATAAGTGCCTGCACCACGTAGTGAAAAAATGTAAACAAAAATTAATACGCATATTAGGTAATTAATTAGTTTTTATTTGTCTAACCCAAATATTTTGCAATAGTAGGGTATATTTGACGAAATGGCTCGAGTGTAATTCCATAGTGGCCCGGGACAACCCGAGAAGCGGCGGCGTCGACGGTCACGCGCACGCCGTTAGGGATATAATCGCGAATTTCTTCATATATTTGTCTCTTTTTAACTTCTTAAAGCGCGTATGTTTGTTTCTCTCTTAGATCGCCCCTTGTGATTTTTTTCTATGGGGCTTGAATAAAAAGTGTATGGTATTCGGCCGTATAACAGAGATTAGGATTAGGCAAGCATGTCAAGAAATTACTCAGAAAACTTTAAGAAAAGTGACGGAAAGGTTAATAAGAGTTGTTAAAAATAGTATCGTATTAGAAGGTGGATAAGTATATTGAACAGATCAGAATTTAAAAAAAAATGAAATGTAATGAAATAATAAAGTTATAAAAAACTGAATTAAATTGAAGGTAAATTCATTTTTTTCCTTCCTGCTTAATCAGTTTTTGAGACTGAGAACATGGATTAAAATGTTTTTTTTTTGGGATGCTGAATCTAAATATGACAACAAAAATTATTTAAAATAAGCCCTAATATAGTTTTTTCGAAAAACCGAGCACCTACTACCCCCTAAAATAGCAGGCCAATGATAAATGTAAATTTTTCCTATGCCAAATATTTCATTTTTCCAACATACAATTACCACCCAAATTTGTAGAAAATCGCATTATTAATAACAGAGAAATTGGGGTGGATTTATGAAAAGCAGGACACACTGGACACTACATTTTTGTTATATCAGATTAATTGAATTATACAGATATTGTAAAGATATTGTTGAAGAAGATACAGGATATCTTTGAAAACAATATTACAGGTAATTCGCCATAGTGTGAAGAACTATAAATTACGTCAAAATTAATTGACCTTTTTTGGAACTTTATGATCATTTAGACACAAAATTCTTAGTGATGGCTTAGTGAGAAAGCCAGTCCTTTCTTATGATCTCTGCGTTTTAAATCTATAGATTATTCCCTATTTCTCACATGGTACATAGGTATTTGGTGGATTTGGCAACAAAACTTTAAAGTCATGACGCATGCTATGTAGACTCAATGGAAAAATAAATCTTTTAAATAATAAAAAGTTGATTTCTGTGTTAGGGTTTTTTATTCACTTTTATAATTAGAGAGCACAAAATTTGATAGCAATATAGATTTATAATGTCATATTAATAATTGTTAATTTAACAACATTATCAGCTTTTGTTCCAATGATACTTGGCCCTATGATTATAGAGCTATTAAAATCATGCTCCTAAATTAAAAGATCATAAAATCATTTTTATGTTAAGTAGTTTAATAAGGTAATAAAATAAATGATACTGAGTAGTCCTATAATGCTTTTAGAAAGGATAAACAAAAAGAAGTGACGTATTACGCTCTTGGTATTTAAAAAAGTTGTTTACATTGCAAATTAAAGTTTGTTTTGTTTTTGGTTCCCAGTCATCATATTACATTCCCCTAGCTGAAAAAAAAACTAATCATGTTTTAATGAGAGCAAGAACATTAATTTAATGTTTTTCGATGACGTACTGACATAAAGTGTAATATTGTATTAAAAATATGGTGAAATCAATGAATGAAACACTTCACCAAAGAAAAAAATTAACAAATCAAATCTGAGCCAAATTAAAATTTTTAAATAATTATGTATTAATATAAATTTTCTTATTTTTTGACAAAGAACCGGCTGTAAAATTTTGTCGCTGAAGTTCTGCAACATGGTATGTATAAGTACATTGATTTCTAATCAAATATACACAGAAAAAACACCATCGAATATTGAGCTGGGTTCCCATTCACTCAATGACACACTCTATTCCGTATTGTACAATACTAATTCGGTTTATTTCCATGATTAGTTTATCATTGTTGTAAGATTGCTTACAATATAAGGTTTCATTGGTTTTAATAGGTCGTTTAAATATAACAATAATTTGACGCAGTAATACCCTATTCTAAATTCAATACAAAATATATCATTGGTTTATATAATATACAACTTATTTAATCGAAATACTTATTGCTATTGCAAAGCTTTTTAGATTTATTTTACTTACATACTATAAAATACTAAAGTCCACTCCAGTCCACACAAACACTGAGACACTCCAGTCCCCAGAATTGCAAAAGATCTATTATTTTTGACGTAACTTCAACGCAATAAACAAACAGGCTGCAAGCTTAAACGACTATTAAAAGAACAAAATACCAACAGCATAATTTTAACCTCTCCAAAGGGTGTCCGCGAGCAATAGAAATAAAACTTCAGGCAACAATAGAACTCATTGAATTAATACTTTTTATCATTTCTCTAATACCTTATATGTTTTATTGGAGTGTTTATGTTTTGATTAACATGATATAAGGATTATCCACTTTCGATTTTTTATTTAAACTGTAGTTCTTGTTCGTTTAATAAAATATATTTTAATTTGAATCACACCGCCCACAAATAACTATTTTTCACCCAATTATATTTGAGCATTCTCGTCAAATAATTTTATGCTTTAGCTTAAACAATTCTATACTCTAAGACTCTAAGGAATAATAGTAATTTATTGGTTTCCAATAGTATTTCTGTAATTGAAAAAATGGTAATATAGTTTTCAAAGAAGTAAGACTACTTTTGAACTCTAATAAGCAATATTTTTTTTGGTTATTTCAATGATGTTTTGTTGAAACAGTATTAGCTTTAATATAACCATAGTGAGAGTGGTCAAGAATAATACTATTATTGAAAATAGCATAGCAGTTTTTTCTGTGTACTATTAGGTATATTATAAAGATGTAGTGGGTACGTGTAGGCACGTAGCGCACGATTTTTACCCCGATAAGAAAATACATCATGATCTTATTATTTTAAATTAGCCAAATAGAAAAAGCATGCAGAATTTCTTGAATTTCGTCATCTTATAATTCTTGAATTTCTTTATCTTATAATTGCAATAAAATATAAGCTTACAAATTATCTCTAATTTGAATAGTTCTTAAGAGAAATCTACTCCCATTTCTGCTGTTTTGGGTTTTCTAATATTAAGTATTGTCAGTTATTTTTTATGAAAAATAAATAATTTTCCATTTTTTACTCATTATTAATAAATCTTCATTGTAAACTTATGACTTGTTTTCCTAGTTCGGTGATTTACTTAGTTTTCAAATGATTGTTACCTCGGAATAAATTTAGTTTTATTGTTGTGGAATATACACCCTGACAATCAAGATAGAGGTGGTAGTGCGGTAATAATTAAGAAATCAATAAACCACTTTGAAGAACATTGCTTTAAAAGTGCTGAATTGCAACTCACTGTAGTGGGCATCAAGCCTACCAAGCAGGATATTAAGGTATGTGCAATATATTGTCCTACACATAACCTAAAAAGCCAACACTATAAATCATTCCTTCGACACCTGGGTAAGATATTCATTATGGGTGGAGACTACAATGCGAAACATAGACTGGGGGTCAAGACTGACAAAGACCAAAGAAAAAGAGCTGAGACAAGCCGTAAAGGATCTAGGATGCAACTTCCTCTCCACAGGCGAATTCACATACTGGTATACAAATCCGAAAAACATCCCTTGAAATCTTCTGAATTTCGTCATCTCTCGTAAAGTTTCACCCGACTCCATTGATGTTGAGGAGAATTTTAATTGAGACTCGGACCACTCTGCTGTCATTTTAACGTTAAGTGAAGAGATAATAAAAAAAGATGCACGGCCTACTCTAGTAAACAAATCTACTGATTGGGAGAGCTTTAGACTTGACTTTCAAAGATATCAATCTTAACATAAATCTCAAAATAGCTGAACAATTAGAAACTGAAGCTGAAAATGTTATCAAAATAGTCCAGCAAACAGCTTTTCAAAACACTAAAGAAATCACTCATATAACTAAAGGTACCAATAATTATCTTGTCGAAATCAGAATGTCGGTTAAAGAAAAACCCTAAGCAAGGCCAAGATGGTAGCAATCTAGAGACCCTTCAGACAAAAACATTTTAAATAATAAGACACAAACACTGAAGCGAGAAATCTAGAAACTAAAAGAAGAATTCATCAGTATTTATCTGCAAAATTTTAATACGTCCGAAGAAACTGATTACTCTGTTTGGACGGCCACAAAAAAATCAGAAGACCTATTATCTCGATCCCATGTTATCTCGATCCCACCCAAGAAAATACATTGGACCCAGGGCAAGAGACAACCAAGAGAAAGCCGCGATGCAAAATTAAACATTGCTTGAGCATACTTATAATAACTGACGAAATAGTTCTAGTTACCCAGAAAGAAGTAGCTGAGGAAATAAAGACCAACCTCAATCCTAGAAAAGCACCAATCTTCGATTTAATTAATGAAGAAATTTTGAAATAGTTACCCAGCAAAGGAATAGTCATGTTTTATATCTCTACAATGCTTCATTCCGACTGAAACATGCCCCTTCCATCTGGAAGGTAGTAGAAGTTATAATGTTCCTCACGCCAGGCAAACCACCTCATGACCTAACATCCTAGAGGCCCATTTGACTGCTTCCGATAATTTTAAAACTTTATGAAAAGCTATTTCTAAAATAGTTGACTGGTCTAAAATCTGGAAGATCGCACCAAATGAGCTTTTAAGTCTATTCGGATATCCATCGGGATCTTGGCATTCCCTATGCCAAAGAAGAAATCAAGAGGTTCGCTGGCAAGCATAACGCCAGACTACATCAGCATGTCAATGGAGGCCATCCATCTACTGGACAACAGAACTTGCTACGAAGGTTAAAGAGAACCAAGCCCTATGAACTAGTATAGTATAGTGTGTAGTGCTTGTGTGTACATTAATCGTTTAATTTAAATGACTTAATGCATTTTATACCTTGCTTAAATAATACTCGACGAAGAAACAAAGAGCATCGATTCAAACTGTTCACATGAACTAATGTGTGCACAAATACTTTAATTGAAACTATAATTAGTCCTTAACTTCCTTTAATTTTGCGTAAATATCCTGCCTCACTATAAAACCACTTTCATCGACGTATTTGTCGCCAATTAAAACATTCCTTGTCAAGTATATTATTTATTTAGAGAATTAAAAATATTAGCTCATCATTTCACTTCATTATATGATTGAAAGATGAAAGTGATTCGATTATAGTTATTAGTTTCAACGTTCTTTTTTTATATTGTTTTTGATTTATTAGTTCTAATAAGTACATAATAATCAGTTGAAGACGGCTTGCTGTACACAAAATAAAATAAATATGTAGGTACTACATAAACTGATTGAAATAAGTTAAGGATATTGTGATTTCTCTGAGAAAAGAAAGTTAAGGAAAAAAGTTGACAGACGTTCATCTTCCCTTATCATTTCTAGAAATGAAACACATTTATTTAACTTAAAAATGTTTAGTATCAATATATTTTTCCAATATGTAAGAACAGAAAATATTTTTGAAAACTGAAAATTATTTAATAGCGAATAATTCCACATCTATTATCTATAACCTCTTTGACCCGTTGGGGATTAGGTAATTTAACTCATCTTGGTCCAAGGCATCCCATAAATCCGAAAGAACTTACCTTACGTCACGAAGAGGCGGTTGACAACCAATTACTGCTCCTCCAAGTTTATCCCAGACATGTTCAATACAGTTTAGATCTGGAGAGAGTGGAGGTAACGGCATATGATCAATTTCATCTAATGTTTGTTCTAATACTATTCTGGCTCTATGTGGGTGAGAGTTATCATCTAGGAATCTGAAATTGGGCCCCAAACTCCAACGGTAATCATTTACTATGTTGTTAACGATGTCTCGGGCATAAATTTCACTTCTCATTGTACGTTCACAAACATTTAACTCCGTTCGGCCGGGAAATCAAACTTTGACAAACGCTAAACCGATTAGCTACATCAATCTGTCGCGCACCTCTAAGTAGGAACCCATTGGATTGATTTTTTAGTGTGTGATTTTTTCTCAGAAAAAAACATAATATCCTTAACTTATTTCGATTAGTTTATATGTATACTGGGTGATCTAAAAGTAACAGGACAAAGAGCAACAGTGAATTCCTCGCATCAAAATATTGCCATTTAGTCAAGTTGATAGTTTCGATAGTCGATAGTCCGAAAGTTGATATTAATAAACACAATGGTGTTGCAGTATAATTTTAATTATTTTTACAAAAACGCCTCTATAGCAATTTTTATGGTAATTTGTCAAAGGCCTTTTAAAATATTTAAGGAAATCGAAATTAAAATTCTTGCGTCAACATCCTGTACCTTAATACTGTTATTCTCTAGATATAAAAGAAGAAACTGACTGACTGATTGACAGACGTATCAACGCATAGCCCACATCGCTGGGTTTAGAAACTTGAATTTTTGCACAGAGGTGTATTATATAACGTAGGCATGCACTAAGGAAGGGGTTTTCAAAATTCAACCCCTAAGGGGGTGAAACAGGGGTTCAAACTTTGTATGGAGAAAAATATTAGATAGTTGCAGGCGGAAGCTAGTATTGTATAATAATGTTAATATCAACTTTCGGACCAAATAAGTCGGACTATCTCGAAATATTTTGATGCCAGTTTTTAACTCCTAGCATAGCAGGTGAAAAATGTTTTAAGGCACGCACACGCACTAATAGCTTCTGAAAAAAAAATTGTGGACAGGAACTTATGGTATCATTAAATTCCATACCAATATAAGTAATATTAGTCGTGCTCTCTGTATCTCCAAAAAGATCATATCTGGCGCTCATTACCATAAAGATGTCGTGTAAACATTATTGCTGCAGATATAGCAATGCAACAAAGAACTAATTGCGACACTAGTTCTATGAATTGCAAACTCTATTGTATTCCATTTCGCGAATTATTGTAATCTGAATAAAAGCATTTAAAACGAATTATTATCGTTTGCCGTTTCATTACATGCCTCTATCTGTAGATTCCGTGAATTTTTTAAGTCGAAATGGACAATAATAATAGTATTGTTCAAATAAGTAGTTCAAAAATGATTGCGTGTAAGTGAAAGAACAAACAGTATTTAAAGAAAATCAGAAAATATCCAAATATTAAAATAATTTCATGACTACTACTATATAGTATGTAGCTTATTATTTGTACACTTAATATAGTAACTGACTGAAGGAATATGCATGTATTTTTTTATTGCTTAAATCATTTAAGGAAGCTATTACAACACAAAAATATTATTTTGAAGGAAATTAGTAGGAAATTTTTTTAACGTAACAACAATCGAATTAATTTCGTCTATTTGTAATCACGTGTGCAAAAGCAACCAATGATAATAACATTACAATAATGACAGCCCATGTGTAGTTATCACTTATGTTACATATATATATATATATATATATATATATATATATATATATATATATATATATATATATATATATATATATATAATATATATGTATCTATATCAATGAAAACTGAGCAAACCTGACCACCTTTTTGCTCAGGTTGGGTGAGCAGCTATAAAAAACGAGCAGTTTTCTATGGCTGCGTTCTGGCCATGTATAGAATGGAAATACGCGCAGGCACGGCCCGTGAAACTTTAAAGTATATCTCTGTTGCTACTTATGGGACCCATGCCAAGTTCAGTTTTTTTAATAGTGAGCCTACTAGGAATGTTTTGGTAAAAAAAATATTTTATAATTTGCGAAAAAAAGTTGAATTTTTGAATTGACCCACCTGGGAAAAAAATTAATACGCTTAGGTATTTTATTTATTATTTTTTCCAAACAAATCTTACATTATTTTGTAGACAATTCTTAAATTTTAAGAGAAAAAAATGTGTTAGTAAAAAGTTCTAGTCATTTGATTTTTGTTTTAAATTATATTTTAGGTTCAAAAAAATTCAAATGACTATTACTTTCTACTAACACATGTTCTCTCTTAAAATATAGAATTGTCGACAAAATTATGTCAAATTTATTTAGAAAAAGTAATAAGTAAAATACCTAAGCGTGTTCATTTTTTTCCTGGTGGGTCAATTCAAAAATTCAACTTTTTTCCGCAAATTACAAAATATTTTTTTCCTTTACCAAAATATTCCTAGTAGGCTCACTATTAAAAAACCTGAAGTTAGCATGGGTCCCATAAGTAACAACAGCGATATACCTACAACCTTAAAATTTCACGGGCCGCGCCTGCAAACCTGTTAACAGTAAAAAGTATAGGTACTTGGAAAATATAATGAATAAATACTTTTTAGAATATGGATCACAATAATTATTGTGGCTCCAATGTCTCCAGCCCTGAAGAGACTCGAGATAGATATCAGAGTTGCAATGGAGCAGAAAAGACTTGGGTATTAAACATAACCAAAAATTTTACTAAATAAAAGCCTAATTTGAACTTTTTTTTGGCCGAAAAAATACCATAACGTGGAATTAACGACTCTAGTGTGTCAATGTTCAGTTTTCATATAATGACCCAAAATAATTTTTAGGTTAAAGGTTATGAATAAATTTTTGTTTTAAGGTTTTGTTAAAATTTAGGACAACATTTAATATTGTCCTAATTTGTGTTGTTCCTTTGTATTATTAGTATTATTGCAATATTGGCGTTGAAGCATTTAATCAGGTATAATTGTTTGCTTTAATAGGGATATTACTTTAATCCCAAGATGATTCTGCTTTATCGTAATGTAGTGATAAGTGGCAAGTGGTAAGTCTACTGGACTTTTAACTGAGGCTGACAAGGAGGAAGTAAAAACATAAACGTACTGTATTGGGTCCTGGCCAAAAAATAAAGAACAACTAGTATGTAGGTACTAGGACTAGGACACTATTCCGAATTTAGATATTCTTTTAATAAGCCTGTGTAAGCTTATTTAAATTTGTCTGAGTCCAAACATAAAGATTTTATATTATAAACAATATACATAAACGTAGGGGGTCTGAGTGAATGAAGATGTAATCTAAAGTAATTTTAAAAGAATAATAAGATGCTTATGCAGAAGATGGCATTTTTAATGATGAAATAAAGATATCATCAAGAGAACTTTTGACTTTGGATTTTGTCTTAACTGATAAAAAGTTTCTTCTTGTTGTCTTCAGGGAGGTAGTGTGAGCATCACTGCTGTGTAATAGCGATTGCATATATTGAAACATAATTTATTGTAAATTAATGTACCTAATTTACCAATAAAGAAAAGTGTATTAGATCAAATTATTTGAAAAAAAGGCAAAATCATACGGACGAACGTAAAACAAAATATATATAAATGGGAGAAGACAAAGTAAGAGAACAGGGCGGAAATAAGATTAAAACAGATGAAGGCAAGGAGTATTATTTCGAAAAAGTGCAAGAATTTGAGTATAAAGGTGTAACATTAACCAACAAAGGTGAGGAAGAAAATGAAATTGAAAAGAGAATGGCAAAAGGAAGCAGAACAGTCGAAGCTCTTCAAAGGACACTGAAGTCAACAAAGGTTTCGTGGAGAGCAAAACAAAGTTATATAGAGTACAACCCACGGTACTCTACGGGAGCAAATGTTGGATCATAAGTAGGAGAGTGAAAGACAAGCTGAAAAGCTGGGAACGCCGGGTTTTGAAGAAAATTTTTGGATGAGTAAGAGTAGAAGGGTACTAATGGAGAAAAAGGATAAATGTGGAAATCAAAGAACTACATACTCATATATGACAAGTGGAAATTAGCCAGATAGTCGGAGCAAAAAAAAGGTTACGTTGGTTAGGACACGTGGACAGAATGGCAGATGAGAGCAACGTTTTTGTTTATATCTGTATAACATGACCTAAACAAAATCAGCTTATTATTAAACAAATTCACTATAATTTCAATTAATTAATTCACAAACTGCGAAAATTATAAAAGTCAGATTAAAAATAAAAGAGTTATAAAACATCAAAAATTAACCAAAATTTTGGGATGTCGGTTTTTTTGCCGTCTATATATTAGATCTATTTTAGATTTTATGGTAGTTAGTTAACATTAATAACATTATTACCATTACTGTGCACACAAAACTCCGTGTTGCACTGGTATACAAAACAATTTTCTATCTGCATAACGTTTCTAGCTATTTTTCCATCACGTAGCAATACATCTAATGAAAAGTGGCGCGTGGATCGTGCCACGCCAAGCCGCCTATGATTCAATTCTGTAACTTTGACCCAATTATACCAAGCAGCAGAATCGTGACCATCGAGCCGGCCGTGTTTTTTTCGGCAACTGATTGCCTGACGCTGACCAAATGATGACCATAATGATGACGGACGGTGCGGTGTTACCGTTGCAGCTTAACTACCATTCAGGAGGTCGGTAATGAAAATGACCACCATTCAATTGTTTTTTTTGTACGTTTGTGTTGAAGGTGACTTAATTAAATAACGGAGAAATAGAATTAGGAAGTTTTTATTGCAATAATTTTAGTCAAGAAGTCTAAAATACGGAAGAAGAACTTTTTAAAGTTAACCTTGATGATTAACTGTACCCGAGATCTAATTTGACAATTATGTCTGAATTTTAATGGTTAAATAATTTTTAAATTAGATTTTATAATGCTGGTTTGTTGCCTACGCCTTAATTTTAGTTTTTACTAGTAATCTTCACTTTGGAGTTAAATAATCACTTTAATATATACAATTTGCTCTTCTTTTATTCCCACAAGGTAAAAAATTGTTGTACCAATAAATCAAAATAATAGTACTTCAATAAGTCTTTCCTGTAGAAGCCAGTGCTCGTTTACTTGAGAATCCCAAAGGGCGTGGTGCCACCCACAAACGAGTTCGAGCTGCCTTAGTTATGGTTTATTAGGACCATAACTTGCCGCTAACTTCTGACGAGATTTGCATTAGTTCTGCTGTTCGGTAATCATTTTCTTGAGAAAAATATTCAAAATGCTTTAGAATGCGTAGACATACAAAATAGAAGAGCAATATTGAAAATCGAGAGAAAAAATTTATCAGTAAAGAGAGACAAATCACCAGTAGTAATTTTTCTGAAAAATCCAATTTGGATAGCAACAGACAATTCTATGACGTGCAAATAAAATCGTTTTTGAAAGAAAACTGCCTATCAACCAAAATTCCATATTTTTGGGTAAAGCTCATTTCAATCTGTTTCGTTTACCTATTGAAAGCAATAAACTATTATTGATAGCAGCTGTAATAAAACCCCGCACATTTGCAAGAACGCAAATAGGGCCGGTTCTAATAAAATAACAGCTAAGGGTAATTTTAACATAATCAGTAAGGGGACTGAATAAAGTATTTTTTTACCAGGTTTAATAATTTCGAAATATTTTAGTTTAGTTCCTATCTAGGGTTGCCACCATTTGGGCACTCTTACCCGGGACGTCATCTCCAAAATCTTGCACCTTCACCATTTTGTATAAAAACTAAAAGTAGCTAGGTGCCAAAGCTATAGAGTACTACATTAAAATATGCTATGACTAAGAAGAAAATAATATTGAGTACATACCAATCAATAAGAACGAATTACTTAAAAGGGTAAGCTACTCGGACTAACTCCTGGACATAAATAGAACGCAGATAGAAATATAGGTAGGAGTGGCACGCAATATCGATAATATAAAACTAGGTATGTTTGTATTGATCGATAAGATAATAAAACATAAGAAAATAGTCATGTTTATTAATTTTGTAAAAAGTTTAACATTTTTTTTGCTTCAATATATGATTCTGAGATAATCCCGGGTCCCGGCTAACATTTTTTGTTACCGGGACGTAGCCTAAAATTCCGGGATGATATCGGCTAATCTGGAACAGGTGGAAACCCTATTCCTATCCGTTTGGTAATCTGGGCAGTTGTTATATGATTTGGATCGTATTTTTTGTTATTCCCAAGGTGTTAAAAAATGTGGCTTCCTTGGAAAGATGTTGATCGTAGAGCCCCCGGTAGTGCTAGTTTAAAAAGAAAATATTTATCTCCCGATGTTGAGCAAATCGTTAAGAATATGTATGTTTCTTTATTGAACATTTATTGCTAATGCAGCTGCAGCAGAAACGTCGTCATTAACGAAAACTCCTTTGCCCACAGTTAAAAATGTTGTGACAAAGCAAATTAAAGATAAAATAGTACGTAGTGATGCTGGTAAAAGCAAGTGTTTTGACGAAAGCGACAAAGACAATTCGTAGAAAAATTTATGCTATATACAGAGAGCAAATCGTTCCTACGTTGGTTTCATTAAATCACCGACTAATGAAAGATGAAAATGAAACCAACCTTCCTTGCAGCAGGACAAGCCTCTGTCTAAAGAGTATTATCTCAAATGGGTTTCACTTATCGGACCATTAATAATAGACAAATATTAATGGAATCACAACGATTATGACATGACAGTCTCGCTTTGATTATTTAAATTTTATAAGAAAGTACAGATTAGAAAATCGTTCCACTATCTACCTCGATGAAACATAGCTTGATACACATGATACCCCAGCAAAAGGTTGGGTAGATCCATCAGGAAAATGCCAATCCAAAGCTCCATCAAACAAGGGAAAAATAATTACCATTTTACAAGATGGTTCCGAAGATGGTTGGGTTCCAAGTTTTTTGTGGTGTCTCTCTTAACAGATGGAGTTACTTTTTTACTTTCAAAAACGCGTTCTTCCATTCGTCTCCTAGCGTTTAGATTGCGTTAATGAGAAATGCTATCAGCTGTGGTGTTTTGGCGTATATTTGGGAAGGAAACTAGTACTTTTTGTTTTAAAAGTCATTTTAGAATGTTAAAAATCCGGAGGGGATAAAATTATCATTGGCCATAACCTATAATTTTGCTCTGTTATCTGCTACCAGAGTCATTTGATGTTCATCATATGTTCGTCGAAAAATAGCCAAACGTTTGTAAAATCAAGTGATCTCTTGAAACAGTTTTAAAACACTAGAGTGCAGAAAAACAACTTTTGTATAGTTACTAGAAAATTTATGATAGTGTTAAGCAGCTCTTTCTCACTGGACTCCCATGACAACACCACAGCAGAACTTTTTGAAGATTGGTTTAAAAATCATATTTTGCCCAATGTGCCTAAGAACAGGGTAATTGTCTCAGATGAAATTATATAAGGCAATTGTAATGGACATTGCTAGTTATAGCAGTCAAATAAATAAAGTTCCTAATTTAAATATCACTAAATTTGACATTTAGAACTATATGTTAAAAAGTGATATATATTTTGAAAACACATACCTATAAAAAAATTATCTTTTAGAAATATTAAAAACATTTAAAATTAAGAAGAAATATGTATGTGATACCATTGCTGCCTATATGGGGCAGACGGTTTTACACCTTCCCCCTGTTACTGCATTTTTAACCCAATCGAGCATATGTGGAATCGTAATTTAACAAGATTTTATTTTTTTTCAAATTATTCCGAATTTAAACCCAACCGGCTCCGGCGCTTTTTAAAAATTTTGAATTATTTATATTAACATTTGCTAATATACTTACCATTTTGTCAAAAGGCAACGAAAGAGCTTGAAACGAGCGTTAAATAATGTAGTGGATAATTATCGAAAATCGACCAAAATTGTTGCAGCCATTTCGAGAATATCAACTGAACCTTTGACTTTTTGATATTGTAGAGATATATAATATACCTCAATTCAGAACGTTAGTACTCAAATTGTAAAGTTCAGGTTTAGTGAAAGAGTCTTTTCCTATTCTTAGTTAGTTGATGCCATTTTCTTCCACCTTTTCGTTAATGTGGTCAAACCAGAGCTTTTATGGTCTGCCAATATCTTTTGTGTATATACTTTGACCATCTGGAAGCAGGTAAGCAACATGACTGCTTCAATTGAGCTTAAGTCATCTCCGCCGTTGGTAGCTTTAAATATTATATTATAGATTTTATAGAGAATTTAATAATTCAATCTACGAAAGCCGTACAATACAGGTGTCCTTTTTCCATTGCAAACAATACTTTTTAAGTTCTTGACATCAAAAGATGTTCCATTTATAAAGCGATTGCAAACATTGCTTGCTTATTAATGGTTTTAATGTTTATAAGGTATCATTGCACTGACTGATATTAATATTTAACCAAAATCATTTTGTCGGTCTCTTCAAAAACAAATTCGTGTTGCATTTTCAATATCATTAATCACATTTCGCAAGATTAATTAAACTACATCATCCGTTTCATCTTTATATTATGAACGCTTCTTTTTATTTTATGTTGTAAGTGTGCCACACATTATACCTTTATAAAAAATCCTTTGGAACATTTAACTGACCATTTATCTTTATTTAATATCAGCGTGTAACGGAGAGAAGTAACGTATTAAGAGTGGCCAGAAATGTATTCATAAGAACATATTGGGTGTGGTCCAGCGCCGACAAGGTCGAAATCTGCACGAAAAAATACGATAATCAGCTAATGATACTTTTACTTATGTTTACTGCGAAGCACTGTTGTTTGATAAAATATCTGCCTTTTATGTTTGTTATTGGAAATCTGCACCAATAATCAAATTAATATTTTCTTCTACGATAGTTAAATGTGTTCATTTTCAGTGCCAAAAATGACGCTGTATGTCACTTTTTGCTTTATAAGATATACATGGATTTATAGTGGAGCTCTGCAAGTCCACTTGCAGACGCAAGTATATTAGAACATTGCTTATTCTGCTCATTCAGAATTATTATGGTTACCGTCCAACCTTCTTGCATCTGCAAGTTGACTTGCAGGGTCATTAAAGGTCCATAGCTAGTCTCACAAGTCAAATTTCATGGCGCATCCCAAATTGTTGCTCTTGACACATCCAAGGCCTTTGACCAAATTTGGCATGCGGCACTCCTCAACAAACTTCCTTGTTACGATTGTCCCCTCAATCTATATTAATGGATTGGTAGCTTTTTACAATCGACGCTTTAATGTCGTGGTGGACGGTTACTTATCTAACTTACATCTTACCAGTGCTGACCTACCGATTCTGCTCGGAAGAACTAGGCATCTATCATTACCCTTTTGCCAATTCCTAGCAGAGCAACAAGAAGCGCAACACATATGCATAGTTTTACTGCCCAGCTACAAAACCCCAAATGTCTTACTTCTCTCATTCATTTATACCTAGGGTCACTAGAGTATGGAACAAATTACCTGCAGAGGTTTTCGGTCCCTTCCCAACATCTGATTGTATTTTTATTCGTTTTAGGTACGTTGGTATGCTGGATATCTAGTCATGATATTTTATTTTATATACCTTTCTAAAACTTGGTCGGTATACAAACGGTTCTTTGATGCGGTTGTTTGACGGAAAATTCAAATTTTTTTATGTTGACCAACAAGTAACAAGATATCAAAAATGGCACTGTAAAAAATGTTTAGAATTTTATGGTCATATACAAGTCGGTTGGACCAAAAAGGAAACAATGGAAGTGAAATAGCTTGACCCCTCCCAACTAGTTTTTTTACAGGGTTCCCAGCGTCAGCTACAACAGAAAAACAGAAAATGTCAGGGGATTGAAAAACCGTCAGGGAAAACAGAAACTTTGAGTAGCAGTTAATAAAAATAAATATTTTTTTCCTAAAATCAGGGGACCGGCAAAGCTGTAGTGGAGCAGGTATTTTTGTATATCATGTTAATGATTTCGCTAATATTGATATGACTTTATTTGCAGATGATGCAACAACTATTTTGTGGCATAGCAGGAACAGCGATCGACTTAATCAAAGAGTAGAATAACTTAGCAAATATTAAGCAGTGTTGTGATGCTAATCAGCTTACTCTTAATATTACAAAGATCAGTGTTTTTCCATTTAAATACGACTTGAACGACGTATTTTTAGAAATTTCAGGGAAATGTCAGGGAATTTCCTTTTAGCAAATTGCTAACATAGTTGTTGAAATCGTGTGTGAGATTGACTATTTTATGAAAAAGTTTCACGTATCTGATTTGTTGGTGCAGGTGGACAATTTCTAGAAAAATTACAAAAAATATTAATTTATTGTCTTAGAGCAACATAAGGCAATTCTACAAAACCGAGTAATTGGCAATCATAGCACACGCAGTACTCATTCATAGCAATAATAATTCGTGCCATTCCGTTTTTATTCCATTTTAAGATCAAACTCGGCGATATACCGGAGAAATCAAATAAAAATCAATGCAAACAAAAAATAATTGTAAAATGCTCTGTAAAAATGATCAAGGAACATTGTAGCCTCTGGATTCTCTTGTTGTTAGCGATTGTGTCATTTCAAATTAAAAAACCAAATTGGTTCTTACAGTAAATTAACTGCTTATGGCGTAGATCGTGAATTGATATAAAACAGTTCCTTAGATAGGATTTTGACTTTTCAAGGTAACTTTTCAATAATCTTATTGAAACGGTGGTTGAATATGGGGTTTTGAATTATTATTAAAGTTGTGCGCAAATAATAAACAGCTTTTAGATACAGACGCGAGTAATAATTATGTTTTTAAATATCAAAGTTATTAGAATTTATATTTTATGAATGAAACATAGAGCGACAAGAAAAAATGGACGAAAGACTTTCCAAGGAACTTCCTCGACAAAAGAAAAATTCTGTATTGCCAAGACCGGTCTAGTTTGACAATTAAGGGTTTAAATTGACATGTGTCAGAATAAAACAACTAAGTTTTATAAAGGCTGTTCTTCTTCTCTTGAAAATATAATAAAATCGCTAGGTAGGTCCCTTTCTTCATTTCTTTCTTTTCTTCTTTTCCATTGCCCAGAATTCTTTTTCTTCTAGTCTTCTATTATGGTGTTTAATGATTGAGTTCTGTGTCCCTATTCAATACTTTCTTCATATTGTCTTTGAGCCGCATTCGAAAAAAAATTAATAAATATATAATAAGGAAAAAAGCAACTGTATTTAGCAACCGTAATTTAATAAAGCAGTATATTTTTTTGCAAAATACGTTAGGTTTAAAGAACCTTGATATTTTTAGAAACCCACATAGTACACTATCTGTTCTAGACATTTTCTTAATAAAACTATCTAGAGTTATCTTACGGCATCGTTCTAAAATGCGTTAGTCTTCCTAATGTCTGAGGAAGTAATAAAGATAAATCTGGACCAGATAATCTTTCAGTTAAACATGTGCTGCCCATGTTGGGTTGGACCAGTAGGCGGCCCAACTTTGCCTATGGTCGCAAATTTACATCTTTAAGGCAGAATATACAGGGATTTATTACTAGAGAACATGTTTACCTTTTTAATAAAATTTAAAGTAAAAATGAAGCAGTTAGACCGGCCCTGTTGCCTTGCTTGCATGGTTTGCATGATAATGACAAGTACTTTATCTAGGATAGTACAGGTTGATTCAAATTACAAATAATATTGATTCCTAAGCGGCGAACACGCAAAAATGCATTTTTCGTAAAACAGAAAACTGGAAATTGGTCGTAAAAAAAATAAAAAGCCTATAAATTTACCCCTCACTGAATTCGTAGATAGTGGTCTCAAGAAGAGATTACAATTCTTACTTGTTAATTCTTTAAAATTTGTTTATAAATACAGAGCTTGAATCAGCCAAGTCGGAAATTTCACACTTAAACAAGAATATCGGAAATTCAAATATTCAAAATACTTTCAAAATTTGATTAATTGATTGTCTAGGTAATTGTTTATAAGTGCGATTTTGATTTATCCAAATATCTTTAATTGATGAAAAGTTAGGAGCATTGGTTTATAGCGTGCCAGGCTTATGAGTATATACCGCTGCATCCGCAGCGCGCTTGCGCCCCTACTTTTTGAGCGGTTTTTATTTATTAAATACTATCGAATCTATTGGTCGTAGAGAAAAGTGCTTAGTAGCAAAATTGTGTAAAAGTTTCGCGTTCCACTATTTTAATAGATAACTGAGATGTAACGGAAAAACGGAAAAAGGACATGAAAAAAAACGACTTTTTTGCAATAAATTTTGAAATAAAAAAGATTAGCAACAAGATATTTTTATAAAGAGTTTCATACGTTCATCTGGACAGCTTTAGGGACTTATTTCAGATCCAGATCTAACGTACCTCCTCTTTTTAGATTTTCGTTATTAGTAAATTACCCTTATTCAGGTTTGTCATGGAGTCTGTCTGTGGGTCGTGTGGAGTCCGTTCCTCCCAGATCTGGATACAACAACTAAGGTATCCTTTAAAGTATAGCTGATGTAGTTAAAAAGGGAGAATAAGGCTCCTTTCCCTCATTTTGGTATCTAATTAACTGATCCTTTCCCTTTCAACCGTATATTAGCAGACCCACTATTAAATTTATTTACGCGAATAATAAACACTCTTAAATAGTGTGTGGCTATTTACGCTTAAATTTATTGAAGAAACCTAATTTAACTTATAAGGAAAATGAATTGTAATTGGTTACTGGTCTTAGCGAATTAACTGTACCAATCTAATCACTGAACATGCGTGAAAAAATTAATTATAATATGAACGTAACTGAAAGCTTAAATTCCTAAAATTATACAGATTCTGAATCTGGATTATTAAAATCTTACGTAACGATTACAAATGTGTTAATGGATTGACAGAAATGTGAAAACAAGAACATACAATCGGACATGTACATATATGCATATTTATACCGGGTGTCGAAAAGTCTCATTTTGTAAGTTTTTTTTATAAAATTACAACATTTCACGGTGTGCCTCGACTAAGTTAAGCCCAAAGGTCTTCCCGCATCCATTTTTTTTTTAGATTTTATTAATGTGGTGTGGCCTAAATAATTTAAGCCTAAAATGAAAAACCTAGATCAATAGTTTGAAAAGAAAACTTGATTTTGAATTTTGATTGAAATTTTCATTTAGGATAGGCGGCTTTATTTTCTGACAAAGAGAGAGAAGTATCATGAGTTTTTCGTCAGTTTTTGGTATCTATCTCTTAAATGGTACGTTCAAATACGATAGTTTATGAACTCATTTTAAAGATAATGCAATTATCTACAAATCAAAAGATAGATACGTAATAGATAGACACCTAATGGAAGGTTGAAAAGTTCGAAGAAAAAAATTATGGAATCAGAATGTTGAGATATATCTCAATATTTATGTTATGGTTAATACTGTTCATCTTTTTCAAAAAGCTGACTTAATTTCATGCCAAATAAAAAAAAATCACTTTTTATCTGGAATAGAACCAAAGATAACCGTATGTCTGCGCCGACGCGACAGTGTTGACAATGCCAACCGCGTAGAGCGCTATGACGAAATGCACTTAATAGCTGTATTATTAAGTTTTTTCCAGTTTTACTTACTTAGGGAAAATATAAATTAATTTTCTTTAAATTAAGTATTTTCAATGTATCATTCTATATAAAAGGAGAAAGTGATACATTAAAAATAATTCATTTAAAGAAAATTAAATTAAAAGGAATCAATTTTATATTTTTACTAAATAATTAAAACTCGAAAAAATAAATGCATTTTGTTATATCGCTCTACGCGGTTTTCACTGTCAACACCGTCGCGTCGGCGCGGACATACAGTTTCCGACGATCCGTATCCTTGGTTTTATTCCAGATAAAAAATGATTTTTTTTATTTTGCTTAAAATAAAGTCAACTTTTTGAGTATGATGAACAGTTTTAACCATAACTTATAATTAATTATTAAGATATATCACCGCATCCTGATTCGATAATTTTTTTGTTCGAATTTTTCAACTTTCTATTACCCATTTCTTTTGAACAGATGTAGATAGACAGGCAATTGTTTTTTGACTTTTAGATAATTGCATTATCTTTAAAATTAATTTATAAACCATTGCATTTGAAGGTACCATTTAGGAGATATGTACTAAAAATCAATTAGGTTATGTTTCTTACTATTCCTAAAGCGGTGGCGCCAAGGGGTGACAAATTAGACAGAAAAGTTTTTATATACAATTTCTACAAAGTTTTGCAATCGAATTTATAAAATATTAACAACGTAGTTGCCTCATGAGCCATTACAATAAAAAATCAAATCAGGTGCTTAAAGTTTTTTGCTACAAACCCAATATTTCTTCCTAATAGGATTTTGCCAACAACGGTTAAAATATGCAAATTATTTTTGTTTTTTCTTTTTTAATTGAAGTAGTATAAACTTAATTAATTAGGACTGATATCATAAAATAAATACCTGACTATAATCGAGCTCGTAAAATGTAAACTTTGATTAAGTAAATAAATTATTATACACTGCTCGTAAATATGAAGGAGATTAAAAAAAAGATTTCCAATATTAATGATATACCTACAGCTGTTTTTATTTATAAAAACATTTTATAGCACAGTTACAAATTAAAAAACAATCTCGCTAAAAATAATGAAGAATTATTGTTAGTATTGGTTTAAACGTAGACCCTTTAGTTTTTCAGTTAGGTTTTTACCAGTATTGGTCCTGCCGTTGTTAATACATATGATTATGTCATCACTAAAAACTTAGAAGTCAGTCTATTATTAAAATTTATGCGACTTCCTTGGTTTCCAAATGGTTTTTATCATGGAACTTTAGTTCTATTATAGTGAAAATCTCGCATCTACTTTCTCTAACCAATCACAAGCTTTTATTTTGAATCGTTTCCATGGCAACGAGAAAAATTTCTGGAAATATCCATCCTGCTTGAGCTTCCGGCAAAATTACACAGGAGATTTTTTTGGCATTTTAAATGTCAAAATATTGACGCGGAAATCGAATAGAAAATTAGTTATTTGTCGACGCAAAAAAGCATATTTGGTATACAAATATTTTACAAGATGTCTTTAAGTTATAACGAAGACGTAACTGCCATCCAGAAGGAACATGGTTAATTATAAATGGGAATAAGTCCTTATTCCCATTTGCGAAATGGAATAAGGACTCATATTTCTAATTACTACATAAATACTAAATGTTATGATTTAAAAGAAAAACGATTGTTATTTTTGCAAGTTATTTGTTTAAATAAGGGTTAGCTTGGTTTTAGATTATAAAAATGAGAAATAATAATTCACTTTTTTAAGTAGGGTACGTGGGTATTTTTAATTTTATAAATTTATTTTTGTCTTTTATTACTGCTTTTTATGACTACATTTGCCATTGTGCCCTAGGCATGAGCTCTAACCTGTCACCTCCTTGGTTTGGTACCCGGGGCGGATCAACCTCCCCCCCCCGCCCCCTTGCTACGCCACTCTTTGATCCATCAATTGGTTTTACTGCAATTAGTAAATATTTATTCGGTGTAAATTTGGAATCATCGGCATCAGCCCAGCACGAACTTGACCGGTTTAGTATAGAAAATGATCTTTGGATCAGTTTTTCGAAATTTACCAATCAAAACTGAAATCTGGTTGAGCCATTTTCTTTTTGAAACTTATAGTAGGTAAGCTATTTTATATGATTGTACAGGGAGGACGTAATAGAAAATAGATTCTGGGTATTTTTGCTGCAAACACGAGTAGTCTAGTTATTAACGTATTATAATAAAAGTTGCAACTCCTACAAATAGTGTGTTAATCACAAATATATTCTTTTATTTAAAGAAAGTGTTGTTTTAGAAAATTTTGTACTTGTCAAGCAAGTAAAACTTAAAGAGACTAACAGTCGATAAAGCGAGTAACTTAAAGAACTAGACCTTTCTATAAAATCAAACAATTTTAGTGCTAAACTTACCTCATGTGGTTAGTAACAAAGATAGCCAATACACTACTTAAGGTTACAAATTCGACAGACAGAAATAATTTGAACGAAAAATTTTCAAAAAATTAATGTCTGAATGAATATTTTGCTGAAAATATAATTTTTTTAAAACTGAATTTTAAACTCTAACGGCCAAATTTTCTAACGCGAACGTCTAATTTTACAACTAAAAGTTTTAATCTGGCGGGTGTAAGAACAAGACAACTAAGTTTTATATATGAATTTGTTTATGAGTTTTTTCGCCAGTTCATAACGAAAAGGGCAATTTTAGTACGTAATTTTCAGTATAATAACTTAAGTTCATTTTAACGACACATTCCAAGATAAAAATAATCTTGTTTTTAATGACGACTTATTAACAGTGACAGGACAAAAGCCTGTCAAAACCTAACTGATCAACTAGAAGATCTTAATTTAAACCAGTACTAAATATTAAAGCTTTTTGGTGATTCTCAACGTAATATTTAAAAAAAAAATAGTGAAAATCAAACAGAAAAATCTAAAGAAACCTGCACCTGCACACACTTTTGTGGGTTTGGTCAGATTTGCGTAAGTTTGCACAGGCTCTTCTCTATATTTTTACCAACATTTTGTATTCAAATCTGATAACTTTATACAAAAAAATACTTGCACTGTATGAAAAATATCCTGAAAATACTAAATCTGGCTCGTAGACTATAACTACGTTAATCGATAAGGCATGTTTTCTTCAATAAGTGTTTTAAACTAAAATGAATTAAAAAAAATTCTTGGAAAAATATCCTTTGGAAAGAACAGCTTTTCGAAAAAAAATTAGCTTCGAAAAATTTATATCTGTGTATCCAAAAGATTTCAACCAAAAATTAGTACAAACGTATATATTTTTGTATAGTAGTACTACAATTTTTTATCAATGACAATTTAACGATACTCCCACAACAATTCTAGACTTCTTGTGGAATTTATTTTTAATAATTATCTTGTGTCAATTTAATATTGCCCAATATTATGTTATTTAATTCTGTTATTATTAATATCTTACCTCCCCATACCTTGTTGTAGCTTACTGATTTAAATATGCAAGGCCCAACCTAATTTTATTAGCATAATAACACTTAAACAGCTGTTTTATTTAAATAAGTACTGGATATGCCTGCTCTGCCTATCTTAAGCTCATATTAAGTTCTGCCTACAAGGTACTCCACATTACAATAAGCTACTGTCTAGATAAGAATGTCTCTTTGGATTAGAGTTTGTGATCATTTGGTATAAAGTGTTATGTTCAACATAGAGCATACGCAATAGAGGCGTGCTGTATCGGAAGAACTGTTTTAATTTATTTTTAAAACTAACGTAAAAAAGTGTTACAATAGAAAGTTTAGTGTTTGTACTAGCTTGTGCCCTCATTAGACCAGTGTTGTCAGTTATTTTTAAAAGAACGTCGTCGCTAGTGCAGTATACAGTATACCACCATAAGGAAAAAGGACTATCGCTGATTCTGGTCCGGGTGACCTTCTGCTATCACGGTTTGTTTGGGTTTGATAAACAATGAATGAAGGTCAACAGTCTTTCCGGTTTATCTATTTATTGTTTGTCGGTTTCTACAATTGTATAACCAATTTTTATTAGAAACGTTTTCTTAAAATAGATAATAAAGCTCCCTCGTTTGGGACAAGCTCTTTGACTAACCAGCATACTAAAATAAGGCGATCAAAACTTTGTATGGAATATTTTACAAAATATATTATAATTAATTTTTTACTATAAAAAAATGCGCACTGTCCATTTTTAAGTCACCAAGTGCAAGGTAATTATTTTCAACTTGAGTAAATACACCTCCTTGGTTCCCCAGATCCTTTTAGTACACGTTCCTTCTAACGACTGACGTAAAATAAAACCACAAGGTTAAATTGAAATTTAAAAATTTTATTATTAAAATAACTACACTAGAAAAAAACACATTATAAATATACAGATTAAATATTGCCTGCAAAACTCTTACAATAATTTTGCGGAAGTACCTTGTCAAAAATGCAAGGAAGCTAAGTTTTTCTTTAAAAATAATTAACATTTTTTTATCCTAAATAGTGACTAATTTTAATCAAAATATACAAATTGGTAACCATGTTTGACTAAAAAACTTAATTACAAATTTTTATTTAACGGTACTATTATTGGAAACGTACAGCATTGTGGTAGATATTTTTATCATTTTTATACCGAGTGTTAAAAAAGATGACATATTGAAAGCTTCGTAGACTACAAGTCAATATTAGTTTTAAATTTTTTAAAATAAATATCAAATTTAAGTTGTGGGAAATTTTGGATTTCGGCTTTTTTATTAAAAAAAATATTAGCGTTCTACAGTGTCAATTTTAGAAGAAACTGAAAAAAATGCATTCTACTTGCAGACTAAACTGTAGCGACGTCGAAACCTATATAATTTGAGAGTCTGGTTGACGAGCTCTGTTACGCGTCTGTAGGTGACAGGCCAGCCAAACTGTTGTATTAGCCGGACTCCGGTTTTATAATACAAAGGAACTCGAAGTTTTCATTAAAAAAATTGTGTAGGTTTTGACGTTGCGCGTCGCTATATCTTGGTCTATAGGGAATCTTATTTGGTTTTTAAATTTATTTATTAAACAATTAATGTATTACTTATTAAACACATTATTTTATATCATGCTGTTTGAAATATCTTACACCGAAATACGCAAAAGACGAATCAAAGAACGTACCGTTAAAATAACATGTTTGAGATATCATGATTGACTTATTTATACAGGGCAGTGAGGAGAATTTTTCGTAAATTTCTAATTTTTAATGTACAATAGAGAAGTCTTTTTTTAAATATATTAGACATTTTGCTACAAATATACAATTTAAAAGATAGCCTATATCTTACACAATTATTCGTAAGAAAAACTTAAGAACTAGAAAGGTAACTTAAGGCAATTGCACAAAAACATTTTTTCAAAATGTTCAAAAATCCATAGGAACACAAACAATATATTTTTGTTTTTTTTATAAACTAAATAGTTATAGTATGAAAGCTTAGTAAGGTAGTAGTTTTTAAGAACTTTATAAGGCCGAAATCACCAACGTTTACTAATTCTAGATTCACAAAAACATCGTTCAAAAATACCTTTTTTTCGGAAACATAATTTTGCGACAACGCATTGTTCGATATATATGTAAATAATATATTTTGAAAAAAAAGATTTCTGGAAAAGTGTAATTTTAGAAAAGTCTAAGTATGGGCAAATATCTTAGCTATTAGTAAAGATAGAGTTACCAAATTTTAGGTGTATCTTATTTGTTAATAAATTTGTTTTTTTTATGTAATTTAACTTTTTTACACCCCTTGAGGGGTGACCCTAGGGAATTTAGGTCAAAAATTTGAAATGCAATCCTATGCCGTGTGGCACCTCATTTTAAAAGTCTTCAAAAACAAATATTTTATAGCAAACTCGAGGTCCGTATCTTAATTCGTTTTCAAACGACAAGCCTTTACAAATTAAAAATCGTAAAAAAAAATAAAAATACTTTTATTTCTTTTATTACTTTAAACGTTGTTCAAAATGACCACAATGAACTTCTTGGTATTAATAAAGTCGATTTTGGAACAAAAGTAACACCTGCCATTCTCTAGAATGTGAGAAGTGAGTTCCAAAATCGACTTTATTACTGCCAAGAAGTTCATGACGGTTATTTTGAACAACTTTTAGTAAAGTACATAATAAGAGAAATAGGTATTTAAATTTTTTTACGATTTTTAATTTTTAAAGGCTTGTTATTTAAAAATGAATTAAGATACGGACCTTGGGTTTGCGGTAAAATGTTTCTTTTCGAAGATCTTTAAAATGCACCATACGGCATATGGTTGCATTTAAAATTTTTGACCTCAACCCCCCAAGGGAGTTGAAATAGTCAAATTACATAAAAAAATAGATTTATTAACTAATAAGATATACCTACAATTTGGTCTCTCTATCTTTACTAATAGCAAAGATATTTGATTATACTAAGATAATGTCCAAGATAATTAAACTTACAATTTTTTTTAAGAATCGTTTTTCGAAAATATCAAATTAGTGAGCAAGTCGGCAATTTTCATTTTTTACACCACTTAAGTCAAACTTTTTTTAATGACTTTGAAAGGAAATGTTGAAAATTTTTAATAACAGATTTGTACTGTAGAAATTTTTACTGAGGCTTCATACTTGCGAGACAAAAGAATTAGTTATAACTCTCTTATTTTATGGTTAGAAAGTGCTGGCTTAACGTGTTTAGCTATTCTGTGCTTGCTTAAAAATTATTTTAAAAAGTAGGTAGTAAAAAGACTATTCTAGTAACTATTCTTAAAAATATGTAAAAGGAACAGATTGCTAGTTCTGCGTGAATACGGTTTTGAAATAGAGCGTAATAAAAGTTGTGTTATAATAATTGTAAGACGATCAGAATTGCACTAAATATTAAAATACCATTCGGGAAAAATATAGTAATAAAGTAACGTTTATTAATTATTGTAGTATAATTAAATGTCACAAAAATATGTCTGATCCATTGCAAATTGCTATAAACAAAAACAGTGAGCGCAAAATACTTTAAAAACTGTCATCATCATATTTAAATAAATTTATGGAGTGACGTCAATGAAGTGACGTCAATGGAGTTCTTGTTTGAGCTCTCTGTTACGCGTCAAATTACTCCATATTATTTCCAGGTCTGGACTAGGAATTCTTCTTATTTTGTTAAAAGCTTTTTATTAAACGGAGGAGAATTTTAGCAAGCAGTTATGGATGTATGATCGCTCTAAAAGTGAGTACTGCTATTTTCTTGCTTAAAAAATTAAAGTAACCAAATAATAAACAAAATTTTAAACTGTTAGTTGGGGAACTCAAATATGTAAGAAATATTTTATGTACAGAGGCATTAGGTGGTAAGAAATTTCATATCAATATTGAAGTGATTCGGCGGTGCATGAGCGCGACCAAAAGAATTTTTTTTAGGTATTCAAGAACTTCCAAAACGGTGGAGAACATAGAACGTACTGGGAACTGTCAAAAAATGACATACTTGTTTTTGATTGTGCTTCAATAAATTTTATTTAACGTTTTTAGAATTTTGGCTTGAGTCTGCCTTATGTTCCATTAAGACTAGAAACGTAAGTTTCATGGCCGTTAGTTTCATGCCAATTTGTAGCCACAACGCTACAATTTTTACACGACTTACAAGGTATTTCAATAAATTAAATATTTTTGACTTGTTATCAAACAACAACATACAGTACAGGTTTTGCGTTATTCTCAAAATATAATTTTTTATTATTATTTGTATATTGTTTATGAAGGACAAAAATAGTACAAAAATGTGGGGACAACCACCCTTATAGTGAGAGTCAAATTAAAGCGAGTAGTTGTATGTTTAAATTATTTTTTGAAGCTTTCTAATATATGTACTTTTATCTGACTTTAGATTGGATAAAAACGCGGTATAGTGTAGACCAGGCATAACTCGGTAATTAATACTTTATCAGATAATTCCGCGCATCGCTTATTTTGGGCTTGGCCGTGCTGTGCCTATAAACAAACGGCTTTGCACCAATGGCGTTGACCGTAAGAAATTGTAAAATATAATTGGCCAATTCCCCTGTTTTATAATAACCTTTGTTATGTAAGAAGTAATTTTTGTAACGCTGAGCCATTTTCTCTATCTAGACTAGCCGAGGCCAAAATTTTATATATGGAATGTTTTAAATCTGTTATTATTTTTCTTTAGAGTTACAGCAGTAAGCCTTTGAAAGAAATAAATAAATATCAAGTCATATCTTTGCAAAAAGAAATAAACAAGGAAAATGGATAGATAAAGACAGATAAACACACATACGTGAATAAAGAGGAAGGTTTAGATATATAGATAATAGGTACATAGATATTTACATTTATAAATTTTATAAGTAGGAAAAAAACGCTTTGGTTCTAAGGCAGAAGTAGGCACATAGATACAGATACAAATGATTGATGTGGTAGAAAGACAGACAGAAATACAGGTAAGATAAGCAGAAATATATATGCATATTAAGGTACGTATAGGTTAATAGGTAGTAAGGTTAATAGATTGGTGATTAAGAGCGAAATACAGGGATGGGTATGTTACTAAAGGCATTAGAGGCAATTTTTAAGGCAACTGGTTGTCGGGCGACTATCGCTGACCCAATAGATCAACATGCGACATTTTTTCGCCAAAGTATAACCATATTGCCATGTGTTGACTAAGGTGCTCCTAGTGGCCAAAATAATATAGATTTCGTTTATTCTATAACAATATATTAATCTGAATTTGTCTTGTACGCCCTTATCGCCACTTTGCTAAATATTGCCCTATATTGCTCGTTGCTAGTCGTTACTGATCAAAAGCTGCCCTATAACGTCTGTTGCTGTATGTTGCTTGATGATTTTGTAGCGTAAAAATCAGTGGATGTTAACGAAAATTTAGCCATTTTTGTCGACATCTGTGAAAGAATTCTAACATGTAAATCAGAAGACATTCGGTCACAGAAGAAAGGCAGTAAATAGGTAGTAGATAGATCGATCAGGTGATGGGTAAGATTGATAGATAGAGAAAAAGACAGAAACATAGATAGATACAGAAGTTGATAAAAATAACAAATCACAGATAGATCTTACACAGTTATTTATATATTACATAAGAAGACAGAAACATAAAGAAAAATAAAAGAAAATAGGTTATTAGACAGAACAAGTAAATAAGAGTTTTGAGACTGGATACAGAAATATTAATAGATACAAATAGAAATTGATAGAAGAATAATAGAAATCATAGATGTAGACCACAAATAGATTGGTGAAAAAATGAGTCAATGAGTAGACAAAAATAGTGATATAGACATATACGTGCAGTAAAAGATGACAGAGCTAGATGAATACATAGAGAGGAAAATAAATCGAATCTTTAATAAAGATAAACGATAGGCAGGAAAAGATAGATAGAAGAAAATAGAAGAAGAAAGACACAAATGAAAACAATTTATTAATTTGAGTTAGATAAATAGGTTGTTAGAAAGGTCTAGATAGAAATAGAAAAAAGCCAAAGGAAAAGAGGCATAAATGCATAGATATACATATAATTAAAGAGATGATTGATAGATACAAATAATATATTTAGAATAAGTCTATAACTAGGAAGAAAGTGAATTATCACAAGTAATTGTTTTTTTTTTCTATTTTTGAGTAGAATTTCAATTTGCAGTTAGCGATACAATAATAAGCAGACCTAAGGCTTAGAGCTGTTTCAAACTAATTGCCGTTATCGCTGAAATGTTCATCTTTTCACCATGCGTCTATAAGTTAATAATAGACACGTACACATACAATGTGGTAAGCACACAAAAGTTCCAAATAAATTATTGTAAGACTCAAATTTATTAGCGCTTTCAGCAAAATCAAACGCAAAAATAATTGTTTTGAGCCTCTAAGGCCATTACCAAGACAACAAACTGGCCGATAAAACTGAAATACGGCAACCCATAACGAGAAGTCAGGTTGGCCCACGCGATGATGACGATACTTCAGGCGCTCCCATATGCTATTTACGATGTTATGATTTACTGTGTTATCATCGTTAGATGGTTTTATTTGATGGTCGTCTTGAAGGATGTCGTTGACTCCCTTTAGTATACAGAGCAGATAAAAGGTAATACTTAGCATGCTTCAATTAGCATGCAAAATTTCATATAAACACAAAATATATGAGACTAAAAATTCCAATTAAAAAAAAAAAAAGAAAATTAACAGGATGCAATATAAATCGAATATTTTGACTTAACTGGTTTGCCAGAAGACGAACCAGTAGCAAGCTTAAACCTTTTTAGTATAGTGTTTAGTATAGTGTAGTTTAATATAGTTTTAAAAACATTTTTGTTTTAAAATAAAAAGTTTAAAGGCGGTTATATCACTGTCAGTCCTAATCAGTAATTAATAATTTTGTTTGTTTTTCCGCAAAGTTATAGACAAATATAAAAACATTAAGTTTTCTTTAGGAACCAAGTTTCTTTTACAGTTTTGAAGATGGAAAGAAGAATAAAAGAAAAAAAAAGGAAAAAAAAGAAGAAAAGGGTGGAAGTAAGCAAGAAATAGAATTTCGCAACAAATTTTTAAAATTCAGAATAGGAATGCTCAGAGATTTATAAAAACCAATTACATTAGAATTATTTTTAACAGAGATGCAATTAATAAGCTAAAGCTTTATACCACGAGGGCATGGTAGAAGTAAATAAGCCTTAACAATGTTTATCCAATTTCTGTCATGTACATATGTGTCCATCTCCTTCCTATATATAAGCTTACAAATTATAAAATTTCAAAAAAGATCAACGGTCGATAAAGTCAGTACCCCTTAGACCCAATCAATTTTTTTTACACTTAATACAAAGCTTTGTTTCATCCGTACTTAAAAAGTGCACACAACCTTCACTCATTTCGTACCCCTTTATAGACTACCTAAAAACTAATATTTATTAAGTCTGTAAGGTCATTTTAACACTGTATTATGTATGTAGGTTTTTTAGATCCCTATATTAAAAATTTTCTATAAATTTGAAGAATCAAAAGACTTTTTATTTGTGAAAAATTTAATAACAAATAATTTAGTAGCAAAGGTTGTGACAAGTCTCTCTGTAAGTCCTTAAGCAATAAAAATTGAGATGAAAAAATGAAAAAGGGATTGAGATAGGAAGAAGGAATATAAAAGAAAATCACGAGAGGAAGATAGGGAAAGAAAGGGAAAGGAAGAAGAAAATAAATTATAGCAGTGTAAGGAGAGCCCAGAGCAAAAGAAAAATAGAGGAGGATATGAATAAAAATAATCCACATAATAAAATAAGTAGAGAACCTTACAAGCAAGTGCATATTAAATAATTAACACAGGTATGACAAAGTGTACTTGCAGTGATAAAAAGCAGTATGATTGCTAAGACAGGTCTACTTGGACAGTCAAGGGTTTAAATTGGCAAGAGAAAGAATAAGACGGCTAAGTCTTGTACCATAAATGTATTTCTGAGTTTTCTTGCCAATTTTCCAAATAAAAGGAAAATTTAAGAACTTATTTTCCATAATAATACACCTTGAAAATAATTTGGATAACACGCAAATCGCAGAAATACAGGAATAACTAATAAGATTTAATGGCGACTTGACTTAACTTGTTAGAACCTAGCTGGATAACTATAAGAAGAACCAGAAGTAAGCTTAAACGTTTTTAGTGAAGAGTTAGTTTTTAAAATATTTGTGCTCTAAAATAAAAATTTAAAAATCGGCTCAAATCATTTTGTGATCCTATTCTCAATCAATAAATAACAAGTTTGTTTGTTTGTCTTAAAAGTTGTAGAAATATTATGAGAACATTAAGTTTTCTTCAGGAAACTAATTTCCTTTACAGTTTTAAACAAGGAAAGAAGAAAAAAAGGGAAAAAGGAAAAAACAGAAAAAAAAGAAAACAGGAAAGAAAGAAAAGGAAGGAAGTAAACAAGAAAGAAAATTTTGTAACAAATTTTTAAGATGCAGAATAGAAATGCTGAGATTTATAAAAAACAATTTCAAATTTTTTTAACAGGAAGAAATTAAAAATTAAAGCTTTATACGACGAGGGCATAGAAGAGAAGTGGTAAATAATCCTTAACAATGTGGTCTATATGTCCATCTCCTTCCTACAAAGAACCAAAAATTTTTTAAAAAGAGATCAACAGTCGACCAAGTCAGTACCCCTTTATAGACTACCTGTAAACTAATACTTACTAAGCCTGTAAGCTTCCTTAAGCACTTTATTATGTATGTACAAACATTTTTTAGAGGCCTGTATTAAAAATTTTCTATGAATTTGATGAATTAAAAGACTTTGCCTTTGCCAAATAAATTATTAAATTTTCATTTGTGAAAAATTTAATATTGCATAATTTAGTACCTAAGGCTGACAGATATCCCTGTAAGTCTTGATAATAGAAGAAGATAGAGAAAGAAAGGAGGAAAAAGAATAAAACACATAAAGGCAGTAGAAGAAAGGACCCAGACCAAAAGAAAAATAGAGGAATTTATGAATAGAAATGATTAAAAAATAATCCACCCAAAATAATCAAACAAAATAAGTAGAGAAGCTTACAAGCAAGTACAGAAAAGGCGTATTAAATAATTAACAAAAAATGGTATGATAAAGTGTACCTGCAGTGAAAAAAGCAGTGTGGTAAATAGAGAAAAATAAAATTATCTAAATGTAGTAACGTAAATAAGAAAGTGGACAACAGAAAAGGATAAAACGTAAAAAAATCATAATAGTAAGAACATTTTCCCAATATAGCAGAACATGAAACGCTAGTCCCTCAGAGGGTATTTGGGCAAGATTACTGAAACATAATTATACCAATACAAAATATTTATTAATTCCTAGATTAATGCTTAATAATTTTGTTTTGTAACTGGGGTATATCTCTTCCAGATTCTTAAGAAGACGAAGCATAGGGTGGAGCTGCATATTTTACCATTGCGATATTTTTACAAATAAACTCTTTAGCACGTAGACCATTTGTAATCTTATTAAAGTAAAATGACTATTATCTTCCTTCCTATCTAAAAAGCAGTTTATTAATAACATTATAATATAACATAATAAATAACTTCTGAACGTGAATAGTTATCACGAAAATATTCCTATCGAGGTAACTATTACGCGGCAAAGGTCAAGTAGCAAAAAATCCGAGGTATGTGCATTTTTTCGCCTGTTATGTTACATAACTTTCATTTCTTAAATTTTTAACAATAACTATCGATTAGTTTCTGAGATAGCAGCAAAGTCAAGGGTAAACGACTACCTTCTGGCGGCTACTTTCGGTATCGTGTATTATAGATTAAAAAAGTAGGTTTCTAGTCTTGCAAGATTATTTTACCTATTTTTTTTATCTTGATGGACATTAATAGGCTTATATTTCAATATACATGCTGTAACAAATACCCTTAGAGGAAAGGAGAATATACAATGTTGTTAAGTGAGCTAAGAAAAATTTAAATAGAGCAAAAACAAAAATTGACAGATTTCTGAATTTAAAGCAGTACTGTTATTTTGAATTTAAATATTAGTACAAATTAAAAATTATTGTTATATTCTTTTGTGAAATGTCTGATTTCTTTGTGAAGTTGCGGCTGATACTCACAAATAGAATAATTTGGGTAAAAAAGTCCCAAAATTCCTATAAAGAACGAAGAAACTGAAAAATATGCATATCGTATTTCGGCGAGCTCTTTCCGATGTATATGGGATTTTAATTTGAGCCATTTTGACCCCACAAAAAATTAAAATCCGTGAAATATTTGGATCAAAATTAGAAATTTCCAGTTTTTCCATAAATATGTCCATTTTCCAGTGATTTTAAGTTTAGGTAAATGTATTGCAAAAAGAAAGTATTTGTGATTTTAAAGTTTCACTTATAAATCCGTTTTTTGACCCGACGTTCTGTTTTCGAGTTTTTAGGTACCAAAGATGGATGGCATATGGCATTCTTCGATCTAAAAAAAATTAAGAAAAGAATTACTTGCAATTTTCCGAACCTCACCAGTTTTAATATAAGTTCTATAGCTCCGGGTCCTCTACAACCTCCAAAAACTTACACTTTTGCGACCTGTACCCGATTTCAACGGAAATCGCAGAAATTTTGACTTTGACGTTTAATAGCTCCGAAACGAAACAACCTGTATAACTAAAGTTTTTACCGAAACTAGTTGCACTATTCCTCTATCAACCCAAAAAATTCGATTGCTCCCTCTCTGACTGTTTCCGAGAAAAACAAATTTGTTCGACTTTAGGTTAGGCTTTACGTTAACATGTAGATTAACACTTATTTTTACTGATCTCCTGACGTCATTATTCACTAAGGACAAATGGCTGCTTCTTAAATTGAAATAAATTATACCGAAAAGTAAACATTTTTTGTAGCAAAATTATCCTAGTAATTTTCTTTAAAATAAGTTTTTTGGGTTTGTAATGGCTTTCTTAAACGATTTATTCAAAAGAAATGTGGATATTCCTCGTTCGGTTAAAATTTACCATTAGACATTTTGTAAATGTAAATTAATTTATTTTTTTACCCGAAAAGTAGGAAAGGAAGTGTAGAAAATTATTATTTAATAAAAAAAAAATTCAAAATGAAACAATGAGCATTATTATATTTAAACATTTCTGAATTTTTATGATCCTGGTTATTAACACTGTAGTAACAGAAAATGTTGCATGAAGGTATTTAAAATATTTCTGTTAATTAAGAGTAATTAAAAAACTAAAGTACCGCAGTTAGAAACATCTAAAACTTCTATTGTTCTAGTGATTGGTGTTAAATAATGAGTAAACGCACAAACAGAAAATGTATGATACACACTCCATTTTAAAAGAGCGTTAATTACAATTTTGTAGGTAATTTAAAAGAAGAAGCTGTTGAAGCTACTTAAGCAAGTTTTAAACGATACTTAAATTGGTTGTATATCCTATAATCACCAGTGGCGCACGTAAAAAAATAATGATGATTTAAAAACAGACTGGCAAAAAGAAATCGGATGGTTTGGTGCCATGTAAGCAGGGTTAGGGTAAATGCCTTCCTTTTATTTTGTAACGTAAACCAGTTAAGATAGATAAATAAATATTACAACGTTTAAATAATTTTATGAATACTCTCTAATAGCACAGATGTCAGAAAAATCAAAACTGCAGCTGGTATATAAGTCCTTAAGATAATAGCAAAAGTTAGAAAATCGAGTTTTTAAAAATTTACCTTTTATCCTAGGAACATTCTTTACGCTCGTATTCACACTAGTGGTTTAAGTTGGTTTATAAATATACCCGGCTTATATTACTATTACGAAAGCAGGCATTTAAGGATGTAATATTTCACAAAATGTTAATTATGCTGCTATTGTACTCAAATGGAATTTTTCAATTTTTTACTTTTTGATATTATTAAGTAAGTAAGTAGTTTTTGATTAAACAAAAAATCTTATACACCGTGGCAAATGATTTTCCAGCGGCACCATATTATGCTTACTTTTCGTTAAACTCCAAAGTATCTGACGAAATAATGCAGTTCTGAATTCTGAAAATCTTTCGATATTAATTATTGTCAAAGTAGTGATTTCCTCGATTTTTGTCGTACTTTTTTTCTTTTTTAGACATATCTATCATGTAGACATCAATACCCCCTTCCCTCAAGTTACGTAACGACAAAATCCTATTATCCCCCTAATTTTAAAAAACGAATAGCTTAGTATACAGAGAGTTATATTTACTAAAAATCTACAATACGCGCATGAAGGGGAAAAGATAGTTTATATTTGAACTGTAATTGGTAAAGTTACATAACGGTGCCTTACACACCTCCAGACCCCGTCGCAACGCCTAGTAACGACCAGAAGGACCCCTTCAGCGCTACGTAATTTATGAATGACCCCTAATATATTCGCTACAACCACTATCTACTATAAAGCTACTATAAGTCTTCCCCTACCAAAAATAGCTTAGAAATCTACTTCTTAGGATGATTCTAAACAAAACTATAAACAACAGTCAAATATAATATGCACTAATTAAAGATGTAAGTATTAAAATTATGGAATTCAAGTATAGCGAAAGATCCCATTAAACGTATAAGGAAATATAGAAAAATCGCAAAGAACAAAAGGAAAATACGTTAAAGCAAAAAGAAGAGAAATTAAAATTAGTTTAAATTATACGTAAAATGCAAGACATAAAAATGCTCTAAAACAACGTATTTCTTATATATTCCCAAATTATACTGATGATATCAGTTTACGATAAATTGAATTTTTCAGTTAATTATTAACATTGCGTATACTAAAAAAATAATAAAATGAAGCTTAAGTACTGGCGAAAAGTAGTGGAAAATATGTTATGTTCTATATTCTACACCACTGATTTAATGGTACTCTTCAAAAAACATCTATTTATCTTCTTTAATGGTACTCACAATACAAAGTGGGTTTTAAACAGGCAATGTTATTCATACAGCACTCATACAATGACAATTGTTATTCTTTTATGGGTTTACAAGTGTTTAACTTCTTGTTAATAATTCTATTAGGCGCGTGTTCGAGAGATAATTATTGGTAGTACTTATGGTGTAATGGTGGTACTTGTAAATTATGATGCTTTGTTAATGTTAAGAGTTTTAGGAATAAAATATGTTTCGCGATTTGGAAAAGTGAGTTTACATTGGTAAACTTCTGCAGTTTTCTCACTAGTGAAGCATTACACTTGTGTTTTAAAAAAGGAAAATAAAAGGTTAAGAGAGAAGCCTAAAAGGTGATATAGAAAATGTGTTTAGTAAAAGGCAGTTTAAGAAAATAATAAAAAAAATGAAGTTAATAAAATAAGTTTATAGATAAAATAAAAATTGGACCATCTCTGGCTAGAATTATTATTGCAGAAAAAGTAACAAAGCTAGTAAGAAAAGAAAAGCAGCAGAATAAGAAGAGTGAAAAATCAATAATGTACATAGAGGAACCAAAAGACAATTAGAAAGAAAAACTTAAATTTTAGTTGCTCTCAGATTGCATTGTGATAAACATTAAATTATGGATATATAATAAACACAAATACAAAAAGTTAAGTGAAAGGAAGGAAAAAGAGAAAAATCAAAAAAAAATTACAAAAAAGAGTCAAAAGAAAAATACATATCAAAAGTAAGCAAGTTTATTTCGTATACCAATAACACATATATGAATCTGACAGATACATAGTTGGACCGCGTTCTTTGACTTAAATAAGTGTATTCTCAGCGAATATCTAGTAAACGGGCAACTTTTATTTTCTAGCATCATATGAATACAATTACCGATGAAAATATCTCTTTGGTATTCGTACGGTACTGAACTCCGTTGATGATTGTGATGGCATGCGAGGATTGTTATTCTGATTGCAGCCCATGGCTAATAGCATCATCAGTCGTGTTAAAGAAAAGGCGTACCACGACGAACGGCAAACAGAGGTCATACGTCAAGTTGCAACCCGGTGCTGGGTGCCCGCAGAACCCGATCTGGTCCACCGACGGCCAGGAAATGGGTGGTACCGTGGAGTAACTGCGTTCTGGCCTAAGGGTACTGCTGATCTATACGTGCGCAATCAGAAGTGCAATAGATGTTCTACAGAGTGGTAAAATAATAATTTTATTAATATAACTAATAATACGTCACGTCTCGCTGAAATTAAAAAAAAAGATTTTAAGGGAAGATAGGGGAGAAGTATATTTAAAAACAGAGCAACGATAATTAACTCATTAACAGATTTACAGATTGTAAAACAAAGTAAATGGTAAAGATGCTGAGAAATGGAAAAACTGTAAAAAACAATATATTACAGTTTAGTTACAGTCATTGTTAAACGTGTGATAAAACTGAAAGTAGCAAAAAAGCAAGGAAGTGGTAAAAGAGAACGAAACCAAAGTGAAATCGTAAACTAAAAGGTTAAAGAGTAAATTATAAATAATGAGATATGAAAAAGATAAACTTCTAAAGTAGAAAAGTTAGCAAAGAATAAACACAGAAAGTGCTTAGTACGAAATTATAAGAAGTATAAAAAAATAAAGCATAGAAATATCAAGCAAATGTACAATATACCAAAGAACTTGGAGTAAAGACTACTAAAATAGGAAAGTAGAAAAATTAAATACAAAAAGTATAAAAAAACTATAAAAGAAAAATAAAATCGAATAAATAAATATTAAAAGAGGCACCGAAATGTTAAGAAGGAAGGGCAAAGAAGTAAGTTATATAAAATAGTAGTGATACCATAGTAAAAACTAAATTAATATGAAAGTGTGTTATGTATATTTCTAGTATTAGTGGACTGTTAACTACATAATATGTCAAAATAAAAGCTGCAGACATACCTATTATAAGTAACAAGGCTTGCATTGCGCCCCGAAACAGGTTGTCCATATAACATTAAATACTATAATTTTTGTAATTTCTAGATAATTTTCTCTTTTTAAATTCATTCACAGTGTAGATGAGCAAGCTTGTATATATGCCTTGCGGGAACTAAACAAACTTCTAGCAAATAAGTAGGTACGAAAGATAGATCGTCAAGGAAGATACCCAGTCAAGCGGCTACTCACAACTATATGCATGGTTATTAGGCTTCGTCAGTCCTGTTTGCTTTTGTGGATATACATTGAGCCTTTTTTTGATTTTTCAATGAGGACAAAGGAAGTAAGTAATTGTTATAACACCAAATTTAAGTACACACAATATTACTTGAAGAGTAATGTATTAAATAATACAAATAAAATAATTTGTGTGTACATCTGGAAGTAGATGAGTTTAATAGAAGACATTTTAGCAAGTGTGAAAGCAACATTAATAATAAATGAGAGCAGACTTACAATTATTAATCTGATTTCTTTAATTGCCATTAGGCATATCAATTTCATATTAAGATTAATTCAAAAATTATTTAAATTGCGCTCATTTATATATTCCGTTGTCAGCGAGAGTTTTTGCAGTTGTATAATGTACATACCAAATAGGTTTATACATGTTAGAAAAAAAGTTTAAATATAGGAAATACAGATAAAGATAAGAAAAGAGAGAAGATAAACATTCAAAAATGAAAAAGTGTGAAAATACATTTATTGTTCTTTGTAATTAATAACAAAGTAAAATAAATTAAAGAAAGAATAAATTTAACAACCACAACTTTTAAATAATGCGATAAAATATTTTATTTAATTCTATTTAACATATTGTTTGGAAACGTAATAAAGAAAATCCATAAGTAAAAAATGAATTCACTAAAATTAGGAATGACGTAACAGAGAACAGAAAAAATTGAAAAAATACTAAAGTAACAGAGACACAAGAACAAATCATAAAGAGCCGAAGAAAGCAAAAGAAGCTGTCATAAAAGCAAAACTGCGGAAAAAAAGAGAGTAAAAAAGGAAGTGATGCAAGGACAGTGTCTAAATAAATAAAAAACGAAATACAGTTTGACTCAAGAAGTAAATGTAGATATGAAGGAAAGAAGAAAGAAGTATAAAAAGCAATGGTAATTGTGTGAGAAAGAAGTAGTAGTATTGCAATACTTAGTTTGTATTGTTATAGAAATAAAGTTATTTGAAGGAAAAGGGAAATGAACAAAAAATATTGGGAGAATAAAGTAGAGATGTAAAACGCAAAGAGGGTAAAAGATATGAGAGAAAAATTGAAACGGGAAACGTAGAAAAATTAATAAGATAAAATTAAAAATTCTGTTTGTATTGTATATTAAAAATCCGGGAATAAAAAAACAAGTTATTGTTTCCAATCAAATCTATTCCACAGATTAAAATAAAAAGTTTTTACTCTAAAGTGTATAATTTGCCTTCACACTACTATCAATTTAAAATTATGACCAGTACTAATAAAACCGTCTTTATAAACCTGTTCACTGATCCGGAATCACGGTCTTTATAAAGCGTTTTGTTTAGAGTGTTAATTGTTTTTAAATGGTTTTTATTTTATTTTGAATTTATAGCTTATTTTTATGAGCCATATAAGTGGCGCCTTGGGCAAAAGTGAGGTTATTATTTTTAATTTTGAATTAAAATAAAGTATTGTTAAAGTCGAGAATCAGATGGCTGCTATGGACTGAAATGTCACGCATTTTTTTTTGTACATCGGTTGCTGCTTCCTAATATTTAGTTATTGATAATAGTTTTTTGTGTTTAGGTAGTTATGTTACATATTATATCATTGTGTACATTTCTGTACAAATTTCTTTGTTAAAAACGTATAGTAAGGTTTACAGCACGCTTTATATCAGCATAAAATATTGTGTCGCTTGACACCCTAGTTTCTTTAAAAATATTCAGATAACCTGTGTAACAAGACAGAAGGGTATTTTCTGTAATAATCATTTTAACAAAAGCAACAAAAAATAGTGGAAGAGAATAACAAAAAGAAATAGAAAAAAAATATTTTACTAGAATAACAAATTAAAGGTTTAATAAAAGAAAAGATGGAAAATAGCGAGGAGAACGAGTACAAAAAAATGTTAATAGAATAAAAGACAACAAGGTTTAAAAGAGGATAAAAAGAACCAGACGGAAAAGAGAGATAGCGTGGGGAAACGAGTACTAAAAACAGAAAGGTATAGGTAGTTAACTTAAAATTAATTTCTTATGTTTTACTAAGAAGTATTAGATAGTAGAGGTTATATTTATCACAAATCAATAGACACAAGAAGTAAATGTCCCTTTTATATCTTGTCAACCATTTAACACATAAAAGAAACTACACTTACGAGCATTAAAATAGACACAATTTTAATTTCCAACAAATTTTGTTTCAGAAACCAGTCATCATATCATTTTTCTGTATTTAAATTAATGCAGTGTAAGGTCTGCCGACCTCTGTGTACGTCAGTGTATTTTACGCTACGCTTATATTTTAGGAAGCAATCTTATGACATATTCTGTCTTTGATATCGTCATACTATAGCAATACAGCGCAAGATAAAACAGCGTTGCAAATGTATGACTATGACTGTATTATGTATTTGTCATAATTTAATTGTTTTAAGTATCTATGTCTATGGATAAATTTAGTTTCGAAAGAAAAATAACGCTTACGATGATAAAACTTTTTAACCATGATTAATGGGTGTCGGTATATATATGACCTAAATTTTTCGGCCAATACAGTGAAATTCGGAACAATAGAAGTGTTTTGTTCGGTATAGATTTATATGTCAGTAGTGGGCCAATCACTAGAATCCCTTTCTCAAGATTAATTTGCATTAATGTTTGTATAGACAGGTACATCATCGGTGTATCAATAGAACATAAATAATTAGTTACCTGATTTTAAAGGGTATAGTATAGAACTGATACCCACGTAGAAAATTTGGATTTTAATTTTAGACAGAAAAAGGATGATTAATATGTATTATTATAGTATATATTAATGTGACATAACAGAATAATAATCTAGGTTAAGCAAGCCGAAAGAACAATTTTGTTTGACTATTAAGAAGGAGAAAAAGAGAAATAAAGGAAGAAGCCAAAATTGTGAAAGATGTAAGAAGAAAAAAGTTTAAAAAGGTAATAACAAAGAAGGAAAAGCTTAAAAACAGAAACGGAACTAATAGAGAGGAGAAAGTATATTAAAAATACAATAAAATAAAAGATAAGTGCACTATGTTAATGTAAAATAACATATATAAAGGAAAATAAAAAAACTAGGTTACGTTCCCTAAAATTACAATTTGACCATTAAATAGGAGGGAAAGGAATAAAGAAAGAAATAAAATCATGAAATATGTAAAAAAATTAAAATACCTCAGAGAGAGAGAGAGAGAGAGAGAGAAAGAGAGTAAGACAGAGAGAGAGAGAGAGAGAGAGAGAACTAGGAGAAAATAAATTAGAAATAAGGAAAAGATAAAATTGCAAACAGAGAGAAAAAATGTTAATAAAAATTAGTCATATTACAGTTTGAGGATTAAGCCTTTCATAATTTAGAAAGTAGCAAAGAAAACAAAGAAAGAGAGCAAGAAAATAAAAATGAAAGTCAAAGGGTAAACAAAAGCTTAAAAAGAGTAAATTAGAACTAATAAAGGAAGAAAAAGTGTGAACTTACTAAAGTAGAAAGAAAGAACAAAAACCAACAGGAAATGCTTATGAAATAATTAAAAGGAAATGTATAATAAAGTTTAAGCATATAAATGTCAGAGCGTTGGTAGTACAGCATCAGATAGCCATATTATTTTTGAAACATCTAACAAAATGCGAAGAAGTGAAAAACAGGGATAACGGGGAGAAAAACAGGATATTAATAGGTTAATAATTAGAAGAGTAAAATATGCATTAAAGAAGAAAGGTTCTTATAATAGTAATTTAGCGGAATAAAATATAAGACACAAAAAAATATCAACAACAAAATAAAGGGTATACCAAAAAAAATAAGAAGAGAGTTTTTTAGCAAGATAATTGTGCAAGTAAAGTTAATTTCCAGTTAGTTAGATACAAAAATAAATGGTACGGCTACAACGCATATATGTACTTTCCCGATGAAACCAATATACCTATAACTAAACAAAGAAAAAACGCAATAAACCTAAGGCAGGAAGTAGATCAGAAGCCTAAAAGGAAAAATGTAAAGTAGAAAAGGGTAACAAGCAAATCAATTTTTCAAAAAATAAAGTGGAGTAAGAAGAACGTTACTATAAAATTAGAAAGCTATACAGAAATAGATAAAAAAAGGAATATAAATAATCTTTAAAAATAAATCCTGAACAACTAAAGAGACATGTTAAAATTATTAAGTTGATTAAAAGCAAAATAAGAAAAACAGGATGACTATAAAGATGCTATTGTTCAATAAATTTTAAAAGTAAACCAAACTAGATGATCCAATAAGACTGAAAATAATTGAGTGGTAGTTATGTTGAACAACAGTCATGAAAAAAAATTATTACATAATTTTGACCTTGTAGTTACAAAATTATTTCTTAGATACGTTTGTGGATAATATAATTATGAAAGAAAGGAGATGAACAATAACTGATAATTTACATCAGAAGTAATTGATGCTAACGTCTCTGATTGATCAAAATCAATAACTGTTTCTAACAGACAAGCATTGAATACGATCTTAGATAATTGTTTTATTTTTATTTGCAAGTCGATATTAATCAACTATAATGTGCCATATAGTATGACATAAAACGCATAGTTGCAACCTACATAGCTTAACGTTCGAGCTGTAATTAAGTAAGATCTTATGTAGATAAAAGTAGATAGAATAGTTTTGTTTTAGAGCCCGCATTACAACATCATGTCTTTTTTGAGATACGTCTACAGATTTTAAAATTGATTAAGAATATAAGTACATTATATTTTAGTACTAAACCAGGAAATATATAAATTATTTTTTGTATGATCTTGCATTTTTGTACAAGTTTGTAAACAATGTGTAAAAAGAAGGGGATTAAGTTTTAAAAATAAATAACAGCAGAAGAATGAAAAAAGGAGAAATAAATGGAGAAAGCAGTAAAACTAAAAGAAAATACCGATAGTATTATTGTAAGCGGAGTAGTTATAAATAACGGTATAAAGATTCTCATTAAAATATTTATCTATATTATAAATTCGTTCATAACATTCATTCGGATAGATGCATTTTTGTTGCATCAGTAATGCTTTAACGTTACAAAATATGACATTTTACAGAAAAATAATAAAAAGCAAATAAAATAGCATAGAAGAAGGACAGTAAGCATCCAAGATTTAACAAGAATATAACATAAAAGTAAAAAGAAAACTATCTGAAAAAATTTTACAAATAACGGAAGAAAATGAAAAAGAAAGAAGGATAAATCAAAAGTACAATAGAACAGTAAATTAATAGATAAGAAGGAGCAAGGAAATCTTGAAGTATTCTTAATTAGGCTTTAATATTAAAATATTAGTTTTGATATCATATTGTACGACTTTCTTTTGTTCCTTTATGGTATTCTTTTCCAGCTTTAAATATATTTTATTCAGTTACTGCAAAGTCGTTTTCTTAAAATTATTTTACATTATTAAAAATTTGCTTTTTATTACGCCTAAAATATTTTTAAAGGATATGCCAGCTACTGTTTAAAAACAAAATGAAACTAATTACTAATTAGTATTAATGTGGTTTAATTTGTTTTGCTATCTAAATGGTGTTAAAGATGTCCTAACAGGATGTAACAAATTTAATTTAGAATAGCCGCAAATATATCAATACTTCTGTTAACATTCTTCGCTGGAAGTAAAAATTTAAGCATCCTGAATGAAAAAAGAGAGTAATATCATATTATCTTGCTGTCCACTTATCCGACAAAGATAACGCGCTTTGGTAGGTACATTGTTCCTTAAAAGAAATAACTGTTTACTAAGCCGTGTAGGAAGTTGGTAGCTTAAAAATAAACATCTACGAAATCAACATTTTCGAGTTTTTTCTACGAAAAATTGATTATACTGCTGCAAAACTTTTTATATTTACTAGTTTTAGTGCACTTCAGATCATGTACTGCTTATGTCGATACAGTTTAGCATTTATCCGGCTCTAAGCTTTATCGAAAGGCCTCTTAGTCGAATATATTACAATAAATTGTTAACTTTTTTCTTATTTTTGCGTATTCAACCAATAAAAATCACTTTCCAGTTATTTTACGCTTGATTAAATCACTTTCTTCTTACAACCAGTCTTTTTGTGCAAGCGTAATTTGATCATTCGTTAAAATCTATTTAAATGTTCTTATTCTATGGCTATTAAGTTTTTAAATGCGATGGAACTATGTTTTTGTGTTATTTCTTTGTTAGATTTGTATGATCGCAATGGTTGTTTTGTGGTGCTTCAGGAAGACATACAAAGACAGGAGAAAGTTGATAAAAAAGGTAAAAATGAATCGAGGCAAGGCGTAATTATTATACTGGCAATTAAGTATGGAATTGTAAGGCAAGAACAGTGATATACAGTATGTCTCACTTTTCATGACACCCATATCATAGCTTCCTTACTAACAATGCGATTTTTGTAAAATTTGGGTTGAAAGTACTTACTCATCAGGAGATTGTGGCACGGTAACATATTTGAAATTACACCAGTAGCGTTCGTCGTTATGAAGAAAAATGGACCTAATTTTCCAAATAAGGATATTAGGCATAATTTTAACTGTAAAATGATTCTATAATCTTATTGCACAAGGTTTAAAAATTAAAATTCCAACTAAATATTTTAAAAAATTACAATTAAACTCTATACATATCAAACAAAAACAAAACTAAATTTGAACGAAACATACTGCAAAGAATTACAGTAATTATATTAATTACATATTATTTGCGGCATTATCAATACTAAGAGAATGCCTTTTCATCCTATAATACGTTATGTATGATCAGTGTCCTTTTATGCTCATTAAACGCCTCATTGTATTACAAAAATTTCTTCATCACAAATATTGATATGGTATCCGTACGAGGGATGTAACTAAAATACTAAGAAGTACTAAAAATGCAAAAATGAAGAACCACCGGCATGTGCGCCGACAGAGTTACTTTCTGGGGGGAATGCATGTTAATAATTATTATATATTAAAACACTAAAGAAGAAAATCAACAAGCTAAGTGTTTGTTTCAAAATTAATTTTCTTGGAGTGTCCCAAGGTTCTATTACACTGAAATGTTAATTTAATTGAATCAAAAAATTTGTACTCCGTATTGCACTATTGAATTTCCTGTTTGGTGGATTTTCACATTCTCCTAGTATTTTGTATGCCAGGGGGTGCACATGCCTATTATCAGAAATACAAAGGTTAAAATTTTTCCTGAAAACATCTCGACATTCAGTATTTCTGTATCAATAATTGTTTTGATTTTTGTAGAATTTCCTTCCTGCCTGAAATTTAGCACGTAGAGATGAAACATTTGTTAAAATATATTCCTCACAAACAATACCCACTAAAAATCTACTGTAGATTTCCTATCTCTAAAAATTACCTGTAAATCTACTACTTATCATGAGTCTGAACCATAGATTATCAATGGTTTGAACAATACCATAAACATCTGACGCAGAGAGAACAGCACACGACCGGACCGTAAAATGCCGATCGCATACGAGTGCGCTAGCCAATCGCCTGTCCTCCAGCGAAAAAGCAGACGCTAGCCGTCGCTTAAGGGTTTCTAAAGGCCGACCTTATTTCTATGGGATTTAAGTTAGTAAAATTATGATATTCAGTTTTGACGTAATGGCCCAATGCACTTATTACAAAATAATTTAACGAATTTAGGAAGCATCCCTGGTATATACATGTCTATACATTTTACATACATTATACATACTACTTTAATTCCGAAGATATCCCTGAAGCAATTAAAATCTTAATAACCCATACAAAAGTTTATTTTGTAATTAAGTAAGTCGGCTGGTTTACATCTTCATCTTGAATCTATCTTTGTGAAGCAATAGCAGTTTTATTAATTTTGTTTTATTTGTAAATAAATAATGATTTGTTCCTTTTTGTTTTAGGCGCTTTTCTTTCGTTTACACAGATTTAGAAATAGAAATATTTTTTTTTATAATGGTTCGCGTCATATGAAGTTTCCCACAGATGACAAAGTAAATATATCATGTAATAATAATATAAAACTTCATAATAAACATAACATCATAATAACCAGTTAGAAACGTAGCTAAATTTGATTTTTTCATAAACTGGAAAATACAACTTCGTATATTACAAAACAAGTGCATATTACCAAACCAGTTATCGTGAATAACAATTATCAATAATTATTTTTCCTTTTTTACCAATGGTTTCTTTTATTATTTAGATTACATGTAGGAGGAAATTACTTTAATATCCGGTTGTGCAAAAGATCTGATCTTTAAGAACTTTGTGAAACGTGAAAACAAGAGTGAAATAATCAAAAAAATGAAAAAAAAAACATTAAAATTGAGGTTAAATAGGAAAACCGGAAGAATTAATAGTAATAAAAATAGCATTAACTAGAATAAGTGCAGATAGGAGAGAAAACGAAAAATAGCCTAAAAAATTTGTAATAGTTTGCGACGCAAAAATGTTGAATAAGGAAAATATAAGCAAAAGAGTAAAAAGTAAATTAATGTATAAAATAAACCAGAAAAAGTGGATTGATCTAAACAGATTACTGTGGCAAAAGTTTCAGACTGTTTTTTGTTGCTTTTCAATACTTTCTTGCGCGATACATGATTTCATTTCTTTCATTTCTGTTATTGTGAAAGATTTTATTACTAACATAATAAAAACTTTTGAAATGCAGCGAAACCTATTTAGTTTTTAAAAGTTATACTGCCATTTGTCGTTCTTTACTAAAGATATTTTGTTTGGTGTTTAGTCAAGTTGACGTGTATTTTTAATAAAAGTTACTTCAAACCACTAAAGAAACATGTTTTGCTTTTATGTATATTTTTTCACTTACGCTGTCCGAAAAATAGTTAGGCGCTAGAAGTAGCGCAAAGCAGCGGTATTTTTACGTTGAGACGTCACAGAATCTATTACGTTCAAGCCTATTTTAATATGATTTCTAATTCCAGTAAAATAAAAGTTAATTAATAATAAATAATAGTATATTTCATAATTTTTTAATGCAACTCTGATTCTAAAAAAAAATCTAACTAGATTAACCAGCATCATTACTTTAATAGAAGAAAAGGAAATTGCGCAATATTTTTATAATAATTATAAATTAAATTCTTGAAGGGAATATTTTAATATTTTAAATATCAAGTTTACTATTTAATTCACTTTGAAGGCGGTTACGCAAATCCATTCATTAATAGATAATCCAAGATTTAACCTTTTAAACGATCTGGTGGAACACGCCCAGCGAATTTTTTTATTTACTTATAAATCAGCTTTTAAAAATAACTAAATGAAGTTCTGTCAATCACAGCTTTATCTTAGCTTAGAAATAATTAAAAAAACTAAGCATTGTAAACATAGGTTATTCCAGGGACGTCTCTATCCCAGTTAGGGGCAGTCCACGTGGACGTCAAGCCTAAGTACTAACATACCGTGGGCCTCTGAAGAAAAGGAAAATATAATCTATTGACATGGGATTTAAAGGATTGGGATTGGGAGGGGAAGGGAAAACATCTGCAGGAAATTTGTTTCACACCTGGAGTCCTTAGGTATGAATGATCAAGAAATGGTGGGACGTTCAAGGTTTTTGTAGCTGGGCAGTAAAGGAATGTATACGTAACGCGCCTCTTGTTGTTCTGTTAGCAACAGTCGAGGGGAAACCCTAGCACCTAGTTTTTCCGAACAAAATCCGTGGACATATCGGTAGAAAAGGCACAGAGCCCCAACAGCGAGGCGATGAGCGAGAGAGGGGAATGTTCTTTTAAGGACTCAGAAGATAAGTCGAAAGGCGCTTATTTGGATAGAATTAAAGACATTAAATGTCGAAGGTGATGCCGCTCCCCAGATGTGGGAACAGTACTCTAGGTTAGGTCTTATTTGGGAAACATATAGAGTGTGTAAGTTGCAAGGGGAGAAGTATTTTCTGACACGAAAGAAAAAATCAACTTTTTTATCTGCTGATGTGGCTATTGAAGTAATGTGTTTGTGCCAGCTGCCATCATATTCGATAGCGATGCCAAGATCGAGCGTTTTTATTATTTTGTTGGGCTTGGCCAGTCATGTGGATGGGATAAGTGTTGACGGATATATTGCGTGACAGGGAGAGAGACTGTGTTTTGGAGGCGTTGAACTGAACAAGATTTTTGGTACCCCAGTCTAAGATTAATTGAAGATCTTGGGAAAGGGATAGGTGCATAAATCTGCGTCTATTATCCATCTCTTGATTCGATATTAGCCTTGAAAAATGAATGTTAGAGTTGAAGAGCACTATCTTTAGCGTAACTGTGGATGGGATTGGTAGTTGAAGAGAGAGCAGTTCATTAGGGTTGACTCCAGGACTGAACCTTGAGGTACACCAGCATTGATAAGCCCTAATAAGTCAAAAAAGAAAGAAAACCCAAGAATCTTTATTTACCACCCTTTATATCCGAAACAAAGCATTTCTCAAAGTTTAAAAACTTTTAATTTTTCGATTCCAACAATATGCCTTTTCACTTCTGCCATTTTGCTTTTATTTAAATTCCAATTGTAAACCATTTGATATATTATGTCTGCTGCGTTAAAAAAATAAATTATTATTGAGTTATTTGAGGCAGATAATTTTTGCTGGGGCACCCTGTATATTTGACTTTAAACTTTAAATCTTAAAAATATTACCTGAACAGCATTTGAAGGTAAATAAGTTTGAAAGGCTTGGTAAAAGTATCACCCTGTAGACCTATATACATACAATGTTTCAAGTAGGTGTCGTGGTATTTACCTTAGAAGGTACCTACTAAAAATAGACCTCACTAACAAGGCTAATGAAATGTCACAAAAATTACTTAGATTTCTTCATTTTAAGATGATTCGGGTACATTTAAAATAAAATAATTATTTTGTATTGAGAAATGATTGACAAAATTCATTTTCATTATATTCAAAAAGTTTTCTAGGAATCATATGTTTTGTTGATTGATAAATAAACAGTAACACTTCTAGGAGAAATAGTCCAGAGGCTATTGATGCGTTTTAAATTGCATTTTTTTATCTAAAATTATCTTTTAGGTTCTATTAATTTAACGGACTTCAAACTGTAGGTCAAATTTGAGAAAAATATTATCACAACTTACGGATTTCTCAGAATTTGAGTTGTACGTTTTCAATTTAAACTTAGAGACGACTAAATATACAAAAATACTCATAATACCTAATTTTGAAACCGTATCACAGTAAGTATTCCTACATAATCATGTATTGCCACCATTGTTATTATTACTATCTTCGTCTTCTTGTTTTTTCATAGAACTAACTTCACTTTTCATAGTGACGTCTTCATCTTTCTGAGACGTTTCGGAACTTGTTGAAGATCTTGATGAGTAGTTATCTTTATCCGAAAAGTACGATGAATCTCTTTTAGTTTCTTCCGTAGGAGTGGAAGGACTTTCAATGCCGTTAGTTTTGCTTGATTCGAATAGTTTCGAAGGTAAAGGCAGTTGGAAGTTTGCAAGATTGGAACCTGGTTTAAGATGCTGAAGGAGTCTTCCATCAGTCACCTTACCCATAAAGGAACGAATTTCTTCAAAATAAGATTCTTCACTAAGGTTCCGACTTAGGTTTCTTCGTTGTAAATTTCGTTCGTCTAAAATCGTTGGTCCATCAGATTCGTGCTTTTTCAAATGACGATCTAGATTCGTCTGTTGTCCGAAACACCTTTCACATAACGGGCACTTAAATGGTTTTTCCTTATTATGAATGTTCCTTACATGTCTCTGCAAATTACTGGATATGCTAAAGCTTCGCTCGCAATATCTACATTTATAAGGCTGCTCACCAGTGTGCGTTCTCAAGTGTCGCGTTAAGTTTGCGCTTCTTGGAAATACTTTACCGCAAAATTTACAAGCATACCTGTCTTTTGGTTTTCCACTTGATGGATCAAAAACCTTTGGCGTTGGTGGTGCACTGGGTGCATTTCTTAATATATCAAAAGGAACATTGTTTACAGGAGGACTGAGCATTCTAGGACTTAAAAAGGGGTATCTTTGAGGGTATCCTGGAGAGGGTGGGTAGGGCAGAGGTAGCCTGGGTACTTTGTCTCCACTTTGAGCTCTGTACATAGCTTCAAGCATCATGGGGTGGATAGGTTGCGGCGGGAACAACATTCCCGGATACGCAGGTAGCTGAGGAGAGAACGGTGGCTTGGGCATATTGTTAAGGGCGGGTGGCGTAGAGCGATCTTCAACAATAACTTCTTCTTTTTCACTAGATGTACTTGGAGTTGGTGAGATGATGTTGCGGTTTTCATCTTCAACCTGAAATGAAAACAAGGATTCTAACATAATGAATGGAAATGGGTTAATCATATGGTAATATTTATTTTAATGACTAGATAAAACTCGTTTATATAAAACAAGCTTGATATAACAAGATCAAAGCGATTTGATGTAAAAATGACGACAAGATAATCAAGACGAAATAAAAACAAATTTAAATAGCGAAAAATTGGATTTAAGTTAATTAATACCTCGTTCATTTTTTTCTTAACTTTATCATTTTTATAGCAGTTTAATAGTTAGTTTAAAGTCCAGGCGTGGGAGATCATTGACCACTGCTCAAGGTGATAGTTAAATAGTTAAAGAAGGTTTTTGAATATTATTACCTGCCGTCTCATAATAATTAAACTAAGCTTTTTGTGCTCCACTCTCAAGTCCAGGGGTTGTTCTTCACCCTGTTGTTCTTGGGGACGTCCTGCAGGACTCATATGAGGTCCTGGTGATGACCTGCTGGTATTCCTACTTAGGTCGAACGGTGCTTCTTCAGGTGGGGGTACTCGTACCTGTAATAACGGTTCATTGGCGGTCAATTATTGCATGTCACTATGCTTAAATTTTTGTAGAGGGTATCCCACACCTAACCAAGATAGGGCAGCATGTGTAGAAATATAAGCTTACCGATAAAGGATAGACGGCTGCCTGTTTGGGTGACGAATGTCCGCTCTGGGCAACCAGCATTTTTCTGGGAGATGAGTCTTTTTCTCGCATGATGGCGGGTGGGAGGAGGTAGGGACGGCAACGAGGTAGCCAAGCGGGGTGCAGGAGGCTGAGGGCCGCGTCCGCCGTTGACATCGGGGGATCGGCCAAAAACTGCCGGATCTGAAAACAAAAAAGTATAGGTTTAGTATAGTACTACAATCACCGTATTATGTTTCTGTTAAATGCATCTGCACAATTAAAAAATCTACAAGTCCTGTTTTTTCGCAGCGGTAAATGATGAAATGAATTTATGTCTATTTGATTTTCTTTGCAGAAAAGCCTCTGGTTTTAGGTGTAAAAGCGAAGCGTTTATAGAAGAATTGACAAATGTCGGCAATTTGGACTTTGTAAAACTCTTAAAGAGATATTATTATTAAATTTAAGTATTCATAAAAATAAAACGTAATAAATATTTTTGTTTCATTTCTATAAATATGGGTACTTTACTCACAACCCGAGCAAACCCCAGTAAACCCGAGCAAATAGCTGGGCAACAACAATGTTAAAAAACAAAATAATAAGGATCTAAGAGTAGTAGAAGGTACTCCTTTTAACGGTACGTTTTAAGTCAATGCTAACACTTTTTAGTAAAGTAGTTTATTAGTTCATACAATTTGTCATATGTTAAGGCAATTCCATTCAACTTACAATCTATTCACAGCCTCTTTAGCATTTAATGACCACATAATGATGATGACAATAATATATCCGACAAAAAAACGAACAAGAACCTCCTTGTTAACGATGTGACTTCATTAACTTAGTTGTGTAAATAAGCTTCATACCCACGCTACGTTCTGTATCATAACAGGAAACAAAAATATTCTTTAAAAAATTGTAATCCAATTAAACTATATATATATATATATATATATATATATATATATATATATATATATATATATATATATATAATATGTAGATTGACACGTATTTTTGTTGAGCTCCTGACGTCATTATTTACTAATGACAAATGGCTGCTTTTTAAATTGTAATAAATTATACCGAAAAGTAAACATTTTTTGTAACTAAATTATCCCAGTAATTTTTTCCAAAATATTTTTTTTGAGTTTGTAATGAGTTGCTTAAAATGAATATGTGAATATTCCTTAAAAATATTATTTTGAAAAAAATTATTTTATTGCTGAAAAAATTATAGCGCCAATTTTTCAGTCAAAAAAATTATCCGGAGAATTTTTTGGCCAAAATCATATTCAGAAAAACACCAAAGTGAGTAAACAATTTTTTTATTTTACTGTAGAAAAAATAAAAACAGCTATCTAATATACGAAACAGTATTATATACTTATATTGCTATAACACTTGGCCAATATATATAGAGTTTAAGTTTAAGTTTAAAATAACAGATCCACCAATGGTGGCTTCACATATCTTGGCAATATATACATATATATATATATATATATATATATATATATATATATATATATATATATATATATATATACAGGGTGATTCACGGTCGATGGTAGGTTAGACGTTTATGGAGAACGGAACGCGGGATTTTTTTGAAAATTTGGCAACGTGGGTAATTAGCTATGCTCTGTCCATCTAAAATATTTTCAGCATTGCGACGTTGCCGCTTCTATCAAAAAGTCCTAGCAACTTTATTTTTTTAAATGGAACACCCCATATATTAATAAATTTTTAGAATCGCTCTTTTATTACAATACTTTTTTGTTAATATTACCCTATACCTATCTCTATCGGTTTTCGAGATAAAAATTAGTTTGTGTTAAATATGGTCCAAAACATGGCCCTAATTACACGTAAGTAAATTAGTGCTCTCAATTCATGGAAAGTTGATATTTTGGCGGTAGTTTAGACAGACCCGATGTATTTATTTTTCACCATGAAATCGACTCCATATCATACAGGGCGTGCTAAGATTACTATTATTTCCGTTGTTCATAAAAGGGGTCAAATGTTCGTTTTTTTAAATGAAACCCCCTGTATATTAATCAATAAATTGAAAGACGAAGAAAAACGCTTTAAGATGGTACATCATATTCCTATACCTAAATCATCAAGTTTTCTTAATAAAAGCGCTTTTTTGTGAAAAAAAAAATAAAGACTTTAATTTTAAGTAACCATGGATATCAAACATCAAAATATCAAACTTACGACATTTTGACGACTGTGTTTAAAAAAATCTCCCAAAATGAACGCAGATAATCATTATTCAAACGAAGTTCTTATGAAATTATTTATTTTACACGGACAATGTGATCAAATCATTGCCAGAACTTGCAGAAAATTTAACCAAATGTATCCTGAATTGACACAAATGAACGAAAGGAAGTTTGTAAGATTACAAAATAATTTCATTAACTATGGCTCAAATTTAAAAGCGCCTCTAACATTACCAAAACCTGTTACTTCAAATGAAGATAATATTGTCAACGTTTTGGCATATTTTTATGCATATCCAGAGGCTTCCATTCGTAGTGCAGAAAAAGATTTGGGTGTATCATATGCTTCAATACAACGAATTTTGGGAAATCACGAAATGCATCCGTTTAAATTTACTAAAGTGCAAGCCCTCAAAGCAGAAGACTTTGAACGTAGAGTGCATTTTTGCGAAACCCTTTTAATACGTATACAAGAGGATCCGGAGTTTTTGTCAAAAATCATTTGGAGCGACGAAGCAAAATTTACAAGGGATGGGATTTTTAATAGAAGAAATAAGCATTTTTGGGCTGATCATAATCCTCACGTGACAAAAGAAATGGGATTTCAAGAAAAATTTGACCTAAATGTTTTTTGTATTTTAAAAAAGCACAAAATTAGCTTTTTTATTTATGATGCCACTTTAAATGCTGAGAGATATCTCGAAATACTAAGGACGACTGTTACCGATTTCGTCGAAAATTTATCTTTAGAGGATTATAGGAATTCGTGGTTTCAACTGGACGGAGCGCCAGCTCATTGCACCCAGGAAGTTTCCAGGGTACTTTATGAAATATTTGACGATCGTTGGTTTAGGCGCTTAGGGCCGTGGGATTGGCCACCGAGATCCCCCGATCTCACGCCGCTTGACTTTTATTTATGGGGTGTTTTAAAAGAAAGAGTGTACAGTACTCCAGTGCCTACCAAAGAAGAACTGCGACGGCGAATAGTTCGGTGTATTGAAGATCTGGATCCCCATGAAATTGAAAAAGCAACTACGAGTCGCGTACAAAAGCACATACTAAAATGTTTAGAATGTAATGGACAACATTTCCAGCATTTATTGTAAAAATTTCTTATTTTGTTTACAGTTTTGTTTTTTGAACCTTCCTAATTTTGTTATTTAATTTATTTTCACATGTTAATGAAATTATTTTGTAATCTTACAAACTTCCTTTCGTTCATTTGTGTCAATTCAGGATACATTTGGTTAAATTTTCTGCAAGTTCTGGCAATGATTTGATCACATTGTCCGTGTAAAATAAATAATTTCATAAGAACTTCGTTTGAATAATGATTATCTGCGTTCATTTTGGGAGATTTTTTTAAACACAGTCGTCAAAATGTCGTAAGTTTGATATTTTGATGTTTGATATCCATGGTTACTTAAAATTAAAGTCTTTATTTTTTTTTTCACAAAAAAGCGCTTTTATTAAGAAAACTTGATGATTTAGGTATAGGAATATGATGTACCATCTTAAAGCGTTTTTCTTCGTCTTTCAATTTATTGATTAATATACAGGGGGTTTCATTTAAAAAAACGAACATTTGACCCCTTTTATGAACAACGGAAATAATAGTAATCTTAGCACGCCCTGTATGATATGGAGTCGATTTCATGGTGAAAAATAAATACATCGGGTCTGTCTAAACTACCGCCAAAATATCAACTTTCCATGAATTGAGAGCACTAATTTACTTACGTGTAATTAGGGCCATGTTTTGGACCATATTTAACACAAACTAATTTTTATCTCGAAAACCGATAGAGATAGGTATAGGGTAATATTAACAAAAAAGTATTGTAATAAAAGAGCGATTCTAAAAATTTATTAATATATGGGGTGTTCCATTTAAAAAAATAAAGTTGCTAGGACTTTTTGATAGAAGCGGCAACGTCGCAATGCTGAAAATATTTTAGATGGACAGAGCATAGCTAATTACCCACGTTGCCAAATTTTCAAAAAATCCCGCGTTCCGTTCTCCATAAACGTCTAACCTACCATCGACCGTGAATCACCCTGTATATATACATATTTATATATTTATATATATATATATATATATATATATATATATATATATATTTATATATATATATATGTATATATTTATATATATATATATATATATATATATATATATACATATTTATATATTTATATATATATATATATATATATATATATATATATATATATATATATATATATATATATATATTTATATATATATATATATATATATATATATATATATATATATATATATATATATATATATATATATATATATATATATATATATATATATATATATATATATATATGGCCAAGATTTGTGAAGCCACCATGTCTTGGTGGATCTGATATTTTAAACTTTTTAAATTTTGGACCTGTATCAATCATCAATTATTAGTGAATTTCAAGTTTCTAGGCGATTGGAAAGTATCAAGAAAAGTTTAGGCCGATTTTTGGTGAAGAACATACAGAATCACCCATCAAACATTTTGTAAGTTAACTAAAACGAAAATATAAATACTGCTTCATGTTAATAATAACATTACCCGACCTTAATGAAGCAATTATTCCTAATAAGTCACCTTCGTGAAGAGTATATTAACCTAAAATCGACACATGTTTGAAAACTGTACTTAGACCACACGTTGAAGATCTCCATTGTTACATTTCCTTTAAATTTGCATTAAATTTTAGAAGAAACGCTATTTTCACCATTGTTTTTAACGTCCCACGGACGATTTGGTGTATCATGGAAGAATATAATTGGACATGGGATTTTATATCACAATCGGGTCACGTATATAGGGAAGACTTCTCAATATTAGGTTCCATAAAAAAATACAGAATCCCGGTTAAAACAAAATTAATCTTTCTCTTGTGAAAAATAAATATATATTTGGAAATAAACTCATAGTAAAAAACATAATTGTCTTATTCTTAATATTTATTTAATAATAAACACATGTGAGCGAAACTTCGACTAACAGGTTTAAAATTAAATCTTTCTGCAATGCAAAATATCTCCTCCCTAGAGTGTCGTTTTCCTACGCCGAACTTCATTTAGTATTCCCCATTATGAACATCCCATTACCACCAATCTTTTTGTTTTATTGTCCAACACCATTTGTGCCTTTCCTTTATAATCTTGATTTGCCGACGACACAAAACATTGTTGTGTCACGTAAATCCGCCGTTTTCTGCCTTTTCTTGGACAACACCTATTGTTGTTATTGACTGCATTACGGTCTCAAAGTGTCACGTTTGTCCGAGATACGTCCATCCGCTTGCTTTATGGTTTGTTTGATTGGGGGGATAGAGATGAATTTTTGATAAATTATACAAAACTACTAAAATTAGTAGGATATTTATTTAGAAATCGATTGAGAATATTTAATATTTTTTATCTGAGACAAGTTCTAACCTACCGTGGGCGTCTGAAGAAAAGGAAAATTCAATCTATTCCCATGGGATTTACAGGAGGTTAACGGAGGTAATTGGAGGTTGGGAGGGAAAATATCTGCTGGCAATTTGTTCCATAATCTGGAGACTCTAGGTATGAATGAGCGAGGGAAGTCGGATGTTCTAGGCTTTTGTAGCTGGACAGTAAAGGGATGCATACGTACCGCGCCTCTTGTTGTTCTGTTAGGAACAGTCAAGGGGGGAATTATGGCTGTTAGTTATTTAGAGCAAAATCCGTGGAAGTACTGGTAGAAAAGGGTTAAATCCCCAATAGCGCGACGATCAGCGAGAGAAGAGAGTTTTCTTGTGAGGACTGGGTTATTGATAAGTCGAATGCCTCTCTTTCGGATAGAATCAAGGATGCTAAGTATCGAGGGCGATGTCGCTTCCTAGATGTGGGAACAGTACTCTAGGTTAGGTCTTATTTGGGAAACACAGAGAGTGTGTCATTTGGAAGGGGTGGGTATTTTCTGACCCTAAAGAGAAAACCAAACTTTCTAGCTGCCGATGTGGCTATTAAAGTAATGTGTGTGTGCCAGCTGAGATCAAGACCTAAATTGAAAAACTGAACATCTTGTATATTTATTTGTATTAATAATTTTTCTGAAGCAAACAGGTGTCTTATTGCGCGTAATCCCGTGTAAATAAATCCCTAATAAAATTATAATCGCCACAACTGAGTGGTTTTAATATTTAACTGATATAAAATATAAAGATATTGCAAGTGTGAAGTTATAATTTTGCTCAAATTAAAACAACAAGTTATATGAAGTTAACGCAATTACACCGATTACACACACGCTGGGTATATTGTTCGTCAGCCATAAAATTAGTTGTTAACGACAGCAGATAATAAATTATTAAACTTAATGACGGTAAAATAACGTTTTCTAAATGTAGCGTAAATCTGTAGCTACAGAGGTGTCGGGATGACTTATTTTTATATAGGATGTATCACTTTTCATGGCGCCACTTTTAACTTTCTATCAACGTTCAAATGAATAGGCAAAAGTCAGGAACTTCTTTTTTCATTGTTTAGCATTGACATTCAGCAAGATGAGACGCAGCTATTCATTCATAACAAGCCCTTTGTTTTTGTTTCATACATTGTGCGTGCGTAGGACAGAGAGCGACCGCTATAATCCCAAGTACGCCCGCCATCGTAATGGCTTTTCTGTATTCTGTATTCCACCGAACAAACCTGTGAAGAGACAGTTTCGGATGATAATAATCCATTTTTCCACCATTTCTTAAAGTCAAGGGCTTAGATAGTATTTTGTTGGGGGGGGGGGGGGGTCCAACTATTTTGTTATTTAGACCACTAAACAAGGTCCGTACAAATCAGTTCATGAGAAAAACCAAATCATAGCAGGCTTTCAAAAAAAAGACAGACTACACGTACATAAAGTGACCTTCCGTCCAGATTTTGGCGGGACAGTCCCAAGTTTGTTCAAATAAAAAAAATATCCTTATTTTGTGGTAAATAGAACTGCAAGTGGCAACGCCGAAAGTGGCAAGTGCCACAATCATGCAACAATGCCCTCGGATTCTCTTTACGATTGTATCGTATCGGATTCAATATTTTCCTCTTTACTAACAATAAGCAAAAGAAAAAGATGTATCCAGGGTGTCCAAAAAGCCTTAGTATGGGCAAATATCTTTTCTATTAGTAAAGATAAACACTAAATTTTAGGTAAACACTACTATTTATTGGTTAATAAATCTACTTTTTTATGTAATTTTACTTTTTCAATCCCCTTGAGGGATGACGCTAGGGAGTTGAGGTTAAAAATTTTAAATGCCACCTTATGCCGTGTGATTGTATTTAAAGGTCTTCAAAAATTAAACACTTTACCGCAAACCCGAGGTCCGTACCTGAATTTATTTTTAAATGGCAAGTAAGTCTAGTCAAAGTCAATCGTGTAAAGTACAATGAGGTTAGTGCAGGCGCGCGGCGTAAGGATTGTTGCGGTACTGTCTCTCTCGAACCTTGTATGACTTCATTAAAAACCAGTGGTTAACTAAAAGTTTTCCCTCTGCCGGCACCAAAGCATTGATAAGCATTTTTTTGATTTCTATTTTAAAAAAATTTTTTGAACTTATTTTTTTAACACTATCTGATAACACAATAAATAATTTTAAACACATACGTATAATGCGGGGATCGTTTTGTAAGTGTCAGTCGGTCTATTGGATAGTTTAAGGAACAAAGTTTTTCAAAATTTTTAATTTGGCTCAGTCGAAACGCAACGCTTTCCTAATAATAATTTAAGTAGGGGGCTGATGACACGGAACAGTAATTGCACTTGCCCGATTTTTCTCCACGATTTTTGATTTTTAAAGGCTTGCCATTTAACAACCAATTAAGATACGAACCTCGGGTTTGCGGTAATACGTATGTATCTTTTTTGAAGACCTTTAAAATGAGGTAACCACACAAACAAATAACTTTTTATATCAAAAAAAGCAACATTTATTTATAAAAATCTGCAGAATACACAGAACATATTTATTTATTGTAAAAAATTGTAAAGATTTCAATCCTAACCATTAATATAAAGAATCTCGATTTCAATAACTGATCTTAGCACGCTCAATAAAAATCAATATCACATTATGTTCTCTTATTCCGTTATCTTCGTTAATGAATGAAAAATCTCGAACGGTTCAATTAAAATTCTTATCTTACGTTGAACATTATGCGTTTTTTCGCGATCATTGGCATCTATAACAATATCGTAAATAATATAAACAGCACTCTACAGCCAGATTGCAAACGGTGATGGTAATCGGAAAACTCACTAGTTTAATGATGACTGTTACGAAAGTTTTTAAAGTGCAGCTTGTTGTTGTTGGAAAAAGACCTTTAATTATCTGATATAAAAATGAGCTACGTCTAAATAATAAGAACAAGGAATATTAAAAACAAATATAAAAGAAAAGTTTTAAAAAAATACTGCATCGGCCGGGAATCGAACCCGGGCCGCCCGCGTGGCAGGCGAGCATTCTACCACTGAACCACCGATGCTGATGGCAATGTTACCGTGCTATTCTTTAATATTAAAACCTTCACCACACACAACTATGCTCGGCCATTTCGTGAAAATAATCGGAAGGTGTCGAATCTGGTTATCTTGCAAACCATACAGTAGCAGTAGAAAAACCATTGAATTACGTTAATTGTTTAAAATAAGAAGTAATGGATATATGGTTTAACATGATAATAAACAGTTTATTTCATCGTAAATTATTATGATGTAATTAATTATTAATAAAGTCGTTGAATTGAACGGCAAGTTTACATAATTGATTTTATGGTGTTATTGATTTTATATATTTTTAGATTCCTTCCTCTTTGAAGTTTTCGTGTGTCCTTTTGTACGGCATGTTTTGAAATACCTACTAATTTTGTATAAATACATATTTCCTACAAGCATGCGGAAAAGTGGACATTTCCACACTGTTTTGAATGCGGATAGTATTACTTTTCCGCACGTGTGCGGTAAAGTTACTTTTCCGCACCAATTAAAAAAACAATTTTCAGTTAATTTTGTTTCTACTAGCTTTCAACTAATGTAAGCACTCTGTATTAAACACAGCAGGGTACTTAGGCCTGCAAAATCCAGAGATGTATACCGGATATTGTTTCCGTAGATCTTCAGCGACAATGTTGGCAAATCCAGTTAAGTGCCGGAGTCCTATATTGAAGACTGTATTAAGAATAAAAAGAAAATTGCTCGAAATATACTTGAAAAACCATGTAGCAACAGATCTCAGTCCATGTCTCTATTATTAGACCCATCAGATGACACGCCTAGCAGTAGACATGAGGTTATGTCAAGAAATGTTACGTAGGTATATTAATTTGTTACTGTTAAATCAAAACCGCAAATTAATTGTCAACTGAAATAAAGACATATAGTATTTCTTATATTTTATTTTTAATTATACCGTTTTCTTATTAGGTGGAAATAATACAGTAAAAGATAAGGCTTTCTCACTTTAAAGAAAATATTTCCCTGTTTTAAAATACATTGCATTAAAATAAATTATTAAACGGGTTTTATTTTAAAACTGCAAGATGTGGGTTTTTCACAAGACAATATGTATCTACTTATTTTAAAGTAATTCTGTTTTTAAGTGTTTCTTTTTATGTGTGTATTCTAATTTTATTGGTAGTTATTCAGTAAACAGCTTTTAGTATAATTGGTTAGTTCTCTAATTTAAACCTGGTAAATCTGATTAAACTTTAAAATAATAAAATTTCTCAAGGGTTACACGCCTAACCGCCTGTTGGCGTCTTTGGAGGTGGCCGCTTTGTTGCTTGTCGGTTTCTATTGAACCTCCATTTAAAGTACATTATTGTTAAAGAAGGCATATACATATACTTTTAAATGAACAATAATTAGGCAATTGCTGAGCAACAGCTTTAAAAAAATTTCTTTAAAACATTTTATTCTAGATTTAATTTCCTAGTTTAGAGAGCGACCAAATTTAAGACACAGAGTAATTTTTCTTAGAATAAAATTGGCTCGTACGGCGATGCCCGTGAACTAATCACTAGCCTGCGATGGTAAAATTGTCTTAAATCTAATAGGTACGGTTTATAGCTTTTTGGGTGATGATTACGGGAAAAATAGAGAAAAAATTCCATCACGTCGGGTTTTTTCACAATAAACGATTTTCGTTTCGGTATTAGACAAACTTCAGCTAATTTAATGGTAATTCGTACGATCATAGCCTTTCTAAAATAGGCAGTAGTTTATTTTTCATACAGAGCAGAAATTTAACTGAGGACCATGGTTGCATCAGATTTAAAGGTACTCTCTCTACTTCTTGGCCATCAAGGGGGATATACTAAATTTCCCTGTTTTTTGTGTGAATGGGACAGTCGCTACACTATGCAACACTACGTTAAAAAGGATTGGCCTTTAAGGAAAACCTTAAATCCAGGAACTAAAAATATTGTAAGCGATAACAGTTAATTCAAGCAAAGTCTTGCTCCCTCCGCTCCACATCAAGGTTGGACTCGTTAGGCAATTTGTCAAGGCATTGCCTAAAAAAGTAGAATGTTTTATGTATCTTTGCAGCAAGTTTCCAGGAATGTCAGAGGCAAAATTAAGGGCAGGTATTTACCGGGCCAGATAGCAGAAGGTTTATTAAGGACGCCACATTTGCAACTACAATGGACCACAAACAAAAAGCAGCATGGAATGTTTTTAAAGATGTAATAAAAAACTTTCTGGGAAACAAAAAAGACCCAGATTTCCAAAATATTATTAAAAATATGTTGAACCACTATAAGAACTTGGTATGTCAAATGAGCTTAAAAGTACATTTTTTGGATTCGCATTTGGACTACGTTCCGGAAAACCTTAGGGCACTAATTAAAGAGCAAGCGGAAAGATTTCATCAAGATTTTAAAGAAATTGAGAGATACCGGAGAAGGTGGAATGTACATATGCTTGCTGACTACTGTTGGATCCTTAAAAGAGGCAATCTGCAAAACTTTTATAGGAGGAAAAGTACCAAGAGAAGCTTTGTAGGTCAACGAAAAAGATAAAAAACTTTATATGCTTTTCGGATCATATTTAAGTAGTTTTAAGTTCTAAATAATTTGCCAACACTTTGTAGTAATAAAACTTTAATGAACCAAAATCTCATTTTGGGTACTTATTTTAGTACCCTTATTACGAAAAAACATTACGTGATGGAAAAAAATGGAGGCGATATTTGAAATCAGCACTAGAAACAATGCATAGTTTACCTAAAAGATTTAAAACAATTTTCAATACTTATTGGGAGTATTGGGGTTAATTTTGATAAACCCCTTCCGTAAAGTAGCTCCATTAAAAAAATCTGGGGCCTTAGAAGGCCATTTTATTATTTTACCTCCTAGTCAGTACCTTTCAATTTTGCAACAAAAGCTGTCATTTTTGCAAAATGTTGACACATCATATCCCAATAATTTCGAGTAAATAAATTGCAATTCTTTGTTTTCAGGTAATCTTCGAAAATTCGAAAATCCGAAAATTTTCAAATTTTGCATGTTCCCGATGAATATAAACCTATTTATTTATAACTTTAACGAAAAAATAAGCGATTTAAATTAGAGGGAGATATTCTTAGATAATTAGCGGATAAAATACACCCAAAACGAATCATTAATAAGGAAAATAGTGTGGAATAATGTCGGTTAAAAATAGGATTAGTCGGAAAAATCAAGAAAATTCGGTTTTTACCTTCTAAATAAGCTCCTGCATGACTCATTCGGTATTCATTTTATAGTGTGATTGTCCATTTATAAGATAGTGATGAAAAATTTGGGAAGAATTAAGTAGGAAAAATACAGAGTGATTCAAATGTACCGATGACTAGGACAAAAAAAGTCAAAAAATCTAAATTTAATCGGCGATTGCTCCCTTCCTATAAAAAATGAAGGAACTAAAAATTATGGATACCATGTATTTCGATGAGCTCTTTCCGATGAATTGTAATGACTTCTGTAAACGGTTTATGCAATAAAAAAAGATGTGTGTATTCCTTATTACAGTTACAAAACCAGCAGTTTTAAAATACCCATGCGCAAAAATACAGATACAGAATTGCAAAAACTATGTTTTACTACATAGACGTTAATAAAATATTAAGTGCATATCCATGTTTCTCCATATGAAGATCGTTTACTTTTTATGTCAAACGAACATAAAATATGAATTTAAGCGTCAAGGAAGTCCAAGCAAATTTAATCTTATTATAAATATAAAAACAAAATTATGTTAATAAGTTTTAAATAATTGAGGTAAATTAAGACATCCTACCGTTGGAAATATCCTACGATGCAAATAAGCAATTTGGCGAGTAGAGCACGTCATCATTCATTCAGTTTATAGGAAATCGTATAAAATTGAATATTCATAACCCACTGCAAGGAACGAGTGGACATTTTTTATATTTGTGGATTTAATTAATGGGTCTTCGGTGGCCGAGTTGGTAGGCGCCAGCTTTGCAATCGAGAGGCGCGGGTTCGAATCCCGCTTCGACCATGGATATTTTGTGATTGTTAACTATTGGAAGGTGGTAGAGGAATTCTTCCTCGACCGAGGTAGTACCACCCCACACATCCTCTTAAAAGGCTGGTGAAATCCCTACGGGTGTTTCCAGCTCTGGATATGTGCGTCGATTCCCCAGTCAGAAGATAAAAAAAAACTGATTTTAAAAGACTATCTGCACCAATGCATATTATACACATGTCTTCTGCTACTGTCAAAATATTAATGTACATTTTTGTATTTGGGACTGACATAAAAAATTTGTTTTAAACGGCCCCATATAAACATATCGGCCAAATTTAAGTCGGGGCTCCTTGGGGGCCACAAAATTGGGCCATTTCTACCAATTCACCTTGGACCAAATCTCCGATGAACCATTCTAATACCTCGCCAGCGCATTGTGCTGGAGAACCATCTTGTTGAAAATAAGAGTTAATTTTTTGGCGAAAATTTAATGTTATGTAATGTAATAAAGGTATTCTATTGCAGGTGTTATTAAAAAATATGGGCCTATAATGCCGTGGACCGATATCGCGCACCACACGTTCACTTTTATAAAATATTGTCTTCGCCTCATTACTCTAAAGTCGGGGTTTTCTCGAGACCAGTACCTGACATGCCGGGATGCTACATTCCATTAATAGAAAATGTACATTCATCACAAAACAATAAATTTATAAAAATGGATATTTCCACTTTAAATTAAACAAATAAAAATATAGTCTCCGATTCATCTCCCTCTTCCAATGTTTGGTTAAGGTGGGGTTTGCACGGAAATAGCTTATTTTCTTTTTTAAAATCATCTGAATATGAATTTTTTTTTCATAACTTCTAGAAGATGTTTAGCATGACATCACGGAAATTTCTCAAACAGACTGAAGAACTAAAACTATGGCAGCATCGTTTTGGTCATATTTCCTCTTCTTCTTGAGATTCAAAACCAAACGAGTTCTTTCGACCTTTTTTATTGTGTTGTAGATTGTCACATCACTTAGTGGGATTTCTATTTTGTCGCAAAATTGTTCCAATGTTGGCCATACCCATGACACTGGACTATAAAAGCTCTTTGTTCACTAGATAGCATTTTGATGAGAAGTATTTTAAATTAAATAATTGCTTCATTTAATAAAGACATTGACAAACATGTCCATAGGTGTCATTATTGTTTAATATGTAGAAACTAGTACTCTGGTCAAAGGTGTGAGACAGAATAGTTGGGACTTTAAAAAAATAATGTGATAAAAGTTGTCACATAAAACTTTAATTTTTTAATGAAATCTTGTACTTCGGCTTAGAGTTTAATTTAAAACCTCTTTCATATTTGTTCTTTTGGTAGAAAGTGATAAACAAGGTATGTTTAAGCAAATGTCTTACGCAAAATAACCTTTTTCTATTTTTTATGATCCCTGTTTTAAAAAAAATTAAATTCTTCATAAGCTGAATCATATTTATTTTAAAAGTAAATTTTATTCGGAGTGACATTTTTACGTATCTTGCAAAATTTGGTCCTTCTGTCCTCTTCTACACCTCATCCGCCGGATGTACCTTTATATTCAGGAACAATGTTTTTAAAAAATTGTATTTTGGAAAATAGGAACGTTTGAAAAAGATGTTAAAAAAATATTTAGCAAAACTTTTTTTAGCTTCATCGTTAGCACAACTATAAATAGGACTAGTACCCCCATCAACAAGTTCATAAGGTTTAGTATTTGACCGATATTATTTTTCTATAGTACCTACGTATCTTTCTGTTTCCTACATTTCATTCAGTATTATCTAAAGACATTAGTAATGAGTTATTTCCCTGTAAATTGCAACCAATTGCTAACGTAATTCTAATGAAAAATTTACGAAAAAGAAAAGTTGCTATAATCCGCTTTTTTGTATTCACTAATTACTGATAATTTTTTTGCATTATAAACCGATTCGAATGCAATAATATTATTTATATCCACATCTGGCATTGCTCAGAGGCAAAACAAAACGATCGAAATACCGTCGTGTGTTAGATTACTAACAATTTAGACTAATTTACTACCATTGCGACAGCCCACCGACCACCTAACGAAAATACCAAGAAGTCAGTAGCGTATCACGCTTAAATTATTAAAGGCTATAGACTGCTCAAAATTCAGGATGCAGTATAATAGGCAAGAAGTAGGCATCCAGAGTTTCAAATATTATAGTAACAAATAAAAAATTCAAGATTTTCGCCAAGATTCGTTTTTGATAAGATCAGTCGAATTGGGAGTCGTTTTTGCAAAACACGACATCTACAGTTATTTCAAAAATTACTTTTTCATATGGTTTCGTAGTAAATTTAGCGGTATCTACATCGAAAAACGATAAGAAAACTTAACAAAACTGAACACCTATCCTAGCGATTTAATCGAAAATATAAGAATTTGTACAAAACTGTACAGTAAGCTTTTGCAAAACTTCTCATCTACCCTTCAGTGCGCTTCATTTTGTTCGTTGCTTTCAGAAATAGAAATTCCGATTTTATGAAGAAAAATAAAGCTTTCTTACCTATTTCCTTTTTCTTTTTTTGTTTTGTTTAGATTGTGTTAACAACAGTCGTATCATTTATTTTATTTAAAATCAATATATTTTATATTTCTTTTAGTATGTATTGTTTTTATTAAACATAGGATAGTAGATGATGTATAAATAAATATTATTTGTGTACACACTTGATTGGCAGTTTAAATATTAGTTTGTGTATAGGAATTAAAAATAAACACATTCAATTTTTTTAAACTGGCCAACAAATGGTGTGGAATTTTCAGTGAAAGTCTATTTTGGTGGGAAAAATAATGCCAAGTCATCTGGGATATCTAAAATTCGAGGATTCTTTGCTTTTGTTTTATAAAGAAAAAATGTTACTTTGGTAACAGGGTTCATTGTATCATCATTGGAAGTAGAACCACAAAATAACTTTTCAGTTTTCCGTGTTAAAATTAGCAAAACGGAACACTTCTGGAATCACTTCGGTGTCCATCCGTCCGCCCGTCTGTCTGTCCGTCTGTCACAGGCGATTTTCCCTTAAACTATACCGACGTACAAATTTGAAATTTAGCATAGAGATAAAGTGTGGTGGTGGGTAATTATAGACGTGAAATATAAAAAGCTAAATTTTGATCCTGGGGGTTAATTTCCGGGGGTAAACTGGGAAATGGAAAAAAAATTCAAGGGCATCATGTAGGGTGTCAAATGAAAGCTTATTGATGCACGAATTCAACAATATAAATGATGTATTTTTTTCATGCGTTTTTTAAACATTTTTTAGGAAAATTTCTTAAAAATTGCTGTCCCCCACCCTTATCATCAAAAGGATTGCTCAAAAAAATGTAAAAAGATCATGAACATTGAGAATTAGGTGTATATTGAGCAAACAATATCAGAATTGAAAAATTTTAGCGCAATTAATTGGTACAAACAATTTAATTGTTTATTTCCTTATAACTGCCGAACCATTCGTTTTAGAGAAAAATTTTCTCAACAAAAAATAACTCTCCCGATGTAAGAAATAACTTGTGTTATCACACGTTTTTTGAAAATTTTTAATTTGACTGATGTGATATGGCGTTGGTGCCGTCGGTGGCGGGTAGCGCGACAGATATGCGGCCGATATGCTCAGGTTAAGTGAGGGACTGAACACTAATTAATTGTGCAAGTATAACTTGCACTTGATCGAATCTTTGTTCTATTAATTTTAAAAAATTAGGTATAATATAATAAATATTTTAACAAACGTCATTTTTTAATGTTTCAAAATGCCGCAAAAAATTTTTAAGCCAATAAAAGTGCCTAATGCTCTGTGCAGGTGTTAGTTCTAGAATGCTTAATTTTCGAAGAGATGTTTATTGTAAAACTATTTTTTGAAATAAGTTCTATCTCTGTATAGTTATACAAGAATTTAAATTATATTAATAACTGGTAAGTGCCAATAACTTCGATTTAATGAATGTACGCCACCACTGCATCAAAAATCGATCTCTTCTAATCGCTCCGGTTGTTCTATTAAGCTTCTGGCAATTACCCTCGAGCAAAGAAAGTCTGTAATTACAAGATATACATAAACTGTTCTATCGTTCGCCATAATAACGACATCGTTGCCAATTTAGCCGATCGCGTGCCCAAGTTATCGTTACGTAGGCTACTCTAAAAGTTTCCTGGTTGAGTTATCCGAAGATTTTTTTAAAGAATAACTATTTTACCTTTACTTTCAACCATTCTACAGGGTCGGAAAGACCTTGAAAAGTTGCTCTATTAACGCATGTAGATTGATTTGCTATCTAACACATGCTAAGACTTTGAGATTGTTTTGGAACCACCCGATCAACAAAAGATACTTAAGAGAACTGATAAGAAATTTTTTTATATCTGGCAGTGCAAAAAAGTTGAACACTTAAGTCGATCGGTTATTATATACGTCGTTGATTATAGTTTTCTTGATTATTTTTCATGGAATTTCGAAAATATTTTTAAAAAACACATTTTAGGATTTTTTTTAATAATACTTATTTTGAAGATACATTTTTACGAAATACATGTTTTTCAAAAGTATGGCTTTTTGAAAATACATTTTATTTTCGAGAGACAAAGAAGCTTTTTAGTAAATATCATTTTTCAAAATATTTGATAGAATATCGTAATTATGGTCAAGTTTTAATTCTTTCAGAATCTATTTTTGGATTCAAATTAAAATCTTCTAGTTGATCAATTAGGTTTTGATTGGGTTTGCTTAGGTTTATGCCCTATCATCTCCATATGTGACCCTGTCCGAAGAAAAGATGCTCATGGTTATTTTAAGAATTTTGCTGCAAGTGAACATCCCTCTTTACGTTAAAAGGTGTCTGACATCTCTATCTTTAAAAATAAGAAAGCTAGAGCGCAAGAAAATAGGACATGTTAAACTGATCAACATTATGTATTTATTAACCTTTTAAGTAAAATTTTTCTAGGGCACAACTCCCAGCGCTCTTTAATAAACCACAATATCATTTCTCTCTAAAATTAATAGGGGAGTCAATATTCGACACCTTCAAAAATTGCATGGCATTTCCTATGTCCCGTCTAACGATGCAACACCCTGTGTACAAATTTTGGATAATAAAAAAAACACCAAGGCGGAGTAGCCTGGATTACTGATCGACATGCTCGGAAGTAGCTTGGATTCATTTATGAATCATCAGAAGTAGGTAGATCACTAACGAGTAGGTAGGAGTACTTCTGATCTCTATTCAATTTACAAAAATTATTAATCCGCCATAGTGGATACTCCATTTTTAATTTAGAAAAAAAGATTACTAGATTCGCAATCGACGACCTCAAAACCCCTAATTTCAATTAACATGGAGAGGCAAAAATTTTCGTTTACCCTATATTCCCCTACTACTAGATACTACTAAAACATACACCTTTTTTAGCTTTGCCTTGCTTGAAAAACAAATACTTATGTAATATTTATAGGAAGTACAACTTACGTCTTTACTTACTTGGCAAACCACTAAAATGAACACTAATCAACGATAAAATATGAATACTAACAAAATTGCACACTTAAAACTTTGCAAAGAGCAGTAGTTTTATTACAATTTTCGGGCATACAACCAACACATTAGTTATACTTCTGCTATGTTGCACTAGAAGTATATACCTTAACTATTGGTGTATTATTGTTTGTAAACAATTCCGTGCAAGTACAACCCAGAATTGTTTACTTTTAAATTCGACTTTTTCACAAACGTGATTTTAACCACGAGCATCCTTTCTTCGGGCAGGGTCACATATATAAAAGAAGAAACTAACTGACTGACTGCTTGTCTGATGTATCAAAGCACAGCTGGATCTAGAAACTTGAAATTTTGCACAGAGGTTTCTTATATCTCTATATATAAAAAAACAAACCGAGTGATTGACTGACGTATCAATGCACAGTCCAGGGTCTATAAACTTGAAATTCTGCACATAGATTACTTATATAACGTAGGGGTGCACTAAGGAAGGGGGAAAGGATCATAGATATTTAAGGTGACCATTAAGTAGCCCTTTAAACATATTTTTTTACTTTTTACTGTCAGTGCATGTAACTTTTTTAATGCCAGTCGATAGCTTTTAACTAGGTCGGTATTGCCTATTTATTTCAGCTTTTTCTGCCAAGTAAATTTTAAGTTATTCAGAAAAGTATGCTAAAACGTTGTCCAAGTAGCCCCGGTTGACGGTACATCTAGCCACATTAATAAAGTATATCTTGTTTAAGTAAACAAGGTAGGGGGATAAGAATTTCTATTCGGATATTGTGTACACTCAAGCACAAAAAGTTGGGACGTTGTAAAATGGCATTTAAGGCCAGGGAAGCCACTGCTAAGGTACGGCACATTTGTTATCAAACACCCTGTATATCATAAAGTCATCATGGAACAATTTCTGTAACCCCCTTGGCGGAGAATTTATTTCACATAATTTTTATCCAAAATAACACTTAACAAAACAATGATGATTGCTGCTTAACTGTGTAATTTATTCGTTTTCGATTTATTTATTATATTATAAATAATAACACAATTACTTTTCTTTGAATCGTTGATTTAAGCACGTTGTGATTATTTAATAGTAATTTTCACAGTTGCTACCAATTGCCCATAACCTTTAGCAATGATTTCTGTGTTTAGCAGCCGCCTCCATTTGTAATTATAATTTTTAAATGCCACATTTAATAACGATTCTGTTAAAAAAAGAAAGAAAAAACTCAACATTTGTAGCTTATGAACTGGGAGGAGATCGAGGAAAATAAGGAATTACATCGGCCGCCGCCGATTTAATGTCAGAGATACACAGAATGATTACGTATGAAAATATCATCTGGGTATAGACTTGGCTTGTAACGAGATGTGCTTGGATTTTGATTAGATGATCATAATCGGACGAATGAAATAGAGGTTTAGCTCTCTATCCGCTTATATTGGTAATTGAACGGCTGTTTTTGTAATATACGTGTATGTTTCTAATCTCTACGTTTAACTCTAGTGCTTTTATTGCATTTTTGGCACGCCTTAATTCTTTTTATTTGTAGGAACTATTTATATAAACACTTTTACAAAAACCACTAAGCATAGCAAAAGGTTATAGACAATATAATTTTAATTAGTAAAGGGTGAAAAGGGTCCAATTTTTTACGCACTTGACACCAACGCAATTTTTTTTAAAGTTTATGAATAAAAATCCATAAAGTAACAGAAATAACTGCAAATTTTACTACAGCACATATTTCCCCTGCTGGGCAACTCTATACACAAAAGCGTACTACGCCTCTTCAGCTGTTTAACCCATCAATGAATAGGAATTGGAGAGGAAAGCGGCGTTGCCACTATCACTCTAATTTTCGTCATTATGTGAGAAATAAATTACAAAAAATTTAATACAACGAAAAATAACGCTATATTGTATTTTAGTAATCTATAGTTATACAGGGTGTTACAAAAAGATGTTAAGAAATTTTAACGGCAGATTCTACATCTGAAAATATGAAAATAAGTTTATATAAACATGGATCCTTAAACCCTTCTTTTTCGAGATAAATATTTAATATTTCTTTTTAAAAATGTTTCTTTTTAATTTCTCGAAAATGCGTTAAGATATTGACCTGAATTTTGGTACACGCCAGTATGTAATTAAAGGGTATCTTTACGTGCAAAAATTTAATTTCTGAAGTACTTGCATCAGTGGCGTGCTTGCGGGCAAGTCTTTATTTCAAACCGAAAAAAATAGCACGCCACTGATTTTTTGAAAAATTGATATCGTTTTCTTTAACCAATTAATTCTGCGTGAAGAGTATCTCTCGAGCTTTTTTCTTCTGACGCATCGTTTTCGAAATAAAAATTAATTTTTTTCTTACAATAAAAACAAATAATGAAAATGAATTTTTTTAAAAATATTTTTTGTTCAGAAAACGGTGCTTTTTGATTTAAGTTTATAGTAGATACTGGAAATGGCTTCTACGTGCTTCAACACATGCTCTAAATCGTCTTCGCATATTTCTTCTAACTCTTCGGAATACTTGAGGTGTGAAAATATTAAACAACCTGTATTTCGAAAAAGAAGCGTTCGAGGATCCAGGTTTGTATAAACTTATTTTCATATTTTTAGATGTAGAATCTGCCGCCCTTAAAATTTCTTAACATCTTTTTGTAACACGTTGTATATTTTAGCCTCCGATATTTACAACCGATTTGAAGGTAACAAGGAAAGTTTTGAAATGTTCTCGGAATGTGTAGAAGTAGAAGGGGATGTGTTTGAACACTTAATTTGAGTTTATAGTATTTTTATTAATGGCAACTAAAATCCAAATTAGTTGTCTTGGAAATTACAACGCAAAATGTATGTCATATTTATTATTATTTTTTAAAATTTGTTATTATAATTAGCATAATTATAAATTATTAATCACAACTACATGTACTAATTTTGTTTTTGTGATGGCCGCCTCTTGTAAGTTGTCGAGATAGACCGTTTAATACGGTACACGGCCGTCTGCGATATAATAAATGGAAAATTATATTTAAATGTAACTTCACCGCACCTGACAGCCCAATATTAAGTTCTCTTTCGTAGTCAGATTCATAGAAGGTGATGAATATTATACATATTCATGTTAACGGTCATCCATATTTAGGATTAATCCATTGGCTCTACACCATGACTCCATCTCACTACATACATCAGACGTTATCTTACACAAATCTTCCACATTGTCCACAGTACCCACAATAGTCATGTCATCAGCATACATCGTAACGTACCCAGACCGAACATTTGGAGGAAGGTCATTCACATATAGCAAAAACAATAGTAAACCCAGAACAGATTCCTGGGGGACACCGAGCTACCCCTATCTCATCTCCGAATTAACTCCACCATACCTCACAGACATTCTCTCCCTCACATAAGACTCAATCCAGTTTAAAAGCGTTCCTCGTACACCCAAGTTATACAGATTATTAATTAGCCATTTATGGTATCAAATGCTATTAGGAGATCGAAAAATACAGTGATGACATGTTTTCCGTCATCTATATTACGATATATTATGTAACAGGAATTGACATTATGCAGATTATATTGATTTGTTTGGCAGGAAGCCATGTTGGGCTGAATTTAAAATGCTATATTTCTTTATAAAGTTTAACATCTTATATACAATTATCTCCATTATTTTTGAAAAAATACTAAGTAAAGAATTTTGTCGGTAGTTTTCTGCATTGTGTCGATCACTTTTCTTATGAACTGGAATAACGTGGGCAGTTTTAAGTACTGTGGGAAAGACCCCCTCACTGAGGCTACCATTCACTAGGATATTCAACAGCAACAAAATGTAGCTGCTTATACACTTTATTAATGTAACGTTTAGATCATCAAAACCTGAGGAATTTTTATTATTTAGACCCAACATAATTTTTAGTACTTCTCCCTCACATACTTGGTCAACTATTGTATTACAAATAAAAGGAGAGATGGAACAAATAGAGCTGACAGTTCCATATTTTTTGAGAAGCATTTTAGTCGACGCAGTGGGAAGGTATGTCACAAATTGATCTAACACACTTGTTTAGGGTCGACAATTATAATATTGTTTACGAGTAATTTGCTCCTGATTATTCCTAGCTCTATTTAGCTTGCTATTTACTAGAACCCTGAATGTTTTTGTTTCGCAATCAGAGGCTGCTATTTTATTTCAATAATATTCCTGTTTGCCCTTCATGATTTCTTTTCTGTATGTTTTCTTAATATGTTGGTACCCAAATTGGACACTAAGTTCTCCGGTGTTGTGATAAAACAATAAGCTATTTACTTTATCTTTCATACTAGAATATCATTCATCATACCACTCATTTGTGTACTTTGTTTTGTTACATTTCACTTTTAGCTTTACATGGGCAACGGTAATTTAAGCAGTATAATATATTTTCCAAAATCTAGTCCGTAATTCATCAGAACTTAAAGAGATATCAAGAATATGGAATCTCTGATTATTTTCAAATATAAACGATGGCATCTCCTCATTATTTCTAAATCTAAGCATCATGAAGAGCGAAACTGTTTTTCAATTATTACAAAATTTCTGAATATTCTCGTATTTAAAATCAAACACCATAAGTATCCTATAAAAGCTACGGTTTCGTGTAAGAAACCATCTTAATTTTTTATTAGAATCGATCTAAATTGGTGAAAAATATTTTTTGTGATGTCAATAAAAATAATGTTTATTATTTTTGCCCATGATGTACCGTACTTACCAAGAATCTAAAAGCATCTCATTTTCACGGAATTTAAAATTGAGATTCACGACAAATTTACCTATACCAATTCAGCCGGTGTTGTTCGCAATTTTTTGTTTGAGCATTACTCGAAGATGTAACGACGATTCTATGTAGATGTTATGACAGATTTCAGTTTGGGCCGGTCGTGTTCTCTGAGAAATAGTTAATTGACAGTCGGGAATCCATCACCAACAAGGCTCGAGTTTCGGGGAAGTGGAGCATTAGGCACTACCGAAAAACTCGTCAGTGAAAATAATACCGAAACCAACTTCTTGAACCACGTTATGGTCGCATGGAATGATTTTATGACCAAATGGACTGAAGATAGGAATATTAATGGGACATTTTCTGGTAAGACACCGAACCGATGGGAGCAACTATTTTTGGCTGCCATGTTTAATTAAGATGAAAGAGTAAAGAACATTTGAATGATAAAATGACAGTTTGTGTTTTTAGCTACATGACAGGATATAAAAATTCCTTTGAGTTTTTAAATCACGTTGGAATTTTCGATTTTCAAATGGCATGCATTGTTAAAGCTTTGGCTCTTGCATCAAATTATATATCCCAAAGTTCCAAAATGGTTAAATGATAATTATTAATTAATACTATTTTTGATAATACTATCTATGTGCAGGGATTACCCAATAAAAATGAGCAGGCCTTATAACTTTTTTATTTTTAAAGATGGGAAAGAATGTTAAATATGAAAGTTTTGGGGATTTTTATGAATCATTCATATATCTTATCAGCAACAATTGAGCATCGAATAAAAAAATATAGTATAGAAAATCAATTTTCTTGCTTATTTTAACTTGTATTTGATTTGGTATGATATTTATCATATTTTTGGATTCTGGGAGAAGTTCTAGACATATTTTATATAACATATCCTATGCGGTTTTTCAATCGTTTTTAAAATACTTCAAATTAAAAATTATTTCGCATAAATATAATTTAAACGCAACTATCCAGGTTGCGAACGAAATACCTGCTACCTTTTTATATTTTCCTCCTGGGTAAGTCAAAGATAATGTCAAGGTTGACAATAATGTTTAGTCACCGTGAATTTTATTTTTATGAAAAATGAGTTATTCTATTAAACAATAAATGTTCATTTTTAGGAGACCCTAGGTATGAATGAGCGAGAGAAGTGGGATGTGCTAGGCTTTTGTAGCTGGACAATAAAATGATGCATGCATAACGCAGTTCTTGTTGTTCTGTTAGGAACAGTAAAGGGAGGAATTATAGCGGATAGTGCTTTAGAGCAAGATCCGTGGAAGTATCGGTAGAAAAGGGATACCCAAATCTCCAACCGGTGATAAGCGAGAGAAGGGAGTTTCCTTGTGAGCATTGGGTCATTTATGTCGAATCAAGGATGTTAAGTGTCGAAGGTGATGCCGCTCCTCACATGTGGGGACAGTACTCTAGGTTAGGTCTTATTTGGCAAACATATTCTACTAATGCTTTTAAAAGTTTTCAATAAAAAAAAATTCACGTCAAACTGCAACACTTACAGTGAGTCGGATTTCCCCAATACACCCACGGTACATAGAACTTAGACTTCGGTCTTCGTGGGCTGTCAGAACTTAAAAAAAAAACTTAGGAATTTATTTAAAGATTAAAATACGAGATAATAGATTGCATTGTTTTATCTATAAATGGAGAGAGCATTTTTCAAATGACTTTAGGCGTACTCCGGCAGTAGCAACAACAGCGGACTAAATTCTTAAATCTCTCGAAAGGTAGTCCGTATCACGCCCCATTAACTAACAAGCTAAAATCGTGACGTTACCATATGTGCGGCAATTTGCAGACCGTTGCGCGCCGTTTTTTAAACAAATCGCGCGCACTAGTCGGCGAAAGTTAGAACATCACTTACTGTGATCGTTTATCAATTGAGTTCTCCCAGGTGCCAATTATAATCGTAAATATGCCGACAGAAGAAATGATTTACTATTCACGATGAACGAATGGGGATTGTCTGCATCAATGAGAGATGTTTTTTGTAAAGAAGAAATGTCATTGACTGGATATCTATTACTGACAGCATTTACATGTGATCCTTGTCTATCTAAATGAACACCCTTAGAAAAGTGCTAATAAGACATGTCAAAAGCTTCTACTTTCTTAATACAATCCATTCTCATCCTCTTCCAGGACGACATTATCATTTCAAATTTATCCAACAACTGACCGAATGACTGACTTTTTAACTCATAGTCGTGTTTTTCGAGTTTGTTAATGTATATTAGGAAGTTTCCATTGCAACATTAGAAATGTTAACACCACACAATGGCAAAAATTATAATGCTGAAAGTATTAGTTCGATATCTTTAAATTTGGCGAACCCATTGACTTAGAATCAAGTACATATACCACATTAATGTTTTAGAGCAATCAGGGACTCCCCAGCTATTTATAACCTAGCCAACTACCCAATCCCCTACTTACTTTTTGAGAACAGCAACAGCAGTTGCTAGGCTTTCAGTTTTGTAACATATTTGGCGATTGATAGACTTTTGCCGTCGATTTTTCCTTGCATAATGTGTTGCAGAATGTTATATTTGTCGTTTCACATTATATGACCAAACTATGAAAACATTTTTCTCCTTAACAGTCCTCATCACTTCCTTTTCTTTAGTCATACGTTGTAGGACAACTTCGTTTGTTACGTGATGTGTTCAAGATATTCATAACATGCGTCGGTAACACCACATTTCAAACGATTTTAGGCGTTTGCAAGCAGGATCCGTCAAAGTCCAGGCTTCAACACCATACACCAATATCGAGAAAACTTGACATTTTAGAATGCGAGTGTTACACAGCACGGTTCTCATGTTATTAAACGAAGTTCGTGCTTTTTTAATTATTATTCTTATTTCCTTAGTTTGGTCCCATTTTTTGGTTCAGTAGTACTCCCACATATTTAATGGATGGTAATGTTTGGATTTCGGAACTATCTACATGAAACATAGCATTATTGTTGGTATTTTTGCTAACCACCATGGCTTTAGTTTAGCTTGTATTTAAACGCATGTTATATAACCCTCTCTATTAATCTCTGTAGTCCTTCAGCTGTGTCAGGAAGCAAGACTCTATCTTCCGCGTACCTCAAATCATTAATAAGAACTCCATTCAGCGGAATTCCATCTTCGACTTCCTCCAGTGCTTCCCTAAACAATCTTTCGGAGTATGTGTTAAAAAGTAATGGTGACAGCACACATTCCTGTGGAAGACCCCGCCGAATCTAAAACTTCTCCGACGTCTTACCTTCTACTCTAACAAACGCTTTTTGTTGCCAATAAAGATTGGAAATTATGCGAATATTCTTATCATCAAGATTTGACTGTTGCAGGGTTTCGATTAGTTTGTTGTGATTTACTTTATTAAAAGCCTTTTCAAAGTCAATCAAGCAGGCAAATACATCGCAGTTAACATCACGTTCCCTTTGAATCAGAACATTCAAACTAAATAGTGCTTCCCTTGTACCAAGTCCGCTTCTAAAACAGAACAGGGTTTTGAATAATTTAAATATTTTTGCTAAACATTTTTGAGATTAATCGTTATTTAGAGAAGCGTTCATTTACTACAAATTAGATACTTATCAGTTTTCAATTAAAGTTGTACCCATTAAGCCTGTTACTTTGGTACTAAAACCAATAGTATTTTATGGGTCATACTATAATCGCTGTTGAGATAATATACATAGATTCAATTTAAGTTTTATTAGTTTCAAATTGAAAATTGATATTTTAGTGTAAAGTTAGATAGGTAAATGTTTAAATTATAAGCACCCTTCACGCAATTTTCTTAAGTAGGTAAAAAGAAAAGCAAAACGTTTTAACTACGAAATAAATCATTATTTAAATTACCCAGAGATAACTGAGGACACTAATAGTATATTAAATAGAAGGGGATTAAGGCGTAAGTTATAATCCAGATGGTAAAGTTTGAACAGTCACATTAGAGATTAAAAGTGTTTTTGCACGAAGAAAAAACATTCTTATCTCGATGGAACATTATTGGTATATTACAGGAAACATCCGATTTCTACTTTGGCCTAGGACATTCCTGCCGTTCTTAGGACGCTTGCGTTTTTCGTAGGCCGTACTGGTATTGCATGGTGCTTCTTAGGATAAACCAGCATGGGCCGATTGATATTAGGAAATATTAGTTTTAAATTTTGATTATGACAAATATTTGTGTCTCTATGGATTTCGATAAATACTTATCACCCTAACTGGCGCTAACCCACGCGAATGCGCCTTTTCTGTCAGTTCATTAAATAAGAAATTTTAAAAATCAAAAAAGTCAGAATTTAGTCGGGCTTGAACCCGGGACTTCTGTTACAAAATGCCTAGCACTGTACACGCACACCAGTAAGGCTTTAAAGGCTGAACTGTAATTCTGGGAATTATTTTCGCACATAAAATTGGCAACAAAAGGCGCTTTCACGCAGGTAAGTATTTATTTTTTAGTACATTCGACAATTATTTACTATATTTGATGTTAGAATATAGGCAAGAAAAAACTTAGGAGAAAGAAACTTAATCAATTTCATATCACAAGCAGTTCGTTTCCACCTATAGATATATACATATTAACATTCTCCAATTGTAAAATGAAAAGATAAATCGCAGAAATCCGATATTCAATGTAATTTTCGCATTTATGCAATTTCTGCTAATAAAACCGGCTATCAGGTACAGACAAGGGTATCATCAACACATACTTAGGAAGTAACTTGAGATCACAATACATGTTCTTAACTTTTACATTATTCAGCAACGCCATTAAGTGTCAGACCGCCATGTTATAATCTTTAATATCACCAGAGGTTATTAAATTTTTACTTTAACGACTCCTGTGTGGTGACAGTGACGGTATGATGGTTATAGTAATTTATGTTACAAGTACGATAGGTTGCTTATTACAGTAAGAGTTGGTTTACGGACGAGGCGATGCAGGAGCCGAGTCCAGAATATAAACGAGTAATGTAATAAGACCTAACGGACGTGTATTGTATAAAATTTTATTTCATACTGTCTTATTAAAATTATAAATCTTTTTTTTTTGAGATTTTGCCATATCCGTTGATCATTTTAAATTTTAACCGGTATCGATGTTATTAGAATGACATCTAGTCGTTATTTATTTAAAGTATTTTAATAACTTTGTATACAACATGAAGTACTTTCTGGCTCGAAAGAGAAAATCAAGATTTCTAACTGCTGATGTAGCTATTGAAGTAATGTGTCTGTGCCAGCTGAGATCATGTTCGAAAGCGATGCCAACAAAATTGAACGTTTTTTTTTTGTTCTGCAGGACTTTGTCATTCATGTGGATGGGGTAACTGTTGCAGGATTTTTGGCATGACAGGGAGCAAGAATGGATTTTGGAGGCGGTGAACTGAACAAGGTTCTTGGCACTCCAGTCTAAGGTTAATTGAAGATCTTAGAAAAGGGATATTGGCATAGATCTGCGTTATTCAGCCGTGGATGGGATCGGTAGTTGAAAAGAGCAGATCACTAACGTGAAGAAGAAATGAGGTTGGTGCTAGGAGTGAACCTTGGGGTACGCCAGCCTTAATAAGATCGAAGCTAGATGAGTGACGGTCCAAGACGACGAATATGCACCGATTGGAGAAAAGCTACCGATCCAGCTACCGTTGCTAACCTCAAATCTTGTATCGGTAGATTGCATTTCCCTTCGTTCCCCGTCAACAGGATAGAACTCAAACTTGAAATCTATTTGGACTGCCCCTGATAAAAAAATCACTGGTTAACTTCTACTCACTTATCCTGCTAGCGAATGATGAGATCTCCCTGCAACAACATTATGAAGGTAATCTCGTAAAGAGAGCTTTAGGAAATATTAATTAACTTCCTTTTTAGTGCAAAGGTCCAAAGTACTTCACCTATTCAACAAGATAATTAACTTTTCGCGATCACGATTGTAATGTAAATATGGTTAAGAAATGATATCAATTTCAAGTTGTAATTCATACCTGGATGGCGTTTATAACTTCTATAAATTTCATGTGGCCACCTTAATATTTTATTATTACAAAATAATTTTTAAAAGTGTCACAGACATAACGCGTATACGGTTCTAGTGTAAAGAAATAAATAATATTTTATGGCGTTAACATAAATGCTAACAATAAAATTGTCGGTGCACGATGTTTATGAAATTTCTGCATTATTTACGAGGGGCTTCAAAGTATTTTTGCTTTTTTAGTTATGTATTTCAATCGATTTTAAAAGGATTTGTTAGTTGGTCGACTTTAGGTGCGGTCAGGTGTTCGGAGTTTTAAGCAGACTCTTGGCCTATTATGCACCTCTTTTTCTTGTATACAGAAGCCCTGTCCCTTCAATGGGACTCAGCAGCTTCCGAGCAATGTGGAATTTATGAAAATTTTTCGAAAAACATTTTTTCCTATTTTTTTTTAGAAAACATTACGAAAATACATTGTTTTCGCAAGACATCTTTTTCGACAGTACAATTTTTTGAATAACCATTCTATCTAAGATCTAAATTAAAACCAGTACTATTTTAAACCTTTTTAGCAAATTGGGGGTTAGAGTTCAAGATTCAATTTTCGAAAAACTATATTTTCAAATAAAGATATCTGGTTTTAGAACAAGATCTAACAAACCTAACACTCATTTCGGAGAGATACAATTTAAAAGTTAACCCGGTGAAGTCATCCGTACGGGTGTTTGGTAAAACCAAGGAGACCCTGCAATCTATTATGCAGATATGAGTGGGGGGCGATACATTGGGATGTGTGGGGGTGGCAAGGAAACTGGGGTTGCATTTAGATACGACTCACGTTTGAAAACTCATGTAAATAATTTCGTACAAAGAGCATATTATGCCTATTTAAAAATGCTGTATCCGCATTGAAATATTTTGAGCCCCAATTTAAAAATTAAACTTACGGAAGTTTTGTTTTTGAGACACTTTAATTATTGTGATGTATTTTACTCGCCCTGCTTGGGTCTGTCGAATAGGCAAAAAATTAAACGCGTTCAGAAATCTTGTCTGAGATACATTTATGGTATTAGGAAGTTCGCACCAGTATCATATAGGTTAAATGACTTGATATTGAGAAGAGGCGTAAGCATCATTCATTGGTCTTGTTTCACAAAATCATTACAAATCAATTGCCCCACTAGTTAAAAAATTACTTATCGGACTGATATTTATAACCTAAATTTAAGGTTTAGGAGCCTTATTTCGCCGCTAGATAATAGAATAGCCATATTTCATAATTGTTTCTCTTATAACGTTTATTTGCTTTATAATGAAATTCCTTATGAAACCAAACAACTACCTTTGTTAGTGTTTAAAAGGAAACTTAAAATGAGTCTAATGAATGTCGTGTAGTATTACGTGTGTGGTGTCTGGACGGGTAACTGTGCTTTCCTTCCCTCTACGAAGAGCGACAGTTACTTTTTAATTGTATTTGAGCTTTTTTAAATTGCTTATAGCCCCGATTGCATTTCTTTTTCATATAAAGACCATATCCAGTAATAATTGTTACTTATATGTTACGAAATGCAAATAAATCATTTATTATTATTATTATTATTATTTATTATTATTATTCCTTATTATGGGATGGTTGTTAAAAAATAAAAGAATTGATAGTATACTACCCCACGCCTCTCGGTCAGAAATCAATTTTTGCACCTATACCATTGAGCGTTTAAACCCAATTTATGTTTACAGCAAATCAATTAACCTTCATATGTCTTACATCATCACGGAAAACAAATGGTTGTGGATCCTCTGAGGCAATCCAATTCAAATTCCATTATATCCAGCTGATGTTTTAGATCAATTACGGCACACACACTATTTAATATCAAGTTAATTTTCTGCTTTTTGTGCCCTGTGATTACGAATTGCCGTACGGCCATTATCGTTATTGCCACTACAGCAGTAGACATCTTCGTGATCAATTGTTTTAGCGTGTTACGGGCTTTTCTTATTGGCTGCTGCAATGTTGGAGATTAAACAATAATAATTAGGCCACATGCCAAGGGAAGAAATTATACTCCATGAGATGGTTCCTCAGGATGATACTAAAATGTCCCCCTCGAGCGAGACTGGCGTAGTCCATTTCCAAAGGAATAAGGAGACCAAAAATAAGTTTTCGCCATTTTGTTTGTCAGTGGACTCGGTAGTTATAGTACGATACGAGGGTAGTTCTGAATAAATTAGTTACAAAAAAACTACAAAGCGAATAACTTTATTGTTTTTCGGACTATCGGCTAATCGGACAAGCAGTCAGTAACAGAAAAATAGCATATATTTATGAGTTTTTAACCTACAAAATTATTGTACTGAACCTTATACTTGCTCAATACACGAACAAATTTAAGATGCTTAAACGCACATTCGATTCAATATTGTAATTATTGTGAGTAACTAGATAGCTTGATGACAATCAAACCACCGCTACAAAAACCGCACAGTTGTTACACAGGTAACTAGCTAAAGTCCCAACATATTTGTGATGCTGCGGAAAACATCTGAACGCAATATATCAGCTGGTCACATTCAACTAATGGTCATCGTTTTCACCACAACGAACGCATAAAATGTGAGAAAGTGCCTCTATTCACATTAAATTCGTATCGTATGTTATAGATTAGGACATGTTCATATAACAGCTTCCTGTATATTATACTATTTCATTTAAGGTATTCAAGCACTATTACAGTATGAAAATTATCAAGAAGAAGACCCCAATTTGGTGAACTACCTTACTTAGCCAGAGACATTGATTTACGAGTAGAAGCGAGGACGAGATACCGTTATTTACGTTTTACAGCCGTCAGGGACTCCCAAGTTACTTATAATCTGGCAAAAACCTACTTCTTGGAAATGGCTCTTGCCAGGTTGGGTTTGCTTGTCCAGTTTACCGTTTTCCTGAAATCGACAGGACCTCTTTTTTTTAATGGAACGCTATACATTTTATTCGATTTTCGAATTCAGCTTAAAATTCTGACTATTTCTTATTGGGAACATTTTATCCAAACGTTAACAGTTTTTGAGAAAATTATGGTCAAAAACTGCTATTGTATTTTACCTTAAAATACCTGTACCTTCACGAAAGCTTACCTGAAATGTCAGGTATTGTCAGTTTTATTTATTTCCAAAAATTGGATCATTTAATAGAAGCAGAATTGAAATTTTAGTAATACTTCTTATGGGAACAGAATGCGAATGCAACAAGAAGTTTGTAATATTTTTAATGACAAATATCCTGACAGAAATCCATTAACTAAATCTACTGTAAGTAAAGTTTTAAAAAAATTTCGTCAAACTGGAAACGTAGAAAACGCTATACTATTTGGATATTTAGTACAAGAATAAACAAACCGGAGGAAATAATTTAAAAGTTGATGAAGAAAACTAAATCAAATGTTTAAAATGTTGTCCATTTACTTCTTGGCAGTAAGACATACACTGTGGAAAATCATGCAAAACGTTTAGAAGAATGTCAGTTTTCTTGATTCTTCTACATTTTGTCTCTATCCTTAACTTTAAATCATCGAGGTCATTTGGCTTACTTTTGAAAACAACATTTTTGAGGTGGCCCCACAAAAAGTAGTCGAGAGGCGTCAAGTCCGGAGACCGAGATGGTACACCTACGTCCAATTCATCTTCTAAAAAAAACACCGTCGAAATATTGCCGAACATTATGGGCATTGTGCGGTAGGGCACCATCCTGCTAAAACCATAGTTCATCATTTGGTGCTTGATTATTGCCTAAAAAATCATATTCAAATAATCAATACAACAGGTAAAATAAAGTGACAACATAATTATTTGGAAATAGTTGTGCAAGAACCGGGACAATTTCATTTCGTAGGAGATCCAAATATCTTTCTCCATTTAATGTCTCTGCATGAAGAAGGGGTCAATTATCCTCCGACCTACTGTACCAACCCAAATATTTACCTTTTGGGGGAACTGGCTACGCTTTTCGCATATCCGGTGAGGATTTTCCCTGGCCAATATCGACAGTTATGCTTATTAACTTTTTCATTTAAAAAAAATGTTGATTTGTCAGAGAAAATTATTCGGTGGACAAAATGTTCCATCACGGTTTCGCAAAATTACAAGCACCTGTCGTAATTATCTTCTGAGAACTCTTGCACAAGTCTTATTTTGTACGGATGAAACTTTTCGGTTTTCAAAAGGCGGTCTACGGTCATGTGTGAAACGTTGTTTTATTTTCCCACTGTTCTGGTAGAAAGATGAGGATTTTCGTCTAAACTGAGTAAAAGATTCAGTTCCTTATCATCATACCTTGCACTTTTAGGTGGGCCAGAGCGTATAGCATACGTTTCCAATTTGACGACATATTTTTAAAACTTTACTTGCAGTAGATTTAGTTAATGGATTTCTGTCAGGATATTTGTAATTAAAATGTAAGAAAAGGGAAAAGTTAGACCCAGCTAAAAGCTTGCATAAGTAGACCACCGGATAAATAAACTTTGCATTTAAGTAATCCGTGAAAAGTTTGTAATTTAATAATTTATTTAAAATGTACATTTACGATCTTACGTTGGTTACGACTGGTTTGGAATTAATAATTCCTGCAAGAAAATTAAATATTATTTATGCGACACATAGTTACTTACATTTCATAGAAAATAAAAGCAAAGCATATTTTCTCTCTTTATTCTTTAGATCTCTGTTACGCATCGTTTTCCACGCACTTGAGACGACCCCCTATAAACCATTTTAATTGTAACATATCAACTTTCTCAAGACGTCACGTGCAATAAATTATTTACGTTTTGCCGACTTAGGCGGCTTTAGATAGTTTAATTTTTTTTGTAAATATATAAATACCATATCTATTAATTTGTAGTAACTTTGCTTTTGGTGCGTCTTGGTCCACGTCGAAGCTTTACTTTTGAGCCTGCGAAAAATTTTAGAAAAGCAATTTTTCAAAAATGTTTTATCAAAAAATTAAATTTTCCGAAAATGCAATTTTTTGACAAGAGGTGTTTTCGAAACTTACATTTAGATCAGTATTATATCCTGAATCTCTTTAATCAATTCTGTATTCATTAAGTAAAGTTATGTTTTTTTTTCAATTATTTGGTGGGTTTACCTTTGTTACTGCAGCATAATTAATTATTTCTCCGCATTTGAGGTACCAAAATATATAAAAATAGCAAATGTTAAAAAAAAACAACACAATATTAGTGACGGTAGCTGATTACGGCTCTTAATGCACGTATAGTTCCTCATACTAAAAAAAACTTGTACATGTCAGGAAGTATTTTAGATCAAACTCTTCAAGAAGTTAATCTCGTATATAATATTCTAATAATCCCTTATTAGTCGGTCTATAATAAATCTTTAAGGATAATTTTGCTGCAACTGCTACCATATTTGTCCCTAACCTTTACCAGTACTCTTCTCTTATAGGAGCCGCCTGACAGGCATAATTATAATTTTTAAATGCCACATTTAATAACTATTGATTTGCGGAGAAAAATCACGTCCATACGTTTTTAATTGGAGCAAAACATTAACTTCTACGAATTAAACGGGATTGTAGGATTACCTAATTGTAGACTAGGTGTATGATTAGTAATGGGCGAGGTAAAGTAGATATTTCTAGGTTTAAAACAACGTAACGTAGAGCGGCGTTGTTCTTGCAAATAAAGTATGTACATACAGTAGCGGATCCAGGTTTTTGATGAGGGGGGGGGGGGGTGACTCGAGCCGATCGTACCAAATTTTATAACGGGCTAAAAAACAGAAAATAAATTAAAACAAATTAACGTTTATTACAAAATTTCGGAGTAAAAGAAAACATCTATGAAATAAATTCATTTTTTCTTTTATTTTTCCCCAAATCTGTTTATAATATTTATAATATAAGTATGGAAATAAATAAATGTAAAAAATTAAATATTTATTATATGACCAGTTGGACTTAAATAGTTCCCCATTGTTAAATTTATAATTTGTTGGAAATTCCACCAGCAATAAAACGGTATTGTTGAACATTCTATAACCTAAAATTGTAAAATTAAATGACTTTACCTAATCCTAATGGTATTGTAAACATAATCACCAGGTTGTAAAAAAATTTAGGTAAAATTTGTTAAGTATACATGTAATAAGAACAGTTTTTAGTTTATACCAACCATACGACGAAGACACTGTGTGTCGAAACAATGGTCATGTTTTAAAAATCAAAATTTAGTGAAGATTTAAACACGTTTGTTATTATTTTTAAATAGTTTAAAAATGGTTTTTACTTTACCAAACCACCAGTTATACAACTTGGAAATTTCACCATCCACTGCTTTATGATTAAAATAGTAACATGAATATTTTTTTCGATTTAACTGATTTACTAGATATTATATTCTTTATATATTTTTAGTAAGAAATAATATTTTCCTTGTTTTACCATCCCTAATCCTTTAGTTCTACTTCCGGGGCCTGCCGATTGACCCGACCCGAGTCCGCTGCACCAGATAGCAGCACATAAATCGCATCAAACGGCAGCGTACGCGGCGTGCCCCGAAGACTCAGCGGAATCCGCCCAGCACGATCGAGAATTAGAAGATATGAAGAACGATAACAGCGTTGCCGATGTTTCATTCCATAAACATTGAACTCAACATATTCAAATCATATAAAAATGAAAAATATAATAATTTTTCTTGAGCTTACATTCAGCATGTTATTTGGTTTTTGTTTAATTTTCTTTATTTTGAATTTCCTTTTCAGTTTTTTTTTTAAATTATTTTATAGTTGCCTTTTCAGATTTTCTTTGCACTCTTTTTGACTTTTTTACCCTTTCTAGCTCTTTACCGTTCCATATCTGCATTCTTATGACATGGCCATAACTGCCAGTCAAGTTTATTGGTTTAAATAGTCTACTTTTCCGTTGACACTTATAGCTCTTGCTCTTCTGTAGTTGTTTTGATTATTTTAGTTTTATTAGTCTCTCTAAGCTTTATCTAGTTATGATTTCTTCTGAATTTTAACACTGTGTTTTTATTGTTGTGATTTTATTTAGTGTTCTTGCTATGGTGCCTTCGATTTTGTTTTTTCTTTGCTTTTTATGTAGTATTTTTAATTTATTTAGAAATTCTGTTCGCTACTGAAGCTTTCCCTTTAATTTTTTTTTATTCAATTATCAATCCTAGATATTTGTTTTAAGTTTTTTTTTCTCATAATTTTAGCACAATATATTTTCTTTCCGATATTGCTGATAATATTTTGTTGTTCTTGTGGAATTTAATTTCATATTATTTTTTTTATATTTAAACCACAATGCAATTTGAAGATTATTTTGAATTAGGAAAAATGATGTAGATAAAGGCCTTCATGCTTTACTTTAGTATAATGTTTTGCTTTATCTTTCATTTGTATATTTGCACAAGATTCATATTCCATGGGTATTTTTTTAATGTATTAATATAAGTTTCAAGATATTTTATGATCTGTTTTAGGAAAACAATATTTAAAAAAACATTAAGGTAATAGTGATAGGAAAAATGACACAATAGATGTCTTTAAATATTAATCTTCTGAATGAAATTGATGAAATGAGGATTTTGTATCATTCTAGACATTTTAGAATTTTCAAGTTGATCGCTTTATCCATAACTTTGCTGGCAACAGAGAGAAGAGATAGGTCTATAATTGGATGGAAGGGGCTTGGAACCTTTCTTCGGGACAGGCTGCACACAAGCAGTCTTCCAGCTATCTGGGGAGCTACCCTTATCTTAAGAGACCTGAAATAGACGAGTTGAGATGGTTGCAAGTTCTGGAGCGCATTTTTATAGAACAATTGCTGGTATGCCATCCAGGCCCGAGGACTTTTTGGTGTTAAAGGATAGAAGACTTTTTTCCCTTTAGAGGTGGAGATAATTTCGTTGTCAGAGGTTAGGGAGGAAGAGTGCTTCTATAGAAGTTAGGTACATCCACGGTACATGATACTAATGCTTTAGGCCATAGTCAGCTGTCAAAGATTAAAAATATGGGTTTTATAAATTCATATTTTTATTTTTTCATTCCACTGGCACAATTACAGTTTTTTTCTACAAGCTGACAATGCCGCCTAGATGTAAACGTCGACCTAGGACGATAGAAAGATGCCGAGAGCGGAATCGCCCGTTCTTGTAATGCAGTGCGAATTCTTTGAGCGCACTCGACCAAATAACGCGGTTGGTTCAGGAGTGTAAACCGTTGCTCTCGAGCTCTTCCTGATATCGTCAATCGCTTTCTTGGTTTTACGTCCTGCTGGGTTGTGGTCTAGGTCAGTCAACACGTGGATGATTGCCCGTTATAATTCATTTAAAAATCAATAAATATAGTAATTTGTTGTCGACAACCTAAATATGGAGATGCAAATTTCTATGGGCTATAATTTTAATTCATTCATTTTTTTGTATTTTGGAGTGATGCTGCTAATTGATTTTTGTTTCTAGTAGACGATACTTATTTTTGTTATTGTAAAGATTTATCAAGAACTAACGTTAATTTTCATTTTATTTCATCGACTTCTCTCATTTAATGTGTATCTTGTATGTGCCATTGAATTTTTTTTGAAAATTTTAAAAAAATTATTTTTTAAAGAATTTATAAGTTACGACGAAGATAGTTATAGATAAATTAAGGAATGGCAATTGGAATTCATATTTGCAGACAGCAAATTATAGCAAAATGGTGCTTTTTAATATATGCAATTGGGTCTTATTGAATTTTGATTTGATTTTGATAGCACTCAATGATACAAGGACAAATTTAATTTTCCTATTCGTTACCTGAAAAAGTAGGTGTTTTAAATAAATAATACTCAACTAGAAAAATTTTAAAATTTGTGCACATTAAATACTGCGTAAGTTTTTTAAAGTGTTACAATGCGATATCTAGAAAACTGTTCAAAATATTTTCATGAAATTTTGGTGAGTTAATAAGAAAATTGGGGGACATATTTAAACATATTTTTGACATTTACCCCATTCTATCCCACCTCTATTATGAGGGCTGGGGGGTAACTTTGAAATTTTAAGGGGGATGATGTACTTTTGTTTATAAAATTTGAATCTAGGTAAAAAACTACGTATGTGCAGAAACTGTTTTTTTTTAATTTGCTCTTTCGGTTACTGAATTATGATTTAATAGGTTTTAAAATAAAATAAAATATTTACCATTTAATTTCAACTTATTTGTCGTCTATCATGCTTGAGAAGTGGTTCGAAATGTCCCCCTTCAACTTCCAAGTATTTTCTAATTTTTAAAAAAATGAATTTCGTACCCGCTGTAACATTTCATCAGGTCTCACTAATAAATAGGATGGAGCTCCATCCTATTATGCAATACAGGTCCTTAATCATTTGAATGAAATATTTGAAAATAAGTGAATTGGACGAGCTGGTCCGGTCAACTGGTCTGCTGGATTTTCTGTCTCTGGATTTGGAACCCCTTGACTTTTTATTGTGTGGTTTTATAAGGGACAAAGTAATGGCCTGCACCTACAACTTTTGTCTGTTTTTTAGTAACACCTGAAATGTTACCGCGGGTACGAAATTCATTTTGAAAAAGACTAAGGACGAATTTGGAAGTTGAATGGGGACATTTCAAACAACTTCTCAAGCATGACAGGTATTTTCTTTTAAATTTTATAACCTCATAAATCATAATTCTGTAACCGGAAGAGCAAATAAAAAAAGTTGTACATATACGTAGTTTTTTACGTAGATTCGAATTTTATTTTATAAACAAAAGTACATCATCCTACTTAAAATCCCAAAGTTACCCCCACCCCTAAAAATAGAGAGAGGGGATAAATGTCAAAAATATGATTAAATACGTCTCCCCAACTCAACAAAATTTCATGAAAATATTTTAAACCATTTTCGATATATCTTCTTGTAACCCTTTTAAAAACTCACCTTTTATATCTAAATGTAGTTTGTTATATTCTCAAAAGTTCTTATATAATTGGAGTAAACTTATATATTCATACTAATAATCTGATTATAAAGGGTGAGGATTTTACAATGTTACGATGTGATATCTCAAAAACGGATTGGAATATTTTAATACGAAGTTTTACAAGGTAATTAGGAAATACATATTTTAAAATGTCTGACATGCCAAATATATTATTAAATCTTTTTTCCCTGCCTTCTTATTGCCTTGCCTGCCTTTATACTAAACTATTCCCAACCGTTTTTGAGATATTCTTTATAACACCTCACACTGTTTAAGTAAGATTTTTTTATTATTAAAGTTGCATTATTTAGTAGTTAAATAAATTTGACTTTTGTCCGGCTCAATTTATCGAAAACACCCGTATAAACTGCGCACTCTCCTGTCATATAACGAACAAATTAGAAATCTCGTTCAACTACTTGCTTTTCATAAAACATAATTTTTATTAAGAAATAAATTATAAATTTAGACCAGGTTTATTATTTATGAGATTGTTTATATTACCTGTATTTTGCATGTTTGACGACGTTCGACCATTAATAAAATTAGAGAAACTGCTAAGACAAGATTTATAAGCTAATGATGGGAACGAGAACTTGTCAGTTTGTAAAAACATTTGTTATTCGTGGCCTACAGAACTGAATCAAAAAACTTTAAACGGCATTTTACTAAGCCTTATTAAAACACATGTGTATGTCTGATGTGGCCATTCATTTTATTTGTACAGAAAATACTTCAGACCGACCTACTAATAATAGTAGTATGAACAATGAGCTATTTTGTGTCAATTTTTGATTCTGGTCCAGATACCCTCTTGCTATCGCGATTTCCAGGCCCTTAACCTGGGTTAGCCAGGCCTACCTCCAGGGTACTCGAAGAACAGGCTACGTTTTACCAGCTTCCTTCTCGTGAGTTATTCTTGACGGTCTTTTATGGAACCAGTGAATTTTTTTTGCATTCTTGTTGTGTTACCTATAGACCGACAGAATTTTCTTATCTGAGGTTTTTAACTATAATTAATTTCATCATTTTTATATGGTTTAAAACGATTTAAAATGAGTATGTTAGTAACTATAAAAACACTAATGTGGTATCAAAGAGATCAGTGGTAAATTATGTTCCCTATTCCTGACTAACTACTATATTTAATAGGGTGTCCGTTATTTACCAAGTTGATTTTTTCTCTTGCGACGCCCCTAAATTTTTAGTTTATCGTCTAAAAAAAATATCAGACCAAAATAAACTCTTAATATTCAGAATAAACCTTGCCCTAAAGACGATACATTTCCCATTTAAATTACATGTGATTTTGCCACTTTTTAAAATTATTTTTTTTTTCTCTCGGACAAGATGACTTATAGCAATGAGATATACATATTCTTATAGGAAATTAAACTCTCTACAAAAAAGATCTCTTATAATTTTTCTATTAATTCACTCCTTCAAAAGTTATTCAAGGTACTAAATGCGACTTAGCGCTCTTGCCTGAATAGAAAATCCGTGTGTTGGCGGGAATGTCTGTAGTGTAATTTTGAGTCACTTACTGTATTGAAGGGAAATTTCATGAAAGTATACAAAACTTTATGAAATTCAATAAAAATTAGTTGACTGCGTGTTATAAATAAATAGTCTCAAAAATAATTCAAACTAGAACCAGCTACCAGTTATGCGGTATATTATTTTCCATGTTTAAATTTTTTTTTACCCTAATACCACCAGAATTATCTATTTTTAGAAATAAACTAATAACTTTTATCGAAATAATAATCACTTTGCGGTAAAAGTAAAAAAATCTGAAACTTAACATAGAGTTCAAATTTCACCTTGAATAACTTTTGAAGGAGTGAATTAATCAAAAAATTATAAGAGATCGTTTTTGTAGAGCGTTCAATTTTCTATAAGAGTATGTATATCTCATTGCTATAAGTCATCTGGTCCGGGAGAAAAAAGATTAATTGTAAAAAGTGGCAAAATCCCATGTACTTTAAATGGCAAATGTATCGTCTTTAGGGCAAGGTTTATTATGAATATTAAGGGCTTATTTTGGTCTGACATTTTTTTTTAGACGATAAACTAAGAATATAGGGGGAGTCGCAAGAAAAAAAATCAACTTGGTAAATAACGGCCACCCTAATATTTAATTCAATGGTTAACAAATTCTTGCTTTGGCAGTGACAAATTTAATATGATAGATTTTAGAGTATTTGCATTTTGCATTTTCCGCCCCCTACCTAAAACTACTTTGAACGGTAAATTTTGCTGAAACAGTACAGGGTGGTCCACATAAGATGACCCACTATCTGATCTCAGAATCTGTGAGTGCTACAAAAAAAAGTTAGACAAAAGTTTCTCGTCTTGACTTTAATTTTTTAGGTATTTAGTTTTTACGTATACAGGGTGTTTAGTTTTTTCTGGCCAAATACCAACTTTCCTATTTTAAATGGAACGCCCTATATATTTTTACATATTCGGATGTTACAGTTGATTCTAAGCAAATTTCAATATAACATATTTACTGAAATTTTCAGTAGTTTTCGAGATATTTTAATTTTTAAAATTTTCACAGCGAAACCATTCATTTGAAAAATATCATGTATTTATGTTTAATATTGCTCAATTTCTAAAATAATTTAGGATTAGCTTCCCTATTAGATACTCAGTTATTTTTTTCTAAACTAAACCAAAAGCACCATACAGGGTGTTAAATATATTAGTCCAAATTTGTCAATTTTTAAACTTCAATATCTCAACTTTTTTAAATGGAACACCCTATATATAACTGTTTTATATAAAGCAGCATTTAATTCCCTATCATTTGACTATAATATATCCTATTCCTATATTGGTATTTTTCTTAGCTTATTTTATTAAAATTATCAAGTGTTGGCAAAAGTTCGACTAAAATTAATAATATTTATTTGCACTCGCTTATGATATATTTACCAAGTAATAATAAATATATATTACCCTTATACCATTGGTAGTAGTTTATCCATCACGTTGAAACAATTCAAAATTCCGCATTATTCGATTCCTTAAAAATGGTAAAAAACAAAATTTATCCATTATGAAATTATCGTCACAACAATGTCATTTATATAATGTTGTTTGCAAAAATACTTCTATATACCGAAAATAAGATATATTAGGCTAAATTTGTTAAATTTTTATCAACAAATCATAAATTTTTAAAACGGATTTTTATTAAACGCTTATAATGATTCCTATATCTAAAATCAATAATTTTGTAGAGGTAAGTAAATTTCTTAAAGTTATAGCTTTTTTAAAAACACTCACTAAAATGGCAAAAATAATACTACAGTTGGAAATTATAAGTTTTTAATAAATATGTTTATATTATTGCACACTCAGTCAATCGCATCACTCACACAAAAAATTATGTCGGTTGGACGGATAATAACTAAAATATTAAGGTTTAAATTTCACAAAATTTCCAAAAAAAAACTGCTACCAATGGTATTATTATAAGGGTAATATATATTTATTATTACTTGGTAAATATATCATAGGCGAATACAAATAAATATTATTAATTTTAGTCAAACTTTTGTCAACACTTGATAATTTTAATAAAATAAGCTACAGGCTTTAAGAAATATACCAATATCTCCAAAACAGTTGTTTTTAGTTATAGGAAATATTATAGTCAAATTATAGGGAATTAAATGCTGCTTTATATAAAACATTTATATATAGGGTGTTCCATTTAAAAAAGTTGAGATATTGATGTTTAAAAATTGGCAAATTTGGACTAATATATTTAACACCCTGTATGGTCCTTTTGGTTTAGTTTAGAAAAAAAGAACTGAGTATCTAATAGGGAAGCTAATATTAAATTATTTTGGAAATTGAGCAATATTAAACATAAATACTTGATATGTTTCAAATGACTGATTTCGCTGTAAAAATTTTAAAAATTAAAATATCTCGAAAACTACTGAAAATTTCTATAAACATGTTATATTAAAATTTACTTAGGATCAACCGTAAAATCCGAAAATATAAAAACATATAGGGTGTTCCATTTAAAATAATAAAGTTGATACTTGGCCAGAAGAAACTAAACACCCTGTATACGTAAAAACTGAATACCTAAAAACTTAAAGTCAAGGCAAAAAACTTTTGTCTTTAACTTTTTTTTGTAGCTCTTACAGATTCTGAGATAAGATAGTGGGTCATCTTACGTGGACCACCCTGTACATATCAAACATATCCTGATTAGGATAGGAGATTACTTTTTATTTTTGTAGGTGAGGCTAATTCAGCTGCTATGGCCAAATATATCTTAGCTTTGACTAAAAAGTATAAATCCGAATCGGAGCTTCGAGAAAGCATAGTAGGACAATTCGAAGTACGAAAAAAAATATGTTTTAATTCTTATAGTACCCACCTACTTGAAATTATCTGATGTAAACAGCTTGAGATTTGATGAAAGCTTGCTGACATAATTTATAAGTTGCTTTATTTTATTGTGTAGATAAAATGTACCACAACTTTAAATTTACCAGTGAACTTGGAGAGACTGCAGAATATAATCTAAAAATAACAAGAGCCTATTTTACATTTTATTTTTTTGCGGTTAGTCTTAAAATATTATTTGACTTTTACCAAAAATTTACTTAATATACCTATACATATTGGAAACAAATTTGGAAGAACCATATTGTGTTTTTACACAATACTGCAAACAGTAATTGCTTATTTATTAGAGACAATATTTTTAAAGAATGTTTACAGTATTGTGTAAAAACACAATATAATTTAGAACTCATTGAAGGCTATATTTGGGACAAAATATCATATTTAAACCATACTGCTTTTTATCATGTTTCAGGCAGCAACATATAACGTAAATTTGATGTTTTTTTTTATAAAATCATAAGTATCTACTTTTACCTTACTCTATTTTGGATATTTATTGACCATAATAATTTTTAAGTACTTTTAATTTCAATTCAATAAAAAATTGACAGAGTACTTGTAGTATCCTATATTCTACTGATTCTACTGATGACTTATAAAAGGGACCTAATTTCAAAATATTGGCTATAGTGGCATCGAAATATCTAGCGCATATGAGCATTTACATACTTATCAACGATTTAAATTAATTTATCCAACCCTCAAGAAACCAACAAAACACTATTTACACGCAAAGCTTAAAACAAAACAGCAATATCTCGGTTAGCCCTAAACAACATTTGTTTACCTCCATCCACATACCTATCTATGTGCTTTAAGTAGTGTGTGCTGCCTATCCTTATTGTCATTAAAATAAAAATAAGCAACATTGAAATAGAAATAATTAAATTTAGCTTAATTTTCTTTTGTTAATAAGTAAGAAAAAATATTATGTTAATTGGTGTTAAACTAGATTATATTTATTTAATGCTATAGTACTATTTTTTAATAGTTTTGTTACAATTGCTCTTGATTTACCAGGAAATGGTAAAATTTTATTAGTTGTCATTATTATACTATAATTAAAAAAACATAACTTTATATGATGGAATAATATGTTATAAAATAGGTCAATAACTAATGTGCAATAAAATTGATTAAAATATTTAACTTTTATGGCATCAACCTTAATTTATTGTTTAAACCTTAACTTTTATTCATAGAACTAAAACATAGGTATTCAACAAAATAACTGTTACCGATAATAAAACAGTGTTTTTTTCTGTGTACAACTAACGGCAATATTTTTTCTTTTTATATTTAAGTACATTTAAATTGTTAGTTTTGTTCCTTTTCTTCAATATATTATTGTCAAACAAATAATTTCCGCTATATAAATATAAATGAATTTCCTGAAATAAATAAATAAAACCGTTTGTCAGGAACAATTAGGTAAATAAGAAATAATCCTAATCGTTTCTTGTAGTAACAAAGAAATTATATGGATAATTTTCTTGGACTCACTTCCTTAAGCATGATTTAATTGGCAATTGAAAAATCTCTGGCGTATCACCAAATATGGATCTGTATCGATCCACTTTCGTACGCAAAAGAATTTCGGGTTATTTGAAAGAGAAAACTTAAAACTATGGTCGCGATATCTGATAATAAGTCGATAGCCCTCGGTAATCTCTGCTAAGCGGTCTAAATTTGAACCTACTATGGAACGATTTGGGTTGTCCTTTGCCATATATTGTGTATAATATAATATACAGTAAAAACACACTTTCATCATTGCATAAACTATTATCGAATACATCAAGTAACATATGGGTATCATTAAAATAATCACTAGTGACAATTATGTCATTTATTGGAGAGATCAAGTTCAGAAAAAAATTTTATTGAAAAGTTGTAAGGTGTTAACTTTAAAAAAATGGCAGATTATTCATTCATTGGCGGAGTTGGCTGAGATGCAGTTTATGTACGGTAAAGCTAATGGTTGTGCTCGAAAAGCTCGCAGGGTGTATCCAGAATCTTTTCGAAACCGTCAAATTCCTTGTGAGAAATTATTCTTTAATTGACAACTTTGAAGATGTGGCAAAACAGAAATTGGTCGATAGTTGTTTGGATTGCTTGTTCTGTTGGTTGTAAATAAAGGTGATATTCTCGCAAATTTCGTTAGGTCTGGAAAAGTAGAATTTTGAATAGATAATTACTAAAAATTTTAAAATAGTAACTAATTCAATTTCGACTGTTTTAATAATTTTAACTGTGATGTTATCAAATCCAAAAGCTTGTTTTGGATCTAAATTATCAATTAATTCTTTAATTTCTTCATTGGTAATATCGTTTTCATCTAAGAACTGAGAATTTAGATTTTGCCTTTCATCTGGTCCGTTTTTGAACCGTCCGTTTTTTGACCAACATTTATAAAATGGCTGTTCATTTCTTCACATATTGCTTCTCCACTCTCAATTTTATAGTTGTTAATTAACAGATAGTCTATATTAGGGCAATGGCTTTTTACGTTTCCTGTTAATAGCAAATTTATGTTTTCCCATATCTTCTTGTCACTACTGTTTTTAAGTTGTTCTTTGAAATATTTCTGCTTTGTTAGTCTAATTTTTTCTTTAACCAATTTGTAAAAATTAAATGAATTTGTAAACTCTACGTATTCTAAATTTTTTTATTTTTTATATAATAATAGGTGTCTCGCATCTTAATAAGTTTGGCTAATTCTTCATTAAACCACGGCTAAAAATTTCTTTTTTGATTAACTTTTTTCGTATAGATTTAGTTAAAACGTCTTATTATGCCATTCTATCTATGAAGGAACAGATAAAATTATACCTCCGGTGTGCGTGTGTGTGCAGCTCAACAATAAAGAAATAAGATGCTTTTTGGTTTTAGCACATTTCCCTTGCTGCTGTAAAATAAACATAGAACTTGAAATGTATCTTTTATTATGGCCTTATATCTAGTAGGCCCATTAAATGCTGCTACACATTTTCTATCTTCCGATGGTCTAGTACGCACAAAACAACACTGAAAAAAAAGCACGAGAGAGCAGTTCAGGTTCAGAGCGCCGCTCCGTAACGGTGCTTCAATATCTATAGTTTTAACAGTGTTCCAGATAAGAAATTATCTGAAGACATTTATCAAATAACTTTAAACGCTTTGTTTTTGTGAATGGTTGATTAAGTAGATTTTTGTTGTACGAATTAGTGATTTTATTTGAGTTGATCGACAAGTTTTGGTTTATTTAGTTACTTATTTGTTAGAAGAAAACATTGCAATCGAGAAAAATTAATCGGCTTTAGTAAAAAATCGTAATTTTTTGTCTAATGTCAAGAGTTCCATATATTATATATAAAAATACTTGTAGCTCTGTTGAATCGAATAGAAACAAAATCTAAAAAGCAAAAGACGGCTTGGAATCTATATATACCGTATCCAATTTATTTTGAGAATGATGACAGAAACCCATTTTACAACGGAGAGATCAGTTATGTCTCTCCCATGTTCTTTCTCTCTTATTTATTTCTCTCTCGTCTCCTTTCTCTCTCATACTCGTAAAATTTTTACAGCTGGTAGAAAGTTAAGTTATGAGAAAGATAAACATGACATATTATTTGAAGCCTTTCCTATAATATAAGTTGTTTTTGCAGTGTAAAAATATACTTAAAAATATATATTACCAGCTTAAATTCCTGTGTTCTATGAATCTGGGCCTGACTAACAACTCAAGGTACATATTTGTTCTCCTTTACATTACTTGGACCGGGCGGTATGGGAATGAGTAACAGGAACGCCGACCCGATATAAAGTTGAGAATAGTGGGCATTACAGAAGATTTATTTAGTTATTAAGAAAGTAGTGAAAATTGCGCCCTAGAAATGTTTGGTTTCAGTTTAAAGCCGAAGTCACAGTACCATTACAATATGTATCTATCCTTCTGGACCTAAGACTCAACATTTACAGTTAAAAATTGTGAAACTACTTGGTATATTCGATTAAACAATTTTTATCGCGCCTTTAACTTCCACAAACGTCACAGTTCGCAGGTAGGCTGTATTATAGATCCATTTTCATTATAATATATCGGAGAATAGGGAATATTTTTTAACCTTATTATAAATAGGGAGGATCGTTACTTGGGTAGGAAACAATTTTAAGTAGTATAAAATACGAAGGTTAATGTGGCTATGCTGACACTGTTCTTGCTTAATAAAAACGAGATTTTTGCAAATGCTGTTTATGTTCAATAAAAACAAAGGTATTTTGCTATAAAATCATAAAACTTACGTAAGTATTTTGTCAGGTTAGAAATATACGTTCAGATTCACTAAGAAGGTTTAAGATTTAGTACTGATTTAATTAAGATCTTGTAGTTGGTCAGTTATTTCATGACAGGTTTCTGTCCTGTCATTGTTAATAAGTCGTGATTAAAAACTTATGAATTATTCATAACAAACAGTCCAGTTACGGCTGGTACCAAGACCGAAGGTATAACTGGAAATACATAGGCGACGAATTTAGAAAATGGTCGGTTGAGCATTTTTTCTAAACCAGTGCTTAGTGTGCCAAATACGAGATTCTATAAAGACGTAAATTCCAATGAAAAGTCAAAATAACTCCTCCCTAGGGGATGCAGACCCATGCCCAAGGCAATTGCTCGTAATGAACAAAAACAACCTGTAGGATTACCTATGGCGGTCAAGGACCACCTACATGAAATGAGACTGTACAATGTAAATCTAAAATCTCTAAATCAGGAAAGGGGTTCCACTTATAATCCGCTACTGCATTATTACTTAAAGGCAAACGAAAACTAGAACTGAAAGAAGTTTCCGAACCCCGGGCAAACTACTCTTTCGCTGACCAGCACAAACTACTGCGACGGCTTACGATATCTGACAGGGCGTGAAAAAAAAATAGGGTCAAGAAACTGCCTTTTGATTTTTCAGAAATTAAATAAAATATTAATTCTATTAATAAATTACTGCGTCTTAAAAATGGACAAAAAAATCATGTTCCGTTTTCACTTTCTAATCTCTCATTTAGCCGTGTTATTAAGCGTAAGCAATGCGAAGATTAACAGTGCATCGTCGCCGCGATCGTCTTTTTTCAGATGCCTGCGTAAGATGGACATAGATATTTAAGTGAAAGCTACTTCTGATTGATTTAATAAAAAAACTCGAGCATAGGAAATCATTTGCATAGAAATGGACCGGGGAAAATCGATTCCGTTAGACGTGGTTTCAGCAAAAAGAACAAAGTAAGAGAAAGACGAGATACGTGCGGTTCGATTTGAAGGAGTTTCACATTTGCGATGGGAATTTTTAAATTGGCAATTTCGTATGCTTTCCTTAAATGGTTTTTACGGTTTGAAAGAATAATCGTGGTTTATGCAATATAATGTCATTGTTTTGCTGAAATTCTCCTGTTATTTCAAATTTAATATTTATTAAAATTACCTCTTCACACTAGACAACAGCGTTTTCGTTCAGATTCACTGAAAATGTTTATAACTGGTTTAAATTAAGCTCTTCTAGTCTAGTTGATCAGTTAGGTTGTGACAGCTTTTTGTCCTGCCATTGTTAATAAGTCGTCGCTAACAACTTATGCGTTATTCTAATATTTCAGCGATTTATTTGGTTTCTACATTTAAAATAATATTAATACAAATTCATATATATTGTGTATAATTTCAAACGGCTTTCTTGATGTCTGCATATTATGCACCTTATATTTGAAGCATCTTTGACAATATTTCAACAACTAGCCACAAGCATTAAAGCAAAATTCATCTTTGAGAAATAGTTGCTCAATTATTTTTTATATAGATTATAAATTTAGTAGGGTATATAAATGAACATATCGAAATGACTTCAAATAAATGATTTTTTGCTATTGTAATTATTGAAAGATTGCATAGGAGGTACAAGGTATTCGACATATTTACGTTCTAATTCAAAAAAAAATACATTCCTTTCCTTCCATGGACGTTTTTCGAATCGCATCTAGATCTAGTAACCTTTGAACCCGTACACCTGTACCACGTTATTTCTTGCAAAAAGGCACGTTCTCTTGATAGCAACTGGGCGCGAGAGGAATTGGAAAATAATCGTACACGGCTAGAATAAGCGGTTTACAGTTAAATGTTTAAATGCAGAAAAAAATGAGCAGGAGAAGGTAGTTTTCTTTTAAAAGATTCGAATGGCTAGCAGAAACAAGGATGATTGATCAAAGGTTGTTAGGAAATAATATGGCTGGTGACTTGTGTTATGTCGTTAAGTTATCATTTGAGAGATATACAGGGTATACAGATTGGATGAAGAAAAGTTGGATCTGGATAATTTTCTCTCTCGCTCGGAAAAGAAATATTCAAGCATTTTGTCAGCAAGTAGAAGGTGGTATTTGACTTAGAAAAAATATACAGGGGCTCCGAAAAGTCATAGTAATGGCCAATATCTTTGCTATTAGTAAAGATAGAGACACCAAATCTTAGGTGAATCTTACTGGTTAATAAATCTATTTTTTCTGTAATTTAACTTCGTCAATCCCCTTGAGGGGTGACGCTAGGGAGTTGAGGTCAAAAATTTTAAATGCAACAATCACAATTCCAAATTATTAGGAATCAAGTACGATCTTTAATTCGAGATCAGCCACTATATTGATTTAGGAAAAATTCGAACGCACATACTACCACCAGACAGTCAAATAAGCTCAGCTAGGATTAGCAAGTCCTTCTATTATACCGCCGCCCGCCGGTTTACACTGGTCCACTTCCCATTTCAAAAGCTAAGTATAAAGAGTTAAACAGCCTTTGCAGCTCTAAGGCTATACCAGAGATTTATCACAATTTTAACAGTAATTTAAAATATTGTGATAGTGCTGTACAGAATTCTTCAGATTCAGAATAAATTACAAATTTTCCTGCAGTTGTCAACTTTATGTCCTTAAGTAAATAATTTCTTAAGATAGTTAGATCGTATCGATTCCTTGCCTCGGTGAAAATTTGACGATTTTCGGGTGTCTGGTCTTGAAGAAACCTTTTGTGAGCTTGGACTTCTTTGAGCCTGGTTTTATCACAAACCTTGGAGAACCAGGGCTTTTGATGGCGGAGTTTAGGTTTCTTGCGGGTATGTGAAACTTAATACCTACTTGAATTTACATAAATTGCATATTTTTTCCTAATCCAATGTATTTTAAAGTTTTATTCCTTAATGCATCCGTCATTTAGGATGACGAAATTTTAAAATGAATTTTTTTTAGACTGGAACAAAGTTGTATACAACTTTGTTGCATGGGCAAATATACAGATTTAAGGTTGTATCAGACAAATTGTTAAGTTTCCGTCTATTTAAGATCATAAAATATTCGATTTACCTACCTGAAAACTCATATTTTCATAACTATTGGGTTTAAAAAACTGAAGTTTTAATTATTTTTGTAATATGGTTTTGAATTTTGTTTGCGTTTTTTCGCTTTGCTGAAAAGTAACAAAAAATTAGTTACAACCTTGTTCGTCGTGGGTGTCGACATGGCATAGGGTTGCATTTAAAATTTTTGACCTACTAAGACTTTTCGGACACCCTGTATATTGGTAAGAGTTGAGATTCTCCTTTACAGTAAGAGAATTAGCGAAAATTTAATTCGTATTATTACACAATTAGGTGTATGAGAAGAGCGGAATATAAGTACTAAAAGTAGGAATGAATAACAAAGTAATATAAAGAAATCATTTACTTTTAAAACAATACCGCTTTACTTAATATCTAGCATCCGCCTATCTCTCGGCACGATTTCGGCAAAAATCAAAGACAAATCAAAAACGACATCTTTCACCTTAAGCATTTGGGTCTCGTAGTAGGCGTTTATCTAATTGCCGAGTTACTTTTCACAGCCTGCTGCTTTTTCGGCACGTCATTTTCAGATAAAAGCTTCAGATATAGAGATCGCTGGAATATTCTCCGTGAAATTTATGTAATTGAGGCGTTTATATGCTGTTCATGGTGATGCTGGTGAAGATCTTTATTAGTGTCGGGAAACAAGGCATAAAATCATTTTACAACATGGAGAATTTTTTGTTGCTTATGTAGCTGCGTTTATTTCATGAAAACGTACGCCTTGCGTTTTCTTCTGGGGTTGTGATCTGTTTACATTTAAGTTACATAGATATTTTCAAATTTTAATAGCCTCTACATGAAAAACAATAAATCCCTATCCCAAAAGTAGGGGATATGAAAGTTTTTTAAAATCATATTTCGTATTCTCCTGCTGATCTTCGAAAAATTTTGACATTTCTGCAAAGATTTTTTTGTTAAAAAAGACAATATTACAATACATCTAGCCGTTGCTAGGCAACAAAAAATAACTGTTATTAAAATTAGTCATGCTTTTTTCAAAATTAATCAGTTTTAAAATTTTCTTTTGAGTTTTGAGCGATCACTGGAAAAATAGTATATGTAGGAAAAGACATGTACATTTCCAGACTCTCTGTTGCTGGGTTTGCTCGATTTTCACAGTCGTCCGGGAATGTTAGTCTTTTCCTAGTAGATATACAATATACTATTTTTCGAACAAAATTTTTGAGGAAAGTATATTTTTTAAGATAAACCTTTTTTCGAAGGACGCTTTTCCAAAAATGTAATTTTTCGAAAAAGCATCACAGGATAACGTTGTCATGCTCTACTGCGTAATAAACTCTGTTTTCTTTTAAGGAATAAAGCACAATTGATATTTCAAAATGTTTCAATTGCACGTGATACTCAAGAACAAATTATTACTGATGAACGTTAACAATGTTTATTATTATATCTTGTAATGTGACTGTTTGATAGATAAATTAAAGCGATTTCAAATTTGTATGCAATATTTTGAACACCAGAATTTGAGTTGAGGTAAATAAGACTGAAATTAATGTTACAGTATCGTATCAGTAAATCTTCTAGAACATTGTTTATACATTACCAGAAGAAGACTTTCTTTGTCTGCACATGTTTCTTACCTAGAAAAAAAGGAATTAAGCATTAATAACAGTTTATTTGTACTTTTTAAAAATTTGTTCGTTTTGATACCAGTTTTAAAGCCATTTACTTATTTTTATATTGTTGTTGCGTTGATAATGAATAATGAATTACAATTTATTTGCTGCTAGGTCATTCGACATATCAGCAAAATCTAATATTTTTTTACAGTTAGTTTTTATCATTGATCATCATCCAGCACTATTAATTATTATTATTTATAACTAGCATTTTATTTTGTGTCATATATTGTGCGTCTGTAGGACAAAAAAAGAGAGAATACATCAAACTTCAGGTGCTGTCACTATTGCTTTCCGAGCCGTTTGTATTCCAACGAGCAAACCTGTGAAAAGTTCCAGATGAAGATAATCCATTTTTCCTCACACTTGACACTGACGCACCATTTTTTAAAGTTTATATAATATGAAGTCCTTTAAAAAAAACCCAACTTCAATTTAGATACAACACGTATGTTCCGACTTGTCAATAATGTTTCGCAAAAAATTCCACACCTTGGCAACTGTTTAGGCCATGAATGAATGGGACCACGGCACGTGGTAAGAAAAAAAGCAGCGTTGCCACTCTCTCTCAAAATTTCGTCACCGTGTAATGGAAATAAAATACTAAACGTTTATTATCCCTAAAAATACTAGTAAAGTCTGTTCAAAGATATACCGTCTGATTCTTAATCGCAATGCAATCATGTCCTTTTTACAGGCGCAGGATCGTACCCTCCTTAAATGCGGATTTCAAGAAAAATTAGGTAAAGGACATGTACGTTTCTTTTACCTAAAGGATTAAGAGAATGTGTTAAAATAAAATGAAAGCTAATTTTGTGAAAGCTTTTGAAACGTTCATATGTTAAATTGCTAAATACTTGCAAAAAGAAGAAATAAAAATGTCGCATTATTTGGAAAATTCTACAAGCGAGACATCAAAAAATATTCATAGAAAACATACGTCGCCAGACGCAAAACAAATTATAAAAAATGTTTATGAGCTGCGATGGAATAAAAAAATGGCAGTAAAAAAAGGGGATTTGACAAAAATTCCAGTATCCTCATTGCGTGATATAATACGAAAACCACGCCAAGACTAAAACCAAAGCTAAGTGTTTGGACGAAAGTGAAGAATTCGTAGAAAAGTTTACGAAATGTTCAAAGAAATATTGTGCCCACACTGCCACACTGGATTCCGTAAAGTCACGTTTAAACGCCGACAATATATTGTGAAGCAGAACTAGCCTCTACAACATATTGCTTAAGACGCGTTTTAAATATCGGGTAATACATGAAAGATAAGCTATATTGGAGTCTCAAAAGTTACGAAAATTAAGGTTTGAATATCTACAATCTTTAAAAAGATACAGAGCTAAAAGCCGCCCTATTAATTATTTGGATGAAACTTGGTTCGACACCCGTGACACTCCCAAAAAAGGGTGGGTTGATTCCAGTGACAATTTCCAAAACAACTCTCCTTTAAACAGGAGAAAAATAATCAGAATTATACACGCCCGGTTGGGAAAATGGATGGATTCCAAATTGCCTGCTATTATCAGCCAAAAATAATGCAAATAATTTCCTATTTGTTTCTAAATCTATTGTTTTTATAATAAAGTTAGATGAAGGAGACCTTCAATCGATCTAATTTTATATCAAAATTCTTCCAGTTACTTATTCTTCCAACTACCTCGACATTAAATTACAAAATGGCTGAAATTCTTAAGAAAATACCTAGCAGGTAGCTCAAAGTTATGAAGATAATGATAGGCCTGATCATAGATATTCATTATAATAGGTTAATGGCGAGTGACTGTCGATGTTACCTTAGTAGATGTCTGTTATTTAGAGTGTTTTAATGCATTTTATGCATTGCAAATAAATTACACTCTATTAAAAGAGAATATGCAGGAACAAAATTATCGGGTAAAAATTTATTTCTCAAATTTAAATTAAAGCCATGGTTACAAATTAGTAGTTGGTTTTTGTAAAACGCTCCTTGTCACTCATGTGTCAAAAACTGCGTCAATCAAATTGATTTTTTTGTTCAAAAAAGGAACACAAAAACATTGTTTATTTTTAAACCTATAATTAAGTTGTTCGCGTAAAAACTTTTCAAAATGTTTATTTGGTTTATTTTTTGTAACGTATGCATAAGGATATGCATTACATTATTTGTATATTTATTGCATATTTATATATACATTATTTGCCATACATGGATCATATATTAGTTAATGATTGGGGTGAAAGTAAAACCCAATCAAAAATTAATAATTTAGGCATTTAAAAATAAAAATATGGTATAATGAGATTAAGGCAAAACAAATCAGGCATAATGATATTAAGGAAATATTAATTAAATTATAAAAAAATTAATAACCAAAGGAAAATTATAAATTGATTAAACGCCACTCTCTAATGGCTGGATTTATAATATAATATCTTATACAGTGTTTTAAGAAATGGCAAATAGTTTTAGGGGTAGATTCTACAGTCAAAAATAAGGAAAATAGTGCGCCGATAGAAAACTCTATCGGCCAGTTTTTCTAGTACTATGACAATTACGACCAGATTCTCATACGCTAGTCCGGTTTTAAACTGACAAGTGTAAGAATAAGAACTAAGTTTTATACTATGAATCTGTTTCTAAGGTTTTTCGAAAATTTAGAAAGAAAAGGACAATTTTAGTATGTTCTTTCGACAATAATGGATCTAAATTCATTTTAGCAACCCATTCCAAGATGAAAACTATTTGGAAACCGAGCAAATCGCTGAAATATCAGAATAATTCATACGTTTTTAATGACAACTTATTAACAATGACAGGACAAAGAGTTGTCAAAACATAACTAGATTGTAATTTAAACCAGTCCTAAATTTGAAACCTTCTTTGTGAATTTGAACGTTAAAGTTTAAAATTGACAAAAGTAAAAATAAGATTATTAAGTTTGTACTGTGACTTTATTTCTCAGTTTTTGTTCATAGCGTATTGATGAAAAGGGCAATTTTAGGTCTTGGTATTTGATGTTGAGTTGCAACTTTAAAGAGCAGATATTGTTCAATCGCAACGTCATCTTTATTTTGGAATTGCAACGCCATATGTTTTTTTGCCAAGGGTATTTAGAAAAATATGTGGTTAAGTAAAAAATCGCTTTTATCTTGTCTTTTTTAGTGGAAGAAGGGTATTCAGCTGGCTATTCAGAAATATAGTGCACTTTTCTATTAAAATGGGCCTACCTATTAAAATGGTAACACATTTTTACATAATCTCATTGTTTTCACAAAAAATGCTGAAAAAGGAAATGGCAAATACCCGTTCCTTTTGTGTATTCTCCACAATAATGGATATGCAACAAGTTCCAAGATAAAATACATTTTGAGAACCAAGCAAATTCCAGAAATTGCCATTGTTATCAAGCATTCTTCATAACAAGCCATTGTTATGGAGAATGCTTCATGACAATGGCAAGACAAAAACTCAAACTAGTGACCAACAAAGAGTTCTAAATTTAAACCTTTTTTGTCAATTCTGTAGTATATTTTTGAGATACGTACAGTTGCGGATGAAAAATCTCGGACACTTAGGTTAACATTTTCTGTCATATTTACAAAATTTGGTAAATCTGGGTTTTTTAGCTTTATGGCCACTTAGGCACCCGAACTATTTTTCAAGATATCTCGATGGCAAAATTGTATATGCAGTTTTGGATACTACCTCTTTCTCCTTATAAATAAACAAATATTTTTTCTTTGAGCAAGTTCATTATTCCGTATCTAACTTTAAATATTTGTTTTCTTGTCTCCTGTACCGTCACTGTTCTGTGAAATGATGATGTTATGGCGGTGATGGTGTCATTGTTTCCATATGCAGTTTATTTAAATAATACACATTAGATCTAAAAACATTTTTTAAAAGAAGTAAACAAAGCGAACTAGCAAGTTTTGTAGAGACTTACAAGTAGTCAAGCAGTATACTGTAAAAACAGTAACAGGCGATAAAGCGAGTAGCCCTCAGAAACGACAATATTTTCTATAAAATTAACTGTTTTATTTAGTCAGATCTTCGCATTTTTAGGGTAAGAACTTTGTCAATTTAAATCCTCATTTGTCCAATTAGATCCATATTAGCAATAGCAAATCTTACGGCCATAGTAGAGGACCCCAGTGTTGTTTTGTGAAGAATTCTTATTAATGGAAAGCGTATTTAACTTTATGAATTTTTATTTTCCCGTTGAGAAATAGAGAAAAGTAAAAATTATCAGTATTAATAACACAAGGACATCGACACTAGAAACAATCTTATGACAGTTTTCGAAAGCATGTTGCTTGGAAACAGACCGGTGCGCGGAGGTCAGTCAAACCCAAGCAACATGCTTGAAAAAGTTAGATTTTTCAGCATTTGTCGATGTTCGAGGGTTATCTATAAGAACATTTTTTGGTTATTTTAGAAATAAAACAAAATGGTTTGATAATTTTATAAATATAACAAAAAAGTATCAATTATTTAATTAAAGGAACAACTATTTAAAGAACAATTAGAAAAGTAAGTGAAGAACGAGATGTGTTGGTTTGTGTCAATGATCAATATGTATTTCCGCGCATGTTTTTAATTATTTTATTCCGATGTTCTTGATCAATACTTAGAATAGAATACAAATAGGGATTTTCTGAGATTACACTGTTTTGATCAGAAAGTTGCATAAGCTCTTGCTCTTGAATTCCGCTTTTGACTAGTTGAGTGATTGCGGTTGATCTGTTGGAGTGGTTGGTTATTTTTTTCTTTTGTATTTACGCCAATGGTTTCGGCAGACGATTTTGTCCAATTCTGAATTATATTCTTGCCAACGAACACTTAGTGACGTTCTATCGATGAGTGCTCTCCCTAAAACAAGAATACGGGCCAAGGGGTGTTTTTATCCCATGAATTTACCATTTTGGCTATTTCTGCTGAACTTTGTTTTCTTTTTACAGGGAATCGACTGCAGGTTTCATCTTACAACATCGTTGGCAACTCGCGCTTTTTGAAATATGATGCTCTTGAAGGGATCTATTATAACTTTGTATTCGTTATGGTATTTGTCTTGTAAGAGCTTAAACTTGTTATGTTCCATCTACTTTTGATTGTAGTTTCTTTAAACTCTGTACAGTAATCAGTATTTGTATTTGTATAGTAAATAGAGATGTGAGCTACAATAGATCGCGACGGTCACAGTACTACTCACTTTAATCCTACCTACCTACCTATTGGGACCTCTTGTTATTTTCATTGATTGCATCGAATTATAATTTTCTTGGTGAAAGTATCTTAAATAAATAACATCAGAAAACACTAAAGTATTATTCAAAGAGCACTCTTCATAATAATATACATCAAAAACAATTTATCTATAAATGCATTATTGTTCAGTTTACATAAAAATACCTCCATTATTCTGTCGTTATATAATTTTATATTGTTTTAACACCGCTGTACTGCATAATTTTACAGCTAATTTAAATGCAGACGTTACGAATATTTAAATAAATATTACATTCATTATTAATGTGACATCTTTATAGTGTTAAATTGTTTCTTCCATGTAACATTATCGAACAATTTGTTTTTGTATTCTTCTTTCATTGCTTGTTTTTTTTCCTTTTGTTGTATATACACCTACACGGCAATAAGGTCATAAGAGAAATTTATACGAATCTATTGTTGCTACATATTGAATTAATGAAAAAAATATGTGCGATGTCTAAATCTGTGTTTGATTTAATAGGAGTAGTCAATTCCCATCCCTACTGTTTTGGTTTCGCGGTTGGATGACACTTAGTAGTTACTCAAACTCGTTTTAAGCTCTTTCGTGGCCTTTTGACAAAATGGTCAGTACCTTAATAAATGTAAATATAAAAATTTCAAGATTCTCAAAAGGCCTCAGAGTCGGAGTGGTTTAAATTCGGAATAATTTTGGAAACAATCAAGTCTTGTTAAATTACGAATGATTAAAACATTGTTTATTGATTTATGTCGTTCGATTTACTTGTACAATAAAAAATTATTACTTAAATTTAATTACAGATGTAATTCGGTTTCGCTGTAGCTGTCATTTTTATCTACATTAAAAGCAAGTGGCTCTATGTTATTAGTAAATGAAAAATAAGAGTCTTCGACTTTAATGATATGGTTAATTGACTTTTTCCAACTGTCTATAGGAATGCTATTTATAACTTTTCTAATTAATGTCACAACACTTAAAGTTGGAGAAGTATTTTTTGCACTTACATTTGATTTTACCTGATGCCACTTATGCTCGATTGGGATAAAAATACACTTATAGGGGGAAGGCTTTAAAACCGTATGCCCAATATCAGCAGCAATGGTATCACAAACCTATTTCTTTTTAATATTAAATGTTTTTAATATTTCTAGATGATCATATTTTTACAAGTTTTAATTAACTAGTTTGTTAGTTAGTATGTTTAGGTCAAATATTGCAATCAATATTTCAACTAGTTCTAATTAAGGTGAAATTTTGAATACGTGTATAAGTCCGGTGATAATGCAATATAGTATATCTAATATTATTGTTCGAAATTCAATATGGCGGACGCCCCAAGATGGCGAATTACCTTTTTCTTCACAATCCCCTTGATATGAGTGTCAAATGAAGGGGTTTGACGAATAGAATACGATAAGCTATGTGACGTTATTCTAAACCCAATATGGCTCTCTATCTCTCGCCAAAAGATGGAAAATCATTTGTTTTCGTGTTCCCTTGCCATGGATAGTAAACGCAAGGGTTTGATGAGTAGAATACGATAAGCTATGTGACGTTATTCTAAACCCAATATGGCGGACGCCACAAGATGGTGGATTAACTTTTTCTTTACAATCCTCTTGATGTAGGTGTCAAATGAACGGGTTTGACGAGTAAAATATGATAATCTATGTGACGACATTCTAAAATCAATACGGCGGACGCCAAAAGATGGCGGATTACCTTTTTCTTCACAACCCCCTTCAACCCCCAATCAAATGAAAGGGTTTGATGAGTAGGATACGATAAGCTATGTGACGTCAGTCTAAACCCATTATGGCAGACGCCATAAGATGGCGGATTACATTTTTCTTCACAATGAAATGGGTATCAAATGAAATGGTTTGCCGAGTAGAATACGATAAGCTGTGTGACGTCATTCTAAACTCAATATGGCGGACGCCACCAGATGGCGGATTACCTTTTTCTTCACAATCCCCTTGATATGGGTATCAAATAAAAGGGTTTGACGAGTAGAATACGATAACAGGTAAAATGCCTTGTAATAATGATGCATTATCAAAAATGCATAGGTTAAGATGCAACTAAAAATTTAAAAATAAAATCTTATGTAAAAATACCCAATCAAACCCAACCTGAATGCTATTTATAAGTGGACGTAGTTCGCGTAGGTAGATCTTAATAAAAGTAGTCAAAGTTATCACTGAAATAGATATAATATATTATGTTAAATTTGTTGTCTTAAAAGCTTGTCGCGTAAATATAAAAGAAAAAATACATACTTAGGTAGGTACTTACAATTTCTGCCAATCAAAATTAATGCCTGTATGAACTTTTCGCGAGCCACAATATTTTAAGACAATAAATTTAACACACTATAGTATATCTGTTTCAGTGATAACTTTGATTCTACTTTTATGGGGATCCACCCACGCGAAATACGCCCACCTATAAGTTGCATTAGCATTGCCACAATGAAAAAACTATAGTAATTTTTTTCGTTTTAGTGCATCTAAATAATAGCTTGTTTTTAAAAATTATTTTTTACATAAGATTTTTCTATATGCATTTTCAAAACATATCATTTTTTTTATTTATTTGACAACTATGATAACTAGTATTACTACAATTACACTGTTTTTAGGCACATTCGGCAAAAGGAGATTTTTAAACCACTCTTCAAAAAGTTCTACTGTGGTGTCGTCATGGCATTTCAAAGATGAATCTTTAATCTTTTAGAGAACAACAAAAATAATTTGGAACCCAACCATCTTTGGAACCAGCATGTAAAATGGTAATTATTTTTCAATTGTTCGATGGGACTTTAGATTTGATATTTTCCTGAAGGATCTGCCCAACCATTTACTGGGGTGTCACGTGTATCAAACCATGTTTCATCGAGGTAGATAATGGAACTATTTTCTAGTCTGTGCATTCTTATAGATTTTAAATAATCAAAGCGCCACTGTCGCAATCGTTTCGATTCCATTAATATTATTTGTCTTTTATTAATGGTTCGATATGTAAAACCCATAGTGAATTTGAACCTTGATTTTTTCTGTAGTTAGGATTTTTGTACGACATGGAAAACTCACTTCTCCTTAAACACACATCTATCTTGTCAGACGGAAATGACTGAGTAATCAAAACTTCTTAAAAATATCACTATTATAAACGCATAATATTTGATTAAACTTACTAGTTACTGATACTTTTTAAATAAAAATCAACTAGAAAAGAGGATAATACAAGCTGACTTTTTGCTAAAAGTTTAATATTCGTTTAATGCATGATCTTCGATTAAAAATTTAATTTATCCTACCAATTACCTCAGTCGTGATTAAACAATTTCCTGGGAATATTTGTTGAGAAACGATAACACTTCCTATTAATTTTGCCGGCAAGGAATGGTAGTTTTAGCAAATGTAGGAGAACGTTTAAAAGAAGAAGCAAACATTATCAATGTAATTCTGCCGATTCCGTGACTCTATATTTATTAAATATATCTACATATATAGGTAGACAGTTATTTTTAAATCGGTTATCCTAATCCTAGAAAATCATCTCAGTATTATTAGAAGACACGTTGTATTGTATAAAATGGTAAACCACTAATATGAAAAAATAAAAATAAATTATTTTGACTTAGTAAAGACTTAAACACTAACGGCCTAATTCACCAACGCTGGTCCAGTCTAATTTGACAACCAAAAGGTTTAAACTGACAAGTGTAAGAATAAGACAACTATGTTTTATACTATGAATTTGTTTCTGCATTTGCGAAAATTTATAAAGAAAAGGACACTTTAAGTACGTACTTGCGACAAAAATAGAACTAAACTCATTCTAGCAACCCGTTCCAAGATGAAAATCATTTGAAAACCAAGCAAATCGCTGAAATATCAGAATAATTCAGAGGTTTTTAATGACGACTTATTAACAATGACAGGACAACTTGTCAAAACAAAACTAATCAACCAGAAGATCTTAATTTAAACCTTTACTAAACCTTAAACCTTCTCAGTGAATCTGGACATTTTTATAATACTTAGTTGCTTCTAAATAATTATTAGATTTCTAGTTAATCATTATTAAACAAACACACGGGTTTCCTAATATTTGCGCTTCAAAAAATCAGATAAATATTTTTCAGAACTGCTTCATTACACTTACATAAACATAAGAAACTTTTTGCAACTATATTAGTTCATAAAATATAAGATCAGCATCCTCAGACTCTAATTCTGTGACTAATCTTAGAGTATATCGTTTTATTCTCGACTTTACTGTAGCAGTTATGCGAACTACTGTCTTGTTATAGCTCTATAGTGTTTATTTAAATAATATACATCAGTTATAAAAACTTTTTTATATAGATAAGCAAAGTAAACCAACGAATTCTGTAGAAAACAAGTCATAAGGTAAGAATATATAAACCCTAGAAACACTAACAGCCGATAAAGCGCATAACCTAACGATATTTTTCCTTTCATAGTATCAACTATATTTTTGTGTCAACTTCAAAAATTTTAACAACTTACGCAACATCCAAAATTTTAAATAGTGCTAAAAAATTACAAAAAACTTAATTAAATATTAAAATATATGTTTGTTCATAAATAAAACACACAATCATCTGATTGCCGGTCATGCTAAAATATCACCTGTCGACTGCTATTGTAGTTTTTAGTTTTACACAGATACTCGTCCTTGAGAGACAGTTTTTTAACTAAAAAAACTTCAGGCCGCGCCTTCAAGTAATGATAGTTTCATGAAAATGTCAATATATATATATATATATATATATATATATATATATATATATATATATATATATATATATATATATATATATATATATATACATATATACATATATATATATATATATATATATATATATATATATATATATATATATATATATATATATATATATATATATATATATATATATATATATATATATATATATATATATATATATATATATATATATATATATATATATATATATACATATATACATATTGACATTTTCATGAAACTATCATTACTTGAAGGCGCGGCCTGAAGCCTTTTTAGTTAAAAAACTGTCCCTCAAGGACGAGTATCTGTGTAAAACTAAAAACTACAATAGCAGTCGACAGGTGATATTTTAGCATGACCGGCAATCAGATGATTGTGTGTTTTATTTATGAACAAACATATATTTTAATATTTAATTAAGTTTTTTGTAATTTTTTAGCACTATTTAAAATTTTGGATGTTACGTAAGTTGTTAAAATTTTTGAAGTTGACACAAAAATATAGTTGATACTATGAAAGGAAAAATATCGTTAGGTTATGCGCTTTATCGGCTGTTAGTGTTTCTAGGGTTTATATATTCTTACCTTATGACTATATATTTTTCTACTACTATGCGTAAATCACTATAACTTTACGGACGCTGTACTCCAAGTAAAGTTTAACTTTACGCACTTTGTTTATATTATTTTGATTTATAATATATATTTTTTAATAGTAGAAACAAATATTATAATTCAATTCGTGTGTAAAGTACATTTTTTTACACGTGAGATTTTCCGTTCGTGAAAAAAGTATTACTTTATACAGTTATTGCATGAATATTTCAGTAATATCCATTATGCACGCCTTACTATATAGAGTATTATATTGGCTTCTATATTAGTTTTGTGATTAACAACAAGATGACATAATATTCGGCAATGAAGCCACAATACGACTTCTAAAAATAAGCTGCATTATATATTTGTTTATTATCTGACATCAGTAATAGCAACGGTATGTGGTTCTTCCTAATATTATTTTATAATCATAGAAGTAGGTTATGAAAATAGTAGTTGTTGATATAATTATAAATTTAGAGAGTGTTTGTGTTTATTTTTTTTATGTTGTTATAGTAGTTATATTATTGGAACTATTTCGATTACAATCTTGTGAAATAGAATAGGATAAGTTAATACAATTTATTTTTACAGCTTTTTGTTATTTATAATACGTACCTCTATAATTTTAGTAGTATTACATAAAAAAATATAATTACGTATTTGCTGCTGGCAGGAAAATAAGAAAACTTATGTATTTCACGTACTTGGTACTACGGTATTTCAATAAATAAAAATACAAGGAATTTTAACAACTGTTAATGTCAGACTTCATACAACATAAATTATGGTAGCCGGAAAATGCCTATTTGTAACAATAATTCTTTACATAGATACAGAGTGGCCGCTTTAAATAGTCAAGAATAAAAATACTGTCTTAAAAAGAGTCACTTTCTCGTGACTGTTCTGCCGTAAAAAGTAAATGATATCCGATGTAGAGCAAGAGTCTAAAACTTTTCAATTTTCAACCAATACTATAGTCTGTGACTGACGTAGATCTTAGGTATGGGTATTTATTTTTCTATAATTACGCGTACATGGTGTCCAATTTTTGGCACTTTGGAAGGGTTATTTTTGGCTCGGTTATTTTTAAAGATAGAGTCCTGCGGCTTTCGCAATAACGCTACTTTTTCGTGAAACGTATGATGCTATAAACAGAATTTTCATAGCCCCCTTCGTTTCTAAGATACAGGGCGATTTTGAAAATGTGTAATTTTCAAGCACCCCTCGTATCTCAGTTGCCTTTTAACTTATCGTTAAGGAAAAACTGATTATTATATAGGTTTTTGCGTAGAATCCGGTGGCGTAGTCTGGAAGAAATTTAAAGGTAAAAACCAAGGTTACATTTTTTAAATTTTTTAAATAGGACACCCTGTATATTTTGTTTTCACTCGATTGAGTTTTTCAAAAGATTTTCAAAAATATATAATCTAATATATATATATATATATATATATATATATATATATATATATATATATATATATATATATATATATATATATATATATATATATATATAATAAACAATAATATAAAAAATCTTTTGGAATAACTTCCGAATTTCGCAATTGAAAAAAAAGGGTATAATATTTCATAGTAGGCCGTGCTATAATAGCCCTGTTCGCAAAAGAGTCTCAAACCAGTCAGAGCCAATGAAATTACTGGAAACCAGTCGGCAAACTGTCACGTTACCAAATAACTAAAATTTGATTGGCGCTGATCGGTTTGTGATTTCTCTACAAACAGAGCTTATAATTTGAAAAAAATGAATTGAGGTTTATTGTTAAAATTTTAAATCCAAATAACATAACTGAATCAAACATTAAATTGAATAATTCACTGTTCCAAACAAATTTAGATAATACAGGAAAGAGATGTTTTTTAGCAAATTTAAAATGTAAAGATAAAAAATCTTTGCTTATATTTTATAAATCACAAAAGTTGCTCAAACTTGTTACCGTTTCCTCTAACACAAAACTAGCACATTTTACTTATTCGTCGTATGGCAGTTAAAAGTATGATAGATCGTTCCTGCAAATTTTGAAATTCAAGTACAATGACTTCAGGCAGTTCTTCTATAGTGCGATGTCGAGACTTGTAAACTTTATTTCGTAAGTAACCCCTCAAAAAAAATTCAAGGACGGAAAGATCGGGTGATCGTGATGGCCATCTTACAGGTCCGTAGGTTCCTATCAATTTTTCAGGAAAATTATTTTAATAAAAAAGGGCGTTTTATTTCTTCATTATGGGCAGGAATCCTGTTGGAAATATATATTGTTTAGGTAAGCCAAAGGAACACCATCTAGCAATTCAGGTACAACATCTTGCCATATACCTAAGTAAAGATTTGCTAAAAGGTTACCCTCCCAAATTTTATAAGTTACTTTCCCAAAATAAAACAAGCAACGCTGAAACCGAATCTTTCCTGCTGCACCCGCTCAAAGTAAAGATGATGGTCTTCTTGACACCAATTTCTGATATTGTGTCTATTGAAAATACCAGAGCTTGTGAAATAAGCCTCATCGGATCATATCACAAATCTTCCAAAATTCGCATTGGCTTGAGTTTGCTGGAGAAAGAAAAGGGCACTCTTAGTACGTACTTGCGACAATAATAGGACTAAATTGATTACAGAAACCCGTTCCAGGATGAAAACCATTTCGAAATCAAGTAAATCACTAAAATATCAGAATAATTCAAAAGTTGTTAACGACGACTTATTAACAATGACAGGGCAAAAAGCTGTCAAAACATAACTAATCAACTATAAGATCTTAATTTAAACTAGTACTAAATCTTAAACTTTCTTAGTAAATCTGAACGGAAGAATATGCGCAAAACTCAATTAAGGAACTTTTTAAAAAAATTAAATAAATTAGTAAGGTTATATTTTAAACACCAACAATAATTCTAGAATTTGGTGTACTTTTATTTTTACACATGTACGAGTAGTAAATAAATTAAACATATTGCGAAAACAGTGAGTCACAACATGATGCGCATCCAATTACAAAGACGTCTACCATCTAGTCGCTTTAATTAAAACATTTTTCTCACATGGTTATAATTTTATTTCCTACGTTTTAGTAATACTTAAGCCTAGCCAAAACCTTAGTATGAATCACACCCAATATATCTTAAATATAACATCGTCATACAGGAGAATTTTATATATAAATTGTTTTTATTAGGGAAAGCTGTCGCATATTAATTAACAGGGCCGGAGTAAGGCTTTTAACCAAGAACAAGACGAATATAGGGTGTTAGAAAACTCAAAACTCTGCTGACAAACTTCTACATATGATCTGGCCAGAAATAAGAAATAAATTTCTTGTTAGTATAGGTCCGAAAATGCTTCCTTCCTGAGATACATTTAGTTAATACAGATAATTTTATATTGGGGTTGCTTATTTATTTAACACTAGCTTGTACCCACGGCTTCGCTCACCTATAAGTTATATCCTTTATGAATTATTAAATACTGATATTTGTGGCGTACCCTGTAGAAAGATGTACGAAATGTATGAAAAATTAATTGATAATGATTTTTAGTATTGATCCAATCTATTTCACAAAATTAGTGTAAACCGTTACTATTTTCCTACAGTGAATAAATCTTGATAAAACAACACATTTTTGCACATCTGTGGCATACTCTTGGCACACTCTGTGTATAAAATATTGTCAAGAAAAAGTTGGTACACTTAAAATTATAGCATTCCTCCTAACGAAAGAATTTTGTAATTCCGTTTATTGACTGTCCAGTTTCCGAATAATTATCCAAAGTCCACTTTCGTGACATACCCTGTATAGTACTGATAAAAGTAACCTATGTCTTTTCATTAAATTTTGATCTATCATTTTGTGAAAAAAAAAGTCAAATTGATTTAATGCTTTTTAGGATCCATCGTGTAGGCGTGACACACAAATCAGTGAAAACCGTAATAATTTTTGTATAGTGAACAAACTTTCACCAAATAATATCATTACTGCCTTGTCGAACACATTTATGGTTAACAATTTTTATCGTGGCACACCCTGTATAGCGAAAACTGTTACGAAAAAGTTGACAGCCTAACGTAATTTTTTAATTTCGTCTATTGATTATCCAGTTGCTCAGTAATAAATCCGAGACCCTACTTACCTTTGATGAAGCCGTTAGGTCTCATTTTGGATTGTATATCCGGAAAAACTACCTATCCAGTCGGGATAAACAGTAGCCTAAATTCTTTTCTGTGGCGTAAGCTTCCTCTGTGCCAAATTTTATCGCGGTCCGTTCCGTAGTTGAGATGTGATTGAATAACAAACAAACATATATTCGTATTTCGCATAGGTAATATAGTAGAGTATGTCCACGGATAGAGTAGACAAGAGGACAAATGTTCTAAAAATTGAAAGATACGAAAAAAAGGTCATCTAGACTAATATATAAAAGAGTAAATTGCCTGACTGACAGACTGACTCACTCATTCATCAACGCCTAGCCAAAACTACTAATGCTAAAAAGTTGAAATTTTGCACACAGATTTATTTTACGCCGTAGATGTCAACTAAGAACGGATTTGGCCAAACTCGCCATCTAAGGGGGTAAAAGCAACCTGTAAAAATTAAATTATTTTTATTTTAAAAACTACTAAGTTTGAAGCAGAATGCCAGAACATGTCAATTTTAGTTTATTTTTTACATAAGATTACTTTTTTCGTGTTAAAATGATACCCCTAGGGATTAAAAACACCCCCCTATCACTGATTTAGCAAGGCCCAGCCCTAACTATCGAAGATTGAAAGTTGAAATTTTGCACAGACCAGAAAAATTGTGTGATCCTAACTATGGACAGGAACTAGTTAGCCACTATAAACATTTTGACAGAATACATGCAGAAGAGAAACCCATAAGCAATATAACATTCAATTTAATCTAGAGACACCAATAGTCGATAAAGCGAGAGAAGGTTATGTTAAAAAGGAAACGTGAAGAAACCCGTCCGTCTCATTCAAAAAATAATAACGAAATAAAAATATTACGGTACTGTAAAGACGTAACATTGAATAGCGTTTTAAAGATATTAGTTCAAGAAACAACGTTGGGCGTAGCATTTTATGTTGTGAATAACATTCCTATATTATATATGATCAAGGCTAGCGGCTTTATGCGGCTTTTTTTTTAAATTATTAAAATTATTATTGCTGAGAGAAGAATCCTTGCAATTTCTAACGTTTTTTCCGACCTAAGACCGTGTTTACATATTTTGTGCACATGAAGAAAGAATGCCATAAAGTATAGGCAATAAAGCGAGGAGTGAAAATAAAAACACCAAGACTAAGATGTATGTTTTACTACTTCCGAAACGTTTTATATATTGCGAATGTTTTCATTACAGAATGCTTTTCCGTCACTAAAACTAAGATAAAACAGGATTTCTGAGTTATATTCCACACTTTTAAGTATCCAGGGTGTTTGGTAATGAATGGGCCGTACCTTAGCAATGGCTCTCCTGGCTCAGTGTAGCTGGATTTAACCATTGAATTTGGAAAGGTAAGGAACGCCCAATAAATGGAAGCAAAATTGACAACCCCTCTTGGAGTTGGTTTGGCCGCCATTAGGAGACGAACGCAAATATATTCTTATGGAAGCCTCTCATCTCAGAGGTCTCTTCCTTTGCTTGGGTTGATGGCGTCCAGCAGCCATCTTGATTTTTTCGAGAGTCGTTTGTGCACCAAAACGTAGTATTTTTGTACTAATTACCGTACGCCAATTTTCAATTTTCTAACTGTAACGGTTTAAAAATTAAAAGGGGGGATATTAAAGAGCCCCACTGTATATTTTCAAATAAAAATTCATAGGAATTTTTTTTTATTACAAGCCAGTTTTATACTAAGTTTTTGGTTACTATTAACATGTCCATGTTTGGCAATTATTATAAGTCTCTAACTATGAGGATCTACTAACAATAAATCAAATGTACATTTTCTTAAAAAATACCGTGAAGATTTTAAATCTCTTGTCTATGCTGGATTAAAAGTTATTTATGGGTTGTCAACGGAATTAGTCTTCTCTTTTAAACATCCTTCGACTAATTTTATGCGATGTTAACTCCGGTCCCCAGGCCCAAAATTTGAATGACTATCAGAAAATCCTGAGCAACCTTACATAACCTAAAAGCTTATTACCATAGGAACAATGATTTCGGATCGTCCCATCACGCGGAGTGTCCCGCCTAAGCCAAAATGTTAATTTAAACAGTCTTAGATGACATATTTTCAATGGACGGGGGTTTCGCCGCATCGTCTGTATTAACATATAATATGTTATTATTCTTATTTAATAATAACAATTTGAGGTGTGAGCCCATATATAACAGTCTGTGTCTGATTCATTGGCGTACTGAATGAAATATATTTTTTATTAATAACCAATAACGTAAGATCAAAAAAAAGTCCTCAAAGTATGCCTTGGAATCAGTCACGCATGTCTTGAATTATTATTCCCAGAAGGAGTAAAAGGAGTAACATAGGCAAAAGGTATAGGTGAATAAAAAATAGAACTGTCAAGTTCTAAAGTTTTTATTTTTAAGAAAATTAAATATGGTATGGTAATCACGGCAGAACAAAAAGCTTTTATGATCGAAAGTTTCTTTACAAATGGTAGAAGGGTTGATGGCCTTTTATTCAACACGGGACGCCATTAAGGATTTTCAAACAAAATGTCCACACATAGTCATGGATTTCCCAACCAGTTTTGACTAGATCTGATGCTTTGTTTAGACTAATAGGCAGTGTGAATAGAAAGGAAGGCAGTGGGAGACCCTAAGCTCGCACTGCACAAAAAGAAGAAGAATTGAGGCAAATTGTTAATGAACACCCACAAAACCCTATTAAGTGTTTAAGCCAGCAAGTAAATGTATCCTACGGAACCTGCAGTACAATACTGAGATGTGACCTGCATATGTATGCTTCTCAGTCCAAGAATTGTTACCAAACGACAAGCCGCAGGAAATTCTATTTTCAGAGTGGTTTATGGGTAATTTGTATAATAAAAAGGTATTTGAAAAAATTCTTTTTTGCTCATGAGGCATGGTTTTACCTCTCTGGTTATGTAAATTCTCAACAAATGAGAATGTTAACAGAAATTTTCGTCTAAGAATCATGTATAACATTCTATCGGTGAAGTCTTGCAAAACCCTGTATAGTATTAGTATCCCAGAATATGCACTATTCTTAGTAAATTTTTAGTAAATATTAAACACAAATTGAACATCGACACCACTGTCTACATGATTTTCCTGTAGCAACAAACTGATCCAGATTAGCATTTTTAGATGACATTTTGACTTGGAAACATGGCCGCTAGTCAATGTCATCCGCCTTAGATTTCTTTGTATAAGGTGTTTTAAATTTCATAAAGAGGCGTTATAAGCTATGAATGAACATTTTTTCTGTCTCCGGCATCAAGGTGTAAACAATAGTATTGATTGCAGAAATATTGAACATGATGATTTATTTGAAAATGTGACATTTGATTTTGCAGCTCTGTAATCAGGAAGATGCAAATTTAAAAAATGAAAGTATGTTTTATTAAAATATACTACGGTATTTTTCATGAAAACTAAATTCATCATAAATATTAATTATTATTTTTTGGTCTATATTACCAATAATTAGGTTAGAATTTCGTCTAGTGCCGCATTTCAGTTTTATTCGAAAATTTATTTTTATATGTCATGCAAATATACTTTTAATTTTACTATTTTTGGCGTTTTTGTACTAGCACGATGTCACAATAACAGAAAGTTTTAAAACAGTTTTAAATTTAGATTTTATAGTTAATCAGGTTTTGATAAGATTTTGTTCTGCTATTGTTAAATAAGTCGCCGTTGAAAGCTGAGTTATTCTACATTGACGATCACGAAAAACAGGCACCTTAAAATTTTGGAAAGCAGCATATTTCATATTACACTAGGAGAAACAATACATGATTTGCAGTACTAGAAAATTTAAAAAGTAATGTATTATCCAGGTACATTTTCTTAATCTTTTCTTTTTTGATTCATCTCGATAGCTTTATGTTTCGTTGGAGCTACAAATGTTTAAATAAGACACTACTGATTTTAAAGAATTTTTTATTTTAACCATAATATTTTACAAAATGTCCCAATTTCACCGTTAAACAAAGAAAACACATAGCAATAAAATAAAACTAAATCCAAATAAATAATATCAGGTAATACCCGCACAGCATTCATCCTCCTCGGCATACTTTCTACCAAATGGCTTATATCCTCCTGACGAATAGTTGCCCATCGCTCTGAGAGCGCCCTTTGCAATGCACATAACCTTCTAGAGGAAGGAAATTTTGGTGTTCGAGCTATTCTACCCAGTTCACCCCCGACTCGATAGGGTTCAGATCTGAGCTGTGTGGAGGCCATTTCATCCGTGGGATCATTTACTCTCTGACTATCCGAGCGGTATAAGGTCGAGGGTTATCATGCATGAAGAGCAAATTATCTCATATGACTGTGATTAGGGCACATGGACCAAAAAGAATGGGGAACAACATAATCTTCTAACTTATCATTTACATAGGTATGCTTATTGATGTTAAATGTGTTGATTAAAATTAAAAGCATAGGCTCACCTAGAAGTTACTGTAAACTGTTACGCTCAGATTCAATAAGAAGGTTTAAGATTTAGTACTAGTTTAAATTAAGACCTTGTAGTTGATCAGCTATGTACTAAAATTGCCCTTTTCTTTATAAATTTACGAAAAAGCTCAGAAATAAATTCATAGTATAAAACCTAGTTATCTTATTCTTACACTTGTCAGTTTAGAACTTCTGGATGTCAAATTAGAACGGACTAGCGTTGGAGAATCGGACTGTAAGATTTTTTGAATATTCTCAGATTTCTGTTGACGTATTATATATCTCAAAAACGTCAGCAAATGAAACAAAATGACATTTTATGAACTCATTTTGTAAAAGTTGGACACATCAAAAACGTCGTGACGTTCGTGGGAGGCTTAATTTAGTTTTCAACCGTTTTTACGATCTAAAGATCTCGGATTACACAGTCGACTTGATCTGTAATCAGATTAAAGTGAGACAAGTATGGCAATTTTGTTAAATTTATTTTGATGCTTGTCGATGTCTGACTGTTTTCTTCTAGAAGCGCGTTTTCCTCTTTAGTTAAAGATAATTACGTTACAGTAAGTAATTCTTGTCTGAAAACGCGACTACTGGTGAGTACTAGCGCCATCTGTAACCTGTAAAAAGATACGCAGTGCAGTTGCTACAGATAGAGCTTGAATGTACCTATTTACAAATTTGGTACAGCTGTAGTTTTTTCCACACGTTGAATCCTAGTGCTCTGCCCAATGTTTATTTAAAAAGAAATGTTTTTCTTCGTATTATAAGGTAATTCTTCAGATTAATGGACACACCGAATTTATTGATGAAATTTTGCATAGAATTTTCGGTCGTAGAACACGAATCTGAAATCAGTTTTCGGCGGTCTCATATGGTTTTCCAAAAAAAAATGAGCCTTTACGTTAGGTTTTTCTATGGATATATTTAAATTTCGACAGTTTCACTTAAATACATCTGTTATCTTATAATTTTTTTATTCGTAACAAAAATCATCACATTTAGGCAAAAATAGCTGAGAAAATTGCTTTTCTCTTTCGAAAATTCAATTTTAAATCGATATTAGTCGCCATTCCTTGCCCACCCCTATCAACACATGATCTTAGCAAATATATATAAAACTTAACACACTAACTGGTGCTAACCCGCGTGAATGCGTCTTTTACTGTCAGTTTTATGTGTGAAAATAATTCAGAGAATTACAGTTCAGCTTTTAAAGCTTTACTTGTGCGCGCGTATAGTGCTAGGCGTTTTGTATCTGAAGTTCCGTGTTCAAGCCCGATTAAATTCCATTTTTTTTACTTTATAAAATTCTGTATTGAATGAACTGACAATTAAAGGCGCATTCATGTGGGTTAGCACCAGTTAATGTGTTAACTTTTATACATAATTACTAATCCAATATGTACTACTCAAAATATGCACTGCCTCTCACTGTTACTGGCTAAATACTAAACTAAATTACTGAGTACTGTTACTAGAGGAAGTAAAATGCTAATATCGCTATCTCACTTTTGGAATTATTTATAGCCGGAAACTGTTAAACTTTGTGGAAAAAACTATTTGTACCTTTGGCAACAGCTTTGGCAGCAGTCTTTCCATAAGAAATATGAACGATCTATATTACGGGTTGCGTGTTAATTTTTAGTTAGTTGTTTAATGTTTTCTTTGTTTTTTTTTTGTTTTTTTTATATAAATCTGCTTAAATATGTCTTAGAATGATAGTGTGTTATGAGCTGTATAGATGTGCTAAAGTGAAAGTGTCGAAATTTAAAAAAAAAAACCCTGTAAATCCGAAAATTACAGAATATAGTTTCATTACATCACCGTAAGTACGGAAAAATACCTTTTGTGTGCTTCATGTAGGAAAAAGCAGGCAAATATTTTGTCATAGGACTTAAGAAAATTTTTTCTTATATCGTGCAACATTTCTGCCGGTCACTGTATTGTTGCACAAACACAAAAAAACAAATGACTATCCACAATAGTAGAAGTGATTAAGTCGGTTTGCACCATCAATTGACCAAAAAACGAACTTCGGTGACGCAGTAAACTATTAACAAATCCCGATTATTTTTTTAGCATGCTTGATTGGTCACGTGAATATCTAGAACGGCACGTCGATCGATTAACTGAAAAATTGACGAAAGTGTTTTGAAGTGACACGGATCGGTGATCACGTGGCATTGTTTAGACGACATGTGACAAATGGGTTTCTTTGAATTGCGGCAGAATTATTCGAAATTCTCGAATTGTTGAGAAATATGTGGTTTTTCTGGTTTTAGGCAACATTTGTACAAGGTGATCCATTTAATGTTTGCTAAAAACCACAAATTGTATAGCACCGAGAGAAAGTACCGTAATTATTCAAAACTATTATTTAAAACAATTCTTTAAAAATTTTGTTTTGAAGAACACCTATTTTAAGAGCACATTGTTTCGGAAAACATATTAAAAAAAATCATAATTTTTATGAATACTTACGCATTTTTGAAACAGGTGATTTCGTGATAGTTTTTATTTTATTTATTGTGAACACATTTATAGATTTTAGCGCTGCAATTTTGTGCAATGCGTTGGTCAGGGATAACGCCACAATATGCTATGTCCCAGAAGGCTGGCAAATGTATGTTTTTCTATAGGAAACTTATGCACTTGTTTCTTTTAATTGTGACGATAATCTGTGCACGGAATGTTAAAAAAGGACCTGGTGGCAATATTAGACTAAGAAATTTAATTTGTATTGGACAATTTTATAGCTCAGGCTTTAGACTTTTGTTGAAAAAGTCATCGTTACGTAATTTTAATTTTTGTTCATGTTATATATAGCTTAAGTTTTCGAGAAAAATTTTAACGGTTTTCGAGACTCGCTGCAGACAGGTAAAACTATCTGAAAACTATCTGAATCACCTTAAAAACAGAAAAATCTGCTATGCTATTTTCAAAAACGGTATTATTTTTGACCACTGTCACATTAGTTATATTAAAGTTAATATTGTCTCAATAAAACATTATTTAATCAAAATCAATAAAAAAAATATTTCTTTAAATATACATAGACTTATTATTGAAGTTCAGAAGTATTCCTACTTCTTTGAAAACTATATTACCATTTTTCAATGACCAAAATATTATTGAAAACAAGACATTTTTCATTATTACTTAGAGTGTAGAGTTGTTAGAGCCAAAAAATTAAACTCTTTGATGAAAATGCTGAAATATAATTGGGCGAAAAATAGCTATTTGTAGGCGGTGTGATTTAAATTACAATATATTTTATTAAACGAATCTATAGTTTAAATAGAAAATCTAAAAAGTAAGTAAATAATCCTTATATCATGTTTATTAAAATAAACACTCCAATAAAACACATAAGGTATTAGAGAAATAATAAAAGATATTAATTCAATGGGTTCTATTGTTGGCTGAAATATTATCCATTGCTGGCGGACACCCTTTAGAGAGGTTAAAATTATGCTGTTGGTATTTGCTCGTTGAAAAGCCGTTTAGCTTGCAGCCTGGTTGTTTATTGCGTTACAGGTACGCCAAAAATAATAGATTTTTGCAATTCCGGGGACTGGAGCAACTCATTTCAGTGATTTATGGTATGGAAGTAAAACAAATTTAAAAATCTTTACAATAATAATAAGTATTTCGATTAAATAAGATGTATATTCTTACAAATAAACATTTACTGAAACCAATGATATATTTTGTATTGAATTTAGAGTAGGGTATTACTGCATCAAACACCTAATATAGTTAAACCACCTATTGAACCCATGGAACCTTATATTTGAAGCAATATTAAGTATAACCTATTGCTTAATAATGCTAAACTAATCATTGAAAGCAACCGAATTTGTATTGTGCAATACGGAATAGAGTGTCATTGGGTGAATTAGTATCCAATTCAATATATACGATAGGGCTTTTTCTGTTTACGTATTGACTCTAATATGTCTGGTACGTCTGGGAAAGTGGATGTGTTGTTTGCCTCTATACTTAAACAAATCTTTAGCTCCTATTAGAATTAAGGCATCACGGAAATTCCTTTTGTAGCGAAAATTCCCTATCACGAATTTACCTATAACTATCTATTAAAGATGCCTACAGAAAGAGAAAGTTTATTCTGTAGCAGCATAGCCAGCAGAACTTCCAAACGCAGCAAGAATGATTGAGCAGGAATATATATTATGATGATGCTCAAGGCATCGGGAGTTACTCGACTTCTATGGACCTTAAGAGATAATTTTAAGAAAATTTCTAAGTTAGAAATTAAGTCATTTTTCTGTTTTAATTAAGTTTCTTGTTGATAAAAATATGTTCAGTTTTAAATAGTTTTGATGTAGTTTGTTATCGATTCAAGTTTAGTTCCGGTTTGTGATTCATTTATTCAAAGGCCTGTTTTGCAAAGAAGGAAAAATACATATATTGATAGTGAAGGAAATGTTTATATACCTACATGTGTATCCCATGTCCACTTGATCGACCAAGTTTAGCAAGCTGCGTACTCAAGATGTAGTTTTCAAAAGTACAGGTGGTTGCTTTTTCCATTTTTGATGTGCATCTCTCCCTACGGCTCACAGGCAATCCAAGATGGCGGATTGAATTGGCGTAATTTCGAAGCTATAAATAAAAATCTAGGAACGCAGCAAGGAAAATATTGAACAACAAAAAAGAAGAACAAGCTAAGCGCCAGGAAAACCTGGAATGATTAAATCAGGATGGCGGCAGAAAGGAGAGGGGTACCATGGCGCGAAGTGAGAGAGAGGGTGCAGGACAGGAAAAGCTGAAGATAAATCTAGAAACGGGATCCCAGAAGACCCAAAAGGATACAAAAAGGCTTTTTGGATTAAGCAAGTATAAATCGATGAAAATATTCAAGATCATTTGAAGTGAGGCCAGAAAGAATGAATTTTTCGATAAAATTCCTATTTTTTCCCACAAGAGCCATTTTGTTTTTATATGTGGTATAGAAAGACATATTTTAGAAGATATGGAGAGCAAGACAATGCACTTTTTGACATCATCGTGTCCTTTTCGATCAAGAACCTGCTTGTAAGTGATGGATTTCCAAAGGCACTGCTACTATTGATCATTCTTTTTAATAAATTTATGCAAGGTGTAACAGAAAATGATTGCGAATAATATGTTTCCTAACTTTACAATTTTCAGATATTTAATGGCATAATTACATTAAATTTTTGATTAAAAATTAAGTGCTTATGAATTAAAATCGCGCAAAATGTTATTTCGCGGAGATCAAAACGAAATTAAGGAGAAGGGCTGTAATCTTAAAAGCAATTAACAAGATGATGGAAGAATTTTCATTAATTTATATAAAACTTTCTACATATAATTCTGACTCATTTTTCTATCGGGCGAACTGTGCTAGTTTTCTATCTGTTGCAGAGGGACAGATCACCCAGAGCAATTTGTTTCATATGTGACGACGGTAATAATAGGACAGGACAAGGACAAACATGGAATACGTAGAGAGTGGAAGAAAAAAAATTGAGCTCAAAAAAGTTATTTATAATGTTTCATTTTTTCTTCTCTTTATGTTGAGATATTTTTATTGTACTTATTTATCTCTTATTTCTGTTTTTAACTGCTTTATTATTGTCTAACTATGTGCTTGTTAATAGAGTACTCACTATTTTCCGTGCTAAAATTAGCAAAACCGACACTTCGGTGTCCGTCCGTCTGTCACAGGCGATTTTCACTGAAACTATTCCATGTAAAAATTTGAAATTTAGCACAGACATAGAATGTGGTGTCCCAATTATAGACGTAAAGTATAAAAGTTGAATTTTGATTCTGAAGAATATGAATCTACGGTTAATATTGTGAAAATATTCATACAAATCAGATATAATTGGTGTTGTCGGCAAATGCAGCCTTAAGTAATTTTTCAGTTTTCGCTTCATCAGACAGACAGACCGAGGGACAAACAAACCAAGGGACAGACAGACCGACGGAAATGGGAAACAATGTTTTCCATGATCTAGTAAACCCAATACGTATAATGATCCGCAATAATTTCAAGATGTGATTTTTTCACGAATACAGTACTTCCTCTAATAAGGACAGTAAAAATTGGGAAATAGAAAAATATATAACCTAGCAAATAACGTTAGCAATACCGTTACGCAAAATCCTAAACAGATTTTGCAAGAACTAATCAATAAATATACGAATTGATTATTTATTAATTCCGATCCAGATTCCGTTACCGTGTTCACTTTCTAATATCGGTGGGCAATTAAAATTGTAACATAATTTCCTAACTGGATTTCGATTCTAACATACGGCAATTTCAATAAAAAAAGCTTCTTCAGGCCGCAATGTTGTCGCTTTATGGTTATACCAATGCCGATCAAAAGTATTTATTACATAATATTATTATTTACAAGTAGAGATACTGTATACTGTATATTTTGGTGAAGAGCTTCTTGTAGTCGTACTTATTATGTAGTTTTTAAGTTGTACAACATTTTGAATCTTGCAACAACACGAAATTTTCTGTCACTCTTAAGAATAACTAGCGACTATTAATACCATTTTCATTTATTCTTGTAGAGCTGGAACTGATTTCTATTGCAACCGATTACTGTAATTAATTACATTGATTGCATTTAGGAATCGCTTCTGATTACGTTTTTAATAGTAGTTAGTAGTCGAATACAAAAAAGTTGTCGTGGAGTTTGTAATCATCACCAAAATTACTACAGAAAAAGTAACCATGATTGCTTTAAGTAATCGTGATCCCTTATTGTATCATAATTGCCTAAAGGAACCGAAAGAGTTGCGATTCTTCAATCAAAGAGAAATCAAGATTCCTATTTGCTTGCATATTTATTGCGATATCTCGACTAAGTATTTTTTTTCCTATTTAACCATGATTTTTGGAGGGAATACCTGTTTTAATGATTTGTCCTAACAAAATTCACAATACAAAACTGCGTTTTCTCGTTCTAATCACTCTTAATTATCAGATCGGACCGGTTTTATCAATAGTACATCTGGTTGTAAGATCTTTATTATAAATTCACTTGGTAAGATGTGGTAAAAACCCAATTACAAATAAAAAAGATTTAAGCCGCAATAATACCCCAAATGTAAAAACATTGATCTTAAAAAGAGGAAAGTTCGTTGATTGTGCGGTTTGGTATTTATTTTGTTGAGAGAATGGCACCTAGTTGATTGAATTCGATAATATTATTGATTGGTTATTTTTGATTCTTCTCAGTACCTTGCGGCAGGAATAAATGATGATTTATATTTAATTTCAAAAAGTTTGTAAAGTATCTGAATTAAGACTATGTATGGTAAAAGTGTGTCCACGTTCCCTTGGGGCTCAGTCTGCTGCAGTGGCCGATTTAGTGTTGGGGGGGGGGGGGGGGGGGTTGGCAGGGGGCACGTATTCCGAAAGTAAATTTTTTGTCCAAAATGTCTTCAAAAAATAAGTTTTAAAAAATAGGTACATTTTCCGAAAACATATCTCTTTTGGCTTTGATCAGGTTTTCTTAGGTTTGCTATGTTACTTTCCCGTAAATTACTTTTTCAAAAAGCCGTTGCTTGCAAAAATTAATAACCGAAAAATTTAATTCCGAAAAAATTTTCTCTGAAAAAATGTATTTTTAAAAAGTGCTTTAAAATTTTTTTCAAAAAGTTGTTTCAGAAAAATTGTACTTTCGTAAGTACTCGTATATTCCCCCAAATGAGCAGAAGGCATAAATAAAATAATGCTCAATATCTACACTTTTAGATTAATCAAACAATTTGTCCTGTCGCGTGTAAGCTAAGATGACCCACTGTTCTGTTTTTGTTTCAACAAATATCTCTTTTGATGTTAAATCAAGTAGATTTTTTCAAAAAACAGCTTGTTCGGAAGATGGTCTTTCTGAAATGTATCTACAAAATTTTCTCGGAAATATTTTAAAAAAGAATCTTTAAAAAAGACATTTTCCGAAAATACATTTTTTAGAAAACACAGTTTTTCTAAATTTAAATTATGAACTCTACTAGGTTAGAAAAATGTCAATGAAAATCAATTGAAGTCAATCAAACCCAACCCAACCCAACCTGAACAAGTTTAGACATTTCTTCCATTATGAAATAGTGTACATTTCTGAGAACTCTAAACAATAAAAAGATAATGTCGCACGCGAACTTGCCCGTTCTTTTTGATTTATAGTTTTGTGTAGCGAGGTGACATTTTCGGACAAATCTTCCCAACTTTAAGATCAGTAAATTGTGATCATCGGATCTACAAACAATTTTTTCTACGAATGTTAATAAAAACCTTTATTGTATGTTCAATAGTAATTTCGGAACATGGTGCATTGTGTTTTACACATTTTCATTGTGCTTCAATCACCATGGTGATTGAACTACAAAGTTCCCATTGTGCACGGGTATTTTTTACAAAGGTGGCGTTGACCGGTGCCGCGTCAAAATCTTTATAATTTCATTGACATTTTTTGACATCTTAAAAAGAAAAATATTACTAATCCCATTTTATTAACAGTAACATTCGTAGAAAAAGTATAGTGTAAAACTCGCATGGAATGACCATTTCCTACTCGTATGATTTGCAGCACTCGCCTGCGGCATCGTGCTGCAAATGCACATTTTCCGGGACACTCTTTTGAATAACTGTTTTTTCGAATATTTATTTTTAAATTCTAATAGCCCAATTCTCTATTGCTAAGGTCAGTCTGATTTGACAACCCAGGGAACAAGTGTAAGAATAAGGGAAGTAAGTTTTGTAATCTGATTTTAAGTAGGTTTTTAATAATAATAATAATGATAACAATTCTTTTTAAATTTTCACACATTTATAAAGATAAGAGCAAACGAGTTGGGGAGGGAGGATTTGATTTGGTCAGGTTTAGTAGATTATTGTTTTGCAATATATGTTCTTTAATAAGAAATAAAAATAAATGTAACTATGCCAGCTCGGAAGACAAAATACTGGTTTAATAAAGTCATGTTTAAACTAAACCATTTAATATATTTACGTATATATATATATATATATATATATATATATCTTCTGACAGCCCACGAAGACCAGACACACACACATCCAGAGCTGGAAACATCCGTAGGGATTTCACCAGCCCTTTAAGAGGATGTGTGGGGTGGTACCACCTGTTCATTTTGTGTGCTTTGTGCAAACTTCCGAGCCTTTCAAAGTTAAGTTCTCTAACATAAGATTATATATTAAATTATTACCAGACCTACATGATTACTGTTGCAATACAAAGAAGAACTTGATTCAAATTGTACTTCATTTAATAAAACAATTACTCAACACAATCACCTATAACAAATGATTTTGCGTGTAATATTTTATCTTCCGATCACTTAATTAGAAAAAAAAATGTTTTTTAAAAGGTATTTAGCATAAACCTCTTAATGTATTCATTATGTTTTAAGCATGGGAATTTTCGTGAATAGCTGGAATTAAGTAACGGCTACCTTTGGGAACCAAACTGACATCTTTTCATTGAAAACATACTAAATAAATATACTTGAAAACGCATAGTCTATTGTCCTATTTGGGTCAATATTTACGGATGTCAAGTAACAGTTTTTTTTTGTTAAGAAAATTTATTCAATTATATAGTTAAGGGTTATTATGTGGCTGAAAGTTTGTGAATTTTGTCATGCTATTACTGAAGCAAGATCATACTATGGACTAAGATCTAGCGAAGTCAGAACCTACATAATTACTCATCAAAATTTAAGTCCCTTTGTGTCCGGTAGTTGTTATGGCTGGTGTATAGTAAATTCCAGTGTTAGTTTATTTTCTTCATTATTTCTTGAAGATGATTAAAAAGGCTGTTGAACAATGACCACAAGGAAAATAATAAGGATAATTTGGAGAGGTAATTCTATTTGTAAAAATAGTTTTAGTTGTTCCATAAAGGATATTTGGAAATCTCAATATTTTCCGAATTATGGCTGTGCAAAGTTTAATTTTTTAAATTATTTTTTGTCATATCGGATTTAATCTTTTAAATTGAAATTTTACACACAAACTAAGTTTACTCGACACGACAATCTGGTCGTCATGTGTTTAAACAATATATTTTGTTATGCCCTAAGTCTAGGTTTTCTTCAACAAAAGCATACCTACGCAAACTAGGGTTTAAATACAGACGAACAAGAAAATGAATAAACCGACCACCCAAAAGACGTCAACAGTCAGTTAGGCGAATAACCCTTATAGAATTTCGGTTAAAAATCAGTATAGTTTTAGTCTAAGTCCTGGATATTTGTCTAGATTTTGTTTTCTTTGGATTTTGGCAGTTTCAAAATATTTTAAACTTAAAAATGTGCTACTGTTTTACAGGGCAGACCAATTTTAAGTAAGAAGTTTTGTTTATTCTGAGTTGCAAGCTTTTTCCCTTTTGTCACTAGGAAAATGTACAAAAAAAATTTTTTTTCCAAACGTATTTTTTCAAAAACACTCTTGGCAGAACATTTTTATACAGGGTGTATTAGTAAAGATAGAGACAACAAATTTTCGGTGTGTCTTCTTTGTTAATAAATCTACTTTTTTATAGAATTTAATGTGTTCAATCCCCTTAAGGAGTCACGCTAGGGAGATGAGGTCAAAAATTTGAAATGCAACCCTATGCCATTTGGTACTTCATTTTAAAGGTCTTCAAAAAAGAAGCAATTTACCGCAAACTCGAGGTCAGTATCTTAATTCGTTTCTTAACTGGCAAGCCTTTAATTTACCTTACAATTACTGCCAAGACGTTCATGGTGGTCATTTTGAACAACTTTTAAAATAATAAGGTACTTAAATTTTTAATTTTTTTTTCACGATTTTTAATTTTTATGGGGTTGCCATTTCAAAACGAATTAAGATACGGATCCCGAATTTGCGGTAAAATGTTTCTTTTCTAAATACCTTTAAAATGAGGTAGGGTTGCATTTACAATTTTTGATCTCAATTCCCCTCAAGGGGGCTGGATAAGTTAAATAACATAGAAAAGTAGATTTATTAACGGATAAGATAGAACTAAAATTTGGTGTCTCTATCTTTATTAATAGCAAAGATATTTGCCCATACTAAGATTTTTCGGACACCCTTGTATAAAAGTGTATTTTTTTAGTCTTTTTTTCAATAATAAAATATAGTAAGGTCTGGGTGTTGTGAAAAGACACTATTGGGCTCGTCAGATTGGCCTGGCTTTCAACATATGTTCAGAATAATTTTTAAAATGCTCTAAATACACAACCTGTTTTCATAAGAAAATCTTATAGAGGTACATGCAAAAAATATCATTATCTACTAAAAATTCTATACCTTTGTTTCAGCTGGATTCTGTATCAAACATTCTTTAAAAAAATATTTAAACAATAAAACCATTCACAAGATAAACGATGTCTATTAACAATTTCTTGCTTTTCAAATATTCAAAAATCCGGGTCTACCAGTTAAACTAAAGAGGAAAGTAAATGTGCTTTTTATTTAAATTTGATAGTGTTAAATCCGATCGATGGGCGGTAGTCGGAAATAATTATACTAATTTAAAAGACTTAAGTATCTGTTTATGTCGCTAAAGGATAAAAGCTATAAATCGACTCTAAACATGAAAAATCGATCAGATGATCGGTAAATTTGATAACAGGAAAAAAGAATTAGTGCTGTTGTTAGTTGATTAGAGTTTTAATAGAAACATTTTGAATGTCGGCATGCTAATTATGGCATTTGTCTTTTATAATGTTCTTATAAATTTGTTACACTTAAGGTTAGTTTCTGAGATACGGACACAATGTTCTATACTATAATATAGTTTACGGATCTCCCGAACAAACTGGATCAGTTGCGGAAAAAGCAAGCGTTTTTTGTCCCTGGTCGTAAATTACCTAAAACTTGGGTATGCGGTGAGGTGGGGACAGGTTTGAATACGTTTACTTAGGTTTGTAATTCGGGACTGATTTTTACAAGATTTTATTTTTACAAACTTTTATTTAACTTCACCTGTTAGTTTGCTTGTATGTATGTATGTATGTTTAGGTCAAATATTGCAATCAAAATTTCAGCTAGTTCCACTCAAATTTGAAATTTTGCACAGATGTATATGTCCGGTGACAATGCAATCTGATATATTTAATATTGTTCTCAATCGAATATGGCGGACGCCCCAAGATGGCGGAGTACCTTTTTCTTTACAATACCCTTAATATGGGTATCAAATGAGAGGGTTTGACCAGTAGAATACGATAAACTATGTGATGTCTATATGGCGGGCGCCACAAGAGGGTGGATTACCATTTTCTTGACAACCCCCTTGACATGTGTATCAAATGAAAGGGTTTGACGACTAGAATACGATAAGATATGTGACGTCAACACAATATGGCGGAAGCCACAAGATGGCGGATTATCATTTTCTTCACAAACCCCTTTTCGTATCTTTTACTTTTTGATCCATTTGCCCTCTTGTCTACCTCATCCCCACGGATGAGGTGTACACATACTGTATAAATGCACTTTTCCAGTAGTTCATTATATAGGTAAAGTCACAGAATTATACCAGAAGTGGCGGACTGTGAAAAAACCGATGTGTAAAATTAACTTTACTTTATCTCGAACACCATATTACGGGCTAAAAGTTAAAATATTAAAAATAAAACCATTACATTAAATAAATGACAGCCATGTAATAATATAGTTGTTAGCGAATTGGTTTTTGATGTAAAACGCTTCGATCCACGTATCTGCTTTATAAAATGTTTAACATTTGTGAAAGTCTAACACGCAAATTACCAAGCTCTAACATCTTTTTTGGTTATTTTATTTATGTAGAATGTCTTTATTAAAACAATCTAAACCGGCACGCCAAAATGCTTTTACAAAAAATCAATTATTCTGTACAATGTAAAATCTTAACTGCTTTTACCTATTCTTCCTTGTTGCACCATACGATACAAGAAAGAAGCCAAAACTAATATGCTTAATCATCTAGCATAAATTACCAATCTTTTGATTATCCCACGCTATATTTTTAGCTAATTTTTTGTTATAGATCTATTAATCCAAATAATTTTGCTTGTATTACATAACATTCGGTGTGTATCCTTTTATGGTCTAAACTGTATTTTAGAAAAATTCTTTAAATGAAGTGAAATGGAATTTATTAATCCAGTAGATCACATACAGGATATAGAACAAGTCAATAAGTCCCTATAATGTAATAGCAACTTCACAATACAAAACAAATAAAAGAAATAAAGAGCATAGCCTAAGGAAACAGGCACATTACACATGTCAATTTGTTGGATCAAAAATTCTTCAATTGAATAAAAAGCATTAGTAACTAATACAGTTTTTAATCTATTTATGGAATTGTTTGTCATTGCATTTCTTAAATTCTCTGGAATTGTGTTAAAACAAACAGCGCCCATGTAAAAGGGATTTGCTTGTATAACTCTAATCTGTGTCGTTCGGACTGAAAATCATTGCCAATGAGATCTTTAAAATCATGCATCGCAAGACCCCTCTTTCCATTAATTTTTTTAAGATGGCATCCAGCAGCCATCTTGAATTTTCCGAGAGTCACTTGTGCATCAACCAACTATAGAGTGCTAAAATCATATCCCTTCCTGTTTGGCTTCGCCATAGTCTGGTAAAAATGTATAGGTACCCTCAAAAATTGCATGGTACCATAATACATAATATTTTTAAATAATGTGGATTGTTTTGGCTGTGCTACCATCCTACTATATTATTAGAAACTAGTTCCCATTAAGAACTTACTTAAAATACTGCGGGCCTTTGATTTGACTGGAAGATGACAGGTTGAAAAGCAATTAGTTTACTGAACAAATTCACTTGATTTGCTTGACGTTTATGTAACAAATGTATAATTAAATTAAATAAAGACGCCACAAGAAATTTAACGGATGTGTGGATCATTCTTGCCTATTTTACTACGAAATGGGTATTCAATGTTAAAATTGGTATAAAATGTAAAAGGGGATCTAATGGTGTCTACTTTAATTATAAATTGGACAGCTCTATATCATTTCTTTTGAACTTTCTTTCATTCTTTTAAATGGCTTTGAAGACGCTATTTTCACTTTCTTAATATGCCTTATTGAAGTTCAAAATATTTTTACGAGAAATTTTCCAAAACTTTTTTTTCGACAAATAGTAGGTATCTTTGAAAAATGTGTTTTTGAAAATTCAAGTTTTTGGCATGTTTTAAATAGATATATATATATATATATATATATATATGTATATATATATATATATATATATATATATATATATATATATATATATATATATATATATATATATATATATATATATATATATATATATATATATATATATATATATATATATATATATATATATATATATATATATATATATATATATAAGGAGAAGTATTGTGACCAGTGTCCGTTGGAAAGAAAAGAACAAAAAAAAAAAGGTGGGACGGTAACCTGTCCGACACGTGTTTCTGTTCATTGGCTTTATCAGGGCCACGTATGTGGTTAGACACGCCACATACGCAGTTAAGGGTATAATTTAAAAGAAAAAAAATAAGGACCACAAACATGAGCCAATTTTAAACCTTAATATTTTTGTTATTATCCATCCAACCGACGCGACGTAATTTTTTGTGTGCGTGTTTCTAGATGGGGGATATATTTAAATATAATTTTAACATTTATCCCCTCTCTATTTTGAGGGGTGGGGGTAACTTTGGAATTGTAAATGAGATGTTGCACTTTTGTTTATAAAATTCAAATCTGCGTAAAAAAACTAGGTTATGTGTACAAGTTTTTTTCTGATTTGCTCTTTCGGTTACGGAATTATGATTTGTTAGATTATAAAATAAAAATAAATATTCACCATTAAATTTTAACTTATTTATCGTCTGTCATGCTTGAAAAGTTGTTCGAAATGTCCCCCAATGCAAATGTGAAAAATATATTTGAATATGTCCCTCTATCTCCCTATGAACTCACCAAAATTTCATGAAAATATTTAAAACCGTTTTCGAGATATTGCCTTGTAACACTCAGCCTGTATTACATTTTATCTTTCGACAATTTTTCTTAAATTCATATTCAACAAACTGCAGCTCTAGTCAAAAAAATTGTAGGTCTACTATAAAACAGCCTAAACGCATTTTAAATAATTTGTTAGGGGCTTGTTACTTAGACTGTTATTAACATACTTATGAGATTCTTCCATTCCGTGGGTAGAGAGAAAACTTTATATTAGTAATCTATCAGTTTGTTTTCAAAAAATATGTTTACATTAATCGTTTTGTATTATAAACTATAGGTGTAACGAACTTCAAGAATCAACAATCCCATCATTTAAATTGGACACGAGAAAAACCATAAATCAAAATGTTTTGTCAGTAAAAGAATCCGAGCAACATCAAAAATACTTTGTAATTTGAAATAAAAAACAAAGAAAGTTGCTACTGCGAGAAAAAAAAACTAATTTGCATCTTTAAAAGAAATAATACATAAAAAAGAGATCATAAATCATTATTGGAGTATCAATTTCCGGAGAAAATATTACTCAATTTTTTAACTTAGAAACAACAACTGGTCGATTGCAGTACCTGGTATGATTTATAAAAAGTATTATTTAAATGTTGTTAATGATTTAGTAATGTTGCTAAATTATAGAAGTTAATAGGCTTAGATCATCAAGAGAAGCTAATGATCGCGTGCAATTTTCAATAATTAATTATAAAAATTTGGTATGGCTTCTTTGGAACTAATGATTTGTGGTTAAGCTTTAAGAGATTTGAGCTTCAGGGTAGGGTTTTTCCTATGCAAAACTTCTTCAGTAACATATAGTCCGCTTATTGAAAGCCATTATTGCAAAATACTATACTTATTATATCCCATTTTTAACATATCAGTATTAAAAGTCTATACACGGACAAAAAACTTTCCCATACCATGTATCTCTTTTTCTGATTGACTTAAGTATCTACTTTACAAGTGAAAATGCTTCTTTTCAACTCGGTACTATAACTACTACAACGGGGAATGTTTTCGTTTCGCCTTTGCCTTCATTATCGAATTATGTGGCATTTTCATCAATTTTTATTTGAGCTGATAATTCCTCTGAAAAATATTGAATTTCTATCAAGATATCACATTGGTTACCCCAAAAAAATAGTATTCTTGGCTCAACGTAGTATTATCGTAGTATTATAAGAACATTTAATTCTTTCCATATCTATATATAGGTACAAACACGTAGAACCGTAGATCGTAGAATTATTTTTTCTGTTTATAGTGACACTTCTTTACTAAGACATAAAACGAGTGTCTTTTGCATCATTTGAACGTGATACACTAGATGGCGATATAATTTTCAAAAGAAGTTTTCCTGTTTCTTCGGATAACTATATGTCTTTGTTTCTACCCAATACCCAATATTTCTTAAGGTGTAGTTTGAGGTCGGTAAACTCGTCATTGTTAATTTACAGTATCCGATGTCATCATCATCGTCATTTAAATTCTTAGATTACTCGGCAACTTAAAGTAGGCGACAATATCCTAAAATTGATTGGAAGTACATAAAAACAATTTAATTGCCTTAAAGAAAGCGAAAATCCTTTAAATTAACAAAAGTAGGTCACTATTGTTGTTGTCACAATTTAACTCAGATTAGGCAGTAATATTTTTAGGTGACAGATGATATCCAAATACAGTGTGTCCACGAATCGACTTATAAACTTGTTTATTTTTAATTCTTATAAAACTTTTCTTCATCCGCGAAGTTACAATAAACCAGCATACTTTCTATGTAATCAGCTTCTACCAAATTAAAAAGTCAAAATAGTAGGAATGCTCTTAAATTATACAAGGTGTCTCAGATATACGAAATTGTTACTTTTGGAAAAGAAAGATATCTTTTTAATATCTGTTACCAAAAGAGACCACACTGTATATCTTTGAGTTTTATAGCTTTCGATGCGTAGAATATGCTACAAAATAATAATAATAAATCAATTTATGGTTCGACTTATTATGTAGTTTCTTTTCTTTGTAATTTGGGTTCAGAACCCAAGCTTAAAAAAATTATGGGAACCATTCCTTGATATGATACTATTTTGTTAACTTTTCCTGAAAGTTATACAATTGTTGGAGTACATTATTATTCACATCAAGTGGATGCGTCATGTCACGCGAATCTCAGTAAAACTTGTTTTATTTATTATTGTTATAAAAATTGCCAAAAAGTAAAACGCTCACGATACTAGAAATAAGGTTAGATGTAGAAGACAAAGAAAAATAATAAGTAGTTGTTGCAAAACGTATGTTTTATTAGGTTTTTTTGGGTCACATTGTCCTTAAGAAAATAATTAAACTATATTTTACTGACTTTTTCATTTCCCAGAACTAGAAGTAATTACAACTACTTGTTTGAGTTAATATTTGTCTACTAATAAGAATCATAGGTACATAGCTGATTTTTTCAATAGCTAGCCAAACGAAATGATCAAAAACATAATACCTAAGCTATTTTCTCTTTGTGAGACAAGAAAATCTTTTAAAGAAAATTTCGCACTCACTTTTTCTAACCAACCACAAACTTTTATTTTAAATCATTTCCATGGCAACGAGAACAATTTCCGGAAATATTTATCCTGCTTGAGCTTCCGGCAAAATTAACTGGAAATTTTTCTGTCGATAATTTTTTTTATAAATATGGCATAGATTACAAATATTTTTTTTGTATAAAAGTATATTTCAGTATATCCCACAGAAACAGGAATTTTAATTGAAAATTCTTTCGGTTTCAGATGTTTTTAAACAATAGCAAAAATAAAATTTAAAATCATTTGACGATAACTAGCAGTCCTAATGATGCATGACGACAATACCCGAACTTTTTTTAACCCCATAGCATTTTACAAATCTACAGCTGAATATTTTACAAAATATATTTTGTTTTTATTATTTATCAAGTTATATTATTATCTTACTACATGGTCAGTAGACCATACATACGTTATTCTATAACGCATTTTCAAAAAAGATCATTATAAAAATTTTATATTCATAAAAAAAAGATATTTTGAGAAAAATGTGCTGTTTAAAAAAGATAAAATTAAACTGTATAATTAACTAATTTGTCTTGAAAAATACTTTCAACCATGATCTCCCACGGTATATACTAAATTAAAACTTGGTCTAATTTTTTAAGGCAGATGGACATGTCTCACTTACATGTCAAGTATTTAGAAAGTGTAACAGATTATTTGCATGTCAGCGAGTACAAATTTCGTAATAATTTTTTTTAAAGAATTAATAGCCAGTCTTATTGTGTACCGGAACGAGTTTTAAAAAGAATTTCGTTTCTTTTAATGTCACTTATTTGGCTGTGTGTATATAAACATTGAACGTTGTAATCGTAAAATATCAGGGTCGGACATAAACTGAGATATATGTACGAAACCAGATTCTGGGCGGTTTTGCATAAAAACAAATTTATGGCCAAAATTCTATATGAGGTATGTGTATCAGTTACAGATATCTTTGATACATAATATGGTGATATTATTTAATTTATTATTGCCTTAGGGGCAACTAAATTTTTAAATTCACCTATTTCGACACAAATTGTTATTTATGTTTTCATTGCTTCATCAATGAGTTTTGTCCTGCAACGATGCCTATCTTAAATATTTTTTCTTTCTAATTTTAGAATGAGATAAATTATTGTTAATTCCATAAAATCGAAGAGAAAGCATGATAAAAATACAAACATACACTATATACTCCAATAATTTTTATTAAGGACAAACACGGAAAAGTATGAAATAATATTTTTACGTATTTATATCAGAGGTTAGATAAATTTAGGTAACTTCAGTGCCGTTTTTAGGAAAGGGCCCGGCGGGCTCATGCTTGGGTTTGGGGGCCCCCGACCAATATAAATTAATGCAGCTAATTTTATGTAATTGATTATAAATTTAATTTTTTTAAACAATTAAAGAAACCAAATCAAATTCTAATATAAAATAAAAATACCTAACTGCATCGATGTGTATGAAATATAGGCCTGCAAATTCCACCTTCGAACCATTCTTTGACGGACCAGCTAAAACCGTTCAATGTACTGGCAAAGACAAATTTAAAGTGGAAGTGTTTGATCCCAATTATAAACTCACAGATATCCGACTCCAGCAGCGATCTGCTGCATATCGACTCATCCAACGAACACTGCAGTACCTCATAATTTATACTTTTGATATAATGCAAAAATAATATTTTGCATTCGATGGAAAATTGTTTCCATTGCCTAGTTACTATTTTTAGACAAGTATTTTTTGTTGCCAGCAAATTTATGATATGAGATACAATTCTTCTCACTTGAGAAGTCTTACAATGATTTTGGTATAAGTGACTCAAAATTGGCAAAAAATGAGGTACTACGGTTTTCCTTGGATGAGGCGATATATTGAAGTTAATAATAAATTAGGTTTCTTATCAAATTCAAAAACTATTAGTCCCCTTCAATCAGTGTCAGTTTATAAATTTGTGCGCCCCTAGGCACCAAGTTTGTTGCGCCCCCCATATCTACCATTCATAGCAACCTCTATTTGTTTAAAAATATAGATAAGATAAGAATTTTTGTTCGTCGCCCCTATTTTTTTTCGGTGCCCCTAGGCAATTGCCTGGAATACCTAATGGGTAAACCGGCATTGCTACGAATTGCATACCAGTTGTAAAGAATTGCCGAATATTATCACCTTGATGTAAATGGAGAAAATTATAAACATAATGCATTCATTTGACACAGTATTTAGAAAGAGATGATGTAAATATACAACTGAAAAATTCGACATTTCGCTAGTGTATAACATTTTGAGAACTGATAAATTAGAGGAAACATTCCATAACATCTCTTAGAATTTTCCTAACATTAATGATCACTAACTGTAGTGGAGAACGTTCATTCTCTAAGTTAAGTTTGATAAAACTATCCACAAAAAATCAAGGAAAAATCTTATTCTAATGTGTAGCAACGTAGTTAGAAAATACTATTTTTTATGACATTTTAATATTTTGCTGTATTTAAATTCTCCATTAAAATTTTAGTTTAGTCTCTGTTTATATTTTGTGCACATTTTTGAATATTGAGTTATTACTTTTGGAAGCGCTCCCTTTTCCTGGGCCCCAATTATATAAAAGACTGGGTAACGTGTACACCGCAGCTCTAAACTTTGAAGTCGGCGCAATTAATTTTAAAATATAATAGGCAGTGCCATATTTTATTTATATCTTTTTTCGCGCTAAATATGCTTTCTACACCACAGTGATACGGGTCGAATTGATAACTTCCTCTGAATCCTTAATAAAATAGCAACTTTGTCAAATTTTTTATGTCAGTTGGGTTTTGCTCTGGCTAGCGAAATTTTCACAAACTTCAATAATTAATAAAAACTCCATTACTTTTCATTAATAGATCCATGACAGTCGTTCGTTACCTACTGAAACAAGTACCAGTGAATTTCCTTGTCAGCATCTTAAAACCAAGTACTTAAAGATTCGAATCTAACTTAACACTATCAAAATCCATTTAAAATAAATTTAATACTGTGCTTTAAAAATAAATTTTACAACTTAATATTATGGTTTATAATTAAAGAAGACGTTAATACGCTATTATTTATCCAGCGTCAAATTAAGTAACATCTTGTTATTCTCAAGTACGATAAATTCCCGCAATTGTGATATATGCGGGTATGCAACATCAATGGTACTTAAGCTAAGAAACGTACTAACAATAGCTTTAACGAAGCTAAGTTCTAGGGAATTCTCTTTGTGGAGCAAGGTTAGATATAAAATGTTGTTTCTTTGTGGAATACCGGGGCGTGTCAAAAAAATTGTTATTTAGAGACTATTTATATAATTCTGACACATTTATAGAACTTCTTGTATTTATAAATACATTTTCTAGGCATTTAAATGGTCTTTCTGTAAAGCTCTATCAGTCTCTTTTACTTATATCTTGGTAGAAAAAGCACAGACAGGCTAATCTCAATATATGCATAAAAGAAGAAGCTGATTGACTGACTAACTGACAGATCAACGCACAGCCCACACCGCTAGGTCTAGAAACTTGAAATTTTGAACAGAGGTTCCTTATATAACGTGGGCGTGCACTAAGGAAGGGTTTTTCAAAATTTAGCCTCTAAGACGGTGAAACAGGGATTCAAGCTTTGTATGGAGAAAAAATATTCGATTGTCCTACTAACTCCAAACTTCATAGAAGTACCCTAAAAAATAAATGTTTAAACACGTGTTTTACAACTTTTAATAAATTAACCCCTAAGGGGTGAAATGGGGGTTCAAAGTTTATCATGGAGTAAAATTGTTATTCCGCTGACGAAGTCGCGGGCGAAACATACATATTGAATTTTACTTTTCACCTCTTCGCTCTCCACCTCTACTCTAGAATTTCAAATTTCACCCCCTATCTTGTGATAAACCATTCTAAAGGCCGTAAAAATCATTATATAGCCACGTTTATAAGATTGAATTCGGTTTTTAAAAATTTATTAGTGTTTAAAATGTGGTCCAATATTAGCTGGACAATTACAGTCTATTTTCGAATTATTAACGGACATTACAAAATTTTTCAAAACTACTCCGTCTACATTATGGACTAAGTGTACGAGAATGTTGGCGATTTCTCTCTAGAATTTCAGGAGAGGTGCTCTAGAGTGGCCGCCACGATTTCTCTCTAGATTTATAGGAGAAGTGCTCTAGAATGGCCGCCAATATCTTCAGATACGACACTCCTTGATGAACTCACTTATAGAACAACCAAATCCTATTTTTTAAACGTGGTTAGATCAGAATTTTTACGGTCTAAAATAATAAATCACAGGCTAGGCGTGCCATTTTAAATTTCAGAGTAGGGGTAGCTGAGGGAAATGGGGTGAAACGTGAAATTTAATATGGAAAAAATAATTTTATGGGTCATATTTATTGAAACAAATTAAACCATCCCCAAAAATGAAAATAAAACAGTTGAAAAATGACTGGGAACAAAATTATTTTAAACACATTCAGTGATCAAATATTAAAGAACCAAGAAAACTTTTACTTTATGATGATCTCTCGTAATTGGAGAGAGATGCCAACTAAAGGTTGGTCCGTGTATGGCGTGTGCCGGGCGGGTTACAAAATCACGCCGAGAACATTGTTTTAGAAAATGAATGGCTTCGAGATGCATATCGCCCATCATGGTAATAAATAAAATATGTTAAATATATTCATTTAAATGGGATGCTTTTTTTGTATAAATTAGAATTGGGCAGCTACTTCATGGTAATACCAAATGATGTCATAGATTTTGTTGGTTATTGTTTAGATTAGTTATTCGATAAATAATAGTAGCTTAAAAGCAAATAATTTCAAATCAAGTATGAATACTACTATTTTCATTTTAGAGTAATTAAGTTATTTAAAACCCGACAAACGATATGGTCCCCCACCCACTTTTTGTAACATGGTTTCAGCAAGACGGTGCCCCTACACATTTTGGCATAAATGTAAGGATATTTTTAAATACTAATTTTCCGAATCGGTGGATTGGTAGAAGGGGTGAAATAGAATGGCCACCTATGGATTTTTCCCTTTCTCGCGAAGAAGGTGACTTAAAAATGATATTTTTGGTAAATAATTTTTTCAATTTTTCTCTAGTAAAATACAACTTTTATTACCAGAATTATTTACCAGGAAAAACCTAAAATGACCTCTTTAAAGAAATCACAATTTTATTTTACATTTTTCATTCTAGAGCCCCGCAAATATTCGATACGTCTGTCGAATTGTTGTGTCGGTGATGCGCTCTTTTAAAGGAAAAGTATAAATTTCCTTAATACACTTTTTATGTTGAATAGTGCTTTAGAAATATAATATCAAAATTCGACAAAAATCTAAAATTTTCACCTTCATTAAGTTTGACTTTTTTGTAATATTAATAGAAATAAAATTCAGCGAAAAATGTTACACATTTTAAGAAAGTAAGTACCTATGTAATTTACAAATATGTACATAAATTATAACAAGCCAAAAAACTGGTTTAACGTTCGCGTTCATTTATTTATACCATAAAAATGTTATTAAATAAAAAAGCCGACACATCTTTCAAATGTAAAACAAATACATATGAATTTTTGAACAGGTATAATAAACAAATCAGTTGAGACATATTTAAATTTGGCCAGCAGGAAATTTCACCGGATATGTTTGTCATACATCATCTTAAAGACATTAGTATTGTATATTTAAGAAAAAGAGACACGCGTGCTAGTTGCGAAGTGTAATTACATTGTACTAGCAATTTGTAATAAATTACTTTGTTTCCTAATTTTTAACATTGGTTTAATTAAAAATAGTACCAGTAAAAGTTAAAAAACACGCGACTTTGTAAAAACCATTAAATCTAATGACAATAATTATTAACATTTATCATCGAAATGTTTTCTGTCCAGTAAGGGGAGGGAGAACTTGGTATCGATAGAAAAAGGTATAAATATTACTAAATACAGTGAAAATAGATGAGACATAGTATCTTAATATACGATTCCTGGTGTTAAACAAGGACTAACTGATCCAAATATATATATATATATATATATATATATATATATATATATATATATATATATATATATATATATATACTTTGTTATTTCTCTTGAACCATTTCTAATATCTTTTTTTATTATTTGTTTCTTGGGACTAAGTTCATTTTAAAAACATCTTATTATTATTTTTTTTATTTTTCTTAGGAAAAGGCTTAATTTTTTTCTTTGTCTTACGCTTAAAAACAGAAAATAAATTCCCTTTAGTTTTATATGTCTGGCAACGTTACAACAAATTCAATTGTTTTAAGTTTTTCTCGCGCAATTTTCTGTCAAGCGGTATGTCGGGCCATGCGTTCGCTCAGTCAGGAGCGTCGAACATGGACGGTTTTTAGGATATTTTTGAAGAATTCTAAATTGTTCGATTTAAGAAAAAAAGCATTGGGTATATCTGTAGATTACCCTAGGAGTCACTCATTTAGGTAGTGAATTTCATAACACCCTATATATATATATATATATATATATATATATATATATATATATATATATATATATATATATATATATATAATCGTTTTGTAAAAATTTTCCTATATCCTTCCTACACAAGAATAAATAAAATTTTTCGAAAATTTCTATAATCATCAGAAAATTATTTTTCGCCCAAATGAATTTTATGTACAAACGTATCGGGTAACCTTGTATGTGACACAAAATGTTTTTAAGTGTAAGGTTAATTGCAAAATATATGAAATGGGTTTTAATATTGCATAAAAAACATTTTACGCATTCAAAAATTTACTTTTGCGTGCCAACTCTAAACACGCGTTTAATTAACTAAAACTTGTTTAATTAGTTTTAGTTAATTTTAAATGTAATAATTAAACTTTGCTAAAATACTTTACAGAGTTAAGCGCTCTTGTATTAAAATAAAAAAAGTAAAATGAATTTTTTAAAATTATTTGCATCTTGCAGAAGGTCTTCATACATACATATTCAAATTTTACAACACTAGAATAAAAAAATGATAAATTATGCATCATTCTGTAATAGTATCTATTTACAATAAAAAGAAAAATATTTCACACGTCCACACTTGGCTGGGTACATCAGTGCAAAATTTTTTGCTTTGTGGAACGCATTGTTACAATTAATTTATAACAGGTTTACATTATACTATTATACCGTAGATTGTGCGTAGGTGAGACGGGTCGTTTTTGCATTGTAGCAGTAAAAATTGTTATGCCAGTTTTTGTTGCAAGATTGGAAGGTTCCTGGACCGATTTCGGCTTCAAATATACATGAAAAAGATTTTAGGAACCTTCTACTTAAGTGCAGGGATGTTTTATTGGATGAGTTACGCATTAAATGCCATTTTTATTGATTTTTCGACGACCCTACGATACTGGAATTCGCCAAGTACTTATTATAACACTTTTGACGTCACAGCCAATGGGATCACGTTTTAAAGTTTAAAGTTTCGAAATTCGCGCGAAAATTTGCAGTAGAAAATCCTTTTTTTTTGTTAATAAAGGCCAAAATAAACCTTTTCAGTTCAAAATATAAAAGTTTTAAGAAGAAAATGCATACAATTTGGTAAAAGAGATGACGAATGACATCAACGTGTGAATAAGGTACAAGAAACGGAAGTTAATAAAATTTTTAACGGAATATCATTGTGTTTTGGAGTTAGAATATTATAATGAGCCAATTTTGTACAGATTATTTCTAGAGAAAGAATATAAACAAATCCATAAACAGATCCCGATAAGTGAGTTTTATACACAATCAATAATTCAGCTTTAAGTTTAAAAGGTACCAACAGGCAATAACATGTGTAACCTGGAATGAGTTGTTTTAAGTTAAGGTGAAAACCTATGTGGCTCCCAGACGATCACTCAAATTAACAGTATTTTTTATAACAGACAGTATTACTGATCGTGCGGGGATAAATACTGACGAACTTTCAAATTTGCCAAGGTGGTGGTAAGAGCGGCTTGTGCTAAATCTATGTTTAATAATGAATATGAATATTTTAATAGCAACAGACACAAAATTAGAAATACTACAGTCTGACTGAAAGAAATATTAATAGAAATATTGATCGTGTGACTTCTGTCATCAGTGTTGTGATGGTATATTCATGAACTGAAATACTGACAGTATACTGATCATCTGAGAGCTGCTTTTACTTCAATCACTCTATATTTTTAGTTTAGTTTGAGTAAGTACACCCACTTTTTAAAGATATAGATGCATTCTTTCTTTATGAAGATTGAGGAAAACAAAAAAGTATTTACTTACAATACAGAACTTTTTTTCTTTTAAACTTTCCTTGTTAAGTATACCACCTAAATCACTAGTTTTTTAAATATGGGCATTCTAGTTGGTCAGTTAATTTATGGTCCTGAAATTGTTGATTTTACGTGCCATTAAAAACTAACGTTCAGGTTCACTAAAAATGTTTAAGATTTAGTACTGGTTTAAATTAAGATCTTCTAGTTAATCAGTTAGGTTTTGACGGTTTTGTCATTATTAATAAAACGTCAGTAAAAACGTATGAGTTAGTCTAATGTTTAATCATGGAGCATGTTGCTAGAATCAATTTAGTTTTACTATTATGGAAAGTCTGCACTAAAATTTCCATTTTCTTGCGACTATCTATGTGACTTAGTTGTCATTTTTACACTTGTCAGTTTTAATTCTGTTGGTTGTCAAATTAGATCGATCTAGCATTGGATAATTCGGCCGCTATATTTTAATCTGTTATTTTTCTTTAATTTTCTTGTTTTCCAAATGACAAAATTAAAATGTGTTAAGAAAATGATTCTCAGGCTTGCGCGCCGCTCTGGGACACTTGACAAAAATAGAATTAAATTCCGTTTAACAACAAAAGTCAGGATAAAAATTATTTGGAAATCAAGTAAATTGTTAAAATATAAGAATAGTCTTCGAACGACGACTGAGGATGTGACAAAAGCTAGTCAAAACCTAGCTGATTAACAAGATTTTAATTTAAACCAGTACTAAACTTTTTAGTGAATTTCGAGGTAAACTTTTATATCCTGTAAGCATTCAAGCAATAGATCCTAATTATCCATTCATTTAAAAAAATATTGGAAAAGCACCTTATTTAATACGACTTTCAAATAATTTTTTGTATAACTATTATTTTTCAAAACACATCACAAAAAATCATAAATCAATGTAGAGGCTCGAACGTATAATATAGAATTTCGAGTAATTGCTATTACTCGTATATCGATATAAATTTGATATCATTAGAAAGTTGAATGATTACACTATGCAATGGTTTAGGTTTGCTTAGGTATTTGATTAAGATCTTCATATTTTTAAGAAAGCAATTAATAAATCTAGTGTGTCTATCAGCGTTCAGTTGTAAAGACGTCGCCCTAAATCACAGTCTAAAGACATCTTAATGTATGTGTCAGGTGACTTGTCAATTAGACTGTGACACGTGATTTTTTGTCTGCGCTTGAAGGAAAAAAATAGAAATCATCAGCCTCTATAACTACTATATTTGAGTAATGGGAAATGATGTCAAATATTGTCTAAAGCATGCGTCGCTGTTTCATGCCTCGTTCTTAAACTCAATACCTTTTATTTTTTCGCTCGGAATTCTTAGCAGCCATGTGATCAATCGTACTGTTTACAACAATTAGCCAGGTGCCTGCCAAAAAATAAGGAACACGGCCTCGAGTGTATGTTCAGTTGCCTATACTCACAACACCTAACCTGAATCGTTCATCTGTAAAGTCAATAGAAAATATTTGTTGTTTGGTTAGAGTTTGTTTTATGATTATAGTGTAATTTAGGTGCATTTCTTGTTACTAAACAATATTTCTTAACAACTACCCAGCAAGCAAGTCTTCGAGTTATTTCAATGTGCAAAAACGCTACCGCAAGTATCCCGAATAAATTCTTTGTTTATGTATTAAGAACAGTCGAAATCAGAAGAAAATTCCCGAAGAAGACACTGAATTAACCGTTTTCAAAGAAAACAATATATAGCATGTGTGAGTTTTTGCTACCGTTGTTTACAGCTTTTGCTGGAAAAAGACTATTATTTATTCCTAGAAATAATAAGCATGTTTACAATACTTAATGGACAATTCTCGTTATTTTTGCATCTTGAAAATCACGCTAAAATGGTAACAAAATCTCTCTATTTACGTTCTAAAACTGAACGCAAAAATTCACTTATCCGAGAAATAATACTTTACGCAAAAAGATGACTACTTGAAGGCTTCTTATTTTCATAGAATTAAACAATAAACTTACTCATAGCACCATTGCATTCATTGTTATTTTGACCTTAAAAATCATCTTAATTACATATCTCGGTAAAATGAAGCGCTGACGCGTTGAATGCTTTGCATTTTCATTTGCATTAAGTAATGCAAGGTAATTTTGAATTGCTTCGCAACGCATCAATAATTAATTTATTTTAAAGATTATCGGTAATTTTAAGTACTGAGAGTCTCTTAAAACAAAAACTGACCTAAGAATTTTTGATTATATCTCATTTTTTAGACAAATTATTCTCCTATTGAGTCGTCCAATTTCCAAAACTTATAGTGTTATCCCGCTTGCAGACCTTTTGTATTGGGCAAGTATTTAATTGAATCACTTTTTGGGATGGCGATACGTGAATGCCGACGTATTCTAGAGATGCCCTACTTTATGGCGCTACTTTTACAAAAAGTTTACAATTTTGAAAACACCATTAGTTCCATTATCACGACGCTAGTTCGTCGGTTTGTTCACAAAGTCATTATATACATGTGTATTGCCTAAGCTCTCTTTAATTTTACTATTTTATCTGTTTAATTGCCATACCAATATTGTGTTTTATCAAAAACACCAACGTATATTTCAAAAATTTCTTCTAATTAAATTAGGACAAAACTTAATAGTTTACACGGCCAGATTTACTAATACTGACAGACTGACAGATACTAAGATTGGTCTAATTTGAAAATCAAGTGAATGAAAAGGACCACTAACATTTCTCTACCAATTTAGTTTTATTACATTTAAAGGTCCAATTCGGGTATGTATTTTCCACAATAATTGCGATTCAGCAACAAGTTCCAAGATAACCATTTGAAAACCAATCAAATTGCAGAAGTAATAAACTCATCAGCTATTAATTACGTTTTCAGTGTCAGGACAATAACTTGCCTGAATCTAACCGATCCTCTAGAATGACTGTCGGCAATTGGCGGACCGCGGTCCGGATCCGGACCGCGGAAGGTATAAAACGGGATCGCCAAAAAAACCTTAATTAATTTATAAGAACAAATACCTATCTATCTTATATTATTTCTAAGAGTAAAATAAAAATTAAAAACTAATCCTTTTTTTATAAGCCACGTTCGTTTTTGAGAAACAGAAATACCCTTCTGTCCATTTTAAGTTTTTCTTTATTTCCCTAGACTTCGATAAAAATTTTCAAAAATATTCGGAACCCACTATAAATTACTTGCCGACCCCTGCTCTAGAAGATCCAAATTTGAACCTGTACTAATAATTCTTAAACTTTCTAAGTGAATCCCGGAAAAATTATCGGTAGTAAATCTCATTGTAAAATTGTATAATCAAAAGTACGATATTGTGTTAAACTGCATAACTATAGTATTATATGCTCTTATCTCTTTTAGTTAAGGCCTTCTTTTATCTCTGAGCATAACTAAAAGATACGCCTTTAATGCAAACTTTTATTGACTATACAGGGTACTAAATATTAATACAAAGTAATGTACTCTCCAAAAACGTACTCATTTTTAAGGTATTATTAAAAAACGGCTTAAATGTATGTACAAACATGTCGACTACATTTGTGCTATATATCATTAGTATCTTAGCAGTTAGTACATTAGTACATTAGTACATCATAATGTTTGATATTATTTTTTGTCTATTCACCTTTACAATCAATAAAAATTTATAATAATTCAATAATGAAAATAGTCTGACTCTTCACAAGACTCCCACACTGATTGCAAAAGACATCAACCGTCAATAAAGCAGGTAACCCTGAAAAAATCTGTAAAAATATTATCAATAACATTCAAAACCGGTCTATTTTGACATTCATGGGCCTATATTGACAAGTTAAGAAGAAAAACAACCAAGCTTTGTACTACATTTAAGTAGATTATTGGGGTTTGTCCTAAAATTTTAAGACGAGTATTTAAAATCTGCAATGCTGTATTTGATAAATCTCTTGGTATTTTTGCAGCATCGACCCAGTTCAAAAAATTATTAATGAAGCAAAAAAACACGACATTGCAATATCAAGGCAATGTTTTAATAAAATATGTGTAAATATTAGTTTTGTGAAAACATTAAACTGGTGAACTAGAATGTTTAGTTGCTGAGGCAATATGTACGTGTACGAAATTATGGCGAAAAATTTGTTTATCGAATTAATACACTATTTTAATTATATAACATAGTTCCTCATACAAACCAGCAGATTCGATTAAAACCACAAGTAAATAGGCAAAGATAAAAGATACGAATAGTCAATAAAGCGAATAACCCATTGATATTTCATAAAATGTGGTATCAAATATTAATGTTAGCTTAAATTTAAGTTGTTATACGAAAATTGAAGAAACGCAGGTATGTTTTTTTCGTAAGTTTACCAAAATTATTTTAAAATACGAACCCAATAATTTTTATTTGAATGTGCATCACAATGGGATATAATGTGTCAAACGCTGAAAACTCAGCACAGTTACTACAGATTAATTTTTCTTATCATAAAAGTAAATACTTTGGGCCGTTAGCAGTAAACTCAAAGCAAGATTTTTTTAAACATATTGTTGGAAGGAAAATATATAGCATTTTTTTTTAAAGCGAAACATTGAGTTTTACATGTTAAATTTTGAACCTCATGTTCGGCCATGTACTATTACACGTATAGAGATAAAGCTTGACGTAGTTTCATTGGATAGTCTTGAGGACCAAAAAAGCTCCAAAAATACCTAAAAACGCTTTTATTTCTTGAAATACATTAAGTTTCCACACCCTTCTTATTATAGTTTTTTTGACCTTTTCGTACCAAGGTAAGGTGACACCTATTTTCTGACAATTGGGACTGTACAATTGTAGATACATTTTTAGGTATTTTTTGAGCTTTATTGGCATATTTGATAAACCAACACATTCTTAAGACTCTATACTTCTGATAGAACAGGGAGTGACAAAGGTTTAAAAATTGAATTTGTAAAACCCTATGATCTGCTTTAAAAAATGCTTTTGAATAGTGTTTTGAATAGGTTTTTATAATTACTTGTGAAATTAATTCTACAGATTATTAATTTTTATTTCAAATATTTTTTGTTGTTATTCCTGTAGGGTTATTTTTAAGTTATTTAAAAACAAAATATTATCTAAGCATTAACAAAAATATTAAACAAAATAAAAATAATTTCAAATTAACAAGGGAGTCGACAAGCAAGGAAAACGTCAACTACCGATAAGATAACTGGAAAAATAAAGGAAACCCATATCCTATTAAAGTTACTGTCTAAATCTTAGATAGAAATAAAGTGCTTGGTGAATAACATGTGATAAACTAAGAACACGTATCTTTAGCATAACTTTTATTAAAATATTTCTTAAAATAGGAATTGATTTACAACTCACCTTGTGCTATTGTGGATGAACTGGTCAGTTCAACCTAAGTTCTATTGCTGATTTAAATTGTCCGGTCACAACCAATGCAAAATATTAAATAATCCTTAAATCACTTCACGTTCAGCGTCCATCGATTACACATCCGACCATACTTATTTTGTTCAATTCTTTAAAAATAGTCACTACCTACTTAGCCAAATCTTACTTTTATGGGATGAAGGTATTTGTACACTATGAACACATTGTTTTGGTCTTGACGCACTAAAGTTTATAGTAGAAAAAGTACATAAATCTTCTACCTTAATGATGAAATATTTTCAGATGCTTAAAGCACGACGCGGACATCAATATTTTAATATAGTGTTTTCCAAACAACGTACATTTTATTTTGACAGTGTCTTTTTGGTTTTTACATTATTAAATGGATCCTCGGCTTCCTGTTGAAACAACTTGGCTGGGTTTGACATAATTCTTATAAATTGTATCTCTTGAATTCTGGCTCCAGAAAAAATTTTTTAACTTTTTTTAAAAAAAGTTTCTTTTCACCCCCCAAAGCACCAACTTGTCACAAATTCTCAATGGCAACAAATCGCTTGATAACCTCCGAAAGATCTTCACAGAACCACCAGAAAGTCTTTTCGTGGGCACCCTCTTCAAAGGTTCTCGTAACAAGGTCCGCGCGCACGTGTCTAAGCGGTTCTCGAAAGGTCGGACGTAGTGCTATCTTAACGATGGTCGGCGGTTCACTGAGCTGGTGTGTTCGCGTCAGGACCACGCCAAAGGATCTGCTCTAGTTCTGGGCGAGATCGAAAGTGTTTTCTTCGCGGATGGACCAGCTGGGTGTAGTTGGTGGAGGTTGGCGGTTTCTTGATGGTCAGTTAGGTTTACAGTATCACCTAGAACTGTTATATCGACTGGTTAGTTATTAAAATTAGTATTTGGTTTAACATCACAAGCTTTGGCATAATGCTTTAATTAACAGAATTAGTCAATTATTTATTAGGAAGTATTAAATATAACAACTAAATGATGGTTGATTTGTCAAAATATGTTGATTGATACCTGTGCCGAGCATCTTTAAAGCCTCTATGCAAAACTACATCCACCTTCCAAACAGAAAATTATGCGATAAACATGTCCGCCACTGAATATGTTGGGAAATGCCTACTATATGCTTCCTTATCTAGAGTTTAGCACTTAAGACTTCCTAGGCCAATACTTTTCCTCATTCATAAGTAAAGGCTTGGAACTGCATAGAAGGTCGAAGGTATTTTGGGGCTCGTTAAATGTATACACAAAGAAAAGGAAATTTTTGGTAGTAAACGTAATTTTTTGAATGCTTTTGGTCTGACTTTATATTTAGGGGATATGAGGCTGTAGTTCCCTCTTCCTAAGAATCAGATAATTTATAGATATTAAACAAATTAATTATCTATTCTCCCTAACCTTCGTTTGTTTTTCAAAGACACAGTTCACATGATTCAGTTCTCCCAAGCTAAAATCCTATGTGCCATTTCTCAGTGAGTACGATTCACTCCTCCCAACCCAATATCCTGGTTGAGCCTATATCCCGGACTTTAAATTTATTATTGGCTTCGCATATTATAAAGCTTAAATAAGAATTGATTTCGCTTACATCAAACTTTGTGAAATTTTGCGAAATTATTTCTCAAGGGGTTTCGAAAACCGAGTTTTTAATGTGTGGTCATAAAAAAAGTCGCACGGTGTGGGATCGCAGGACCGTGGTGTCCACCTAAAGGTGCATTTCCTATGGGGCGGCTGACGCTCGCGGCTGCCGCTCAGCGGCCGGCTGACGCCAGTAATCCATTGACGTTGAAGCTTGCGTCTGACGCTCGAAAAGAAACGGATACATTAAATTGTCACATGAGCAGTACTAGGCGTCAGACGCTGTTCGGCAGCCGCGAGCGTCAGCCGCCCCATAGGGAACTAATGATTCGGTCTTTGAAATTCTTCCAAAAAATTAAAATTATCAAGAGTTACGTGAAGTGGTTCGTTGCCCTGCTGGAAGTAGCCTTGTCGCATCTCTTCATCGTCTAATGCGATTACAAATTTTTTTCAAATTTTATTACGGTATCGCGCCGAATTGAGAGTTACTTAAAAAAAATCAGTCCAATTATCCTTCTTTTGACCGCTCACACGCCACGTTCTGTGAATGCAGAGGCTTCTCTATAAATAAATGTAGATTTTTAGAACGCCACATTCTCACTTGTTGAGAATTTATATAACCAGAGAGGTAAAACCATGCCTCGTCAGTAAAAAGGTTTTTTTTTTCAAATACGTTTTAATCATTGTGCAAATTACCCATAAACCACTCTGAAAATTTCATTTGTTGCGGCTTGTCGTTTGATAACAATTCTTAGACTGAGCTTAGACGATAAGTGTGCATATGCAGGTCACATTTCAGGATTGTATTGCAGGTTCCGTAGGATACATTTACCTGCTGGCTTAAATGCCGAATAGAGGTTTGTGGGTATTCTTTAGCAATTTGACTCAATTCTTCTACTTTTTGTGCAGTGCGAACTTTGGCTCTCCCACTGCCTTTCTTTCTATTCATACTTCCTGTTTCTCTAAAGAAAGTCACAGATCTAGTCAAAACTTGGCGAAACAGGTCGAAGTCCATGACTATGTGCGGAAATTCTGTTTGAAAATCCTGAATAACATCCCGTGTTGAATAAACCCACTGGTTATCAACTCTACCATAAAGTAACTTTCGATAATAAAAGCTTTTTGTTCTTTCCGTCATTACCATATTATTATTTAATTTTCTTAAAAATAAAAGCTTCAGAACGTGACAGTTCTATTTTTCATATACCTATACATTTTACCTATGTTACCTTTCAAGAGTAATAATTCAAGATATGCGCGATTGATTCCACGGCATACTTGGAGGACGTTTTTTTTTATCTTACAATACCATGGTGTGAAGCTGCCCATATGTCCACTATACGCAAAGGTCTGAGCATTTTTTATAACACAAAATATTAGCAGGTTGGATAGAAAACGACAGGCGATGAAGTGAGTAACCCCAAGGACATCGACAACAAACAAATAACCCTTCAACGTGTTCAAAATAAAAATAAGTTGTATTGTAGTGTTAGCTCTAATATAACTATATATCTATATATATATATATATATATATATATATATATATATATATATATATATATATATATATATATATATATATATATAATAAAATTATATTATATTATGGTTTAGAGTTATTAAAATATCTCTATCATTGCTATTGGTTGGCCGTAGATTTACATTATTTAAACTGCATTTCTATCATCCTCACCTTGTACTGCTACTAACAGCGGGGCATCGACGCCGATATCTGGAAAGGTGTCGACAACGACTTCACTAGGACCAGGAATGGAACTGGATAGTCTTCTAAAGTGAATCCCTATTCTGTTTACAGACACATGATGGGCGACAACGCATCAAAAGGAGAACGAACCAATTTTACATTTTCAGTTGAGCATTATGTCGGTCGCACTACAGGTACTGATATGGTGAGCCATATGTATTTGTAGAAGGTCTCCATCACTTTTCATTACAGAAATGAAAATTTTATTTCACAAAAATTCTACTTACTTATAAAATTATTGCGTGATGGGGTTTAAGGGAAATCTACAAGGTAAAGTTTTGTGTCTTTTATAAATCTGCACTGGATAGTCATTACTTTTAACAACAAATAAATAAAAGTAAAGCTTAAAACAATGATTGAGAATATTATTTCAATTGAATTGTTATGCTAAATCATACAGTTCAAATTATTCTGCCTTTAAAAGGCTCATAATTATATATATTTCTTGAAGTAACTTTCCCGGTGTAAATCAAGTAGGTAATACTCAATAATAAACCTATTATTTTATAAGTTGGTCGTCTTTTTTGAATGTTTCTTGTGCTTTGGTTCTCCGCGTAATATCCATAAGTTTAAATCAGGAAATTCACTGATTACTTGAAAGAAAATTATCAGTATTAAAAGCTTTTTTACTGAATAATTATCTTAAAATAGCATTCCCTATTCTTCAACGCTGGATCGGTCTAAATTAAAAAAACAAAAGTTTTACACTAAATTTTACACTGTGATTTTTTTCTGTGTTTTCCTTAAACTTATAAAGAAAAAAAATTTTACGTACTTTTCACAATAAGCCCTTGAATGTCAAATAATACCTATTTCAGAAACAGTAAATCTGACCGTCAAAGCTTCAAGCCCAATTTTCGAAAAGTGTCTATTTGAAAAAAAAAAATAGGAAAAAATTTCCTTTTTAGAAAAAGCTGTTTTATTTTAAAATAAAAATTATGTTGAAGGTAAAAATGTGCAACATCGCTTACAAAATGAAGTTACACAAAATAAAAGCTAACCATCTTTCGATTTTGTTTTGAAACGCTTCGCTGGTTTCTAATTTACTTGTATGTTTTCATTTCGATTTTCTTTTTTTCCTCTATTTTGACTAACCCAAAAAATACACACCTTACAATAATTAAAGTTTTGTAATTATGAAAAAAAAAATTGTTTGCTCCATATTCAACGGTACGTTAAAACTATATTTAAATCAAAACTAGTAAAAGTAAAATACAAACGATTTAAATTTTAAACTACTAACTTGATGTCGGTCAGCGATTAACTGAAGTGTGTAAAATTACAGATTTTGCATTTTGGTCGCAAGCAATAATTAAGAATCATTAAGGGTGATCAATTGCTTCGAAGTACGCCCGTGGCACTTGATATTTAGGCAATATAATATTGTTGCCGATTCACATAATTTTATGATATAAAAGCATAGGTTTACTTCGTCTTTATAAAAAAATGTTATTATATGAATAGTTGTATGTGAAATGAAGTACTAAACATTTGTAATTATGAAAAATAATGTTATATTGGTATATTTTATTAATCGCTAGTCATATAGTTTAACCTGTGGTATTTACGATTGCAGATAACTTACATTACCGCAAACCTTATATGTACAACATTTACATGGGATACTGGTTACATTTTTGTGGGTTACTCGTCTTAGCGACTGTTCATATCCACAGCATGGCCAGAAACTATCTTAACAGATCGGAAACTTTGTTATTTTTGACTTTACGGAAAAAAGTTATTCTTCAAAAAAGTTCTGCTGGTTGAGAAAATAACAGTCAAAACATCATCTTCGTTGGACATGCTGAAATGGACTGTTGCAATTCGAATACTTAATGAGGACGTCTAAAAGTTGTCAACAAGTTATAGAAATGTGTCTCCGTAACAAGTTTCTACAACATGTTACTAAGTGTGGACAGGCCTTTAGAATTCCAAATGATTTACGTGAATGTGTTGCTAAAATGAATTCAGTCCTTTTTTGTAGAAGATACATACTTAAGAATGTGTATTTTTCTTTATAAATTTGAAAAGTAAAAACACTCAGAAATTAAGTTATAATACGGCACTTAATTGTCTTATTTTTAACATTTATCACTATCAGTATAATACTTTTAATTGTCAAACTAGATCAATAGTAAATCTAGCCGTACCTAAATTTTATATTCCTGGTGTGGAGGTAAAAACTGTGTATGTAGTACAAAGTTTGTACAAAATATTGTAAAAATACAATAATTTTTTTATTAATTTTTGTTGCATCATCATTAAACACTATAAATTACTATGCACATTAATTAAAATCTAATTAGACACTTACTTATCCTATCAAAGTACTTAATTGCAATCATCTTCTTGATATTTAAAACGTTAAATCATGTGTAAATTATTGCAGTTTCTGAAAAAAAATTTCAAATTATTTTAAGTATGGATATAAAACAAAACAACACGTGTTAAAATGTATGTAGGTAATAGCATTATTAGCAGAAATTAACACGAAAATAGTTCAGACTTTGTCAAATATATAATAACTATGTATTACAGATTTATTTTTATTTATTTATTTATTTATTTCATATATATGCACTATGGAATGTAAATTCCAAATGGTACAGAGAAAACAAAGAAACTAAGTATACAAACAAAACACAGAAAACGCCCAGAAGATAAGAGAGAGTATAAAACAATTAAAATTATTATTATTCTTATTATTATTTGAACAATATTAATCTTCTGAGGTATGACAAAGTACCATACACGCTTTTCTGTTGACAAAGGCGGTTTGGCCGTAGTTGGTCCGGTGGTAGCCTCCATCAGCAGTTGTTGCTGCCTTGTGCGCCTTGCAGGAACAAATAGCGAAGCTAGCCCCAATAGTCTGGCACAATCGATCTGGCCGTCCAGAAGCTTGTACAAAAAAAGTAGGAGTGCGTCCCTTCTTCTGCGCTCAAGGCTCTTCATGCCACACATCAGTCTGGTCTCGTAGGATAGATCCGACGAGGGAAAACGATGCTTGTACAATAAGTACTTTGTAAATTTGTTCTGAACCCTCTCGAGTCTATTTTTACGAGTGGTGTAGCCTGGGGTCCAGATAACCGAATAGTATTCGAGGATGCTCCGAACGAGACAGTTGTAGAGACACATAAGAGTTTTCGTGTCGTAGATATATTTGGTGTTTCGCTTTTGAAACCAAGCATCCTGAAGCTCTTGATTTTAACCTCAACATGGGGCCCTCAACCAATTAATAGAATATTAAGAAAAAAATTATAATTTTTATGATTAGTACAACATTTGAGTGGTTAAAAATTGTTACATTTTCTATTAGTTATTCTTATTTCTCTTTGCTCCGGAAGGTAGAATGCATACATGATGTCAGATTACTGCTGGAACTTGCAAAGAGATTGTTCTAACCAAGTTCATTCAAGGGAGGAAGCTTCCGAAGTGTCAACTAACTTTTCCTTTCATATATGATTTTATTTGGTCCTTTAGAAGAATAACTGTTATTGTAGATACTGTAAACATTTTCCGTTACAATATAATAAATTGTTCTAGTTCAGTAATAAAACTAAAATTATGAAATCAATATCGATGTGTTAATCTCAAATATTAATCAAAACAATTACAGTAATATATCTGTTTCTTAAGTGGCAAATCAATCTTTCTATGCAATAATTAAATTTTAAACAATGCTACCATATACAGGGTGGTCCGTAATGAATGCGCCAAAAAGCAATCCTAGATTAATCTCGTGAAAATAATGATATTGAGCCAAATATGCCTTAATCAAATGTCTCTCATTAATGAGATACAGGGTGTTAAAGTCCAGTTCTCAGAATTGTTATTTCTTTATAGCTCAAGTCGTTTTTGAGATATCGACATGAAAACTGGGAATCGGCGGTTTTCAGGGATGGGGAATACGATGGTATTCCACTTATTGACATAACATGTAGAGGGCGCTAGTTACACCTTATACACTCATTATTTCATGCCATAACTTTCTTATTAGTATCGTTCTTTTATTTTTTATTGAAAATTTTGAAAGAGTGACGTTTTTCAAGAAAAAAAGGTATACTACATTTACTTCGATTAAATAAGCCGTTTTCGAAATATTTGCATTTATTCGTTCTATTGCATAGTCAAAAAATATTAAAAATAAAACTGAGATAACAGACTTGACTAACGAATAATTAATTGATCATGCACAAATAACAAAAAATTACTTCAACAAATGTGAAAAATGTCCACCATTCACATCTATGCATTTTCTTAATCACTTCACCAAATAGCGTCGTACTTGGAATAAAGTTCCTGGCTTATTCCTGATAACATTGGCGGTACCATGAATTTGTTGCAAACGTTGCTCACGGGTACGGATTTCTTCTGTGTACAATAAAGATTTGATAAAACCCCAAAGGAAGAAATCCAAAGGATTAAGATCGGGGCTAGGCGGCGGCCATAGAATTTCACTGCCACACAAAACCATCTATGAGGCAGCCATTCATCTAGATATGTAGTTGCGAACTGCAACTGGATAATGTGGTGGAGCACCATCGAGCATAAACCACATGTTTTGTCGTAAATTTAAGGGTATATCATCGAGTAGATCCCGCAAAACATTTTGAAGAGACTGCAAGTACTGGTTACCATTAACCAGTTGCAGTTCGCAACTATCTAGATGAATGGCTGCCTCATAGATGGTTTGGTCGTGGCAGTGAAATTCCATGGCCGCCGTGTAGCCCGGATCTTAATCCTTTGGATTTCTTCCTTTGGGGTTTTATCAAATCTTTATTGTACACCGAAGAAATCCGTACCCGTGAGCAACTTTTGCAACAAATTAATGGTTCCACCAATGTTATCAGGAATAAGCCAGGAACTTTATTCCCAGTACGACGCGACTTGGTGAAGGGACTCAGAAAATGCATAGAAGTGAATGGTGGGCATTTTTCACATTTGTTGAAGTAATTTTTTGCTATTTGTGCATGATCAATTCATTATTCGTTAGTCAAGTCTGTTATCTCGGTTTTAATGTTTAATATTTTTTGACTATGCAATAGAACGAATAAATGCAAATATTTCGAAAACGGCTTATTTAATCGAAGTAAATGTAGTACACCGTTTTTTCTTAAAAAACGCCACTCTTTCAAAATTTTCAATAAAAAATAAAAGAACGATACTAATAAGAAAGTTATGGCATGAAATAATGAGTGTATAAGGTGTAACTAGCGCCCTCTACATGTTATGTCAATAAATGGAATACCATCGTATTCCCCATCCCTGAAAACCGCCTATTCCCAGTTTTCATGTCGATATCTCAAGAACGACTTGAGCTATAAAGAAATAACAATTCTGAGAACTGGACTTTAACACCCTGTATCTCATTAATGAGCAACATTTGATTAAGGCATATTTGGCTCAATATCATTATTTTCACGAGATTAATCTAGGTTTGCTTTTTGGCGCATTCATTACGGACCACCCTGTATATTCTGAAACCCGGACACATAATCAAGTCAACTGTATCCCAAAAAAAATTAAATAACTTCACGCATATCATGTGCCGCACCAACAGATAAAGACACAAAAGTAGGTCCTGTCATTGACGTGAAAAGGATGGAAACAAGGCATTTATTATGTTATGATTTATTTACGCTAAGTACCAAAAAAAGATCCTTAAAGCAATAAGAGAAAAATGGCGTCGTTTTGTATCAGTCTTGAAGCGTAACTGTATGCAGTATTATTTATTGCATAACCATTGGCTACTTTGCAATAAAATATTGCTTCATGGAAATTATATAGTGTGTTCCGTCAATAGCTTATTCCTAATCACTATGAGGGTCAGTATCCAGAAATAAGATTTTTTTTAATCTAAGATATACCACGTAGACTTCAAGTCTAAGTACTAACGTACCGTGGGCGTCTGAAGAGAAGGGAAATGTAGTCTATTGATGATTTCCTGACCAAAACTTCATATTTAATTCATATATTCTTGAAATATAACTGGTCGGAACATAAGTAAAATTCCGAACACAGATCTTTGAATTGACCTTCATTACAGTGTTGCAACTAACCAGGGGCGGACCCATGGGGGAGAGCCCCCTCTCCTAATTAGAGTACGTTGGCTATTAGAACACCGTTCCAAAAGAACATCAACAGGTGAGTTTTGGGAAAATTTGCAAAATGGTCGACAGTTTAATTCCAACAAACGTAAAAAAAAGTCGACAGTTTTCCTCGGAGTTAATTTGCAAAAACACCGTCGACCATTTTGAATTTTTATCTTCTCATAGTTGGACATTTTTCCTCCCCCAACGTAGTGCAACATGTTGAGGTATGTATCTTGACTAGAACACCGGTTTTTCTGCAAAAATAATTCAACATTCAACAAACCTAACCAAAAAACCATTTTCAGCACTTAATAAACTCATTTTTGGTTGATTTTGATATTTGAGAAATAATTAAAAATCGGAAATTTTAATTAAAAAAATTGAATTAAATTTTCTAATGAAAGTATGTACAGGGTCTTCCAACGAGGACTGAACAGGGGCTCATTTTTGAGCTTCCTTGTATTTAAAGGAAAATCTAAAATAGCCAATCGATGTACTTTTTCCTGCAGAATTCAAAAATGAAACCAAAAATTTATTTGAACCAGAAACAAAAGAGTTACGCTATGGATAAGGTGTTTTTTAAATGGAACATAGCTTTTTTTATACGATTTTAGGAACATGTGATTTTTTTTATGTCCGTTCTGATTAAAATATCTAATATTGTGACAGCTATTTTTATTAAATTTTAATGTTTTATCCAGTATAATTTAACTTCAACCTGTTTGAAACATACACTAGGTAATAAAGGTAAAATCACCTTGAAATCCTTCAAAGTCAAAAAATGTAAATTTGTCAAATTTTTTGACCCAACCCAATCAAACCCAATCAAACCCAATCAAAATGTGTCCTCTTAGCAACCAAAAGTGACGTGTTTTAAGATATTTTCAAGATATACTAATAAGAGAGTTGTACGTGGCTCGGTTTAGTTGGTATGTTAGATGTTTTAATAATTAAATAGTTTTTTATTATATTTTAAAATAGTTGTTTAGTTTTGTTTTGTTGCACAAAATTTGGTTTGCAGTCAGAATGTTTGTTGGTATACTAATTTTAAAGTTTTTCGAAATAATTGTGTTTATTATAATTATTATATTGTGTATATTATAATCATTTCCATACTACCCCTTTTTAATCAATATACATTGAAAGTCTTTAATTTTGCCATGCAAAGTTTACATGCAGACGTATTTTGCAGATAGGTTGTAATTCTCCTAGTCAACATGGTTTGCAAAAAATGCAGAAAATATACCTTAGTAGCAGAAACATCTGCTTCTTGAACGCGGGGTTACTAAGGTTACTTTTCATCCGCTTCTTGTGCCCGTAGCTCACGCCCATACGGTTTCGCGGATTCTGTGAGATACTGCATATTACTGCCGATTTTTACGGTGGCATGCGTGAAAAGCTCCTGCTGAGCGGACTTGCAACCACTCCCTATTATTGACTGAAAATGTTTGCCGGAGAGAGAAAAATATATATGTTATTGTATGCATCTAAATTGCTTTATACTACGCTCAAGATAAGGTTAATAAAGAAAATACAATTATGAAAAAAATTGAGAAAACACAAACATAAATTATACTAAAAGAACTTAACAAAACAAAAAGTAATTAAAAATATATAGAGGCAACAAAGTTAAACAAGGAATCAAAAAAATATTTCACAAAAATAAAAGACCCAACCCAATTTTATTTCCTAAATAATTTTAATGTATATTAAATTTTAATTTATTGAAGACAGGTTTAGCGCTATAAGCGACTCTATGTGCTAATATGTAATCTATACATATATTATACTAAATAGTTTCATTAGGAACAACTTAAGTATGCATATTATGGATGTAAAGGCACATTGATTTTATGACCGAATCTAACATTCTAGCATTTCCTAAATCCATGTATTCACATAATAATCGTAACAAATAATTTGAGCATGGTTTTATATATAGTTAAAATATCTAACAATGTTTAAGCAAATTCTACAGTTTATAAAGCAATCCTTCTTTGAAAAAAATATTATTTTAAAATTTTCTTTTAAAAATCTGCAATAATAGGCATCCTTATTTCTATTGCAAGAAGAGCCATAAGACTCATTTTTTCTTACAATATCCTTTTGCTCAAGTTCGTTTAGGCTTGCTCTGGTTTCTATTCACTATATTTTGACCAATTAAAAGCAGTAGTCAGCTTTTGTTTTCTCTGTTATTTACTATAAAACCTTCTATTATAGACACCTAAAAAAGACATATGCATAATTCGTTATAGAAATAATTTTTTTCATTATTCTTTTTAAACTGCATGCCGCAAAAATTCGACAGACGTATTGAATTTTTGTGAAGTGAAAGTGTAAAATAAAATTTTGATTTCTTTTTTGAGCTATTTGTCTTTTTTATGTTTTACCGCTGAAAAATCATTAATTCTTTACTGAAATTGACTGAGCAACAATCATGTTAAACCAACGTAAATAGTACCTAGTAAAGGAATTTCACTCATCAATCGACTTTTTAGGAAAAATAATAATAAGATAAATTAAAAGATATATTAATACAAAAAATCCGTTTTAAGTCAGATTTTACGATCTATTGCGTGAGTATCAGTCAGAACAGGTTTAGATATTTAATCCATTATGAAATAGTGTGCATTTGTAAGAAATTTAAACAATAATAAAATCATGTCACACGCGAACTTGCTCGATTTTTAGTCTATACTTTTGTGTAGCTCAAGGTGACTCTGCCCCCCCCCCCCCCCTAGTCGTGCATTTTTCTATTTTTAAGCGGTCCATGGGTTTTACACGGTAAATTTTTAACCTCACCTTTTATCTTAGAATATGGCATTTCTGTTAGAAGTATAGAGATAAAACGTAACACTGGTACCTACATCTCAGAGTCTTAAAATTATGTTCTTGCGAGATAATCCATAAAATATTATATGCATATCCATTATTTTCCCTTGCTTTTATTAGTAAATCTAATGTAGCAGTATTTATTGCTTTCGCTAGTTCTGGAGGAATTTCAGGATGAAAAATTCATCGTCACTCATTATTTTGCGCTTTTTACTAGAAACAAACCTGAAACTTTTGAAAAACCACAAATTAAATTTACACGCGTCATGTTTAACACAAAGGCATCAGTTGTTTTTAGAGGCAATTAACTCGGCTCCAGCAATATTAACAAACCATATTAGTAGTAATATTTTTTACACTTTTTACACTTTTACTTTGCTCTATACAATAAAAAGTGCAACAGAAATATCTACACTATTGCCTTCCTTATGGCATTATTTTATTTTGCTATTTATTTAAGCGGGACATAAACTATATAAATTTAAAAAGTAAAACCAGAAATATTTTATCGGCAATGCGAAATTGTTGTATGCAGTCATTATTATCGATTGTAAAAAAATCGTTAACCTTATTTTTCCTAAACGTATTAATTGCATCTACGTTTGATACATATCTATAGAAATTCGATACATATATCAACTTTTTGCGGTGTACGGATTTGAAGGAAAAGTACTAATTTATAATTTTGATTTCTTTACTTTAGGGAATTGTATGTCTTCTTTATGCGTCTATACGGAAAAGTTATTGCTCTTTGGTAGCAAGAGACTAAGCAACAACACTGTTTAAGAACTAAAATAGCAGCAATGTGCGTTGAAAACTTCTCTTAAATCGACCTTTACAATTTACAGTTTTATTTTACTTTATGAACAACCAATTCTAACAAAATTATCTACACTCATAATTCATTCATTATAACGTTATTTTATTTTGTCATTAATTTAAGCGGGACATAAACTATATAATTAAAAGAAAAAACAGAAACCAGTAATATTCAGATCGGCCATGCGAAACTGTTGTATACAATCATAGTCGATTCTGAAAAAATTCGTTATCCTTATTTTACTAAAACTGACTAATTGTATCTACGTTCGATATACATATCTATCGATATTTGATATAGAACTGTTTTCGGTGGGCGGCTTTGAAAGAAAAGTACTTGTTGAAATTTTCCTTTCTTTATTGAATCGTATGTCTTTTTCATGTACCTGTACTGAAAAGTAATTGCTTCTTGGTAGCAAGTGGCCAAGCAACAGTGTTTAAAATCCAAAATGGTAGTAATGGTCTCTGAAAACTGCTCTTAAATCGACCTTTACAATTTACAATGTTACTTTGCTGTATGAACAACCAATTCTAACAAAATTATCTACACTGATAATTCCTTCCCTATACCGTTATTTTATTTTGTCACTAATTTAAACTATGTAATTAAAAAAAAATGAAACCAGAAATTTGTTGTTGTATAAAATCATTATCAATTCTGAAAAAAATCGTTATCCTTATCTTACTATAACGGACTAATTGCATCTAGGAAACAATCTTGCGTTGTTACGACAGAACTAAACAAGTACAATTAGAATAAAATTGCAAATAATCAAATAATTTATTGTAAGGAATAATTAATTACTCGAATTAAACATATCGATTGGCAAAATACATATATGATCAATGATTATTTATACAACTCATTAGTAAATTTTAGTGCTGTTTTTGCAAAGTATAATAAATCAGACTAATTATGTTAGATATTTTTTGGTTGCTCGTTCAAACGTAACTTTTAGATAAATTTAATAATGCATTTATATTAACCGACTTATCATATCATTATCAAATGCATACCTACAGGGTAAGTAAAAAGTATGTATATTTTTGTTAATATTTTAAATTTTGTAAAGGGTCTTTATTACATAAGGGACAATCAAGAGCCTGTGACAAAACATATTTTGTGTGGACACTACGGAAAGAAGATAAATGGCACATGGCGATGTAGTGCTACCGAAGAGTGATGAAGTGGGGTTGACAAGGTTATACCTAAGTAAAAATGTGTTAAATCGGATCAGAGAAGGGACTCTTTGAAGAACGTTACAGAAAAGAAGACGCAAGATCATCGGGCCTATTCTGAGACTGCTGGTTCAACACAACTGATTGTGGTGGGAATGGTAGAAGATAGGCAAGACTGAGGTATGCGTAGGAAAAAAGGGAAGGATTTAGCACAAAATTGCAAACGATAAGAAGTTTATTTTTATATTCATACAACCCACGAAAGCAGTAAGCCGTAGTACTAAGGTACCGTCGTAGGTTGTCTATCGCGAAGCTGACTCACACACCCAGTGCTGGAAACATCCTTAAGGATTTCACCAGCCTTTTAAGAGGGTGTGTGTTCCACAATTATCGTGATGTATAAAAATATTTTGTTACTTATAGTTGGGAACATTTTAGATATTGTTTATTTATGTTGTATATTCTGTGTTTATCCCACCTATAATTGGTTGTACTCTGGGTGGTGTATCTAAATAAGTAAATAAATAAATAAAAATATATTGTGTGTTTGATTGTACCTTTCTTTGGAGTTATCTGATAAAAGTGAGGCACATGCATCGTTAGCTGCCTTTTGAATACTCTGTTCATCTTCAGTTAACATTCTAAAATGGCGGAAGGCAAGATTTTACTTAATTATTTTTTTTAAATTCGAATTAAAGTCGAATTTAAAATTATTAATTTTAAATTCGATAGGCTCTGATGATAGCGTTGTGTTGATCATTGATATGGATTATTTTTTAATAGGTAAAACAGCCTTCCTAACATTATTCTTATTTAAATATAATAATTATTATTAAATTAAAATAATATAGAACAGTAGTGGAAAAAATTTAATACATCTATAATCTTATTACTACCTAAATCTAATCTTCTTACCACCAGCAATAGTGACTAAAATCTTAAATCAAAAACCAATTGCAGGAAGCACGCATGCGTTTTAGTGCTGCATCATCTGTCACATAATTATTGATGTCTTATTTCTTCTAGTGGCTTCAGGTACAGCCGTTTGTTTCATTATAACTATAGAAATTATTTAAAAAAAGAAAATGCATTACTTCCGATTAACTGTTCTTATTCCATAAAATTTTAAAAATTAGTTTTCGCTTAAACTTCTTATTAGTAACATTTGTTTAAACTTTTATAATAATGTCCACTTAGTGAAAGAAATAACATTTTTTATGTTGTTATGAACAATACTTATCACGACTAATATGTCACATAATAAGGAACTTATAAACTTTACTTTATTAAGTACATAAAAAATTTCAAATGGCATCACATAACTTTCTTCTGCTATTCAAGAGAGATGCAGATGAGTAACTAAGTATGGTATTTAAGGACAAGGATATTAAAAAAAAAAACGGTCGAGTGCAAGCTATACTTGCACAATTAATGTTCCATGCCATCAGCCCCCTACTTAACCTGAGCAATCCTCGGCAGCTCGATCTCCACCCATCTGCCGCGCTACCCTCCTCCGACGGCACCAACGCCGTATCACATCGCGTATGCGCTGAGCTGAGTGAGGAGCGTTTCGACTGAGCCAAATTAAAGAACAAAGTTGTTCCTTACGTCATGAGAAATATGTTTTGTCAAAAAACTTTTTCTCTAAAACTTATGGTTCAGCAGTTATAATGGAATAAACAATTAAATGGTTTTAAACAATTATAATCGCGCTAAAATTTATCAATCCTGTTATCTTAGGCTCAATCTACACCTAATTCTCAATGATTATGATTTTTTACTCCTAAAATTTGGTGCCCCTACCTTTAATAATAGCAAAGATATTTGCAGATACTAAGACTTTTAGGACACCCTGTATATTCTGAGCACATTAGACTTGACTAGTGGACCATAACCATATGTTATTCTACGAAGCAATTTAAGAAAAAAATTCTCGAAAAAATATTTCTTCAAAAAATTTCTCTCGAAAAAAAAATCGATTTTTTTTTCGACAAATTGCGTAGACCCGAACAAATATTGTTTGTATGTGATTCACAGAGCAATCCTATCTTTTCCTTTGCGGCAATTTAAAAGGTAATAATGTATATATTATACTTAAGACATTAAAGAAGAAATGAGATGAAAATTAGAGGATCTATGCAGGTATAAGGTAAATATTTTAAAAGAATTTTAAACATAATTCATAAATTTTCGAAGTGATATAAAATTTAGCCTCGGTCGTAAAACAAAAACTTTACGGCTTGTCCTGGTTCTTAAGTTTATTCATTCTTAATAAAGACATTCGTCACGGAATTACGAATGCTAAATATTTATTTTGAGCAAATGGGACAAATTTCTTGTCTTTTAGTACCCTTTTTTCTTCGTTTTGTATACACAATAAAAATGTTAATGTTGTAAATAAATTAGTAACATTTAATTTTTTTCTTTAATATGAAAGAAACATTAAAAACTTTACTACCAGAGATCTATTTCTTCGTCTTTGACTTTTCGATTTTTTCTAGCACTAACTGGAGTCGACGCTCTAGTTTAAACTTCTTCACAACACCCTGGGCTGATTTTCTTTTCCTATTAAACCTTGTTAAACGTAATTGAAGTTCTGTCCTGCAGTCTGTCCTGCAATTGAACTTAAAAAATGTACAAAACAAAACAACAGTAAAAAGTAAACTGGATATTTAATTTAAAAACAAAGGTATCGTTGAATATGAAAGAAAAAAAATGGAAAATGGTAACTTTACTAGCTCTAGGGGTTGCAATGCCTTCACAGGGCTAGAACGTTATCTTCAAACAGTTTTCTCTATAAAAAAAGGTGACTATTTAAAAACATTTGGCAAAAAGGCACCTTGTATTATGTAGTTTAATGAAGGTTGATAAACAAGATAGACGAAAAACTGAAAAAGTATGAGCAAAGCAGTGACGGATTAAGGGTGTGAGGTCTGGGCTATTTGCAGGCCAATGTAACGCTCCATATCTACCGATCCAGTCGTTATACTGATGGTTTAAAAAATTGCGAACCTCAGTTATGATATTGGGAGGCGCTCCGTCCTGTTGTCATATAACACGTCGACGCTATTCAAGTGGCAATTCGTTGATAGTATCTTCGATTCCATTTTCTAAAAAATTAAGATAGCACTGGCCAGTTAATGCTCCCCGAAAAAACAACGATAGAATTTTATTTTGTAACATCCCACACCAAACGTTGATTGAATTACGCCCCTGAAAAGCAATACCTTCGACGGCAAAGGGATTTTCATCCGACCAAACATTAACATTTCGTCTATTAAACATTCCCGTAGTTGGGAAAGTTGCTTCGTCTGTCCAAACGATAGTATGAAATAAATTAGGATCTTGTCTCATTCTTTCGTTAATATTTGTGACAAAAGTATATCTCCTTTCTTTTTGATAGGCCCTAAGCTTTCGAATTGGCATAATTGTATATGGTCTATACTTAAAACACTTTAATGTTTTTTGAACTGTTCCATAAGTCAACATTTTATCTCTTCTTCCATATTCGAAATACCGCTCACAATCGGGAATTGATTTTTTGGATACTCTTGAAAATATTATAAAATCGCTAGGTTCCTTTCTTCATTTCTTTCTATTCTTCTTTTTCCATCGCCAAAAATTCCTCTTTCTTTTAATCTTTTATTTGTTTTTATTATGGTGTTTAATAATGGAGTTCTTTGTCCCTCTTCAATACTTTCTTCATATTGTCTTTGGGCCGCTCTGACATTAGTGTTATTTTTTAAATATAATTTGAACATTTTGTATCTCTCATTAATAGAATAATTCATTTGGCATAAAACTTAAATGATAATTCAGGGTGACTAAAGTATTATTGTCAACCTTGACATTAACTTTGACTTACCAACGAAGAAAATTTAAAAAGGCAGCAGGTTTTCGTTCGCAACCTGGATAGTTAAGTTTAAAGTGTATTTATGCGAAACAATTTTTTATTTGAAACACTACAAAGACGATTAAAAACCCGCATACGGTATGTTTTACAAAAGATGTCTAGACCTCCTCCTAGAATCCAAAAACATGATAAAAATCATACCATCCAATTTAGAATAAGCGAGAAATGTGGTATATTATATTTTTTTATTCGATGCTCAATTGTTTTGCTGATAAGATATATGGACGATCCATAAAAATCCCCAAACTTTGCATACTTAACATTTTCCCCATCTTTAAAAATAAAAAGTTATAAGGCCTCTTCACTTTTATTTGGATATCCCCGTACAAAATTGAACGTTTTTCTTAGTGAATTTTGTGTCTTTTTTGGGCGTTTACAAGAAAGTCATTAGTTTTTATAGCAAATAACTGAGCATCAGCTATCGGATAATATTAAATAATTTAACGGCACATCTTACTTAGACTGTACCTTCAAAAATTCATTTTTGAAAAATTGTGTTTTTCAAAAGAATATAGGTATTCTTAAATAGCTTAAAATAAGTTACACAATATATTATATATATTATACAAAAGATAATATATGATATGATATTGATATATATATATATATATATACAGGGTGATTGATGGTGAGTGGCCTATTAGAAGTTCTGGCGAACTAGTCAACGGATCACTTTGAAAATTTGGTAGTTTACATAAGTGGACATGACCTTTCTTTTAAAATTATTTTTGGCCTTGCGGTGTTGCCGCTTCTACTGAAAAGTATTAGCACCTATGATAATTTAAATGGAACACCCGGTATATTATATTTTTTTTAGAATCCCTGCTGGTTTGTTAATAAGTTTCGTTAACATATTCCTATGTCTATCTAGTATCGTTGTCGAGATAATAATTATTTTCTTCTTTTTTTCTCGGAAAACATGGTAGTCAATAAGGGCTGATATTTTTGAACTCATGACAGATAGGACACTAGAATTTGGTGGAGAGCTAGGTAATACCACGAGGCTATTCACTCGGTGTCCAAATCGTAGTTATATTTGTACAGGGTGTTTCAAAAATAAACATATTTTGATGGTTTGGAAAAATGATTAAAAGTACATTTTTTTAAATGGAACACCCTGTATTTTAACCGCGGTCCTAAAAGCTCTGTAAATTTCCTATCTTTCAATATATCATGTCCCTATACCTATCTCGAATAGTTTTTGACTTATTAGCATTTATTTGGACAATTTAACTATTACAGATAACATTCACGAGTTTTTAGGAAAATTTGAAAAGTAGCCTTTGGAAACTGTTGTTTTTAAATGGATGACACTTTTCTATTATTTATTCCGTTTCGTTGTCAGTTGGTTGCCGTACTTGAAAATTCTAATTTAAGGTTTTAAGAGAAATGGAAGAAAACAATAATTATTCAAATACAGTACTTATGAATTTATTTGTTTTACATGGTCAGTGTGATAAGATCATTAGTCGTACTTGTAGAAAATTCAATGAAATGTATCCAAATTTGCCATCAATGAACAATAAGAAATTTAGACGAATTCAAAGCAATTTCAAAAATTTTGGTTCTTCCTTGAAAGTTCCCAGAAATTTACCCAGACCTGTAACATCTAGTGAGGACAACGAAATTAACGTTTTGGCTTATTTTCATGCCTATCCGCAGGCTTCAATAAGATGTGCCAAAGAAGATTTGGGCTTAACCTATTTCTGCGTGCAAAAAATATTGGCTAAACATAATATGCATGATTATAAGTATACCAAAGTTCAATGTCTTAAGCCTGAGGACTGTCCACAAAGAGTTTTATTTTGCGAAAACTTGTTAGTTCATATTCAGGAAGATCCACAATTTTTAAGGAAAATCATTTGGACTGATGAATCAAAATTTTCTCGCGAAGGAATTTTTAATAGGAAAAATATTCATTATTGGGCGAAGGAAAATCCTCATGTAACGAGAGATACTGGATTTCAAGAAAATTTTCGATTTAATGTTTTTTGTGTAATGATGGACAACAAAATTCAATATTTGATATATGATGAAAATTTAACTTCCAGAAAATACTTAGAAATTTTAACTACATTTGTCGAAAATTTCGTGGACAACCTTCCTCTCGCCCAGTATCGCAGCTGCTGGTACCAATTGGACGGGGCTCCCGCTCACTGCACTGACGAAGTTAGTGCGGAAATACAGAGAATGTTTGAAGATCGTTGGTTCAGGCGTTTGGGACCTTGGAATTGGCCTGCAAGGTCCCCAGATTTAACACCTCTGGATTTTTACCTTTGGGGCACTCTCAAGAATATTATTTACAAGACACCGGTAAATTCAAGGGAAGAGTTAGAAGATCGGGTGAATCGGGCATTTCAAAATTTGGACGCTGGTGAACTTAGACTTGCTACTGGACATGGTGTAAACAAGCGAATTTTAAAATGCTTAGATGTCAACGGCCAACGTTTTGAACATTTATTAAAAACTAATTAAATGTTTTTTACTTTTTTCTTGGTAATTTTGTTAGAAGTCAAAAAAATATTATTATGTACACTACAACTTAAATATGATTAAGTAATTTTAAGCATTTAAGAATTTACTAATTGTTTAAAATTTGTCTAAATTTCTTATTGTTCATTGATGGCAAATTTGGATACATTTCATTGAATTTTCTACAAGTACGACTAATGATCTTATCACACTGACCATGTAAAACAAATAAATTCATAAGTACTGTATTTGAATAATTATTGTTTTCTTCCATTTCTCTTAAAACCTTAAATTAGAATTTTCAAGTACGGCAACCAACTGACAACGAAACGGAATAAATAATAGAAAAGTGTCATCCATTTAAAAACAACAGTTTCCAAAGGCTACTTTTCAAATTTTCCTAAAAACTCGTGAATGTTATCTGTAATAGTTAAATTGTCCAAATAAATGCTAATAAGTCAAAAACTATTCGAGATAGGTATAGGGACATGATATATTGAAAGATAGGAAATTTACAGAGCTTTTAGGACCGCGGTTAAAATACAGGGTGTTCCATTTAAAAAAATGTACTTTTAATCATTTTTCCAAACCATCAAAATATGTTTATTTTTGAAACACCCTGTACAAATATAACTACGATTTGGACACCGAGTGAATAGCCTCGTGGTATTACCTAGCTCTCCACCAAATTCTAGTGTCCTATCTGTCATGAGTTCAAAAATATCAGCCCTTATTGACTACCATGTTTTCCGAGAAAAAAAGAAGAAAATAATTATTATCTCGACAACGATACTAGATAGACATAGGAATATGTTAACGAAACTTATTAACAAACCAACAGGGATTCTAAAAAAAATATAATATACCGGGTGTTCCATTTAAATTATCATAGGTGCTAATACTTTTCAGTAGAAGCGGCAACACCGCAAGGCCAAAAATAATTTTAAAAGAAAGGTCATGTCCACTTATGTAAACTACCAAATTTTCAAAGTGATCCGTTGACTAGTTCGCCAGAACTTCTAATAGGCCACTCACCATCAATCACCCTGTATATATATATATATATATATAAACAAAAAACCAAGCGATATACCGAGATTCCGCGTGTCCGTGACAGCCTCAGTGCAGAGACTTTCTATACGGGGTGATTTTTTCCTCGGCTCAAGTTGCAAAACGATAGTCAGCCTTCACAGTCCGTTGAAATGGTAGCGACACTGCAATATCTTAGACAAAATAAAAAAAGCGTAACTACTCGTATTATTGCGTAGGCAGGCGGCCACGCCCGATGTAGAAAGCAAAAGTAAAATCAGGGTGAACCGCGACTAGATGTTCGTTTGTTGACGTAAGATAAAGGTCGGTTTATCTATCTGAGGAATAACAAATACGGAACAGTTAAATGTTGACATTATCTGCTTAAAGAAGTAGTATGAAAACATGTATATTTATAAAAAAATATAATTCAAATTTAATAATCTCTAGGCACCTCTGTATAAAACTCCAAAAATTTAAAAATCTCACCGTCTGTAGCCATAGAGTGAAGGGATGCAGATGAGATGTGGTTCTTTTTCATATGAGAATGCCATAATTTGTAATTTTGGTAAGGTGTTTGAGACTGTGCTTCATGCATTTTTGGGTGGGCAAGTCTCGAACATACTGGTTGGGTTGATCATCAGCATGGATTTATGAGTGGTAAGACCAGTGGTAAGTCTACCGTCACTAATCTTGTGTTTACTACTCAGTATCTCTGTGAGCGGCTGGATAGAGAGAGTCAGGTACATGTTATTTAGATTTTTCAAAGGCATTTGACAGACTTGATCATGCCATCTTAATTAATAAACTAACATCCTTTGGTTTTTCAGGACCGTTAATAGAATTAGTAAAATCATACCTTTATAACAGGTATCAATATCTCGTGGTTATAGGTCTCAGATTTCCGCAGTCTTCTGGCGGGCCTCAGGGATCCGTACTTGGACTACTATTCTTTAATATTTTTATTAATGACATTGTTTTGGGATTGGAGGTTGACTGCTTGTTTTATGCTGATGATTTTAAACTTCTGTGCGAAATATTCTCTCCCGAGGACACCCTTAGGCTTCAAAATAGCTTGAATGCGGTGTTTGATTGCTGCTAAAATAATAAAACCATTCAATCCTGTATGTCTTTTACTCGTAAACTAAATTTAGTAATCATCAGCGTCAACAATCATAATTAATTATGATGTGAGTGACGTTATACTCTGCAGAACTATAAAAGGCCTTGGTGTATGTAGTATTTGACCCTAAATTGTCGTTCATAGGGTATATTGAATATGTGGTTAACAATGCAAACCTAAAGGGTTGAATTTTATAGTGCAGAACTCTAGAGAATTTCGACGGGCCTCTACTCTTCGTGCTCTGTATACGACCTTTGTGAGATCACGACTTAAGTACGTGTCTGTTAAGTGGCCACATTTCTAGCTTGGAAAAAATTGAGCGTAAATTTATGGAAGCAATCTGCTTTTACATTGGATATCCGATAGAATGTAGATTTTGGCTCCTTTAAGTCCTTTGTTGGCACATTCGGTGGCGCATAAATCTATCGCGTGTATTTCGGCTTGAAAGATGAAAGGTGCTTTGCCCAGAGGCTTTGGAATTTGGCATTTTGGCCCGACTTAAAAGATAATAATAAATAATTTATTTATTTAAATTGAAGTTAAAAGTACAAATTTATTGTCGTCAGCATTATTCGGCTCTATGTAACGAGAGCTGGAAACATCCGTATGGATTTCACCAGTCCTTTTAAGAGGATGTGTGGGGTGGAACCACCTCGGTCGAGGTAGAATTCCTCTACCACCTCCTAACAATTAACAAACACAACATATTCATGGTCAAAGTGGAATTCGAACCCGCGACCTCTCGGTTGCAAAGCTGGCGCATTAACAACTCGGCCATCGGAGACCCCCAATGAAGCATTAACAGTAATTTATTAAACTTACTTAATAATAATGCACTGATCATTGTTTGTAGAAGATGGATCACGGATAGACATTAATTAGGTATAGCTTTTACACATGTCACCACTGTCACCTGAGCCAGGTTGTGTCAACATTTTGTGGAGCCAAAAACTATTTTTGACTTTATCTATGTTGTTGACATATTACGTTTCTGTCGCAGAAAGCAGTAACTAAAGCTTTATTTTACGCTCAAAGAGTCCAAGCCTTAGTGAATTGATGCTAGTCGCTGATGTAACCGGAGCAGATAGCAGGATTTTGTTACGCACAGATCTGGCGATTGTCGTTTGTTTTCTTGTCGATTGTTTTACAAGAATTAGTAAGAGGGAATTGAATCAGACATGCTTTAACTTATTTTCATTGATGTACATAAATAGTGTTTGCTTTGAGTTGGCGTATCTGGGATTTATGATCCTGAAATTTCTAAATAGAAAAATAAATTATTCGAAAGATATGTATCCGTGTTCCTGTATGTGCATTTTAAATTAAAACAACATTGCAAATAATACCGAGAACGATTAAGTTTGATTGATTGATCGGTTATAAGAAAAATAGAAAAAATGTCTTAGGTTTGGAACGAATCAGCATATGAAGAACTAAACAGAAAATAATTGCCGTTTGCTAGGGCTAGCAGGGTTCCGTCCGGGAAAATCCTATTGCATAGGGTAATTCAGGGAGAGATGACAACCAAGTTTTTTTACATACTAATTCAATAGATGGCGACTCTAGTGTGCTAGTTCGCTTTGTCACCATAACGTCCAAATTGTCAATGATTGAGTTTTGTTGAAGAGTCTACCTATACTTATTGCCATCTCAACCATGTGTGATTGGGAGAGATGGCCAATAGGCTTTCGTGAATTTGTTGTTTTAGTGTGTTGTTTTTGCGAAATATTTCTGTTAATACATGTATAAAAGAAAAACAAAGTTGAGGTTTTGATCTCCTTGTTTTAATTTATTGCGTCTGTTTAAGTGAGTTTAAGAAAAACTAGTGTCATTTCTACCGGACTTACAATATTTTTTATGATAGCGTAGCCTATTATATCCTGGATTGTGGTTAACAAGAAGGGAAAATATTACCGTCGGCGTTTTTAATTTTATTAATCAATTTTTAGTTTTTTCTTTATTGGAGTATCGGGATCTCCATGAATGGATAAGCTTGATTAGTAGTTGGATTCTTAAAATTGCAGCACAGGCATAACAATATTATACAGGAATAACAATACACAGAGAAAAAGGTAACGTTAAACCTATGATGTTTTCGTATCTTAGGTTATATATACAGGGTGTATTCGAGAAGTATTAGTATGGGCAAATATCTTTTCCATTAGAAAAGATAGAGACAGCGAATGGGTCTATCTTATTGGCTAATAAATCTATTTTTTCAAGTAGTTTAACATTCTCAACCCCCTTGGGGGGCGGCGCTAGAAGGTTCAGATCAAAAATTTTAAATATAACCCTATGCCGTGTGGTACCTCATTGCAATGGTCCTCAAAAAGAAACATTTTAACGTATACCCGATGTCCGTATCTTAATTCGTTTTCAAATAGCAAGCCTTTCAAAATAAAAATCGTAAAGAAGGAAATATTTAAATACCATTATTTCTCTTATTACTTGAAAATGACCACCATGAACTTCTTGGCAGCAATAAAGTCGATTTTGGAACTCCGCCAAGAAGTAACACCTACCGTTCTCAAAAATGTAAGAAGTGAGTTTGACTTTATTACTGCCAAGAAGTTCATGGTGAGACCTTATATCCATCGGTTCGTTTAGGATGGGTAAGATGTAATAGCTCGCGTCAAATGCACCCACCATTGTACGACGACATGTAAAAAATTGGAAATTTCTTCGATCTATATAGGTAATATAAATGCAAAGATTGACTTAGCTAGAGCGGTATCATATGAGTTCTTGTCAAGATAACCCCAAAGCTAGTCCAAACCTAAAGCAGGCATTGATAAATGAAAGATAAAACAAGGCAATAAAATATTTATATTAAGTACAACGAAACCTTTAGAGTAAAATTTAAAATATACCATCAAAAATGTTTAAAATTCAATTACCAATATAGTTATTGTAATGATTTATTTAAATTAATTCAAGGCGATTTAACCTTTAAAACAAATATCCCTCCGATATCAACGACACCACCCCCCGCCCCCCACGCGCGTCTCGACGACGAATCGACGCCGATCCTGCACCGCTATTGCTCGCACCGCCTCTAAAACAAATGAAAGTATCTTGTAATCGGCGTTTGTTTGTTTGCTGAAGCGACTGTGTTCACTTGTTCTAACGTTTGATGAGCGAATGTTTTCATAGATTTCTATGCTACATGAAAAAGGAGGTGTGATCGTGGCTGAATTCTTGCTGAGACGAGGCGTGATATACTGGTCTTAATTTGTTTTTGACGCTCCCCCGTTATTAGGGACAATTACGTAATTATAAACCTATTTAGGTATCAGGCATTTTAAGATTGAATAACGGTATCAGAAAGAAATTTTCAAAATTTTACGAATTGGAAACTTTAGTCATGGCAATGATTAAGAAAAGCTCATCATAAAAGGCATAAAATAATGTATTTTACAAGACGTATGCTTTTGTTTTATTTGTTGGCAGAATTCCAACGTGATTGTGGCAATTTATATTTTTCTGTCTGCTTTATTTCTTTGTAATAAATGCTAATATATGTATATATATATATATATATATATATATATATATATATATATATATATATATATATATATATATATATATATATATATATATATATATATATATATATATACATATATATATATATATATATATATATATATATATATATATATATATATATAACTCTATCTGTCATTCAAAAATACATTTCTTGGGAACTATATTTTCAGAATTCTTTTTTAACTATTTGTACTAAAATTTTTTAACAATTACAGTTTCAAATTTATTTTTGAGCAACCGTATTTAGTATGTTCGAAGAAATTATTTAAAAAAAAAACTGTTTTTTTTTGTTTCGTAGAATTGTTTAGGTATAGGAAAGATGTTTTTTCAAAAATCATGTAATAAATTATGATGCTACCGAACATTCCTTCTAAATTCAACAAGTAGGGATATTATTTTAAAAAAAAATGATTTTTACCATTCCTACGTAGACTGATTACTTTTGTAATTAAACAAGCTTGATTGCTATATGTATACGAAAAAGGTACACATAGATAGCACTTCCTTATTTTAAGACAGTTACCAACATATGTAACTGTACTGTGCTAATAATATGTGGTCTGGTCAAATCTGATTATAGATTTTAAGAATTAGTCGTGGTTCAGCCACGTCCTACTAGGGTCAAATAGAACCGATGATTCCGGGTTACCGACCAGGAAGAAATAACATAACACTAGAAGCAGTGAAGTGTTAACTTACTACACGGAAAAATATGATTTATAGTTGCATCCGTTATGTTCTGGGAGCCGCTACAAATATTACACTTAAGATAGACCGCCTATTTTAAAAGTTAGAATGTGACTTTAACAGCGGGTTACAGAAAGAAAACACTAATTTTAATATTATTTTCTTTACCTCTTTATACAAAAAATTAATTGACCAAATGGTTAACGCCTGGTGTGAAAATTGGTACCTCTTGGGATCAATATAAATTACGCAAGATCTCACAAATGTGTGACGACATCTTCAGGTTCCTAGACAGAATTTTTTTTATTTTCTTAAGAATTTTGAAGATTTTTATATGTATTATTCTATAAAAATTCAGTTTGTAATTTACCAGAATCATGTCGGTGTAATAAAGTCTCTGTTATATTAATAACAACAAAAGAAACATTGTATTCAAGTGTTCTACTCATGCGCTAACAAGTTTTTACCTGTTAGCCGCCCGTATGGTTTATTTCGCCTTTGGTGTCAGTGTACCTAAGCATTAATTCTGCGAGTTAGTGTCTAAATTTTCAATATGTCGCAAACTAAAAACCAAACTAAAATATATGGAACCCCTAGTAAACTATGTTGTAATGTGCTCTCAGGATTATTGATAGAAGTAAAATAAAACCAGAGCAAAAGAAAAGCCGAACAGAACTTGACCCGATGAAAGAAAATAAAAATCTTGTAATTCATGGAACTTATTTTGATGAAACTCTCACTACTGAAGACACGGAATCAAGACATTACTCAAAAACTATAACTGACCCAACCCAACATAAGCATTTTGTAATTATTGCCGAACCAGGTTCTAAACATTTAGGCGATGTATCTCCAAAATTTCAATAGTCCTCGGCAAGCTCTCCAAAATCTTTACAAATGTTCCATCATGCTCAGAAGATTTTTTGTTTTTATTTTATTAAAAACTTGCTTCATTTCTACACATGAGTGTAATCAAGATAGAAGACACTAGTAACCTGAATATTAGTCAAATATAATCCAAAGGATCCCTGGTAGAACTTAATTTTTCCCCAATTTCACAAAAGGAGTTATTAGAAACATTGGGAGCAATGTCAATATTATTATTAATTTTACTGTTTTTACCCGTAAATATATTGACTATTTCCCTTTTTTTTTTGTCCTGTTACCTACGGATTCAATTCCTCTATAGAAATAGAGATCCTTAGCAGCCCTGATTAACCTTCGATACAGTTTCTTGTATTTACTGTCTCACTCCCTGTATTAGGCAGGAAATTTTTCATCCTGTCCTCATATATTAAAAATAAGAAAAACAATGTTTCATTATTAAAAAATTATACAGGTAGCAAACTGCTTAATCATTTCAGTCCAATATTGCACCATGGAATAACAATGGAAAAAATTAATTATAAGTAGGTACGAGTTATCTAAAATACATGTTTCTTTGTTTCAATATTTAAAAATAATTATGTGCTCTTTAACGATCGAAAATCATAGCAATAGCTCTAATTTAATTTGTAGCCCGTGGCATCAAATACACTTCTTACAAGAATTACAAGAACACAAAATCATTACAGCAACCTTTGCTGCCTCATATAAATCACTCTTACTGATATTACTGACCAAGAAATGTCAAATAGTTTTACTCTAATCGATCATCTCATAATGATTGGGTGGAGATGTAATATATTATTAGTGTAGAAAGAAAATCTTTAAATTTAAATTGATTTTTTTTGTTGGGTTTGCAAATATTTTGGTTACAAGGTCATATTGTGCAAGTAGTCAAATAGTTAATTTTCTCGGTATGGTGACAATTTTATTACTTAATAACGTTTAATAGGAATATTATTGAAAAATAAAAATTTTCAAATGATATTCTAAAAGTAGATAGAACATAAAACATAATGAAAATTTATACAATATAATTATAATAATATGTTCTCAAAGTAGACTAGTACGTTGGTTGAACTGTATTCAATAAACGGGGTCATTCAGCTTGTTTAGCTCTTCTCCACATCGACTTAAGAAAAATAATTGATAATAAGCTTGGATGAATTAAGAATGGATACGGGATGATTTAACATTATTTGAAGCCAAATCAAGCCATTCTAAGCGACACTGTAAACACAATTTGTAAACATTGGCCACATCTTATTTGACCTTGTATTCTTGTACAAAAAATACGTTAGAAGCATCACAAGATTTACTAAAAGTAATAAAATCCCTAAAATACTTTATTTTCTGCTAAATAATAATAAAATTAAGTTAAACAACTTTTAAATATTTTATTTATAAAGGTTTATTTAAAGTAGCTCCGAGTCATTTATACATCTATAAGTAGCACTTTTTCTTTTCTAGTTCATTAGACAAAGACATACGTTTAACCGAGTGTTTAGACCGTGGGTAAATAAAGAATCATCCAAGGTAATTTGACGTCAACCGCTCAGCTGTCGAGAGGAAACCAGAGACAGCAACGCTCGTGAGAGCCGTATTTGATTGGCAAAAAGGATCGACTCGGATCACGTTACGATATTCCAATGCTATTTTATCTCTTTCTACTACCTATCTTGATTCAATTACGTATTTCCTTAAAGTTCGTAAACTGGACCTCTGGCGTACGATGTTTTGATAACAAACAACAAATAAACAGGCTTTACGTTCGATACGCTCACAGTATACGGAAAACCGAATCCTTTCTAATTCATCCAAGATAATATGCATGTATTTTTTGTAGTGCATAACTTGTTTAGGCAAGTCAATATAAATCCAAAAATATTATTTTGGGGAAAATTACTAGGATAATGTATATAATTTATTATAATTTAAAAAGCCGCCGTTTGCGTCCGCCTTTAATTGACGTCAGATATTGTCTAAAGCACGTGTCGCTGTCACGTGCTAAGTTCTTAAATTCAATTTTTATCTCTTAGCTCTGGATTTTTAACAGCCATGTGCTCAATCGTATTCTTTACAACAATTAGTCAAGTGCCTGTCAAAAAATAAGAAGGAAAAAGAATAAATTTAAGGACGACCTGGAGTGTATATTCAGTTGCCTATGGTCACCATACCTGATCCGAATCGGTCATCTGCGATGTAAATAGAAAATATTTGTCGTTTGCGTATTGTTCGTTTTCTGACTAAAGTGTGTAATTACTTTTACTAAACAATGAAATTTCTTTAAAACTACCCTAAAAATATTGTATTGTGCCAATATGAAAAAAAAACACATGCTGATTAATATTCTTAGAGTAAACTTTTGTGGATGAAAAAGCTCACTAGCAAGATTGCTAGTGACCTAATTCCAAAAAGAAAAATAACTTTGGTTGTCTGTTGTTTACTTTGAAAAACTCTACCCTAATCTCTAAGACATTACTAAATATACGTTTGAAAAGCAAAATGATTCCTTGAAAATAAATAAAAAATATCAAACCACGCCTCTTCCTGTCTTATATAACAGCCTACAAGCATAAATAACCTAATTACATAAAAAAGAGACATTACAACATATTTACCATCATCGTTATATAGTGACAAGATGCCTCTGATTATTATCTATGTAAAATTATTTCGTATCTCACACACAACCTTCAACATATACAGGGTGTTGCAGAGTCGATTTAAATAGGACCCTGAAGATTTTGACCACTGCAAAAGTAGTTTAGGTGAGGTAATTTTTAGTCAGCTGCATTAAATGTTAAGTTTGCTCAGGTTACTGGCACAAATATAACTGCCAAAAAGTTTTTTTCGAGTTCTAAACCAATTATCCTCTTTAATCTATGCCGTCTATGTCTCTGAAATAAGATTATGGTTTCCAGGTCTAGAAGAGGCACCATCTTAACACATTATCATCAGGTGTTCCTGCAACATGACGTCGGATATTTATAGCCAACACGTTAGAGCAGCAGATTGACTATCGCATTCGTGTGTGATCGACATTTTGCGACTCTAACTGCTTAAAAAATGGTATCTCTACAATTCCTTCATTTACTATTCTCAACAAAATCAAAAAATACCCCACGTTTGCATTTTAAATCATTGTTAAGCAAATTGTGCTTTCTTTTCTACTTTATCTAGTCTTTTCTAGTGTATAGAAAATTAAAACTGTAACATCCTGTAAACTACTATTAATCCTAGGCCTACATACTTACCTGCCAAATAAAGCTTCAAGTGATATTGAACCAATAAATTAATAATTCATAAACAAAAATATTTTAATTAGAAGATTATTAATATCGAAAGTAAAAGTGTATTTAGTAATTCGTTTAAATAATGTCTGTTATAATAAGTATTATTGACATATGTCGATGTTTCTTGATATAAGTGAATATTGGGCGGTGAAAATTTCTAACATAATATTGGGATTGAAATATTAGTCTAATAAAAAATAAATTAAATGTAAATGTGAATCTAAGAGCACTCAATCGATTGATCTGGATTAGGCATAGATGTAGAATAGAGGTTGTCAACTTTTTTCCAGCTTGTTTTCATGTACAGAATCACGATACCATTTTTCAAAGTTTATGGATACAGTCTTTCTAGGAAAAACCAAAAATCACTTAAAATTTCACTACAAACGTATATTACGACGTGCCTGAAACGTTACACACAAAACATTACACCGTGACCAATTTTCAAATTATCAATGAATAAGGGGAAGATCCGTGTAATGATGAGAAAGCGACGTTGCCAATCTCACTCTAAATTTCGTCACCATACAATAAAAATAAATTACTAACAATTTATTATAAAGACAAATAATGGTATATATATATATATATATATATATATATATATATATATATATATATATATATATATATATATATATATTTCCTAATTAAGAATATTAAAAAACAAAGCGCTATTAACTTGTAATAGCATTACTATCGATCTGTAGTATTAAGTGAGTTTCGAATTTGTAGAATATCTAAAACAATATTAAACATTATTTTTGCTAAAAGATCATGTTCAAAATAGCTTATAATCAAAAATAACTTATAAAGGGAATGTTACGCCCCATATTTTTCATAAACTTTATAAAGGAACTATTTAAATATAAGAAAAAAGCTAGTTAACAGTTTTTAAAAAAGATTATAACAGGCGGAAAAGAGTGTAACCCTGTAATAAGTTGTTATTCCAGATCTTGTATATATATATATATATATATATATATATATATATATATATATATATATATATACTCGATTTGAAATTGGTTGATAGTAATAAATCATTTTTAGCAGCCGATTCCATAGGCGCACCTACCTGACGTGCCGGTTTGAACCCTATTTACTTATCCGAATAATTTAGTAATCATTATTGTCATAACAGGTAAAAATAATTATGCCGAGAATTCCGGGAACAATTAATACACAATGTTACTTTTCAGGTAGTTACGAAAAATTAGGTACCTCTACTTATTGGTATAAAACTGTGAGTCATTTTAAGAGCGAACAAACCTAATGCGAGTATTCTAGGACACACATTTGGGTAATTTTTGAAAATGGAGAGTCTTTCAGGATTTATTCCAGTTAAGCGAGCTGCGAAATCAGCGCTAAGCATTAGTGAAAAGATTATTGTGCTTAATGTATTTAATGCACTTAGATATCAAAAAAGTGCAATAAGTATCGATTCTGCAGTGGAACTTTGTTCAAAGATGACAGGTATTGGAAAAGCAACCATCTACAGGCTGATGCGGGAAGAAAAGACAGGAACCGTGACGCCACCAAAACCATCTCCAGGAAGGCGAACAATACCGATCGATGAGGACGAAAAGGCCATCATAAGACGAAAGGTGCATTCATTCTATTTCAATAAGGAGATCCCTACTTTGGATAGAGTTTTAGGGGCAGTAAAAGAAGACTTTCCTGCAATCAAGAGAGATAAACTATGGAAAGTTCTAAGAGAAATGAATTTTAGATGGGAAAAACATAGTCGGAAGTCTCATTTGCTCGAAAAAGATGAAATAGTATGTTGGAGACGTAATTATTTGAGAAAAATAAGAAAATTTCGCAATGAAAACAAAACAATTTTCTATTTGGACGAAACATGGCTGAACGAAGGCTACACAGTTGGAAAAATATGGACAGACAAAAATGTGACTTCTCACCGGCAAGCATTTTTAGACGGTCTATCAACAGGAATAAATCCGCCCTCTGGAAAAGGAAAACGATTAATTATAACTCACATCGGTAGCTCCAATGGATTTTTAGAAGGTGGACTATTATCATTCCAATCAGTTCGTACAGGCGATTACCACGAGGATATGAATGCTGATGTTTTTGAGGAGTATTTCGAACAAATGATAGAGCTGATTCCACCTGGCTCCGTCATTGTGTTAGATAACGCTCCGTATCACTCCAGAAGATTGGAGAAGATGCCTACAACTGCTTGGCGAAAAGCAAAAATTATCGAGTGGCTTGTGGAGAAACAAATACAATTTGAGGACAATATGGTTAAAAAGGAGTTGCTATCAATTGTAAACACCCATAAACATCGGTTTCAAAAATATGTTGTTGACGAAATGGCCAAAAAACAAAATATAATAGTGCTTCGGCTCCCCCCCTACCATTGCGAATTAAATCCGATCGAACTGGTATGGGCTCATGTGAAAGGTTATGTGGCTAGAAAAAATACCACTTATAAAATGAGTGATGTTCAAAAACTCTTTGAAGAAGCGCTTCAAGAAGTCAACGCGGGGAAGTGGCAAAGATGTATAGAGCATGTACTAAAGGAGGAGGAAAAAATGTGGCAATTGGATAGTTTACTGGAGAAAACGGTCGAACCACTTATTATCAATTTAGGGGAAGAAGACAGTCCCTCAGATATTTCATTTTCTGATGATGATTAATTTAAAGCGAAGAACTGTAATGACTTACTATAAATTTTATAGAATTTCAAATAGAAACATTTTTCCAAATTTACTTGTTTATTAGTTGCTTTATTGTTATTAGTATTATATTTATTCAAATACAAGGGTAACAAATTATGCCACACATCCGAATGTTCACTAAATTATATAATTATTGTGTTTAATATAAACTTAAACCCACCCGAAAGCACGTGCATGAGTGCAAAACATCACAGGTAGAATACTACCGCTTATTGTTCGAGCCTCGGGTTAAGCTTTGTATTCGACGCCCTTATCAGATCTATAGGAATGGAAAGTTTAATAAATGCAAAAGGGTCTAGACTTTCAATGTATATACTATTTAAAACTTGGCAATTTAGGTGGACCACTCTGTGTACGTGTTTGACGGATTTTAATGATTTATTACTATCAACCAATTTCAAATCGAGTATAGTATATATGTGGGAAAGTGCAATAGCTTTAATTCTTTCGCTAGTGCAAAACACAAGACCTCTAAAATGACAAAATAAAATAGTAGGACTATTCTTTCTGATTCTGGTCTTTGCATTTTCTGACTTATATATTACCTATATCGACCGAAGAAAATTTCCCATTCTCTTTCTGTCTCTCTCTCTCTCTCTCTCTCTCTCTCTCTCTCTCTCTACATCCTCCAACGTTTTCCGATGCCTAATTGCGATTGTTCTATCGTTGCAGTTTTTATCGTATAGTTCTCGTACACGCATTGACCTTTTTACACTCTGTGTCCATATGTAATTGTTTGGTCTGCCTCTCTTCCTATTTCGTTTTGATAGCCATTTGATCCCCTTTCTTGGCAGCATCTCTTCCCCCATTCTATATCATATTAATTATTTTCTCCCGATGTGCTCTAAAACGGTTTCTTCGCATTTGTTGTTTCATTATTTCGTTTCTGACCCATTCTGAATGATCTTTTTAGGGCATCCATTCCTGTGGCTTCTATTTTTTTAGCTGTTCCTTCATTCTCCAAGTCTCAGTCCCATATATTAGCTTACTTCTAATCATGCTGTTGAATATTTTCTATTTTTCGTTGTTTTCCTATTTCCGTACTCCGCAGTATTCCATTTAATGACTTGATTATTGTTCTCGCTTTATTTGTTGATTTTATTTCTGCATCGTCTGTTCCTTTCTTATTAAAATTTACTCACAGGTATTTGTACTTTTCACAGCTTGTTATAATTTCATTGTCTTCCAATACCATGTCGTTGTTATCGTCTCCTATACATGGGCATTGCGTATTTTCTATGTTCATCTTCAGTCCCCATTTTTCATATTCTTCCTTTATGCGGACCATGTATTCTAAATCATCTTTATCGTGCGCATATTACTTGATCATCCGCAAACCGAAGGGTATTGAACAGTTATCATCGTCAAGAGGAAATTAACTTGCAGTAACTGCTTTATTTTAGTATGGTATATCAATCTGCAAATCTACCGCAAAACTGAAAATCTGACAACAGCCATTCTTAAGAAGTATTTGGTAGACCATGTGGTTGGCTAGAATATAAGTAACTTGGCAATCCCTGCTCGGTCTAAAATATAAATAATGATATCTCGTCCTTGTTCTAAATCAATGGTAATTTTCAATTAAACCAGACAGCACATTGATCGTTTTATAGTCACTGATAATTCTAATCTCAGTGTCGATTTATTGCAACTCGGAACTCTCTAGGATGTCCCCACCAGATTAATGTCTACGCTAGTTTCAGTTTAATTTTATTAGCAATAATTACATACTGGGCCAAAAATAATCAGACGTATTAACCTATCAATTAACGGGTATAGAAATTTTTATCATTATGTAGCGTAATTTTACGAAATATTATCGGCAGGTGAGATTTTCTATAAATTAACGCCTAAAACTAGATTTATGAATTTATGATTTATGTCTATTTAATATGCATATCAAAATTTAACAGGACCTGATTACGTAAGCACAAGTTTTCGTGGAAAAGTTATCAGTGATCTGTTTTGATTAAATAGCCAGACAAATAAATAAACATCAATTATAGTGATGTATTGGGACAACATCTTGACATCTTGAATTCTGGGAAATATACACGGTAGTAGTAATAATGCAATGAATATTCCATTATTAAGGATGCGAAAATAAGATTATAAAAAGTTTCAGATTAAGGATATTGGAAATTTTGATAAGTTTAAGTATTACAAGACAAACGATATTTTATTGTTGAATACTAATAAAAAATTGATGATGCCACTACGTATTAATAACAATAGCTCCAGGTGTTTAAAAATTACTAGGTAAACTAGAATCTTGTACCGGTTGGTTTTTCAACTTTCGGCCAACAGAATATGCCGAAAAATATCTTTCCCGATTGCACATTTGTTAGATGACGATTTTTCAATCATTTTGCGATAATACATTGTAGAATGACGCAGTTTTGATCAGTATTACGTAAGTGTATTGAGGAGGTCATAGTACTAACTGTTTCCAATGAATACAGTAGCCACATTATAGAATACTGCGGCGGCTCTTTTACTACGTACCATCAACAAAAAGAATAAGGGCTATAATTATTTGGAGCTAAAAAATCTTTACAGACAAATTTGTAAGGAACCATTTTAAGGATGCCATCATGTTTTGGGGTAATTCATGACACTGTGTAAGTTAATTGCGTTTACAGAAGAGAATTGTAAGAACCATTGAGGGTGTAAACTAGATATGCACATGGTAAGTCATTGTTTAGAAAACTAAACTTCATTGAACATTGTTTAAAAAACTGTTGACTAACTAAATGTTAGTTTTCGACGTAATCTATACCATACTTGTACACTTCTTGTACATTGGTCTTTGATTAGATATATTTGTATTTGTATTTACTAATAGCAAAGATATTTGCCCATACTAAAACTTTTCGGACACCCTGTACATCAAAATATTGATTGATTAATGATTTGATATACATTAGATATTTTTTTAAAATTTTTATAGGATGATATTCTGGTAACAGGGGTTTAGGAAAGGATTGACTAATATATGTAAAAGTTTTGACTAGTCAGTCATGATATAATATCGTTAGCCAATGATGCATTTGAAACCTGAAAAAAAAAGTGAAAATATTTTAACCAAAAATAAGAGATGTTTGGCCAGTAGTCCATTGATGCATTCACTGCTGGCGCCCGGCGACAGGAGTGCATTTACCTGGATCACCGTATGGGCCATTGTCTGTAGTTTTTATGGGCGCGAACAAACTCTAGCAAGCCTGAGCAAACCTAAAAAGGCGAAGGTCTATTCAGGTTTATTAGGGTTTGCTAAAAAATATTTTGGATAATTTTTCTCCAATGATATTCTTACAGTTCAGAATCCTTTTTAAAGGCAGTTTTGGGGCGAAGAGAAATTATTATTTTGTACTGAAAACATTAAAACAGAGTTCACAATTAAAATGTTATCTTTAGTGTTATCTTAACGCTGACAGACCAATAGCAGAGCACGTTTTTGACACAAAAAATCACTTTTTTTAAAATCGCTTCAAAACACTTAACTTATTTTCCTGTGCTAGCGTAAAGTATGACGCATTGTCCAAATTTAAAATAACCAAAATTTCCGTTACGAAACTTCTGATTATAACGTATTTAAAAACAATTGTCACATTCCAATAATGTAATCTATCTATATAACAAACATATTTTTTACCAAGCTGAATGCGCACGTAATTAATAACCCGAAAACCAGTAATCTTTCTGACACACCAACGCCTAACCGCAATTAGAATTATTAATGATATGTGATGACAGAGATCTCTAATCAAAACATTTTTATAAATATTATTTATGATGAAATTTTGCCAAGCTTGAATTCAATATCAAAATTGTCATCATGCAGGTACACCTGGTAAAGTAGTTTAATGATTACGAGGTAAGTTTTAAAAATAATATGTCAAAGTAAAACGGGTTAATTCAATAATAGCTTTACGAGTAGCTTGTATTTAACTTGTATTTAGCATCCATTACCACAATTTCATTATTTTAATAAGTACGGTTGTTGGTTAAGATATTTTTTATCAAAAAACAGTTACTTTCCGGTCGGTGTAGACAGGTAAAAAAAACCTACCGGGTGTCCCAAAAATCTTACATCCGGTTGCACAAAACTTAATCAAGTAGTACATTTAGTTGACGTTTAGAGTCATCTTTGGCAATGACAACTTGAGTGCTGTCACACGACAAATGTCCAATTAGTTTAATTCGTAATTAAATTGTTTGTGCAGCCGGTTGGGTTGGCAAAGATTTTTGCTATTAGTAAATATGGACACCAAATTTTAGGGGTATCCGATTGGTTAATAAATCTACTAAATACTACTAGCGCAAGCCCGAGGTCCATATTTTAATTCATTTTTAAATGGTAAACATTTAAATACCTTTATTTCTCTTATTACTTCAAAAGTTGTTCTAAGTGACCACCATGAATTTATTGGCAGTAATAAAATCTATTTTGAAACTCACTTCTCACATTTTTGAAAAGTAAAACCTGCCAATGTTTGTTATTAAAAATTACCAAAAATACCGGTAAATTACCACCGAGAAACATCAAATGGAAATTACCGGTAAACTTCAATCACTAGATGGATATAAGCTATCATTTTGATTCTGGAAAAATGGTGTATGTTCATCAGACGCCCCTGGGTACAAGCCTGCCTGATGAACGGTAAGGGCCCAGAAATCGTGATAGCAAGAGGGCACCCAGACTAGAATCAAAAAATAGTCTTTCCTATTTTATTTTTATTTTTCATTTTTCGGTCTTGTGCTGCACTAACAAAAATGATAATATTTGCATTCACATTTTTAATGTATTAAAATAGACCGAAGAAATTTCCCATTTCCTATTGTTGTCGTACGATGGTACACTTGTACTGTCAAAGAAATTCGACATATACTTATTGGTTTGTGTTAACAGCCGAAAATTTCTAGAGCAGCCCTGGGTGAACAAGTTGGCGCGAACATATCTTACCCATCCTATACGAACTGATGGATATAAGGTCTTATTTTGACTCTGGCAAAAATGTTGTCTGTTCTTTAGACGCCCTGGGTGTAAGGCCTGCCTAATGAAGGGTAAGGGTTCAGAAATCCCGATAGTAAAAGGGCATCCAGACCAGAGTCAAAAATTAGTTTTATTTTCCATTTTATGGTCTTCGTGTGCACTAACAAAGAAGTTAATCTTTGCATTTACATTTTTAATGCAATGGCTATATAGACCGAAGAAGTTTTCCATTTTTTACTTTATCCATAAAATGGTGTGTTAGTTTCAACATTATGTAGAAATGGATTCTTTTCAACCGGAACTGTCTTTTAAGAGGTTTGCTAGGTGGAATTCAGAATATATATATGCTTTCACGGTGGCGTGCCGAGACGGACTTATAGCGGTTAGTCTTTGTCCTACACACGCACAGTGTATGAAGCAAACAAAAGGCTAGTTATAATGGACGGTTGCGTCACCTCTTGCTGAAGGCCAATGCATCCCACCATCCTTTTTCTCTTATTCGCATAATATGCTTAGATAGCGATAGAATGAATAGTTCTATCTATTATTCGCTATATAATCTGAGGTCACAACTTATTGACTTGAAAACCTAACCTAACTTAGAGGCCAGATGCATGTACGTTTTTCAATTATTTTAATTAATTAGCACTGGTATACAAAATATTCCAACGACTTTAGGCGACAAGGCGTATAATACAGATTTAATCTATTACTAAAGAAAAAGTTGCATAGGTAATATGTAATCGATTTGTGTCGTGATCAAATTTAAGTATGTTCTAAATTCCTTCGCGTAGTTATAGTTAAATTATAAACAAATGTCAAAAAAATAGATTAGATTAAAATGAAATCCTATTATCTCTGCTGAAAATTAATTTGGCAAATTTTGGTTAAGCATTATTGGTCAAGTTTATTATTTCAATGATTATTTGCTTATATAAATTAGACCAGAACTAATATATTTTAAATTGGCACGCATGCATGATTAACCTTGAAAATATAATTTATTATAATAAAGTTTAAAAATATCTTGAGGCCCATGTAAACAATATAAGGATTAGAAATTGAAAATGTCCAATCCTAAGTCGGCGTTGTTGTTAGTCGTATGAATCATAACCATTGATTTAGAATAAACTACGGATCCTATTTTTTACGTTTTCAAGCAATCAGGGATTCCCAAATTAAAGGGTACGAGGTACCGTAACTTGCTCTTAAGGGAACATCATGCAAAGATGCATTGAAATAATTAATTATATAAATAATTAATTATGTAATTAGGCCGGGTTTCCCTAAAAAGAACAACATGATCAGTTTCCAACACACGAAATTAGAGGGTTTAATAAAATAAAAAATGGAAAATCGTCCATACTTATCCATAAGAGTCCCTAACAAAGATCATCTCTAAAAACAGGAGGGATGAAACCAGATCTTTAATTTCTTCTAAAAAAGGGGCCTTATTTCGCCTAGCCTTTAGAATGACATCGGAAAAACGACAGCTTAAAATGTCGACTGTCAAACGCTATGATCGATACGTCAACTTAGACTTTATGCTCTAGCATTCTAGCGATTCATTTGAACTACCTACTTGAAAATATAACAGTAGCGAACGTTACAACTTGATTGAAAGTAAATTCGATTTGAACAAAATGCACGTCAGTTAAGACACCGAAGGGGAAGTTTAAAACCAATAAATATTAAATTTAAAACCAATAAATATTAAATTTTAGGCTTCACTTCCTCACGCCCAGTGTTTTGCAGTCTCTTTTAGCATCAAGTTTTATAAAATCGTCTTTGGGTGGTTTAAATTCAAACTTTGACCAGCTAAAACTTCAGAATTTCTTAAAATTGTTTTTAATAACATTATTTATAGTTATCTAACGGAATTTTCTGTATTATACATAACATATCACTATCATTTTAAAAAAATGTATTGCTAAAAACCAAATCACAGCATAAATCGTATACGATCTGATATAAGCTTTTGCAAAATAATACTTCCGATATCTTATTTGCTAAGCCTCGTTAACTTTACACTAATTACAGCCCAGTACGTATAAATCAGTTTTTAACCCCAACATACTCATGTAATGGCTTGAGAGAACGGTCTTCAAATCTCTAAAACACCATTACGTAAGACTTGGTTCGGTACTCAACCTAAAAATAATTAATCCTTTCTAAGCACGTGCCGTGTCTCATAAACCAATAATAAATAAAACTCTTTCATCAGTATCTACCGTTTAGGCTGTAGGTTATTAAAATCCGAAGAGTGAAAGTACGCAAACGAGGTACCGCTAAGTCTGCTAACATAATCAGTAGCATTAATATGATTTTCTTTAACGTATGTAACTAGAGTTGTTGGAAAAATTCCTATGCAATTAAAAACAACCGCAATAATATTTACAAATCATTTATTTAGGAGCTTTTTTTCTTATTTTAATATTCACTTAGTTCTGAAAATATGTTTTCTTTATCTTGGACAGCCGACGACGCCACGTAGACTTCAAGCTTAAGTAGTAAGTACTAACGTACCATGGATGTCTGAAGAAAAGGGTAATGTAATCTATTTATACTGGTTTAAAGGATTGGTGGTTGGGATGGGAAAACATCTGCAGGCAATTTGGTTCATAATATGGAGATCCTACACTGAAAAGACATTGTGGGATATTTCACTACAATTGTGTAGGTACCTTTTTCCAACAATTTGTTCCCAAAATCGTCCAAGACCAATTTGTAGCAAAATTTGCTACAAGTGTATGAAAATGTATAAAAACTGTTGTTACTAATAATCCAATTAGAGTAAATTGCTCTACAAAGACTTTGCAACAATTTTGTGTGAAAAAAAGTCCAAACGATTTTTTCAGTGTAGGTTGAATGGGCGAGCAAAGTGGGATGTTCTAGGTTTTTCCAGCTGGACAGTAAAGGCACAAGAATAATTAAATAACCAGAAGGGTAACTGCTCCCACATCTGGGGAGCGGCATCACCTTCGACACTTAACATCCTTGATTCTATCCAATAGAGAGCCATTTGACTCATCAATGATCCAGTCCTCACAAGAAAACTCCATTCTCTAGGTCATCGCCGCCATGCCGCTGTTGGGGATTTAACACTTTTCTACCTGTACTTCCACGGATTTTGCTCTGAAGAACTAGCCGCCATAATTCTCCCGTTGACTGTTCCTAACAGAACAACAAGAGGCGAGTTACGTATGCATCCCTTTACTGTTCAGCTACTAAAGCCTAGAACATCCCACTTCTCTCGCTCCTATACCTAGGTTCTCCAGATTTTCGAACGAATTGCCTACGGATGTTTTCCTTTCCCCTCCCAATCTTCAATTCTTTAAATCTCGTGTCAATAGTTTACATTTCCGCATTTCCCTTCTCTTCAGGGGCTGTCTCTGATGAAAAACAAAATTTGGGATTATATCGTTCGATGTATTAACTTTTAGAATCAGCAAAATTTTATATGAATTTTAAATTTTGATCAATAATCAAAGTAGTCTGTCTCTTTTCACAAGATTTTGTCCTTAATCTACCTATTCTAGAAGGGATGATGGTGAAATTGTCGAGTTCGCGAAGTGACAGTTAACTTTCGTGACAATTTACTTGATGTTTTAAAATGAATTATCACGCTACGAAATATTTCTGACAACTTTCGTTACATTTCTTTGGATTTCATAACTGGAATTTTTCACTTATTGGTGAAAATTTGTCCTTTAAACTTATACTAAAACATACAGATTTGATTTCTTGTTATGTGTACTGCTAATACCTAATTTATTACATATGTTTTTTTTTAGAATTTTTACATTAATGTAATAATTTCATTACTACGGAATTTTAATGCGTTTTGATACATCTGGATGGTTGCAATTATTTCATATTCAGGAAGTTAATGTTGCGTGCATTTGTAGCACCTTCGTTTAATATCTTAATTGTGGTAATCAACCTTAGTTATCTAATTTACGAGTATGTGTCAGTTTTGTTCTTATGGTAGCTGAGCTGCTTCTCAAGAAAGAAATGTAAAAAATATTAAATTAAAATGTATTGCCGCTGTACCAGACCCATATCAGAAGCTACAAAAAAGGAAGACGGTTTAAAAGGGATGTCACTTATTTATCAGCTCCGCATCGCCTGCGCATCGCTTCGGCACGCTCCATTTTGATTGCTGTTATGGAGTTTCTAACGAGTGCGCTCATCTATAAGCAACGTGTCGCCTCACCCATGGTTCAGGCAGAGAAAAACCAAGACAGAAAGAAGCATATCTCTTCTTCCCGCCAGCTCGACAACGCCATGGCCTTCACAGGGCAACACCCCGAGACTGGCGCGTGGGATTTTCACACAATGCACCCCGACATACCAGTGCGGTAGCAATACGGCAAGCAGAGGGAGTTTTCTGCGACGCGGCGAGTCTCAAAACTCACTCTCACTGTGCTTTATACCATTCATACGGACGGGCTATTCCGTTTTTAACGCGTGGCTACATTTTTGGAGAATCTTTTAATCTTTTGATTCTTGTTTTTCATATGTGATTTTTATTTTGCAGCATTTTTTTTGTAATAACCCAAAATCTGCAACGCATACCCGTGTCAGCTTCATTTGAACCTCGGTAGTCGAGTGCGTCAGGCCGCTTTGGAGGTAATAGAAAGCAAATCGTATTTATGAATGAAATCAGTACGATATATTCTTCTCTCTGTCGTGGGTTTTCGCTGGTACAGGCGTTACTCGTGACAGAGAAAAACCAAGACAGAGACCTCCAAAGCGGCCTGACGCATTCGACTACCGACGTTTAAATAAGCTGCCAAGGGCGTGCGTTGCAGATTTTGGGTTATTATAAAAAAAATGCTGCAAAATAAAAAACATATATGAAAAACAACAATCAAAAGTTTAAAAGATTCCCAAAAATGTAGCCACGCGTTAAAAACAGAATAGACCGTCCGTATAAATGGTATAAAGCAGAGCGATAGTGAGTATTGAGACTCGCCGCGTCGCAGAAAACTCTCTCGGCTTGCCGTGTTGCTACCGCACTGGTATGTCGGGGTGCATTGTGTGAGAATCCCACGCGCCAATCTCGGGGTGTTGCCGTTTGAAGGCCATGGCGTTGTCGAGCTGGCGGCAAAAAGAGATATTCTTCTCTCTGTCTTGGTTTTTCTCTGCTCGTGATATAGAGACGAGACGATGTCATGTTGATAAGTGAGCGGAAACATTAAACGTGTATATTTTTAATAAAAGGTGAAATGGTTAGAAGCAATAAAAATAATATTTAAGTAATTTAAGCACCCAAACAACATTTTTAGCATTAGAAAAACAAAAATTCCAGAAATATTTTGGCAATATTATTTTGTGTATTTTTACAACACTTAGTATTAATTAGAATCAACTTAATAAATTGTGTTCATTTATAATTGTTCTCTAAAATTACTAGATTTGCATTACACTTAACGAAGTGAGCAATAAATGGTAACGCTTGCTGTGATATTTTAAATTTTAATTTAAGCAAATTATGATACCTAAAGGAGAAATCACGCTGGTTAGCTTATACTTGTTGAGTGAGGTTTTATATCGCTATTTTTATATTGTATAATTTAGTACAGGTATAAATGCACAAAACGCAAATGTTAGTGCACAAAACAGTAAAATTAACACCCGTCTAGACTCACATTTCGCTTGTTGAATACAAGTGGCACAACTCAAAATGTATCAGTTTTGAAAGACTTCTAAATGAGTCAAAAATGCAAGTTACAAAGTTATTTATACAAAAATGCGAATTTAAAAATAGTAAAATTGATTTTGTTCAGTAAAGCGAATGTGGCGCAACATAAAGGAATTTTTTAATTTCAGTTTTAAAATTAAGAATACTATATAAATAAAAATACAATATAATTTTTTTTATTGAAATACAAATCTACAGCGATAACAACTTGACTAAAAATGCACAATTCCACAAAGCAAGTCTTAATATAATTTACTGTTACTTTAATAATAACAAAAACACGTAGCTTTCTCGCTTTTCATCAATTTCTCCGTTTCACAATATTTTTGGCTTGTGCCAGAATTGCATTCAGCAAGCAATTTGTTAACTAGCTAAGCTAAAAACCTGATAATTGTTTATTAAAAAATTTGTTACCCACTGTTTTGATTAGTAAAAATTGTAAAAATACCATATTTAAATGTTTAGTAATGTGCTTTAGTAATTTGTAATTCTAATTTTTTTTAGCTGATAGAGAACTGGCACTTTTATTGTGTAGGTATAGGTAAATAGGTTGATCTTTGCAGTTAGCAGAATTCGAAATAGCAGGGACACAAGTACATTGTGTAATAGGCAAATTTGTTCATCGACAATGAAAAAAGGAAGATTCAAATGATGTTATTACTGTTATAAGAAATAAGGATACGAATTTTAATAAAAGACTTAATCATTCATTATGTATCAGTCTATACAGCTTTACGTGTATGTATATTATTTATTTAATTAAGATGAACTTTAAAAAACCAGCTACTTTTTTTAGCGGAACTTTTGATTAATGAAGATTTTTTTTTGTAGGGACGATCTCGTCAACTAATAGCGTCTATTGATGCTGGTGATATTTGGCAGTGTGAAAGTTGTCAGTCGCACAGGAGCACAATAATCCTATGGTATATTGTGCTCCCTTCAGTTTGACTCCATAAAATTAGGATCCTTGATAAAACCAAGAATACATCTGATTGGAGCCTTTATGTTCTCTTCAGGCGTCGGATCGTGTACCTCGAAGTATCTTCCTAATGGATTGTGCAGTATGTGTAGGAAGACATCCCCTCATAAGGTGCCTTCTTAGGGTGTAGTGCCCCGTGATTAGTTCCCCAATCCGCCTATTCTTTTTTTCAAAATTTAAAACTGCATTTTCCCTTTTGCGTGGTGACCCATTTATAAATTCCTTAGTCCAGATAATCCCATCCAATAGCGTTTATGCTTTTCCTTAGCTTTTCCAATAGCACTCCCTAGGCATGTTACTGAGAAAGTCTCTTCGTGGGCTCCGACCTGGTCATAATGCTATTTGCTCCGGCATTTGCTTGGTCCAGCTTCCACATTTCCTTTCAGCCCCTCATATTCCGGCACCCATTTAAGGTTTCCCCCAGGACATTTAAAGATTGAAGGTGATTACTTAAGACCAGATCGGATTGTATTTATTCTAATTTCAGAGCTTCTAAAGCTGCCTGGCGATTTTTTTTTCATTAAATTTTTTGATTTTATCGTTACCTGAGTACAAACATTTATTTTCCTTAGTTCAGCATGGAACACCATTGCCATTGCGCCGAGGTTTGCTTAGGTTTGTTTTTTCCTTGTACTTTTATGGTAAATTCCTGTCAGCGCTTCGTGTGTATCATTCATATTCGTTGCCGTTGGTTTTTTAAATTTATTACTTGCGTCACTTTCTGGTATAAAGCTATGCTACCTCTACACCCCCGCGAGAAAGAGAGGGAGAGAAGTTTTTACTAGCGAGGCAGCATGAGTGCATACCATCTACACTCTTGGTTTGCTCAGTTGATCGTGGAAGTTAGGCGTGGTTGAGGTTTGTTATTATAATTTTTTTCTTTTGTATGGAAGGTACCATATAAAAAAGATTAATCGTTTATCCAGTTAGTCATTTCACGCACAACCACCCGACAACATCTCAAATTTTACCCATAAATCGCAGAAGTGTAGTCGGTACGCCTTGTTTCGCGTACTTTGACTCGTGACGAAAAACCGACTTGGATCGGAGCGCCGATAAGGCGAGAGGAGGCGAGACGAGGCGAGACGAGGTGAGACGAGGCGAGACCAGGCGAAACGAGGCGAGGCGAGGCGAGACGAGACAGGGCTAAGCGATGGGATGACTTAGTAACAACGACCGACAAAAACTTGCTAAATCCTAGGGTTTTGGTAGTTTTGTGGACGATTTCATTCGAATATATTCGAGACAATTCTTATGATATAAGTACGCATTATTTTATATAAAAAAACCTTTTTGTTTATACGCTTTAACAAAAAGTTCTTAATGAAAGTTCTAGTCATAAATATTAATTGGTAGTTTTATGATTTTTTTATTAGCCACATTAATAAGAAGTAATTAAAACCCGTTGTCGGATTTTTAATTCGTTCTAAAATTATATACGTGATAATCCTTGTCATTTAAAAAATGTAAAATATTCGGTCACATTTTATTGATTTCATAAGAGGAAATAAAAAGGCGAACTGTTATTTAAGCATTTAAATGTCCTCAGGTTGATCATAACTTAGGTTAAACAAGGTTTATTAGTGTTGTAGCGCTGCTTCACTTTGGTTCATTATCGGCAGCAGTGCGGTCTCCCAGCGCCTCGGGTTCAAAAGTGTGAAGCGCCCCCAACCCCTAATACAGAGAGGCTTATCTATAGAACATGAGTGATGACACAGGTAAATAATAGTAACATGCAAAATTTCCAGTTAGGTTTGAACCAGGGTTCGACATAGAGTCCCTATCTATTGAACCTTGTGGTAGATCCAACCCAAGCAAACCCAGGAAGTAAGAAGTAAATAACAAACCTGATGCATAAAGTTTCCAGACAACATTTTAATATGTGGCACCAGTAGGGAAGTCGTTTTTAAAAAAGTGCCATAGAGAACTGGAAGTGATCCTCAGAAGGTAGAGGCCCACTTTTCATTTTCGAACTGAAGGTCAAAAAAAAGAGATTGGCAGAAAGTAGTACTGGGTTGTATTTCCACATGACAAATCTACCTTTGTTGAAAAAAAAACAGCAATCTACCTAAAAGTTCCTTTTAAGGCTTTTGTTTATTGAACTAATAAATTTTCCAAAAGACTCGGAAATAAATTATAGTACCTATAAAATATGTTGTTTTATAGGTACCTACTATAAATTTATTATTATTATTTTATTATTATTATTATTATTATTCTTGTACTTTTGTCAATTTAAACCTTGGTTATCAGACTAGATCGGTCTTAGCAATAATGAACCTGACCGATATTGTCTTATACCGGTAAATCAAATTTGTCACATAAATAGTGTTCTTGCTTTAGGGATACCACGCATTTATTGTGTTCCCATATTTGTAGTCCTTATAAGTCCAATTTCTAATTATCCTAATAGTATTGGCGCCATCCTGTCAGAAATCCTCGCAGGCTAATATCCTACTTACAACCACTCAGATCACAACAGAAAACGTTCGTGGGATCAACAATAATTATTATTACTGTACATGTATGTTTGATATTCATATTTAAAGGACAATGCTTTTATGTATAGAAGATATAATCTCTAATATGTATAACAAATTGTCATCCTTTAATGCTTAAATGTATTTCGTTGATTTGCAAGTCTAAATTGTTTTTTGTTAGTGCACGAAGAACTGGTATTTTTATTGTGTAGGTACTCTGGGTTGGTCTTTAGGGGAAATCAGTGAAAAACGGCAAACGAAGAAAAAAAATTATTATGACAACAGACCAACAAAATGATGCGCTTCTTGTTTTTTTGAATGAATAAGGAATATGTATGTATTTTTTTATTGCATACATGGTTTAAGGAAGTCATTACAAACTCAAAAATATTGTCACACTTGTTTTAAGGGTGTAACTAGGGGCGTAGAGGTAACAGAACCTTAACTAGATTGAAATTAAAGGTGATTTAAAAACAAACTTAACTCGTTTATTTACAAAAAATAGGAACATTCAATGACATAAACAATAGACAGATTTATGTTATTACTCTCGAAAGACAACTTAATATTCTATTACTTACATTAAAAATTCGAAAATCATTTCTTCTACAATCTATCACAATCACAAACGTATCGGACCGAGGATGGTGAACTAGTGCCCTTTCCGACTCTTGTCTTCGCGATCGCCCTATTACCCAGTCAGCAGATTTCCCCCTCTTTTTGAGAAGCGTTGACTTTAGGTCTGAAACCTCAATTCTGCTGACTTGATAATTAAGCGTCGTTTTAATAAATTATTTCAAGTATTTGTTTGATTTTATAAAGGAACTGTAATATTTCATAGTTGCAATTTTAATGCATATTCAATAAATAAGCTACATCCTGCCAATGTAGAGGGCAATAACTTATGATTAAGTCAAATAGTATTTTGGTTTACTTATTGAACTTCCAAATATTGATCTATGAAATATTATTGGTTTTTCTACTTGTGACAATATTATTTTGAAGAAGGGTAATTTAACCAAAAATTTTGTTTACCTCTCGGTATAATTTACTTCAATTTAAAAAGCAGCTATTTGCCCTCAGTACCAAGTGACGTCAGGAGATAATCAAAAAGAAGTGTCAATTTACATGTTAACATAAAGCTTGCCGTAAAGTTAAACAATTTTGTTATTACAGTGCAATCTTTACTTCAAAGCGGACAATCCTAAAAGAGTATACTGTAGAAGGTACTTCAATGCTACAGGCGTTTGCACAGGCTCAAAACTAGATGACACGCGTTTGGCCTCAGGGTATATTGTGGTATCCACACATTGGGTGAGTAAAACATTATTCTATTATTTTAACCGAAGGATTTTCGTATTTCGCATTTTCAAATTACACAATATAGGTAAATAAATATTTGTATTTTATTTTCACGTCGGATCCTAATTTTATTTCCAAATAGTGTAGAGACGCCCCTGGACCCACCAGTGTTTACAACTCTTTTGTGATATAATACTTCGCTTAAAAAATAAATATACCAAATAATATCGTTTCATATTCTCTTTGCAAGATCTGCCTCCTGTCTGCAGAATTATTTCATAACATGTTGCTCGGTGGGTAAAGCTAATCAAAAAAGCCATTGTCTATTTAAGAATAATTCTGGTTTAATTTGGAGATGGTACCATTTAAGACTACTGGTTGGAAGGCTAACGGACCTTTGGCAACTTATATTCACTCTGTTACTCCGACTTCTTCTATAACTTAGCACAATTTGTAATCTAAAAGGACAAAAGCTTACGTTGTTACGTAACAAGTCTATATGTTTGCAGACAATGAAAAAGGAAGATTGAAACGATATTATTAATAGAAAGACGAAATAAGGATACAAGTTTTGATAAAAAAGTCATTCATCAATGTGTATTGAACTTCACCTGTGTATTATTCTCTTAATTTAAATGAACTTTATTACGGGTATGAAAAGCAAATTTTGTGTTGATACATTTATTTAAATATCATCAACTTAACGTAGTTTAATAGCTACCGAGACGTTCAAGATAATTCATTTACATATGTTGATATTTATAAAGGTTGCAAATATTTTTGGTTATGGAATTCTTTTACGATGAAATAATATTAGTTATTTATGCAGCTCGTGCGAGAAGTAAGTGTTTTTCGCACGCGACATGAAAATTGTCCAACGAGGCGAAGCCGAGTAAGTCAAATGCGAAAAACACGCTTTTCACACAGTTTTATATTTTTTTTTTATAAAATTGTTTGTAGAATCATTTTGTTACATTAATAAATAAAAAGTTACATCATTCCTGACAAACAATGGTTTCAGTAATAACAAACCAGCTTCTGTAACCAGTATTTATTGTCTGTATTCAAAAGGTATCCAATGATGTGTCAATGTGTCAGGTAGCAGGGAGTCATGGTTGCTAGGTGCATACGAACGGTTTTCTATTTATGAGATATTCACAAGGAGCTGGATTCGAGCTTTAGTAAAATACCAATTTTTAGTGAGACAATAAGTAAAGAAGCATCAGAAGGAACGAATCTGGAATTTAAAGATGATAATGAAGGATAATCTTCTTGATCTTCAATGCCTAAATCACATTTTCTCGTTCTTTCCTATACATAGATTATCCAGATCATGGAACCCTTTTTCCTTCTCTTGCATCTTTCCCCTCTTTGGATATCCATGATCCATTGCAACACTAGCAGTCAGGGAATTCAGTATCGCTAAAACCAGTCTTATTTGGCAATCAAAGTTTTAAATTGACGAAATGTTTGAATAGGACAACTAAGTTTTATACTATAAATTTATCTTTAAGTTTTTTCAAAATTTTTTAAAGAAAAGTGTAACTTAGCCATGTGTTGTTTCCAATAATAGACAAAATCATTTTTGCAACACGTATTTATATTTGAGAGAGCCCACATAGAAGCTCAAGTACTTACGTACCGTAAGCATCTGAAGAGAAGGGAAATGGATTACATTTCCCTTTATCAGTAGAGTACTGATACGGGGTTTAAAGAATTGGAGGTTGGGAGGGGAAGGGAAAACATCTGTAGGCAATTTGTTAAAAATTCTGGAGACCCTAGGTATAAATGAGCGATAGAAGTGGGACGTTCTAGGGTTTTGGAGTTGGACAGTAAAGGGGTGCATACGTAACGCGCCTCTTGTTGTTCTGTTAGGAACAGTCAAGGGGAAAATTATAGCCCCTAGTTCTTCAGAGCAAAATTCGTGGAAGTACCGGTAAAAAAGAGATAAATCCCTAACAGCGCGGCGTTGAGCGAGAGGAAGGAGTTTTCTTGTAAGGACTATGTCACTGATGAGTCGAATGGCTCTCTTTCAAATAGAATTTTAAGATAATTATTTGGAAACCAAACAAATCGCAGAAACAATACAATAGCTCATGTGCTAGTACTAAGTAAATCTTAATTCTCTTTAAAAAATTTCGTAATTAATTTTTTTCTCTTTAATTGTAAATGATAATTTTCTGAGTACTTTTAATTTTTCTTCCTTAAATCTGAGTTTTATAGTAACCTTTTTTGTTTATTTATAGGGTAAAACAAAATTTAATACTATTTTAATTTATTTATTTACCTAAATTGTTTTGTATTCTCGCAAATATGATGCTGACGTATATTATCTGCAATCCAGTTTTGATATAGATGAAATTTATAACTTGTATAATACGTCTAACTAGGATTAATACCAACGGCAAATCAATTCCAATAACGAGGTTAAAAAAATAGTAAAATATGCAGGCATATCTATCTGCACACAACAGCATTGCAAGCGCCCAACACATCATGTATATCGGAATACCATTAAAATGACCTTTGTAAATTCCAAGCTAGCCTATACAGAGTGTTCCTCGCCGGGCGTGGCAGTTATCACACCAGAACGGAATATTATTATTAATCTCTTACTCGGCAGCCGTTTCGAAAATGTTGAATCCCGCTGAAAAAATGACCAAGTCTCGGACTATTGCATACAGTTTGTGATAGGTCGATAAATAAACAAATGTGAGCTAAAACTGAGTCAGTTTGTTTCGTTGGTTTTGACAGGCGCGGCCTGTCCATAAGGTAATTTGGTCAATGACCCGCCTAAATTTATTTTCAATGATCCACCTAATAATTTATTTTTTAAAACCAAACTTTTCTTTCAAAAAAGTGCAAGTTCCATGCAAAAACTCCCCAAGAAAGAATCAAGCTCAGCCATCGTCGAAAGATATCCAAGCTTCCTCCGGGCTGGGTCGTATTTTAAACTGGCCTCATAGGTTTAAATGGACGATGTAAATTCATTAAAAGTAAGAGAGAAACAGACATACGCGCTTTAGGAAGTTAAAAAGAGACATAGTTTGTCGACGGTCCACCAATCGCGCCACGCCCACTATGGAAATACACTCAAACCGCCCCGTAAAATATACTCTTTCAAAACATTTGGTTTGGAAAAAGAAAAACTAATTAGGTAGCTAATATGCGCATTGTATTTGCATTGGATTAATGTATTATTAATTAGCGGTTGAATATAAAAAAATATATAAAACGAAATATTTATTTCGGTGCTACTTTAGGGTTGGAGTAACTCTAAGGTATATTCGCCTTTAAATTAATTTCTGACTACAAAGTATTCACATATAGATATGGTGTGTCCTGGTTAGGAAGGGGGCAACATTTCCGGTGAAATATATACCGGGCGAGCACCTTACCTAAAATACTATTCATTTTACAAAAATTGTATTTTGTTGTTAAAGCTTTTACCGTTGATAAAAATTAAGGCACATTTGATGCGTAGACAGGGTGGGCAACTTAAAAAATTTAATATTGTTGATTTTTACTCCAATTAATCAACTATATATTTACCTAAGGCAAATAATACTTACTCAGTAGTTATATTTTGTAATGGTATGTTACTATTTATCAAGTCAAATATACTTTCCTACAGGATGTGCAATTTTAAACAGAATTTTCTGTTTTTGCTTGAAAACTGGAATCAATAATGAGCACGGGCATGCTTATATACGAAAATATAGTGTGTTTAATTAATATCACCTGGTTTAAAGTAATGAACCACTTTTTGTATACTCAAGTAAAGGAAATAACATAGATATTTAGATATTAAAAAAATTAAATACATTTTGGGGTTAAATTTTATGGGGTAAACCACACCGGCATCAGTTAAATAACGGAATCGGGTGTGCCCAGTTGCCCGCCTGAGATTATCATTTCGTTAAGAAGTTATGGCGGTTTCAAGATAGATTTGTTTCCATTGAGGCTCGTGACTTGATGCACAGATAAGTAAGCTATTGAGAGTGAAATTCTACAGCTCTCTTATTTCGATTTGTGTGATTGTTAATATTTGTTTTTGTACGTGCTTGCGTTGGGTAAATGGCAACTTAGTAGATAGAGGGCATATGAGTTAAGAACGTCAATACAGATGTTATGAAATACAGCTATTTATTGTAATAAATATGATGTTAGATATATCAGGCGCGGCCCGTGAGTTTTTTACAGGTAGGTCAAACTAGTGGTATCAAAGCAACAAGCAAAATATACTTTTTTAATCAAGAAAGGTTTTTTAATAATGTGCCTAGTTTTGTCAAGAAATTATTTACCTAGAAATAAATACGGCTAAAAGCATAAAATAGGTATTGTAGTCACTGCAGTACCTATGAAACAGTAACATGAAAACTTATATTACCAAAACTTACAAAGCATTTACTACATTCTCTACATTAATAATAATTAGGTACCAGAACCAAATGGATTTCTAGTTATTGGTGCAATTATATCCAGTTTATCTCAAACAAAAATTATTTAGGATAGAAACATTAGTTATTGCATAACAGAAATGTAGGTACCTGGATGTTTTCTTTTAACGTGAGCTCTCAAGTTAGAGGGTTAGAGGGCCATTTTAGATTCTCATCCTCAACACTTCTTGTGGATTAACGACTCTCTAACAGAACAGTACTATCACATACACAAATGAAAGTATTTTACATATAACACAAAACACCAAAGCAAAACTAAACATTTTTGGTACCTCTTTACTAAATTTTTTGGAACAATTTAAAATAGAAATTTTTATAGAGGCAATTAATTTTAACACATCGATATGGACAAAAAAAGGGTATCTTACGCGAGGTCCCGTTGACCAATCGTGAACGGCCGGGAACTAGAAGTCACGTGATATCTGCATTGATATATTAAGAGACATACACATAATACGCTGTTCAAGGTAGATCAACGGGATCTCGCGAAAATACACTCAGAGTAAAACACAACCTAGAGCGCATGCCCGCAGTTTTAAATCGATAGACGGGTTTGATGCTGCAGCTGCGTTGTCAACTTTTTATCAAAGTCGTAATTAGTAGGGTTTAATGTTTGATAGGCACAGTTACAATTAGTAATATTATTATTAGTAATTACCTAAATATCTTAAAATAAAAGTAGGTAAGCTTATATTTAATGTCCACATCCATCGCGAATATTGTTTTTATAATATATTGGTCAGGTTGGGTTGGGTTGATTTAAACGAGTGAGCCAGAACTTGCGACAACCCGGCACCCGGCGCTGCGATGACAACCATGCGCGCCCCGAAAGCGATATTATTGATGGGCCGTCGATAAATTGTGTCTCATTTTAACTTTCTCAAGCGCGTATGTTTGTTTCTCTCTTAGCTTTAATGCATTTTATGTAGTCCATATACACATATGAGGCCAATTCGAAATACGGCGAGTCTGGATCAAGCTTGGCTTGATCACCGTTGTATAAGGTGGCTTGATTCTTTCTTGGGGAGTTTTTGCATGGAACTTGAACTTTTTTGAAAGAAAAGATTATTTTTCGGTTTTAAAAATAAAATAATAAATTATTAGGTAGATCATATTTATAGGTGGGTCATTGACCAAATGACCTGCGCTTGAAATATATTATGACCAACTTGTAAGTTAAATACTACATTCGCCAGAGCCTTTAGAAATTGTTGTTTTATGGGCACATACCTTATGTGACATTGTTGGAAAAGTAATTTAATAAATAATGCAGTCGCGTAATATTTCTTTTAGAAGTAACATAGACTTGCAGTTGAAATAAAAAAAAATTGGATGATTATTATTATTAAAAGTTGATCTGAATATATAGTACGAGAATAAAAAAAATTACAAATATTTTTTTGGTTTTATCCGACATAACAATAGCCTCAGGATTTAGTAAAAAGATTAATATTCAAATTGAATCAGATATTAGCTCTGGACACTTGTAATATGAGGGCAGCACACATTGGTCATTGCCAAAGGTAATTCTAAAAGTCAATCAAACGTTTTACTTGTGTAAATACTTTGTATAGACCGATTATTAAGATTTTAAGGCTTTAATTTAGAGCATGTAGTTGATTTTCTTTTTATAGTGGCATAAGGTATGTGGCTGTTAATTCAGCAAATTAAAGATCTTCGTAATTATAATAAAATTACATATTTTTGTTTCTCGTGAATCTTGCCATAAGTGTTGTAATTTTTGTCTCTCATCGCGAGACAAAAGAAGAAAAGACTTTTCTATTTTCTTGTGAATATGCTGATATTATTTACTGTCGTTTTTTAATATGAATTTATACAAAGTGTTCTTGTGGATGTGTGAATAGTATTACTGAACGTATATATTTGCCAATGCAAAAATTGTTTTACAAATTTTTTTCTGATCACTTGTTATGTTTCGTTTCCATTTAAAAAAAATTGTTACTTTGGCGGTGAAGGTATCAAAACAATTATCTCAAACTCTTTGTATTAAAATTCAGTACTTTTTGCATTTTAATTATTGATATAGTTTCTTTTTCAGCCATTCAATAAAACAAGATCTATAAAGACAAGTAAGTGTGTTATACAATTCTAGAAAAAAATACCGTCCATCCAATTCGGATATATTAATATTTCTCAAGCGGACATTCACCTTGCAAAATTTCCTTTATAAAGTTTTCTTTTATTTCTCTTGCATAATTTGCAGGATTATGATAGCCACATATTACAATATACTTTTATTATTACCAACCAACAGTACAATCCTTACAATTTGCATAATGTATTTTATCTTTTTCCAGAATAATAGAGAAAAACGGCATATTATAAGTCAGTTATCAACGTTACGGCTAATTCGAGCCCTTAGGCTCTACAGCTAATCGGCTCGGAGCTAAGTTATATTTAATATAAGCGGTAAACAAATGTCAATTAAGTAACTGTAATGCTTGTGTACAAGCGGTCAATAAATAAACCTACGGCTAAGTTTCACATCCGTCGGTAAAAATGGATAAGATGCGGAAGACATAAACATTGGAAGGATATTTTAATTCTGCTATAGGAAAAGCATTGTCAAGAAATTTCATAAATTGTTATCGGTTTTTACAACTCCAATTTTTTTTAGCGAAAATTTGAATTTTTGTTAAGGCTCCGCTTTATAAAAAAACACTCGTAATAATTTTATAGTCGTCATATCCCTTGTGTAGTATAAGTATTTTGAAATACATGTTTTTTAAATAACATATTACCAAAATAAACAACAATAACATTATATGAAATATAAGCATTATATAATTATTATATTATATCATTGTTAGTTATTATTATTATTTATTATATATTATTATATATTTAATATAAGCTTTAACATCACCACCGTTTCTTTCCATAAAAACGTCGTGAAAATTCCGCCACAGCATTTCTAACCATCTGAAGGGAAATTTCTTGGACACATTCTTTGATATTGCCCTTCTAAATGGTTTAAGTTTTCGAAAGGTCTGTGGGCATACATTTTTTCTTTTAAGAATCCCCATAAGAAAAAATCTAGAAGAAACTTCGAAGTGATGAAGTGTGGCAGTACAGTACAGTCTTGCATTTATTGTCAAATATTTTACTTAAAAATGTTACCTGCATAATTGAAATACAAAGAAATGGTTATGTTGCTAACTTAATTTGCCATTTTGATCTTGATACTTTTTATAGAAAAAAGTATTAATATTTGTTATATTTATCAATATAATTTAGTATTTACCCAAGGAAAAGTTGTTAATCCCATTAATACATGTAATTATGGTTCCAGGCTTTGATTTGTAACAATCCAGAGAGTTCAAAGAGTTCATTTTATCAACACTGGCACTGGTGAGAGTGTACGATTTCTTCTCAGACATTTTATTTCAGTGCTGAAAGTTATATCTGTGCTGCGTCGAATTGTGAGCTCTAGGGCCCACCGGGCAAAAGATATATGGGAGCCCCACCACAGAAGCGAAAAGTCTAAGGTTATACCCAACGCTGCTGTGCAGATTTAATGAAATTATGTTTCTGGCGAAAAATAATATGTTTAAACCAAATCTAAGGTCGGTAGTGAAAAAATTATTTTCAATTTACATAAAAACAGAGGTTTTGCCAAAGAGATGGATTCATTCAAAAACTTAAAAAATATATCTTTTAATAATGCAATAAAATATAAAAACACATTCAAACAACACACAAAACAGCCTGAACAAGACTCATTTATATGCACGTGTTTTTTTAAATCAGTACATTCAATTTCATTTTCATTATCGCTACTAACAGGTTTTAAAGCATCTTCAGCATCACGTTTGCCATCGTGCTCTGGTGATGAACGATCTTTTAAAAGTTTTAAATTACAAAGTTAGCTGCAAAAGCTGACAAGCTCATCCTTGATTGAAGATGCTTCAAGTCCCGTCAGCTTCGATATTGTCACATACTGTTAGTTTTCTCTATGTGGCACCTTATTATGGCCATATTCCCTATTGTTTTCCTATAACGCAACTTTGTAGGTGGTCGCGCGGATTTTGTTATATGTGCTAGCTCTTTTCAGCCTCATTTCTAGCGATGAGACCTGGTATATAAATATGAAAAACGGGCTCACCTACGAGGCATTAAAATTTCCTGAATATGTATCGTGTAGTGATATATTTAAAACGCCCCATACCCATCAAGAGCCCATCCTACGTGCGTTCAATTGTTCAGCTTGTCTACTAGATTGTTCGGTTTTATTCGAATCCTCCGCAGACCCACGATATTCACGGCCGGAAAATCATAAAATGTTAAGTTGTCGCTTAATGCTTTTCCTTGTGGTACTTAAATGTGGTAATAAAATTAGTTACCTAGTTCTAATTTAAAAATTAGCATAACAGCTAATATTGTCGTTTCGATTGGACCGGCGCGGCACGACATGTGAAGTCCATGCCATGTGAAGTTGTTTGGCAAAGCTTTTTTATCACATATTAAAACTTGTTTTTCCTGCTGTAGAGCTGTGATATTTTTGGTTTGAAGTTAGAAACACACCATTTTTTTTTGTTATTAAACTGATTTTGACTTCTGGAAACGTTTGGTCACATTGGAGGGGCTACAATTTTATTGTTCCTTATCATAACCTAAAGGTACTTTTCCCCGTAAAAGCTTCTTTAAGCGTCATATACCAAAATCGACCGAGGTGGTACCACCCCATACATCCTCTTAAAGGGCTGGTGGTCCGTACGGATGTTTCCAGCTCTGGATGTGTGAGTCGGATTTCCCCAGTACACCCACGGTACATAGTACTTAGACTTCGGTCTTCGTGGGCTGTCAGAACATAAAAAAAAAATTGTTGAAACTGAGATTTGTACAAAGGGATAACCTTTACATGTTTAATTTTGATATAAGACGATAGAAACAACTTATATGCAAAAAGATGACCATAATTTTCTTTTCAGTCTGTTAGTAAAGTTATCTATATGTCCACCGACGAATTTTTGTAAAATCCCGTAATATATTAAAATAGTTATAATATACTAGAGTGCAGAACAATAACTTTGGTACAATTACAAAAGTAATTAAATTTTAAGACTGTCTTTAGGAATATTATAACGTTATTGCTGTCATCAAATAATGTTTGTTATAGTAAAATAAAAATAATATACCAAGATGTATGACAACAAACCATCGACTAGTTCTAACTAGCAGCAGTTTACTTGAGGGGGTTTACTAATTTTTGTTCACTAATTCTATGTGGTCAAACCTATCAATGCACTTACCTAAAATTGTACACTCTTTAACATCATTGGTGCGGGCCATAAACAGATTTGATTCGGCGCTACTTACAGTATTATAAATGTATTAAACAGCTCACTTACCAAAAATTAAAACTCCTGTAAGTAAACCTAAAAAAATATTCATTATAATTAAACAACTTGTATGTTTAATTTTAAGAAAAAAGGTGTTGAAGAATATGAATTAAAAGCAATAGAAAAGAAAAGGATAATTTTGTAAGTATCTCCAGGAAGAGGCAACGCCTTTACAGTGTTAGAGCATTATGTTAAATTAGTTGTTTTTTTTATAAATATAGTTATTCTGAGCGTTTGAGTTTTCTACGCGATTATACAATTAAATACTTAGCCTGATGATGATGTCTCTTAACACTCGAACCCTGGAACACCAAGAGTCGATTCCATAACTGAAAAATATCCTTTATGAAATGCACTCCTCCACTAGTCTTCTTCAAACTATAGAAACTAAAGACTGGTGTCTCCGAAGAAATGTAACTCTTGATCAAGGGAATATGATGCGAAGCTCAGATACTTAAATACGTAAACTGCAAACCCGAGCAAAACCCTAAAAAGAACAATAATCAAATTCCGATACGTGAAATTATAGGTTATAAGTTACGTCTATACAAAATATATAATTAAAATGGGAGAAATTGACGTATTCACCATTTTTGAGTCCTTGACCAAGAATCACCTATTTAAACAGGAGGGATGAAACTAGATTTTAATTTCCTCCAGAAAAGGGGCCTTACGTTTACTTAGCCCTTTAAAATTTACGGCAAGCTATTGTAAAAATCCGTAGTAGTGCATCAGTAGTTCCAAGATACAACAGATCCATCGGCGGCATATGGTAGCGATGCAATAAGCATCAGATCAGTCAGTGTCTACCCAACGTCGCATGAGAACTTAGCCCTGCAACCTATAATCTTGGATGTAAGTCTCTGTAAGTAGTGTTTAGCGTAACGTAGGCCTTTCGCCAAGAATCCCAAAGACAACATTAAGGCAATTTTAACTGAAAGTACTCCAGATACGTCGTGTTGTCTCGCGAAGACATATGGGCTTATTATATTTTGTATAAATCTGTGGACATTATTACGAAGCAACAGGAAGACGCGCGGGCAAGTAACAAAGAACAGGTAAATAATTCATGGGCCCACCGCGGAGATGTCAGCACTGTGGTAAAAACGTAAAGTCATGATATAGTCTATTACTATATTATTAGTTTACAAAATATTAATTTTAATAAATGCATTTGTAAAGGCCGAAGATATTAAAGCAAATGGAGATACAGTTAAAACGGTGAATGCGGCATTTATTTAAACTCACATATATACATGAATTACATGTACAGTATTGTACAGTGAGTTTCAAAGAACATGTGTAGTGGCGAGTGGGGAGATTCCTCACCCAAAATCTGACAATTAGCTGTTGATTTCAATTCTTTTTTTGAAAATATCACCGAAACGATGTTATCAATTTGAATGAAATTTTTGTGGTGTGGTCAAAAAATAGAAAAATTAATGGTTAACCCAAGAGAGAAATACCCTTAATTTTTATTTTAAAGCAAAACGAAATTAGAAAATGTTACTTACAATTAAAAATTATACCTAAGGTTAAATTCACTGATTTCTATTAAAAAATAATTTTAAAATGTCAATTCTTTTTAAATAACGAAAAAATACATGTAAATATGCAACTCAAGTTAATAACCATTAATTACTTATTAATTATCGACAAATAAGGAAATTTTGATGGTATCTAGGTGAGAAAATGTGGCAAGACATTGGTGATGCCATTAAGAACTCACATATTTAATAGAAAGCAATGAACTTGAATATAGATACTATTTTTAACTCTAAGTAACATTTTCTTATTTCATTTTGCTCTAAAGCATAAATTAAGGGTACTTCTCTCTTGGGTAAATCATAAATTTTTCTATTTTCAGACCACTCTGTACAAGCTATTTTAAGTTTTAATAGTCTAATATAATTTCTTTAGAAAGCAAAATTTGTTATAAAGAGTAACTTTTTTTCGTAAAATTTATAATAAAGTAGCTTCCTATATGTATAAAACTTAAGTAGACATACTGTATATTCAATGCGTCCATGGATGGAGTTGACAAGAGGAAAAAAATCTTTATTATTGATTTTACAGGGAAAAGTCATCCTTTATAAAAAAAATTAATAAATTAAGAAAACATAAAATATGTATAAAGCAAAGTTGTTTATAATCCAAAATAAAGCCTACACACAATTTGAAATCTAAATTCTAATCTTTATATTTTTTGTTATTTTGAATTAATGAACATTCAAGATGAAAACCTGAGAGTGCTGTTCTGTCGATAACATTGAACTGACAAATGTATATGGTAGACTTATTTCTAATTTGGAGAAATGTGTGGAGGTGGGGGGAGAATATGTAGAATAACAATTTTTTTACAATTAATTGTATAAATTTTTAATTCATTTTTATTGTTTTTTTTAACAAGATTGTTTGAATAAAATGTAAGTTGGAATAAATTAAAAATTGGAATTCAGATTTAAAATTTTTTAATTAGACTTTATTTTGGATTATAAACAATTTTGCTTTATAAACATTTTGTTTAAAATATTAAATAAATAATGGTACTTACAGCATTTTCATGTATTCTTAATTTATTAACATCTGATCTGATCTAATCTGAAATTTGTACCTATATGGCATACTCATTTTTTCGTGAAGCAGAATTTCTTTTTATAACGAATGACTTTTCCTCGTAAACCCAAAAATAAAGATTTTTTTCCTCTTGTCAACTCCATCCGTGGACATACTGTATATATAAATAAATGCAAACATTTACTTCTTCGCTAATGCAGTGCAAGAAGAAGACCGTAAAATAAATCAAGAAGAAGGCTTATTTTTGATTCTGGTCTAGGTTTGTTATCGCCATTTCTGGACCCTTACCCTTCATCCGGCAGACTCACACCCATATATATTATCTGTATTTTTTTATTTTACTTACTTATTAGGAAAGCTATTTTTATATTATGTTTATCCTTTTAAGCACAAATTGCACCAACATCAAAAGTACTTTTTTTATAGAAACCGTCATGAATCGTCGTGAACAATAAGAAAAATCTTACTCCAATTTTACCCAAAAATAAACTTTGTTTTTACACAATCTAGACGAAAAATACGCAATACAATAAATAAAGACCCATTCATTGAAATATTAACGTCATTTTATGCATTGACTTTCACCTTTTAATAACGCTTGCCCTTCAAAAAAGATGCACCGTAATTTTGCATCAAGAAATTTCCCTTTTATATTCAAGAAAAACCTGTTCGATTACAAAATCGACCATCAAAAGCACCGTCACCCATCACGGGTGAAGTTCACTTGAAGTTGTTAATAAGAGAACCCCAAAACACAATTTAAACGAAAGGTCAGTGAGAGTAATCACATATATAAATTGACGATATACAGCGTGGCCTGGAAAGTTTTTTTCTAAACGAATGTATTTCTAAGAAAGGGAAGATACATAATGATAATGTTTTGTTTTATCACAAAAGTCGAAAATTATCAATATTGCAGCTATAAAACCACGACAAAGCTGACTATAATGAGCTTGTTCAGCCATATCGCGTTTTAATAAACATGTTATTATTGCACAATCAGTCAGTCAAAACACTCACAAAAAATTACGTCGTTTAGAAGGATAATAACAAAAATATTAAGGTTTCAAATTCGACCAAATTCAAAAAATTCAGTTTCACGCTATACATCATCATACGAAAAATAACTACACGTAGTGGGTAATGTAAAGAATCAAATTAAGGATACGACAACACTGCCAAGAACCAAAGGCAGCTTTACGGGTTGGGGGGGGGGGGGGGGGGGGTAATTACCCCTCCCATGAATTCCACAATTATAAAAATAATTGCTGTCGAAATAAATATATTAGTTTCTACTTTGTAATGCATTAAAATTTATATTTCCAAAATTCCAGAACTAAGAAATACCTAAATACCTACAAAACAAACAATTAAATAATATACAGGGTATCAAAAAAGTCTGGAAAGGATAAAACCGTCTCTGTCAATATACAGAGATAGTCAAAAAGAGTACTAATTTGTTTATTTTAAAAGTTCTGTATGTTTTTGAATATTGAACATTGTGGAATAACCTCAGCCCGTAGCAGTCTTTCTGGTTAAATTTGCTTAGTATTTCTTTGATGCTCATGCTTAAACATCCTTTTTAGGTTATAAACTATTATCCATTGACTGTTTTCTCAGTTCTCCTAAAATTTATGTGTGATGATTTAGTATACATATCGAATATTACTTTTTCTTTCTAGCTTATAGGCAGTTTGGTAACATAACCTCGATGACTAACCTGCAAAATTTTCGCCGGTCGACGCTTAACTTATTTCTTAAATTTAGGTCGCCCATCGTGGGATTACGTCACCAGAGGCCATCTCCCGTTTTATAATGAGCGATGTTTGATCGCTATTTTGAGGGTGTATTTGATTACAAAAAATTATAATTTTTTGGGGATAGGCTTTTCGAATGGAGTACTTTGGTATTATGAAGTAAAAAAAATTGCTGGATAAACTCATTATTTCTTTTACTATCTCTATAATAAGTCATTGCTCAGTGGGTGTTACATGATCAAATAATCCTGTTTACAAGCTATGAAAGTTTGTTTTATGTAAGTATATTGTGCTTTATTAAAAATTAAAACGGTTCTTCTGACTTTGTAAGAATCAATTTTGATACTATTACCTACCGCACAAATAATAGATTGTTGGTCAAATTTTAATTTACTTTTTATCATTGGTTCATTGTACCTGCACAGTAAAAGTCCGTTTTTAATAAAATATATCATGCACAAAAGCCAAAAAAACTCATTTCTCTTTTATTAGTATAGAAGTTTAAAATTTCTTAATTAAAAACATAAACCATAATCACTGACGAAACTATTTTCAAACATAACTATTACTAGCGTTAAAATTCGTGATGCATCCCGCTAAGACAGCATCTTCTGTATATAAAGAAATGGTAATTTAGATACATTTCTAACGTTGCACAGGGTGTGCGAAAAGCTAGAATATTTCTTCCTTTAAGATAATATTTGCTTGTTTTATATGATTACTTTTCAATTATATCACAATTATTTTCAGTTTTTCGAAAAACAGCTAAAAATAACACATATATTTTGCATCAAAAAGCAGTTAAGCCCTTCTACTACCAGTCCAATCCATTTATATTTTCAAAAATATTCGTACACTTTCAAAAATACGAAAATTTTGGTGAAATGCATTTTTCACAAAAACAGTTTTTTGGAAATCCTTCCATAAACTTTAAGAAAAGGTGCATCAGTGCAGTGCAGTGTGTAGAAAAATGGATTATTTTCTCCAGGAACTGTTTTTCACATGTTTGATCGGTGGAATATCGGCCCGGAAAGCCATAACGATGGCACGCGGACACGGAGTTTCTTTTTCTTTGTCCTACACACGCTCAATGTATGAAACAAACAAAAGATTAGTTACGAATGATTGGTTAGGCAACATGTCGTGCGACAAGTTGCATCATGGTCATTTAAGGATTCTTGTAGGTAGATCACCGTGTATATTCTCTGGTCAATCTATAGCCTTACTCAATGTTGCTAAATCGTGCCTTCCTTCTGTTAAACCCGATTACAAAATAGTTACATCGTTTTGTGAGCATCTCCGTTTGTGTTGGCAATACGATTGTTATCGAAATACCAATAGTAGCAAAATTATATAAATCTTATAGTTAGCTGTTGTGTTATTGTAAAACATATAATTTTGCAGAAAATTGCCATGGAACAGTTTGTTTTGTTAACTGCATACCTGATCGATTTTAAATTGTTAAGTATAGAAAATTACTTAAATGTTAAAAGCTGTTCTTGATTCAGTTTCCATTCAGTCTATTCAATGTAAAATGCCATTGTGGGAAGGATGTAAGAAAGAGCATAAAATTCTTATTTACCCAGTATAAATTAAAAAATGCTCTTTTTAACAAAAAATACGACCAAAATAATATTTTTGAGGAATTAACCTGAAATACAATAAAAGTTTATTCAAATCGGACGACTGGGTCAGAAAAATTTAGACTTCTTTGGTGGGAAAAATAATAAAGGAAATATTTAGAGAAGAAAGAAATTCTTTCGGTCTATGGATAATAAAGTAAAAATTCAAAAAAGTAAACTTTTCGTTAGTACAACAAAAATCCATGAAAAAACTCTAGAGAAAGGGATTATTGTTTATTCTAGTCCAGGTTCCATTTTCGGTAAAAGTCTGCTTGATGAAGGATTAGGGGCCCCCGGGCGACCTGCTGTGCCTAGGGCCCCCAAATGTGTTATTCCGCCACTGACCAAGTGACAGCTGTAAAATAAAAGAAGCAAAAATGACACTTATGTCAGATCAAACAATAAAAAGTGGCTTCAGATTTACTTTTGCTAACAGATCTTAGGTAGTTTGGTGATTTTTTTTCGCACTAAAATGACAATTTTTTGGTTGTTACTTAAATGATTTTATTAGTAGCTTTTTTCCTGTTTGTTTCCTTATAACCTTGTTACTCCTACTTTCGCATTGTCCTAAAGTGTTATTGTAATTATTACCTACTATTTTTTTTATATTATTGATGTTTTTTGCAATAGTTAATATTTGTAAAAGAAAATTGACACTAGTTTATAATTTTTGAAATTAAACAAAACAGTATTTTTTGATAAATATGACTATTTTTGTATAGGTGTATATTATATAAATTTTTTTGGATATAAGGGCGCCAAATTTGGGTTTTGTCTGAGGCGAAAAAAATACTGGGGGTGGGGAGTGTTGAAAACGTTACATTACATAAAAAAGTAGATTTATTAACCAATAAGATACACCTAAAGTTTCGTGTTTCTATTTTTACTAATATCAAACATATTTGCCCATACTAAGACTTTTCGGACACCCTGTATATTTCTTGTGGTATTTACTTTGGAAAGTAAATGTTGTTTTTTACAGAAAATCACTTTGAACAGTAATGTTTAAACAACAAAAATAAAAGTTTATTACTTTTTTAAATACTAATTTTATTGCAGGAACCATACTGCAGCAGTTCATAAATTTGTTTCTTTTTGCAGATATTATCTATATTTAGATCTTTTAATACGTACTATGCCGTTAAACATGATTATTTCCAAATTAAAAAGCGATTTTCTGCTCTCTTGATGCAACAAAAACTTCTATATCAATTGCGAATCAATAATTGTGTCACCCGCGGCATTAACGCCGAGATTTGCTCTAGTTTAAAGTAACTTTCGATTTCCTTTAATAAGGTTTACTTGCTTTGGATCACAAGTAACTTGGCCGACCACCATAAGCGTTTGAAATTAATAAGTCAGACAAATTTGATCAGAGTATCGGCGACGCAACCAGATATCGTAGGTTGACCATAAAGAATCCAATAGGCGAAACAAATTTTGGTTTTGTTTATCGAAATGGGGGATAAAAGGCTGGTTTTTGTTTTCTTTGGTATGTTCTAGTCCAATCAGCAAGTGATGGTTAATAATATTTAGAATAGGCCTATTCACAATTAAGGCTATGTAAAAAGTGGATACACGTGTATCAAAATGCTGCGGCAAGATCACGCGAGTTCTATCAGTGAGTTCTAAAGCTTTTTGTTTTCAATCTCATGCATTAAGGGCAGTATTTTTATTACTCAGTTATTTGATATAACTGAGCAAACCCAATGACATCAATATAGACAGATAAAGAGGGCATATAATGCCCTAAAGATATCAAGATTTTATTTGGTGCATTCCTTAATTTCCTTCTTTACTTTTTTCAACTGTTTTTTTCCTCTTCTTCTTGCTTAACTTCGCTTCTTCGAGATGAATCACGCCATGCTTTCTAATTTACCTTAGCCGTTGATAGAGTAACACGACTTGCACGAATGGTAACCGTTGTCATGGTGAACATCACCCTAGTAATCGTTTCTACAGCGACAGATTTACTGCACACGTGGAGCCATACAGATATATCCACCGAATAATTACAGGATCTTTCTACTTATATGAAGAATTTATTCTTCATTCCTTGACGAACATCACACAAGCATTTTAAAACCATATAAATGCACACTTTCCAAGTGTTTAAGAAGCCTGAAGAAGCACAATATTGTACAATATGCGAAACGTTGTGACTGTGTTTTACAAAATAGCCTAAGAAAACTTAATATATATATATATATATATATATATATATATATATATATATATATATATGTTTTAAATGATTCTTCTTAACTTTAGTATTACTACATCAGTATTCTTGAAGAAGCCCTAATAATACGAAACATATGTAGAGTCATGCTCTAATAAACCTGGAACATTAAAAGTGTTTTAGTTACAAAATATTTAAAAAATGTTTTATAAAGAACCTACTGCAGAATCGACAGAGTTTATCAAAGTAAATTGGCCGAATACGTCAACTGGCCGAAAGGCTGAATACGTAAACTGACCGAATACGCCAATTATTGGCCTAAACTAAAATAATCGGCCGAATACCAAATTACTCAAAGGCAATGCCTCTTAACTACTTTTTGCTCTAATTAATTTCGGTGTTTTTTGTATTTTGCAGAATGAACCACTTAATTTTTCGTTTGATTTGTATGTATTTTTATTTATACCAATATTATGGGTTAACCAGAAAAACTACTAGTTTGACTTAGTAAACTTCCACTATATTGACAAAATTATTGACATGTTTCGCTACACTGTAGCTTCTTCGGAATAAGTTTTACGATTCGTAAAACTTATTCCGAAGAAGCTACAGTGTAGCGAAACATGTCAATAATTTTGTCAATATAGTGGAAGTTTACTAAGTCAAACTAGTAGTTTTTCTGGTTAACCCATAATATTAGTTATGGACTTCCACCAAGTATCGGCCAACTCAATCAATTTATTTATACCCTTCGGTTTTTGTCTAAATTTACCTTTGTGGCTTTTTAACATGTCTTAGTTTATAAATTTATGGATTCGGTCAGTTGACGTATTCGTCCAATCGACTTGGTCAGTTGACGTATTCGGCTAATTAACTTTCGGCCAACTGACCTGGCTCAATTGACTTTTACTCATTTGACGAAGAGTCAAAACATACACATATTAATTGGTGAAAAATTTTTACAAAATTGCCTAGTAATTTTGACATTATAAGAATATTCGTGGCAGTGTTACAGTGATTGTTATAATATGAAATCTTTACTTCACACTTAATCCAATTTAGAATAGCAAGACCTAATTTTCGATATTATTTTTATCACCTATTGAAATCTATCCTTGTAAAAGAGATGGATATTCCATTGGCAACAAATTGGTCGTTGTTATTTGTCCGCTTTTTATTAGGCGTTTCGTCTTTTGTAATAAGCATTACTTATTTCAATGTGGCACCGCAATCTCTTTACGACTGGAGGTCAACATCGACAAATTTAAATTAAAAATCGTTGTTATTTTACAATTACTCGCAATATCTATTAGAGATTTATCTACAGATCTTTGCGTATTAAAATTATTGTTTATAACTTAATTAAGATATAGGTTTTGGACAGATCTATTGGCAATTCTAATTAATTTAACCTAAAATTAGGTCTGTTAAAGCTTGAAAGCCTTTTGGTTGTAGATATGTTATGCGAATCAGATATAGGTTGTTTAAATGTGATAATCTTATAGTACGATGGAGAATCAACAACGTTTCTGAGATATGAGGTGAAAAAATTTTAATTTTGTTATAGTTTTTCTTATTTTTTTGGAATGAAATAACCCAATAATCATTCGAAATAATCTACAAATTGACATTTTTTCTTGGGTATGATCCAACAGATCAAGCGGAGATTATAAAGCCAATAGATAATTCAAAATTTAGTCTGTCTTAAGTTTAATTTGCATGTTCTAAAATTCGTTGGATTAAATTTATATAAAGAAGAAACCGATTAAAGATTTAAATAGGAATGTAAAGAAATGGCGAAACCGGAATCGAAACGGAGACCAGTACAACTATTTTGAAAAGATTGGATTGGATTGTATTGGATACTTTACTCGGATTATAAGCACTGGCTTATTCCCATTGAAGGTAATCTGAATTTTGATTTGAGGCATTAATTTCAAAAGTCAATAAAAATAATATGTATCACAATGTATGTGAATCAGAATCAGATTCTGACGAAGATTAGACAGTTATTTTTGTGTTTTTTATTAGGTACTCTTTTTTTTGTATTTTTTTAGGCCAAAATTTTTATTTTTAGTATGTATTTGTTGAATTTAAAGAAAGCGTTTGTTTAATTTTGATTTAATAATTAATTTTTATTTTTTTTTCTTAGAAGAAATGAATATATTTGTTATTAGAATTTTACCTTTTACTAATTTTATCAGCAAAAAAAATATATACTCTTAACAGCTGTACTTTTCAAATTTTGTTTGGTTCACATTTATTATGACGTCATGTCCTAGTCCTAGGCGTACGATAATTTTTAACCGAAAACGATAATTTTTCGACTCATGTGCGATAATCGCAAGTTACATATGGCTACACTGAGGCATCGGACCAGCGAGGTCGTTGTGGTCTGCCGGCGAGCGTTTCTTTCATTTATTTTACTGGATGATTTTATGCCGAGTCAGTCAATCAGTGATGCTCAAATTTTTCTGTTAGGTAATACTAAATCTATTATGTTTCAATGTACATTAATAATAATGGTCATATAAGACTATTAGAAGTTTGTGTCCTTTGAGATAAATAAACTTATAAATTCAGGTAATTTACAAAATAAGCAAACAGATCTTACCCATGTATAACACATTTTATACCTACGTAAGTACCTGCTGAGAAAATCCAAATTTTTATTTTTGTTTCTAATTATTAGGGTATTTGTATAAATCACTACAAATAAAATCTTCAAAAATATATTTTTTTTATTTCGTCCCCTGAGAAAAAAGTCTGCGGGCGCCCATGATCTATGGCCCCACATATGTTTTTAAACTTTGCTCTTATTCTTGTACAACGTTTGTTTACGGTCCTTCCATCTTGTATATTATTTTATTTACATTAAAATACATATTTTGTAGGTTAATTGCATATAACTAGTAAGGTATAAATATCACAGTAAGCATCTCGACTTGCAGAATTAAATGCGTTATGCAATATTAGCGCTTATATCTAATAATTATTTTAAACAATATTAAACCATATTTGATTGAAACCGGCTCCTATATATTTTACTAATTCAACTTATTCAAAGCAACAACAATTTGAAAAAAGTCAAAAAATCGTTCGCTTTAATGCCAGTAGCATGCGTCTGCTGACTCTAACTTTACAAGTTTATATTGCAAGTATATACTTTGATGCGGATAAAGTTTTAAAAAAATTAATTTACGTCGATTACTTATTAAATTCTATTTCTTTCAATTACCATACGATTCAAATAAATATACCTGTTTTAGTTACTCCACAGTGGCACTAATAATGATTCCACGTGCATCTTTAAGAGCATTTTTAAATGCGTTTTAAAAGCTTCCTACAGGTGTACAAGCCATTAAATCGATAAAAGCCGTCGATTGACATATTTAGCTACTAAAATTTTATAACAACTAATAACTAGCAAGAAGTGTGGCAATAAAGCAGCACCGCAAAATTGATTTATACTTAATGCAAAAAGCTACCCATATTTTCTAATAAATTTATAAGAAATATTTTTTCACCTCAAAATTGCAGTGCCGATGCCGGACAATGTACACTGCTAGCCAATTTAAGGGTACCTTCTTCGTTAATGAATTTTTTTATTTTCTTGGTTTCCATCACTTTTGATAAAACTTTAGATCAATATTTGTCAGGTCCATGCAGGACGCATACGAGGTGGTCAAAAATATTATTAAATAGCCAACTATACAGTTCTTTACATACTTTTTTAGAACGGCTGATGCTAGTCTGTCAGCTATGGGGCATATTTTCAGATTGATAAACTATGTATATTTAAATAACGTAGTTACTAGGTTAATATCTGCAATTGGAAATACCACAGGCATGACTAAGAATTAATAAAAATAGGTAATTATTAGGAATAATGGACACCGAATTTTTTGATAAAATTTTGCATTCACCCTAATTTTGAGTCGTATAACACGAATCTGAAATCGGTTTTCGGCGGTCTTATATGGTTGTTCCAAAAAACAATTTGGTGGCTTTTAGGTTAGGTTTTTCTATGGATTTTTGTAAATTTCGACAGTTTCACTTAAACACATCTGTGCAAGTCATAACACACTATGATTCTGAAAAATTCGTTAAGGTATTTTTTTATTTTCTTGGTTTCCATCACTTTTTGATAAAACTTTTGGGTCGATATTTTTGTCAGGTCCGTGCAGGACAGAAACGAGGTGGTTCAAAATATTGTTAAATAGCCAACTATACAGTTCTTTACATACTTTTTTTAGAGCGGCTGATGCTAGTCTTTCAGCTATGTGGCATATTTTTAGATTGTTAAACTATATTTAAATATCGCAGTTACTAGATTAATATCTGCAATCGGAAATACCAGAGGCATGACTAAGAATTAATAAAATAGGTAATTATTAGAAATAATGAACACCGAATTTTTTGATAAAATTTTGCATAGACCTTAACTTTGGGTCGTAGAACACGAATCTGAAATCAGTTTTCGGCAGTCATAGGGTTTTTCCAAAAAACAATTTGTTGACTTTTAGGTTGGGGTTTTCTATGGAATTTTGTAAATTTCGACAGTTTCCTTAATCAGATCTATACAAGTCATAACACAATATGATTCTGAAATATATTTAAGTAAATTTATTTAAAGAAAGCATTAAATAACTAAATAAAGATAAACCCGCAACCCGTAATGTCAAGAAGCGTCTGCCTTCACGTTCCCAGATATGTATGACATTTGCCCTTTCTCGAAATCATTTATATATAAAACCTACTAGTGCCAAACCGTGTGAATGCGCCTTTTATTGTCAGTTCATTAAACACAAATTTGGTTATGGCGCAAAATTGGAAAATGCGGTTAAGGACCAGTTAAGGTGGAAAGTTTTATATACAGGGTGTTATGAAAGTCACTGCATATATTGAAACCGGTAAATATTGGTATGAATTCAGATTAAAGAAAAATAATCATAAATGACACTTCACGGTAAAAAAGGTAGATACCGTCCCTCAAAAAAAATTTTTAGTAACTGCGCACCACTGGGAATAAACACATGGCCATATAAAAAAAAGTGAGAAACGTCAGTCACAAAACAAGGTTTGTTTTGACGTCAGTATTCGCTGTGGCGTTGCCAAGTCTCCATATTCCTATGTAACAAGTATAAAAAAATATTTTTGGTTTCCTTTAATGAAAGAAATCCGGGTCTTAAACACATTAGCGCAATAAAAACTGGCAACAGTTTAACAACAATAACTCAGAAGAATTATATGAAGCTAACGTATACCAAAAAGTAAGGAAAAACTAACTTTTGTACTTTTCAGCAACTAAAGGTAACCAAAACCTAAACAAAAAGAGGTTAGGTTAACAATTTATCACCTTTATTAATCTGCTTCTCAACCTTTTAACACAGATCAAAAATCTATTCTTATTTGCTTAATAACACTCTCGCTACATTTTATTACAGTTTAAAAAAGTAATGCATCTAAATGCAGCTAACTAAGAAATAACTGACAAGAAAAAAGAGGTTAGGTTATCACCCGTATTAATCATTTTCTCAACCTTTTGCCACAGATCAAATGATACTATATATTCTTATCAGCTAAACGTCACTCTCGCTACATCTCATTACAGTTAAAGAAAGTAATAAACACTAAAATCACAATAAAAGCATTCTAACAAATAAACATTATATGCCACGAAAAATGGTGCTTATTTTGAACTGGTAAAATGATATTACTAACTCTTTCAAAACGCTCAATTTCAAAAAGTTAAAATACCTCAAATAATTCAAAGAACAGCTTTAGGGAAACACAATCTTGACTAGTAAATTAAAAATTTTCAAAATTTTACAAATAAAAAGGTTTTCAGAGAAGAGATTATTTAATTGTATCCACAGTGTACGTGCATAAGACTTCCTTTGCACATTTTTTACAGACGCCCATAGATAAGAACAATATTTAATATCGATTTGTAACGATTTCCTGTTGCGATATAGTGTAATTTATTGTACAAGGAATGTTATTTCGCATTTAATGGTATTGGAATTATTGATTTTTACAACTTGTTTTGCCACGCATTCAATGGTTAGATCTTAATTAGATCTTGAGAGATCACGTGGAATTATTATTTGTAATATTACTTGTAAGACGCACTGCAACATCGGAAAATTAAAAGATGTGAACAGGTTGTATCTGTTTTTAGAAATCGTTTGAGCAGGTATTGCACCTAATTTTTAAAATGTGTCGTAATCGTTATTTATGTATTTAGTGGGCAAACTGGCACTGATCGAGTATGAAAGTTATTATTTAAGAACGCCAGATATATTGTGCATACGTGATGCATACCTTATTTGAGATAGATACTCCAGTCTCAGTTGAACAATCGTTAACATTTTAAAGCGGCTACTCAAAACCGGGAACTAACAGCACTTCCGGCGAAGGCATCCCCAAGCAGTTCCGGCGCAGCGCTTGAATCTTTGTAATCTAAAAAACAGGCTACCGACGCAGTTGGGATCGTCTTTTCAATAAATTTATTAGGCAGCGTATTAAGGTAAATTAGGGCATAAAATATTATGTAGAACCAGTGACGGGGGGACAAGCAAGACAAAAACGTTTGTTCCTTTTTCTCTTTTGAATACAAAGATTGTATAATTTTTAGGCCCAGTTGGGGGGGGGGGGGATCTCAGCTCCCATCCGTGGCCGCGCCGATGTATAGAACTAGCAATCCCTTCTCGGTTTACCTGCGTAGTGTTTGCCTTTCGTGTTTATTAGTACAGGAAAGAAGAATATGTGCTGAATTTGATACCTTATTAGTGACTGTTCAGTGACAGTAAGATATAGGCATTTAAAAAAAAATACCCCTTCTCGAACTTCTTAGGGGTTGAGTTTTGAAGAACGACCAACCGCATGTTTGCTTATTTCTACCGAAAGGTTGTTGTGGTAAATATAATATACTCATTCACAGCGATTTTTGATCTATGTGTTGCAATTATTTTATATACAGCGTGTCCAGAATCCATCTTAATAAATGGGAAACTTTTTTATTTTTGACTTTAAGGAAAAAAGTTATTCTTTATAAAAAGTTCTGCTTGTTAAGAAAATAACACTAAAATTTTGATCCAGCATATACGGGGCGTCAAAAAATGTAAAAACGATACAATAACATAAAAAAGTGTCGTCCAGAACTAAAAAGTGACCGAATATGAAATTTGACAAAATAACTTTATGGTCATTCATATAAGTACCTTTGAATTTTTTGAAAAAGTGTTTTGAAATAGATGTTTTTGAAATAACATGTTACCATAATAAACAACAATAACATTTTATGAAATACTACACTAAACTTCAACATGATCAAAGATTTTTTCCATACAAACTAATGTACGTCGTGAAAATCCTGCCACTGCATTTCTAACCATCTTACGGGAAATTTCATGATCTCTGATACATCTCTCTAAATGGCCTATGATTTCGAAGCGTCTGTGAGCATAGACTCTTTCTTTTAAGAATTCCCATAAGATAAAATTTAGGTTGCGGAAAGCTCTGGTTTCAAAATTCTGTCACTCTTGCAGAGCTATGACATAGAGCAGTCAGAGGCACCGTCATGTTGAAACTAAAGTGTGTTTCTTATATCCCGTGGTAGTCAATGAAAAAATTAAAAAATAATTCCGTATTTCCAAACAGTTTTTTTCAAAAATTCAAGGGTACATATGAATGACCATAAAGTTATTTTGTCGAATTACGTATATTCGATCACTTTTCAGTTCTGACAACACTTTATCACGTTATTTTCTTTGCAACTAAAAGTAGAGATACTTTTTCTTCTGCATCATTTATCGTTTTTACATTTTTTAACACCGCGTATATGCAGGGTAAAAATTTTTGATTTGATTATTATTTTCTTAACAAGCAGAACTCTTTCTGAAGAATAAATTTTTTCGTAAAGTCAAAAATAAACAAGTTTTACATCTGTTTAGATGGTTTCTGGACACGCTGTATATTATTATATATAGATAAGAATGCCTCACTAGTTAGGTAACAACTAATATTGTAACAGCTTAACTGTAGCTCATAGAAATCTTAACGTAAAGTCTGTTATTTTACCAAATAAGTCTATTGTACATCACTATTTTATAGAAATCTATTTAGGTATTGTAGTTTACTAGATACACCCTACCTATGTTTGTATTTAACAATAATAGGAGGAGATACCCATAAACGGCACAGTTTATAAGATCTTATTTGGACTTCCTACAGACCGTAACTTTTTGCCACAAGTCATGCAGTATCTAGAGTGTAGTGACTAAACTAGATTGTATTGCGATTTAAAATATGTACTGATAGTGAATAAGTTTTGCCAAAAGCAGCGGCGGGTCACAAAGAGGGTATTAAAGAAAATCTGAATTGTTGTCAAATATAGGTAATAACTTATATTTTTCTGTATAATGGACTAAAGAATATTTTCTTTCGAATGTACGCCAAATTTTCACGAAAATATTTTTTTCCGAACAAGTACATTTTTTTGAAAACATTTTTCTCCGGAAATACGATTTTGCAAAAACATCTTTCAAAGACACATGACACAAGTTTTTTGCAAACTGCGTTTTAAACTCTAACATTCAGATTCACTAAGAATGTTTAAGATTTAGTACTGGTTTAAATTACGATCTTCTAGTTGGTCAGCTATTTTTTTACAGGTTTTTGTCCTGTCATTGCTAACAAGTACGCTTAACTTAAAATTCTTTTATTCAATATTTAAAATTAAAATTATAGACTTCTGTACTGCAGATAAGCATTTAATTCATTATTATTAACCAAGTGCATATTCCCATACTGCATTCTCCTATACCTTTGTATCGAATTATGCACAATATAATAAACAAAACGTATAAAAAATAAAGCTGATTTATAATGTGCATTTTAAAATAAAATATTGACTGTTTGAATAATATATCACATTGTTGTTCTTCAAAGCTTTATAAATAAAGCAATTTTTTGTGTAAAATTATAATTTTACGCGCATAAATATGGAAAAAATAAAATTTGTGACAGGGAATAATTCGAATAATTTAATACCTGAGACCTAATATAAATTAGGCCCTACTTACGGATTTTACGGAATATTTGTGTGAATCATAACGAAACTATTGCAGCAGGTGCTTTCGTCCTTGCTGTTCAACATCTATTCTGAATTAATTGTTCGAAAAACTTTGGGGGGTGTTGATGTCGGCATCAGCGTGAATGACGAGTGATTGAACAACGTAAGATACGCTGATGACACGGTGGTGTTTGCTAATAGTATGAAAGGACTTCAGGAGATTATGAACAGAGTAGCAGAAGCTAGCCTCGGATACGGGCTTTCACTTAACTCAAAGATAACTAAATACATGATTATCTCACAAATGAATATTCGAGCGAGCCACTCATAATTAATATAATCAACAGATAGAAAGTCAACAAATATACGTACCTTGGAACATCAATAAATGAAGACTGGGATCATTCTCTAGAACTCAATTGCCGCATAGAGAAAGCTAGAACTGCCTTCTTGAGAATGGCCGAGCTATTAAGATGTTAACGATCTATCCCTACCAACTAAAATCAGATTATGTCTTTTCGATACTTCTGCACGGGGTCGAATCGTGGACTAATGGAATAATAAGGAAATGGAAAAGGTGTGTAAAAAAATAGAGGAACAAGTTAATAAATAATAATAACACCAATATTATCGGGCATATTTCATACAGGTAGGTATGTAACTTTAAATTTAAAGTAATATATACGTACAGGTTTATCAAGCAAGTGTTACGTTATTGATTTATTGATTAATTAATAATTATGTGGTATAATATAAATTATTTCAGTACAAATAGAGATAACCAAAAATAGGCAACTTAATTTAAATGCAGGTTCAAATATTGTTAATTTGGTAACTATCAATTAGCATAACTGAAAAACTTTCTACGACGCAAAAAATGTGAAAACCTTGCCCGTGATGCTATCAGATATTTCTTTATGTTAATGGTATTACAAGTAAGATTTTTTTTAATAAATTATTTCCTTGCATAATCAGAACCACAAAGTGCTTCGAATGAACGCCACTGGCTAAGTCTAGGGCGCGCGGGACGGCGGTCGGCTAGTAGCGCTCTGCGGGGGCCGCGTCGCCTCAGGGCCGGGCGGGGTCCTCGCAGATGATGCCCTTCCTTTCACCGGGTTACACAACGCGAGCGCGCCGTACATGCGGACAACAGTCGACTCCATAGGTGCCGACTCTGGTCGATCGACGGACTTGATGGTCTATCTTGTGGTTTCTATTGTTATTTAAATGGACAAAGTCGATGAATAAATGTTTATGTAATTTTTACTGTTCTGTGTAATTAGGTTTTAAATAATGATTTTTTTACAACACTTTATAAACCAATTTATTATCCTTTTCGTTTTTAAAGTGCAAGGTAAATGTGGTAAATAGATTATATATTACAGTACAACTTACTCAACAACGTTAAGAGCGATAAAGAATGCTTTTATTTTCGTCTCCGTCTCGACAGCCTCATTACAGCTCACAACAGCTATTTCATATATCCTTTAACTTCTTTGAGTCCATCTCTGCTTAAATCTTCCTCTACTCCTCCTGCTTCTCACCATTGCCATTACTCTTGTGCCGGCATAATCATTATCTCTTCTCATCAGGAGCCTATACCAATGTTTTCTCCTTTCTGGTACTTCTTGCTAATTTTTACATCCTTGGTTGTTTTATTTTTTCTTTTATGTCTAAACTTATCTTTTCTTGTTAACATTAATATTACCATTTCCGTATGTTATATCTAAGAACCTTCCTTGTTCTTTCTAAGTTAGTTATGTTTCTACGCCGTAACTCATTGATGATTCCACAGCACACTGAAAACTTTCTTCTAATTCTTCCTTTCTACTTGCACTTTGCATGTTACTTTCAAACTTAATTGCACTATCTTCTGTGAAGGTAAAACCGATATATTTAAAATTTTTCATTTTATTTAGCGTTCTGCTTGCTTCTTTACTCTTCCTTCTCATTGAACTTCAGTCAGTTTTCTAGTTTTCTTGGTACTGATTTTCAGCTTTCCACTTTCCTCTAAACGTCTTCATGAGCACGTACTTTTCTGGCAATTCGTTCTTCTTCATACGCCTTCACACTTCCTGTCGTGAAACCTTGTCCTTGGCCTTTTCTAGATCTATAAAACCATTTATGATCCTTTTTGCTTTCCTTGGGAAAAGAAAAACCTGCTACCGATGCCTTTCATAGTAAATAAACTATACTTGATTTTCCTCCAGAGATGGCAGTAAGAAAATTAGAACAGAATTTAATGACTTATTAAAATGTTATTTCAAACTTTTAAAAGAAATAATATCTAGCAGATTAAGTTACATAGACGTTTTTTTTTATTAATTGGATCGATTCTATAAAAAATATATAAATGTTGGCATAGATAATTTGCAACACGCGGCTAATAACTTGTAGGTAGTTAAATTTTATTAACAGCATTAAGAGAAGAAGCTCTCTTATTCCATGTTTTATTATAAAATAATTTATTTTGGTCTCATTAAGGACTGAAAAATTAGGCAATAAAACAGATCACACTAATCTAGCTAATTAGAGAAGAAATCCTTGTTGAAAAAATACCGCCGATCTAATAATTTATTAATCCATTGACACAACTTATAAATATTTAATTTAATTATTTGCAACATATTTTTTTTATTTTATTGCTGGTAAGCAAAAAATTTGCATAGTGGGAATTTTAAATCCGTTCATTTTTTCCGGGATATATGTATATAGGATGTTCCGTTAGCTAGATAAAACTTTACGTTTAAGAGTAGTTGGAAAATTGTTTATTTTTAGCCAAGTTGTTCCATAAGATTTTTGTCCTGATACTGTCCACGTAGGCCTTCAAGCCTGACATGACATAACATAACCTTAGTCTCTGGAGAGAAGAAAAAAATAATGTACTAATTAAAAAATTTAAGTTAGATGCGAACAGCTAAAACGCCTCTGCAGGTAATATTGAAAAAAGATTTTCAATACAGCTAGTACATGTGTACACTAAACTAATATGCTCAGATTCACTAAAAAGGTTTAAGATTTAGTACGGGTTTACGGTTATTCCAATATTTCAGCGATTTGCTTGGTTTCCAAATCATTTTCATCTGGGATCATTTTGCTAATAGTAATTTATAATGTTAGTGTTAAAGTACCATTTTATTTTGTGAGAAGGCAAGTTTGGTACCCGAGCGCATTTATGTAGTTTAATTATTGTGGGAAATACGTACTAAAATTGCCCTTTCCTTTATACTTTTGCAAAAAACTCAGAACCAATATACAGCTTATAAAGTTTAGTTGTCTTATTCTTACACTTGTTGGTTTCAAACTTTTCGGTGTCAAATTAGACCGGTCTAGCGTTGGAAAATCCGGCCGACAGAGTCTAAAAATCGTTGCCAAAGTTCGGGAACAACTATAGAATATTCTGTCCTGGTGAAATTAATACAAAAGTATCACTGGAAAGCTAATGGCGATTTCAAATTAAAATCTTAAAATAATTGAGTGTAATGACCTATAAATGACATTTTAAAAAGGAAAATTAAAAAATGTTATAGTCCAGTCTGAATTTATTTTTAATTGAAGTCAATGATTTTAGGCATTAAAAAAGGTTGCATCGGACCATCAACAGTACATTATTTATCATAAAAATTTAAGCGTCAAGAATAATGTAAATATAAACCATGACTTCAATAAAAAACAAGCAATAAACTGGTAGAGTCTAAAGACCTCAACAGTCGCTAAGGCGAGTAACCCTTATATAATATAGCCGTTTACCATAAAAATTGACTGGAGATGTATTATTTACAAAATCAGTAGCCATACCTACATATTAGCTGTAGTACGAATCTACAAACAAATTTCCAAAATATTCTTTCGCGAAAACATAAAAATTAACAAGCAATAAACCGGTAGAGTCTAAAGACCTCAACAGCCGCTAAGCGGAGTAACCCCTATATAACATTGCCGTTTATCATAAAAATTGCCTGGAGATCTATTATTTACAAAATCAGTAGCCATACCTACATATTAGCTGTAGTACGAATCAATAAACAAATTTCCAAAATATTTTTTCGCGAAACAAAATTTTAAAAAATTTGAAAATTCTTTTTTTTTTTCGAAGAACGAGGTTGCCTGAGTATTTTTAATTAAAATTTTCAATATTACATTATTTCAACTATCACATTTGGTTTCTCAAAGCGTTTAGTGAAGCAATAATCTCTGACCAATAAAGTCACTTTTAGCGGTGATATCAGTATGGGTGCTGTCATATTACAAGTATCCAGTGGATTCATTATTGACTAAATTTCTGTAAGAAACCGACCATTTAAATTTAATTAAAAAAAAAACTTTTAAAAAGAGGTATTTTCAAGAATGTATACTGTGGAAAATGTATTATTGAGGAAAGTGTTCTGATCCTGAACACTCCAAGCTTAAGCAAACCGGAGCGAACCTAAGCAAATGTATGCTGTATGTATAAATAGGCTTTTGAACATATATAAAAAAATCTATACTTTGTATTATAAAATTTTAATATTAATCCCGTACCTAAGTCATTAAAATATATAAACTTCTGTAATACAATATATTGGTCAGTTTTAGGTCATAAGATAACATCCCATAAAACCAGGATACAAGTAACCACCTCCAAAGATGTTAAATTAATTCCTTCTCAGATTCACAGTGTTGATAATTCTGGGAATTTTTGTTCATCTCACGTGTGACTTGTGTTTATATTTACATCCACGACATGTCGTTTGTTAGCTAATTACCATAATATATGTCATATCCGTTGTCTGTTGAGAGTTCTTGTCAATACTTCGTTATTTTTCTTTTTGTTAGTTGTTTATGGGATTGTAAAGTAATCGCTGCATCCCACGGAGATGATTTGCGAGTTAAGTGCATATATCACTGTAAATAAATAGGTAGTAGAGCCTTTTTGGGTAATAATTTTATTAAATAACCGAATTTGACGAATATTATATAAATTTTAAAGCACTTCTGTATTGTTACAAACACAGTTTCAGTTCTGTTAATGTGGACGGTACACATGGTCGTAATATTCTTTTTTATATACAAGTATTTGCAGTAATAATCAATTAAAATCTTATCCTAATCTGAATGTAGGCACTTTTGGACACCAGTTTTGGTATAGCAAGTTTCGGACACAGTAAATATTATCTAGAAGCAGTCATTTGTACCTAATTCCTTAAATAAATTACTATCCATTATTGCAGGCTGCGAACTTAATTTTTAATAGAACTTTTTAGGATAGATTTAGAGTAATCGTTTAAGAAAAGTGTCGATTAACTATGTAATTACTTTGATCCGGACCTTACCACACATGACTAGGTAATAAAACGTATTAATTGCCTATTACTGAATCTGAAGTGTAAAGTTGCAGATTGCACTTAATTATGATATCAGTATTTAGTACATAAAAAAGTGCTTGCCAAATTACTTTTCTATTTTTAATTACTATTTGAAGGGCAGTTATTGTTCGGCTCGTTACCGGACTATAGATTCGCCCAAGATATCTGCAACCGGCAAAGCAATTTAAAGAATGCAAGGGAAGACTTAAACAACGTTGCAAATTTGTTTGTAAACCAGATGTGTTAAGAAAAATTTACATCTTATTAACGAAAAGTTAAACCGTTTTTCAAAACTAGTTTGTAACGTTGTTTAAGCCTTCCCTTGAATTCTTTAAATTCTTTTGCCGGTTGCAGATATCTTGGGCAGACTAACACCAGTCAAGTTTTCTTTATAATTTGTTTATTTTTGGACCAATTTTTGGCCCGACATCAATAAATTTTTATTAAAAACCTATAATTTATTCTACTATTTCTGCAACTTTTAAGGATTTCAAGCTTTTAGAGGAATTTTATACAGGGTGTCCGAAAGGTCTTAATATAGGCATATATCTTTGCTATTAGAAAAGACAGAGACGCCAAATTTTAGGTGTATCTTAGTGGTTAGCAAATCTACTTTTTTATATAATTTAACTTTTTTAAACCTCTTAAGGGATGACGCTAGGGAGTTAAGGTTACAAATTTTGAATGCAACCCTATGCCGTCTGGTACCTCATTTTAAAGGCCTTCGAAAAATAAACATTTTACCGCAAACCCGATGTCCGTATCTTAATTGGTTTTTAAAAGGCAAGCCTGTGAAAATTTTAAATCATAAAAAAATTAACGGGCACATTCCCCAACGCAAGTCTGGTCTAATTTGACAACCAAATGTTTTAAACTGACAATTGTTAAGACAACTAAGTTTTATGCTATGAATTTGTTCGTGAGGTTTTTTGCAAATTTAAAAGAAAGGCCCTTTTAGTACGTACTTTGGACAATAATAGAACTAAATTCATTTTAGCAATCCTTTCTAACATGAAAATCTTTTAGAAACCAAGCAAATCGCTAAAATATCAGAATAATTCATAAGTTATTGATGACGACTTATTAACAATGACAGTACAAAAACCTGTCAGAACATCATTAATCAGCTAGAAGATCTTAATATAAACCAGTACTAAATCTTAAACCTTCTTACTGAATCTAAATGTAAAAATTTAAGTACATTTATTTCTCTTATTACTTTAAAAATTATTCAGAATGACCATCACGAAAGTTTTAGCAGTAATAAAATCGATTTTGGAACTCCCCAAGAAGTACCACCTGCCATTTTTGAAACTGTAAGAAGTGAGTATTAAGGGAAATAAAGATATTTAAATTTTTACGTTCAGATTCAGAAGTAGGTTTAAGATTTAGTACCGGTTTAAATTAAGATCTTATTTGGCACAAAATAGTATTAGGATGTCTTTCCAAACGACAAAATCTACTAATAATAGAATTACTTCTGCAAAGTCTTTAGTGACGACTTATTGACAATAATAGGACAAAAACCAGTCAAAACCTAAGTGATCTACTGCCTGTTTTGAAAAGGTTAATATAAAGAACACAGAAAAATTTCACATTTCAACTTTTTTCAGTGCAGGTATTAATAATAGTAGGAAGATCCTTTTTATGAATGACCATTCAGACAAAAATTAACTATAGTTAGCAGGCATATGCATAAATAAACGTGAAGCGAGCATAGAAGTCCGTCCATCGTCCATAAATCAATATTGCAGTGTAATCTCGGAAATTAGTTGAACAGTTAAGTTCCCCAAGGTGCTTCTTGCGCGCGGTAGGGTCTTTTTCTTATTTGCCTCAGAATGGGTGTATAAATAAACGTTAGTGCTGTTAGAATATCTTGATTTACAGGGTTAAGTGCCTGCCTAACCTGTGTATTCGCGGTTTTTTTATTTGATCATTATAGACCTTGTTCATTTAAGCATAAATAAGGAATTTAAAAGAGCAATTTACCGTAAACCGAAAACGATATTGGAATTAGCAGCAGAAATATAACTACATTAATACATTAATATTTAAATTTTCTCCGAATGATTCGTAAAAATGAATCGACTATATTCCAAGAATAGTTTTGTTTAATCAAAATCAATTTTCTCAGTTTTTTAGCATAATTGTAAATACCCCTTCTGAAGACGTTGTGCAATATTTGACCTAAACATAAGTACATATATTCATACATACATACATACAAGCAAACTAATTGGTGAAGTTAAATAAAAGCTTGTAATAAAAACGTCTTTCGACAAAGTAGTGTATTTTAGAAAAACTCGTTTTGGAGAAAATGGCTTTTAATATGCATTTATGTAACTAACATTATAAATATTTACATAAGTGTATGTATAACTAATTCATGATGATGAGCTTCTGTAACTGCTTTATTTTTTTATTTACAGAAACATCCTAAATACCATAATTAATCGGAAATATACTAATTCGTTCCATCATATTTTATTCGACTAATTAAATGAAATTGCACGTAGCTTCAATTATTTTAATATCATAATTGATAACAGCCCACTTCATGTAAACGTTATTTTAAAGTAATGCTTATTATTTCGTTGATGGTTTTCTGAAAACTACTATTTTTTTTTAGATGACAATTGCTAGATAATTAACTATTTAGGTACTAATTACCGTTCTGATAGGTACAAAATGGTATCATTTTCAAGTAAATATTTACCGTAATGACATATTTACTGCAAGTGTCACATTACAGTTATTTATTAGTAGAGTCTGGATATATCAGAATACAATCAAAGAAGAGTTATGAACCAGAGATCCGAAGACATTCCTGGTTTTAACAGAGAAGAAATTTACAATGCGCTTAAAACAATAAGGAATAACAAATCTTCTGAAGAGAATGGTATAACAACAGAGGCAATAAAAATGGGGGAGAAATCAGAATACGAAATATCCAAAAGCTCTTCAATCATGCCTTCACAGTCCAAACATCCCCGATGACTGGAATAACTCAATTATGATTCTAATACACAAAAAAATGAGACAAAACATATCTGGAGAACTACCGGTCCACCAGCCTGTTTGCTTGAGTTGGGATCAGAAGACATTCCTGGTAGTAACGGAGAAGAAATTTACCATGTGCTTAAAACAATAAGGAATAACAAATCTCCTGAAGAGAATGGTATAACAACAGAGGCAATAAAAATGGGGGGAGAAATCCGAATACGAAATATCCAAAAGCTCTTCAATCATGCCTTCACAGTCCAAACATCCCCCATGACTGGAATAACTCAATTATGATTCTAATATACAAAAAACAAAACAAACCATATCTGAGGGACTACCGGTCCATCAGCCTGTTGTCAGTTGACTTACTACATACTATATACCCGAATAATTGCGAATAGATGGGAGACTAAACTCGATTTCTACCAACCCAGAGAACAAGCTGGCTTTCGTTCTAGTTACGGCACAAATATCCATCTTCAGTGTTCAAAAGCGCTCATAGAGGAAACAATTGAGTATAATCGACCTTTAGCTCTAGTATTTGTTTTCGAAAAGTCTTCTATACAGTAAAGATACCTGAAACTTCAGCAGCGCTGCAAGAAGGCAGAATCGACCAAAGGTACTGAAATGTGGTCAAGAATATCTATTTCAACGCAACAACAACGGCCAAACTCCATGCCACAACCAACAAAATAAAAATCAAACGGGGAGCCAGAAAAGGCGATACACTGTCATCGACAGGAAGACCTGGAAGCAATTTGAGGAGGCCTATGTCCGACGATGGACTCAAGAAGAGGCTGTGTGATAATGATGATGATTACTAACTTTAATACATGTATTCTATCTAAACTGATATGACAGCATGGCTGCATACACAAATTTTAAAGCCAACAATTCAGTAATACAGAATGCTTTAAAATTTTAACTGCGCATGCGTACCATTGGCAATGCGCGTGGTTGGAGGAGTCGTTCTTGCTAGGTTGGGTATTATATTATTATCACTATTAGGTATTATTATTATTATTATTATTATCGTGGAACTACGTCACCAGAAGCCATCTCCCTGTTTTATAATGAGCCGAGTGTGACCGGTATTTTGAGGGTGTTAAAAGAACTTCTAATTTTTTGGGGATAAGCTTCTCGAATGGAGTTTTTTGTAATATAAAAAATATATGCTGGCTATGCCCATTACGTTACATCTAAGACCTCATTTGTATTGAAAAATATTTTAAACAAATTTCATGCCTACTTTAACTGCACATTAATCGTCTGACCATAACGGTTAGCATTAAACCGTAACTGAAAAAATCTGGACTTAAACTGGCTACCTTTCTACAGTGCTATGCATGCAAATTATAAATTATCTAGGTGTTATCTTGTAGATTAAGCACTGCGGAAGATAGCTTGCCTAATGATACGGTGCGAGGTTAGCCATCTAAAGCCATTATCTCTATCTACATGTTGCATTGTATTCTTGCATTCCAATAGAGAATATTTTAATACAAACTGCTGTTTTTTGATATATAGGTACTTCGATAAGTACATTTTTTGTATAAAAGATAGAAAGAGCAAGTTTAGACATTTTTATATGTTGAATTTCATTGTTCCCATTTGCTCAGTTTCCAGTGAACTGTGGTGCCCCGCTAAAAGCAACACATTCTTTGAAAATAGAAACATTTTCGCTAGGTACTTATCGCAAAAAGTGCAACACCTATAAATGATGCATCTAGCGCGATGAAATTTTACTAATTTACAATAACACTTTGGATCCTAAGTACATACGAAAAATCCTTAACATCCTAATAACGGACCTTACCACCTTGGAAATTTATACACACCAACTTTCGTCAGGGGCCATTTTGTAACTTTTGGATTTTCGGTGATTTTTACTAAAATAAATCGATTTCAGATTGTTTTTTAAAAGTTTTTTGAGCTATTTTTTAAAAATAGCTTTTGGTACTGTCATTTACAAATGAATGACGCGGCCCACCAGGAAATATTTTAGCGATTTTAACGTGGTGGGCGTCGTCATACACATGCGCATGACAGACATTTCTGTTCCATGAATTTTACCTTTTAGTTTTGTAAGAAATCAAGTTTAGTTAGAATAAAAATTAAAAAAAAATATATTATTTTTTTTTGAAATCAACAAAAAATGCTTATATCTCCTATCATTGTTAATTTTAAGTACGCTATTTCCTTTAATTTATATAAAAACCTTGTTGTTGTGTAAAAAAACAAAGCTCCACTTTTGCGCCAATAAAGTTATTTCGTCATTATTATTACTATTTTTTCTAAAGCTGTAAAAAAATCTTGAGCAAAATTTTCTAAAACCAAGTACACTACAATGTTTCACAGGGGGGTACGAATTCAAAACGCCATTTATAATATATTTATTGTCATTCACATACGCTCGACATGGCTCAGTATGCCATCGTGTACATCATCTACCTATATATTTGAAAGCCACGGCCCTCTAGGAAATATCAGTGTCATTCATATATGTACGACGTGGCATTCAATGTGTTAAGGCAGTGTATTTCAGGCAACTTAAATTTCATTCTTCAGCTCTACTAAAGTACATGGCAACCTGCTAAATCGTCTCCCTACCATGTCCCATACATGCGGTATATGTATGTTCAAAAAATTATTACTTTTTAAAATGTGGTTTCCAAACAAAAACGTATTTTCGAAGTAAGTTGATCTCTCCACAAAAATTTATAGATCCATGGGCCACAGTAGCCATAAACTCTTTGGCTTCATAATTGAATGCAAGTTAAGACTCGGTCCACTCGAAAGGGGATTGAACAATGTTCTTTTTCTCCATTTTATTAATTTTGAGCATCATTCGATTAAATCAAAAGCCGTAATATATCTGTGGTTAGTGGAAAGTAAGGTGATGAGGTCAAACTCTAATTTAATGCAAAAATAGCGAAAATAGAAAGGAGTGACCCATTCAAGAAAATAATAAAATACTAATTATAAATGGGTAAATAATGTGGGTTGCCGCCTGCCTACTAAGAGAATCTGTTACAATGTCATCTTTAATATAAATATTAACCTTTTCACCACGACTGAACCTATATTTAAATAAAAAATAGAAGACTTGAAGCAAGGTTTCTTACCGACCAACGCCGCATATTCTTTTCTTCTTTTGTATCCTTACAACCTTGGATCGTTTCCTGTTATCACATGTACATAGGCGCTTATAAATGTCACCCAACATTCAATAATTCAGCTTGCCTATTCTATACTATATTATTATAAATGGTATCGAATGCAACTATAATAACTAGTTCGATTTTTATTGTTTAAAGTTCAAATGGTGATTCTGGCAAGGTCGTTTGGTTAGATACATACATAAGTATTTGTATGTATAACAATATAAATTAAATAAATTATCATCAAAAACGTGTAATAAAAATGTGATAATTTATTTCTTGTTCTAAAGCAATTACTCTGAGACCACAAGTTGATTGGAGACAATTAGAAAACTGTGTGGGAAAATCTGAATTAAACTTGTAAGTGGACGTCGATTAGGAAATATTCATTGACGTAAAGGAAAATTTTAAACAGTGTTCTTAATCACTTTATACTACAATATGCTAGGTATCATAAAAGTTACATCTATTAATAATGCACCCAGCTAGAAGAAAATTTTCAAATTTTCCTAGTTTTCATTTGTTGACACACGATACACTGTTTGTATGAATCTTAATCAGGAATGAGCTGCGACAATTTAGTTGAAAATTTAGTCGCTGGTCATAAATTTAAAAAACAAATATTTGTGATTTCACTTCCTTCGAATCTAAAGCTAAACCAATTTTAACCCCCCCCCCCCCTCCCACCCCGAAAAACCCAACCGAAGCAGACCATTAGTTTGATAACTTAGAAATCTATTTTATCAGAAGACTATTACAAATGATACTGAATGATTTCCTGCATCGGTCTAGTAGTAAATAACGTGGGCAGCTGGACCAGATAAGCCGTAAAACACGTGGGTTGGCAGGACTGCAGCATAAACGTCCCATAATTTGCAATTATGCTCGTTGTGTATTCGTCCTGCTATTATGAAGCGCTGTCGCCAGTTTGCTTTGCTACGAATTATGAAGTAGCATTTTATTGTTTTTCTCTCGAGTTGATAATAATTTTTGTTGAAGTATGGATGCACGTTATGTAGAAATAACCTGTCATGTGGAAAGCTTTGCGCAATAAGTGTTTGTACCTAGCTTTTTATGAAAGTATCAAAAGGTCAAATCAACTCGAAGTCTTAAATTTTAAGATTTTTAGTTAGTTGATCTAGGCAAGTGAAAAATCTAACAATGAATGGATATAACTAAGGATGTTAAGTGTCGAAGGAAGTGCTGCTCCTCTGATGTGGGAACAGTATTCTAGGTTAGGTTTTATCTGGGAAACACAGAGAGTGTGTAAGTTGGAAGGGGAGAAGTTCTTTCTGGCTCGGAAGAGAAAACCAAGTTTTTAGCTGGTAATGTGGCTATTGAAGTAATGCGTTTGTTTCTAGTCCTGTTGTTCTAAGCCAGGAATATTCTAAAACGAGACAGAGCACGCGTGATGTCTTCACGCCTATGACGCTCGTGGCTCCTTGCTTGATTCGTACTTTGCTTAGGCTTAAAGTCTACAAGTGCTCTCTCAGATAAAAAATGACTGGGTTTTGGAGGCGTTGACCTGAACAAGGTACCCCATTCTAACATTAATTGGAGATCTTGGGAAAGGGATAGGTGTAATGAGTATTATCATCTACGCTGATGATAATACTCATTACCCAATCAAAACTGTGGGTGGGATTGGTAGTTGAAGAGAGCAGGTTATTATGGTGAAGAAGAATTAGGGCTGATGCCAGAACTGAACCTTGGGGTACGCCAGCATTGATAAGATGGAAGTAATCCGTCCACCACGACAGATATTCGCCGATTAGAGAAAAAACTACCTATCCAGGTACGTGGTTTGGGAGGAAGACCGTAAGAAGGTAGTTTGCTGATGAGTGCAGACATGCCATACTTTGTCAAAAGAATGTCAAACTACAATTTGGTATTCGCACTGCAATTCTGGAGGCTTGTTCAAGTTTGTGCGTGACAAAGTACGGAGATCAGCTGTGAATCTTTGGTGATGAAATAAAAAAACAAGAATAAAATGAAAAAAGCCTGTTAAAACCTGAGCAAACCTGACCAAAAATAAAAAAGCGAATACGAGCACTGTTGCTCAGGTTTATTCATCTTTGTTTAGGAGCTTTTTGCTGTCTATTTTTTATCAACATTTTTTAAATTTTTAGAGGTATATGGAAATTCAGTTTTCAAGAAACTGCTGTTTTGAATTGTATTTTCGATCTTTTTTTAAAACGTACTCCAAAAATTTGCGTTTTAAAAAATAATTTCAATTTTTTTTCAAAATTCTTCAAGATCCAAACTGAATACCGCACGGTTAAGGTGAGACGTGTGGCGGTCAAATAGGTTCCTAAAAAAGTGTTAATGCAAATTTATTTTATAGGCATCTAAAATAATTAATTTAAAAACAAAAAAAATAAGTTAGAGCACTACCTATATTCTAGCGCGTCTTCTAATTAATTTTATAATCCGTTGAAGCTGTGCCATTATAATAATGATTTTTAATACCATTAATTAACTACAAGTTCATAACATATAATTTTTTTTCTTAAAGCTAAAATCCAGCAGCATTTCCTTCAATATGTTTTACACGGTTTTTTAATTTTGGAAAGGCATACAAAATTAAAAGTTTTATGCTCAACAAACAATTAATTAACCAAAGCACACGATAATTCGTTTCGGGCAAATTAGGCGTGCTGTTCTAATTTATCGACCTAAAAAACAAATTTCCGAAATCTTTTCTAATTAATTTCGCAAATACTTATATGGTGTCTCAAAAACCAGCACATTTTTCAAGTAAAAAGGAAAATAAGAATTCAGGTTCCTTCAAACTTGGGGTCAGAATTTTTTTTATCTTCTGCAGCCCATGAAGACCGAAGTCTAAGTACCATGTACTGTGGGTACTGAGGAAGACCGACTCACACATCCAGAGCTGCAAACATCCGTAGGGATTTCATCAACCCTTTAAGAGGATATGTGGGGTGGTACCACCTCGGTCAAGGAAGAATTCCTGTACCATCTTCCTTGTTTAGAGCGTCAAGACACGGCGTTCCCCAACCAGCGAAGTTAAATGTCTTGTTTTGGAAATAGTCCACTAGTTAAACAATCAAAACTATGCACTATTTATCTGAGAATTCGTCTGGAATAATTTTAAATGTCAATTTGTACCATGCATCGTACGACAAAAAGGTGTTTTTGTCGTACGTTCTGTTAAAAACATGTTTAGTTTATTCTTGAATTTGTTATGGCTACTACGTCTTACTACCTCCGGCAAAACGTTGTAGGCCTTCAAACCAATGTTTAATGGGGATTTTTCATAAAAAGATGTGTTACGGGCCGGTACTATGATTTGGGAATTATTGCGCGTACTCATACCTAAATTTAAGTCTTGGATTGTCCTGGTTTAACTGAAAGTAATGCGGGTTCTTCTGTACGAATATTAGTACACGAAAATAGTATAGTGCGTACACAGATATTACTTTATAACCTTTAAAAAGCGGTTGGACATGCTCCCTTTAACCAACGCCATCAACATTATTTCTCAACATTCGGTTCTGCAACAAAAGTAACTTTGAATTTTACCAGTAGTCACATGATGGTACATACGCACCTTATTTGTTTGGAACACTATATTATATAACTAGTTAAGAATCTTTAGTGATAGAAAGGAGACCATTTCATTAGGTATGGGACTTGTTGTTCAATTTACACGAAATACAGGAGAGCTTTTGCACGTACTTAATTGTACCGTATCAGCTCTACTGTAACATTCTCTTAAATGTTTTTTAGTGTACAAATACGAAGTTATAATCACCATTTCCTGTACAATTAGAAAAAAGAGCTACTAGGTATAACAGGAAAAATATCTTCATTGAACCCACTTTCTTAGGTCATAGCCAAAAGAGAACTACCTTAATTTGTAAGTTGTATATATACTGGATTAAAACTGTCTATCGGCCAAATTCTGATTACACACTTACATATTATGCAACCATACTTATTTTACGCTAATTAACTATAGTTGCACTAAAGTCTTTCAAGTTTTCATGGACCGCTCTTAAAAATTTTAGCTATGTATATTTACATTATCTTTTTTCTTAATTTTATATTCTCAAGTTTAAGCAGTAATAAACATTACTAACTATTTGTGTTTTTGAAATGCAAACACTATCGAATATTCAAAAACTTTTGCAAATGTTTTGAATTTCAGACTAGCGCTTCTAAAAATCCCTAAAAAATAAAGAAAGCTTTACCATAAAAACTGCTTCGACAACTACACATTCATGGAATAGTTATCATGCAGGCCGACTGAAAAGTCGTGTCTAAAATTAATTAGTGTCATAGTGAGCGATTTTGAACGACGATGTCTTTTACTCGAAATTCGCTTTTTTGGCTGAAAATGGTGAAAAAATAGGTCGGTCGTGTTCGAGTGAGGTAACAGCTAAAATAAATCTTGTTGTCGACGCGTAATTAAAATTAAAACATGAAATTGTAATTATTGAACGAGATAATTTCTTTGATGCTTATTTTATGCAGTTTTTATAAAGAAAAAATCAAAAGAGCTGGTCAAATGTCACAGTCTTTCACAACATAAAAAAGTTGGAAGTTGGAACATTTACAATGACAGTTTAGCGATTTTTGAGCCACCCTGTATGTCTTACATCAAATTTTTGAATGGCAATGCTATTTTTTCACGATGCAGAACTTTTTATGAAGAATGTCTTTTTTCTGTAAAGTACAAAATAAACATTTTTTACATATTATATGTTAAGATGGTTTCTGGACAGGCTATGTAACTAATCGAAAGTGTGACAAAATGCCCTAGTTCTGGAAGAAAACAGACTCATACTGCTCAATTTGCACAAAGCTACAGTATTAATATAGAAAGATGCTGGCCATTTGATTAAAACCAGTGCAACAAAATAGCTGGTCAAATGTCACAGTCTTTCATAACATAAAAAAATTGACACTAGTAGATTTACAGTGGCAGTTTAACGATTTCGTGCCTCTTTAGCTTCACGTGGATTAGGACTTCTACATTTTTGAGCCACCCTGTATGTCTTATATCAAATTTTTGAATGGCAATATTATTTTTTCACGATGCAGAACTTTTTATGAAGAATACCTTTTTTCTGTAAAGTCAAAATAAATTTTTTTTACATATGTTAAGATGGTTTCTGGACAGGCTATGTAACTCATCGAAAGTGTGACAAAATGCCCTAGTTCTGGAAGAAAACAGACGCATACTGCTCAATTTGCACAAAGCTACAGTATTAATACAGAAAGATGCTGGCCATTTGATTAAAACCAGTGCAATAAAATAATGAGTGTCCAAATTTTGGGCTACAGAGTTCACCAGGCCGACGGCACGATTTAAATCCACTCTTTTTGTTTTTTCAATCGTTAAAGTTTGCTCCAGTTCGCTCCACACTATATCGCTTTGAATATATAGTTCTTTGTAATATGCCTCTGTTGAGTAACTAGTGACTATATCTTAAAGAGCAAAGCAACTACCTTAATTAATAATTATAAAATAGGTTCATAACTGATCATTAAAACAATTAAAACAATTTTTATAAGCGTCTTGATCACAGCTTCTGATTTACTGGTTTTGTAATAAATACTTTTATCGCATAACGAAGTGTGTAATAAATTAGTAATATCTAATAATATGTGTAAAGTTGACTAATAAAAGTGCTTTACAGTAAAACGTTCCCACGTTTTTTATTCAGTCGTAACTGCGTTGTTTGAAGTAAGTAACTGGACATACAATACGAAAAGTTACCGTTTGGAGTTGCTCTTGTGAGCTTAGATTAACAACACCAACGACAATACAGGTTCCTTTAAGTTTCTAATAACTACTTATCTCATTCTTATTATTGTAATATAATAAAGTAAGTACACTCAGGGACACAGAAAGTGGGACAGCAACAAGAAATGGAAAATTTCTTAATAAAACTTTTCTGGGGTCTTGTAGAGATAAATATGTTAACCAACGGAGTAACGACAACGATTTTTAATGAATGATATCAGATCAGATGATCAGATATGAGTAAGCAACAATTGAAAACATTTATTCCTTTTTAGTTAATCTTTGATTCTCTTTAAAACTCATGAAAAATTCCTTGAACAGTTTTATTAGGCATCTCGAGCATTTACAACGCTGTACTAGTGAAATCCAAATTTAATTTTTATTTAACGATGTCTTTATCATCCGAAGATTCCGCTAGAGCCGTCGCTCTTTATGATGCCAGCTATTCTTATTGGGAAGTGGCAGATATTCCCGGATTTACAAAATCTAGCGTCCAAAGAGCTGCAGCGAGGTTTCGTGAGACTGGAAGTTATGGTACAAAACCAGGATCTAGACGAAATCGTGCTACCTCTGCCCGTTATGATCAATTTATTAGAGTCTAGGCTTTAAGTGATCGGCATGTGACTGCAGTAGAATTAAGAAATGAACTCGAAAAATTCGTCAAGTGAATGTTAATGAAATAATGGAATTCAAGAAGAGTTAATGAAGCTAATTTAGGAGCTAGAAGACCGGCAGCCGAGCTCCTCAGACGATACATCGAGTAAATAGACGCCAGTCTTCTCGACATCAAATTAATTTGAATTTGCAAGACTGGCAAGTTCTGTTTTCTGATATTCTGATGAGTCAGGATTTTGTTAAAGTTCTCCAGATGGAGCGCAGTGTAATTTTACACTGCATACAATACAATCCCACACCATCGTGTCGGATCGTATTTTTTTTTTGACGCTCTCTGCCCGTAGGTTCATCGACGATATTCTGGAAGAATATGTTATGGTTTTTCCGCAGTTTATTGACAATTAGTTCATTTTTATGCATGATAATCTCGTACGCACATAGCAAGAACCGTGACTCTTCGAAAGAGATCGGGATAAATGTTACTGACTGGCTTGCTCTTAGTACTGACTTAAATCCTGTAGAGCAGCTGTGGTCCATCTTGGGAAGATGAATCAGTAACTGCCGAAGATAGCTATTCACCCTCAACAGCTCCGAGACGCCCTGGTAGAAGATTGAAACTTTATTCTACAAGAGACCATCCAGAACCGTATTAGAGGAATGAATCGACGTTTACAACATGTTATAAGGGCAAAATGGAGTAACACAAGATACTAAGTTAATAAATTGCTTTTTCCACATGACGCTTTATTTTATGAATTTTTTCCAATTTTTCACTTTCGCTTCACACGCGAAAAGATGTTAAAATGTTTGTAGATTCTTTCCTAACTGTGTTGCTTTAAAAAAAAGCTTAGTATTGCATGTCTTGAAATTCTTTATTGCATTAGCTGAATATTTAAGCATTGCTGCTGAACATCTACTTTATATCTTACCATATCCAGCCAGAACAAACCAAACGAAGTAATTATATAAACTAATAACTTCGACCAGGGCATGCATACAAAAGATAAATAACAAAGTCCTAAACAGTTTTCCAGTTCGATATTGCAAAACTTTTAATCAGTTGCCGTAATACTGGGTCGATACATTTGCACACCTGTATTGGAAGATAATATCTGGGATGTATTAGGTATTTGTGCGATTATATGTAAAACCGAAAACACTAGACAACAGTCAAGTTGTATTCTGAACCATAAGAAATAATTTAATCTGATTTTGGGCCGCTGAATAAAAATGTAAGTTTATTTTCACTAAGAACGTTTCAGATTTAGTACTGGATTAAATTAAGATCTTATAGTTGATCAGTTATGTTTCGACAGGTTTTTGTCCGGTCATTTTTAATAAGTCGTCATCAAAACCTTATGAATTATTCTGATATTTCAGCAATTTGTTTCGTTTCCAAATGATTATCATCTTGAAACGAATTGTTATGAATTTAGTTCTATTACTGTCGAAAGTACGTAGTAAAATTGCCATGTTCTTTATAAATTTGTGAAAAACGCCAGAAATAAATTCATAGTATAAAACTTAGTTGTCTTATTCTTACATTTGTCAGTTTAAAATTTTTGGTTGTTAAATTAATTTCTTCTATTTCCTAGAGGCAGCTGTGCATAACAAGGCCTAACTTGAGCTAATATAGATTTAATTTTGGTATAATTTTTTGTTTCTAGAGAATTTATATAAAAATTCAGTTAGTGAGGCTTTTAGTTGATGAAAATCCATGATAAACAAAAGTTAAGAAAACTACTTTTTAGATTTTCACTTTGATTTGCTACAGATTAATCACAGCTATTTCGGTACACAGTATCTTCATCAGACGGTAAGTATCTATACATGAAATGAATGATAAATGCTATTTAGAACACCAAATAAACCTTAAATTTTAACTTAATTACCTTGCTTGTGAAGAAACCCAATCCATGTATTTGTTTAATAATGGTAGACAATTTAAACCAACTTTTGATATCGTTTGTTTAGTATATTTATAATTCCGTCAAAAATTAAAAATATATAGTAGTTTAAGTTTATTCTAATGAAATAACCAAGCAAGCATTATAATATGTAGCCATTTAAAGTAATGTTTTTACTGACTACGGCTCTGTAAACGGTACAGAGTATTAACTTTTTTGCGGCAAAGAGATACTTTTAATGTCAACTCCACAAGCTTGCAGGCACCTCGTAAATTGGTGCTATGGTTTTCAGTGTTTCCTAAAGATTTATAATACTAAAATAGGAATTACATTTACAGTAGAATATCCTTGCTCGGCGAGTAATACTTTATTAAGGTTGTTACATCCGGATTCGTCTTTTCGAATACGCAAAAAATTTAATTAAATTGTCGAAGAGCACGAGGAAATGTTATTTATTGGTTTGGGAAAAGGAAATACCAGTCCCATATCAAAAAAAAACATTTCAGGGGCGGTTGTTACAAGGGGAAGGCATACAGTATTACAGGCAGTCTGATAAGCCGAGTTTCAAACATCGTCGAGGGTTCAAATCCCACCAGGAAATGTAAAATTTTTCTGGGCCCATTCTAGGTTTCGTAAAGTATACGCTACCATGCGGTAACAAAAGACAACAAAGGTAGCGCGAAACCAAGGGTTGATAGCCCTTGGGTGTGCATGCTCTGGGTGTCGTGTTACTGAGGACCGTGGTCCGGAGTCCACGTTAATCTGTAGGTCCCGGAGCCAATACCCTAGCTTGTAGTGCCAACATAATAAAAAATAACTTAGAGTAATCAGTTAACATTGCTGAGAATATAAGTCCCAATTATTTAAAAAAAAGAACTTATTTTTGCGACTCGTTTAAAGTTACTTCTTCTTTTAACTTACCCTGTATGATATTGTAACTCAATCTTACTACTTTTAAATTCAATTTACCAGAACTTATACTTTCGTAAATATTTCCTGCGGTTTACAAATGATTTTACACAAAAAAGATATTCAGAAAGAATAATGTGGTCACTTTTTTTTCTCCTATCGTTAACAATATTTCTCTATTTCTATATTGAAACCCTATTTATAATAGCACCAAAAAACAGGGGGTTACATTGAATCAGGGACATCCGGTATTTAAAAAAAAATTATCAGTGGTAGTCCTATTCTAAAAAGTAGTTGCTTTGGTACCACAGTAGTGTAAATGGAAATTAAAACATTATAATTTAGAAATGGCCAAAATGAGCAGACATTAGTAGAACATATTTTTCTCATTCACAGAAGTCAAAAGTAATTTCTCTAATATGTTGTAATTAGACCAATTAAAGAAAAATATAAAATAAAATTTTATATTAATGCAACTCGAATGCGTATGCATCTTACCATTATTATATACATTATTGTGCGTGTATTTTTCCACGCACTTTTTCTATTATGCGTAAGATAATTCTACTTGTGAGTCAATCGTTTTTCTAGGGCAGGATTTCAAAACAACTATGTGGAAATCTTCATAGCAAAAAATATGGGAAAATGCATTGTTAGAAAAAGGAGAAGTTGGTATTTTTTATGAAAATTTTGAATAAATTAAGAAAATTATACTTTTCCGCTATAATATACTTAATGCAGATTATAGGAATGACCTTATTTTTAGTGGTGAGGAAGAGAAAATGAGAGTATATTACGTAAATTTTATCTACAAATTGAGGCCGCCAGTGAATTAAAGGTATCTGATTATGAAGATATTTTGGTTCTTGTTTTGGAAAAAAATTAATGATGTTCGAAAAATTTTTACATTGATAGTACACTGTGATAAATCAATTTTAATTTATGAAAATGGATCTTCTGAGTATTTGGCTTTTGTTGGCGATTATAAAACTATATACTTCTCTTAGTGGATATGTCTTTTAATACTCGAACTCTGGGACATCAAGAGTCGTGTTCAACAGAGAAGCGCACTCCTTCATTAGTCTATTACAAAAGGCTTGAAGAATGACCCATGTTCACGATTTCCTAAATGTATCGAAAACCAAAAACGTCTGTCTTCGAAGGTACTGTAACTCATGATCCAGGGAACACGCTGCGAAAATCAAATACTTGAATAAATAACTAAGCCGGCTAAACAATTCGGCTGGGTTTTCCCTAAAAAGAACAATATGATCAGATTCCAAAAATTATAGGTTAGAATCACGTCCATTCAAAATAAATAATAAAAATTAGAAAACTAGTCCCTACTCACCCTTTAGAGTCCCTAACAAAGACTAATCTGTAAAAACAGTAGGGATGAAGCTAAATTTTCATTTCTTCTAAAAAAGTCTGGTCACCTCGCCCTTTAGAATTTAGAATGACATCGGACAAATGTCAATGTCAAGCGGTATGACCGATACTACTACTTTCAGTTCATGCTGTCGCGAATCCACGCAATTCATTTGAACTATTTGAAAATATAACAGCAACGAATGTTACAACCACCATGCATCTCTGTAGGATACGAGTGGTTGACGACTCCGAATGCAGGTGGTGCCAGAAAGAGGATGAGACAGTCTCTCTCTTAGCGAGTGCCCGATGCTCAATAGGTAAGGTATGACAGACTTCGTAGGAAGCACTGTTGGAAGATTAAGCAGATTCACAGAGCAAGGCTATTAAAATTGGCAAAGTTGATCAGCCTGCAGGGAACTGCGTAAAATAGGGGGGGGGGATGCAAAAGATTCAGGTGGACCTAGTCATTTAAGGTCATTTATCACCACTTAATTTTCTGTCATTCGTTCATCTAAAAGGAAAAGCTGACTAACGCTAATACGTCTATAATGTCGGACGCCAAAATTAGATCACAGAAGACACATTTTTAAGTTTGCTGATGTCACTTTTAACAACTTGGCCAAATGCCTCATGAGATACAATTAGTAATCTGAATAATGGAATTACTTAAAAAGGGGGATTACTAACTAATATCCCACGATATTTAAACTACTACTTTTTTGATAAAATCAGTAGAAATTCTGACCAATTTCAGCCAATTTGTCAAGAAAAGAAAATTTCTATTGCATCACAATTCATTATCATTATTTATAGAAGCAAAAAGTGTCTGCCCTCTTTTTTCTTATTTCATGTGTCTCAATCCCACATTACCTGTTCTAAACCCACTATATTTTGTCTAATTAGACTTCATGAATACGACAGTCGTTACTCATTATGAGCACACACATCTATTTAGGTGTTGTAGTAAGCTACGTTCGCAATTTAAAATTTACCATCATAATATGTCAAAACGGGGAAGATTTCTAGGAGATAGAAGCCTAAAAATCAGTAAGAAGAAAACCGAGTATATGCAGTTTACTAAAGTAGGAAGAGCAATGGTAAGGATGTAAAAGGAAAAACTAAACAATTTATAATAATCTAAGTTTCATCAAGCATGAAAGAGACCTAAAAAATCGGCAAGAAGTAATACAAGTACATGGAGTGGAGTAAAGAAGGAAGAGCAAAAGTAGGGATGAAGAAAGAGAAGCTAAATAAAAAAAGAATTTTAAATATCTGAATTTCACCATCACGGAAGTTGGTACGTTGGATTTGGAAATATCACTGAAGGTGTAAGCTGGATGAAAGAATGTTGTTCCATTGTGCTGTGTACCCGTATGATCAGTGTAAAGAGGAGGGGAGTGGTTTGTAACACTGATCAGACCACAATGATAATATACTAAACGGAAAAGTTGTGTGTGCTCTTTTTACAAGCCCTCCACGGCGGTCATATGACCTAATGTGGCTAACCCCCATTTATAGTTTCTTTAGTAGTTGCAGCCTTCTAATAAGGCTGTTTATCGTGCCAAGGGAGGTTTTGTTCAAGTCCTCTGGCAGAATTGTACCTTTACCAATGAGTGGAACTGATTCTAGCAGCTGCAGGGGACAAATAATATGCGGTCTTATCATCCTTTATTCATAGCAGCCACTCCCCACTCAGCGTTCTGAACTAGGCTGATTATATACATATAATGTCTCGGTCTACAATATCCTGTAAGCAGACCTGAAGTTTTGAGGTGTAAACTATTAAGTTTTAGCAGCTTGTCAGTTGTCCGACCTTTCAAGGGATATAGTATTGCCTGGTAGTTTCAGCCAGTATCGAAACCTTACCTCGTCTGCCCAATTGGTGATATGAAGGAGAGTGAATGAAAAACAAAATTAAGAATACAGAAATAAGGGAAACAACCAATTTAGTAAAAAATCTAAAAAGATTCTGGGAAGAAGCAAGAGCCTGGGATGAGAGAAAATATTGATTATGTCGACAGAAAGAAAATGGCGATAAAAGTTCATGAGAGAAGAGAGGTACAGAAAAAATACACCAGAAAGGGCTGGAGAATGAGTTAAGAGAATAAGGTTGAGTAGGAGAAGAAATATAATACTGGGAGTTGTGGCCACCAGGAACCAGGAACATCTATCCGACAAAAAGTTGAAAAAAGAAGGATCCAAATAAAAAGAAAGAGAATAACCAACTACTGAACTCTAAAGGGATTTATATTATCTAAAATTTATAAGTAAAAGTAACGGAATACATTTTGAATAATATCTACAAAACAAATTTTGGAATGCAGCTACAGACTTCGCTGAGAAATATTACGAAATTGGCATAACAGAAAACTTTTTTTGGGAAAAGCAAAATTGGAGCAATGATACACGTAATTATTTTAACGAGGAAATAATTATTGGTTAGTTCAACGTGTGTGAAACTTAAAATATTTGTAAAATAATAACATACATGTGTATATGAAATATATGTGACTTCTAGTAGAATTATTGTATTAGAATAACATTCTTATAAATTACATACAGCTGTCAAGAGATCAAGTTTCACCATTATTGTTTCTTCAAGGAAAATAGCCTGTGAGTTTAAAAGCTAAGTGAAAACACAAGAAGCCAATTAATGACTGTTGTCCTTTTAACATTGTTCCTAAATTTAAGAACTATTTTACTATTTCTCTGGTAAAAAATGGACAAATAGTTTTTTAAAATAATATTTTCGAGAAATTTTCGGAGATCCGACATCTAGTGGGATATAAGATTTATCTAGAATATACGATAAACTGTAAATCGTGCATTGTACACCGACAGTTTTGTTAAAACATGTATTCAAACACCAAAGCCTACTACCCACTACAAACATAAAAATCTAAACTGTTCTATAGCGAAAGAGTACTACGCAATATGTCAACTTTTAAGAATAACACAAAAAACTATCGTTAATAGCATTAATCTAAATCTTCCGAAATATTTCTTACTTTTTCGAGAACAGAACCGTTTGCTGTACGTGTGCACACTTCTTGTCGTATGTTAATAGCTTCGTTAATTGATTGCTTCTCATTAGTTGGGACCATACTAAGCTCTGATAAATGAGTTCTGATGACACGCAAATCAAGAGAAATTTACTTTTTTGCTTTACTTAATGCTTCTTAGGTTTTTATCGTTTAATTATGTTTTTCTTGGTCTTTACACATTAAGTATAACCCCTTATGGGTATTCCAATATAAAAATTAGGGGGTTGATTCTACCCCTTTAGAGGGCGAGTTTTACAATATCCTTTCTAAGTGGACGTCTAGGACCTAAACTAAAGCTGTATGCAAAAGTTCCGCTTTATATCTTTGGTAGTTACAGCTGGGTCTTGATAAATCAGTGGTCGAGGTGTGTTTTTACCCCCTGCCTAGGCCTAAAATTCCAACACGAAAAAAGTAGTCTTTTGTAAAAAAATAAAATAAAATTGACATGTTTTGGCGTTTTCCTTAGAACTTAATAGTTTTTATAACAAAAAATAATGTCATTTTTAGGGGTTGCTTTTACACCCTTAGAGGGCAAGTTTTGCAATATCCTTTCTTGGTGGACGTTACGGCGTGAAATAAAGTTGTATGCAAAATTTCAACTTTTTGATATTAGTAGTTTTGGCTGGGCGTTGATGAATTGGTCAATCAGTCACAATTTTATATACTAGTATTATAGGGGAATAGACGACTAACTTCTTGCAGCTGATTAATTCCTTTTTTAATTGGTTCTTGTTTCTAGATAAACTAAATCACGCGGCTCTGTATATTATAGCCTCGCCTAAGATGGATCCTTGGTACCACGCCCTGCTTGCGACCTACAGATCTAAGTTAGCACCAAGCCACCCGCAATTTTTCTGACGGAACTAGATCAGGCAATTCAGGCGTTCACTTTCGATTCCGCGCCGCTCCGGACCGGTCGTTTATGTAAGAATGCAGCGTCTCGTTATGTCTCTTTTGTCCAAAGCACTGTCATTTAAATATTATTTACGACTGTTGTTACACCACAATTGTCAAGTGTGGGTGCTTAAAAGGATGCTGAAAAAGTAATTAATTCTCACTAATGTATTAAATACTGTTGATACTACACTGTAATGAATATTTATATACTCTCTATGACGGCTTCTTAACTCTTCCGGAAAAATAATAAGAAATTTATAGTAAAGGTGATCATTACAATTGATAGTTGGTCAGAAATACTGATTAGAGTCAACGCACCTCTAAGGAACGACTAGAAATACGACCCTTAAAGTTATGGAAGGAAGATAAGATGTTTCATGATCTCTCTTCTTGGTATCAACTGGCGGATATTTTGGGCTTCTGAGCGGAAAAGTGCAGTGATTTAATATGTCATACGTTTCTTATTGTTCTATTTATAAGAGCTCATGGGGGAATAATAGAGGATAGCTCTTCTGAGCAGAAGGCGTGAGCATATCTGTAGAAGACTGATAGATCGCCTACAGCGTGTCAGTGAGTGAGAGGTTATTCAGATTAGAAGAGAAAAAACATTGTTGAGCTAGAAAGAATATCCAGGCTTTTCACCAGCTGATGTATCCATGAAGTAATGGTTTTTATACCAGCTGAGATAAGACACCAAATCAATCAGGATATTATTGTGGGGGATATATTTTAACAAATGTTACGTCTAAAGTAGAAAAGAGGTGCTACAGAAATCGAAAGAATAATCGAACAATATCAAGAAGTAAGAAACATCGAAAATTCCATTTTTAATTATTTATATGATGGCACCAAAACCAAAATTTAGCATAACAGCCCATTTATAAGGATATTAAATAGTTCATAGACACTGTTATTTTCAATTTCTTGACTTTTTCTGGCATGCCTTTTTTTATCGGAAGATACTACTATTGTTCCACAAAACTCTATACAGTGTGAAACAAAAATATGAAAACCTCGAAATATCTTCCAAAGCGTTCGTCCGATTTTTAGGAAATTGTACACTTAGGAAAGTACGAAATTACGCCCGATTCAATGGTGAGTTCTGCATTGTTGCCAAGGTTACCGTTTTCCTGAAATCGATAGGATCTTCTTTTTTTTTAATGGAACGCTTTACTTTTATCCGATTTTCGAATTCAGCTTAAAATTATCAATATTTCTTATTGGGAACATTTTATCCTAACAGTTTTTTAGAAAATGGAGGTGAAAAATCGTTATTTTATTTTATTTTACCTTAAAACACTTGTACACGAAAGTTTACCTGAAATGTCCGACATTGTCAGTTTCGTTTATTTATAAAAAAATGGATCATTTAACAGAAACCCAAAGAATTGAAATTTTAGTAATAATGGTTATGGGGACAGAATGCTAACGCAACAAGAAGTTTGTAATATCTTTAATGACAAATATTCTGACAGAAATCCGTTAACTAAATCTACTGTAACTAAAGGTTTAAAAAAGGTTCGACAAACTGGAAACGTTAAAAACGCTATACGCTCTGACCGGCCTAAAAGTGCAACAGATGCTCTGAATGTTTTACTCAGTTTAAAGGAAAATCCCCATCTTTCTACCAGGACACTGGGAAAAGAAAACAACGTTTTACGCTTGTCCATAGACCGCCTTCTGAATACAGAAAACTTTCATCCGTACAAAATAAGACTTGTGCAAGAGCTCTCAGAAGATCATTACGACAGGCGCTTGGAATTTTGCGAAACCATGATGGAACGTTGCAATGTCAATCCAGATTTTGTCCACCGAATAATTATCTCTGACGAATCAACATTTTTGAAAAATTAATAGACATAATTGTCGAGGGGCCTGGGAAAATCCTCACTGGATATGCGAAAATCATACCCATTCGGAGAATGTTTGGCCCCTTCTTCCTGCAAGAGATATTAAATGGATATAGATAGAGATATTTGGATCTTCTACGAAATGAAATTTTACCGGCTTGGCACAGTTATTTCCAAATAATCGTAAGTAAATGTTGTTACTTTATTTTACCTGCTGTATTGATTATTTGAATATGATATTTTAGGCTATAATCAAGCACCAAATGATGATATATTGCTTCAGCAGGATGGTGCCCCACCGCACTATGCCCTTAATGTTCGGCAATATCTGGATGGTGTTTTTTTAGAAGATGGATTGGACGTAGGGGTACAATAGAGTGGCCAGCTCGGTCTCCGGAGTTGACGCCCCTCGGCGACTTCTTATGGAATCACCTCAAAAATGTTGTTTTCAAAAGTAAGCCAAATAACATCGATGATTTAAAGTTAAAAATAGAAAGAGAATGTAGAAGAATCGAGGAAACTGACATTCTTCTTAACGTTTTGCATGTTTTTCCGCAGTATTTAACTTACTGCCAAGAAGTAAATGGACATTTTAAACATTTGATTTAATTTTCTTCATCAACTATTAAATTATTTTCTCCTGTATTGTATATTCTTGTACTAAATATCCAAATAGTATAACATTTTTTACGTTTCAGTTTGACGAAATTTTTTTAAAACTTTATACAGGAGATTTAGTTAATGGATTTTTGTCCAGATATTTGTCATTACAAATATGACAAACTTCTTGTTGCGTTCGCATTCTGTCCCCATAACCAAGTATTATTAAAATTTCAATTCTTTGAGGTTCTGTTAAATGATCAATTTTTTGAAAATAAACGAAACTGACCATATCAGACCTTTCAGGTAAACTTTCGTGTCCAGGTATTTTAAGGTAAAATACAATAAAATAACGATTTTTGGCCAGGATTTTCTCAAAAACTGTAGGATAAAATAATCCCAATAAATATTCAGAATTGTAAGTTAAATTCGAAAATCGGATAAAATATAGAGCGTTCCATTTAAAAAAATAAAATTCCTGTCTATTTCAGGAACACGGTAAGCTTGACAACAATGCAGAACTCACCATCGGATCAGGCGTAATTTCGCTCTTAAGAGTACAAAAGTTCATAAAAATCAGCGACATACATACCTATGTAGGTATGTATGTCGCTGATAAAAATCGGATAAACGGTTTGCAAGATATTTCGATGTTTCCATATTTTTCTCACACACTGTATATTCGCATTACCAACCGGAATTCTTGTATCAACTCTGATTGAAAATAAACCTTAGCTAATTATTTTTTATCTTGTTAGCAATTAGTAACAATGACAGAAAACAACGTACATTATTAAGATTGAAATGCTTGGTGAAAGTCCCATTTGCAACCAAAATAAATAGTATTTCTGCTGTGATCATTGAGTCAGATAACTGAAAAATTACCAAAGAAAATATTATCATAATTATTAATTAGTTCTTTTGCATCAGGCGCTAACATAAATAATATGTGAACGGTTACTGTCTATCGGCCCGGGGTTGCCGTTAGATCTTGGACTCCTTGTACTTTATTAATGCAAGAGCATATTGCTTATTAAGAAGGATTCGATGTTCCGTATACTGTGAGAGTATCGAACGTGAAGCCTGTTTATTTATTGTTTGTTATGTAAAAAAATTTCCCCTAGAGTCAAATACAGAGGTTTCTTACATAACGTAGGCATATACTAAGGAAAGGTTTTTTCAAAATTCAATCCCTAAGGGGGTGAAATAAGTGTTCAAACTTCTTATAGAGAAAAAATATTAGACGGTCCTATTAACTTGAAAATTCATAGAAGTACTCTAAAAAATAAATGGTTAAACACATATTTTGTAGTTTTTAATAAATCAACCCCTAAGGGGTGAAATGGGTGTTCAAACTTTGCAATGGAGTAAAATTGTTATACCACGGACGAAGTGACGGGCGAAAGCTAGTCTTTTATCCTTCCCTTAAGTATTTTATATCTAGAATATGAGATCTCTTGAAAGCAAAACTCCTTTAACTATAACCAGAGACTATAAAGAATATAGACAAATTCTCGAATACACCGAAATGGACTGAAACCCAAGCAGACCCAAGCAAACAAACAAATTCCTAATCCATAAACCAGTAAGACCACAAAATGTCTCAAGGGAGACCCGCTTTTTGGTCCATTTTTATTAGACGCCAGTGTTCGTCTATGTATTATTTAGTCTATGCTATAACTTGACTTATAATTAATTAGTACTGGTTTAATTTTAAATCTCTCGTTGTTACCAGTTTTCGTCCCGTCGTCCTTACCTATAATATAAATGCGAAAATCTGATTTGTGTTTCTTTGTTTGTTACGCAAGCACGACTTAATATTGCAACAGATCGCCATGAAACACATTACCAGAGGGAGCTTATGCCACACTAAAGAATATCGGCTACGTTTTATCCCGACTGGATAGTTAGTTCGTCCGGTTTGTTATACAATCCATGATGAAACCTGCCGCCTTCACCAAATGTCGCAAATGTGCCGTGGACAGTGCCAAAAAATTGAGAAATCAATTCTTGGTAAAAAATTTACTTGTCCAATTTATTGTCAGTTGTCAAAACAAACCCTTGATTGTCGAATGAGACCGGCCTTAGAAATAGCGAATCCGGCTGTAATAGTTTTTAAATACGCCTTGTAATTTTAACATCCGAGCGTGTAATTATTTTAATAGCTAAGTATACATATACAAGTAATAAAAATCGTTCTTATCCATAATGCAATATCAATTAAAATATTAACATTCGAATGACTTGCCTAATTAATTGTTAAGCTTCTCTAACGCCTATTATTAATGTTAAATAATGTAAAATGCTTTATTATTTCATAAAAATGTAAAATAAAGTTATAATTCAGCGCGATAAGTAATTAGTTTATTGAATTAGCCTGAGGGTTACTTTATTCCTGTCTCAAAAAAACAGTACGTGGGTTTGTATAATAGATTTACAGCAACTCGAATATATATATATATATATATATATATATATATATATATATATATATATATATATATATATATATATATATATATATATGCAGTATGTCCAAGGGCGGAGTTTACAAGAGGACAAATGGACCAAATTTTGGAAGTTGCTTAAAAATGTCACTGCTAATAAAAAAATTTGTTTGTAAAATAGATAAGATTCACATTATCAAACCTAAGCATACCTTGTTTATCATATTCTACCAAAATATCAAATATAAAATATGTTCTAAATTAAACCATAAGCCGAAGTACAAGCTTTCAATAAAAAATTTAAATATTAAAAGTAACGAGTTTATCACATTATTTTTTTAAAGTCCCACCTATTTTCTCTAACACCTGTAACGAGATTACTAGTTTCTACATATTAAACAATAATGACACCTATGGACATGTTTATCAATGTCTTTATTAAATGAAGCAGTTATTTAATTTAAAATATTTCTCGTCAAAATGCTATTTACTGAATAAAGGATTTTTATTATAGTCCAGTGGTATTGGGATGGCCATATATCCTATTGCTACATCATGGAACAATTTAGCGAGAAATTTGTAGAAATCCAAATAACTGAAATGACGATCTACAACAAATAAAAAAGTTGCAAAGAACTGGTTTGGTTTTGAATCTCAAGAAGAAGAAGAAAAATATGACCAAAATGATGTTGCCACAGTTTTAGTTATTCAGTCTGTTAGAGAAACACCTGTGATCTCCCTTAGAACCCAAGCAAACCCAAGTAATTAGTTTATTGCAATAGCATGAGGGTTACTTTATTCCTGTCTCATAAAAAAGTACGTGGGTTTGTATAATAGATTTGCAGCAACCCGAACTTCTTAGTTTCTTCTAAAAAAATGGAAAAACAGTTATACTTATAACTGAAATGCCTCGCCACCGCAAAGTCTAACGAAACCGAAAATTCGTGGACATTGGTACTTTACACCGCTGTTTTGCAAGAATTGTGACATATAAAAGCATATATTGGAGTTTGATATTACTACACCAAATTTAGACCTACGTGGTATCTTACTAGGTAGCGGTCGCTCAGAAAATACAAGTATTTTTCGACAAAATAATTAAAATAAGTTTTATCACTATCTGAAAAGTTAAATTTCTGCTTAAAAAGGAAGTACTGTACGGTGATACATTTAATTTCCACGATATTCAGTACTGAGATTTTTCCGTTTAAGAATCCTGCTCGCTATTCACAGGAACAGTGTTATTTTTATGTGTAGTTAATGAATGGATTTTCTGGACCACGCCCTTGAATTCAGTGCAGCGTTCACCACTTTGTGTAATTTACTAAAGCAAAAAACTGTAACTAATTAAGGTATGCATAACTATTCTTACAAAGGAGAACAAAACCGATATGTTGTTTCTCTAAGATTTACTTTTTTTAATAGTAACGACATTTTATAGGTAATTTATCACTTAATTGGATATAAAACGTATGATTTATTGTATTGCTTAGAGTCATTAAGGATAATATAAATAAAATAAAGTACATTTTTTACTAAAGCTATAAGAGAGAAAAAGGAATTAAAATAAAAAAATTAAAGAAATAACCGTCCAGATTCTCCAACGCTAGTCCGGTCTAATTTGACAAATAAAAGTTTTAAACTGACAAGTGTAAGAATATGGCAACTAAGTCTTATACTATGAATTTGTTTGAGGTTTTTTGCAAAATTATAAAGAAAACGGCAATTTTAGCACATGCTTTCGTCAATAATAGAACTAAATTCATTGTAGCAACCCGTTCCAAAATGAAAATCATTTGGAAACAAGCAAATAAGAATAAGAATAATTCATACGTTTTTAATGACGACTTATTAACAATGACAGGACAAAAACCTGTCACAAAATGACTGCTCAACTAGAAGATCTTTATTTAAACCAGTACTAAATTTTAAACCTTTTTAGTGAATCTGAACGTACAATTTTAAATAAATACCAACAGATATTCAAAATGTTATTTTATAAATCAATGAGTTGGACTGACTTCGGTGATAGGTAATGGACACTGACAGTTGTAAAAGTTTTCTGTTGTTCATAGCTGACTAAGTTGGTTTGAATTTTGTGTTCTGTGATAACAAAATTTCAGTTTTATTTAAATATTTCTAAAATTTTACTAGGTGTGAAATTTTCTTGCCGAATATCCCACGAGCTGACATTAATTACCGAAATTCTTTCCTCGTTCGCAAATATTTTATCTCGCCTGCGACTCGGAATAATAATTTTATAATAATATTATAAGTGATAATAACAATAAATGTAGCTACGGTAACAAACAATGAAATATCCGAATATTATTGTTAAAATCTTGATTTTGACTGATGAATGTAATTCTCTGAGTAAAATCTGGTAAATTTGATTTAACGTCAAAATAATGGAATTTCTCAAGGGTTACTCGTCTAACCGCCCGTTAGAGTCTTTGGAGGTTACCGTTTTGTTGCTTGTCGGATTATATTGAACATCCTGTTTATGTACATTCTTATTGAAAAAGGCATTACATACACCTATTTTTAAATGAACAAGAATTGAGCAATTGTGGAGCAACAGCTTCAGAAAAATTGCTTTATTCCTGACTGCATAAATAAAAGTCGATTGCATTTGTAGTAGTCTGACATCATTCTTTCAGCAACTCAAATCAATATTTTGACTTGCGGGATGTCAGAAGGGATGTGCTCTATGGCATCAGGGAAGGTTTTCCTGTTTTAAGACAATTATTTTTAGTATTTATTCAAAATCAATCAAAAGCTTCTTCGGAATATGACCTTGGCGGAAAAATTATCCGGGTAATTTTTTGACAGACAAATTGCCACGATAATATGAATGTAGCTACGGCAACAAACAATAAATTAATCGTATTTTATTGTTAAAATCTTGATTTTGACTGGTGAATGAAATTCTCATTTAAATTCTCTGTCGTAAATACAAATAATACGAGTATCACCATCACCAGATTCAGAATATTAAATATAAATTAATTCAGTTTTTTAAGTTTAATTCTTGATTTACCCAAATCGACTCCTAATGGACACTTATTAAGTAATGAACATGTTTTTTCTTTCAAATTGAGATGAAGATCTGGTTTCAATGTACACAAGTCTAATTTGTATGCTAATGTATAACCAGGTTAATTTTGGCACTAATTCGAGTTAAGTGAATATAAGCATAAATTATTATATTGGGTTTGTGTAAATACAGTATGAAATAAATAATAATGAAATATATTCGCTCAGGGTGGATATTATTCAAAAATATTGTTTCTTTTAATTTTTTTCCGAAAAAACTAATTTCACAACATATATATTTTTTCGAAAAACGTTTGATCAAATTTTAAACCTAAAAACTATCTCAGTCTATCTGTCCCTACCAAGGAACAAAGCTTTTGGGCACTCTGAAGTACCACTTTATTATTATTGTCAAAAAAAAAAAACGTTTGTGCTATAATTTAGACAAATGACCTTTTTTATGTTATTTCTAAATACTAGAATTTGAATAATATTATTAGTTTGATTTCTGGGCAATGTCCCTTACTAAGGACAAAATTATTTAGTGGTATAAAAATCATAAAAAAAAACTAAAAATATTCATAAGAAAGGCTTTACATTTATTGAAACACATAAAACAAACTAGTAAAAATGGGAAAATAAACAACTAAAACTCATTTTGAACAAAATCTGGCAAAAAAATTTCGGCCTTTCATAATACAATACATACAAGTGGCATTTCGAACAATACATGTGGGGTTTTTTTGAGAATAAATTTGGTGTTCATTTCTTTAAAAAAATACTTGTTTCCATTTTTATACAGATATCAAATCTAAATAGATTAAAGAGTGTTGATAAACTAGACAGAAACAAGCCTGCGCAAGTAAACCCGAGCACACAGCTAAAAATATGATAAAAATCATACCATCCAATTTAAAATAAGCGAGAAAATCGATGTTGTAACGATATTATTCGATACTCAATTGTTTTGCTGATAATATATGCAACTGATCCATAAAAATCCCAAAAGGTTTGATATTTAACATTTTTTTCTACCTTTAAAAATAAAAAAGTTATAAGGCATGTTCACTTTTATTTGGATATCCCTGTACAATTCGTTTAAAAATACCTTTTTCTACAACCGAGCGAAAAGTACAAATTTGCGCTTTCAAAAGAAAGCGCAAAGTTGGACATTTTCGAGGAACAAGCGTTTGTTTTACTTTGTCGCTCGCCGAGCGACAAAGTTACTTTGTCGCTCGCTTAGTTACCATGGACACCTTAATAATAATAAAGAAACGTCCAGCGTATCTGCGACTTTTGACACAAAATATAAACTGTCAAATTTGATATCAATAATTATTAATTACATTACAAAATATTTTTATAAAAACACCGGTTGTAGAAAAAATCATGTGTGTAATTCGAGCGCAAAGTGACATTGCCGCTCTCGCGAGATAGCCGCGCTCCGCTACGCGTCGCGCGTCTAACTTCTCGTTCAGAGCGGCAATATATCACTTTGCGCTCTTAATACACAATAGCTATTTGTGTATTAAGAGCGCAAAGTGATATATTGCCGCTCTGAGCGAGAAGTTAGACGCGCGACGCGTAGCGGAGCTCGGCTATCTCGCGATAGCAGCAATGTCACTTTGCGCTCGAATTACACACATGATTTTTTCTACAACCGGTGTTTTTATAAAAATATTTTGTAATGTAATTAATAATTATTGATATCAAATTTGACAGTTTATATTTTGTGTCAAAAGTCGCAGATATGCTGGACGTTTCTTTATTATTATTAAGGTGTCCATGGTAACTAAGCGAGCGACAAAGTAACTTTGTCGCTCGGCGAGCGACAAAGTAAAACAAACGCTTGTTCCTCGAAAATGTTCAACTTTGCGCTTTCTTTTGAAAGCGCAAATTTGTACTTTTCGCTCGGTTGTAGAAAAATAGCTATTTCATACTCGTTCGACTTGTTGCATTCGCTCAGGTTTACAAACGTCTCACTTGTGAGAGAACAGCCATTTTCAAAGCTTGTACAATATACCATATTAACGTACGACACTGAAAGACCACCGCCTCGGAAGTCTCTTTGCGACGCTCCGCGGCCTTGCGAGGGGAAAGTGCGCGCCTCAGGGCACGGTGTGGTCAGCCTTGGGTCCCGTTACTGACCAGTGCAGTTCGTTTGAAGACCCTGATTATTGTTATTAAAATTCGCGAAGGATTCGAATAGATTAATGTGATCATATTTAATACGGATAAAACAAGTTCAAGTTAAAAGTGTAGGAACATAAAGAGCATCTTATTGTTAGGATCATATAGACAAATTTATATACCTAATCTGAAAACATGTAAATATAATTTTTGTAGGATGTCTAATATAATAATTATATATGTACCTACCTTCTAATTATTCATAATGCAGTAAAGAGGGGCAAAATAAAACCTATTTTTTATACTCAGATATATCCCCGGCAAAGTAACGAAGCGATTGTAACTCAAAAATATCTTGAAGTTGTTTTGAAAACGGCCTTCGTTGTAAAATAGTAACAAATTCTTATGCAATTTTATTAATATTATTGGAAAACGTCCCATATAAACTTCAACATAGCTTTTGGAAACAAACCTTAATAAAGCTTTCCCACTGTACTGATTTTAAAAACACTCCGCCTGTTTAAACTTTATTTGAATCTAAAGATTTCACGTTTTTGTTGCCTTACATTCTTATACAGGGTGTGAAATAAAAAATGTTTAATGTATTGGGATGGGTGACTCCTAGGGTAGTCTACAGACATTTCAAATAATTTCTCCCTCAAATCACACTTTTTTTTATTTAAAAAATCCCCTTACGCATCTCATAACCGACACTTCCAGCGCATTTTCAAACTTAAATACTACCTTGACATCTCACTTTTTCAGCAGTTGTAGTGAAAATCTAAAATAATCCAAAGCATTTTTAATTCCAAGGACTTATTTTACTAAAAATTTGTCTTTTTTAGTAAACAGGAATACATATATTTGCCTAACCATGAACTCCTCAAAAGCGTACCTCCCCACTTAAGTACATTTGCAGCAATGGTTTGTACATTCTTTATAAGACAGCCCACGTAGACTTCAAGCCTAAGTACCAACGTACCGTGGGCGTCTGAAGAGAAGGTAAATGTAATCTGTTTACACGGGATTCAAAGAAGTTGGGAAGGGAAGGGAAAACATCTGAAGACAATTTGTTCCATAGTCTGGAGACTCTAGGTATGAATGAGCGAGAGAAGAAGGATATTCTAGGCTTCTGCAGCTTGAAGGATGCATACGTAATGCGCCTCTTGTTGTTCTGTTAGGAACAATCAAGGGGGGAATTACATAGTTACACATATCTATTACCTTGTAAGCGATGGTCTGATTAAAAACCATGAAATAATATTTGCAAAAAATATCTGACCATACGCCTTTGATCATAGGCATAATATTTACTAGACCACAGCGCGCAGCGTATTAAAGAAGACAAACCACGCATTAAACTTAATTTAGACCTCTTAAGATCGTACTGCACGAGAAAGGTCAAGAAGATTAATGTGTCTCATCATCACGAGACCGAGAAATAATCACCGATGGTTACTTAACATTACCTTCGAGTTGCTGCTTTTGATTCTTATTCCTTTTTTGTACAGTATGGACGTACGTATGCTCCGAAGGTTTTTAAAATTGGGTGTGTCTGTGTGTGTAGGGGATCGGATCGCACTATAGGAAATTATAGGAAAAACCTGGCTATTAATGCAAATTGGGAATTTGGGCGAAAAACCTGCGCTGTGAGAGAAACAGATAGTTACATATATCGCACGATGTGACGTGCGCTCGCGCGCCATCAGTTCCAAGTCAACTGTTTTGGAGGACGTTTTTGTCACAAATTACGGAACTAAAGTTTGAGAACTAAAATTGCGAAGTACCTTGCAAGTTTTAGTATAATTTATATTTGGTATAACAAATGGAGGTTCTGCCTAGTGATAAGTACTTAAGTATTCTGTTATTTACTTTAGAATTGCTTGTCGTTCTATAAATTAGCTTTGACATTCTTTAATGAGATTATAGGTTCGAATCCACGTTGATTCAAAATATATCCTACCTGTCCACCCTTTAGAGTCCCTAACAAAGATTCATGTGTAAAAACAGGAGGGATGAAACTAGATCTCAATTTCCTGTAAAAAAAAGGGCCTTCTCTTGTTCAACATCAATCTGAGTGTAAAAAATTTAACAAACCGGATCAAACTTGAGCTACAGGCAGGGAAATTACAGAACCAGTTTGCAAATAAAACGAAAAATGTAGAGTAATATGTCTTTAGAAGTTAAAAATTAAGTAGTATTGAGTGCATCCAATCAAATTTACTTTATTTTCCTTAATTTTGATATAATCATTATTTAATGGAATGTTTATTTTATTTCAAACATATATCAACTTACACAATATCTAAACAAGATAAAATTACATATTACTCTATTTGTTTCTGTTTTAAATTAACAAAGATATAAGAACTATCATACATATTATTTATTATATCGATATTTACTCTAATTGGAGCCTTTTTGAAAATAGTCAGTATTTAATATCGTCAGCGATAAATTTTCAAACGAAAAAATTACAGGAGATTTCTCGTATCTCATTCGCGTTAGTAACCTACCTTTGTAGGAAACGCAAAAAGTTAATAACTATAATTAATAAATAAACCAATTATTTTAATAATAATTGGGCATATAAAGGCTTACAACTCAAAGCGAGTATTAAACACTTAGTTAACTATAAAATAATATGTGGCCGACACTGACACATTTGATGTTATAAATATTAAACAGACTTGTTTTAATGTGATGGATAGTCTTGTTTCCCTAAACTTAATTGTAGTATAGCATATCTAGGTATCGCCTATTTGAAATGTATATATTATGGACAAAGTGATTAAAATATACAAAAAACCCGGCCATTATGAATAATGCTAAGTAGGAATAGGGAAGTTTAAATTCCATGTCGTGTAATTGTAATTTGTCATACTGACTGGTCATTATGACAATTGCTTTGAATTAGCTGGACTAGAGTTGGAAGATAAAGAAATCACAGTGATCCAGTCACCGTGGAAGACAAATCACTGTTGCTACGGCGACCAGGTAATCGCCGCATATTAAAATAAATATTTCTTGAATTATTAAGGATCATCGCTTCTTGCGTTCTGGCTTTTTCTGGACCTTCGGGTATTCACTTATGTTTAATTGTTTAGTGATTTGTCGGTCCGGTCGGTCGTAGTCGATGTTGCCGGTGAATTGCTCATTTATTTTTCATTGCGCATATAAGCATTATAGTGTAGCCAATAAAATAGTTTTAATACTTTTAGTTATTGCAAAATTTAATACCTGCAATATATTTAGATCCACAAAATGTCCAATAAATAGAAAACCAGTGAAATGTGAATTTTTTTACACCAATTGAAGGTGCAAACTTTTCTGCAACGTGCAATATTTGCAAAAAATATATAAAACATCAAACTCAAATTAAAAAAAAAAAGTATCATGTCAAGTCATCCTTCAGTTTCAATAGCCTCAATACTCAATGTCTACATTAAAAATTTGCAAAAAGAAACAGAAAATGCAGTTCACTCAGTGGCGCAGCCACGGGGGGGGGGGGGGGGGTTGGGGGTTAACCCCCCCCCCAAAGGCCTAAAGATTACCCTACCCATTTCCCCAATTAACGAAAATAAAGCAATATTTGTCAAATTTTTTTGTCAGCTCTGTCAAGTACATTAAGTCAAAACATAATAGTGCTCTATTCTGTTATCTGCTATCGTAATGCTGTATTTTTCCAGATTCTTCTACTTATGTGTATCTCAAATTATATATACCAACATTGTGGTGATTCATTTTGATATTTTATTTTATTTAAGAGACCCTAGGTTTTCCAGATCCAAACTTAAGTTTTTTTAGCTACGTTCAGTTCGTATTACAATAATTCTCATTTGAAGTACCTTAAAAAAATCTAGAAAGCCAAGTAGGCACGAATCCAGTAACCAAACCAAGACAGTGTGCCAGACCAGTCTGTACTGGCTTCCGGTACATAACCACTCCAAAAAATACAATCATGTCAAGCCAGAAAACACGGACTTCTATTTGACCTACTTATTGAAAAAAAATGGCGCATAGAAATTGCTTTAGGTAGGAGTTTTAAAGATCGTCTTTCCTTTTAAGGGTGCCACACGAGTATTAAATGGTTTACAAATAATCAGACACAAACGTCGACAGCAAAGGAACTTCTGTCGTGTTTTCATCTTAATTTAGTTCTTACAGAAGTAAAAAAGCGCTTTAATCATGTTACAAACCGCGATTATTTAATATTAACACTGAGCTTAATGATTTAACCTTTAAAGAACTTGACACTCGCTATATGGAGAAACATCTGAAGAGCAACAGCGAAACAAAACAACATCGATGACTCGTCGCTCTTTACCGTAGACGGCCAAGATTTTTCTTTGGCCGGGCGTTACCGGTATTTAGAAATGTCAACCACTTTTGACGTGTAAACCTTGTTAATACGATCTTTAAAAGTGATGGCATTTTTATAACGATATTGTGCTAAATGGGTTTTTATGCCAAAAGAATTTAATATGTTTGTATTGTATGTATATACAGGGTGTGAGAATTTTGATTCTTTTAACCATTCATTGTGTGTACACAGTTTTCTCATCAATATTAAAACAAGATTTTTTCACCCAACCGACGTTTCGTTTAATAAGATAGCATTATCAAAAGCGGCAATTAACACATTCCATTGTAATCAATCATAAAAATGACTTTGCTCTTGGATTGTTATTATGAGTAAGTCCATTTCATGCCGTTCACGGTAGCCGAACAGAGTTAGTCTAAGAAATTTAGTCTTGTTAAGAAGGCAATTTATATAATATGTCTTCTTAAGAATAACCTTGTGTCCTTCATAGTTTCAGGGTCAAAGAATAACAGTAACGAACATTTTTGAAAGATATTTGGTCAAAAAACAATTTTCGGGGATTATTTTACTCATGTGTTAAAAGTCCCGTAAGATGAGTGATGTTTTTTAAAATTACAGCGATAATTTTTTTACGTCAATTAAAAAAAATTACACCGATAAATTTTTCCTGTCATTTTCTTGGTTGTCATATTAATTTGTGTTTTCATTCGTGAAATAATCCCCTAAATACCACTCGAGCTTTAAAATTACTGATAATTTTTCACTCTTACGTGTTTTCTTTGCAAATTTCACTCGTCCTGCGGACTCGTGAAATTATAGAGAACATACAATCGTGAAAAATTATCGGTAATTTTTAAGCTCTCGTGGTATTATCCCCGATAATACCACGAGAGCTTAAAAATTACAGATAATTTGTCACGATTGCGTGTTTTCTATAATTTCACGAGTCCGCAAAGAAAACACGTAAGAGTGAAAAATTATCAGTAATTTTAAAGCTCGAGTGGTATTGGGGTGATTATTTCACGAATTAAAACACAAATTAATATGACAACCAAGAAAATGACAGGAAAAAATTATTCGTGTAATTTTTTTTAATTGATGTAAAAAAATTATCGCTGTAATTTTAAAAAACGCCACTCATCTTACGGGACTTTTAACACATGAGTGAAGTAATCGGAAAAAAACATTTTAAAAACACGCATTTTCGAAAAACATTTCAAAAATCCGTTTTTTCGGAAAACATTTCAAAAATACTTTTGTACGAAAAAAGTAAGTCAAAAATATTTTTTTCGAAAAATATATTTAAAAAATACCCTTTTTCGAAAAACATGTTTCAAAAACACGTTTTCGCGAAAAACATTTTTCAAAATAATTACGTTTTTTCACAAAACATATTTCAAAAATACGTTTTTTCAAAAAATATATTTTACAAAGACGCTTTTTCTAAAGACATATTTCGAAAAACAGTTTTCGAAAATAATTAAGAGTAAATTGCAAAAATAATAGAATAACTAAAAGTTTTTAGTGACAACTTTTAACAGTGTCGGCAAAAACTAGTTGATCAAATAGAAGATCTAAAATTACACTAGCACTAACTTTTTTTGGTTGATTTCCGGGGTTAGAGTTCAACACTTGATGTTAATAAACTGTTATTTCACAAAATATAGTGTCAAAATTTCTTAAAAAAAAATATTTTCAACACACTAATTTTTCGAAAAAATAATTTCGAAAAGTGTTTTTCAAAAATTTTCGTGGCAACAATAACAAAGTCATTGAAACAATAATTAAAAGATGTTTTCCTATTTTCTTTTACCCGAGCACTTGGATGTCATTTATTATTTTTGATTATTCAGGAATGTTTTATACGCTACAAAATGATACATTTTTCTCATGCTGTCGCGTCGGGCTCCGTTTTCCTTTCTCTTATATCGACAGTATTTTATTGCACAAAAAACATCAATAAAACCAAAACAATAAATAACTATAATTAGAAAATAGTCTTCTTTACTAAATAGCGCGTTTCATAATGACCAATAACTTTTTTAGTCCCATTACCCATAACAAAGTCAGTAATTAACACAATTATAAAATTCCAAAAAGGTAGTAAAACCATTTCTAAAAAATGCAGTAAATAAATTTAAAAAATATATATTTAAAGGGGTAATCAGCTTCCATTCCTACTATTTTGATGTTTTTAGCGTTGTTGTGGATTATTTTCTATATAAAACAATGACTGTGCAGACTAGAGTTGCCACCCGTCCCCGTTTTGATACTTAGTCCTCTTGTCTCCATTTAATAACAAACATTCTCGCAAGATATTAGTAATATTATTGAGAAAAAGGTAATGCCAACACTAAGTTCTTTCATTGTATTTCGTACACCCCCCAAAATAAAATATACCATATTTTATAAGACGCTAATTTATTTTGCTATTGACATTGATGTCGGTAACACAACCCTCACCGTGTACAACTGACAGTAGACTTGTCCTCGCCGGACGTATAAAAAAAGTGGCAACCCTAGTGCAGACCCAAACAAAAAAGGGCAAATAATTCATCAAGGAAATCAAAAATTTTATTTTTCTCTTTTCCTTTTAAACTCTTCTTCAACCTAAAGTTTTTTTTTTGCAAAAAATAAAGACAATTTTAAATTAACCTCTTTCTCTTAAAAATTTGCCCTAGATTTAAGGTAACATGATTAAATGAGTATAACTCCAGTTTTAAACTTTCTCCAACTTTAGCACACGAAATTTATTTTATCAAAAATGTTGTTTAAAAAGAAGTGTAATTAAACTGAGCGTCCACTTTGTTACAATAAAAAAACTAAAGCTTTTGTGATAAATTCGTAGAAAGTAATCACAACAAGATCTTGTGATTTTAAAAGTTCTTGTTTTACTAGGCGGCTAATGTACGGGAATACCTTAATCCTTAATACCTTTTTCCGTAATAGATGGATTGGACGAAGGGGAACCATTGAATGGCCAGCTAGATCGCCTGACCTAACCCCCCTGATTTGTATCTGTGGGGACTGGGGATATTTACAAAACAAAGTGTATGAGACAAAACCTAGAGACATTGAAGAACTATAAATTAGGATCAAGCAAGAAATTCGCTTAATGACACCTCATGTTTTAAGAAAACTACAAGATGAATTTGACCATCGATTAGCTATTTGCCAAGAAGTAAATGGTGCACATTTGGAACCATTATTGTTAAAATAGGAAATAAGCATTTTAAGATTTTTTTATGATGTAATATCTAATTTTAAGGCATCCAGCACTAATTAGAACTAACCGGTTAAATCGAAATAAAAAACAATAGCACATCAATTTTCTCTTTAAAAAAGATTTCCAACACGGTACCACAAGTACCACAAGTGGTATCTCCCCATCTAAAACAATTAAGTTGGGTTATGTTTCACCCCGTTAAGGGTATTGAAAAACAAATTTTTGTTATGAATATAAAGCCCACAAAATATCTCAATCGACGTGTTTTTGCATTTTTCGCAAATAATTTTTCCTAAACTTCTAGCGAATTTGTTCCAGTTCAAGTCCCCGCCCTGTATAGTAATGTATAGCAAATAACTGAGCAAGAATCATGTAAAAATATGAAAATAGTAAGGATGGGAGCTGATTATTCCTCTTAATAGCCGATATCCTTAGGCCTTCATAACTAACTGTCCGTACTTCCAATATTAAAAATCGGCTGATATTTTCGAATTTTTAATTATCTCCAACCAACAATGCCATGCAATACGGAACATAATCATTTAATTACCCCTAGTTTGTATAATTAACTGTAAAACTTTGAGATGGTAAAAATGGATTTGTTCATAGTGACCACACCTTTTACTATCTGCAGTATCGACCTCGAAACTATATCGAACCGCGTTAGCATAGGCGGAGGAATTTTATTACAGTAGCGCTCAAAAGTATTTTGACAAAGACAATAATTGGGTTAACTTAAAACAAATGTAAGATATAAATATCAACTTTATTTTGCAATAGAAAAAACGTTACTTCATATATATTTATGGAAAAGAAGCTGCAGTTTGATAAGAAAAACTTTAACCAAATCAGAAATAAAGGAAAAAATGACGGCTCAAAAGTATTTTGACATTTTTTTAAATAAAATTTTTCAACACTTAAACATCACTTTTATTATTAAATAAAGTAGTATTTAGTGGCATATCCATGAGCCTTTATAACAGCATCGCCACGAGCCGGCGTTGAGTCGACTAACATTTGTAGCCGATTCAAAGGAAATGGTCTCCACTCCTTCTTAAAAGCTTTAAATAAAGCTTCTTTATTCCAATAATTTTAACATCTTGCTCTGCGATCTAACTCCTTCCACAGATGCTCTATGAGGTTTGAATGAGTACTTTAATTTGGCTACTGCAGAACCTTGATTTTTTCACGTTTCATGAATTGGGATATGTGCTTGGACGCATGCTTCCGACCGTTATCGTGCTGAAAGTACCACCCAGTTGGCATCTTCTCCTTAGCATACGGCAGCATTTGGGCCTTTAAAATGTTCTCATACACGAATCGATCCACAGTTCCTTCAATTCGAACTAGGGGTGCGTGAAAAACATCCCAAACACATAACACTGCCGCCTCCATTGGTAGGCTGATTTGGTTAAAGTTTTTTTTTATCTAACTACAGTTTCTTTCCATAAATACGTAGTAAGTAACGTTTTTTTCTATTACAAAATAAAGTTCATATTTATATCTTACATTTGTTTTAAGTTAACCCAATTATTGTGACCTGTCGTGCCAGCTTGATGCAGGCCAGTACTTACTACTACTGATCTAGGCACTTTTGGATGGAACCAATTTAGCTATTGATGTCGTCTGTGATTGTCAAATGTCGAAACGCTTTGTCTTGTTATAATTACAAATTTGTAGTAGCATGAAACTTTCTAGAACATCACATTACCTTTTCTATTAATATAACATGGTTTATCCAGCATAAGAATTACCTTATTAATTTATTTTCTACACCTCTGAACTAGATCAAACTACCCAGCGATGTTTTGTACTCGAGAAATCGAAAGTGAACCATTTAAGTCATATTTTCATTGATTGTTATATCTCTTGAGGTAATCTGAATATGCGTTGTTTATACTGTTGCTTATTTTCGTTTTTAATTTACTTCTATTTGCATAACTTTTGATTTTATAGATCAATTTAAGATCTTATAGCGAAACAGTAGGTGTTCAACAAGGTTAAATGTTTAGGTCTGATGTTGTTGATGACCAAATTTGGTTTTGATCGATAAAGTAGCAGTTCATCTTGATTTTATAATCTATGGAATGGTTGGGACAGTAAAATATTTTTGCTGTTAAGTTTTATGCATATACGGATTTAAAAATTTCAACTATGTGTGCAAAATGTTACAGTCAGATTCTCCAACGCTAGTCCGGTCTAATTTGAGCACCAAAAGTTTTAAGTGTAAGAACAAGACAACTAAAACTAAGTTTTATTCAATGAATTTATTTCTGAGCTTTTTCTCGAATTGATAAGAAACGGGCAATTTTAGTACGTTCTTTTGATAATAATAGAACTAAATTCAGTATCGCAGTTCATTCCAAGATGAACGTCATTTGAAAAACAAGCAGATCGCTGAAATATCAAAATAATTCATAAGTTTTTAATGACGCCTTGTTAACAATGACAGGACAAAAACCTGTCAAAACATAACTGATCTATTATAAGATCTTAGTTTAAACCAGTACTGAATCTTAAACCTTCTTAGTGAATCTGAACGTTAATGTTTTAATAAAATCAATGTAGCGAAATTATTTCGCGTACTTTGTGTTCAAGAATTTAACCCATCATACTACCAGCGCTAGTTCTGAAGGTTATATTTATCGGAAAATACGAGAGGCCACAGTAGGGTGGTTTCACAGCAATGTTGTTTCCCTTGTAAGAGGTTTCGTAACTAGCATTGTCTGCAGACTAACGAAATGAACCACGTGCAGATGAACTTTGTTCTGGAATATCGCCTTTAACGAAGAAAACTAAAAATTTTGAAAGCAAGCTTAGATATCTGGGGCACTGCAATTTAAGTTTGAGGTAGAGTGGCGCGAATAAGGTTTGGAAGTCTAAATTTTTCGAATAAATATATCAAGTTTGATTAAAATGACAATGTCTATGAAAATATAATAGCGATATATAAATGGAACTGGAAAATAAAGAAAGTGACGACTGGACAAATAGAGTAATAGGAAATATAGAAAAATATTACAGTAAAACCAATTATAAATGAATCAAAATTATTAAGACTACAAGAAGTTAAAGAAGGTAATGCCATACAAAGAAGAGACGAAAGGGTATCAAGAAAATCAAAGAAATGCTAAATGTTTTTAAAGTTTAATTATAATTATAATCATTAACTCATCGGAGAATTTAAGCGACACTGATTTTTGAGATATAAGCGTTATTGACAAATATGTTACTTTCTCCTAGTGTTTCAGTTAAGTAAACTTTAATAGCTATTTACTAACAAGTGCGGTAAGTGATACTTTTCCGCGTGCAACTGCAGTTGACCGAACGACGTGAAGCGGAGTTCCGTCAGAAGTCGAGTGCGGAAAAGACACTTTCCGCCCGTGATGGGTACAATATTTTTTCTGCCAGCGTGAGGAAAAATATCTAGTTTTGGTATTTTTAAAAAAATATTTTATATTATATATTATAATTTATTTTATTTTTATTTTATTTATATAGACGTCAAAGTGAAAATACAATTCAAAATTCATTTTATTTGTTATTAACAATATTAATGGTAAAGGACAGTTACTTGCATTTGTTAAATTCATGGCTGAAGCTAACTGGTTTTTAAGTGCTATAGAAAGATTTCTTGCCCTTCCAGAATTATTTATGTCTTGTATATATTCAACATGAGGTGGCTGGAGGTCAATTGCTGCTAATTGCTGCAATTTGAGGTTTGTTCCCACAAAGAGTCGGTGATCGGGTTTCGATCAGAAATAGAGTTGCCCAGATAAATATTACATGTTGCACAGCGACCGGCGTTTAGTGTATTTAACTGACTGCTTGTTTCTAATGGTCAGAAAACTGTACGCACTGCTTGTAGGTCTTGTTCACGCAGTCATCAACGATCAACGATCATCACGAATACTCGTCTTACGTCTTCTGCCTGATCCTTGACGCCTAGAATACTCCCCATTTTGTCGAAAGCATTTGATTGCACTCCTGGCTTTACCCAAGATGTTAGCTATAAACCGTATGTTTCGGCCATCGTCGCTTAGAGCTACGACACGGGCAACATCTTCTGGATGCATGTCCAGGCAATATTTATTTCAAGCTTGACACTGACTGTTTATGGAATAAATCGCTTGTTGCTAGGCAACTTATCACATTATGTGTGCCGATATCTTGATGTGAGTTTTTCCTGCAAATATGGTAAAATTACAAGAGTTTTCTTGTATCTTCTCAAAAAGAACAGATATCGGGGTGAATAAATGAACAAAATGTTGAGCAAAGATGCAACTTCCATACGAAATATACTGGAACATCATCGCATCGCCCATTCTCTCCACAGGGTGTTTATAACTTAAGGAAAAAAAGTATCATTTGTCTCCGCCAGTATAATATCACACATGTCATTTGTCTTAAATCGAAAAGCAGGTGATAATCTCGATAAATACGTCTACAATATACCGAACAGTTCATTAAAAATGGTCTAAAATAAGCAAAGTTATTTAAGAGCAAACTTGATCCAAAATTGTCTTGTCCCGATTTTTTTGCTGATGAGTGTAGTAACACTACAGAGTCTATAAGTTAATTAGATCTTGTTAGAGGCCGCAAAATTTCTGGCTTGTCATCAGTCAAATTTAACCTAGCAACGGCACTCAAAGAACTATTTGAAGTCAAGCCGTTTCGGGATTATTTAATTAATTCGACGGCATTAAAAAATTTAAATTACGCATCCATTCATCGTTATCTTTTTCTGAAAGTGAACAAGTAAGCTAGACTACATCTTAAACTGCAATATTTAATGGTAATTACATTCAAATCTATTTCCTTAATAATTTAGCCGGCGAATTGGAGATTAAGACGACATAAAGAACATATTTAATTAGTACTAAATCAAGATAAATTTGATATTAATAATTAAAGTCAATTATTGATTTGTAAGAATTAATTTTAAGCTAAATTCTTACACTTTCTGGCACGTTACATTCCAGATAAATGTTCAGTTTTTTCTGTAAATAAATATTGGCCGATTCACTGTTGCTAAGACAGGTGTAATTTGATAATCAAGTTTAAATTGACAGGTAAGAATAATACTAGGAAGTTTTTATTTTGAATTTAATGGCATACAAACTTAATATTTTGACTTTTACCCACCCCCTCCTATTTTTCGAAAAAAGCAATATTCATAATGTAAAGAAAGTTGTGTTACGTTGATTCCTGGCGAGGCGAGGTCGCCTTTCTAGTATTTAATTATATTTGCAAATAAGCTCGTTATGCATTATAATACCTTAAATAACCATTAGTTATTAATTACAGCCCACCAAATAAAAATATAAATTTAGTTCAAAATCATCAGATAAGACGTACCGCTTGATGCCTTATGCAGAAACATCTAGAAGCCGCCTTGTACGCCTAATTCACGATCTAGTTTGCCCTGGCAGGGAGGACGGCGACAGATGAAACGAATCATATGGGTGGAGTCGATTGCCGACAACTTTAACCATGAAATTTTAATAAGTTGGAGTAGACAGCAAGGCTGCGAAATTTTTTGTAAGGAATGTTATAAAATATTTGTACTAAATGTTACCTTAGTACTACGCATTATTATAGTGCCGCTTACGGTACGATCACAGTCTGTTTCTGGTCCGATGAAAACTAGCCCCATCCGCAATGTGGTACATAACTTCTTTTCATAAGCGGAGAGGCAACCATAAAAATCCTATGCTCATATCTCTAAGGATGAAACTTTCAGCAAAAGCTGTGACAATGAGTAAGCGCTACGGTTGCCTTGGGAAACCTCGACAAGAGGACGGTGTTGGGGAAGAGGAAGTCAGTTCTCCCCGCTGTCTTAACAGGATTTATCCAGGCAACCGCTGCGGTTGTGCACTGTTGCTATAAGTTTCTATTCATTCTGTAGTGATCATAGCATTTTACAATTGCCTTTTGTTCCATCAGGCGATCAATCAGTTATTTTGCATGACTGTCACTATTACAGATCGTATGAGGGACAATACTGAATGATTGTCAGTACTAGTCATAGAGGAAAATAGGTTGGAAGGGGAGAATTATTTTTTGACTCGAAAGAGAAAACCAAGCTCTTTAGCTGCTGATGATATTATTAACAGGAAACAGATTAATCGTATGATAATAAATCGTTGACTGTAGTGTGTCAGTATTCTACTTCTCACGACGAAGCTTTAAACTTTATAATACCAGCAAACACAAATATAAAACACTCTACTTTAACTAAATTGATGTGTGAGGCCAATTATTAGTATACTGACAATATACTGATAAACGGAAATACTGGTAGTATACTGATAAACCGGAACACTGGCAGTATACTTACTGATCGTCTGGGCCGCTTTACAACCAGATTTTTTACAGGGTTACACGCCTAACCGACTGTTCATGTCTTTGCGTCCAATGCTTTCGTTAAAGGTTAAAATGTGGCAACATATTACAGTAATACATTAGGAAGGTTAGGTCAGATACAGTAATATATTATAAGTAAGTTAAAGAGATTTTTTTATCTTGGTTCAACCATATGGTAGGTATACTAAAAATGAAAAATATTTCATATTTCTAGATATCATTTGTCGGATTCATACTTCTGGTTTGTTGCTAGTCAGCAAGTCAGCTAGTCGGCAAGGCTGTTAAAAGGAAAATTTTACAATTTACCATTTAATTTCTACTTCAACTATTTTAACTATCATCTGTCATGCTTAAGAATTTGTTCGAAATGTCCCACTTCAACTTCAACGCAAAGCGGATTCGGTATTTTATATCATCTACAATTATAGCTGCTGTCGCCATCACTTTGTCCTTTATAAAAGCCCAGAAGAAAAAGTCAGGAGGGGTCAAATCCGGGGACATAGCAGGCCAGTTGACCGAACCAGCCTGTCCAATCTACTTATTTTAAAATATTTCATTCAAATGATTATGAGCCTCTATTGCACAATGGAGTGGCGCTCCGTCCCATTGAAGCCACATGTCAGAATTTATGCTTTGGTTTAATAATTGTGGTAATTGGTTTCTTAAAAAATCGGTGTACATGTGTCCATTTAAATGGCCTTCAAAGAAATGAGAACCAATAACTCTATCCTCGATTATACCACACCAGACATTAATTGACAAGGGATGTTGATTTGGTAGAGTTCTCATCCAGTGGCTATGTTCCGACTCCCAGTAGTGCATATTATGTCTACCTAAAGAAAACAACCAAACAAAAAAAAATCAATTTATTCTAATAAGAGATATTATTATCTTAAAATCCTACCTACCCAGAGTTATGAAAAGTCGCTTCGTCTGAAAAGGACCATTCATTAGGATCCCAAAAAATTATAATATTGTTGGAATAAGCTTTTCGAATGGAGTACTTTCGTTTTATGAAATAAGCAAAAATTACTGAATAAGCCCATTAAAATTCGCTGACCAGTGCCCAGAAACTTTTTTATGATTTGTTTTATTTTTGCTACTTTCAAACGTAGTGACTTTGTTATTTTTGTTATATATTAATTTTTCCTTAACAATAGAACAACCAATCAACAAATCGGTTCTAGTCAACATCCAACTAAATATACCTTTATAGTAGAACCAAACCAAACAGGAGTTTATTGTTTCATTAGGTGGCAATGAGAAACCTTCTTTTTATTGTTATCTTGCATCTAATTGGTACGACGTAGAACTTGTTGACTTCAGCAAGTATAATGGAGCACCGTTCTATATTAGACCGGATCTTGAAGGGAGGTCAAGCGAGAAGCAAAAATTAACAATTTTTTAAAGGATATTTATTTAAAATAGAAAATGTGTTATCTAATAATTCTTTTTTTGTTTAGAAGCCTTTTTGTAGATCTTGGATTTAATCTTGTCTTTGGTGCATTTGATAAAAGAAAATGATGTTTTATTAATATTTCTGTATAAATTATTTAAATTATATAACAAAAATACTACATTTAAAGAAAATTCAATTATGATCAGTAAAAGTCTTTATTATTTTATATATTGGTGCGTGAACAATATATTTCTTTGCCATTTCAATTAAAAAGAGTGATACTATCTAAAAATAATAATATTTTTTGTTGTTCGGATTGATTGGAATATAATCTAATATTAATGAATTACTTTACTAATTAAACTTAATATTATGCGTATTTCTTTTGTGACATTCCAAGAGTACAGGGTATTTAAAATACATTTTGTTTACTTTAGCCGTCAACAGAAAAGTAATAACGTTTTCTAGGATTGGCGTTTTCTAATTCTTAAGGTTATTATTTATACCAATCCTTTTCAAATTTTTACTCTGAAAGGGGCTGATAATTCTAATTTTACTACCCAATAACTTATTATCAAATAAATCTTGTTAAAAATGGCAAAATAAAAATTATTCCCTAAGAATTATTTCCAAATGTGGTAATGCAATAGTCAGGGTTTATCTTACCCTTCCGTATATTTTTTTATATCTGAAACAGCCCACAGTAGACTTCAAGCCTAAGTACTAACGTATCGTGTGCGTCTGAAGAGCAGGGAATATAATATATTGACACGAGATTTAAAGGATTTGAGGTTGGGAAGGGAAAACATCTGCAGGCAATTTGTTCCATTATCTGGAGATCCTATATATGAATGAGCGAGAGAAATGGGATGTTCCAGGATTTTGTAGTTGGACAGTAAAGGTATGCATACGTAACGCGCCTATTGTTGTTCTGTTAGGAATAGTGAAGGGCGGCTAGTATTTCAGAGAAAACTCCGTGGAAGTATCGGAAGAAAAGGGATAAATCTCCAACAGCGCAGCGATGAGCGAGAGAGGGGGTTTTATTCTGAGGGCTGGGTCGTTGATTTTGATAAGAAAACGAAGACACTTACAGTAAAAAACTTTTTTTGCAAGGAACTCTTGCAAGATTTGTGCAAGTAGTTGGAGAATCCAACCAGAAGGAAAATCTTTATTTTTGCTTATGGTTCTCTATTCTTTTTAAATCTATATTCTTGATAAGCCATAACCAATTTAAAGAAACTCAGTTTGGTTAAGTTTTTCAGTTTTTACTAGGTAGTTTTTTGGTTTTTTATAGGAATGGATTTTTAGAATATATTTATTATTCGTTTTATTTGAACAGAATAGGATAAGAATGCTATTTTATTTTCTATTTCTTCTGTAAAACGGCCTGCAGCAAAATTTTGACACACCTATCAAATTTTGGATGGGTGCGATTTTAAATAAAGTACAAAATAAAATTTTCATTGTTTAGATGAACTCCTTATATTTATATCTTCCTGATATGTCTAAAACGGAAACTAATGTTTTTTTTTAGTTAATTACTGAGCAATAACAATGTTAAAAAAATAGCAATGACGGCTCTTTTCTTGAACCACCTCTGCTTTCCAGCTATCGGATTTATTAAAACTTATTTATCGATACATTTTATTTTTAACAGCTTTTTAAAGTCAACATATCAGATAAATTCAGTTGCCAACGTTATTGGAACTATTCTATAGAAAACTTTATGCAACACGTGTGTAAAGACAAATACTCTTACACCATTACCCACGGTAGTACCCAATTAAACCCTGTAGTCACCAGTTCTTGCAGGGCAATAACCGTATCGCGTGGTACCGCCCACACCTTGCGATTGCATTTGAACATACATAACTGTATGTGCATGTAACTGACCAGTCTAATGTTTGTTTGTGACCAAATCTGGTAACCATACTCATATAAAACGTAATAACAGCACTGAGATTGCGTTAATGACAATAGTACCTACTGATGTTGGTTTGCTAACATCAGTTATTGTAGAATGACTAATGGCATAGCAGTTTCAGCCAAAAAGTTAAAAATTGAGTCAAATATTTTATCTCAAAAAAATAAATACAAAGAAAAGAGAATTTCAAACAAACAACAAACTTTTTAATTTCAAAAGATTTGGTTTTAAGAGCTGTATTTTCTTATAAAAAAATTCCAATAATTACCAGCAACGCAACAGCCAAACAAATAATAAGAATAGTAATCGACCACGCCGCGTCGGACAACTTTAAAGCGGCGAAAATACCTAAAATGCCAACATTTTATTCCTGAGTAATATTTGTCGATAATTCTTTATGATAAGGATTACGGAATGATTTTTGTAATTCTAGAAACTTTGTAATTAATAAAAATTATTTTTAGTTCTTTAACAATAAATTATTCGGAAGACATTAGAATGTTTTGATAAAGAATGCAGCTTTTGAAATCAAATCTTTTAAAATTACGGAATTGTTGTAATTACTTTTTATAAACTTTCTTCTTTGCGTGTGCATTACACCATACTCTACCAGTCAGGGACGTAAGGTGGTCTAACTTAACCGACATGAGTTCAAAATGGTACCATATAAACTGCTGGCCACTTGAACTTACACACAGAGATTTTTAGGCAAAATTTAAAGTTCAATATTTTCAACAGGAATGCAAACTTTTGAACGCGTCTTGCAGATTTTAAGAGCTAGTTTTTTTCGGATTAAGCTGCTTGACGTATATTTATCGTAGGACCATAGGTTTATTATATACGGGGTGATCAATGAAGTCATGCAAAAAATCAAAAAGTTTGTATGAGTGAAATTTCCGCAAAAAATTTTTTTGGTCGTTGCAATATGGTTCGTTACTAAGGTAACATCAATATCTCTAGACGTTTTTGTCACTTTTTGGATTAAGGCCCTTAGGTCTTGTACACACTATTAAACATAAAATTTGGGTAGCAAAATTTTTAAAATGCTATAATTTGACATTGGATTGATTGTTCTGGATGATTTTTACGGATTTGGAATCCTTATTTCACGTAGATTTTCTATAATCTAAGCATTTTATGGGTTGAAATATACAGGTTGAAATTTATTTTTACAATAACTTAAATAACGCCAAACCTTAGAGCGCGTCGTACCTTACGTTTTTGTCTATTATCGACCCGGTATAATGTGTAAATTTCAACCCCCAAATAAAATGCTTAGATTATAGAAAATCTACGTGAAATAAGGATTCCAAATCCGTAAAATCATCAAGAACCGTCAATCCAATGTCGTTATAGCATTTTAAAAATTTTGCTACCCAAATTTTATGTTTAGTAGTGTGTACAAGACCTAAGGGCCTTAATCCAAAAAGTGACAAAAACGTCTAGAGATATTGATGTTAACTTAGTAACGAACCATATTGCAACGACCAAAAAAATTTTTTGCGGAAATTTCACCCATACAAACTTTTTGATTTTTTGCATGACTTCATTGATCACCCCGTATATAATAAACCTCTGGTCCTACGATAAATATACGTCATGCAGCTTAATCCGAAAAAAACTAGCTCTTAAAATCTTCAAGACGCGTTCAAAAATTTGCATTCCTGTTGAAAATATTGAACTTTAAATTTTGCCTAAAAATCTCTATGTGTAAGTTCGAGTGGCCAGCAGTTTAGTTTAAAAAAATGTAATCCAATTCTTTTTCCTTGGCAACGTACCCTCTAGTTTGCCAATTTAGTTTTGCCAATATAGCGTTATCTCTAAGTAATTTCTGTAATAAGAACCAAAACTTATTTGCAGGACAAATCTAGTTGTATTACCTATTACTTTTGTCAATTTAAATCCCTTGTCAAATTAGATCAGTTCTATACAGGGTGTTTCAAAAGTATTGGTACACAAAGCAACAGCAGATTCCGTATGTCGAAATAATGCGATTAATTCAAACTTGCAGAAATCCAAAGATGGCAATAACCAAGATAGAGGGTATCTAAATTTTGTTTTCGATGTTTTCCAATAATTTCTTATCAAAACGACATAGCGGCACGAAATTATTTATTTAGGGGTTTTTTGAGACGGGATATTCGAATTCGTCCATACTTTTGATGTCACTAGTAGAGGTCGCCACCTACGGCATACCGCACTTCTTTTAAATAACATCAAAACCATGGATGAACTTGTATTTCTCGCCCCAAGGGGCCTCCGAATCCTTAATTTCGCTGCTGGTGCCTTGTGTACCATTACTTTTGGACCACCCTGTATATTAGTGCGCCTGCTTGCCATTTTTTTTTTCTTCTAAAAAAGTCGTCTACCTTAATTTTCTAATACTTTGACTTTGGAACCCACCAAAAGCACAAATGAATTCATGTCAGCAACATGTTCCAAGACGAAAATAATTTGGAAAGCAAGAAAATCGCTGAAATTATAAAAAAAAGTTGTAAGCTTTCAATAACGACTTTTTAACAATGACAGGACAACAACTTGTCAATACCAAACTAAGCAACTAGAAGATCTTTAAAAAAAAACACTAAATTAAGTCTTAAATCTATTTAGTGAATCCCGGTTTTAAACCGTTGCAAATGATACCCGCCCAAGATAACATTAACATTGAAACATTGAAAAAAAAAATAAGTAATACTTAAGAACCAAAAAATAGTTTGTGTCTTTTACAGATGAAAGATTCCTTTAATTCTCTGAATGTAACAAGGAAGTTAAAACTATTTTAATTAATTAGGCTTAACTAAGTCGTTAACAAAAGCCAAATACAGACAATCATAACTAAATATTTTTTCAATCTTCACCGATTGAAGAAATTTATTAAATCAGATTGTTATGGTTCTGTTTATGGTATTGGTTTTTTTTAACTCCATATCGATGCCCATAGGTGAAATTGTCTCACGGGACACTTCTTATTTTTTCATCGTTGTTTATGTACGATATTAAATATAAGTTTTGTTATACCTAAATACAAAGCCAATTCAATATCGGGCCCATATTGACTATTATATTTTTAGTAATATGAACTTATTTCAATAAAATACGTGCCCACTAAACAAGCAATTATTCAAAAACGCTGGTTCCCAAAACATCTTTTTTTTGGACAATATTTTTTTCGAAAGTATATTTTTTCGAAAACAATATTTTCGAAAAACATTTTTTCGAATATACATATTATACTCAATCCCACGCAATATTTTAATGGCGAACGTTGACACATGCCATTTCTAGTAACATTCTGTTTACCCAATTTCAACTTTGGTCAGGGTCGGCCTTCACATTTTCTATCAAAATTTATGACTGTTTAAATAGGGGAACAGCATCTTGCTGAAATTGATTTACTGACAACGTATCTGTAGAAATATGAAAAAATAATTTTGCTAGAACTATGAATAAGTTTAAATGAACATGTGATATTTGTCACCAATCTCACGCCGCTCTTGGTAACATAATTTATTTTTAGTTCCAATTAAACGAATTTGAAATGACAATTAAAGTAAAAAAACAAACTTTATCCCTAAAATCGTCAAAAATAGAATTCATGAAAAGTCGATCAAAGTTTAAACTTATTTTCATTAGATCGGTCGAAAAGGGATAAATCCCCAACTGGGTCATTGATGAGTCGAATGGCCCTCTTTTGGATAGAATCAAGGATGTTAAGTGTAAGGGTAATCCCGCTCCCCAGATGTAGAACAGTACTCTAGGCTAGGTCTTATTTGAGAAACATAAATAATGTTTAAGTTGGAAGGGGAGAAGTATTTTCTGGCTCGAAAGAGAAAACCAAGCTTTTTGGCTGGTGATATGGCTATTGAAGTAATGTATTTGTGCCAGCTGAGATTATGTTATAAAGCGATGCCAACAAGATCGAACGTTTCATTGTTCGAAATAAGTGTTTTAAAAAAATTGCATTTTCGAAAAAGGATAAAAAAATTGCATAAATTTCTCGAACCGATACCATCCGCTAGATTTTAGGGTTAAATATCATTTTATTGTTCTAGAATCTAGAACAATAAAACTACTATCTCTTCATGCCGTTGGTTTTAGTTTTAGACCAGTGGTTCCCAACCGGTGGGTCGCGGCCACCAATGGTGTCGCACTGGTATTTGTGGGGATCACAGTATACCGGTCTCCATTATTTTAAAAGCCAAATTTAACATAGAAGCTACAATTGAAACTCCAGGGTAAAGAAACGCATATTATTCACTTTAGAGATAATATTCAGATGTTCGTATTAGAGCTGCAAATCTGGCGCCATAACATAAACTTTAGAAACTTTGCCTAGACTATAAAATTTTAGATTTTTATTGTTTTCAACGTTTAGGTATACAAACCAAAAATACCCCAGGTTGTCTCTTTTCCTTCCAACTTTTAATCCTTTAAGTTCAGTGTCAACACATTCCATGTATCTGCTTCAGACACAGTATTTGTTTATTCTTATCAAACCATTGATGCACTGAACAGCCTTGTTACTAAAAATTGTTTAAAAATCGTTTAATATTTTTTTAATTGTGCCAATACTCGTATAAACAAAGAAACAGTAGTAATACCAACCAGATGACAAATCCTCGATCCTTGACATCGTATAATATCCACAAGTATCCGTGTTGCAATGCAGCAGCAATAAACTTATCGTACTGTAACTTTATTGTTGTCGGCTGGTCTATTAAAATAAAAATTGGGTAGTTGGGCAACAAGAAACCGACCAAGCTATCGCAACTTGCTTTACGCTTTTCTGTTTTCTTGACAACACAATTAATATAGTATATCGCCTGGTAGATCATGATAGACATGTTAAATTTTTGTTGGCAAAGTGTCTTATTGTTTGATTTGCATAAGAGTAAAGTAGCTCTTTCTTTCTTATTGATTCTGTACATATATACACTTAGTATGTGTGTAATTGATTCTTTTTTTAGAAGATTTAATTCGACACAGTTTGGTGAAAAGCAAACAAAGGTCTGATAAATCAACCCAAATGAGTATTGACGCTGTATTTAGCAATTGTTGTATTTTGCTATTGTACCCTAATACCTAGTGCACAGAAAGTTACTGTTTTTCCTTAAATTGCATACATACCTAATAGCGATTTCCTGCTTACAATATAAAAAAAAAATTCGGAAACAATTAATTTCCTTATTGAAAAATGAAAAAGCAATAACAATAAAACATGCACTATCCCGACTCTAAATTCGTGTTGACCGGTATAATTAAAGAAACTTAATCTTAATTCAAATTATTCAATACGAGTAGGAAAAAACAGTTAGATATAAAAATTATTCCGCTGTACCAATTATTACTAATTATTTTCCAAACCGCCAGTCGACATTGAATGCTTCGTTTTAGAAAAAGTGGCGACTGCTTACCATCATATCGAAACCGCAATATTGGTTAAGTTTATTGCGTGTTTGCTATCGCAAAATTTCTGGTGTTTTTGGGAAATACTAGGTAACTGGGGTATAGTTGAAAATCTTGCGTTTACAGGTGAATATTTCATTGTTTAAAAAAAAATTACCTGTTTTGTATTTTTTTTTTCATGATTTTTTCGGATTCTGTAATAATAAGCTTTTACAAGATGACCTTAAACAATATTTTACGATTAAAAATTAAACGGTCAGGTTCGTTCGCTATTGCTAAGCTTGGTCTAATTTAACAACAACAATTGGGTTGACAAATGTATAAGAATAACTTCCGGTTGCACAAACAATTTAATCAAGAATTAAAGTAACTATACACTTGTAATGTAATAGCAGTCGTGATAATGGCATTGCCAAAGATGACTCTAAACGTCAAATCAAATTAAATATATATATATATATATATATATATATATATATATATATATATATATATATATATATATATATATATATATATAAAGGTAAAGAAATAGCCACAGGAACAATTATAAGAAGTGAAGGAAATATCGGGGAAGCTGTCTGTAAGGTAGTGCTAGACACGTGTTTCGTGCTTATTAGCACTCGTCAGTAGCACATAACTAAGTTATTAGGTGGGAAACTTGGAAGTTGAAAAAAAAACACAAATGTGCTAGCAGGTCCCTGGTCTGTGAACTCTTGAAGGAGCTTGGTTTCTCAGTTCAGAAGCTCTGAAAACTAATACATTAAAAGAAAAACTGACCGCCTTTAAAAAGCGCAAGTGATCCTAGCCAACGACTATCGGTTCTACCAACGAAGAGCTGCCGTACGCAAGTGAGTAGATGGTGGACCATATCGTTTGCCGGGTTATAAATAACATGGGAGTGCCTGATTGGTCTAAAATGAAAATAATGGTATCTCCACTTGATGCGAAATCAATGGATTCCATCCGAGATCATTCTAAAATTAGCAGAATGATTAATAAATGATATCTAGTTTTGAGCATTCAAAAGTTATAAATCAACAAAAATAAAAAATAAATCAGAACTGTTCTGTCACCAAAAATGTTATTACGCATCGAATAAAGTACCTGAATACTTCCTATGAACATAAATTAAGATTACAATCGTTTAAGAAAAAATCAGCCTAATCATTTTCTATATTATTCTGCTTCAACCTTTAAAGGCAATTAAGCAAAAAGCTTATTAAATTCTAAAAGCTCATTGCATAAAAACCCTGTCGCTGATTTTTCTATTTTAATAATGTATCAATATTCAAAAGCGACTTGCGTAAGACATTTTCAGTGCAAATTTAATCATAATTACCTTCTTGCGATATCACCAAGATAATCTATATAATTTTTTTTTGTTCTTTGGCGATGTATATTATTTTAAACTGATTGTGAGCAATTAACTATGAGGTTATGTAACTGGCTGATGTCAATCTGAAACTTAATCAATTTTAATCAATTATTAGGGCAGGGGAGCACCTATGAAAGAGTTTTACAACCACCTGTTTTGTATAAAGCTAGCGCTATCGGCCGGATTTTACACAGATGCTGACCAGACTAAAGTCTAGAGAGGTAAATAAGTGTTCATAATTTTAATTTTATAAAACCCGTCCATATACTGACATTCTCGCGTGCCGCAAAAGAGATACAACGGGTTGTCGCCGAGATGAGGGATTTCATAACAACCCCATCGCAGAAAGTATTTTTATTTTAAAATAGGGTATGCAGGCCGCAGGGACATATATTTTGTTAAATAATTTATAAGCGATTGAAGGTATCAAAAAAATGCAAGACCCTGAAAAGTTTTACCACTAAATAAAATTAATAATTTAATTAGAAGTAGTCAGTTTCACCATAAAACTAAGTTCGGCAGGGTAAAAGGGTCAATGACCCCACACAAAATATCGCCCTGCATATTGTTTCTAATCATTTTTAATTAAGAGTGTTAAAATTTAGCCCTTCAGAGACAATAACTATCTTAAAACACGTTTAAGAAGAAATGAAAAACTAGGAAAAATGTTATACTTGAAGGCGTTTCCGGACATGTGTCAATGGGAAGTTTTCTTCATATTTTTAATTGTAGAAGCAGTCCCTAAAATTTCCTAGTAAGCAAACCCACCATACTTAAGGAAACCATAAATTTATTTATACTTTCTTTAATCCATTGGACTGATAAGTATTTATAAAATTAGCTGCACTGTACATTTACTCTTTTCCTCAACCAATATTCAGAATAATAACATACCCACTACCGTAAAGTTTTTTTTTTTCATTTCATACATTTACAAACCTGAGCAAATCGTATTACAGTAATTTTTAAGCTCACATTCATTTATTCGTATTTTAAATGATTACTGACCATTGCTTACAAAAAATGCTAACACTGTAGTTCAGCACCAATTTCAGCCATATTTCTAGTAATAACACACTACAGGTATAAAGTTTGTCATTACATATACTTAAGGAAATCATATTGCAATTTTTAAGGTTCACCTTGCATTTATTCATATTTTAACCGCTCTATTTGCCAGTGTTCAAGCAAATTACTATCATATATGTAAAATACAAACCGCGGCACCAGCGCGTATTCATGTTTTTGCATGTTTTATCTCGACAAGCTAAAGTCACCTTTACATAAGCTAATTATAGTTTAACAACTTTCTGCCACTGAAACATTGTGGTATATTTTTAATTTCCGATGAATAAACAGATCTAATGGTTATTTGTAATAATAAATTCAAATTGCGTTGATTTACAATTCTACAATTCATAAAATTCTGAACTAATTACACGTTCTAGACGTTTTACACCTTTACAGTGTGCTCATTTTTAAGAAATATTTATTTATAGATTGTTAAGGAAATAGGTGTCGCGCCATTTTTTCCCTCTAATTTGCATATAATTATATTATTTAGCTTTTTCTGCGTTGTGAAATATTAAAGTGATTAAAAATTAAGTCTTGCAGCATCTAGCGTACGTCTGGTGCTAATTTCAGTGTTTACTTTATTTAAATGCGATAAGTAACGTATGTACGAAGAAACAAGTGTTGTTGTACCGCACCACCAGTGAGGGAGTAGACTTCTTACGTCCCTAGGGCTATCGTATCTACAGTATTGTAGTGTGCCGTACTACTACTAACGGCGTCAGTGACGTCAGCTGCCCGCTGCGTGAGCTGCATGAGCCGCAAGGAAAAATAGAGCGTGTCCTATTTTGAAACGTTTTAAAAATTAATTGTAAAGCTGTCTAAAGTATAATAGAAATAATTCCAACGACATTGTTTAAGTTGTAAAGTGCTCTTTGTTAAAAAAACATTTTTAAGACCCATTGCTTGTCCTTTTCGTTTTTGCCTGATATTATCTCTCACCACACACCCTGTATAATAATATCTCGCACGTTTTCCTTTCGGGACGCACCCTGTATCATATCTCACATTTCAGGAGACTAAATTAATGGAAGTGTGATGCAAAGTACTACCAGTCAATACTAAATTAATTCGTACCAATTTAAATGTATCGAAAAGGGAAAAGAGATAGTACCAAATGATAAGGCGTTCGAATTTGAAAGGAACATTTTTGGGATACCTAACTTATATGCGTACGATTGTGTGTAGAAACTCTCAAATCCTGTTGCAAGAAAATCAATTTTATACGTTGGACAGTCGAAAAGTGCTATACATTTAGTATATTTTGGATATATTATGTACTCGTATTATTAGATACCTTTTAACAGTAACAGAGGTTGAAAAGATGATCTCGTATTGATTACAAATAACTACTTTATACGACATCTACTCAGCAAGTCGGTTGGCTCGGTAACGCTTGCTATGGTAAGATAATGGTTGCCAACAAACCTCAACCAACCTGAACAAACCTTGACAATGGACAATAATACCCACGTCATTACCTTAGAAACGAGAAAGGTGAACCAGAAGCATGTCACAACATCACATTAACTTTTTATTTGACACATTTATATTTTGATTATTATAGTGTTTTTAAAAATCATGCCTATCTATTATAAATACTTTTTGAATAGCCCATGTACTCACGGATTGAGATAATAGATTACAATAAAATCGTTTCGCTAGTTTAGGTTTTAAAATTAAACCAATGGTGCAGTATCAAGTTTAGATTCCATGTTGGAGATAACGGCAGCTGATCTTTATCAGTTTTAATTTCAAATTGTTTACTGTGATTAAATTTATATTATCTAACTGTTTTATTTGATGCAAATTAATTTTTTAATTATAAAATTACACATTATCAGTAATGTTTTAATTAATGTTGTTTACTATTGTTAATGAATAATTTAAAGTTACGTTATTTTTGGATAGTATGAAGATGTTTTCTTCATGAAATTAAAACAAAAGTAATGTCGTTAGTGTTAGTAGGCACAAGGATGGGATGAAAAGTTTCCAGCCAGACCGAGAGGGGGAGCAATTTTCGTAAAGAAAATGCTGGTCCACCAAAAAATCAATAAGTCATGGCAAGAATTCATAAGGCTTCGAACTGGTTCCTCAGGCACCTTGTTTGCCAGGTTTGGCCCTATCGGATTTCAGTTGGTTTCCAAACTTGAAGAATTTCTTGCTCTCAAAAAGTTCACGTCGAATTAAAAAGTGTGTCATAATGTGTGATTAAATGAGAGAAAAGCTTCTTTGCTAAATCTTTTGGTAAGTTAGTAAAATCTGAGGATACTTGTATAAAAAAAGTTAGCATTATGACCTTAGAAACTTTTGAACCCATTAATCTTCACGAGTAGACAATAACAACATATCGCAGTCTATAGTGCCCGCCAAAAAGTTTGCACCATATGGGAAGCTTTTCAAATTTAATTTAGGTCAAATTTGACCTTGGCATCAATTTTTTCTTTTCCAAGAACCTTAAATGACATATATAAAGATAGTCACGTGATCCATGTTAGCTGTCAAAGGTTACATTTTTTCAGACAATATCCTGAAAATGGTATTATTTGTTAAAATTTCGAAAAATGTCATAGGAAAAGTTGTTTGGTTTGTCATCGAGATTCTATTTTTGATTCGGTTGAGTATATCAAACCATATCAAACACCAAAGCTAGCAAAGCCTACTGTTTAATCAAATTACAATAGAAATGGTATTTTTTAAGTTTTAAAAATTTTAACGACGTTTTTAATAAAAAATATTTTTTATATAAGTTAGCTTTTAAATCCTATAGATAATATGTTTTCTAACTGTTGTGTTTGATATGGTTAATAATAAGCCTTATAACACTTAAAAAATCAATAGCGCTGAGGGAATTTTAAAAAATATATATTTTTGTGCTGTGAAACCTCTGTAAACTTAAGGAAATGTACCACCTCATCTTTAGAAACGTTGCAATATGGCGTTTAAACTTATTAATAACGAAATAAATGATAAAAAATTGAAACAAATTAATAATACTAAAAAAATATATGAAAAATTATAATTTTTGAACAAAACTTTCAAAATTGAATCTCGATGTGAAATCAAACAACTTTTTCGTATGACATTTTTTGAAATTTTAACAAATAGTACCATTTTCAGAACATTTTCTTAAAAAATGACAAGAAAACTTTTGACAGCTAACATGGATCACGTGACTATCTTTATATAATATGTCGTTTAAGGTTCTTGGTAGTAAATGACCGAAATCAAAAATTAAAAAAGTTTCAAATATGGTGCAGACTTTTTGGCGGACCCTGTATATTGCAAAAAAATATTTTTTCGAAAAATATACAGGTATTCAAAAAAAGTATTTTTCAAGAAAATGCTTTCAAAAAATACTTTCAAAATAAGGTTTTTGTAAAAAAAAATTCAAAAATCAAAATATCTTCGAAAAATTTTAGGAAATCCAATTATTATGGGACAGATACTTACAAAATCTCTTGTCTGTACCTTTATCGGCATAACGTCACGCTCCACCGATTGAGGAAAATCTTAAGTTTCTACTAAGTTCTAAAAATACTAATAAATTACTCGTTATTAAAGCATTACCAGCTGGTCTTCATCTCAAAATTAGATCTCTAATCGGGACAACCGTTAGATGGCGTTACATCCTCCTACTATATCAAAGTACGGCCAGTGGGTGGTCCAGCGATTCCAGCTCATCACCCTGGTTGCCATGACGACTATGACAAGTCTTAACGACATATGAACATCGGCCTAACAAGTCCCGCGATGCACGATTGATTTCGCGGCGTACCGCTATTAATCGCAGATGAACGAAGAACAAAAAGAAGAAGATCGCAAAGGAAGTGCTGACTGAAAGATAATTAAATGGTCTTCGACTAGTGACCGCTCGTTGGAATTACGAGTAGATATAGATACAAAGTAGGATGGTAACCAGATTTAAATGATAAGAGTTGATTTTAATTGATGATATGGAAAGCTGGATTTAATGGGTATCCGTGGATAACATAGTTTTCCGGATTGTTAAAGTGAATTTACAGATTTTATAAAACTTTAATCTTAGATGAAGGGCGGTGCAGTTTTAAAGAACCCAGTGATAAATCCTTCTCTCTAACTTAGAAGCCCTAAGCTGTTTTTTTGCTAATAGCTGGTCATATACAGCGTGTCTACACGTGACGCGTGACTACCTACATCCAAATTTCTCGTGAAGCTGCTTCAGTATCGTGTAAATTAAAAAGAAAATACTGTATGTATCCAAATATACGGCTATGGGAAGTTGGATTTCCTTGCGTTTGCATTCTACCACCTTCCGAAATCCTCTATCACCTTCCGAGAACCTCTACCACCTTCTGAAATCCTCTACCTACCACCTTCCTTTGGTTTGATAAAAATTGTAATGTGTGTTTGAGCCATCCAGGTAGTTTTTAAAAAGAAAGAAAATGGAAGTTAAAAATTTATGAAATTACCCACACAATACAAAAACCAGTCAGTTATTCTTTGTTATAACTACGTGCCCAGTTTACTTAATAAATCATCTCAAGCTTCCGGGTACAAGAGATGACTTGCTTTGTTGTAATTAACAATCTACAATCAATTTGCTTTCTGGTCAATTGCAAAACCTAGTACCAACCTAAAAAAACGTTTAGCCACAACCCAAGGATTGTTTACAAACTTCAAGGAAACCTTCCCTAGTTAGCTAAGATCGTTTTCGCGAAATTAATCTTGGCTATATAAAAATTTCCGCTAATTAAAATATTACGTTGATGCAATATACAGTTGATCGAAATAATCAAATTTTTTTCATTAAAATCGGAATTAAAAGCACATCTTACTCCAATCATATCAGAATTGTTTGTTTTAAAATGTACCGGGTGTGTCAACTATAGCGCGGAATAATTTTATGCATTGAAGATAAGATTTGTCGACAATAAGCACTTGTATTGTTGGATATTCTGCACATTTAAAAAATATTTTGAATTATACCAAGAAGTAGGTTTTCTCGCTTATTTTAAATTTGATGATATGATTTTTATCATATTTTTGGATTCTAGGAGAAGTTCTAGACATATTTTGTATAACACACCCTATGTGGTTTTTCAATTGTTCTGGGAATATTTCAAATTAAAAATTATTTCGCATAAATATACTTTAAACTTAACTATCCAGGTTGTGAAGGAAATACCTGCTTCCTTTTTACATTTTCTTCGTAGGTAATTCAAAGTTAATGTCAAGGTTGACAAAAATGCTTTGGTCACCGTGACTTTATAATTTTAATTTTATGAAAAATTACCAATAATGAGAGATACAAAATGCTAAAATTACATTTAAAAAATAACAATAATACTAGAGCGGCTCTAAGATAATATAAAGAGAGAATTGAAGAGGGACAAAGAACTTCATCATTAAACACCATAATGAAAACAAATATAAGACTAGAAAAAAGAAGTCTGGGCAATGGAAAAAGAAGAAGAGAAAGAAATGAAGAAAGGGACCTAGCGATTTTATTATATTTTCAAGAGAATCCAAAAAAATCAATTCCCGATTGTGTGCTGTATCTCAGATATGGAAGAACAGATAAAATGTTGGCATATGGAACAGGTCAAACAACGTTAAAGTATTTTAAGTATAGACCATATAAAATTATGCCAGTTCAAAAGCTTAGTGCCGATCAAAAATGAGATATACTTTTTTCACAAAAATTAACGAAAGAATGCGGCAAGGTCCGAATTTATTTCATACTATCTTTTGGACAGACGAAGTAACTTTCTTAACTGCGGGAATGTTTAATAGACGCAATGTTCATGTTTGGTTGGATCCCTTTACCGTCGAAGATATTGCTTTTCAGAGGCGTAATTGAATCAACGTTTAGTGTGGGATATTACAAAATAAAATTCTAGGACCATTGTTTTTTCGGAGAGCATTAACTGGCCAGCGCTATCTTAATTTCTTAGGAAATGAAATGGAAGATAATATTGTCGATGAATTGCCACTCGAAGAGAGGCGACGTGTTAGGTATATGGCAACAGGACAGAGCGCCTCCCATTAATATAATTGAGGTTCACAATTTTTTAAACCATCAGTACAACCAATGGATCGGCAGATTTGGGACGTTGGAACGTAAAATTTGTGAAGATCAACTTTTTTCATTTTGAAATGAGCTGATGAGATGAATAATCAAAAATATTACATATTCCTCAAAAGGAGTAGCCAGCTCCTATCCATACTCTTCTGTTTTTTTTTCAATATTGTACCTTTATAGTATATAGTGACAAAGTGTAAAAGCAATCAAAAATTATTTTATTCAAAAACCGATAAGAGCATCGAACTTTGGCGGGGCGCTACAGCTGCAGATTCTCCAACGCTAGACCGGTCTAATTTGAAAACCAAAAGTTTTAAACTGACACGTGTAAGAATAAGACAAGTTTTATATTAAGTATGACTTTAGTTCTTAGTTTTGTCGCTAATTTATAAAGAAAAGGGCAATGTTAGTACGTATTTTCGACAATAATAGAACTACTTTGAAAGACTTTTATTATTTTAATAATATGTTCATAACTTAATTAATATGTACACCACTACATGTGCACATTTACAAGACACACATTACGACCCCCATTCCAGGGAAGTCTAATGCGGCAACGCGACCAGAGTGAGGCCGGGGCTGATGGTAACCCTTGGTAGTCACGGTGACGTGAAGCTGAGGGGAATAGGGGACTCTTTCCGCAAGTAGCTTACAGAGTCAGTGAGAGTTTGTATGCTACAGGAGCTTGAAGAGCGTTGTTGAAATTTTTGTAAGAATAAAGTTTGGAGAGTATAAGATCGCTGGAAAAAGGACAATGAAAAAACCAGCTTGAAAATAATAGAACTAAATTCATTCTAGCAACCCATTCCAAGATGAAAATCATTTGGAAACTAAGAAAATCGCTGAAATATCAGAATAATTCATAAGATTTTAATGACGACTTATTAACAATGACAGCCCAAAAACTTGACAAAATATATCTGATCAACCAGAATTTAAACCAGTACTAAATCTTAAAACTTTTTGATGAATCTGAAAGTTAAACTTTGATTTATTTAATAAATTATATATTTTATGTCTTTTTTATGTGCCCACGCCAGAAAATTATTGTTTTGATTATAGCAAACTACTGACAATGTCTAAAAAGCTATGATTACTCCAGTTATGGGGCTTGAACTATAAAAGAGACCTACCTACCTACATAAAAAATAAAAATATTTGATAAATTGTCAGTAAGATTAAAAATATGTTTTTTCATACAACTTGACCTGAATTAGCATGTCATACGAAAACTCTTTATCCTAAATAGTGTGAAGGTTTCAATCACTGTTTCTAATTGGCCCAACCACGCCCGAAATAGTTACAATACTCTGATAACGCTCAGTCTTAAGAGATGTTTTATTTAAAATAAATTTATCTATTATCGGATCCAAGGTCTGTTTTTTCAGATTTTGAATGTTTAAGGTTACTTAGATGGATCGATTTTTGTTTAAATCCTCTCTCTAATTTTTTTCTTGTTTATACGCCTGTCACGTATTTTTCTGGCTGGTTAGTTTCGGTTTGGTGTTTTGCGTTTTTTCGATCAAAGTTAAATATTTTAATACGGTTACAATAAATAGAGAAGTTAAAATAATTATAAGTGATTTCTGCGTTGTCATTAATTTTGATTTGGATGATATGGAATTTCAGGAAATGAGGTACTAGATGAAGGACACAGAAATATTTTCGTTATTTATTCATATCGGAGAAGAAAAAAGACTCTGATTATTTTTCTACAAATTGTGTATAATCGAACGTGCATCGCGTTTGTAGATTTGGTGAAGGCATCTGACAAAGTAGAGTAGGGAAAAATGGTCAGCACAATAAGAGAGTAGGTTAACAGTTTTCTGTTTCTTTAAACTTTAAATCAAGTTAAAAATTGAATTAACGTTTATAGTCATCTCTGGCAATGCCATTAGCATAAGTACTGTCACATTACAAATATCCAATGGGGAATTTTTTTTTATATTCTCCACATAAATCAAATATTTATGGCGGTTGCTGTTACCCATTTATTTTGGTCTTTATGAACAACAATAAAAAGGATTTAAAACGTCATTAAAAACTTAAATAATCCTGATATTTCAGCGATTTGCTGGCTTTCCAAATAATTTTTTTTTGAAAAGGGTTGCTAGAATGAATGTAGTTCTGTTATTGTCGAAAGTACGAACTAAAATTGCCCTTTTCATTATAAATTTGCGAAAAAACTCAAAACAAATTCATAGTATATAACTTAGTTGCACTTTTCAGTTTAAACCTTTTGGATGTCAAATGAGATCGGACTAGCGCCGGAGAATCTGGTCATAATTATTTACACTTCTCGTAATAATTGTTTTCCTACCAAGTGAAGGTGACGCATTTTTGACATTTTAAAGTTTATTCTCACAATTTTAAATGCATTTTTGTATTTTTTGCAGTTTTTTTAGCATCGTTGCAAATTAACTGCATTTCAGAACTCTGAAATTTGCCTATACCAAGTTCGATATATATATATATATATATATATATATATATATATATATATATATATATATATATATATATATATATATATATATTGGGCGCCCATAAACAGCTTACTAGAAAAGCTAGAAATTTTTGACCTGTTTCTTAATTATTCTAAACCCATTACATCACAATAGACTTTAATCTGCAAAATACACATATAAGGAAATCATAAAACTTGATAGGTAAAACTACTTCCAGGGTCGTCCATAAATAATAATACTTTTAAAATTAATTCTAAAAATCAGACGTTGTAATATCAGTTATTCAAACCTGATATGATGAAATAAGTACTACCTCTCAAATAGTCGCAGAGCACTATTCTAATCACCGGGTACGTTTTCCTTGAAGACTGTGTCCGGTAGCCGGCACGCGGCGGGTGGAGTACTTTCACCAGCAGTACTGCAGCCACTTGTGCGTCATCAAGGACGTGCGGTGATGGTATAGGTACTGCTTGAGCTTTTAAGAATTGTTTTTAAGCGGTAAAGGACATGGTTACCGATTAATTTATTGCTAATCTATTTTTAAATGAAGCAATTTTTCGATCAACTTTACGATACGCAAAAAAATGTAAACGTGATCAAACAATTTAAAAAAAAATCGATTTTGAACGGTGGTAAAAAAGTATTAAGCTGAGATGGCTAAGCAATATACCAGGTAAAGCAGGAGAAAATCAAGAGTCTACGATTTAGGTGAAAAAGATTTTTAAATTTCTATAAGTGAGCAGAAGCCGTAAAAATATTTATGAAAAAAGACGCAAACCAAACATTGGAAGAGAGAGATGAAACGAAAAGACTAGATTTTTGTTTATGAGTGGGAGACCAAATTTTAAGTGGAAATATCAAGTTTTACAAATTGATCATATTTTCTGATGAATGAACATTTTCTACTATTGGAACTGTAGCATCACAGCATGTGATATATGTTATATATATATATATATATATATATATATATATATATATATATATATATATATATATATATATATATATATATATATATACAGGGTGGTGCAACCAAGATGGGGTGGACGATTGTGAGTAAACGGTGAGGAATTTCGAAAAAAATTTTTTTGGATATTATAGATAGTCAAACCCGCTATGTTATAAAATTATAGCCATAATACAGGGTGGTCCGAAAAACTCGTGGCGAACCAAACTTGTGTTTTTTTAAATGGGACACCCTGTATATAATTGTTCCAATTGATTCTCCTGTTCGTTACGATCATTTTGATATAGGGTTTATTGGGTCTAAAACTTATAGTAAGGGAATGGGACGCGGTTAAAGTTGAAAAAATGCTCGCAGTTCGGCCATTTTTAAAAAAAAATTGAAACAGGTATGGAAAAACCAAATATTCCATCAAACGTTATATATCCTTGAATACATTAATCGCTTGCAATTTGTTTAAAATTATTCACTGTTATACAGGGTGGTCAAGTTTTGCAAATACGCTCTGGACTCATTTTTTTTAAATGGAACACCCTGTATATTTTATTTTCATCTTAAAGATAACATTGCTAGCTTTCAAAAAATACCATACATGATGCCTTTCTGACCAACAGTTTTTTAGTAAACTAGCCGTGAAACCAAGGTTTCTCCATTCTAATACGATTATACTGAATGTACGTTGTTTATTATTAAATATCTAATATTAGGACGCCATGGCACTATCATAAATGAAACAGGATTGACAAACTTGTCAAAGCTACTGCCGTACAATCCATTATTTACAAGTTAAGTGTAGGTGGCCCAATAACTATGAGGTAAGAAGACTGAGACCCGAAAATTTTACATGTTTATTAGAGATATTTCAAAAAACAGAAAATATTGTTTTTAGGAAATGTAAAGTAATTAATAAACCAGTTATAAACCAATTTTTTGAGAAACGAGTTGCCAGTATTGCTTGAAGATTTACGTTTAATGGTAAGGGGATCCTTATGGTTTGAACATGATGGAGCGTCCCCGCATTGCCATAGGAATGTAAGATATTTTGTCGATAAATCGGAAGACAGATCGTTGGATTGGGCGAGGTGGACCAGGTAAGTGGTCAGCCAGACCACCCGACTTAACACCACTAGATTTTTTCTATGGGGGCATGTTAAAGAAGAAGTCTATAAAGAGGTTCCAACCACAGTGAAAGATATTAAGACGAGAATAAGAAACAGTTTTCGCAACGTTTCAGAACAGACTTTGAGAAAAGTGAAACTTTCATTTATGAATAGACTCGAAATGTGCCTACAGCAAAATGGTGGTTTAGTTGAACACCTTATATGAGCTTTGTTAATTGTTTATATTAAATTAGGTTTACAAGTAAGTACATACCGAAGTAATTTTAAAAGATGTTCTGTTTTTGCTTAATTAATTTTTTTAAACTATTAATAATACTGATAACTGATTATCTTTGTTTATAACAGGTTTACTAATTACTTTACATTTCCTAAAAACAATATTTTCGGTTTTTTGAAATATCTCTAATAAACATGTAAAAGTTTCGGGTCTCAGTCTTCTTACCTCATAATTATTGGGCCACCTACACTTAACTTGTAAATAATGGATTGTGCGGCAGTAGCTTTGACAAGTTCGTCAATCCTGTTTCATTTATGATAGTGTCATGGCCTCCTAATATTAGATATTTAATAATAAACAACGTAAATTCAGTATAATCGTATTAGAATGAAGAAACCTTGGATTCACGGCTAGTTTACTAAAAAACTGTTGGTCAGAAAGGCATCATGTATGGTATTTTTTGAAAGCTAGCAATGTTATCTTTAAGATGAAAATAAAATATACAGGGTGTTCCATTTAAAAAAAATTAGTCCAGGGCGTATTTGCATAACTTGACCACCCTGTATAACAGTAAATCATTTTAGACAAATTGCAAGCGATTAATGTATTCAAGGATATGTAACGTCTTATGGAATATTTGGTTTTTCCATACCTGCTTCAATTTTTTTTTTAAAAATGGCCGAACTGCGAGCATTTTTTCAATTTTAACCGCGTCCCATTCCCTTACTATAAGTTTTAGACCCAATAAACCCTATATCAAAATGATCGTAACGAACAGGAGAATCAATTGGAACAATTATATACAGGGTGTCCCATTTAAAAAAACACAAGTTTGGTTCGCCACGAGTTTTTTGGACCACCCTGTATTATGGCTATAATTTTAAAACATAGCGGGTTTGACTATCTATAATAGCCAAAAAAAAAATTTTCGAAATTCCTCACCGTTAACTCACAATCGTCCACCCCATCTTGGTTGCACCACCCTGTATATATATATATATATATATATATATATATATATATATATATATATATATATATATATATATATATATATATATATATATGTATATATATATTTATATATATATATATATATATATATATATATATATATATATATATATATATATATATATATATATATATATATATATATAAAAAACGTCCTCAAAGTATGCCGTGGAATCAATCCTGAATGTCTTGAAGTATTACGGGGTATTATTCTTAAAAGGCAACATAGGTAAAAAGTAAAGGTGAATGAAAAATAAAACTGTCAAGTTCTGAAATTTTTACTATTAAGAAAATTACTTATTGTCATTGTCATAGCATAATCCATAATTTAAAAAAAAACATATACAATAAAGAACCTAAAATTTATAAATTTAAACTAAATGGGAGACGTGTCTATATTCTACCTCCTAACATGTTTTTATTCCTCTTTTTAGAGCATCAAAAACATTGGTGAGCACTTGGGGGGAGTTGTTAGCCTCCTGACATTTATTTGTAATTCTAGCCCGTAGTCTTCTAAATTTTCACAAGTGGTTTTGAAAACCGAGTTTTTAAAGTGTGGCCATAAAAAAAATCGCACAGCGTGAGATCGCAGGACCGTGGTGGCCACCAAACTGGCATATTACGACTATGATTCGGTCTTGGAAAAATTATTCCGAAAAATTTAAATTATCAAGGGTTACGTGAATTGCTGCGCCGCGCACTGTCCTGCTGGAAGTAGCCTTATCGTATTTCTTTATCGTCTAATGCGTTAACAAAGCTTTCTAAAATTTCATAATGCTATGGAGCCGAATTGAGAGTCCCTTGAAAAAAATCTGTCCGATTATCCTTCTTTTCGATATGGCCGCCCACACGCCAACTTTTCTGTGAATGCAGGCTTCTCTATAAGGAAATGGGGATTTTCAGAACTTAACATTCTCATTTGTTGAGAATTTACATAACCAGAGAGGTAGAAACATGCTTGGTCAGTAAAAAGGGTTTTTCAAATTGTTAGAGCCAAAAACTTAAACTAATTGATGAGAATGCTTAAATATAATTTTGCGAAAAATAGCTACATGCAGGCGATGTGATTCAAATTACAATATATTTTATTAAATGAGCAAGAACTACAGATTAAATAAAAAATCTAAAAACTAAGTGAATAATTCATATATCATGTTAATTAAAATAAACACTCCAATAAATTATATACATTCAGATTCACTAAGAAGGTTTAAAATTTAGTACTGATTTAAATTAAGATCGTCTAGTTGATCAGATATTTTTTGACAGATTTTTGTCCTGTCATTGTTAGTAAGTCGTCATTAAAAACGTATGAATTATTCTGATATTTCAGTGATTTGCTTGCTTCCAAATGGTCTTGATCTTGGAACGGGTTGCTAGAATGCATTTAGTTCTATTATTGACGAAAGTATGTGCTAAAATTGCCTTTTTCTTTATAATTTTGCGAAAAACCTCAAAAAAAAAAAAAAAATTCACAGTATAAAACTTCGTGGTCTTATTCTTACACTTGTCAGTTTAAAACTTTTGGTTGTCAAATTAGACCGGACCAGCTAAGTATTCCTCTGAAATCGACTAAGCTGCTGTAAGCTACTTTTAAACATTTTTTATAGCCACAATATCTCTGTACCCGATTCCTAACACAGTAATTACAACTGATAATAGGCATTATTGGACAATTAGTTATTTCTGAAAATTTGTTACCTCTTGCGATCAAGCGACTTGCAGTGCTAAATTAGACCTATCTCATCTCTCGACTACAGGGCCTTTAGCTAGGGTTTCTGCATTTTAGATGTCTCTGGTGATTCTCAGCTGGTTTCTGTCCATTAAAAACCTGGTAAGTTTAGGGTTTTTAGTCCCTATGAATAACTTCTTATGATTCAATTCCTGGTATATTGCTCCGCCGATATCTTATTTATCTCATAAACATCGTCCAATCCCATAATTATCATCTGAGCATGGTCACCTTGTTCAGCTATTTTTCATTCATTAGATCACCAATCAATCACTACGTCTAACATAAAATGCACACCATCTACTTCACCTTTATGGACTTTGGGCACTTAACAAGGTATTACCCGGCAATTAAACGTACCGGGTAAACTCTGAACAATTATTCGATTCATTACGAGTAAAACGAACCACGTTCGTTCGCCAATTAATCGAGTTCGTGTCTTTGTTTTTATATAATATGTGAAGAAGAATGGGATAGTTTTTGTGTAACACACCTTTAGAACTATTACCAGAGACTAGAAATTACTATATTATATAATATAGTCTGTGCTATTATTGTTCTACAAAACCTCGTTCACCATTTTGTCAGCGATTAAATAGGTTTGACAAATTAAAATTTTATTTTTGTTGTTCCAATTACCACATACTTCGAAAAAATTTGTAACCGCCTATTTTTTTAAAATAGTTTCAATATATTACGTAATTTTACAAAAATTCAGCTATTCGTCGGTGACCGTATACAGTATGTCCGCGAATGGGGTTGAGAAGAGGACAAATGGAGTAAATTTTGCAAACCGTTATTTTTTTTCTCTTTCCATGTAAAATACTCAGGTATGTTTTAATATGTCTGATAAGAAATCACAGATCAGTCCTCTAAAGACCTTAAAGTTTTCAAGGTGCGTATAATAAAAAAATCTTGAAATTGTTCAAAAATATTTACTGTTAAGAACGCGGAAGTTCAGATAATATGTCCAGATTTTAATGTTTCACTGTCGTATTGTAGTATCTTTGTAAATTGTTTTAACCAATGATGTATTTTTAGGTCTTTTACCAAACAGTATATATAAAAATATTTTGAAAATGACCCGACAAAGGGTCGAAACGTCAATAGACTTTTAATAAAAAAAGTTTTTACTATGAACCTAATCCCAAGAAATAAATTTTTTTTTACACATATATATATATATATATATATATATATATATATATATATATATATATATATATATATATATATATATATATGTATATATATATTTATATATATATATATATATATATATATATATATATATATATATATATATATATATATATATATATATATATATATATATATATATATATATATATATATATATGTGTAAAAAAAAATTTATTTCTTGGGATTAGGTTCATAGTAAAAACTTTTTTTATTAAAAGTCTATTGACGTTTCGACCCTTTGTCGGGTCATTTTCAAAATATTTTTATATATACTGTTTGGTAAAAGACCTAAAAATACATCATTGGTTAAAACAATTTACAAAGATACTACAATACGACAGTGAAACATTAAAATCTGGACATATTATCTGAACTTCCGCGTTCTTAACAGTAAATATTTTTGAACAATTTCAAGATTTTTTTATTATACGCACCTTGAAAACTTTAAGGTCTTTAGAGGACTGATCTGTGATTTCTTATCAGACATATTAAAACATACCTGAGTATTTTACATGGAAAGAGAAAAAAAATAACGGTTTGCAAAATTTACTCCATTTGTCCTCTTCTCAACCCCATTCGCGGACATACTGTATACGGTCACCGACGAATAGCTGAATTTTTGTAAAATTACGTAATATATTGAAACTATTTTAAAAAAATAGGCGGTTACAAATTTTTTCGAAGTATGTGGTAATTGGAACAACAAAAATAAAATTTTAATTTGTCAAACCTATTTAATCGCTGACAAAATGGTGAACGAGGCTTTGTAGAACAATAATAGCACAGACTATATTATATAATATAGTAATTTCTAGTCTCTGGTAATAGTTCTAAAGGTGTGTTACACAAAAACTATCCCATTCTTCTTCACATATTATATAAAAACAAAGACACGAACTCGATTAATTGGCGAACGAACGTGGTTCGTTTTACTCGTAATGAATCGAATAATTGTTCAGAGTTTACCCGGTACGTTTAATTGCCGGGTAATACCTTGTTAAGTGCCCACCCAAAGTCCATAAAGGTGAAGTAGATGGTGTGCATTTTATGTTAGACGTAGTGATTGATTGGTGATCTAATGAATGAAAAATAGCTGAACAAGGTGACCATGCTAAGATGATAATTATGGGATTGGACGATGTTTATGAGATAAATAAGATATCGGCGGAGCAATATACCAGGAATTGAATCATAAGAAGTTATTCATAGGGACTAAAAACCCTAAACTTACCAGGTTTTTAATGGACAGAAACCAGCTGAGAATCACCAGAGACATCTAAAATGCAGAAACCCAAGCTAAAGGCCCTGTAGTCGAGAGATGAGATATAATTTACCACTGCAAGTCGCTTGATCGCAAGAGGTAACAAATTTTCAGAAATAACTAATTGTCCAATAATGCCTATTATCAGTTGTAATTACTGTGTTAGGAATCGGGTACAGAGATATTGTGGCTATAAAAAATGTTTAAAAAGTAGCTTACAGCAGCTTAGTCGATTTCAGAGGAATACTTAGCTGGTCCGGTCTAATTTGACAACCAAAAGTTTTAAACTGACAAGTGAAAGAATAAGACCACGAAGTTTTATACTGTGAATTTTTTTTTTGAGGTTTTTCGCAAAATTATAAAGAAAACGGCAATTTTAGCACATACTTTCGTCAATAATAGAACTAAATGCATTCTAGCAACCCGTTCCAAGATCAAGACCATTTGGAAGCAAGCAAATCACTGAAATATCAGAATAATTCATACGTTTTTAATGACGACTTACTAACAATGACAGGACAAAAACCTGTCAAAAAATATCTGATCAACTAGAAACTAGACGATCTGAATTTAAACCAGTACTAAATTTTAAACCTTCTTAGTGAATCTGAATGTATATAATTTATTGGAGTGTTTATTTTAATTAACATGATATATGAATTATTCACTTAGTTTTAAATTTTTTTATTTAATCTGTAGTTCTTGCTCATTTAATAAAATATATTGTAATTTAAATCACATCGCCTGCATGTAGCTATTTTTCGCAAAATTATATTTAAGCATTCTCATCAATTAGTTTAAGTTTTTGGCTCTAACAATTTGAAAAACCCTTTTTTACTGACCAAGCATGTTTCTACCTCTCTGGTTATGTAAATTCTCAACAAATGAGAATGTTAAGTTTTGAAAATCCCCATTTCCTTATAGAGAAGCCTGCGTTCACAGAAAAGTTGGCGTGTGGGCGGCCATATCGAAAAGAAGGATAATCGGACAGATTTTTTTCAAGGGACTCTCAATTCGGCTCCATAGCATTATGAAATTTTAGAAAGCTTTGTTAACGCATTAGACGATAAAGAAATACGATAAGGCTACTTCCAGCAGGACAGTGCGCGGCGCAGCAATTCACGTAACCCTTGATAATTTAAATTTTTCGGAATAATTTTTCCAAGACCGAATCATAGTCGTAATATGCCAGTTTGGTGGCCACCACGGTCCTGCGATCTCACGCTGTGCGATTTTTTTTATGGCCACACTTTAAAAACTCGGTTTTCAAAACCCCTTGTGAAAATTTAGAAGACATACGGGCTAGAATTACAAATAAATGTCAGGAGGCTAACAACTCCCCCCAAGTGCTCACCAATGTTTTTGATGCTCTAAAAAGAGGAATAAAAACATGTTAGGAGGTAGAATATAGACACGTCTCCCATTTAGTTTAAATTTATAAATTTTAGGTTCTTTATTGTATATGTTTTTTTTTTTTAATTATGGATTATGCTATGACAATGACAATAAGTAATTTTCTTAATAGTAAAAATTTCAGAACTTGACAGTTTTATTTTTCATTCACCTTTACTTTTTACCTATGTTGCCTTTTAAGAATAATACCCCGTAATACTTCAAGACATTCAGGATTGATTCCACGTCATACTTTGAGGACGTTTTTTTATCTTACGTTATTTACAAAGAAAGTTCTGTTTTCTACATTAAACAAACCTAAAGCTGCATTTAGCTAACAGTTGAATCGTTCTGCTTAGTTTCTCAATACCATTAAGGCAAATTATTCCAATTATTTAATACACCTTATTTTTATGCTTATTGTTTTAGTAATTACTCCAATCTCCTGGCTTTTGCTTTTAGAATTATGGCAAAAAATCTATTACCTGGAGTAGCAACTAACCATCGAAAGGAAATTAAAATAAAACAAATATAATTAATATAATAAATTTTATTTATTTTCGATTATTACAATCAGTGAAGTATCTATCATAATACACGAGTGTTTGAAATGCTTTTTTAATATAGGATTGTAAGATCCATTATAAACTATTTTCTAGTACGTTTTTAACACTTTTAAATAAAAAAAAGACTTGTCTTTGTACAACTAATATTAACAAAAATTAGAAAAAACTCCTTTGGCTTAATTCACAAATAAATATAAACTTCGAAGAAATAATATAAAACAATTTTTCTAAAGGTTTGGACTAAGTAGCAGCAATAAATTTAAAAAAAAAATGTAAAACAGATTTTATCTATTCAATATTGTTTTTTTTTAAATAAACTAACAGATACATCCATTTAAAAAAAACTTTGCACATATCTACGTAGAGTACACACTAAGTTTGTTAGCATAGTAACGAAAATGTAATAACGCTTTACACAGTAATAACAAAAATTATACATAATACTCAATTCGTAATATTTTTTAAAAAAAACACTCAACAAAATTGTATATCAGATCCAATATTGTAAAATGTCGAAAAACCATTTGTAGATTCATTCATAATCATTTATAATCAGTTAAGAAACACCTATCAGATCTGGATACAAGTCCCTTCCAATTTTATTTTAAACTTACAGACAGATATGTGCAAAGTCTTACCAAATCATATTTCTCTCAATTACTCAGCATAAAATAACCACACATTGCTGCTGCTTCTGTTAACAAACAATAAGTTTACAAAGTTGTAGCGTACTACTAATGTATTACTTACAAAAAGCTTCAAAATCCATTCTGCTTCTATTTGCAAAAAATGTATAAATGGAAAAATGTACAGGTTGTGCGCCATTTAAACATGTTAAAAAGTTTTATACCCAAGGTGCTTAAAGATGCTTATAATTTGACAAAGTTGAATGTGTAGGAACTTTAAAAAATTCTGAATATGTTAATAATATTTCAAACTTAAACTAAGACATATGTACAATAAATAATAGTCTAACGTAGAGCTACATACAAGTTTAACACAGACGAGTCACTTATTCTATAGTACCTAACAGAACCTCTCTTTTTATGACTTATTCAACATCTCCTATATACAAAATTTATTCTCGAAAGGTCTACTAAGTAGAAACTTCAATGGGCTGGTCGTTGTTATTTAAACTTTCATCTTTATTAGATTCCTTTTTTGAAAAGTCTTCGGCGGATTCCGTCGAGTAAACCTCTGAGTCATCATCTTTTCCGACTACGTCAATGTCACTTTGAAAAGGCGGGGTGTACAGCCTGGTAGGATTGTAATAATCCTGCCCGTTAGTCGTCACTTTCCCAACAAAGTTCCTTATTTCATCCAGTCTAATGTAGGCTTCTTCTCTATCATTTTCATTGCTACTTCCAGGAGAGTCAGCTACAGCTACAACACCATTACCATCATCAGTTTCGTGTTTCTTTAAATGTCTATCCAGATTCGTCTGTTGTCCAAAACATCTTTCACACAAGGGACATTTGAAAGGTTTTTCCTTATTATGAATATTCCTTACATGTCGCTGTAAATTGCTTGAAATACTAAAGCTTCTCTCACAATATCTACATTTATAAGGTTGCTCTCCAGTATGCGTCCTTAAGTGTCTAGTTAGATTTGCACTTCTTGGAAAAACTTTTCCACAAAATTTGCAAGAATAACGGTCTTTTATCTTCCCATGGTTTTGTTGATGAATGACGTCATGGTAAGGCTTCACAGGACTAAAACTTTGAAGGCTTGGTCTTAAAAGGTCTAAACGTTGATGTAATGTGGAGTTCAAAAAAGGAAACCTGTGAGATCCAAACGGTAGAAGCCTGTCGTTTTGTTGAAAATTTGGAAAATTGGATCGGTACATCTCGAGCATCATTGACGGATACGTGGGACGTGGATAAGCCATTGGTGGAGTTACTGAAGAAGGCTTTTTCTGTTCTTCCACTTCAACTATTTCAATTTTTTCTTCTTTAACTGGAGATAAAGGCGTAGGCGAACGACTTCTTATTTTCTCCACTTTCGGTTTTCTATTTTCTGGAGTACGCTCTGGAGTACGTAGTGAGGAGTTCCATCCCGATAAATCCAACGGCTGTTCAGGTGCTTCTTCACTACTTGTTGAACCTGGTCGGGATAAAGTAAAGTCTTTAGGAGTTTCATTGTCAGAAGACGAAACAAGTTTTTCTCTGGAAACTGGCAGAGTGTTTGGTCTAGCTGGTGACGGAGTTAGGTCGGCTTCTTCTCCTGTTGGTGGGCTTACTTTTTCTACAACACTAGGTACCCTTGGTGGGGTAAATCGTTCTTTACTTAGAGGTTCGCGCTTTACTGGACTTTCAAGCTTGATTCTCTTTTGAACGGGTTCGTCTTCTATTTTAGGTTTGTTCAGTTGGTTTAAGAAGAAAGGAGGAATAAAACTGGGAGTTGGAGCTGACGGAAACATATGTTGCATTTGATAACTAGGGAACTGAGTAGGAAAGGGAAAAGGTAAGGGTACAGCAGACGGTCTGTAAAATGGATAACTGCTAGCCATTGAAAGTTGAGGTGGCGACGGGAGCGATGGAGCTTGACTGGTAGAATCACAAAAGCGCTTGTGCTTTGACAAAGATGTAACTGTTGAAAAGGGCTGACCACACTTGACACACTTTATTTGGAGACGGCAATTTGAGTGCATTCGTTTGTGGCGACAAAGGTTGGAGAATTGGGTGTATGCCTGCAAGTAAGAAAAAGAAGTTTAGGTCGCTTTATTTTACATTTAAATATGTAACCCCTACTTGCACCAAAAATTTTAGAAAATCTGATGATTTGCACAGCGACATGACTATGCCCCCATATGCAATTTCGTACACCACCATGCATTATTCCACCAATTCATACATAAGTTTTCCTTAAATGTGGGTGCCATAAGTGTTTAAGCGTTAATTTAGGCATTTTTGAGAAAATTCTGGAATATGACTAAGAATTTTTTTGAATTCATAGAATTTTGGTTTATGATGAAGTGCTTGAATACTTTTTAGTTTGAATTAATTTTTTAATGCCGTTGCTTTTATTTCTCTATTGTCTTTAATTTCTACACAAATTTAAACAAAAAACACTTTTTCGCAAATTACAATATATTTTTTTCTTTACCAAAATATTCCTAGTAAAATTATTAAAACTCCTGAACTTGGCATGGGTCTCGTAAGTAGCAATAGATATATTCACCTTTAAAATTTCAATATTCCTTGGGAAAAAAATTTAGAGACCGTGAGACCGAAGCCAGAAGTGAAAAAATTGGAAAAATATATTTTTGGTGTTTGAGTTTTTAGTACCTTCAATTCAACAAGAACATATTATGTATACATATATAAAAAGCTTTTTAAGTTTTAAGTACGAGTAATATAGAATATGCCAGTAATATATTGTATCAAATTAGTCTTGAAAATTTTATGGCCCAGGAGATAGCGAAAGAAAATTTTCTGTTAAATAAGTTTCCGCCTGCGCAGGCGAAGAAGACAACTGTCCTACAGTTTACAGACAAAGTGACAAAATAAAGAAATCTTGAAGAGGTAACTACTCATACTCAACTTTTCTGCACTATCTCCCGGGCTGTTATTACCCCTATTAGTACCTTAAAGCAAACTTCACACTGGAAAGGCTTCACCGACGAATGGATATGGGTATGTTGTTTAAGACCTGATGACGTAGCAAAAGTCTTCCCGCATTCAGGACAAGCGTGTGACCTAGCGCCAACGTGGTGCGTTCTGATATGTCTCTGGAGGTTACTTGGATCGGTAAAAACTTTCGTACAATTTTCACAATGGTACTTTTTGGTTTCGCCGTGTATAATCGCCCTGTGCCGTATCAAGCAAGGTTTGTAGGAATAAGCTTTGGGACAGAGGTCGCAACGGTACTCGTTTCTGCGGAAGTTGTGTTTTTGGATCAGGTGCTCATCTAATCTAAAACAGTAAAATCATATAAATAAAAAAATATCTAGGATATTCAATATTTTATTATTCACTAAAGCGGTTTTAATTAACTCACATTAAATAAAAACACTTTCCATAATCAACTCAGACTTGAATTAAAAATATATTTACAACACTTTTTGGGAAGTTTTTGTATTTAGCTTTTGCATTCGGAACATATATAGTATGTATGTCGATAAATATAAACTTAAATTGGATATATTTATAGACTGTATTCTTATTAAAAAATTCTTTACTAGGCAATCATTGTGTTATCTCTTAGCTTTTTAATGATATCAGAATATATCGATCTAATAACAAATTACTTGAAATTCTTTGCACATAGTCTGAGACTAAGAGGTAGTGACGTCAAAACCTAAGTAGGTACATCATTTTTTAATGAAAATTTGGAGTGCTTTTGTGATGTAAAACCAGTCTCAGTTATACTAATATCAGAGTCTGCAGGCTGTCGAGCCAAAAACGGGAACAGAATTTCGTCTAAGGGGGGAGGGGGCGCAACGTCAACTCGAGCTACACAAAAGTATATACCAAAATATGGCGAATTAAATTAAAGATACGGCACCACCGCCATGTGCCTCTTCTCCAGTTTTAATACTAACAGGAAATGTTGATATTTTGCGTTACTTTTGCAGCATTTTTTAATTTTTGAATTTAATTGAATTTTCAAACTTTTTCGGAGTGCTTAAGCTTATTTAAATATAAAGATGAACTACAAGAGAAATAATAGTAAAACACAAACATCATTGTGGAAGCTTGTAGTAGTCAAAGTCAAAAGGAAAATTCTTGAAAACCACCGATTATTTTGGGCCAAAATTTCATATGCCATTTTTAATTACTGTTATAATTATTTAATTCATTTTTCAATTTAGTTAGTTCGAATTTATTAGATTCTTTGATATCGATACTAGAGGCTAGGTCTCGAAGCGTCAGAAAAACGGTTTTCATCAGGTTAGAATGTAGGCAAAATATGAATATATACAACATTAGTAATAGAATAGGGTCAGGGATCCTTTTCTATGATTAAAAGTCACTGACAGTGTACAGGCAATTTTCTTTTTAGAATTTAATTTATCTTTGTACTTACAAACGCAGTGACTTTTATTAATTTTAAAATATTAATTTTTCTCCAACAGTATAGAGTGGTGTAAACAGGCGCGGCTGGTACATAAGTTCATTTGGTCAATGACCCACCTAAATTTATTTTTAATGATCAACCTAATAATTTAGTTTTTAAAAACAAAAAATAATTACCTTTTTTTCAAAAAAGTGCAAGTTCCATACGAGAACTCTCCAAGAAAGAATCGAGTCAAGCTTGCTAAGCCTTATTTTAAATTGACCTCATAGGTTTATATGGAAATAGAAAACTATATAAATGCATTATGAAATGCCTTATTTTAAATTGACCTCATAGGTTTATATGGAAATAGAAAACTATATAAATGCATTAAAACTAAGAGAAAAACAAACATACGCGCTTTAGGAAGTGAAAAAAGAAACAAACGTGTAAGGAAATTGTCGACGGCCCACCAATAATATCGCTTTCGGCGCGCGAGTGGCCCCGACGCCGACGCGCCGGTTCTCGGGTTGTCCTGGGCCACTATAGATAATACACTCTAACCGCTTCGTGAAATATAATATTGGAAAACATTTAAGTTAGACAAAGAAAAACTTATTACCTAATATGCGCATTGTATTTGCATAAACTCTTGTTTACATTTCATTACGTCCTAAGTAAGTAAATAAATAAATAAATAAATGAATTACGTCCCGCTGGCACTTATTTCGACTTTCCTAATTTTGTTGTGTAATAATAATATGTTTTTTGATATTATTTGACATTTGTGTTGTGTCCTTTGTGTAGTAGTGTAGTACTAGTACGCTGTATGTAATTTTTAAAAAAAATTACAGTAACATGCAATTTTAGTAATATTTTATGTTTCTGCGGTGTTTATTTGTTAGTCTTTTTTAATTTCTTAGCAGAACTAGGCACACTATTAAAAAAGTTACTTAATTAAAAAAGTGTAGGTAATTTACTTGCTACTTTAATATCACTAGTTGCCCACATAATTTTCCCCACCTGTAAAAAACGGGCAGCGCCTGGGTGTAACACCCAAGTAATTGATCTTATTAGTACGAATCCATCATAATCATACAGACATTATCTATTAGCTTTCAATACTGTAGAAAATGTTGATACAGTAGAAGAAAGTCTAAGCAATCCCCTTCATTCGAGCGGGATTGCTCAGGTTTGTTAAGATTTGCTCGGAATCTTTTTCTGCCCATTGTTTTTCGAATATTTTATTTCATAATTTAATTTTCAAAAAACTGTATCCGCAGAAATTATATTTCGGAAAATTGTGTTTTCGAAAAAGACATTTTCGAAACGTTTTTAGAATTTTTTTATAGCTCCGTACAGCGCTCTAATATTGACAAGTTAATACTTCCAAACGAGACGTAATATCAATTTAATTGACCAGCTCACTCGGTAATTTCATGGCGGTCACACCGACGGTAATTTTAATGTTTTAGAAAAACAAGCAATAAAAAATGATGGATTATCGTGCAATGAGAGCCAGCACAATTAATAAATTATTTACGTGATTCACACACGACAACACTTCGTCCTATTATTAGTGGAAGTGCCATCTGCTGACGTTCTCACGACTTAATTTCGTTTTAGTCTTCTACTGAGTATTCCTTTGACATTATTCATTTTTTTACACATAGAACGATTTCTATTGTGACCTTGGTCGATTTCTAAATTATAGTTTTGGATTTCAGGCTTGAATTCAGTGTATACCAAACAAAAACAGATGATTAGACATGGGCGCAACCAGGAGTCTGACCTGTGAGGGGCTAAATTATGCTCATTAAAAAGTTGTATGATTATGAATTAATTTTTGAGGTTTTTTTGCAAACCCGTAAAGAAAAAGGAATTCTAAACATATTGTATATGTTCCTATTTTTCGTATATTTTCCAATCTCCATTTATTATATTATTTATTTTGTATTTCGGAAACCACTCTATATCGCTGACCTCGCAATTATTTTATAAACCCTGAACGGTTTATGCTATTTGGATAAACTGTTCTTGAGAGATTTATATGTATAGAGTACCAGCGAAATGCAGAAAGCGGTACTGTTGTGTCGCGTTAGCGGTACCGGTAGCACCAACCCTTCAGGCCTTTTCAAAAGCTGCCCTTACGCCAACATATACATATAACAAGTGAAAATGTAAGTGACCATATTATACCTGTTAAATATAGGTGTTTTTCGAAACCTTACTACATATAATTTAACTACGTGACATTTTGGTGGACGCACCGTGTCTTTGGGCGTATACCTGGCACTTTGGTGGAGGCGCCGGGTCTTTAGGCGTATATGTGATATTTTGTTCTGCTTATTTTTATTTTAAATTTTTGTATGTCTCTATTTTGTATATTTGTGTTTGTAAAATGCCTCCAATGTAAAGCTAGGACTAGTTTTTCGTATTTCTTCCAAATTCCCAAACATTGTATTATATTATTTATTTTATATTTCGGAAACCACTCTACGTGCCACAACTGCATATCGTAGGCCTCGCAATCATTTTATGAACCCTGAACAGTTTATACTGTTTGTATAAACTATTCTTGGCAGATTCATATATGAAAATCTTGTAAAAATTTTGTAAATAAACGAAACTCACCGTGTCAAACATTTCAGACAAACTTTCTACAGGTCTTTTAAGGTAAAATACAATAAAATGACGATTTTTGACTATCATTTTCTCAAAAACTGTTAACTTTGGGATAAAATGTTCCCAATAAGAAGTATTCAGAATTTTAAGCTGGATTCGAAAATCAAATAAAATATAGAGCGTTCCATTTAACAAAAAGTTCCTGTCGATTTCAGGAAAACGGTAAAATTAACAACAATGCGGAACTCATCATTGAATCAGTAATTTGGTACCTAAGTGTACAAAATATGATAAAAATCGGATGAACAGTTTGCAAAATATTTCGAGGTTTCCATATTTTTGTTTCACACTGTATGATTTATTAATACAAATACTATTATAATCTATCAACACAATCTTTCTACGTTGAGAGTGTAATCGAAGACTTTTGACAATCATTGACTTTTCAGCTCCTCAATCAAAAAATCTATAAATAAAATGCGGAAGAAGTCTTACTGCATAAAAAATCAACGAAAAATATACGTGACATTGCCCTTTAGCAAAGGTTAAAACACTTTTTTGGATAAGAATTAACTTATATTAAAATAAGCATTTTTAACGACGTAAGTTGAAATCACTTTTATCTTCGTAATTTACGGAAAGCGTTTCTTATGGGTTTGAGGCAAATTGATTTTGCCTTTTAATGGCGAAATAACATGCGATTTATCACCAAAATTAGACTTTTTGATAGGAATAAAAATACATGCATGCATTATAAGGGGAGAACGTATAACTTGAAGTCACTAAAATCACGAAAATAATGGAAATTTTTTATTTGTAATTCATAATTATATCTACAGTATTATGCCAGGTGACACAGAAGGCAGTTATCCCCCTAATTTTTTTAGCTGGATTTAGGATAAAAATTCGTTAATTTTTTATTAAAATCGTACATCCATAAGACGCTGCGATACAAAATTGAATATATATTTTTTTTTATTTGTCTGTTTCCTGGGCACTTTACTGGCACCTTTGTCAACAAGGATGGAACGAAATCTGTTTCCTCGGTGATTATCAGGAAAGGAAAAAAGACTATCGCGATTGCTAAAATAACATAAGATCAAAAAAAAAAACGTCCTCAAAGCATGCCGTGGAATCAAGCACAATTATTACAACTCTTGAAAGTTAACATTGGTAAAGGGTATAGGTGAATTAAAAATAGAACTGTGAAGTTCTGAAGCTTTTATTTTTCAGAAAATTAAATACGGTAATCACGGCAGAACAAAAAGCTTTTATGAACGAGAGTTACTTTAGAAATGGTAGAAGGGTTGATGGCCAGTGGGTTTATTCAACACGGAACGCCCTTCAGGATTTTCAAACAGAATTTCCACAACTTGTCGTGGATTTCGACCAGTTTCGCCAAGTTTTGACTAGATCTGTGACTTTGTTTAGACAAACAGGAAGTGTAAATAGAAAGGAAGGCAGTGGGAGACCCGAAGTTCGCACTGCACAAAAAGTAGAAGAATTGAGACAAATTGTTAATGGACACCCACAAAACCCTAGTCGGCGTTTTAGCCAGCAAGTAAATGTATCCTACGGAACCAGCAATACAATCCTGAAATGTGAGCTGCATACGCACGCTTATCGTTTAAGCTCAGTCCAAGAATTGTTACCAAACGACAAGTCGAATGCAATTTTCCGAGTGGCTTATGGGTAATGTTTATAATAATGAAAACATTGAAAGCCCCGTTTTACTGACGAGGTATGGTTTTACCTCTCTGGTTATGTAAATTCTCAACAAAAGAGCATGTGGAGTTCTGAACATCCACATTTGTTTTTAGAGAAGCCTCTGCATCCACAAAGAGTTGGCGTGTGGGCGTTGGACCGATTTTTTGAAGAATTTTTCGAAGACCGAATCGTTAGAATTACAAATACATTTCAGGAGATCAACAACTCCCCCCAAGTGCTTACCAATATTTTTGATGCTGTAAAAAGAAGAATGAGAACATGTTTGGAAGCAGAATCTGGACACGTCTCTCCTTTAGTTTAAATTTGAATGATAAATGAAGACATGCCTGATTGATTCCAAGGCATATATTAAGGACGTTTTTTTTATCTTACGTTATGTTCTGGTGTAAACTGTCCATAAAACTGGCCAATAGTAAAACTGTGTTTTAATAAAATTTCCCATTTGGACTGTTAGATACCATTTAATCGCACTGTATTTCTTAGTTTTGGAATATTTATTTGACACTCACCATTTCATATTTGTCTGTGTATGTCTGGAAATAAATATACCACTGTTTTTTATTTTATCAAAAACAGTCATCAACGGAAAAGATAAAAACTGAGGGCTTTATGGATAACACGATGCTTTTATGAGCCTACTCAATTTATTATTCATTGTATGCGTGGACGATTTATTAGCTGTGAGTTTTGAGGATTACGGTTCATTTTTTTTATATACAGCGAAACTAAAGTTTACACAATATGAATCCAAAAAACGAAATTTAATCGTATTTTAGGGTGTATTAGGAATAGCTCGAACACGGGTAGTTTGGTATTACAAACAATTTTTTTAATGATATGCTATAACAAGCTTTTCACAATTGGGTGAAACATGATACACATTTCTTTGCACGAGTTGCTTTTGATCAGTAACATTTAAAAATGATGTATGTTTGATAATATCTTGCGGATTTAATTTGATGAAAATAGGAAGAAGACAACAGAAACCTAAATTTTATTATATAAACGAGTTGTTCGTTATATTCTAAATTTTTGTAGAAAAAAATTATTGAAGTACCCGATGCAGTGTTCGATAAAACTTTTTCGGTCAAATCCTAATTGTTGCTAAAACTAGTGTAACTAGAAAATTAAGGTTTTAATTGACAAGTGTAAGAATAAGACAACTAAGTTTTGTACCTATACAATAAAATTATCCCTGAGTGTTTTCGAAAATAAATAAAAAAAGGACAATTTAACTATGTACTTTTCACAATAGTAGAATTAAATTCATTTAAGCAACAAACTTCCATATAAAAATCATTTAAAAAATAAGCAAATAGCACAAATAGTCGTAATACTATAACCCATACGTTTTAAATAACCAATTTTTTTGCTACTTTAAGGACCGGATATTGTTTATTGGCAAAAGTTTCTTTATAGCCAAGGATATCTAGAAAATACGTGATAAAGCAAAAAATCGCTCTCATTTTATCTTTTTCTAGTGGCTGATTATTAGGAAATAAATGGTACTTTTCTAGTAAACAACAATTTTTTGTATTCTTATTGTTTTACTGATAAAATGTTGAACAACTTTTAAAAATGCAACTGTCCCAAAAACAATCACAACACAAAAAATTGTGAGACCTAACCCAACTAGAAAATCGAAATTAATAACAAAATAAATAAGTCGTGCCAGTATGTGCAAAGAGTAAGATCTAGAAAACGCAAAAAATGATAACAAACCGCAGCAAAAAATAATAAGATAAGGGTAGGGTAAGTTTCAATGGCAACTGGCAATTTGGCAACAAATTTTTATATTCAGAGAAGAAATATTGCATTTATATCAAGATAGTGAAGAAATTGAATTTTTCAATAGGAAATTGAGACTGCTAAAATTAGCAAAAAGTCCTTTCCTAAATATTTATCCTAACTTCAACACTAAAAAAAATTAGGATACAAATTACTTTCACACAATGGCTTATTTGAGAGACTAGAGCAACATACATACAGGTATCACAACGAGCTTGCATTAAATGTTTATAGGGAAGGACTTCATATTAAATTTTAATAATTGGAAGGTTTATGTTTCTCGATTCGCTAACTTCAAATAAAATATAACCGCTTTTTGAGTTACCGTGGTAAACAACATCCACTTGGTAATTATAAATGGAACCCCTGCATATTTTTTTAAGTTTTATGTTTATTATTAACAAATAAACACGTTTTATTCAGCACATCCTATGTCTAACCCTTTTCGTTTTCGAGATAATTGATTTTATTCAGAAATTTGATTGACTTCATGCTAGTTTTCTTCCGTAAATATGTTATTACTTTTATTAGCAATAACTTACTTAGGGTTAGGGACTAGATGCACCTCATTACAGAGAAGTAGATTATCTTAACAAATAACTATCCTTCATAAACTTTTATTGCAAGCTCATACTCACACACACTATACAGTGTACGACTTCAACAGTACTCAAAATCATACATAATAACAATATAGTATATTATGCAGCGAATATGTAATGATGTCTATTATTATACGAGCTTAAAGCGAGTGTCGTTATGAATGCAGTGTATTAATAGCAATTACATGAAGGTTGCATACACTACTTTTTCTACGACAATTTATTTATAAATATTAAAACCCGCAATGTGTATTTAATTTAGCAACATTTTAACAAAGTAAATTCTTCACTAGTACCATAACCTGACATAATTTCTAATTTAAATATTCTTAAAAGTTTTAAAGAAAATGCAAATTTTAGTACAAGAACTGTTAAAGTCAGATCGTTTGTACTAAAAAAAGGCCACTTAATTAAAAATGTATGGGTTTTAAATTGGCTGATCACGCGGTTTTATAATGAAAATTTGTATCATAATGAACATTATTATGAAACATATCGAAGGCATTTAATTTGAATATTAAAGTACGGGAATAGAAAAACTTACTTTTCCACATCGTTGAATGGTTGATCACAATTTATGCATCGAGTTTGAGCTTCTTCATCGTCGTCATCTTCGCGATCGTCAGCTGTTTCGCTATGTTGAGAAGCTGCAACAATAAAAAAAGTTTATCTAGATTTTAATTAAACTAAAAAAACAACAGAAATTCAGTGAAATAATGTTTGCATACAAAAATAGTTATTTTAAGGACCTCGAAATAATATAAAATTTAAAATAAATTTATTCTAAGGACTTTTTTCACATAAGAGAAAACAACAAACAAGTCAAACAAATTAGGGTGCACTAACATTTTTTTAAAATATTACACTCCAAGAAAAATTATATTGATACTCTGGAGCTTTTACTTTAAAATAACATCTAAATAAAATTTTAGAAAAACCGCCATAAACATTTTTTATCTGTTAGAAATGTTTTAAAACTAAAATCATACCTTCACAAACGAAAACAACAAACGCACTAGAAGCTCGCCATTGCTAAATGAAAATTTTAAAACCCGTCTTTTTCAAAAAAGAACATCGAATCTCATCCTTAACAATCCACAGGTTGTTTAACAATACCACCAAACAAACTAACTTTTCACCCCCAAAGTGAAACGGTAAAACACTAAAAACGCGATATCACCTTGCGTTGCACCCCATGACCCCCTCCAACCCCTTTTGAGAGCGGTCAAACGATATACACAATATTTTTACCCTATTTCTGTAATTGCGATCAACATTGTCGATGGAATAAAAGCAATGTACTTTTTGGGGTGGGGGATAAATGGCATATTAGAATGGTTTAGAAAGGGTTATGTGATTTTATTTTTTTAGATTTGTAGGTATTAAACAAGAATAAAGTGCATTATGTAATAATTTTGATTTATTAATTTTTCCCAACGATAAAATTTACAGACATGTTAAATTAATGAAAAGGCAGTTTACTAAAAAGGTTTAAGATTTAGTACTGGTCTAAATTAAGATGTTCTAGTTGATCAGTTAGTCATTCTAATATTTTAGCAATTTACTTGGTTTCCTGTCGATTTTTATCTTGGAACATCTTGCTAAAATTCATATATCATTATTAAGGAAAATACGTATCAAAAAGACTCAGAAATAAATTCGTAGTACTAGTTGTCTTAGCCTTACCTTGTCAGTTTAAAACTTTAGATTACGAAATTAGACCGGTCTAGCGATAGTGAATCTGGCCGCAGATGTTTATTTTCATTTTATAATACTGATACCAAAATATTAGTTGAAATTAATAAAGCAAATTACATAAATAGGCGCTTTATTACGTTTTGCGGTTTGAAAAAATCATTTTGTTTCATCAAGCGAACGAAATTATTCAGCAGTGTCAAATGGGGGTTGGAAGTTAAATTATTAAAATAAGGGATGTAGAGGGTGAGTTTCCGGTCAAATGCCCGGAAAAAGTTGAGGTTAGATCCTGATTGATAACTGTCGTCATGATTTTTTAACGTTGTTTCAGGTAGGCAAACGCATGTTACCACCATTCCGTCCATTCCAGACATAGGCATATGATGTTTGTATTGAGTTTTATTTTATAGTTTCTCGCCCTTCCAGTATAATTTTCTGTACTATTCGGATTTTTTCAAAAATACTTTCGCGACAAATAAATTACCGAAAGTCCATTTTTCACAGCTACAATTTTTCGAAAACATGTTTTTTCGGAAACACCTTTTTTTAAAATACGTATGTTCAAATATTGAATTTCGAGCTTTAATAGTTTTGAATATTTGAATGAAAAAAATCGACCATGAGCAAAACTAAAAAATCGAAATCAAACCTGCAATGAATAAAAAAGATGAGCTCATCGTTTTTTTTTTGTTTTTTTTTCTAACTATTGTTAGTAATAGTATAATAATTATTGTAATTTTTAACATATTAACATGTTTTATTTCAATCAATAATGTAGGTTCTTTCTTCATTATTTGAAGTCTCGTAGAAGCTTTTGTTTGAGATCCAGGGCTAATGATTCTTGTTAATGAATTTGACGTAGTAAATTTTCGCTATTGAATTTTCAGTGTACAATTTTCATTTACTGTGCAATTTCCTGTGTAATTCAGCAAACATTCCTCAGCACTTACGGGCATTTTTACGTGGAAAATTTCCAAATAATGTTCTTCGACAACCAATTTTCGAAAAATTGTTTTTCGTCAAAATATTTTCGTACATCTCTGTTATGTTTGTTCCTTTTTTGTCACTTACTTTGGTTAAAAAGTCACAAAATTTAACATAAAAAAATGATAAAGCGTTTACAGATTTATATTTTTGAAGTGGTTATTTGAATAAACAATAAAAATTGTTTAGTATATTAAAAATATTGGAATTTTAGTTTTTCCGCCTCTGAATTCTTAATCAGAAGCACCTAGGGAGCAACTGTACTTACGTAATTAGTTTTGTAAAATAAACTAGCTTCCGCCCGCGGCTTCGTCCTCGTATTATACGTAATAATAATGTAGTTTTGATGTCATGATTTTGAACACATGAAACCTGACTTATGTTAAGTTAGGTTAGTTATATCTTATATCCATAATCAAATTACAAACTTCGAACCCCTACTTTGTATCATTATTTCTTATTTCTTTATTTTTTAGAGTACTTATTTTTACGTAGTTTCAAGGTAATAGAACCGTATAACAATTTTACTCCATTACAAACTTTGAATCACAATTCACCCCCCTTAGGGGTTGATTTATGAAAGACTGTAAAACACGTGTTTAAATATTTTTTTTTTTGCATAAACATTTTTTTTAAATTTTTGCATGAAAGCAAATACTATGGTTTCACTAAGAGTAGCAGCAAAAATGTAAAAAATAAATCTTTTTAATGATCTTTCAAATGGGGTAGACTGTTAAGTCTCATTCTCTGCTTCTAGTAACCGTCGTAGCAACTGTCCATCAATCCATCAACTAATTCACGGTATCCTGAACGCACCTGTTTCAACAGGGAAACCCATATCGCCCAGCCTAAACCAGTAAAGCACCATGAGGTACTATGTTGTTCGGATTCGATAGTCTGCGTGGGAACCACTTATTTTAACGATCGCGACACGGGAAACCGCAACCATGAAATATGCTAAATTTTAACCGAATAACATTTATAATTCAATTAAACTAAACTAAACCGTTTGTGTTTCTAGGGCTTCTGACTTTAATAAATTAATAGTGAAAAAATATAAGATTACAAGAGACCACAGATTATTTGGGTTTTAAGAAATATTTGTAAGTTGCTATTTTAAGAGAAATTTGTTAATAATCTATTTAGGGCACTAAATTCAAAAAATTATTTGTGATCATTGCTACAGTGGCATTGCTAAATTAGTTACTAACTTGTCTATGAATACACCCAAAATTATGCCTATCTGTATTGACCATAGTACTTAATATTTGTTGTTAATGCAGGTGTTTGGCCCAAAAAAAATACTCGTGCAGGATGTGCCGTAAAAAAAAAAAGTTTAAGATTTAGTACTGGTTTAAAATAAGAATAAGTTAAGCAGTTAGTTTTTAACAATTTTTGAGCTGCTATTATTAATACGTATTCATTAAAAACTTATAAACTGTCAAGAAGAAACTTAGAAGTTACTAACTTGTCTATGAATACACCCAAAATTATGCCTATCTGTATTGACCATAGTACTTAATATTTGTTGTTAATGCAGGTGTTTGGCCCAAAAAAAAATACTCGTGCAGGATGTGCCGTAAAACAAAAAAGGTTAAGATTTAGTACTGGTTTAAAATAAGAATAAGTTAAGCAGTTAGTTTTTAACAATTTTTGAGCTGCTATTATTAATACGTATTCATTAAAAACTTATAAACTGTCAAGAAGAAACTTAGAAGTTACTAACTTGTCTATGAATACACCCAAAATTATGCCTATCTGTATTGACCATAGTACTTAATATTTGTTGTTAATGCAGGTGTTTGGCCCAAAAAAAATACTCGTGCAGGATGTGCCGTAAAACAAAAAAGTTTAAGATTTAGTACTGGTTTAAAATAAGAACAAGTTGAGCAGTTAGTTTTTAACAATTTTTGAGCTGCTATTATTAATACGTAATCATTAAAAACTTATAAACTGTCAAGAAGAAACTTAGAAGTTACTAACTTGTCTATGAATACACCCAAAATTATGCCTATCTATATTGACCATAGTACTTAATATTTGTTGTTAATGCAGGTGTTTGGCCCAAAAAAAATACTCGTGCAGGATGTGCCGTAAAACAAAAAAGTTTAAGATTTAGTACTGGTTTAAAATAAGAACAAGTTGAGCAGTTAGTTTTTAACAATTTTTGAGCTGCTATTATTAATACGTATTCATTAAAAACTTATAAACTGTCAAGAAGAAACTTAGAAGTTACTAACTTGTCTATGAATACACCCAAAATTATGCCTATCTGTATTGACCATAGTACTTAATATTTGTTGTTAATGCAGGTGTTTGGCCCAAAAAAAATACTCGTGCAGGATGTGCCGTAAAACAAAAAAGTTTAAGATTTAGTACTGGTTTAAAATAAGAACAAGTTGAGCAGTTAGTTTTTAACAATTTTTGAGCTGCTATTATTAATACGTATTCATTAAAAACTTATAAACTGTCAAGAAGAAACTTAGAAGTTACTAACTTGTCTATGAATACACCCAAAATTATGCCTATCTGTATTGACCATAGTACTTAATATTTGTTGTTAATGCAGGTGTTTGGCCCAAAAAAAATACTCGTGCAGGATGTGCCGTAAAACAAAAAAGTTTAAGATTTAGTACTGGTTTAAAATAAGAACAAGTTGAGCAGTTAGTTTTTAACAATTTTTGAGCTGCTATTATTAATACGTATTCATTAAAAACTTATAAACTGTCAAGAAGAAACTTAGAAGTTACTAACTTGTCTATGAATACACCCAAAATTATGCCTATCTGTATTGACCATAGTACTTAATATTTGTTGTTAATGCAGGTGTTTGGCCCAAAAAAAATACTCGTGCAGGATGTGCCGTAAAACAAAAAAGTTTAAGATTTAGTACTGGTTTAAAATAAGAACAAGTTGAGCAGTTAGTTTTTAACAATTTTTGAGCTGCTATTATTAATACGTATTCATTAAAAACTTATAAACTGTCAAGAAGAAACTTAGAAGTTACTAACTTGTCTATGAATACACCCAAAATTATGCCTATCTGTATTGACCATAGTACTTAATATTTGTTGTTAATGCAGGTGTTTGGCCCAAAAAAAATACTCGTGCAGGATGTGCCGTAAAACAAAAAAGTTTAAGATTTAGTACTGGTTTAAAATAAGAACAAGTTGAGCAGTTAGTTTTTAACAATTTTTGAGCTGCTATTATTAATACGTATTCATTAAAAACTTATAAACTGTCAAGAAGAAACTTAGAAGTTACTAACTTGTCTATGAATACACCCAAAATTATGCCTATCTGTATTGACCATAGTACTTAATATTTGTTGTTAATGCAGGTGTTTGGCCCAAAAAAAATACTCGTGCAGGATGTGCCGTAAAACAAAAAAGTTTAAGATTTAGTACTGGTTTAAAATAAGAACAAGTTGAGCAGTTAGTTTTTAACAATTTTTGAGCTGCTATTATTAATACGTATTCATTAAAAACTTATAAACTGTCAAGAAGAAACTTAGAAGTTACTAACTTGTCTATGAATACACCCAAAATTATGCCTATCTGTATTGACCATAGTACTTAATATTTGTTGTTAATGCAGGTGTTTGGCCCAAAAAAAATACTCGTGCAGGATGTGCCGTAAAACAAAAAAGTTTAAGATTTAGTACTGGTTTAAAATAAGAACAAGTTGAGCAGTTAGTTTTTAACAATTTTTGAGCTGCTATTATTAATACGTATTCATTAAAAACTTATAAACTGTCAAGAAGAAACTTAGAAGTTACTAACTTGTCTATGAATACACCCAAAATTATGCCTATCTGTATTGACCATAGTACTTAATATTTGTTGTTAATGCAGGTGTTTGGCCCAAAAAAAATACTCGTGCAGGATGTGCCGTAAAACAAAAAAGTTTAAGATTTAGTACTGGTTTAAAATAAGAACAAGTTGAGCAGTTAGTTTTTAACAATTTTTGAGCTGCTATTATTAATACGTATTCATTAAAAACTTATAAACTGTCAAGAAGAAACTTAGAAGTTACTAACTTGTCTATGAATACACCCAAAATTATGCCTATCTGTATTGACCATAGTACTTAATATTTGTTGTTAATGCAGGTGTTTGGCCCAAAAAAAATACTCGTGCAGGATGTGCCGTAAAACAAAAAAGTTTAAGATTTAGTACTGGTTTAAAATAAGAACAAGTTGAGCAGTTAGTTTTTAACAATTTTTGAGCTGCTATTATTAATACGTATTCATTAAAAACTTATAAACTGTCAAGAAGAAACTTAGAAGTTACTAACTTGTCTATGAATACACCCAAAATTATGCCTATCTGTATTGACCATAGTACTTAATATTTGTTGTTAATGCAGGTGTTTGGCCCAAAAAAAATACTCGTGCAGGATGTGCCGTAAAACAAAAAAGTTTAAGATTTAGTACTGGTTTAAAATAAGAACAAGTTGAGCAGTTAGTTTTTAACAATTTTTGAGCTGCTATTATTAATACGTATTCATTAAAAACTTATAAACTGTCAAGAAGAAACTTAGAAGTTACTAACTTGTCTATGAATACACCCAAAATTATGCCTATCTGTATTGACCATAGTACTTAATATTTGTTGTTAATGCAGGTGTTTGGCCCAAAAAAAATACTCGTGCAGGATGTGCCGTAAAACAAAAAAGTTTAAGATTTAGTACTGGTTTAAAATAAGAACAAGTTGAGCAGTTAGTTTTTAACAATTTTTGAGCTGCTATTATTAATACGTATTCATTAAAAACTTATAAACTGTCAAGAAGAAACTTAGAAGTTACTAACTTGTCTATGAATACACCCAAAATTATGCCTATCTGTATTGACCATAGTACTTAATATTTGTTGTTAATGCAGGTGTTTGGCCCAAAAAAAATACTCGTGCAGGATGTGCCGTAAAACAAAAAAGTTTAAGATTTAGTACTGGTTTAAAATAAGAACAAGTTGAGCAGTTAGTTTTTAACAATTTTTGAGCTGCTATTATTAATACGTATTCATTAAAAACTTATAAACTGTCAAGAAGAAACTTAGAAGTTACTAACTTGTCTATGAATACACCCAAAATTATGCCTATCTGTATTGACCATAGTACTTAATATTTGTTGTTAATGCAGGTGTTTGGCCCAAAAAAAATACTCGTGCAGGATGTGCCGTAAAACAAAAAAGTTTAAGATTTAGTACTGGTTTAAAATAAGAACAAGTTGAGCAGTTAGTTTTTAACAATTTTTGAGCTGCTATTATTAATACGTATTCATTAAAAACTTATAAACTGTCAAGAAGAAACTTAGAAGTTACTAACTTGTCTATGAATACACCCAAAATTATGCCTATCTGTATTGACCATAGTACTTAATATTTGTTGTTAATGCAGGTGTTTGGCCCAAAAAAAATACTCGTGCAGGATGTGCCGTAAAACAAAAAAGTTTAAGATTTAGTACTGGTTTAAAATAAGAACAAGTTGAGCAGTTAGTTTTTAACAATTTTTGAGCTGCTATTATTAATACGTATTCATTAAAAACTTATAAACTGTCAAGAAGAAACTTAGAAGTTACTAACTTGTCTATGAATACACCCAAAATTATGCCTATCTGTATTGACCATAGTACTTAATATTTGTTGTTAATGCAGGTGTTTGGCCCAAAAAAAATACTCGTGCAGGATGTGCCGTAAAACAAAAAAGTTTAAGATTTAGTACTGGTTTAAAATAAGAACAAGTTGAGCAGTTAGTTTTTAACAATTTTTGAGCTGCTATTATTAATACGTATTCATTAAAAACTTATAAACTGTCAAGAAGAAACTTAGAAGTTACTAACTTGTCTATGAATACACCCAAAATTATGCCTATCTGTATTGACCATAGTACTTAATATTTGTTGTTAATGCAGGTGTTTGGCCCAAAAAAAATACTCGTGCAGGATGTGCCGTAAAACAAAAAAGTTTAAGATTTAGTACTGGTTTAAAATAAGAACAAGTTGAGCAGTTAGTTTTTAACAATTTTTGAGCTGCTATTATTAATACGTATTCATTAAAAACTTATAAACTGTCAAGAAGAAACTTAGAAGTTACTAACTTGTCTATGAATACACCCAAAATTATGCCTATCTGTATTGACCATAGTACTTAATATTTGTTGTTAATGCAGGTGTTTGGCCCAAAAAAAATACTCGTGCAGGATGTGCCGTAAAACAAAAAAGTTTAAGATTTAGTACTGGTTTAAAATAAGAACAAGTTGAGCAGTTAGTTTTTAACAATTTTTGAGCTGCTATTATTAATACGTATTCATTAAAAACTTATAAACTGTCAAGAAGAAACTTAGAAGTTACTAACTTGTCTATGAATACACCCAAAATTATGCCTATCTGTATTGACCATAGTACTTAATATTTGTTGTTAATGCAGGTGTTTGGCCCAAAAAAAATACTCGTGCAGGATGTGCCGTAAAACAAAAAAGTTTAAGATTTAGTACTGGTTTAAAATAAGAACAAGTTGAGCAGTTAGTTTTTAACAATTTTTGAGCTGCTATTATTAATACGTATTAAAAACTTATAAACTGTCAAGAAGACTTAGAACTAAATTCATAGTGACCACACAACTTAGCTTAGTTGTCTTATTCTTACATTCTTACACTTGTCACTTCGGGAATCAAATTAGACCGGTCTAGCGATAGTGTACGTTAAATTTCAGGGCCATTTGTTAAAAATATTATAAAAAATAGATTTTTCACAAGGAAATGAGAAGTTGCGGTGGGAATATTAAAACGTCTACGTCTATGTCTAATTTTCAAACAATATTGAGAGACACACTGGCTCCGAATCTCGACTTTAAAATGTTTGTCAAATGCACAGCAGCTGATATGTGATTAATCGGATTTGCTTTTAGCTTTTGTGCGGCCGCGGGGGGTTGTAAAAACAACCCCCGTGACACGGTCTTACCCCTTTAGGTAATGGTTCTCGCCGACGTTACATGTGTACGGGGCGTGTGCGTAAAATTACCCGCGATTTTATGGGTTAAAACGAACATAATAGAGCGACTTTTTTTGTTTGGCGGTGGTTTAATGCGATTTTTTATTTGTAAAATGAAATCATATAAATTTAGGTTGTTTTATGAGGGAGACAGGGCGGAGAAGAAACACATACCTGCTTGTTTTTTATTAAGCTGTACAAATGCGAATTTATTACATTTGATAAAAACTTGCACCGAAATTCACTAAAAAGAGTACTTGCTTAAATTTAGAATCATCTAGTTCATGTTAGCGATTTGCTTGATATTCAAGAAGTAGAAGAAGAAATAGACAAAAAATTTTCATTAAGGGACATTTTAGATGAGAGTTGGAATAGTATCACGGAAATATTAGTAAAAAATACAAAGAAGGTATGTGGAAGTACTAAAGCCAAAATTAATAAGAGAAGGACAGCGTGGTGGAATGACGAAATAAGAAAAGACATTAAAGAGGACAAGATCCTTTGGCAAAATATCTACAAAATAAATATGATAAAAATTATCAGGTTTATAAAGAAAAGAGAAAGAAGGTCAACCAGGGGATTAGAGAAGCAACGAGAGAGACCTGGTGGGAGGATTTTGGAAAGCTGATGGAAAATAATTGTACTGAGAATCGAAATACAAAGGAAGGAAATATATTCACGGATAAAAAACAAATTATCGATAGATGAAAGGAATCCTCCAATGAGTTATTAAACGAAGTTGGTAAAATGATGGAAAGGAATGAAAATAATCTAGTAATAACGAAAATCTGAGAGGGGGTAAGAGAAAGCAATATTAAAACGAAAGAATCGGAAAAAGCACTAGAGAGTTTGAAAACAGCTAAAGTGGCAGGAGCAGACGAAGTAGCACCAGAAATATGAGAGAAAGAGACAAGACTGAAAAGCTGAAAATACTAACACTATAATACATATAGAACAATATACCTACCAGTACTACTACTGCATGGAAGCGAAAATGAAATTTAACAAAAAGACTGGAAGAAGAATACAAGCGGCTGATATGAGGTACCACAGAAAAGTTCCAGGGGCAAGAAGAACAGAAAAGAGACGAAATACAAAAGGAGTTAGGTGTAAAATCGGCAAAAAAAGTTAAACTGGTTTGAACATTTAGTAAAGATGGGGGAGGAAAAACAAGTAAAAAACATTTGGAAAGCGAAGCCCTTGAGAAAAATAAGGGAGGAAGACCCAAACGGAAATGGAATAGCACTGTACCTACAGGAAAGGGTGAAAACAGAAACTCAGCAAAAGAAATGGCAAGGGATAGAAAGAAATGGAAAAGTTCGTGAAGCAACAATAGACTATAAATTGTAATAAATGAAACCTTCACACCCTAAGGGTATTAAAGAGGAACTGATTATGTATGCAACCAAGAACAAAAAAGTTTTTCGCGGAAAAAGAATGCTAAAAAGTAAACGGTCATATTCACTATTGCCGAAACCGGTCCAGTTTAACAGTTGCAGGGTTTAAATTGACAAGTACAAGAATAAGACAACTAAGTTTTGTACTGTGAATTTATTCTCTGTTTTTTTCGACAATGTAAAAAATGACAATGTAATTATATATTTCCCATAATACCGGCACTAAATGAATTTTTGCACTCAGCTTAGATAAATAATTTTAAAACTAAACAAACCGCAAAAATAATAGGATAACTTGTAAGCTTTTATGACGACAGATTTACAGTGATATGGCATACATTTGTTAAAAGATCAAAATTTAAACCAGTACTACTCTAGTGATTCAGTGAATTCGGAGATACAAATTTAAATCCATTATAATTCTCCATTTTTGTTTCTTAGTCAATGTATTATTATCCTTCACTCATATGACAAGCCTCGATTGTGACAGCATCGAAAAACAATCGCTTGCGGTACATAATGGACGGCCACGTGACCTCCGGCAATACCGGATTATCACATCTATTGTGATCAAATGTTTTCACCCTTTTGGAGGATTAAATAGAGATGTCACACGTCAAAATCGTTATTTATTATATTTTGGACCTCTGCGAGTCGGATCATTACTATATTACCCAAGCCTTTAATGTATACGGGGTGAGAAATAATAAATGCATCTACACGGGACAGATGCGAGAAGTCACGGATTTTACCGAGCCTTTGCGTCATATAATGACGAAGATAATTACGATAAAAGATGGGGTTAGTTTTTGGGTAGTCGACACGGGCACGTGGATGCTGAGCGGGATAAGTTGTTTGATTGATGATTTTGTTTTTCTGTGACTGCGATAGATATTGGTTGTGTGACTCTGACAGTGGCCAAAACCTAGTCGATGTTTTCTTAAAACAGTTTCTTTTTTGAAAAGCAGTTATTTCAAAAACAGATTGTTTCGAAAGTACATTTGTTCGCGAATACTTTGTTTTGAAAAAAGTACTTTTTGAATATACGTTTATTTTTCAAATGCAATATAGCAAAAAAGTAGCTATGGTCCCATAGTAAAATTTAATGTGCTTAGAATATATTATTGGGGCGATATTACTGACTTTTTGATATTCATGGTGTCCGAAAAGTCTTAATATGGGCCAATATCTTTGCTATTAGTAAAAATAGAGACACCAAATTTTAGGTGTATCTTACTGGTTAATAAATCTACTTTTTTATGTAATTTAACTTTTTCAACTCTCTTGAAGGGTGGAGCTAGGGAGTTGAGGTCCAAAATTTTAAATAAATGCTATGCCGCGCTGTCACTCATTTTAAAGGTCTTCAAAAAAGAAACATTTTTCTGCAAACCTGAGGTCCGTATATTGATTCGTTTTTAAATGGCAAGCCTTTAAAAATAAACAATCGTAAAAAAAATTAAATACTTCAGTATTACTTTAAAAGTTGTGCAAAATGACCACCATGAACTTCTTGTCGATTTTAGAACACATTTCTCAAATTTTCGAGAATGACGTTAAAAAATGTAGTAAATCTGGAAGTTAGAGTTTAAAATTCGATTTTCGAAAAACTACACTTTGAAAAAAGTTTATTAAAATTGTATTTACAAAAAATGTAATTAAAACTCATTTTTCAAAAGATAATATTTTCGAAAATGTTTAGTGGACATAATATAATAAATTTGGAAAAATGTTTTCATGTGTTATAGGCTTTTACAGCATTTATTAAGGTGGGAGCACATCTGCTTTGTTCACAAAATGTAAGGTAAAATCAATAATAATGAATAACAAAATTTTTTAATCCAATTTTAATGTTTTCTCAGCCATAAATGAGGAGGTTATCATTGTCAGATTTGATTATTTTTCATATAACCTGTGTTAATAGTAGCAGTAAAATAAAGATTAAAATACCACTTATTATTATTATTATTATTATTATTATTATTATTATTATTATTATTATTATTATTATTATTATTATTATTATATACTAAGTGGCAAGAGAACCTCTTTCATCGCATTGTGAGTAAAAGTTCGTCAACTTCGCCTTTTCCCAACTTCGATGGTTGTGTTTCTGGTTAACGGCTTTTTATTCTATTAAACCATTTCCTTTCTTCTTCTTGGCTTCAATTCTGCCTTGGCCTTCCTCTACTTTTCCTTCATATAATCATCATCTCTTCATCCTACCTCCTGTAATTCCTTAAATACTTCTACAACTGTTCCTTTTATTCCATCATATGTAACCTTGCGTTTCCTCCTTAGCTATCGTGATTAATTACCAATAGTTATTTTTTTTTGAAAAATGATTATTTTTGATTTCGTCCGAAACTAATTGAAGAAAGACCGGAAGGTTGACCATATCCGCCATGTGCCGTTTTGACTTCACTTGACACTCTAATGAGCTTCGATTTATTTAAATGGGGTAAATTTGATTACGCATTGCCGGTGAAACAGGATGTGATTGCACAAGGTTTATTGGGGTGAAGAATTATTACTTGCTCATTATAAATTTATCAGTATTCATACATATTAGCAGGCAACGTTCTACGAGGAGAAGGCACATGAACAAGAAGAAGAAGAAGATACACACTGAGAAAAAACGTAATCGATAGATGACTGTTGGCAGACTAATAGAAAGGTATTTTCGTCTTACCATTACCATAACAATAAACCCGTTTTCGCCATACAGAGAATAACAATTTGCCTGTCTCTGTTTTGTAGCTTATACAAATATACAGGGTGTCCAAAAAGCCTTAGTATGGGCAAATATCTTTGCTATTAGTACATATAGAGACACAAGATTTGAGGTGTTTCCTGTTGGTTAATACATCTAATTTTTTATATAACTTAAAATTTTCAACCCCCTTGAGGAGTGACGCTATCAAACCCAACCTAAAATTTGGTGTCTATCTTTACTAATGGCAAGGATATTTGCCGATATTAAGACTTTTCGGACACCCTGTATATTGATTGTCAAATTAGACCAGTTTTCTCAACAGTAAATCTGACCATAAGATTCTAAAATCGATCAATTTTTCATATCAATTTTTTTTTGTTATAATTTTCAAATGTATTCTGTAATTATTTATTTTCTTAACACCCAGTATATTATCGTTACAATAAATCGCGTCCAAAAATCATGTCCGTTAGGTCAAAAAGTCAGGTGTGCCAGTTTAACCGTATTTACAAACACATCTGTCTGTTTGTCCGTGTCGTTACGCACCAATCAAATATTCATGGCGTCGCGTTTTCCTAAAACAAAGGGCACCATATGGCATTAGAAGGTTGATCAGGGATCAATCTCTTTATGTTATTGATGTTTTGTTTTTTGATCAGTTTTTGTTGATAGGGACCAGTAGATGTCAATTAGTGCTAGGTAAAATTAAAAATAATAAAACTAAACTGCTGGCCACTCGAACTTACACATAGAGATTTTTAGGCAAAATTTAAAGTTCAATATTTTCAACAGGAATGCAAATTTTTTAACGCGTCTTGCAGATTTTAAGAGCTAGTTTTTTTCGGATTAAGCTGCATGACGTATATTTATCATAGGATCATAGGTTTATTATATACGGGGTGATCAATGAAGTCATGCAAAAAATCAAAAAGTTTGTATGAGTGAAATTTCCGCAAAAAATGTTTTTGGTCGTTGCAATATGGTTCGTTACTAAGGTAACATCAATATCTCTAGACGTTTTTGTCACTTTTTGGATTAAGGCCCTTAGGTCTTGTACACACTACTAAACATAAAATTGGGGTAGCAAAATTTTTAAAATGCTCTAATTTGACATAGGATTGACGGTTCTTGATGATTTTTACGGATTTGGAATCCTTATGTCACGTAGATTTTCTATAATCTAAGCATTTTATTTGGGGGTTGAAATATACAGGTTGAAATTTACACATTATACCGGGTCGATAATAGACAAAAACGTAGCGACAAGAACAAGTTTATTACATTATATTCTACAATATACAAGATTGGTTAACAACGGCCAAAAGTCAATTCTTACAAAATTTCTAATTCTAAACCTAATTTAAAGGTTCCTGCAATCCCTAAAAAAACGGCAAATATCAATGGAAAATTGCCAAGTGTCCTGTCTTTAAATACCTAGTCTTTGGTAATAATTTATGGACAAAGAACTCTATAAAACTGAATGACTCTTTGAGACAATAAACTGGGGTTAAAGTTTTGGACAGAACAGTGAGAAGGACATTAAACAAAAACAACTTGAGGTGAGAATTTATTTTTACAAAAACTTAAATAATGCCAAACCCTACGTTTTTGTCTATTATCGACCCGGTATAATGTGTAAATTTCAACCTGTATATTTCAACCCCCAAATAAAATGCTTAGATTATAGAAACTCTACGTGAAATAAGGATTCCAAATTCGTAAAAATTATCAAGAACCGTCAATCAAGTTATAGCATTTTAAAAATTTTGCTACCCAAATTTTATGTTTAGTAGTGTGTACAAGACCTAAGGGCCTTAATCCAAAAAGTGACAAAAACGTCTAGAGATATTGATGTTACCTTAGTAACGAACCATATTGCAACGACCAAAAAAAATTGTTACGGAAATTTCACTCATACAAACTTTTTGATTTTTTGCATGACTTCATTGATCACCCCGTTTATAATAAACCTATGCTCCTACGATAAATATACGTCATGCAGCTTAATCCGAAAAAAACTAGCTCTTAAAATCTTCAAGACGTGTTCAAAAATTTGCATTCCTGTTGAAAATATTGAACTTTAAATTTTGCCTAAAAATCTCTATGTGTAAGTTCGAGTGGCCAGCAGTTTATTTTATCTCCAAATTTTCAGCTTTACACTTGTGAAATATTACATTATTTTCCTTCATTGTAGTTTAAGGCGGCATTTTCTGCGTATCGTCTATATTGGCAAACTTAATTTCATTCTAACATGGTTTCTCGGCTTTAAGGTTTTTAACAATAACATTACAAGTATACTAAGTATAGCTTCATATCCTATAGGTATTTTTTAACGTATTAATAAAAGTTCCACGACACGTGGAAAGTACTGCCTTAACTTATATTCTGAGGCAGACGTTGCTGGTTCCAGTCTCCACAATTATTCTTTATTACTAATTTAATATAAACTATTTTTATACTGCCCTAATTTTCTATTAAAAAGAGAAACTCTTCTGAACATCCCCTAAGAACTCAAAATAATCCTTCTCTGTTTGAAACAAGTCAAAATATTATCAAAATTCATATCTATTACCAGTTTATAATCCCTATAGAACTCAAAAGGCCAATCTACAGTTACATCTCCATTTCAAATGGAGTGAAATAAGCCCTGTTCTGTTTGCGATGATGTGTGAAGAGTTAGGGGTTTTTAACCCCTAAACTAGCAAGTTTTTTATTACACGCGTATTTGGTAGTAGTATACAGTGGCGGAGTGTTAATAGGGTGAAGCAATTTTTGTATATATCGTGCATAAGAGCAACTGAAAATAATACTGTTTTAGAAGAAGTCAAAAGAAATTTTATTTCATACAATAATGTTTTTGTGTCATGTGTAACTTTTCTCTTTAATGTTCAGTTTCACGGAACACTAAAAAGAGTAGCAAATGTCGGTAATTTCGATTGAGATTAATAAACTGCTGATGCCAGAATTCCTACAAATTGTGTTTCTCATTCTTAAAAAAAAAGCTGCAAAGTGTTACGATGGGCTTTATTAGGTAAGCCATACGCAGCATAAGTGTGACTGTAATTAATTAAATTTGTGTACATACCTGTTTCTCTGTCAGATCTGTCATCACTCGTAGTCGAATCGGCAAACATATCCTGCAAATTTAACGGTTCTCTGGGACCCAACGTCAATTCTTCTCCACTTGGGATATCAACAAATGTTTCGTACCATAACTGAAAAAAATTATATCATTTATGGTTATTGAAATTGAATTGGAAGAAAGTTTCCAATATGTGATCAAATAATTAGTGCGAAGAACAAAAAAGCGCGGGAACAGCGATCAGATCTGCTATGAAGTATGGAAAAGAAACATGACTGAAAAAAGTACATGAAAGGAGGTCGGATCTATTAGAACTGTGGATGTTAAGATGGGTGTATAAGGTAACAATATATAGAGTGAAAGAATAAGAGGAACAACAGAAGTTGTGGAAGTATCCATGATACAGGACTAAGGATTACAAAAGAATGATGACTATGTTGGCAAACAGGAAATGGCAATGGAAGTGTATGGGAAAAGAGGTAAAGCTATTGAACAGAATTAGAATAAAAATAACTAATAACTAAACAAATGGGGAATACATGTTGAAGACGTGGGGAACTAGTTTTAAATGTCTTTCCGTAGAATATAAACAACATTTAACATTATCAATTTAGAGAATTGGTTTACCTGGCCGCTGACTAAGAAATGTCTCATATTGGCTGAGTTTTTGCTTGGAACACTTTTTATTAGTTTTAACCAGTTTTGGTGTTCCAACGACCCATCGAGCCATCCTCGAACACCTGAGCCTGCAACAACCTGAAACAATAAAGTATTTTTTGTACTACCTAGATCATCGGACCTTAAATTACGGTTTTAACACCAGGGTATCGGAAAGCAGTACAGTTTTCGAATTAATATATTTTTTTTAATTGCGAAATTACAACAAAGCCAGAGACAGAGAGAGAGGAAACAGTTTAATGGTCATCCCGACTAACTGACTTAAAACCTTTCGATTTATTTTTCATAATGCCAAAGTGTAAAGTCAGTTAAATATGAAAGTTGGTGTTGTAAAACAGTGGTAGTATAAAAGAGGCATGGGTTATTATAAATAATATCTAGTTATTTGGCCATTTATACTTTCCATAACTTTTCTAAACAGAGAGGAGGTGTTTATAAACCACAAGCTAAACATACACCTACCATTTCAGTCTTTGAAGCCCTAAAGCGAGGTCGTGTGAAAAAACATCATGTAGTTTCATATAGAAAAATCGCATTTAATATAATGAATATAAAACTGCTCATAGTTCTTTTTATTTCGTAATAAACATTTTTTTATGTTAACATAAATGTATATATTAATTAACCTACCTCAAGCGCAAATTTAATTAGGTAATAAATTTCCTTATTGCCTTTTAAAAACAGTTAATTGTCACAATACGTACATAATATTGTCCAGGTTATATAAGCTTAATAAATAAATATTTGCAAATAATAATCAAACCAAAATAAATATGTTTTTATTAATTTTCCTTTTGGTAATTTCAAATCTAACCTAAATACCTATCCAATATATAACATATTAATGTCCATCTCACACCTCTGAACCTAGAAGTAGGAAATTCAATCTCTAAGGGGGTGAAAAGGGGGCTAAGATTTCTTTTTAAAAATCTCGTGTCCCGAGTTTAAAAAAAGCACTGTATATACGTATATTAAGAATTGCTGGGGTGATGTCGGCATAAAAATCTCATTAATAGCAGATACGTGTTTGGTCGTTCTTTAAAACTCCACCCCTGAAGGGGTAAAAGATGAGTTTATTTTTTGAGAGAATGTCTATGTCTCACAAGTCATTGAGGTATCAAGTTCAACTTTTTTCTTCTGCTAATAAAATTATCTTAAAAACGGAGTCGCTAAGGGATTACTAGTTCTAAGTATTTTAATCTAAATAAAATTTTTATTTATATATGCAAATACTTTCTAATAGACTCTAAACTTCCCAATTCAACCAACCTATCATTACAATAGAACCGAAAAAATCACCGAACCTTATCGCCGAACATAAAAAAGAAATTTAAAAGGCTGCATTCTGAAGTTTGTCAATTTTCAAAAGTCACGCTTGAAAACCTACCCCTGTATTAGGCATGAAGCTGTTAAAAATCTTTTTATTTTGTAAAGAAATTAGTGGCGGTAATAATAGAGGCAACGCGTGGCAGATAATACTATCGAAATTTTTAAGAGTCCAAATAAGCTTAGGAAACTTTATGTGGAACTTGGAAATGTCTGACGAAGATGAATAAAAAATTAACTGGAGAAATTTTTGAAATGTCTTGGCATTTCTACAATAATAGAGTTTCATGTTAATAATAATTACATTTTTTAAATAAACGCCTACAGTAATAAAAGAACACAAAATATTAAAATGCATAAACTTAATTTAAATTAAATTATTAATGAAAGTAATGAAACCAATCCCACCTAGAATGCTGTGGTCCTTGGCAGCCACAGCATTTTGCATATTCAGTGTCCAGGAAACGATTTTTTTTTGTATTTTTTCCAAAACGTAAATCATATTTAATAATTATTATATCAAACATAATATATACGACATTTATTATTGATAGACGCTAAAAAAAGTAATAAGTAATGTATAAATATAGTATAGCATTGTGCAGGTAACTGTCAGTTCTTTGTTGCTCTTGGGGAAATTAAAGCTCGCGATTACTATCTAAAGCTTTTATGCAACCGATTTGTCAGCCATATATTGTAAATTATTTACTTTATTTAACTTTTTGCATCGTTGCCTCAGCTCCTCCTTCCCCGCTAAACTCTATGTACTCAATTGTCCTCCAACAGCATTAATGACCTGGTCTCCTCAACTACCAATCTCATCCACAGTTATGCTGACGATAGTGGTCTTCACTCTAACATTCATTTTTCCAGACAAGTCTCGAATCAAGACGCTTAGACGCAGATCTATGCACCAATCCCTTTCTCAAGATCTTCAATTAATCTTAGACTAAGGGCGCCAAGAACCTTGTTCAGTTCAATGCGCCCTCTCATGCAAAAAGCCGGAAACACTTACCACATCCTTATAAATGGCCAAGCCCTACAGAACTCTCTCTGTTTCCCAAATAAGACCTAGCCTACAGTACTGCTCTCACATCTGAGGAGCGGCACCACCTTCCGCACTTAATATCCTTGATTCTATTCAAAAGAGAGCCATTTGACTCAACAATGATCCAGTAATCACAAGGAAACTCCCTTCTCTCGCTCATCGCCGCGCTGTTAGGGATTTATCCCTTTTCTACCGATACTTCCCCGCAATTTGCTCCGAAGAACTAACCGCTATAACTTCCGCTGGACCGTTCCTATTGGAACAACAAGAGGCGCGTTACGTATGCATCCCTTTACTGTCCAGCTACAAAAGCCAAGAATATCCCACTTCTCGCGCTGATTCATACCTAGGGCAGATTCGTACCTAGCCCACGGTACGTTAGTACTTAGGCTTGAAGTCTACGTGGTCTGTCTCGGATAAAAAAGTAAACTGATTTTTAGGATTCTGTTTCCTAGGGATCTTCTTCAGTCCTCCTTCCTTTGTGCTTTACCTATACTGGGGGTTCATCCTTTTGGTTCTAGCTATTTTCATATCTCAACTGGTTCACAGGGTCTGTTGCTGGTTAGGTCTTCATTTTTTAAGACATTCTTTACCTTTTCTTAACGGACCCTTGATACTGTGCAATTTGAGAATCTATTCCCAAATACTCGTCTCTAATTATCTTCATTCGTGTTTCCCATCTCTGCTTAATTCAATCCTTATCGGTTAACACTTCTTCTTAATTATCCAGTCATTCTTAATCTGTATAATTGTAAACTTTTACCAAAGATGTATAAGTGTAAGACGAGCATAACACCATAATTCCATTTCATTTGTTGAACGTTTTCTATTGCCATCAATTATTTTAATATTAAGACTCACTAATAGAATTTTGCGTATATTGCACCAGCTTCTACGTCACGGACGATGTAAGGGTTAATTCATAACCGTTGATTAAGATTGTGTTCCATTATTAAAAAATTACAAATAATCATTTATTGTAAAAGCACCTATACAACAACACAGGCATCTAATCGCCAAGATATGCTAATTGTTCTATATACCGAAAAGCTGTTCTTATTACTTTCCAATTATTACACTTTCTATCTATGTTTTAAGCAAAATTGTCATTTTTCAATATTTATTTCATTGCAACAGACTCGTATTATAACCGCTTCAAAGCCTATTTTAATTTTATTTAATTATTATTTTATTACTAATTACCGCATTGCAACTTTGCTTTAATTGGTCTCTAAAATAACTGATCGGATTATTTTTAATACAGAAAAACGAATTGGTTTACTAGTTTATCTAAGAAACGGCAGTAGCGGCTCGTGGATGAAAAGTTAGGGATATAAAAAAGGAAAAGAACAGTCGAAGATAGATAAACTTTGGGTAAAGTACTCATTTTGGTTGTGTAAGAATCTGAGGAAGCAAGTCTAAGCTTGTACTATAATTTGACATTTAACACAATGTATATACATATGTTTCCTTATGAAAAATGTTATCACGTTATTCTGGTCACATCAAACCTTAGGAAATGAAACCAGATAGAAATTTTTTTTAAAATTTGCCATGTTTTATTAGGTTTTTACAGTTACATTCAGTAATAAAACTTGATAAAAATCAACAAACAAATCTACAAAATATTAATAATTAGCATCTTAAAAAGGATTTGTTTAAATTGACCTCCACATTAATCATAATTTGGCAATTATGGGTTTTAAATGGCCGCTGCTTTTCATATATTTCTCTGGTATTTCTTCAAATATAAAAGGCAACATATTTAAGTATTTTCTAAGCTTGTAGATTTTTTCCATGATAACGCAATAATACGAAAAGTAACTTTCCAAGTAAAAAAGGAAATAATTAAAACAACTGGGTGTCAAAAAAACCGCAATATGATACAAACTAAAACGAATAGAAAATTTAAATATATTTTTACAGAAAAGGGGAATACATGATACCAATACCAACTAACTTAGTTGCCTTATTCCTGTAGTTCAACTTTAACTCACGATTGTCACCTTAAGTCCATTATTGCTAAAACAGAATAGCCAAGTTGTTAAAAAAATTCCTGCTGCGTGAAGGGGTTTGCGTCTTTACGGACTGTTAATGTCTTAAAAATCCCATTGATAGGCGAAGGACACCAATCGGCCCAACGTGCACTTTTTTAATTGTTGTTATGTATTTTATGTATTTTACCTAGGTTTAGTACGTATTTATACGTAACACAGTCATGTGACTAAATGAATGGTAAACTTATTTGTAATTGATAAATATGTTTAAAAGTAATCAGTGTGGACCGATTTTTAATAAATTACCAGATACTGTATGGTATAAAAATATCAAATTAATAAATTAAAAATTGCTTAGAGATTTTGTTGATTTTTTTACTTGCAATTTATTCATATTCCAATTTTATAAAATAATATCAGCTTAAAGTTAACTATTTTTCGTTTAACATTTCTGCCGGAAAGAGTTTGTTTACATTTTTTCCACGATATAGGCATTTAAAGTCATTTTAAACAAATTTTATAATTAAGTAATTTAACTACAGTTTTCTCTTTATAATTTCCTTCAATACAAAGAAATTGTTGTAAACTAAGCCAATATTTCTGGATCATTCTCAGTTGCAAAACCGCAAATTTCAGCTAAAATTCCTTTTATGTCCTGCTGGCGGGACGTAATGACAGCAGGATTAAGAATCAGCCCATTACGGGCGGCTGAGGGTCATTTTCGTCGCTTTGAGGGCGTCAGAAGCCTCTTGTGCTTGTTTTCTCCCTTTGAGGCTTTAATTGATGTCATGATTTTGTGTTAAAAGTCAGTGGCGGAGAGTTATCTTAATGGCACAGCAAATGTTCGCAAATTTTTGTGTTTGATTGTCTCTGTAGCGGTGGATTTGGAAATAAATGTATGGTTTTTCGTTTTATGAAGAGCAGTGAATAAGCTTCAATAAATTATACGTCTTTTCCACACTGAAAGCCATTGGTTCTCTTTAGCAAGTACCAAATAGAATAATGTGCAAGAAAATGAAAAGAGTAGTATTGCAGTTGAAGAAACATGTATGTTAAACGTTTATCGCGAACTCACTTTTCTAGCTTTTTGATAAAATGATATAGAATGATTTAATGAAAAATAAGGCGAGCTCGGATAATCCTTTGCGAGCGTTTAGATGACATCATTGACTGGTGGTCATGTGATTACTTATAAAATGAGGAAAAGAAATCCATATGACCGCCTCTATATACTGTCATCTAGGTGCTCACAGATGACTAGCCGTGAGCGTGATTTCGTTCTAGTTAACTTCGTGTCCTTGTCCTAAGTAGAATGTTTCAAAATTTTAAAACTCGAATTCTAGATTTTCTTTTTATAAATAACTGTAACTTGATTTATAGAAAACAATTATATTTAATTACAAAACTTATTTTGTCACTCCTCTATTTTTTGTTTCACATTTCCAGGTTTTAAATTTTATAGTTATAAAGTCAAAATAGTATGTGCTAAAAACAATATTATGCTTCACCTGTTTTAGTAAACAATGCATTTTGCTGTTTTTTCGTAAAATTAGATCTATTCTAAAGAAAAGTACCTGCCTTATTAAATACTTTGATATCAAAAATTTAATTTATAGGAGAAGTATCGCCACCTATACATAAGTTAAAAGACCATTCCTTTCCCGAACCAGGTGCGTTCTTACACCTGGGCAGGTGTGTTCGATACATGGTTAGAAAGGATAGGCTACCGCGAGGTGGCGCTGATAGCTGTAAACTCGTAGCAGCTTTTTACGGATCTAATACTAAGAATTAATCAGGAAGCAAGAATGTTTAATTGAAACTTCAAGAATTTATAAAGCTCGAACAAAGAAGTATATAAACAGACAACGGTGGTATCGTAACGAAACTAAAGACCATTTGTTTATAATTTTTGGGGTACAGATGTAGATTAAAAGCTTAATAGAGAATTTAAAAGATAAAATTTAACTCACAGGGACTGTACAAGAATGATAGATATAAATTATGTCCTGCGAGAACCGTGTGCCAGACTGGACAGTCGTTAAACTTAATAATTGCAGTTGTAGGGTGCCATCTGGATGGATAATTTATATTTTAGACACTTTACAAAATGGTATTATCAATTTTATCAATATATACCTAAATAATAATATGATTCACCAGTCTTGTTGTCAGTTGCTTTAAAGTAAAATAAAAAAAAAACATAATTAATTAAAATATGTGTTTTAATAGATTTTTAAGATAAATCATATAGAATTCTCAGAAGTAGTTAAAAAATCAATCATATCTTAGCTTATCATATCTTTTGTAAATAATATTGTTTTAGATTTATAGCAAAGTAAACACACTTAATCTGATCTAATTCTTAAGTTTATAATTATTTTATTCGGCAGGATATTACATTCTAATTGATTTCCAATTTCCGTCATTGAGGAGAAATTATTCAGTATCTCTTAAAAACAGGAAATAAAATATTAAAAAGATAGGATATTCTGTAAAAGTGGTTTGTTATTAAATTTAAAAATATTAATAAGTAGGTACTAAAAAGTTAATCAGCTTCAAGTTGTACGGAGTGGACTGAAAGAATTTTTTCGCGAAATTACAATAAAAATCGCTAGTTATGGGTTATGAGAACAAATTGAGCATATTTTACAAGGTTAATTTAGGTGAAAGTTAGTGGTATTTTATTTTGTGAAATTATATTGTATTTGTGAATTGTGCACCTTGAATTTAATTTTTTAATTGGAAGTTTTACATGAATATTTTTAAATTTTCGTGTGAATTAAAATTTCAATTTAAAAAGGATATTTTATTGGGTTTTTTACAAAAGTCGTATGTAATTTAGTATTTAAATTTTATTCTGATTTTGTAGAATTACTATATGTTTCGAATGGTTTTAAATATATCGTCCCATATCTCACGATGTAACTGACAAAAATTGCAAAAGTGATATACCGGCGCCAAAACACTTCCGCTAGATATATCCTTCTTCTCACGAAATGACGTAACTGTATTTCCTCTAGCTTTGCCACAACGGTCAAACTAAGGGTATGTTCCGAAAGTAACTATCTTGGTACTTTCGGGTCCCGTTTGTGACCAGAGATAAATTGGTTCCTGAAAAAAGGATTTTTCTGTCTATCATACTAGTAACTATAGGCTACTGTTTGGTGACTTTCGGAACTTACCCTAATTGGCGACGTATGTGTCAATGTTTACAGAAAACTTCTCACGAACCGATTTGTATAATCTTCTCTCGTGTAAAATTTATAAAATGTCAGTTACGTCGTTACGTGAGATAGGGGACAAGATGTTGTAAAATACATCTTTTACATAATAAGTATAAGAAATGTATAAACAGCATTCCTTTTTAGTGTTCCGTGCTAAAATAAGCAATACGAAACACTTATGGAATCATTTCGGTGTCCGTCCGTCCGTCCGTCTGTCACAGGCGATTTTCTCTAAAACTACTGGACGTAAAAATTTGCAATTTAGCACAGAGATAGAGTGTGGTGGCCCAATTATTGACTTGAAGTATAAAAAGTTGAATTTTGATTCTGGAGGCTAATTTCAGGGGATAAATTGAGAAATGGAAAAAAAATTCAAGGGCATCGTGTAGGGTGACAAATAAAAGCTTATTGAAGCACGAATTCCACAATATATATGATGTATTTTTTGTGTGCATTTTTTTAAACATTTTTCGGGAAAACGCTTAAAAATTGATGTCCCTCACCCTTATCTTATCAACAAAAGGGTCGATCAGAAAAATCTGAAAAATATCATGAACATTGAGAATTTGGTGTAGATTGAGCCAATATTATCAGGCTTGAAAAATTCTGGGGCGACAAATTGATATAAACAATTTAATTGTATATTTACTTATAACTGCTGAACCACTGGTTTTAGGAAAAAAGTTTTTCGGCAGAGAATATTTCTCACCATGTAAGTAAGGAACAACTTTAGGCCTACACGTTTTTCAAAATTTTTAATTTGGCTCGGTCGAAACGCTTCCCACATAGCTCCGCTCATACGCGATGTGATGAGTATGAGCGGTGCCGTCGTCGGCGGCAGTAACGCGGGCGGCCGAGATTAGCTGAGGCACGGAACACTTGTGCAAGTATAGCTTGCACTTAACCTAATTTTTATGTGTTAAAATCATGTACTCACAATGTTTTAAAGTTTACAAATTTCTTAACAAAACTTGTAACTTTAAGTTGTAATATTGCCATGTAAAAAATATGATTTCAGATATTGGTCTTTAAAAATAGGTGTTAAAGTTCGTTGTAAAAATACGATATCAATGAGTATATGTTTTTGGGAGAGGGGGGAATATTTTTACGGTGAAACCATTTTCACTTGTTTTAGTGTAGGGTGTCAGAGAAAAACAAATTTAACAATTTGGCAATACGCAATAAGAAATCATGATAATATTCCTTATTATTTACAGAAATTCGATTAACCGCCTTATGTACTTATATCCATATTGAATAGAAAGTAACGACCTAAAAAATAGAATACCTTTGCACATACCGGCGACAAAATATATTAATTAAAAAGCTGCAAATTTTATTTACTTATGTTAGTGCACAAAAACTTTCTTAAAAACTACCACTTTTAACAAGATGTCTTAATAACATCATGCAACAGATGCATCCATCATCCCCTTAGAATAACATTATTGAAAAACCAACGCCCTTTTTAAAAAATCATTTTTCTCGAGAAACGTCCCAATTCCTCCTTTTCAATTGTAAAATCACGTCCGTCCTAATCGGGTTATTAACACCCGAAAGCTCACGAATATCGGAAGCTTTGGCAGCTTTTCTAAGCTCTTGATCGATTTTCGAACGCCTATTTCGCATCACTTTTGTGCGAAGTGTCGAAAAGTAGCCGAATTTGCCGCTTTGGGTCGTTTTTTGTCGGTTGTTTAATAGAACGCGAAGACCGATTGAGTTGTCAGTTCAAGGATATGAATTTATCTAGAGGGTTAGAGTAAAAGAAAAGATTTTGTAAATTATCTCTTAATGAGTGACATAACCTGGCAACGAAAGTTTATATCAAAAGAAGGTGTATTTTTTAATTTTTGTTGGTAATCAAATATAGTCTCCCTTGTCAAAAGACGCCAACCTTAAAAGTGCCCAAAACTCAGTATCCAATAAAAATTTTTTAACACTGCTGTCGCTCCAATACTTTCCATAAAAAAAATGTGATTTTCTAGTACAGGAACATACATAAAAGATGTGTATATTATTCCCTAAACTGCACTGTTATGTAAAACCGCGTTTCGCGGATTTTTTAACCCCAAGGGTTCAGTCCTGGCACCAAGCCTATTTATTCTTCACATTAATGACCTGCTCTCTTCAACTATCAATTCCATCCACAGTTATGTTAACGCTGACAATAGTACTCATGACTCCAACATTCATTTTTCCAGACAAGTCTCGAATTGAGCTGGATTCAGATCTATGCACCTATCCCTTTCCCAAAATCTTCAATTAATCTTAAACTGGGGTGCCAAGAACCTTGTTCAATTCAACGCCTCTAAAACCCCGTCTTGCTCCCTGTCACGCAAGAAATCCGGCACACCTACCCCATCCACATAAAAGGCCAAGCCCTACCAGAAAATAAAACGTTCGATCTGACATCGCTTTCGAACATGATTTCAGGTGGCACAAACACATTACTTCAATAGCCACATCAGAATCTAAAAAGTTTGGTTTTCTCTTTCGAGCCAGAAAATACTTCTTCCCTTCCAATTTCTACACTCTTTATATCTCCCAAATAAAACACAACCTAGAGTACTGTTCCTACATCTGAGGAGTGGCATCACCCTCGACACTTAACTTTCTTGGGAGGGATTTATTAATTTTTTACCGGTACTTCCACGGATTTTTCTCTGAAGAACCAGCCGCTATAATTCCCCCCTTGACTGTTCCTAACAGACCAACAAGAGGCGCGTTACGTATGCATCCCTTTACTGTCCAGTTAGAAAAGCCTAGAACATCCCACTTCACTCGCTCATTCATACCCAGGGTCTCCAAACTATGGAACAACTTGCCTGCAGATGTTTTCCCTTCCCCTCCCAACCTTCAATCCTTTAAATCCCATGTCAGTAGACTACATTTCTCTTCTCTTTAGACGCCCACGGTTCGTTAGTACTTAGGCTTAAAGTCTACGGGGCTGCCACAGATAAAAAAAATTCTCTGTCTTTTTTTGTATTTACTGACACCGGAAAGTGCTTGTGTTTTTTTAAAACTATAGCAAATAGTAATGAACTCTGAAAACTGCTCTCAATTTATCAAATACATTAGATTTCTTCATATTTACTACTATTCAAATATGAATATCCAGTAATAAATTTTCCAATAATCCCGGAATAAAAGTATTCCGGGTAGCCAATATCTCAAATAAAATAAATCAGAGAAACAATATTGAATTGACCTTTATGTGACTGCTTACAAAATGTTACATCTGAAGTTTTGACCATATTTGTGTGTGTGTCGAATGTATGTGACATCTGCTGCCATATTACTTTATGTTTGATTTTGGGATATACTCGTAACGTTAGTAGTGACTGAAAGTAATGGAAAGAATTTGGAAAATATTTGAAGCTCACAAAATACCTAATTTAAAACAACTGTATTATATTGCATATTTGTTTATAAAAATTAAAATAGATTGTAAATTTCAAACATTAATCACATTTATTAAACAAAAATGAATTATGGCCTTTGTTTAACTCTATTAAAAAATTATTAAATACTGGAATAACAATTCCTACTTGGTTAGTATAAAATATGAAAATTCTCAACCTTCTTACTTCCAAAAGAAAATTAAATGAATGAGTTTTTTAACAGTGCAAACGAATGTATCAATTTTAAAATACATATTTTATTTAGTGATGTTTTCACACTGCTTTTTTAAAAATTATTTATTAATTTTTTTCCTAATTTAAATTTTATTTTATATGATTTGTATAATTATTGGCCCAGGCAAGTATTAATCTGTGGATTGATGGTGATTTTTTTCGTTTATTGTAATGTAGGTATTATTTATTTTGTTTCCATGCATTTTGATAGGAATCAGACCGAATATAAGTACTATAATGGGATCCATTGAACCTTTGGCGTACCAGTGTTTTGGTATACAATTTTACCACAATATGATTACATGTTAATTAAATTTCAAGTTTTTAATTTTTTTTGTTTTTTTTCCATTGCTTACTTTTACTAATTTTATATCTTTTATTGAGCACTCATCCCTGCTTCGTATTTGTTTCAATTATTGCTCGTAATATTAAACTGAAACCACTTTCATCAGCAAATAAAGTATCAGTTTAGTTTAAAACTATCATGGGTTATAAAGATTTAAAAACCTATTCTTCTTACTGAGCACATTTACAAAATACAGTTTCCTTTGATATTACTTTTTGTTAATTCTTAAAGTTAATATGCAAGGAATTATACAAAGACATATAATTCCAAAAACATACTGTTAAGATACTGCTAATACATTCGTGGCCAAAATGTAGTGGACATAACTTGGTACCTACATTAATTAGAATATTTATTAATATTTTTAAAATTGAGGTGCTTCGTATGATTTTTTGTGTATCAATCTTAAAAATTCACAAACGTTTGTGTCAAAAGAAAGCTGTAATTTTTAATTTTATTAAGTAATAGTCTCTAGTTTGCCTTTTTTCATAAGATTACCTTAACCAATTGATATCAACATATAACCTTTTTTCTACAAAAATTTAAGCCGTCATCGTATATTTTGTAAATTAAAAGTAATGCCTTATCCAGTTGTTTTATTAAATTTGTACTTCTTTAAATCAAGAAACAAATGAAAGCCAACTGAAAATTTAAAAAATATGCTTCAGAAGATTGATTTCCATATTTGTTTCTAATAACTTTATTCGGTTACCCCTGAACAAAAATCAAGAACGTTAAAATATATTCATAAACACATCCCTGCTTACAAGAGAAGGTCAAAAACTGACCCTAGAAGTGTATATTTTCTTTATATCATAATTGGGAATACAAAACACGTCAAAAATGTGTCACGAGGATCCAGATCCGGCTATTTAGGGTGTCAATCTTAGCTGTGGACAAACATGTTATTTTTAAGCGCAAGCTAATATCTGTTCTTGATAATCTTGTTTCTCTCGTATTTTTTGTAGGTCTTCTTTTGAATTTTTGATTTGAATGATGGCTAGAAACATTTCTAACGTTTTAGTTCTAAAACTAGACTATTCTCATGATCTTATGAAACGCAATAGACCCGAACGGTCTAAAAGGAAAAATATGAACATTTTTTTGAGGATATGCTTATTTGCATTTGGGCGGTTGCATTTACAAAACAATAATCAAGCTTTGTCCCATGGTTGATCGCTTCTGATTAGAATATGCCAATCATATGTCAATAATTGTGTGATTTAATTGCGGTGAAGCCTTCAAAAATATTTTGCATCAATACAAAGTTAAAATTTGATTAGGTGTATTAAAAGGTATGCAAATGCTAATATTTGAATAGGAGATATTCTTTTTATGGTTTGAAATAAATAAGGATGGGCTTAAATTGAGTAGTACAAGAGTGAAACCAGCAGGTTTTCTCCTGTAAATTGGTTTTCGGGTTTAGTTTTAAATTTATGAAGAAAAAAGTATTGAAAATTTCCTGTGCTGTCTCTTTCCCCCCAAGATTTACTAAGTTTAAGAATGTATCGTCATGTTAATTTCGTATTTGCGACTCTACTTACCAACTTGATGCCGATTATTTTTAAAAAGTTACCTTATTAAAATATAAATAATAGCAATATTATACATCCTACTTTGAGATATTTTTATCATCAGATTTTAAAAGCTTAAATAAAGCAGTGGAGAATTACTAAAATAAAATATTGTCCGCCCATGGGGAAAACCCAAAATTTCCGTCGTCATCTTAAGAAATAACGGGCGGAAATCAACCGGAAAATCCTCAGAAAAGCAACCCGGACTGGCAAAGGAAATGACGCAAGGAATATGCAGCTGACTCTCAGATTTCAAGCGTTCCTGAACATTGATAACTTATGATACTCTTGGCAAATTGCCCAAAAAACTTTGCTTGAGTTTTGCTTGACATATCTTAGATCTGATCTTATAAGCTACGGAAATATTATACATAAAATGAATCGATTGAAATTTTTCCGGAAAATCGCCTATCTCTTGGTGTAGAAGATGTTTATAATATGTTAGATCAACGGATGTTGACTATAATAATTGTTACTGCCAAAAGAATAAGAAAATATATTATATAAACATCAAACATGCATTCCATTCACATCGATTTGAAAATAAATGATCTGTTCTTGCTAAAAATCTACAGGACCATCTTTCACTACCCTAAATAAAATCCTCAGAGATTTATATTCTTTGGGTCATCGATTCAATGGACAGGACATCATCCTTTTAATAATTACCAGCATTGTTGTACTTCAAAAGAAGTGAAAAGGAATTTTTGGGCTATTGGAAGATGTTTTTGTGTTCAGTAGGTAGTCTTTATATCGGCGGTTACAAGATAATCATCAGAAAGGTATCTTTTTCAGAAATTGGCACTTTAGGTGTCAATGTATATATCTAGGTAACGTAAGAGATAAAAGAGGGTCGCAATGTATGTGCAAGAAATTGAGTATCGGGGTGTTAAATGAACTTGAATAAAATATAGTCGTTTATGTTGTAATGGAAAAAAGAATTTTTACAAATTGTTGCTGCATGTTTATATTTAAAGGTTTTTCAATGATAATATTAGTAGTACACAGAGTTAGAATAGCGCGGTCTTTGTTTTGACAACAGCGTGAAAATGCATTGTTGTCACATGTGAAAAGTTCAATAATTAACTTTCTTATCACTTCTAACGAATATTGGTTTAAATAATTTTAATAAACTTGTGCAATATTTTAATTCTAGTTTTTCTTATTTATTTTACATGTTTTCAAAAATAGTTCATTTAAATATCGTACATACAAGACTGGTTGGAGTATCTGTGGAACCAACTTATAACTATTCAAAATAATTTAGAAAGCCAGTAGATCATATTTAAAGTTTAGTCTGATATAAAGTCTTGTTTTACTTCAACAATATTCAACAAAACACAACACGGCAATATTCAAACAATAAGAAAACAAGATTCAAAAAGTTAAAAGACAAACTGCAACAAAAGGATAGTAAAATTTGGGGAAGGGGGAATTAGAAATAATTATGACCAAAAAAAATCAAATTTTATCATTCTCTATCTCGGAAACACTTCGTGTTCCCTTTCCTATGTAAATAGGAACATTTTGTTTAGTTTTGACCTCTGAATCACTTTTTGCACTTTTGTAACACCTGTATAACATACATTATTAAGAGTGATAGTAGATTACATAAAAAATAAATACAGATATTTTTCAATAAAAAGTGCGAATCATAATTCCTTAAGTTATGAATATGTTAAATCGGCTCTTTCTTTTATTATTTTCCTAAATATATAACAGTAAAAAGTAAGAGTAAGAGTAAAACCTAAAAAAAAATTGTAAACCTAAAGAGTAGGTTCTTGTTTTTAAATATTTTTCACATAAAATACGTTTTTCTTTATATTGTAGTGGAACAAATAATATAATTTGGATATGAATTATTTTCCTAAAAAGTTTGAATCATAATTTCTTAAGTTGTGAAATGTCATACGCATAAAATTTGTCTAACCATAAATTAGATATACAACGGGCTATAAAAAAGACTGTAATATATCAAACAGAACGCGAAAAGCTATATGTAGTCTTTGTACTATGCAATATCGTCAAAGAGAATATTTAGTCGAACTGAATTATTTCTGGACACACAGTGTATTTTAATCAATAAATTAATTTCCAAACCGTAAAGATCCCTCATAAATTGTCCCAAACCAATTAACACACTTTCAAAGAAAGTAAATTATCATTTTTCTTTCACCCTTGTACTTCGCCAAAACTTCCCAAGGGGTTGATATCCGGATTGGGGGCGCAAGAAAATTTACTGTTAATAAGCCAAGTTATTAGTTAGCTCGTATATCAGTTGACATCTGCCAATGATGGCATGTTATACGGATCTGACCTCTCGCTCAGGATATTACAAGAAGATTTACTCTCTCACCCCTTAAGACAACCTTCTTTGTCTTATGGAGGGTTGCTCTACTTTTATGATCAATTATAGTCGTGTTGTTTTGACGTTTCGAGAATAAGTTTTAGATACAGTAAAAAGATTGATTTTCGCGGGTGTGTTCTTGGATTTAAACCTGTTTATAATGAGAAATAACTTATTTGTGGTGTCCCAACGAAAAATCTCTGATTCAGCTGTGATAAAAAAACAAAAAAGTGTCAAAAAATTCTAAAAGGGAGACTTATTTTGCCGCATCAACGTAGATATTTTTCGCTGAAAGATCCAATTTACTTCTGTAAAGTTTATATACAGGGTGTCTAAAAAGTCTTAGTATGGGCAAATGTCTTTGATATTAGTGAAGATAGAGACACCAAATTTTAGGTGTATCTCATTGGTTAATAAACCTACTTTTTCATGTAATCGACTATTACTATCAAGAAGTTCATGGCGGTCATTTTGAACATTTTTTAAAATAATAAGTCATAGGAGAAATAATGGTATTTATTTTTTTTTATTTTTTTTTCGATTTTTAAAGGCTTAATATTAAAAACGAATTAAGATACGGACCTCGAGTTGGCTGTAAAATGTTTCTTTTTGGAAGACCTTTAAAATGAGGTACCACACGGCATAGGGTTGCATTTAAAATTTTTGATCTCAACTCCCTAGCGTCACCCTCCAAGGGGTTTGAGAAAGTTAAATTATATAAAAAAGTAAATTTATTAACCAACAAGATACGCCTAAAATTTGGTGTCTCTACCTTTTCTAATAGCAAAGATATTTGCCCATATTCACACTTTTCGGAAACCCTGTGTATATAGTAGGTTTGTAGTTTTAATCCGAAAGAAAATGTTAACAATTAATTGTTGAAATATATAATTTTAAGATTTTTACCTTCAGATACTCCCTCGACTATTTGTTGTATAAGACCATCTTCTTCTTCTTAAGGCATCTCCTAACATCTTCCCCCTTTCTTTTCTTCATGGTGTTCCATATACTGTTTTTTTCTGGAATACAATTAGAAACCTCTTCATTGGTAATATGTCTATCCAACTTACCTTGACCATTCTTCTGTAATATTAAATTTTAAATCATTTTAAAAGCTTCTATTTGTCGTCTTTTTTTTTCTTACCTATAAACCAGATTCCACCTCTTTTTCTATATTGATTTGTTGTAGTCCTGTTCTATTCTTCCCTTCTCGTTTTTTCTTAGACATAGTTTTCTTTCTTGCCATGTTCTTCTTGTTTTTGGAACCTTTCATCCAGGGAATAAAAAGCGCTATTTCAAGATACAATTGATTACAAGACATTAATTTGATTATTAAATTTAATTTGAAAATAAAATTATAAAAAGTAACAATACATTACAAGCACGAACGATATAAATTGCCTCCCTTAAAAATAAATATTATTCTACGTCTTTGCTTCATCTCTTTTCTCTTAAATTCTTTACTGCAAAAAATTCGTAAATTAACATCATCCAGCCCCAGGACACATACTAAGCCCAATGGATAGAGCTTTAGCATGTAAACGTCACTTTAGAGACTGCGGGATACCTTTACGATGTGTCAGCCATCAGTTATTATCATCCTTTGCATTAGAACATGCCTTAACTCTGCACAAAAAAAGTCTTAGTATACTTCTAATGAATATACGCCAACAAATATATTTAGAATGTGACAAATTCCCTAAAAATACCCTTTACGAACACATTCTAAGCAGTGAATAAAGTTCGTGTCAATGGAACGGTAGCATCTCCTTTAATTCTTTATATTTTGCCGAATTTTAAAGGTCCTCTGAGTATTATAGAGAACATTTCGGGTGATGAATGGACTGGGTGTCGCAGTTTAGAAGTGATTTATTATCTTTTGTATTCCAAAACTTGATCGGAGTGTGAATGTTTTTTGTTGTGATTTTTGTGAAAAGAAGCGGGTTTGAAAACTAATAGATAACTGTATTGAATATGCAGTGTTCTTTGTATTGTTTAAACACAACATTATTATTTCTTTTATTTCAGTTTATGTGGCTTTAAATCTCTCCTCATTAAATATAAAATTCATTTGTCTTTCTCGAAAGTTGTAAGAGAATTTTGAGTTTTGAAGACCCCCGTGATTTGAAAAGACTTTGAAATCAGTTTTTGAAGATGAATAATAGGAAATTTAAGATACTGATACCGATTTTCATCTTTAAAAAATAATCTCTAGATTCGCTTACAACAGTTTAACAATGTTCCCTAAGAACCTAAGTTTTATAGTTAATGTTTCTTCTGCGATTAGTTTGATTTTCAAATGATTTTTAGCTTGGAACTAAGTACTAAAATGAATTTAGTTCTATTATTGTCAAAAATATATAATAATATTGCTCTTTTGTTTATAAATTCGTAAACAAGGTATCAGCAATAATTTCATTGTACAAAACTTTGTTGTCTTATTCTTACACTTGTCAATTTACACCCATGATTGTCAAATTAGACTTGTCTTAGCAGTCCTAAATCCTAATAATCCTAATAATAAATTTTAATGCCTTGGCCTTTAATGTAGATGAGACCAGCCTAATGTTAAAATTTTTTGATTAAGATTTAAAAATCAGTAACCAGTTATTTCTGTGGGTTGCTGTTAAACCATATTCTGTTTTCACACGTTCCGTTCATCCCTTATGTATACAAAGGGGATGTAAATTTCTTGCACAAAACCCCAATTTCACCAATAAAAGAGAAGATTTCGACGCCATTGTGAAAGAGCGCAAAACCAAATATCCTGTACGGGATTATATCGATCTTCTCGAATTTTGATTGAAAAAGGGGTTTTTGGGTGAATCTGTCAATCATTTTGGCACCTGGTTTTGGCAACATGGGGAGAGATTTACAGAAATCTTATGTAAAGTTTGTTGTACGGGGTGAAACAAGAATATCAGGTAATTATTTGAGCATTTCAGTTATGGTGGCTAAAAACTGTTTAGATGTAATGGATAAACGGAGTTGTTTTAGTTGTTAATATTCTTTTCCCAATCCCTAACCATTTGGTACATATATTTTGAATTTAATGTAATATTAAATGTGGTTGTTAGATTGATTGCCTAATGTGTCACATTAAATTTGTATTTTTCTCGTAGAGTAAAAAATATAAACAGAATTTCTTTACAAGTGTATGAACCTAATCCAGGATGACAATTTCTGCAAAAATCATGGAATAGTCATGGTGGCCACCCTGACCTAACTGATACTGGTGTAATAATAAAAACGCCTTCCTCTTCAGTCTTGGACCGGACCTTTGGCAGATCTCCAATCAAATATAGCTCTGTTGTTTATTTAGGTGACACGGGATCCATCTTGATCCGGCTTTTCGATAGCACATATGATCATCATTTATGATGTAAACACATAGATAAAAGGCACCGAAGTGTATAGATTGATAGCCCTAATGTTGACGTCAATGAGTTTTCTCCTTGATCGCACGTGGATCCCTCTCAAAATATAAGATCATTCACTTCAACCTTTTCTTTATTCAGGATTTTAATGATGACAAGTTGCGTAACAGTGTGGGTAGTCTTTTGCTCACTCATTGTGCTAGGACATGACAAGGTCACTCTGCAAAAACCTCAGGAAGGAATTTGAGCCAAGATATTCTTTCTTCCATCCCTTCAGCGAGTCATATAGGTATGAAAGAGCTCAATTTAGTGAAGGCTATAATCACGGTAGAATCTACTCTGCTATAATTCTTTTTAACTGTCTAGTACAATAGGAGTGACAATGATTCTTCCTGTAACTCCCCTTAGTGTAAGATTATGTCCTTGCGGGACCGCGTTGTCTTCATTATCACCTTCATCGCCATGTATCATTACCGTCTTCATTAACATGCGCCAATATCATCATTGTCTTTATTATCATTGTATTCTTTATGGTCCTTGGTTTCATTATTATCAGAAGCACAAATTATGAATATAAACCTGAGCAAACCTGGACAAAAACATTGTGCTACTCACCATTATTACCTTGTGCAATTTATTAAATTTTATTCACACGTCACCACTAACGAAAAAAAATGCAGAGTCACTTTTACGTCTTGTTAGCACTTGTGTGTGCGTTTTAATGATTATTTCTCGAAGGGATTCTGATAACTGATTTCAAAAGTAATTGAGCGATCCTTAAAAATAAATAGATAAACATGTTTTGATATTATCTTGATAAGAATAAATATATAAACGCAAGATTTGAAGTATCCTAATCAAATGAGGTAATCCATTCGCTCTGTTAGTAACAAAAATGATAATTTGCTTACTCTCGGATTTTATATTAAAACTCTTCTTGGGTTTATGTACATCTAGATTTAAAGGAATTAGGAGCGTCTTTTCACTGTGACTATAATCACTTAATATCCACTAACTTTCTCAATAATTTTGATGAGTATGAGACGTCTTTAAATGTCTCTTATCTGTCAGAAGTCAAAGTATTGAAGCCTTATTTATTTCTAAAGTGAGGCAGGTACCTCATACATGTAGTAGGCCTTTACACCTATTCATCTCCTTCTAGGATTATTTTTTACTATCTTTTACTTTTATAGCATCGCGGCGTTAACTTCTCGTCCATTGTATATATCTGGCTCCCTGCTGGCAGCTGGGCAGGACTGACGCGATCTGGGCAGGCAAAACTATTTCAGTTTGGTCTAGTCAGTTCAGTCTCTCCGTGTATGGGACCTTAAGGCTACTCATGTTTTTTTTTTGGTCTGCAGCTTGGTTGGGTAATTACGGAAATCCTAATATTATTACCTACTACTACATGTAAATAATAGAGTAAGAGCTGGTTGCACAATATGTGGGGTAAATTACATCTGACATGTCATTCTAGAACATGAGCGTTGCTCTCTTTTTCGAGTTCTTTAGGTGTGGTCAAAGAGAGTTGTGTATTTATAAACTCAGCTTTTGATCTGCTGTGGCAAATACGTTAGCTTATTCGTTACCCGCAGTTTCTCTGTTACCATATTATCATCATCATGAGATGATTAAATTTTACTCATAATGCTCACATGATTGGCAAAAAGCGCGTCGACCGCAAAAAGGAGATGTAAAATATGGGTATCTTTTAAGATAATTTCGCGACGATTTAAGCACGTTAATTCAATCTTACGTTTTGCTAGGATAATAAATTGCACAACATAAAGTACTTCTAATTTTTCAAGATTATTCAGTGGCGGAGACATGGAAGTCTTCACAGTTTATTTTTAACAATATTCCGATGCTACTGGATTTTTTAAAAAATTTTAACATTTGCAGAACTAACAGTTATGTATATATAATAGATTTGTAAAATTTTGTATGATAGAAAACTTCTCTCGAAACCTTATGTACAGAACTAACACCCTATCTATATTACCAAATTCCAAAGTTAAACGGTTTCAAAGGTAAATAGGTTTCTTATCACTGTGTTTGTCCCTTGTTTTAATTTTAAAATTAAATTTTTAAGTACATTTAATGTCATAATGTACTTAAAAGCTTGATTCATCGGTAAGCTCTTGGGTACTTAAGTAGATGCTAAAAAAATTAAAACTAATTATTATTTGATAATTATTTTAAGCAACAACCAAAAAATCTATTGTGAATATAAGATTGCATGAAACCGAACAGATCCAAGTGCATTTCAATCTATTCTTTAATTGTTGTGAAGTTTTACATCGCATTTTCAATTTCATCAAAAAGATGCAGATATGCATTTAAATAAATGTTGAGCATTTTTACATAACTCTGCGTAAATTTCTGCTAGAAAATGAATTTGTGAAACTTTTTCTACAAATTACAAATAGACAGATATTTTGTGCGATTCTTATATTTTTTTGAAAAAATTAACAAAATTTAACAGTAGGTGCTGCTTGATCAAGCAGGCTTAAGGCGAATTTACACTTTTGTACTTTGGATAACATGCATCGCGAGTGACTCATCTGCTGTGAAAGGTGTACATATGATTTTCATCTTTATAACATCCAAACTGATCAGTGAATGAAGTATAGCCCCTTTCAAATTTTGACGAATTGAATGGATGATTCATCCATAGTGAAGTGGCAGAGGAAAGCCGAAACCTGTATATTTTTAAATGTGTGCAACTAGTGTACAATAAACAACCGTTGCCATTTGTAACTAGTTTTGCAAACTTTAGGAATATTAGTGATATGCTGCAGTTTGGTCCCAGGTTTGGTACCTAGTCTATAAAGTGTACCTAAAATTCAATGAGTTTTGTATGGGTCTAATGTAGTGTCCCGCGCATGGACCAGAATCAAACACAGTTCCTTTTTTTTTGCATTTCTACTATATTACCTAAAGACCGTCTTTACATATAGTGGTGTATTTGTACGGTCAAAGAAATTTGACATATTATGGTGTGTTAGCAGCCGAAGACAACTTTGAAGCACATACACACTAGGTGAACTAGTTGGCGTGTGCAACTACATCTTACCCATACCGATGCAATTGATGGATGTAACGGGTCTGATTTTCGCTTTGGTGAAGCGGAATTTCTTCCTTAGACCCTCCGGGTCTAATCCTGCCTGATAAAGGACCCAGAAATCGCGATAGCAGGAGGGCGCCTGGACCAGAATCAAAAATAGCCCCGTTTTCTTGATTCTCTTTTATTGGACTAGCAAAAAATTTATTTCTTCGCATTTTTACCATATTCCTTATAGACGGAAAGAATTTCCCTTTAACCAACTAAGAACAAAGAGAAATCCTACTTTTTGTTGTTTTTTTTTGGTCTCGGCTCTCAGCTGTTGCTATGTAATGTTTTTTTTTATTTAAGTAATTTATTTGCGCATGAGTTTATTTTTCGAGATCGAGGTAAAAGGTGACTCACTTTGGATATTAAATGCACTCCAACCCTAGCTTCTATAATCGCAGTCCTGATTTAAAATACTGCATCCAATCGTAACATCACAATAACGACGTCATTTTCATGTGGATAGAGCTGCATTAGAGCAATATAATCCACTTGAAAGTGACGGTAAAAATACGGTCTAATAAACACCAATAATATTAACAATACAAGGTAAAACACATCGAATTTCGTAGGTACATACGACACTTTTTGAAGCTATAAACCTGGAAAATAGCTGTATAGCCATTCAAAATAATGTACAGAATGATATTCTTGGGGATCCCGATTCCACAGATTAAACCTAATCACGAAGTTTAACACGCCAACAGACCACATTTAAACTAAATTAAGATTTTTTTTAACAAAAGGATAGTTAGTTTTGTCGTAAAAAGATTTTGGGAGCGTTAAAAGAATCGTTACCGCTGAAAAACCATCACTCTGTAGATTATTACAAACGATAGTTTAAAAATATTCCATAGGTACTCCAAAAATTATTGCAAGCAATCAAGCAATTTGAATCTTTAAAAACCTGTAAAATAAATGAAAAAAAAAAACGGTTTTATTTCGATTCCAAAAAAAGTATAAATTTGAAGCAAACCTGACTAAAGCAGAAGATTAGCAGGAGTCATTGGGTAATATCGGTTCATTTTTTTATTTAACGAACCTTTTTTAGCTCCAGCTATAATAATTCTTAGATATCAGTAGAAAAAATCAAGGTAAGGGCAATTATGCTTGCGATATCAGATTTAGAAATATATTTTTACTAGACAAGAAGAAGTTAAGGAATTCCGCTATCTGGGAAACATCATACCAAAAGATAATTGCAGCAAGTATGATGCAAGGAGAACAGTAGTGCAATTAAAGAAAGCTTGCGCAGAGAAGTTGCAGTTGTTAACAAACAACTTAGCTATAGGAATTAAAAAGCGATTCTTAACAGCATACGTGCAGACTGCAGAGCATTGCTTTTTACGGGTGTGATGCTTGGAGACTAGGGAAACAAGAAAGACGGCACACAGGCATTCGAGACATAGTACTACAAAAGAATGATGAAAGTAATTTGGGTAGACATAGTCACAAAGGAGAAAGTGATAAATCGAGTCATGAAAGGAAGAACCATTTGAAGAACGTTAGAAAAAATAAGAGGCAAAATGATTGAACACATTCTGATACAATTAATTGTAGAGGAAACAGCAGTAGACCGAGGCTTAGATATTTAGTTTAGATCAAATAGTAAAGGACCTAGAAGGTTAGCTATATGGCAATGAAGTATTGAAGGTTAAATGGATTCAATCTCTGGATTGAGGGCTTCAAGAAAATGAAGAAACGTAAAACTAAATTTTGCTTTTAAAAAATTGAGCAAAATTAATTCAAATTTAGTACTTCCTTTTGCTTAAGGTGTTCTGTTAAATACTACCGCTACATACATATATAATTATAAAAAATCAAATTTAATGAATGTAAAAGTTTAGACTACCTGCACCACTTAATGCGACGATAATGAAGTATCCTAACCTATCATATTTATTACGTAATACATATTTCTATTTATCTGTTTCACTGTTGATTGACCCCCAACGACAAACCTAAAAGCAATTTTTTATCATTGTGATTAAAGATTGATCGGTGGCATACCTCTACTGGTACCAATCAAATTAAACTATTAGATAGATAGGATCATTATAAATATAATATATTTTCTTAGAGTTTTATTTATTACTTTGACTTTGAGTTGTTTTTTACTTGACGTATATCCATGAAGATAAGGAAGATAAACACCCTCATATTAAAAGTGTTGGGGCTTTAAAAGGATGACATCCTCGTATGAATTTACAACAAGCTGACAGTGCAAATTTAATACAACTAGAATAATGTTGTTTAAGTTAAAATTATTTCCGGATGTATCGCAGGCATTCGATCATGTACATGATATCCAGAACTGAAAAATAAACGTGTTTTGGTTCAGAAAATAATTACAAATTCAAGAACCTTGCCCGGAGAGAGATGTGTACATCTCTCTCCGGGCTTCCGTATCTTTTCAGGTGGCGTTCGATCGTTCGTTTAATTACGGATACCACTAAGGGTGAAAACAAAGTAATATAAGAGCAAAGAAAAAAGAAAACACGAAATGATTTTCGATATGAACTTGGGATACTAATAGACGTTGTAAAACAGAGTGAGGATACTACAAACGACGGCAACACTGCTGGAACTTTTTTCCGACATTACGAAAAATCAGCAGCAGTCACTGAATTGAACAAAAATTTAATTAAAAAATTTGCTGTAATTCTTTAAGCGCTTTCTTCGGGACAAAACTTAAATGTTGATACTTTTTAAGAATATTTGACAGATACAGCAAAGTTGTATGTGTCATTATATAGTTGGTACTATATGCCAATAACTGTTCACATGTTATTATTACATGTGGCAGGAATTGGTAAGAACATTTCTTATATTCCTATTGTACATTATTATCTGAAGAGGCATCAGAAGTTAGAAATAAAGAGTTTCGTAACTTCCGAGAACATTACGAGCGAAAGCCGGACCAGGAATATTAAGGTTATATTCCACAACTTGTTAATTTCTTCAAATCTCCTTATTGCCTTTATTAGACCGAAATATACTGCGAAAAAAATTATCTGTTCCCAAAAACCGAAACTAACGTTGAGGAAGACAGTTCTGATAGATTAGTCTCCAACTCAGATCGTGAAAATTAGGATATTTAAAGTTAAAGTATGTTTTTATAATTAGTATTTAAGTAAGTAGTATTAGTATTTAAGTAAAATAGGTTTCATAACTTAGTTGCTTTAAACTGAAAACAGTATTTTTCATTTATTTTGTCGAATAATTATATTTTTTGAGCGACCGCTACCTAGTAAGGTACTACGCAGGTCTAAATTTAGTACAGTAATAATGTTCTCCAATATACGTTTTGATATGCCACAATTTTTGAAAAACAGCGAAGTAAAGTACCAATGTCCACAAATTTTCGATTTCGTTACACTGTGCATCGTGCGAACATCGCTGCGTTTCTGGGACAACATAATGTTGCGCGCTGATGAACGCGGCGATGTTCTGTTGCCCAACGACACCGTATCATCATCTATATTGCGTTAGGGTGTTCTGTTGCATGTCTGTGCGCACCTTAAGAATTCACAAGACTGGTATATGTAATTCGCAAGCAATTTTAGAGTTTTTATTATCGTATGATTTAATTCACACTACACTACATAGGAAATAAGTGCTTTATTATGCTTCATCATATTAAGTAAGCTGATTCCTGTCTATACCATAAGTAAAATATTCCACACTAAAAAAAAATGATTTGCCATTTATGACACCTAACTTTATCTAAAGTGGTACCTACTTTTAAAGTTTTTGCAGAAAAAAATTCAATAAAAATATCTCTAATCTGTAGAGAGGAGACATCCGTGATGATTAATTTATTATTACTCATTAGATACAATTGGACAATAGTAATAAGCTTTAATTTCTAACGCAAACAAAAAATAAAAACAACAGAAATTATAAAAATAAAAACATTGCCCTATATACCAAAGTTCTGTACTTATGTATAATATATAATATAAAATCGCCTTTACGGCAAGTGAAAATTATGGTTGTTGCTACTAAAACCTAAAACCATTTGATCTTGGCTTTCGAACCGGATCTCAACTGATATAAAATCAATAGAAGTGGCGGCTCGCCAGGTCAATCAACACAAATGTACTTAAAATTTCGAATAAATAGGTTTGTGTTATAAGTATGTCATTATTATCTTTATCAATATGGATCAGTCTAGTATAGTTGACTAGTTGGAAAAAGATCTTTTCTAAGTTCCTGACTGTTTCTGAACTGTTTGTCGCTGCAGCTATGCTATCTATATAACCGTTTCATAGGAGGTTTTCCTCATTTTCATTTTTCAGGTGTTGCTTGCCACCTAGAGTCCGATCTACCGTTGTCTATCAATATGGATCAGTCTAGTATAGTGGACTAGTTGGAAGTATGTGTTTTCTAAGTTTCTGTCTGTTTCAGAGCTGTTTGCCGCCTACAACTATATTATCAATACAACCATTGCACGAGTGGTTTTCCTCAATTTCATTTTTCAACTCCTGCTTGTCACCTACAGTCCGATCTACCGTTAACAATATGGCATATTAAGAGCACATGGAGAGTTTTAAAATTGCTGTATTTGTTTTTGTTGAATTAAATACCAAAGTACAACACGATTTTCTTATCGAAATAATAAATTACAATCTATACGTTTATTAACTACTTTGTAAATAAACCGATAAAAAAGGTATCATATCATTTGACTTGTTGTTAGTCCGTTAATCCTTGCATCCTTCCTGTTCCTTCCTATTTTATTTTAATTGTCCCAATAAAATGCGATTTAAAAGATTAATCCAATTTTAATTGAAAATATCTATCAATCCAGACATAATATGACAACATTCATGAGAGAATCCGTTTAGTTATCTTCTTTAATAACATCCGCACCCACTAAACTAGATTAAACTTAGAATATGTTGTAATTTTATATTTTTTTGAAATCTCTCAGCCCCGATTCTATGGATCTATTTCTTTATCTGGGACATTTTTAGTCCACCTAGCCTCTTAAAGCTGCTTGAAGCAGTATGATTTTAGCGAATAAGTCATGACGTCTTACAGTGTTATCCCGCTATTTTGAAAGGACGCCAGAGTAGCTGTCAGCGGAATGTAGTCATTGACATATATATATAAACTGGTCAACAAAAAAATCGGCAAAAGCTATTTTAACTCGACTTTTCAAACTGCCATAACTTTTTAAAAACTTAACTTTTTTGAGAGCGGTTTTCGAACATCGATAGCTCGTCTTTCCCAGATTACGTACCAAGAACTGATTTGGCAATGGAAACGGCATTTTCATGCTATACAGGGTGATTAATAAGGTAATGTAAAACTACTAAAAGTTTCGGTGTGTGCCATATTGCCAATAAATTTTTTAGGTCGTTCCGACATAGCATGTTAGTAAGCTGATATTAATATCTCCAGACGTGTTCGCCGAAATTTCGATTAATGGTCTTTAATGGAAAATACAGGAGGAAACATAAAAAGCACACAAAATTTGGTAGCCTCATTTTTAAAACGCTGTAGCTCGAAAACGGATTGATAGACTTTGTCGGGCTTTTTGGGTATCAAAAGACCTTTCGTGTAGCAGTTTACCTAATAAACTGTTTTCTTTTTCAAGGTCAAAATGTTGGCGTTGTATAGGGGTGAACCAAAAAGTGAATGAAAAACATTGTTAAAAATGATTTTTTTTAATTTGTGAAAATTGAGCAGTATGTGTTTGTTTTCTTCCAAAACTAGGGCGTTCTATCCAACTCTTGATTAGTTATACAGCGTGTCCAGAAACCATCTTAACAAATGGAAAACATTTTATTTTTGACTTTACGGGAAAAAAGTTAATTTTCATAAAACGTTCTACATTGTGAGAAAATAGCATTGCCACTCAAAAATTTGATTTAAGACATACAGGGTAGCTCAAAAATGTAAATGTCCTAATCCGCGTGAAGCTAAAAAGACACAAATCGTTAATTAAAAGTAAACTGCCACTGTAAATGCACTAGAGGTAACTTTTATGCTAGCGAATTACGTTTGGAACATACAGGAGGTCCCAAAAATAAAATATATTTTTCATTATTGGCTTTACAAAAACACTATCGTCATAAAAAGTCAACATTGTGAAAAAGAGCATGATTAATCAAAAACTTGATATAGGACAATACAGAGTGGCTTAAAAAGCTGAAATTCTCAATTTACGTAAAGTTAAAGAGACACCAAATCTTTATTTAAAGATAAACTGTATGGAAAAGGACGAAGGTTACGTGGAGGTTTAAATTTATTTAGCTATTTAGTCATGTTTAGTTATTTAATATGTTTTTTGCCCTAATATTTCATTTGTAACTAAAGTTGTATTAAATAAAAGTAAACCTTCAATCAGCTTGTACGTCTCATTTTAAGTTTAAGTGCTTACTTATAACTTAATTAGTAACCTTGCACAAATACCATAGTGGTTGAATTAAAATTTAGCTTACCCTTGTTTTAAGGCCAGTTCAGAGTTTTAAATTTTTTAGCCACCCTATATGTCCTAGATCAAATTTTTGAATCATAATGCTCTTTTTTCACAATGTAGAACTTTTTATAAAGATATAGGTACTTTTTTGTAAAGTCGATAATAAAAAAATATTTTTATTTTTGGGACCTCCTGTATATTTCAAACCAAATTTGCTAACATAAGAAGTTAACACTAGTACATTTACAGTGGCAGATTACCTTTAAATAACGATTTTGTGTCTTTTTAGCTTCACATGGATTAGGACTTTTACATTTTTGAGCCACCCTGTATGTCTTAGATCAAATTTTTGAATGGCTATGCTATTTTCTCACGATGCAGAACTTTTTATGAAGGATTACCTTTTTCGTAAAGTTAAAAATAAAAAAGTTCCGCATTTGTTAAGATGGTTTCTGGACACGCTGTATAACTAATCGAAAGTTGGACAAAACGCCCTAGTTCTGAAAGAAAAAACACGCATACTGCTCAATTTGCACAAATTAAAAGAAAATTTATTTTTAACAATACTTTTCATTTACTTTTTAGTTCACCCCTATACAACGCATACATTTCGACATTGAACAAAAATCAGTTTATTAGGTAAAACTCTGCACAAAAAGGGCTTTCAATTCCTAAAAAGCCCGACGAAGTCTATTAATCCGTTTTCCAGTTACAGCGTTTTAAAAATGACGCTACCAAAATGTGTGTGGTTTTTTCTGTTTCCTCCTGTATTTTTCGCCAGAGACCATTAATCGAAATTCCGGCGAACACGTCTGGAGATATTGATATCAGCTTACTAGCGTGCTATGTCGAAACGACCAAAAAAAATTATTGGCAACATGGCACACACCTAAACTTTTAGTAGTTTTGCATTACCTTATTAATTACCCTGTATAGCATGAAAATGTCGCTTCCATTGCAAAATCACTTCTTGATGCTTAATTTGGGAAAGACGAGCTGTCGATATCCGAAAACCGCTCTCAAAAAAGTTAAGTTTTTAAAAAATTATAGCAGTTTTAAAAGTCGAGTAAAATTCGCTTTTGTCGATTTTTTTGTTGACCAGTTTATATATATATATATATATATATATATATATATATATATATATATATATATATATATATATATATATATTTATATATATATATATATATATATATATATATATATATATATATATATATATATATATATATATATATATATATATATAAATATATATATATTTATATATATATATATATATATATATATATATATATATATATATATATATATATATATATATATATATATATATATATATATTTTTATATATATATATATATATATAGATAGATAAATATCTATATAAACAGAAGGACTGTAACGGGGTACTGGTAACTGTAGAACTGCAAAATAACGATGGGAAACCCCAAAATTTACAGAGGAAGCAAATAAAAGTTCTAAGGTAGCTTCTCAAGTTGATGCCTTTATTCCAAGTTCAAGCTTTCGTTTGTGATTACAAACTTCATCAGGATAAACTATAAATGAAAAACACTCCATTTACAAGTCAGTTTGAGTCAAATCAATGTCAAAAACTCACCAGAATCAGCATTAAAGCTCTATAGATTCGTAGATCACACAGTAACAAAGGTTGGGCCTCGACATAGGTAACCTCACAATTCAGAAGCAATAATTAATTAAAGTCAGATTCAAATTTATCTTACTTTAATTAATTATTGCTTCTGAATTGTGAGGTTATGTCGAGGCCCAACTTTTGTTACTGTGTGATCTACGAATCTATAGAGCTTTAATGCTGATTCTGGTGAGTTTTTGACATTGATTTGACTCAAACGGACTTGTAAATGGAGTGTTTTTAATTTATAGTTTATCCTGATGAAGTTTGTAATCACAAACGAAAGCTTGAACTTGGAAGAGCTAGAGCTGAGAAGCTACCTTAGACCTTTTATTTGCTTCCTCTGTAAATGTTGGGATTTCCCATCGTTATTTTGCAGTTCTATATATATATATATATATATATATATATATATATATATATATATATATATATATATATATATATATATATATATATATATATATATATTGACAAATAATCAGCATTTGCGAATGTGGCAAATTTACCGAGCTAAATCCGTAAACAAAGTCGGTGCCCTACGGGCTTGCGCATTTCAGAATGCTTGCCTTGTGATGGACAGGACCGTACTTTAAAATTTAGATATTAAAATTCATTGATTACATGATGTGAATATTTTATCGAATAATAAATGCTAATTTTTATTACATGTAATTATCCTTTTTAATAATGATAAAAATGTAACCCACCAGTTAGTGGGATTTTAATAAAAATTGTATATTTTGTTGTCTTAAAACTGGGATAAAAGCAACAGGTTTTATCTTTAATTCCAATAACTTTTTATTCAAAACATGATCAGAGTCTATTTGACGACCAATCTTGTTAAAAAGTAATTAATTCTGGACTATCGGTAATTTAATTATTTGAAAAAAAGTAAGGGCTACTAAAAAAGAAACTACAATAAATACAGCAAACTTTTTTCAAACCTTTTTGTTGCTATTGGCTTTTTAAACGAATAAATTACTAGTTACACGCAGTTTTTCTTTAAGAAAAATCAAAGTGGCTAACTAACCTGTATCTAGAAACTTGAAATTTTGCACAGAGGTTTCTTATATATCATAGGCATCCAATAAGGACGGGTTTCTCAAAATTGAACCCCCAAAGGGGGTTAAATAGGGGTTGAAACTTTCAATGGAGAAACAATATTAGATGATCCTATTAAGTTGAAACTTCATAGAAGTACTCTAAAAATAAATGTTTAAAGACGTGTTGATTTTACCGTTTTTAATAAATCAAGCCCTAAGGGGATGAAATGGAGGTTCGAAGTTTGTAATGGAGTAAAATTGTTATACCGCGAACGAAGTTGCGGGCGAAAGCTATTTAGTTTATATATTAAATGAAGTTGGTTCGGCCTATTTTCTTTTCACCCAGAAGTGCAAACTGCGTCGGTCCGGTTCTGATCGCCGTTGCCGTCCACCCACTTTTGCTAGACGTCCTGAGTGCGCGTGCCTCTACAGCACCAACTTTTAAAAACCCGACTGGCGCCAAATACGTACAAAGGCACTTTTTAGCGGGTGTATCCATCCAATACGTTGTACAGGTCTAATATAGTATGTAATGTCTATAAATTCAGCGGAAATTATAACAAATGCATTAAGTGTTAAGTGTCTATACTTTTTCCTCAGATTCGACGTTATTTGACTTTTTGGATTTAGAAGGAATCTATGTTGAAGTGGATAGTTTCTGTTATATTAACACAATTTATTAAATAATATTAATTCCCTTTTAGAACTATGCCAGATAGCTAATACTGCGGTATATAGTTAACTGCTTCGTAAATAAACTGATAAGGAAAAGTATCATATCATTTGACTTGTCGGTCCATTAATCCTTACATCCTTCCTGTTCCTTTCTATTTTATTTTAATTTTCCCAATAAAATGCGATTTAAAAGATTAATCCAATTTTAATTGAACATTTATTAATTCAGGTATTATAAGACAGCAAATTCATTCTAAAAGAATCCGTTTAGATATCTCTTTAACAATATCCGCATCAACTAAAGTACGTAAAATTGAGAATAAGTTCTCTAAACCACCTGAAAATTCCTTATACAATAAGGATTTGAACAAATCACGGTAAAACAGCTATTCTCCGGGCTATATGCCCCTCCGAGCTCTGGATTACATACCAAAATTTGCCGCATTTTGACTAACACTGTTAGACAACAAAATACTTGGTTTGACTGCAAGAAACTACCAGGAAGAAGGAAGCTTTTTCTTTAGTTAGGATGTCGTTACCTGCATACCGGTTTCGAACTCTTTAGTTCTCGTCAGTACAGGATAAACGAACATTATTGTATAAGGAATTTTCAAGTGGTTTAGAGAACTTATTCTCAATTTTACGTATTTATATATACCCCTGACGAGTAGACTTCATTCATTGTTCAACTAAAGTAGTTTAAATTTGGAATTTATTGTATCAATCTGAGGGGCAGATTTTGTCAGAATAAAAGAAGAGTATGTATAACTTTCTGAAATCTTTCAGCTCCAATCCTATGGAGCTGTGTCGTTTATCTGTGAATTTTTTGGTCATCTAGCGTCTTAAAGCTGCTTGCAGGAGTCAGATTTTAGCGAACAAGTCATGATGTCACGCTTAAAGCGTCTTAGAGCGTTATCTCGCGATTTCTGCTTGGTATACTGGAACTGTTACTTTTATCTCGGATATTTTCTGGTCATCTAGCATCCTAAAGCTGCTTGCAGCAGTTTGAGTATAGCAAATAGGTCGTGAAGTCACGCTTAAAGCATCTTACAGGGTTATCTAGCGGTCTTGGAAGGACTCCAGGGTAGGTCAGCGGAATGTGGTGGAAAGAATGACAAATGAAGGGTGAATACTTTTTCGGCAGATTCGGCGATATTTGACTTTTTGGATTTAAATGGAATCTACGTTGAAGTAAATTGTTTCTGTTGTATTACTACAATTTATTAAATAATATTAATTCTCTTTACTACTTCAGATAGCTGATACTATGATTTAAGTACCTTGACTAACTGCTTTGTAAATAAACTGATAATAATAATATCATTTAATTTGTGTCAGTCCATCCTGTTTCTTCGTATTTTATTTCAACTGTCTCAATAAAATGCGACTTAAAAGATTAAGCCCATTTTATTTGAAAACATCTATCAATCCAGATATACGACAGCAAATTCATTCATAAGAGAATCCGTCTAGTTATCTGTTTAATAACATCCGCGTTCAATAAAGTAGTTTAAATTTAGAATGTATTGTAATTTCGTATTAATCAGAGGAGCAGATTTTGTAAAAATAAAAAAAGTATGTATATCTTTCTACAATCTTTCAGCTCCAATTCTATTGAGCTGTTGGTTGGTTGGTTGGTTGGTTGGGAGCGGTGACTTTGTGTCCTGACCTTCTTCGCACTGCAGCCTCATGGCTTATAGTGCACGTGCACCCCTATCTTGTCAGAAAAGCTCCAGTAGGTTTCTACCAAGCGGGAGGCTGTCACTGCATTGGATTCCTCCAAATATATTGAGTCTTCTGCGAGTCAATGCATCGCAGCTGAAATAATGACAGAGTGTGAGGCAGTTTCTTTCTCTTCACCACATAGTCTGCATTCTATGGAACTAGTGTGAATTCCTAATCTTTGCAGGAGTTTTCTTAAGCTACGTCACTTGTCTTATCTGGGTGCGTGTTAGAGGTAGCATTCCAGAGGTTAGCGCTTTTAAAGGGTTGCCTAGTGTGGCCCTAGCGTGTCTTTGATCAGGTCTCGTGTTCCATCGATATAGATGTTGTTGCTGTGCCCATCTATTCATTGTTGCTTTTGCCACCTTTTTCGATAATCCAAGGGCGGATTCTGGGTACCTGAATTTTTGTGCAGCTTCAGCTCTAGCTAGCTCATCTACGCTATCCCCGAGTGACCAGAAACCCATAGGAGTTTAACCCTGGTATTCCTGGCTGATAGATTTTTTAGTTCGCTCGGGCATTCCATCGTAATCTTTGATGTCAGTTGAATTTTTTAACAAAACAAATAATGCTTATTTTTAAGAAAGTCCTTAAAAGTCTTAACCCAACTGCAACAAACCACTCGAACACAAAAAGTTTTTATTGTAAGATACACTATACCACTAAACTGTTAAAATAACACTCCATAATGACAGCGTCTGATCTAAATGACATAAAGAGGTCTAGTTACGTTCCGTTTATTGCTATACAAGGGGTGGGTTTCATCAGTTTTTATAGGGTGAGAACAGTGAACAGTATTTGTACATTATTTCCTAAAATAAGGGAGAAATAATCCGTGGCTATTAGGGCGTGAAATTAGAACCTTATTGTCGAAATTCAGTTTCTGTTTCTCAGAATGCATTGTTTAAAATTACTATATCTAGCTTATTTACCGCACAACTTTATGTTTGGCTTTTTACAACAGAATAAACGAGAAATATTAATTTAAAAACCTTTTCAATTTAAAAAGAAAATCGGTCAAGTGCACGCTATACTTGCACAAATTACAAATTTTGAAAAACTTGTAAGAACAAAAGTTGTTCCATACATCGTGAGAAATATTCTTTGTTAAGCAATTTTTCTCTAAAACCAGTGGTTTAGCAGTTATAAGGAAATAAACAATTAAATTGGTTATATCAATTGATCACGCTCGAATTTTTTAATCCTGATAATTTTGGCTCAATCTACACCTAATTCTCAATGTTCGTGATTTTTTTTAAGATTTTTCTGAGCGGTCCTTTTGGTGATAATGGTGGGGGACAGCAATTCCTAAGCGTTTTCCCCAAAGAATGTTTAAAACAATGCATAAAAAAATATATCATATATATTGTTGAATTAGTGCTTGAATTAAGCTTTTATTTGACACCCTCACCCTCAACTTTTTGATGGGGGGGGGGGGGGGGGGGAATGGGTCATCTCTTGTTAATGATGTTGAAACTTGGATACAGAGCCCGTGGTCTAAAGGTGAGTGATTCTTAGTTATTCAGTTTAAAAGTAGTTATTTAATCTTAAAAAAATATAATTTGTTTTAATTTTGACGTCTGATAAAAAAATTTAAAAAATTATTACCCCTTATCACTTGAGGGAGGGGAGAGTCCCGAATTTTCTTATTTTTTCCTATAAAGGGGAGAGGGTAAAATCAACAGAATTATACTTACATGTGAGGCTGATTACATAATACTTGAAGCCCCCCTTTCCTTCTTTTGATCGTTTCCGCGTAAATCAGCCTCCAGAAACCAACACTAAACATTATTTGGTCAAATTTTTTTTATTGTGCTATAGCTCACGTAGACTTCTAACCTACGTACTGACGTACACTAAGCGTCTCAAGAGAAGGGAAGTGAAAAAATGTGCACTCTCCAAAAAATACTATCTGAAGCATACTTACCTCCCATGCAAAACGTGGATCTTGAGGAGCGCTGGCCCATTTGCCTTGAAATGGCCCAAATCGCATTCCTTTACAGATGTTACTTTTAGCAAACACCCCACATTCTTTAACGTCTATCTCACTTGGCAGTACTCCACTAGCTAAAATAATGTCTCTTGCCCGTAAGTAGAACAAGTCTACCTTTCCGCTGTCTTCATTTTTATGGTATTCGCTAAAATCTAGGTTGCCTAGGTTGGTCTTTGATTCGGACAGGTCGTAGAGGTCAGATTTGACAGTGATTTGGGTTTCAGGTACTATTTCTCTTGGATTCTGTCTCTGCTGAATTTGAATATTGTTGTTGGTATAGGTCAGAGGCTCGTCAGTACTATGATTCATCGTGGAAATGACTTTCATTTCTATTTCATCTTCAGATCCCTCTAAAAGAAAAAATTGAATCAAAATTTAATTATAGCTATTTATCTAACAAGTGCGGAAAGTGATACTTTTTTGCACGCGACAGCAGTACTGCAGTTGACCAAACGACGCGAAGCGCAGTTCATGGACATGTAACATGGATGATTTGCAAGTTTTTGAAATATCGAAAAGGTATACTAGAATTGCCTCTTCTTTCTTGAAATTGTTTATTTTCTTTTTTGCTCAGGCTTCTGAATAAAGTTCGTATAAATACGAATGTACGAGTATGGAAGAGGAACAGATTACCAAGTGATAAGCGAGAGAAGGAAGTTTTTATTGAGAGGTGAGTTATTGATGTCGAAATAAGTTGTCTTAAATATGACGACTTTCAGATTTCTCCTGCTTCTAGTTTTATCACTGCTGACGTTTTGTTAACCATAGCTTAAACTAAACTGCAAATAGCGAGAACGATCCTAAAAGAGTCAGCTGAAATAGTCAACGAAACGTCGTCAATAGTTGAGCTAGACGCAGGAGAAATTTGCCATCTATGTAAAACAGCCAGCGAAAGTTTCCAGTAAAAACATTGTTGCCCCATCATTGTTCCATACAAAGGGATAAAAACTACTAGAAATTAACCTAATAATTGGCCTTCGATTCCCCAAGATACGCTTAATTTCAGATCAAATAAAAAAAGCATTTGGTATTGGTATTAGTATTTAGTAATATCTCGAAATATACAATAGAAACTAAAACAGAAATATGTATGCAGAAATAACTTAAAGCTCTAAATAATCAAGAAACCCACAAAAAATAAAGTAATCGAAATGTGGTCCAGAAGAAGTCAGCGTAAAGTAATCCATTTTATTTTCGCTAAAAAATCCCTGCCTTTTAAATCATTTCTTTGTACAAATAGTACTTTAATTTGGTGTTATCTATTCAAATTTGATAAAACTAAAAATATGTAGTTGTCTATAACTAAATTAATATTTTATTAATAAACCTATGCATGTACTAGTGCGAGCAATATTCACTATACTCGTACTTATTAATACGAAGATTGTTGTGAGGGTCCGCGATGGTATAAAGTACATTGTTGTAGGTTATTTAAATATAAATCCGTAAACTTATGTTACATTACTGTTATAGGATTTTATAAAAATTATATTTTATAAGATATTTTTAAGTGGCTAGAGACTTATAATCCTTATATATACTGAGGCGCAGGAATGTTGCATCATATGGGAAAAACCTTTATTAGGAGTATAAAAAAAACAGCAAATCGTGGCCTAAAACCAAAATTGTGTTTTTAAGAAGAAAGGTACTTTGCCCTTAATCAAAGTTTTTGGTCCTACCCCGTATACTATGGCATTTTTGAAAAAAAAAATTAAAGTCATTTTTGGGTTGGATTTTTCTTAATCTCTTAATAATTCTTTCCCATGAGGTGTTATATTTTTGCTGGTTACTTTAAATTTAATATATGTACAACGCATTCTTTTAAATCTGGAAGATATACGTTTTCCCATAATAATAAACATCTTCATGCAAAATGAACTAAAACACTAAAAAATCCAAAAGCAACAATAAAGTAATCGGAATGTGCTCCGGAAGAAGACTGAGAAAAATAAATCAATACATTTTTTATCAAAAAATCTTCTGTCATTAATTACATTTAAATCATCTGTACCAAAGAATTTATTTTGTAATTATTTATTCAAATTGATAAAACGAAAAGGATATAGCTACCTATAACTTAAATCATTAATCTTTTTTCCTGTGCGTTTGGATAAGTGATTGACATAATGCGAGCAAATCATTATATCTCATTAAAGGACTAAAATTTTATCGGAGTATATGTAGGTATGTAAATAATGTTGGTATTATAATACAACTAAATAAAAATGATGCTATTCTAGAAGGCATCTTTTGATTCTACATTCGGCAACATCGGAGACGCACTCACAATGCATCTTATCACGTTGATGGGGCGGATTTTGTTTCGATTCTGATTTGGACCAAACCAAAATCGTGCAGCGTTGCCACTATTTTTATCATATATAGAATAATCCATAACACGCCTCTGATGCCCACTTTTGCAACAGATGAGGGAGAAGGAAATAAGTGTGGTCTCTGTCAGTTATGACGCTCATGACTGTGTTGCTTGGTTCTTCCTTTACTGTTTATAAAACGATAGGTCGCAAAAATTCTTATAAAATCGACGCCAATGGAATGTAACCGAGCTGGCGCGCCACGTTTATTATTATTACTAAGAGGAGAGAGATATTTAATTGGAAACGCGTTTTCGATATCACGTATTATTATCTTCAAACTGTTTCTTTGTATTTAAAATATTATCTTGTTTCTGCGAACTGACAGTATAAGCAAAAAAACATCCTCGTAACAAGATATTTCAAATTATTATTCGCCAAAGCATTTTAAAGTTCGCTACAGCTCAAAGTCTGGAAAAAGGCACGTACAGAGAGGTCATTAACCCTAAAAGTGTCACTGTGTTTTGTCTTTTGCATTTCACAGAAAAGCTAAGCGCTCTAAATGCTTTTTTTTATCACTGTTACTAAATATTAGATTAGGGAAGGTCAGTATTTACTATTCGTATGTGCAACTTTCGCAAGAAGTAACCACAAATAGTACAGTAAATCATGGAGAGATGGCGCATATTTTTTTAAATTAATATTAATCATTGTAATATTAATACAAACTGGATAAAAGTTTAGAACCCTAAAAGTTAATGTAACGAGTTAATGAAAGCCCAGGTAATCTCCAAAACTCCAAATTCAGTTGTCCTTAGTTTCACAAACTGTATTAACATAAAGATCATTTTAGTTAATTAACAAAACACGCCAAAACCGAAATATTTCAAAAAAGCACTTTTTGAATTTCGCCCTGTTCTGGACTTTATTGTCCTTGACCTCTTCTAAGGATTGTATTTTGTCGGAAGGCCTGCAAAATCATTAATTATTTAATAAAAATAAAACACGAAGGGAAATATAGTGCGCCAACTCATCTGCTGTATAAGGAGAGATGATGGCGGATCAAATTTTGACCAGTCTGTTTACAGAAATGTGGTAAGTTGAGAATAGAAATAGGTAAGCAGTTGTTAGTTACAAAAATGCATTAAAGCATAATAAGAATATAATTCAACACATCATGCTTAAATATATCTAAATACACCCACTAAAGATTTTAAATCGATTTGAATACACACAGAGTTTTGAATAGGTACTGCATGAAAACTCTTATATAAATCGTTTGGAATAATTATTGGGCCAAGTCGTCACATTTTGGGATCCTATCGGGTTTGAATCTCATGAAAACGCACTTGCAAACTGAAATCTGAACGTTAATGTATATATGAACTGTTGATGAAAGAAAAACTTATTTTAATATATAATTTGCAATTAATTTGACGTCTTTTTATGCTTCTTGTTTCGAGATGTTGGTAATCCTGCACAGCTGTCAAACATCCAAATTTCCAAACGTTTGTAAACTGAATTGAAAGCATTTGTGTAATCGAAACTGTAAGTGTGCTCAAATCGACTCTGAATCTATATGTAAACATAGTAATTGTAACCTTTGCTGTATCCCTTATCAAGAGAAGACGACACCCTTCATTTATAACTAGACTTTTGTTTTGTGTAATACATTGTGCATGTATAGGACAAGGAGAGGGGAGAGAGAAAATGCAAAATTTTGTTTTAAGATTTAAGTATTCAATGGAACACACATTAAAATAAAAAAAAATCTTATGATGGTGTGTGAATATTGAGGGCATGTGTTCAAACACGAAGTCATAATGGTTCCAACCAAATATACAAACAATAACGGTTTCAAGAGATAACGACGGCAACGGAGCCTAGAAATTGCAGAAACCTGATAATTTCGGCATGGCTAGGATTTGATCCTTAGTAATCCTGAACAAACATGACAAACTGCGGACTCTTGTGACGACAAAAGAAATATAAGAAAATCTTGCCGGTCAGTCATAAAACCAAGTTTATCGATCATTTTTGTTAGATTGCGAAATAAATACAAAAGCGGAAAAGTTATATAGAAAGAGTACTTGGCAGGGTGGTGTGAAATCTTTCTAGTTATCTTGCTTTTACAGCAGGGCAGTGGCGGTTTCTGGAATTTCAGATTGTCGTATCTCAGATCCTACGCATGGGACCCACACCAAATTATAATTTATAAATTTGCGAAAAATAGTTAATTTTTTTGGGCTGCTTCACCTGAGATCCGAGAAAGCTTTGAAGCAAATTTTACTCACCATATTTTTTCATAAAGTATATCAAATTTTATCGACAAATTCCAAATTTATTGAAAATATTCTAATTTTCCTTAAATGACATTTTAAATTATTTCTTAGACAAAATATTTTAGGAGAAAAAGTTTAAAAACTAATTATCTAATTTCAGAATATTAGAGGAAATTCAATGAAGTTTGAATTCTAGCGATAAAATCTGATAAAATTTATGAAAAAAACTTGGAAGTAAAATTTTCTTCAGGACTTTCTCAAACCTAAAAAATTAACTTTTTTCCGCAAATTTTAAAATTAAATATTTTTTACGAAAGTTTTCTAGAGTACCCAATAGTAACATCCTATAATTTGGTGTGGGTCACATGCGTAGGAACTGAGATACGACACATCTTAAGTTTCAGGAACCGCCACTGCAGCAGTGGTCAAATCCGACTATATGAAGCTGTTTGATTTTAAAAGATATGTGTTAGAATTCCAACCAGAATTAGATTTTTAGATTGAAACTGATCTGTTTGTCCGTTCATGCGTTTATCTTGAAAACTGCTTGAAAATTATTGGAAAAAATAATCTTGCTTCAACAGTTTTTTAGAGTAATTTTAAGATTAATTTAGATTAATTAGATGTAAGATTACGATCATTTCCAAAAGTGAAAACAAAAAAAACAATTAAATTTCTTTCTTGTCCCAATTGATATACTACTCTGATTTTAATTTGTATCTGCCACCTAATCTTCAATAAACAACGCAATATTTTAAATAAATAATATAAAGAGATCACCTGACGTACAGTAGGTACTTCACAAATTTTTGGAAAAACCAATTTAGCAAAACACTTGATGTATTTTATTAGATTAGATTTGAAGCGAAGTTAATTCATTAATTAATTATCTTGATATGTGATATAATATACATTATACATCTTAAATATCATCTTTGGGATCTCCATTTGAAATAACCAAAATATATTAAAGATCCAGTTTATGGAAATCTACTCGTATGTTAAATTTTATTAGTTAGTAAAACATAATCCTTAGAAGTTCTGGTTACGGGATATACCTATTAGGGATCGACCGATACCGATATCGGTATCGGTATATCGGCCATATCGGCCTTATTGGCCGATATCGGTATCGGCCGATATACACACCACTATATCGGTATCGGCCTAAAAAAATATAAATTGCTTAATATTTCAGTTGCTAAGGATTTTTTAAAGAAAATTAAAACAGAAATACTAAATAAAAAACAAATCAAGTTTATTCTTATTCAAATTTAGCAAAAAAGTCATTAAAAATGTAGAAGTAACACACTAAGTTAAACAAATTAATATTTAAAGTTAAGTTTTGGCAAGTTGTAATGTAACAAAATTAAGCTTTCTGCTCTTTCCTGAGTTAGACGATTTCTTGCGCTTTCATAAACATTTCCAGCTGAAGAAAATAGCTGTTCACTAGCAACACTACTTAGCGGCGGTGCTAAATATATTATTGCAACTTTATACATCAATAGAAAAATGTCTTTTTTTTGCGCCCACCAAGTCAAAGGATCTTCATTTCTTGATATTTTTTCTAATTTATTATACAATTCAATCTCATCAATTTTATTTATCATATCATCAGTACTTTTCTTATATGACACTGATTTACCTGTCGTCATACCAGTGAGTTCATTAAAAGTATTCCAAAATAAACTATGAGAAATTGAGCCCGGGAGATTTTCCTGAATCGGTTGATTTACCTCGTGTGTTTTTTTAGCGATTTTCGCTAAAGGAGCATCATCGTCGCTCACTTCAGATTCTCCGGAATTATCTTCCAGCAAGTCTGAATCTTGTCCATTAACTTTCAAAAGTTCTTTTTTTAAATCTGTAAAGGTTTTTTGCGATAAATCATTGTCAAAGAAAGATGTCTTGAACCTTAGGTCCAATAAAGTGGCAAAAAGAAGGTTTCTATCAGTGAAGAAGGCTTTGCATCTCTTATTCAAGGAATCTTTAAGCTCATTTTTAGTACTCTGCACCCCTGAAAAGTCAGCTCCTTCAGCTTTCTCGAGATAATTTAAGAGAGTTTTAAGTAAGGGTATTACTTCCGATATAGATGCACTATTCTTACTAAAAATCTTCGTAATTTGTTCAAAAGGTTTTAATAGATTTAGTAAATTTTTTGCTAGTTCCCATTGGTGGTATGCTAGCGCCACATCTTTCAAAGCTGGATTGTCCATTATATATAAATTAAGAGCGTTTTTTTCTTCTATCAAACGTTCCAACATATAAAAATTTGAGTTCCATCGTGTTGGAACGTCCTGCACCAAAGCTTTCTCGGTCATATTAAGGGATTTTTGAATATTCTTTAACCTATCACAAGCCAAAGAGGAGTGACTAAAATGAGTTACTATACGTCTTGCTTTTGCCAATAAATCTACAATTGATCGTTGAATTCCTATGGAGTCATGTATGGCTAATTGTATGGTATGTATGAAACAGGGTTGGTGTTTTAATTTAAACTCGTCAATGCCCTTTTTCATGTTGGCGGCATTATCAGCTAAAACCAAAAGAATTTGATTTTGATCTAACTCCCATATTGTCATTAATTCAGATAACATCTGTGAGATATTTAAAGCTGTATGTGACCCAGGAAAATGCTTGCAGGCCAGTACAAATGAACATCTTTCAGTCGTTTTAAAATTTATCCAATGTGCAGTAAGAGAAATAAATGGGTTGTTATTATGCTTGCAAGTCCATATATCTGTAGTTGCAGAAATTTTAATGTTTTCTTTCAAGGAAAGTGATAATTTTTCACAAATTGCCAAAGTACATTTTTTGTATATATCAGGAAGTATTCTTTCTCTAAAATATTTATCTGAAGGAATATTGTAACAAGGAACCAATTTATTTAAAAGCCGCCTAAAACCCACATCGTTCACAATACTAAAGGGCTGTATGTCTATAGCTATTAATTTTCCGATATAATAGTGAACCTTTTTAGATTTAGTGCTATCAATGTCCCATAACTGCATATTTTCAAATGATTCAAAAATCTTTGGTTGTGTGGTTGAGCCTCCGCTTAAGCTTGCACATGAACTAGATGAACCAGGTTTTTCGTGTGCATCTAAAAAAAAAGAAAACTTCTAAATACTGGGTGTTTCATAATTCACAAATTTATAATCAGAGGTACGGTTTGGCTTGAGGGCTCAGGAGTAAAAGTACTCACTTAACGACTTAACGTAAAAGCAAAAACAGAAATTTAATAAATTGTCGATATTGTAGCCAAAATTTCTAATTTAATCTCTAAAACAAATTTATTATATACTTACTGCCATCTACATTTTTTTCTTTTGACTCCTCACTTAATTTTTCAATGTGAAACTTCGCCATATGATGCTTTAAATTGGTGGTATTTGCTGTTTTGCCTTTACCTCCCAGAGAAACAACGACATTACATAATTTACAGGTGGCATTTGCTTTTGTTGTAGAGGCATTAACTTCGTTCTTGGAGAAATACTTCCAGTAAATACTTTTACCACTAGTTATGTTGCCACTAATACTGCTACTTATTGAAGATAATGAACCAGAACCAGACTCTTGTAAAGATGACGATGACGACAGTGAAACGGATGGAAAACGCACGACAAAACGATCCATGTTTGTCAAAAATCAGAGCAATACTATACTACGAGTGTTATTAGCTTACTGTTTCCAAGCGTATCCGGCCGAGCGAACGCAGCGGAATGGCCGGGCTTTGTCAAATTCGGGGATTCACCGTATTGATTTTTATTCCGCCGGGTGATTTTACAAAATATCGAATTGGCTCTGCATTTTTTAAAATCATTTTATGGTTAATCCGTGTAACGGTTACAGTATATCATTATTATAAATCACTTTTACCTCATTTATACAGCAAAAAATTTACGACAAAATTTTATGGCCGATATATCGGTATCGGCCGATATCGGCTATGAGCATATCGGTATCGGCCGATATCGGTATCGGCCGCAAAAAATCATATCGGTCGATCCCTAATGCCTATGGATATGATACCAAAATTGCCGTACATATTTTGTACTGCCATGCTACAACTGATAACTTTTTATCAAAATTATATGGAATTTTTTGAATTTTTTGGTCCGTTATCAGCATATTCTTGCTTCAATTTTATTAGTTCCAAAAAGTTCATATTTTATTCGTTCACATCATGCCATCTATAAGATGGCAAGCTGATTTTAAACGGTTAACTCAATCAGAACCAGGTCTGGACCTGCGGGAAGCTGGACTTTATTTCCAGGAATCTGGTAATATCATTGAACGAAATGTGTCGAAACAAACGTGTTAGTGGTTCTAGATAATCGAGCCATATTAAAATTTGTCAAGATTCAAGATCGCTACAACAGTTTTTGCGAAGTAGGAGACGATTAATTTGTGCTGTTGGAAAAGACGTATCAGAGCAGTAAAGTAAGGAATCTAGGTTTCACCATCATCGAACATGTCATGTTGAATTTGGAAATATCAAGCAGGCCGCAAGCGGAATGCAAGGATTGAAACATTGAAACAGTGGTCAGGTTTGAAATCATGTACGGAGCGGAAGCGGAAACAAGACCAATAAACAACATATATAAGAGGAGGTTGGATGTGACAGAAATGAAACTATTACAATGGATATGTGGGGGTAACACGGAGGGTTAGTAATAAAAGAATCAACCTTTCGACCAAGGTTGTGGACATATTTAACTTACAGGAAAGAATATTACTGTAGTATGGGCTTCTGATGAGAAGAGGTAATGATTAAGTCGGCGGCAGGGTGATGGTACAATGTGAGGGAAAGGAGGTGGAGGAAAACCACAGGAATGATAGGTGGGGTAAAGTCAAGAATGATTTAGGGGAAAAGAGTTAAAAGGCGAAGAAACTCAGGATCTGGTACTGCGAAGATGATTAACTACAAATGTTGACCCTCTATAAAGTTGGAAAAGACGGGATCAAAGAAGAAGAAGAAGAAGAAGAAAAAGGAAGGGTACTATCATTACCATAATTTCACAGCCTTTTCCTATTTATCTTGATTCCAAAGGGCTGTTATGTGGTAAAATACAAAATTTTATTCAAGAGCATTATTTTTAGAGTTGTGCAATTTTTATGATAAATAATTTATTTATTTTGAGAATGTGGCTAATTAGTCATTTAATTATTTAAATTATTTAAGGCTATTCAAATAATGTCAAATATTCATAACGAAATGTATACATTTAAATTTTAAAAATTTTATAATACGTATCTTACCAGATCATATCAAGTTAATTAGGCAAAAAAAAGTTCACTTGTGATAAAAAGTTTTGCTCTAAACCGCAAAAGAGATATGATTTTGGCCTGTAGGATATCCGTTTTCAATATGTATGTTTCAGTATCATGTGTGTAAATTGGTAGTTAAGTGTTTAGAAGGTCTTTCTTAGATAAGTTAAATTCGCATATCAAAAAGGTGGTTACTATACACGTCACCACAAAATGCGTTTTCGAAAGCTTGATTGCAACAAAATAAAAAGATATATGAATGAAGTCTACTTGTCAGGGGTACATGTAACTATGCAAAAATTGAAAATCAATTCATTATACAATAAGGATTTCAACAAATAATGGTAAAACGGTTATTCTCCGGGCTATATGCCCCTCCGAGCGCTGAATTACATACCAAAATTTGCCGTATTTCCTTCTAATACAGTTAGATAAGAAAATACTAATGTTTCGAATGCAAGAAACTACCAGGAAGAAGGAAGTTTTTTCTTTAGTTAGAATGTCTTCACCTGTAGACCGTTTTCGAACTCTTTGGTTCTCATCAGTACAGGATAGACGAACATACCAACCTTCCGAAAAAGTAATTACTTTTTCGGAAGGTTTTTTATTTGTTGAAATCCTTATTGTATAAGGAATTTTCAGGTGGTTAGAGAATTGATTCTCAATTTTTGAATAAAAAGATATTGTACTAGTTGGAAAAAGTACTCTATTTTGACAAATAGTTACTAAGAAAATTACGATATGACTTGCAGGTTTATAAAAACGAGCCTAAAAATTTATTTTAAGATACAAATTGTTTAAAATCGCAAAATTGCAGCTATCTAGGAATTTTATTAATCGGTAATTAAGAAGAATAAGTATAAAATCAAAGTAAATAATATACGTGAGCACTAATACCCTCTCTATTTTCGAGAGTACTCACAACAAAAGTACAAATAAAAGAACAAAGGAATCAAGGAATTTTCCAACATAGGTATTTATGTCTTGATATCGCTTACAATATGGTCTATTCTGACGCAGAACAACCATATCAACTATTAAGGGATATATGCACCGTAGTTTATTAAACCAGCTTAACTTAAGCCGCTCTTAGACTATCATCTAATGTACAGGGTGTCCAGTTTGCGACACTTTGGAACACAAATGGAAAACGCAATCGAATAAAAAAAATATAGAGGGTGTACCATTTAAAAAAAAATGCAACTCTAGTTTTTATCTTCAAATTCGTTCCTTCTAGAGAAACATTGACTACGCCACTGGATTCTAGGTGAAAAAGTATATAATTATCCGTTTCTACTTTACCGATAAGTTAAAAGGCGACCGAGATACGAGGATGCTTGAAAATGACACATTTTCAAAATCGCCCTGTATTTCAGAAACGAACGGGGCTATGAAAATTCTGTTTGTAGCATCCTACGTTTCATGAAAAGTAGCGCAGTATTGCGGAAGCCGCAGTTTTCTATCCTTAAAGATAACCGAGATATCCTGAAAAAGTGTCGAAAATTGGGCACCCTGTACTGTCTTGTTCCAAAATTTGTGAAAAAAACTAATAATCTTCAGAAAAATGTTTAGAAATGTGTTTATTAAATATTTCACAAAATTTCTATTCTGGTAAACGTTTCTGCAGAATTGTGCAAAAAAAGTGCAACGTTGTTCTTAGTGTATGTTTGTATTTTTTCATACTTTCCTTCATCAATTTTATGGAACTCACAGCAAAGTTACTAAATCGCATCGGCTCTAGCGCTGACGACGAATAATTGAAGTTTCATTCGCTCGATCCAATCGGATGAGAATCTCGCGATATATTTCGCCTCTAAGTAACACAGTAGAATCCGAATTAGTTTTAAAAAATGAACCACGTATTCATGGACGGCTATGTGGACTATTTAGTTTTTAAAGGTTTAAATACTTGAAACAGTATTGGCAGCAGCTGCTATTCTGCGTACGCATATGGACGTCTATATGAAGTATTTAGATTTTATTGGGTTGGTACCATAACTGTCTAAAAATATATAGATTACCTACTTCCCATAAGACGGCTATCTGCAAGATTTAAGTTTAGATATTGGCACGTGACTTTAAATACGTCAATAAAAAACAATATGACAGAGTTGATTATCTCGTGATTACGTTCGGATTTGTGCACTGCTTTTTACTCAACATTTTTTTTTCGGTTTATATTACGTATCTGAATGGAAACTCGCTCTAAAACAATAACCTTAAAAAGCCAATCATTCAGTTATTATTATTATTATGAGAAGTAGGTAATCTATTTCTGTTTAGAGAGCTATGGTTCTAGCGCTTGACCATGAACTAAGGTTGCATTCGTTCGATCCCATCAGATGAGAATTTCGCCATGTATCTAAACTATGCTCACTGATTTAACACGCAATTCTGCAAGCTACAAGGCGATAATATTAGCTTTGTTCGCGGAGACGATCCGGAACTGATCCGTGACAAGTGCGCGTGCGCTTTGCGATTATTTGCGTTCGCGGTGCAGAAAATCACTGATTTTGGCAATAAATTTGGCGTTCGCGGTGATGCGAGAACAAGTTCAGGACACATCCGTAACCAGTCAAAACGATCCGAGGATTATGGCATGAATTATTTGTCCGCGCAAGTGCAGTGTGAAATTTGTTTGAAAATTGTCGTTTAATTTTGGGCGGGCTGTATTTTGCGATAACGAACAGTTAAATTTCATATGCTGTTAGTTGTATAAAGGTCGATATAAATTTGTATATAATAATATGCTCTAGTATATTCAATTATTCTTGTATTTAAAATTACTCATGACAGAACAAATATGTCTTTGTGGCAATTTTAATCATTATATAATGTTAAATTAGGTTGTTCAGTCTAAAAATTTAATTCAAAATAATAAAATATGTTAAGGTTAAGTGATTCGCAGATGTTCCGGACAAGCACGTTCACCACAAATGTTCGCGGAGATTTGTCAATTCCTGATCGGTTTCGAATCGCACATGCGCATAAATGTTTGGGATTATTTAACTTGTACAGGTTACGGACTGGTCACGGATCGTCTCCGCGAACAAAGCTATTGATACGCCTCTGATTCTTTACATAATAATAAGGTATTTTTAACCATTTATTGCTGTAACAGTTCAGTACATCCATAACCATGGATGTATATCTATAGATTTCCTCGAACGTCTGTATAGACACCTTTGTCTCCGAGTTTACAACATTGAAACAATACCAGGTACATCGCAAAGATAAAAGACTTCTTGACACGGTTACGGTACTTAACTAATTGTGATACTCGTTGTATAGAGTTCTAAGATTTTAAACTAAAAGATTTACAGGATGCATCTTGGCGAAAATTTTACGGCGATTTTCTGGTATTGTCTTTACGCGTTCGTGGAAGATGGCTGAATCCGACTGAATCTAAATGGGAAAATAAAAATACCCCTTTCTGAAGTAGTATAAAAAGTTTATTGTACAGAAGATTACACTGAATATATTTAGGGAGGAGCGAAACATTTTTTTGGGAATTTTTATCATGTAATAGTATAAAAAAAATGCCTGGTGAGACTAACTGTACGTCAAAAGAGATAGGTGCAGTAAATTAATATTTAACCGCCCCCCTCCCCTCTGCCATTTATAAAAAAGAGAATATTTTCGATATCGTCAAGATCAAATGTCCTGCTTGTTTTTTTATTTGTAATAGGTACTAACTTGATAGTCTGCTGATAGTCTTTCTTAATATACAGAAAAAAATTTCAAGCCGTATCTAAAGATTTAACTGAGTCACGCGAGCTTCTGAAATAAGGGTTGCATTAGGACTTTGCGACCAGCACGCACTGGCTCAGTGCGAACTGGTTCATTTTGTTGCAAAAGCCTTTCTAACTTTCGACAATCGACCAATATGTCCGAAATCGTTTAGCCGACCGACCGGTGCATATTCCTCCCAGAAATGTTGGTTTAAAAGACGTCAGTAGATATCGCAGTTCGCGATAAGCACAATTATATTAAAAATTGGTAAACCTCTTTAATGGTGTAATTGGTTATTGCATACAAATGAGCCACCTTTCGCCATTTGCTGCAAGAAATTGTCGGCCATACAAGGCGACCGTATTCGTACTCTGGGCCTGTGGATTCGTTGCTATGTGACTGTGAAAATAAATAGATAATAGGATCTTCCTGCTTTATATTGCTACAGATAATCCTTCGAAATCACTAAAAATTTTAACCGAGTATATTGTCCGGGTATATGCACCAACGTGGTTTCAAATAAAAACACAGCCCCCTTATATCAGTACGGCGCCGAGCATATATGGAGATGGTACACTTGTCCTGAGGTTTTCCTTGGGTTTTCCAGATTGTGTTAAAAAATTATCGATAAGGTAATTGCATCAAATGCATTCTTCGCCCATATCGAAAATGTTTTAATAGCAATGTTTACTGATACCAGGGAACAGATTAGAAAATTAGCTGCAAGACGAATAATAAAGGTAGGGGAGCAGGTAAGGAGAGTAGGCAGAATGTACTTATTCATAGGGTTCCGGCTACAAATTTTGATGCAACGGGCTATATAAATCTTATAGACTTGTTCAATGGTAGTATCACTATCACAAAGCCTCTACTTACTAAAAACATTACTAAGGAAGAGCTGGAGTTTCTTTAACAGGAAGAAATTGCACCTGCCATACCCAAGCAGTCGAGCGGTGCGTAAAACTAGTGAACGAATCATCTTTAAAAGTTTTTGGTGAAGAGAAATATTGCCGTCATTTGAAAGGAAGGTCCAATATTTTGGACTTTAGAAAGTAAGTAAAACTAAGTGAAGTACATGGCTAATGGTGGGAGGGCGAGTGTAACTCGACATGCAGCCACCTCCCCATTCTGAGTTTATTTGGAACTTAGGAACGCTTAATCAGTTTCTAAAGTTTTGCCTGAATAATGAGAAACTTTAAAGCAAAGGGGCGCAGTTTAAAATCAAGATATGTTCAATTTTATTATTTTTCTTTTAAAGATAAATAGAAACAGTTTCTGCGCTATTACAAAACCAAAAAGCAATTTAAAAATTCACCATTTTGATCCCCTTTTCCCCCGAAGGGCGCGGCTAATAATTAAACTACATGCACGAATTTTTTTTAATTTTACCTTATCCAACAAGCCATAATTATCCAATAAAATTTCGGATTGTTTTCCATATAAGGTGACGCTTGATTCTAATTTCAAGTTGTTTACATTCTGGACAATTTTTACAAAAAATTATCACTTTAATGATGTGTTTAACCGATAACAGTAAGTCGTCAATGCAAATATCTAAATTGAAACCTGCATGAATTGCCATGTCATCTCAATACATCTAACTGTTCTAAAGAAATTAAAGTATCTATTGATTTACTTGTCATAATGACTAGCATCAATTTTACTACAATAATCGAGACAATTTTTGAGGATGACACAAATCAATAAAAATTAATTTACCATAAGTTCTGAAATAAATGAATTGTAATTTTTAGATTATATTACACCTGTTAAAAAATAATATGTAATTTCGACAAATGTAATGAAAGACAACAGTGGTGGAACAATGACGGTGGAAAAAGGCATAACAGCAAACGATCTATATTAATGTAGTAGCTTCAGAGTAACATTTTAAATGTTTTTTTGAACTTCTCCGTACAATAAAAAGGTAAAAAGCGCTCGATGAACTACTATAATTTTTATATGGATAGATACACACGCAGTTGAATCAAGTCCTTTGAATTCAGTGCCGAATCCCAGATTGTTGCCCCTGACATTTCCGAAACTTTTGATAGCCAATCCTTAACTTTTATTTTGGCAGATGCTAACCACTCCTTTACTAACTTTGATGCTTGGTGTCATTTTCATGCTGAAATACATACGCCAGTACATCCCTCAGGATATCACTGTAGATAACGCGATCCATTTTTTCATGTATTCGGTGGAAAGGACCCATACCACATCATGAAAAACATCCCCGTGCTATCACCGATCCCCCACCATAGCAAAGGTAGCTAACCGGCATCTAACTGTATAATCGCATGTCCTGGATGGTCCAGCTTTATGAATTCCTTGCAAAATTTTTACCGATGATAAAAGCGAACCATTTAGACAGAAACGAATAATTTTTTGTTCCAGGTGTCGGCTGTTTTTTTCGGCTCTTCCAGGACTTTTTTTGGGAACCACATTTCCAAATACGATCTTTGTATGTTTAAAGATTGTGTAGTTCTTAGTACGTTCAATTTTTTGGAAATATCACACTGCTTGAGGCCTTTGTTATAAAAATTAATTATTCTCTTACGCATATCAGCAGGAAGGGCCTTTCTTTTAGCCATTGAGCATAGTTTGACTGAATTTTAGAGATTGTTTTTTTTATAAGTGTAATAAAGATTTAACATTCTGATAAAATAGAAAATATTCCAACTTTCTTCTCCGAAACAAAAAATCAATTCCAAAGTTATTTTTATCAAGTATTTTAAAGACCCTCAAGACCATTACAAACATGTTTTGTTATACCAATAATCCATAAGCCAATGTACGTTTTTTAGCCATTTAGTAAGTAGGCATTTCTCGAGTAACTTTTATTTGTTTAAGCCATTATATCAAATACTGTGACGATCAAACGACATTATCAGCCAGATTCACTTTTGCCAGTACCGATCTTATTTGACAATTAATGATTTAAATTGACAATTGTAAGAATAGAACAACTAAGTTTGACTAAATTTCTAAGTTTTCTCGCAAACTTACGAAGACAAGGGCAGTTTAAGTATGTATTTTCCGCAATAATAGATTTAAATCCATTTCAGCAATAACTTTAAAGATAAAAATCATTAATAAACAAAAAAAAACTCCTAAGATTTTAACGGAAAATTATTACCAAGACAAATCATTAACAAGACAAAAACTTGTCAAAACACAACTGATTTTAGAAGATCTAAATTTAGCCTTCTTACTGAAGCCCGGGGTATATTTTTAATAGATGCCTAAAATAGCTCTAAATTAGAACATAACAGAACATTTTACCAAATATGCTCTTTTGTTACAATTGAAAAAAAAGCATTTTCATGTATTTTAAGCAGGGACATACCTGTCATAATTTAATCCGTCCAGTACCAGAACATGAACCCACATCAAATACGAGAGTTTTTGACAACTCAACTGAAGCGTCTCCTTTGTTATGTAACTCTTTAAAAATAGTCAACTTTCGTTTCGGCAATGTCACAAAATGAAGATTTTTTAATATCGTCACTAACTTTTTTTGTAAGAACAATCACAACTCTGTTTTCTCTGTCTCAATAACACTATTTTTTACTAATTATATAATAGCCCTGTTCTTTTAATTGCCACTAATTACTAGCCCTAAACAATTACACCTACATAATAAGTAATTAAAGACGTCCTTTAATTTAAAAAATCACGTTACAGATCATAGAGTACTGGACGAGCTTTGAGCCCATACTGAGAGATCACTAGAGACACTAAAGATTCAGGGACAATCCGGGATAAAAGGCGGAGTTTAGGGAGGGGCATACAGGCGGAGCTTGTGTAGAATCCCTAGGGATAGCCGGCAGCTTCAACGCTCCCCCTTCCCTCTCGCTCGTGTTATCTTAGAGATCCGAGAGATGTGATGTTTGGTAGGTATGTAGGATGGATTGCGCTACCTCGCTTTTTAAAGAATACGCTGTGCACCGAGCGGTGCTTTTTAATGAGCTTTTAGCTTTTGTGCCATGTAAAAGCGGTTTTTGTTTGGGTAATTGTGGTTTTGCTGTGATTTATGAGGGACTTAGAGATGTCTTGTGTGTTTATTTAGCTTACAGAGTAATATAGAGTCGAATAGAGAAAAGATTGCTTGCTTGGACTCAGGAATGTTGTACTTTAAACCGCCAGAGTGGAAAAAAAGTTCCAAAAATTAAAGAACCCGCGTTGTTTTAAAGTATACATCACCTCCGGGTATTAAAAAAGGTTTAGATCTGTTAAATTATTGCGTGTAAAGTACCTTAAAGGACATGTTTAATTTTTTTTTAATTTTACCCTTTTCAAAAAAGGGAATTTACTCAGTACAAAACAGAAATATCGGTATCTTTAAATATTTAACATTTTGATTTAAACTATGTACACCCAAGTCGGCGCAAGCAAACTTTATTTGTTTTCTACCGGCGCGTTTGCATTCCTTCAAAAAATTATCTGGAGATGATTCACTGCCGTTAGTCAGAGTCGGATTTAGAATTTCGTCTAGGGGGGGGGGGGGGTTGCGCAAGGCCACCTCGAGCTACACAAAAGTATAGACGGCAAGTTTGAGTGCGACGTTATTTATCTAAACCTGTTCTTGCGAAAACAGAACGATTTGTCATCTTAACTCACCAATATCCCAGCTTTTTTTATTTATACCTTCTGCCCATTTCCGCTGATATATCAAAATTTTTTCAAAACAAATTTTTTAAAAGCACTTTTTTTTTAATTTTGTCGAAATCAGAACATTATATTCAAAAACTAGGGATGCTTTCATCTTATTTTTTCTGAAAACCAATTTTCGAATTTTTTTAACCACTTTTCAAAACCACATTTTTTTAAGAAACCCTGTTTTTAGAGAGTAGAAGGAAGGATATACTATATAACTAGTGCTTACCGGAGTAGAATTTTTTTAAACCAATTTTTTAAATATATTTTTTCAGAAAACATATTTTTCGAAATAATAAAATATCTCAAGACCTAAATTTATCGACTAATTATATTTTCGCAGTTTCATGAAAATTTATTAGAGCTAAGCTCCTTTTTGGAAAAATATCCATTTTTTGCTTTTTTTCAATACATTTTAACGGCAAAATGTTTTCAATAAAATTGAATGACAAAACAGTCAACTGAAATACCAATACAAATTCAAATATGAAGATAAAAATATTAAATTACCCATAAAAAAATCTTAAAACATGTAAATTTCGTTGGTTGACTTTCTGGCGTCTCTGTCAAATAAAATTTAAATATCAAAGAGCAGAAGTAAAAAATTTGATTTTAAAGAGGGATGCAGGGTTTGTATAGATAGTAATTTTATGTGTGTGAAATTTCGCAATGAATTGATAAAGATGTGTCTTTACAAGGGGTTTAGGACGGTTGACTCTTCTACCTGTTCACGATTATTAAGGTTTGCTTACATTTTGCTGTTTAGACGGAGTATTAATAGGCATTTTATTGTAGATAACAAAACCCCTGTTTACCTAATTTACAAAATGTAGACCAGTTTTTATTGAAACCGTTAACTCAGAAAATAATTGCGTGTTCACAAAACACTTCGCAAATTTAGAATAGAATTCTTTTTTTTCCTTTATATACTTGTTAAATCCAAATACATAAAAAATATATTAATGAGCAACTTTTAAATATTTTTATATTTTTATTTTGTCGAAAGAAAGTTCTACAACTAATAATAATGTTTTAGAGAAAAAAGGTAAGCTCTAACTGGTAGATGTGTTGTCTAAAATAGCAGCAAAACAGAACTTCTACTTGGTTAGCTACACATTTTACTATTTACTAACTTTCTATCGAGTATACAGGGTCAGGCGCGGCCCGTGCAATTTTAAAGTTTTATATCTCTGTTACTACTTATGGGACCCATACCAAGTTCAGGTTTTTTAATACTGAGCCTACTAGGAATGTTTTGGTAAAGAAAAATATTCTGTAATTTCCGAAAAAAAAACGAATTTTTAAATTTACCCAACTGGGAAAAAAATTAACACGCTTAGGTATTCTATTTATTATTTTTTCTAAACAAATTTTACCTCATTTTGTCGACAATTCTTAAATTTTAAGAGAAAAAATGTGTTTGGGATTGATTGATGATTAAAATAAGAAACGAAGAAGGGAAGAAGACGAGAAAGGAGAAGATAAATTAGAAGAAGGTGAAGAAGGATAACAAAATCGTGTTAAGGCTTGTCCTGCAATAAAAATTGAACGAAAGACCTGAAATATTTGATTAATTTGGTCCCAAATGCATAAAGGGGATCCAACGGAAAAAGTTGGTGGCTTGATTTGAGATATTAAATCACAAATATAGCCGTGAAACTCGTGTGGGTTTCTGGATATTCAGAGATTCAGTGTAAAATAGAAGTGGACCATTTGGCGAGAATGAGGTCAGCAAAAGATTCTAGCTGTACTTAATCCATCATTGTTGTTTCTAGAGCCGCTGGTAATAAATAGTTTAGAGATTATTTGAGGCTCTGTTCATATAATGCTGGAGAGAGTCTCCAGGAATGAGGCAGTCCAAGGATCACATAGAAGGTCCGAGTGAACGCTTCACACAGGAACTTCATTCGCTGAATAGGCAAGATCTTCGGCTCATAGTTGATTTATTGACCAGCTTAAGAGGCATCTCTCCGAGAGCGGAGTCGGTGACGACTCCGAATGTAGGTAGTGCCTAGAAGAACAAGAAACTGGCTCTCATGTTCTTAGCGAGTGAACGGTGTTCAAAGGGTATGACATACTTAAAAGTAAATGACATACTTCGGAAAAACAAATTTTTTACATCCAAATACATTCAAGTTCGACCACCGGGGCTGTTAACATTCGCGAAAGCGATCGGCCTGGAGGAAACTGTGTAAGAATGGAACGCAAGAGGTGCAACGATTCTTAAGCATCTACAAGATCATTGATTTAAGTTTCAGAAATAAATGTAATCGTTTATTTTGACGTGCGTACACGTACGTGATGACAGCTTCAAAGATTCCCGTTAGAGCAGTTAAATAAAAGCCATTGACAGGATTTCTTCCCAACAACAGAAGTTAAAAAGTTCGTTAGACATAATGAGTAGTTTCCACCCCAGACAGCGCAACTTTTGTCAAATTGCCGCAACTGAAGAAAAGAATAACGCGAATATGCAGTTCTGATTTCTGATCTGATCGTGTTCCCATTGAATTCCTGTCGGGAATAAAGGACTTCCGCGCACCTTTCGACAGGGGTGGCCACTAATAATATGTTCCGTGCGTTCATCGGGAGCAAGCATGCAGCGTTTTGTCTTCGCGAGTGTTTAACCGAAGAAATGAACAGAGAAGGACTGGGAAAATCAGCATTTGAAAAACACTTTAAGAGGTCTTTTTTCCCCCGCAAAAAAATAATAATGGAGCAATAAATTTGTCCTAAAACGTGTTAGATACTTATAGGTTATTCAGCTATTATTACGTGTTTAAGATAATAGTCTTTGATACCTTTATGACGTGACAAAAGCGCAAAGCGCTGTTTTTTTCTAACGGTATATTTTTTCTGTCTCTATATGTTTCAGGGGCAATTAATTGGCCAAAAGTTTCAGTATAAAAATATTTGGTTTCGTGATTATTCAAAGTCGCTGTACTAGCTTGAACTCAAGGTAGCAAAGCCTAAAAAAAACGAGGAGCAAAAGAATTAAAAATGGGACAATAAATTAACAATAAATTAGACCTAAAACATGGTAGTTACTCACAGGTTATACAGTTATTATTTTGTGGTTTCGGTAATAGTTCTTGATACCTTAATGTAATGAATGTGCAACAGTGTATTCTTAATATCTGTACATATTTCAGGGACAATAAATTAGCTAAAAATTTCAGTATAAAAATATTTAGGAAAATACATATTTAGTTTAGTGGTTATTCAGCGTGGTTTTTCAAGAAGTAAAAAAATTAATAAATAATAGGGTAATAAATCAACAATAAAATCAGCCAAAAATTATGACAAGAAAAAATTTGAAAAGGCGTTGAGGTTATACTAACTAGATTGGCATAATAATATAATTCACCAAAGAACTCAAAATTTTGTTTCGTACTGTAAAATCTAGCGCCGCGCCGTAAAAATTTAACAGACATATCGAGGGTTTTTGGAGCGCCGTATTCAAGGAAAAGGACCAAAAAATTGATATCTCTAATGAATTACTGTAGATATCTTTTTTTTTGCATATCCACTGGAAAGTCATAGGTTGTTTTAGAAAATAACTGATAACGAATGTTTAAAAAACCAAATAGCAGTAATGGGAGTTTATTACCGCTCGTAAAGGTATGGATCACATTGTTACGTAAGCACAAGGTATGATATTGTAATAAAAATAAGTCAATTTCAGCAGAAAGTATTACATTTTAACCCATACCGAAATTTTAGCTAGTGCAAACAACGTAAATCGGCAATTATTTCCATTCTAAAGATGTTCTAGTGGATTAAGATATGTGGGATATATTTAATATCGTCTAGATATTTTGGAATTCCAGTAAAAATCTTCGTAAACAAAATACTTTAAATTTTTGATAAAAATAATTCTTTTATCTCAAATCATTATATAATATTAAAATATTTAAAATATCTCTTTTTCTTAAAAATCTTATCATCAATAGGTTCAGAATATTTTTATTATTCTTTTGTACTTAATAAATATTTTCACATATTTTTAAAACAATTACTAGGCAATACAAACAAAGCAGATGTTTTTGTATTTCACGTTAGGATTTTAAGTTGCAAGAGATTTTTACATTCTTTCCATAAAAATAATCAAGATATTAAAAAACTTGTAGAGTACAGGGTATCTAAAATAAAATGTTACACATCTCAAACTTAAAAAGAAAAATACCATTTTAGATGTTTGAAAACAATAAATAAAAACGAAATATTTTAAAGTGTCAAAATTGTCAAATTGAAATTGACAAAGATTCCAAATAATACGATTATGAAGACAAAGACGAAACGAACGAATCGTCTTTAGTCCAACTCTGTTCTAATGAGAAGTGAAGTGCTTTATTTTATGTTTAACGTATTGATGTCTCGAGGACAGGCTATTTGATTTTAGGGCCTCTTAATTCTCATTTGGCTTGAAACGTAAGATTAGGGTAGAAATACGTTGAGTTGACAAAAGTAATAAGAGTTAAGAGAGCTTGTATTTCTTATTGATTTCCAATTTGACCGGCACACTGATACATTTTGAACCTAACTTTAAAAAATTTCTTTTATTACAATGACAATATGAATCTCATTAGTAGAGCTAGTGAATTTCCGAAAAACACATTTTTTAAGATGCTCATAATTTTTACAGAATATATTATAGATAATCGTACACTCCCGATCAAAAAAAAACGGACAAGAAAAATGTTAGTTAAGTTTAATGATCAATAAATTTTTAAATCTAAGATCAATTTTGATGAAATTTTCGACAGATTAAAGACACGTTCATTGGATTTGCACGATATGTCCTAGTTTTCGTAAAATACTCATCATTTTGCAATTATACAAAGAGGAACAAAAGTAATGTTTTTAGATCTTACTTTTAAACACCCTGTGGAGGAATTAGGCGGTGGGATAATGTTCTGATGTGTCTATTTTTAAAGCCCCATCTCTTCTTAACATTGCCTATTGTTTATTTATTTCGTTATGTTTTTTTCAAAGGAAGTGCATATACATTTTTAAAGGAAACCTTTCGATTTGTCTCCTTTACGTTATTTATGTAAAGCAATAATAATTATAATGGGTTACGTAGCACCTGTAAGCTTTTCGCATATTGAAGTGACAGTATACTGTCAATACTCATCAAGAGGCAACAAATAAAATTAAAAAAAAAATTAAAGAAAGGATGGCCGGATAATAGGACATGATACAAAATGTACCGAATGAGTATGGAATATAAGATGGAACACAGTGCAACATAATATATTTAAAATCAAAAGAAACATTTAATTAAAAAATTGATTTTTAGCACAAACTAATTGACGTTATTACAAGAAAATGGCGGTAGTACATACTGACATTTTATTAAATATTTTTAGCTCAACATCCAATCCAACCCACATTATAATATTTTTCTCTTCGTAGTATTGTTATATAGCATGGCTATATATCCACAAATAGCTTTGGGCTATAAATTTAATCAACAGAGATTCTGGTTTCAATATGCTGTGAGTAAACTTTCCCTGCATTATTAAAGAGATGTGCCCAGAATTAGCTTTTCTGTTTACAGTTTTGCATTATGGCTGTTTAGTAGAATGTGATTGAATAAAACTAACTTGTTTTTTGCTGGTTAAAGTTTACAATAAATTGAATATATTCGATGGTTCGTACACCAGAAGTTGCTTTATATTAAATACACATTTTTGTGATTAGGTACCATCAAAAAGGAAGAATTTAAAGGCAGCATTGCCTAGCTTTTTTAATAATATTTTTATTCCGACAAGTATATTAGGATACTGCATTGTTCCGCACCGTTGAAAATTGATTCTCAATTTTTTACATGAGAAATTTGTTCATCTTTAAACCCATCTTAATTTATTTTTTAACAATAAAAACACTTAGTCAGTTTTTAAGGTTTTTTAAGGAACAAAACTTCACTCTCTCTCTCCACTCCCCATATTTCAAAGGATTATCCTCGAAATCCCTCTTGATTTATAAATTGTAAATAATGATCAAAAAATACCAATCCAAACGTAATAGCATATCAATTTAAAAAACTTCTACACACTAAATACAAAACTGTATTATCATGTACATGGATGGCTCTAAAATTAAACCAAACGCAGGCTATGCGCTTCACTGTTCCTTAAATTCAAATGCTTTTGAACTTAACAAAACTCAAGTATAATAAACAGATTGGACATACCAAGATGCCTCCCCGGCATCTATTAAGATCAGAATAACCTCCCATTTGTGAAGACTGTATGTTAAACACATTCTGATAGAATGTACAAATCTGAACATCATAAGATTAAGGCAAGATCTTGACTTAAGTAATATATTAATATTTTAAAATACAGCCAGTCAAACTTAACAAAAAGCAGGGTTTGCTTGATTTAAATCAAATGATTTAAATCATGATTTAAATCAAATGATTTAAATCATGATTTAAATCGTGATTTATATCAAGTGATTTTTTTGGAGAAAATCAATGATTTAAATCATTTTTCTTCATAATGATATTTTATTATTACATAATTATTACGAGAATGATTATTTTATTTTAACTCGACTTGATTTTATTATCTACCATTATAATAGGTATAGGGCAGTGGTTCCCAAATGTCTCGAAATTCTGGACCCCCAAAATTAGAAATTAGTAACATGCGGACCCCCATGAACAATTTAGCTCCAAAATAATAAAAGAAGCAACCTTTGTTAAAAAAATATTTATTTCAAAAGTGCCGATTTATTCAATGCCTTTAATATGGTTTGGCAATTTGCACCAAAAGGCATCATGCTATTTATAAATAAAAACGGCATCCTATAAAAGTAACTGAAAAACTGAACTAAACTGAACAAAATATATTCTCTTTTCTAGCAGAAAAAATATATAATAGGTATATCAATCATCAGTTTTGGATTTTAATGAGAAGAATGAAATATTGTTTTTCCTGTCATAGTTCTTTCTAAATCTGGTCTAAGATTTGAACAGCCAGATTCTCCAACGTAGTGCGGTCTAATTTGACAGCCAAAAGTTTTAAACTGACAAGTGTAAGACAATTAAGTTTTATGCTATCGACTTATTTTTGAGCTTTCTCACAAACTTGTAAAGAAAAGGGCAATTTTAGTAAGCACTTTTGACAAAAATAGAACTAACTTCATTACAGCAACTCCTTCCAAGATGAAAATGATTTGGAAACCAAGCAAATCGGTGAAATATCAGAATAATTCATAAGTTTTTAATAACGACTTATTAACAATGACAGGACAAAATCCTGTCAAAACATAACTGACTAACTAGAAGATTTCAATTTAAACCAGTACTAAATCTTAAACCTTCTTAGTAAATCTGAACGGAAATTTTTAATCTTAGATCTGAAGCAACATTCAGTCGATTTCTTTGTTTGGATTTTAGCAGAATGTATTGAGAGAAAGTTTGTTCACACATACGTCGTGCAAAAGGGCATGAAGTGCTTCAAAGCAAAGGTTGTCGGACCCCCGCAAAATAACCTGCGGACCCCTAGGGGTCCGCGGACTACCATTTGGGAACCACTGGCATAGGGTATAGGTAGCTATATAATATGTACCTATTGTTATTTGTTTGTGTATTTAAAATTACCGTTTTCTGTTTCGTTTGCTGAAGTTTGAACTAATATTAATATTATTAAATTTATATTTTCTACTCCATTATTTTAATATTTACTGCATTTTAATTATTTACCATTGTAACTGTGTTACATCTGAACAAACAATAATGAAATAATACAAACCTAAATAAAATTCAAAAATTCTGACTTAAATCAAAAAAATCTGATTTTTTTGATTTTTTTTAAAAAATCATGATTTTTGCCAACCCTGAAAAAAAGTAAAACATTTTTAAAGCATGCACGTATTCACATTATTAACGGATGCACATTGACATCATAAAATATAAACAATTTGAACTTTAAAGACCTTACATGTCGATGCGCCTCCCAAACCTTGAAATTCCCTCTCTTTCTCAATTTTTTTAAAGAAATTGCAAAAGTGTCCCGGATTTTTAGAGGAAAGTTTAAACCTGAACCAACAAAAAAACCAAGCAAACCCCAAACACCTCTAGCATTGATCTTGAAATTTTTAGTTCAGTACAGGAACATTGTAAAAACTACGTCCTAACAGAATGCATCAAGGGATAGAGGTGTCCTAGGTTTTAATGAAACAGAACTTAACGGACAAACCAAATGTCATGGTTTAATTTCCAACAAAATAGCAAATATTTTTAACCCCAATTTTTTTCTCACACGTTGGTGACAAAAATCTAAAATTTGTATATATCTTCATTTACCCATCGATTGTAAAAAAACCGCAGTTTCATCCTATATAGACTGGTGATATGGTATAAGCCCATATGCCACCTTTTTCGAAAAAAAAGGTACAAATAATAATAAAAAAGATTATCAAACCCCTTCAAAATGTCAATTCTTTAAAAATTATCCCTGAAATGTACAAAAAAACAATTTCGCACGGTCATCCCTTAAAAAATCAGCAGTTCAAGGGTTAAAAATGCCTATTTCACCTTTTGAGACAGAAAATCTTGTTAAAATCATATAAAATACGGAATTAACCGCTGTGAAACTGACTTTAAGGGTTAAAACCCCTTTTTGCTTGTGTCAGGTAGCAAAAAATATGGTAAAATAGTAAGAAAGGGGTTGAAACAGGTAATTTTTGATGATTTTCGGTAGTATACCTTAAGTAACGATTTTGTACATGTCATTAGAAAACACAATGTAAAGGAATTAAGCAGGTATTGTTGTGAGTTAGGATGGAATTTTTATTTAAGGAAACGTCAATTTTGTGACAAGAAACGGCCTTTCTTTAAAACTAGTTTTTAGCATTTTGTTTATTTTTTTAAGACCGAGGTACTTAAATTACATCTACACAAAGTCGTAGTGTGTGCATTATAATAGGTTTGCTCAGCTTTCTATCCTGAAAATGTAACGGAAAATGTGATGTAATGTGTACACTAAAACCTAATTTGTTTAAGACGAGATAACAAGCAATATTACAATGATTCATAAATAATACCGATCACTTTGAAATTAGCTTATTATCATTATCATTTAAATCAAAAAATTCTAGACCCCTTAAAGTTCTTCTAAAATGTTTTTCCAAAAGCAATTTTGGAAAATTTGTTTTTTTTTTTGCAAAAAATACTTATTTCATGCAACTTTTTTTAAAAAACAACTTTTTGCGACAAACATGTTTTTTGAAGATATTTTTTTTTCCGACAAGCATTTTGTAGAGCTTTTTTTTCAAAGGGCGCTTATCAGATAACGTTAGCTAAGGTCCAATAATGGTCAAGTTTAATACATTGACAATCATTTCTCAGAGTAGACTATTTTTTTTGTATGTCTTCCTCTTGGAGTGTTTAATCCTGTGATTGGCTGAACGCAGCTCTCCATCTTTGGCGATTCTATGCTAAATCCTTCGTTTTCCTATAGCTGACCTTTTGGTTATTGACCTTAATAACTTAGCCTACGCCTTGTGTACCATACGCCATTCCCTCCACATTCAACTGTGTTGGACCGCCTTGTCTCAGATTGTGCCCGATTATTGTCTATCTTTTTTTAAAAGTACTAACAACTTCCCAGACTCGTTTAAGCACTTCAACATTTTTGATCCTGTCTACCCAACTTATCTTCATCTCGAATGCTTTTATGTGCCATTTTCTTCTATCCCTACTATCCAATACATAGATTAAAAATTATGGGTGACAGCTTGGTCTAACGCCCTTACCTATTTTTGCTTCTTCGCTTAGGTCGTCCACACTAATTATGGCTGTTTGATCCTCGTTGTAGATTACTCGCCTATCCTTAAACTTTATACATACTGAACATTTTCTCGCCTCTATATTGTCGAATTGTCGACTGGCCATTCGCTAGACCCCCTTCTATAAATGATTTGTGTTAAGATTTTTGTAGCATGTAGTAATAAAGTGATGGTCCGATAATTTTCACAAATCATAATTATCACATTCTTCTGGATGTCCCTTGGAAACTCTCCTTTGTAAAAGGGCATACTAACCTCTTCAACTTGTCTTTTACTTTTTGTCTCCTACACGGTTCTGCTGGTATTTCATCTACGCTTGCAGCTTATGGCTTTTCAAGTATTTCAACGCCTGATCAAATTCTTATATAAGAATCCTATCTGCCTTCTCTTCTACATCTACGTCTACATCTTTCAATTTTTCTGGCAAGCCTTCTCCTATATAGAGCTAGCCTAAGTACCATTTCCATCTTTGGGGCTTTTCTTTTGCTTCAGTAAATTCTTTACCCACCCAGTTCATTTCGTAGATGTTTCCTTCCCAAGCTGTTGCCTTACTTTGCTATATGCCACGTCCTGGCAATTCAATTTTCGAAAATCCGTATTCTCGAAAAAATCTATTATAAAACAATATTTTTCGGAAAAGATATTTTCGATTTATTGTGTTTTTGAATGAATTTATTTCATAAAAAAATATATTTCGAAGAATCTTCGTAGATTCCAACTCATACTCAAGTACCGAACTGCCTTTGTTTGCCGTCGAAAAATTACACACTTTCAGAATCTTCAAACGGAATTCCAAACGCTATCTACAGTCACCCTTAACAAAAATAACTTTATATACTGAACACAAAGTCCTGATTTTCTTTAACGTGAAAAGTCAAAAGCAGCATTTTCCCCCAATAATTACAAAACCCGCAGGATACCAAGTATCATCAAAGTGTTAGAATTACGCATCGCAAAATCAATTTAGCACCGTGACGCCTCTCAGACGCCTCCGTGAATTTAGAAGCTTTTAAGCTTCAATTTTAAAGCTTAAAGCTGTTCTTGACAGCAGTGGTTGATGCTCTTGTTTTGACTTGTAAGCGGGGGCAAGTTGAGATATTAACTTTTAAAGTATGTTTTCCGCAGACGATTGCTTGTGGGTACAGTTATGTGATTGATTTCTTTATCTACTTGTCCTTGTCATATGTAGTGGGCTTGTTCAGTCATTCAAAAATAGTTAGAAAATTGATTTTCTCGCTCATTCATACCTAGGGTCTTCAAATTATGAAACAAAGTGCCTCCAGATATTTTCTCTTCCCCTCCGACTTTCAGTCCTTTACATCCCGTATATATCGATTACACTTTCCTTCTCTTCAGGCGCACAGAGTTCGTTGGTACTACGTGGGCTGCCCAAGATAAAAAAGCGGCCTCAAGGTTTTCATAAATTTTAGATTCAGTTCCAGAGATATAAACGAGGTCGTTTAAAAGTCATATACAACTAGCACACATGTCAGTGCCATTGTTTCCTCCCTCTAAATACGAACAAATTCGGTGTCATAGGGTAAAACATATTTTAAATTTGCACCATTTATCTTGCCCCATAACTAATATTTTAAACAGAGATGGCAACATCCTAAAACTTGTAGCGTTAGAAAAAAAGGGATGTATTTATACGATTTTTCCCCTTTTAATACGTGGGACCGTGTCAAATGGGGTTATCATCGTGTTTGTATAGTGTATATTAGAGTCATGTATGGAAATATTATTTAAGATTTATTGCTACCGATATTGTGTATAGTGACGATATTGTGTAGCTGGGGTAGTAATTTTTTTACGACCTTTCTCGCAGAATTTGAAAGAAAGTAACATGTATGTAGCTTTTTAGCAATATATTCGTTTGATGACCACATCCGTAATTAATTGTCAGCAGGAATATCTAATGTGAAATTCGAAAAGAGGGAATCAATTTGCATAATTTTACTTATCCATAGTGCAATTTAAAATCTTCTCGCTTTTTTCTTGAACGATTAGAAATAATGTCCAGATCGTGCCTTATAGTACCCACCAAGACAACAGTGTTATGACTGCAAATTTATTACTATCGTCAGTTTACATGTAAAGCGGAGAAGAAATGCCTCAGTGGTGACCGAAAACTTTAAAATGGACCTAGGCCAGAGGAGAGTTTAAGTGTTAGTCTTAGTCAGCTTGCTGAAAATTCCACAGAATCTCTAAGCAGTTGCTACAAAGCACTAGAGAAAGAAGTACAAAGCTAACGTAGCTAAGAGTACAAATTTTCCGAAAAGTGCAATGTGCAAGTACTCTATCGCCTAATTACCTTGAAAGGATGGAATTTTGTAAGTACTGAATGCATAGATCTAATTAATAATCATCCCAATATTACAAATCATATTCTATTTACAGATGGCAGATTCTTCTGTAAAAATTAGCCAGTTAATAAACAAAATACAAGAATATGGGCTTACGGAGAATCCCTATGTAATTCACCCAGAGGCGTGAGAAAGTGAATATTTGGGTAGGAATTCTGGGGAATAGAATTATCAGTCCGTATTTCATAGAGGCTACAATACCTCCTTGGAATTTTCCAAATGGAAATGTGTCCAGCTTTGGAAGGCTTAGAAATATAAAGTAGCTATATATTTTATTAAATTATAATTTTTATTCTCCAAGAATTTAGGATATTTTTTGAGCTCGCCTGTATCGAATATTCGTCACTTTCTGAAGCAAACATTATACAAGCACTACATTATCTTGGAACACTTCTTTCACAAAAAAAGTGTTCTTTTCTCTAACACGTTTCTTAAGCTCTCTTGTTAACTGTAATCTTTACGCCAATCCATAAAATCAGATCCTTTATCCAGAGCCCTTTTTCGTCCTGACATTTTAAAAGGATTTTCTTCGCCAATCGTACATATAGAAATCCAACAATAGAGTTCGGGATATAGATGGTCATATGTCTTATCTAAACGCGCTTTAAAGTTAGGGCCATTGCATTTAAATTTGGTCATTTCGTTGTTTGGGTAAGGCAATATTTTACGAAGATGTTATCAGTTTAAAGTCACTGATAAAAAAGTGTGTTTTAAGGGTAGACTGAGGGTCAAAATCTAGACATTTTCTCCGATTTTGATTATCAGTAATAATTAAACTAAAGGAAATATTAGCTAACAATAATAAATCTTAAAAAAAAACATCTGCTTATTCAAGTTGCATATGCGATATACGCGCTATACAATACAACAAAATCATCAAAATCATCTTGTAACTGAGCCTAATTTTTCAATAGTAAAAACCCACACCCTGCTTTTCAATGAAAAGCTCACAAAACAAAGAAATAAATGCGAAAGAATGAAACCAATGAACAGAAGTAAACCAAAGTATTATTGTAAAAATTTCGATTGTTTCCATATTATTTCTTTATTAGTTCCGATACTAATCATTTTAAATTTGATTGTGGGTTATGTAGTAGGGACAGAGCTGTACTTAGGCACGTATGACTCTTTCGAGCTCGAAAATAATACCAGACCTATAGAATATTCTTTCCTTGGCATCTTTGATTCTAATCACAAGGCAGCCGCTTGACTTATGAGTTATCGAGAGCCAGAGCTCGATTCTGTCTACTGATATTTTCACGGCTTTTTCCCAAAAGAATTACCTACTGATATTATTATTCCTCGCTGGTTTTCATCTACAGGAAAAATCAGAAGCGCATCAAGAATCGACGAGGAATTTTTGAAAAGCACTTTTTCGAAAAATTAATTTCTGATAGTACATAGCTACATGTCGAAAATGTTGTAGACATGTAGCTGAATAATAAAGAGATGCATGTGCGCGAATTTACAAAAATATTGTAAAAGTATTGGTTCAAAAATTAAATTTTTTGAAAAACGTCTTTTTTGCAAGGACAACCCTTGTTTGTCTAACTGAACTGGTACAAATAATAGTGAATTTTGCCATAGGAGTTCAAAATTCAGCTTTTGAAAAACTATTTTTCAAAAAAATATATATTGTTGACAAAAGATGTTTTTGAGAATTTGTGTTGTCAAAAATATGTTTCTTGCTCCTTCATATAGATCACAGAATTTTTTCTTCTTCATCTAACCTGCTTTAACTTAAGATTTCCTAGTCTCTTCAAGGTTATTTAGACTTAAAGATAAAAAAATGACAAATTCCAGGTTTGTTTAGGTTTCTCTTCAGGACCTCAGCTGCAATCCCGATACCTACCATTTTAATTTTGATTATAATCCATGGCGTAGGGATCGTCTACACATTAATATTTTCACATAAAAAATCACTAATTCCAGCCCTCAAAATGATCACTTGCAATCAATACACAATATGCTCACCGTTTTGAATCACGCGCAGATGTTTAAGACTAGAGTAAAATCTTTTTCTAATTTTTGAGGGGTGTCAAAAATGCACGTTGGGGGTGAAGCACCCTTAACAAATAAAATATTGAAAAGGAAATCTTTTATCGCTGCTTTGTTTTAAATTTATGAATGGTAATTTTGAAGTTGGGACGCGTTTTTGTGCCATAGGATGAGATTTTAAAAGGTAGTATATTTAGATTATATTTGGAATTGATAAAGGTTCATTCTTCGACTTTGGGAAATTCTGATTTATGAGTTTTAATAAGTTTTGTTCTGATCTATATTTCCTCACAGATTTTAATTAATTAGGGATTTATTTGCTTACAGTAGTAATTATTAAGTCGGCACGAGTTTTTTTCCAGAGGATGAAATTTTATAAAATGTAGTATGGAAAAATTTTTGATTCAATCGATCATTGGTTTTAATATCCTTTTTTTCTGATTTTTATTATCTTACAGTTTTTAATTAATTCGAGAAAATTATTTCCTTATGGCAGTACGCACATTGAAATGCGATTTTGTGCCATAGAATTATAATTTAAAATATATTTAGATTATACTTGGAATTGATAAAAGTTTTTCTTTGATTTTGAGAAATTTTATTTATAGATTTTAACATTTTTTTACCTGATCTCTATTTTCTTAGTTTTTAAATTACTCTTCTTCTTCTTCTTCTTCTTGGCCTCTATTGTCTCTTCCCAACTTTGTATGAGGTCGACGTTAGTGGTTACTAATCTTTACAATGCCCTGTTTGCTAAAGTCTGATATGGTTCGTTTAGCAAACCTGAGATTCTTCCGTTGGAAAACCTTTTCCTAGAATTAATATATCTATTATTTACCCCGTCCACCTATTGGTATTCCTCTAGTTCCCCCATGCACTTCTATTGCAATTATATATTTCTACAATTTGGTTCCTTACTCTTTCTTTCTAATTGTGTCTCTGCTTGTAACCCCACACATCCATCATCCCGTTATTTATTTTTGTCACATCTAACTTTCCTTCATGTACTTTCTTTATTGTTACTATATTGCAGGTCTGAGCGCAGGTTTCCGTATATGCAATACAAAAATCGCATCCACTTAGCAGGAATTCAAATTGCTCTTGTCTGATAAACGTTTTAATTATTATTAAATTACTACCCCCTCAAGTAAACTGCCCTCCTACATTAGAGCCAGTCGATGACTTGTTATCTATGTAATTGATGGCAGCAATATTAATTGTTATAGATTAGATGTTACAGGAATAAGCAGACTGAAAGAATTTTCCCATCTTTACGTACAGTGATGTAGTTTCTTTTTGTTGAGTATTTCTTGACGATGCTAAAATAGTTCGGAAGTAGCATAACCGATTTCAAGTGGGAAAAAACCCTTAACGGCTTATGACTGTGCGAATTATTATTAATTTGAATATATATAGGATTATGCTGAGGTGAAAATAAAATCTGGGAATTAAGTTGCTTATTTACGAGCTTTTTAATTTGTATCGAAGATAAATCCTTTAAGTTGTGAAAGTATAAAGTACTTTGAACTACTGACTAACAAGAATATCATAATAACAGAAACTATTAATTATTATCACCCGCTTTATCAGCAGTTTTTGGTTTCAAAATTCAAAAAGTTTGTTTATCTATAAATAAACCGCAAAAAAATTAGCTACGGTTAATTAGCACATCCTGATCATAATAAGCAGATATATCTCAGGAAATAGTAATCTTACGAGTTTTATTATCCTTGTATTTATTATGCTTAATTGGAAAAATATATTTCTCATTTATGTTATGTAATTACTCACAAGTTAATAAATTTTTACTTATTTTTAAATAAATTCGTATGGTGACTTTATTTCACTCTCTATTTTATAGGCACCTTGAAGAGTGAGACATATAGGGATCATTCCAATATGTCTTGACGGAGCCGTATTTTATATTTGCTTCGTCTTATCCTCGTTTATCATACTAGGTTGTCTGGTCTTAGACCTTTCGATATATTACTTTTATATCCATTATTTTTTTTCTTATACTCCAACATTACTTTCTTTATCTCATTCAGAGTTTCCTGGGTTGGGTTTTCTGCTATAATGGCTATGTTGTCCACAATGTAATCACTGATAATTTGTCACCGTGTATCCTAATTCCTGGATTAGAGTTTTCCCCTATAATTGTTTCGGTCTCGATTGGATAGGAGTGCCGTGTAAAGTCCACATGTACTTGCTTGGCCAAGTTTGTTTGCCACATTTTTGGATTTGCTTTTCAGCGCTCAGGTGCTTTGAAACTGTTGTAGATTATGTGATTATGTCCTATTTGGCCTACCATTATCCATGAGAACCCGCTCGTCTAACCTGGCATCCCTAATATGCGTCGATCAAGCAGTTTTATTGCTCCACCTGCTCGGCATTTTAATTTTAGTGCATGATTATCGCTTACTCTTAACCTGATTGTTTTAAATCAACTAATAAAACTTGCCATTTTAGTGTTAGAGAGTCTATTTTGACAGATGAATTAATTTCTCAGTTGCAGTTAGGTTAGCAGTGTATTTTTTAGGTATTTTCAGAGCAGTTATAGAAAAAAAAATTTAATAATATATACAAGAAACCGCACTTGAGATTTACTGATGCGTTGCAAACCTCTTTCGAACTAAATAATTTAGCGCACTTAATTAATCGTATTACGAAACCAGCCCTTATCAGCAGCACAACCCTTAACGAGCAAATAACAACCCCCAGAAAAATCTGAAAAGGCAAAAGTCTTTGAGAGAGCCATCTGGATAGCGACGTTCATTTGTCTGCCAGGGGATTTAAGAGCCACTCGTCTAACCGAGCCATTAGTCGAGAGATGGATGAGAGGTTATGTTTATGGAGGAAGTAAAGACGTGAAGCGAACATAATATAAAAATATAAGTTTGATAAATTTATTTAAATAAAGTCATACAAGTTTCAGCAGTAAGACGAAATTTATAGCCAGATCCACTGTTCGGCCTTACTTGACAATCACTAAGGATTTAAATCGACAACTATAAGAGAATAGGGCAACTAAGTTCTGTAGGAGTTTGATTGGGTTTGCTTAGGTTTGCTTGGCAATACGTATTACGTATTGCCCTATGCAAAGTGGAAAATTCGATTGCAGTTTATTTGCTAACTCATTGGAAGCACTCTTAACGATTTGTTCAATAATCACTTGACAAAAATATTATTTTGGATTTGCTCTGATCAGCACACTCCCCAGACCGCAACTCCATTGAAAATCTGTTTTACAATATAAAACATCGTTATACGCACAAGCATTTTAGAGTAAACAATATCCATTTATTTACATCGATGAATTTTGCAATTTTTCCCCAAAAATGCTTAAATTTTGTTGCCCTAATGATAATAAAGATGGATATTATGTGAAATTAGGGTAATATTCCTAAATACAGTAATTCTTAAATGTGATTCATGTTTTTTTTTTGTTCTCAGTAAAATAGCGTCTAATGCTGCTTTATTTTGGTGGCCTTCTGTGTCTTATTTTTTAATTTGAAAAGCAAATCTATGTAAATTTATAGATTTAGGTACGGCAAAATTTAGTCCCCCCTCCCCCCCCCCCCCCCCCACGTCGAAAGTTCTTAGATCCGGCACTGGCTCGTGACGATTCACGATTAACAAAACTCTCCAGGGTCTCGCTTCCTGCGTGCAAAATTGTGAAAACAGTGACACGCTTAATCTGTTCATTATTTACACTAGAAAAAAATAACATTTGTGTTTAAAAAAGTATCCGTTCTTCAAACTAAAAACGATCACAAACATCCAATAAAAATTTGTCCAGAAACATAAATAACCATAACGCATAGTTTTTTTCGGGTAATTTCAGTGGCCATAAATATTAAAATATTGTGTCTGAGCTGTCCAATAACTCTGATACATGTTTATGTTATGTGGCGTGTACAGGATTCGACCAAAACTCATTAAAGTTAAAAGAAACGATGGGTTATAAGATTTCATTAGCGCAACTAGAAGCATACAGATCATTAATTTAATTTTTGGTTCGGGTGTATACAACTGCTACTACTTCAAAAAATCTGAAAAAGTTTTTGCACAAAGCTTCCCTTGCAAAATGATTTTGAGTAAAACAAACTTTAAAAATAACACTATTTCGTTTTCTGCCAACAGTAACAAATAACTCAAATAAGTTTTATTAACTAGTCAGTTCTAACAAGTCAAGGTGTAGAATGTTGACGTCCTATTAAAAACAGTCAACAATCAAGGGTTTAAACTGACATGTATAAGAATAAGACAACAAGACAAGTTTTTTTGCTGTGAATTAATTTCTGTCTTTTCTAAAATTTATAAAGAAAATAACACATTATAACTAACGTAGATAAAAAAAAAGTCCTCAAAGTATGCCGTGGAATCAATCAAGCATGTCTTGAATTATTACTCTTGAAAGGTAAAATGTATAGGTGAGTGAAAAATAGAACTGTCAAGTTCTAAAGTTTTTATTTTTAAAAAAATTAAATATGGTACTCAAGGCAGAACAAAAAGCTTTTATGATCGAAAATTACTTTACAATGGTAGAAGGGTTGATGGCCAGTGGGTTTATTCAGCACGGGACGCCATTCAGGATTTTCAAACAGAATTTGCACATAGTCATGGATTTTGACCAGTTTCGCCAAGTTTTGACTTGCTCTGTAACTTTGTTTAGAGAAACATTAAGTGTGACTAGAAAGAAAGGCAGTGGGAAACCTAAAATTCACACTGCACAAAAAGTAGAAGAATTGAGGCAAACTGCACAAAAAGTAGAAGAATTGAGGCAAATTGTTAATGAACACCCACAAACCCCTATTCGGCGTTTAAGCCAGCAAGTAAATGTATCCTATGGAACATGCAATACAATCCTGAAATGTGACCTGCATATGCACGCTTATCATCTAAGCTCAGTCCAAGAATTGTTAACAAACGACAAGCCGCAGCGAATGCAATTTTCAGAGTGGTTTATGGATTAGTTGCATAATAATAAAAATGTATTTGAAAAAACCTTTTTTACTGACGAGGTCTGGTTTTACTTCCCTCTTCTCTGGTTATGTAAATTCTCAACAAATGAGAATATGGAAAATCCACATTTGTTTATTATTTTCTATTCTTTATTTATTATCTGCCTTTGCATTCACAGAAAGTTGGCGTGTGGGCGGCCATATCGAAAACAAGGTTAGTTGGGCCGATTTTTCAATTCTCGCGATACCTTAATGAAATTTTAGAAAATTTTGTAAACGCATTAGACGATGAAGAGATGCAACAAGACTACTTCCAGCAGGACGGCGCACCTACTCACGTAAGTCAACCCAACCCAACCCAACCTAACAATAAGTTTTGACGCTGAAAACCCATGTACATAGTTTGTTCGAATTTGTAATACGATTGGTACAGGTAGAGGCGAAAAAACTACAAGGTAGATGTTTTTCCACTTATTAAAACAGGTCGTTGCCATGTTGTTAAGCAGACCCAACCAATGGCCACTGAAAATTAACAAAGAAGGAAGGGCACAATCATATAGTAATCAAGTATCCTTTGTAAAAAACTTAACCATGGAAAAGGTCTTTGAGCAAGCGTTACGGAGAACATGCGATGACTTGGTAAAGAAGCTATAAAACTTGTTGAATACTATGAAGGAGATAGTTGTTTTAGGAAAGAATTTTGTCAGGTTTGGTGCTTAAGAAAATAAGGAGACTTTAACAAAAATTTTCGGTACACCTTAATAAATTTTCCAAAGTCAGTGGAAAAATCATTGTTTGAAATACAAAAACAACCCACATACTTCACCTACGCTACTGATTTTATCCTCATCGCGTAACTAGTCAAGTTACCAGAGGAAAACAAAACAAAATTAAAAAATAAAAGACGCAAACCGATAAAATGGCGATCGCCAAGACAAGAGACGATCGCTAGCTGACGGAATCCGTTCCAAGTCACGTTTCTGATCAATATAAGTTATGGTTTTTGGCTTTGGTTTCGGATTTTACTGCTGTTTTGATAGTGATTCATTATTTTACATTAGGCATGCATTCGGCCTGCATGCAAATATTGCTGCTCTGCTTCGAAAAGGTCTCGAATTACCGCGATTTGTTAACATTCGTGGAAAGAGTTGGCGAAGAGACCTTATGTATTTAACGCACTGACGGGATACAGCTAAAAATGATAAATTTTCTTATTTTAGAACTAATTAATTGATAGAAGAAAAATTTGGTAGGGGAAATTCGGCTATGATGGCCCACTGGTTATGGTGATTTTTGAAGGCAACCAACAATATATAAAATCAGTACACTTACAGCTTCCGCATGTGACTGCTGTAGAATCAGTTTTGTAGGAAAAAATATTTTCTGGTAAGCAAAAATTTACTGTTGTGATTTAGCATTAAATACCTCAAACTTTAATGTACAAGTAAAAATGTCATAGCAACATAGACGCTGTTATTTCACAATGATGTTTAAATAATGTCTCATTTTTCACTTAAGTTCAGCTTCATTTCTAATGCTCAAAGATGGGCTTACCAAAGTGATAAATAAGTCACAGGAAGTTTTTTATTAAACATATGTTGCTTTCCAATTTTGTATGCCTTAAAGCGATTTCGTAACTCCTTTTAACGCCTTTGACTTATCCTTATTGATGGGGTGTTTTGGCAAAACGGGGTTGATGGCACCAATGTTGCCAAATTACGCAAGGTGATTTTCTTAGAAAGTTTTGACCTAGGGGTATTTGTGTGTCACTGTCCATGATTCCCTGAAAAGATTTAAGACCCAGTACTGGTGTAAGTATAGATATGCTAGTTGATCGGTTAGGTTTTGAAAAGTTTTTGCCGCATCAATAATAATAATAATAAACATTTACATATTATATCCTGACCGTACCTGACAAATTTTTTTGGGTTTTCTTGGACTGACTCTTTTGTGTTTACATTTCGGTTTATTTGAAAACCATCTTCAGAACTATAAACTGTTTTTATAAAATAACTAAATGCTAAATTTAACAATGAATAACATAAAAACATACCTTTTTGTAAATGAGCACTACGTTGTTATTTGTCGTGTTGCTAAAATGCTGAAAACACGAACACACGAGGAATTTAAAACAGTAACAACTTTTACAGATTCCCTAAATTGCAGCAATTAGTAGTAAATTTGACAACAGCGTAATAAAGCAGTGAACTTGCCGATATGCTTCGTATCTCAGCATTTGCTCTAATGGATTTATGTAATTTGTCTTATGCAGTGACAGTCAGGGTGCAGTGTCGCTTCATCTTGTCAATTTCAGCCCCTGTGTGTAGTAATTTATATTCAAAGTGATGCTTTTTATGATGTTGCTGCAAATATGACAGTAATTTTGCTTGTAGTGATAACGTTTATTGACTGATTACCTGACATAAATAGGTATGCACCTGATTTTATGTTGGGAAAACACCTATTGCACAGGATTCGTTAAACAGGTTTAAGATTTAGTACTGGTTTAAACATAGATCATCCAGTTGATCAGTTAAATTTTGAGTCATGTCATTGTTAATAAGACAACGTCCTGTCATTGTTAATAAGCAGTCACTAAAATGTAGAAAGTTGTTCTATGATTTTTGAGATTTGCTTGGTTTATGAATGATTTTCATCTTGGAAATTCTTTCTAAAATGAATTTAGCTCTTTTGCTCTGGAAAATACATATTTAAATCGAACTTTTCTTTATAAATTTGCGAATAAATTCCTGGTACAAAACTTAGTTGTCTTATTTTTACCCTTGTCAATTAAAAACTGTAATTGTGGGCCTTAGCAATTGACGGCTGTAATCAAGGGCGTAGGAAAGGAGGGGGTATTGGGGTAATAACCTCCTCCCCCTCCACGACGAAAAAATTGCTACATGCAGATTTCAAATATGTAATTATATCCTAGTGCAATTTAGAGTTAATTATTGCATGTTTATCTGAAGAATATCGTCATGTTTATTTTAATTTTTACTACTTTACTTTCAAAGATATTTATGTTCTTCATAATATATGACATGTCATGTGGTCCCTAATTATTACATGCGTATACAATACAGACCGGTTTCAAATAAAATAACCTATCCCAACAAAAACGTACGTGTAAAAAAAACAGGTCAACTTCTCGTCAGCACTGTGTGTTTTGCTACCTGAAAAAATTAACTGAAATCTAAAAATTGTGCCGAGTTCCTTGCCTACACGTTGTTAGCAGTGTTTTGATAAGCACAGAAAAATATTGTGTGAATTAATAAATTTACCGACCAAACTTAGCAAGTTTTCAAGGGTCTCAATATTGCTCAGTTCTTTGATGAAAACTTGCCAAGTTTGGTTTGTAAATTTACCAATTCACACAATATTTTTCTGTGCTTATCAAAACACTGCTAATAACGTGTAGGCAATGAACTTGGCATAATTTTTACATTTCGGTTATTTTTTTCAGATACCAAAACACCCAGTCCTGACGAGAACTTGGCCTGTTTCTTTACACGTTTGTTTTTGGTGGGATTTCATAACTTCTTGTTCAGATACTAAATGATATTTATTTATCAGTATATGCATATACCCATGAACCGTATTTTTTCCAAGCAAAAATTTTAATAATGGCTTTTTGTCGGTAAGGTTGCATGCATTTCTGGTATTTCTGTTTGTTGCAATTATCATAAAATAGAGGTATTTGAAAGTATATCAGAAATTAAAAGAAATATTTTCGCCTGGAATCGAACTGGGGACCTTCCGCGTGTTAGGCGGATTTGATAACCACTACACTACGTACACATTAGGGTGTCCGTTATTTCCCGACTTTAAAATTATTCAAAGCTCGGTAATTATTTTGGTTCTTGGATCTTAAAAACGAGGTTTCCCCAAGTTTCAGCTCGATCCGTTGCAAACAGCCGTGCTAGATCTAGGAGTATTTCAAGTTTTACTTTTAAATGAAACTGTTAAATGGATTATTTTTTCCGGATGGTTTCTAAAAGAAACACTGAAAAATAAAAGTCGTATCTACACTCCACTATAAACGAAACCAATTAAAATTTAGAGGTACCAATTTATTAAATTTATTCAAACAATTTACCTTTTAATTCCATATTATATTTAAATTTCGTAGAACACACATGCACATAATATTTTTATAATCAACCTTTTCAAATTGAATCGCGAGAATCATCCAGATTCTTTCAATTACATTAGAATCGAAGTAATCGAGGGTATTGCCGAATGTCAACTGTCATCAAAAAATCCATCGGGCTCCTGCGATGAGAAGACAGACACATTCATGCACAAGTGCTCCTGTTGATAAAAGACTTTCCCACACTTCTTATCGCTTTTTACTCGCAGAAGGCACTGATGCGCTTTTGTTTTATGTTTTATTGAAGCTGATAAGACAGGAATTGTTGTGCTTTATTTTTTTTTAATTGATATTGTTCAACTTTGATTTTAAATGACGATAGTTTGATTTATTGAATAGGATTTAAATTGTTTAGTTGACTAAGATGTATTGGATTTTAATTGGATAAGATGGAAATCTTAAATGGGGTCCCCCTTAGTAATAATAAATTAACTAATCCGCTATATAGATACTAAAAACAACAGGTGAGTCAATAATCTATTTTAAAAATTAAAATATTAAATAAAAATCCCAGTTATTTTAATGCTATATGCTATGTACTACTACAATCGAAACTATAATACTACTACTACTTTAATTTAAAATTTTGACGGGCCACTGGCAGAGGGGAAACACAACATCATAAAAAATTTAAAATATTTATTTACAGTTATATTAGTTATACAGTTTGGCAGTACCTAAACCATCGGTAAACACAGCACAACCTGAACATCTTTATCAATAATAATTGTCCTCCAATTTCCTGCGAATTATGCCAAATGCTTTTCAAACATTGACAGATGTTATATAAACATACAAGTCTGGGATTCACACTTAAAATGACTAAAAATAACAAAATTTTAAGAATTTTCTGCAGTTTTAGTAAACAAACAAGGATATTCAATGTCGTCATTCGTTTTATTATTGTATATACATGTAGGTTACTATTATTGACCAAGTTTTAAAATAAGTTAAAATTCGATGCAAAAGTAAACAAGTATCTCTTTATTTGCCATCTATGCATCACTCAATATTATTGAAACCCTTCTTCTTCATAAAATTTCAGAGAAAAGATGAGTAAAATGTGCACGCTATTAAAATTTTAAAAATCAAAACTAGATAATAATATAATAATAATAACAAAGTTTATTAGCCAAAAAGCTATTCTGAACATAATTTTAAACTATAGCATGCAGTATAATATCTCTTCTTTCTTTCTTTCTTTTGTTTTGCAGATAGGTAATTTTAATCCATTTTGAATTTTATCGAATTCATCATTTTTTTTTTCTTTTACAATTTTCTTTATGTCCTTGATCTTACTTTTAAATAAACAAATAAAAAATATACTTATATTGTGAGCAGACCCATTAATAACAGAAGCCTCTCTCTTTTCTTTCGATAAATTTCAAAGAGTTATTTGAGCATTCCCAAATTGAACAAAGCAATATTATCCGTTAAATGTTGCAGACAAAAACATGTGTTCGTGATGTGCATTAATCAAGTGCACATGTGATGATCCACTATTAAACATCTTATTGAATTTGTCCACTCTAGCGTGTACACTTTTAAAGAGGGGGTGCACATTTTCATCAGATCAAAGTTACAATAACTGGGGTGTAAATGAGTTGATTTTTTATTCCTAGGATACTTAATGCCTATGTAATATGAAGAGCAGGATAATACCAGCAAAGAATACGTTTTTGGAGAAAAAGGCAGCTATTGAAAGGTAGCATCGATATTTGTTAATAAAGCTTCGCGAATTAAAAGAAAACTAAAAATAGAAGCCTAAAGCATATGCGTTATTATTTTATACTAGGGTATCCATTCGGGTGCCCGTATTTCGGGATATAATATTTTTTCGGAAATAAATTTTTTCAATTCTTTCTCGAAAAACACTATTTGAAAAATATATTTTTTACAAAATATCTTTTTCGACAAGAGTTTTTTTTCGAAAATGCTTTTTTTTAAAAGACTTTTTTGAAAATAGTTTTTTAAAAATGCGTTATAGAAGAAAGTCGCTATGGTTTGCTGGCAAATATGTTCGGAATATACCGTTGGGGTTATAATACTAAAATTTTTTATCTAAGTATCAGATTTTATGGCGGCATATACGTGGCATCTATGCTGGTCAACTTAATTTCATTTTCACATGGTTTTTCGGCTTTAATATTTTTAACAATAATATTATAAGTATATTAAGAATAGCTTCACATTCTAACTTTTTTAACGTATTAATAAGGGTTTCAGGATATTTTATGATTTATTTTAGGAAAACAATATTAAATAACATAGCCATATTGAGGGCCTAGTGACAGAAAAAATATCACCATAGATCTTTTAATATAAGAATCTTCTAAATTAAATCATTATCCACGTTAGAACTTTTAAATAATTGATTGAAAATTGCTCGCAGGATATGAAGCATACTTAATATACTTATAATGTTATTGTTAAAAATTATGCCGAAAAATTCTGTCTAAATGAAATCAAGTTGGCCTACATGGACGTCACGTGGAAAATGCCGCCTTAATAATTTGGAAATGTTGAAAAAAAGAGAGAAAAGAACCAGAGCAAATATAAACAGTAAACCTGATCAAACTCAAAAAAGTGGTTTTGTGCGGATTTGCTCAGGTTTATTTAAGTTTGCTCAGATTTGTTCAGGTGTCTTGTTTTTATTAAGATATTCTAAACTGTTACAGGTTACAGGCCAAAACTCAATTTTCGAAAAATATTATTCACAAAAACTTTAGAAAAATTTGTTTCGATAGATTTTTTTTAAAATTATTTTCGTGAAAACCTTTCTTTTGTGAAACCAAGTACAGTCGTGCTCTGTCCAATCGTATATTCAATTCACAGTCTAAACCTTTCTTGGCGGGCTTTCTTAAAGAACGGAGACATAGACTGTGAATTAATCTACTATGTTTTTTCAAGTGTACTTTCGAAAAATGTTTCATTGGTCTTAAGAATTCGTAAGCAAAATTTTCGAGTGTGGATCGGGATTTCATGATTTCATGAAAAAAGTTATATGTATCGAAGAAACCCAACCATAACTTAATCAAAATGTCCGTTATTTGATAAACTAAAATAATTAAAATTAAATTACACCAAATTAATTTGGTGGTAAAAAATTATAAATTCTACACAAACTTGCTATATGACATAACATAACAATCTAACAAACATTAACGTCACTAGCCATCACTTTTTTAAAAAGAATTTTGACAAAATCAAACAAAAATCATCGTCTGGAGCTGGAGACAGTAAAAGTGGTCGCTTCTCTTCCCGTTCATTCGTGGCTCAAACAATTGACAAGGCGTAGTGTTTTGTGTGTAACGTTTTTGATAGGTCTGATTATACGGGTTGTAGTGAAATTTTAAGTGATTTTTTGGTTTTTATTAGAAGCACTTTATCCATAAATTTTGAAAAATGGTACGTCAGTGCTAGGGGTGTCAATCCCGACTGGTTTTCTTAATCCCGGGATTTTCGAGCGTCTTTTCACAGGTTGGCTCGGTGGCCAACAAACGGCTCGGCAAGCCATAGCGACTGCGCGCAAAGTCGGATGTTTAGAGTTCTCTCTCCCCTCTTTCCTTGTCCTACACACGTACAAAAGACAAAACAAAATACTAGTTATGCATGAAAGATGTCGTCTCCTCGTGCTGAAGGTCATTGCGAAAAACCTATAATAATGTAGAATTGTGACGTTGTGACCTGCAACTGCAACAGTTTGTCGATATGCATGAACAATGTAATTAATAAATGTGCCAAAATCCCGTATCCTACAGAAAGCCTTCTGTTCCGTGACATCAATTTACTTGCCTTAATTCACCCGACACCAAATCCTCTCAAATCTCAATTTCTATCCCTTCTAACAACTTTTGTCTCTCCGGCGCCCCATAAAGAAGCCAAAAGGGCTTTATAGATTGTCCCAACACGATATAGCGTGATAGGATGTCGTTTCCAACTTTGAAGAACTAATTACTAACCCATTCAAGATCGTCGGTAGCAATTTTCTCTAATTTAATATCTGAGTTCTTGTTAAGTTTTCGATTTGATGGGTTTTTAGTGATACCTTGCATAGAATTATTTGGTAGTTTTAATGTTTAGTCGATATTATTGTAGCGTACAGCCTGGTGTTTAAAATTTATTATTTTAATTTAGAAAACCTGAGTAAACTGAAGTTAATAATGGGCTTGCTCGCGTTTTCAATAAAATGTTAATACTAACTAGGTTCCGCACACGACTTCTTCCGCGAGGTATATGTGATAATAGTGTAGTTTTGGTGCCATGATTATGAATACATGAGTTATGTTAGGTTGGGTTAGTTATATCCATAATTAAATTACAAACCTCGAACCCCCATTTCAGCCTGAGGTATTAATTGAAATTTGAACCTTAGGGGTTGATTTCTAAAGTTAGAAATCAAGTGTGTATTTTTAAAGTACTTTCACGTAGTTTGAAGCTAATAGAGAACCATACAACAATTTTACTCCATTACAAACTTTGAACCCCCATTTCACCACCTTAGCGGTTGATTTATTAAAAACTGAATAAATGTTTAATCAATTCTTTTGTCTATTATCCACAGGCAAAGATTTGTACCACGGGGGATATTCTAAAGGAATATCATTACTCGCTACTAGTTTGAGGAGGATATTTTTTCTCAGTTATCGATAAGAGTGCTTTATATAAATGATTCAGTCTTCTAGGAATTTATGCTTGTCTTCCACGAGCAGAAACGCGAAGGGTGTGATATTCTTCTTCGGTATAGTTATATTTAAAAAATATTCGTCCAGATTGTTCTTTAGAGATAGTCGGCTTCATCTGATGGGAAATCTAAATACGAAATGATCAAGTTTAGGTAGCCACTTTTAGAAGAACTTCATATTTCTTTTTTATGTCTTTAACAGTACTTTTTGATGCTATGGGTCTTTCGCCTACAGTTATTCTTGACAAACCTTCGTCTATTAGTATGACTATCTTGGCTTTCTTTTCTTTGCTTAAGTACCGCATGGTCACGCACAGATGTGAGTATTTTATTAAGACAGAAAAATATGCTACTTTTTGTCACTGACACCATACCATTTTTAATATAGGTAGATTTAATGTATAGATGTTAAAAGCTAAATAGAATAGTAAGTAATATTACAATATACCAAAGTGTCGACCGGATTTCAGTTGCCGTAACTGTACCTATTGGCGCACCTTTTATGTATGACAGAAATGCAGTGATTGCCAATCTGGTCTTTGGCAACCTGTCAGATGATCATAATTTGTCTGAATGTCAAAGTCATAAGAAGCTCAATATCCTCAGGTATCAGCTGTAAGCTGTCAGTTGCCTTACTATTTCCCTGTCTCTCTCTCTCTGTGTCTCTTTTGCTTTCCTAAAATCAATTGAATATATTCAACATAACAGGTATCGAAAAATTCGTAATCTACTTCAACACAAAAGAGCGACATTTAAAACTCAAACACATCCCATAGACCACTCTCCATTTATCTTATTCTTTCTCATTTATTTCTGTATCTTTTCCAATAAATCACCTAATTTTGGCAATACTAATGAATCGAATGATGGACCCCATTGTAACCCTGAATGGGGTGTCGCGAAAACATCTGCTATCGATGTGTCGTGCCAACTCGATTGAGCGATCATTTAATTCCCTGATGTGTGGACAGTGCAGTTAATAGACCAATCTGATTGCTTATTTAAGAGATTATTTTTTGTGATTGGAAAAATGCATCACATCCGTATACTGGATAGCCAAGTTCAATGATCTTCTTAGTCTTTAAACATGCCATGTTTAAAATACATTCTTATCGAAAAATTATGTGTTCAAAAAAGCACTTTTCGGAAGAAATTACTTTTAAAGAGAAAATATTTTTGAAAAATTTAGTCTTGCGAAAAGTATTTATGTAGGCGATATGAAAATTGCCCAAGAAGGTGAAGCCGAGTCATACAAATATTCGCCTCAACTAAAATTTAGGAAAATCTGATAGTAGTTAAACACCTAGAGCAGGGGTTGTCACGTAATTTCTAGTGGGGTCCGGATACTTTTAAAAAATTGTATCAAGGTCCAGAGAAAAAAAAAATAACCCTTCAAATGGACCGGTAAGGTAATTTTTGTTTCTCAAAAAGGAACGTGACTTATAAAAACTCATAATATAAGATAGATAGGTATTTGTTCTAACAAATTAATTAAGATTTTTTTGGCGGTCCAGTTTTCTACCGTCCGCGGTCCGGATCCGGATCGCGTTGCGCCAGTTGCCGACCGTCGCGTCGCGTCGATCTAGAGTTCTAGAGGATACTGTATCTCTTTATATTAAATAAAGTAGGGAAACAAAAGTGCAAAATAAATTTAGCCGAGGCTATATTTATTGATACGCCATATGATTACTATTGATTAGGTCACCTCCTGAAAACATTATTAAATTAATCATTCTCTGCTATTCTAAAAATTTTCATATTTATACAGATTACCTAGATTTATTTGTTAATATGGATCTCCTGGGGAGACGTCTAGAGATTCCTTGTAAACAACATAATAGTTATTTCAAAATATCATAGATATTTTGAAAGTTTTAAGAAAGGTTCAGTAACCCCCCAGAAATTGTCCTGTTCCAAACCATAACTTCCAGAATTAATAAAACTTCATCAAAACCCGCGTGTTCGCGCGATTTATGGCCCACTAATGGCCCTCTTAAGAAGCAAAGATGCCGTATATCTGTCCTTAGCACTTGTGCCTTCTTGTATGAAACCACCTTACAAACAAAGTGGTCTTGTAGTACAAGAATTTCCTGGGGTTATTACTCCCGAATTTAATTACCCGGATTACTTAATTTCTTAATTATATTATTTATTAGATGGGGATTTAGTGATATGGTTCAGGTTAATGCCTGTACTTGAGGACAAGAGGATTTTGTGCTTTATATCATCTGGAAGAATGTCGAAGATAGTGTCTTGTTATCTTAATTTTTATATTAAAATCTTGTCATTACCGTAAGATTATTCTCTACGTAATAGAGTGGGAAAAAATTGGAACGGGAAAAAATAAAAACCAGAAAGTTACTTAACATTTTTTTCTTATTTTAACTTTACCAAAACTTACTGCCATTAACAACTAACTCTATCAAATGTCTTACTTTTCTTAGGAGCAATATTTAGCGCTCATAAATACTATTTTGCTATAAAAACAGTGACTTTCCAGACACGAAACAGACATACTATTGAACTAAGCAAAATTTAATTTTTTACTTTTCCTTTTAGACCGAGCTTATTTAAATATGTTTTTTCAAAGACCCTCACAAAGTACATGCTCTTTCATATCAGACGATTTTAATCCCTCTAAACAGCCAAAATTTTATGCTAATAACCAATCACGCGTCATTTACCAAAACCTTAATAAAACCATGGAAAATCAGTGACGCAAATAAAGTCATCACTTTGTTCTTGTGCCCTTCTCTCATCCCTGCCGGCAGACCAGGTGCGGGGTGTGAATAGAGATGTCAGATATCTAGGATCATCCCTTATGCCGCATTATGTCCTTATATGCGTGTTGTCGGCACGGCAGCCTGAGTTTAGGCGAAGAGTAGATCTGCACCAACAAAAATAGTAACAAAAGCAGCATCCTCAGAACTAGTTATTTTATAATAACATATAATTTTTAAATTTTTATTAATATTTTTTTAGTTATTCCTAAATAGACTAAACAGCTGATAACACATTTTTTATGTGTCTTTATAAAACCTAGAACTATTTTTAAAAGATGACTATTAAATGTCTCTACAAGGGGATAACAGTCTGCCAGCTCGATCTCCGGGCAAAACCACCTCATAGTTTTCCCTTATTCTTGCGAAAAAGTTTGTCTTGGGTGTATTTATAAATCTTGAAATTTTCATCCTTAGTAAGGCCTAGAAATAAATTGGCAGACGGTTTGGACCAGGCCACCCCTTGGAAGACGCGTTTAAAGTTTTGAAAAAATGCATATAATTTCATTTATAGGGTCTGTTATTTTATTTTTATCAGTAGCTTTTTAATAATATTTTAATAATTAATGTTGAAAGACGGTCCTAGCAAGGCTAACGTCAAAAAAAATCAAAAAAATCTATTTTTATATCAGACCGACAGAGAGGGCATTAGGAAATATTTCTTCTTCATAGCTGTAAAAGATCGATAACAAGACATTCAATGGTAACGTAGTAATTTCAAGGTTAAAACCCAATCAAACCCAATCAAAATAGTCGCTATTGGCGTTGAATACTCCTCTTAAGTTAGCTATTGCTTCAAACCAAGCCAATCTGATAATTTTCATGTCTCAATAATTGGTCGGTACTCTGTACAATCTTTGAATGACTAATGATTTTGTTCCCAAAATTCTGCGATCTGATTGGCCCAAACCTGTTAGGTCATGCAAAGAAATAAGCATAAAATAGGTGTGTTAATAAATAATAAGGTGTACATAAAAATATTAGTTATTAGAATTTTATTTAAAACGCATCATACCTCCTTGCATATTGGTGCAGATTATCAATTTATCCAAAAAGAATCATTTTTGGTTGCCCCTATCTTTCGACAAAAACGTTTTGCCGGATTTGCCTGACACAATAAAGTGATATATGTTTTGCTTTGCCCTTGTATGCATTGTGTGCAAACGAATTATTTAAGTACAACCTGGTATACATAAAGATGTTCGACGTATACAGGGTATAAGCTTGTGTCAATTTTCACCGCATGCTGCTTAAACATTTATAGCATAATTTATGAGTACAGTTTTTTTTCATTTAGACTATGAATTTATTTATTTATGAGTTTTGAACTAAATTTATATCGAAAACGACATTTTAGATAAGTATGTCATTGTATTTTCAACAACCATAAAACTAAACTCATTTTAGCAACAAATTCCAAGATAAAAATCATTTGGAAACCAACCAAATTGGAGAAAGATTAGAATAACTCATAAATTTTTAATAATGACTTATTAACAGTGACTGTCCAAAAACTCCAGTTCACTAAAACTTGATTTTAAGTATCTGTATTTGCTTTAAACAAAAAACACGTCAATTTAGATATTGAAGACGTTCCAATACGACGAAGTCCCCTCCCCCCACATTATCCACTACATGTACGAAAATTGTTGGATCGAAGATTTCCCAAAAAATTGATTGGCTTGGCTGGCAAGATCTGCAGATATGACACCGCTCGATTTTTTTCCTCTGGGTGTCGATTGAAATGGTGCTCTATAAAGAATTCCGCCCGAGTTCCTCAAAAATTAAGGAGGAATAACGCTGAAACATTTAAAAATATCCGCAAAGGGTTCGAAAATAGCCAATAGTGAAGCACATTTTGAACACTTATTAATAATGTGAATTTCCTAAAATTACCAAATTTTTCGTGACTGTGTTTGTAACGTTTTGACCATAATTTAAGGAATGTATTAAGATATCAACCGAATTCAATTTTCTAAATGTGGTTATATTAGGCTTTTTGCGGCCTTTAAAACGATATATTACAATAGAGGTGGTACCACTTGAAATTTCAAAGCAAAGGCGGCTGGTGAAATTTCAGAGCTATATATCTCTGTTCCTACTTACAGGATCCGTATCAAATTTAGAGGTTTTAATAGTGAGCCCACTGGGAATGTTTTGGCAAGGAAAACCAAATCATTTTGTAATTTGCGAAAAAAAGTTGAATTTTTGGTGTGCCCCTCCTAGGAAAAAAATGAACACGTCTAGGTATTATATTTATTATTCTTTCTAAACAAATTTCATATCATTTTGTCGACATTTTTTAAATTTTGAGAGAAAAAAATGTGTTAGTAGAAAGTTATAGTCATTTGATTTTTTTTTTAAATTATATTTTAGGCTTAAAAAAATTCAAATGACTATAACTTTCTACTAACACATTTTGTCTCTTAAAATTTAAAAACTGTCGACAAAATGATGTAAAATTTGTTTAGAAAAAATAATAAATAAAATACCTAGACGTCTTCATTTTTTTCCTAGGAGGGGCACACCAAAAATTCAACTTTTTTTGCAAATTACAAAATGATTGTTTTCTTCACCAAAACATTCCCAGTGGGCTCACTATTAAAACCCTTAAATTTAGTACGGGTCCAGTAAGTAGGAACAGAGATATACAACTTTGAAATTTCACCAGATTTCAAAGTAGAGATAGCAGAAGCTATGGGGATGAAACTTAAAATTTAATGTATAGGTTTTAAACTTCCCGTTCGATGTCTAAATTGAAGTGTTTTTGTTCAAACCGAATTTACTTCAAATCGAGTGATATTGAAGGTGGTTAGTTTTGAAATAAAAGCCCTCTACAATAACGTCATTATCGCCAATTGGCCGAATTTTAATGTGATTAAAACTTTCTAACCTAGTAAAAACCAAAATTCAATCTGTATTTTTTAAATTATCTGCCGTTTCTTGAAAAATTGTTTCTAGATATTGTAATTTTTGTAATATGCAAATAATAGGTATATGAAAGGTAGATATGTACTACAAAAGTTGTAGTTATGATAAAAACGTTATTTTTTAATGTTTTACAAGTTTTAACTCCAGATTTGTAAAATTAGAAAGTGACTTTTAAGTCATGTAAGAAAATAATAATTATGATATCCACATCCTGTAATAAATAAATGAACCAATCTGCCTACACTCCAAAAATTGGCCAATAAATCGCATCGACAATTTAATTTTAGATTACGAAACACATTTTGCGAAATGTCAGCCGTCAGACACGTTCTGGGATTATTTATAGCTTTTATGTTTTGGCTCTACGCTGCCTTAATTTTTATCTTTTATGCGCTAAATTGGTCCATCTGTATTTAGTTACCCGTTCATTGTTTTAAATTGGTTGCTTTTAATAGGTATTTGGAAAAAGTATATTTGTCTATTAGTATAAGAAATATGTTAGTGTTTAGTGAAATACGATATTACCGAGAAAACTTAATTTTCGTATAAACATGCGAACTGGGTTAGTAACTTATTTTTGTCTGTGAATTTAACGGGGTTTAAGGTAGTCCTAGGACAGCTCATATTGCAGCCATATCCACAAAAACTGTTCGAAAATGTTTTTCATATTTATTTTTCGAAAACGCTTTTTTTCTAATAACGTAGGTATACATTCCCCTCCCCCATACATTCCCCTCCCCCTTGACTGTTCCTGACAGAACAACAAGAGGCATGTCCATTCATTTACTGTCCAGCTGCCGAAATCTAGGATATCCCACTTCTCTCGCTGATTTATACATAGGGTCTCCAGATTATGGAAAAAAATTTCCTGCAGATGTTGTCCCTCCCAACTTCCAATCCTTCTTTAAATCCCGTGTCAATAGATTCCATTTCCCTTCTCTTCAGACGCCCATGGTAAGTTAGTACTAAAGCTTAAAGTCTACATGGGCTGTCGCAGATAAAAAAATATGCTTTTTCGAAAATATAATTTTTCAAAAATACATAATAGAGAACAATATAATATGGTCTGATTCTGATGTGTTCAGAATGTTGTTAGGACCATAACGCTACTCGATTTCTTTTATATAGCAGAGCTGGGACGATTACAGCAAAAAAGTAATCGATTACTGATTACAGTTTACTTGGTCGAAAAATTAATCAATTACTTATTACTGACTGGAGTGGTTTTCTAAGAAAAAAATTCCTAAATTTTAAACGTTCCCACTGTATATATGTTTTAAAGATTGTGTTTTCTGTATATCCATTGTAGCTGTAACACTTGTTTGTAAAACAATTTTTGTTTAAACTATCCTGTACTTGAGAAACAAACAGCAAATAAAATTTTCGTAACTACACAAGAACTACTCTGTCCACCCCAATCTCATTTAATACACCGCATTATAGAAAACTACACTAGACCCCCATGGTGTTAAATGGGGAAGACCACTTTACCCCCCATGATCATCGTAAGAGCTTCTCAATAAAACACTAGACTAGCCAAAATGGCAGCAACAGATAAGTAGATATATTTACCAGTGGCGTAGAAGAGATTTTTTTTTGGTGTTAATCATAGATTTAGAAACAAGAAGGAGATACCATTATTTACAATTTAGAACAATTGGAGAATTCAGGGTTACTCTTAATCTGGCCAACTACATGGTGAATTTAATTAGAAAAAATTATAATTTTTTGGGGATAAGCTTTTCGAATGGATAACTTTTTATTATGAAATAAAAAGGAAGTTGCTAGCTAAGCCAATTGATATTGGGAAGGAAAGATATAGGCGAATATGCAACTTTGTTCATTTTTATACATATACGAATAGATAACTAAAGCGAAACAAAATCCAACTAATACGATGTAAAAGTTAGCGTAACTATATTAACAATACTGCCCCGAGTCTGTTCAAACTCACTTAGATACCCAAGGAAATATTTTGAAAACGTTTTAATTAAAACATACTTTTTATGACTATTTTATAACGAATAAAAGTCTATTGATTTCGTTAGCTATAAACGTCCAGAACTTAATATAATCGAGAGTTACGATATTTTTTCTGTTACCCATTTAACCTCATCAATCAAATTATTATTTTATCACATTTGACAAAAAATAAAGTTTCGGACTTCAAAGAGATAAACCAATTTAACCGAGAAGAGAGAAATCCTATCCTGCAGACCAATAAAAACAAATTCAATCAAGTTTTGAAGAATAACTCTCCGAAACAAATTTTTATTAAGAACTTAACACTGCCCTCGATAGTAAAATTTTTATTTACGACGGATTCTCCAAAACCAATATATCAAGTTACTCCGATTTTTAATCTCCCTGTATGTGTGATTTTAGCGCTGCCATATGGGCGAACCAAATTAGGCAAGAAAAAGTGTTTAGCGTGTTGGGACGTGGTGTTTATAGGGTTTAACACCTAATTTTTGCCGAAAGAGTATCGATTTACACAAAAGAACAACCGAAAGTTTTGGTTTAAATTGTGCATAAAATTATAATACTCGGATCTGGCTATATTAAAATAAATTTCCAAGTTTAGGAATAGGTGCAATTTTTTGTCTGTGAAGTCAATCAAAATAATTTTTTTGAACACCAGTATGTGACAATTCAATAAAGCTCTATTGCAGTTCCTTAATAAAAACATTCGAGTCATATCGTCCCTATCCTACAAAGTACCGTGTAGGGCAGGGCTTGCAATCCCCGACGTATATTTGGATCCCGGGATTTTCGGGATCGAAGGAACAAAATCCCGGGATTAATCCCGAAAAATTGTAACATTAATAAAGGTAAATTATTTTTATTTATAATACAGGGTGTTAATAAAGATGTGGCCAAACTTCAGGATAATATTCCTTACTCAATTTTAAAACAAAAAGTTCATATATAAGTCCCAAACGACTTTGTATCTAATAAACAGGGTGTTGAAATATTTTTTAAGGTTTTCCTAAATATCTATAAGATGCAAATTAGTATCAAGTTGAAACTTGGTGACAATTTTTAATGCGTAAAAACGAGTCTTTTAACCAAAAAACTGTTTTTCTCATTATACCAATGGCGTGCACAACATTTTTTAATTCGTTTTTAAACAGCAAGCCTATAAAGAGTAAAAATCATAAAAAAAATTAAAATTTAAGTACCTTTATTTCTGGTATTACTTTAAAAGCTATTCAAAAGGACCACTTTGAACTTCTTGGCAGTAATAGAGTCGATTTTGGAACTCTGCCAAGAAGTAAAACCTACCATTCTCGACTTCCAAAATCGACTTCATTACTGCCAAGAAGTTCACGGTGGTCATTTTGAACAACCTTTAAAGTAATAAGCGAAATAAAGGTGTTTAAATTTTTAATTTTCTTCTCATGATTTTTAATTTTAAAGGATTTCCATTTAAAAACGAATTAGGATATGGCCCTCGGATTTGCGGTAATATGTTTCTCTTGTGAATACGTTTTAAATAAGGTACCACACGGCATAGGGTTGCATTTAAAATTTTTGATCTGAACTCCCTAGCGTCACCTCTCAAGGGGGTTAAAAAAGTTAAATTACATAAACAAGTAGATTTATTAACCAACAAGATACACCGAAAATTTGGTGTCTATCTTTACTAATAGCAAAGCAAAGATATTTGCCCATTCTAAGACTTCTCGGACACTCTGTATACCTAAATTGACCTATTATTTATAAATTATCAAAAAAATAAATTGGTAATTCAACACTTACTTGTCCTATTGTTAAGTTTCTTTTAAACCCGTAATCGTCTAATTCGACTGGTCTCAGCATTACTGAATCTGGCAGAAAATTTTCAAAAGGTCCAGAAAAAATAAAGTAATTAACACAACAAGTAGCATCTTAAATTAACCCTACCTCACCCCGCCCAAACAGTTTTGTATTCAAAATTAAAATTATCGAACAATTTAAGACCTCCGCCTAACAGACTGAGTGATCATAATTCCGTGACACCATCGGGCGATAATTATAAGCAATAAGAATTAAGATCTGGCAAAATGACGACTTGGAGTGACAATAAAGTGTGACAGGCTGTTCTTACTAATTAAAATTGGGCAGAGATACGACCAATTTGCGTCAAAAGGGTTCAAGACGCTGCTTTGATAACGGCAAGTTATGGAGTTTCGGAGTTGTCTTAATTATCTTAATAAGGAAAGTTCATTTTGTTTCTTGCCTTTTTCCGATACTAATGTTTTGTTTTGCTCGGTTTATTATTCTTTTTAGAGCCTTGAGAGCGAATAAAAATTGGTACTTATAGGGGTTAAATTAAAAATGAGGACAATAAAGCATTTTTCCTCAACTAAACTAGAAATTTACAAACAAAACTTCAAGGATTCAAATCAATCTTTCTTATATCGAAAAAAAATCAAGGAAAAATGGTATTATACAATGTTTGCTACTTGTTTCTATAATATTATTTTAAGAGGTAACAAACATGAAGTAGCTTGAAAACATTAATCTGTTCAGGTTTTTTCAGGTTGTTACACGTCCCCAATATGTAAAAGCGCACACTTTCACCCAACGTATTTTATCTGTAATTTTAAACAAATGGAGGTTGGTATGAATGGTAGATATGGGGGGGGGGGGGGCGTCAAAAGACATAGTGCCTAGGGGCGCACAAGTTCATAAACCGGCACCGCCCTGGAACATTGTGCAATTCATGTAAAGGAAAAATAAAAAGCGGTGTGAACAGCAACATCTCCTTTTGTGACTTGTCAATTTTTGAATCGCAACGAAAACATAATACGATATGCACTTGTAAAATTTGCAAAATAGCGGGAAGCACACCTCTGAAAAAACTGATTTTTTTTTGTTTGCATATGCCGACTGTAAAAGATATCGCCTGTATTTAGTCCAGGTGAATAGGTTTTCTGAACCGTTAAATAAATAATAAAATAAATTTGTTATTATTTGAACAAAATATTGTTTTAATTTATTACAAACAGTGTATTTAAATTAGCTTTCACCTCTTTTCAGACCTTTAGAACTTGCAAGGAAAACTAAAACAATACAGTAGTCAAAAAGTATAGTTAGTTTGATATAAGCGCCCGGACTAAATTTTTTATCTCGGTTGGCGAATTTTTGCTCGGGTATGCAAGCTATTTTTTATAATATGGTAACAATAGTTGACAAGGACTATCTAGAATTTTTATGTATAGATATAGCAGTTGCCTGTGAAAACTTTGATTTTTATTATGTACACAATACATATAAAAACAGACTTTTCTTAAAATCAGCTCGGTGGACGTTTTTAGTTTTTCGTGCAAAATACTCAGGATAAACGGGAAACTCAATATTAGAAAGAATTTTTACAGGGCAAAACCTTTCATTTAAATCATATTCAGTCACACCGTGATTGGTTAATAAATTCATTTTTCCATGTTATTTAACTTTCTTCACTCCCTTGAGGGGTGACGTCAAGGAGTTGGGGTCAAACATTTTAAATTCAACCCTATATCTCATTTTGAAGGTCTCAAAAAGAAACATTTTGCCGCAAACCCGAAGGCCGTATCTTCATTCGCTTTTTAATGTCAAGGCAAAAAATTTAGGTACCTTTATTTCTCTTATTACTCTAAAAGTTGTTTAAAATGGCCACCATAAACTTCTTGGCAGTAATAAAGCCGATTTTGGAACTCTGCCAAGAAGTAATACCTGCCATTAGTGCCATTCTCGAAAATGTGAGAACCGAGTTTCAAAATCGACTCTATTACTGCCAAGCTCATGGTGGTCATTTTGAACTACTTTTAAAGTAATAAGAGAAATAAAAGTATTTAAATTTTTTTTCACAATTTTTAAAGGCTTACCATATAAAATCGAATTAAGATACGGGCCTCGGATTTGCGGTGAAATATTTCTTTTTTTAGGACCTTTAAAATAAGTTACCTCACGGCATAGGGTTGCATTTAAAATTTTTAACCTCAACTCCCTAACGTCGCCCCTGAAGGGGGTTGAAAAAGTTAAATAACATAAAAAAGTAGATTTATTAACCAATAAGATACCCCTAAAATTTGGTTTCTCTATCTTTACTAATAGCAAAGCCCTTAGTAAGACTTTTAATGCTACAAGTAATCAGTAATTGATATTATTTTTGCTGACAGTCATTGAACGGCACTGTTATAATTTATAAAAGCCTAATAAACGATGAAAAACTTTCGATCTACCTAAGTAAGCAATTTCAATTTAAATATAGGTACTGGGGAATCGAAACAAAAGTATTTAAAATCACGTAGCCTTTTAACTGTCCATTCATCGCGGGGCAACAGCTTCGGTAGGCGTCATTCGATTGTCTTGCAGTTTCCTGGGCAACGGAAAAGTTCTGAAGCTGCTAAAACAACTGAAAATCGAGTCTTTGCAAGGGCTTCTCTTCGTGAAGTTTGTCACTAAGTTTAATTTATTATGGTTTCGCCCTTTCATTTGACAGTCGGCCGTTTCTGTGTGGAGATAATTGAACTCTATTGAAATTTTGCGGTGTGAAACATATTTGATTATGGTTTAATGTTATTTTAGATGTTGTAGTCTTTCCTATACAAGATGTTGGTGGATGGCGAAAATACAATGGAAATGGAACGAGAAAGTTAATTTTAGAAGCTGTATTGTCTCTAAATTGATATTTTCTTTCGGAAATGACTTTCTTGCTCCGCTTGTTGCATTTTGTTTATTTTTTTTTAATGTTCTGCAATATTCCAGATAGAAATCGGGGGCATATTTAAGGTCCTAAGGTACTAAAACTACCGAAAAAACACAAGAATTTTTTTAATACTTTTTAATAATATAATAGATTACTATAAATTATTACAGTGCAATACCTATCCACATTTGTATGTTACCCGTATAATAAATAATTTTAAAGTGATTTTGATTTATTTTTTATACCCACTAAATTTCTTTGCTTGTTGGTACATGATGGCCACATAAAACATTTTTTGAAAAAATTTGGCACATGGATGTAAAATCCTGCCTAGGGCATCGTTTTGACCATTGAATACTGGGACCATAAGGTCGAGTTTCGCAGTGTCCTCGATTTTTGAAGAAAGTATGTTAGAACTACGTTTTCTGTAGGTATATTCAGTTATTTTCTTGGAATGGCACCAGGATGCAAAATCTTCGTATTGTCTTTCATATATTTTTCTTAATTTGGGCGGCAATAAGCTAGACTTGGCCTTTGCAGCATCTCTCTCAATTTGATTAATGAAAAAATCGGGTAAAAATTCAAAAAAGAACGATAAAATTCGATTAAACTCAAACCCTATCGAAAAACTGTATTCAAGAAAAAATGTCTCACTTAGATTTCTTTTTCATTCAACATGTGATTTCGAATAGTGGGTTTTCAATAAAAGATAATAATACATATGTTACACGAATTTTTGGAAAAAAATCTTCACCGGTGGGGGTATTTTAAGCTAAAGTAGAAGTGTTTAAAGTAATTTGTTATCACTGTTTAACGATTATTATTTAAAACCCATCTTCTTCTAGCCACACTTTTCCTGTCCTATTTTACACTTTCCACCCTCGTACCCCATAACAACCCTTATAAACATCCTGTGTGAGGCGGCTCGACCAATTTTTCACCGTCCTTGTGTGATTCTGACGCGGCAGCCCGACAATTTACGGGACGTGACACGTGACCAGGACATTACGGGATCGCCGTCTCACACGGCCGTATTAAGGGACTGTTCAAATTGTTTTTGACCATTGACATACTACACATGTGACAGATACAGGCCTTTAAAATTATTAGAAAATATTATAATTTGTAGGTATTTCATAAAATATGATCTCTCTGACAAAGAAGCTTTGCTAATAAGGTTTCCATTTTGTCTGAACCAGTAGAAATCTAAGCAAACCTGAGCAAGTGGGTATTTTCCATTTGCTCAGAGTTAACACTATTTGCAGTATTTGCCCATATACTCAATCCCAAAATAAGATTTTAATGGCGGCCATTGACACATGTCATTTCTAGTAACATTCACAATTCTTATCAAAATTTTCGATAAAATTGTCGACAAAATGATGTAAAATTTTTTTAGAAAAAATAATAAATAAAATACCTAAGCGTGTTAATTTTTTTCCCAGGTCGGTCGGTCAATTCAAAAAATTGTGTAAAACTTTCTCACCTTTCCGATAGTGCCAACGGCGTTCCGTTATTTTAATAAATAACTAAGATATGACGGGAAAATCGAAAAAAGACATGAAAAAAAGTCTTTTTTGCAATAAACTGTTAATAAAAAAAATTAGCAACGAGATATTTTTATAAAGATACGTTCATCTCGACCCTTTTGGGGGCCGATTCCAATTGGTTTCATCCATTGCATAATTTTTTTGCTTATTTCTACCCTCCAGATTTGCCTCCTCTAGCAGGAGAAATTTTAGTTCATTCATTTTCGTGATTTTATGTGACGGGTAGTAAGTCCATGGTTGTCTCACGTCTTTCACACACCCCGCTAAAACTATCCTTTTGAATTGGCTCAAACGATTCTCACCCCCTCACCCCCTACTAAACGTGATCTAGGCTCCTGCTCGAAGGATTATTGACCAATTTTTTCTACTGTTGTTTGGCGGTTATTACTTAATGAGGGTAAAAGACTCGACATCTAACAAGAGACCTCTATCATTATGTTATAAATTATGGTCTTTTTTTGGTCATCTGACGCGTGAGGTTATTGGGTTTAAAAATGCAGTTTAGACTACAGGGTGTTGCGCAACTCTACCGACAAAACTCTACATATGATTCTCTGACCAAAGAAGAAAGTTTCTGTATACAATGCAGTTTGTCCGTGGATGGAGCTTAGAAGAGGACAAATAGATCAAATTTTGCAAGATACAGTACATTATACATAAAGTACAGTACCCACATTTCTAAATTATAATTTTTATCCACATAAAATATTGATTAGAAATTATAACTTATTTATTTTAAGATAAACTTATATATTTTTTGCAATGTATGTTTGCATAACATAATATTTACGCTTTTCTTCAAAGGTCAAGAGGGACCGTACCCCCCTTGAATTTTCGCAAAGGAGAAAAGCGCCTGTCATTCCATCGGCTATGGTTCAAAGTTCATTTCAAATTTCTTAAATTTTTTCATGTAACCGCTAATATTACCTCCTATCTACATTTTCGATCGCGTTTATCATTTGAAAACCTATTCCTGTCGAGCTTAGGGTAGATTCAAAGCATTCCGTTTAACCAACCCTTTCAAAACAAAAATTAACCCTTCTATAGATAAACCCACTTCACATCAAAAATCAACCGTATAAGTCAGAAGAGTACTTTTAGTTTGCATTAATAATAATCTTCAATATTCAATTCCAAAAAACAAAACTGTTAGTTGAACTCTTTGATTTACAAGGGCATTATGTGTGTCCGTTGGCCCCTCTTTGAATACGGCCTTTGTTTTTTAAATCCTTATCCTCTGGATCTTAAAACAAATCTTGAAATATTTATTGTCATATGTGCAGCTGCACTTAGTCAAGTTCATAAAAAGATGAAATAATGAATGTTAATTTTGATGTTAATACACTTGTACTTAATAGTAAGACAATAATTATTTTTTCAAATGGATTGCTTTAGATGGGGAATCAGTGAGAACATAAACACGAACGAATATTATTGCTGCTACATATTCTACAAAATATTATATACAAAAACAAACATTTGCCGTCTATGTAAGATCTTTGAAATGAATTATACCACATAAATATGAATAGAGATCAATAGTAATATGTATAAAAAGTGCAAACCTTTTTTGGCATTCTTGATTTACATACTCTTTGATTGTATCTAAAAATATTCCTCACACAACTCACTGCGATTTTATCAAAATTTGCTTCGGATCATTTTGACTTCTAAAGGAAACAAACAACCAAATAGTTTTTTTTTCAAAAAAAATTCTTTTAAAAGTAAGTTTTTTCGAAAAACAGTAACTTGGGAAATGTTAATGAAAAAAATACGAAAAAGTCCCTGAACAAATTTAAACGCACGTTTTTTGAATTTGATTAGGTTTCCTCAGGTTTGGTATGTTACTTTCTAGTAAATTACTTTTTTTGAAAAGTCGTCGCTTCAAAAAATTAATATTGAAAAAAATTTAATTTCGAAAAAAATGTACTTTTGAAAAATGCTTTAAAAGAGTTTGAATTTTTTTTTTAATTGTACTTTCGTAAGTACTCGTATTTCCTCCAAATGAGCAGAAGACATAAAAATAAAAAAAATTCTATAATATTAACACTTTCATATTAATCAATCAATTTGTCCTGTCGCGTGTAAGCTAAGATGAACAAACGTCATTTCTTATGGCAACAATTTAAAAAAAAAGTTTGGTATTGATGAGAGCTGAATTCTGCTCTTGTTTTTTTTTATTTTGTAAAAAAAATCTGCTGACATCTTAAAATCAACACACTTCACGATCTGCACCTCCCACTAACGAAAGTCGGTTAATTTAAACATCTGCCTCGTATGCACCTTTTGATTCTTTCGATTCCTAACCCCAACTTCTTGCATGGTGAATAATACCGTTTTCTTATCAAACCTTTTTACTAAACGCTCGCGTGGCACGCGTCTGACAGCCTTCCGATCCTACTTCCGGGACTGACGGGATTCTTGACAGTCCCATTTCCGGTAGAACGTCTTATCCTGTCTACTATTTATCCTGCCTTTTTTTTGTTATCCTTGAAGTTTTAACGAACTGGCCTATTTTGCGGAAAGTTAAGGTAAATATGCAAAGTGAGGCGAAACTCTACCGATATATTTTATGGGTAATTCTTTGCCCAAAAATAAGAAAATCATTCTTGTTCGAAAACGCTTGATTTCCGACATACAGGGTGATAAATTATCTCTAATTTCAAAGCTTGCTTTCATCCAGAGTTCAATTTATGATAAAACTCAGCGTTTTGACAATTACAGATGACATCAACAGCTGATATTGGTTCCTTTGAAAAGTCCCTAGATCTGTAGTGGGCCGTATCAAGACAAGAGGATGGCCGGCTCAGGGAATCAGGTTTTCGCGGGAAATATTAAAATACTAATATATGAGTTTCGGTTTCCTCTCATACATAAAAAAACCTTTAATTTTTTTGTATACTAAGCGTCATGCCAGGTAATTCCTTTTCACCAAAATAAATTTTTAAAAAAATCATGTAAATGGGATTTATTTTTTTAACTAATTATTAGAATTGTTTGTTTAAAAAGGGCTTATTATGGGCAACAGTTTATGACGTATATTATTATTCATTGTAAAAGGAAACTGTAAAAAACTGTCATAAAATATCCCATAATTTTTTACTGGAATTTCACGTTTTATATAATTTTACACAATGGATTATAATTTTACATAAAATATGTAAGATTCCGGTATAAATCATGCTAAATTTAATGCAACTTTTTGGAATGTACACAGGAAACTCATCTATTCTTAAATCAGAACTATTCTTATGGATGAACACAAAAAGATACTTACAGTGTTAGTTTTGATGTAGATTTATTATCTTTTTGTATCTGTAGATGAACTTTTCGTGTGTATAGTTTTAGTAGACAAATCCTATGTTGAGCAAAATAAAAAATTCGCATAGGAAATAGTATACAGGGTGTTACAAAAAGATGTTAAGAAATTTTAAAGGCAGATTCTACATCTAAAAATATAAAAATAAGTTAATATAATCATGGATCCTCAAATGCTTCTTTTCGAGATACAGGGTGTTTAATCTTCTCTTTTTTAAATGGTTCTTTTTAATTTCTCGAAAATGCGTTAAGATATTGGCATAAATTGTGGCGACTGAACAGTAGACCTCAGCAAACCCGAGCAAACAATTTTTTCCAAGGGATCACCCAAAAGTTAAAAACAGTTCGCACCAATCCGCCAATAAAACTGACATAACCTACAAATTTTGAAATCAAGATAAATTTGGCAACATGGGAGGTCTGTGGGCGGGCTATCCTCTCGTCGTATCAAGCTGACACGACAGGTCGCGTCGTTTTATTTTGGTGTTTTGTGTTTGTGATGTTGGTGTTTCTGTCGGTATTTTTTGTATATTGTGTGTTTTAAACATTTTACTTTTGGGCTTTACAGATTTCAGATACTACATTTTCTTGGTGTTTATTATTTAAATTGAATGGTGAGTACAAGTCCAGTCCTGACTTTTAGTCAACCTCTACACGTAAAATAGACCAGACTTCAGCAGGGTGCCATAAATGACAAGTGACTTGACCACCATCTTGCCAGATCTAAGAAAAAGTTTACCATACCTAGAGTCTCCAGATTATGGAGCAAACTGTCTGCAGAGATTCTTTCTTCCTCTCCCAACTTCCAATCCTTAAAATTCCGTATCAACAGTTATATATCGGAATTATAGAAAAGAGTAGCAATGGTGGAACAGGTGAAGGCATATAACTGGAATTTAAAAAATATGAACAGTAACTGTAGTTATTATTATATTTAAATATAGTTAATATAATGATTTTATGACTATTTTTTAGGAATGAATAGTTGTAAAAGTATGTAGGGTAATCGTTATTTAATATCTAATAGATCTTGTTTAAACTGGATATACCTACTGCATATACTGTTTGCACAAACATAATAAACACATAATTCCGAAAATAATTTATTCCAAGAAAGGTGTCTGTGAAATCGTACATCTTTTACTGATATTTGTAATACAGATAATATGATAACCCAAAATTTTCCGAGAAATTAAAATTGTGTGAATTACCTCGTCATTAAATGTACACTGTTAAAAATGTGAGATCAAAATAAAGATCCAACACGACGTTAAGAGTGACAATAATTGTAGAGAATTTGCCTGGGAAATGAAGACTCCCCATTCAAATTGCTTCCAGCTGGTGGTACATTGTACAATATGGTCGGTAAACAGAATGCAGGTTGTGGTTTCATCTCTTACTTTCGGGGCCATGACGTCCATAACAAGGTTTACAACACAAGACATGCAATCCTGCGTTTTTCTTGATGATTTTTCGTAGCATGCAATACAAAAATTTCATTCTTTGTTCTCCTACCTGGCATAAATCTCAATTGCTCTAGCTATAGAAGACATCAATTATATACTTTCTTTCTGTGTACTTCGTCATCTTCCAAGAAGCTTTCTGTGTTCGGTAATTCCGGGGCACAACTGGTGAAATTTTTTAATACGTTGTGGAGATCTTGTAGAAACCTTGACAACATCTGGCAGATGTTGCTCAGGATACGGTTGAGCAATAACTAGTTACCTGTTGCCAAATTTCTTGAGATGTTCTTCCTGAAATTAGGCGTTTATTGTATAGGGGTTTCTATAGATATCTAGTAAATTCTTTGCAGTGTGATTCTGGGCTGACTATTTTAGGTCACAAGTTCTTGTAAACACAACTTTCAAGTCTGATTATCCACATGTTAATGAGCTCTTCTTTCGCGCTCGAGTCTGCTTGTAAGAGCAGGGTCACTGATGAGTCCGATGGCTCTCTTTTGAGTTGAAGTAGGTGCCGCTTTTCAGATGTGGGGGCAACACATAATTCCGAAAATAATTTATTCCAAGAAAGGTGTCTGTGAAATCGTACATCTTTTACTGATATTTGTAATACAGATAATATGATAACCCAAAATTTTCCGAGAAATTAAAATTGTGTGAATTACCTCGTCATTAAATGTACACTGTTAAAAATGTGAGATCAAAATAAAGATCCAACACGACGTTAAGAGTGACAATAATTGTAGAGAATTTGCCTGGGAAATGAAGACTCCCCATTCAAATTGCTTCCAGCTGGTGGTACATTGTACAATATGGTCGGTAAACAGAATGCAGGTTGTGGTTTCATCTCTTACTTTCGGGGCCATGACGTCCATAACAAGGTTTACAACACAAGACATGCAATCCTGCGTTTTTCTTGATGATTTTTCGTAGCATGCAATACAAAAATTTCATTCTTTGTTCTCCTACCTGGCATAAATCTCAATTGCTCTAGCTATAGAAGACATCAATTATATACTTTCTTTCTGTGTACTTCGTCATCTTCCAAGAAGCTTTCTGTGTTGTTACCTATTTCCAGAAAATTTAACAGAATATCCATTTATTGAAGGACTGCGACGCAAATTTTTGTTTCATTTTTTAAAAAGTAATAAATATTTATATTTTCGATAACAAATTTATGATGAAGTGACCCAATTTTTATAGATGGTTGTATTTGCTGATGTGGCGCCAAATCTTTCTAAACATTTTGGCTGCTTTTTAACGACAAATTATATAAATATTTTATCGCAAATTGATGCTCAGTATGATCACTGATCAGTAAAGCCTTGTATACATAGGTGAGTCCAGGGATGTATCTACACTATTTGGAAATAACATTAGGATCCGATTTGAAAATAAAATACAAATATTTATTTACCTACACTGCGTAATGTAAGAATAAGAAATATGAAAAGTTTTCGGTTAAAGTAACAGAAAAATATTTTACTAAGCCAATGTATGAATACCACAATATACACTGAGGCCAAACGCGTCTAATCTAGTTTTGAGCTTGTATATAGCATTAAAATACCTTCTACAGCAGACTCTTTTAACCTTGTACGCTTTGAAGTAAAGAGTGCACTGTATTTTGAAAATGAACACTCAACATCTAAAACACTGCACTTTGTGTATCTAAAACACTGCAATTTACTGCCGCAATTGCCAGCACTTGCGCACTGCCCAATATCACGTAGTTGCGCGAAATCCGGATTTTGTGTAACAAAGAGTTAAACTTGATCGCAGCTTCAGCACCAGGGCCATATTTTAAAGTTTGTAGAGCTGTATTTACATTATCAACTATGTGCAACGAGTCAGGAAGTGACAGATAACTATGTTCAAGGCTATCAATAGCATCTACTAATACCCGATAATTTCCATTTATAATATACAAATCGCTTCAATTTTAAGGTTATTAAAGTGTTGTTGATTTTCCTTAATGCAAATGGCAATTTTTGGGTCGAACTGAGAAACTATAGATTTAACATCGAGCAAATGTTGATTGTAATAAAATTCAGGATTCAGTCACGTTCCCAATCTTGTTAGTACGGGCTATGGAGGTTCGGTAATTCCGGGGCACAACTGGTGAAATTTTTTAATACGTTGTGGAGATCTTGTAGAAACCTTGACAACATCTGGCAGATGTTGCTCAGGATACGGTTGAGCAATAACTAGTTACCTGTTGCCAAATTTCTTGAGATGTTCTTCCTGAAATTAGGCGTTTATTGTATAGGGGTTTCTATAGATATCTAGTAAATTCTTTGCAGTGTGATTCTGGGCTGACTATTTTAGGTCACAAGTTCTTGTAAACACAACTTTCAAGTCTGATTATCCACATGTTAATGAGCTCTTCTTTCGCGCTCGAGTCTGCTTGTAAGAGCAGGGTCACTGATGAGTCCGATGGCTCTCTTTTGAGTTGAAGTAGGTGCCGCTTTTCAGATGTGGGGGCAATATTCCAGGTTGGGGCTTATTTGGGAAACAGACTGAATAACCTGACCTCCGGAAAGAAGTTCAAGCTTTTTAGCACCTAATGTGGTTATTAATGTAATATACTTGTCCAGGCTGAGTTCAGCTTTGAAAGCAATTCCAGCGAGATCCAACTATCCTCTACTTAGTAGGTCTCAGTAAATCATGCATGTGGAAAGGAGTTATATTGATGGTTTGCACAATAGAGACGAAGACTGAGTTTTAGAAGCGTCAAACTAGACAGGATTTCTGGCACCGTTTTCTAAGGTTAACAGGAGATTTTGGGAAAGGGTTACATGATTCTGCGTTTGATATCTATAACAAAGTCTGGAACTGATTCTGAGAAATGAACATTGAAGTGGAGAGGTCTATCGTCGGCATGACAATAGATGGAATTGGTTGTAGAAGACAGCATGTCGTTAATGCGTAGGAGTGACAGGGTTGGTGTTGGAACTGAATCGTCAGCATTGTTGGATGAAAACTAAATGCGTGAACCGGTTATCACGACAGATCGGCGACAGTCGTCTATTAAAAAAAGCTTTCCATCCAGCAGGGGCAGGTTTAGAATTTCTTCTAGGGGGGGGGGGGGGGGGGGGTGAGCACAAAGTCACCTTAAGCTACACAAAAGCATATACCAAAAAAAACGGACAACAAAGGAACACTATTTCATAATGGACGAAAACCTAAACCTATTCTTGCGAAAACAGAACGGTTGGTCATTTTAACTTACAAATATTGTAGCATTTCTTTTTTATATACATTATGTCCATTTGGTTGGACTGATATACAAAAATTTTTCGAAATCACATGTTTTACGCAAACATATTTTCTCGAATACAGCTATTCGAAAACTGGGGTTTTTTTTTGGTAACCAACTTTTTTTAAGAAGTCCTTTTCGAAACAACCCAACCAGAGGCAGCCTGCCCCATTCGCAGCTGCCATCTAGGCGCGTAGTTTGAAAGGGAGAAAATTTTTTGAACAAATTCCATACCCGCGGTCGTCATCTTGAGATGTTATTTCATTACATACCGATCAAAAGTTCAGTTTACTCTATATTAACTATATTTTAAAAAGGGATCTGTTTTACAATTTCACTAATCTTCAGTTATAAAAACAGCCAATTTAGAGCGTTTCATCAGCTCATTGTCGCAATAAAAGCAAAAACTGATGTGCAATAATACAATACAGACCGGTATGGTGGAGGCCCGGTCAGTTCGCAAAGTTCAAAACGGTGTATTTTGCGGTCCTAAAAACTGTCATCCCGTCACAAACAGGATTCGAACTACAAAGCTCAAAGTTTGACTCTATAAAGTTTCAATTGAGTGGCTGGCCACGCTTTATTCAAAATGCCGGCCGTTTGTGCTTTCGGACATTGCGGGAATTGGGTTTATCACTGGCTTTGGCAGCGCTCCCAATCGGCCTTTGTATTACTGTATAACACATAAAGTTTATTATATCGGTTGTGTACAGGATGTTCAGATTTCAGCAACCTCGAAGTTCACTAAGATTCATTAGTATCACTTCCGTCTTTATTTGTTAGTTTCTCGCAAGGTTTGAGATTGACACCCCTATCCGAAATTTATTAGGGACGCTGACATCTTTTATTGTGCTTATCTTGTTGGTTGGAAGTCTATTTCGTCCTTGATAGTTCCATTTGGGCCTTACCATGTCCATTTTCTGTTTGTGTTTTTCTTGACAAACTTGTTTGCTATGGACATATTCTGATAATGTGCGTATTGTACAAGTCTTTCTCCTCGTTCGTTCCTTTCACCAAGTCCAAAGTTTCCTATTTATTTTTCGTGGTTCTTTTGTTTTCCCACCTTTGCGCTGAAGTCGTCTATCAGATATTTGAATTGACTTTTGTTACTGGTTAGTGCATGAGTAACTTCAGTGTATAATACTTTCACTACCTCGTCTGAGTAGCTGATCGTTGGGGCGTATGCTTAGACGATCTGTATGATGTATCTCTATGATACTTGTAACTACTATTCTGTCTTTCCAAGTTTTATTGATTACTAATCCCACGCGGCTTCTTCTGTCAGTTGGTGTTCCTTGGTAGTATAGAAGATATTACCCGATTCAAGTTCTATAAGCTCTTCCGCTTTGGGCCTTTCTTCGCTAATGCCTATGATGTCCCACCTAATGTTTTCTACCTCTTTTCCCGGCATTACAATTCTGGTCTGGTTTGAGAGTGTTCGGCAGTTATAAGTTGCTAAAATTAGCGATGTTGTTTTGCGTGGGTAGTGATTTAGACTCCGCAGATTCTTAGCAATCTCTGCACCCCTGGCTGATTCCCGGGGGCTATCCGCCCTGAGGCCGTTTGGGCCTACGAAGAATGGGGTAAAGGTTTCCTGTTCATGCTTGGGGTTGTGGGGCGTGCCTTACCACGCTGCCTTAATGCGGGTTGGTAAGTTGGTAAGTAACCAGCACGATATGCGCAAACAGTTAGTTAAACTCTAGATTGTCAAATAAATCCAACAATATTTCAATGACTAAGTCGACGGTATTTAACCCTTTAGATATAAAGGAACCTATTATTTATTTATTATCATATATTCTGCCAATATTAATAAGGGTAGATTCCAATGAATTTTTAATAGTCAATTTGCAAACCCATCTTGTTTAGCCAGATATCATAAAGCCTACTTTGTATAACACGTCTCAAAATAATAGATACCCAAACCAAAATTGATTCCATGACACATTCGTTTTTAATTCCTTATGCATTATGACTATATTAAAAAACGAACCCTCAGCAAGAAGACAAGGAAAAGAAGTAGCGTCGGGGATTGATAAAAATTAATAAGTAATTTTTAATAGAGAGTTTAAGCATTGTCAAAATTAAAGACGCTAAACAAACGATATATCTTTTTAGAACCTGCTAAGTCCAGAGTCAACGGTCATTTTATTTTTGAAAAGGCGTCTTGTGAAAATGTATATTGGAAATTTTTTTTTACAAAATGTATGTTCAAGAAAAATGCCTTTGAAAAATTTTCCTTTATAGAACGGAATTCAAGATCGTTTCACAAAGAATTTCATTTAAGACATTAACATCCAGATTCTTCAACGCTAGTCCGGTCTAATTTGACAACCAAAAGTTTTAAACGGACAAGTGTAAGAAGAAGACAACTACGTTTTATACTATGAATTTATTTCTGAGCTTTTTCGTAAATTTGTAAAGAAAAGGGCAATTTTAGTACATATTTTCGACAATAATAGAACTAGATTCACTACACCAACTCATTCCAAGATGAAAATCATTTGAAAACCAAGCAAATCGCTAAAATATCTGAATAATTCATAAGTTTTTCATGACACCTTATTAACAATGACAGGACAAAAACCTGTCAGAACATAACTGACCAACTTTAAGATCCTTATTTAAACCAGTATTAAATCCTAATCCTTCTTAGTGAATCTGAACGTAAGATTTCCACAAAAACAATGACTTTAGTAGTTAAAACTAAACGCTAGACCATCCATCCAAACAACCCTCTATTTTTAACGTATTGTGAGTATCCTACTAAAACTCCCTCGTATTCGCTCTTAAATTCGTCATTGTCTCACTACGGGACCTTATTTAGCAGATGACAAAAACTTTTCTAACCGTCAATATTCTTTACAATGTCAGGCATATGAATTTATAATAAGTGAACTTCAAATTTGACTCCGCTAAGAAGAATTGCAGACGAATAATTGGCATGTATCCCTGAGATATGCCAGGGTATCGATTGAAGTTATTATAAAGATTACATGCCCATTTGAAAAAGTTCATTAAAGGGTCTGGAAAAATATAGATTTCTCGTACTTCAGTCATAACGTCATAATATTTATTTAAACATAATAAATTTTTATTCCTTTTTAAGTACCTTCTTGCAAGCATTTGACATTAATTCCACTTTCTGACTGTCGTTTATTTTTTGCAAGCTTTAAATAAATTGAAAATGAACTTGATTACTATAGATATAAACTCTGCATACCTACAGTAATATTTTTCGCAAAATAATACAACATGAAACTGACGAATGTTGTATTAATTTTAAGATTATTCGGTATCCTCTTTTACGCTGTTTCAATTCCCACTATATCTTGTTGTTGGCCAAAAACCAACAAACCCCCAAGTTTCGTGATAATAAGGAAGTGCCTGACAACGATCCCGCTTCTGATTGCGGCTGATTATTCAAGATTGCGGGGCGTTTGTGAGGTAATTTAGATACGATCGCGGTTGTCTGTGTGAAACTACCCCTAATATTCCCTTATTGCCATTAAGTAACGTTGAGTGCTAGAATTAATTTATATTACGGTTTCTTCTTTTTTGTTCTGTCTGATGTAGAAGTGGTCGTAAAGTTAAATGAAAATCGATTTTCGTTTTGGCGAATTTAAGCAGCATTTTTATATATGTACTCACGTATTTTGTAGGTTCAATGATTTGAAGTTATTGTAAAAAGGGACTTTCCCCGAATTATGTCAGCAGTGGTATTGTGTTTAATTTTTTGTCATTTGTAATCTCTATATATAAAAGAAGAAACTGACTGACTGATGTATCAACGCACAGCCCACACCGTTGGGCCTAGAAAGGTCTAGAAAACTAGAATTTTGCACAGAGGTTCCTCATATAACGGAGGAGTGCACTAAGGAAGGATTTTTCAAAATTCAATCCCTAAGGGGGTGAAACAGGGGTTCAAACTTTGTATGGAGAAAAAATATTAGATGGTCCTATTAACTCTAAACTGCATAGAAATACTCTCAAAAATAAATGTTTAAACACTTCTTTTACAGGTTTTAATAAATCAACCCCTCAGGGGGTGAAATGGTGGTTCAAAGTTTGTAATGGAGTACAATTGTTATACGATTGTATTACCTTGAAACTACATAAAAGTACTCTAAAAAATAAACACATGTTTTATAACTTTTTAGACATCAACCCCTAGGGGGGGGGGTGAATGGGGGTTCGAAGTATGTCATTTAATTATGGATATAACTAGAGACTTGATTCGAATATTACATTCAGAAACGGACACCGTAGGAAAGACAATGTACATAGAACAATTTAAAAATATTTTTACAACTGGGTTACTGAGGTCCGAAAATCTAATTTTGTCTAACAGATGTTAAAAATGTTAAATTAATGGGGGATGGGGGGAGGGAATAAAAATGGAGAGATTGGCAATTTCTCCCAAAAATGTAAACTAATATGCCACTTTCAGGGTTATTAAGGTCAGAAAATTTAATTTTGTGTAATGGATTTTAAGAAAATTAACGTATGGGGAAAGGGGGTGTAAAAAAAAGCGACTGGCAATTTCATCAAAAACGTTAACTAATGTATCAATTTCTGGGTTACTAAGGTCAGAAAATCCAATTTTGCGTACCAGATGTTAAAAAAGTTATCTGGGAGGGGGGATAAACGGAAATGGCTGAAAATTTCTCCAAAAATGATAACGAATATGTCAGTTTCGGGGTTATTGAGGTCAGAAAATCTAATTAGGTCTAACAGATTATCAGATGGTTAAAAAATTAAGGGGAGGGGACGAGCGATTGGTAATATTTTCAAAAAAATTGTCATTCTTGCCTTGATTAAGGTCAAAAAATATACTTTTGTGAAATAAATATTAAGAAAATTACCGGTGGGGGTAAAAAGAGCGGTAATTTCTCCAACAATGGAACTAATGTAACATTTTCAGGATATTGAGGTCAGGAAAGCTAATTTTGTGTAACGGATGTTATAAAAATTAACGGCGGATGGGGGAGGGGGTAAATGGGGTTGGTGGGTGGGTGGGAATTTCTTCAAAAATGTTAACTAACAACTAATAACATGTTTGGGGTTATTGAGATCAGAAAATCTAATATAACAAGGTCATTAAAAATTTAAAGAGGGGGAGATGAGATTAAGGGGTGGGGGGGGGGGGGGTGAGAATAGGTGCACTAAATAAACATTTTCTCATAAAAATGAACAAAATTAAGTTGACCCGCAGTAATAAAAACATTGGTTTCCAAATTATTTGTTTCTTGTTGCTTCAATAAATTTTGTTCTCTTATTGTCTTAGTGTCTTATTTCCTTATAATTCATTCTGCAACATTTAGTTGTCTTATCCTTAAACCCGCAACACACTTGCTAAGTTTTTGTTCCTGGAAATTTTAACAGCAACTAGTGACGTTGTTAACAGTAAAGAGTATTCAATGATTGGTCACAATAAAAAATTGCCGCAGTTAAAATTGCCAACAATTGAAACTTGGCAAGTGTAAAGTGTGTCTTACGCTTGTCAATTTAAAATTTTTATTGTCAAATTAGAAAGGTCGCTTTTTTAGGAAATTCATTCTACATTGCCATACATTTTTGAAAGAACAAAAAGAAATGGGAAAAAGTAAGCCTTTTAGCCTCTATCAGTTTGCTGTGGATAATTATGTTTTACTAGGAAAATGATTAATTAGACTTTACTGAAAAATAAATATGTAAAATTCTCTTGTCTGTTTCCTAGTTAAGCTCTCAAACCAAGAAAAGCACATCGGTTCCTAAAGGCGTTCGGTTAAGGAAAACTGTCAGGTAATAAAGCGCACATGTAAGATATAAAACACGCAATCTGGCCATCGCACGCGAGTTCCGCCATATTGTCGTCCTTTGTGTCGCCGATGAGAGATTGTCCTGCGAGTTGGTCGCATGTCCTGCTGGCGATTGGAGTCCAAAGAGAATGGCCGAGAAAGTTCGAGGCTTGCTGAAGGAAGTTGTATAAAAATAATTTATTCGTTTACATAATTATTTTGGAGTGCCTTCGCCATTTGGTCACCAAACTAAGTTTCACTCGCTACGAACAACATACAGGGTATTGCAAAACTACCGACAAAATTTTGAGGGTGATTCTTTGGTCATAAATAAAACAAAAATCCTGTAAACATGGGTCCTGGAACGTTGTGTTCGACAAGTAGTAGAAAAAAGCCTGGCCAAACCTAAATCAAACCCAAGCAAACCTGATTAGGTCTAAAAAAGGCTAATCTGGCCAGGTTTACTCATATTTATTTAACAAACCTGCTCTCTTCAACTACCACTCCCATCCACACTTACGGTGACGATAGTACTCTTCATTCCACCATTCGTTTTTCCAGATATGTAAGTCTCGAATCAAGAGATCAATAATAGACGCAGATCTATGTACCTATCCCTTTCCCAAGAACTTCATTATTCCTTGACTGGAGTGTCAAAAACCTTGTCCAGTTCAACGCCTCCACAACCCACCCTTGATCCCTGGCAGGCAAAAAATCCCGCAACACTTACCCCGTCCACATGAATGGTCACAGAACAATGAAACGTTCGACCTTGTTGGCATCGCTTTCGAACATGGTCTCAGCTGGCACAAATTACTTCAATAGCCAAATCAGCAGTTGAAAAGCTTGATTTTCCCAATCCAATTTACACACGCTCTATGTTTCCAATGAGACCTAACCTATAGTACTGTTCCCACTACTGGGAACGGCATCACCTTTGACACTTAACATCCTTGATTCCATCCAAAAGAGAGCCATTCGACTCATCAATGATGCAGCCCTTACGAGAGAACTCTCGTCTCTAGCTCATCGCCGCACTGTTGGGGATTTATCCCTTTTCTACCGATACTTGCACGGATTTTGTTCTGATGACCTGGCCGCTGTAATTCCCTCTTTGACTGTTCCTAGCAGAACAACAAAAGGTGCATTACATATGCATCCCTTTACTGTCCAGCTACAAAAGAACATCCCACTTCTCTCGCTTATTCAAACCTAGGATCTCCAGATTATGGAACAAATTCCCCCCAACTGAAGGTTACGTGGGCTATAGGCTGTAGTTTGCTAAGGATCTTGTTATTTTATTAATATTGAGATTGTATAGGTGTAGGTAGTGCAAAAATGGCTAGAAGTCAAGAATACTTTAAGAAAAAAAGTTTAATAAAAGAAATTCTTAACTTTGTGGCAAAGAGATGTCAACTCTTAGAAAGGTGGTAAAAGACGAAGTGAAAAAAGAAGAAGAAGAATATTATTTATATTTTCAATAAAAGGATCTTTGTAATAAAATATTAATTTTGGTAAGTATTATTCATGTTAGAGACCTTATTCCAGTCTTATTAAAATATGAAATTAAAACTTATGAAAAAAATGTCACAGCCCGAGTGACAAACCTATGAGAAATTCTTCTAAAATGTGCCTAAACTGTAAATTATATTAAATTCTGTTCTTCAGATACCATGGGTGAAAACCTGCCTGGTGAAGGGTATCAGAAATCGCGAACGCAGGAGGGCACCTGAGCAAGAATCAAAAATAATCCCTTTCCTTGAGTTTTACTTGAAAGAATATATTTTTCACATTTTAATGTAGTAAGCAAAGAAATAAGTTCACACAAACCTATAAACCGTAAGGATTTTTCTACATAACATTTTTTCATTTTTAATTACGATACCGAATCATCATCATTACAATGACTTATATAGATATTCGGCCTAAAACTTTATTCGGCCTTTCCCTTGGTCCGTCGCATGTCCACTGATTTAAAAGCCACCCCCTTCCATAACTTAGCATCCCCGCATGGAAAGGCAGTCTTATAGATATTCTTTCAGATAACTCGAAATTGCAAAGAACAAAGGTATTAGGTTGCTTATTGCTTTGTCAATAAAGGTATACGTTTATGGATTAAATAGCCCTTTATGGCCTTTATGTGACTAAGTCACAAGAGTAATTTATTAGCAAGTGATTTGTTTAATGGTTTTTGAGTTTACGTGGAGTTCAAAAGATTGGAAATGGAAATAAAAATTCTTGCTTCCATAGTAGTCTGCTTGTGCAGGTTTACTGATTCAGTGGCGTATCCACAAATTTTATACGGAGGGGGATGACTAAATAGGGTTGCCAACTTTCGAATGTAATAGAACGAGGACAAATTAGTGCCGCAATTTTTTTGGTGTCCCGCCGAAAAGCTTTATTATCTGACGAAAGTCAAAAAACTAGCTTGTTTTTTTATTATTATTCAAATCTAATTTTAGGAAATGACGTATATTTGACGAATCCTCGTATACCTCGTATACCATATAAGACTTTCACCTGATTTGTTGGATATCATTTTGGTTTAAAAGTTTAAAGGTATGCAGAAATAAAATAAATTTGTTAAATTCAAAGATAAAAATTGTTCCCATATGCTGCGCATTTTCTGGCCATCAGTGTATACGCTCGTGGGGAGGGGCTGCAACCCGGCAGCCCCCCTTCGGTTCGCCACAGTACTGATTGTAAGCGCGGATCCATGGGAGGGGGGGCCATGACTCCCTCCCAAAATCATGAATAATACATATAACTATGAAAACTGAAAATAAAATACCTAAAATGATGTACTGTTCCCTGAATGATCCCCCCCCCCCCCCGAAGTTATGGATTCGCGCATTGTAAATAGAGATTGTAAATATTTGTACAGTTACAGATTGTAAAAATTTGAAAGTGTCCAATATTTTAAGAAGAGCGAAATATTGCAGAATGAGAATGTTAAGATGCATATTGCATGTGTGGGTAACAAGAAGAAACACGTTTAGGAATAAAAGATTGGGGAAACGACCAAGATCGTGAGAATATCTAGAAGATAGATGAAAGGAGACTTCAAGTGGTTGAATTATGGACCAATCTTAGATTATAGTTTAACATTGCCTTTTAGTCAAGTTTAGTAAAAGACATTGCAAAGGAAATAAAAGTTCTTGCTTTCATGTTTATCTGGCTGATGCAGGTTTACTGTATGTATGGAATTTGAATAATAATCCGCCACTGGAGGAATCAAAGAAGAATAATATCAAATGGCATTTTGGGACACTCGTCCAAATTCTTTAACTTATGGACCTTTCAAGTTAACTTTAATGGCATAATTTTTCCAAAGCCTTGATACCGTCCTATTATCATCAACCGAAACAATTTCAGACGCACAAAAAGTTAATAAAAATTGAAATTACAGAAAATTGTTCTATTCATCTCGAAAACAATCACTTTTTCAATTTACTTATCGGGAAACCGGTGATGAATTTTGCAATAAATTTTCGAATGTTTTAAAGATAACACTTTATAGTTCAGAAAAGTAAGAAATAAGCACGTTCAGGTATATTCTTTTCATCTTTTACAGCTGTTCTCAATTTAATTACGTTTTGTGAGATTGGCCTTATCTCAGGTAGATTATAAAGGTGCATAGTAATGGTCAAAATGGCGGCGAGTCCATGCAGTTTAATACATACTTGGATTGTTCTTAAAATGATGTATTGTAATTTTTATGAGGTGTGGTTTTAATGTATTAATGCAATATTTGATTTCACTATCGACACGAAAAAATAATGACTTTTTTATATATCCACATTAAAGTCAAGAATGCTGTTATTCGCACGTGGATTAAATTAGGTTTGTTCGTTTGTGTTTCACGAAACTGCATTAACTTGGACTGTATCTTGTTCCAATGGGTGTCTTCTACTAGTAAAAAACGGTGTAAGTTAGCGCAGCTTTGTGCAACACAAACGAACAGACATTATTATTAAATTTTTATTGAAATAAAAGTAGGAGAACAGAAACAGTCAAAAACTTTTAAGAACAGGAACTTTTTATAATAAAAGTTCGTAATTTAGTTCAATGATTGCCAGGCGCGGATACAGGGGGGGGGAGCAATCGGTGCAACGCCCCCCCCCCCCTGAGCCTGAGTATTATGGATATACAACTAAATGTTCATCCAATTTTTGGTTTCACACACAAATCACAAAATCAGAACAAATTTCTTGGAAGATAGGTAACTCTCGTAAAAATTGGCCCCCCCGCTCTGGGCAAACATCTAGATCCGCGCCTTGCTAAATTTTCTGAAAGGTTATGTTTTCTCTAAAACTAGTGTTTTACTCTGCATGGTTTCCGGTCTTAGGATAGTTTCCCCTATTATACATGGAATAAATGTTCTTACTTCCTGTAAAAATATCTTAAGTTAAGTAAATTGTCGTCGTGTATATGCTCAAGGTAATGTCCTTTTTGCTTAAGAATATTGTTTTCTCAAAATTATTTTTAAAGCGACGAAAAGTATCGATTTATTTAAGCGTTCAATAGTTATAGTTAAAGTAATAAAATGGAATAATCACTCTCTTAACCCTAATAAATCAGTCTTAATAAAAGATGATACAGACAAAAAACTTTCCCATAACAAGTACGAGTACCTATCTCCTTTTGTCGGGTATATTGATTTGGCGAAATATCTACTTACATCGTGTAAGTAAAAATACTTCCTTTTAATACGATATCAGTTTTGTGCTGAATCTTCCTTTCTCTTAAAATTTATCAATTTGGTTCAAGAATATAACCTTGAAGCAAGATAGTTTTTTCTTAAACCAAGATATTTTACAAAACAATAAAAAAAAATTTTGTTAAGCCTAGTAACTTATGTACTGACGAAAATAAATTTCTTCCAAACAGCAAATTTTTAAGTTTATCTTAAACTAAGATTACTACTGACTAACTATAAACAATTTTTATAATTATTATTCCAAGTAAATTACTACCTTGTCCTCAATGCTTACATATTTCTGTTTTGAAATTTTATTATTTACATATTAGTTTGGTTTGAAATACTTCTGTCAAGATAGTAATTTCTTATCCCAAGAAACGCGTATTCTTGGCTCAACAAAGTATCGCAAAATTTGATTCCAGCCATAGCCATGGGTTTAACATACATTGCGGATAAGCAAGTACAAGGCATACTTAAGTGAAGTATTTTATTCGTGACTACTGAATGTTTTTTCTATGTGTACTAACTACCATAATTGTTATAGTAAACAAGGGCATTTTTTATTGAAGGCATAATCACTCCATGTATTAACGGACTTCTTTAAACCAATAGGTGTGATAAACTAAGATAACGGACGATAAAAAATAAACCCTTTAACGAAACAGATGAATTGCATACAAGTTTTCAATTTACTTAAAATTAAACATCACATATTTTCATTTGAGCTATTCTGTTAAGAATACCTATAGGTTTCTTACATAAAGATTCGTGCATGTATTTATTATACCAAGAAAGTTCTTCTGAACTAAGAATACCGCGAATTCACGCGAAGTAATTTTTATCAGTTGGTGATGTGGGTAAGAAAAATTGGATAATTACCACTACTCATCAGCATGTGACTATTAATCATAAGAGAACTTTTATTACGCACTAGTTAATAATAAAATAATAATATATAAATAATTCGGAGGATATTTTGTCTGATAAGAAGAAGATTTCACAGCTGTACGGAAAAATTTTGCCAGGGGTCGAAAAGTGCTACCTTGCAACAACTATCATAATCTAACGGAATAAAGTATTTACACACTAAACAAATTCCTTTTTTATATTTTAAAGCAAAATTCTACGCCACTGGTCATAAAGACAAAAAGCAAATAAAGAGACAATCATCAAGATGTTTTAGACAGATTATATTTGAAGTGCTTTAAAACGCATCCTTTAAAAGGTATTATTTTACACCGTGTGGTTTCTAAATTCTTTTCAATTTTGTCTTCTTCAGTTGTCTTTCAAATCCTCAATGAACATCCTGGCCATTCAGAAGATAAATTTAATTGAAGAATGCAGAGGAAGTACCAAACGGGGTGGAACTGCACCTTCTCAAGCAAAATAATAATTTACGAAATTGATCCTTTAATTTAGAGATGTTTGGAGAGAAACACGCTTTGTATAATTGTCTTATATAAGTATTATAAGGAATTGTTATTAAGTTAATGTTATGACCGGTTTCTTACAGCAATTTAATCAATATCAATACTTGACACATGACATGTAATGTGACAGTACATATTACGTCAATACTATTGTCCAAGGTAACTGTAAAAGTTAATTAAAGTTATCACCGTGTTAGGTTTTTCAATAATTCAGTTATTCGAAATCTAGGAATATTCTCAAATTTTTTTTTGGGAAACCAATTTTTTTAACCGCTTCTCGAAACTACTTTTTAAAGAAAGAATGTTTTTATAAAGTACATTTTTTCAAACATTGTTTATATAATATACGTATACCTACACATCCTCTTTTTTTATTAATATTTTCCAAGCTTCTAGAGTTCTAGAGTTTATAATTTAATTTTCTAAATACTGTTTTCCAAAAAATATATTTTCGTAATGTTTTAAAAATTATTTTAGAATACATTTTTGAAAAAGTTCGTGTATTCGAGAAAATATTTTTAAAATATTTTATTAATCCGTTTTCAACAAAGCATCTTTGAAGAAGCTGTCAGGATATTTTTGAAAAAGTGTACGTTTGAAATGTGTTTTCGAAAAAATATTTTTCAACCAGAATGAGACCTTATATTTATCGCTAAGTTTTGAATGGGTAAGATATAAGAGATAAATATTTATTGTCATCTTCAGTTTTTATGATTAATTTAAAACGTTTTATAGTATTTAGATTAAAGAAAACCATATCTTAACCTAATTTTTAATCTAAATATATGAGTTGCTATCGACCAGACATATAGTTGGATGAAATATAAAATAGAAATTCTTAAATGAAAGATTAAATAAGACAATAAAATATTTATGAATCAAATACAGTAGTATTATAACAAAATACTTAGAGCAACATTTACCATATACAGTCAAAAATTAATTTAGTAGTGGAATAATACATTTTTTGGTTTGTAGCACTTCCTAGTAGTACTAGTCATAAGGATATTACATTTCTTCCGAGCTTGAGAAGATATGTATCAAGATCAAGTCCTATTTGATTATGTTCCTTACTTTTATTTGTTTAACGAGTTAACTTTTTTACTTTATTAAACAATTTTTGCGAAATTTAACCAGAGGCGAGTGCTTTTCTATTTCTTTTTTGATTTACAAAAATTTAACATGACCTAGCTTATAAAAAACCTCATCCACAGATATAGAACTTTTGCAAGAAATACAGTAGCTAAAACACATGCAACTTTAAAACTTGTGGTTTAGGCTGGATTTCACAAATATTGCTTAAATCCCAATCTTCAGTTTAACTGCAAGACTCACCAATTAGTGGCCAATTTTCTGACGGTTAAACTTAAAATAATTGTGGTTTACCATAATTTGTGAAATTAGCCGCTAATCCATACCACTCACGGTTTTCCACCCTTTTCCAAATATAATTTTAATTTCTTGTACAATATTAAATCAAATACCTTTTGACAGAATGATTTTGAAACAAGACCAATACTCGACAGACGATAAAATCAGTCCAGTGTCACGAAAATCAAATTTTTCTGTACCTATTCGGTGAAAAATCTAACAATTTAACTTTCTTAGTTTTCCCTTTGATGTAAATAATGATGGATCACATAATATAATTAACCGTGTGTTTGCTGTAACATTTATATATAACAATGAGCAAAATAATCCTGCGCCTCCTCTTCTTTTCACATCTAGCTAAGGTCTGTAACTTTTAAATAAGTTTAATGTCTTTATTTGGTATAATAAAAGAGTTATGATTCAAAAGTTAGCGCTAGCTTTAGTTTAGCAACTAGATAACACATTCTTGGTAAGTACTATTTTCTAATTTTCACAGTTGTAAAACTGATGGTCTTCTTCGGATATATATGTAAATATATAAAAGTCATGATGGGATATTATATTTTTGTATCTATTTTTTATTTAATCGAGATTCTATGTTAAAATTGAACATTTTTTTCAAATCATTATATTGTCTGTGCATTGTCTTTTTTTAAACTATCATAATTAAAAATACAGCGTGCAAAAGTAATGATTTGTGTATATCAATATTATATTTTTAAGAGTAAATATACAATCTTTATATTAAATAGATAAGCTTACCTTGAGCAGTAACCCTTCTTGCTATCGACTTCGATCGCATCTTCTTTTCACAAACCGGTCAAGTTTATAACGTCATTTGTCTATCACTCACGGATAATAAGTACAGAAATAGGTTAATAATTATCATATAGATAATGTTAGGAAATAATTATTACAGCAAATACAAAAATGCAAAAAATGTTATTGCATGCAACATATTGTTGTTTATTTATTTGTCGCATAGATAATATTTTTAAAGTGTAACCTTTTATTGCAAAATAATAGGTCCACTACTATCCTTATGCTTAACTCCGACAACTTGCAGGACGTTAGAGACAATAAGACGCTAGCCAGCAGGATCCCCCGCGCACTTGTCACTCGCACGCTGACTTTTTTCTCTTCTTCTCCTGCGACGTAGCTCGCGGCCAATAGGCGTCCGCTGTCATGTTTTGTCACTGCGGCGCGATTGTCTGTTGTTTCATGCGCGCGCGTTTCTGCCAGCAGCTCCTCGCAGGAATACATAGAGCCTAGATAAGAGAATCCTGCTGATTTCAAAACGGGTCGATAGGGTTAGGGGAGTGGGGCGAGGAATCTTCTTGGGGGATGAGCCTAGCGGATGAAGAGGGGACAAGCTGAGTGTGGGGGGATAATATTGTGGTGTGCGAACGTAATATTTTTGTTTTAGTTGCGGCTCGTATTTTATTATGATGAATGCGACCAGTTTCCTGCTGTAGCATTATTGTTGAAAATGCAGGGAATAACAAACCTAGTGGATTCTTTTTTGTATAACGAATATTAGTATTATATTTTTTGTGATTAAAGGATTCAATAATACATCTTTTAATATAACAATTAGGTATTATCAAAAAATCTAAATGCTATTGTTATGTATAGAGGATTTGTTTGATTTTTTCTGTACTTACAGTATCGGCACAATCTATTCAATGTTTATACCAACACAGGGCTGAACTTACACAGAAGGTCTACTACTACCACGCATCCACATCCCCAAACAAAAGAGTTATGGTAAATTTACACCGAATAAAGTTGGTTACAAAAGACCAGCGAAGACGAGTGTAATTTTAAAATTATATGTAATTTTACAGCTCAACTGTAAAATAGTTGTAACAGTAATTGGGATAAATAACATTGCTTTGGTAGTAAAACAGTTTTATACAGGGTGTTCGAGAAGTCTTGGAATGGGCAAATATCTTTGCTACTAGTACAGATAGAGACACCAATTTTAGGTGTATCTTATTGGTTAATAAATCTACTTTTTTTTATGTAATTTACCTTTTTCAACCCTCTTAAGGGGTGAAGCTAGAGAGTTGAGGTAAAATTTTTTAAATGCAACCCCATGCCGTGTCGTATCTCATTTCGAGACCAATAAAAATTAAAAATCGTAAAAAAAATTAAAAATTGCGACCCCAAATGATATTGATGAGGCAGCTCAAAACGTGTTAGGTACCTTCTGTTGTACTTGAGAAGTCCAGGAGAGAAATATGAAATATTACTATTTTTATGTTTTTATGTTTAATTTTTTCATAACTAGTTATAAAATTAATATTTTATCGTCACTTAGGAAATATGATACTTTTTGTAACTAGTTACGAAAAGTAAGATGTTTTAAAGCTGTTATTGGTTTTGAAAAGTGTCTCTTTATTTATATGTTAAAACTGGAAAAAGTTTTGTATGAAATTCGGATCATAAACAATCATTATGGCATACACCGTGTTACCAATATTCACAGCTAGTACCATAATGATTGTCATTATGATCCTTATTACATATATAACTACCATGAATCCTAAATACATTATCTGTAATAAATTACAATAATGACCTATATTTGATCAAAAAGTCTGTTTAGATATCAATATTTTTTCCTCCTTATGTAAACGAATTGTAAGCGATGTCCACAAGCGTATAATTACAGAGTTCCTTGCCTTAAATAAATAACAAGTAAAACTGACAAACAAGACACGTCGATGTTTGTAAACCAATTAAAATGCGATCAGTGAATTATACAATTTTACGGTAATTTTCAAGCGCGATCGATGATACCCTTCGTTATTTTTTTCTCTTGTTGCCTTGACCTTATAAGGTATTTAGCTATAATTAACAGTCTACCAATCGAAAATAGTAGCGAACGTGAAGAGAAAATGATTAAAAAGAATTATCCTAAAAATAACAAATTACGGGATCTATAGCCTAACTACAAACCTAAGCAAACTTTCGATTCAATTAAGTTACGATCAAATGACGTATTTCAACAAAACACAAGGAACATCTTTTCAATGAATTATTATTGAAGATGGACAAAATAGAAAGTTAAAAATTTAAAAAAACCAACCGAAAAGGTTGTTGGCTTGCCCCATGTTGTGCGCCAAAAAATCAGAGAAATTGGTTGCACATTTTTTTTTATTGGCTTATTAGAATTTATGGTCAAAATGAAGTGCAAAAATATTTTTTGGGAAGCGGGAAATGCCCTAAAATCGAGTTAAACTTAGGCGAGTGATGTCATCATTTTCCTGTTTTTTCATTTGTTAGACTTTTGCAATGTTGCCGAATCGTCCGTCGTTCGAGCTGGCATTCTGAAAGTCTGCCTTGATATAAATTTGCTTATTACGAAAAAAATGTTCCTAGGAAATAAAGATAATTATGGAGAACAATGTGAGAAGCATAGCTTTTGTGTGCTTACCGTTTTAACTTCACATTCCGTAATTCACGCTAAAATACTCTGCATTTGAAAATAAATATTCATATTTCATGTCCATAGTAACCTTAGGCAAATTTTCCGAATCAGCTTTTTCAAAGCCTTTATCCATTTTCTACTGTATAAGCTGTTACTAATGGTAATAACACTTATATACAAGCGTACAAATTTTCTTCCAAGACCAACGAAAACATAAAACAAACACAGAGTTCAAAAGGTTTGTTAGGTTATATGGTTTCACAACTGTCACCTTACCTGACAGAAATGGTTTGTTCCACGATTATACTCATTGCGGACTTCTCTATTCAAGGCCGATAACGGTGTTAAGCTATCCTTTTCTGACGAGTAATATTGAAGGAGTCGGACATTAATCTTTGACTACCTGGGAACTTTTTGTTGATTATTGAGAGCTATGACACAGTTTTTTCCTTTGTACCTGCTATTACTGATATCGACTTTGCATTATATGTTAGACATTATGACAACAGCGCTAATCGATATATTATTATATTGGTGTGAAATATGACAGATTATTTAATTCCTTTCAAATTTTGACGTTCACTATATTGCCATACATTTGTTTTTGGTCTGTTTTTTGGCGCCGAAACGTAGGGCAGTAATTTTAATATTCTCTCTAAATATCATCTGAACTTCTACTTGAAATTCAAACACTTTCTTTATTAATTATTGTCAAAAATACGCAAAATAAAAATAGAAAAAAGAATCTAAAAAAGGCCAGAGAGAAAGAAGAACCTTTTCCATCATTTTCACTAAATACATATCAGTCTTTATTCTGATCATATTTCTTTCGTCTTCTTTTAATGGGAAAAGTATTTTAAAAGATTAAATGGAAACTAAAAAAAAAAGTTTGCTCTTTTGCTCCATGCTGTGCGCCAAGAATCAGGAATCAGAAAATGGTTTGATTTTTGGCGCCCAAAGAGGGGCAAGACGTTCGTTATTTTTCATTTAAATCTATCAGTCTTTATGGTGATTATATATTTTTCTTCTTTTTGCAATAGCAAAATGAGTGCAAAAAATGTATCCAAACTAAAAAAAAAAAAATTTCTTTTGCCCCTGTGCGACAAAAAATAGAGAAATGGTTTGATTTTTGGCGCCCAACGGCGGTTGAAACAAAAAGAACAGTTTTCCTTGTTTTTAATATCCATCATCTATCACTCTGTACTCTGGTCATCTCTCTTTTTTCTTCTTTCATAGGAAAAGTATTAAAAAAAGTAGATGGAAACTACAAAGCTTGTTACTTTACCCCATGTTGTGCGCCAAGAATCAAAGTAATGTTTTAATTTTTTTTATCTTATTAATACATAGATTTAGAAGCAAATAGGAGATACTAGTATTTACATTTTAGAACAATCAGAAATTTCAAGCTGTTACTCTCAATCTGGCCAACTATATGATCCCCCGCCTATTTTTTAAGAACTGCTGATTTTCACTCATGTGGCATATTTCCAGATTAAAAAGCTATACTAAAATGAAGAAATTACTGTAGGTTCATGTTTGCAATCATAAATGCCACAGGCTAAAGCATATGAGCAAGGTTTAACGAATATACCCGCGTACCATTATTTTTCGTGATAATATAAATTTTTAATAATTTATTTTCATTGTATGGTGGCGAAATTTAGAGTGAGAGTGACAACGTTGCTTTTTCTCCATAGCAAGTGTCGTAATCCTGTTCACTAATCGCTTAAACAGTTGTCAAGGCGTAGTATTTTGTGTGTAACGTTTTTGACAGGTCGGAATTTACTTAAAATTGAACATCATTTTGGTTTTTCTTAAAATAACTTTATCCCACAAAGTTTGAAAAATGCGTCAGTGCCAAGCCTGTGGAAAAGTGGATTAATTTCATCCGGAACTGTCATTTTACAGGTTTGCTCAGTTGAATACAGGCGGCTCAGAAAGCCATAGCGACGGCGCGCGAAGTTGGATGTTTAGCGTTCTCTCTCTCTCCTCTTTCTTTGCCCTTTTTAAGAGAAATACAAGAACATTTTTTAAGCGTTTCTCAAATATTTTTACTCATTGGAAATGCGTGGTATAAAGAACAGGACGAACTTTTAAACAACTTTTCAAAAATATAACTGTTGTACCTACTTAAAGATCCAAAAAAAATCTTTGTACTAAATATTTCACTTAAAAGTCATCCATTTCTTATTAGGCCCATGTAATTACATAAACAACATCTCCTGCTGTTAAAATTCCACAAATACAACCCCGCCTTTCTCACACAAAGATGCGCAACATTTTGTAATCTGGCAACGCATCCTATCATTGCCAGCAGGGCAGAAAGAGGCGTCGCAGAGAATCATCCTGCTGGGCTCTATCTGACGGAATCTGGCCTATAGCAGTTATCCTGCTGCAAATTATGTATATTAAAGCCTTAGGGGAACGCGATCAAGAATATATCATCGTAAATACTATATATTCTATCAGTGAATGCAAGTCGGTAAATAAATATTTTGTTTACACTTGTTTTTTAAAACATTGACTTTTAAGCTGCCACAGATTTGAAAATCCGAATCGAGGAAGTGCAGGAAAAAGATCCCAAGTAAGCCTAAATCACTGAAGTATGTAAGTGTTTTTCGAAAAAGGATTCAACAAACTGTTTTTCAAACAAATATTTTCGAAAACAAATTTCATAGATTTACCTCATCTTCTGAATTTAAATAACTTCTCAGTAAATTATCCAAATAGATCCAGAAGAAATAAAATATTCGACGCAAAGAAATTTTTGCACGAACTTCTTGGGCAAGCCAAACTTTTTGGAATAAATTAGTTGTTATAATACATTGTCTTATGATTTACATTTTATAATTTTATGATATGCAGTGGCATTAATAAAGTGCATATCATATTACATAGGACCCAGGTAAAATTTGACTCGATTGCTTTTGCCCAAAAATCAAGCAAAATAAAATTTACAAAACAAATCACGTAAATTGCCCGACCTGTTCTCGCTTTTCGAAAATGAATTTGTTTTCTCAAGAATTTGAAAAATTTGGAAGAGGGCAGTTTTTTATGTAATTTTTTCTCAATTTTTCAACACTATGTTATAAAGGGATAATCACACTTTAAAATGAACACCGAATGTGTCATCCAGGAGCATATTTAAGGGGTAAAAACCGAATTTCCTTGATTTTTTCCGAGAAATCCTATTTTTAACCGACATTATTCCACACTATTTTCCTTATTTAGTGATCCTTTTTGGGTTTATTTTATCCGTTAATTATCCAAGAATACCTCCTCCCAATTTAAATCGCTTATTTTTTCGTTAAAGGCATAAATAAATAGCTTTATTTGCATCGGAGACATGCAAAATTTGAAAATTTTTGGATTTTCGAAAATTGCCATGAAAACAAAGAATTGCAGTTTATTTGGTCGAAATTATTAAGATATGATGTGTCAAAACTTCGCAAAAATGACAGTTTTTGCTGAAAAATTGAATAGTTCCTGGACCGATTTCGGCTTGAAATATACATGAATAAGATTTTAGGAACCTTCTACTTTAACTGCAGGGATATTTTATTAGACGAGCTACGCATTAAATACCATTTTTATTGATTTTTCGATGACCCTACAACACTGGAATTCGCCATGAACTCATTATGAGTCATAAAAACACTTTTGATGACGCAGCCAATGGGATCACGTTTTACAAGATTCAAAATTCGCGCGAAAATTTGCAGTAAAAAATCCTTTTTTTTTTGTTTGTTAATAAAGACCAAAATAAATGGATAACAGCAACCGCCACAAACATTTAATTTATGAAGAGAATATAAAAAATATATTTCAGATGTATTTAGGTTATATGTATATTCCCTATTCCGCTGTGGATCGCAAAACCTGAGAAAGGAATCTGTTTAAATTACAATGAAAACAGAAAGAGCAACAGCCGAAGCATTATAGGTATGCAGCTGCGAGTTAAAATGCATAAAGTTCAGAGGTTGCCACGACATAATAATATATCCATGTCTTATGTGCGAAAGGGAGCTAAGCGAGAATAATTTTAAATCTCCATGTATCCATATAGGTATCCGCTGGAACAGGAAATGTGATATGCAGAGAATACCATATTTAGCGTTACAGTCACTGGCGTGGATGTACCAGACGAATTTTTAACCCAAATCACAATAAAACTAAAAAACAGTTGAACAACTTCTAACCTCAACTGAAAAATAAAGTCCAAGTAATTGTGCAAAAGTTATTATTATTTCGAAAAAAAATTCATAAAAATTCGATCCAATGAAAACGAGAGGTGATTTTTGAACGAGTTCAATCTGCCTATATTCCGACCTGCCTGTAATGTCCACACACAAAATTACGCCTTGATTTCTGAATAAAGCAGACGACGACCCGTGAAGCGACGTTGCCGCTTTCCCTCTAAATTTTGGCACCATGCAATTGAAATAAATTGCTTAAAATTCATCATCACGAAAAATAATGGTATATTGGTGATTTCATCGTCATTCACAGTAATATGTAATACAGTGTAGAACTACGTGGGTTAGAGAAAGATAGAGCTGAGCTCAGATGGCGCTGATTTTTTGTGAAAATGAATTTTGAAATTGAAAAAAATAAACTGCCATAAATTATATTATCGTATCTGCCTTTAATACCTATATTGCATTAAGGTCGCTAAAAAGATAATAAAGTTATGGAAAGCAGACGTCCAGATTGTTGCAGTTTTTATAATAAATTATTACAAATATGGAAGAAAAAAAACTTTACTAAATCATTTCATCGTCTTTTTTATTGATATTCTTGACTTTAATAGAGATTCTACAATATTAAAAAAAGGAGGCAGATATATAGGTTTTTGATTAATGCTACAATTCTAAAAACAGTTAAGTTATATTCCTTTCATTTTTTTAACTAATTACATACTAGATTTTAATTAACACGATTACTCTGAATTTATTTATAGTTGTGTATACTGTAGTTAATACACTAATTTGTTGTAATTTATATTTAGTAATATATCACGTGTAATGTTGTAGATTTTTTTTATTAAACCTATTTTAAATACTCATAAATATCTTGCCTGGACCTCGTATGAGCGCTAACAAATAAAACCATTTCGATTGCTATCGCTGAGTCCCCGTACATCGTTGTTTCCATCACGCTTGAATGCTTTACGACCGACTGTGAAAAATGCCGGCATTTTGAGGACTTCAAGGACTTTTTAGAATATCTTTCGACGATGGCTCTGCACTATACTACTCATTTGACGTCTTGGAGCATCTGCTCCGTTTCCTCCCACCGCTTCATTGCTCCTTACGCACTGAAATTTTCAAGGACATCTATTAGTTTTCTCTCGTTTTCTGTTAGTTTACTGGGCTTTCCGGTACTAACGTTTTTGGAGCATCTATTTCGTTCTCTCTCGTACTTTGGCTTACCTATCAACAATCCAATTCAATACAACTCAACAGCATTCACGCAAGTTATATTAGTGAGTCTGTATTTGTAGACGTTAAATTTTTTACCTGTAATCGAGGTAAACAGAGGTATACACAGAGCCACAAGAGGAGAGAAAAATCTAGGAATTATTTAAGAAAATATATGAATAAATTTTGCAAAAACAATGTTTGGCTAAAAAAGTCAATATCTTATTATCTGTCTGTCTTCGAATAATCAGCAGTGAAATTGTCTGTCTTTTCTATTTCAATGTTTTTTTTTTAATAAGTAATTAGGCTTAAAGGCAGACACGATTAAATGATTTCATAGTTTATTTTCTTAAACAAATTTGCGATTTTGCAGTTTTTTAATGCAATGCTATCTAAGTGGCAGAAGTAACTTTTCGTGTTTTTATAAAATAATTTTAATACTACTTTTTTTATTAAGACAATTCTATTAAAACAAGAGGCAGGTGCGATAATAATCTTTCACAAACTGTCATTTGATATCGCAACAATAAATTAAAGGCAGAAGTTGCTCATATTGTTTATTTTACGCAGTTCTTCATCTGCCAAATGATGAAATTATTTAAAAATCAAGACAAAGTGAGGCATATAAAGTTCAGCGCCTGGTGGTTTCTTGCATTCAAAACAAGTATTTTGCTATTTAACAGTGCTAGTGGAAAATAGGTACTATGTTATGTAGTCCAGAGCTCGGATAGGCATATAGCCCGGAGAATAGCTGTTTTAACATTATTTGTTCAAATCCTTATAGTATAAGGCACCTTCAGGAGGTTTAGAGAATTGATTCTCAACTTTACAGGGACCCCCTGACAAGTAGGCTTCATTCATTATTTAAAACAAAGTTAATTAGAAGTCATACTGAACAAATGCAAACATTCTGATTAAGCAAAAGGGGTCGTCTTTTGTAAGCTTAAAAAATACATGAGCAACTTGCGCCTGGAAGAAAAATGTTCATCCACCTCGTATCCTCAATAAAATTAAGCTGAAATTTTATAATCACTTTCCATGGGAAAAAAGAAGCAAGAAATGGTTATATTTTACAATTTCAGTTATATATACCTATTGCGTTTGATTTTTATATTTTACATATTTCGACTTACCCACTTATTATTGTTATCTTTTTTTATCTGAATTACTGTTTTTGTCAAAAAATCTGTTTAAAAGATCATGATGTTTATAGCACTTTAATATTTCACAACGCAATTATAATATCAGAAAAGAATATTTATTTGGACGCCTCTGGCCGAGCTTTTTTACATGGATTAAAAGCTGCAAGTCTCAGGTGCAATCTTTTCCGAGATTTTAATGTTCGTAAAAGTATCCCACCCACTTCCACTTACTTTGCATCTGCATCCTACTGTATGGGGATTATGGCTTTTAGATTTTAAAGCAAACCAATAGAATGACTGTTAAAAACAGGTAGGTATTGCATGTGAAGAAGACGAACAATATGCTGTAAATTCTTGTATAAGTGAGATCCAGGAGAAGTTACCTACTTTATCATAAATTAGGAGGACTAGATTATGAGAGGATTAAGATATTTTAGTATTTATTGTATTATTATAATAATATAGGGGCAGCTACTATATTATCAGTGCAGGCTACCGTCTAAAAAAATACACGTTTTCATTATTATCATTTCATTGTCATGTTTCAACCAAGTATTTTTCAAGGGCGACATGTGCTATTGTTGTTTCTTCAGAAATTATCATGGATCATCAAATATTAAAACATCCTCATAACTCACCATTACTGACAAACACACTAGTACTATTATAAGGAAAAATACACACATCTTTTGCAATCTATATGTCCTATTCTGATGCAGACTTGTTGCCTCGACTAACATTTACCACAAAAAGAACCTGCTGTTATAGCTGGGGTTATAGCGTGAAAGCGAAAGACAGTAAAGAAGAACAGATAGCGGGAATCCCCAGCGCATGTGTCATCATAATCGATTTTCATTGGTTGGATGTGCAGCCACAGATAGCATGCTATGTGGGATGAGAATAGATAAGGAGACATCATACCACGCCTCCATTTTGGTAAAATGGCGGCGGGAAAATATTTATGGAAAAAGGTAATAAAACACTGACGTACTTATTTTTATTTACTGATAATAATGTTGTCATTTCCATTACATCATACTATCTATATTATTTACCTATTGTGTAATATTGGCAATCAGTTGTGAGGATGAAGTTATTTCGGATCGATAATTGTGGGAGATATAGAAATTTAATTACATTCACTATCTAAATCCACTTTAAATATAGAAATGTGTTAACAACACAGACAAATAAAATACGCACTAAGAGCTTGGTTAAACTAAACATGGTGTTCAGAGGCTTCACGATATGCCGACTTGATAATTTTTCAACTGTTTCAGTTACCCTCAAACCGCTTTGATGCAGTATTTTAACATTAAATTTGTGAGTGTGTGTTTAGTGGATTCTATTGTCAGAATTATTTTGTGTTCTAAAATCACTGTAGGTTAATATCAGCAATCGTAAATAACAAAGGCTAAATTATATACTTAACTAACGTTTTTTTTTTATTTAAGACATACCACGTAGACTTCAAGCCTAAGTACTAACGTACCATGGGCGTCTGAAGAGAAGGGAAATGTAGTCTATTGACATGGGATTTGAAGGATTGGAGGTTGGGGCGGAAAGGGAAAACATATGCAGGCAATTTGTTCCATAATCTGGAGACCCTAGGTATGAATGAGCGAGAGAAGTGGTCTGCTCTAGGCTCTCGTAGCTGGACAGTAAAGTGATGCATACGTAACGCGCCTGTTCTGTTAGGAACAGTCAAGGGGGGAATAATACCGGCTAATTCTTCAGAGCAAAATCCGTGGAAGTAGCGGTGGAAAAGGGATAAAGTCGAATGGCTCTCCTGTGGATAGAATCAAAGATGTTAAGTGTCGAAGATTATGCCGCTCCCCTGATGTGGGAGCAGTACTCTAGGTTAGGTCTTATTTGGGAAACATAGAGAGTGTATAAGTTGGAAGGGGAGAAATATTTTCTGGCTCGAAAGAGAAAACCAAGCTTTTTAGCTGCCGAAGCCGAAGTGGCTACCGAAGTAATGTGTTTGTGCCAGCTGAGATCATGTTCAAAAGCGACGCCAACAAGATCGAATTTTTCATTGTTTTGTAGGGCTTGGCCATTCATGTGGATGGGGTAAGCGTTGCCAGATTTTTTGCGTGACAGGGAGCAAGACTGAGTTGTGGAGGCGTTGAACTGAACAAGGTTCTTTTCACCCCAGTCTAATCTTAATTGGAGGTCTTGGGAAAGGTTAGTAAAATATAACAACATGCTTATCGTTATTTTTCTTAGAAATACATTTTTAGTAATTTTTTCCCATTGCAAAGCGGCGAAATTTAGAGTGATACTGGGAACGTCGCTTTCTATTTCTAGTCAGTACTTTTTTGTGTATGCAGTATGCAGGGTTGTCTATCAGTGCTGCATTACAGTGGTGAAACAATGGACAACAGGAAATTAAAATAGTAGTACCAAGATTATGATATTTTTTAAACACTGTCCCAGAGTCACTTCATGCCCCTTACAGAAAATAGTTAATAAATCACTGTGAATCGTTCTTCTCGGAAAATACCCAAAACTTTGCAGTTTTTTTACTGCGTGTGTGTGTACCCATAATTTAAACGATCTTTAAAAAATCCCTTTTACTTTGTAACCCTCTACACTCACATTTACCTCTCCCGGCGACCGCGTTTTTAACGGGGAGACGTACAAACCAAAAGTATCTCTAAGTGGATAAGTGGTATGAATTCGCTGTTCGCATGGATGAACCCACTTCCTGTCCATGGAAAAGTCTTGCAGTCGACCAACAGAATTTTGCTCGGAAAAATGTGGAAAAAACGCAATTACCGAATCGGTTCAACTTGTCAGGGGCTTGCAGTAATTTTTAATGTCATATTTTACGTCTATATGGAGTTTATGATGTCACAAAGTTCAGTTAGAGTGGGAAATGGGGAAGCGTAAAACGGGAGATTTTTATTTTGCTGCGAAATGGTAGTAAGTATGTTGTAAAATATAATATTGAATTTTTGCTTATGTTAGTTTCTTAATTCATTTATAGGTTGTGGAGATGTTACCAATCTAATATTTTAAATACATTTTAAGTATGTACTAATCTTTGATAAAAGAATCATGAGTTAGGAGAACGCTCATCTTCAATAAGTCTAACCTGAACAAATGTTTTTAAGTAGGTACCATCTCCGACATATTATTTTTTATTTGGAAAAATCTACGTAGGTTTAAAGTCTTAAATGTTTAGAGGCGATATTGTAATATGTAGTAAAGTAGGGGGCTAGAGGAGATCCTTAGACGATTGAGACTTAAAAAACAGTGGAAAGTAAGCTGAGGACATGGAGTTTAACGGAGAAGGAAGAGCAAAGATTATAACGCAAAAAGAAAAGCTAGATGAAGTAAATAATTTTAAATATTCAGATTCCACTCTGACAAATGATGGCACATTGGAGTGCAAGATGAAATGAGCGGGATAAAAGAATTGGAAGAGAGTCTTTGGTGCGCTATGTAATGTAACGGTATGATAGGGGGAAATTAAGCCGGTAAAGGGTAATATGGCAACAATGGCAAAGTATGGAAGGAAAGGTAGAGCAAGGCCAAAATAACGGCAGGAATGATATGAGAGAAAAAGGTTTAACAAAAGAAAAGGTTCAGAACAGGACCTTCTGAAGACGAACCAGGAACGTTGACCCCACATAAAGTTAGGAAAAGAAACAGCCCAAAAACAAGAAGGAGCAGAGAAGAGACTAAGAATAAGAAGAAGAGGAAGAGGAGAAAGAAAACTAAGAGGAAGAAGAAGAAGAAGAAGAAGAAGAAGAAAAGATGAAATTAAAAAAGCTGGGATTAGGTTCAAATTCAAATAGGCCAATAAAGTCGAATAATGCTTTGTTTTGCAGGACTATAGGCCATTACTGCCGACGTGAAGAATATTTTTGTAGGGCGACAGTGAAGACGATGACGACGGGATCTTAGAAGCCTGTATAACGAAATTTTTGACACCAGTCTAAAAATAATTACCTAAATTGCTATTTTCTCTTTTGCGAAGAATCTTAGAAATAAATTCATAGTGCCAACAAAACTTAGCGGTCTTACACCTGTCAATTGTTAAAGTTACAATGAATACAATTACGATCAAGAAAACCAATTATCATGACAGTTTTCCATTTTTTCCATCAATTTTCAACTCTTACATTTACATTACATTTAAAAAACTTCTTTACAACAGCAGGACCGACTTTTCTCCCTGAAGCTGTGTATTCTGTGCGGGCGGTTGCCAAAGATTGATGCATACTTGATTTGTTTGCTCTATTCCTGCCAACTCTGTTTACAGAGCGACGACGTTGGCTCAAACAGATGGTATAGAACAACAAAGGATAGAGTTTAGGTTAATTTTGGTGGTGCGGACATGACTGTTATTTTGGAGACTAAAGTTTGAGCTTTATAAAGCTGACAGCTATAGTAAAGGAATTTTTTTATTCTTTCTATGAAAGCCTTAGAAACAAAGGTCAATTATATTGTAAAATAATTAATTCAGTCGTAAAAATTTGTAGTGTACACCGAAAAAGAGATATGTTTCCATCTAAAAATACATTATTTCTCAAAAAACATTAATTTCCTTATTTTTACGACAAAAATTATCTTATGAAATAATTGTATCCATTTTTGTTGAGACATATCGAAAAAAAAATCATAATTAAAATTCATAAACAATTAGTAACAAGTTGCGCTTACTTCAAAGTTTAGAACTTTGGTGTCCAAGCTACTTAAAGTTGAACACAATTATTAGGCTCAGCAGTAAATAACAAAAAATTTTCCCCTAAATTAATAAATTATTAATGTGTTATCATTAACGATTGCTGCTGTGTTTTAAAATTGCGCTGATTACCTAAATTTGAACAAGAGTAAGCTTATCCTTAAGCTTATGTAATAAATACGTAAAAATATTGTTTCATTCTTTTCAGTGGTTATCTTTTTATGAACTCAAAGAAAACTATTTATTAACATTTTCTAAACTATTATATTCTGATATTTACATAAAAAATTGTGAGCATTATAACTGCAACATATTCAGAACACCTTAACTTTGGCCTATGTTATTCTATAATGTTTTTCGAAAAATTATATTTTCAAAATGGGGTCTTCCGAAAAAATATATAGTGGAAAAAAGCATTTTTAGAAAAAATGTACCTGTAGTCGTAGCCAAAATAAAGCTTCATTTTGCACGCATTTTTTTAAAGAAAATTTTATTCGGGCCACCACTGTAGGTACTTTAGAAAAAATTAAATTTTGACATAGGTAAGTGTTTTCCGAAGAAGAATAATTTTCAAAAAATTATCTTTTAATTGGTTATTACTTGTAACTTTGGCCTGCCCTGTATATTAAGATCGAAATGGCATATCATGTGACTTAATTCTTTATAGGCAACATTATAGGTTGGTATAGATTCAACTTCGTGAGATTAGAAGTCCATTTTCCTTGGCTCTGCCTGTCGTTTGGCTTTAACGTCTCCTTTCTTATCTCGGAAAACACGAAAGGAACGAGGCGAGGTCATTCTCTAGCATGGAAATGTCACTGGTAATTGTGGACGCAGATAACCTGCTACAATTTTTGTAAATTAAGCGGTTTATTGGTTTAGAGGATGTCAATTATATGTTATGTTATACTACTATTACTGATAATGGTTCTAATAATGGTTCTGACACTGCAAATCTCTTTGCTCAATATTATTCATCGGTCTTCAACCCCAAACAGTCTTTTAATCCACAGCAAGCTTTTCCTGATGCATTTGAAACTGTCACTAATATTGGCGTCAGTGCTACTGATATTCGGAGAACTTTGCTCAAGCGTTATGTCAATATAGTTGAAGGTCCTGGCGGTATTCCCACCAAAGTGTTAAAATCATGTGCACATTCTCTTTATCTCCCTCCGTATTATATCTTCTCCCCGCAATCTCTTACTTCTGGTAATTTTACAAGTGTTTGGAAACTTTCATGTGTTAGCCCTATCCATAAGTCCGGCAACAAGAATGACATTAAGACTACCAATCAATCAGTATTCTATCAACAATACCTAATTTTTTTTTAAATACTGTTGTTATACGAAGAAGAATTGCCTTTATAGCCTACGTATTCACCATTATACTTTAACAGTCTGATAACGAACAGTGCCATAAACTTTCAAAAATAATGTTTTAATTTACTAGCTTGGGCCCGCGACTTCGTTCGCGGTATAACAATTTTACTCCATTACAAACCTTGAACCCCCATTTCAGCCCCTTAGGGGTTGATTTATTGAAAACACGTGTTTAAACATTTAAACAGACTGGTTTAAAAGTTACTTCGAAAAAACCTATTTTTAGCCGCATCCTTTGCGTGTTGATACCTTCTGGGTTTGAAAAGTGGGCAACCCCGCAGGAAAAAAAATGATCTAGATATTTTGATCACCCCTGCGCTTCAAAAAGAATATCGCATACTTATACTGGACACCCTGTATAATTATTGCTTTTTAAATTTACTTTGGTGCGTCTAACATTACCTGGTGATTTATTAATACATTAGTGGACTTTTTACATAGATATCTGATATTAAAAGGAAAAACTGTAACTTATGACTATGGAATTTATTTTATAAGAATACAGGGCAGTGTGTAATGTGGTAATATATAATATCCTTATTGCATACCTAATTAATCTTTATCTAGATATCGATAAATTTCCATTTGGATTTTTTCACGAAAGACACCAATTTTATTAAGAAGAGAGTAGCTTATTTAATGAGAATATGCCTAACCTGCTTATTTAAAGGAAAAGTCACATGGTAATAGCCATTTTAATGCAGAGTAATATATTATACAAGTAGGTACATCACTATACGTACTATAAACTTGCCGCTTTTCAAAATTCAACTCCAATAATGATTATTTTATTACCATAAAAGTCATTATGCATGGAAATGAATGATTTTTGCGTTTTTTTTTAAATCGAGGATTGTTTGTTCAGGTATTGTTAATGAGACAAAATGGCTACCGATTTACTGAAATCTAACAGTGGTAAGTGGCATATTTATAATACATCAGACTATACGTAAAGATAAAGCTTAGGTCCATGGAACGGAGCTAGTGCGCCTTCTTTAGCAAGTTGCTCGGCAATTCATTGCCTTCCACACCTTCGTAACCCGACACCCATGATATAATATATGTAAATACCTACGATGTTTATTGTAAATGCCCGACAGCCACATTGGAGTTAGGCTACGGCCATAATACTTGTGACCTGGTTGCTGCGACACAAACGCTGCAACCAGGTTGCAGTTATGTAAAATGTATCCTGGCCATGCTACGGCCCAATAGCGTTTTTACACTCTGACTCAGATCATACCTTCGACGGATACACTGTTAACAATAAAATTATTGACTCGCGTTATTTGAAGAAAAAGCTGAAGAAACCATCCTAAATGACTAGTTTTATATTGCATTGGAATAAAAATTAAAACAATAGGTTTAAACTAATACGTTTAACCTGTATGATTGACTTAATTCAACTTTATAAACTTTCATGGCATAAAAGCGTGCAGCTCCTGCACTTATCGACCTTCTTTTGCCAAGAACCTAATTGTCATTGCGTTTTATTAAAGAATTGCCTGTAATAACGTGGCACGTTTCCATTATAAATGGATCTACTCGTATAATTTAAACTACTAATATAAATGTATTGTGTACACTGAGAGAAAAATTTTAATAAATTGTCTTACATACTTTAATGTTGACCTACATAGCACCAAATAATGTGCTGCTGACCTAGTGTTCTTATAGAGATGCTCACAGGACTTGACCACTTCTAAGATGGTTAGAATAGCTGTAAACAAAGTAATTGCGTGTGTATGTGTGATCATTTTTATGTTGGGGGGGGGGGGGGCTCCACATGATCCTCTTGCGGTTGGTTTGTGTGGATGGGTGAACAGCGATGAGATACGGATATCGATACTTTGAAAGTTCCTTAATCTAGATACTGTAAATAAGGGGATGGGGAAAACTGGAGATCTCCCAGAGCACGTCTGTAAGCGACAGACATTTTCTTGTTAAGACCTGACTCATTGTTAGGTCAGATTTTGTAATAAAATCAAGGTTGTTATTTGTCAAAATTCCGCATGTTGCCAGATATGCGAGCAATATTCTATGTTGATAGTTTGGAGACACAAAAGTGTGCAGAGATTAGAAAACCACAATCATATAAATCCAGTGCTCAGTAGCAATTGCTCGGAAGCAAAAAATAAAAAGGCATCGAAATTCACTGTGACCAAGATCGGTCTAGTTTGACAACTACAGGCGGTGATGATTTAGGAAAGGGGGGCGCAAGCCCACCCCCCTAGAGCCCTGTAGAAAAAGAATTTCAATAGCGAATTTTATAGAAATAAATATTGTAACATAAATATTAACCAATCGTACATGTCCTACGAAATATTATAAACCAAAACAATCATTTGCCATCTATCTAAGGTTTATAATATATAAATTATACCACAAAAATATGAATAAACAGATCTATAATATGAATATAATATTATAAGAGCATTTTTGCCAATGCTGATTTACATGCTCTTAGATGGTTTCTGAAAACATTCCTGAGTAAAGGAAAATAACCAAATAGGTGTTTTCTTCGAAAAACACTTTTTTGAGAGCAATTTTTTTTGGAAAGCAGCTTTTTCGAAAATAGATTTTCGAAAATATTTTCTCGAAAACCTATTTGGAAAGTAGGTACCTTTTTCTAAGAATGTCATTAAAAAAATATTTTTTTAAAAATAGGTATCCAATTTCCGAAAATGTAATTTTTCGAAAACAGTATTAGGCTATGCACTCTACTAGCTTGGATAACGTTAAATAAAAAAGACGAAAACTATCCTGAACAAACCTAAACGAACCTTTGTAGAGTTTGATCAGGTTTCCTTAGGTCTGGTAGGTACGTTACTTTCTCGTGAATTACTTTTTCCAAAAGCCGTTGCTGGAAAAAATTAATATTCGAAAAGTGTTTTTCTAAAAAGATGATCTCCGAAAGAAAGTATTTTAAAAAAATTTGAAAAATTGGTTGTCGAAAAATTGTACTTACGTAAGTATATCCCCCCAAATTAGCAGAAGGCATGAATAAAAAAATGCTAGAATATTGACACTTTCATATTAATCAAACAATTATTGCTTGTATTATTTTTTTTTCAAAAAAGAATTTTCGATGTTAAGTTCGGTAAATTTTGCCAAAAAACAGCTTGATGCTTATTTGGAAACGGATCTACAAAATTTTTTCGATTTTTTTTCATAAAGGAATCTTTCAAAATTACATTCTCCGAAAATATTTCTCAAAAATTAAATTTTGAACTGTTCTAGCCTAGAAAATTTTAAATTGATAAATTTGATAAAATTTATAAGTATGCATGTCCCATAATATTAGAAATAACTACATTTTCGCAGCATATATAAAGACAATAAATCTATGAGAAACCAAGAAAATTGCAGAACTAACAAACCAGTACTTAATCCCAAATCTTTTTAGCAGATCTTGAGATCAAACTTTAAACTAGTCTAATTTGACAACTAGTATGCTAGTATAATTAGGTACTGAGAATCTCTGTATATCTATTCGGCTATCGACTTACTAAGGAAAAAGTCAGTAGCATAAAAATGTTAATTTCTATACCAAGAAATTACCTTTGCATGTGACATTCTAATTTCATGAAGTGAAAATAATAATACGCCTCAATAAAGGTGAGATAATTTAGAATTTTTTGCTACCGTATACAATGCACATTATGACCACCATTTATTCATATAAATATAATTACTTCTTCACGTAACAGTGACCACCGATGTCATAAAAAACCTTTGCGTTTGACAAAGACTGAAAATTTGAATTTTATTATCAGCTAAAAGGGTATTTTTCATGCCAGTGGCGCGTGGCATTTCATTTTGTTTTCCCGGAAAGAAAAATGGAGATACTGTAGGTTTTACATGGGGGAGGCGAATTTGTTTCTCTTTAACACACTTATTTCGAAAAATGCCGAAGTACATTTTTCTAGAATCAAGTTTTTTAAAAACATCTTTTCAAATGTCTTTCGATAATATGCCCAAATGTTCACTAAAAACATTTTCTGTCATTTTTAATAAGTCTTCATTAAAAATTTGTTAGGTATTCTCTTATTTCTGTGATTTTCTCGATGCAAATAAACTTATTTATTTATAACTTTAACGATAAAATAAGCGATTTAAATTAGTGGGAATTATTCTTAGATAATTAGCGGATAAAAGAAACCCAAAAAGAATCACTAAATAAGAAAAGTAGTGCGGAATAATGTCGGTTAAAAATTGGATTAATAGGAAAAAATCGAAAAAAATCTGTTTTTACCCCTTAAATACGGTCCTGGGTGACCCATTCGGTATTCATTGTAAAGTGTGATTATCCCTTTATAAGATAGTGTTGAAAAATTGAGAAGAAATTAGATTGGAAAAAATACAAAGTGATTCAAATCTACCGATGTCGGGGGCAAAAAAAGTCAAAGAATCGAAATTTATTCGGCGGTTGCCCCCTTCCTACAAAGAATGAAGAAACTAAAAAATATAGATATCACGTATTTCGACGAGTTCTTTCCGACGACATTTTAAATTGAACCATTTTGACCACACAAAAAATTAAAAACCGTGAAATATTTGGGTCAGAAATCGAAATTTGCAGTTTTTTCCAAATATATTCATTTATCAGTGATTTTAGCTTTAGGTAAATGTATTGCAAAAATAAAATGTTTGAGATTTTGCACTTACGAATCCGACGTTTTATTTTCGAGTTATTAGGTACCAAAGAGGAGCCTGCAAATGGCATTTTTCGACCTAAAAAAATTCAAAAGAATTACTTTCCATTTTCCGACCCTCGCCAGTTTCAATAGAGTTCTGAATCTCCGGGTCCTCTACGACCTCCGAAAATTTACATCGATTTAATTCACTTTTGTGACATATACCCGATTTCGACGGAAATCGCGGAAATTTCGACATTGACGTTTAACAGCTCTGAAACGAAACATCCTGCATAACTGAATTTTTTACCTAAGCTAGTTTCACTATTCCTCTATCAACACAAAAAATTCGATTGCTCCCCCTCTGACTGTTCTCGAGAAAAACCAACCTGTTCGACTTTAAGCTTTATGTTAACATGTAGATTGATACTTATTTTTACTGATCTCCTGACGTCATTATTTACTTAAGGTCAAATGGCTGCTTTTGAAATCATAATAAATAAATAAGTAAACAATTTTTGTAGCTAAATTATCCTAGTAATTTTCTTCAAAATAATTTTTTTGGTTTTGTAATGACTTTCTTACATATGCAATAAAAAAAAGTTTGTGCACCTGCATGACACCATAAAGACATAGGTACACGCAAAGGTAAAACTAGCCTCGAATTTAATACAATTAAGCAGGAATAAATAAACAAAATCATGAACAAAAAATAAATTAAAGAAATATCTACGTCAATGGCGTTGGTCAATCTTTTATGTAAATCAATGCAGGGACAATTAAAAATCCTGACAACGTTATGATTTTATGATGTACTGAGGTCGCTTTTTTTATCTCGAAATCTACCCTTTTATGCCCACACATTTGCATACGCGTTTAATACGAACTGACCGCCAGGAATATATTGTTCTTTGTATTAAGTTACGCAGCAAAATAGACAATGCAAACGGATTAGTCAGGCCTCGCACTATAAGGGTTTGGTATCCCTCCTTCCTTGGCAAAAAGCATTATCGTCTTCTGAATCCAGTGGCGTAAGAAAAAATCGTCAGGCGCCCCTAAAAATCAAGTCTGGGTCAAGATGTGTAGCGATGAATGGGCGCCAGTTCTATCCATAGTTGGGTCCCTTAAATGCCCCCCCCCGACGCGAGGCTTGCGGGGGTGTACATAACGCCACTGTCCAAATCATAGCCTCACGTCCACAGTTGCTAGGCCTGGTCTCATTTGACAATCAAGGTTTAAACGGGGTGGCATAATAAGACAACTCAGTTTTGTACTATGACTTATGTCAGTCAAGCTAGCAGAGTCACAACACCTTCTTCCATTTTTTCTTATGCAATAATTTTTGGGTATTTTATTGCAAATGTAGTACCACATTTTTAATTTTTTTCTCTTTAAAATAAAAACTTGTGGCTCTGCTGGCTTGAGTTCATGCTAGCAGAGTCACGCTGAAAAACCGTAAAACAAAATTATTTTCCAAAATATTTTTATACTGAAATTTTTGCCAATTAATTGCCCTCGAAATATGTGCAGAATAAAATAAACTGTTAGAAAAAAAACAGCGCTTTTCAGTTTGGTCATTAGAGAAATCTAATATTGTTACCTAAAACCGCGTGTTGTGTAAGAATAAGACAACTAAGTTTTATACTATGAATTTGTTTCTGAAATTTTTCGCAAACTTATTAAGAAAGTGTAATTTTAGTACATATTTTCGACAATAATAGAACTATGTTCATTTTAGCAACCCGTTTTAAGATGAAAATCATTTGAAAACCAAGCAAACTGCTGAAATATCAGAATAATTCATAAGTTTTTAATGACGACTTATTAACAATGCCAGGATAAAATCCTGTCAAAACATAACTGATCAACTAGATCTTAATAATTTATGCCAGTACTAAATATTAAACCATTCTTAGTGAATCTGAGCGGGAGTGTATATTGAATATTATGAAACTCAAAAGCCTACAGCCCAATTTTAAAATAAATTTTTATTTATTTATTTATTAAATTACTATTAACTAACCTGATAGTGTGTTTGCTGACAGAAAATAATAATGTAATGTAATAATCTTTAATTCCTCTAATGATAAAACTGGAGAGCGCTGTTTTTTTCTCAGTCTCTTTGCATATTTCAGGGTCAAATAATTGGCCAAAATTTTCAGTATAAAAATATCTGGGAAAAGAATTTTGTTTTTCAGTTTTGTTTTTAACGAAGAGCAAAAATTTGGTAATAAATTAGCAATAAATTAGTCTTAAAATCTATAAATATCTCTATATGAGTTTTCGTGAAAATTGGAGCACTACAATCACTTTTATTATTTTTTGAGGCTAGAGCTTATTCACCTAAGCATTTCTAGTTAGTGGAAAATAGGTGTTCTCTCACTTCCCACCGAGAAAATGATAGATTAATATTACCAAACTAACACGGGCTAGGCAGCGTATATACAAACATTATAAATATAAAAAGTGCACCATTATCTCTAACAATATCTTTATAAAAGGAATTATGGGACATTTCTCATAGCGAATGCTAATGTGAAAGGGTGAAGGGCGAGGGGATGAAAATGCGTTATGAAATCACGGTTATATGACAAATAACGGTTGACCCGTAAACACTCGATGTATAATTTGGTCAGATAGAGCCCGAAGCGCACGCGACTTGGTAGAGTTACAGGATGAGAAAATTTTAATATTATAGAAGATAAACTTATTAAGAAACGTAAAAAACAGAGTACACACTGTTTTAATTTTGGAAACAGCTCATTGTTAAAAGAAATGAGTCAGTTTTACTCAATTCCAAGGTTACAAGGAAGCGGATTCAGTTGAATTTTGCGTATTTTTTGGAAAAGTTCTTTTGGAAATTCATTTTTTATACGTTAAAAAAATTGGTTTTTGAACATTTTTTATAAATTTCAGAGAAGCAGATCTTCTGACGGGAATAAGATCAGCTAGAAATCCCACGGGCATCAGGAGGTACTCAGGTAGGCGCAATTTACGCAAGTTTGCTAAGGTTTAAGGAAAGCTTTAGGAATAAGGCAGGCTTATAGCACCGAATACGTGTTATATATTCGGTGCTTATAGGAGCAAAAGTCCGGATGAATATCTCATAAGGAAACGTGTATACCTATAGGCGTTCTATAGGTTAGCTGGCTTACTGATGAAAAAATCTTCGGATGATAGTTGACCTATTGATTGATCACCACCACAGATTTGGAAACAAGGAGGGGAATTAATTATAACAAACCATCCAGTTCTTTCCATTAAAATTAACAAAGAGCAAATGCTTGTTCTCTGCAAAACATGTGGCAAGAAAATGACTCCTAATGCGTGTGAAGAAGGGTACTTGTAGGAACCTGGGTACTGGATGACGTACTCAGAGCAGTTGGGCAAAGGTATGAAATAGTAACAATACACGGAATTTGGAAATACAGTATCCTTATGTTTAAAAAAGAAACTGGAGAGGAACTCGAGTTAAAATTAAACAGGAAGCAACAGGTTGATCAGCTAATTGTCTGACTGAAGAAGACAAAGAAGTTATGTTACTTTTTCGACAGGAAAGTTGTTAATCTTGAGTAAGGTAAAATTACTGAAAATCCGGGGCAAAGGTGTTTACCAAAAGTAATTTGAAGCAGCTTCTGGGAAAAATTTCTGACAACGAGAAAATCAACCAAAGACTATACACGAACGAAACGAGAATTGTAGAGAATGAGAATTTACCAATCCATGAAACGGAGTTCTCTCTGTCCACGAAAAAACATTGATTGTAAATTATGAGCATAGAGTAGAATCCTATGATACACTACCAGTCTACCTAATCTACTATCAATGTAGCCGTTGCCATTTGTACCTAACTGCCCACCTTCTGTTATTTACATTTCAAGACCTTATCAAGCTGATCTACCAACAGGAAAATTTTTAGGGGATTTGGTTAATGTATTGGAAGGTGTAAATTAGACATTAAAGTAAGGATGAATTTTTAAATGTTTGTTAACAGGTTTTTATTTAATGCTACTTTTTGTGTGGAAATATCTAACGGGAGTAAGACGGGGTTCCCCATCTTGCCCCACCAAGCATTTTTATTATTATTTCATGTTGTTTTAGAATAGTGAGAAACTATGTTCGCAAATTGATAGAGGGGCATGGTCGGAAGAACAAATGAGGAATGCAATTTCCGCAGTTTTAAAGGGAAAAATGGGTTATTATTTAGCCGCTAAAACTTTTGACGTTCCACAAACAACCTTAGAAGTAAAGGTAAAACTGGCTCGAGAGACTGTCGAATTGGTGCGAAATATAAAAGTACCTTAAGGCTCAAAGACAACAGTTTTTTCCATACAAGAGGAAGCCTAGATGGTAAACTTCACGCGGATACACAAATAGAAGCTAATGAAGAGAATGCAGTCACAAATATACGATCATCAAATATAAATAACACAAATAGTTCTCAGCCTGGTTGTTCATATTGGCCTGAACAACAAAGTCATCAAAGATCTACAGGAACTCAAGAGATCATATTTGCACAAGTGAGTCCAAAGCAGTTGCTTCCAGTACCCGTAACACCACAGACAAAAAGACTACAATTATTACCTCTTCGCCGTACAAGTCAGAATTATAAGAAGAAATGAGGACGAAACATGAGGCAGAGCAAGAAAGAGGATATGGAAAGAATGAAAGGCAAAAGCAGCTAGCGGCAAAACAGAAAAAAGAAGAGAAGCTTTAAAATTGAAAAAGGAACAGCAGGTTTCAAAACAGAATAAGAAAAGTGCAAGGCAAGCTAAACGTTCTAGAAAACATTGCTTTACTGGAATGGGTTATATCTAAAATCTGTAGAGGGGTGGATAAATTGTGCAATGTGTGGTAAATGGGCTCATTGCAGCTATGCATTTGTCGAGGAAGAGGACAACGAAGGTACCCATATGTGCAATGTGTCAACCTGGCCCATAGTTCTATAAATGTTTTTTGGGATCTTTAAATTTGCATTTTATAAGTAATTCACAAACCTTTTTACTTTGGAATGTAGTTTTTAATTATTATTATATTATTACATTAATTAATTTAGACTTTTATATCATTAAGTCCTAATTTGATTATACTAAAGGTATATTTTCAAAATATCATTCCCCATCTTGCTCTATGGAACTTACACGCCAGAAATTACTTTTTTCGATAATTAGCTTTTTGTGCTAAACCTAATAGAGAAATGTTTTACCATCCCAAACAGGTGCTCTGCAAAATCGTAGTTTAAGGCACTTTGAGATATGTAATTTCAAATGCGGATGATGTGTAGAGAGACTCTAAAGATAATTAATTTAATTTTAATTTAATTAATTTAATTTTAAATGTCTTAAAAAGTTTAAGTTACTTCAAATGGGATCTCTGAAAAAAATATCTGGTATAATCCATGTAGATGCTTTCGTAAGCACCCTATACATGAATTTCCTGGAAGACCCGCGTGACCGGCGTTTTATGACTGATGACCGACTTCCACGCCCCCTGGTCGACGATCACGACACAGGCCCATCGATTGGACCCGATAAGAGCGACACGAAAAAATAATATAATGTCCTGGGTCGCAGATTTATATTAGATTTTTATGGGGGTAATATAATTTTTAAAAGGCAGTTTATGAAAAAAAGTCGAGTTAATGGAGTTCTGGGAATGAAATAATAATCCATGTTTATGGGGTACGCATGTATAATATTTTAGGGGATTAGTTAACTATTTAAGTATTTTTAACTCTTAACTAACACCCTAAATATGTAAAATGATAATAAAGATTAGACAGGGGAATTAGAAAATGAAAAACCATGGAAGGTCAACAGATGTCAAATTTTCACTCCGTCTGATACGTTTCACTATGCTTATGGGATCAACAAACGATGTTAGTCTGTATCATGGATTGAAAAACAAGAAGATACGATTATTTACATTTTAGGGCAATCAGAGATTCAAGGGTTACTCTTAATCTGGCCAACTATGCGATCTCAAACCTACTTTTTGAGAACGGCGGCTGCCAGGCTTTCAGTTATGTACTGGTTTGAAGTTGGCAGTTGGCAGTGTTGTTGGGATGGTCAGTTCTAAATATCCGCCTGTGTTCTCGAAAAAGTCAGATCCTATCCAATATTATCCGCCTGCTGAAACTGAGTAAAACATGTGACTAGCAATACTAGAATACAATGTTGCCAGACATTTTTTTATTTGGTACTAAATTTAATGAAAATGTATAGATCTTCACAAAACAGACGAAGCATGAGCGTCTAATGCACTGAGAGGGTATAAAACATATTTATATTTGGTATACAAAAATAAAATACGTAACTAGGTATTCCTAATTTTAAAAATGACAGTTATGTCCAATTTCCGAAGAGTTCTAATCTGCGGAGAAACAAAAGAAAAAGTACGGACCTATAAAATACGAGTACCTATCTGTTAAAAAGTCGGATATTTCGTACTAGGTTTTGACTCAAGTGTACTAGCGTACTAGATTCCTTAAAAAGATTCTAGATCTAGTTGAACTGTACGTGACTGGCAACACTGCTAGCATATAATATACGTGTTAGGATAGGAATCTTTACTTAATTTTTTTTGTACAAAAAAAAACATAAAAACATTTAAAATGTCAGTGCTGCCTGTACTATGGAAATTTTTGATTTTGACAAATGTTTTACCAACAATGAAGTTTAAAAAATTACCTAGTCAATCATAAAAAACCTAATTAAAATTATGAAATTCACTACCGAATTTTAAGGCATTTCACAACTTCTCATGCAGTACTGCGAAGCTATTTCAGATTGGTTGCTTGTGCTCACCTACTTACTTTTGCTAATTTCTTGAAAACTAGACATATAAACTGAATATGTAATATTTACAAGGTATATTGTTAAGGGCTGGCACTAAAGTGTGCATCCAGTGTCGATTACTTGCAAGCCGTTTGAGTTTAAGACAAACTCGGCTGCTAACTTAATTTTTCCAATTTCTCGAAAACTTGACCTATAAACAGATTAATATCTATAAGCCAAGTTAAGGACTACTAGCACTAAAGTTTGCATCCAGTGTCGTTTACTAGCAAGCCGTTTCAGTTTTTGACAAACGCGGCTGTTAACTTAATTTTTCCAATTTCTCGAAAATTTGACATTTAAACAAATTATTATCCATAAGGTAAGTTAAGAGATCCTAGCACTAAAATTTGCATCCAGTGTCGTTTACTTGCAAGCCGTTTCAGTTTTTTGACAAACTCGGCTGCTAACTTATTTTATCCAATTTCTTGAAAACTTGAAGTATAAACAGATTAATATCTATAAGGAAAGTTAAGAGCTACTAGCACTAAAGTTTGCATCCAGTGTCGTTCACTTGCAAGCCGCTTGAGTTTTAGACAGACTCGGCTGCTAACTTTGCATTTTTCCAGTTTCTCGAAAACTTGACATATAAACAGATTAATATCTATCAGGAAAGTTAAGGGCTACTAGCACTAAAGTTTGCATCCAGTGTCGTTTATTTGCAAGCCGTTTCAGTTTTTGACAAATTTGGCTGCTAACTTAATTTTTTCAATTTCTCGAAAACTTGACGTAACCTAAAAACAGATTAATATCTACAAGGTGAGTTAAGGGCTACTAGCACTAAAGTTTGCATCCAATGTCGTTTACTTGCAAGCCGTTCCAGTTTTTGACAAACTCGGCTGCTAACTTAATTTTTCCAATTTCTCGAAAACTCGACATATAAACAGAGAACCTAATATCTATAAGGAAAGTTAAGGGCTACTAGCACTAAAGCTTGCATCCAGTGTTGTTTACTTGCAAGCCGTTTGAGTTTTAGACAAACTCGGCTGCTAACTTTGCATTTTTCCAATTTCTCGAAAGCTTGACATATAAACAGATTAATATCTATAAGGAAAGTTAAGGGCTACTAGAACTAAAGTTTGCATCCAATGTCGTTTACTTGCAAGCCGTTTCAGTTTTTGACAAATTTGGCTGCTAACTTAATTTTTTCAATTTTTCGAAAACTTGACATATAAACAGATTAATATCTACAAGGTGAGTTAAGGGCTACTAGCACTAAAGTTTGCATCCAATGTCGTTTACTTGCAAGCTGTTCCAGTTTTTGACAAATTTGGCTGCTAACTTAATTTTTCCAATTTCTCGAAAACTTGACATATAAACAGATTAATATCTGTAAGGAAAGTTAAGGGCTACTAGCACTAAAGTTTGCATCCAGTGTCGTTTACTTGCAAGCCGGTTTAGTTTTTGACAAATTTGGCTGCTAATTTAATTTTTCCAATTTCTCGAAAACTTGACATATAAACTGATTAATATCTATAAGGAAAGTTAAGGGCCACTAGCACTAAAGTTTGCATCCAGTGTCGTTTACTTGCAAGCCGTTTGAGTTTTACCCAAACTCGGCTGCTAACTTTGCATTTTTCCAATTTCTCGAAAGCGTGACATATAAACAGATTAATATCTATAAGGAAAGTTAAGGGCTACTAGCACTAAAGTTTGCTTCCAGTGCCGTTTACTTGCAAGCCGTTTCAGTTTTTGACAAATTTGGCTGCTAACTTAATTTTTTCGATTTCTCGAAAGCTTGACATATAAACAGATTAATATCTATAAGGAAAGTTAAGGGCTACTAGCACTAAAGTTTGCATCCAGTGTCGGTTACTTGCAAGCCTTTTGAGTTTTAGACAAACTCGGCTGCTAACTTTGCATTTTTCCAATTTCTCGAAAACTTGACATATAAACAGATTAATATCTATAAGGAAAGTTAAGGGCTACTAGCACTAAAGTTTGCATCCAGTGTCGTTTACTTGCAAGCCGTTTCAGTTTTTGACAAATTTAGCTGCTAAACTAATTTTTCCAATTTCTCGAAAACTAGACATATAAACAAATTAATATTGTTACGGATTTAGCAGAAGTTTTCATAGGCGTAGCATGTGAAAAATTAACCAGGTTATTTAATTAGACAGTAATACAAAACAAAATTAAAGCTAAAAAGTCTATAAACTTCTGCGAAGTCCGAAACAATATTTACGAAGTAAATTAAGGGCTAGGTACTAGCACTATAGTTTGCATCCAGTGGCGATCACTTGCATTCCATTCCAGTTTTCTTACTTTGGCTGAATTTCTAGATATATACATGTGAATTTTTGTTTTAAAATTAACTTGGAAAATTATTATTGATGTACGAAAAATTATTGGAAAATTATTTTTAAAAATATTTTTTTGAAAAATAAATTTTTGAAAGTACCTCCATTTTTTCGAGCAACAATTTGTCAAAAATGGAGGTTTTCTAAAATTCAGTATGGAACTTTAATATTTTGGGAAATGCTAATATCAAAGAAAGACAAAAGAAGTTCCTCAGCAAACCCAAACAAGTTTTAGCAAATCTGCACAGACTCAACTTTTATGGCTTTGGTCAGATTTGCTTAGGACTAAGACAACTTTCTGTCTGCTTTAAGAAAATGTTCGAAACAATTAAAATTGGATGTCTATACAAGGACAGTCCGTATCATCATACCAAAAATATGTTCTTTACCTATTAAACTAGATCACAACTGTGTGATTTTATATCTTCAAAAAAATTATAATATAGAAAAAGGGTTTTTGAGAAATCTATATTCGGAAAAGAAAATTCGAATGTTCCTGAAATCCCCGATATAAAAAGATTACAAACCGGGAAATTAAAAAAAAACAGTTATGGGCATGCGACCAATAAGAAGAAAATAATCAATTACCTAAATATCCTAAAAAGTTGTATTATTTTTTTTACGGAAAATCATCTAAAACTTTCAAAAAACTTCTTCTACATGACTCTAATAGTCCAAGGCACTCACTAAAGAACTATAAAATAACGCAATAATTTTGCGTTATTTTATTTTTTAGTACAATGCCACAGATCTGTGACAATGCAGTGAAAATAGGTCTTATAAAACATTTGTACTAGTCTTTATTTTGTAGTCTGTACTATTTAAAAAATAAAAGTAAATTTTGACGAAGAAAAAGTAAAAAAAATCCGATAGAATATCGATGTCCTGTGACGTCACAGCAGCAGATTGAAGACCGGGAGCTGCCGGTCTCCATAGCAACGGGCATCAGCAGAAGAGCTCTGGCTCGTCGAAAACGCTTGATGTCCTGCGACAGCTTTGCTATGTCGATACCGGGACTCGTCTCCTGCGAGCTGGAGGAGCATACCGGGTGAAACCTGAAACTGGATTAGCATTAGTCACAAGAATACTATGTTTAGGATATTATTATTCTATGATATAAGGTGATACAAATATTATTAGGTATGTTTTATGTTTATTTTTATTGCTGAGTATTTGTATTCCTGAGTGACATTTCAGTTAAAATTTTGACATTGAAGTGTCAATTCTGGGCATTAAAAAAATGAAAATGAACTTGTATTTAATCGGAACACGGGGGTTTTCGTGAAACCGTTTGTATTGATTTTGCTGTAATTCCTTAACATTGTACCATGTTACTAACTGAACAAGACGAAATGTTCTTTTTACCTCTAAAAATGGCAACTAATGACAGAGTTGTATGAACACCTTACTATACTAATCTGCTATAATGTTTGAAAAATAGACTAAGAACAATGTAATAAAACAACCTAAAAACCGCTTTAAGAACAAAATAACCAAGAAGACAAGAAATAGCTTAAAAAATAACCCCCCATTTCTCCAGGCAAAGTCCTGTTCTCGGGTCATCAGACTCACCCCCCCCCCCCCCCCCCCCCCGGCCTTGTGTCCCGATATGACCCAGATGATTTATGGTAACCCTAGTCATGGATGAATTTGTATATTTCTAGATATTATTTTAAAACCATGAATGTTTCCAGAAAATACAGAGAGCGAGGGGAAAGTGTAGTGAAAGAAATAGCTCGGGAATCAGGTCATCAATGTCGTTTTGTGAATTACGAATATATTAGGTACTTATATTCATTTAAATATTAAAAAAAAGTGAAAAACATATTCGCTGCGGACAGGATTCGAACCTGTGCGGGCAGAGCCCAATGGATTTCAAGTCCATCTCCTTAACCACTCGGACACCGCAGCTTTCAGCAGGTTGCTGGCTATGGGGTTCAACAGATTTTGGCGACTAAAATTATTAAATAATCCAATATCAAAAGAATCATGGTTATTCATAAGTAAACAAAGACAACAGGTAAATATTATACCACAGATCAAAAAGTGCCGAGTTGCCTATTATTTCAAGTGTAAAGTTTCTCGCGGCGCCACCTTATGAATTACTGCGAAAACTATTTCAATTTTAGGTATCTATTACTCATGTGGCACCATCTAGGGGCCAATGCTCGAAAGCTGAACAGGTGGTGTCCTTATACGGTTTTCTGTAAAATGCTTTAGGTTATGCATAATGTGAACATTCAAAATATCGAATATTTCTAGTATTGCTTTTTTTTATAGTATTGTTAAAAATCATTGTTTATCAATCAATGTTAAAAATACACAAAAATTTTCAAGAGAATTGTATTAAGTTGAGAAGAAATTCGATGAGATCTTTGACAGAAGGTTAATGGGCAAATACATGAATATAATATAATATACATGTAGGTACAGTCATTGACATTTTAAACTTCCAGATGTACATTGAATTTCCGTTAAAACCTGCAATTTTCCATTATCAATGACTGTACACGTGTGATCTGTCTGAACATCAGAGACCACATTCACTATATCAATATATCACTTGCAAATTTACCGTAACATGTGAAGCCTATATATTTTTTGATGTGAAGTAATCGTAATCAGCAAATGAGAAACGCTTTTTTCTTTTTGTCTAAATGAGCTTAGGCACATACACTCATAATAAATCTTGATTGTGTTCTTATTCTAATTAATTTGAACCTACCATAGGTAAATGAGTATTATCGATTTACCAAAAGGAGAGAAAAAAGTCAATTTATGAGTTTATGACCCCCAAAGATTTTTTGAAGGCACAGCGGCGAATATGGATATCGATTCACTGGAACATTCTTATTTGTGGGTTTGAAACTTGGCTAAAAGAGAGAAAATGTTTACCAGTGACATGGTTAGTTTGAAGTTTTACCGATAGATGGACCGAAGTTTACATATGCTTGTCAAAATTGAGGTAAAGCAAAATAGGTTGACAGACTGCTAAAGCAGATAGTTTTTCAGATTGTTTATGATTTTGTAATTGTAAGCTCGCGTTGAACGAAAAAATAATCGCGCGGTAGTGAATTCACAATCGTGCAACCGGTCCTGATTAAAATCCCTTTAGAACGTCCTTTAATTCATTTGGATTTACCATTTTTTCGGACGTATCGACAAATCGTAAGTAGCCTGTTTTTATTTACTTTTTGTCTCTTTTTTGTACTTTAAATATCACATACCAAGGTTGTTTATATTATAATCCTGTTTATTGTGTTTGCAAATCGATTTCTTTATCTAAAAGGTGGTATTCTTTGTTGCAAGAATTGCATTAAATGATGGGGTAGGTCAATGCAAGGGGTTAATTGCGGCAGCCATATTTGTTGACAATTTCGCCGAAGGGGTCTAGAAATTGGTGGTTTCTGTTTGGAATAGACCCACAATGCTATTTTTAATTATCCTCAACGGATAAGATTTTTTGTTCATAATGTTAGGAATAACGGCTTAAGTTATTTTCGTTTGCTGCGGTTCTAAAAAGACCAAAAATTTTGGGAAGCCCTGACAAACCTTGGTGTACTTTCCTACAATGAAATATGTATTTAAATGTATTTTCGGTAGATACCTACCTACTTTAATAATTTTGTAGATATTAATTTGCTTTATTCAAGAAATAGGTTTTGTAATAATAAATTTGACTTTTAAACCTACAAGTACCTTTTAAGTACTTATTTATCTTTTGATTTACCTCCTCCTAGTACTTTAACCCGAGTTTTAACCTCTTTAGGTTTTTGTTTACAAAAGGTAGTAATCAGCTATCAGCTGATTTTAAATTAGGTACATTATAATGATTAGGTAGGAAGCAATAACCTATGTAGACGGTATATCTTTGAATAACCTCTTTTTTAACTGATGCCTAATCTTCCAGTACCTACCTATTTCTGCTATGAAAAACTGATCCTAGTGAGATAATATTACTACTTAACTCTATGAAAATAGCAAGAACATTGATAAATCAAAAATTCAGAAATCAAAGGTTGAACCGAGGGTTGAACGTTGGACTCGGACCTATCCAAACCTCTGATTACCTAACAGACCTAAGAAACAATTAATGATGGAAACAAGCGACGTGTGTGTGGTTGGTTTAATTCCATGCAAATTTTCAAAATTTACATACCTAAAACCCTGATAAAATCTTACGTCAATTTTTATCATTAACGGCAAAGTCTTAAACTAATAAAGTACGATATACTTAATCGCATTTGTAATATAACTTGTTCTTAATTACATATAAATGTGAATTATTATTTTATTGTACTTTCTTATGCAGGCATAGTTAATTCCTTTGTAAACTTACCTATTCTATTCTGTTTTATTAACTTTTCTAAGAAGCTGACCGAATTTGTGAATAAGCAGGGGCGTAATCAGCTCCCATCCCTACTACTCGTTTTTTTAACATTGTTATTGCTCAGTTATTGACTATAAAAAGTACTTTTCATCCCAACATTCATTTTTCCAGACAAGTCTTGAAGCAAGAGCTGGATAATAGAGGCAGATCTATACTAGGGCTGCACCCAGTAGGCCGAGTACTCGGTGCTCGACAAATATTTTACTGAGTAATGAGTACTCGGTTTTAAATTCACTACTCGGCCAAGCAGGGTTGAGAAGATTTAAATCAGTTGATTAAAATCAGCGAATAAAATCATGACTTTAATCAAGTGATTTTTAATTTAAAAATCATGATTAAAATTAAAAAATTAAGCTGAAATCATATTTATTCATAAAAATAAACCTTTGAACTCCTTTTGATATAAAAAGCCTTGATGCATTTTCATTTGTATAATATTCATTATAATACTTGAAAAAGCTGCTTTTCACAAAAATAAAACTTTTAAAACGTATATTAAGCTAGCTCACCATGGTCACGTCGCGCATTTCTAACCTAATGGATATTTAGTTGCTAATTAGTTACGCTAATCCCGATTTAGTTGCTATTCATCCCTCCAGGATACACGCGGTGAGCTAACTTAAATATTAATCTAGCAGACCAATTACTATAACTCGGGTTCTGATCAACTTATCGACTTCGTTCAACCGCCATATTTAGTTGCTAATTAGTTGCTGGAAGATAGCGTAGTTTATTTTACCCCCCGTCAACCCCTAACTCCAGGATCGGCACCCCTAAAGGCATGAATTCCAATATGGCTCTGTAGGTAATTATAAATGGTTCTATATTTAGTTGCTAATTAGTTGCTGACGTTTTATGATTTTTATTTTTTTTCCCTCCCCATTATAACCGAAAACTACGATGGTGCTAAAATAACTGTTTGTCTATTCAACCCTTCCGCGCAACTTTTGATCTATGAGAGATATCGACTTCGTTCAACCGCCATATTTAGTTGCTAATTAGTTGCTGGAAGATAGAGTAGTTTATTTTACCCCTGGTCAACCCTTAACTCCAGGATCGGCACCCCTAAAGGCCCTATTCTAGCACCACCGCAGTTTTCGGGTATAATGGGGAGGGAAAAAAAATAAAAATCATAAAACGTCAGCAACTAATTAGCAACTAAATATAGAACCATTTATAATTACCTACAGAGCCATATTGAAATTCATGCCTTTAGGGGTGCCGATCCTGGAGTTAGGGGTTGACGGGGGGTAAAATAAACTACGCTATCTTCCAGCAACTAATTAGCAACTAAATATGGCGGTTGAACGAAGTCGATAAGTTGATCAGAACCCGAGTTATAGTAACTGGTCTGCTAGATTAATATTTAAGTTAGCTCACCGCGTGTATCTTGGAGGGATGAATAGCAACTAAATCGGGATTAGCGTAACTAATTAGCAACTAATTAGCAACTAAATATCCATTAGGTTAGAAATGCGCGACATGACCATGGTGAGCTAGCTTAATATAAGTACGTACTTTTAAAAAATCATTTTAATACAAAAAAAAAATAGAGAACATAACCTAATCTGATCGTGATCAACAAGAGGATCTTAATACAAACCAGTACCTGCTAAATCAAATCTTTTTAGTGAATCCAAACTTAAGTAAATAAATCAGATTTTTATTTTGTATATTTTTCCGTTATAACCGCGTGCCGCAAAAATTGGACAGACGTATCGAATTATGGCGCGGTTTACAAGGAAAAGTACAAGGGATAGATTAAATGAAAGATTTATGAAAGTTTTATTTTGTATGTCTTCATTTTTTCTGTTTTTTTTTTTGAATTTAAGTAAATCTTTACCGGATATTTTTTTAAAATGTGCCTTAAATATCTAACAGTACTTAGATACATAAATATATAAGATAAATTGTTATGACAGGCTACATACTTCGTACCTTCTCTATCAGTTGTTTTATTTACATTTGTTTTTAACTTAAACATTTCTCATTGGATTTTATCAATATGTTAATAACTGCTGATGGTACTTAATTCTATAAAATAATCGAGAATTTATGCAATTCGTGAGTACTAAGGTCAGCAGTTGTTCAGCAAATTTTAAATGTCACATATCCGACAAGGTTGCCAGTATTTATTGCCCCACAATCAGTAACCAGTAAACGTGTTTACCCACTGTTAAATGGGTAAATGGGTCTACCATGTATTTAAACAACTGTATTTTCGTGTTAGTTACTTTTAAACTAAATATCTTTAGTAAGTATGCACTTACACAGTGTTTTGCTCGGTGTTCTGGTTCTTAATTATATGTAGATAATCAATTTTGTACTTACTTTAGTTCGAAAGAAGGTTTAGAGAACATTTGATAACACTAAGCAAATAATTTAAAGTTTTTTTAATATTTCTAGGCAAAAATAGGATTTTTTGATTGTATATGACTGACATAGACCCATGTTTTTAGAAAAATTTTCCGAGGTCGTACATAAAAAATAGGAGCCAATTTTTACTACCATTTTTTATTGTATACATGCACACACCAGTTGACAGTTTTAAGAAGTATATTATACACGTCATTTGTAATTAATATTCCGGCTTTCCAATGAACCATTATTATAATAATTATTACTTAACGATTATTCCAATTAATCAACTAATCACTTTTTTCCATTTTTTAATCTCTCTCTTATACACAGCCTCTGGTTCCTTTCGAAGAAGTGTCCAACAGTAATGCGCCAACATTGAAACATTCCACTTCCCTTGGTATTTTTTTCCATATTTCCAAATTCTTGATGGAATCGTTCTCCATGTTCGTCACTAACGCCTCCACAGTTTTCGGGGAAGTATTCTAAGTGGGAGTGTTGAAAATGTATACATATTACATCCCATATTGTCAAGCTTCTAGAAGTTCGTCTGCAATCTCTAGATAATTGTCTGCTCTTTTATTTCCTAAGAAATGGGTTACAACCATTCTAAAGGCTTCCCATGCCTCTTTTTCTTTTCCTCAAGCACAGCCTCAAATTCAAAATTATCTGGGGTATCACAAAAATCCCCTCCTTAATTTTGGCTTCACTTGTTCTGGGAAATTTTTATTTTAGACAGCTGAAGGCAGGACCATCTCTATCCATAGCTTTAACAGAGCTTTTAATCAAGCCAAATTTGAAATGTAATGACGAAAGTAAAATTTTCTGTGATGGATCTAAATTAATGTTCGTAATGTTTTTCACTCCCAGTTCAAAAATATTGTCTTTGTGGCCACACTCTTCTTTTATAGTGATCCGTTTTAGCTCGGCTATCCCACTCGCAGACAAAATAGCAGTATTTTGTATATCCCAACTGCATACCAAGTAAAATAGCTGACCTTCAAATCCCCGTTATTTTTTTTACCATCTCTTAGATAAAATTAGATTTTATTACCTTAATGACACCGAAAATGACACATTTAACACCCTCCGTTAAATTTTTTAACATATATTTGGCAAAATTACATTTTCTAACATCAATAACCCCGAAACTGACATATTCGTTATCATTTTTGGGGAAATTTTCAGCCGTTCCGTTGAATTATCTGACCTCAATAACACCGAAAATGACACATTATATTATAATGTTATTAAACGTTAACTATAGTTAACGTTTTTGATGAAATTGCCAGTCGCTTCTTTTTACAACCCCCCCCCCCCCCCTCCCCCTCCACGTTAATTTTCTTAACATCTGTTACACAAAATTAGATTTTCTGGCCTTAATAACCCTGAAAATGGCATATTGGTTCACATTTTTGGAATAAATTATCAGTCGCTCTCTGTTTATACAGAGAGCGACTGATAATTTAATATTTTTCTCCATACAAAGTTTGAACCCCTGTTTCGCTCCCTTAGGGGTTGAATTTTGAAAAACCCTTCCTTAGTGCACGCCTACGCTATATAAGAAACCTCTGTGCAAAATTTCAAGTTTCTATACCCAGCGATGTGGACTGTGCGTTGACTGCGTTGATACCTCAGTCAAAGTCAGTTTCTTTTTTATATAGAGAAGATATTTTGTGTCCTGTTTTCTGGTCAACCAACTGATTTTTTTTTTCATTTAAGCATTCCTATAATATTCATCTAAAACTATACTCTGATTGATTTGACGGTTTAAGTAAATAAGATAATACGTTGTTTCAAACACATACTCATTATAAGTAAAACTTTTAATGAAATATTTATAAAAAAGGTCGCTGACTCTTTATCTGAACCTTGTATGTTCTGTGTCGCTTGTATACAGAGATAGTGCGTGGTAATGTGTAGGTCTTACCTCTTAAGTGTTTATTATATTGTCTGCAATATGCACTTATATACTCATTAGATAAGAATGATATTATACAGTTGCAAGCAGAAGATATACACGCATCACAAGGGAAAAAATTCATGTCATTACGAGGGGTGTTAAAAAGTTCCTGAAACAAAAATTGCAGGATATTGCTAAATACTATTGGGGTGATGGCAACAAAAGTGGGTCATTTTTGCATTATTTGTACTCCGAAAGGAATTACAAATAATGAACGCATTAACGAATACGGTAGAACCATTGCAGTTCAGCAAGAGGAAGACGACACCATTCATTCATATCTGGCCTTTTGTTTTCTTTCATACATTGTGCGTGTGTCGGATAGAGAGAGAACGCTAAACATCCGACTTCTCGCGCCGTATGTAGGAGACGATATATAGTAATTGGCCAGATTAAGAGTAGCCCTGGAACATCTGATTGTTCTAAAATGTAAATATTGATATCTTCACCTTGCTTCTAAATCTGTGGTAATATTTAAGCCGAGTCTCAGATATTTGAAGGTGGGTTTAAGCAGACCACTTTAAATTTAGTTTAACCCTAATTTAACTTTACATTTAATTTAGTAAGTACGAGTTAAATACATGTGAAGGCATAAGAGCGTTTATCCACCGTTTAGGAATAACTTTAATTTAATTTTGCTTTAATTTTACTTTAAGAAGTTCTTCTTAAGGTTAAATTAAATGAAAATGAAGTTGGGTATGTACGAGATAGCCTGATAAAATAAAAAATTCCCTAGATAGAAATCGAGACCGAATTCTAACCCTTCTTTTAATGATTATAACGTTTTTTTCTGTTAGAAAACTTGATATTACCCATAATTTACAAGCAATAAAAACCAGGAAACGATAACAATTACCAAACGCAGAAATGGAAATGACAACTGGTGTAAAATGTCCCCAAGATAATGTCAACTTTTCACACACATTTCACCATTTTTTATGTTGACAGAATATATGAAAATATGTCCTCAGTCCCCTCTTTCTTTGTCGAGGGGGATGTTTTCATTTCGTCTTTGTCTTCATTATCGTCCTATTTGGCATCTTTGCCAATTTTGTCGTCTAGTGAGCCCTTCTTCCCCGTTAAGAATCAGCTGATGGCAGCTGGCTTCCATAATTTGAGTCGCCAATAGTAGGTACAGGGTTAGGGGTAATACAACTTTAGTTTTGGGCTAAGCCCCAAAGCACACAAAAGAATTAAACCAAATTTATTGAAAACGAATATTTTTGACACAAGAACTGTCTTTTTTGGATGCATAGTTTGGATAAAATTAAACTAGAACATTGAAGAAACCCGGACTTGACAGGTTTTTGTGAAATTTACACCTAATTTTGTCTTAAACTATTCACATCATGCTCATTTTCTTTAGCTTTTGATTTGGGTTGTTCCAGAAATTTTCATTTTTAATGTTGTTGCTATAATTAATCCATTTTAATAACGCCAGAAACATATTTTATACATGCCGAAACTTTTATCAAAAATAGAATTTTCTGAGAAATCAGAAATAAGAAGGTTATAGTGCCAACATTATATAATATGACAGTGTATAAACTAGACCATTTTACCATATTACATTACAAATATTCGTATACTTTAACAGGCATGTTAAAAATTTAGTGCAAAGTTGAAAAATAAGTACCTATATTTACAAATTTTGTTTAAATATCACCATAACTTTATAAATATAACCATCTTATAATTCTAAATAAAAAAATTACTATTAGCTATCTGAATCAAGTTGCAAGCATTCCAGTTAGTCCTCTGATGCACTGTGTCATCAGCCATCACTACAATCAGATCGTATTCTACATTTGGCAACATCGGAAACTCACTCGCAATGCATCTCTTAGCATGTTGATGGGACAGATTTTATTTCGTTTCTTATTTGGCCAAAGTGAAAATCGTGCAGCGTTGCCAGTTTATCCAGCACCACTATTTTTATCATAAGAATAATCCATATCACGCCTCTGATGCTCACTCTGCAAAAGATGAGAGAGAAGGAAATAAGTACGGTCTCTCTCAGTTATCATGCTCGTGGATTTTTCTTGCATGATTCTTATTTTATCTTCAAAATATGATTGGTAATAATTTTGTATCATTGAACAAATTTGCTATTTAGCATACTGTATTCGTTTGGATAATGAATAGATTCTCTTGTACTCTTATTTTCCATTGTTTATTGTTACTATTGAAATCTGCTCCGATGTGTCAATCCATACGGTAAACTGACACGGAAGTATAAATTTCAAAATTGAAAAATGGTGTGAACGACTACCTATAGGTATGTGGAAATTTACGCACAATTTATTTACTTCATTGCACAATGTGTACCGGTGCTATAGGAAAAATATTCCTAACCTTTAAATAAATTACTTTCAGTTATAGCGTAGACGATATAATGTTTGTGTTGTTAATCAAATTGTTTAAAATCATATGTGTATATCACAAAAATAGTCGCTATATGTGGACATACAATTTTTATTTCTCTGCATTTCATATCTTATACCAAGATACGATGATATATGAATATGATATTCGTCCCTTACATCGTGAGAAATATTTTTTGTTGAAAAACTTTTTCTCTGAAACTAATGGTTCAGCAGTTATAAGGAAATAAACAATTAAATTGTTTATTACAATTGACGCGCTAGAATTTTTCAATCCTGATAATTTTCGCTCAATCTACACCTAATTCTCAATGCTCATGATTTTTTTCTGATTTTTCTGAGCGATCCTTCTGGGGATAAGGGTGGGGGACAGCAATTTTTAAGCGTTTTTCCCGAAAATTCGTTTAAAAAAATACATCATGTATATCGTTGATTCAATAAGCTTTCATTTGACGCCCTACACGATACCGTTGAAAAAAAATTCCATTACCCAATATACCCCCCGAAATTAACCCCCACAACCAAAATTTAACTTTTTATAATGGTGAAAAAAAAATTAAATATTTAGATAAGTACCTTTATTTCTCTTATTACTTTAAAATTTGTATAAAATGACCACCATAAACTTTTTGGCAGTATTGGCAGATTTTGGAACTCTGCCAAGAAGTAACACCTGCCATTGTCGAAAATATGAGAAGAGAGCTCCAAACTCGACTTTATTACTGCCAAGAAGTTCATGGTGATCATTTTAAACAATTTTTAAAGTAATAAGAGAAATAAAGGTACTTATTTAAATTTTTAATATTTTTCTCACGATTTTTAATTTGTAAAGGCTTGCCGGCGGACCTCGGATTTGCGGTAGAATGTTTCTTTTTTAAAGGCCTTTAAAGTGAGATACCACACGGCATAGCGTTACCCCTCAAAGGGAGTTGAAAAAGTTAAATTAGATATAAAAGTAGATTTATTAATCAATAAGATACAACTAAAATTTGGTGTTGCTATCTTTACTAATAGCAAAGATATTTGCCCATACTAAGATGTTTCGGACACCCTGTATATATTTATATATAGATGATACAAAAAAAACGTTTATTTGCGTCCGCGATAAATGCAGATATAGTTTTTCTGTGTTTGTTTTTAAATAAAGAAGGTTTGTCAACAACCTGTTATTATATGGAAAATTCAGTAGATTTACTGCTGTAGGTATTGTTTTTAAAAATCCGAAATGGACAATCGCGAAACAATTATCATTGACCCGTAAAAATTTCTCTTTAATTAAACTGATAGCGTAATTGAAAATTAATTAGGTCAAATATAGAGCTAAGTGACCCAAATTTGTTAATAACGGGATATTTCACTTATTACCATGCTCATAGAGTACATACGCCAGTTCCAATTTCGAGAAAATTAAACTAATCGTAAACAGAGTCCTGGAAAGCTGGAGACTTCTTTTCTTCCAAGAAAAGTAGTTTTCAGTGTGTTTAAAAATTCGAAAAAGTGTTTCTAATCGAAAAGAGAGCCTCGCACTTATATGCGTGCTGAAAGTTGTACTTTTCCGCACTAGTGGTGAAAATATTTGCCGTGTGGAAGTAATTCACAATCATAATTCCGTAACCGAAAGAACAAATCAAAAAAAAATGTACACATACGTAGTTTTTTACGTAGGTCTAATTTTATAAACAAAAGTACATCATCCCATTTAAAATTTCTTATTAACCCCTTATAATAGGTAGAGGGGGTTCCCATCTCCCTTTTAACTCACCAAAATTTCGTGAAAATATTTTAAATTGTTTTCGAGATATCGCCGTGTAACACGTTAAAAACTCACCCTGTATATATTTTATTGCCCTTGGGACACTGACAGTAAAATGTTAAACTAACTGTAACATCAATGTATCTCATGTAATTTATCATTATTATCATTGCACACGCCGTGTTCCTACTTACCAAATAATAATAATTGCCTGAGCAATTATCCAATTACTTTGCATAATATGCTTCGAGATCTGTAATTAACCGTCATTGGCAGTACCATATTTCATTTGAAAATTACGGTGTTTTAAATAACTAAGTTTTCGTCGTAATTTTAGGACTACCTACTCGAACTTAAATTGAAACTGTAAAGTTGGGGACTTTATTAATAATTTTTTTGAAGATTAATTTTTTTAAAGGTGTCTCAAGTTTGCTCCAGTTTGCTTTGTTGTTTTTATTTTTAAATTTTCAGCTTCTGTCAAACCGAGCTTGTCGCAATGATCGACTTGAAACATGGGCGGCATGAAAATATTTTTGTGTAATAAATGTAAAATGAAAACAAATCTAGACTCTATTACAATTTATTGGCATTACATGATATAATTAACATTTTTTCAAAGTTCGCTTCAGTAAAACGCGTTCGTTTATAATTAAGAAAATCTCGAAGTCTAGAAAAGCTTCTTTCGACATCAGAGCTTGTAACAGGAGCGAAACGGAAATGTTTCAAAAATACTTGTTATTTCTAAAAATCCTGGATTTCTTTCTAAGATTTTTTGTATATATACTTCTAATTTTTCACCAATTTCGATACATGCTTTGAGCTTTTCTATGGTTGTCTGAAATAAATTAAAAGAAGGCAAAAGGGGAAGGTTTTGTGTTGTCTCCAACTGTTCAATTACACCTGGAAGATATCGAAAATTTTCAGAAATAAATTTAAAATCATTTTTAAGCGTCAGTGCACTTATAACTTCTTTACTTTTTGTTAAACTCAAAGCATCATCTTTTAGACTGTCAATAACATTTTTAACTAAGTCGTAATTTGTATGGTAATATATAACGGTTGATAACCATGTTCCCCACCTTATAATAACAGGTTGTGTGGTCCCATTTGCTAGGTACAGTCAACAGCAAAAACATAAAATGATAAAACTGATTTAAATGTCAATAACAACAAAAACAATCGATAACAACTTTTTCCAATTTTTAAAAGCAGATAATTACACTAGAGTTACAAAATAATTTCTTGAAATAGTAGTATTACAGTTCAATTAACTGGACAAGAAGTATGTAATTTTTTAACTTTTTTTCTTATGGGACGAAGAATCCTCTCTCTTTAGACAGCAAATGTAATCGCCTAACAGAGCTGCATTTCAACAACCTTGCAACCGCTCCTCAAGCCTCTTCACATTCTGGTGGAACCGCTCGCCCTGTTCATTGCTGACGGCTCCAAGGTTGGAGGGGAAAAATCAAAATGCGAATCAAGAAAATTGATCTTGAGCGATATTCTGCATCCCGTCTCTTTGTAAGCAGCAATCCTAGTAACATGACTACTACTTTCAGGTCAGCACACCCACTGAAAATCTTTGTATTTTATAACATCCAGTATGGATTGCATAGTTTCAAATATTTCTTTTAACACAACAGAATAAGCAAGCGGTTTTGACGGATTTTGATTGCCGCTATGCTATAGAATAAAACTGCCTTCCAACTTGTTTTGGAACCACCAATAAAGAGACGCCAATCCATTGATTCGTAAGGAATTTCCATCAAACTTGTTATATTGTTACAGAAAATTAAGTTTTCAGACTGAGTAAAATGAAGCCATTCTCTGTACCGTTTTCGTTGTACAGATATTTTTGTACAAGATGCCAACAATTTCCACTCTTGCAATCTAGAACCAAGCAGAGCAGGGCAAAACCCTCGACAAAAGGGCTTGAAGCCACAAGCCCTGTTAGAAATGGCTTGAAAGCCCAAAGCCGCAATTGTTTTTTTAAAATGTAGGGCTTTAGAAGCCCTTTGGTGGCTTTGAACGCCCTTTCAGAGCTTGGAAAGCCCTCAAATGGAATTGCAGCTATTTTTCATTCACTATTCCAAAGCTCTTTTTTAAAGGCATTCAAGCTCCAAGCTCTCGTTTTAAAAAGGGCTTAAAGCCATGGAATTGAAATCCCTAAAAGGACTTGAAGCCATTTTTCAAGTCACAAGCCCTGCCCAGCTCTGGAACCAAGTAATTCAGCTTTCCTTACAGATAGGCGTCTCATTAGGAGGGTACAACAGGTGATTTCTTTTCATGACCATTAGTGGAAGTGGTCCAGATAGGGGTATCTCCGTTATTTGAAAGAATTGCGGGTTGGACTCGTATTCGGCGGATCATCCCCGACACCCCCCAGTGCAATGTTGCCAATTGTGCCAAGGTGGAAAACACTACTGCAAGTGCCCTAATTTTTCACGTGAATCACGTGCCCACATCAGCCATTGTTGGAAGAAAGTACATACCTAGTGCAAAGTTAAAAATGTTTCCATAAATAGTTATCATTAAAGGTCAGTATCATCAAATTCAAGTAGGCGTATTTGACTGTACGCTGTACTTTTTTTTGTTAATAACGACCAAGATAAATGGATAAAAACAACACCATAAATATTTAATTTATGTAGAGAGTACAAAAAAAATTTTACGTTTATTTGGATTAATATGCATATTCCCTATATAGGTACTGGGCAGGTTTTAAATATATAAATAAATATTGTTTGTTACTATATAACTTTTAATTCTACACTACAAGGTGAACAACAGATTATTGGGTAAGTTTTGTGAAAAACGTATTGCAGATCTTTTAGCATCATCGCAATATTTAATTCCTGGCTCTAATCTAATTTATTATAACTTAACTAAATTGGTAGCATTTTTAACAGTTAAAAAAGAAATATTACCGACTTCAGTTTAAACACTCTCTATGGCATAATTTTTACAATTTCGATTGTCCGATTATTCATGAATGCAGAATGCGACACATATACAGTTACACATGTGAAAATTATGTTTTATTGTCATTCAACCTACTCTTACTTAAGAAATCAAATAAGATCGAGACCAGTTTATTATTAAAACAAATTCTTTCTGTTATTTCACTATTTATATTCCATTATGTCATAAATAAATTTTCCTATAAATTAATGAAGTATCTGTGATGAAAAGTGGTTTAGGTAAATAAGTTAAATATATAAACAATATTTTTATTATCTGAGGACAAAATAAATTTATATTTCTTTCATAGATAATTTTCTCCATAAAAATATTATTTCTTTTTTACTGTATACAATCGTATGTACTACTGTTAGTGTTGTTTACTCATCTTGGTCAAAGTACCTGCTGATAGTCAGCATATATTACTTGCAAACGTCATTATTACAATCTTCAATTGTTCCTCGATACTCGATGCATATATCTTAATTATTACTATTGTATTTCAGAGAATATGTATAATAACCTTGTCTTTGATTGTTACCGGGTTTAAGCCCAGAAGATTAGCAGGTATATACTTATTTAAAACTCGTTAAACCGAATCGTTCTCAAATCAATTTATAAAATCCACCTTGTATAATCTCCGACAGTGCACCTCTTTTTAATTAACATTAATTAACATTATTTTTGGCTTTTTAAAGAAGCGTAGCACGCGTTTTTTCGGATCCTGGCGCAATCGTCCAGTAGAAATAAAAATGGAATTTAATATTCCCACCTTATCAACTCGCATCCCTACTATTTTTCTAACATTGTTAATTGTAACATTGTTTATCGTTATTTATTTATTCTTGTGGTTTATTTATACTAATATATAAAATCCTTAAGTGACTCACTCACTTACTCACTCATTCATCACGACAGCTCAAACCGCTTGACGTATAAAGCTGAATTTTGGCATACAGGTTGTTTATTTTAGGGGTTCGTTAAGAAGGGATTTTCCAAAACTCAAATTCCAAGGTGAAACAGCCCCCTAAGAATTAAAATTATTTTTATCTCAAAAACTATTTGATATTTTAAAAAACTGTAAAACACGCCATTTTTATTTTATGTTTTTACGTAGTATACCATTTTTTCTATGTTCGATAAGGAGTATACAGGGTGTCACGATAACGAAAGTGGACCTTGGATTATTACTTGAAAACTGGACAATCCAGAAATGAAATTGCAAAAATTCTGTCATTAAATTCAAAGTGTGCTAACTTTTTCTTAACAGTGTTTTAACAGGGTCTGCCACAATACGCAGAAAAGACTATGTATGCGACACAGGGGCAAAAATTCCCTGGCAGAATTCGGCTTTATAACAAAACTTTAAAAAAAAGTATCTCTTTCTGTTTAGTTCTTATGTCTTTAAAACCATTTAGAAAAATAGTAGGACAATATTTTAGGTAAAAATTTTAAAACCTAATTAATTTCAAGATATTAGAGATAATTCAATGAAATTTGAATTCTGTGTGTGTGCTTGGAAGTAAAATTTTCTTCAGAACTTTCTCAGAACCCGGCCTAAAAAATTAACTTTTTTTCGCAAATTTTAAAATTAAATATTTTTTTACGAAAATGTTGCTAGAGTACCCAATAGTAACATATTATTTGGTGTGGGTCCCATGCGTAGGAACTAAGATACGACACATCTAAAATTTCACGGGCCACCCCTGTAAGTGGCGTATACTGACTTAAGAAAGTAGGAGAGGGATGGTACTACTCAACTATTTCTCGGCTGTCCCCCTTCCAGGCCCAAGTATTGACATTTTTGTCAAGCACCTGATAAAATCGTAGGCCCCCTGGCCCCCTTGTGTCCGGCTTCATTAACTCTTAATTTTAATTACAACATTAATTATATTTAATAATTCCTTTTAAAAATAATCGATTTTTTCAACATAAAAGCAGTAAGAGAATGTTTTTCAATAACAAAAACATTATTCAATTTTAAATAGCTAGTTTATTGAAATTTTTAAATAACTTGTGCTCGGTCGATGTCGCGATTAATTCTATAAATGGAAATTAGCCTTTACTTTGTAATTAGGTAATAATTTCAAATAATCACGTTGTTTTGTTTTCGAATTTATCGCACCTACAACAACGACCAGCATTTTAATTTACATTTGCTTGTTAAAATTTCTAATTCCTAACATGGATGGGTACGATACAGCTTAACTCTACATATTGGTCGATCTTGATCCAATTTTGTACCTCCTTATAACTGATTATATCATACAACTTTTATCTCTTACTATTTGTTCCATGTGTGCGTGTGTGCTTCATCTAACCTTTAACTTGCTTGCCTTCGACTAGACTGTGTTTGGTAAAGGCTACCGTATCTTAGGATATGTCCCAACATCCTCTTTTTTTATGATGTCCCATCTAATTTTAAATAATATTAAACACTTTCATTGGTGACCCTAGAGAACCCCTCTACAGTTACATATACATACCTTAAAGGCCAGTAGACGCGATGCAATATTAAACAGAAATTCTATCTGTATATTTTTACACGAAACTTTGCAACGTGTCTACTACAAAATGCCTTTGCTATTTTTTTGCAGTTTTTCTCCTACAAATTGCGCCAAATATCTGCTATTTCTTCATGCAATTTTTCTACTACAAATTGCAATAAAATAAACCCATACATAAACCCAATAAAGCACTTATATTAGGATCAGTTATTTTTAAACCCCATATGTCCACCTTTTGGCTATTATGAGATTACTGCAAAAATGTGTTTTCTAAGACAAGAGTCGTGTTTTCAGAAAAAATTATAGGAGGTCTCATAACGTAAATTTTCCGTGTTTTTAAATGAATCGGTTATTTTAGAAATTCCACACGTCCTTTAGACTTAATTTTGAGAACAACGCAAAAAACTGTATTTTTGAAAACCGAAAATAAATTTGTTAATGCCAATCTAAAACCTCTTATTCTGTGTCTCCTCAATAGAGGTTGCGCCTTGTACTACTTGTACTTGTATGATTATTCGCAAAATAAAATTAGAAAAACTAGCCGAAAGTCCGTTTTCTTTAATGAATACAATACGGGCGACTAGACATAGTAATGCGATCTTTGTCTACGCACGCGCAGGCTGCCAGCTGTAGTAGATTTGAGATTACCAATAATTTTAATAATATTTTATCGAGGAACAAGTGCTAAACTTGTTGCCAATACACCTTTTAGCGCCGATCTAATTATTTAAATAATAAAAATTAAAATGGTCTACCCGAGCACAGCCTCGACCCACGACCTCTTGGTCCTCTAGCTGAGACTCTCCCTCTGGACCACGTTGCTAATGTGAGAAAACCTGTGCCGATGCCGTCATATTTGATGACTAACATTGGTGTGGTTGAGAGATCGTATTTCTATGTTTAGCCGCTAATTAATAATACATTAATTAAAATTTTATGCTGTTTTACTGCAAATAAATCTAAAAAATGAATTTTTCCCAAAAAAACGCAGTTTTCGGAAAATAACTTGCTTTTTGTTTTTTTCCGGGACTGAAAAAAAAGTTTTTTTTTAGTACAGTACTTGTGTATACCGATTACTGATCTCAATAATGATTGGTATATTTCGATAAGGACAACACATTCCTACCTGGGTTAGTCATCGATTATATTCTCGACTCGTGACGCTTTCTCGTGTACATTTTAGTTCGTACTACACAATATGGAATTTTGCAGTCCATGAATTTCTTTCAAGTTCGTCTGTATCCGGCTAGATGGCGCACTGCTGACTGTGTGCAAAGTGTTACTGGTTGTCTGCCAGTAGAGTTGCCATGCAATAAATTTATAGAAATTTAATTTTGATACCGTCGGTTGCATATGCTTCAGATTCAATTATTTTAAATAAAACCAGTTTAATTGGCAGGTGGGGGCTTAAATTTACAACTTTTTTTTTATTGTAGATAACTGATTAATTGCAAAAAACACTCTAGGTCCGTGGAATTTACTATGGACTTGGCGGGCTAATTTTTATCTGTACTAATAATATATAAAATTGTAAATTGACTGGCTCCATTAACGCCCAGCCAAAACTACTAATGTCAAAAAATTGAAATTTCGCACACAGCTTTTTCTTACGCCGTAGACGTCCACTAAGAAAGGATTTTGCAAAACTTGCCTTCTAAGGGCGTAAAAGCAACCCCTAAAAATTAAATTATTTTTTAATTTAAAAACTACTAAGTTTTAAGGAAAACGCCAAAACATCTCAATTTTATTTTATTTTTTACATAAGATTGCTTTTTTTCATGTTGGAATTTTACCCCTAGGGGGTTAAAACACACTTCTACCACTGATTTATCAAGGCCCATCCTTAACTACCAAGGATAGAAGCTGAAAATTTGCATGCAGCTTTAGTTTAGGCCCCAGACCTTAATTGGTATTCGTTGCCCCAGACGTCCACTAAGAAAGGATATTGCTCTAAGGGGGTAAAAGCAGCCCCTAAAAATTAAATAATTTTTTAGTTTAAAAACCAATGGGTTATATGGAAAAGCCCAAAACATGTGGATGTTATTTAATTTTTGTATTGGAATACCCATAAGGGGTAAAAACACCCCCTCACCAGCTCTACCAATCCCTACATCGCGTCGTAAAATTTTGAAATTGGCATACAGGTTTGCTTTGCGATCTTGGTGCAAAATAGTAGCGGGTTTATGAAAGTCTTTTGCTAAAAATTAAAACATTTTTTATTCTTAAAGGACAGATTGAATTGACAAACGCCGAACCATGTCAATTTTTTTTTTAGATAAGGACCAATTTTTTTATGTTGTAATTTAGTCCCGAGGCCCTAGGGGGTAACACCATGTGCAAACATTTTTAGTTTATACTTATATAAATCTGGTACCTAATCGTGCTTTCAAATGTTCGGTCCGCATAGCCTAGGGTGATCTAGCCATCATTTTTTATTTTTCGCATTCTTTATTGCTATACAGAGAAGCTATAGTTTAAAAAAATTGCGCATGCTGTATAGATGTGCTTAACTGTCCAACAGCTTGGCTATTTTGCAGCCTCTACGAAAAACAATCAATGTCGTTTACAAAGAAGTGCTAATTTCCAAATATATATTCTAAAAATATATTTCATGATAAAAACACGATGGCGAATCCCGCGGGTACCAGCTAGTATTTTGATAATCGTTAAGGCTCAGAAATAGCATAAAACATAAATTTCGAATGACGAGCATAAATAATACGATCAAAAATTGGCAAACTGATTAACTAGGTGTAAAATAGGTTGGCTACTAAATCAAATTACCTTTTGTGGAGCCGAGGAGAACTTTTTGAAGTGTTTTATAATTTGTTTGTTCTATTTTTCCTTTTAGTAAAATTTTCAATATTATTGTTAACAGCAACATAATATGTTTGGGTTTCGACCGTTTTATTTATAGCTGCTACCTAACATTATAGTTTTTTTTTAGGATTTAGAAAGGAACTAGTATGTCCCTGAAAGTTACTAATACGACGCGTCGCCGTATACATATATGTATGTTGTTGAGGAAACATCATTAGAAAAATATTAATTGCGATCATATGTTTGATTTTTTTATACATGGCGTGTCGTTATGGTTGACTTGTGTCATACATAATGGTTTTGTTTGTATTTATTAATTAAAAAATTATTATTTTTTCAATAACGACTGCTGATGTGTGTATGTGATACTTAGGGTTAAACCAAGCAAATCGATGAAGTATTAGAGTAACCCATACGTTTTTAATGACAACTTATTAGCAATGACAGGGTAAAAGCGTGTCAAACCTAACTGATCAACTATATAGAAGATCTTAATAGGGAATATGCATATTACCCAAATAAATCTGAAATATTTATATTTTTTTATATTCTCTATATAAATTAAATGTTTATGGCGGTTGCTGTTATTCATTTATTTTGGTTTTTATTAACAAAAAAAGGATTTAAAACTGCAAATTTTCGCGCGAATTTCGAAACTTTTAAAACGTGATCCCATTGGCTGTGTCGTCAAAACTGAACTTATGACTCATCATGAGTATATGGCGAATTCCAGTGTTGCAGAGTCATCGACAACTCAATAAAAATGGTATTTAATGCGACACTCATCCAATGAAAAACCCCTGCACTTAAAGTAGAAGCTTCCTAAAACTTTACTCATGTATACTTCAAGCCGAAATCGGTCCAGGAACCTTTCAATTTTGCAACAAATATTGGCATTTCTGCGAAATTTTGACATATCATCTTAATAATTTCGAGTAAATAAACTGCAATTCTTTATTTTCATGGCAATCTTTGAAAATTCAAAAATTTTCAAATTTTAGATGTTCCCGATGCAAATAAACCTATTTATTTATAACTTTACCGAAAAAATAAGCAATTTAAATTAGTGGGAGGTACTCATTCCTAGGTAATTAGCGGATAAAATAAACCCAAAAAGAATCACTAAATTGGGTAAATAGTGTGGAATAATGTCGGTTAAAAATAGGATTTGTCGGAAAAAATCAATAAAATCCTAATTTTACCCCTTAAGTACGCTCCTGGATGATCCATTCGGTATTCATTTTAAAGTGTGATTATCCCTTTATAAGATAGTGCTGAAAAATTGGGAAAAGACTAGATAGGAAAAATACAGAGTGATTCAAATGTTCCGATGTCGAGGGCAAAAAAAGTTAAAAAATCGAAATTTAATCAGCGATTGTTCCCTTATTAGGACAAATGGCTGCTTTTTAAATTGTAATAAATTACACCGAAAAGCTTGAACGTACGGAGTAATCACGAGCAGACCAGGCGGTGCCGGACGGCCCGGTTTACACTGCACAAGTACCTGCAGAAGTGACAATGCGAAAAACATCAGTGGCGTAGTCTATAGGTAAATTAATGAAAATATATTAATTTAATTTAGAAGGTTTGCCACAATATAATGGTTAATATTATAATAGTGACTTTACTATTAAAATAAGCAGGCTGAATAATTGAAAGGATTTTCTTTGTGTTGTGGACTTTTGTTGTGCCACGAGCGTTGTGACACTGCCACAAATAGTTAAAATAAAACTAACACTATTTCTTAATCTTCCGTCTATTTAAACTTAATTTACAAGTATTTTTAATTTTGGAGAACGAACTTGATAAAACGAAATCTAAGAGCTAACTAACTTAACTAATAAATAACATAACTGTAATTATAACTTTGACAATAATTTGGGAATTTTAGGGCCGACAGACAAATTAAATAATATACCTAACTATAAACTACAGGTAAAATATACATACATAATAAAAATGTAATATATATATATATATATATATATATATATATATATATATATATATATATATATATATATATATATATATATATATATATATATATATATATACAGTGACCGGCAAAAAGTTCGCAACATATGGGAAAATTTTTTATTAGGAGAGTATCGAAAAAACTTTTCCGGGGGATCGGTTCTGCATGTCCGATAACCTAGAAATCGATTTTGACATATGTCACGTGACCACTGGTATAGCGGCAAATTAAAAAAAAAATTGTGAATTTACAAAAAGTGAGGTTAGTTGACGAGATATCAAAAAAAAATTATTTGAAAAAGTTGCTTAGAATTAAATTCTAGGTCCTCATGCTGAATTTCAAGATTTTATATCAAAAAATTTGAAAAAGCAATTTTTTTAAAATATTTTTTTATCGATTTACGAATTTCTAGTTTTTTTCTTTTAGATAGCTTGGCTAATGTAAAGCCCATGTATTTGGATGAAAATAAACGAATGTAGTAGTTTTTTCTACAATTGACAGGACAAAATTAAAAAAACAGGGTTTCGCCGGACGCTAGCTGTTGCAATGATTTGTATTTAGCAGCAGTGTCAAAATTTCAATGAGATTACAATGAAAAAAGCTTAATCGTCTTAAATATATCTGAAGTTCGACTTTTTGTAAAGTTAAGGGGATTCAAATAGAAAATAAACAAAAAATTACCTGTTGCACAAACCATTGCAACACCGAGCGCCCGGCGAACACCTATTTTTTCGATTTTGTCCTGTCAATTGTAGAAAAAACTACTACATTCGTTTATTTTCATCCAAATACATGGGCTTTACATTAGCCAAGCTATCTAAACGATAAAAACTGGAAATTTGTAAATCCATAAAAAAATATTTTAAAAAAATAGTTTTCCAATTTTTTAAAATAAAATCTTAAAATTTTGCATGAGGACCTAGAATTTCATTCTAAGCAATTTTTTCAAATAATTTTTTTTGATATCTCGTCAACTAACCTCACTTTTTGTAAATTCACAAATTTTTTTTAATTTGCCGCTATACCAGTGGTCACGTGACGTATGTCAAAATCGATTTTTAGGTAATCGGACATGCAGAACCGATCCCCCGGAAAAGTTTTTTCGATACTCTCCTAATAAAAAATTTTCCCATATGTTGCGAACTTTTTGCCGGTGACTGTATATATATATGCTCCTGCAAACAAAGAAATATGTAGATTTTGTTCGTCATACAATATTACATACTGATTTTTTTTACGTTAAATTGTGAACTTTAACTTAATACCAAATCATTACTGATGCTCTTGAAACAGAGTTAACACGTTCCGTTTCAGTTCCATTGGGCTGGCTTTCTCGACAAGTTTTGTAAATGTTTATGATACTCTCTTTTTCATAAACGGACAAAGATCGTTTTATCCGTTTCTTTGGTAGAGATTGCCCAGGTAATTGACGCTCATTCAATACGATATTCACAGTGAATGATACTTATTCAAATAGAGCTGCCAGATATCCCGATTTTAAAGAAAGCACACCGAAAAAAGAAGCAACACAATATTTTTAAAAAGCATTCAACCAACAACCAAAATTATAGACCGTGTACGCCACAGAACTCAGAATATAAATGAAACACCCGCACCCTTTGAATATTGTAGGGTGTAAAGAGGACCGCTTAAATTCCGAAAATTGACCAATGAATACCAGGTACCTGAATATCAGGTAGTTTTGTTACTCCGTACGTTCGGTGTACAGTATATAGTAATTTTCTTCAAAATATTTTTTTTTTGGGTTTGTAATGACTTCCTTAAACGATTTATGCAATAAGAAAAATGTGCATATTCCTTATTATTGCTTTTTTCTCTTATTTTAATAATCGCGATTTTTAACCTCAACAAGTACGAACTTTGTTTTCCCACGAGACGTAATACGTACAAAAATATTATTTCATATTTATCTAATTATTTTTGAAGTATAACAATTAATGATGTTAATAAATATACCTAATAATTATTTCTATTTAGTCTTTTATTGCCTAAGCTGATAAACTGGTTAGAATATCGGTTTAAAAGTGAACGTATTTTTTTGTTATGCTAAGTAAGTGACGAGACGATTTTTTAAAGCCACCAGCTTTATTCTAATTAGTTTTTTATTATAGGACTGTACAGTTACCCTTTCGTGATTTGGCTTATGATAAGGGAGAGATTGGGTTATGTTTTATACTTGGTGTGTTACGAAAACCTTAGTACTAATTAATAGAAAATTAAACCCCTTTTTAAGTATAGCATCCAAGAAACCCATAGGAATTGATTTCTAAGCTTAATAGCATAACATTTACAAATAATTTTCGTTTTAATTTATATGTCCCGATTTTTTTTGCAAAATCCCGATGATTTTTAGCTTTAACAATAAAAATTCCGATTCACTGAAATGAAAATCTAGCAACTCTGGCTGCTACCCAATTCTTCACTAATGCCCATATTTTTTCTATAGGGTTTAGTTCCGGGTGATAAAGAGGTAAACTTAACACACAGTGACCATGGCGAAAGAGATTCGAAGAAAAAAATATAGGCCAATAAAAATATGCAAAAGTTGAATGCCTTATTAAAAGTATTTATTAGTTTTGAGTTTTTGCACCAACAATCGACACGCAAACAGACAGATAACATGTTTCTTGATCACTGTATTTTATTTATCCACATTATAATAGATTTCTAGGTAGTTTATTCACTATTTTATAGATTAAAATGAAGAAAAAAAATTGAGTCACCTTGTAAACATTCTCAGCTTATTCCCATCACAGTAACCCTGAATTGGTCGTTACCATTTCACTCCATAATTTGACCTTTGCGCGGTTTATAAAATGGCCAGACCACCGCCAAGAGAGGTGCCTGCCTGCCAACTTGATGCCTGTTAATGTAACTTGCCTGCTTGCCAGTCATTATGTTGGTAGAAAATAAAATACCGAAATTCCATTAGGATGGAGCAAAATTGCAGTACAGGAGATGTAAGACGAAATGCTATTTTCCTTTGTACACCGACGATTGTTAACAGGCTCTTTCACTAAATTTTGATTTTTCTCACGTTGTCTGTGTATAGACCTAGATAAAATATAATATTACACCTTTTTGCTTGTTTTCTTAAGTATTTGTTATTAAATCAAAAGCAAAATAAGGCGCAACTATTTATTCTGAGTCACAATACTACGTTTACTTTTCCTTCAACTTCAAAAATATCTTACTAGATGGAGCCACCTTCCAGTACCGAAACAAAAATAAGTCATTAATCCTGAAAGTATGCCGTATCTATACTATTCTGTACAAAAATATAGGTATTTTCAGTTTTAATGGTATGATTTACAGAATTTTTTGAACTTTCCTCTGGAATTTAATTTATAACCTTTTTTATTAATTCTATGATATTTTAAGATCGATTGGGTGACGTATTTTCGGCTTTTATTCTAGATTTAACCTGGTGCCACATATTTTCTATCGGGTTAAAAACACAATAATATGGTAGTCGCTTATGATCCATTTCTTTTGCAATATTGTCACACATATATTCTTTTCTGATATTAAATTCTTTTAGTTCCTGCAGCAAATCAGTCTTTTTATAACTTTCTTCAAAGTCATGTCATTTTCCATCATAAATTCCTTTATTTCTGATTTTTGGCTTGCTGTATTTGGAACTTTTTTAACTGCTGGCTATAATAGCTTGCTTATCCATGACGATGACACTGTTTTTAGGTACATTTTTTAAAAGATAATTTTGAAACCAGTTTTCAAAAAGTTCGGCAGTTGTGTCTTCGTGGTAGCCTAAGCTGAAATGTTTAATATTTTTGGCTGATAATAGTAGGCAATTTGGAATCTACCCATTTTCCCAACCGGCGTGTATTATTGTGATTATTTTTCTCCTGTTTGAAGGAACTTTGTTTTGGCAATTGTCACTGGAGTCAACCCACCCTTTTTTGGGAGTGTCAGATACGTCGAACCAAGTTTTATCCAAATAAACAGTATGGCGGTTATCAGCTCTGCATCTTAGCTTGTAGGTATTCAAACTTTAATTTTCGTAACCTTTGAGACTCCATTATAGTTGGTATTTTATTTCTTATCCGGTATTTAAAACCCATCTTAAGCAATATGTTGTAGGGGCTAGTTCTGCTACACATATATTGGTTTTGTCGGCGTTTAAACATGACTTTCAGGAATCCAGTGTGGGCACAATGTTTTCTTTGAACATTTCGTACATTTTTCTTCGAATAAGGTATTTTTCACTTTCGTCCAAATACTTTGCCAACATCACATCGGGCCTTTCTCTCCAATCGTAGTTTTCGTATTGTATCACACACTGTAGATACTGGAATTTTTGTAATATCGCTTGTTTTTTGCACTGTACTTATTCCATCGCTGTCCATTTTCACTAAGGACTCAAAAACGTTTGTTATAATTTGTTTTGCGTCATGCGACAAATGTTTTCTATGAAACTTTTTTGATGTCTCACTTGTAGAATTTCCCAAATTATGCCTCATTTTTATTTGTTCTTTTTGCAGGTATTCAGCAATTCAACATATGAACGATTCAAAAGCTTTCAGAAAACTAGCTTCAATTTTATTTTAACACCTCTTAGTCCTTTAGGTAGCTACCTACTTCTTCTTGAAATCCTTATTTAAGTAGGGTACGACCCTGCGCCATCAGGTAAAAAGGACACGATTTTTTACTTCCTAATAAATTGTCATACCTAGAAATCCTAATACTGGGTGTACTGTGGAAATTTGCAGCGTCTTGCAAAGACATGTGCACTTTTTCAGTTTTTATAGAAAAACAGAACAAGAAATAATTTACGCCTGCCTCTTGTTTGGGAACATTTCCTAATTTAAAATTTTTCCCTTTGGAAAAATAAAGATGCAATTCTTGAATTCCTATTTATACTGACACATTTCGGCATCAGCGCATCAGTATCGATTTCTACTGAATGCCGCCAGGGTTTTGTTGAATGATCTTACGCTTACCAGTGGCTACGCCTAATATAGTATATAGTAGACACCGAAATTTGTATAAGTACTAAGGATATTTCTGTACCTTTTAGTTTATATCTCTTTTTTCTCACAATACCGTATAATAAAGAGAATTTAACGTATCTGTGATCCAACCAATGACGTTGCTTTTTTTCCTTAATCGTCCAATGACAGTGACATTTAGTGGATTATTTTTTCATTGTCACAATCGCATGCTGCATGATAATCGATAGTTTTCCTCTTGGTTACGCCTAGAAGAGGCACATGCATTGTTTAAATCCGTCATATATTAAACGTTGTTATCCAGACTGTTTTGTAGTCGCTGCTTTGACGTTAGATATCATTATAATTTGTAGTTTTACACTAGTTAGTGGCGATGACATTGGCCTGAATATTTTCCTCCTCCATTTGACTCGATGTTATCCCTGCTTAAAAATGCAGCTCGGGCTGCGCACTCATTATATTTTCGACCATCGTAACACCTCGTCATAGAGAAGAAGAATAATCGGCAATGTCATCACCACATGTTATATTTGAGAATTTAATTCTAACATTTTTTTTATCTAATATCACATTACAAAGGTATATGTAATGTTAAACCCGGGAATACACATGCTTGCTACACGCACATAAGCATGCCAGTTACTGGAAGATGCGTGCTACCTACATGTGTGACGATCGTCACCCTAGAAGATATCACGCCAGTTGATGGCAAGACTTTTGATTTTTGTGTGCAAGTAGCAGATTTCGTCAGACTTCGGGTACAAACTTAGATGTTGTTGATTTTCCGACCCTGTACAATGCTTCCAAGGAAACCTGTGGATCGCCAGTAGTTAAATTTCTAATTTACTACGCGCTGGAATGGTATTTCGCATGTAAGTGTCTTTTTTCTGAATGATATTTTTATCTTTGACATGAGTTCATCAAACTTTTCTTGTGGCATTCGGACATGATAAGTCTTCTTGTCGCAGTTCCCTCAAAAAACTATTACTTGCTCCATGAACTTGACGTCTACTAATCAATTTTTTTACCCATATTCTTGTGTTTTTTCCCGTTAGATACCTACTTTTTGAATGCATCAGTTTTCTAACACTGCGTTCAATTTAATTCATTTCGAAAATGAGAAACTTTCATGTCTAAAAACCACTGCACTTTTAAATGCTACAGCTTATAGGCGCTCAGAGATTGGCATGTCCACAACTAGCATGGGCGTTTTGTGTACTGTTTGGGCAGGTAGTTAGCAGCAAGTTACTGTCTACTTGCAAGCTATTTTTCCGGCATGTGTATTCCCGGATTTACCTCTTTACCCTCAGCAAGACCACACGAGGCAAGGCGAGCACGAGAGTGTAGTCGGTGCTCTCACATCGCCTCGCGCCGCCTGGTGTCGCCTAGTCGGCGCTTTAATCCCACGTGAGGCGAGATGAGGCGTAGGGACTACACTCTCGCGCATATTACTGTGTGAAATTAGAGCTGAAGGAGGAGGTATGCGAAGAAAATTGTGATAACTGAAGGCACACAAAGCTGTCGCGATGTTTACTTCAACCAAGTCCATCATATATTATGATCAATTAAGCAAACCAAGAGTTTAGACGGTATATAGGTACTCATGCTGCTTTGCTTCGTAAAAACCTCGTGACAAGGCGTTTTCGCGAGAGTGTAGAGGTGGCAAAAGCATTTGAAGTAGCAGCTTTAATTTTGAACTAGACGCAAAAAATGGCTCATTTAACTTTATTGTTCAACTTGAATGATTTATAACTTTTAAACCAGTTCACTTATTAAGACATTTTTCTTAATTTTGTAGATAAATCTTTTTGGATTATGGCGTATTACGAATTTTATGTCTTAATTAAAATCTTTTTATGAGCTGTGACATGAAATAATTTTTTTCACTATTTTTAAGCGCGTTATCGATTCTTCTAACAGTTGTATTAGACTGCTTTAACTCAAATATGTTAAGCTTTTTTCAACTTTGTGCTTCGTTTTATACTAAATATTTTGCATATTCTACGTTTCAGTACCAGAAAGGAAACCAGTGAAGTCACTCAATTTTTTTTTAAATATTAGATAACCCAAGCAAGCCCAACCGGATCAAAAATTTTTTACATTTGAAATGGAGATTTATCTAATTTAAAATAGGAATGATATGGAATAGGAATGGATATGTTCGAAGAACTTTAAATACAAGACAAGGGTGTAAATAGCATTGAAATTGGTGGCAAAAATCACCACATGTTTATTTAAACTTATTCATAGTTCTAGTACAATAATTGTTTTTCATATTTCTACACTACGTTGTTAGAAAATTAATTTCAGCAAGATTCTGTTCCACTATTTCAACAATAATTTTTTTTTATCTAAGACATCCCACGTAGACTTCAAGCCTAAGTACTAACGTACCGTGGTTGCGTGGAAGAGAAGGGAAATGTAGTCTATTGACACGGGATTTGAAGGATTGGAGGTTGGGACGGGAAGGGAAAACATCTGCAGGCAATTTGTTCCATAATCTGGAGACCCTAGGTATGAATGAGCGAGAGAAGTGGTCTGTTCTAGACTTTTGTAGCTGGAGAGTAAAGGGATGCATACGTAACGCGCCTCTTGTTGTTCTGTTAAATATAATAAATTATGATAAAAAAATGTCAAGTCCGGCCCTGACCACAGTACACAGTACATAGTATGTCACTAGAAATGACATGTGCCAACAGCCGCCATTAAAATCTTACATGATATTGAGTATAGTGACAGTGTGCGCGCGAAAGAATTGAAAACAACATTATTGCTGAAATCAACAATACAAAAGCGAGGTTAAGAGTCGATGAAACTACGAATTCTAGAAAAGCCCTATTGCTAATAAGTATAATATGAATAATGAATCCACTGGAACCGTCATCTCCGTGTTTAATTCATACTATCATGTAATTTATAAATTATTATTCTAACAACACAGTTGCCTGTTTATAAATAAAATCGACATCTATGGGATATTACTGAGCTGGCTCGCCTTAATAAATATATTTATACCATTTCCTAAATTTATACCATTTTTGTTATTTTGGTCAGTTTTTTTTTTGTTTTAGCTTAATTAATTTATTTTTATAGGATTTTACAAAAGCAAATAAAACATGTGTTTAAATTGACAAATTTAAACAATATTTTAACTATTTGAATGTCTAACATAACAAGGACAAACACCGATATACCTAAATTAATAAAATTATATGCAAAATTAACTTAACTTGTTTTAAACATTAAATTAATTAGATGTAATAATTCTAGCTACATTATGTTAACTGTTAATGAATTATCATCACATCACCTGTGGCTAATTGTTACCGCTCTGTGGTATTTACGACCACAATCCAACTGTAGAACTTCTAAAACGGCCTGTTCTAGCTATAGCAGGCCCTCCCCAACCCTGCGATATTACAATGTATTGCCGCTCAGCCCCTCCCTATGGCGAAAAAGGGAGAACCAACGCGTTTAAATTTTAATAGCTTTTATTTTTGGATTCGATTAATGTTGTCCCCTTTTGCCCCTACTGTCCTTTGGCGTTTCGGTCATTGCATTGTTTGAAAGTATAAACCAACACTTCAGTGACAACAACAGAAACACAATTGTTTTTTTGGATTTGTACAATTACACGCATGCACCTACTCCACGGAAGGGGGTACAGAATAAACCATTGGGTAAATCTAAATTTTATAGTTTTATAATAAATATAGTTTGTCCACGGATGGGGTAGACAAGAGGACAATTTTTTTTTATCTTCTGACAGCCCACGAAGACCGAAGTCTAAGTACTATGTACCGTGGGTGTACTGGGGGATCGACTCACCCATCCAGAGCTGGAAACATCCATAGGGATTTCACCAGCCCTTTAAGAGGATGTGTGGGGTGGTACTACCTCGGTCGAGGAAGAATTCCTCTACCTACCTGACCAAAAAGTGAAAGATACGAGAAAAGGTCACTCATAAAAGTTTCCGCTTGCTTTAAAAATATTATCCACGATGCCAAAAATTTGTTTTTTTTGTGCAGGGTAGGTATGCAAAAAATACAAAAACGTAAAGTTTGGTTAAGAGTAAAATTGCCTTTTTTGAAATTTTAATTCAAAACGTTAGACAAAAATTTTGTTTTAAATTTTAAAAGAATTATTATTCCTGATTTTCAAGTAAAAATTTGAAATTTCTCAATTACGCTTTTAGAATTAAAATTTTTCTGTCACATTGTCACCTTTTTTTGTCTGATTACACCTTTCATAACTGTGACGGAGTTTTTCAAAATAATAAAGATGTTGTCTTTAGAGTAAAGAATATTTAAAATCCAAAATTACAGACATACAGGTAAAAGAAAATTACTAATAGAATATTAAATAATAATTGTAATATTTCTTATTTTATTAAACTTCAAAAAAATTAAGCGCACATCATATTTATTTTCCAAAAACTTCTCCAAATTCTACGCATTCTGACGCTGTCGAAAATTGCTAAGGCGTCTTCCAATTTCTTCCAGTGAAATCGATTCTATCGCTCTTAAAATGTTCTGCTTTAATCATTTTCAATGGGTCTTTCACATGGATTTATTAGGACTGGATACGGGATGAGTTCACATTCTTTGAAGCCAAAACAAACCATTCTAAACGACACTGTAAACACAATTTGTAAACATTGGCCACATCTTATTTTACCTTGTATTTTTGTACAAAAATACGTTAGAAGCATCACAAGATTTACTAAAAGTAATAAAAGCCCCCAAAATATTTTATTTTTCTGCTAAATAGTAATAAATTTAAGTTAAAAAGGTTTTATTATTTATAGGTTATGTTATGTTAGGTTATTTCTAAAGGCGATTATTTAAAGTCGCTCTGAGTCATTTATAAATCTATATAAATCTATACGTCGCACTTTTTCTTTTCTAGTTCATTAGACAAAGACGTACGTGTAACCGAGCGTTCCCAGACGTTTTTCCTAAGCACCCAGCAGACAACAACACTTCTGAGCTCCAACACTCCAATGCTATTTTATCTCTTTCTACTACCATTCTTGATTCAATTACGTTGTAATTCGTAGTCTTGTCTATGTTCGTAGTTCGTAAACACCTCTCTCAAGAGAATAACAAACAACAAAATATTTATATTATATAAGGCTTCACGTTCGATACGCTCACAGTATACGGATATCGAATCCATATTATAATAGATCCATGGTCTTTCATATGTTAGTTGTTTAGAGAGTTGTTTGACCCCCAGAGAAATATATCACAAAATTTGTGATATATTGGCACTTTTTTTCGTCAAATCAATAATAAAAGTTTCCCATTTGGTAAGATGGTTTCTGGACACGCTGTATACACATTCTTATGCTGCTCAGGTTCGTACAGAAATAATGTATAGTTGTTGTCATAGTCTAAGATTAACATCAGACTGTCGCTTTTGTAGTGCTAAAGAGCTTGGTTTTCTCCTTCGAGCCAGAAAATACTTCTCCCCTTCCAACTTATACACTCTCTATGTTTCCCAAATAAGACCTAACCTAGAGTACTCCTCCCACATCTGGGGAGCGGCATCACAGCCCTCACGAGAAAACTCCCTTCTCTCGCTCATCGCCGCGCTGTTTGGGAGTTATCCTTTTTCTACCGCTACTTCCACGGATTTTCCTCTGAAGAGCTAGCCGGTATTATTCCCCCCTTGACTGTTCCTAACAGAACAACAAGAGGCGCGTTACGTATACATCCCTTTATTGTCCAGCTACAAAAGCCTAGAACAGACCACTTCTCTCGCTCATTCATACCTAGAGTCTCCAGATTATGGAACAAATTGCTTGCAGATGCTTTCCCTTCCCGTCTCAACCTCCAATCCTTCAAATCCCGTGTCAATAGGCTACATTTCCCTTCTCTTCAGACACCCAAGGTACGTTAGTACTTATGCTTGAAGTCTACGTGGGATGTCTTAGATAAAAAAAAATGGCCGAGCACACAAAAGAAATAAGGCTTTACAATTTTGGTTTTACGCAGTTAAGAGCCATTGCGCTTAAGGAAGTCTTACCTTAAATAACCATTGCTACAATAAATGTGTTGCTGCTTATGGTAAACTATAGTCCTTTTGGAGTGAACCATGCACCATAGGCGCATGGTTCGAAAATATATTTTTAATACGTTTATTTTACTTTACTATTTACCAAGTATGTAAGAGTATGCATAAAACACTTAATGCCCCTGTTAATTTCTCGACTGCTGTTCTTATGTATGTTATTCACATTAAAGTCTAACGTTCGAATGTCCGCCGCCGCTCTAAATATCACTGTTTTCCCTTGACTCGAAAATCACGTAAATTATGCCAATTTGATATTAAAATTAAAAGGTTTACGTTCGGTTTATATTACGGCGAACTTTTTTTTATTTTTGGCTTATTTGCTATGTAAATCGTTCAGCTATTAGAAGTATTTGGAATCACGCATACCTTCTAAAAGTTGCGTGAGATTTGGAAAGTTAAAATATGAAAAAAAGAAATTTGGTATTGCAGTATATACCTACCTAGCGATATAAATAATTTGCCTGTCACTTATACCTACATTCCTTTTGGTGTCGGTAAAAGTAATTGTGCGTATATAATGAAGTTAATACCTTTGAAAAACGATTGGAAATTTTTTTGTTGCTTTTATAGGAACTTGGTCTATTGAAAGTCACTTGAACAAATAGCTGACTTAGGTACGAAAACATTTTATTACAAAATATGTTGCCTATGTCAACTAAAAACGTTGAAGAATACCTTTAATGTAGAGATGAGCGCTGAAGAGTAGGTATACAATATTACTTAAGCAAGCTGGTTTATTCTCTCGTATAAAAACAAAAGAATTGCTATGCTGTGACGCAAATATTGCTTAGGCTGGATTTCACAAGTATTGCTTAAACTTCAGCTTAACTCGAAGGCTGACCAATCAGAGGCTTTCTGAAGTTTAAACCTAAGATTGTGATTTACCATAACTTTATGACAGTGGCGCTTAGAAGTTTAAGTTTGGTCGAGGATTCTACAGATCAACGTATTACCGGGGATAGAGAGGCGAGGCGATGCCGCGTTGATAAGTGAGAGTGTGTTCTAGAGCGTCGTCCAAAAGCTGCTCGTTCCTTTTAAGCTCATTTTCATATTTTTTCACATGTTGGCAAATATACCACTCTTGCTCAGACAGCTCCTTAAATTTTTGCCTAGTCATTGCGTCCTTATCAGCTAATTGAAATGTAGTATTGAGAGCTACTACCCAATTCTTCACTGATACCCGTATTTTTTTATAGGGTTTAGTTCCGGGTGATAAGGAGGTAAACGTAACACAATGTGACCATGTCGTTGAAGCAGTTCATCCAACTTGTATTACGTCGGAAACTGAAACTTATTTTCCAAAATGGTTTTATATAATTCCGGTTTAATTAATTTGGGGTCTGCTGGTAATGTCTTGTTACTTATCTTCTTACTTGGAGGCCCTGATTATATTTTTTCATGCTGGGACATTGTGATAATATTGTGTCTATAACGAGGACGGACCTCTCAGGTAAATTGGGCAATCATAGCTTTTCAACCCATGCCATAAAATTTTTGTGGTTCATGTCGTTGTGATAATCTCCCGTTTTTGTACCTGGAAAAACAAACAAGTAAATTATGGTAGTTGTATTATGTCGGGTAGTTAAATGAGAATTAATGGTTATGGTTTATTGATATCTGACCATATTCTACATTCGGCAACATCGGAAAGGCAGTCGCAATGAAAAGAGATTTATGTTAATGGGACGGATTTTGTTTCGATTCTGATTTCGCCAAAGCAAAAATGGCACAGCGTTGCCGGTTCATTCAGCACGACTATTTTTATCATAAGAATAAAGAATAATCCATGACATGCCTCTGATTCCCACTTTACAAAGATTCAGGAAGGTGGTAGAGGAATTCTTCCTCGACCGAGGTGGTACCACCCCATGTTTCCAGCTCTGGATGTGTGAGTCGATCCCCAGTACACCCACGGTACATAGTACTTAGACTTCGGTCTTCGTGAGCTGTCAGAAGATAAAAAAAAAAGATGAGAGATAAGTAAATAATCGTCGTTTGTGTAAAGCCTCTGAAAGTGCTTGCCGTTTTAAAGTTACAAATTATTTTTTGCTCTTGTAAAAATAGCAGATAAATATCAATTGCATCATTTTGAATCTCTTTATTCCCAATGGTTGATGACCCATGTTACAAGATGACCAGCTCTTGCAAAAAAAATTTATAGGTAGAAGAAAACTATAGAAATAATTACAGCGGCAAACAATTGTTGTTTCACAATGGGCAAAAACTTGTGGCCGGATTGATCAACAAAGCGAGATCAATTTTTACGATACCGATTGGCAGGAATCTGTAATTAAACAATCAATAATTTGTAAATCGATCATATTGCAAAGGTTAAGAACCTCATCTTTAACCCTGATGTGGTCGTTGCCATTTTGGAGCAATCAGCCTTTCTCTATAACTTTTTTGTAGGAAAAAACTAGTTAAGTTCGAGTTGAGTGCAAAATGAGTACAGTAATTAATTTACTATACAGTTCTTACAGATATCAACTGTATAAGTATACGATGTTAAAAGCTAATCCAATACAAAATGTGTCTTATTTAACGATGGGAATTGGGTAAATACCCAGCAGGTAGGTAATTAAAAATTGAGTATTTATCTGGGTATATACCCAAATTTATTATAGTACATCAAAAAATAGTCGATATTTTTAGCATTGGACCCCCAGTTGTTACACAAATACTAGTTTTTAATTTACATCCTATGGAATCATATTATTAGTAACACATAATAATATTTCCAATGAAAAATTTCAAGGTAAAGAAAAAGAACAGTATTGTTAAAAACAAAGGGCGATTACACTGTGCAGTCGCCATGGTTTTTGACCTCGCATAATGTCCAATTAAAATTTAAGCCGATTCGATTCGCGGAAAATAAAGGTATGGCTGTTTTCAATTATTTTTGTTTTTTTAAATCAAGAATATTTTGGTTTAATATCGAACAAATATAAAACATTTCTGGTTTCATAATCATATCATATATCATTATTAATTACATTAAAAGTGGTCCTTCTTTCTCTTAAGATTTCTGGTATTTATGTTATGTTCATAAAAGAGCATTATTTTTACTCATGCAATGCTTTTATAAAGTGCCAAATTCAATTTGAGCCTCACGAAATCTACCACCTGCAAAAATGTACAAGTTGCGCCTCAACGAAAAACTGGTCAAGATGAGATATACAATTTGCACCTCTGGAAATAAAACACTGATCCTGTTTTCTTAAATTTTTTATCTAAACATCAACATGATCCAGATTGCAAAATATGTTATACATTTTATATTAGAAAGTGTTATATATATATATATATATAGTTAAAAAACAAAATGGAGGGTTCAATTTGGTCACTTAAACTCCTATAATTACTCTGCTCAAGATTGGTCTTTAGCTGAAACCGCAGAATGTTTTGGTTCCTGCAAATAGTCAGGAAATTAATCAGTCCTTTTAATTGGCATGTATGAGACGTAGTATTTTTGGCTGACCTTGTATACCAGGGTACAGTCTCTCATAACATAAAAACAGCAATAATCGAGCGAAGAGAAGGCACACTGACTTTGTGAAACGACAACATCGTTTATCCGCGATGGTTTTGACCGCGTCCAAGGTAAAAGCGGCATTTTTAATATATATACCTGAGAGACCCAGAAGGTCTGCTTACACTGTGAGAAAGGCTTGGGTTTGTGCCTATACCTGTGTTTCATAGTTCAAATTTTAAATATATAGGGTGTCCCACTAATATTTTTACGGCCAGATTCACTATTGCTAACGATCGGTCTAATTTGATAATTCAATGATTCAAATCAACAAGAATAACTTGTTTGTTTTATCTAAGACAGCCCACGTATACTTCAAGCCTAAGTACTAACGTACCGTGGGCGTCTGAAGAGAAGGGAAATGTAGTATTTTCTGAACTTGTTTGACCTTAAGTATTATGTCGGGTATCTTGTGGGGTAGCGGTTGCAAGTTTTTGTTTATCTAAGACATCCCACGTAGACTTCAAGCCTAAGTACTAACGTACCGTGTGGGTGTCTGAAGAGAAGGGAAATGTAGTTTATTGACAAGGGATTTGAAGGATTGGAGGTTGGGATGGGAAGGGAAAACATCTGCAGGCAATTTGTTCCATAATCTGGAGACCCTAGGTACGAATGAGCGAGAGAAGTGGTCTGTTCTAGGCTTTTGTAGCTGGACAGTAAAGGGATGCATACGTAACGCGCCTCTTGTTGTTCTGTTAGGGACATTCAAGGGGGGAATAATACCGGCTAGTTCTTCAGAGCAAAATCCGTGGAAGTAGCGGTAGAAAAGGGATAAATCCCCTACAGCGCGGCGATGGGCGAGAGAAGGGAGTTTTCTCGTAAGGACTGGGTCATTGATAAGTCGAAAGGCTCTCTTTTGGATAGAATCAAGGATCTTAAATGTCGAAGGTGATGCCGCTCCCCAGATGTGGGAGCAGTACTCTAGGTTAGGTCTTATTTGGGAAACATAGAGAGTGTGTAAGTTGGAAGGGGAGAAGTATTTTCTGGCTCGAAAGAGAAAACCAAGCTTTTTAGCTGCCGATGTGGCAACTGAAGTAATGTGTTTGTGCCAGCTGAGATCATGTTCGAAAGCGACGCCAACGAGATCGAAGGAGTCGTTGTTTTGTTTGGGTTTGATTGTTTGACCCTAAGTATTATATCGGGCATTTTGTGGGGTACAGACTTAGCGGTTGAAAGAGCGAAATTGGGGGGAGAGATCAGGGTGGAATTGGCAGCGAATTGTTTGGCGAATAATTCTGCTTTCCCTTTACAGGTGGAGATAACTTCGTTGTTAGAGGTCAGGGGAGAAAAAGTGCTTCTACAGAAGTTCTGACTAATGTTTATGGCAAGTGACCAGAAAGATTTGCCGCCGTTAGGACAGGAAAGCACTTAACTTGTAGATACTGAAAATTTATTTTCTAGTTTTCTCGCAAATTTGTAAAGAAAAGGACAAAGTGTGTATTTCCACAATAATAGAACAAATCGTTTGGAAATCAAGAAAATCGCAGAATTGTGGAATAACTCATAAGTGTTTAATGATGGCTTACCAACAGTGACAGGACAAACACCTTGTCAAAACCCGACTGATTAATTAGGGGTTCTAAATGAGCAAAAACAAAGATGAAATAACAGACGCTCCCGTCGAAAATGAATGGAAGAGGCCAACATGATTGCGTTGTCTAAGTTTTAAGCGGGGAAAGTCCGTATTCTTTTTTACACACGTGAAGTTAGCAAGCTTCTAAGTTTGCTACCGTAACCTGTATTTTATTTTTGCTTAATTTAATAATTGTTATTTTTAGTCTTTCTGCTGACTAATGGTCAAAAAATTGTACATTAAGTACCATATTTTAAATGCCATAATAAAATAAAATTGCCAGTTTAGGACAGCAGTTGCAACAAAAAAAAGGTAAAACACCGTGTGAACTTTAACCAAAAATAAGAACACACGCGCTTTCTTTTGCCTTGTCGCGATGGTTGAATGACAAAATACTTAATATTTTCATTGTCTTTGTGTCGTCACCAAGACATAATTTATTGTTTGTCACAAAGTGTCTGTGTGTAGGCAGTTGGTAATAAGTAATAAGCTGAGCCTAATTCTCTTTCTTGTGAATATATATACTTTCTCTCTTTAAATATACAATGTGCTTTTGACAAAGAACAGGCTGTATTACCTCACATTTGAATAAACCTAATCAGTACTATTTTATTATACTATCGTTACATAAAACTCACTAGAATTTCCTGTAGAATTTGAAAACCTAATATAAATGGAGTATTTCATTTAAAAAACTGTCAAAGACGCCATAACTATTTCATGAGATACCCTGTATAACATATTTTTATGCCAGAAAATAAAAATTGACGAGTCCGAGCATTTTTCCTGGATTTTTTCCCTTTAATTAATATGAATTTCATGTGGGAATTTTGGGAGACCCAGTACAGAACAGAATCTTATTAATTTTAATTAATCTTATTAAAACCGAATTGATCACCTGGAAGAATTAAACGTAAACCAGTACTAACGCTTAAAGAGTCCCAGGGTAATAATGTATTTGCGACGAAACGGGTGGGTGTAATTTTTTGACCTGCTGTTTTTCCTGATTCTAATTGTATAATGATACGTTAAAATTGATATTCACATTGATATTAATTTTACTTAACCCTGCCCTTTAAAGAGCCCGCGTGTCTAATTAAATACAAGGACATCATTCCAGTCCAAAAACCTTCGAGGAAAACAAAGTGTTGACTAATGAAATTATTATGATAAGAAAAAACGCCACGAATTTTAACACATGAGTACTTCTCTAAAAATACACCAAAACCTTTACGACATATAGGCATGAATACAACAAATTTTCTTCATTCAGTTGTAACTTGCAAAAGGTCTGGTCATTTGTACACAGCTCAACATTTCGCGACCTTCCTAACACCAAATGTGATCTATATGCACACAGAAAAAACTGCTATGCTATTTTCAATAATAGTATTATGTTTGACCACTGTCACATTGGTTATATACAAATTTAAAATATCATTGAAATAACCAAAAAAAATATTGCTTTAAATATAGACTTCTTATTGGAGTTTAAAAGTTTCTTTGAAAACTCTATTACCATTATTTCAATGACCAAAATACTATTGGACACCAATAAATTTCTATTGTTCCTTTGAATGTAGAATTGTTAGAGCCAAAAAATGAAACTATTTGATTTGAATGATTAAATATAAATGGGCGAAAAATGGGCGAAAAATGGGCGGTGTAATTCAAATTACGAAATATTTTATTAAACGAACAAGAACTACAGTTTAAACAAAAAATGTAAAAATTAAGTAAATAATTCTTATATCATTTCAATTAAAATAAACACTCCGATAAAACATGTAAGGTATTAGAGAAATAACAAATATTAATTCAATGGGTTCTATTGTTGGCTGAAATATTACTTCAATTGCTCGCGGATACCCTTTGTGCTGTTGCAGTTGGTTTTTGTACGTTGAATCGTCCTTTAAGCTTGCAGCCTGTTGGTTATGTTACCATTCTGTGTGTTGGCTTGTACAACTAAGTATACCTCCAAAAATGACAGATATTTTGCAGGATTGGGGACTGGAGCAACCCATTCCAATGTTTTATGGTAAGTAAAACAAATCTAAAAACCATTGCAATAATAAGTTTGTTTATTTGTAAATCTCTCTTGGCTAGTCTATTAATAAGACTGTTTACTCAGCCGATACGTATTGTTAAAAAACTGTTAAAATTAAATATGCTCGCAAGTCTATTGTTGTATTTGTATTTTTTAGACATGGTTTCCACCAAATCTTGCTATAAATTTAGAAGATTGGAATGCAGTGGTAAGCGTCAAATTTGTTCCATCTTGCAACCTGTGCCCCAAAGAAAATATACTGTACCCGTATTATACAAGGCAAAAGTTTTGCAAAGAAGCAGAATCCTATACTTTGAGTGAAATAAATAATATCCAAAGTACCGTGTTCGCGTCAAAAACTGGTGTTAAAAAAGTGTCGTTCTTTTATATTTAAATTTTTACAGAATGTCTAAGCAATGTATGTATGTTTAATAATACTAGGTAAATAAAAATTATTTTAAAATTATAAAACGTGTTTTATTTGTCTTAAATATTAGTATAAATTAATGTAATAGAAATTATCCATTATATTAAATAAGAACATTGTTCTTCAAAACACATATACAGGATGTCCCTGGATAGGGTTACCTATACCACAAACGGACCTAATTTTTAATTTTTCGACAAAAAGTTATTCTTAAAAAATAATTTTGCTTGTGAAGAAAATACGATTTGTGGTGAGAAAATTTAGTTTTTGTATACAGGAAGGTCAAAAAGTTCAAAAATATGAATATCTTTATTTTTCGTTTTTAAGAATAATGCCGTTAGGAAATGTTGTTTAGAATTACTTTCTTAGTCATAATCCGAGATTTAAAAATAGGCTTGTTTAAACCGATCTTTTTCCATGCCATTTCCGAATTTAAGGAATACTATAACTAAAATACCTGTTTAGTACTACAAAAGGGTGTAGAGGTTGGCGGCTGTCATACTGAATAAAAACTTTGTAAATAAAACGTTTAGTTTTAGGGTACGGCCAAATCAGCGACTTTGTCGCTGCGACGAAAACGCTGCGACAAATTTTTATGTCGCAGGAATATTTAAGTCTGGCCAAATCAAACGACTTTCAGTTTGTTTAAGGGTACGGCCAAATCAGCGACTTTGTCGCTGCGACGAAAACGCTGCGACTCACTCGCAGCTGGACAACAAATGTAACTAAACAGGCCTGGCCAAATCTAGCGTTTCATGTGCACCGACAGCAGCACTGTCGCGAACGAGAGCGACTTTCTGCGGGGGCGACAAAAACGCTCTCCGTTGTTTTTAATGCAAGTGGCCAGATTAGTGTCGGGCTACACATTGCGACCTGCTCAGATAGTCAAGTAATGGATTGAATTTCAAGCAGTAACGATGTTTGACACAGAACAGTTTATTTCCGAAATCGAATCACGGCCTGCATTATATGATTTACAAGTCAGTGATTATTCAAACAGAGATGTAAAAATGAAGTTATGGCTAGAAGTAGCCAATAAAGTACTTCCTGGATTTGGATTTGGTTTCTTTCTCTTAATATTTATAGGATGAACTGCAAATCTTTTATTTTTCAATTTCTTTCGCCTGAGATATCTAGAAACTGCAGTCGCTAACAATGCCTCTTCTTCCGCGTCCATTGTAAAACAAACTGAAAGTCGTTTGATTTGGCCATACTTAAATATTCCTGCGACATAAAAATTTGTCGCAGCGTTTCCGTCGCAGCGACAAAGTCGCTGATTTGGCCGTACCCTTACAATGGACGCGGAAGAAGAGGCATTGTTAGCGATTGCAGTTTCTAGATATCTCAGGCGAAAGAAATTGAAAAATAAAAGATTTGCAGTTCATCCTATAAATATGAAGAGAAAGAAACCAAATCCAAATCCTGGAAGTACTTTATTGGCTACTTCTAGCCATAACTTCATTTTTACATCTCTGTTTGAATAGTCACTGACTTGTAAATCATATAATGCAGGCCGTGATTCGATTTCGGAAATAAACTGTTCTGTGTCAAACATCTTTACTGCTTGAAATTCAATCCATTACTTGACTATCTGAGCAGGTCGCAATGTGTAGCCCGACGCTAATCTGGCCACTTGCATTCAAAACAACGGAGAGCGTTTTTGTCGCCGCCGCAGAAAGTCGCTCTCGTTCGCGACAGTGCTGCTGTCGGTGCACATGAAACGCTAGATTTGGCCAGGCCTGTTTAGTTACATTTGTTGTCCAGCTGCGACTGAGTCGCAGCGTTTTCGTCGCAGCGACAAAGTCGCTGATTTGGCCGTACCCTAATCATCACTTACAATTTTTTGTTTTAGAAAAATGAAAAGTTTTTTTGAAATTTAGGATTATCACCAAAAAAGTAATTCTATTTTATAAGAGTTTTTCGTTTCTCGAAAACATATTTTCCAAAATCAGAGAGTAGGGTCGTTGAAAATTCTATTTTTTCTTGCTCTGTATATACAATGATATCAAAATTTTGTAAACTGCTTTAATATAAGGGTAAATAATGTTTTGAGAATTACTCACACATACCACAACAGGCATATTAACATAATCCTTTCAAATTTTAAATTCAGTGACACCAAGCGAAAAAAGGATACCTTCACTAATTGTAGTCAAGCTAATGATATTTCACTAGACTCAAGGTTACGAACAAACAATAATTATTATTAAACAATCACCTGTAATGTGCGAAGTGACGTAATTTTTGTAAATGTAGTCAATTCATTACGACCACCAAAGTAACTGTTATATCTAATTTTTTTTAAGTTTTAATTGTTTTTGATTGCAGTAATTTGTAAAAGGTTGTTTAAAAGTTATGTTTTGATAAGAATTGTAATGAAATGCGTGAATAAATAAGGTCAAGGGATTGGAAACAATGCTGAAACGGTAAAGGTTTTTTTTGTCCTTTATAATATTAGTCCCTTGCGTTGGTACTTAGAATGTCAGTAAAGAATTAGATCGCGGAAAATTACATTTATCCTTGTTCGGTATAATTTTACTAAATAATTTGGAATTTAGTGAAATAATTGTCCATTCTCTTTAACAGGGCAGGGTAATGCAAAACTACCGACAAAACATATGTAAGTCCGAGAAAGCTTCGTTTCCGAGATACAGAGTGATAAAGTTTTGATTTTATGTTGGTTTTTCTTAATTGTTTTACACACATACCGTACATACAATACTGTTTTGAGTTTTGAATATCTTATTATCTTATTACGGTTAAAAATGATATAGAGTATGGTTTTTTTGTTACATTTGTTTTGTAAAAAGGCAACATTTCTGTTTCATCCTTTAACATTTTGGTATCTGGGATTTATTTGCTATCTGGTACTGTTTGGATTTTCGCAAAATATGACTTAAAGTCATGTTAAATTTCTAATATTATTTTCTATTGACTTTTTAATCTTGGTGGATCAAGTTTGATAATATTTCAAATAAATAAATAATCAAACCGAAGCCAGAATCAAATTAAACTTATTTCACCCTGTATCTGGGAAACGGAGCGTTTCCGCATCTACATTAGGGTGTCCGTTATTTCCCAAGTTGATTTTTTTTCTTGCGACGCCCCCTAAATTTTTAGTTTATCGTCTAAAAACAAATGTCAGACCAAAATTAGCCCGTAATATTCAGAATAAACCTTGCCCTTAAGACGATACATTTCCCATTTAAATTACATGGGCTTTTGCCACTTTTTACAATAAAAATTGTTTTTCTCGGACAAGATGACCTATAGCAATGGGACATACATATTCTTATAGGAAATTGAACGCTCTACAAAAAAGGTCTCTTATAATTTTTCGATTAATTCACTCCTTCAAAAGTTATTCAAGGTGAAATTTGAACTCTATGTAAATTTTCAGATTTTTTTACTTTTACGGCAAAGTGATTATAATTTTGATAAAAGTTATTAGGTTATTTCTCAAAATAGATAATTCTGATGGTATTAGGGTAAAAAAATTTTAAACATGGAAAATAATATACCGCATAACAGGTAGCTGGTTCTAGTTTGAATCATTTTTGAGACCATTCATTTATAACACGCAGTCAACTAATGTTTATTGAATTTCATAAATTTTTGTATACTTTCATGAAATTTCCCTTCAATACAGTAAGTGACTCAAAATTACAGTACAAGCATTCCCGCCAACACACGGATTTTCTATTCACGCAAGCGCGCTAAGTCGCATTTAGTACCTCATTGCTATAAGTCATCTTGTCCGAGAAAAAAAAATTTATTGTAAAAAGTGGCAAAATCCCATGTAATTTAAATGGGAAATGTATCGTCTTAAGGGCACGGTTTATTCTGAATATTAAGGGCTTATTTTGGTCTGACATTTTTTTTAGACGATAAACTGAAAATTTAGGGGGCGTCGCAAGAAAAAAAATCAACTTGGGAAATAACGGACACCCTAATCTACATATGTTAATAAGAACTTTTTTTCTTAATTTTCGCCTAGGAATTACCAGCAAAATTTTGTCGGTTGGGCTTTGTAACACCCTGTATATTATGACCAAATCAACATTCCAATAATTTCTGTTATTATTTATTTTCAGAGAAGATGCGGATACCAAATATAAAAACTTCTATTCAAGTGACAGGTAAGCCAGCATTATTTAATTAAATACATTATAATATTATACAATGTGTCTTTTTATACTTTTTTTGGTACTTTTTTAATTGTGATTTGAAAGAGATCATTTAAAAGAGTCGTACACGGAAAAAGGAAAATACTTGTTCTAAATCAATAATACCCACTATGAGACAATCTGATATACTTTGTATATACACAGTGGCGGCTCGTGACTTTTTTATTTGGGGGGGCCCAAATACAAATCAATAAATAATAACTACTTAAAAAAATTATAAAACAGTCTTTTGTAATAAATATTGCACCGAGTTTATTTCCGATTCTATTTTTTGGAAACGGCGGATCGGGAAAACCCAAAAGTAAGAACAAAACAAAATACACAGTACTAGAATTACTAGTAATACTACGCACTAATGCACTATTAATAAATTAATAAACTATTTAAATAAAAGTAATATCCCTCAACTGATCACAAAAAAATTATTAGGCCCTCACGTGTTAATATATCAAGAAAACTAAACATAAAATTGTGCAATAATCTTCCGCCCGCCGCGCCAAGGACAACGCCGCTTGAAATCCAAACAATAAACAAGTGCTAGGAGACACGAAATATTGTGTCCATCGAGATGCCGATAGCACGCGATTTTAACCCTAATTCTCCAATGCATAGACCGGCGTCGCCACCAAAATTGATGATGAAATTGGGACAAATCTGCTGTGTCCCCGGAGATAAGTTTTGATCGCCGGCGGTCGCGTTCGCCGTGGTGTGACATGCAAGGAAAGAGGTATTGAGGCGCGGCGGTGTATTATTATTACTTTTTGACTCTTGATAAAAGATTTTTTATTTGTTGAAAATCTAGAGTGGGCACGTGCCCTTGTGCCCTTTAGGACCAGCCGCCACTGTATATACATATATAGAGAGATACCTATTTAGACGTAGTGTATCATATTCTTAAAGGTTCTTATTTTAAATGGAGTAAATCTGTATACAGGGTGTCAGAAAAGTCTTACTATGGACAAACATCTTTGCTATTAGTAAAGATAGAGACACCAAAAAATGTATCTTAATGGTTAATAAACCTACTTTTTTATGTAATTTAACTTTTTCAACCTCCGTGAGGGGTGCCACCAGGGAGTTGAGGTCATAAATTTTAAATGCAACCCTATGCCGCGTGGTACATCATTTTAAAGGTCTTCAAAAAAGAAACCTTTTACCGCAAACCTGACGTCCGTATCGTTTTTAAATGGCCAGCCTATAAAAATTAAAAATTAAAACAAAATTAAGTACTTTTATTTCTCTTATTACTTTTAAAGTTGTTTAAAATGGTCACCATGAACTTCTTGGCAGTAATGATTTTGGAACTCTGCCAAAAAGTAACACCTGCCATTCTCGAAAAAGTGAGTTAATATTTTTCAGGATTTTTGATTTTTAAAGGCTTGCCATTTAAAAACGAATTAAGATACGGGTTTGCGGTAAAATGTTTCTTTTTTGACGACCTTTAAAATTAGGTAATACACGGCGTAGGGTTTCTTTTAAAATTTTTGACCTCAACTCCCTAGCGTCTCCCCTCAAAGGGGTTGAAGAAGTTAGATTACAAAAAAAGTAGATTTATTAACCAATAAGATACACCTAAAATTTGGTGTTTATCTTTACTAATAGCAAAGATATTTGCCCATACTTAGACTTTTCGGACATCCTGTATATGTAGATAGATACCGATTTAGACGTAGTATGTCGTATTCTAAAGTACTTATTTTAAATGGAGTAAATCTATATTTATGTTAATAATCTAATTTTCTTATAAATGCTTTAAGAATTGTACTCGAGTAATTTTTACTTTTATTATTCGCTTATCATGAGAATCCAAGAATTGAAGTTGTCGAGTCGCTGGGCAAATATATCTTAATTTAGGGAATTAAAGCCAGTTAAAACAAGGGGATTCTCAAAAAAGTATTGCTCTAGAACTACAGCTAAATTAATAATAACCACAAATGAAGTTGGTGCATGTAAACGTTACATTGAGTACTGAGTTCATATTATCGAGATTATATTTTTCAAATGAAATATATTATGTTGCTTAGTAATATAGAAAACTTTACTTTAACATACTAACGTACTTTTTTGCATTGTTTTATTTCAAATAAAATTTTATAGATCAAGAAAGAAAAATTGAGACTTTTTGCATACTCTATCAGAAAAAATATTTTCCGTGTAGTTTTTTAGAAAATTACTACAATGATACAATGTTGCCACCATCACGCAGATTATACCACCCCGCCCAAATCGCCCTAATTGTAAAACAACCCCGCGCCCCGCTCCTAGAGACTAACCCCATTATCAAAGGGTTGTTATATTCGTACCTACACACTATAACTGAGTAATATGCTATATATTCAGAATTCAGGGATGTGCAATTATGTCCACACGATCCTATCCCCGTTCCGCTACACGATTTACCCCAAATTTATCCCCATCCCTTTGTGTGACCCTTTTACCCCCTTGTCAACCGAATGATGGTTTTGGATTAATTTATGCATGTGGCAGTGTTGCGTTGATGTTATACGCAATATAGAGGCTGAAGAGTATTGTTTATTGATTTATAAATCCCTTTTACGATATATACCTACATATATATCTAAAATTGTATTTCTATCCCCGAATGCAGATATAGTGTAAAGATAAGTTGGATAGCGTTATTCGAAAAGGAACCAAGCGACAAATTGTAATTATTTGAGTTATTGGCGCTAAGCGACTCCTGAAACCCTAAATTAGATATTCGAAAAAGACTCAAGACCCACGAATATTAACAGAGCCCTATGTTGACGAGAGAACCAAGCGACAACAAAGAAATACAGGAATGCGAATTATCTAAAAGGAACCAAGCGACGTCGCTTGGTTCCTTTTCGAGGCTTACATACGTACGTTATGTCGTGCTGGTTTTTGTATGAACAATTTTACGTTCATAAACGCATCCTGTGCAAGAATCAATGTAAAAAATGGGCGACAGAGCTAAGAAAATAATATCCTTTGCTTTGGAAAATTCCATGAGTCTTTACGGTAAATTTTCAAGTAGAACCAACCGCCAAAAAAATTAAACTCCAGCTTTAACTACGGAATTTTTCTTTTACTAATTGCCAAAAAGTTAAGCAAGGTATATACTACCAAACGTGACTTAAACATTTTTGTCATTTGCAATGTAATACTTTTAACCAAAGGGAATCTTTAAACCTTATTTACTCAAAACTGTTAAAACGTCGCTTGGTTCCTTTTCGAATAACGCTATCCAGTTAGCCATTGTATTTGTAGAGATTGTGGAACCCTGTCTTTATAGTTACTGCTAATCCAAACATGCGCACAATTGCAATATGGTAATGATTCATTTATTAACGTTAGTAAGAAAGATGTATAAATCCCTTTGACGATATATACAGTGTGTCCACGGATTGACTCTGGAATAGGAAAAACTTTTTCATTTGAGGATTTACGAAAAAAAGTCATTCTACATAAAAACTGGTCCATCTCCCAAAACGTTCAAAGGTGTTAATTTTTTAAATTTTTATACAGGGTCTCCGGTGGCCGAGTTGGTACGGCGCCAGCTTTGCAACCGAGAGGCGCGGGTTCGAATCCCGCTTCGACCATGGATATTTTGTGATTGTTGTTGGAAGGTGGTAAAGGAATTCTTCCTCGACCGAGGTGGTACCACCCCACACATCCTCTTAAAGGGCTGGTGAAATCCCTACGGATGTTTCCAGCTCTGGATGTGTGAGTCGATTCCCCAGCACACCCACGGTACATAGTACTTAGACTTCGGTCTTCGTGGACTGTCTGAAGATAAAAAAACAGCGTGTATAGAAAATATATAAATGTTAGAAATGATCAAGATGAAGTACCTTTATTTTTATATTTATGTTAAAAGGTTATTAGGAAAAGTTGTTTAGAATTAATTTTTATGTCTAAATATGATGTCATTGCTTGCGATTTAAATAAAAACCTTTCTTTATTGTTTTTATGAACTTTTTTTCGGAATCTTTCATAATTAATTTTTTTTAATTGGTTTTTAAGCAACAGCTCTGGATTCAGCGCGCCGAGATCAAGAAACTAGACTTTCGTTTGCAGATTGACATTTCTATGCAAAATATTACGCTAAGAAACAGAATTTTTGAAAACATGCCACAAGAAGACATGAATAGTTTTTATTTCAATAGCCACCCATGACATCATATTTAGGCATATTAGTCCAAAGATGAAATCTTCTAAATATCGTGTTTTAATAACTTTTGCTGTACACTAAAAATTGCAAGGAAATAATATTTCCTTACAGTTACAGGAATGAATATTTCCTAAGTTATTTTTTGTTGCTTAGCAACGACTAGATGTATTGTAATATTGGCTCTTTCTACAAACAAATAATCAACATTTTTGAACGAGTGGCGGAAAAATTATTTAAAAAAAAATCCTAAAGTACAAAATCCTGCAAAAAGGGAATCATTTTTCTAAAGTGTATGTCTGTATCTTGACCCTGCTTTATTTCTTAGATTTTATGAAGAAAAAATTTGAAACGGCGCGCTGCGGTTCTGCTGCATAATAATAAACGTTAAAAAGTCGGGGGTATGTTGTCTATATTACATTCCTTACACTTACCCACCACTGTCCCCAGACTAAAAACCACTTCGCCAATCCTATTTGGCTCAAGAAAAACGTTTTATTACCATATTTCATGGAGTTTATCGGTGGTTGCCACGCGAAATTGGAATCCATTAGAAAAAGGAGCGAGACGCCCAATTTTCTAAAGCGTACAAAAACCGTACCGGTGCTTTTAAAGTGGATTAAAAACCGGTGATTTATTTTTTAATGATTGGGATAAATTATAATGTTTTCGTTTTCAACATTAAAGTACAGCCCCATCATAGAGCGACATCCTACTTTTAAAAGCTATTTTTCTGCTGTTTTAAATTTAAATTTTAACAATAAATGCATAAAATTGCATTACTTTTTTGTACGCCAATGGGGATTGTTTAGTCGTTTCGCGTTTTCAATAAATATGTTAATATTATTGCACAATTAATCAATAGAAACGCACACACAAAAATTCGCACAGTGCATTGAAGTAATGGGGAATCGGGGCAAAAATCTGAACTCCGAAACACAATAAATGTATACTATTAGTCTACAATAATAATTAGCGCTAAAAGTATTTGCACTAAAATGAATTTCAATAAAAAAATATACCTAAACTTACGACAATCAAGTTTTAAAATAACACTACATAAAAAATAAAAAGAATACAATATAAACGTACAGTAAGTAGATGTCTAGAGGCTTAAAACAAATATATACATACAGACGACTGTTAAAGTTTTACTCTGAATCTGAATCGCTTCTATCCGTATCGCTGTATTCGAGAATATTCGTGATATTTTTAGCTAATGCCTCTCTCTAATGCTTCTCTCACCCTCACTGATCAAAAAACACAAGACGACCGTAAAATGAAAAATAAAATTAGAAGAAGGGCTTACTAGACGACAAAATTGACAAAGATGCCAAATATAATGAAGACGAGGACAAAATGAAAACATTCCCCGTTATACTAGTCAGTAAATCGGATGAAGAGTCACCGCTTTAAGTCGCCAATGGACAGGAATTCTTGTCCTTTTTAAGGTTTCAGATTGGGACAAGTTAAGAATGTTCTAAATTGTCTCAAGCAAAAATTGCCAGTAAAAGATAGCTTGACTATTTAATACATTTTTTACCACTTAGATTTTATGTAAAAATAACGGAATAAACTTAACCACTAACAAGGAAATACAATTTGTAAACCGTACCGCAAAAAATCCATAAACCCGAACGAATTTTTGTAATAATTTCATAACACTACCTCTCCTTGGACGGTAATAGGTCCACTCTCACCTTTTCGCATAGAAGTCGAAAGTAGATTGTCTTCTAATGCTACTATAATTTTTGACCGAAATCCACTCTTACTTTCAAGAATCGGTATAGTTTTGTTACTATACTTATTTTAGTGATTCGAATGTTGGTAAAAGTTGTCTAATTTATCATTTAGTATGCACTGAAAAAGTTATCAAATGGCGAAATAGATAGGAGGTGTACGAGTAAAAATGTAGGTGAAATATAATGTCAGCCTTCAATAGTAATACCCCATTTGCGATTACCCTTATTTATTGACGTATAATGATTTTATAAAATATATACGTATTGGCTAAATTTGATAGTAATTCTTTCTAAAAAATATTTTCAGCGATTTTGAAATAAGTGAAAAATTTTAGAGTAAAATTATACATAGCACGAGAAACCTTAGGAAGGTTTTTGTACACAGGTTGTTATTAAGCAACATTTTAACTATATTTTAAGCACATCTTACGAAAAACATTAACCAAATAAAAGTTTTAAGCTGACAAGTGTAATAATAATACACAAAAGTTTTCAAATTTTTAAATTTGTATTTTGTTGATTCACTTAGATACAAATCAAAATCAATCAGTAAGATTTTTGATTTATTTAACTTATTTTCGGGAATTGCAAGGACCAAAAGGTCTAAAAGAGTTCATGAAAAGGAAAAACAAAGACAGAATTAGGCTATGAGAAGACTTCGTAGAAAATCGGATGATTCAGATTTGGTTATTATTGATGTACGAAGATAAAAGAAGGAAGGCGAGACAGTTATTGTCAATATTAGCTAAAATATTTCTGTATTTTATTATCAAGAATATTATACCATAGATCATCTCACATTAGTGAAATTACGTTTAAGAAAGACTATTTAGTTCTAAAATTATGCATTAAAGTGTTTAAGTAACAACACATGCAGTTCTTTATCAGAAGCATTAAGGGTCACTTTCACAAGTTATGCCACAATCTTAAGTTTAAATTTTAGACTGATGGCCTCTGATTGATCCACCCTAAGTAGTATAAATATATGTACATCTCTCTTACTTTTTTTTACATCAAGGTTCTCAAATTATAAAAATCAACCAAGTGTGAATGTTTTTGATGAAATTTATCAAACAGATTTTCTGAATCTTCATCATTTCTATGAAGAACTGCTTCATTGTGTTTTCATTTCGAAGTTGGGGGAAGAGATAGCTTGATACAAAATTAAAAAGTTGTTTTTTATATTACCTCTGCTTATGTGTGTATTTTCTGACTTTATAGTAATTCCGTCTTTTTATTTGGTTTAAAAATACATAACAGGCAAACGTTATAGGCTGACAGAATTTAGTACGAGTAAAAGGAGACTGGGATAGAGAGGTGCTGAAAGGCAAAAGAAAAGTAAGTGGTAAATTAGCCGCACAAAATTGAATATTGTGATAACTGCACAGTCTATCTTGGTTTGTTTTTTAACGAATAAGAAGAAAGTACATATTTTAAAACAGCGTAATAGAATTTACCATAGTAATTAATATAAACTAACAGGCCTAACTCTAACTTCAAACTTTAATTGATCAACGGTTTTCTAAATTGAAGTTGTGTTACTTAACTATGGACACTAACTATACCACTCTTTGCTATGGATAGTTACGTTCTGGTACCACAGAAACAGATTTCATAAACAGGAAAGATTTATTTAGTTTTGGTTTAAAACTGCACTTAAATTTTAACCCTGGATTCACTAAAATGGTTTAAGATTTAGTTTCCAAGTGAGTTTCATCATGGAACTTATTTTTGAAATTATTTTGGTCCTATTATTGGGATAAATACATTCTTAAATTGCCCCTTTCTTGATAAATTTACGAAATAACTCAGAAATAAACTCACATGGAAATTTCAGCTTAATTAAGCTTTTTCTTTCTTAAATCAAATAACGTTAAATATTAGAGTTCAAGGCGCGTCTTAATAAAAGTTTAAATTATATTTTTGAGTGTATATTCTCAATTTGGGATTTTTTGTGTATACCTATTATATTTAATATAACTGGAAGAAATGTTCAGTTGCAGACACGACTTTTAATTTTGTTAAAGTGACAAATTAAAAGCTTTTTACCTTTCTAACGAGCTTTTATATTATTGAAAAAAGTATCCGAGTGTTAACGTCCCATTTAAAAATCTTTATTTTTTCTCTAAAAAAATGGCAACACAGTTCCATTACTTCCATTTCCATCCCTTTGATGTTAATATGGCGCGCCCCGTGAAAAAAGTTGGTTCGTTCAAATCAATACAGAGAGTCTGCGCCCCTGCCATGACAATACGATGGAGAATGGACGTACGTGTCGGTTTAGTAAAAGTGACGTAAAGGAAAATGCAGTTGGAGAATCCGTCGGTTGTTGAATCAGCTGGTTGGTCCTATTGCACAGAGACGGCGTCGAAGTGAAGTTAAAACTGATGGGTGTTCTACTGAACGTAATTCGATTTGTGCATTTTAGTAGTTTTTGCTGCAGTAATATTATAATGTCCTCATGGACACTTTTCGTACTTAAAATTCTTTTTTCGTGATGCCTTGAAACCACACCCTAATAGAAATTAAAAATTTTAATTCAAATGTATCAGCAAACGACGTTTCGCTTGCCCAGACAGGTAATCCTACAGGTTAAGTTCACTCAAATATATTTATTTACCTCTATGGCAGCGACCGTCCAAAAACCGTTAAATTGCCTTTAAAAACTTACGTTCAGATTCACTAAAAGGTTTAAGATTTAGTACTGATCTTATAGTTGATCAGTTATATTTTGACAGGTTTTTGTCCTGCCATTGTTCATAAGTCGTCATTAAAAACTTATGAATTATTCTGATATTTCAGCGATTTTTTGGTTTCTAAATGATTTTCACTTGCTGGAACTGCTGTAATGAATTTAGTTCTATTATTGTCCAAAGTTTGTACTAAAATTGTCCTTTTCTTTACAAATTTGCGAAAAAGTTCGCGAAAAAGTTTTAAACTTTTGGTTGTCAAATTAGAGCGGACTGGCGTTGGAGAATCTGGCTGTTAAGCTCTAGCAACGAGAAAAATTTCCGTACCGTGTTTTTTTTTTCTACAAAAGTTTAGGGCCTAAGCTACAAAATTATTTAGTACAAATCAAATTATTTATCTTAATGTTGCGACCAGGTTATTTCTAATTTCGTGTACAGATTATACCGGCGCAACTAAAAGAAACAGGTGCTTGAAGACGTTTTTACAGAAAAAAGCATGCATTTTTCCATTATTCTGGAGCTCAGCATAATGTCCTTTAGCAACTCATTACACAAATTTGAAGCTCTAAAAGCTATAGGTCTGTTCACAATAATTAAAATAAAAACTGTATCACGAATATATGTCTCATTTTAACTCATCCAAACAGAACCCTAACAACTAAGAAAAATTCTTAGAAATTAAGATTTAAACAAAGAAAAGTATAAGAAATAATTTTATAAAATTAGGCAAAGATCCAAACCTCAATTTCAGTGTTGATAAGATTATTCGAAGAAACCCATCTTGATCATTTAGTTTTCAGACGACTATGTGTTCTTATAAATATATTTTACCTGCATCCTGAATCCCACCCAGACGAAGCCGAAGCATAGCCGTAACTAAGGGGGTGTTTGAGGGCTTAGCCCCCAACATTTTCTAAATACGTAAATCAATATATTTACAATGGCGTCAGTCTACAATAACATACGAATGTGTAGTAATATAGCAATTACATTGCATAATATAAAGTAGAATACAATTTTAGAACTGCATTAGTTAGATAAGAGGGTGGCGCATTTATATCTAATAACTCTGTACCTGCTATAACATCTATACCCCCTGTGGGACCATAGGGTCTATTTTTATTGTGCGGTGTTGAAATATCACGTACCTAGTTGGAAAAAAGTAAGTCAGCACAAAATCATATAGAAATAGAGGTTTTTCTTGGTCGTCACTTTCGGATGGACGGTATAATTAGGTGCCAATTTGACAGTTTTTTTATTTATCTTTAAAACTTGCCAACCCAGTAGCCTCGGAGTAGCCCACCTAAAAAATCGAAATTAGTTACGCCTATGAAACGAAGGTCCCTTGCTTACAGCAAGAGAATTTTTTGTGGTGTTTTTTAAAATGTCGAAACCTTTGTAACCTATTACACTATCATTTACTTTACATAGTTAAGTTTATACTTTCTTTTAAAAAGTGTTTAGGGAAATCGTTTTTATAAGAACGCGTAAGCACTATTGTAGTCGGTAGAAGTCGTATCATATTTGTTGAGAATTTACATACCAGAGAGGTAAAACTATATGCCTCGTCGGTAAAAAAGGTTTTTTTCAAATACTTTTTCATTATTGTGCAAATTACCCATAAATCACTCTGAAAATTGCATTCGCTGCGGCTTGTCGTTTGGTAACAATTCTTGAACTGAGCTTAGACGATAAGCGTGCATATGCACATTGCATTTCAAGCTTAAACACTGAACATGGATTTGTGGGTGTTCACTAACAGTTCGCCTCAATTCTGCTACTTTTTGTGCGGTGCAAACTTTGGTCCTGTTTCTCTAAACAAAGCCACAGATCTAGTCAGAACTTGGCGAAACTGGTCGAAATCCATGACTATATGTTGAAATTTTGTTTGAAAATCTTGAATGGCGTCCCGTATTGAATAAACCCACTGGCCATCAACCCTACTACCATTTCTAAAGTAACTTTCGATTATAAAAGCTTTTTGTTCTGCCGTGATTACCATATTTTCTTAAAAATAAAAACTTCAGAACTTCAAAGTTCTATTTTCCATTCACCTGTACCTTTTACCTAGGTTACCTTTCAAGAGTAATAATTCAAGACATGCGTGGTTGATTCCACGGCATACTTTGAGGATTTTTTTTTTGATCTTACTTTATATGTTAATAGTCTGTGTGCAAGAACGCTGGAAACTAAACTAAAAATAATTTTCCTGCTGTTCTATGTAGGTATCTACCGTAAACCCGTTTTTTTTTTAAATAATATTGATAAAAAATCGGCGGTTACTCTGATTAATTATTTTAACGATTTTTCTGTCAAAACTGTTTTAAGTTTTCTAATTAATGATTTTTAAAGTAATAAAAATTAGTATCTCAAGGATCTGTTTCAAAACCACTTTTATTTTTAATTATTATAAATGATACTATTTGTACAAATTCATGTGGTTCTTTTTTAGTATTTTTTATTGCGGAAATATGATCATTTCAAATAGAGACCTGTAAATCGATGGGAAGACAACTGAGTACATGGAGTTTAACGGAGAAGGAAGAGTAGTGTAAGGATTCATTGATAGAAAGGTACAACATGTTGAGGTTTGTACGTCTTCTTCTGGCTGTCTCATGGAGGTCTCTTTGTGAGTACCACTATCCCTGCAGGCAGTATGTTAATCTCCAACGAGTTAGTGCCGTGCATTCACGTATAATAAAAATGCTGCCTCCCAATCTTCATTAGATAATCTGCAAAGGGGTTCATCTTGATGCAAGCTCATTGTATGCATCTGTTTCCTTGTCCCAAGCTTTCGTTGATTCATGTGGAGTTTCAAGACTTCTGCAGTTGGTTGATGAATTCGGTATTCATTTGCTTTACCTTTGGTTCCAATAATCCAATAATAATAAGTTCAATCGCCAATCAGGGATTTTGGTATTCCAAATGCCCTGCATAAACGTTGGGGCAGATCCTCGTCTTGCCAAAGCATCTGCAGTGTAAGGATATAGAGAGAAATAAACAAATATGATTGATATCGTCAATAAAAATATACATTATGATTTTTCTGTGTGAGTTGGATTCCAATCGTATTTTTTATTAGAAAAAAGACACGCCTTCCATGTAAAAACCTTGTTTTATTCATCGCCAGTGGAAATCCTGTAAAGTTTTCATTCGGTGACTCGGCTGATTTTCCACGACGGCCCTCCTACGGGCACTTCCATTTATCGCACTGGCTGAAATTTTACGTCACATTTTACGTTTTTTCCACGTGAGAAATGGGACTGGAATGACCTAGAAATTTAGAAATAATGTAAAACTGCTGTTAACGCATTAAAATGATTTTAAGGTAATATTGCTAAACAGTGCTGTTAAAATGTCTGAAATAATGAAAAATTTGTATTTTGTTGTTTTTGTACTCGTATAGTTTAATAAAGCGCAATAATTTGTCTAAGGAGTGGTTAAACTATTAGTAAAAAGGTGTTGTTGTAGCCGACAACTAATTGTTTAAGTCAAGATATAATAAATTCTGTTATTTAGAAGCAAAATAATTTAAATTTTTATCATTGCGCATATGCAATTAATGGTAATATATTTAAAATAAAATAAAATATGTTATTATAAGTTATATTGACGTGTGGATCTGGACAACGTTGAAAAACTAAATTTACGGCCAGGTATATTGTTGTTAAGACCAGCCTAATTGGACAGTTGACAAGTGTAAGAATAATACTACTATGTTTGGTACTGTGAATTCATTTCTGAATTTTTGTCGCTAGTTTATAAAGTAAGGCAATTTAAATATATATGTTACCGGTCAAACCCGATTTCAGGATAAACTAGTTTTTCCTAGGCCAAACCAGTCTATCCGAAAAGCGATAGGATGAACTAGTTTGTCCTAGTCCAAACCAGTTTGTCCTGAAACCAATGTAGGGTTGCTAGGAAAAACTTATTTGTCCTAGTCTATACAAGTTCAAACTGCGAATTTACTTTATTTTGTAGGACTAACTAGTTTAAACTAGTTAAAAGCAGGCTTAGGACGTGTTTCTCCTAAGACGTTTGGCGGGTTTGCTCAGTATTAGTTGATCAATTTTTGGTCTGTAATGATATAACAAAAGACATGTTATAATTAAAAACAAAAACTGATCAACTAATACTGAGCAAACCCTAGGGCAAAGCTGGTTCATCCTAAAAAGTACCAGGGAATACTAGTACTTACGTCCTAGGAAAAACGCAAACATCCTGAAAAAAGACAGAAAGTTTTAATATTTCCTAGGCCAAACTAGTATATCCTGAAATCGGATAGGACAAACTAGTTTATCCTATCGTTCTTCGGATAGACTGGTTTGGCCTAGGAAAATCTAGTTTCTCCTGAAATCGGGTTTGACCGGTAACATATACACTGATTCACAAAAATTTTAATAAACTTGATAACTTTTGAATGGGTTGTTAAATTTTATCCAAATTCTTATCGACGTTTAGGTATGTCTCTTCACAACAATAAAAAATTATATATATATAATATGCTACAAATGCGAACTAAGATTTATTGTCGTTTAATATACAAGGACACATCAAGTCATATGTTTTTTTTTTAATTTTTTAGATAACCTGTAGAATGATCTAGCTACACTATTAAGTATTAACATAATTTTGTGACCTTTTAGCTTTTGATTCACTATCGCCTCTGTCCTTTATAAGAAGTTAATTTTGTAAATTTTATTAATGACTTTTAAAATTAAACACCTGAAAAATTTAGTGACGGTTATTTTCTACTCTTGCCCTTACCACAGATTCTCTGACCGTTTCGTAGACACTTGCCAAGCTGGTCCCACAAATGTTTTATCGAATTTAAATCAGTGCTCCTAGCTGGCCACGATAAAAGATTTCTATCCACGTGTTCAAAAATTGGCTTAATTAGTTAATTACGAGCAATATGGTCAGGTGTTAATGCATGAAAATAAAATCATTAATTTCGTATGAAATCCACAAAAGAATTCATAGATTTACTTAAATTAGTAGTACCACTATTACACATTTCAGATTTGAAAGCATTTCTGTCTTTATATTAACAAGCAAAAAACTGAATTTAAGAACTTATTATCGAGTGTATATTGAGTTTCCTATCGTCACCATATATCCATGATGTAAATGAATATTTTTTTTTCGGTATAGTTCATTTCTTGATTTTGGTGTAATTTGTGTGTAATTCTTTTCATTAAACAATAATTTTTTTCAAAAACAACCCTGTAGGTATTGCATTGTGTCAATATGCAAAAATACCACTGCAAATGCCTCGAACAAACACTTTTTTCATGTGCCAAAAACAGGGGAAATCAGAAGAAAGGAGTGCAAAGTTAATTAGAAATTTTATAAATATCATTAAATGTTAATTTCCAAATTCAAGTAAGCATATTTTGCTAAACATGTATTTTTATGGTATAATAAATTATATTCAAAGATTGAACACAAATGTTGAGGTTAGAAGTTACACCTGTCAAAGTTTAGCGTAAGATAAATGAAAAGAAAAATCTTATTTGAGCTTATTAGCACATAACAGTTATATATTATTACTTTTTTGTATTTCGCCTTCTGTATGACATGTCGCAGCGTCTGGCTGAAACCACGTATTGTCCAAGTCCATATCCATTATTTTAGGCCACAAAAAATTGGTTACCATGCATTCTGCGGCAACGCTCACCTTTTACCGTAACAGCTTGGCCGTCTTCAGTCTCAAAAAAGTATGGTCCAATGATGCCCTCAGCCAATACCGTCTAAAATACCTCAGCCCAAAAACCGCACCAAATAGTGACACGTTGGGGATGCATATGGATTTCCATAGGATTTTCACTTCCCCAGATGCGACAATTCTGCTTGTTTACATCCCCACTTAAATGAAAATAAACTTCGTCGCCAAAGATGATTTTATTGCAAAAATTATCATCAACTGCCTTGCTTTCAAGGATGGAGAGCCTAGTTTTTTTCTTAAAATTCGACATGTTGTGGTCTTGCTAAGGCTGCGAATGGCGTAAGATGGACGGTCAGGTATTTTCAGCCACACTTTGACGAACACCCTTAATATTATCAACCGAACATACACGACGACGTGACCGTTCTCATTGTTTAACATCTTGAATAGACCCTATAGTTTCAAATTTGCGCATTATATTGTGAATGGTTCTTTCTGATGGACGATTTTGTACACCGAAATCATCACGAATTCTGCGATATGTAATATCCACATTTTCAAAATAAGTTTTAACAATTTAAATATGTTGCTCTACTGTGTATCGGTCCATAATTACAATTGTACTGGTCTACAAATTGCAGATAAAAAAGATATCACCAAAAGAAATTATGATAAGAAAAATATCAACAACAAACATCCGGAAACTCTTATTGGAACAACCTTTACATACTCTTATTTTATCATTAGTTGGGTTTGAGTTTATTTCTTTTATACTTTTCACTTTTACGAGTAGGTACATGCATTTTGACTGCATGGGGTTGAGGGGTAAAGAAAAAGATATATGTATGTCTGTATTAGCGTCGTGAGCTTAGTGATAACGCACCATTCGCATAGTTCAAGGTAAAACATTTTTTTACACTATCGTGCAATAAAAACAGGTCAAGTAACTCGCAGAATAAAGACTGTTTCTGTTTATTATTATGTAAACCACTTTGAACTAGTTATAATAATCATAGCTACTATTTCAAAGGCAAATGAATAACTTTTTTGAACGCCAAGTAAAATAAGCTAATTTTAAAATAAACTCTTTTTAAAATAGCCTTCGACTAATAGGGTTCTGTCATTTTTTTTTAATTAATTACTAAGTTATATTTGGGTTGGGCCTCGTTTAAGAATTTTAAAATGGGAAAAAACGTTTAAGAGGCTATTCGTATCCAGAGAATTACTAGTTTTTCTTCCACCTTAATATATCTATTAGTGCCTCTTTGTAAAGTACTTAGTTATGAAACTGTTTACTAGATCCACTGCTTTTGCATTGTTGCATTTTCCTCAAAAAATCAAGTGTAAAAATATCGCAACACCGCGGATTTCGCACCCCTTAGTGAATCTCCCCTTCGGCATTGAACGAAAAGGCGCAGGCGGACCTAGCCCTGTTGCCAATGTTTGAAAAATAAACATGGAATATAAATAAAGGGTAGCAAATATTTGGCGAAAGGGTTTGACAATTATTGTTAACATTTTTGGTTTACAAACACACAGTTGACAAAAAACAATGAGCTCAGAATTGCGGCCCATTGTCTGATTTGCAAAAAATGGTTAATTTTCAAGTGTCTAAAATGTAGTTGTATAGCTGAAGGGTAGGTTCTTCTTATTTATTTATCGACTTCTAAGTTAAATTCCTTGTATTCGAATATTTATCCTTCTTCTGTTGTATGGTTTCATTATCTTAGTTTTATTTTCGTTTTGTACCTTCAACTCTTCCTTCATCTGATTAATAATAAATTTTGAGCGTCAACAAATCAAATTTTTGTTATTTTCTCGAGTTGTATCTTAACACCTGCGTTGATTTTCCTTTATCTGCTAATATACATAGTTAAAAATGATCGACAATAAATTACATCCCGGTCTTACTCTCTTACCTATTGTTCCTTCCCCCTCTTCATTATCTATCGTTCTGTCTGTTCTTTATATAAGCTGTAAATTATCATATCTCCAAATTTTAGACCCATTCTTCTGTAAATATGTAAAACCATTCCAGTTTCAGTCTACATTGTCGATAACTTTTTCCAAATCATGACTCTTTAGACTGACTATATAAACAGTGTACCCCTGTTTTTACAATTATGTTTTTTATTCACTGAGTACTTACTGAACCAGTTGAAATTTGGAAAAGTTGTAGGTACCACCAGGGTAAGTCAGGTAATTTAAGTAGTCAGGAAAATGTCAGGGAACTTTTATTGAAATCAAGGAGTTTGTTCATCCATAATATTTAAACTATCTTCTAATTGAAGTCCCGTGCTAGCACAGTGAAGTCTCCATCGTATTTTACATCCATTGCATTCCCTTTTCCATAGAGTAGGGGAATGTAGTATCTCCACTGTCTTTTATTAGTTTCTCTTTTCTCAGTCTTTGCTTTCTTGCGCATCGCTTTTACAGTCAGAAAGTATGCGCAAAATGACAAAGATATAGTAGATAGACAGAAAAGGATAGTATTATAAACTGAACTCTGTACTCTTTTTTAAAATTTGAATAAATAAAATATTTATAACAAACAAGGTATAAATTGATGCCGTCAAATTGAAATATATAATTTACAATATAAAAGCATAAACAACTTTTTTTTTAAGTATTTTCATAGTTTCATGATATAACGTAGTCAGGAAAAACTCAAATAGTTTCTGGAAAACCGGGAAAAGTCACGGGAATTTGGTCTTGAGAAAAAGTGGTCACCCTGTATTACGCAAGTAACTAATAATCTACAAGAACATTTATTTTTATCGTGAACATACCTGGAAAACAGGTACAAAGTTATATATTATTTATACTATAATTCATCTTTTGAGCAAAAAATTTAGTTTAAATTTTACTAAATGATCTTGACTCTGGTTAGTTTAAAGCCCTCAAAAATCTGAAGGCGCTTAAAGCTTTTTCTGAGATGTGTTCCAGTACCATAATTTTGTATACAGTGTTCCTCTCCTCGTGTACTAATTAAACTCTGTTTTGTATTGTTACCTATTTTTAGACACATACATAGATGCACTCTCTTAACATTAATCAGATTGGGCAGGTCAATAAATGAGGTACAAATGTGAAAACATAATAAGTGGCACACCACGTATTATTTTAAAAACTGAAAAGTCACATTTAATGGAATAATTCCATATATGTATAATTGTTATCGCAAAATATTAATTTTTATATTACAAATACAAATCCTTGGCGATGAAAAAAATCGCGTAGTTGTAACCATATGTGCCCTCTCTTATTGCAGCATTATTATTATTAAAAATAAAAGTTTCACTTTCGCCTGTCTGCCTTGCCTCGTAATCTCATTATTTCAGCTGCAGATTGCGGCGCGCACCGCTTGTGATATATCATTTTTTAGTGTCGGCCAAGTCGGGTGGAATAGTTTCAAATTGTTACTTTTCTTGGTTAAGTTGGTTTTGTGATAAAAGCAAATTTTTGTTTAATGCAGTTTGTAGTTCATGAAAAAATATAATCTCGAAAGTTGACAACGCTGTTCGGCCCCACCGACACGGCGAGGCGGCGAATATTGCCCCCGCGCTCCTCTCTTCCATCGTGCGAACGTCGTTGCGATCATCAGTGCTGGCGGGTCCCGCGGTCATGTTAACGTCTCCCCTACAGCTACCGACCGGACGAGTTTTCTGCAATACACACCCGATAATTCGCAACAACTTTCGCCCATCCGACTTGACCTTTAACGCCGCCCGCCCGTCAGCCGGACACTTAACAACCTCCAACTTTTCGGTATTCGTGTACGGCACATTTGGACTCAAAGATAGAAGTAGTGTCAGTGTCAGTGTTTCCCCTCCCCAAGTCCAGTGCGTTCAACTTCCCTGTCTAGGAGCAACGAAATCGTCTTTGAGGACCTATCCGAGGCAGCAGCAACAAATAGTACTGCCAAATACTCCCTCAGGAAAGTTCTTGTATGTTGTGTATGGACAGTTTGTGTGGGTGCCAACACTGATTCCGTCAAGGTCGTGTACGGTGCACCAAGGACAGTACGCTTATTTGAATCAGGGGCAGTACTATTTGAACATTAGACTAAGCGGGAACGCTGGTAGGAGGGGAGTCGGAACTCCTATCTGTACTGGTGGTATGGAGACGAGGTGGGTTAATGATTTTGATAGTACTTTTTTATGCTATATTTGGATTAAACTCCCAGAATATCAACTTGTAAACCCTGTTAATTTTGTCACTTAATATTCTATGCCTCGACAGTTTTTAGGTTCATCATTAAGGGCATCACAAGTAACTAATAAAACTTCAAAACTATTGAAAAAAAGAAAACAACTCTCACAGCGTTAAATGAACCGTCAATATCATGAATATGCAAATGCTAAAAACAATATTATTTAGTTTTAAACTTTATTACATTACAAATATACATATATTGATGACATCCCTGATGATGAAGATGATGATGATGCAGTATCATCGGAACCGTTCACTGCTAAGCAAACCAAAATATACAAATCAGTTACTATGTTTATGGGTGGGTACCCTTTAATAACAAGTTTTAACCGTTTTAGTTGTTTATGCCAAAACTATTTTTACCTATAAACTCGTTTTTGTAAAAGTGATTTTTACCAAACCGTTTTAAAAACAGCGTATAAACTTGGTAAGTGTTGTTTTGTTATTAAACGACTGTCCTTGTCACACATAAGATCAGAAAACGATGGGAAGCATAGGTACCTAAAGTACAGATCTTGTGCGAAATAGAATACGACCACCAAGCATCATGTCTTGTGCGTAATACTTATATAGAATTTTAACATTAATTTTGGGTTACATTTTGTTTTGACATGTGGTTCCTGCGCATGACAGTCGACACCTGATTTTTATTTATTTAATGCATTAATGCATTTTAAAACATTAAAAAATAGTTAAAATGAGGTTTTGTGCTAATGTGTTGGGTTAACATTAAATTATTTTAGGTCTGAAACTACTAGATCTATTCTTATTTAAAATTCGAGTCAAACTGCAAAAAATCATTTGACAAAAAACGACGGTTGTCATACTATAAAATATTATGAAAACGATAGTTTTATGGCAGAGCATGCGAATATTTTTGATATTAAAAATCTTTAGCAGACAAGTCCCAAAACTGTTTCTTTTATCTCAAAATTAGGGTCACTTCTGGAGAGATGACCCTAGTTTTTTTCTAACCCGTTTTAAAGACAGCGTATAACTTTGTAAGTGTTGTTTTGTTATTAAATGACTATCCTTGCCACACATACCATCAAATAACGATGGGAAGCATACGTACCTAAATTGTGCGAAATAGAAATTGGAAAAATATCATTTGACAAAAATGACGGTTGTCATACTATAAAATATTATGAAAACGTCAGTTTTATGGTAGATCGTGCGAATATTTTTGTTATTGCCTCAGATTTGGCTAATACTATTACTAGTAATATGTTATTAGTAATTACTACATGCTGAAAAAGACTTTTAAACATCGGCAGCAGATAAGTCGCAAAACAGTTTCATTTATATATACACTCGTTTTTGAAAACTGATTTTACCAAACGGTTTTAAAGACAGCATATAAACTTGGTAAGTGTCGTTTTGATATTAAACAACTATCATTGTCACACCTACGATGGGAAGCATACGTACTTAAAATAATGGTCTTGTGCGAAATAGTATACGGCCAAGATGTACAAATCAAGCATCATGTATTTTGCGTAACACTTATAAAGAATTTTAACATTAATTTTGGACTAAAATCTTTTTGGACATGTATTGTATTTCCTGCGCATGACAATCGACAGCTGATTTTTATTTATTTAATGGATTAATACATTTTAAAACATTTACAGCCAAATTCTCCAACGCTAGTCCGGTCTAATTTGACAACCAAAAGTTTTAAACTGACAAGTGTAAGAATAAGACATTTAAGTTTGATACTATGAATTCATTTCTGAGCTTTTTCGCAAATTTATAAAGAAAAGGGCAATTTTAGTACGTACTTTCGACAATAATAGAACTAAATTCATTACAGCAGCTCGTTCCAAGATGAAAATCATTTGGAAACCCAGCAAATTGCCGACATATCACAATAATTCATAAATTTTTAATGACGACTTATTAACAATGACACGACAAAAATCTGTCAAAACATAACTCATCAACTATAAGATCTTAATTTAAACCAGTACTAAATCTTAAACTTTCTTAGTGAATCTGAACGTAAAAGATCCTAGCTAAAACGAGGTTTTGTGCTGATGTGATTTTGGGTTAAAATTAAATTATTATAGGTCTGCAAGTAATAGTTCCATTCTTATTTAAAATTCAAATTGCAAAAAAAATCATTTGACAAAAACGACGGTTGTCATACTATAAAATATTATGAAAACGACAGTTTTATGGAACAACATGCGAATATTTTTGGTATCGCCTCAGATTTGGCTAACTGTTTCATTTATCTTATTATATTAGAGTCACCCCTGGAGAGAAGAACTAAGGTAAATTGGGCGCGAAGTCATTAAATAAAATTTATTCAATAGATAAACTGGGCGCAGAGAGCTAGGGACTCTTTTGAAGCAATAGGTTAACTGGGCGCAAAACACACTGTCGAAAGAGAGAAACAAAATAGTTTTTAAAATTTTATTTTATAACTAGGTATTTAAATTATGACACAGCTAAAGAGGAGGTACATATAATGTACTCTACTTATTTCACCTAACTTATATCTACGTACAGGCCTTTCAAGTGATTCGAATTTAGCGTTAACAACTTTTGTAAACTTGAACCAACAAACCTGAGCTCCCGCCCAATATACCTCTACGATTAAAAGACCCTTTTGTGAAAACAGGTTCAGGAGATATTTTTGCGCCCAGTTGACCCCCGCCGGGAGAGATGACCCCTAGTTCTTTCTTAAACTTATAAACGGAAATTGAGAAAACAAGGAGATTGACTAAAAACTTAATTTTGATTCCTTTATTGTTATTAATAAAAATTAAACATTTTACAAAAGGACTAAAACAACAAATAATTCAAAAAAATCTCTCTGTGACCGTCTCTCTCCCGATACAGGTAAGATGGCCGTAGCTAAACTCTCATCGATAATTTTGAGGTTATAATAAGAAACAATTCATGTGTTTCACCACATGCTTGGCGATCTCAGTGAGTTTCTCTGCCATTAGTTAACCCCTCAAAATTAAAAGGTGTAAAGACAATTTGCCAAAAATTTATTGTGTTGGGATTTCTAACGTAGGTATTAATTATTAATTTTTTTTGAAAGAGATAAGATATTCGCTAATTTACCTATAATAGTCACTTCTATAAATATAAATTAAACCACCATATGGTTCGTTATATTACATAATACATAATCTAGGAAGTGTTTTTTTTTTAGTCAAATTTGACCTTCCTTGATTTATTGATGTTTTAATTTTAATAGTCGCTAGTTATGATTAATATTTGGCACGTTGTTTTAGTTTTCTAGGCGTAACTAATGTATCATTAAAAACTGATTGAACTGAAAAAAGTGATTTTTTTCGAGTTTATTAATGGGATAATTTTGAAAGTAAACCAAAAACAATATTTTTAATCGGACAGCGTTTCCAGGTTATGCTGAGTTTTAAATGTACGTATACCATAGATATATGGTAACTTTACTACTAGCTTTAGGGGTTGCAACGCCTTTACAGGGCTAGCACGCTATCTTAAAACAGTTTTTTTATATAAAAAATGTGGCTATTCACAACCTTTGGCGTTTCATGATGATTGTTAAACTAAGTACTTATCTTTACGGTGTTTTTGTGGAGCGCACTCCATCATTAATCTGCCTCAAGGTACTCAAACAGGGACACTGAAACAATCAACCACATACATAGTTAATTATGTAATTATGCCGATCGAATAATCAAACTATCAGGTCACCAGGTAATTAGGCAACTAATGTCACTTGCTTGGGTCTTGCCATGTTACCAATATCTGACCAAGGTTCTACAAAAAAGGTTTAGGTTTAAGTACTGGTTTAAATTTAGATCTTCTAGTTGATCAGTTAGGTTATGACAAGTTTTTGTCTTGTCATTACTCAATACTTAATACTCAATACTCAATAGTTTATTCATGTCAATACATACAAAATGTTTACACACGTCATCAAAGATAATATGTCACAGAAAATAACAAAGTTTAATTATTATCTATGAGCTAAAATAAATTTATGATATAAAAGTACCAATAAAATGCATAAAAAATGGGACATCTACGACATGTTAAACATATTAAAATAATATTTAAAATCGTGATATCACTAAGAGGACTTGTCACAACGTGTTAAAATCCGTGTCAAAATATTCGTTAAAAGAATAAAAAGCCCTGGTTATCAAGAAGTGTTTCATCTTCTGTTTAAAATTCGCAAACGAAAGTTCCTTGACAGTATCAGGAAGAGCATTAAAAAATTTTATAGCCCAATACCCCGGGCCATCCTGACAATCCTGCAAACGCCAGTATGCAGGAATTAAGTGCTGCCGCATGCGAGTACTGTAACCATGCGTTTCCCCATGAGTCCGGTACACATCTACATTTCCTCTAACATACAACAAACATTCCAATATATACACACAGGGCGCAGTCAACAGACTGAAATCCACATACATACCCCTGCAGTCATCCCTATAACTTAAACCAGTCATAATCCTCACAGCTTTTCTTTGCAAGCCAAAAATCCTGCGTGCCCCAGCCGAGTGTCCCCATGCAAGTATTGCATAAGATAAGTGTGAGTGGAAAATAGCAAAATATGCTGTTCGTAAGACATCAGCTGAGACACACCGGTACAGGCTTCGGAGCACATATAGGCCTCTATTAAGTTTTGCTGCAAGGTTATTAATGTGGTTTCCCCACTGCAGCTTGGGGTCGAGGACCACTCCTAAAAACTTAACTTCTGTGGGATTCTCTATACCAGAAAGGTCCCTCATGGCAAATACCACCTGATTCGTCTTGTCTGCGTTCAGCAAGAGCCTATTCGTACAAAACCAGCTCTCAGCTCTCGCCTGAGCCGCGGCCGATCCAATTTTCGAGCCCTCGAGGCTATCAGCAGCATGAGATACCGTTGTGTCATCAGCAAATAGCGTGTATCTTGCGTTAGTCTCAACGGTAGGAAGATCGTTTATATATATTAAAAACAGTATGGGGCCCAGGACTGGTACCTGGGGCACCCCAATATTGATTTCACTCTTTGCTGATGTCACACCAGCTAATCTCACAACTTGGTGCCTAGAACACAGGTAGGACTCTATGAGCTTTTTGCTGCCTGGACTGAAACCATAGTGACCCAATTTTTGAAGCAGGATTCCATGGTCGACGCAGTCAAAGGCCTTGCTGAGATCACAGCACAAGACCGAGCTATACTGCAACTTATGGAATGCCTCCATTATATCCGAGACCAAATTAAGAATGGCCCGAACCGTGCTTTTATGTTTTCTGAAACCAAATTGACACTGAGAAAAAAGTTTCTCACATTCAAAGAAGTTTACTATTCTAGCGGCCATGCACTTCTCCACAATTTTAGAAATAATTGGCAAAAGGGATATTGGCCTATAATTTTCTGGTCGTGAAATATCCCCTTTTTTGAATATAGGGGTAACTATGGCCATTTTTAATACGTCCGGAAATATATTTTGCTTAAAACAAAGGTTGACTAGTTTTGTTAAAGGTGTGATGATGCAATCTTTTATTGCTTTAATTATTTTTACATTTAGGCCATATATATCTCTGCTTTGTTTGTTTTTTAAGCCGTTAATGATGTCTCTCATTTCATTGAAACTCACTTTAGCAAAATTGAAAGAATTTGAAGGTGGTATGAAATCTTCAAGATATTCAAGTGGGTCAGCGCTCGACCGTGGAATACCCTGTACAATATTAGTGGCAACATTAGCAAAATAAACATTAAAATCATCAGGTGTAATGTGAACATTACTACAGCCCTCACTTTTTTTACCTCTATGATTATTTATTATTCCCCATATGGTTTTTGGTGGGTTTGCAGAAGTGCGGATGAGATTATCATTTGCCTCCATTTTAGCTCTTTTTATTGCGTTTCTATAGAGTTTCTTAAAATTGTTTATTTCCCCTGTAATACCAACAAAGTTATATTGTTCTCTCAATTCCCCAAGAACATTCAGATGTTCTCTCATGGCTCTGAGTTCATCAGTATACCATCCAATATTATTTGAATTATCAGATCTAACTATATAAGACTTTTCAGGGAAAGCCCTAAGAAATGCCTCTTCCAACAAGAGTATAAAATGTTCAGATCCATTATTGGCATTACAGTTCTCTGTAATAAAGCTCCAAGAAATATCATTTACTATATTGTAAAATTTAAACAAACCCCGTTCCGTTATAGGCCTGCACATTTTCCGAGACTGAGTAAAACCACTATTCTGTGCAAAGACCTCAGCCTCCACTAATTGCCCCCTATGGTCAGACACATTCACGTCAATCACACTAACAGAACACAGAGACACACCAGAACTCACAAAGATATTATCCAGACACGATCCCAAGCGTGTTGGTTGAGAAATCACTTGTTTAAGACCAAAAGTCATCATGGAGTCACAAAAGCGAGTTGCTTCATGTTGAGCTGTATTAAATTTGACATTAAAATCACCAGCCATAATGAGTTTTGTATTAGGTCCAAGATCTGACAACATCTCCTCAACTGTCATTAAGAAGGTATCAAAATTTCCCGAGGGTGATCGGTAAAGCGCTAAAATACAGACATTACAAGATTTTATAAAAACAACAAAATTCAATACACTTTTCTATATTACTAGGTGAATTTACCAAGGCTGAAGATATTTCCAGATTGTCTTTAACAAATATGATGGTGCCGCCACCAGAATGCTGCTTTCTGGTTGAAAATGCTGCTACTTTAAGGCCCTGGAGGTATAGAGTGCCAATTTCTTCATCACTTAACCAGTGTTCTGAGATACACAGAATGTCTATTTCCTTATCTACAAGAAAAGCTTCTACTTCATTGATATTGTTAATAAATCGTCATTAAAAACTTATTGCATTAAATTACATTCGCTGCGGCTTGTCGTTTAGTAACAATTCTTGGACGGAGCCTACATATGCAGTTCACATTTCAGGATTGTATTGCCGGTTCCGTAGGATACATTTACTTGCTGGCTTAAACACTGAAAAGGGATTTGTGGGTTTTCATTAACAGTTTACCTCAGTTCTTCTACGTTTTGTGCAGTGCAAACTTTGGGTCTCCCACTGCCTTCCCTTCTATTCACGCTTCCTATTTCTCTAAACAAAGCGACAGATCTAGTCAAAACTTGGCGAAACTGGTCGAAATCCATGACTATCTGTGGAAATTCTGTTTGGAAATCCTGAATGGCGTCCCGTGTTAAATAAACCCACTGGCCATCAACCCTTCAACCATTTCTAAAGTAACTTTCGATCATAAAAGCTTTTAGTTCTGCCATGATTACAATATTTAATTTTCTTAAAAATAAAAACTCCAGAACATGACAGTTCTATTTTTCATTCACCTATACCTTACCTATGTTACTTTTTAAGAGTAATAATTCAAGACATGCGTCATTGATTCCACGGCATACTTTGAGGACGTTTTTTTTATATTACATTACCTACTCTTGGGATCATAATAAGTCATCTCTGGCCCTTGTCACGGTTTCTAATATGGTTGTATTTCCTATAATAAAAGAGACAAAACAGCCAATCAAAAAACAAAAAAAAATATTAGGAGCTGGCTACAAAATAACGTCTACGTGAATCTAATATTGTAGGTAAATCATTCTAGACGATGTCTAAAAATTAAAAAAAAACATGTCTTGATTGGTCTCCGAAATTACAATAAGTCTTAATTCGTAGCATAGCACTATTGTGAAAATGCATAGCTAAACATCAATAAAAATAGAACAAAATCCAACAACCCCTGATATTGTTTTAGACTGTTAGACATCACTATTTTTGTGACACTGTGTTAATGAATATATTGTGATAATTAATTATATAATACACAAAATTTGATTCACGATGTTTTTTTCTTAAGTTATTCGATGGATATATTAATAACTTTCCTATCCGTTTATAACCTGGTGCACTGCAAACTTTCCACTTCACAAAATTCACTTTTCAAGAGCTTTTCTACGTCAACATAAGACTCTTGTTCAAGTTCTTTCCAAATTCCATGAACAGAAACCTTATCTCCGAAAGTTTTTCTAAAAATGCATGTTGTTCCTTTTTATTCCATGCACATTGTGTCATCTAATGCGGGTGCGGATGCACCGGATTTTTTGCTTTGTCCCCAGACCGGGTCGTCGACCCCAAAACTGAAGCAAGTATCCATTTACCGAACAAAAACCTTTTGAGGGGTGGCGCGTCCCTTTTGTGCACCCCCAAATACGTCCCATATAATTCCACGCACGAATTGTATTGATTTAGGGCCAGCCAAGGGTCAGAAAGTATATTTATTTTTACGCAATTTGCTTTAAATACATGTGAGCCTCTCGGAAGAAACCCGGCTTCTCAAGAAGATTTTGGGTATGTACATATTTAGATTTTCATGGTGCTATTGTGTTCAGATCATGTATTTTTACTGAGAATGTGTTTACTGAGAATGGTGTCAGTATCTTAAAATTAAAGGAAAAATCTAACATTAAATGAGCGTCTGAAAATTAAAAATGCGGATTTTTTAGATAATTTAATTTAAAGCAATAACAATTAATAGACTAACAAATAACTAGCGTAATTTTAAAATAATTTTCTGTTTCGGAATCATAATAAGCAAATCCTGTAATAATAATTAAGGATATCTGCGCCGGGATTGCTTTTAGTTCCCGACTGGGGCTGTAGCCTTTTAAGAAATAAACGGTCCCGGCACGCAGGAATCCATCTTCGGTCCCTGAACCGGGACTGGAGTCATTGCCTGTTCAAAGTTCAAAATATATATACAGGATGTCCCAGTGAAGAATACGAGCTTTAATCAACCCCCAGAACAATATACTTTAATAAAGAATTTTGCAAATGGGAACATAACGTATGTACATAATAATATCTAAAGTTTTGGGAAAAAATTGAACGACCAGAAAACAACTTACAAAATAAATGTATTTGAACAATTATTACATTAATCAGTTATTAGAAAAGAAAATTACAACTTAATCAACTGCCAAAAGTCCGTACTCTTTAACAGTGGAAGTTGAGTGTATATTATTTTTTGGAAATTATAGTATTTTGGTGTTTATTCTAATCATCTTTTAATTAATTGATTCACATTCTGATTGATATTTTTGCTCTGAACTCTATACCATTAAAAACAACCATTAACGTAGTTTAACAACCTCTAATATTGCTAAGTATTTTTGCAGAAAAGCTCAGTGTGCTAGGACTATTCATATTTGAGCAAGCCAAATTCGGAAATCCTGAAGGTGCAAGGTAAACTTCGCCGACATCGTTTTTATTCCTAAAGCGTCTGGTCGTCGTCTATATCCAGCCAGAATCCCCCGTCTCGTCTTACCAGTTGCGGTATTCTTACAAAACAATTGAAATAATTTGAATTCCAGAGCGGTATCGCATCAAAACTTAAATTAACACCGGCAAACCGAGGCGGGAGCTCTCGACTTTGCGTCTAAATAGTTGAAATTTCATAAATACTTGGCACACGTATAATATCGTATACAGGAGCTTGATGATGACAATGGGAGAGGTTTTGTGCACCGTTCTTGTTTCAAAATTACTACTTAGTCCTTTGTAGTTCGCCTGTGCTCTTTCCACGTAACGCGGAACATTTCTGGTTCATATTTGGTCGGATCTAATTTATTTTCCTACATTATATGCTAGATTATCAACTCTTTATTTTACTTAAAGATAAATAGCTTTATAAATTTGCTTTATAAGACGGCATACACACGCAAAAATCTTTACTACTGTAAATTCTGTACGATTATTATCAGAAAGTTAGTTTTAACAGAATATTAGTCAGATATTAGGGAGATTTTGCAAACAGAAATTGCAGGCACGCCAACCCATAAACGATAAATTTTAGAGTGGTGTTTCTGCTGCATTTATAAATGAATCTATAAATTCAACAAAAATGAGGAATGCTTTATACATTTTTACAGCTAGATTGCCCAACGCTAAATCAGTCTAATTTGACAACCAAAAGTTTTAAACTGACAAGGCAAGAAGTTTATACTATGAATTTATTTCTGAGGATTTGCGCAAATTTATCATGAAAATTTAAGTATGCCCTTTCCACAATAATAGAAATTCTGATTATGGCTACGGATTTTTCAGAATAAGCAAAACTTTTTATAAATAATGACTTTTTCTTCTAAAATGTCAAATAAGAAAGTTGACAAGTATAGTTATGTCCATCCGGGGACACGCCAACTATGGACAACAATGGACCGAAATGAAAAATGAATATGGGAGGCTACACCATAATGGGAAATGGTTAAAACAGCTGGAAATGATGATGCTGATGATGACCGATATATATATATATATATATATATATATATATATATATATATATATATATATATATATATATATAAATGCTAGAAACTAGCGCGGATCGATACATAAAAAAGAGAGGAGAATTATTGTGGGCATGTCCGCTAGCAATGAACAGTAAAATGAAAAGTTAGAATGGTAACCCGTACGACACGTGTTTCTGCTCATTGGCTTCATCAGGCCCACGTATGTGACTGTGCCTCTCAACATAAGTCGAGATGCATAACGTCACATACGCAGTTACGGGTGTAACCTTAAGAAAAGGGAAAAAAAAAATATTTAACGAGGACCACAAACAGGAGCCAGTGCACCAATTTGTGGCTTCAGCCAAAAGACCCCTTTTTTGGGGGCAACAATTAATTAGCGTCGCCGACGGAGGCAACTATAGCCAACTGTCGTGGTATCCTATAAGCCCAAGAGAAGAAAAACAAATGCTAGAAACTAGCGCGGATCGATACATAAAAAAGAGAGGAGAATTATTGTGGGCATGTCCGCTAGCAATGAACAGTAAAATGAAAAGTTAGAATGGTAACCCGTACGACACGTGTTTCTGCTCATTGGCTTCATCAGGCCCACGTATGTGACTGTGCCTCTCAACATAAGACGAGATGCACAACGTCACATACGCAGTTACGGGTGTAACCTTAAGAAAAGGGAAAAAAAAAAATATATTTAACGAGGACCACAAACAGGAGCCAGTGCACCAATTTGTGGCTTCAGCCAAAAGACCCCTTTTTTGGGGGCAACAATTAGCGTCGCCGACGGAGGCAACTATAGCCAACTGTCGTGGTATCCTATAAGCCCAAGAGAAGAAAAACAAATGCTAGAAACTAGCGCGGATCGATACATAAAAAAGAGAGGCGAATTATTGTGGGCATGTCCGCTAGCAATGAACAGTAAAATGAAAAGTTAGAATGGTAACCCGTACGACACGTGTTTCTGCTCATTGGCTTCATCAGGCCCACGTATGTGACTGTGCCTCTCAACATAAGTCGAGATGCAACAACGTCACATACGCAGTTACGGGTGTAACCTTAAGAAAAGGGAAAAAAAAAATATATTTAACGAGGACCACAAATTGGTGCACTGGCTCCTGTTTGTGGTCCTCGTTAAATATATTTTTTTTCCCTTTTCTTAAGGTTACACCCGTAACTGCGTATGTGACGTTGTGCATCTCGACTTATGTTGAGAGGCACAGTCACATACGTGGGCCTGATGAAGCCAATGAGCAGAAACACGTGTCGTACGGGTTACCATTCTAACTTTTCATTTTACTGTTCATTGCTAGCGGACATGCCCACAATAATTCTCCTCTCTTTTTTATGTATCGATCCGCGCTAGTTTCTAGCATTTGTTTTTCTTCTCTTGGGCTTATAGGATACCACGACAGTTGGCTATAGTTGCCTCCGTCGGCGACGCTAATTGTTGCCCCCAAAAAAGGGGTCTTTTGGCTGAAGCCACAAATTGGTGCACTGGCTCCTGTTTGTGGTCCTCGTTAAATATATTTTTTTTTCCCCTTTTCTTAAGGTTACACCCGTAACTGCGTATGTGACGTTGTGCATCTCGACTTATGTTGAGAGGCACAGTCACATACGTGGGCCTGATGAAGCCAATGAGCAGAAACACGTGTCGTACGGGTTACCATTCTAACTTTTCATTTTACTGTTCATTGCTAGCGGACATGCCCACAATAATTCTCCTCTCTTTTTTATGTATCGATCCGCGCTAGTTTCTAGCATTTGTTTTTCTTCTCTTGGGCTTATAGGATACCACGACAGTTGGCTATAGTTGCCTCCGTCGGCGACGCTAATTGTTGCCCCCAAAAAAGGGGTCTTTTGGCTGAAGCCACAAATTGGTGCACTGGCTCCTGTTTGTGGTCCTCGTTAAATATATTTTTTTTTTCCCTTTTCTTAAGGTTACACCCGTAACTGCGTATGTGACGTTGTGCATCTCGACTTATGTTGAGAGGCACAGTCACATACGTGGGCCTGATGAAGCCAATGAGCAGAAACACGTGTCGTACGGGTTACCATTCTAACTTTTCATTTTACTGTTCATTGCTAGCGGACATGCCCACAATAATTCTCCTCTCTTATATATATATATATATATATATATATATATATATATATATATATATATATATATATATATATATATATATATATATATATATATATATATATATATATATTGTCCACTAATTAGTCGTTACTAAAAACCTACAAATTATTCTATTATTACGGAAAATTCCATTGATAAAACAAATAACCCAAATTTACCAACCATCGAATCGACCTTTCATGGTTAGTTTGCGAAAAAACGCAGAAATAAATTCATATTACAAAACTTAGGTGGGGCGAGTCTTTAAATTCTTGAACAACATTAATATAATTAATTTGTTCGTATTTTGTTATTGACGTCATTGGTTAGATCAATGAATTTCAGATGAGCAAGATTTTTAGAACGTACTGATGGATCGTTGAAAGTTGCATAAACTGTTGTTTTCTAAAACTAGATTATACACTTCTGGATATATTTAACGCAACACAGCAAAATTTTACATATATTAATTTTAAAAAAAGTTAAATGTTTAAACAAGTTAAATGTTTAAACATCCAGAATTTGGCTAAAACGAAATTTTATTTAGTTTCCAGCATTCTTAACAAAAAAAATTCATAATTTCCTGAAAATATACTAATAGGATTTAATCAAAATTTAGTTTTAGCATAATACTAGGTGTTAAATATGTCCAGAAGTGTATGTACTTCCATTTATTTGCAAACGAGAACGTATTTGTAATTTTTTTCAAGTATACATCATATTTAGAACCAAAAAATTTAACGTTTAGGTTCACGTAGAAGGTTTAAGATTTAGTACTGGTTTAAATTAAGATCTTTTTTTAAATTATATTTTAGTTTTAAAAAAATTCAAATGACTATAACTTTCTACAAACACATTTTTTTCTCTTAAAATTTAAAAATTCTCAACAGAATGATGTAAAATTTGTTTAGAAAAAATAATAAATAAAATACCTAAACGTGTTCATTTTTTTTTCAGGGTAAGCAAAGCAAAAATTGAACTTTTTTCGCAAATTACCAAATGTTTTTTGCTTTACCAAAACATTCCCAGTGGGCTTACTATTAAAACCCCTAAATTTGGTACGGTTCCTGTAAGTAGGTTGGGTAGAGATAAATACAACTTTGAAATTTCACTGCACGCCGCTAGGCAAGTAGTTAACTATTTTAAAAGTAGTTAAATTTCACAAAAGTAGCTGAGTAGTTAACCACTTTTTTAAGTATTTTTGGCCAATATTTTATGCAGACTTAAAATCATCGAGTACAACTACTAGGAGAAAAATGTAGTAAGAATACAACTACTTTTACAGAAAAGGTAGTTAACTATAAGTAGTTAACTACTATTGTAGTTAACTACTGCCCGGCTCTGTCCCAAGGGTGGTGAATTGGGGCTCAAAGTTTGCAATGGAGGAAAATTGTTATACCAAGCTAATAAGTTAATAAAACTAATAAGTAATAAAAATAATAAAACTAATAACCTAATAATTTAATAAAACCCCAACGAACCGAGCTCTATTATTTTCAGTTTCAACTATAGTACCTGCAATCTGAATTTAAATTTTCAATCAATGCAATGCTAATCGCTACAAGTCCATGCAATTAAACTACACACCACGAAACACTCAATAACATGTCCAGTTGAGCCCGCCTCCCTTAGAATGTTGGTACAATACAAACATGGACGTCCTCGTACAAAATTTACCTATATTTCGAAATACCGAACTGATGACAAATTTAAATTTATTTTATGTAATCTGTAAGGTTGGTAAATTGACTCAAATCAAGAAAATGTTATTTGCCGGGTGTGTAAGGGAGTGTTATGTTTGTATTACTTTAACTAAAGAAAAAATATATTCTTATCCTGTATGGTGATTCTGCTAAGGTACGTATCAAAATAATGGTTGTGGAACCTGTTCACCGTAACTTCAAGCTATCTACGTCATTATTTAGTCTCCTGACTTCGCTCTCGACAGAGAGAGGCAGAAACACTAGGATGTATACAATATCAATAGAGTATTTAAAGCGAACCATATGGTTAGGCCCTATTCTATAAGAAGTAGGAAGTAGGTACATAAATAAAACTTTCAGAGCCTTAAGATTATGTTAATTTGCCAGTTACGTCCAAAAGGCTCCAAGATATTCCTTAAAGTTCCACTTATTCCGAGCTGGCTGAAACGTTACACACAAAACATTACGCCTGACAAATCTTTAAATTCTCAATGAACAAGGGAAAGGCACGTGTACAGTCAACAACTTGTGAGCATGAGCGTTGTCCTGCAAAAAGAGCACACCTTTAGCAAGTTTTCCGCGGTGTTTTTCCACAATTTTCTTACACTATTTATTTAGCACCTCAGTTATATGCTTCCGTGATACTTCTACCCAGTTCCCAATAATCTATAAGACTTATCCCATATTTGTCTCATAAACCGGAAACAAGAATCTTGCCACAGAATTTTTTGGGTCGTGTAGAACCGGTCCTCTTCCACACTTTGGACTGGTCTTTAGTCTCTAGGTCATAATGATGGACCCACGTTTCGTCAGTAGTAACAAGCCAATCAATCTGCTTCAAAACGGCGGCAGATATCCTTTGACGTTGTCAATCGAACGCGCTTCTGATTAGCATTGAAGCATCCCGAAATCCATGTAAATCACATGTTCATAGGAAATATGCACTGCTTCTGCTATAGGTTTAAGCCCAATTCGTCGATCTTCTAAAATCATATCACTAACAGAGTCAGTGTTTTCCGGAAAGGTCACAGAAATTGGTTTTCCAGGGCGGTATTCATCTGTGACATCTGATCTTCCTCTTTTAAATTCCACTACCCAGTTTTTAATAGTGGCATATGAAGGATACTGACCACCTAAGGTTTGTATCATATCAGCATACATTTATTTGCCCGATAATCCTTTCAAACCTAAATACTTAATATCTGACCTAAACTCGATTTTTTTTAAATCTGGCTTTTTCTCAGATATGCCGTTCTCAAAAATTCACAGTTTTGTCACCGTTCAACTTTTACATCATAGTTGTAACCATAGCAACCATATTCAATTTTGTCTACTAGAAACCTTTCAAGCCAACTAGATATCAATACCCCCCCCCCCCCCGTATTTTGGTCTATTATAAGCATTTAAATATGTTGCCAACATTACCTGTTGATTAACTTTCACGTGTTTTATCTGAGTATCCAACACCCAGTATGTTTTTAAAGCTAATTCGGTGAAATTGGACCGAATTAGTCGTATTACAATTACCAGCATGTTTTAAACAAAAATTATACATTGCCATCTGAAATCTGGTGCACGTTACTGACAACATCGTGATGAAAGACCGCCATATTTAGCCGCGTTCCCGATCATTGCAAAACGTCACGAATGGACCATAATTTTAGATTACACTAACGATGAACGATGACAATCTGATGCCTGCTAGTGGCACATTATGTCGTTCTGGCTAATAGTGGCCCTTTTCTAAGTGCTCGTGGTAATAACGGGGTTATAAATAATGTCCCTGCATGTGTAGTACAATGACAAAAATTTAAAATAATGTGTGCACTATAAGAAAAAAAGCTTTTTGTGTAACCAGGTAGGAAATGCTTTACTTTATTTAGCAAGTGTAATGTTTGAGGTACCAGCGAAGCGAAATCCCTCAAAATTATAGGTGCTTAACAAAATTGCATTCCCTAACGTGTTTCATACAAGATTTTTTCTAATTTTGACAATATGTAAATAAAATTATTCATTTTAATTGTTGTATCAAAACATCTAAGTAGGCATCAGGCGAAGAAATTTTTATTTCGTCATTAGGTACGTAGTAGACAGTGTCTGGGTTGTCATCATGACTTTTTGAAGTTTTATTTGTAAAGAAGCGTCGCGTTACAAACCCATCTTCCAAACGGTATATTTATTCCTAGAACAGCAAAGTTTTTTCTTTATTTAGGTTTTAATCGTGGTCCTCACAAAAAAAAACTAAAAAATCTAATAGCTATTTATGCCATCAGTTACGAAATGCCTAATTTTGTGTAACGCGTGAGATTTTTGCGGAACGAACGAAGTGAGTTCCGCAAAAACTCACAAGTTACACAAAATTTCATTTCGTAACGTATTGCATACAAGATTTTTTCTAATTTTGAAGAAAGTAATAAAAAAATAAAGTTTAATATAATTGATAAAAATTTTAAAACATAAATCTAGTTTGTTGCTGTTACTTCATGTTAGTTGTCAGTTTGACATTTTGTAAAAAAGTCTAAACGGAAGGTTTTTAGCGAGATTGATATATTTTTAGTTTTATTTTTAAAAAATGAGTGATTCAGGATCTGAAGAGCTACCAAGCGATATTGAAGAGGCAGCAGGTAATGCTTTAGTATCAGTAATTCCCAAAAAGTCAAAGGCAGTTTATGATTTGGCATACGAAAAATTTGTTACGTGGTGTGATGAGAAGAAAATTAAACATGTTAATGAGAAAGTTTTACTTGCATATTTTGAGGGTAAGAAAGATCTAAAAGTTTCCACATTATGGACACTTTACTCAATGTTAAGGTCTGAACTAAATCTGAAAAGGAATATTGATATTAAAAAATATACAAATTTGGTAGCATAGGTATATTAAAAGGCGAGCGGACGGGTACAGTGCTAAAAAGTCAAAAGTTTTTAGTAAAGAAGATTTTGCCAAATTTTTAGTGGAAGCTGATGACAAAGAATACTTAATGGCTAAGGTTGCAATGATTATTGGAATGGCAGGAGCGTGCAGAAAAGCAGAATTAACATTTCTTCCAGTTGAAAATGTTATAGACGAAGGAAGCCATTTTCGTGTTGATATCCCACCTTCAAAAACAAAAGTTATACGGCAGTTTGCAATTACCACTGGAGACATTGAAAATACGAATCTTGTTGAAATATTAAGAAAATATATTAAGTTGCGTCCCCAGATTCTTAAACACAACAGATTTTTTGTAAAATATGCGAATGGAAAATGTACCAGAAATCCTGTGGGAATTAACACATTTAGCAGTCTGCCAAAAGTTATTGCACAATTTCTTGGTCTTTCAAATCCTGTTCTATATACTGGCCACTGCTTCAGAAGAAGCTCTGCCACTTTCCTAGCAGACAGTGGCGCTGATATTTTAAAATTAAAGAGGCACGGAGGTTGGAAATCTAGCTCTGTTGCGGAGGGATATGTTGAAAATTCCATGAATAATAAAAAACTTATAGCGCAAGAAATATTTGGTAAAACATCTAATGCAACGTGCGTCGTCTCCCAAATAACAGCAAGTTCGAGCAATGAAAAAAGTATGTCGTCGGGAATTAATTTAAATAATTGCAATAATTGTGTTATCAATATTTATAATAATTAATTAATTTATAATTTATGTTGTTATCGTGTATTAATAATAATTAATTAATTTATAATTTATGTTGTTATCGTGTATTATAACAGTTTAATAAATAGAATAATTCTTTTTGTCACTAATTTTGAAATACATTTTTCGTCACCAATTGCATAAAATTTTACTTTATGTAACTAGTTACAAAAAGTAAGACGTTTCATAACGTCAATCAGTTTTACAAAGTGTCACTTTAAATGTCAAAATTAGAAAAAATATTTTATGAAATTCGGGTATAAAGACCGATTCATATGTATTTTAAATGAAAAATATGCTTTTCAAATTTTGTTTGGTATTAAAGTGTACAACATTATATTGAGCTTAATTTTTTGTTGCAAATAAAGTACGTTCATAAAATATTTCGGGTTTTTCAGTTTTTTCTTGAGGACCACGATTAAAACCTAAATGAAGAAAAAACTTTGTAGTTTTAGGAATAAATATACCGTTTGGAAGATAGTTTAATTTAAAGTGTATCACAGAATTTCAGTTAGGTTGAGTTGGGTTTGCTAGATGAAATTCTTTTGATTCCCAAAAAACTAAAATATGGTGTGCAGCAAAAATATTTAATCACCAATCAATCAAACCCAATCAAACCTAAGCAAACCTAAGCAAAAATACATATTTAAATTTTTTATGTTTTTACTTTTAATGGCCGTAATATTTTTGAAACTGACTACTTTGACATAAAATTTACCGTTATCTCTAATAAAGTATACAGAAAATATGTTTTGGGTACTGTATCATTCCGATCTACTTTTTATACAGGGTAATTCACAAAAAACGATTAAATTCCATTTTTTGTCCAAAGTAAGCGAAAATTGATATTTGGGTATAGCTTTCAAGTTTAAACAACATTTCTTAATAAAAAATCATTCTAAAGTGAAAAATGGGGGTACTTTACTCTTAACTCAATTTCGAATTTTTGACTCTTCCTCGTATACCATAAGGCTTTCACCGGATTGTTGGGTATTATTTTGGTTGGTATGCAGAACTTTTTCGAACAAAAAAATTGGTTAAATTCAAACATAAAAATTTTCTGGCGGTCACTGTATATCGACATTAGAAAAAAAAATATATTTTTACGGATTAATAAACTTTCTTAACCCGGAATTTACTACATGGGTTTAAGACTTTAGATCTTCTAGGTGATTAGTAAGATTTTGACAAGTTTTTGTCCCTGTCATTGTTAATAAGTCGTCGGTTAGGCTGTTATATGTGCGATTTGCTTGGTTTTCAAATAATTTTTAGCCTGAAACTTGTTGATACAACAAATTTTATTTTTTAATTCTAAAAAACATTCTGAAAGTGCCCTTGTTTATAAGTTAAGTGCAAAACTCATAATTCATAATACAAAACTTAATTGTCTTATTTTTACACTAGTCAATTTAAAACGTTAATTGTCAAATTAGATCGATCTTAGCAATAGTGAATCGCGCCGTTAATCAGACCTATTGCGAATAAATTATAAACTAATTCCCACATAATGTATGTGGGTAGTTATAACGGGACAAACCTTACAACTGAGGAAGTCTCACAACAGCATTTCCTTTAGGTATTTTTGTTACCAAGAATATCACCTTTTACTGGGAAAATTTTTCCGTCATTATTTTTAACATCAAAAGGAAGGAAAAGGGTCATTTTAAATCATGGTGTAGAGTGATGATGAGTGAGAAACTTGTTGTTTGTTGTTGTTTTTCCTTTTTGTAATAAATTGCAATGTGAGTCTTAACCATTTTTTAATAATATTCTTTTCTTGCAAAATGCTACAACTACATAGTTAAGACCAGTGACCTTCAGCAAGAGCAGACACAGCTGGTCATTCATAACATAACTAGCATATTGTGTATTTTATACATTGTACGTATGTAGGACAAAGACCAACCGCTGTAACTCCGTCTCGACGCGCCACCGTAATGGCTTTCCGGGCCGTCTGTATTCCATCAAGCAAGCTTCTGAAAAAGCAGTTCTGTGTCAAAATAATCCATTTTTCCACGCAGTTGGCACTGAAGAATCATTTCGCAAAGTTTGTGGACAAAGTTCTGCCAGAAAAAAATCCCGTCACTACACACGTATGTTTCTACATGTCTGGAACGTACACACAAAATTACGCCTTTCAGATTTATCAATGAATCAAATAATGGTCAAATCGATTTATATTTTCATTGATTCTACATCAGTGGTTAATACTTTCTAAGATTTTTCTAAAACCAAAACGAAATCTCAAAGGTTTTTTTGCTTCTCCAATAATTTTTTATTTTTTTTTTTGAGTTAAGATGGTTTTAAATGGGATGTGCGATATGAGTGGTTCTAGGTATATTTGCATCATAGATCTCCATTATTTGCACATTTCGACTGATACCTTTCGCGATAACTTCGCGCCGGCCACGCACGAACCGGAGAACATCAATTTCCGTGTTAAAAATGCACATTTCGTAGAAAACTTTCCAAACAAGGAGTCACTTCGGCAGCTTTGCAACAGATAGCGCTTGCGAAAAACTTCAATCCGTTACTATCGCCAAGGAAAAAAAATTAATTCACCAAGCTATACCTTACTCATGACTTATGGGAAGTCAGTGTTCTATTTTTTTTAGAGGCCTGTGCTTGAAACTTGTTTCATAAATGATTTTCTCTCGAAAAAGCAAAAGTTAGATCCATTTGTTGCATACCTAAGCATCCGGGTACATCCTGTAAATCACCAATTTCTTTAGCTAATAGTTGCTAGTCCTAAATTTTTATCCACTGGCTGTTTTCGACTTAAAACTGGGAGAAAGAGAGAGGCCACAAATAAAACAAAAAACAGGGCCGACGGCCTATCGACGTCCTGACTGAAACCAACCAAGACATTTCGTGTTGGTTTTATTCTGGCTGGTTTGCCTTGTACAGTGCTCTCGGGCGCAGTCGGCCTGTTATAGTACATTTATTCCGGAGAACTCTATATTAAAGAGTCTAGGCGATGGGTAATACTTTATTACCCGGGCTTCCGCATGCGTAATAACCTCAAAAATATAATAAATGATGCACTTGTTAATAAGTTTACCGATTTCCAAGCATGAGCCACGTAGTACAGTGGGTAAAGCATTCGCTTATTGACCAAGACGTCTTGGTTCGAATCCATGCTCGGCCGCAACTTTTTTTTTATTGTTGTCACTCAAAATATTATAAAAAATTAGGAAATCGGCTCTAAAAGGTGTATTGGAAACGGGTTAGCACTCCTTCCTCGATAAAAATTTTGTTTTGTCTTTTTCAAGGTCCCGAGCAAAAAATTATTCGTGTCTAGGTACCTTAACCTCAAAATTATGTTTTGTTTGTTGTCCAGAACGGTGGATCGGAGGGCACCCTAAGGTCGGAACAGGGTTAGCACCTGGTTAGGGGCCCTGATCAGTCTCTTTCCTCGCAAGCGAAGAGGGATCGGTGCGAAAAAATCCACTATTGTTCCATCCTCTGCGCATGCGGAAGCCCGGGTTAAAAGTATTACCCATCTAGACTCTTGTCTCTATATGGGAATTGTCACAAAAATAAAGTATTGGGAAAACACAGCGGTCGTCTGATATTAATTTTACAAAAATTTGAAGACACGCACATAATGCATCTATATTCTTAACTATCATTCACTGTTGTTACCTGTAAGAGATTTTATCTTTTAACGTGCATAAAAGACCCAAAAACCAAAATATTTATATTTGCTTTTAACAAGCCGGTTTATCTCGTAATTGATACGAATCGCACCATATTCTCTCTCATATAATACTAAACAACACAAAAAGGATATACGGATTTTGTATCGGCATATCGGCATAACCGAGGATCAATACACAAGAGGAATTGTATTATTTTTATATTTTTAATTTGAAATATTAAAACTGCTTGTAAAGAGCATGGAAAAAATACTCATCCACAGAAAATTTACATTTTCAATCAATTTTTAGGCCATTTCTAGCTCTAAAAAAAAATTGAAAAAGAGTTTTGTGCGTAATTGGGGTCACACTTCCTTCTAAGCAAATAAAAAAATTGGTGAAAAAGACCCATTATTGTTTCAAGTACTGTCCTCTTTACTCAGGTTTCATTTAAACCATAGTAGGCCATGCCCTGGGGCCATCAAAAAGTTATACACCAGAACATCGTTCCACAGCTGTTACATCTATAAGGGTACAAAAAGTTGTCTCGACTGAAAAAGTCAATTTTTTTTTGTGACAAATTAGCTCCGCATTTTATAACCACTGCGTTACAATCTCTATAAAATAATGGGTTTGTTTAGATCAGAGAGGGGTCTACAAGATCAACGAACCCTTATATATTTATTAGAAAGGGGTGTACTACACGGAAGAAACTACTAAATCGCGTTTTTAAGCAAAATTTTCGAAACATTCCTATAAACAAATATTCTTATTTTTTTTAATATCGAAAACTCTATTGTAACAAACTATCATGCTTAGTTTAAATCGTCTTACTATAAGGAAAATGTCATTTTAAAATAAGGGAGAAAAATTAAGACCGGGATTATCTTAGAATTATCTTTAGTTACTGGTTAAAATTAAAATCTCCTAATGTACCAGTTAGGTTTTGACAAGTTTTCGTCCTGTCATTGTTGATGTTGTCATTAAAAATTTAAGGGTTATTCTAATATTTTCCAAACGATTTTATCTTGAAACGTGTTGCAAATATAAATTTGGCCCTATTAGTGTGGAACACACAGACTTAAAGTTGTCTTATTCTTATAGTACCTCTTTCTTCGGTCTCGGCAAGGATACCACACTAGACGACGAGAGTGTAGTCGGTGCTCTCGCACCACCTCGCCTAGTCTCGTTGGCCCTCCGATCTGAGGCATTTATTTGTCGCTAGTCAAAAGGCACGAGGCGAGGCGTAGCGACTACACTCTCGCGCGTACTGCTTGTGAGCAGAAGCCGGATAGTTAGGGAGCTGGTGGCTGTAATTTTTAAATGATTTCATCATTTGGCATAATATGTTGATTAAAGCAAATAAGTAAAATAAACAATACTAGCAACTTCTGCTTTTAATTTATTGTGCGATATCGAATGAGGGCGTGAAAGATGTAAAAAAAAATAAGTGCTGTAAACAATATTATCGTGTCTGTCGCTTGTTTTGATAAAATTGTCTTAATTAAAAAAAATAAATGCAACTGGCAAACGTTTTTCCTCCTGCGTTTAAGAATGATTCTCAAATACACACTCACTAATATAACTTGTGTGAATGCTGTTGAGTTGTATTGAATTGGTTTGTTGGTAGGTAAGCCAAAGTTGGAGAAAGAACGAAATAGACACTCCCAAGAAGTTAGGACCGGAAAGCCCAGTAGAGTAACAGAAAAAGAGCGAAAACTAGTAGATGTCCTTGAAAATTTCAGTACATAAGGAGCAACGAAGCGGTAGAAGGGAATGGAGCAGTTGCTCCAAAACATCAAATGAGTAGAATAGAAAAGCACGTCCATCTTGCACAATCGACTGAGCAAACCAAGAGTGTAGGTACAGACTCGTGCTACCTCGCCTCGTTAAAACCTCGGTAACGAGGCGCTCATGACACTCGTCAATTTAAAACTTTTGATTGCCAAATTTGAACGATCTGGCGATAGTAAATCTGGCCGTGAACCTTTTTAAATACCCTATTTAAGAAAATATAGTTTTTCCGTGCATATTGTTCGGTAACAAGTAACAAGGTATAATTGTGCGTGCGAGTGCGTCATAATCATATGCGACAAATACCTAAAAATTTTGGTTGCCGACTTTGTCTGCACTAAAAATTCTACATAATTATTTCTTTAAATAAACGTTGTCGTTGTTATCCTATTTTTACGTTATATATACGAGGCGCGTGGCAATTATTAATGTCATTACATAATTAAGTATAGGCCTTGGCATTCACCATATTCGATAGGTACCCCTTAAGGCATTAACATATTAACGATTTCGTTGTGTTAGCATAATATCAATTGATCTTATTAGGATCATTTACATATTAATTTGTATAGGTAAACGGCAATATGTATTGTATAGAGAAAAATAGTAGTTTATATATAAAAAGTATAGCAGTTTTCCGTGTATATGAATCAAATATATTAAGGTTATTCACAATAATGAAGTACTTTTACAAGTAGTTTTGGGCCTAAAACTGAAATTGAAGCGTTTTAATAAAAAAAATACAATTTCTTTTAATATAAACGTTTGTTGATTCTAAATGCTAATATACAAAGAATAATATAAAGCAATATAATCCTCGAGAACTTACTAAGTTTTAGGATATTATTAATACCTCGCCTACCTTGCAGCGATCTTAACTCGTCTCTTCCCAGATAGCTGGAAGACTGCTCGTGAGCAGCCTGTCCCGAAGAAAGTCCCTCCCATCCAATTTATAGACAGATCTCTCTTCTTTCTGTTGTTAACACAATATTGGAAAAAGTGATCAACTTGCAAATTCTAAAATATCTAGAAAAACACAAAATAATTCATGACAGCTGGTATACGAATTTCGACACCTAAGATCCACAGCTGATCTCCTTACCTTGGTCACACAAAACTGGAACAAGTCTCTCGAATTTCATGGAGAATCCCAGATACTTGCTCTTGATATTTCCAAGACCTTTGACCAAGTGTGGCATGCCGCACTCGTCAACAAACTATGTTCTTACGGTCTTCCTTTCAAATTATGTACCTGAACAAAACGTTCGATCTTGTTGGCATCGCCTTCGAGCGTGATCCCGGCTGGCACAGGCACATTACTCCAATAGCATCAGCAGCTAAAAAGCTTGGTTTTGAGCGGCATCACCTCCGACCTAACATCCTTGATTTTATCCAAAAGAGAGCCATTCGACTCATCAATGATCCAGTTCTCCCAAGAAAACCCCTTCTCTCGCCCATCGCCGCGCTGTTGGGGATTTATCCCCTTTATACCGATACTTCCACGGATTTTGCTCTGAAAAACTAGCCCCCCTTGAGTGTTCCTAACAGAACAACAAGAGGCGCATTACGTATGCAACCTTTTACTTTCCAGCTGCAAAAGCTTAGAGCATCCCTCTTCTCTAGCTCATTTATACCTAGGGCTCCAGATTATGGAATGAATTGGCTGCAGATGTTTTCCCTTCCCCTCCAAACCTCCCCTCCAATCCTTTAAATCCCGTGTCAACAGATTACACTTCCCTTCTCTTCAAACTCCCACGGTACGTTATACGAGTAGTACTTAAGCTTGAAATCTACTTGGGCTGTCTCAGATAAAAAAGCAAGTAATGTCAACTACGTTTAGGCTATGTATGTTAACAATTAGCACATTTTTGGGATTATATTGCTTTATACATATTATTCAGTGTTGCTAATTTTAACGCTACCTCTTCACTCTCGGCGAGACCACAAGAGGCAACGCAAGAACCAGAGTGTAGGTGCTCTCACATCGCCTCATCGACGGTCCTATCCGAGTCAGTTTTTATTCTCGAGTTAAAGGACGCAAGGCGCGAAGCGAGGCGCACCAACTACACTCTCGCACGTGCTATGTGTGAAATTAGTGCTGAAGCCGGGAGGTTGTGAGTGAAATGACTGACTGGGCGAACAAAATTATGATTAATATCTATTTTATGCTATGTACGGCATACACAGCTGCCGCGGTGTTTACATTAATTGCGTCCATCTTATACCATCGTCTGAGCAAATCAAGAGTGTAGAAGGTAGGCACTCGTGCTACCTCGCCTCGTAAGAAACTCACGACGAGGCGCTCTCGCGAGATTACAAAGGCCGCATTCAACAAAAGTTTGTATCGAAAGAAACTGTATTTTTTAAATATTGTTTAATAATTAATTAGAACGGTTTGTCTCTTCGCAACAGCGGACCATCGATAGTTTTACAAAGAAATAGGAAAAGAAGAGAATTTTATTAACACAAGTCTACATTTACACAAACAGTTAAGTAATTTTTGAACATAAAAATTACTAAGCCAAATTTGCGATTTCGAAAGAAAAACTGCATGGCAATGACACAATTTTTTTAGTTATTGTTCAATGATTGTTAATTTTATTTTGATCAAACGGTTTTGTAATCGAGAGTTGTGAGTAAGTCATTGATATAATAGAAAAATTACCGCTAATTTTATTAGTGAATAGCTTTTATAAGAAATAATTTTGCCTGATATTTTTAGATTAAATTACTAGGTTGTGAAAGTAGGAGTAATTTGATTGGTCTTAATTGAGCCCTATGATATTTTAGAATATTAGAGATTCTAGATGAAAATTCTTTACAGAAATTAATTTAAAAGCTTCAATCCTGTCATGAGCTAGAAACGTTGTTGTGTTTCATACATTATGCGTGTGTGGGACAAAGAACGACAACTATAACTCCGACTTCGCGCGCCATCGTAATGGCTTTCCGGGCTGTCTGTATTTCACCGAGCAAACCTGTGAAAAGACAGTTCTGGATAAAAATAATCCATTTTGCACACATTTGGCAGTGACGCTCCATTTCTCGAAGTTCATGGATAAAGTCCTTTCAGAAAAATCGTTACACACAAAACATTAGGCCTTGATAAATCTTTTAATCATCAGTTGATAAGAGTACGTGTAGTAGGTATCTATATTATTACTTTGGAGTAAAATTCAAAATACATATTGATTTGAAAATAAATTTAGTGTTATAAACTACATTTTTTGCGTGTATGGAAGCCAGGAAAGTAGCCAGGTTCTGGGAGCAAAAGAAGGAAATATGATTTTCAAGGAACCTTACTAGCCTTTGTTGGTGTCCAAACCTACAGCTCCGTTTTCATTACAATCTCTATTACGACCGATGCACAGGTACGGAAAAGGTGCAAATTTGATTTGACTGAAGGTGATGGAAAAAGCTTTATCTTACTTTTTGCACGGATATGACGATGGTATAAACTATGTTAGAAATTATAAAAAAAAGTAAACCAGAATCTCCAGAAATTTATCTCATACACCTTGTAGAATGCATATTTTTGAAACAGTAATTTGCTTTAACATTAGAACCCAGCTGCTTAATATTCTTGATAACATAATTTTACGCTGACTCTATTGTGACTGTTAACTAACCCCTTCCGTTACCCCCATTAGCGTATCACAGAGCAACCAAGTGCACCCCTGCTGGGGTGATTTGTGTCCCCATTCACTCCATTCCGCCTCCCCTTAAAACGTTTTTCGGGGTCGGACGACGGCGTTCTGTGGTTGCTATGTGCCAAAATGGCGTTGCGCGAGAAATCGATACCGTCAGAGTCCTGGAAAAGTATGGAGTGGCTGGAAATTCAAAGCATTCTTTTATTCTTTTGTGGAATTCAGCACACGAGAGCTTTAACTGCTTATGCAGGAGATAGATCACGTACGGGGTGCAGATAATGTTTGAAAAGGAGCTGTAAGTGCAGTTTTGTCTCCAAATTTGCGTCACATATTTTCACTAGAAAATAGAAAATACTACAGTTTTGATGTTTTTATTTTATTAATTTTAGTTACATATATCATGCAGCACGATGTTTAAACTTGGGCTAGTTTAATTCACGTTTAGTGTGTCCGTTTTTAAGATGAAGGTATGCAGAAAACATTCTAAACTGTTTTCTGAATCAATGAGTCAATCCTGTTGACAATATAGTGTTTCGGCCTTTTTGGGCCTCGTATGAGGTGTAAGTAAATTTTCTAAACCATTTTATATTTTTTTTACATTTTTATATTTTAAAACATTTCATTTTTCTTGCTACTTCATTAAATTTAATTTTTGCTATGTACATTTAGATTTTCTTAAATGTTCATAAAGGCTTTTTCTTTAATAAGCAGTTAATGTCTAAAGTATTGTGTAGGAACAGATATAATATCCTCCAATACTTACGGCATAGAATTTTTTCTTTGTCTTTTCTAATTGTTATATATTTAGTAATTTTTGCATAAAATCCAAAAAATATGTACTAACAGAAAAAGAGCTTGAGCAAACAATAAAACCTGAGCAAAACTGCACATATTTGCCTTTTATTTAGGTTTGATCCGGTTTGCTTAGGTTTGCTCAGGTTTTTTCTGTTTTTATCATACAATCTTTTGTCGAAAAATTATATTTTTGAAAAGCGTTATTCGAGGAAACGTATATTCAAAAAAAGTATTTTCGAAAAAAAAGTTCGACATTTTTTAGGAATAAAATGAATTTTTGAATTGTGTAGGTAAGATTTCACTAAAAACAGCAGCAGGGTTTAGAAAATAAGGGAATCTGTGAATTTTTTTTTCTCATCAGTATTTACCCTCATTTGGGTAGGGTAAAAAAAGACGTGGATAATTCCTAAAAGACGGAAATCTAGGATGAAAATTTTATTTTATTATTTCCTGTAAAAGGCCCCAACGAATTACAGGAATTTCAGCTTCAATTTGTAAACAATATGCAGTTCTGTCTGTTGGTAATTTTCGTTAAAAATATATTGAAAACATGCACAATGTACTTCTTGGCTAATTATGTTTTTATTTTGTTTCAGGTGGGTGCCCCGTCCACTTCTATTTATGAAGAGTAGGAAAACTAGGTTACGAATAATCTTCAAAAGGTTAGAGCAATACTCAAACTGTATATTTATATTTGCCTAAAAGGCTTAGCGTCTTTATAGATCATGGTGTTAATTCGAAGGGGGGAGAACGATCGTAAAAAGAAAACGTCGTTGGACGTGACATTAAATTGCCCAACCCAACCCAACCTGTGCCTAATATGCTGACCAACTGCCTTATTATGTGGCAGGTTTTTTTTATAAAAAATAATGCACAACATTTGAACATGTTTGAAAATAATTCCAAAATGTGATAAAAATGTCTATGTGCCCGGCGGATGCTTTTTGCAAAAACCGATCGTTATCCGGATATATTCCTATCATCCATTACCCTGTTAATATTTTTAACACGAATAGATTGATCTGTCATCAATACCCTCTTTCGATATACACGTATACATGTTACAATGAACACACTAATAGGTACACAATTTTTATTTACAAGAATGACACTTCGTCATTTATCAAGATCATAAAATGGAGTAGTTCGAACGGAACATATCGATTTACCTACTATATAACGATTTAACTATGAAGCAAGGTGTAGTAAAGTGGTCTGCGATACCGTCCTTGTACAATTTTTATTTTATATTGATTCAACAGAACAGATGAAACTACTCATACTCATAAATCGTTCAGCTCTACGCTCCTTCACCACCGAAGAAAAGTACACGAATGCACTATTTTTTGGCCAAAATTATTAAAAGTACCCAAAATAGTTTCTGGTAGTGTAAAATGGCTTGATAAAATGCAAAAAAGTGTATTAGCTGTGAGGTTTGTAATAAAAAATGGATATTTAGGTACAGAAAATATTTACTAGTAAAAAACTATATAAAATTATTCCAATTCTGTTAATTCTAAGTAATTAGCTGTGGTTTCGTCTAGACTGGATTTTTCATTTTCACTGCCATCTTCACTTTCTGTTATTCCATAATATTACATCGTTTTTTGTTTGCAAATACAAGCTGCTGCAAATATAGAATTATCAGAATGAGTACTCGGCCCACACTGGTCGATTTTGTCAAATTAGCCTGAAATCTGTGCTTTATCATAATTTTTCGAAGTTAAAATGGTAGATTAAACAAATACTGGTCCAAAGCGTTTTTGATGATATTTTTTAGCAATGTGAGCCTTTCTAGTGCATAAGTATGAATGAAAAAGTAAAGTAGTCCCCTCCTGTTGAAAATCAATTTTTGGAAAAAATATTTCCGATGTAAATTTTAAATACAAGAACCAAATATTTTCCATAAAATTATGTCTTTGCATTTAACGTTGTGTGTTAAAAAATGAAAGCTTGCATCGGCTTGCGTGAAACCGATTCTATATGTACTCAACTTTTGTCCCTGAAGAATATTAGAAATAATTGTCACATTCGTATTTATTTAATTGATCTAGCATTTACAAAACATGCACAATTTCTACTTTATATCGCAACTGGTTGAAGTAATCGCTGCTATTGACTGTTACTTAAGTACTTAAATAAGTTTTATCGTTGTTGCATTAAGTTTTCCAACTGTTAGTTTTTCGACATTTTTTCGGTAAAAACCAAATTATGTAAAAACTTGCTGCCATTTTATGGAGTAGACTTGCTTTAGTATATTAAAAAATTAATAAATTTCTAATGGAGACACACGCATAAAAAGACGTAAAACTCATTAAGGAAATGAAAATATAATTTTACCTTTAAATGCCTTTAGTTGTATCTAGAGTTGCCATAATTCTTGTGTAGTGATGGGATATCGTATTAGCCGGGAGGGGGAGGGGGGCGGTTAAATAGTTAAAACCATAATGTATATTAATACTACATTTGTGAGGAGAACTACGAAATACTACATTGCATGAAAGTACTAAAAGGAAAAGGTAGTAAAGGTTATACAGGGTGTCTAAAATAGGTGATACCACTATTGCTATCTCCGAAATGGTAAAAGATACGAGGTCGTTTAAATCAGAGAAAATGTGTCATTTCTGGTCCCTACTCATATTCCGTTTACGGAGTTGCCAAATTCTCTATAGTTTCTTATCTACAGGGGATTTTTTAAGAATAGTCAACAATTTAATTCTTAAATATCTCGAAAACTATTATAGTTAGAAAAAAGTTGTTTTTACAAAAATCACACGATTTTTTACCTTCTCTAAAGTAACGTTATTGTTGTGTTTATACCATTTGTTGTTACTGAGTTACTGATACTAACTTGTTTTTTTCAAATACGGACCTGGATTTTTTGCTGCATTTTTTGAAAGAATACTTCATGCCCTTCACAACAGTGTATCACTTGATTATGTTTTCCGGCGTTTTGACCAGGAATAGCAACATTATCAGGATTTTCTATCGATACGGACCTGGGATTTTCCATATTAAGGCATAATTTCACAACCTATCGTCGTGGTTTAAATTATTCAACTGTTAAATTTTAAACTATATTCATGATTACTAACCAGAACCCTTTGGTCATTAAAGTGTGTCAAATTGTACTTAAGCCAATGAGTTATTGAAAGCAAAAGTTTAGCAGACTCAGATCAGATATACTTAGCGGCCTTTATTAACAGCACCTAACTGGTGGTTATGTTTACTACATATTGTAAAAGGCACCCTTGATGATACGTCTTCATTATTTACGTTTTTAATATTTTCGAATCCAAAAATCACCTTTCAGTTTAAAAAATAATAATAAATAATCCTATTTTACCTAATGGTTTCATTTCTGCTGCAACTCATTCTGCTGGTACAGTTGAATTACTATTTACTAGCTTTGAAAACAAACCATATTATCTCAAATTAAATACCTTTAACTATATTCTAGCATAAAACCATTGTCATATTTACTGGGTTCGGATTATAAGGAATTTGAATCTAAAATCCGTTTTCTGCTTTATTTTTTGACGTTGCGTTGAATTATAACATATGGAGGGGCGGACGAACAGGTTGATGGACGCGATTGGACTGACCACACGAAGCCAATCACGCCTCTAAGAATTAATTATTAGGATTTGTTATAATTAAAACTAAGCTTATGCTTTTTTTCAGGCGTTGGCCCAATTTTACAAACTTGAGGGTTCTGGTTAGTAATCATGATTATAATTAAAATTTACCAGTTAAAACAATTTAATCCATAGTTACTGATTCTGACCTAATTGTCGCCATAATAGGTCGTGAAATGGCGCATTAACTTGAAAAATGCCAGGTCCGTACTGGTAGAATATCCTGATGATGATACTATTCTTCACCAAAACGTCGAAAAACATAATCAAGTGATACACTGTTGTAAAGGGTATGAAGTATTCTTTCAAAAAATGCAGCAAAAAATCCAGGTCCGTATTTGAAAAACTCAAGTTAGTATCAGTAACTCATTAAAAACAAATGGTATAAACAAAACAATAACGTTACTTTAGAGAAGGTAAAAAATCGTGTGATTTTTGCAAAAAGAACTTTTTTCTAACTATAATAGTTTTCGAGATATTTAAGAATTAAAGTTTTGACTATTTTTTAAAAATCCCCTGTCGATGAGAAACTATAGAGAATTTAGCAACTCCGTAAACGGGATATGAATAGGGACTAGAAATGACACATTTTCTCTAATTTAACCGACCTCGTATCTTTTACCATTTCGGAGATAGCAATAGTGGTATCACCTATTTTAGACACCCTGTATACTAGTAAAACTCCCAATAAAAAATCTAATTCAAACCACATCTTCCTGAACAATAAGAACAATAGTTATTCGTATACCCAGTTTTGATTGTAGTGCTTTGCAATACGAGCACAAAGTTCGCTGCTCGAGAGCTGTGATGGTGCGAGTGATTGCAGAGCACTTTCGAAATGTGGTGTACCCACTATTTTTTCTGAGACTGTAGACTAAAACACAATACATTTTTTAATTACTCTTTTTTTCCTAAATTCTGTGCTTATGATAAATTGTACAAGTTGCACTGCACTAATATCAATTTTCGCTAATTTGCATATTATCTATGTGTTTTTAAATAAAGTTTTTTTTAAGTTTACTGTTCTCATATACATATATGTACAGTTGCGTTATTATTTTTTTGTAATTCAGTTATGAAATGTCACCTTTTTTGACATTGATTTTCATTGTCAAATGTAGCTCAATCAAATATTTTTTTAATAATTATTCGTAATAATAACTGAATTACAAAAAATATTGTATGAAACACGATGCAAAATAGCTTCATTTTTGCACACGATGTGTTGAATCTCCACATCTAGTGCAAAAAAGTCGCTCATTTTGCAACTTGTTTCATAAATAACTATTAAATACTTCGTACAAAAGCACCTCAAACCGAAAGTACCTCGAACTGAAAGTAAATTGTCATAGAATCGCCGAGACAATAAACCTACGAAAAAATATGATGCTCGAAACGTCAATTTTCTATACAGAAGTAGAAAAAAAATTATTTTCTACTTGGGTTTCATGCAGTCATACTTTGCTGACGATTGAGCAGCTTTCAATAGTTTATCTTCACTTTTGACATAATTATAAAACTCCTAACCTAAGCAAACCCAACCGGAGCAAATATCACTGTAAAATACCCTCGACTGTTTCTACTGGTAGTCGATTTCTTCTCTTACATGCAGATATATTATCAATAATGTGTTTGTGTTCCTTTGAAAAATTCTTTTACTTGATAGCATTGAAATACGGGACAAAAACGGGATGTAACAAAATACTGGATGGAATCCTCTAATATGGTGACAATCCCGTATATACGGGACGTATGGCAACCGTAGTTGTATCGAAACTAATGCACTGAGATAAGTGGAAATGTTTCCTCGTTCAAAATTCATTATTCCCTAAAAACACCTATTGTTACCTTATTTTTACAACACAAAATTATCTCAAGAATTTATTACCCCTATTTTTGTAGAGACAATAGAAAACAATATTTTTTACATGGTTGCACTGCAAAAACCAATATTACAAACTTAAAATTACAAATAGAAGTAGTTTTAAAGGAATTTGTAAAATTTTAATTAATACATTATATTAATACAAAAAAATGTAACATTCTCTCTCTCTCTCTCTCTCTCTCTCTCTCTCTCTCTCTTCTTTCTGTTGTCTGTTCTTGAAGTCTACGTGGACTGTCTCAGATAAAAATATTTGTACATTATACGTGAAATGTGTATTTTTACACCACATGTAAAACTGCTGGACCCATGTAATTATGTCAGAAGAAAATTAAAATGTAAAATTACCAATTAAATGTATTTAAATACATGATAGATCCAAAAAGGCAATGTAATTTTACAAAATAATTGTAAAAATAATATCTAGATAAGGGTAAATTTACATTACACAACATTTGTAAAATTTACATAATTTGTTCTTGCAACCGATACCCCGTGATTTTTATTGTAATTTCACATATTTCCCTACAGGATATTGGATCTGTAAATTAAACTTACAGGTTAAAACATGATTTCTGAAGGTTCTAAACATTGTGCGTAAACGTAATGCGACATATCACCTTCGTTCGCTCATGTCTTCATTTATGAACAGTAAAATAAAATAAATCGACTGATTTAAAAGGAAATGCACTGCAAGAAGTCTGTTCCCAATGATTGTAACAGTAAAATCCATATTTAGGTTTAAAAATTCTATATATCCATATTTGTGGCCGCATAGGCCAGCCAAGCGTCTGTAAAAAAGCCATGCACTGACGACACTAATGATTCACTTCCTTTATTCCCTAGTTAATTGGCTGTTTCTTATTAAAACTGTATATATGTGCCTATCAATGACAACTTTTAAAAATATGCTTCTAAAGTGCTGATCGACCCGAGTATTCAACGAGCTTTCACCGGTGCCGGTATTCCCGTTAATTCATGGAGAAAAATACATTTAAAAAAAAATACAATTTTTGAAATTAGAACTTTTTTAAAATACAATTTTTTTTCAAATGCAGTTTTTCGAAAATTGAATTGTATTCAGTAAAAAGGTTTAATACTTTGCCCTGGTTCAATTTTAGATCTTCTTTATGGTCAGTTAGATGTTCAGAAGTTCTTGTTCCGAAAAATTTTATGAATTTCCTTAGTTTTTAAATTACCTCCATCTTGGAATTTCTTGCTTCCTTTAGAAATTGACCTTTTCTTATAGATTTGCGAAAAAAATTTATATTGTATATTTCGCTTGTTGAATCGTGCTTGAGATAGGGTATTCAGTTTTGGGGCTTTGCTAACCAACAGCTCATTCAGTTTGTTTTCGTTTTACAGAAGCGGACCCAGACAAAAGTTGTTTCCTATGTCGTGAGAAATATTTTTTGTCGAAAAACTTTTTCTCTAAAACTAATGGTTCAGCAATTATAAGGAATTAAATTGTTTATAACAATTGATGGCGCTTGAATTTTTCAATCATGATAATTTTGACTCAATCTACACCTAATTCTCAATGCTTATGATTTTTTTCAGATTTTTCTGAGCGATCCTTTTGGTGATAAGGGTGGGGGACTGCAATTTTTAAGCGTTTTTCCCGAAAAATGTTGAAAAATGCATACAAAAATACATCATATATATTGTTGAGTTCATTCTTCAGTAGGCTATCATTTGACACCCGTCACGATGAGCTTCAAAAATTGTTTTCATTTAATTTTTTATACTTCACGTCTATAACTAGGTCACCACACTATCTCTGTGCTAAATTTCAAATTTTCGCGTCGAATAGTTTCAGAGAAAATCGCCTGTGGCAAACACACGGACGGACAGAAGTGATTCCATACGTGTTCCGTTTGGATAATTTTAGCACAGAACACTAAAAAGACGATAAAAGAACCCGAGTAAACCTAAACAAACCTGAGCAAACCTCCGATCCTATTGATTAGCGGGAATTTTGAAACGTAAGAACTAAGAATTTGATAACCGACTGGGCAGTAAAACCAGGTTTTCTGCTTGTTTGCAAAATAAACTATTCGTGAAGATAATAAACATGTTTACAACATTTTAAATGTAGTTTCCGAAATTTTTACGATTTCAAAATGAAGTTAATCGCCGGCAAAAACTCTAATAGGGATATATTTTTGTGTAAAACTTCACCTCTAAAATTACAGTATTAAACTGACTTACAGATTATATATTACAATGTAGTTTGAAGTAGTAATAAAAATGCAAGCCTGGAGTTATCATTAAAAACAAATAGATACTAAAAAGTAATGGGCGCAATGGAATACGTAAGTAACGATTGTTAATCCGACTGTGTTTACACCATTGATTACAGGGATAATTATCTATCCGAAAGGATCTTGGCTGTCCATATCCATTGCAGATTCACATCGCTGCATGTACCCCAGTCCCCAAATTAAAATTCTCTTGGACGCTACTTTCGCGGGTACCCTTTTAAAAAATTAGGAGGCCCTGAGCCGGAACCCTTTGTTAAATAATTATGTTTCTCTGAGCTGCGCCGGGATTTCTTTTATTTCCCGCCTTTTCCGGTAGCTTTTTGGAAAATAAATGGCCCAGACGTCGGGACGTAACCTCGATCCTTGAGCCGAGACTGGAGTCGCTGCCTAATAAATAACCTAATCAGATACAAAGCTACCGAAACAAACGTAGTCAATTCTAAAACCCATAATAAACTAGCAGACGCTATTCACTATTTATACAGATGGGCTATTACACATGATGTAAAAGCAGGTGTAGATTCGACACATCCTGTATGTCATGTTTATCGACAGTTAGAAGGTATAAATAAAGCCCTTTCTACAATAAGCTGTTGTCTGGTTGTCGACAATTTATAGTACAATATCCTCGATCAATATGACGTTTATACAGACTATAGCGAGATGCTTACATACATATGTATGTATGTATGACGATGAGGAACCGCTTTGTGTTGATTCAGCTATATGCAGAACCATATAAAAGGTACCCCCAATTTTTTTAGTCTTAAATCTGATGGTATTACTAGATGTTTAAGCTTAAGGAAGCTTTATCTAAAATTTACTGTTATTTTCAAAGTTAGGTTTTATTTTGGATTATATACAACTTTTTATTTTTTTATCAGATTTTGACTATTTAGAAAATTTTCATTTTCCTTTTTAACATGTTCCAAACTATTATTCAATTTTCGAAAAATTTTATTTTTGGAAAAATGAATTTTGGAAAAATTGTACTTCCGAAAAAATATTTGGCAAAAATTTTAGTGGATTGTCTGTAGACGCTTATTCAAGTATACATTATTTCTCCCTAGAATTTTTGTATTAACCTATGGTAAGTTGTTATCAAAGACAGGCCTTTATTTGCCAATAAAACTCACAGATAACAGCTGTTATAACTAAACAGACCTGTTACTTATATACCCAGGTATGGTATTTTCTAATATAACAAAAAACAACTAATGAAAAAGCAAATACATTCATGAATACAACGAATCATTACAAAATAAATTCTAACCTTGGGATCGTATGTTCCTCTCTCAATTACCATATACATATCTTCAGTAAGTGTTAAATTTATTTATAAACGTAAACATGCTCATCTCATCTCCGATGGTCGTTTTTTGATTCGTGTTATAAAACTGAAAAAATCGAAGATCTTAAGGTCAGTGACACTCACGCGCGTGCTAGCGGCCTTGAATCGGGTAACTTTTTTTATTATTGTTGCTATAAATAAGCTTGTACTGAGTCTTACGTATGTACGGAGTCTTTAGATTGATTCTTCAATTCTGTCGATTTATATACTATACGCTTAATCAAGAAGTAGAATGATCTAAATGTTTTTATCTTACCTATAGTTATTTGAATTATACCAGCAACTACACACAATTTTGTAGGTAAAAATACTTCAATTGAAGAATAATATTGCTTTGTACATACCTAAGGAAATGCTTTTCCACCTATAGGAATATTGTTTTTTTTTTAAAGTAAGGACAAGTAGGTATTAATTTATTTAGGATTCCTTTAGTTATTTTAGACTTACCCCTTCCACCCAGTTACCCTTCCGGGTTTAGGGTGTTTTGATGGAGTTAAGTTTTTTGGTAAAAACTGCCACCAGTTCTTCCTATCTTGCGTTGTCAGATGTACTTCTTCCCATTTCATATCTCTCTTGATCGCCGCCGATCTTACGTCTTTCAATCGATTATTGTTCGAAGTTTCATTTCTATTGCTGTCAATTTTCGTTTTATTATATCTGTCCATAAGCGAGTATAGGTGTTACACTTGGGTTTTAATTTCTTTGAATATTTTTCTTTTTCCCAGGAACGTATTTTTGATACTGTTAAATAGTCTTCCTCCAGCTGCTATTCGTTCTTTTATTTCATCTTCTATTCTTATATCTTCTGATATTACTGAGCCTAGGTATTGGAACCTTGTAACTTGTTCTAAATTTTTTAATTCCATGTATATTCTATATTGCTGTTGTTTCTTTTCTATTATCATGGCCTTTGTTTTTCTTTATTTATCTTCATATTAATCTTTTCCAATGCTTTCTTGTAGATTTCCAGGTTCTCGTTCACTATTTTCTCATTCCTGCCTATTAAAACCATGTCGTCCGAGTGGCACAGCTCTGATATTTGTACCCTTTCCATTAGTTATAAACATTTGAAATAATTAAATACCCTTGGTAATTTTTTATTAACTACCTGTTTATTTCATTTTACCCTTTTTGTTAATAATTTTTTTATATTCAAATAACAATTCCCTTAATTCTGGTAAATGAACCTAGAACATAATATTATGCTCTAGAAACTAAACGGATGCATTACTACGGATGCAATACCCGTAGTACTTTTACATAGTAAACTTTTGTTTTTCAGAAAATGAGTTTTGTGATTTTAAAATATTTGCTGATATCCAACTTACATAGTGTGGATCTTTAATTAATGTCTTTTTGATGTGTATGTACCCTTTTAATTGTAGTAAGCTTCGTTAGCAGTTTTTGAATCGCCGAATTTGAGCTTGCCACTAAGGAATTTTGGTTATTTCTATAGTCCAAGTCCCATTTGTTTTATTCTGAAACGCCCTGTATATTAGTATATTTTACAATATTGCGCATTCCTTACGTGTATAGCGGAAGTTAGTCTAATAAAACGGTCACCTGGCTGTACAAATATGATCCAAGAATAGCTTTGAGTTTTATGTGCTAAAAGCAAATTGTTAGTAAGTAGGTAAATATTTTTGAATAGAAACTAAAATTTCTTGTTAATAATTATTTTGTGTATGGTGTTATTCGATCTTATTATTTTTGCAAGAGTTTTTTTGTTATATGGTATATTTACTGTAAGAATCAATAGTGACATTTATAAATAATCAATAGATCAATCGGGGTTGTGGATACATTAAAAATAGAAACTTATGCAAAATTTGCAGCTGGGGTCTAACTCTTGAAATAGGGAAATTAATCCTCAAGTGCGAATTCGTTTCCTTTTTGGCGTAATTTGATATAATTTTCCCTCGAGAATAAATTCTCTAGTTTGACGAATAGGGCCCCCAAGCGATGATAAATTCTCAACCGCAATTTTCTACATCCCGTTTTTATAAAGATAAACAAAAACTCTGAACAAACGTAAATCCCATTCATACATAAAAAGTAAGTGTTCTAGAGCGTCGTCCAAGAGATGCTCTTTCCTTATAAGCTCATCTTCATATTTTTTCACATGTTGCCAAATATTATACCGCTCTTGCTCAGACACCTCAAATTTTTGGCTAGTCAGTGCCTCCGTATCAGCTAATTGAAATGTGGTATTGTGAGCTTCTACCCAATTCTTCACTAATGCCCATATTTTTATAGGGTTTAGTTCCGAGTGATAAGGAGGCAAACGTAACACACAGTGACCATGTCGTTCCAACAGTTCATCCAACTTGTATTGCATCGGAAACCGAAATTTATTTTCTAAAATACGAGTAGTTTTGTATAATTCCGGTTTGGTTCATTTAGGATCTGCTGGTAATCCCTTTTCACTTTAACCAGTTTAGCATTTGTTCTTTCTTGGAGGCCGTGGTTATATGTTTTCGTACTGGGACATTGTGATTCGCTGCATTGTCTCTAACGAGGATGGGCCTCTCAGGTAAATTGGGCAATAATTGCTTTTCAACTCATGCCATAAAATTTTCGTGGAGCTTGTCGTGGTAATAATCGTTTTTGTACCCGCAAAAACAGACAAGTAAATTATGGTAGTTTTATTGTATCAGGTAGTTAAATGAGGATTAATGGTTGTTGAAAACTCTCATTACGTGATCTAAATATAAGAGTAATCCGTCTTTCACGAATCCTCTTTCTCCACCAGCATGTACTATTGTTAATCGCCGCCCTTTTTACAATCTGACCAGAGAAAAACAAAGGCAGAGAGAAGAATATCTCGTACTGATTTCATTCATAAATACGATTTGCTTTCTATGACCTCCAAACCGGCCTGACGCACTCTACTACCGACGTTTAAATAAAGCTGCCACGGGCGTGCGTTGCAGATTTTGGGTTATTATATAAAAAAATGCTACAAAATAAAAAACACATATGAAAAACAACAATCAAAAGTTTAAAAGATTCTCCAAAAATGTAGCCACGCGTTAAAAACAGAATAGCCCGTCCTCGTCCGTATAAACGGTATAAAGCACAGTGAGAGTGAGTATTGAGACGCGCCGCGCCGCAGAAAACTCTGTCTGCTTGCCGTGTTGCTACCGCACTGGCTATGTCGGGGTGTATTGTGAGAATCCCATGAGAAGGCCATGGCGTTGTCGAGCTGGCGGGAAGAAGAGATATTCTTCTCTCTGTCTTGGTTTTTCTCTGATCTGACCATATTTTACATTCGGCAACATCGGAGAGGCATTCGCAATGATAAGAGATGCATGTTGATGGGACGGATTCTATTTCGATTCTAATTTGGCCAAAGCGAAAATCGTGCAGCGTTGCCAGTTAATTCAGCACCACTATTTTTATCATAAGAATAAAGAATAATCCAGAATACGCCTCTGACACCCACTTTGCTCGTGGCTTTTTCTTTCTGAATTCTTACTACACAGCCTTTTTACAATTTACTGTGTCTACTTGTCTAGTATAATAAAAATATTAAAATTTATTCTGGTTTTAACAGACACACTCTTAGATCATATTGTATACGTATCACTTTAATAGCACATTATTAAAATAAAACAGCTGTGCCTATATAGTGGACGATGCTGGTCGAATTAACATCCGATATTGCACGAAAAACCAACAAATTAGGCCTGGATTTCATGATGAAAATTAACAGAAAAAGTATTATTATATATTAGGTACATTTAATAATTGCTTTGAACCCACTTTTACCATAACGTGACGTAACTGCGTAATTTAAACATCTGCCGTCTGCCATTCGTCATTAACCAGTAAACCGAATTTAAGATGGCGGAAAGATAACCCTTAAACAATGTAATTTTTATAGGCGGCATGTGGCCATATTGTATTCTCGTTCGCAGCACACGTTCTAATGTTGGTTGCTAGGTTTAATCGGTAAAATACGGGGAACCGTCATAAAATAAGAAATTATGAAGACCAAAGTTGTTTTTCTGCGATCTGGTGTTTTAAAACTGTTTGAATTTAGTTTTACCCCATGGAAACGTTTCTAAAAGTAATTTTAAAACAGAAAAAACTGTATTTTTTACGAGCGTGCGGAAAGTAACTACTTACCGCACTTATATGCGTGCTAAAAGTTGCACGTTTCCACACTAGTAAGTGCTGAAAATATTTTCAGCACGGGCGCCCCGCGCTTTTAGATTTAATTACCTATTTACTATTTACCAAATATTTTATAGCTGTACAAGTTAACAGAAAACCGTAGTATGCATGTGTGCGGAGTAAAGAGAGGCGCAGTTTGTTAGTTGCATTACTACGCACTACATATCTGGTTTTCTGTTACCTTATACAGCTATAAAAGGAAAATAATTATTTTTAACTTTTTAGTGCGCTACTCATAAAAGCGAGGTTTTTAATTGTTTTTAACTATTGTTTATTTACGAAAAAATTTAATAAACTCGAACTAGCCTCATTTTACAAAACGATCAACACTTTCCCCTGTAGTTAAATAAAATTTAATAGAGCCTAAAGTAATACATAAAAATTTTCCATCTTTTTAGTTTCATCGCATAGCGCCGCTGGATACTAATTAGTTTTAGTAGTTGTGCAACGGATGTTTTAACGTTCAAAACAGTTTTATAAAAGCCTTTTTAGGGTTTTATTTTGAAGATATTTCGCTCATTAAAAACATATGGTAAACGAAAATCTTTGGAAGTACAGTAAAATTGTATGTATAAACGAATAAGAAACATAACGTGTCTTTCAACGAAAAATAGGTTTCCGAAAAGTCTTAGTATGGGCAAATATCTTTGCTATTAGTAAAGATAGAGACAACGAATTTTAGGTGTGTCTTATTGGTTAAGAAATCTACTTTTTTGTTATTTAACTTTTTTAACCCCCTAGGGTGACGCTAGAAAGTGTAGATCAAAAATTTTAAATGCAACCCTATGCCGTGTGGTACTTCGTTTAAAAGCTCTTCAAAAGAGAGACATTTAACCGCAAACCCGAGGTCCGTATCTTAATTCTTTTTTAAATGACAAACCTTTAAAAATTAAAAATCGCGACAAAAAAACATAAATACATTTATTTCTCTTATTACTTTAAAAGTTGTTCAAATTGACCACCATGAACTTCTTGGCAGGTGTCCAAGCTTTACACTCATAATATGGATTTTTTAAAAAAAATTCTTTCTTTTAATTAAAGATTTTAGCTTTGTTAGTGGGCATTTCAAATGAGCTTATTTGTTGCATTTATTGAAAAATATGATCGCCTGACTATAAGCATTTTATAATAAAAATATGTCAACTAAATATAATTAGGTATTCGAAGACACTATTTTTGTTATTATTATTTGAAGGTTTTTGCGGAGGTGTTAGAAAAAATCATATGTTTTACACTGGAGTAAAGCGTCTTTTCCCCCTTGTCTTTTGCTGTCCGGGAAGACAAGTGCCACTTTCCTCCCTAGTTAAGCAAATATATATTGTTCATAAATTTGATAACACTTTCCAATAAGCAAAAATAATTGTGCAACAGACTTATTGTTCATAGATCCATCTTTCGTACACCCACTCCTGATCCGGTTACCAATCTACCCTACGTCAACAATTTCACAATAATTAATTCCAAAGAGCCTTAGGTCCCTTTCTCTTTTTCATTGTAAAAATTCCCTTTCTGTTTTCCGCCCATGGGTTTTCCAGACTTTTTCCCCCGTCCAAGGTAAACCTCCAATATTTTTTTCAAATTTTAAAAATTCCAACTTGCAAGAGAATGTACTCGTATATTATGTACGTATATCTATCCGCAAACACGGTAATGTGAAAAAATATTAAATGTCGTATTGAAACCGTTTGATATACTTTCACAAAAATGTCGAAAATTATTGCAATGGAACCTTGAGTCGGGTGCCACAAATGTGGGCTAAAATAATTCTAAAATAGTTGCAATAAAATAAGTGTCTTGTTCTAGACCTAAATTCTGACAAGTTTTAAATGTCTGAAAGCTAATAGGTCATATAGACAACCATGCCTTTATATTTGAATTAGTTAACCACTGGCTATTTATGGTACAATGATATTAAAGAATTATGTACTAAATGAATTTCGCAAATATATATTTAAAAAAGTTACTTGTACATTTTAGGGTTAGAATATGTTGTTGAAGGTTACTATCCTGTTGGTTTGACAAATTATGTAACATTTTGCCTTGTGCAAGCTCTTTTCTTTTTCTATGACTTTTTCACACCAACATCTCTTACTATTTATGTAATGTGAATGCCTTCCATGGTATGTCTCTACGTTGCTTTCTTTTGTATGCTTTTAAACAGGATTCCCAGCGTCAGGTAAAATAGGGAAGTGGCAGGGGATTCAAAAACCGGCAGGGAAAAGTCCTGGAAACCGGAAAATTTCAGTAGTCAGTAAAAACAATTTTTTTTCCTAAAGTCAGGAAAAATAACAAGTTTCGTTATTTTTTTAGTTTATGAATATGGTTAACCTATCCGAAGTTCTTGATACGGCTTTTTGGTTTAAAACGAAGTTGTCTTTGGTTCATTGTTTTCAAATTGAAGAGAAAACGATTCCCTCCCATCCTAAGCGAACCAATGGATATAATGTCTCATTTTCATTGTTGTAAAAACGGTCCGTTCTTCAGACACCTTGGGTGTGAGCCTGTCTGATGAAGGGCAAAATAAAAAATAGTCCTTATTTTATTTTATTTTTCATTTTACGGTCTTCTTACTAGCGAAGAAGTCAATCTTTGAATTTTCCTATATATATATATATATATATATATATATATATATATATATATATATATATATATATATATATATATATATATATGTAGAGAGAGAGAGAGAGAGAGAAGGGTAGTCGTTGCTGACTATGACTAACTTTCATTTGCTGTATACCCCAATATTTACTAGTTTACTCCTATATATATATATATATATATATATATATATATATATATATATATATATATATATATATATATATATATATTTTAAATGGAACACCCTATATATATTTACATTTTTTATTTAGGTGGCAAGGAACGATTAATAAAAGGCATTTTTCAGCGTTTTATCGGCTAAAGTAGTAAAAATCATTATTATTACGTTTTGTAGAGTTTTTATTATTTTTTAAAATTATATGCATTTTTGTAATCGGTGGGTAACTTTGGCCGTCCCTATTTTTGACTGTCCGTTTGCGGTGCACACATCGCACCCATCCAGTACGTTGAGAATAGCGTTTAAATTTAGAGAGCCTATTGGCGCCCCCTTCAATTTGGCGCCCTGAGCCTCTTTTGCCACTCATCCCCCCCTAGGACCGACCCTAAAAGAAGAAACTGACTTAATGAATCAATCAACAAGGGGGTGACATGGGGGTTCAAAGTTTGTAATGGAGTAAAACTGTTATACCGCGGACGAAAGCTAGTTTTGACATACCCTATATACAAGAAGAAACTGACTGACGGACTGATTGACTGACATATCAACGCGCAGCCTGCACAGCTGGGTCTAAAAACTTGTAATTTTGCACACAGGTCTCTTTTTTAAAATTCAGCCCTTACAGGGATTCATACTTGGTATGGAAAAAAAATTAGATCCTATTAACTCGAAACTTCATAGAAGTAAGTACTCAAAAAAATAACGGCCAGATTCTCCAACGCTAGATCGGTCTAATTTGACAACCGCAAGTTTTAAACTGACAAGTGTAAGAATAAGGCAACCCAAGCAAACCCAAGCAACAAAGTTTTATACTATGAATTTGTTTTCGAGATTTTTGGCAAATTAATTTATAAAGGAAATGGCAGTTTTAGTACATACTTTTTTCGTACATACTCATTTCAACAACACGTTCCAAGACAAAAATTAGTACCGAAGCAAACCCAAGCAAACCAAGCAAATCGCTAAAATCGTTTTTACATAAGTTTTTACTGACGACTTATTAACAATGGCAGGACAAAAATTGATCAAAACATAACTGATCAACTAGATCTTAATTTAAACCCGTATTAAATTTTAAACCTTCTCAGCGAATCTGAACGTTATGTTTAAACACGTGTTTTACAGTTTTTAATAAATCAACCCCTAAGGGGGGTTTAAAGTTTGTAATGGAGTGAAATTGTTATCTCGCTGGCGAAAACAGTACATAATGAAGAGCGCCTATTTGAGAGCTATTTGCTATTTTATGTCAGGGAATTTCTTTGTAGTGTCAGGGAATTTCCTTTTAGCAAATCGTTGGGAACTCTGTTAATGGTAAAGTCGAAAATAAAATTTTGTTTTCTTTAATGAATTGTGCCTTTTTTATGTATCATTAGAATTTTTATAGCAAGGAATTGAGCAAGAATGATGTTAAACAAGCCAGAATAGTAGGGGTGAGAGCTAATCAGTCATCTTAAGAAATAACTAATTTTTATAACTGGAGGCATTTTCTCACAGCATATTTATATCAAGTACTTATATTTTTAAGCACTGAAAGTATTTTTTTTATAAAAAAATAATCCCTAACGAATTCATGTGCTTGGCAAAGCATCTAAACAAATTGATAGGTGTTTATGTTTTATATGACTAATTTAAAGTTGAGAAAACTTTCATCTGATTTCCCCAAAGTTGAAAATTTTAAGATACAAACTTCAAACTTGACTTAACTTTAACACAGGGATGGACTTGGGCTGTATAAATTTCTATATACCTGTAGTTGTTTTTTAGAAATATAAGCAGTACGAAAATAAGTTTTTTTATCTTAGACAGCCCACGTAGACTTTAAGCCTAAGTACTAACGTACCGTGGGCGTCTGAAGAGAAGGGAAATGTAATCTATTGACACGGGATTTAAAGGGAAAGGGAAAACATGTGCAGGCAATTTAATTCATAACCTGGAGACCCTAGGTATGAATGAGCGAGAGAAATATGATGTTCTAGGTTTTTGTAGCTGGGCAGTAAAGGGATGCGTAGGTAACGCGCCTCTTGTTGTTCCAAATTTGGATTTATCACATTGTCCGTTTTAAACATTGATTTAGAATCAAGTATTGATATCACTATTTACATTGTAGAGCAATCAGGGATTCCAAAGTTATTTATATCCCGGCAAACGAGATGGTCCCTCACCTACTGTTTGAGAACGGCTGTTGTCGGACTTTAAGTTATATAGAATATTTGCAGATTGATAGGCTGTACTAAAATATCGGTTTGGCCGGTCAATAAGTTTTTGGTCAATTGACCGGCCAATTGATCGGTCAATTGACTGGTCAATTGATAATTGATTTGACCGGGCACTCTTTCAGAATAAAATCATTATTTTCTTATTAAGTCAATCAGTAATTTTTGGAATATTGCATTTTTGTGACATATTAATGATCACACTTTATAATACCGTTAGTAGGTAGGTACCAATTATAAAGGAAAATAAACTTTATTTCAACAATTAAAACATAAAACAGGACAAAAACAGATCAAAAGAAAACTTATTCAAATACAAAGCGAGTATTTCAAATTTAGTATTTGCGTTAAATACATAATTATTAATATTTGTAGTGTAAATTTAGGTACAAAGATGAAATTGATAGCAAAACACTGTTCGGCAATTTTGGAAAGCTTTTCCACCACTCATTTTTTATTAAAAATACCCTTCAAGCACATGTCAGCGACGAAAGAAAGTGAAAAATAAACTGAACTTGCTAAATTTTCTCAATAACGTTTACGTCACTCGCATAGACCATCGATCGGTGCCGGTGATTCCCCGAAATGCGCTTGTACAGGTCGGCCACATATCCTCACTTTATTTTGACATGGAGCAATTTTAAGTATTTGACCCCATAATATTTGACCACGGTCAAATCGGCCGGTCAATTGACAACTATATCTACCACAGGCTAAAGCATATGACTAAGGACTAATAAAATAATCTAAAATTTTTAGTAATTTATTTCGTGATGAAATTTAGAGTGAGAGTGGCAGAAAAGAAATTGCACTTAGACGACTCATGTGGGGTTTTTCTAGTCCTCTATTTTTTTCTTCATAAATTGTAGAAATAAAAATGGAGGAGGCAAAGTATTTTGCAAAAACGAAACAGATCTGGGGAATTAGAATCCCTGGGCGGTTTTCATGTAGACGATCGCATATTATTTCTGAATCCGCCCCTGAAGGAAACTTTCCCTAACTCCGTAATCTGGAGACGAAATGACGTTTGAAATAGCAGGAATTTATCTCAGTAAAATAGCAATAAAACGAAATGTTTTAGAGTTTTAAGTTACGTAGAAAAGTTTTCTCAAAGCTGCAGAAGGGAAATTTATAATAAAATGTTTTCGGTGAGATTTGGGTTGTTCGCTGTTGTATTTGGGAAAAGGGGAAAAAGGTAAATGCGTAGGCTTTGGAAGATTAAAGGTTGTAAAAAGCAATTTGTGACTTTTAGAAATCATTATTGGGACTTATTTAATAAAAAAATTCGGTCAAGTGCAAGCTATATTTACACAATTAGTGTTCCGTGTTATCGGCTCCCCACTTCATCTGAGCAAACCTCGACCGCCCGATTCGCGCACATCTACCAGCCGCCGATGCCACCAACGCCGTAACACATCGCGTATGCGCGGAGCTGAGTGGGGAGCGTTTCGTCTGAGACAAATTAAAAATTTTGAAAAACGTGTTCCAAACTGTATGGATAATGTTCTGTCAAGAAAAGCAAACATCACGTAAAATATCACTGTACTCTATGGTTGCCAACTCCGGGAAGTAAAAAATCAGTGGTTACAGTTGACCAAAATGAGTTATTGTGGATGTGTAGACTACATCTACTGTAAGTGGTGCGTGTTCTATATTTAAATCATAAAATAACATAATTGACCTGTGATAGCTGACGTTACGAACAGGTGATCGGCTATGAACATTGGACTATTTTGGTTAAAATTGAATTAACAAGAGGTAGATGTAGAAGTAATTTATTTTATCCGACTCCTTTATTTTTATTTATAGTCTAATAGTTCCAAGGTAATAATTTGCATGTTTCTGATGACAATTTTTTGAATTTGACATTGTAAACGATCAGCTGATGGAATAACAGTCAAAATTGCGTCACTGACGCATAATAGGACAGAAACTTGTATAAAATTGAATAAAATCAAGTTCATCACAAAAACACCATTATTTAACTATTATCTTTACCACGTTCCTTTAAATTAAGAACCTGCTGGACCCAGCAGATTTTTCCAACTTTGCAATGTTAATCATACTGACGTTTCAGATATTTTATGTAAACTTTTTTGCTTTTTATTGCTAATTTAATTACAGTATTTTTAATTTCCTTGCTCCTCTTTAAAATAAAAACAATCTAGCTGACAACATAAACCAAACACAAGGCTTTTACAATGAGGGCTTTACGGCTAACACTAGATCCTTGATTCTATCCAAAAGAGAGCCATTCGACTTATCAATGACCCAGCCCTCACGAGAAAACTCCCTTCTCTCGCTCATCGCCGCGCTGTTGGGGATTTATCCCTTTTCTACCGCTACTTCCACGGATTTTGCTCTGAAAAACTAGCCGGTATTATTCCCCCCTTGAATGTCCCTAACAGAACAACAAGAGGCTACTTACGTATGCATCCCTTTACTGTCCAGCTACAAAAGCCAAGAACAGACCACTTCTCTCGTTCATTCATACCTAGGGTCTTCAGATTATGGAACAAATTGCCTGCAGATGTTTTTCCTTCCCGTCCCAACCTCCAATCCTTCAAATCCCATGTCAATAGACTACATTTCCCTTCTCTTCAGACACCCACTGTACGTTAGTACTTAGGCTTGAAGTCTACGTGGGATGTCTTAGATAAAAAAAAACTTACGAAATCTTTACTGCTGTGTCTACCGAATACTAGAGGGATATTCCATTGGAGATCTGCCGCAGGTTTCTGCCTAGTCAAAAAGTGGGAACCTAACTATAACGTCAATAGAGTGAACCGTAATGATGGATAGAGGGCCCTGGTGATGGTTTAAGCTACCGCCGGGTCATTCAGTTCTTCTACTTTCTGTACTAAAACCAAAACTATTGTTAACGGAATTATTACAAATGTTCACAGTGTATTGCTCATTCTCGTAATACAGGCGATTTGACGCAACAACGCCACTGCTGCCGTTTATTTAAAAGAATAAAATCGGACTTGCAATAAAGCGCGCGATTTCAATATTGGGCCAAGGTGGTAGGCTAAGGTTAAACCCAACATGGCCGCCGACCGGGTTGTGAAACCGTTTCGCGGAATTGTGAAAATTTATTTAAATTAAATAAATGTCTTTAGCTTGATACGATAAAAATTAAGTTCCGAAAATGGAAGTTGCAGTAATTTATTATTGTGTTGTTATAATAACGGCGACAAGCCTGCGAGCTGATGTGGTAGAAACCAATTTACAATCGTTACCAAACTTTAAGGTTATTGTTACTATTTTATTGTAGAAAGTTGTAAAATCTGAGGTAGAAATTACTTATAAATAAAACTAATAATACAAACGAAAGATTCCCTAGACAAAAGGTTGGTAGGGGTGAGAAGTACCTATACATTACAAAAAATAACTTGGTAAATTTCAGTTATTTTACGTTGGTCACAAATTGACCCACATAAAGTACCGTAAATTTACAGCAACATCCTGATTTTATTTCCCTATATATTTTTAGTAAAATTTACTAGTAAATTAAGTAAATTTGTGCACAATTCAACACACAAGTATTTTTTACTATCAATAACGTATTATATCTAAAATTTCCCTTTTAAAATTTCTTTATATATAGTGATACGTTAATTTCCTTAATCGGAATATAAATTGATTATATTTACCATATAAAATTGGGTATATAATTAATATTACTACCCAATTTTGCTGCACATAATTAGAAAATTTACAGCTGCTGTAAGAATTATATTTCCTTCTTCTTTCTACTTTCTTAATATCATGTAACGAGTTATTCGTACACAATTGTGGATCTTAAATATAAACTGCTGGAAATAGAAAAATATTTTTACTTTTTTTCGTAACTAAAAATATTTGTTCAATTTAGGATCGACAATAATTGCGGATAGAGCAGAACTCGTTACAGAGTAAGAAATTAGAAAACAGAAAGAAATAGAAAGTAAATTTACGTAGATAGTTCCACTGCTGCATTTTATACGTATTAAACGTATAAAAAACATTAAAACATATTATAGGTACGAAAACATTGCTTAATTGTTTTTAGACTAATATTACAAAGTCTGCACATAAACATAGTTAAATAATACACTCACTTTATTTGTAAAACACGAAATTTATCAAACTAACAACGAACTACACAAAATGCTTGTTTATTGTTGGAAGATTCACAAGAAAATTACCGTAAATGCCGACTTGCGTTTAATCGCGCGGCATTTTCAGTAACAAGTCATGCGATTCCGTCAACAATTGACTTATATAGCCGGGCGGCGTCGCCGGCGCGACAGATTTACAGAATATATAATGTAAAAATTGGAGCTAATTTGTGAGGTATAATATTTCGGAATATAAACTAAATTTTTAATTTGTAATTTTACTTTACTTTGTGAAATCAATATTTTATAAATGATTTTCTTTTAGGAATTAAATTTCCATAACTTATTTTGTGACAAAAAAATAGCATAATTTATTAAGCAAAAATAAGCAATATCTTGGAACCAAACTGTAATTTTACAGTCATTTTTTGCAGTGTACGTTAATAATTATAAAATTGATGATGACAATAAAATAACTCTTTGAAAAAGCGTTTCTTTTCCTTGTTAAATACTAAAACTACAGTATTCGTGAATATATTACATTATACAATTTTTTTTTAAATATTTTTTCGAAAACCCATATTTCGATTTTTTTTTTTCGAAGAACACTCGATTCAATAAAAATTGAATTCTAGGAAAATTGTAATTTGTCTTGATACAATTTTTAATGGCTTTTTTATATTTTATGTTTAAAATTTTACGAAATATCAAGATTTATAAAAACCGATTTATATAAAATGCTAGCTTTTTACTACTTGAAGATGCTTCATACAATAGGGGCTAAAAATTACCCTAAAATAACTATTTTCCGGACTTTATTCTATTTCCTCGTCCCTCGAGTTTGAATTATATAGCAAAATGTGTGTATTTTATTCTAACACAGTCACAGCAAACGACTGTACCTATTACAACTATGAACTGAAACTAGTAGAACACGGGGAATATTTCCTGTAGTAGGACGTCGCTACCTGATGCGGTCTTGAGCCTTAAGGTTTTCGTCAGTAAAGGACCTTCATTCAGAAAAAATAAATCGTTATACGGCCTGTATCGAGCTCCTTAGACAGTATAGCACACGCAAAGCCATCTCTTAACAATTACTTTCAAGCATAATAGTACGGACAAAATTTACTAGGTACAATACGTCTTGCCCAAAAGTGCACTATACTCGATTTGAAATTGGTTGATAGTAATAAATCATTAAAATCCGTCAAACACGTACACAGAGTGGTCCACCTAAATTGCCAAGTTTTAAATAGTATATACATTGAAAGTCTAGACCCTTTTGCATTTATTAAACTTTCCATTCCTATAGATCTGATAAGGGCGTCGAATACAAAGCTTAACCCGAGGCTCGAACAATAAGCGGTAGTATTCTACCTGTGATGTTTTGCACTCATGCACGTGCTTTCGGGTGGGTTTAAGTTTATATTAAACACAATAATTATATAATTTAGTGAACATTCGGATGTGTGGCATAATTTGTTACCCTTGTATTTGAATAAATATAATACTAATAACAATAAAGCAACTAATAAACAAGTAAATTTGGAAAAATGTTTCTATTTGAAATTCTATAAAATTTATAGTAAGTCATTACAGTTCTTCGCTTTAAATTAATCATCATCAGAAAATGAAATATCTGAGGGACTGTCTTCTTCCCCTAAATTGATAATAAGTGGTTCGACCGTTTTCTCCAGTAAACTATCCAATTGCCACATTTTTTCCTCCTCCTTTAGTACATGCTCTATACATCTTTGCCACTTCCCCGCGTTGACTTCTTGAAGCGCTTCTTCAAAGAGTTTTTGAACATCACTCATTTTATAAGTGGTATTTTTTCTAGCCACATAACCTTTCACATGAGCCCATACCAGTTCGATCGGATTTAATTCGCAATGGTAGGGGGGGAGCCGAAGCACTATTATATTTTGTTTTTTGGCCATTTCGTCAACAACATATTTTTGAAACCGATGTTTATGGGTGTTTACAATTGATAGCAACTCCTTTTTAACCATATTGTCCTCAAATTGTATTTGTTTCTCCACAAGCCACTCGATAATTTTTGCTTTTCGCCAAGCAGTTGTAGGCATCTTCTCCAATCTTCTGGAGTGATACGGAGCGTTATCTAACACAATGACGGAGCCAGGTGGAATCAGCTCTATCATTTGTTCGAAATACTCCTCAAAAACATCAGCATTCATATCCTCGTGGTAATCGCCTGTACGAACTGATTGGAATGATAATAGTCCACCTTCTAAAAATCCATTGGAGCTACCGATGTGAGTTATAATTAATCGTTTTCCTTTTCCAGAGGGCGGATTTATTCCTGTTGATAGACCGTCTAAAAATGCTTGCCGGTGAGAAGTCACATTTTTGTCTGTCCATATTTTTCCAACTGTGTAGCCTTCGTTCAGCCATGTTTCGTCCAAATAGAAAATTGTTTTGTTTTCATTGCGAAATTTTCTTATTTTTCTCAAATAATTACGTCTCCAACATACTATTTCATCTTTTTCGAGCAAATGAGACTTCCGACTATGTTTTTCCCATCTAAAATTCATTTCTCTTAGAACTTTCCATAGTTTATCTCTGTTGATTGCAGGAAAGTCTTCTTTTACTGCCCCTAAAACTCTATCCAAAGTAGGGATCTCCTTATTGAAATAGAATGAATGCACCTTTCGTCTTATGATGGCCTTTTCGTCCTCATCGATCGGTATTGTTCGCCTTCCTGGAGATGGTTTTGGTGGCGTCACGGTTCCTGTCTTTTCTTCCCGCATCAGCCTGTAGATGGTTGCTTTTCCAATACCTGTCATCTTTGAACAAAGTTCCACTGCAGAATCGATACTTATTGCACTTTTTTGATATCTAAGTGCATTAAATACATTAAGCACAATAATCTTTTCACTAATGCTTAGCGCTGATTTCGCAGCTCGCTTAACTGGAATAAATCCTGAAAGACTCTCCATTTTCAAAAATTACCCAAATGTGTGTCCTAGAATACTCGCATTAGGTTTGTTCGCTCTTAAAATGACTCACAGTTTTATACCAATAAGTAGAGGTATAATTATTTTTACCTGTTATGACAATAATGATTACTAAATTATTCGGATAAGTAAATAGGGTTCAAACCGGCACGTCAGGTAGGTGCGCCTATGGAATCGGCTGCTAAAAATGATTTATTACTATCAACCAATTTCAAATCGAGTAGCATCGTCGAGAACCTCTCGATGGGGGTGCATTCGTCTTGGCTAAGCTGGATATTCAAGAGATCTTTAAGACAATCTGTTGACTGTCATGAGGAGTGGGGTTATTTTTGACTTATTTCGGTTTAGATAACTTATTTTTTAATGGCAAATCAAGCATAATTTAATTTATGTACCAAAAAGTGTTGAAATAAAAATTTTAAAGATAAAATTTTAATATACTACATATTTTAAACTTCCTTGCAATAACACTGACCCACTTTTCAGGACCCCCATCACATTATAAAGTAATAATTGTTTATAAGAAAAAAATTAACACAATATGATGAGATAAAAGAAAAATCAAAACAATAGACAATAAACAGAAAATTGATACCGTCATTGCTTCTGCATTTATTGAATAATCATGATGTAGGCAGTTCAGTTATATCATCTATTTTAATTTATAAAGATGGCGCAAATTGTAAATGTAAACATTAGGAAATTAAAAATATTACCTTAAAGATCAAGGTAAAGATAATAAATAATAGGCAACGCATTGAAACTTGCATTTTTATGGAAATATAATTGCAAGAAATTATAGTTCGTTCTTCGTATTTTTAAAGTTCCAAACCAGATGAACTAACACCACTATGTCCTTCTATAGATCCCCAAAAATATCAATATATAGGTTATTGTCATAAGATTATTTAAAAGATACTTCAAAATATGTGGTAAAGTAAAAGTGAAGCAAGAAAGAGCCACGAGCGTCGTCGGCATGAAAGCATCACGCGTGCTCTGGAAATGTTTCTAATTTTTTTAAACACCCTATATATACTTATTTTCTCTACCTATCTTTTTTACCGTACTAAATTTAAGCGATTCTACTCGTTTTAGCTTTTATAGAAAGAACCTTCTTGGCCTTTCTGTTTGTCCCCATATCCCATGATACGGAAACCTTTTCTAAATAAAAATTTATGTGCCAATCAAGACCGTCCTTTTTCTTTTTAGTCCCTTGATAGTACCTGTGCGCCATCTGCTTTTACCTAGATAATAAGTTTGGCAAGCCCGCAATAAAGAAGTGTTTGTCGTTCGTAATTTCAATGAACTATAGTGTATATAGGTTTTTTTTTCCATGATGGGGGACGTAAACAATTATTTTCTTGGTGATAAAAAGGGAGAGTGATAGTTTCTTTTTCTTTAATAACGACCTTATCAAGCAAAAAGATTCAACATTCAATTTTTGAACAAATATATTAGAAAAATTGGTTTCCTAAAATTTTTTATTACGCATTCACACTTAGACCCTCCTTTCAAGAACCTCATCTCTTGCAGCTAAAAATTAATATGAATCATTGTATTTTCACATGTATACTTTACAGATAACATTTACTTGGAATGTTTGTAACCGGACTGAAAATTTGCAGATAGTATTTTTTCTGTAATTACTATACTTAGTTGGTACAGATAATAAAATTACATTTAAAACCTAAACTAGTCAGGCTTTTAATAATTGGAATTGTTGTTGCAAAACTAGGCCGGCATTGGTTTTCATCGCGGTTTTTTGTGACGTTAGAGATAAATAGTGATGAGACTAGCTAATTCCCAATATTTTAACTAGTTGGGTTGTCTCGAACAACGATCATAGGCAGAATAGGGAATATGCATATAACCAAAATAAATCTGAAATATGTTTTTTATATTCCCTGCATAAGTTAAATATTTGTAGTGATTGTTTTTATTAATTTATTTTGGCATTTATCAACAAAAAAAAATTTCTATCGCAAATTTTCGCCCGAATTTCGAGACTTGTAAAACGTGATCCCATTGGCTGTGGCGTCACAAGTGTTATAATAAGTAACTGGCGAATTCCAGTATTGTAGGGTCATTAAAAAATCAATAAAAATGGCATTTAATGCATAACTCATCCAGTGAAATATTCCTGCACAAAGTACAAGGTTCCTAAAATCTTATTCATGTATATTTCAAGCCGAAATCGGCCCAGGAACCTTCCAGTCTTGCAATAAAAACTGGCATTTTTGCGTAATTTTGAGACATTTTAATTATTTCGACTTAAATAAAAAATCTTTGTTTTCATGGCAATTTCTAAATTAAAACTTCTTCACCAATGTGTCACTACAAAAAGTTCAAGAATTAATTATCTTATAGTTACGCTTGCCAATTTAAACCCTTAAATGTCAAATTAGACCGGTATTAACAATAGTAAATCTGGCCGGTAAATGATACGCCCTATTAATGTCCATTTTATTACAAAACTATCTTTTAACCAATGTCACTTTTAAGGAATAAAGTTATACACAATATTTTAATTAGTTAATCCTATTTTGGAACTTGAAATACCATATGGTAGCGTCACAGACATATATAGATAACCCACACAAGAATATCTTGTTTCAGACCATCATCATCAGCCAGACGTTCTCAAATCATGCCGCTACCTCGCCACAGGTAGAATCTTTTTCGACATACGTGTACACAAACCTACTACCTACCAAGAAATTCTTTTTCCAAACATACATCGTTGTAATATCTTTAATATGATGGCCCCTCTTATAACCCTTTAACTTTTAAGGACATTCCCATGAACCAGAGAAATGAAGAAACCTTCGGAACCGGTTTTCGTTTTACAATGTAGATATTGTGACTAGCCCTTTAACTCAGTAAAGATATTGAAGGTATGGTAATGTTTTTCTATCCGTAATTCAGTATGGTGGCCAAAGAACCGTTTGGTAATTTACCCTTGGATAAAAATATAACGGAAAAATTATCATAGCGACTATAGCGAGGTATTTTTGTCAGGTTGAGTCGTCGCGATGCTATAGGGCGCCACATAGGTAATCAATCTTGCAAGATACCTACTTTATAATTAAGTCTTCTTAACATAACACACATTTTAATCGATTTTTTGCCTATGTGACACCATTTAATTTGTTTTTAAAAGTCAAACGCCGCGACAGGTTCCCTTCTTTCCTGTGCAGCTGCGAACAAATTTTATCGATTTTTGCCAATGCGGCCCCCTTTAAATACTTTTTACCAGACAATAGGGAATATGTATATAACCCAAAGAAATCTGAAATATATTTTTTTATATTCCCTACATAAAAATATTTGTGGTAATTGTTTTCATCAATTTATTTTGGTTTATTAACAAAAAAAAAAAAGATTTTCTACTACAAATTTTCGCTGGAATTTCGAAACTTGTAAAACGTGATCCCATTAGCTGTGACGTGTTATTGTGAGTACATGGCGAATTCCAGTGTTGTAGGGTAATCGAAAAATCAATAAAAATGGCATTTAATGCGTAACTCATCCATTGAAATATCGCTGCACTTAAAGTAGAAGCTTCCTAAAATCTTAGTCATGTATATTTCAAGCCGAAATCGGTCCAGGAACCTTCCAATCTTGCAACAAAAACTGTAATTTTTGCGAAATTTTGACGCATCATATTTTAATAATTCTTTGTTTTCATTGGAATGGTCGAAAATTCGAATATTTAAAAGTTTCAAATTGTGCATGTCCCCGGAGCAAATAAACCTATTTATTTATAACTTTAACGAAAAAATAAGCGATGTAAATTAGTGTCAGGTATTCTTAATTAACCGATAAAATAAACCCAAAAATAATCACTAATTAAGAAAAATAGCGTAGAATAATGTCGGTTAAAAATAGTATTTGTTAGAAAAAATCAAGAAAATTCAGTTTTTACCCCTTAAATACGCTCCTGGATGCCCCATTCGGTATTCATTTTAATGTCTGAATATCCCTCTATAAGATATCGTTGCAAAATTGGAAAAAAATAGATAGGAAAAATACAGAGTGATTCAAAGGTGCCGATGTCGAGTGCGAAAAAAGTCAAAAAATCGAAATTTAATCGGCTATTGTTCCCTTCCTATAAAGAGTGAAGAAACTAAAAAATATGAATATCAAGTATTCTGACAAGCTCTTTCCGATTACGTATATGGGATTTTAATTTTGATCTATTTTCACCCACAAAAAAAATCGAGAAAAATTTGTGTCAAAAATCGAAATTTCCAGTTTTTTCCAAATATATCAATTTTTCAATAGTTTTAGGTAAATGTATTGCAAAAGGACAGTATTTGAGATTTTAAAGTTTTACATATGAAATTTTTTTTTGCTGCTTTAAAGTATTAAAATTTGTTGCTTACTTATATAAGTATGACCGATTAACACGATAAACGCCCCATATAACCACAAAAGAAAAAACTAAACGAAAAGCAAGTAGGTACATTAATTTTCTGCTAACTTATCGCATTTTTCGCATTGTTGAAAAAACACCAGCGCCAATTTTATTGTTAGCAATATATTAAACAAGCAGTTGCATATCTCACGACCTATATTTGCACACCATGCATGGTGATAAACACACAAGTATTCTCTTAAGATAACCGTATTAAAGGGGACCTAGTCTTTTAATACGAACTACAGACCTGTCGTTCTTTATAGACAGACGGAGCTTTAAGGCACCGAGAACGGTATCGAGCCGTTTCAGAAATAAAAAGCTCGGCTACCAGTGTTGTCAGTGCATTTGTACAATTCGAGCGCATCGTCTCTGTTGAGTGGATAGTTTTTCGATTCAATCCAGCTCCATCCAGTCTTGAGAATCGTGATATGCACGGTTGCGATTGAAGTTTCGAGCGGATACAGTATTTTAACTCAGTTCTGGTCTGGATAGAACGAAATTTTAATTTAAAAAGAAGACCAAATCTCACAAAGTGTTGAAAATGTTGATGTTAAATTCAGCGTAAAAACTCCTTTTCTTATAAGAAACTAACTTTCGCCCGCGATTTCGTCCTCGGTATAACAATTTTACTCCATTACAAACTTTGAACCCCCATTTCACCCCCTTAGGGATTGATTTATTAAAAACTGTAAAACACGTTTAAACATTTGAAGCCAGATTCTCCGGCGCTAGTCTGGCCTAATTTGACAACTAAAGGTTTTAAACTGATACGTGTAAGAATAAGACAACTAAGTTTTATACTGTGAATTTTAAATTATAAAATTTGAACCCCCATTTCATCCCCTTGATATATTAAAAACTGTAAAACTCGTGTTTAAACATATACGTTCAGATTCACTAAGAAGGTTTAAGATTTAGTACTGGTTTAAATTAAGATCTTCTAGTTGATCAGCTATGTTTTGACAGGTTTTCGTCCTGTCATTGTTAATTAGTCGTCACTAGAAACTTTTGAATTATCCTGATATTTCAGCGATTTGCTTGGTTTCCAAATGATTTTCGTCTTGGAACGGGTTGGTAGAATGAATTTAGTTCTATTATTGTCGAAAGTACGTACCAAAAATTGCCCTTTTCTTCGTAAATTTGCGAAAAACCTCAGAAGCAAATTTAAGTATAAAACTTGGTTGTCTTATTCTTACACTCCTCAGTTTAAAACTTTTGGTTGTCAAATTAGACCGGACTAGCGTTGGAGAATCGGGCCGCTATTTTTTAGGGTACTTCTATGAAGTTTCGAGTTAATAGGAGCATTTAATTTTTTTCTCCATACGAAGTTTGGAGGATATAAACTTCTTATTGGAAATAAGCAAACACGTGATGTTCGGCCGTTCTTTAAATTTCCGGAAGGGTATTTTTTGTAAAAATTACCTACATAATATATTTCACAAATCACTGAAATATGAGGTATCAAATTTAACACATAAACTTCTTTCCTCTACTAATAAAAATTGTATTTAAAACACCACGAAGCTGTGAGGGGTTGCTAGTTGTCAATCAAAACTTAGGTATTCTAATATTTCAGCCATTTGCTTGATTTTCAAATGATTTTCATCTTGGAACGTGTTACTAAAGTGAATTTAGTTTTATTACCGTGTAAAATTCATCAAAGGGTCGTTTTGTTTATAAATTTGAAAAAAGCCTCAGAAATAAATTTATAGTACAAAACTTACTTGTCCTGTTGTTACACTTGTCAGTTTAAAACTTGATTATAAAAAAATTTGATCCGGCGGTAGTGAATCTGACCGCTAGAGATCCACAGTTTTAGCGTCGTATGACTTGTATACCTTGTAAAATACATAGTAACTTAAAATTTGTGTTTTAAATACTTATCACTGAAACTACCTTGTTAATGTTGTATCGATTTGATTTTCCGCTACCGCTCTTGCCACAGTACTGCAGTTTCAGGTCCACCAAATACCGCTTATCTTCAACTCTCGACTCGTAAGGTTGATACTGCTTTCTAGTACCTACTAGAATGGCATATTACCTCTGACCTCTTTGGCATGGGATGCTCTAAACTTGTTGAAGATACCGCCCACTTGTTGATTCACTGTAATGCGCAAATACCTATAACTACCAGGATGAAGTAGGGAAATGCTATCAGGGTTTAGTTTCCTCCATGTCGTTGTGAGTTAAACTTGTGGGTGTCATTTGTGGAATCTTCGCCCCATTTTTTTAACAAGCATTTTTTCTTCCTCACTTAGCTGCCATAAAAAACAATGACTTCCTTGTGTTAAACATACAAAATTCGGTCAAGTGCAAGCTACACTTGCACAATTAGTGTTCTGTGCCATCAGCCCTCTACTTAACCTGAGTAAACCTCGGCCGCCCATCTGCCGCGCTTCCCGCCGACGGCACCAACGCCGTATCACATCGCGCATGCGCGGAGCTGAGTGGGGGAGCGTTTCGACCGATCCAAATGTATTTATTTCTTTTTTTCCCAACTAACTATACAGTTTATTACAGGGAATATATAAAACAAATACAATCCATAATATAAATCAAGATTATACGAATATTAAAATTATAACAAATAAAAAGAAACAATAATTAATGATTCGAAAAGTGTTTGTTTTTAATTATTGGAATTTAAAGTTTTGGATGTTACTTAAAACTTTTATATTTTCTGGAATACCTACTGTTATATTTTGTTCCCATATCGTGAAGAATGGATTTCTTTCCAAAATTGCTTTTAACTCGGGAAGTTTGTAAATTTTTTTTTCAGATTTTTCTGAGCGATCCTTTTGGTGATAAGGGTGGGGGACAGCAATTTTTAAGCGTTTTCCCAAAAAATGTTTTAAAAAGTGCATCAAAAATACATCATATATACTGTTAAATTCGTGCTTTAATAAGCTTTCATTTGACACCCTACAGGATGACCTTTGAAAAATTTCCCAATATACCCCCCGAAATTAACCCCCAGAATCAAAATTGAACTTTTTAATAATTTTCCCTCAATCTACACCTAATTTTCAATATTATTCATGATTTTTTTCAGATTATTCTGAGCGATCCCATTGGTGATAAGGGTGGAGGGCAGCACATTTTAAGCGTTTTTTCCTAAAAAAAAATTAACAAAATACATCATATATATTGTTGAATTCGTGCCTCAATAAGCTTTCATTTGACACCCTACACGATCCCTTGAATTTTTTTCTCCCAATTTACCCCCTGAAATTAACCTTCAGAATTAAAATTAAACCTTTTATACTTCACCTCTATAATTGGGCCACCACACTCTATCTCTGTGCTAAATTTCAAATCTTTACGTCGAATAGTTTCAGAGAAAATCGCCTGTGACAGACGGACGGACGGACGGACACCGAAGTGATTTAGATTCCTTATAGAAATTAAAGTTTTTTGCTTTTCATTTTAAGATGACGAATTTAATACGTTGGTTAAATTGAAGTATTTATAACTAAATTTGACATAATTTATTGCTAATTGTAATAATGTTATGTACATAGCTAACATTGCTAGAGACTTATAGTTATTTATTCTTGTTTTCACGATCCGACAACAGTGCGCCACAAGTAATTCTTTCTTTGGATAAACCGAACCCAAACCATTTGCTTGGGTGTAGGGATAGGAAAGGCAGGGCCTGCCTCGCCTCGACCCAAACATAAGTTTGACGAGGGTAAGCCGAAAACATTCAGACAAAGACGGACGGAGATAGAGATTTGAAAGGCATCGAAGCTGTGGGAGATACATTAGAGTGTTAGAGACATCCAAACTCGAGGCAAAATTTAAGAGCCCAATGGAAAAGGTGAAAGATGGGATAGCGTGTTCTTTAAGAAAAGAAAATCTATGTAGTATCGTTTTCAGGAGTCCTACAAAAGCGAAATATTTTCTTTTTAATATATTATTTTATATTTTTATATATATTTCCTATAATATATTATAAGTTGATTACGACAGGGTCATATTTAGCTACATATTTTTTATTTATATATTATGTATGCATTATTTGTCTTGTAAAACTCATTACTAAAGATTAAGTGTTAAAATATTGATTTGGTTCGTACACCTAACCACAAAAATATCATTCTTATGATTTAGTATTAAATACTAAACATATTATGGCCAAATATAGATACTGTTGCTAAGGCCGGTCCAATAAGGACGAACAAGTTTTCAATGATGACAGTTATTATCAACGATATGACACAAACTTGTCAAAACTTAAGTGATCGACTAAAAGATCGAAATTTCAACCATGTACTAAGTCGTAAACATTTTTACTGAATCCCGGCGGTTGTTCTGTAATTTTACAAGTAAATTCTCCAGTATTTTCGAAAATTCTCTATGAATTCTTTAAATTCTAGGAACAGTTCTCCAAAAATAAAGCCTTCAGAATTTCCTATTATTTCTATGTCCGTGACCAGGTCGTACACGAATCTAGATTCTGATTCTTGCTAGTTATTTTGTGGAAGCTTATTGGCCCGAATTTGGCGACCGTACACCCCTACCACTACCTAGTCGGTACGGCCCTATTTTATATACTACCTAATTGGACGTGTAACGTGTAACCAAACATGTTAACCGCTTTTAGTAATGTTTATATACATGTGTTGTAGAGGAGTTCTCCCGTACGAGCGTCAATGGCTTTTTTGCGACTGACTCTCGTTTTGGAGATAATTGACTTAAAACATAACATTATAAAAAAGAAATTGAAATAAATAAATCAAAATTTAAAAAAAAAACAGTATGTTGAGAGATGGACAGAGCCCTGCTGAGCTACGACAGTGGTTACAAAACCCACTATATAAGTTACAGGCTAAACTTTCACATTGTTTGTCTCCAAAACTAAAGCCCGTCACATAAGAATAATCCTTTGCCCCTCGTACTGAGGGAGAACTCCTCTACAACATATCAAAATTATTAAAATCTGTTGTTAACATGTTTGGTGGTTCCAAAGTCAGTAATGACAGAAGGAAACTAAGTTATATTATAATACGTAGCAATGATAAGTATGGGTATATAGATACAGTACCTCTGGATTAACTCGATGGAGCTATGATCTCCACCAGCAGCACAGTACCCTATTCATTAAAGAAATTATATGTCTTATGTGTCCACACGGGAATGTCAGTGGTCTCTTTATAGCAAACAACTAAGCAATAACAAAAAATTCCAAGGCAGTACTGGACGCTGAGTACTCCGAAGTTGAATCCAGACTAAGCGTGCATAGCTTGACTGCTGCAGTTGAAGTTATTATTAGAATCATAGTTTTTATTAGTTAACATAAATTCATTTTACTTTAAATCTAAATATCTATCCTGAATAAATTATATTAGTACTGGGACTCACCCTGCTTAAATTATTAACCTTTTTAATAAAATTGATGAATCAGTTTTATTAAAAATGTATATCCTGTTGAAATTTCAATAGATGGAAGGGCAGCAAATCATAATAATAAATCGGTTTTCATCGTGACTAATTTAAAATATAATAATTATTGTGACTCATCGGAAAGAAAATGTTTGCGCACTGACCATTCTTCCTCTTGTACAGACTATACTTTCACTAACTTTGTTGAAAGTATACGAAAAATTTAAATAAGCTGAGTTTTTTTTAATTATTTTTAGTTCTAACGCTTTTAACTGATCATATAACACTTATCCATGTTTATAAATGTGATGTTTAATATACAAGTTATGCAAGACAACAGTTTCAAACGCTGAATCCCTTTGACCAAGAAGTTATTAACTTCTTGGTCAAAAATAATTATGTAAATATATAAATCTAACAATTGCCGTTATCAAAAACCAAATAATGTCACTGATACAGTTTACTAATTTATTTTGCAGTGATTCCAAAACAAAATTTTTAAAGACACACTGGCGACATACATACGTTGCACCATACTACGTTCACTGTTTAGATCATTTACCTCAAGCGTCATAATTTGTTTTGTTATTCTTAAAGCCGATATCCCACAAACCCTGACAAAAAATCAATTAGGCGTTGGGAGCTTTTTCACATGGAAGCTTGGCTTCACCGCATACAGAGGCGATGTGGCAACATCGAAAGCGCGTCGCGGCGCGGCGGATCAAAATCCGACCGTGAGCGCCGAGCTTTAGCGTTTCGATGTGTTTCTCGCTTAGTGCGCTCTGCGGCAAGCGTACAGAACAGCTCGTGGTGTGTTGCGTTCAATTGTTTTCTCTTGCTTTTAACTAATTCAACGATCAACTGCCACATCCAGGCATACTGTAATTTTTTTAAGGAGGAAACAAAAGTTTTAAAAAGATAAAGAAACAAGAGAACGTACGTTGCTGCAGTTTGCATTGTTTTTCATAGTTTTCTTGACTTTTAGACTTACGATACGCCGCTAATACTGTGCAATCGCGAATTTGTACTCGGTGCGTATCGCGAAAAACGAATTTTGTGATAATAAATTGAAACAAGTGTTTTTTTGGTTGAATAAAATGAAGAAGTGGTACCATGTGGTCGAATGACGGTACTGGATGCGAGGACAAAGAAAACTTAGGGCAGTTGTTTCAAGCATTAAAAGGAGCTTTAGTGGGACAGTGGGGTACAATGAAATTTTGTTCGTATGAATCGTAAGTGTTCCAAAACTCATTTTTTGGTGTTGAGTATGTTGTGAAATACACTTAATGCGGGATGCGGTGCTGGGATTTATGATGCAGACGATTTTTCTACCACATTAAATATTGTTTGTATTGTTTCGAGACAATGCGGTATTGTTCGTCAATTAATACCGTAGTTTCTATTGTTATTATTTATTCCGATGGATTATTAAAGCTCATACTAATAAATCTTCAAAAAAACCAAAGTTATTAAAAAAAAATAATTTCACATTGAAAAGTTTAATATTCAAAAATCACTTTTTACTAACATTTTGTAAGAATTTGTCACATTTTTCACTGTAATTGCCTCAGATTTATGTGTGTCGTATGTCACTGTCAGTTATTCTAATTAGATTTTGAAAACAGTATGACGATTTTGCTAAAAATGAAGCTGCACGGCCCAAATATTTTGTGTTATTGGAGAAAAACTATATACCTATATTTATTACTAACTTGGGAAAAAGTTAAGAAAATAGAAGATAAAGTTTTGTGAAAATAAAATTTGTTTAGGTTTAAAAATTATTACCAATTAACCAACTGAAGGTCATACTTTATTGAATTATGAAGTCAGTAACCGATAAATTATATGTTTCGTATTTCATTAAATCGTGACTAATTACTATTATAGCATGAAAGTCCAGTCTCGAAAATCTTAAATTTACTATTTACTTTACTTAAATTGTTGTGATATTAGAAATTAGCAAATTGATGATCATATCTCACTAAATTATGACGTAGTCAACATTAAATAATATGAACCACGGCAGATCGTACTTCAATAAATTATGTCAGTGAGTTGAATTAGTCTCCTAAACCGTAACTCTGTTACTACAATTAACTCTCAGGTTATCATTTATTGAGAAGGCATATATACATAAAACAGGGACGTTTGTCACAGTACTTTTTTACTTACTTAAATAAAATAATAATATGTGTTTAATTTAATATGGTTCACGGTGTAGCAGTTTGATGCTAAACGTAGGTTGCCAACATACTAACGACAATGTTATCTCTTTAATAATTACTGGTGATTATAATTGATAAATGGGATAATCATGCTTACCATCTCTAATATTAGCATTGGCTTATAGACTGAATTATCATCGCTAATGCTATTCAGTACTACGCTTAGAATATTCTAAACATCCTCTTAGTGATAGCAGAGACTATAAAGAATATAGACAGACACTCGAATAAACCGAAAAGCCGGTCTCCCTTGAGACATTTGGTGGGTTTACTGGTTTATGTTTTAAAAGTTTGTCCACCATTATACATGTAGAATGTAGATACATAGTATACATATTTATATAATGGTAGACAAACAAACTTTTAAACCATAAACTAGTAAACCCACCAAATGTCTCACCGCTTTTCGTTGCACGGCAGTGTTCATCTAGGTACCTATTATTTAGTCTATGGTGATAGCTACTGGCTCTCTGAGAACCAGGATTTTACGTAATATGTAGTCGATCCAGTGTATTATTTTTTTAGTAGTAACAGCCGGAACAGGCCTAATCGTGACTGACTCCTGACTGCTGTCATCTGCTATTTATTGAATATATTATAGTTTTATGCAATAAGATTATTCTAAACCGATTTGTCACGTTAAAGCACTTAACAAAACTGGGTAATTAAAAGTGATCTAGATCATTAAGTTTAAGTGAATGATTCACCATTGGCCTATTAAAGTTGTTAGTACAGTAAGACAAATTAATTCACTAGAAGTACCATACATTTAGTTTGCAGTACTTGTAGTATAACGAAATTGTTAATAAATATTGGTTGCTTGTTTTGGGTTTGGCGTGAGATATTAAGATCAGTATTGAGAGCCTATTACTACTATTTTGTTTTTTGTAAAATTGGTAGGTACTCAGTTACTTGCTACAAAAAAGCGTAGACACAAAAAATACTGTTGTTCATCAAAGGAATCAAAAATTGTGGGACTACGCTAAAAAGTCGTTGTTTTTTTATAGCAGATAAATAAGCACAATTAAGGCTTTTGTAAAATGTTCACTTATTTCTTTTATAAAGTTTTCGAAGTGAACTGGACCCAGCCTTATAGATTTTAGTAGCATACTTGAATGACAGTCGTGTAAATATTACATATGCAGGATGTAACGTATAAGCTGATGGTACTAAATCCGGTGTAGGTAGCTAAAAGCTACTTATTTTGCTCTCCCTGTATCTTGTTTACTTTCAACGTCTCCAATTTCGCCATTGGAGAGAGGATGTGGGCCTGACAAAGCACTCTAAGCAGCCAGAAGGCATGTGGTGGTTAAAATAAGTTCACTGGCCTCCCGCCGAGGTTCTCGTGTCTATTTTTACCATTTCCGAGAGCGGAGTCTCGAGAGACCCACCGATCTTGCACGGAGGAAAAATAAACTAAATTGTTTTTCGTCGCTTTGGTCGGATTTTTTCGCTCCTGTTGATGTTTTTCTTGTTGTCAGGTTATTTTTGTTAATTTCGTCGGTTTTGTTGTTTGTCAAATTGCTGTCAAGCTCCTATGTTGTATATAGCTAGGCTCCAAGAGATGTTTTTTGTCGGTGATCAATCCAAAATACTGTCAAGAATTAATTGACATTACTTGACATACATTTATACTGAAACAACAAGATATGAAATAGAAGTATTTTCGGTTACCTATTTGGTTATATGATAAATTTGAATTTGTAAAGAAACAGAATTCCAGTATTGTAGGGTCATAGAAAAATCAATAAAATGGCATTTAATGCGTAACTCATCCAATGCAATATCCCTGCACTTAAAGTAGAAGGTTCCTAAAGTCTTAGTGATGTATATTTCAAGCCGAAATCGGTCCAGGATCCTTCCAATCTTGCATCAAAATCTGTCATTTTTGCGAAATTTTGACACATCATATTTTAGTAATTTCGACGTAAATAAACAAATTCTTTGTCTTCATGGCCGTGGTCGAAAATTCAAGTTTCAGATTTTGCATACCCCCGAAGCAAATAAACCTATTTATTTATAACTTAAACGAAAAATTAAGCAATTTAAATTAGTGGGAGGTAATTCTTAGATAATTAACGGATAAAATAAACCCAAAAAGAGTCACCAAATAGGAAAAATAGTGTAGAATAGTGTCGGTTAAAAATAGGATTTGTTGGAAAAAATCGAGAAAATTTAATTTTTACCCCTTAAATACGCTCCCGGATGACCCATTTTGTATTCATTTTAAAGTCTGATTATCTCTTTATAAGATAGCGTTGAAAAATTGATAGGAAAACATACGGAGTGATTTAAATGTACCGATGTCGAGTGCAAAAAGTCAAAAAATCAAATTTAATCGGCGATTGCTCCCTTCCTATAAAGAATGAAAAACTAAAATATATGGAAATCTATTTCGACGAGCTCTTTCCGATCACGTATATGATATTTTAATTTGGATCCATTTTGACTAAACAAAAAACCTTGAAAAATTTTGGTCAAAAATCGAAATTTACAGTTTTTACCAAATATATCTATTTTCCAGTGGTTCTAGGTAGATGTATTGTAAAAAGAAAATATTTGAGATTTTAAAGTTTTACTTATCAAGCCGTTTTTCGATCCGGCGCCGACGTTTCGTTTTCGAGTTATTAGGTACCAAAGAAATGTCATTTTTAGACCTAAAACCATTCAAAAAATTACTTGCCATTTTCCGGTCCTCACCAGCTTCAATGAAGCTCCGGGTCCTCTGCAACCTCCGAAAGTGTAAATCGATTTAATTCCCTTTTGCGACCTGTACCGGATTTCAACGGAAATTTCGACTTTGACGTTTAATAACTCCGAAACGATACATCCTGTATAACTGAAGTTTTTACCGAAGCTAGTTGCACTATTCCTCTACTACCCAGAAAATTCGATTGCTCCCACTCTGATAGGTAGGTATAGATCTAAACGAACTATACCTACATCTAAACCATGTATTATTACAATTAGTATAAGTTTTAAATTTTTAATTCATCTAGCTGTAATAACATCAGAATTTAAAAAAAAATATATTTACTTATCTTACACATATTTATAAGAAAAAATCATTTCTTTCAAAACGCGTACTATATACCCGTATACCATAGACACATTGAGAGGCGACGGTAGGGAGTTGAGGTCAAAAATTTTGAACGCTATGCCGTGTAGTACCTCATTTTAAAGGTCTTCAAAAAAGAAACATTTTAACGAAAACCCGAGGTCCGTATCTTAATTCGTTTTTAAATGTGGCAAGCCTTTAAAAATACATACTTTATTTCTCTTATTACTTTACAAGTTGTTCAAAATGACCACAATGAACTTCTTGGCAGTAATAAAGTCAATTTTGAAACTTACTTCTCACATTCTCTCACAAATGTATAAACGATTCCGGTTCGGCATGGTGAGTATAGGCAACTTAACTTAATATACACTCGATGGTAAGTTCCCAAATTCAATTTTTTGCGTTTTGACAGGCACGTGAATAATTGTTGTAAACAATACGATCGATCACGTGCATGCCAGAGACCCGAGCAAAAAGATTTAATTTAAGAACTTAGGACAGAACAGCGACCCGTGGTTTACATAACATCTGACGGCGAGCGAAAATTGCGGCTTTTCAATTTGGAATAAATTATACCGAAAAGTAAAAAAAAAATAGTTGAATAGTCACTTATAATATCCCTAGTGCTTAAAGTATTACCGTAAATTTTTCGGAGGTTGCAAATATCAGGGTTGCTGATTTTTTTGGAATAAATCAAAAAAATCGGATTTTTCTGATTTAAATCGGATTTTTTTGATTTAAATAGAAAAATATGTAATTAATTTAAATTCGTATTTATTCTCAACCTATTTATTTTTAGACATTTAACATTACCTATATGCAGAACAAAATACTATTTTTTTTTTACTGAAATTAAATAACATTTTCAAACTTTAGGTAAACTCAATTTTTATAAACCACTTAAAATATTAACAATTACAAAGAAATTAATAAAATAAAATATTATTTTATTAACTTTAATTTACTAATATTGGTGAAACAAAATTTAATTTTGATAATCATTCCGAAGCACTACAAGATTATATGCAAAATAAAGTACCAAACATCTTCGCGGAAGAAAATGACGTTTTCCAACTTTAGTTACACAAAACTTTTATAAATAGCTTAAAGACATTTTATATTTTAACTTTTTATTAACTTTAATTAACTAAAATGTCGTTGGAAAATCAATTACTTGAGAGCCTGAGGCACTACAAGATTATATGCATAATAAAATACCAAATTTCTGACTGAAATAAAATGACATTTTCTAACTTTAGTTCAATAAAACTTTTATAAATCACTTAAAGACATCCTATATATTTCCGTTTTTTATTAACTTTAATCTACTAATATCGGTGGAACATCATTTAGTTTTGATAATAATCATTCCAAAGAACTACAAGATTTAAAGTACTAAATTCCTTAACAGAATAAAACGACGTTTTACAACTTTAAATAAATAAAACCTTTATAAATAATTTAAAGATGTCCTGTAAAATATTTGTTTGCCAAATATGCTTTTTTTGCGTCAACAAATAACTTTAATTTTAGACACTCTGATTCCCGCGTCTATATTTTGACTTTTAAAACGACAGAAAAATTCCCAGTGAATTTTTGCCGGAAGCTCAAGCAGTATGAATATTTCCGGACATTTTTCTCTTAGCCATGGAAACGATTCAAAATAAAAGCTTATGATTGGTTAAAAAAAAGTGGGTGCGAAATTTTCCTAGAAATTTTCCCCAAAATAATATTTTTAGATTTATAACGATTATGCAATAAAAAATACATGCTTATTTATTTATTACCGCTGGGCTTTGCTCTAATTTCCGTAAATTTATAATATTAAAGTTAACTAAAATTTTTGTCGAATCCTAAGGTCTCGGCATAGTCTCGGTGAAGGTGAAAAGCCTTTAAATTTATTTTTAAGAAAATTTCATTGATAAATTATTCGAAGTGTATTTTTAAAAATTTATTTTTTAAACGGTTATTTTCGGTCCACTCTCAGCAGTTGTTTGGTTTCAAGTTTCGTTACGACAACCAGACGTTAACAATATGTACTTAGAAATTCGCTCATGAAAATCATAAAAATATAAACGTAAATTTAATTCAAGGTCCATGATTTTAAATACAGTAAGTTTAGTTAGGTAGACAATGAATTAAACATTCACCAAAAGCTGAAATCTTGATATTTGGGTAAAACGCAAATTTGTTGCTGTAATTTTTAATTATTGAATAGGCAAGTATTCAAAACTTAACGAGGTCAAGTATATTTTTGATTATATGAATGAACCACTCTTTCTCTGCGCAATGTTGTAAAAGTAAAGTTTTTTATTTATTTAGTCACCGAATTGTTGATTGTTAATAATGTTAAGAATTGAAATTGTTTCAACAACAATTAAGGGTATTTCCTTGTAGATTTTAAATCAGACATCATCTAATGGGATATTATCCTGTGAATAAATATAAAATATTACTACCTTCCTTGTCATAGTAAGATATAACCGATAGCATTTAATTTATTGTTATTCATTTTTTATTCAACCTTTAAACAAATGAATTGTTTAATTATATGTAAGTACAGATTTTTATACGTATTTTTTTGGTTCCTTTTTGTTTTTTTATTTTGTTTTAATTAAAACTTCGGCGTTCTAAAAACAATTTTTACTATCATTACTAATACGATTAGCAAGAGTAAATATGATTAATAATACGATTGGCATGAGTAATGAGCTTGGTTTTTTTTTTTAAATTGCTCAGTTATTAGCTTATAAAACCCAATGTGTTTTCGGTGTAGACACACAAAACGACATACCTATAATTCGTTGAACAAGTCACAATTTTATTTCGTACTTTTGCTTTGAAACCGCGAGCAGCAAAAATTCGAGAGACTTCTCGAATTTTTTCGTGTCGCGGTTAAAAGAAAAAGTGCAGAATAAGATTTTGGTTTGTTTCATAATTATATCTTTTTTTCTGTGTCTACACCGGTAAAAATAAAGCAAGCCTTAAACCTTTTAGAAAAATGGGCGATACCAGTAGAAACCTATGTAGCCTTCTTCTAGTTTTATTAGTTAGTTTTTGATAAGGTTCACGTTGGTTTTTACACGTTCACTCACGCACTATGCTCTTCTAATTGACACAGCACACACATTACACGAGTTCAAGCAGCTTTGTTCTCTGCAATCTTCGGACATGGTGGTCAGCAGCTGAAGAGCTTATGCATTCTCATGAAGGTGGAGCCTTGCTTCATGCTTATCCGCAAACCTTTAGTAAGATCTCGGTGAAGATCTGAGTTCTGAGTTGCGTATGTACCACGGCGCATTTACCGGCTCTCGTAGCACTTTGTTTTGAAATGTCTGGACCATCTTGATATTATTGTCGCTTGTACATCCCCATACTGGATACGGTACTGCCACACCGGTTTTAGAATTTGATTGCATATTAAGGTTTTACTGTAAAGCGACAACTTCCAGCGGTATTGTTTGTATCTCAGGTCGAGTTGTGATTTTTTTGACTGTAAATTTGACGAGGTAATTTGTCCTTTAATTCTCTGGTTAGTTTACTTGTACATTAAAATAGTGAAGCCATAAAAGATATTTTCTTCTCCTTTAAATTCCTCATAATCATTTTACTGGGTCCTCGTATATGCAATTTTTCAAGTCAGAAAGACTCTTGAGAGATGCCAGACGCGAATACACACATCATGTGACCTTGACGGCGAGTTTCAAGGGCAATCTTTGTTCGTGTATCTCGCACCAAGGCAGGTACTAAAAATCGTCTGTGTCTGGAGCTTCATATATGCATTAAATTCTGTGTGTGTACCCCAGCTTAGGTATGTATCTTCGATATGTCTGTAAAAGGCTTCAGCTGTTCTGGGTGACCCAAAAAGGAAAAGAAGATGTGTGTAGATTGAACCGACGCGACGCGACGACTAAACAACGTATACGAGGTGGCGCAGGAATAGATTCGATGAAAAGGAAATTTTTGTTTTATTTATTAATTTTAGACACACCAGAGACTATAAAGAATATAGACGAACACTGGCATGCACCGATATGGGACCGATAGCGGGTCTGCCTTGAGACATTTGGGTGGGTTCACTGGTTTATGGTTTAAGAGTTTGTTTGTCCACCATTATATATAAATATGTAGATATGTATTATATATCTATTATATAATGGTGGACAAACAAACTCTTAAACCAGAAACCAGTAAACCCACCCAAATGTCTCAAGGGAGACCAGCTATCGGTGGCATATCGGTGCACGCCAGTGTTCGTCTATATTCTTTATAGCCTCTGTACACACATATAATTCATTAAAGAAATCCGACCATTCCCAATACCCAACCGGATCAAAGATTTATTTTGTAGATAAAGATAATGCTATGTACGAAGAAAAAGTTATGCTATGTACGAAGAGCAAATTATTGTGCCTACGTTGGTTTCATTAAAGCAACGACTAACGACAAATGAAACCAACATTTCTTGCAGCAGGAAAAACCTCTGGAACCCCTGACAACTTGTTTGGTAAAATGCGTTCAGGTTTTCACAGAACCAAAATAAAAGATTCTAATTCAAGATACTAAACTAATAGTTTACTAATTATCAAATTCTTTTATATTTTAGAATTTTACTCTGTATTTTTATTTGTCAGCTGTTGGTGGTAAAATAACCTAAAAAGGAAAGAAGGGTTTTACAAAATAAACAAAGAATTAGGGCGACAATGTTGGGTGTAACCGTTTGTTGAGTATATTGTAAAAATTGGGAAGGGCTTGGAAATTTAGGTCATGGATTGTCGTTGCATTGTGGACCACAGCAAGAAAAAATGATATTTAATTTAATTTATGCAACTCTTCTTAACTAAACAAGCTGCAAGTGTTGATGATAAATTGTATGCTATAAGTAATAATAGAATAATAGACTTTAATTCCATAGAGTTCTGTTTTATGATAATTTATTTTTACGTACCTATATTTGGTAACGAGAAGAAATTTAAGAAACTTAATGACGTTTCGAAGTAAAGTCATTAGAAATATTACTATTTGTATTTTCACTGGTACAGGTAATAATTTAATGAGGGGTCAACGATTCGCAGAAATATGGAATTTGGAAAATGCATTTTTAATTTATGCACGTTTAAGATTTTGAATTGTTTCGTAAATTACCTAAACATTTTTATAATGTTTACTTTGAAATTTGCTGTAGAAAATTTTGGGTTTGGGCTTACAGCTTAAGGGTTACCGACCCAAATTGTTCTAATTGCGGTTGTGCGGAAAGAGACAAATTATATTTTATTACTGAGCGAAATTTAAAAATGCTGTTTCTTTTGATATACAGTGAAAACGTAAAGGTTGGAGCAAACTCGTTTAAAATTCAGGCCTGTTTTCCTGGACAAGCGCTTGGACACGTAAAGTTTTGATTTTAGGTGCGCAATGTTTAAACTAAATTTAATGTATACAGGGTGCCCTAAAAAGAAGATATGCCACACTCAATTTTTTTTAATACAAACCTCTTTTTTATTTCATTTTTGAATTCTGCATAGAATTGAAGTCATATTTCATGGATCATACCCTATATCTAAATTGAACTGTTTTTGAAAAAAGACGGTTTACCTTTAAAAATAATAAATAGCAAACTGGTGAAAAAATTGTTTCAACAAATATTGGAATCGACTTCCACCAACGTCTTGAAAATACCCGAGACGATCTTCGAATTTTTGCAGAACATTTTGAACTACTTGAGGTTGAGGTTCTATTAATGATAGTGCCTTATGCGATTTTTCAGGTCGACAGTATTATTTGGTCTATTGACACTTTGGATTTGAAGTAGCCCCACATAATCTAGCGGAGTTAAAACGTGGGATCGGGCCGGCCATGGAATTGGACCCCGTCGACCAATCCATGTATCGCCCAGGAAAAACTGTATTTAGATATTCATGCACCGGGCCAGTATAAAAACTGTTTTTTTTTTCAAAAACCGTTGAATTTAAATATAGGGTATGGTACATAAAATATGATTGAAATTTTACGCAGAATTCAAAAATGAAATAAAAAAGAGGATTCTATTAAAAAAAAAGTTAAGTGTGACATGATATCTTATTTTTGGGCCACCCTGTATACATCAAATTTAGTTTAAACAATGCACACCTAAAATCAAAACTTGCAGTGCACGAGCGTTTTTTCTAAGAAAAAAATGCCTGAATTTAAACATATTTACTCCAATCCTTACGTTCTCACCGTATATGTTTGTTGATTTTAAACCAAATATAAAGCAGGATAACCAGTAAACCATATGTATATAAATACTTAACTATCTGGTTAATTTGTTTTCACAATTTTTTGATGGTGTTTCCGTATCTACACTAGTCTAGAGCTGAATTAACCACACAGTGATAAACCCAATCCCTAGAATAATTTTAAATGACAAACCACCAATAAAATTAAAATTTTAAATTTCCCAATTGAGGTTTGTTCAGGTTCATTTACAGTTATTCTGTTCATGTGTGATTCAAAACTTAATCATCTTAATTAACTATAGAGTTTTATCTTTAGAACCGGTCTCTGAAAATTGAAATTTTTGTAGAAAAAAATGTGTGATTCTAAACGCGTTTTAGTAACGTCTGGTTGCACAAACGATTTAATTACGAATTGAACTAGTTAGACACTTGTAATGTGACAGCACTTATGTTAACGTCACTGCCAAAGATGACTCTTAACGTCAATAAAATTTACGACTTGATTAAAAGTTTTGTGCAAAAGTTTTACTCGAAATTTATTTGTATCATAGCTAATTTTAGGTAAAAATATTACGAACACCTGCAACTCTCATCAAACAAATAATTAAATGACAATGAAAACAACAAAAATGTAAAAGTACAAGCACGCTACTGACCCTATTTCCTTTCCAAACGCACTTTCGACAAGTATAATCGAATTAAACAATACTGCTATTCAGACCAGTCCAGTTTATGTAACAATTACCAATTATTATCATTATTTTATTTTATTAAGTATTATTGTTATTACGGTTAAAAAAAAAGTAGTACTGAAACGAACCGCCCAACCAAGTGATCAGTGGCCATTTACTTTTACCAGGAAACTAGCACGTGAGCAAAACATAATCATTTCGACGAAAAATTGCTTTGTTTTCATCTTGCAAAAGAGTAAAAGTGAATATTAGACGGATTTTATAATAAAAAATTACGTCAATGTGACTGTAATTAGTTGCCAGCCCACAGATGTTTTTGACTTACATTTAGAACGGTAGAACCTCCTTCAAAAGTTGTAAAGGGGCAGTTATTTCAAAAGTGTAGACCAATGAAAGGCCAAAGTTAAGTTCCTTGCCTAATGGCAAGTTATAAATAAGTTCCCAAGTTCTAAAGTAAAAAAAATGATTCTTTAAGAAAGAAATACTAAAAGTAACATCCAAAGTTTCTAGAACTAAAAAAAGCGATTCTTGTTATAAGAATTATCCACAAGTATTGCTTGGGTTTGTTCAGGTTTACTGGAATTTTAGGTGTTAAGTGCATAGTGTACTCAACTAAGGCGAAATAATGAATAGTGACTGAGCAATCAGCTTACAAAAGTATTCCAAGAAATCTTTAATTATTTTAATTTCTTACTTTTGCAACATAAAAAGTCAAACTTATTGTGAACTGAAATAAAGACTCCATAGGTTTTCTGTACGTACACTGTTGTTCTCTTATTATAAAAATTGAAACAAATAATTGAAAGGGTTTTATTTTAAATCCACCGTTCTCTTATTGGGAGGAAATATGGTCAAGGACACGGGTTTGCTCAGAAATATATCAAAAACAAGATTTTAAAGTATTTTTTAAATTTAAGACTCTCTTTTCTTGCCTTCAAAAATTGTGATAAAATTAAACTGATATACAAAATGCCATTTAATAAGACTAAACGTAAAAGAAATAAGAAACGTTTGTTATTATTATCTTCTATTTATTAGGGATATATAAAAAATAAACTAAAATGGGTTTTTGTTTATATATTTATTTATAATAATAACCAAAAATAATAGCCAAAATAAAACCGGATTTTTTAATTACTTTTAAAACCAGTTAATTTAACCTTTTTTCTTTGTTTATACCTACATGGTACCCAGTATTTTTGTTGATATGAGTGAATGGGTGTATTCACAAAAATTTTATTTGGGTGCCATTGTATGGAACAAGAGACAAAACAAACAAACAAGCAAAATTTTTGAGGCTCTTACTTTTTGATATTTTTAAGTATTTTGTGAGATAATAAAAGAAAATAAATAAATCTTCTCACAAAACATCGCAAAATTTATCCTACGTCACAGTACTGTGCTTATTCGCTACAGTCACGAGACGATCCCCGGATTTGACCCCCCTTGACTTCTCTTGTAGGGTTTTCTAAAGGACAAAGTGATGGCGACTGAAATGTTACAGCGGGTACGAAATTCATTTAGAAAAAAGTGAGAAAGTATTTGGAAGTTGACGAGGGACAGTTCGAACAACTTCTCAAGCATGATAGACGATAAATAAGTTGAAATTAAATGGGAAATGATTTTTTTTTAATTTAAAACCTAATAACTCATAATTCCGTAACCGAAAGAGCAAATCGAAGAAAGTTTGTACATATACATACGTAGTTTTTTACGTACTTCGAATTTTATAAATAAAAATACATCATCCCATTTAAAATTCCAAAATTACCCCTCACCCCTCACAATAGAGAGGTGGTAAATGTCAAAATTTGTTAAAAATATTTTCCCTATTAACTCATCAAAATTTCATGGAAATATTTTAAACCGTTTTCACGATATCGCCTTGTAACACTTTAAAAAAATCACCCTGTGGAAACCCCATAAGAGCGATCGAAACCGCCAGTGCCCAGGCGATGCAAACTTGATAAATGAGTAACAACTAGGGCTTACAATCCCAGGATCCCGTTAAAAATTCAGTCCCGTTAAATCCCGGAATAAAAAAAATTATACTGGTGAAAAAACCTAATTAAATTACCGCTTCAAGCAACCTTGCAGTATTTTTCCTAAAAATACTGTTTAACGCGTGATATGGCAACCCAGGAAGATTAATTTAAGTACTTACGTAAAAGAATTCAAATTTTTTATACTTTTATGTGTCCTCGTCCTTTGCATACATAAAGTTTGTTTTGTTTTTATGTTAAAATTACAATATTATAAATAAAAATAATTTACCTTTATGAATGTTACAATTTTTCGGGATCAACCCCGGGATCCCGGGATTTTCATTCTTCGATCCCGAAAATCCTGGGATTCAAATACAGTGCGACCTCGATAATCCGGAGCTTTAGTAGATCGGATTATTCGGTAATCCGGTCAAGCATTTCAATTGCATTGTGTACTTTATAATCCGGATTTGATAGTACTCGTTAATCCGGACCTGCGTTTGTAATTAAATTCTAGACTTCTTCATACAAATTAATGAAGGATATCTAAAATCGATTGTGTGGGGTTCCCCTAACTTCCGAAATTCGCCCGGATCAGATGTCTGGGCGTTCACATAAGCAGTGCGTGCCTTTGTGTTGACTAGGCGCGGCCCGTGAAATTTTAAAGTTGTATATCTCTGTAGCTACTTATGGGACCCACGCCAAGTTCAGGTTTTTTAATAGTGGGCCTACTAGGAATGTTTTGGCGAAAGAAAAATAATTTGTAATTTGCGAAAAAAAGTTGAATTTTTGAATTGACCCACCTGGGTAAAAAATTAACACTCTTAGATATTTTATTTATTATTTTTTTCTAAACAAATTTTACATAATCTTGTCGACAATTCTCAAATTTTAAGAGAAAAAAATGTGTTAGTAGAAAGTTATCGTCATTTGAATTTTTTAAACCTAAAATATAATTAAAAAAAATTCAAATGACTATAACTTCTTTGTTAATATGTATATGTACTATTTGCTAATTATTTTGTATTACATATTTCACTTTCCAATAAAAAACTGTCCCGCTTCAGTAATCCGAATTATTTACTAATCCGGATCACCGCGGTTTTAATTAGTCCGGATTATCGAGGTCGCACTGTATATGTCCGGGATTGCAATCCCTAAAAACAACCCTTAACCCACGTCTTGTAAGTTTTTGCCTCTCGATTAAAAAAATATGGAACCGAATTTAATAGATTGGTATTAAAATCGTAAAACTCAAGTTTATCGAAAGAGTACATTTGGCAGCCATATGAGCTTCCTTTTTAACACTATTACAAAAATTAAATACTCTTACTCGAAGGTCATGTGAGAATTTTGACTTACCGTACGTTCAAGTAATCGCATAAGTAAACTGAGGCGCACCATAACCGACAAGAGTGAATTTCCGGTATTTGTTTAAGTTAAAAAAAAACGATAAAAAGGTATTAAGGTGCGAACGCTCTCCGCTTACCTAAAACAATAGCGACCATGGGAATCCATATACATGACTGCTATTGGTTTCGGTTAAGTAATGTTAAACAAAAACCCAGCAGAATGCCTTTTGTTGTGTTTGTTATTAACTTAACTATGGGTATATTTTATAGAATGGAGGTTTTGTCTTAGGTTTATAATATGATTTTAAGTGATGCGTTTGTCTGCAGTATTATCGTAAATTTACATTGAATGTATTGATAATAAGACAGTCACCATATTAGTAGAAACATTTTTATAGCAGAATCATATTTTAAAAATGTATCATATATCGCTATGCTGGAGAAAAAATTTAACGCACAGACGTTTTTTGCATATTTATAAAGAAAATGGCAATTTAAGTATGTATTTTTAACAAGTTTGGAACTAAATTCATTTTGACAAAATACACTTCCCGGCAAAAAAATTCCTCATCCCAAAATTCTGGATAATGTTTGATGTTTTATAATTTTTTTATTTTTAATCCGATTTTTATATCTTTAATCTTCAATTAATTGAAATTATAGTATATAATAATAATAATAATAATAATATATTTATTTATTTGTGCCAGTAAACAATAAACAGTGTAAAAAGTAACAATATAATATCATGCATAAATATTTTACAAAAATGAATAACAATAGTAACACACTAGTTGGCACAAAAAGGTAGAATTTTGATTATATATAATCATTCTTCATTCTCCAATATGTATTTGTTTGATAGTAAACTTTTTTGGTTTAGGTCATGTTATACATTACACAGGTCTAAACAAAAATGTTGTTGTTTTGTCGTAAGTTTACCTGTGGAGAAATTCAAGCACCAATTTTTTTCGTTGAGTTCTTGCTTATAAAGTTGCATGTGTTTTTAACATTTTGTTTTTTTTTCTCACTGCAATGTCTCTTTTCTTGTAGAAGTTGTACATGTTTAAATAAAACGATGATAATTTTACAGTATTTCTTAAAAACGGACATTAACCAGTCTATATAAAATAATCTAGACGGTTCGGGTTTCGGGTTTCGGGAGGTCTTCCTATAGTGAATCACGTACCGACCTTGTGTTTGTTGAAAATGGATCTCTGAACCCCCATCGTTACATTGAAGATATCCTGCAAGCCGCTGTTATTCCATTTGCTTCTTTAATAAAATTGGCGACCAATTAATACTAATACATGATAACGCTAAACCCCATATTGCAAGAGTTGTAAGCGATTTTTTGGATGAACTGGAAATAAAAACTGGAATGGCCCGCTTGTAGCCCAGATCTAAACCCCATGACCATTTCTGGGATGAACTAAAAAGAGCCATTCGACGTCTTCCTGGGCAACCAAGACCTTTGTACTAGTTAAGGCTAGCACTGAGTGCACGAGGCAATTCCTTAAGAGAAAATAACCAATCTTATTCATTCAATGCCACGAAGAATGCGTGCCGTCATTGCAGCCAGAGGTGGACATACACGCTATTAAAACTCACAATAATATTCATTACTTTAACTTTTTTTTGTTTCAATAAAAAACCGCTTTGAGATCAGGGTTTTATTTAAACTGTACACTGTACAGCTCCTACAAGAAAAGACATGAATAAAAAAATAAAATGTTAGAAATATATGAAACTTTATAACTCAAGAACTTAACAAAAAAAATAGGTGCTTCAATTTTTCCACAAGGTATTGTGAACTTACGAGAAAAACAACATTTTTGTTTAGACCTGTATAACATGATATAAAAAAATACTATTAAGGAAAAACACTATATAATTTCAATTAATTAATTCACAAACTGCTAAAAAAACTATAAAAATTAGAATAAAAATAAAATAGTTACAAAACATCAAACATTAACCAAAATTTTTGAATGGATGGCGGTTTTTTTTGTCGGGGAGTCTAGTTCAAAGAAAAAATCATTTTTAAACCAGCAAAGCGCAGAAGCAATAGAATATCTCATCAGTTCGAAATGATAATAATTAACAACGACAGTATAAACTGGTCAGGGTTCATAAAATAATCGCGAGGCCAACGATATGCAACACGCACCTAGAATGATTACCAAAAAAAACAATATACCTGATGGAATGTATGAAATTTTGGCAAACTATGACCTTATATGACAGTGTTAAACAGTATAAACTGGTTAGTGTTCATAAAATAATCGCGAGACCAACGATATGAATTTGTAGGACGTAGAAAGGTCTCCAAAATTAAAACTAACAATATAACAGAATGTGTGACAATTTGGAAAAAATATGAACTTATGTCAGTATCACTTATTGATTTACTGAACAAAAAGAAGGACTTTTACTGGTTAAAAGTTCCAAAATCTGGACAGTAAGTATGAATGAGCGGAAAAAGGGATGTTCTGGACTTATTATTTAAGTAACCAATGAAAGAATAGTAAAGGTTAGTTTTTCTTATACTGTACTTACTGTAACTTATAGTATAAAGAAAAATATTAAGAACATAACTATTTCACTTCCCCTCGTAACATTGGCGGTTAAATAATAAATATCACCGGCTGTTGTTACAGGAAAACTGAAACGTTTTAGTAATAATGACTGAAACGGTTATGTACTTTTTTCCTGTCGGAATTAGTAATAGGCGTGCAAGAGACTTTCTAATTTGCCTTTTGTATTTGCTTTTCCCCATTACCAGTCAACTGGTCCACTGCTTTTGTTTAGGAAATTTTTCGGTGTGCTCACAGTGTCGCACAATAGAGTTTGATTAAAAGGAAATAACTTAAACTAGTGTGACAATTAATTGGTTTACGATTATTGTATGTAGTTATACATTCATAATGCAATAGCAATAAAAAATGGTTAAAATGCGACATATTTTATTTTCAGCTATAATTCCTACCCTACTATGAATGTTTTTAAAAAATCGGACTCTGTAGGTAAATTGCCTTTTGGACTACCTATGACGAGGTATAAGAAAAATAAATAAATTTGATAAAGTAAAAGAAAAATTGGAAATACTTTTTTTCCTTCCCATCTTGCCAAGTTTCCGTTCAGGATACCAAGTTTTCTGCAGTTTAAAGTTATTTAGTTTTATCTAGAAAATAATAAAGTTTTGTGCTCTTGATTATATAGGAACCATCTTGGTTGAATACAAAGTACTCTATATCTTTACCCTATGATATGAGACTCCGTCGACAGGTGATCGTGTAAATTTTCGGCCGTGGCTCGTATTTTCGAGGTAACACGAATTAGTTCGCATTCGAACGTGTCCGAATGAATCTCGCATTGTTTTAATTTAAGAATTGTAGTATTGTACAATAAAATCATTTTATGTAAAAGGATAAATTGCTGGTAGGTCCCATTTGACCTATTTTCCAATCTTTCAGCGTCTTCTATCGCTCCAATTGCATTTAAATGAATTAAATCATTTCAGTTTGCCATTTCACTAATTTTTTTGACACACGATTATCAACATTGGATAACTTTTTAGTACAACGAATATATTTTCATAAACTATAACTCTTCTTCCTCCTTCGGTGTAAATTTCAAATCTTTTCAATCAATTTCAAAAAAATTCTATCTCCGTTTCTAGAGGACTTAGAGGAATGAACTTTGTCTTAAAAGCTGAATGAGAATACCAGTTAACCAAGGCATCAAGTCCAACGAAGATCCGATGTGTAATTCCCGAGATAATGTTAATTGTTTATAAAAAAAAAAACAGGCCGATTTTGAGGTTTTGTTTTCGCCACACAATACAAAATAACATAAAACCGGTTTGCCCATTACACTCACTACAGGATAACAGAAATCTCAAGAATTGTTTGCGCCCAAGAAGTCGGAAAAGAATTGATGAAGGGTTTTTTTAATACCTACAACTTTCCTGTTGACCACTTTTACCTACAGTGCAGAGGAAAGAGCTACGGACAAAAATCTAGTTTTAGCATATTCAAAAAATAATTAAAAATCATTGCTGCAATTTGAGCTGTTGCTGGGATAGCTGATAACCTCAGACAAGCCCCCCTTATAACCTAGATCATGCTTCTAAATTTTTTTCTCGAAATCGACCTTTTTGGAACAGCCAGCCTGGGCTAATACCATTGAAACCGAAACAAAGCAACCATTAAATGTATCAGTTTGTTTAAAGCCTCTGTTTAAAATATGTAGTAAATAACACACCTAAAGAAGTATTTTAGCAACAACAGCAACGGATACAATGGAAACGATACATTAACAAGCTTATTTTGTTATATTTATTTATATCTCCCTGTATAAAACCAACGAACCTTCGAAACAAACGCTATCGACTACCGTCACGCAGCAGGCCTGCTTGACTGTTTTAACAAAGTCAGTCAGTCACCGTGTAGTTGGTCGGTTTAGTAGTTGCCCGCGCGCATTTTTACTTTTTTTTTTTAAATCAAGTGAAGTGATCACCGACCAACGAACGTTCGATTGTTTGATTTCTGCCGCACGTGTTTTGTTTTCCGGCGACCGATCGTGAATTTTCCTTCGTTTTTCGCTTCCAAATGGTCCATTTTTGGCAAAAATAGTTGACATAAGGGAATATATAAAAAAATACGGATGGCATCGATGTTTAGTAAAAATCATACAAAGCTGTTATAAGCGAACCTAGTGTAATTTTTGATGTATATCAAAATGAATATGGAAATTGCCAGAAGGAGGTAAGAACATGCAAACTTGTCGTTTAAATATCTGGATTAAAATAATTTTGCAAGAAGCTACTGTATAGTTTATCGTTATAAAAAATCGAAATAAAAACTAACGTTGCCAAGCGCCACCTGTGTGGGCAAACACCGAAATGCAAATGTTTTAGCGCGGTGACTAAATTTGGAATGTTTTCAGTGAATTGTTTTTCCTTTGTTTTCCGATGACGTAGATGGTTTTCAAGGTTTTTCTATGGGCGCTGCGCGCCAATCATGAAATGGGGAAACGCAATTTTTAAGCTTTTAAAAGAAAAGTTGTTTGTTACTTTTCTCAGTTTGTTTGAGTGTTTATTCTCTGCGGTTTGTTGAAAATCTAAGGAAACGTTTGCTTCGTAGTCGGTTTTTTACCCGGAAACGTTGAACAGCTGTTCAGGGTCACCGAGAAGGGGTTATCGACATCGGCAAAAAAGTTGTTCCAACTATACTTGGTGGTCAAAAAAGTGGAAACCAGTTTTTTATAGGCTTTTGTAGAGTATAAAATGAAGGTAATAGATATAGGGTATTCGGTACTGCATTACCTATTCCAGACGAATTGGGACAGCTACCTTCATGGGTAGGTACTAAATATTTACTTTGTAGTTACTTAGGCAAACAGTAATAAAAATAAGTAGTACCCCAGCCAGGTACAATTATTAGGAGTTTTTAATGTAGACTAACATAAATACCTATTCAAATTAATCATAATAAATTTTGAGACCTAGGTAATATAAAAATATTAGCATTGGCGTAGTTAGCATTTTTTTCTGGGGGAGGGGGCTCGAAGGAGTCGGCACTGTCGGCAGTGTATATACAAGAAGGAACTGATTGACTGACGTATCAGCCCACACCGCTGGGTCTAGAAACTTAAAATTTTGCACAGAGGTTTCTTATATAACGTAGGCATGCACTAAGGAAGGATTTTTCAAAATTCAGCCCCTAAGGGGGTGAAACAGGGGTTCAAACTTTAGGTTAAGCGACTTTATTTTGTGAAAAAGAGTAGTATCAATTTTTTTTAACGCATATAATGTTCTTTCAAGTCCTGGAAATAATATCTTCTTAGTGAAAATATTTAATATTTTTAAATGACTTTGAATATCCTAAAAAAAGTTGAAAAAATAAATTTTTCGTCACTTTTTGGTACCTATCTCTTAAATGGTACGTTCAAATGCGATGGCTTATGAATTCGTTTTAAAGGTAACGCAGTTATCTATAATTCGAAAAAAAAAATTACCTCTATCTACATCTGTTCAAAAAATATAGGTAATGGAAGGTTGAAAAATTCGAACAAAAAAATTATGGAATCAGAATGTTGTGATATGTCTCAATAATTATACCTCTAAATTTTATCGTTCATTAATTAGCGTATCCGCAATTTCTTCTTGCAAATTCTCTAACGTGGGTACGGCCATAGTTAAAAGATATTCTATACGGCACTACGGCCAGGTTTCCAGCAATGGAAAGAAACGGACAAAGACAGCGAGCAAGAGCGAGATAAAAAATAAGATGTATTTCGTAGTTATTTCGTAATTGTCTTGTCAACAACCATGTGGTGTGCCGAAGAAGTTGTTCGATGTAATGTTTCACATTTTAGTGTCCTATGTTGTGTTATAAGTTATAATATTGACGAAAACCGTTAGTTTATGCGAATAATAATACCGAGGGCAGAACCCTACCAAAAAAATAAGTAATAAGTGGGTGATTTTTTTTGGTGGCGTGAAATTTTGAAGCATCGCTGAAAGAACTTTCACGAAGTACCTATGTTTTAAATTCGGTTATAAACAATTTATTGGTTGCTTTGATATTTAACCTCTTTTTGAGAGGCAAAGGGTTTAAGCTAGTAGTATGCTCATCTAATTAATAAATACCGTAATAGGTAAATGACTATTCTTTGTGTTAATGGTACAACATAGCCTATTTTGTTCTGGTTACAATTTCAACCGAATTCACGAGTGTTCCATATTTTCCGATATTAAGTAAAACCAATTGGTACCTATTAAAATACACATCTTTGGTAAAATCCATCTATGGAATTAAAAATACTTTTGATTATTTTCGGTTTTCACTAAGACCGATATTATTTAAGTTTTGCAATGCCCCGACTGGATCATTTGTTTTTTCTTTATAATAGTAGAGCCCGTGACGCCAGGCTCTTCAGATGCGTCGGATAAGGGCCGGTATTTGGCCATTTTTTAAAATAAAAAAAAATGTGCGATTTGAAGGAAAAAAGTTAGTATTGGGTATGTCTGTCTGTAGACTACCCCAGGAGTCATTCATTCAAATATACGCAGGGAATTATATAACACCCTGTATATAGATAACTGAGCAATAACAAGATTAAAAAATAATAGAAGTGGTGGGAGCTGCTTGCTCTTTTTAGACTTGACACTTTGTCCATAATATCTCAGCAACATCCGTTAGAAAAAATAGATCAAGTAAACAATTAAATATTTACAAATACACATTTTCACCTATAGTATTCATAGGGATTTCCGTTGTCAAACTGCTGTTTATCTCGACACATCGCCGAGATATTGTATTTGTGGGCTTCCATTTTTATTTTATCTGTCAAATCCCGCCTAAAAAAATACACTTTGCAGTGTTTTGACCTCGTCACTTAAATATATTTAAATTTAAAGAATTTTTATGAGTGCTAAAATTTAAATTCTATTTTCAAATGGCAGTTTTTTTCCTGGGCTTGGCGCGACTAAAAAATTTAACGCAGACAAAATGTTTAAATTTATGCTTTAAAATTTATGTCATTATTCGTTATTATCAGTTTATGAAGCAGTATGTATGTGTGTCTGTGTGTTTTTAAAGTCTTATTAGTCTGTAATTCCATATCGGAAAATTTAATATGTTTTTTAAATAGTAGGTAACACAAAGAGAAGGACAAGTAGGAGATACCATTGTTTAAATTTTAAAATAATTACAGATTCCCGGGCTACTCTTTATCTGGTCAACTACATGGTCTCCACCTCCTTTTTGAAAATGACTATTGCCTAGACTTTCAGTTATGTGGCATATTTGCATATTGATAAACTTTATAATAAAATAAAATTACCGTAGAATATTTGCCACAGGCTACAGTATACTAGGTTTCTAGAGCCTGTATTAGGAAAGATATCACAGTCCTTCGGTGTGATAATCGAGAATAGATCACCCTTCGTATCCGTATCGCTACATACATACAAACACCCACACATAGAAATACAACTGATGTACCGACGTCGAGGTCAAAAACTCAAAATTTAATCGTCGATTGCTGCCTTCCTATAAAGAATGAAGAAACTGCAAAAATGGACATGACGTATTTCGGCGATCTCTTTCCGACGAGATATATGAGATTTTGCTTTGGATCCATTTTGACCCCGAAAAAAATTATTATAAACCACGAAAAATTCGGGTCAGAAGTCGAAATTTCCAGTTTTTCCCAAATAAATCGATTTTCCAGCTGTTTTAGGTATAGGTAAATGTATTGCAAAATGAAAGTATTTGATATTTTAAAATTTCACGAATGAATCCGTTTTTCCATACGACGACGTTTGGTTAACTTGCTATTTTAAATCTCCTTTCTAACGTACACTATTAAACTCGATGGAAAACAACAAAGATGCGTAGCGCACATCAAACGGCAATCAAAATGGCGATTCTTCGGTTCTTCCCTTCCCCTTCACCAGAAAGTTAAAAACCAACCCTTTTGATACTTACAGTGCCATCTTAATGATTAATGTTGAAAATATTGACATGGAAAAGTACAATTTCATTGTAGGTAGAGATAGACGAGTATCACGGTCAGCGCCCTCCGATGCCTGTATTCCTAAGCTAACAATTCTGCGTGGGAAAGGTAAACTTTCTTTACTGTAAATTCCATGGATTTATTAGGACTGGATACGGGATGATTTCACATTCTTTGAATCCAAAACAAACCATTCTAAACGACACTGTAAACACAATTTGTAAACATTGGCCACATCTTATTTTACCTTGTATTTTTGTACAAAAAATACGTTAGAAGCATCACAAGATTTACTAAAAGGAATAAAAGCCCTAACATATTTTATTTTTCTGCTAAATAATAATAAATTTAAGTTAAAAAGGTTTTATTATTTATAGGTTATGTTATTTCTAAAGGTGTTTATTTAAAGTCGCTCCGAGTCATTTATAAATCTATATAAATCTATACGTCGCACTTTTTCTTTTCTAGTTCATTAGACAAAGACGTACGTGTAACCGAGTGTTCAGACCGAGGTTCAGCCGTATTCCTAAACAACCATAACAGACAGCAACACTTCTGAGCTCCAACACTCCAATGCTATTTTATCTCTTTCTACTACCATTCTTGATTCAATTACGTAGTAATTCGTAGTCTTGTCTATGTTCGTAGTTCGTAAACTGCTCCCCCAAGAGAATAACAAAAACAAAAACAAACAACAAAATATAAGGCTTCACGTTCGATACGCTCACAGTATACGGACATCGAATCCTTATTATAATAAATCCATGGTAAATTCCGTGTATAAGTCTGCCCAGCGGTAATTGACACTCGAAAGGAATGAAAAATAACTCACTATGATGCCGTAGGGAATTTTTAAAAATTCGGAATACTAAAAAACTATGTAGTACGCGTACGCCTATAGTTTTTTAGCATTACGAATTTTTAAAAGTTAACAACGGCGTCACAGGAATTTTTTGTCCTTTCGTTCCGAGTGTCAATTACCGCTGGGCGTATTATTACTGTGTTCTGGTGTCGTCTCGTAAAGGATTTTGACACACAATATACACACAATAATTAAAATTAATAATTTTATTTACATGTTTTTGTCAAATTTAGAAAAAATCTTGTACGTCCCTCAATCATTACATTCGTTAAGCAAAGTAAAGCATTTCCCAACTCGTTACATAAATAGCTATTATTGAATCCATCCTAAGAATGTATTTTTGCATCACTATACATAATATAGTATGGTTGTCTGTATCATTATAGTAAGTTATATATGACCATAATATATACTCTTTCATTATCTTTTTAGAATTCAGCACCAGTTTCAGTTTACTGCTTGTCGAGAAAACTATTCTTTGATTTCGTGCTCAAGTCATTAAAATAACCCGCAATACATATACATACTTTCTTTTCATTTCTCTTTTACTTTTTGTCACGGATTTCTTTTCCTCCGATTTATATAATTTATTATGTAATTTTTTATTGTGTAATTAATTAGTTTTACTTGTTTTAGTAAAGTGTTACTCCGTTGAACTTTTTAAGCCATCTTTAGGAGGAGCAATCGGCTCCAATTTTAATTTTGTCAGCATTGTTGATGCTAGTTATTTGCTATAAAAATTCAATGACTTTCCAATGTAGGAAGAATAAGTATATCATCGTCTTAGTATAATTAGTGAAAAACTAGGTCAATTTAGCCCGCCTACCGCTATAAAAATAAATTGTCTAAATAACGCATTTGATGGGATTGCTCTATTTGGAATAGAATTAAAGACGATAGAAACCTGAACACACCTATGATCTATCCAATTTGGCTTGAGGAAGATGACAGAAACGCATTTTACAACGGAGAGGTCAATTGAAGCGCTCTGCCGAATAACGGTCTATGTTACAAATTTGAAAAAATCCCGTTTCAAATGGAATAAGGGCCTATGAAGTCTTCACTATTGACTAAAGGAGATTGTCTCTTTAAATAGCTGTAGATGTCGCTGCTACGTCACATTTCACGAGTCCGAACAGACAATTTCAGGTTGGAATAACGGTCTAGAGATTTGTACAAGTGTTGTTTGTGTTCGGTAAGAGCAAAAACATGATATATTTTGCTGTAAAATCATAAATTTCACCAAAGTCAAAAGCTTCCGAGTTTTTTGCCAGATCAGGAATTTATTTTATGACTTGATTCCGATAAATCTTTCAAAGTAGACAACCAGAAATACTTGCACAAACAAAGGCAGCTGTGATAAAATATCTGAACATATTCTTTTTTTATTTGTCTTTTTTTAATTCACTTGCGCCAACACCTGATTCCTCCGTGATTATCAGGAAAGAAAAGATGAATATTGTTATTGCTAAAATATGTTCTGATGTAAAGTGTCCATGGAACTGACCAATAGAGTGAATTCTTGTTCAATTATTTTTGTGTCATCCTCAAATCAAATTGGATAGAATATAAGCTTCTGTTGTGGACGGGATGAGTATCGTTGGATTTTTTCTACCACCATAACTTATTAAACAAAATTTAAAAAATGTAGTCCCTTTAACAAAAAATTGTGTCTCTTTTCACAATATCTTAATGACTAACTATCTCATTTTATTCTACATATTATACCTCTGAGTACAGAACACTATTAAAAAAATTTTTGACGTTCTATTTTTGTTATCACTGTACGTACGGTAACTGCTCGTCAGTAGTCTCGCCACCAACTCGTATTTTGGGAAACATTTTAAATACAATTTGTATTTGACACCCGCTCCTGTTGTAGGAAATAACCTATCCAAATTGAAATTGGCAACCGTACATGTGTTACACGTGGTTTATTCATCCATTTCCGCTTGAGCTACATAGTCTGAATAACAAACACGTCTTATTCTGAAAATTTGTGGTTGGGTTTTTATGCCCATATGTGCAGTGCTTAGTAATTTTAATAACAATAACGGTACAATTTTATTCATAACTAACCTTTTTTTCTTCTACAGTTTTAACCCGACATATACATAAAAGGGGTTTTAATAACCAAAGTGCGCAACTTCTTTCCCAATAACTAGAAGAATCTTCTTTGACTACCTATTTTCTCAACTTTAGATCGGTAGTTGTTAGCCAGTCGCAAATTTATAGAACACAGAAAGTTAAGCTGCTAACACTTTGTATAAACTTTTTAGGTATGCATATTCTTTAAATACACTGCAACAGCTTATGGGACAGGTTTAAAATATGTCATGCTTATGTTTCGCCTAACCTAACATTTTATTAGTTGTACAAATTTCAGAGTATGAGAGAGAAAAATGACAAGAGAGAAAAAACATGAGTGAGAGACATAATTGATCTCTTCGTTGTAAAGTGGTTTTCTGTCATAATTCTCAATTCAAAATGGATAGATGAACAATAATTACCTACGAATATTGCACACTTGTCAAATTCTTTAAAAATATGAGCTAACAGCATTCGTTTAACACCACACCCGTCTATTTTCACTTTACCGAAATTCCCATAAAATCCACAATACACCATTATGCTCGGAGATAAAGGCACACTCACACACACCGTCTAATTTTTTTTTCGTGTGAAAAGCCATCTGCCAACCGAAAAAAATTCCCCTGTGTTATCACATAACTACCACAGTGGGGCCACGGACCCCTGTCCGTCATTAAATAAAGATTTTTAACTGCCAAATGCAGACACTGCTGCATTATGCGAAATAAAGATAGTGAACCGGTTTATGGTGGCACGTGACACATCAGCTGTTTCAATAATAAACGTAAATTTCGAAAGGGTTTAAGTTTTCACAATTAAATTAAACAAAAAAGTATGGCAAAATATGCAAAAGCCGACATGGGGAGTTAAAAGAGATAAAGCGTGCGTTGCTTGCAAAACTCGCGTTCTTTACATCTGCTGTTTTTTGCAAAACATTATCAGCAAAAGCATAAGGCAGCGAGCAACCAGAACAATGCTATTCTTTAACTCATTTTCGAACAATTAATTAATAATAATAATAAAGATATTTATTTATGTCAATAAAACAATTAAAAATATAAATATAAAATTGATAAAAGTAAAAAAGAAAAACCAAATAAAAATGACAGTAGTATACTAGTTGGCATAAATAGATAGGATTTCGATTTATAAAAAATCATTCTTCTAATCCTACCCCTACCAAATAATTTTTGATATTATTTTTGAAAGTTATATAGCTTAAGCCTTTTAGACTAGAAGGAATATTATTATAAATTACAGAAGAGGTATATTTAAACGAAGACTTATATTTTTCAGTATGATGTTTAGGTATTTCTACTGCGTTCTGATTTCTAGTATTAACATGAATATTATTCCTGAATTCAATTTTTTCAAATAAATATCTTGGTTTCTGAGTTAAAATTATTTTATATATAAAACAGGTTATGTGTATTTCGCGTCTTTTTTCCAATTTAATTAAATTATGTTTGTCTAAAGCAGGTGATACGTGATCATATTTTTTGAGCCCTATTGAAAAACGAACACAGTTATTTTGAAGAATTTGGAAAAAGTTTCTTTCGAAAAAAGTGTGTTTTAAGCCTAATTTTCAAAAATTTTAACATCTAATGAAGCAGTATTTACTGCTTCCGCCAGTTCTAGAGGTGTTCCAGGAATGCCACTTATGATTTTGCACTGTTTACTAGATATATAACAGCTTGAATTTTTCAAAAAACCAACCATTTGACGATACAGAATTGATACGTTCCCATGGCTACACAACCAATTCTTGTTAGGAATTTTATAGCATCTGATAGAACCATATATTCTCCATTTCGTACTATGTAAGAATGTTCGGGTTCATTTGTGCTTGCCGATCCTATACACGAAGATTTAGAAATAGAATGAAGAATTTTGATCTTTCCGTCGGTTTTCGGTTTCCACCCCAGTTTTTTTACAATACAACAAATACCAGAGAGATTTTCGACTTTTTGCAGTTTCGAAAATCGTGCTCTTCCATCGTATACTGAAAGCGAAAGAAAATACATTTTTTATTTACAGGCTTAGTAGTAACCCACAATTTTATTTTCTTTAAAAGTGTGAGTAACTAACATTACCCTCAATTGTTCTTTGTTTATAATATTTTGAATAAATATTTTCGATAAAATATATAGTACTTTGAAAAAAAAAACGAAAAATTGGTTTTTAGTAGAACATTTCCAAACAATTTCGGTATATCCAGAAAAAAGATTTATTAGAAACACTCTGTAACATTTTTAACATACGAAACATCGGTGCAACTTTAAAAAGTTTAAAGATGTTTTAAAATCCGTCTACGTAGTTTCAAAACCCAGCTGGAATATATTAAAATGGAGGACGAATGTAAAGGTTTCCCAACTTTTTACACAAAACGTAGGTCTCGTTGCGCCAACAAAGTAGTTGCGAAATTTGTTGATTCGTAACAGACGGTTGGGCTTATATTTAATTCGCCAACTCTCGATCCGTTCTAAAATATAACGCTGGTATTGTTTTACTTATTTTCAAAATATGTAAAGCACAATTAATTTTTTGTTTGAAAAATTTGTACAACTTTATATTTTATAGCGCTTGCAGGTGTTGCAACTGGTAATTGTTATGCAAGTATTAAATTTTCAGGGTTTAGTACGAAAATAGGTAAATATCAAGGTTGATTGGATTAAACGCAATATTTAACGCACCTTTTTATACAAATTTCAAGTTAATTGATCATTTATGATTTCTGGTAATAAAAGGCGTACTTACCATAAAATAGGTACTGCAATGTTTTTTTTTTTAATACATACATGCGTCATACGTAAATTTTCTCTATAGTACTGCGAAAAAATGCATTAATGCATTTTTTTTAAATTTGAATAAATATACATTCAGATGCACTAAGAAAGTTTAAGATTTAGTACTGGATTAAATTAAGATCTTATAGTTGATCAGTTATGTTTTGACAGGTTTTTGTCCTGTCATTGTTAATAAATCGTCATTAAAAACATGAATGATTGTGATATTTCAGCGATTTACTTGGCTTATAATTGTTTTCATCTTGGAACGAGTTGCTGTAATGAATTTAGTTCTATTATTGTTGAAAGTACGTACTAAAATTGTCCTTTTCTTGATTTGCGAAAAAGCTCAGAAATAACTTAGTTGTCTTATTCTTACACTTGTCAGTTTAAAACTTTTGGTTGTCAAATTAGACCGGACTAGCGTTGGAGAATCTGGTTTTTTATACCAAACGCGGTAATAATTGATGCCGTTAAATTGATAGATAATAAAATTCAGAACATTTTATTTGTTATAAATGTAATTACAAAAAAAATACTGTATGGAATAAATTCTTATGTTTCAGTTATTTAATTCTTACATATTTTTAATTATCAATCTATTTTCTCTGCAGTTTAGTACATTTATATGACGAGTAGTGAATTTCGCACTTTCAAAGTCGGTGAAAATACTCAAATATTTTCTGGGAAACCGGGAAAAGTCAGGGAAATTTGGTCTTGAGAAAAAGTGATCACCCTGAATATTGTACATAAAATATACGGAACATTCATCTATGTGTTGAAAAACAGCGCAAGGTTCATGCTATATATCTATAAATCCAAAATTTTCAATGCAACCGTTTTTATTACCTACTGGAATGCAAAGAAAGGTGTATGAAGGCGTCATAGAACAATCACTGGGATAAGATTTCAAGAAATTACCACAAAATAATAAAGTTGTCTTAAATTTTTTTTCATGTTCTTAAAATATAATTAAAATGTTGCTTATTGACAACCTATTTACAAAAATAAGAATTCTTAAGGTGCATATCTCATGCTTCCATGGTAAACCACATGTTGCAAAACATCTCATAAAAATTACAAAAATACCAATTTTTTACGATACACCCAGTACTTAACCACAGCAACGTTTTTTTTTTCTGTAATTTCCATTTAACATTGTATTATTTAAACGGCATTGACTTTTTCCATAGACAATCTAACCAATTAGCAAACATCTGTTGTTTACCGATCACCGCTTGCATACATCACCAATTTCCTGCATATTCTTTTGCCACCGTATATACATTTTTATGTAACACGAAAACGCTAATAGTACTAATATATTATAATTTAACGTTCGTTGAGTTATATAAATATGGTTTTAATGACCAGTTGGTACATTATTTATTAGTCCAGTAAATATAGAAATTGTACTAAAAAAGACCTAAGTACAGGGATGTCCAAATAAAAGTGAACAGGAACTTTTTTATTTTTAGAGATGGGAAAAATGTTAAATATGAAAGTTTTGAGGATTTTTATGGATCATTCACATATCTTGTCAGAGCCAAACAACTGAGCATCGAATAAAAAAATATATAAGGTATAAAACGTCGATTTTCTCGCTTATTTTAAATTGGTTGGTATGATTTTTATCATACTTTTGAATTCTAGAAGTTCTCTGTTCTAGACATATTTTGTATAACATACCCTATGCGGTTTTTCAATCGTTTTGAAATATTTCAAACTAAAAATTGTTTCGCATAAATATACTTTAAACGTAACTATCCAGGTTGCGAACGAAGTACCTGCTACCTTTTTATATTTTCTTCGTAGGTAAGTTAAAGTTAATGTTAAAATCAAGGTTGACAATAACGCTTTAGTCCCCGTCCCCGTCAATCTATAGTTTTATTTTAATGCAAACAATATTAAACACTAAATGGTGATTTTTATATTGACTTGAAAGCAATAACCAGTGTTTATAAACAATAACGAAAATAACAGATAGACGTTAACATTGGCAAATGTTCAATGAATCAAAAGAAATTTTCAACATATGCCCCATTTAATTCTTCGCTCTTTTCATACATTCTTCTCTGCCTCTGAAGTATGTTTATAATAGTTTCAGCATCATTTTCATTCAGATTTCTTACTCCATTTCTCGCCTTCCTTTGAATTTCTTCAATATTTTCATTATGATTGCTGTATACGACAATTTTCAAATGACCCCAAAGAAATGTATCTAAAGGTGTGAGGCCTGGGCTATTTGCAGACCAATGTAAGGTTCTATATCTACCGATTCATTCGTTGTATTGATGGTTTAAAGAATTGCGAACCTCAATTATATTATGGGGAGGCGCTCCGTTGTGTTGCCATATAATACGTCGACGTTCTTCAAGTAGCAATTCGTCGAAAATATCTTCAATTTCATTTTATTAAAAATTAAGATAGCGCTGGCCAGTTAATGCCAAACATGAACATTTCGTCTATTAAACATTCCCGCAGTTGAGGAAGTTGCTTCGTCTGTCCAAACGATAGTATGAAATAAATTAGGATCTTGCCGCATTCTTTCGTTAATATTTGGGACAAAAGTATATCTCCTTTCTTTTTGATCGGCACTAAGCTTTTGAACGGGTGTAATTTTATAAGGTCTATATTTAAAATACTTTAACGTTCTTTGAACTGTTCCATAAGTCGACATTTTATCTCTTCTTCCATAATATCTGAGATACAGCACACAATCGGGAATTGATTTTTTTGGATTCTCTTGAAAATATAATAAAATCGCTGGGTCCCTTTCTTCATTTCTTTCTCTTCTTCTTTTTCAATTGCCCAGACTTACTCTTTCTTCTAGTCTTCTATTTGTTTTTATTATGGTGTTTAATGATGGAGTTCTTTGTCCCTCTTCAATACTTTCTTCATATTGTCTTTGAGCCGCTCTAACATTATTGTTATTTTTTAAATATAACATTCTATCTCTCATTATTAGAATAACTCATTTTGCATAAAAATAAAATTATAAATTCAGGGTGCCTAAAGTATTATTGTCAACCTTGACATTAACTTTGACTTACCTACGAAGAAAATTTAAAAAGGAATTTCATTCGCAACCTGGATAGTTACGTTTAAAGTATATTTATGCGAAATAATTTTTAATTTGGAATATTTCAAAAACGATTGAAAAACCGCATAGGGTATGTTATACAAAATATGTCTAGAACTTCTCCTAGAATCCAAAAATACGATAAAAATCATACCATCCAATTTAAAATAAGCTCGAAAATTGATGTTTTATACTATATTCTTTTTATTCGATTGTTTTGCTCTCCCTGTACAAGGAACAAAATTGTTGTGGTTTAAACATACATACCTACTGCATTGCTTTAAATTTGCAAGTAAAAAAAATGTAGCTCTTTCAACAAGTTTCGGGAATAAAAAGAATATTTTAAATGTTACCGGTTTTTATCTTTAACATATATAGTTGATAAGAATTATAAGTTATACTTAATAAAATGCCATTCTCTGGGTACTAAGTAGAATGGGACTATGAGAAAAAGAAAATTTTCAAGTTTGCATGACCCAAGCAAACCAAAATCATAATATTCCACTCACCGGACTACAATAAATAATTTTTTTAATGAGCAGTTGGCATAATGGCGCGTCATCATTACCATCAAGTGCCATTGACACCTGGACGCGGGTATCCTTGAAAGTCAGGCCGTTCTCTTGGTCGTTCTGTGTAAAAGAATGTCGGAAAAAAATTCCGACGTTTCCTCCAGTTGTTGATCATGATCACGGTGTCGTTTCGTCGGTCAAAGAACGCCTTTGTTAAAATAAGACGCAGGTAAAGTTGGTTTAGGTAATACTTAAGTTATACAACACGGACCATAGTCGCTATAGATAATTATCATTAGGTAAAATAATACTTTAAAAAACCTAGAATATAAACCACGACCATGTTGTACCTGCTATATGGTTTGTTTCCACGAAGGTTGCTCCTATTGTCTCAGGTCCCGCGGACCCATTCCTGCTCGAAAATTACTTTTGAGGACACTACATGTAACTTATACGGAAAAACTCTTCAGTTAAAGAAAGTTAATTTAAAATAAGTTATTCATGTCTTTGTTATAATTCAAAGAAATAGTTCTGTAATGTCAGAAACCCAGGTCTTTGATCATATTTCCTTTTAATAAGAGGAGAGAATGTTAAAATAAAACCATTTTAATTCTTTATTTCAACTCTCTGTAAATTGGTCATCTTACCGAGAAACTTTAAAACGAAAATAGGTATTCGTTAATAATTCGGTGCCGTTCTAATATGCGGTCTACCGTCCTACATACAGTCTATGTGTGTACGCTATTATTCTAATATGCGGTCTACCTGCTAATAACTTTAACATTTAATATCTAATTGTGAGCAGTGCCTAACTCCGCCCGCATAATTATTCCAAAAATAGTGATCTCTCAGGTATGTTAATCCTGCACCCCAATTCCGCCCCGAGCGTATTTACTTTATTTTTGCGAGTTTGGGAAAATCCGATTAGAGTATTAAAGTAATAAAATAATATAAATTGTGTTTACAACAGTGAGGAAGGAATATCTTTGAGAAATTATCAATGTTAGATTTTGTTAAGATTGTTTCTTACCAGTACAATCAAAGTGTAAACATTGATAATTTCTCAAAGATATTCCTTCCTCACTGTTGTAAACACAATTTATATTATTTATGTTAAAGTTATTAGCAGGTAGACCGCATATTAGAATAATAGCGTACACACATAGACTGTATGTAGGACGGTAGACCGCATATTAGAACGGCACCAATAATTCTTTATAATAAGGGACGATTTTTTAAATTCAGACTTGCTATTCCTGTACATTTGTTAAAAAATGGCAACCTCCTTTTCCTATTGTTTTTATCAATAATTACCTCAAGCGGTCACATTTTTACTTTTCCTTCCAAATTTATCAAGTATAGTTCGTTTCAAAATATATCGTTGACCTATTGACTGCAACAAATCCTTTTTACTACATATCATAAAATTTTCTAAATTTCCAGATATATCTATATCTGAAACTTTATTTTTTAATGATGTTACATATTAGGATATTTAAATTTTACCTGCAATTTACATCCTTGGGTAGCATTTTATACAGTGTGTTTTAGTTTGTATCCGTCTTACAGGAAGTGCAGGTGTTGGATTCACTTTGCAAGTTTTGTTTATTGATGAGTGTTCAAACAATGTGGGGTCCATGGGTTAAAGTTAAAATAAAACGTTATGCCTAATTAGAATTGGTCCTCAGAAAAACTAAACATTGTTCCGAAAAAGTTCTAAAACAAAAACACGTGTTCGATAAGTATCTTTTTTTCATTCTCTTTTTCATCTTCCTGTTGTTCTTCATCATCTTACCGAGAAACTGTATAGCGAAAGTATCTAGGATTCCAGTATTTTATCCCTAAGTAATATTCATGGATAATTCTTTATAAGAAGGGAAGATTTTTTAAATTGAAACTTGCTATCCCTACACAATTGTTTAAAAATGGCAACCTCCTTTTCCTGTTTTCTATTTTCTTTACTTCCAGCGGTCAAATTTTCAATTTTCCTTCCAAATTTATCAAATATAGTTCGTTTCAAAATATACCGCTGACCAATTGACTGCAATAAAACCTTTTTCATCCATAATATTTTTTGCTACATAGATTTATTTCCATGCGTAGGATTTTGTACAGAGTCTTTTAGTTTGTATCCGTCTTGTAGGAAGTACAGTTGTTAGATTAAATTCGAGTTTTGTTTATTGATGAGTGTCCAAATAATGTGGCATCCACGGGTTAAAGTTAAAAGAAAACATTATACTTGATTAAAATAGGTGCTCAGTAAAACTAAACATTGTTTGTTCGATAGGCACCAACATTTTATTTCGTTCTCTTCTTTTCCATCTTCCTCTTGTTCTTCTTCATTTTTTTCCTTTTGTTCTTCTTGTTTCTTATTTATGACTTGGCTGCCATACACCAGTACATTTGAAAGGACAAATTTGACACGGCAATAGGATGACGGTTCCGAGTTAGGCAAAAAAGCAGGTAAAATTTCTAGTAAGAAAGAGACCTCTGTGAGACATTTTGGTTTGTTTAAAGTACCTATAGTGTTTCTAGATTCTTTCGGATTTGGAATATGGTCAGTATACATTGCTACGACAAGATGAGTCGAAATTACGACATTTAAATTTTTTTAAAAATATATTTGCTACTCTTCTCCAAGAATTTGACTAAAGAATAGTACTAATATAGTAAAATAAGTTGTAAGTCAAATTCAAATATTATATTTCACAACTTTGTGTCCTGTAATTCGTAGGGACATTGTTAAGGGAAATAAAATTAAATTTAATTAATAATTTAATTAATTAATTGGCTCTATTTAGTCCTCTCTCTAAAGATGTCCTTGGTTGATGGTGAAATAAGCGTATTAAATAATATATTAAAATTAGTAAATCTCGATAAATTCTACTCGATTAGACCCTTAACATTTACGTTGATTAGGAATTTTGCGTTTTAGATATTTGTCTGTTCAGTTATTAAGTTCTACTTAATTCTAATTTGATGACATTTATTTATTTTTATCTCTTATATTTTCTTGGTTTTTAGACATATCGGCATTGCCTTTATCCTAAATACAAGTGTTGATTTGACAAAATCCATTCTTATTTTTTCAGAAAATAAATTTATGGCGTCGTCGTCCTAAAATAAGAGCATTAAGCCTAAGGCCATTGTTGGATAAATAAAATTTTGATAACTCCATATTGGAACACTTGCTATTTTTTTTTAATCGCATTACTGAATCAATTTATTGAATGGCTATAAAATTTCTCATTGTCTAGAAACCTTTTACTTTTCAAGAATTTCAGTTGTGATTCTTTTCATGAAGGTGCCTGATTAAGGGATACTTAGGTCGTAATCCTAACTAGGTGATTATACCTAGCAGATTATTATTAGCTGTATGGAGGTACAGGTAAACATTTACAAATACGGAAAGAGAAATTTTTCTTAACAAGAAAAACAATGTAAATTTCATAAATTTATACGTACTTGTAAATTGGAAAGTTAGTTTAACAATGGGCGACAGGGTAAGAATTACCCTTAATTATGATTTCATTGAATTTATGGACACTAATCAATTTTTCTTTTACTGAGCTCGCTTTTATTTAAAAATAAGGCCTGAAGAATTTCTTGTTACCTGCTAAATACCTGTGCAAATTAGATGTAAATTATATTGTTTTTATAAATGACTGTAATGATATACAGGGTGTCCTCAGATGGGAAGTCTATGCCACAATAGACCTAATTTTTAATTTTTCACGAAAAATGTTTTTTGGTTCTTGACCTTACTGATATCATTTCTAATTATTACTGCATTTTGCGTACCATAATTAATTGTAATTAATTATACCTGTAGAATATCTGCAGTATTCTCATCACATTTTAAAAGGTAAGACGATTTAATTAAAATAATTGTAATTTAAAACATCGCAATCAAAAGATTTTGATTCGTATTTTTCCTCGAAATTTTTATAAAAAAGTATTCTTTCTCGACAGATTAAAAATTATAACCATTGTCGTACGGGGAACCCAGTGAGTAAACGTGGAAACAAAATTAATGGAAAAGTATATGATACATTTTACTTCTTAAAGGTAATTTTAATATTTACAATCCAAGATTTATTAGCTTGGGTAATGCAATCTTTTAAATTAGAAAGTTTTAAACTGTTATTACTTTCCAAGAATTTTCGTAAAATCTAGGTCTGCCCAGGTAACTATTAGGCTTCTTATCAGATGAAATTAGTTATTATTATTAAAGATATAATAAAGGTACACGTTTACAAAAAAACGCAGATATATTAGTATAGATAAAATAAATCAAAACCAAAAATTTGATTTGTTAGAAGATTTTCAAAAATTTATCCTTTCGAAAAAATAAAATAGTTTCTGATATGATAATTTTCAAACAGTAGGTAGGTATATTTTGGAAAATTTATTTTCGAAAATTTAGTTTTCGAAAATATTTCACAAATCCAGAAAAGTTATAGCTTTTCTTAACTTGTTTTGATTTTAAATTTCAATCATATCTGACCAGTGATGGGCAAATAGCGGGTATATTGAAATTTTGGGTAAATACCCACGGTATGTACCCGATATATACCTGGTATATACCCAAGTATTGAATTTACTTGTAATTTTATGGTATTTTAACAATTGTAGTTCGATACGGTCGATTAAAATCTAAAAATAAGGTACAAAGATGTATACCTGTAAATAAACCATAAACAGGTAAAATATTTAAAAATAGACAAAAATGACAAATTAACAAAAATAAAAATTTTAATTCTAAAAAATCCACAAGCTTAAAACGTATAAAAATTTTGACAAAATTCACATTTTTATTAAAAATTTTTACGGCTTGTCGCTGTAATAGTAATAAATAATACTTATAATAAATATCGGGAATAAACCAGGTATATATTGGGTACAAACCTGGTATATATCCAATATTCCTCAATGGGTAAATGGGTATATACCTCCCGTCGGTATATACCCGGTGTATGCCCACTATCTGACTCTTTAGAATCAAATCATTTTATATCGACAATTTTTGATAAAAATATTATTATAGTTGACACGGATCCCTTAGTGTGGAAAGAACATAACTTTTTATACACAATTCATAAGTTTTAAAACCATAGTTACATTTCCCGCCGGGTAAAAGTTTGTTTTCCAAAACTCGGGTTTATTTTGAAAATTTTAATTTTCAAAAATTTGTCCTTTCGGATATGATGCTTTTCGAAAACTAGGTAAATTTTGGAAAATTTATTTTCGAAAATATTTCATGAATCCAGAACAGTTGGGTACAGCTTCATCATTTTCTTAACTTCGTTTTGATTTTAAATTTCAATCATATCTGACGCTTGAAAATCAAATCAATTTTTGACAAAATATTATTATAATTGACACGGGTCCCTTAGAGTGGACAGAAGGTATTTTTTATACATAATTCATAAGTTTTCAAACTCTATATGTACGTTTCCCAGGTATGAAAAGTGCTTAGTTGAATTTAGTTCAGCATTCAGTAAATCAGCTGGTTTTCTTTGTTGACTGGATTTACTTTTTTGACCGCTACCCGAAGTCTTCTCTACTTTAGGTGCAGGTAAAAACTTTTATAGTTAATGTTCATTAGGGTGTTGCTTTACTGCAGTCCCTAAATAATATGGGTAGAACGAGTATAGAAAGTATTTTCTGCCTGCCTTACAGGGACAGGCAGTATTGAATTAACTGTTCGAAGAGTAAGAGTGCGTCGGATTCTTCTCTTGCTTCACAAGATGAAGATATTTTGTGTACATCCTTATCAAGACTGTATTAATTCGGCCAGTCCGATTCAGTGTGATGAAAGGTATGAAGTAATTTTTAAATAAACCAACTTTAGCTCACCGAAATTATGTGTGAATTGTATAAAATCTAACCCTGTTCCGTGTTGAGAACCTAATGGAAAATTTCAAATTCAATAATAAATAGTAAGTGTGTATCCGAAATTATCGGTTCTTAAAAAAATACTAATAATTAACTTCTGAGAATAAATAATTGCACCAGAATTCTTGCTATTCAAAAATTTTCATTTTAATCTGCCCAATTACTAGGGAGATCCAGAACGTCTTTAGTATTAAGAATTTATATTAAAAAACATACAAAAAATAGTGTTTATATGAAAAATATCTTTAATCCAAAATCCAGCCAGGAGCGGATTAAATATTATGCATACCAAGTTATAGCCTATACAATTATCTGCGACAATAGTCACTTTTTTATACTGCACTTTATTCCAAAAAATGTAAAGCTTTTCGGTGGGAAAAATAAAGGAGATAAGGGGAACTATTTGGAGACGAGGTTAATAATTATAATTATTGGTAAACAATGTGGTTTTCTTTGTTGGTTGAATTCACTTTAATTGTATTTTCTAACCAAGTTTTGCGTAGATTTCTTGTAGACCCAGTTCTTGCAACCTTTATAAAACCCATTTACCAGAGATTGGTGGGAGTATGAAGGCCATAATGGTAAGACCACTATTTTAAACGGGTAAATTTGTAAAAGTTTTGAAAATTGGCTCCGCGCATATGCGATGTGATACGGCGGTTGGTGCCGTCGGCAGCGGGTAGCGCGACGCGCGATGGACGTAGATCAGGCGGCCGAGGTTTGCTCAGGTTAAGTGTGGGGCTGATGGCATGGAACACGTTGACCGAATTTCTTATTAAATAAGCCCCAATACTGATTTGAAAAAGCCACAAATTACAACTTTTTACAACCTTTGATCTTCCAAAGTCTACGCATTTACCTTTTTTTCCCAAATACAACAACAAACAACCCAAATCTCACCAAAAGCATTTTATTATAAATTTCCCTTCTGCAGCTTTGAGAAAAGTTTTCTACCAAACTTAAAACTCTAAAACATTTCGTTGACCGATTTTTTTTATTGAGTTGACATACGGTTTTCTTTGTTGATTGAATTTATCGTATGTTGTATTTTCCTAACCAAATTTTACTCAGGTTTATCATAGATAGATAGCAGTTCCTGCAACCTTTATAAAGCTTATTTTGCCCGGACTGATTCCTGATCGGTGCACAAAGGCCATAAGGTCAATACTTCTATTTTCACTGGATAAATTTGGATGACAGTTTTGAAAATTCATGTTTATATTTCTCTGGTAAAAAGAGCTTTTAATTCAGTATTAGTTGTGGTTATATTCAGAATCCAGATCCTCCGTAAATAATACAATTTTCTTTGTTGAGTTGAACTTCCTTCAAGCTGTATATTTCCCTACACAGTCCAGGTTTCGGGTAGATATCCGTTTTTGCAACCTTCGTAAAACCTATTTTGAAGAGTCAGATGGTCGCATAGTTGCCTAGTTGAACTAGATGAATTTGTGACAGTTTAACTGGAATGAATTTCTGAAAATTTTGAAAATTTGTGGTTATTTCCCTCAGGTAAGAGGTATTTTTAATCAATTGATTTGATGATTATATCCAGTAAAGAATGCGGTTTTCTTTGTTGGTTGAATTTACTTTAGGTTGTATTCTAAGATTTGCTCAGGTTTTTCGCAGATAGAGGTTCTTGTTAATTTAATAGGACCTATTGTACAAGAACTGATCTCTAATGTATACCAAAAGGCCCACAACTGCAAAACTTCAATTTTATCTGGATAAATTTGCGAAAGTTTGAAAAATTCATGTTTCCACTCCTCAGATAAAAAATATCTTTAATTCAATGGAGTTTGTGATTTACCTATAGTCAGTAAAGAAGTCGTTTTCCTTTGTTGATTACATTTACCTTATATACTGATTTTCCCTACCAAGGGTAATGAAGATGACCAGGTAGAATATTTTGTAGGTAATACTCAGATTAGAACGGTCATCTTCAGGTCAGGATTAATAGAACCCCCAAATATAGTTGAAACTATAAAGTGGATTCTACCTGAGAGAGACAGCCATTTAGAGTCCAATGTTTGACCGGTCAGCTTGTTTCGGTTTGAATTTTTCTTTACTTCTGAATATGGAAGTAATCGTTTTTTTCGAAGATATTGTCTTCTCGGATTCCGCAGTTGAAGTTGAAATACGTTTTCCTGACAGGTACGAAACAATTTTTCACCTCTAAATTATTTAAATAAAAGTAGTATAATAAACAATTATTTTATCGAACTGGTTCCTTCTGCTAAGGCTGTAACTATAAAATCTATTGTATATATTTTAATAGTGATATTAAAAAAAAGAAGTAGTAGAACTTTATCGCTACGAGATATAGGTACACAAATTAAAATAAACATTCAATTTTAACTTATTTACAGCTTAAAATAAATTTCATATCTGGCGACTCCAATGTATGGTTTTTTCCAAAGAATAATTAACTGAAAAACGTTTGTTAGTTAATAATAATTTACTATCATCACAAGATAAGAATAGTATGTAAAATAATAACACGTATCTAAAAAATATTAATATTTATTTTAAAGAAATAGAAAGTATTGGGAGGAACAGCTGTGCAGTAATATGCAAATAAATATTTATTCCAGTAAGTCATTAAAAATTTTCCAGGTTCCACGTAATGTAACGACTGAAACTAAATTCACAACTATTATTTAACAGCTTTTGTTCGTATTGTCGTGTCAGTACTACTTCTTAATTCACATTATTTTGAGTACTTTCTTTTTTAATAATTGACGTCGTTTGTTTAAAAATTTTCGAAAATCCGAAAGTGCGTTATCAGCACAACACATAACAGGTACCGTGAAGAAATTGTCAAAATTCGTTCACAGTCAAAACCACAGCGTTAGCAGAGGCCCATCTAACATGCGTTTAGACTGTGCTGTATTTTTTAGTCTCTTCAGAAATTCAGAGGTCCCAACTTTTCAAGAAGAAATGACAAGAATTACCAAAACGGCCTTTGATATTGTACTCGTCCCAGGCTATATTGAAACATCTGCTAGCCTATTATCCGAAATGGCGGTTCTTTCCGGTCTGGAGGAGTCACATGGTCGCAGGTACGAATTTCTTTAACCGAGTTGTCTGCCTTTTAGATAATATCGAATGTCGAGCTGGAATGAAAAATATTCTCAACAACAATTCCCATATACAGATTTACATTTTTGTATAATTAATTTAATATTTGCTAAAAACCAAGGACTAGAAGTGACATAAAACTGGTAAGATAAACATATCTCTTTGAACCGTAACGTAACATATAATGTTGTAGAACCTCTCTAAGAACCACAATCGTAAGTGGTTCCTACTTATACATAACAGAATAAGTGAGAGGACTGTGATCGAATCTAGCTCTCACTTTACAACCATCAGCTTAAGCCAAGGTCACGGTCATTCGATGTATCATTAATCTACATAGTTCCATCGAAATGTATCAGATTTTATTACAAAGTATTTAGTTTTTGTAACATAGGTAGATAATATAATGTTAAAAATCACAACAAAATAAATACAATTTTCATTTCTGCATAATGTTAACCATTTTTTGGTGAAGCTTTTTCGATAGCTTTTAATTTTGTTTCGTCACATTCTTTATGCCCAGTTTTCGAGACTTTTTGATGATAATGTAGGGGCAAGATGTTTGGTATAGGAAAACTCGAGTGTAATTTGATTAATTAAAACTAGAAACAACACTAACATAATTGAAAATAATAGTATTAAAAATAATTTTTCAGGACCTACTTTTTTACAGCTGGCCAAATTATGTTTTATTTGAAAAAATATTAAAAATAGGAATTTTGACATCTACAGGAAACAGTATTCTTCATCAGGACATTCTTTGACCACAGTTGGTGTGACTCCCTAGTGTGTGAACATGCAGCGGAAAAAACAAAATACCTGCCATTTCGCAGATTTGTGGTCATAGGAATTATGCGAAAAAAAGAATATATAGTTAAAATAGTACTCGCGGCACGAATGTAGAATAACATTAAGAAGATAGCGTTTAGAAGAAAAGGATGATGTGTTTAATTTCGACTTATTTTGAAATATTGATGTTTTTGTGGTTAAGTGGTTTAGAAAGGATTGACATTGGTTAATTTGACGTCATCTTCGATCTATTTTGACTTTTTGGGGAATTTCCATGGAGTAATATTCTTTTTTACGAATGATATTTATCTGTGGTATACATAAATATAAAAATATAACGAAAATATACAAATATAACATATAAATATTTAAAATAACGATAGTTGTTTCCTTACACAATTTAATTTTAGAGCCCTTGCCAATTCAAACTTTCAGATAATGCATATCTCAAAGTGTGAGTTGTTAATGGCTGTACAATTACATACATACGGACATACATTTTGTAGAGTTAGGATATTTTAAGTTTTGCTTCTACATTGCGACGTTTTGTTTCAGATACAAGACCAGCATCAGGACCGGTGGCGTGAGAAACGTAGGCTGCAGCGGAGGAGGCGGCGGACAGCAGGCGACGGGCGGCGGCGTCCGTGGCGCCGCTGACGTCCGGCGGGCCTATAAGGCGGCCGTGGTGCCTGCTTGCGGGGGGACAAAAGCGGGCGCGCGCGGAAGACGGGGCGCACGGGGAATGAGCATGGGCCAGAAGGTAAGAACTTGAAAAAGTTAAGGCGTATCTACCAATTTTATGCTTTCGGGATTTTTTTTGTCAAGTAAATAGAATGGAAAAATCGGTCCGTTCTTTGAGCAGTCCTTTCTGCATCAAGACAGAACTACTCTAAATTAGCTTTAAGTATCTTTTAAGTGATCTGACAGGTTCTTGTCCCGTCATTGTTAATAAGTCGTCACCTTAGAGTTATACTGTTGTATGTGACATAATGTTAATTTCAAGTTAGAGCAGAAAGAAAATTTGCTTATTTGTTACACGTCTACCACAGGGAGAAACGTTATTTTAATTACTAATAATGAAATGAATGCATTTTTCATTAAGATTTCATAAAGAATAATACAACAAATATTCAATCCCTGGTTTTTTGGCTCCTTAAAAAACACACACCACTTTGTTATCTTACAGCCCTGCTTAATTATGAAAAGTTGGCTACATACAACTTTGTAACAAAAATATCTTTCTTTAAGCTAACTCAAATTATTACCTTTATATAACTTTAAAAATATATTAAAGTAATTATTAACTAACTGAAGCTGTTTCCACACAAGAAAATGGATAAAAAATGAAGAACAATTTTTTTCTTTAACTTATTATTGTGGCAATATTGCCTTAAAGCCTAGACTAAATAATACCTAGACGAACACTGCTGTGCAACGAAAAGCGGGTCTCCCTTGAGTCATTTGGTGGGTTTACTGGTTTATGGTTTAAAAGTTTGTCTACCATTATATAAAATCAGCAGACTCAGAGTGGCTCATGCCACGTTCGAATCAGTGTTGCCAGACTGAGTTCTTTATCGCGAATTAAGCTACTTTCAAATATAAATAATAAAACACTAAATACATATTATTATTTGTAAAAATCGCAATTCGCATATTGGGCGATATTTAATTTTCAATTGTTATTTTTTAGAAAGGAATTAAATTTTACGAAATCTGGTTAAAATATTGTTTTTGTTTTTTCGGTAAAAATCCCTAAAATTCAGATCTCCCGCATTTTACCAATTTATTTTCTGGTTAAAATGGTGAAATTTAAGATTCCTGGGTGGTTTTTGTATTTTGTTTACGGGAACCAATACAAAATAATTAAAAACAAGAAAAACTAGATTTTTGGTTTTCAAATTTTTTATTCGATTTAAAAAAAAACGCGTTTTGTTGCATCACTACATACAACAGTATAACTCTAAGGCGATGAAATAGTTACTAGAAAATTATTATGTCTGCGATAAAGAAACTGTTTTTAAAAGCCGACATTCAAACGGTAGACTAGCCTTAAATTACTTGTTAGACATTATGTTTTGAAAATTATTAAAAAATACAAATAATTAACAATAAAATAAATATTTTCTTTAAGGAGGCATTTCACTAAATGTTATTTGTATTTTTATATTCCTGCTATATTGAAGCACCTTTTTTAGATAAATTAGTGCTTGCTAAGTAGTAAAAATTTTTGTATTTTATAGTTGTTCAAATATCCCCTTTTTTTGCTTTTTAGGTCAGCGGTGGAGTTAAGGCGGGCAACGGCAGGGACGCCGCAGCTGCGCCCTACAAACCCGTGATACCTAGAGAATTAGCACAAGATTTCGCAAGGCCCCCACGATTAGACATGCTCTTAGACATGCCGCCAGCATTAAGGGAAACACAATTAAAATATAGTTGGAACCAAGACGATCGCTCTCTAAATATTTTTGTAAAGGAAGATGATAAACTTACTTTTCATAGGCACCCTGTAGCACAAAGTACGGATTGTATAAGAGGAAAAGTTGGGTTTACGAAGGTAAGCATGATAACCAATGTGCGATGGTTAAGACTGCGATATTTATTGTACTGATTTATAAAGTGTATTGATTTAAAATATGCAGAAAAATGTAATTAAGTGTAGCATAGATACCCAACGAGTTGTCGGTGGAGTTTTACGTTCGGAGCTATACGTTCAAACTCTAATAACTTTTTCTTTTTGGTGAAACACGTGGATTGTTTCTTGCTATAACCTCAAAATTCTACAAAATATTATTTTTAGCCGGCATTCTCCTCGTGGCGTCCACGCTGGTCAACCCAATTTCATTTTGAGAGGTTTTTTCGGCTTTGAAATTTTTAACAATAACATTATAATTATATTAAGTATAGATTCATATCCTGCAAGCAATTCTTAGTCAATTATTAAAAAGTTTCAACGTGTACAATGATTCCATTCAGAAGATTAATATGTTAAAAGATTTATGGTGGCATTTTTTCTGTCACTAGGACCTGAATATTCTTTTTACGTATTATTTTCCTAAAATAAATCATAAAATATCTTCAAACTTTTATTAATACGCTAAAAAATACGTATAGAATATGAATCTACGGTTAATACTGTCACAATATTCATACAAAAGAAAAATAAAGCAAAAAATTGTACTAAAATGAAATCAAGTTGATCAACGTGGATGTCAGGTAGAGAATGCCGATTTGAGAATCTACCTGCAATCAATACCTATGGTAATCGCAGCCGTATTTGATTGTGAGAAATGACCAGTAGAAGGTTTTTTTGAGTTTGCTGGGTTTGCTCAGGATCTTTTATCGCCTTTTTTTCATTAACATTTTCCAAGCTAGGTTCTTAATTTAATTTTCTAATTATTGTTTTCAAAAAAATATATTTTCGAAAAATGTACCCTTGTTATAAAAATTATTTTTGAAAAAATGTACTTTCAAAATATAGAGAGAATGGAGAAAATGTTTTCAAATTATTTCATAAATCCGTTTTCTAAAAAGCATCTTTGGAAAAGCGGTTAGGACATTTGTGAAATATGTTTTCGAGAAAATATTTTTGAAAAATTTCGTTAATCCATTTTCGAAAAAGCTGTTTTTCGAAAAAGTTTACTTTCCAAAGAGATGTTTTTTGGAAAAAACATTATTGGGATATTTGTTTCCTTTAGAAGCCAAAATTATCCTGCGCAAATTTTAATAAGATCCCAGTGAGATGTGTCAGGAATGTTTTCAGAAACAATCTAAGAGCATGTAAATCAAAAATGCCAAAAAAGGCTTGCATTTTTTATATTAATCTATATTCATATTTTTTTGGTATAATTATTCATTTCAAAGACCTTACATAGATGGCAAAATGTTTGTTTTTGTTAATAATAGTTTGTAGAATATGTAGAAATTATGTTCCAATATTTATTTTTATAAAATTCGCTAGGTATTGAAATCCTTTTTGTACTAGGCTCTATGGCGGCGCCCCCCCCCCCCTCCCCCCCTTTATTTCCGCCAAAATGAATAATACAGGCTTTTTCTACTGCACTTCTCTGCAGTATCCTGTAGAGTACATGAAAGATAAAAAGATTCTTTTATTTTTTTTAGGGCATGCACTGTTGGGAAGTATGCTGGTCGACACGACAACGCGGTACGCACGCAGTAGTAGGAGTGGCGACGGCGGAAGCTCCCCTCCATTCAGTAGGTTACCAAAGTCTCGTCGGTAGTACGGACAATTCCTGGGGCTGGGACTTGGGACGCAACAAACTCTACCACGACTCGAAAAACCAACCTGGGGTTCTTTACCCTGCACTGTTAAAACCCGATGAGACTTTCATCGTGCCCGATAAATTCTTAGTAGTTTTGGATATGGACGAGGGCACGCTGAGTTTTGTGGTAGACGGCCAGTATCTAGGAGTAGCATTTAGGGGCCTAAAAGGCAAGAAATTGTACCCTATTGTGAGTGCAGTGTGGGGGCATTGTGAAATTACAATGCGGTATATTGGCGGTCTTGATCGTAAGTATTTCCTCTTAATTTACATTCTTGTTAAACTTTTTGAAATACTACTTTATTTTCTTAAGTTTTGTTAATTTGTATTTATTTATTTTTGTTGCGTTTTCGATACATTCTTTTGATTCAGATTTTACCAAACATTTCTAAAAAATTATTTTCTGGGCTATTGACACTCTACAAAAAATATCATTTGAATTTTTCAGTGTTACTCACACAAAACTTCTTTTATTCAAATCTACATAGTTAAACCTATTTATATTCCTAGTAGTAAATTCAGTAATACCTGCTGCAGCAGAAGTTATCAAAAATATGATACTTGTGCATTACTCTCCATTACTATTTTACATATAAATACACACGGTATGCCCTCTGATGTAGTTGTTTATACAACAAACACCAACAACGTACCTAATATCAATATCCCTGTTAAAACAAACAATTATTATACCTGTAATGTAATAAATCCAGGATCCAAAAGGATTATCCTTCTTTATAGTTCTTTTGTTTTTTTCGAAACAACAACAATAAATTTAATAATAAAGAAATATCTTGTTACAATGCTTTGCTTGTCTTCCGGTGATTTTTATTTAAAACTTATCTGACATAAAATCAATTTAGATAAAGGATATCACAGTAAAGATGGCCTATAATAGGTTTTTTATCCACTATTATGTGGAAAGCATATTAAAATCTTTTCCATTTTTTTTTTCAGCTGAACCTCTTCCCCTAATGGACCTCTGCCGTCGAGTAATAAGACAAAAAATAGGAAAAGTACATTTAGAAGAAAAAGTTATGAGTTTACAGCTACCGCAAGCATTACAGACTTACCTCTTGTACAGAGACCGAAGATAATAATACTCTAATTCTGGACAATAATTGTCTTCCGCGACGCCATTTTGTTTTTGGTTTTGTAAAAAGATTGCGGAACAGTACAATGCATACCGTGAAAGCCGAACTGATGTTTTTTTGCTTTGCAAGATTTTCGCGGACGGACTGCAGTATCAAACCAAAAAAGACACTGTATAGAGCCTATTTTGACAGGACAGATTTTTTAATTTTGTGCTCTGTGATGTGAATTTGGAAATGAATCTCTTCGAACAGTTAACGTTTTTTGTGTGCAGGAAGAAATGTGAAGCAAGAAAGTGTTTTTCTATTGATCTCTAGAAAAAGGTTTTCGCCATAAGATGAATATTTATTAGAATGAGCTGCGGTGAAACTTTTGAGGTGTAAATATAGATTTGATAAAAAAAATTCCGAGTCTTCTGTAAACTTTAAGCACGTTGGCTTCCTGATATAGCTTTATCTAATAATTTTTAAATGGTAATCGAAATCTGTAGAGCAAAATACATGGTAAAGTGCCGGAGCAAATAAGAAAAATATTTATTATTCAATACGAGAATTTTACTTAGATTTGTATATATATTTTTTTTTTCACGAAATGTTTGTTTATAGGTAGTTGTAAGTTGTTTGGCGACTTTTTCGTCTATTTGTTCTTTTTAGTGGCTCCTTACAGCTTATTTTTTCTACAGCCTGTTGTAAGCTGCAAAGGAACAAAATTATTTATCGTTAATACTTATTTTTGTTCTATTTGTTTTAGTTAGTTTATATTTTTGTTTTGACATGTTACGCCGCCAATCTCTAGACAAAATATTATTTAATATAGATATTACCATTTTTTAACAACAACAATAAATATAATTTTCATATTCCCTAAAAATACACAATGAAGAACACGATTTATCCACTGGCCTCAAAAATTGTAGTTGTTGTTGGTGTTAACAAAATGGTGTCACCAAATAATGACTTTTAACTTGTTCGGGTTTTAGTCATATTTATTAATGTTTTTGGGCCTGCAATTAAAAAAAAACTGGCTTGTGATATATAGTTTTTTTACCAAAAGAAAAAATTGTTTTAGCAAGGTTAATGATTTGCAAAGGCACTTTACTTACCCCTAAAAATTGGCTTGTGATTGGATATCAAACTTGCGCATTACGAATGAATTGACAGTTCAGTTTCTCAGTTACTTATTTTCCATTTACTACCATATGGTGTTAATGAAACGTGTAGGCAATGAAATCTCCACGTGGACAATTTAATTTTATCAATACAATGTCGTGGACCATAATAAAGTTTTCTTTCTACAATCAAATTGTATCCTACGAATTTTTAGGTAATCTAGGTACAAAATGATTGAGAAAGAAACTTTATATTCGTCGAGATAATACCTACCTCAGGAATAAGAAATTATTTTTGTTATTTATACTGCAATATTATTGTTACATCAAAATAAATAATGGAAAACCATGTTTTTCTTTTCTCGGCAATTTGCTTACAAAACACTGATGTTATTATTTCTGGGAAATAGGTATACATGAGTACATTTATTTTAGCTAGTCTTTTCTGTGGATTAAGTAAAATAGCAATTTTTTGAAACTTATTAGCTATATGTATATATAGGTAAAACAGTTAGTTCTTCCGCTGAAAATAGTTATTTTTCTACAACTGCCAATTGGCCACATCATATTTGACATTTTATTTTTGTACAAAAAATACGTTAAAAGCATCACAAGATTTACTAAAAGTAATAAAAGCCCTAAAATTCTTTATTTTCTGCGAAATAATAATAAATTTAAAGTTAAAAAGCTTTTAAATATTTTATTCGTAAAGGTTTATTTAAAGTCGCTCCGAGTCATTTATGAATCTATAAGTCGCACTTTTTCTTTTCTAGTTCATTAGGCAAAGACATACGATTAACCGAGTGTTTAGACCGGGGATGAATAAAGAATCGTCCAACGTAATTTGACGTCAACCGCTCAGCTGTTGAGAGGAAAACAGAGACAGCAACGCTCGTGAGAGCCGTATTTGATTGGCAAAAATTTGATCGGCGTTACGACACTCCAATGCTATTTTATCTCTTTCTACTACCATTCTTGATTCAATTACCTATTTCCTTAAAATTCGTAAACCGGACCTCTGGGGTACGATGTTTTCATAACAAACAACAAATAAACAGGCTACACGTTCGATACGCTCACAGTATACGGAACACCGAATCCTTTCTTAATTCATCCAAGGTTCTTTCCCTTTAAGATAAATATACAAGACAAGTTTCAATAAAATCACTTTAATTTTTGCGCTTCTCTTCAGCAACTTTGACAATGCTAATACTAAACTTTGACAGTACTAATACTAATAAACAAAAAATAAGAAACGCGTACGAGTGGTTTAAATAGTAACAATGAAAGCAACGACTACTAAGTTTCAGCAAACAATTTTTTTTAAATTTTATATATTTTCTTTTTGTATTTTTAACACCTTTTTGACAGTTATAATCTTTAAAAAACTCGATGGTTTATTGAACTGTCAAAAAAGTGTTAAAAATACAAAAAGAAAATATATAAAATTTTTAAAAATTTGTTTCCTGAAACTTAGTAGTGGTTGCTTTCATTGGTACTATGGAAACCACTCGTACGCATTTATTATTACTTTTTGTTTCTGTCCAGTTAGAAAAGTGTTGTAAAAGTTGTTGAAGAGACGCACACAGATTGAAGTGATTTTATTGAAATTTGTCTTGTATATTCATCTTAAAGTGAAAAAATCAATTATTTTTAAGACTTCTCGTTTCGTCAGAAATCTCGTTTGAAGCTAAAATAACCGTTTTAAAGGTATTTTAGTTTTCAGTGCGTGAAATCATTTTTCCCCGGTAATAAAATGGTCTACTTCACACATCAAAGTCAATGTCAAAAAGTCAACTTTTTTGGCAGCTGTAGAAAAAAGTATTTTAATTGCACCTGCAGTCTACTAAAATTTTAAAGCTTAATAAAATTCACGTTATGGACACTGATGCAATTGGTGTCTGCGCGAACTTATTTCAGCCTTATGGAAAGTACATTGTTTAAAAAAAATGTTACCACGTGACCTACAATTTTTTTTGGAAAGTGGTTCTCCGCATCAACTACCGAATCTGACGACTTAGTTTTTGAAATTTGAGGTTTTAGGTAAAGTTAAAGAAATTCTCGGCTGTGAAACCAGCAGGCGCGTGCTGTGAAATTTCAAAGTTGTATATCTCTGCTCCTACTTACAGGAACCGCACCAAATTTAGGGGTTTTAATAGTGAGTCCACTGGGGATGTTTTGGTAAAGAAAAAAAATTTTGTAATTTGCGAAAAAAGTTGAATTTTTGTATTGCTTCCACTAGGAAAAAAATTAACACGTTTGGGTATGTTATTTATTATTTTTTCTAAACAAATTTTACATCATTTTGTCGACAATTTTTAAATTTTAAGAGAAAAAAATGTGTTAGTAGAAAGTTATAGTCATTTGAATTTTTTTTTGAAATTATATTTTAGGTTTCAAAAAATTCAAATGACTATAACTTTCTACAAACACATTTTTTTCTCTTAAAATTTAAAAATTGTCGACAAAATGATGTAAAATTTGTTTGGAAAAATAATAAATAAAATACCTAAACGTGTTAATTTTTTTTCCCAGTGGAAGCAATGCAAAAATCAACTTTTTTCGCAAAATGCAAAATGTTTTTTTTTCTTTACCAGAACATCCCCAGTGGGCTCACTATTAAAACCCCTAAATTTGGTACGGTTCCTGTAAGTAGGAACAAAGATATACAACTTTGAAATTTCACTGCACGCCCCTGGAAACCAGTATACATGGGAACAGTGAAATTAGATTTTATTTCAACAATTCCCGAGAGAACCTATAGCACAAAGTTCGTTGTCAGCAATGTGGACTATGATGGTGCAAAATACTTTTCAAATAGTGGGCCTGCGGATGTCAATAAAAAAATAACTGAAAAATTCTGTGTACTATGAATGAAAGACATGATTCATGTTAGTGGCGGACCTTCGTGGAATGTTCAGAGGTAAAAAAGCATAAAGAAAAAATATTTGTTTTCACACCTAACAAAAGTCAATAAAATGTATTTTTGAAACTATATGTCGTATTTGATTTTCAGCACCTCCAGGGCCAAAGGAGAAATCTAAAATAGCAAGGATGTGTAGTAATAATAGTTTCCGAGGTTGTTACGTCGGTGTTTAATTTTTTTTATTAATAATGGCATTGCTGACGTATGAAAAGTAAAAGCATTAATTAATTTTAAACGTTGAAAACATAAATCTATAGTGCACAACTTTAGCATTTATAATATGACACGAAATGTATACAAGGCAAAGCCGACAATTTTGTGACCTGTGGGACGTGTGCTCTTGGGACACTACAGTAAAATGAAAATTAAATGATATATTGATTTTTATTATTTAAAATGCCACCAAGGCTTACAAAATTAGTTTTTTTGGAATATTTCTTCACTAAAATAAAGGATTTTAATTCGGAGATCACAAAAGTATAGAGATTTAGGTTCTGTATGTTAAAATATAATGCAGATTTTTTGTTATACAAACTATTAACCTAATATAGGAAACATTAGGAAAATCAATAGGTTTTCTATAATTTAATAATAATAATAATATTAATAAAGTTTATTTAATGTTATATATATATATATATATATATATATATATATATATATATATATATATATATATATATATATATATATATATATATATATATATATATATATATATGTATATTATAAATAAACTTGATAAAACCCCCGAAGACGTACTTATTGGGGGCAAATCTTATATTTAACATTACATTATTTAATTATATAAATTATTCAATTGAAAAAAATATATATTCAAATACATACATACAATTTCATTTTTAGGGCAAGAGAGATCCTTAGAGAAAAATAAATAAATAATTTTTATTATACAAAATAATATCAAATTAATTCCAAAAATTTCTTTAAATCGTTTGTTGTTAATATCCAAGCTTTTATTTCAATTTTATATTTTTTTAATGATATAATTCTTTTAATATTTACTGGTAAATAATCGTTTAAATAAAAACAAATATTTATAATTCTTTTGTGCTATAAACTTATGTATTTTTGGTTTAATGGAAATTTCATTTTTATGACGCGTGTCATGGTTATGTTTTTTAAATTGTATTAGATTTTTATTTTTAAAAACGTATACTAAAATATTATAAATATGTATTTGCCTAACTTCCATTTTTTTTGTTTCTGAATATAATTCCTTTGAAGGATAAAAATAGTCTTTATTAAACATAATTTTTAGAAATCTTTTTTGTAATACTTCTATTTTTTTCACTAAAATTCTACTTATTCCTTATAACAAAAAAAATCAGAATTTTGATCCCTGTACTTTTGTTGTTTCCGAATTTTAAATTGTTATTGCTGTAAAGAAATATTCTAAAAAACTACATTATTCTGTGATTGATTTTAAAATATTTCGTAGAAACTGAAAATCTAATTTGATTTATCCTATTATTTTTATTAAATTTCAAAAGGGTGACGTTATATGCTTAAAGTCACTATACGCCCTGGATTTTCATAAAATTACAAAATATTGCTATTAATTCTTAATAATTAAGTTTTCTTGTGGGCTACATCTGCGAGGAGGCTTTTTAAAACTGCTGTGGTTTTTACATCGATCCGGATGTATCCAAATTTTGTGGAGCAGGAAGGGCACAATACCAAATTTATTTAAAAAATAAAAAACAGGATTTGATCTGTTATAAAAATCTCGCAGCTGTTTTACCCAGAGAGAATTTAGTTAGTGACAGAAAGAGCGCTGTTAGTTATTTAATTTATACATATTAGTACATACGGGTGACTTAGTTTTTATTTAGTTTTTAGAATTTGAAAACAGTTTTAAATTATTGTTTACCGTAACTGTTTTTGCTATCTGAACATAAAGCCAATTTAAAGGGAACTATGTCAGTAAGGTATATATAGACTTATTTTTGTAAATAGAGAACCGTAGATAAGTGCCAGTTACACATCTAATTTAAATATAACAAATACATAAATGAATGTATGTCTGACTGTATCAATTCAGAGGACATGAGATTATACACTTATTATACTGAGAAACGAGAATATTAAAAAACAGAAATAATGAATTAAGAATTCAGATTTTTGTAGCAAATTTTCCCCATGTATCTATTTAAGATAGCGACTTAATATTTGGCCATGAGATGGTCCGAGGTTTGTGTCGAAGAGTGTACAAGTAAATGTGGTTTGTGTTTAGGTTTTAGACTATTTTCTTATGAAATTATTGAAAAGCGTACAACGCACTGGTAGAATGAGATTTAGATGCCCACAGGTTTTATCACGAATTGAAGTTATTTTCTGTAAAAATTGCTTTACTGTAAAGATTTTAAATCGATTGCCTTTTCAGGATTAAAAAAATTATATAGTTTGATAGCCAAAGTGACATAAGTATAAAAAGCATATTTTTTTCTGAGTATTAAATAATGTTCTTTTAATTATAAATAAAACGAATAGTTTTTGTTTCAATTACTTTGTTCTTACCAGTGGCGGCTGGTGAAATTTCAAAGTTGTATATCTCTGTTCCTACTTACAGGACCCGTACCAAATCTAGGGGTTTTAATAGTGAACCCACTGGGAATGTTTCGGTAAAGAAAAAAAACATTTTGTAATTTGCGAAAAAAGTTAAATTTTTTGTGCCCCTCCTAAGAAAAAAATGAATAAGTCTAGGTATTTTATTTATTATTTTTTCTAAACAAATCTTACATTATTTTGTCGACTGTTTTTAAATTTTGAGAGAAAAGAATGTGTTAGTAGAAAGTTATAGTCATTTGAATTTTTTCTTAAATTATATTTTAGGCTTAAGAAAATTCAAATGACTATAACTTTCAACTAATGCATTTTTTTCTCTCAAAATTTAAAATCTGCCGACAAAAAGATGCAAATATTTTTTAGAAAAAATAATAAATAAAATATCTAGACTTGTTCATTTTTTTCTTAGGTGGTGCATACCAAAAATTTAACTTTTTTTCGCAGATTATAAAAGGTTTTTTTTCTTAACCAAAACATTTCCAGTGGGCTCATTATTAAAACCCCTAAATTTGGTACGGGTCCTGTAAGTAGGAACAGAACTATACAACTTTGAAATTTCACCAGCCGCCACTGGTTCTTACACTATAATACGATAATACCTAAATTAGGGAAAATAAAAAGTGTATGTGGTTATTTAAAAGCAGCCTTTAGACCATCTTCAGTGCTTTGACTCTAGAAACAAGAAAAATGTGGCTAATAAAAAGAGGCGCATACTTACGAAGCACACTAAGTATGCAAAATTGATTTTAACATTAGTTTATTCTTTTTAGGACATACTGTGACTTACTCAACGGATATGTATCTCGGCTTTGAGATATGCAGAAAATCAATAAATGTTTAATAAAAGTTAGGTACACATGTATTTTAAAAATAGTTCACTATTACTATTAAGATCAATTTTATTTATTAAATTTTCAATTATTTACTTGGTGAATATCCGGAGACTGGGACACATACCTCTCGAGCAGGTCAAGATTTACCCTTTTCAAAAGGCATTTTTTAGTATTTATTGTTACTGTGGCTGCCAGGTTGTTAAGATTTATATATATTGCACTTTTAAGTGCTAAAAAATAAATCTTTATTAAATAAAACTAAAATATAGTTTTTTTTTCGCAAATAACACACAACTTCATATAAATTCGTCGGTACCCAAATTTCATAATATCAGTACGGTGACCTTAAAAGTCCCTTATGGGAATTTTGACGTAAGTTTGTATTTATAAAATTATACACTGTATGCAGAAAAGCCCTTGTGTATTGTTTAATACATTTTCTTCTTGTCAAAATTCTCGCGATTCCGTGCGGAATCGATTGTACTCTAAAAGTTTGTCTATAATGTAAATTTTTATTGAATTTTTAAAATAGTTTTGATACATCCACTACTTATGTATATTTTGATTCCAGAACTGGTTGCAAAGAGTTACAAAATCACAAATTGGTGTTACCTGACAGACGATACGGTTTACTTAATCGTATCATTATGTCTTGGAATAGTGTGACACCTTATTATTAAGATTTTTTCATAAATATGAAAATTGTTTCCACGCTTATCACCTATAATAATTTTGAAAAGCTATCTCATTTTTAAATTTCCATTTTCGTGAAAAATTAAAAATTTCGGTAGATATTTTATATGTCTTCACCAGTTTCTTCTATGTTCGAACAAAGTTCTTACGTCAAAACTATTTAACCAAGCTTTAAGTTACATTATTACTGAATATATATATTTTTAAATAAACTCCAAATTTTTTTTGTATATTTTCCATTATATCCACTGTGTTCAATTTTGTAATGACTTGAATTTTTCCTAACGAATTTTCATTAAGCGAAAAGTATTGAAATACAAAGTAAACAAAAATCCAAACGTATATTGCAATTTCGTAGGGCCTGGACAAACTAATGTAAGTAGGATGTTTTAATTATTGTATTTAAGTTTGCTGTGAGAGTCCAGGTATATTTTTAAGTTAATCGATGTATTATTATAATTAAAAATAAATTAATGTAAGAAATGGCTTTGGGTATTATTTTTGAACGTTGATCCTATAAAGTTATCAGCGATAACGGGCTCTTTCGATAACTTTGAGAGTATAGGCCAAGGAAATTTACTACTTTCTTGTTGATTTTGTTAAGTAATTTTTGAGTAAATAAAAAAACAGGTATTGTAGAGATAAGACAGTCGAAGTACGTACATCCCCACAATTTAAAAATCTACAGTTAGAAGTATCCTGCTTACCAAAAATTACTTAACTAGGACCAACCTGAACAAAACGATAAAACCATTACCGAAGTGACGTTGACAGAAAAATTCCGATCGCTCTCTAATGCGCTAGCTAATCGACTAACGCATGACCTAAAAAGGCTAAACAAGCCGTAGCTCATCGGCAATTAATGTCTGATCTAATTTTTTAGATTTTTTTATTTTAACACCCCGTATTAATTTTAAACTTTAGTTGCTACTTTTTTTATGGCAAAAATTTAAAAAGTAACCCTCTCAATGTGGTACAGGGTGTATATTTTTACACTCCCTTTAACTTTTTAATTTTAATTTTACGGGTTGAAAAAACAAATAGAAGAATCAATGAGAACCCATTAAGTAACTTGTCTTAGTGTTTATTAAGTAACAAAACTTTAAGCAAACATATATATATATATATATATATATATATATATATATATATATATATATATATATATATATATATATATATATATATATATATATATATATATATATATATATATATATATATATAGGTCTATCATGAGTCGTTTGTTTGAAAACACTTTTCAACTCACACGTAAGATATTTTAAAACGGTTTAAAATATAGGAGTTTCTTACATTTTTAGTTGATATCGATTCAGTGACATTGGAACACCTGAAATCTAGATGCTAAAAATAAATAAAATAAGAGATTTCGTTGATTATATTTATAACTATTTTTAACCCTCAAAATAAAAAAGATAATGGGGGTGTACAATATAATCTTGTACAATCGACTGTCGATATAATCCCATGCTTTCTTGAAATACTTTCTATATTTACATAACGCTCTAAAATTAGAAATCTAAGAAGAAATTCTAATTATAATAAAATGACCATTTCTTAAAATATAAATTTCAATTGTAAACTGTAAAAACGGTAAAGACAGGTAATAAAGGCAAATGTTAATTGGAATGTTTGGTTTATGACTTCTTTATATTCAGTAAACATTTCCGAAAATTCCTTTTGGAAAACGATAAGGAAGGTAATAAAGGCTTGGGATAATTGATTAATTGCAATATGTAATAGGTTACGGCGGGGGCCAACTGGGCCCAAGAATATCTCCGGTACCTGTTTTCACAAAAGTGTCTTTTAATGATGGAGATATATTGGGCGGAAGTTTTTCTTCAGGTAGTTAAATAAGTAATTGATAATATTCTGAGAAATAGATAGGTAATGCATTTGCATTTTGATTCGGTTTCAGTAATAAATAGTGAACGTGGAAAAGATTTGTTTGTCTTCGAAAATTTTATATTTTCAAGAGACGAGAGTTTTAAAAAGAGGAGACATTTATTTCCTGGAGGTGTAGCCAAAAAAGTTAATCAGTGAAGCCAAAGTTTATGCTGTTGGTCCTGATAACGTATTATGAAACGATGGCTCTCACAAACATGAGGAACATGAACAAAAATAGAAAAACTGTTTCTAATGCATGTAAAAGGAAAGCTGATATGATTTCTTGCCGGTAGATGCTGATATGTTTTTTTTAAATAATGTTTTATTACCTGTACTAAAAAATAACGGATACGAGCCAAAAACGGACCGGACAAACGGAGACGTTCTGAATAACAGACAGTCCGTTATGGCAACCCTAATCAAGTTTATTATAATACCTCTGCCTGGATAAGTTAGATCAGCTATAGCCACCATTGTACAGAGCTTCTTCAGTTGGTCCGTTACTATAGCTTTGTTATTTTGTGTCGCACGAAACTGCACTAACCTACACTTTTTTTTATTTGTAGAAGACATCCATTGGAAAAATCAGTGCAGGTTAGTGCAGTTTCATGCAACACAAAGGAACCTAATGGTTACTATTTTTACCATTCAAATTATCCATTGGGGCAGCGCCATCTACGGCAATTTTATTTGACTTACAGAAAGAAATCCATAATTTCAATTTTAGTACAGAAAAGTGCAGGAAGATTTCCTGAAATTAGACATATCTACAGCGTTGAATACTCGGTGACCCAAATAAATTTTGGAGTCTAAACCATGGCACATTTTCAACTTTTGAGTGTTTTGGTAAATAAATTAAAGTTCTGGCGAAGAACTAACACAATTTTATTCATAAATATTTTTCAACTTTCCTTTAAAATAAGGTGTGTTTAATAATAAGACGTCTAAAGGTAGAAGATTAATTTCTGCTATAAATTTTTACCACATTGGGCGCCGGAAAAAAGGATTATGACGTCAGAAGTTTGGGCTACGATTGAATAATATGGCGAAATTAATTTTTTTTCTAAAATGTTGGGTTTATAATTAATAAGCTAGCCTCAGCTATTTTCTTTTTACTTTTTTGCCTTTACTGTACACTTCTAATTACCTCCTCGCCACATTAACAATTAAACGATATGCTCCAGACCTTTAAATATATTTATCAACCCCCATGCCTCCTGTACATTATCCAACCCTCAAACAAATTACATACACCCTAGCCGTTCCACCCCCATCGGAATTAAATCTGTAAAAAAATTCCACCCCTTTAAGCAACCCCTCTTTATTTTACATTTCCTTGCATGCACCAGAGTTTGCACGATAAAAGGTCGGTAACTTTAAATTTTGTCGTTTTATAATTTACTGTATTTTGATCAGTAACTATGAGAACGCAAAAAAAAAAATTTCTAAAAGTATTAAAACACATTGCGCAATTTTTGATAAATAAAATTAATTAAGCACCTATGGTGTGATGCAAATGAAGTGCTAATGGAAGTAAAAACTTTGTTTTGGTTTTTTAAATTGTTAAGTAGTTTTTGAGAAAATAAAAAAAAACAATATAAGGTTTCTTATAACAAGTCGCAAAAATTCCACATACAATCCTATGTTTAGAAGTATCTTCCCATTTGACACAAAACTGTTCCTTAGACATCTTGGGATCTTTCCGACATCCCAGGGACGTCCCGTAATATCCCACAGAATCCAAAGAACGTCTCTGGGACGTACTTTTGGAACAGGTAACAATAAAGTTTCAAAGTTGTATATGTTGTACAAATAAACGCGTTTAGGTATGTTATTTATTATTTTTTCTAAACAAATTTTACATTATTTTGCGGACAATTTTTAAATTTTAAGAAAAAAAATATGTGTTAGTAGAAAATAATAGTCATTTGAATTTTTTTAAACCTAAAATATGATTTAAAAAAATCAAATGCCTATAACTTTCTACTAACACATTTTTTTCTCTTAAAATTTAAAAATTGTCCACAAAATGATGTAAAATTTGTTTAGAAAAAATAATAAATAAAATACCTAAAGAAAATAGTAATATTCACCTAAATATTATTAGTGTCTTAATAATATTTACAAAAAAGAAACGAATTAAACTATTTTTAATTTAATACATCTTTTAGAGTTTGCTAGTTTACTTTAATTACAGCGTGTAAGCAAATTAACTTTCCTTTGGACCTACGAAGAGTCTTTGATTGTTTTCACTTTCTCGAGCTTCTTATCGGAAGAATACCCTGTTTTACATCCCGGCACACAGCGAACTCTACTTTTATATGATTTACCGTTACTCATTGTCAGTCATTGTCAATTGTGTTAAGAAAAAAAAATTAATAAGAAAGTGTTTTCGACAAATAAACGAGAAAAACACCACAGTTTCTATGAAAAATTAGACTCACTAACGAACAGAGCGCCTCTCTCGACAACCTAGCGAATTAACCAAAAACCGGGACAGAAATTTAAAATGCAGTCACTGTCCATCGGTCTCCTCCTTTCAAGTCCTCCATATTCGTCACTTACTTCACCCAATTTACCAGAAAAATATTCAAATGCGAGTGCAAAAAATGAATTTTTAAGGACATGCGACATCTTAGTAATTCATAGCCTTTCAGAGTTCATCTATGAGGGTTTTATAGTTCCCATCTTTCTTGTTACCCAGAAATCCTTTCCCTACACTCACAAACTAGTTCTAAGCTGCCAATTCTTTATCATGTAAGTTTCATTTAAAAAGGGAATATCACTTAAAATTTTCCTTTTGACTGTACGGAAGACAGAAGCAACCTTAACTTTAAAGAAACAGAAAAGTATCTTTAAAGGCTCGTAGAATGCGTTGGAAATACCCTGACCCCCACGACACCTTTCGTGGTTATTAGTCCTAAATTGAGTAAAGTCAGGTATAACCAATACCAAGTAAACAAAAATCCCACGATATAAGGGAAAAACAGGTACTCGAAAATGGGACGTGTTGGGTAATTTCTCATTTCAGTGAATAACTAGTAAAATCAAACACATAAAGAGCATTTACAGTAATGTGACAAAAATCATGTCGACCAAGTGCAATTATTCTTTACCATAAAACATTTATTGCTGCTGCTATTACGCAGAGCCGATATTCTAACATTTTAAACGCAAAAAGCTGTAAATAAGAGTTACTTTGTAAAACTAATTAGGGGTTACTTGTTTGGCTTGAAAGCGTCTAGACTTTACTAAATCAATGCCTCTAACCAAAACAAGTTTTTAGGTGTTGCGTAAATCAAAACAAAACCATTTATTACAGTCTCTACGGGTGTAACATACCAATAGATGCCTCCTCTTGGCCATTCTCCCGAGGGTTCAAGCACGAGCAGGCCAACACAAATGTCAAACGCCTAGGCGAACCGCCGGCGCTGTTGGTCGCAGCGCATTACGTTATTTGCCTAGAAGCATTGTTATAGTAAAAAATCCCTCGGTTCGGCAGGTTCATTTTATAAACAGGGGTGGAGTGGGATCTGTGCCTCCTACTATATTTTAAACATATACTGAAAAAAGTGAAAATATTTTTACCGCAAAAACCACCCATTATGATCTTATTTTCACAACAAAAATTATTTTAATATAATTGTTAATGTATTTATTTTTGTAGGAGAATATGCAGAACAATATTTTTTCCGCGGTAACAATGTAAAAAGCAATAAGTATTACAACTTAAAGTTGCAAATTTTCATTTATAATACCACCAGAGCTTCAATTGTTACTGGAAATTTTTTCGAGCACACGAATATTTTGAAAATTACCCCGAGTCAAAGACGAGGGATAATTTTCCAAAAATATTCGTGTTCGAGAAAAAATTTCCTGTTTTTAATTGAAGCTCCAGTGGTATTCGATAAGAAAATTTCACACCAAAGTATTAAAAAAATAATAGGATTCACGTCTTTTGATGGTTTTGAAATATTAAATAGTAGGCTTTATGTTAATTGAAAAGAGTAATAATTTGTTATTTCATGTGCGTGTATTATTATTATTACCGACTTTAGTTACGTAAAATAATAAAAATGCAGCTGGTGGTAGCCCACCAGTGCAACGCCACTGGTTTCGACTGAGCCAAATTGTAAAAAACGTTTAAGGACAAAAGTTGTTTCTTACATCGTGAGAAATATTTTCATGCGAAAAATCCAAGAGTTCAGCAGTTGTAAGGAAATAAACAATTAAATTGTTTATAACACTTGATCGCGCTCCATTGTTGCAATCCTAATAAGTTTGGTTCAATCTACACCTAATTTTCAATGTTCATGATTTTTTCTGAACGATCCTTTTTGGTGATAAGGGGGGGGACAGCAATTTTTAATCGTTTTGTCAAAAAAAGTTTTAAAAAAATACATCATGTATATTGTTGAATTCGTGTTTCAGTAAGCTTTCATTTGACACCCTACACGATGCCCTTGATTTTTTTCCATTTCCCAATTTACCCCCTGAAATTAACCCCCAGAATCAAAATTCAACTTTTTATACTTCACGTCTATAAATTGGGCCATCACATCTACGTCTGTGCTAAAATTCAAATTTTTACGTCGAATAGTTGCAGAGAAAATTGCCTGTGACAGACGGACGGACACCGAAGTGATTTCATAAGTGTTCTGTTTGACACGGAACACTAACAACATAAACAAAATACAGTAACAATATCAATCTGTCGATCGCCATAGATTTTAAGGACCTTTAAAATATTTTATTGCAATAAAAAAAATTAGCATTTCAGTTCTACTAATAAAGTATGTTTTTGTCTTGTACTACTAGAATAAGTATAGTGTCGCTCAGGCCGAGCGCGGGGCCCCTTTAAAAGGGGCCCCAGGCCCGGACCTATTGGGAAAATAGGCCCTGGCTTTAGTCTGTGGTATTTATGATTGTGAAAAAATATTAACCCCACAGCAATTGCGATATTTTAGTAGAGTCTATAAATCTGAAAATATTCTACATAACTGACAACCTGGTAACAGCCGTTCTAAAAAAGTAGGTGGGGAACCATATCATTTGCCGGTTTATAGATAACTTGGGAATCCCCGATCGCTCTAAAATGAAAATAATGGTATCTATACTCGACTCGAAATCAATGTGTCACACTCAGTTTAGACTTGTTGGTGTTATATTTTGGCAAAAACACACTCTAACGGCCAGATTCACAATTGCTAAGACTGGTCTAATTTGACAGTTAAGGGTTTAAATTGACAAACGTAAGCACAAGATAACTAAGTTTTATGCTATAAGTTTAATGCTGTATTTCTTCGCAAAATTATAAAGAAAAGATTAGTTTAAGTAGGTATTTTCTACAATAGTAAAACCTGATTCATTTTAACAAGGCCCAAGAGACAAATTATTCGGAAATCAAGTAAATTCCAAAAATAATAGATTAAATGTAGTCCTAAACGAAGACTTATTAACAGTTATAGGATAAAAAACCTGTTAAAACTGATCAACTAGAACTAAATTTAAACCCTATTAGTGAAGGAGTTAAAGTCTTACATGTAAGAAAATTCTTTACTGGCCATACGTCAAAAAATGAAAACCACCCCTGCCAGCTAAGGGTAGGTTTTCCCTATTGATTTTTCGTGACATCACTACGGTTTCCCGGCAACGCCGAGCATGCTCCCTGCAGTGCCAGATCGACCCCGACAGAAAGATTTCCCAGGGTCTGCGAGTTTTTCTCAGAGGGTGGATTTTTGCCTTAAAGATGTCAAGTGATAGTTGTGCGTGAGTGGTGTGCTCGTTTCTAAGTGGTAGGTCGGGTACATTTTTTTACCGTCATGGGTACCGTGTTGAGTTTCTCTCCTCGTGATCGGGCCCGACCATTATACACCACTACCAGTACCGGAGACTTCGCCTTAAACAACTTTTCTTATGAGCAACTAAACAATGTGAAAAACAACAGAGACTGTAGCGGTAATAAAGCAAATTTAACACACTCCAATACACACACGATAAACAATATAAATAATAATGATAATGCGCGAATAATATCGGAGAAAAATGCGTTGGAGAAAAATCTGAAAAAGCATTCGCTGTTTATTAACGCCCTGTCATGGAAACGATTTTCAACCACAAACAACAACAAAAAGAAACAAGAGAACATTAAAAATAAAAACATCACCGTTTTCAGGCAACCTCTGGATAACATTCATCCCCCAGTTGATAAAAATAAAAACATTCAACAGCAACAATCTAATAAGCAACCTTCGTACTATAGTACCTCAAAATCAACGTCAGCCTTAGCATTGGACATTGTTCGGGTAAACAATGCGAATAACACAAACTACAATTTACACTGTGAGAAACTCACTAACAAGCCGAGCTTGCCAAGCCAAAGGGAATCAAATCAGGTCGTCCCGGTGGCCGCTCCAAGAAGAACTGTTATCCAAGCTTCTACTTCTGAATTGTTAAAATGTTTAGGGATGTTTTTGCATTCGAGATGTTACAAATTAAGAGATTTTCAAGCTGGAGATGCTGTCATGTGGTTGAGGACGGTTGACAGGAGCTTGCTTTTGCAGGGCTGGCAGGTAAGATAATAATTTATTAGAAAATAACTTAAAAGTATTTCGATGCTATCTTGTTGCAATAAGAAATTTTAGGAAAACTGTTTGTGCTTTATTTTTGTTAAATCTTTGTTTTAAGTAATTTATTATATTTTTATGATAGCTTTATAGGTACTTAATTTGATGCGATTTAAATTTCAGTTCTCTAATTTTATATGTTAAATTTTCTCAGGGTAACAATAATTTTGCCCCTTTTAGGCGTGTTTTTATTGCTATGGGTAATTCGTCAAAATCTCTTAAGGAAATAATTATAAAAAAAGAACTTAGATAGAAACCCGTTTTTTTGATACCGTGTACTTTGTGCCTAAGATTTCATAAAGCAAAATGTCTTATCATCCAACCACATAGAAAAGCTAAAATTTTGACCTGCAATATAAATATGTTCCTGTAGATTTTACCTAAAAAAATATTTTTTGTAATACTTTCACTGCATTCACATTAACTGAGAGTACCTATTGTATTATAACTCGATAAGCGAAAAAGTTTTTTGCGTGTTACTTATGGATATATATGTGATGAAAAATCTCTTAAAAACCTAAAAATGACATAGCTGAGTCACATCTTTATGAACTGATTTTTTCAATCTTCACAACGTCGGCTGTGCAATAAACATACACATAAAATAAACATAAACATTATTTTCAGAAAGAACAAAAACTTAAGTTTATTCAGAACGTCAGAGGGTGGAGTTAGTTCTATTTCTAGATAAATGGTTCCTGACGGTTGTGTCGTAGGTGTAAATTAATTAACTGCAATTTATAAAGCGATTGAAAATTATTATGAAAAAGGTAAACTTTTACTAAAGTTTATTCTTTACAAAAGGTGAAAAACTGGCATTTAAAATACCTTAAATGTCAAATCTCCTTTGATTTTATTTAGATATTAGACCCAAAGTTAATTTTACGTTCTTGCTTTAGCATCTCACCAGCAAACTACAAAAGAAATATACACTACTCCAATTAATTAGCGCACCACAATGAATTTATCATAACTTTGGTAGCGCTCTTTTTCTGACCCCTTAATTCGACTATAAAAAGCTTTTTTTAAGTTGAAGGTTCATTTTTTTGGAATGTAAGTATGCCAGTACTGTTTGAAAAAAATCAATTTTGTTGAGTATGCAGGGGTTTAACCATAATGTAGGTTTTTCCCTAAAGTTTGTGACGCCCTGAAGGTTATACCAGTCATAACTGCGACTCGTATTCACAACTAGACTCTAGCCTCATCTATTCTCAAGGTTTTGTTTTTTAAATCACTCTGACCTGTCAGTAATTAAAGGAGGCACTGGGTTTCTTAGAAAGGGATGTTTTCTTTTTAGTGCGCTTTGAAAAATATCAAAAAATGAAAATTGCCTTTAGGACGTTGGTGTCAATGTTATAAGAGTGATTTGCAAGAAGTCCGGACTTAAATCCCATTGAACACCTCTGAGATATCCTTCGTAGATGGCTAGGAACTTCAAAAATTTCCACAAAAAATTTCGAAAGGTAGGACAGAGACTTGCAGAAATCTAGAATGGAGTAGATCAAAATAAAAGATGATTCGTGGTGTCAGTGTTATACGCGCAAACGGTGGTAATATTCGCTATTGACACTAACGTTGCTTTTTTAGTCTTCTGAATTCACAACCGTTCAATTTTCTATTACTGTACCTATACTGTTTAATCGTTAAGGTTTATTATGTTAAGGTTATGTTCTTTTATGTGTTACTTTAGATTTTAAAATTAATTCGGTAATTTTTGTTATTATTTTTTAAAGTATATTAAGTAAAAAACATCACTCTTTAAAAAACCCTGTATCTTGTTTAATAACTGAGAGATCAGAGTGAACTAAAAAACTAAATGTTAAGAATAGATGATGCTAGAGTCTAGTTGTGAATGGGAATCGCTGGCGTCATCTACAGTGGGCTACAAACTTTAGGGAAAAAACAACATTATTGTTAGACCCCTGTATACTGCACAAAATTGACTTTTTTTTAAAACAATAGTGATACACTTACTTTCCTAAAGAATGAACCTATAACCTTAAAAATGATTTTAGACTCAAATCAGGGGGTCAAAAGAAAACTGCCACCAAATTTATGATAAATTCGTTGTGGTGCATTAATTAATTGGAGTAGTGTACATAATTCTTGTGTGAAAATATAGTATGTCTCATTCTTTTCTAGAAGAGGTAATCTAAAAAAAAATACCCGGGATTCACTAAAAAGGTTTAAGATTCAGTACTGTTTTAAATTAAGGTGTTCTAGTTGATTATTTAGTTTTTGCTTGGGTTTGCTTGGGTGCTCAACTCCCTAGCGTCACCCCTCACGGGGTCAAAAAAGTTAAATTATGTAATTTAATTTTTTCTATCCCCTTGAGGGTTGACGCTAGGGAATTAAGGTCAAAAATTTTATGTGAAAAAGTAGATTTATTAACCAATAAGATACACCTAAAATTTGGTGTCTCTATCTTTACTAATAGCAAAGACATTTGCCCGTGCTAAGACTTTTCGGCCACCCTGTATATATTTAAATTTCCCCTTTCGTTATAGATTTACAAAAATAGTAGTAGTTCGTTGTAAAAAGATTAGTTGTCTCATTCTTACGCTTGTCAATTTAAAGTTGTAATTGTCGAATTCTAAGCAATAGTTAATCTAGCCATTAAGGTCTAAAATAATTTTGCTCCTGCAGTTATTGTTATAATGGGTACAATAATATCAAATGTTAACTTGAAAATATATAATTTTCACTCAGTAATTACCTACACATAAGTGTTTGCTAAACCTTGCAAAGTTCAGGGTCTTATTTAAACATTTCAAGCTCATTAACTCTATTCTATTTAATTTCTTACCATGGCTGCAGGACGATTTGACAACATTGCTGTCTAAACTCGCCCAAATAGACACTTTTCGCTGCTCTATAGCCAAGTTCAGGACTAAAGTGTGCTGTTGCAGCATCGATCGTCCTGCTCCGACAGGACCGGTGCAATGACCAAGCTAGGGTTTTTTCTGTTTACTGCAAAATTTTTATGTAGGTCAGAACTCACTGAGGTATAAATTGTTGTTTCTGAAAACAGCCATTTTCTGCTTGATAACGTAATATATAATCCAGCACGTACACAACCTAAGCAGTTACGGCTAGATTCTCCAACGCTAGACCGGTAGACCGGTCTAATTTGACAACCGAAAGTTTTAAACTAACAAATGTAAAAATAAAACAACTAAGATTTAAAGAATGAATTTGTTTCCGAGTTTTTTCGCAAATTTATAAATTACGTATAATTATATAAATGTGTCTCATATACAAGAAAGTTGTGACAATAACTATAAAATGTGTATCATATGTTTGAGATTGTGATGTTGATTTAGTTATTAACGTACATTGCCAAACTGATCTCTGATCCGAGTTTTTTTCTTTAAAACCCTTAACTATATACTGAATAAATATCGGGAAACATCGTTTTTCTAATATATGAGATTACTGCAAACCTATTACTAAAAATTACTACAAAATTAAAAAGAATTAATAACGTTTTTGCAGCTATCCTTTTTAAACGTATTTTATATTTTAATTTCTTTGGAATTTAATTTGCTAATGTATGATTTCACTACAGATATTTGCTTGACATTGAAAATTAATTAAGCGTGACAGAATTTTGGGCTAGTCAGGTTTTGTTCTCAGGTCATTGGCTTTTGTTGTTATTTTTCTCTTTGCGAAATATTAGATTTTATATCACAATCTCATGCAAAAATTATATTAAACTGAAATTTCCCTTTCCTATCGGTTTGTTGATTCCCCTTTATTGATTTGTGTAATATATTGAGCACAACAGTAAACCTATTTTATTGAAATATAACTTATTAATAAATAAAGACAAATTAAATAGTGTGTATAGGTAAATCAAAAAGTAATATATAAATATTTAATGATTTGAACGACTACAATGTTCAAAGTTGTAGGTTCTTCGCTGAATTTTTATTAAGAGTTTGAGCAGATACAACTTTCTAATTGTTTTACTGACGGTTTCACTTAAGTCTTTAAGGTACTTTTAAGGTACCTGTTGGTATATAATAAAACCCAGTGCTACTCAAACTGTGGTTCGCGGACCAGTGCGGGTCCGCGAGCCTGTTGTAGCTGGTCCGCCCCTAATATAGCTTTAAAATAATCTTGAAAAAATGGTTCCACTAGAAAAAAAAAAGAAATAAAAAAACAAATTTGTGTCTTAAAACATAACCACATTTAAAACGTATTCGTGTGTGTATATACAGGGTGTTTCAAAAAACATGTGCCATCGCTTAAAGGGAGATTCTTTGAAAGAAATTAAGGCACAAAGTTCTTATGAACATGAGTCCGCAGATGCTTTGTTGCAAAGATACAGGACGTTCAATTTTTAAATGGTCTTTACATGTTAAAACCGATGGTTGGGAAATCTAAGCCAGTAAGAAGGTTAATAAAATTACATTTATCTCCTAAACGAAATGAAAATTGAAAAAATATGAAGAGACAAGTTTTGTTAAGAATTTAACATACTATTTGACTGATATACGAAAATGTGAGGAAATCAGTGGCGTACATGTTTTTACTGGAAAAATATTTTACCGTCTTCTCATATGTACGCCCCTGGAGGACCTGTTAAAGTCTTTTCATGGTCAGAATTATGCTTAATTTAAGCACTTTACATAACGTAAATTTCATCAAAATGAAGCCATTTTGAAAATATTTTGGAAAAACTGAAAAAAATTAAAAAATTTAACACCCTGTATCTTTGAAACGAAGCATCTGCGAAAGAATATCGTCTATATCTTGAAAAAACGGTGAATAAAATAAATACATATATATATATATATATATATATATATATATATATATATATATATATATATATATATATATATACACATTTCCTGATTAAGGTGAGATCCATTTCAGTGAAATAGTAGACATCCCGAGATCTGTTTTGCAAAGTGAGATCCGAATTTGGACCTCGCCTTGTTTTGCGTGGATATGAGCGGCATTTGGTTCGATACTGCCTCTAACGAATTTCTACAAATTTTTGTTTGGATCTCATTTTACACCTTTTTTTTCATATTACATACAACTTGGGTTCAAAAACAAACTTTCAGAGGGCGCTCTGATCGTCTGCATCTAGTGTTGTGTATCCTAGTTAAGGCGAGATCCGTCAATAACGGCAACGTTGGCGGAGCGAGTTGACTGTACAGCTTGCGCACGTGATATCTACTACCGATTTCTATTGGATCTTATACAGCGCGTTCAAGCTGCCTAAATCTTATGTTTTATATTATATCAACAATGGTTATATATCATTAATGGTTGGATCCAATATCACTTTACCCCAGATAGAGACTCAGCTGGAAATATAGTCAGATGCGACGATCGTGGCCGTACGTGTGGCCTCCAAAATTTTTAATTTTTGATACTTTTTAGGTCTTTTAGTACTGTTACTTTTCTATTTTTTGGCAATTTACAGAATGGTATAATCTAAAATCTTACAAGTTTGTCCCAAAATTGACGTTTTCTGTAAATATTAATCCACATTTTTTAATGCATACGCGATGACTAAAAATTTTCGTTTCATGAGTAGCTCAAAATAGCTGCTATTTTCGTGAATACATAAATTAGTTATTCGTAAAAATTTCAACTAAGTTTATTGTGATACCTAGTCCTTTATTTGAACTACTCTGCAAATAAAGGTATGCAGACACTTAAAAATTACGTTTTCTGTCTAAGCCGCCCATGTAATTAAAATTTTACAAGAAAAGGCTTACAAATTGAGTTAGCTACTCATAAAACAAGAATTAGTTGTCATCGCACATGTAATAAAAAAAAATGGGCTAGTTTTTTCAGAATACGTATTTTTGGGACATTCCTAATGTTAAGGCGGTTCCATCCCCTATATACCCTCAGGGTATAGAAACTCAGTTTTTTGCCAATATCTTTGTACTAGTATAAAAATTTTAAATTATTCTTCCATCAATATCTGCGGCTGCTAGACCTTTATTGTGGAAAAGTTTTGAAATTCGCATCATTTTCCTTTATTGTTTAGAAAAAATGTTTTTTTTTATCTGTAAAGATGGACAACTAGCAGCCAGATTAATGCGAGAGAAATTTAAAATTTTTCCTTTAGTACAAGGATATCGACAAAAACCTGAATTTGTATGCCTGAAGGGTATGTAGGCGATAAAATCAATCAATCAATTTTTGCAAATTTATATTTTTCATTCCAATACTAATTAAAATTTTCTTACTTGTTTGGTGCCATATAGTTGGACTCCTAAATGCGTAACTTTGTATTAGTTTAACCCAATTTAAATCTTTTGTGGTTTCTGATATGTTATTGGTGGGGCCTGGCTTGTAACTTCTGTAACTGTAACTTCAACCCCCTAGGGAGGGTGGGACCAACCCTTAAAATTTTAATGGAAAGAGGGGTCTTGCGATACATCATTTTAAAGGTCTCATTAAGTACTTTATGATCCTAGAATATTACGTCATTATTCGCCCTCAGAACAAAATGGCGGATTGTTGAATATTTCTGTAATGCATGTTAATGGGTATTGCTGAAGTTTTTAATTAGCAGTTTGAAAATACGTTTCTAATGATAGTACGAGGCTAAAAAAATTATTTAGCCCTTCCCCACCCCCACTAACACACTCAATGTCATTTCAATAATGATTTTTGACAATTCAAATTTTATTTCAATTAGTGGGGGCTGGGGAGAGCTAAATAATAACCTCTATCATCAGAAGCGTATTTTTAAACCGCCAATTGTACCGCCATTGTACATCGTATTTTAAAATATTTGTTTAACAAGCCTCCATTTTGTTCTCGGGACGAATAATATCGTAATATTTTAGAATCATAAAGTACTTAGTGAGACTTTTAAAATGATGTATTGCAAGACCCCTATTTCCGTTTAAATTTTAAGGGTTGGTTCCACCCTTTCTAAGGGGTTGAAGTTGCAGTATTGATAATGATTGATAATGGTAACAAAAAAACCTCTCCCTTGACAAATCTAATTAAGTACGTGTACGAGCGATTTTTGTAAAAATAAACATGGAATCAGATATTCAGTCTGTTTCGTTTTCATTGGCCAACCCCGTATTTACAGTAATTGTACATAGTATGTATGCTATATATATAAATCTAAGGAAAATTTTAAAGAAAAGTAAATAAAATAATAATTGCTCTTTGTTTAGTATTTTATGTATATTTCCTGAAAAAAAAATAATTTAACTAAAATAAGTCTACAAAAAAATGTAAACAATATAGAGCGTGTCTGTGAATCTGCTTGCCAAATGGAAAACTTTTTTATTACCATTTGTTGGGGGGGAAATTACTCTGCATAAAAAGCTTTGCCTTTAAAAATAATAACTTTGGCATAAAAGACTTTTAATGTATTATACAGGGTGCCTAAAAAAGAACCTTTATTAAGGTTTTAGATCACCATTATTTACGTGTCAAATTAAAGAAAGGCAAATGAATATGATTTAATTAATTTATAGTGTCATGGCATAGCAATGTAAAAAAAATTTTAAACAAAAATTGCCGATATAGGACCAATAAAAAAATAAGTATTTATTTTCAAGCAAATGTGACTTTATATTGTTGGCAAGTAGATTTAGTATACAAGGAGACTAAAAATATTGATCCCTAGAGGGATCGTGTAATCTGAGTATTTCAAGGTTTCCCATGCCCATGATATTGCATACTCAGCAAAAGATAAAAAAATAGTCAATGCATGGAACGTAAAGAAAATAAAATTCTTAATATGACGGGATGAGTGTAAAAATTAAAATAAAACCCATCTACCCTACCCAACTGCAGCATAATCGAAAATATTGTATAAGATACGGTGTACTAAACCTAACCCCATTATAATAAATTTGTCTTTTTATGGATACTAATAGAGATATTCACAAATGTTATACAAAATCATTATACTAATCTTAAAAAATAAGAAAGGCCCCCAATAGGTTATTAATTTTGTATTAATCTGGGAAGTATTTTACTCAGAACTTTCCTTGCTGTTCTTAATTCAAATACCTCCGGTTCACTTGAAAATTTTACAGATGCTTTGTACGATTTTATTATTGTGTCAGAATACCGCGGACATTTAGAAAACGATATGTAAAATAAATACATGGTAAGGGCAGTTGTCTTCAATCATCTTTCATATGTTTAGAGCACTGTAAAATGCAATAAAATCGTAGCAGTAAAATTGGCAACATGGTTGGATCTCACGTTACGCATATATTTCCTAATTTACAAGGTCGGATCTCGCCTATTACAAGTATTGTAAGGGATCTCTACTTCACATTATTCTGTGTGTATATAAAAATTTGAAAATGACCTACCCCTGTGGTGGTACCATAAATTAAAACACACAATTATTGACTTTTACAACAGATTTTTTTAAATACCTTTATTTGTTCAGGTGGATCTCGGGTAGTCCAAAATATGATCGGATCTCAACTTGACATAAAAACATGTATATATATATATATATATATATATATACACAATATATATATATATATATATATATATATATATATATATATATATATATATATACAATATATATATATATATATATATATATATATATATATATATATATATATATATATATATATATGTATTTATTTTATTCACCGTTTTTTCAAGATATAGACGATATTCTTTAAGCCGGTCCTGCAAACCAGACAGTTCACCCCAAAGCCTTGCTTTTCCGACTCCAGGGTTTGGTGTATTTTGATGCTCCCCGTTTTCATTGCTTGATGGGATTATCGGATGCTGCTATTTGAAAAGTGGTGGTGAGATTGGTCTTATAGATCCGATCTATTGGCTTTTTCGTAATACGAGGGCGATATGGAATTCCTTCAGGACGTTGACCTTTCAATTACTTGGAATTTTTGGTCTATCCATTTACCCAGGCGAGTAATTGTCTATTTATTAGGGTCTCGACAGATTATCTTAGGTAATACGTGTATTTTGGACTTTTTGGTTCAGCAATTTACCTAGGCTAGTAAATGTCTATTTATTAGGCGTCTCGAAAGATATTTAGAAATCTCAAGAAGCTTCAAACAAGAAGCCCTGATGTAAATCCGATTGAAAATGTTTGGGGCTGCATTGTCAAAAAAATTAATAAAACAAATGATTTTCATTCAGAAAATAGTGTTGACTTGTGGAACAAAATAGAAGAAATATGGAACAACTATAATTCGCATCATGCTCAAACGCTGGTGGCATCCATGCCCAAACGTTTGGAATTAATTATTGAAAAAAATGATGCAATAAAATATTAATTTATTCATATTTTTATGTTTACGTCACTGTTCGCGGGTAGGCTGTATTATAGATCCATTTTTATTATATATCGAAGAATAGGGAATATTTTTTTAAGATTATAAATTATCTTAATAAAAATATTTACTTATTTTTGTTATTTTTCATTTATTTATTTAAAAACCTTTCCTCCGATCTTTTTATTGTGTATTGTATAGGTTAATGTGGCTATGCTGACACTGTTTTTACTTAATAAAATCGAGATTTTTGCAAATGCTGTTTGTGTTCAGTAAAAATAAAGATATTTTGCTATAATATAATAAAACTTACACAAGTATTTTTCCAGATTAGAAATTAATTTTTTACTACAATTCCGATTAAACCTTCACAGTAGACAACCAGAAATACTAGCACAAACAAAGGCGGCTGTGATACAGTGTTTGATTATTCTTTTTTATTGGCAACAACATCGTTTTTATTTGTCTTTGACTTCTTTTGCTAAGAAGGATAGAAAGAAATCGGATTCCGCTGGGAATTTTTGGCAGGGAAGAAAGGAATTTTGCGATGGCTATAACCTTTCGAAGTATAAACCCTGCAATACTTCCACAAGCAAAGAAGGTATCTACTATAAAAATTTCAACATTTTTTATTTGTCTTTTTCTAATGCACTTTCGCCAACATGGATAGAAAGAATTCTGATTCCTCCATAATTATCAGGAAAGAAAAGATGAATATTGTGGTCGCTAAAATATGTTCTGGTGTAAACTGTCCATGGAACTGACCAATAGGGTAAATTCTTGTTCAATTGTTGTTTTCTGTCTTTATTCTCAAATTGAATTGGATAGAATATAGCAATACGCTCCAAGATGAAAATTATTTGGAAAGCAAGCAAATCGCTGAAATATTAGAATAACTCATAAGTTTTTAATGACGACTTATTACCAATGACAGGGCAAAAACCTGTCGCAACCCAACTGATCAGGTCGAAGACTTTAATTTAATAATTTAAACCTAATACTAAATATTAAACCATTTTAGTAGATTTGAACGTAAATGTTTTACAGCTATTACAGATTTACTAAAATGCTACCTTTGTCTTGTGTATAGAATATTCTTTGACCTTAATAGCTTAATAAGTATATAACGTACGTTCAACGCTATTCGTGCCACCTACATTTAAAAAACACCCACACTGCTCTAATTCAAGGGACATAATCTAGGAAAACATTTCAAAAGTGGATAAGTAGAATACTAGAACTAAATTTGAATAATAAGTAAATATGGTTTTAATAAAAAGGTTTTCGGACGAAATTTTGACCCATTTTGTCTGTAGTCCTACAAACCTTAAAGTCTTATTACAGAACAATATTAGGTAATTTAAGTGAACGTAAAATAGTGGGGACACTCGAATTCCGCCGTGACCTTTACAGGTACCAAAAGGTTGTCGCGACCTCCCCCGTAAGCAAGGGATTAGGCAATAAAATCAAAATAAGGTTTAATAATTAGTAAAGTATAACTACTTCTTTGAAAACTATATTACCCTTATTTCAATGACCAAAATTCTATCGGAATCCAATAAATTTCTAATATTCCTTGGGGTGTATAATTGTTAGCCAAAATATTAAACTATTTGATTGGAATGCTTAAATATATAATTGGGCGAAAAATAGCTATTTGTAGGCGGTGTGATTCAAATTACAATATATTTTATTAAACGAACAAGAACTACGATTTAAATAAAAAATGTAAATTGAAGTCAATAATCCTTATATCATTTCAATTAAAATAAACACTCCTTTAAAACATATAAGATATTGTAGAAATAATAAGAAATATTAATTCAATTGGTCCTATTGTTGGCTGAAATATTATTTCTCTTGCTCGCGGACACACTTGGAGAGTTTAGAATTTTTCTTCGTTCGTTGACTAGTTGTACGCCAAAAATAATAGATCTTCTGCAAGACTGGAGCAACTTATTTCAGTGTTTTATGGTAAGTAAAATAAATATAAAAAGCTTTGCAGTAATGTGTGTTTTTTATTTGTAAATCTCTCTTAGTTAGTCTATTTTATATGACTGTTGACTCAGCCCATACGTATTGTTAAAAAGCTACTAACATTAAATATGATCGCAAGTTTATTGTTGAATTTGCATTTTTTAGACATGGTTTCCACTAAATCTAGCTATAAATTTAGGAGATTCGAATGCAGTGTCAACCCATACAAACCAAAGAAGACAGTTTTACAAAGAAGCAGACCCTATATTTGGAATGAAATAAATATAAAAAGTTTACTGTGTTCGCGTCAGTGTGGTGTAATAAAATGTGTTTTTTATATTTAAATGTTTACAGAATGTCTAGACAATGTATGTTTAATAATTCTAAATAAAAATTATTTTAAAATAGTAAACCGTGTTTCACTTGTTTGAAATATAAATATAATTGATGTAATAGAAATTCTTCATTATATTAAATAAGAGTAATTATTGTTCTTCAAAACACGAATATGATTGAATTTAAACAAAAATGTTTTCTTTCTATCGGAAATTACATTAAATTAATTACTGTTGTAATTGAAACAATAATAGCTATTTTGCATCAAATGAGGTGCATATTATTACAAATAAACTTCTAGTGAAACCAATGATAGTTTCCATTGAATTTAGAACAGGGTATTACTGGCATCAAATAATTGTTATATTTGAACGATCCATTAAAAACCAGTGAAACCTTATATTTTTAAGATTATATTTGTCATTTAAATGCAGATAATACAGTAAAACACAATTAAAATATTATGGCCACAAATAAAGAAAAACATACATACCACTTTAGAAGTTAGAGTAGTGAGGACCTGCTTAAAATGACTTACGTATTGACCCAGGCATTCCTCAAAAACCTTTTGAAGTTTTTATTGACGACTTACAGAACAAAAAAAAATCCTGTTCAACCAACCATAACTGATCAACTGACAGATCTTAATTTAAGCCAATACTAAATATTCAACCTTCTTAGTAAATCTGAACGTTAAAGTCAAGAAATCAAATTAAGTAGACGCATTCAGCAAATACCACCGTCATTTATATACATTATTGCTTAGCAGAGTTTTCTTAGTGGTTCAAGTAAGGGTGATAAAACGACTTAATTTATTTAAGACAGACCACGTAGACTTCCAGTCTTCCTAACAGAATAATAAGCGGCGCGCTACGTATGCATCCCTTTACTGTCCAGATAAAAAAACTTAAAACTTTTGTCATTATACTGTTATTTAAAAAAATATATAAAAATAATAAGTTTATTACAACCACCTCTCAATGTTATAAACCATTTATTATTTCGTGAAATCGATACAAACCTAAAATAAATAGGTATTAGATATGTAACTAATTTAAGGGAAAAGAGAACTTTGTCCCAACATTCTAACCTGTAGATATGAAACTTGTAGATAGCAATCATGACTATAAATAGACCAATATTGTACACGCTTGGGGTTAACTTTCGTTTACCTATATTGATTTTAACGTAATGCTTTTACTACACAGCAATTTCAGGAAACAAATTGACTTCCTTTTTTATTTTCTTTCAAATATCGGCTGATCTAATCCTTTAGGTTCTAAAATAATTTTTCATAAGACCATTCTCAGGGTGGCCACCAAACTATCTTATTCAAATTCCATGAATTTTCAGGTTTTCGAAATGAAAGAGTACTGTTCCCGCATCTGGGGAGCGACATCACCTTCTACACTTAACATCCTTGATTCTATCCAAAAGAAAGCCATTCGACTTATCAATGACTCAGTCCTGAAAACAAAACCCTTCTCTCGCTTATCGCCGCGCTGTTGGGGATTTATTACCTTACACTAAAGAAAGACGGAGTGTCAAATTTTAACCAATCTATTTGCAGAAATGCAGTTCGATGCCCTTGAAAAACTTTTTTCTAGTTTCCCAATTTACCTCCTGAAATTAACCCCCCTAATCAAAATTCAACTTTTTAATAATTTTCCCTCAATCTACACTTAATTCTCAGTTCCTGATTTTTTCCAGATTTTTCTGAGTGATCCTTTTAGTGATAAGGGTGGGGGACAACAATTTTTAAGCGTTTTCCCAAAAAATGTTTAAAAAAATCATATATATTGTTAAATTCGTGCTTTAATAAGCTTTCATTTGACACCCTACATGATGACCTTTGAAAATTTTCCCAATTTACCCCCCGAAATTAACCCCCGGAATCAAAATTGAACTTTTTAATAATTTTCCCAACCCAACCCAACCTAAGCAAACCTAATTCTCAATATTCATGATTTTTTCAGATTTTTCTGAGCGATCCCTTTGGTGATAAGGGTGGAGGGCAGCAAATTTTAAGCGTTTTTTCCTAAAAAAAAATTAACAAAAAATACATCATATATATTGTTGAATTCGTGCCTCAATAAGCTTTCATTTGACACCCTACACGATCCCTTAAATTTTTTCTCCCAATTTACCCCCTGAAATTAACCTTCAGAATTAAAATTAAACCTTTTATACTTCACCTCTATAATTGGGCCACCACACTCTATCTCTGTGGTAAATTTCAAATCTTTACGTCGAATAGTTTCAGTGAAAATCGCTTGTGACAGACACATGAACGGACATCGAAGTGAATCCATAAGTATTCCATTTCACGGAACACTAAAAAGATCAAATATAACAATAATATACCTAAACACTACTGACTCTGGACGATGAAAAGTTTTCGAAGACCGCCAAAATAATGTCAAAATACGCTCACCAGAACGGTTCAAAATAAATTAAAGTTAATCGTAACTCTATGGTAGTGCGAACGCCATGGTACAGTGTTATCCAATTTACTACATAAGCATTAATACTACCGAAAAGTTGACTTGGTCACCTTAACTAATGCGCCAACTCTTCCTATTCATTGAAACCATCCCTTATATTTGAGCTCCAACTTTTAAAAGAGATGGTAAAAAGACACTTTTACTATATTATATTGTAAAGAAGACAGCGAATATATTTAATGTCAGTTATTTAGACTATCAAAAGTTGATTTTTAAAGCCTGAAGTATTTCAAATAAATCTAATATGCCTACATTTGTATATGCGTGAGTAAAGCTTTCTAAATTTATCTATTTCAAAATTTACTCTATTTCCATCGACTGCGTCTCAGTTATAGATGAAATCTTTATTTCAGTTCACTAAGTTTAATTCACGTAAACAACAAAATCGATAAAGACGTTTATCCAACGACGTTTTTCTTCTGTTCATCTTATTTTAAAATGCCCTTAGTCACTGCCTGCCAAAAGAACGCTATTTAAAAAACAATTAACCCACTTTTCATATAAATGTCCAAATTTTGCGTCTTAACTAGATCAACGATCTATAATCAAGAAAATATTAGGTCAAAAATTATTACAGGTTCTTGAAAAGGCCAACGCGAAATATGATGATGACCTCACTATAACTATGGAACACGGAAAAATTCTTGAACTACGTTACCTGTATTCAAATTAATTATTATTTCATATACGCAAGGTAATGTTCCTCTCACTTCAGAATTCACTTTTTTTAAAATTTCATCATGAATCTGATTTCTGAACATAACACCCTTAATTTACACAGCTTGGCTAAGAACACTGAAAACGTAAAAAAGGAAAGAGCTATTTACGTAACAAGGAAAGTCATCTAGTTTTGGTATTTTTTAAAAATATTTTATTTCAGTATCTATACGTCAAAGTGAAGATACAATTGAAACTTATATTTTCATTTGACCATACATAACGTGGATGGTTTGCAAGATTTGTTTCCAATTCTTTGGCATAACGGTATTTCGATTTTTCTGGTAACAGTTCGACGTTCACATTCTTGGCTTCTTCGAGAATGTCTTCCGTTACTCCATCAATCATATTCTCTTCAATTTCTTCCTCGATCTCCATTTTCTACTCAAAAGTTGGATAAAAGTCGATTAAGCTTTGTATTTTCACCTTGCCATCTATACTGACAATCAACATATAGGTAAATAACACAATAGTATATTGTACAACGAGCATGGAATGACATGCATTTCCTACGAGTATGACGTTTGCAGCATGAGCCGCAGGCGAATGCTGCAAATCATACGAGTAGGAAATGGTCATTCCATGCGAGTTTTACACTATACTTTTTCTATGAATGTTACTGTTACATAAAATGGGATTAGTAATATTTTTCCTTTTAAGATGTCAAAAAATGTCAATCTGACATTCCACAAATAAAAATTATAAAGATTTTTTCTACGAATGTCAATAAAAACCTGTATTGTATGTTCAATAGTAATTTCAGAACATGGTACATTGTGGTTTACACATTTTCATTGTGCTTCAATCACCATGGTGATTGAACTACAAAGTTCCCATTGTGCACGGGTATTTTTTACAAAGGTGGCGTTGACCGGTGCCGCGTCAAAATCTTTATAATTTCATTGACATTTTTTGACATCTTAAAAAGAAAAATATTACTAATCCCATTTTATTAACAGTAACATTCGTAGAAAAAGTATAGTGTAAAACTCGCATGGAATGACCATTTCCTACTCGTATGATTTGCAGCACTCGCCTGCGGCATCGTGCTGCAAAAGTCATACTCGTAGGAAATGCATGTCATTCCATGCTCGTTGTACAATATACTATTGGATGTCAACGCCACCTTTGTAAAAAATACCCGTGCACAATGGGAACTTTGTAGTTCAATCACCATGGTGATTGAAGCACAATGAAAATGTGTAAAACACAATGCACCATGTTCCGAAATTACTATTGAACATACAATAAAGGTTTTTATTGACATTCGTAGAAAAACTTAATTGCATAGCAACGATATAATATGTAAGTAGAAATGTCCTGTAATTTTGGTGTATTCATAATTTTTGGATGGTTGTTTTTTGTGTATTTCCCAACAATATTTTACTTAATATGTTAAATTGGAGCTCTTGGGTCCGGGTCCACACGAAATTTAATTAAGTGGGGATATAGGTATGTGATTGTTAATGTATTGTTTCCCGTTGAAAATATTTTCAGCACTAGTCCGGAAAAGTGCCACTTTCAGCACACATATCAGTGCGGAAAGTAGTTACTTTCCGCACGCTTGTGGAAAAAACATTTAACAGCTTGATAATACAAAACTGATACATTTCCATGATTACATAACCAATTTTTATTAGGAATTTCAATGTAACAGTTATTTGTTCAGGGATATCCAAATAAAAATAATCAGGCCTTATAACTTTTTTATTTTTAAATATGGGAAGAAATGTTAAATATGAAAGTTTTGGAGATTTTACGGATCTTATCAGTAAAATGATTGAGCATCGAATAAAAAAAATATAGTATAAATCATCGATTTTTTCGCTTATTATAAATTGAATTCATGGTATGATTTTTATCATATTTTTGGATTCTAGCAGAAGTTCTAGACATATTTTGTATAACATGCCCTATGCGGTTTTTCAATCGTTTTTGAAATATTTCAAATTAAAAATGATTTCACATAAATATACTTTAAACGTAACTATCCAGGTTGCGAACGAAATACCTGCTACCTTTTTAAATTTTCTTCGTAGGTAAGTCAAAGTTATAAGATATATGAATGATCCATAAAAATCCCCAAAACCTTCATATTTAACATTTTTCCCATCATTGGAATTAAGATACCTATAAGGCCTGTTCACTTTTATTTAGATATCCCGGTACAGAAATTTAGTCATGCTTCTTTTTAGTTAAACAAAGTTTTAATATTTTGTTTGGATTGTTGAATAATTGGCGGAAAAATAGTATGTGTACCTTGTACAAAAGCCACATTCCTGAACTCTAATGTTCTTCACAGTCGTCCGGGAATATAATGCTTTTTCTACTAGACACATAATATATTATTAAACAGAAGAGAAGAAATATTTTAAGTCTATTAAAAAATGCCGGAGTTTCTCCACATTTAATTTTAGTTTGCTAAATGCAGATCATGTGTAAGAATTTTTAATAAAAGAAATACGTCATTGTTTAAGAGTCCGAATTCCAGTCTACATATTTAGGTTGGTAATCGATAAAATAGAAAAGTAAAAAAAAACATTATATAATTCATTAATTAATGTATAGGAATAAAAACTGTATTCAATACAAACAAAATAAGCTGACATACTTTCCATAATATAAAAGTTACCCGCCAGGCTCTATAGATTAGATAGAATTAACTTTTTTCCACCCTAGTGATTAAGAAACATGGATGAATGAGGATCAGACGAAGGTTGTGTTCTTTATTTATAAAATCCTCTTTAGTATGGGTATTAGGGTACAGTAAATATATAAACATATATAAATTTGGACGCAAAAACAAATCACGTTAAATCATGACGAATAGCTGCCGTGAAACATTCCTTTTATTGTAATTGCTATCGGGACATAATCAGATTAGGTACTTAAACGAATTTACCTAAAAATAGAAACTATTTCCTAATTTGAAAGTCGATATCGACCTTGATGATCCAGCTATTTCTTGTTATTCCATAACACTAGAAAAATATGAACTTTTTTCTCTAAATTTGGTGTATTGAACAGAAATCATAACGTTAATTAAGTTTATTATTTAAATACAAAATTCGAGCAGCAGGATTTAAGACTTCAAAGAACAGGGAAAAAAGTTAAACCTCTAAAAACTTGTTTACTACCTTTTATAACATAATACTACGTCGAGACAGCTAATAAAAATAAATTTATTCTTCGTCATGTACATTAGTTTGTCCAAACAAAAAGCAATTTGGAATAAATCCATTACTGAACTGTTACAAAATTAAATGTACACACACCTCCCAATTTATTCCGTGTACAAGGTACAACGTCTCATAATTCAGTGGTGTTTGACCAACTATTTCCACAGACGTGAAATTATTTAGAAACTTTGTTTCTAAATAATTTTCTCCATAGTTATTTCAGTATAAAGGTCTATGACACTCAGATGAAGGGCAAAATCAATAAATATTTATTTTCGAGTGGGCTCAAATATCATCTCTCAATAACGTCTTTTATAACCTTGCCAACAAAACGTAACACGTAATATACCTTCTAAAGCACCCAAATAGACGATTGTGAAAAATCAACGATAACTAAGATTTAGTAACTCCCTTTAAACTTAGTAACCTACATTATTTTATTACTACACTTGTTATTTTTGGTACCAATTTTTTCGTTTGCTCATTAAAAATATACAACTTATTTTTAGTACAATAAATATTTTATCAGATCCCTGAATGATGATCCCTAATACTATGCTGCTAACAATTAATAACGCAACTTGCAATTACTGGCTCAGGTTTCTAAACTTCCTCCCCTAAAGCAAAACCCCTTTTAATCCCGGCCCAAACACTGTTTGGTCATTATTCATACTTAATGCTTGAAAGTATTTCAGTGTTTGATTACAGTAAATGAAAAGTGTGTACCATTTTATTGAAAAACCATGTAGATAATCTGTGCTTCTGATATTAACAAAGCCCGGGTGCCGAAAGTTTAAAATATTTTTATTTAGGTTTAAGTTCCTTTAAGAAACCCATATATTGTTTTGCCTTTTTCTTCTATTAAATTAACGGCCAAATTCTCCAACGCTAGACCTGTCTAATTTCACAACCAAAACTTTAAACCGATAAGTGTAAGAATAAGGCAACTAAGTTTTATACTATGAACTCGTTTGTGAGTTTTTTTTTGAAAATTTATTAAGAAAACGGCAATTTTAGTACGTACTTTCCAGAATCATTGAACTGAATTTATTCTACTAACACGTTCCAAGATGAAAATCATTCGGAAACCAAGCAAATCGCTGACATATTTGAATAACTCATAAGTTTTTAATAACGACTAATTAATAATGACAGGACAAAAATCTGTCAAAACCTAACTGATCAACTAGGGATCTTAATTTAAACCAGTACTAAATCTTAAACCTTTTTAGTGAATCTGAGCGTAAATGACTTACCGACTTAGCAAAAAAACTGTTTTTGCACTGACTGTAGTTCCATTAGATAGGGGTGGATTGGCGAATCAAATTAAGAAAGCCAGTTGCAATCAGCAGATTTTTAACGGGGAAGACTTGACGACAGAATTGACAAAGATGCGAAATAACTCAGACAAAGACGAAAAGAAAACATTTCCCGTTATAGTAGTTAGCAAATCAGCTGAGGATGACGCCACGTTCTTAATTTGAGTCGCCACTGCTAGACAGCAGGAGTGCACGTTCACGTTACTAACATTACTAATTGCAAGTCCATTCTCCAAGCCCGTGTGTATCATAATGTAACTTATTATGAAAGCTTTTTACCAAAATTGCAATCATATTTCTTTAGATTATGGTATATTTTTGCAACTTACAAAAACTTGTACTTATGTATTCTAGAAAATTCTCAGTATTAGCCCTCCAAAAGCGATTGCTCTGGGACTGCTTTCCATGCCTTCGGACTTTGGCCAACCACAATCGGGTTACGCTTTCAAGAGTACCAGAACACAAAGGTATAAAGGGCACTCAAAAAGTAGATGCCTTAGCGAGACGAGGATCTGCAGCAGAGCAGCGTTTACAGACCCTGAGCCTATTTTTGGAATACTAAAAGCCCCGTTTCGCGGCAGTTTGGCTAGGTGAATGGAACCACATCCAATTCTGAATTCTTCGAGCAAACCTAAGCAAATTCTCAGCAAATACTTCTTAAAATCTTGAAAATAATAATTTAAGCAACAATAATGTAACCTATTAAAATAATCTTTATAAACAGACATATAAAAATGATGCTTTACGGTTACTTTTTCTTTATTTCAGGATGTAGCTTTTATTAATCCTGCTAACATTGTCTTCGTGTATATGCTAGTTAGAGACCTAGTCGAAGAAGACACTGAATGTGAACAAGACCTTCAGGCTGTGGTACTTACTTGTTTATACTTGTCGTATTCATATATGGGTAAGTAACTTAACTTTTTACTACACTACCTCCTACTTTGTCAAGTCAGTCGTGACAAAAATCAAGGAAAACCCAATGTTTTTAATATCATTAATATTAAATTATCATAAAATTATAGTCCTGATATCAACGAAATCTCGTTTTCGTGTATAAGTTATCAGAAATCCAATATCTAAAAAGCATTTTTGTGGCTTTACGAACTATATATATATATATATATATATATATATATATATATATATATATATATATATATATATAATAAATGTAAATGCGAAGATTTACTTCTTCGCTAGTGCAGCGAACAACACAACACAACAACGCTGCACTAGCGAAGAAGTAAATCTTCGCATTTACATTTATTATATTACCTATAGGCCAAAAACTCTTCCATTTTTCTACTATATATATATATATATATATATATATATATATATATATATATATATATATATATATAAGGATTTTTTGTTAGCATTAAATCATAATATTTTTTGTAGTCGTAGGTTAATGCTCCAGTCAAAACGACATGACTTCTTTAAATCAAATTTAGTATGCTTTGGGAAATTAAACTTTTTCTAACGACACTGAGACGTGGCGATATAATGTGAAACTTTTTTATTACGACAAACATATCGGGTTGCCCATGAGGATTTTAATAAACTTATGAACTTGATAGGGTAAAACTCAATATGTATCTTATTTCAGGAAATGAAATCTCCTATCCGCTCAAACCATTTCTAGTAGAAGACTCCAAGGAAAAATTCTGGGATCGCTGTTTAGAGATAGTAAATAGACTTTCTTCCAACATGCTTCGCATCAATGCTGAACCAGGTAAAACGAATTCACCGAGATATTTGACATTGACACTTAGAAATAGTCATCAGGTGGCAGCCATTAGCGTTGCGCATTGGGTTCTGTTAGATTTGCTCTGGATTTCCTATATTCGCATTTCTGCATTTTTGTGTTTGACCCAGGTTTGATCGGGTTTAATCAGGCTTACAGTTGTGCAATATTATACTAACAATTGGACATGAGTAATACATTTATTGAGGTGTTTAGAACGTTTTTTTTTAATGTTAGGTGAAACGAAATACTTATGGAATACCTTCGGTGTCCGCCGCGTATCTTATTATTGGTTTAAATCAATAACTAAAACTTGTCATTTCAGTGTCGGAATGTCTATTGTGACAGACGAATGAAATTCCCTGTCAAATATACTTATTATATAATCTTTTCATTTCTTTCAGGTTACTTTACTGAAATTTTCTCAGAGCTTAAAGCCTTCGGTATTGGTCACATTGTAACCAACAACCTGTCAACAATGGGCTGTCAAACAGTCCCCGTTGTATCTTGCAATAGCGGCAGTACTCAGGCAGCTTGACGTAAGGAACAGGCTACAGTGGTTAAACTTAGTCTAGCTGAAATACCACCAGTTCCCTGTGAGGTTTAGCAAGAGATATGAAGACCTTGCCTAAGATGTTGAAATAAAATTAATAGGAATGGTAAAATAGTGATATATTGCGTTGTTAGGGAGGAGAGGGGATTTTGTGTGTATGTTGGAGGTGCTTGCCTGAGACTTACTCAAAATACTTTAATCCAATTTTTTTAAGAATAATTATTATTGTGGATAATGTATGCAAGTACGTCACAGTGATGATACTCTCATAAAAAGACGATGATAGTTTTTGAAAATACATAAGATTAATGGAAAGATTGTAATGCCACTGAAAGCTGTACCCTGTCGATTCCTATTTTTTAGAGTCTATTATTATCTAATCTAAGAAGCTATTTGAGCAAGTCTCCTAAAATTACGAAGCCAAATTTTTAGGTTTAAAAATCCTGTAATACAGCTATGTAAACAGCCTTGTTAGTTTTTTAGTGAAGTACTAAATCTGCTTGCTGTAGTTAAGTTTTAAAAGTGTTCTTTTCACATGTCTTAAAAAATCTAACGAAAACGCTTTTGAACATGTGTTACTGACAATCTTTAGATTTTTTATACTTCAGTAGTCATTTAACTTTCAACATGTTTGCGTTTTTATGAGAAGAATATAGTTCTAGCACATCACTATTATTTCTCTTTAACATGGTTGTTGCTCAATTTATTCTTATCTATATTATACCTTATCCTTATCTATATACATACATACACACATTACAAATATGTTTGTTTGTTACTCAAACTCAATTAATCTCAACAATTAAATTTTAATTTTGTAATTGTTGCTGTAAAAATGCTGAACAAATTCGATTCTTCGTTTTTAAAGGAAATGTACAATTTTTTTATTTCTTTCCCCTTTTATGTATCTACACCGGAGTCAATATTTTTTTTAAAATATCTGAGGAACAAATATGTTTAAAAAACAGAAATAGTAGAGATGAGACTCGATTACATCTCTTAAATTTCATATCCAGCTTCGTGTCATATTTGTAAACTGATCAATTGAAAGGTAAATCAAGGGTACTTTTTCGCAATTTTTTTGTTTTCAGTCTTGCTCACATTTTTATTTTAGGTAAATCTATGCTCTTCAATACCTCAGCTTAGATTAAATATATTTCTAACGAATTTAGGTAACCCTACCACTAAAACGATAGCGATTGCTTGTAGCAAAGTCCAACAAAAGTTTGCGGTAGGGAGGTGCTGTAATGGCACTAAACATGTCGGTCAGACAATAATGGTTGCTCGGCAACATTCGTGATCGAAAGAACAATGTATAGGACTCCTTGAGTTGGCTAGTTGGATTGCTAACAAGCCATAAGCTAGGGATTCACGATCCAAATCGATACCTTGGAAAGATCGATTTTTTCCAAATGAAAATCGATCTTTTACCCTTCGATCCTGCAAGGAATTCGGCGATTTAACGTGGAATTGACTCAAATTTTGGTATTTCATGTCTGTGTAGGTACTTCAAAATTTAATTAATAAGTGGGAATTATTATTTATATTTTATTCTTTACAAACGAACCTGCGCCACGATCAAAACAATCCTAGTAAGAATTAGGAAAGAAATGAGGAAATAGTTAAACTGCGCTATCTAACATTTTCTAGAAAAAAACTCAAAAAAACTGAAAAAAAAATTTCGTTGAAATGTTAACTATGTACTATATTAGGTATTCATTTTCAATAAATCAATATGTTTTCCTTGTATAGTATTTTAAATTAAATATTTCCCCCTCCATACCCTTCTATAACTTAAAAATAAACATACAAAATTTATAATTGAAATATTTTTCTTTTTTCTTGTACTACAACTATACAACTTATACCCAAAGAGTTTTACATAGCATTGGTTTGGAATGAACACTGTCTACTCTCCCGGCTCCCCTCTGCCACGCCCAAATTTTTCCGAAGATTGATCCCTTAAGGCGATCTTAATAGTGAATCGATTTCCATGATAACGATCTAAGATCGATTTGAAATATCGATTTTTTCAGATTTGATGAATCCCTACCATAAGCTCGTTCTGGCAGGTTCAACCAGTCGGTTGTGGTGCAATATTGCCATTTCATTTCAAGGACGTTTCCCTTGTTATTGTTACCTATCTTCTGTAGAAATATACAGAGTGGCCGAAAAGTCTTAGTATGGGCAAATATATTTGCTATTAGTAAAGATATAGACTCCAAATTTTAGGTGTATTTTATTGGCTAATAAATCTACTTTTTATGTAATTTAACTTTTTCAACCCCCTTAAGCGGCGACGCTAGGGAATTGAGGTCAAAAATTCGAAATGCAACCTTATGTCGTGTAATGCCTCATTTTAAAGGTCTTCAAAAAAGAAACACTTTACTGCAAATCCGAGGTCCGTATCTTAATTCGTTTTTAAATAGCAAGCTTTTATAATTTAAAAATCGTAAAACAAGTTGAAAATTTATATACCTTTATTTCTCTTATTACTTTGAAGGTTGTTTCAAATACCACCATGAGCTTCTTGGTAGTAATAAAGTCGATTTTGGAACTCTGCCCAGAAGTAACACCTGCTATTCTCGAAAATGTGAGGAGTGAGTTCCATCGACAATGGACTTTATTACTGCCAAAAAGTTCATGGTGGTCATTCTGAACAACTTTTAAAGTAATAGGAGATATAAAGGTACTTAAATTTTTAATTTTTTTTTCATGGTTTTTAATTTTTATAGGCTTGCCATTTAAAAAGGAATTAAGATACGGACTTCGGGTTTGCGGTAAAAAGTTTATTTTTTGAAGACCTTCGAAATGAGATACCATACGGCATAGGGTTGCATTTAAAATGTTTGACCTCAATTCCCTAGCGTAACCTCTCAAGGGGGTTGGAAAAGTTAAATTACATAAAAGTAGATTTATTAGCCAATAAGATGCACCTAAAATTTGATGTCTCTATCTTTACTAACAGCAAATATATTTGCTCAGATTGGGTTGGGTTGGGACTTTCCGGACATCATGTAGAACCTGAATTTATAATACACAGTTTTTTAATCGTCTTTGTATAAAATGCATACTTTCTGGTTTGTCCTTAAAGCAAATGGAATAGAAAAAATCTGATTATTTTCTTACTGAAAATCATTTTCATGTTTGACCTGTCCAAGGTTCAAAATAAACCCTGAAGTTTTCTTTTTATGTCTGTTTAATCAAGCTGGTTAACGACAGAAATTCGCGTGCTATATAGTTAAAAATGTTCAAATGGCGTGTATATTTTTATGATAATTAACTTATCTTAACATTTTTACAGTTAAGTCATTTATTTTCAGTTGTAGAGAGTGTTCATTTAGAATACTGACTTAGACCTATTTCTTGCTAATACTGACTTATTATTGCATACAGTAAAATTACTTCAGGAATTACTGGCCATGTATACAGGGTAGTCCGAAGGTAATGAGACATAAAGCAACAGTAGATTCCTGCCATCAAAATATTGCGATTTAGCTCAACTTGTTAAGCCCAAAAGTTGATATTAAAAGAGATACAGTGTGTTAAATTAAGAAAGTTAATTCTTCAATAATTTAAGATTTTTTTGACATATGATCGTAAAAATTCGTATAAATGCAAAGTGGATTCGGCCATTCATATCATGTAAAATTGTAGGTGCATTAGGTGCGGCACTTTGTCCTTTATAAAATCCGTCAAGAAAAAATCAAAAGGGGTTAAATTCGGAGGCCTAGCAGGCCAGTTGACCGGACCAGCTCGTCCAATCCACCTGTTTTCAAATATTTCATTCAAATGATTAATGGCCTGTATTGCATAAGCAAGTTCCGTCCTGTTGAAACCACATGTCAGGATTTATGTTTTGGTTTAATAATTAGGGTAACTGGTTTTTCAAAAATCTGTGTATATTTCTCCATTGAAATGTCCTTCAAAGAAATGCAGACCAATAACTATCCCCGATTATACACCAGACATTAATTGACCAGGGATGTTGATTTGGCAGAGTTCTAATCCAGTGGGGATTTTCCGACGCCCAGTAGTGTATGTTGTATCTATTTACCTAAAATATACAACCAAACACAAAAAAAATTCTACTGATAGGAAATAACTTCAAAACCTACCTGCCCACAATTATTATGGAGCTTCGTCAGAAGAAATTGCATTCATTAGGAACCTGTTATTTCCTTGGATTTGTTTTGTGACTCAACTGCAAAGTATAACGCGTTTTTCAAAGTCTTGCCTATATAGCTTTTGGTAGAGTGTAATGTGCTATGGATGAAAATTGTACAGCTGCAATATAGATACAACGTCACAACTGATTTTTGATTCATTTCAGCGTCTCTAGCAAGCCGGCTAGTACCTACATGCGAGTCAATAGCTACTGCTCCTAAAATGGAAACTGCCATATTTTCGTCAGTTTTAGTTCGCTTCTGAACTCGTGGTTTCGTCTTCAGACTGCCAGTAGTACGACTTTTGGTTTCCGGCCTTTTAAATGCCATGTGAAATTTCCGGATATTAGGAATAAACAAAAGTACATCATCCCATTTAAAATTTAAAAGTTATCCCACCCCTTAAAATAAAGAGAGGGGGTAAATGTCAAAAATATTTTAAATATGCCCCCCCCCCATCTCCCTATTCACCCACCAAAATTTAATGAAAATACTTTAAACCGTTTTCGAAATATCGCCTTGTCGCACTTTAAAAAATTTAGCCTGTATGTCAAAATTTTGTAAGAGTTCTAAAGAAAATCGAAATTAAAATTTTCATTTGATAGTTCTGTTAGTATCAACTTTCGGACTGACACGTTTTATTAGATCGCAACATTTTGTAGCAAGGAATCCACTGTTGCTCGGGTTTGCTATAACCCATGCTTTTCAACCACCCTGTATAATATACATAGGAAGTTATACTCTTAAATTAGGACTTTAATATGATTTTGGTAGGATGGGCCATGCTACTTTTTAGTAATTGACCCAAATTTCTTCACTATCTACGGGCCAACATTTTTATATTCTATGTTCCCCTAACTGGATTTTTTTTATTAAGTATATTATAAATAATTACTAAATGAACATTCTGTATTTAATATTTTCATTTAAAATAATGACAGATTATTATTATTATTTAATTTATTTGTTTATTGGCAGATTTTTCTTGTTATCTATGATAAACTTAGAAGCCTTTGGTAGTGTAGTGTTTCACTTTAAAATACCAAATTGTGTTTACAGACTGTGTTAAAAAGTTGATTAAATTATTAATTATTACAAATATGTAAAGCCACCTTTTTTGTTTTAATTAGATACTACTAAAATTAACTTTCAAAGCGGTATTATGTATCGAAATTATTTAATTACAAAAATATTACATTTATTTCTAACTTTTTAGACAGATTGTAGACACTATTACTTACATTCGAAAACAACCTGTATATTATTAACATTTTATATAATGCCTTTGAGAAAATAGGCACTTTTTTGTAAGAAAAAAGGCGAACCGCTTATGTTTTCAAAAAAAAAGGTTAATTGTAGATATATTTAATGATAAGTATACTTATGGAAAGTTTATTAGAGTGAAAAAATAATTTCCAAAAAAAAAGTTTAGAAGTATTTTGAAACTTTTCCTGGTCGGGGATCGTGCAATTTTATCGAAAAACATCGGGGTTGTTGCGACCCTACGATTTTTCGTCAGAAATCGAAAGGTTTTAGGTCGTAAGTAGAAAAATTTTAATTACGCGAAAACATTATTAATAAGGAACTGTTGTTACAATGTAACAAAAAAAAATTGTAGATAAAAAGGTTTAATAAAAACCCTAAACAAAAACTGTACAAGGTATAACCAAATGTGTATAGTATTTTGATTACGCCTTGTATAAAAACAGATAAAACAAACTGGTTCTTCCAAATAAATATTTACTTCGTATTAGCAGAGACTATAAAGAATATAGACAAATCCTCGAATACATCGAAATGGGACCGAAAGCGGGTCTTCCTGGAAACAATTGGGTGGGGGTGGGTTTATGGTTCAGGAATTTGTTTGTTCACCATTATATATCTATACCTATAGTACATTTATATTCATATAAATATAATGGTGGGCAAATAAATTCCTAAGCTATAAACCAGTAAACCCCCAAAATGTCGCAAGGAAGACCTTCTTTGTGGGATACTATATTTAGCAAGAAATGATTCATTTGGCTTATAAAAATAAATATTTATTTGGTGCAACTAAGGTGTTTAATTTGGTACCAGTTGGTGTTCCCTACCAATAATTATTGTTGGTAGTCTATATGGACACACCGAAAGACGGTTTTCGTTTTTTTAGTGTAATGTACAACTAATCTATAAGCGTTAGAAAAATAAACGTATATAAAATTTTCTTACAACATATTATTAAATAGGAAGTGTTTTCCCTGATGATGTAAGATGTTAAAAGAATTGATTTTTTTTGTTATTAAAGCATTGTAGTTAGTTTCGTCTGTGATTTTTTAGTTTATATTATGCTTTTTTAAGAGAGCAGATTAAACGAGTCTGAAATAGTTCAAGTTGTATTTGTTGACAATGGATTATATTACTTGGTATACGGTAATTTGTGGATTTTTGCAATAGTTAAGTTTACTTTGAAGCACTAAAAATTTTTGTTAGAAGAATTTTTATGAAGGGTAGGTGGGAACATTATAGAGTGTTTTTAATACACTGGTTTACATAAAAGTGACGAACCAAAAGTATTCCTTAGTGCAGTATTTCCCAATGAAAATTGGCCACGGAACACTTTTTACTTTGCACAAAAATGGCGGAGCCCCTGGGTACTTTATCGACCAATATAATTTTTAGATAATGACCTTTTACGGAATTATTTTTATTTAACAAAAGTACAACAATTCAGATATTTTATCTGTTTAGTAAAAATAAAAAATAAAGCTTCAACGAGATAATTTTCATTTTTTTTTAATTAACATCCAGATACTAATTAAAAATAATATTTTTCGTAGTTCAATCTACAGGGAGTCTTAAAACTAAGAAAAAAGGTATAGGGTCTTGATTTTCTAGTACTAGCTTGCATTTACGTACATTAATAAATCATTTGAACAAAATCTAGTATACCGCGCAAATGTAATTAAGGTTGATAACTGATGAATATTTTGTCCTCGTCATTTTTCATGTATCACAGTCTATTGCACAAAAATTTTAATGAAGTTATAAATTTAATTAACATTTAGTGTCATTGTGACATTAATATGAGTGCTGTCACATTCCAAGCGTCCAATTAGTTTAATTCTCGAATAAATTGATTGTGCAACTGGCGTCAGTGTCTTTAAGGTAAAAGCAATAATATTTTACCATTTATTTGTTGGTTATGCAGATGTAGTCATGTGACCAATAATCTGCCATCAATATCAAGATATGGTCTTAAAACTGAACATGACTATTGCAGAGAACTTTTAAATGACAGCTGTACATAGAAATTAACTGTGTATATTCCCCACCCTTATAAAAATTTTCTACTCTCCACCAAACTATTTTGCAACATTTCTAATAAAGTATTTTTGTATAAACGTATTTATCAAATTAAATCTGATGGTTGATGGTGATATATTATGTAAATTATTTAATGAAAATAATTTTCCTAAATTAGATTTATTTTCTTTTCTACCAACTGTTTAATATTAGCCTGGGATACGTTGTGGGTGATTTTTTGTCTAGTGTTTCTGGAAAGATTGGTTAAAATAAATGTAGGAAAAATTTTATGTTTTATTTCAAGCAAGATTGCCTTTAATTTCAGGTTCGTTATTCATGTTGTCCTAGGTTTCCCTGACCTGTCAAGTAAGTACGTGATGTAATCAGGTTCGACTGAAACTGAAACAATTATTAGTCTTTTCTCCAAATAATGGGTTCATGATTTCGAATCAAGTATAGATAAAGCTCGTTTTAATCTCTTTCGATGAACTATTGCCTGCAATAAAGTATTATCGACACCAGCAGTAATAAAAGCCGGTAAATTTGCAAGAACTGTAAACTACTAAAATAACAAGTAAAGATAATTTTAATATGATCAGTAAAGGGAATAAACAAAGTGCTTTTTACCTGTTTTAATAATTTCGAAATATTTTAGTTTAGTTCCTATCCGTTTGGTAAACCGTACAGCTGTTATATCGTCGCTGAAAGCACGTAAAGGCGTATCCCGTTTTTCCCAACTTTGGACTAGAGCAAATTAAAGAAAAACGCACGTGCTGAAAAAAAAACTTTAAAATATACTTTTTTTGCAGTTGAGCTTGATAATTGACAATATAGGCCCCTCGGGGGGGGGGGGGGGTTGGGCGATTATGCAGTCTACACCCTAGTTCGATAGGTACCTATTGCAGTGACAATATTTGTAATAAATTGACTATTTATGCTTTATACCAATAAACTAAATTAACAATTTAGATTACTGTTTTGTTACACGTTCCCTACCTATTAACCTTTGTGCATCCACTTTACGTACGATTACAGAATATATTGGAGACCATCAGGTAGGTATTATAATTTTAAAGTACTAATTTACTCTAAGGTTCGGTTCGAGTTCAAAACAAATTAACTTAATTTTTTTTATCGTTTCATTATCAGATGTCAAAAAGTGCGTGCCTACTAAAGAAAAGATAAAAAAAACCTTAACCTCAGAAACGAGTTAAGTGAGAATTTTAGGTTAGCAACTTGAGAGTCGGTTTTGAAAAATTTCAGCTTATTAAAATAACAACAATGGGGGAAGAAGTTGATGGAAATACCGTACTTGCTCAAGCCCTTAAAGCTCAGGTAAATATATGTCTATATTGTTTTTAATGTTAGATGATTCTAATTTTTTTGGCTTTGTATAGTTGCCAAATTGTGCAACAGCAGTGTGTCACAGCATTAAATGATTTTAAATTTGTTTAGATGTTGCACGGCTTTACCCAATGTTTATTAATTTGTTTAAAAATAATAAACCTATTAACTTCTTTATAAAATTTGAATTGTTTTTACGTTTTTATACATTGTAATAAACGACTGTGGCAACAGCGCAACCAAACAGATAAACAGAATGTGTGTTAAGTTAAGATCAATGTTCAACCTGAATTTCGTCAGAGCAGCGCCACCTATTAGGAAGAGCAAAACTAATGACTTATTTGTGTGGTATAGATGTCAGTTAGGTCGTTTTCTACAGGGAGAGTCCTACACAAATGACATATTATGTAGAATTGCTTGGAATTTTAATAATAATTTAATAAAGCAAGTCAAATATTACTTTTTTCTCCTATAATGGACAGTGATATCATACATGATCCTTATCCAGTGCGGTTTTTTTAACTCGGGTCATAGGATTTTACCTGTTAAATTTTCAACCCCATGTTAGGACCTTTTCTATTGTATGGATACAGCTGAAACTTTAAACAGAGTTGTGGGTTCTTAAATTAGGTCAGGTCAATAACTATCCTAAAATATCTACGAAGATAACTAAAAAATGCGATTCTTTTTTTATACAAAGTATCTTTCAATGCACCCTGTATGTACAAACCTAGCAGGTAAAGATGTCAAGATGAATGTCAAGATTTCTGACATTTATATAAGGCGTACAAAATCAATTCTTTTTATTTCATTTTTTTTTAGTAGAAACATGCTTTAACATGGGGTTGAAAATTTAACACGTAAAATCCCATGACCCGAGTTAAAAAAACGCACTGTGTAGAAGAAGACATTGACAAGAAAATAAATCATTAATTAAATAAGTTTCTATTAATTTTTTTATATGAAAATTGCAGTAGCATGAACTTAACAATATTTTAAAAAAGGGTTTCTTTTATAGCAGAAACAAAGAACATTTCATTGTTAAGTGCTAGCTAGCACTTTTACATTTTAAATATCTAAACTTTTATAGGGCATCGAGTTCGTTTTTGGAATTATTGGATATCCCGTTATAGAATTAAGTATGGCATTGCAAATGGCCGATATTCATTACATAGGGATGAGAAATGAACAAGCAGCTTGTTATGCAGCTCAAGCTATTGGATATTTAACAGGTACTAATTTACTAGAAGTTGCTTGCAACAGCCATTATGAGACAATACAAGGCATATACACGCGCCTCTAAAAAAATCTAGAATACCGACTAGGTTTCAAAAATGGCCCACGCAGGCATGGACGGCCATATGGAGTATTTAATTTTTACTATGTTGGGTACTACAATTTGTGTTGGCACTAGCCGCTAACTTCGTGAAAGCTGATGGGCGGTAATTTTGAAAGCAAATGGATAAAATATGAGGGTTAATATTTTATAACGTAAAATAACTTGGTTTTTTGGTTACTTAAGGTTAATGCTTTAAAGCTATTTTCCAATCCAATTATTTAATATAAACATAAGAAAATGTTGGGTGAAAGCAGTACACCCGTCCGAACGCACCCACGAGATAGTCAACTCGGTCATATTGTTTGTTGGTGACGGATTTTAAGTAACAAAGCTGCCAACGTGCCGGCATCTAAACTTCACTCCCCCAGATAGCCGTTCTTTGCATATGTGTACCATTTTATTACCAAAGGGTCCTATGGGCGGATTTAGGGGAAGGGTAAAGGGGGTAATTACCGCTTCCATGAATTCCAAAATTATAAAACAATTTGCTGTCGAAATAAATATTCCAGAACAAAAATTATTAAACTTTGCATAATTTATTTTGCAGCATGTAGGAATAGACTTTACTCACATTGATTTTAATTCCATTGTATGGTGTGTCGAGCGTCTTAAAAGCTATGTAGCGTAAGATAAAACGTTCTCAAAGTATGCCGTGGAATCAATGACGCATGTCTTGAATTATTACTCCTGAAGGGTAAAAGCTAAATCCGCCCTTGGGAAGAAGGTAATCTACTTCTTTTTAGAGAGCTATGGGCATAGATATAATACTGACCAAAATTCATTCATTTATTCTTTAATTAAAGTGACCAGTCCCGATTTTACAAGCGCCCCGCTTTTCTCTCGCTTTTTTTCAAATAAAAAAAAGGCAGCCTTATTTTGCCGTAAATAGAACTGCAAGTGGCAACGCCGGAAGTATCAAGTGCCATTTTTTTATAGGATTATAACTTTTTATCATTAAATTTTTGCGTTTGTTAAAAAAAAATCGCACCTTGGTGCCAGGAGACCCTTCGTTTTTCTGTTTTGTCTTGCTTTGAGGGCAATCAACCCAATTTTTCACCTTAGACTAATAAGCTGCCCTCTTCGGCCATCAATACTATTCGTAATGATGCTGATATTACTCTCTGCTTCAATAGTCATCTTCCTAAACCCGTCTCAAACATGGTGCTGGATAACAAGGGCATTTCTAATTGAGCACATATTTCCTTCGCAGGAACTCTAATTAATTTTAGACCGGGGTGCCAAAAAAAACGTTAAATAGGTTAACGCTTTTAAGACCCCGTCGATACTGTCCCACAAAATACTCATAGGTTCTACTCATCTCATCCTCATGAAACAATCATTATTCCCTCCTCATGCTAGAAAATAACTTTTCCTCGCCAATATACCCAATACCGTCAGCGTTTCCAAAATATGATCTAACTTCAGCAACATTGATTCTATTAGAAAGAAAACCACAATCCTTTAATTCCTGCATTAACAGTTTCTCTTCAGACATCCACGGTACCACGGTACATTAGATCGTTGCAGATCAAAATAATACTATTAATAACGACGATCGGTTTGCTTAATACATATTTTTCAAGGTAATCCGGGAGCAGTTCTCTGCGTCTCAGGTCCAGGTGTCCTCCATACCTTTGGAGGTATGGCTAATGCGCAGATAAATTGTTGGCCCGTGTTGGTCATTGGTGGATCTGCTCCTCAAGATCATGAGGGTATTGGTGGATTTCAAGAATGTAATCAGGTAAAACCATGATTCTTAACACATTATGCTAACAGTTTTAAGAATATTTATGGTAAAATAGATGCTAGTGCCCGTACGTAACCGACAAATTTTGTAGGTAGAATTAGCCCGACCCTATTCGAAATACTCAGCAAGACCACCTAGTATATCCCTCATACCTCTCCATGTGGAAAAGGCCGTAAGACTAGTAAAAAATGGAAGACCCGGAGCAGCCTATCTTGATTTTCCAGCTAATATTTTGTCTGGAAAAGTAGATTCTAGTACTATTCCACCTCAATATGGTCCAACTGATATACCTACAATTTTTCCTGATCCCAAGAGAATTGAGGAGGCTATTGAAGTCTTGGCAAAAGCTAAGAGACCTTTAGTCATCGTAGGTAAAGGTGCAGCATATTCAAGAGCTGAAGTTGAGGTAAATGAAAATAGCTAGTCCTATTAACAGTTTTTTTTAACTGCTTTCTTTGAATAAGCCCAAATACTTGTTTTCCTTAGTTTGTAATCACAAACGCTTTCTTAGGTGAATGAACTAATCAAGTCCTCGAACCTGCCATTCTTAGCCACACCAATGGGAAAAGGAGTAGTATCAGACACCTCAGATAAGTGTATTCAACCAGCCAGATCTCTGGCTTTACAAAAAGCTGACGTTATTTTGCTGCTAGGTGCTAGATTAAACTGGATTTTACATTTTGGACGCCCAAATAGGTACATTGCACATTTGGTACTTCAAAATAATAATTTATTATAAACCAAGAAAAATGTATTGAATGCCAATAGCCTCTTTGTTAATAAGTTTGAAAAAGAAATGAAAAAAGGGAATATTGTTAAATTAGCTAATACTTTTAGATTTTCTCCTGATGCAAAAATAATTCAAATAGACGTATCTGCAGAAGAATTGCACAATAGTGTTAAGGCAGCAGTGGCTATACAGAGTGATATTAAAACAGCGGTATCGGACATTGTAAGGGGATTAAAGCAAAGAAGATTTGTATTTTCTAGTAGAGACGAATGGTGGAATGTGTTGAATAAAAAGTGTGAGGACAATAAAAAAATTGTACAGGTATATCATCTGTTGGACTAATTTGTCAAGTTTAGTTTTAATTTACGTAAAGAATCTAGTTGTTTTTAACAATTAACAGAAAAAGCAAAATGTGAATAAGAAAACTATTCTTTTAGGCTATGGCACTTGATATTCAAGTACCATTAAATTACTATGCAGTCTTTAAAAACTTGTACGAAAGTATACCAGATAATTGCATTATAGTCAGTGAAGGTGCTAACACTATGGATATAGGAAGGACTATGTTACTAAATAAACTCCCGAGACATAGATTGGATGCAGGAACGTTTGGTACTATGGGAGTAAGTCATTGTGATTAAGATATAATATATAACATTAATTCAAATCGAGTTTAGAACGTACTGTAATTTAAAAAAAAAAGTTGTTTATTGGTGTACTTATTATATTTTAGGTTGGTCCCGGTTTTGCAATTGCTGCAGCACTTTACTGCAGACACTACGAACCAACAAAGAAAGTTATTTGTGTAGAAGGTGATTCAGCCTTTGGATTTTCAGGAATGGAGATTGAAACCATGGTTCGATATAAATTACCTATTATAGTGGTAATAGTCAATAATTCAGGAATATACACTGGTATGGAAGCCGAAGTTTTTAAAGAAATACAAGAAAGTGGGGACATTACGAAAGTGTAAGTTACTTATTATCATTTAACTAAGGTTAAAGGAAAAGTTTGAAATTATGACCCAGTTAAAAACGTATTAAGTATTTTTAGACTTTACTACAATTGTTCATTTATAGGACACCACCTGGATGTTTAAGTAGTGCCACACGGTACGATAATATGATGGCTTTATTTGGTAAAACTGGATTTTTTGTCACAACTGTTCCAGAACTTAAAAAAGCTGTCAAGGAAGCCTTAACCATTCAGGATGGACCGAGTATCATCAATGTTATTATAAATACTACTGCTGACAGGAAGCCTCAAGCTTTTAATTGGTTGACAGAGTCAAAGTTATAACTCTTAAAATATATTTATTAACTAACCTCTATTATGGTTATTTAAAAAAATATCTTTATTCGTGGCAGGTGCAAGCATTTTTTTTTAAAGTGATATAATTTTGTATATGGTATTGAAAGAAAAAATAAAGGTAACACAATTAATGTTTTTATTTATACAGTCCAACTGCAGTCGATCTTCTCGATAAAGTTTTGGTTCTTTATATTTTACTAACAAAATCACAGAAAGTAGGATACTAATAACTTGAAGAAACGGGTTGAAGTTTATATATCCTTTCCAATAACGCTTACTGAGCCAAGTTAGAAAGGTTTGTCGCCTTTATCAAATTTCTATTTCTATTAGCTGTCTCAGGAAAGTCTCACCCATAATGAACTCTGTCATCCATTAATTAACGCAACTTATTAAATTCACTATTCACACACAAAGAAGCCAATAAACAAAACATGTCTAAGAAGTAAAAAGTGCTGTAGGCAATTAATTATATTCCATTATAAAAATATTCCTGCTTTTTTGGTAGTTTCATTAAACTTGAATCAGTATTTTGTTATTTAACTTTACTAGAACAAAGCACGACAAATTCTGCTATACAACTGGTAATATGCATACTAATAATCGAAGTAAATCTAAAACATTTCATTTCTTATGGTATTTCTATGCATTTTTTTCGTTTTTATAAAAAATAGTTTTTTATACAAAATTCAAATATTGTAAAACGTGTTATAGAATTGTTATAAGGGTGGTGTAATGTAAAGAACATTTTTTTTCTGTGATTGTAGATTGGAGTGAATGATAAATGAAATTTATTGATTACTGTGTGACGATTAAAGGATAAAAAGCTAATAAAAAAGCTAATAAAATATATTTGTTTAAGGAAGGCATATTACTTGATTATTGTAATGTGTCAATAATCTCCAAATATGTTTTTTTCTCTTCATTTATCTTACGCTAATATTCTCTATATTTAAAAGAAAAAAACTGACTGATATACTGACTGATTGACTGACATATCAACTCACAGCCCACACCGCTGGGTTTAGAAACTTGAAATCTTGCACAGAGGTTTCTTATATAACGTAGGCATCTACTAAGGAAGGGATTTTCAAAATTCAACCCCTAAGGGGGTGAAATAAGAATTCAGACTTTATCTGGAGATAAACTATTAGATGGTTTTAGTCGAAGCTTCATAGAAGTACCTACTCTAAAAAATAAATGTTCAAATACGTGCTTTACAGTTTTTAATAAATTAACCCCTAAGGGGGTAAAATGGGAGTTCAAAGTTTGTAATGGAGTAAAATTGTTATACGTGTCTATTACCTTGAAACTACCTAAACCACGTAATAATATAATATAATAATAAGTTTATTTTCATAAATAAATTTACAAATTTATATATATTTTAAATAAATACAATTTGAAAATAAACTAAAAAAACCCAAGAAGAATTGTGGACGAAGTCGCGGGCAGAAGTTAGTTAGCTATAAGTTAAGAGTGGTAAATCATAACCTACACATTTGTCTTCAAGCTTCCGTTAGGTTTATTATACCATAACAATAAATAAATAGCACAATATCCTTAGTACTTGAATGTGGTGATACTAACTTTAGTTCTTAATTAACTTTGCGCTATTTTCCTCTGCCTCCGTCTGTTCTTGACACAAAAAAAAAGTGTTTCAGGCACTTGCATATTTGCACAATACAATATTTATTGGATAGGTTTTGAGCAATTCCGTTAGGGAATAAAAAAGAATTTGGTACACACAAACTACACATTAATCAAATAACGAACTCTCCGCCACAGAAAAACAAAAGGACTTGCTCTCCTCAAACACATAGATATTTATTTGCATCACAAGTAGCCATGATACAAATAAAAGAAAATATGATACCGCGCAGGTAGGCGTGGCCATTTACGTAACGGCATGATCAATTCCGCGATATTTTGTAAACGAAACGCGTCTTTTTTAAGATGGCGTTGTGTTTTCAACTATTTTTTGGTGTTTTTATATTGCTTTTAGGAGTCTAAAAGTAAAAATGAGATGTGCTGTGTATGGTTGTGATGTGGACAATCGATCAATCAATGTCATCAATATATGTATTTATCCCTTTATTTATATGATTATTTTAAATCATATACTATAAAATTTGTATTATAAGCAGGAGGCAAAGTATATGGCCAATAGAATTTATATAAAATCGCCTATAACTAACGTAACCTCTATATTGCGCGTTATAAATTTCAAAAATAGGACACAGCGTGACGTCATGCGCGAACCCGGACGAATTTGACACGGTTTGGTATCATATCTTCTTTTATTTGTATCATGCGTGTGTATCACAGCTCTCTAAAGGCCCCCACAGACGATGATTTTGGTATCGCTACCTTTCGCATGATGCGTATCATCCCTACTTTTTAACAATGATATAAGAACTTATTGTTATTATTCGCTGTTACGATGGGGGCGGGGTACTTGCGCTGCCCTAGCCCTCCCGAAGGCACGCAACTGCTGATATAAATTGCGCGCGAATTTACCACTAAGGACTGTCAAGAATGACACGAATGCAGCTAAATAACTAGCAGAATTTCCCGTATTAAATGTTATAACCACGACGGTGGAGCCGACATCATTAGGATGAAAAGGGCTGTGCATGAGTAAAAACAGTTCAGCTCGGCATTCGAATAACGTCACGAGAAAATTATATTAACCTTGCTTGGTCAACTGCAGGTCGGTGCCGGACCATGATACGTGTGTTGACTAGCGCTGGCCTATTATACCACTAGTATTCTCGGCCGAAATTTCGAATCCTTAATTATTTACTGCAAAGTATAAAAAAATTAGTGAAGCGGCTTGAAAATTTTGGTGGTTCTGCAGTTCTGCAGCCCTTATGTACCAGCCGCCTCAGTGCAATAGCATACAGCGATTACAACATACCGAAAGGTAATTTGTTTTAGTTAAATTATCCTAGTAACTTTCTTCAAAATAATATTTTTGGGTTTTTAATGATTTACTTGAACAACTTATACTTACAATAAAAAGTACATGTACTTATATTCCCTATTCAGTGCCCGCAAGAGCATATCATATAAGTAGGTATGGCGTTACCTTGGTCACTAAAGATACCTTACTACCCATATAGCTGTTTTAGAATTATTTATTTAGTTCGTATCTCCGGTGTTTAGTAATTAAAAAATAATTTCTCACGTATTTTTCTTTAAAATCAACTTAAGCATTACTTAATCATTATTAATACTATTTATTTTGTCAACAGTTGGATACAAATTTTAATACAAAAAGTTTGTCGATTTATTGCTGTTCAGTACTTTTGCCTTCTTCTGTATCCGCTGCTTTTTCATTCCAAGATTGCACCTCAGCACTGCCGAATATCATAAAGAATATTCCGCATCCACAATAAACCAGACCACCTATAGCAAAGACAATGCCCCAGGCTTTTTCATTGTTCTAAAATAATATACAATTAGAATAATTAGATGAGGGCTCTTAAATTATTTGATAATTGTTATAAATTAAGCGAATGTTTTACAAACAATAAATATTATATCGACACCAGCTGTAACAAAATCCGCTAAATTTGCAAAAACTGTAAATAGGGCCCTAATACAATAACAGGTAAAGATAATTTTTAATATAATCAGTATGAGTAAAGTATTTTTTTACTTGGTTTAATAATTTCAAAATATTTTAGTTCAATTCCTGTCCGTTTGGTACGTGCAGCTAATGGCGTACCCAGCAAGGGGCAGGGGGCAGCTGCCCCCTATAAGAAAAAAGAGTCCTCCGAACTTAAGTGCAAGTGTTGACATTAATTAGAAATGTTGTAGATAGCATTCCCGGAGAATGTTGGAAAAACTCGATTAACCATGTTCTTAAAGTCGAAGATTCCTATTTTTTATTTACTAATAACAGAGCCACTTGTTTTTAATATAGGTGAAAATGACAGTGACAGCGAAACCGAATTAAATTTAAATTAATCGTAATTTAACAAGATATTATTTTTTCCAAAATTATTCCAAATTTAAACCATTCCAAGTCTGGAGCCTTTTCGGAATCTTGAAATATTTATATTTAAATTTATTGAGGTACCTACGTACCATTTTGTCAAAAGGCAGCTAAAGAGCTTGAAACGACCTTTAGCTTTTAGTTTTATTTCCAGCAAAGTCCTGGACTTGGTACTAGATTATGTAGCAAAGCGGAGGTACCGGGTCTTCCAACGAGGACTGAACAGGGGCTCATTTTTGAGCTTCCTTGTATTTAAAGAAAAATCTAAAATAGCCAATCGATGTACTTTTTCCTGCAGAATTCAAAAATGAAACCAAAAATTTATTTGAACCAGAAACAAAAGAGTTACGCTATGGATAAGGTGTTTTTTAAATGGAACATAGCTTTTTTTATACGATTTTCGGAACGAGTGATTTTTTTTATGTCCGTTCTGATTAAAATATTTAATATTGTGACAGCTATTTTTATTAAATTTTAATGTTTTATCCAGTATAATTTAACTTTAACCTGTTTGAAACATACACTAGGTAATAAAGGTAAAATCACCTTGAAATCCTTCAAAGTCAAAAAATTTGACAAATTTACTATAATATTGCCGAAATGAAATATTCATTAGATGAGAGATTGCATTTTCTTGACATTTGTAGAACAAGATAACAATCTGCAATCTCTCATCTAACGAATATTTCATTTCGGCAATATTATAGTAAATTTGTCATTTTTTTTGACTTTGAAGGATTTCAAGGTGATTTTACCTTTATTACCTAGTGTATGTTTCAAACAGGTTAAAGTTAAATTATACTGGATAAAACATTAAAATTTAATAAAAATAGCTGTCACAATATTAAATATTTTAATCAGGACGGACATAAAAAAAATCACTCGTTCCGAAAATCGTATAAAAAAAGCTATGTTCCATTTAAAAAACACCTTATCCATAGCGTAACTCTTTTGTTTCTGGTTCAAATAAATTTTTGGTTTCATTTTTGAATTCTGCAGGAAAAAGTACATCGATTGGCTATTTTAGATTTTTCTTTAAATACAAGGAAGCTCAAAAATGAGCCCCTGTTCAGTCCTCGTTGGAAGACCCTGTACATTTATTTACATGTCTGCTGCCAATAATAACACCTCACAGTCGTTGCAAGAGGTGAGGTGTATTAATGTAACTTCATGTATTGCTTAATGTGCATATTTTCATAATGTCTCATAATAAAGATCCGCTTTTTCCAACATTGACATTTGGCAAACTCGTCATCCCACCCATATTTTAGATTTCTTTCTTCAAATTATGGATATTATCTGCCCATTGCTGCATAATCCAAGGTAGAAAGTAATAAGTTAAAATAAGCAAATTGCAATTTTATAGAATTGTAAACACTAGGCTCTAGAGTATGGAAGTGTGGTGAGGAGAGAAAAATAAGTGCCAAAAAAGAACATACCCAGATAGGTATATGTAGGAGCTAGGGCACAAGTAAAAAGTAGGGTAGCATTGATATAGCAAATTACAGTTATAGTTGTTTGCGCCAGGGTTCGGCCTTAAGCCCGTATTTATTCAATCTTGCTATAGATGTTCTAACCCAGAAAGTAAAAAATGAAGTTCTCTGGTTTGCTCAGGTTCTAACACCAACAGGGAAGACGTTAAAAGGAAACTGGACTAGATCTTAAAAAGTCGGAGTCTTAATGAAGAGGGTTTAAAGAAGAAGAGAGAGCAAGAGAAAAGGAAACAATCAGGTTGTAAAAGGAAGTAAGGAACGCTGGCCCTCTAGAATGTTGGAAAAAAACGGAGTCAAAAAGAGAAGAATTTTTCATACTTTACAGGAAAGTATAACTAGTATAAATACAAATATTTCTCTGGGATGAAAGTTCTGATATTACTGACACCACATTAGTAATTTCAATTAACTATAATTTGAATATGACTATGACTAGGAACATGATAACAAATTATTTTGGTGGAAAATCTTACCCCGTATGATCTAATTATTGCAGCAGTAATTTGCGGAACAATAAACCCAGTTGTACCTCCAATGAAACTTATAATGCCAAATATTGTACCAGCAAAATTTGGGGATAAGTCAGTGGGATTTGACAGGTTTGTCATTACTGCAGCTCCATTAATAGACATACTTAGTATAAGCAGCACCAACGCTGGTGTTGAACTGCATTTTGCTAAACCCATGCATCCCATTAGTACTCCTGGTACAAGATGGGCTAAAATATTGAATTCAGCTTTTAATTCTAGTTAAACTAAACTTCAAATAGCTTTTAAGCAGTTTTTATTAATTTTTATAAATTTTTTTCCGCGCTTAAATAATTTGAAACGGTTTTAAGTGTCAATACGCGTATTCTGTCATTTATTGTAATGATATGATGCAATCAGTTTAGTATGACATCAAAAACAAAGCTGTTTTTTTTAGTTATATAATAGGGAATATGCATATGCAAATAAACCTAAAAAATATAAAGAGTTGTTATTAAATAACGAATAAATTCAATGAAAGTTCAGGTAAATTTTTTTCGGAAAAATTCTCGGGCACGTCAATTTTTATTTCTGCATTTTTTCATCTTATACCACAATATACAGGGTGTTACATAAATAAGATACTACGTAAATGTTACTTTTTTTAATGGAACCTCCTGCTATTACGGTATATTTGGATTCTACATACAACTTCACACAACTTTCTTATGATGCAATGTATGTTTTAAGCCGTCCCCAAAATATTTACGTTTTAATATTAAAATAACACTTTATTAGATACAACATAAAGTCATCCTTAAATTACATTTAAAAACTCAACAATTAATTTAATAAATGTTGCAATTGGCCGCCCCTAACAGCTCTGCAATATCCCAGATAATCAAGAAACTACTGCTGTACATTTTCAACGGTATGTGGAGAAATACTCTTAAGTACATTATGAATGCGCTCTTTAAGAATATCAAGTGTGCGCGGTTTATCTTTCTACACTTGGCTTTTAACGTAACCCCAAAGAAAATAGTCCAGTGGATTAAGATCGGCTGACCTAGGTGGCCACTCTATTGATCCACGACTGCCTATCCACCGGTTTGGGAAAACATTATTTAAGGATCTCCTAACATTCGCGGCATCATGTGAGGGAGCTTCATCCTGGTAAAACTATTAAGCTGTGCTTGGCATGTTTGGAATATTTTCATGGGGACATAGTATCGCTAATGCTGGAATCAAGTTATTTTCTAAAAAGTCATGATATCTTTATCCCGTCAAAGACCCTTAAAAAAAATACGGTCCTATTATTCTTTTATTGATAATCTGACTTTCCCTAAACCAGTGTAGATTTTCTGGCACCTAGGACCTAAAATTATGTATTTTACTTGTTCGTTCAAGCAAAACGTTGCTTTGTCTAACAAGCATATCCGTTTGACTATTCTAGGATTATTATCGTCTAGTTCCGTCATAGTTTCGCAAAACTGGTTTCTGCGGTCTGGGTCATCTTCAAGTAGAATTTTGTAAGGGTGCCACTTTCCTTTTGTTTTTAATTTTGATCGACCTATATATGAATTGTGTTATCTAAAGCCACTTGATTACTTGACATGTTCGGATTACCGTATTATGAAACCATAATATCCTGTTTTTTTTTTCATTAGAAAAGCCAGGTCGACCATATTTGGCAATATCCTTTACGGTACCGGTCTCTCTCCACTTCACCTTAATTCTACTGATTGTAGATTAACTTACAGGTTCTCTGTTAGGGTATTAATTGTTGAACATTACTCGAACTTCTTGGTGTGTTTTGCTTTCTCCCCACAGTCAAGTATAATTAATATTTCTATTCGCTGTGTCTTAGTTAAACGCACTGTAATGATCACAATTACTTATGATTAACAATAAAGTTTAAATTATTAACTAATGGACAATTTGTCAAATATTTACAAAAGGTGTAATTTAAATTTCTGGTGAGTCGACAATAAATAATAGCAACTTAAGGTGTTACAGTCGGTGAAAATTCGGTGAATATTTTGGGAACGGCTCACTTAAGATATACATGGCCTCATAAGAAAGTTGAGTAGAAATATCTGTAGAATCCAAATATACCATAATACAGAGGGGGCTCCAGTTAAAAAAGGTAACGTTGACGTAGTATCTCATTTATGTAACACCCTGTATATTCTGATAAAAAATGCAGAAATAAAAATAAAAATTGACGTGTCCCAGGATTTTTCCGAAAAAAATTTACCTGACCTTTTATTAAATTTATCAGTTATAGCTTGCGCCCGCAACTTCGTCCGCGCTATAACAATTTTACTCCATTGCAAACTTTGAACCCCCATTTTACCCCTTTAGGGGTTGATTCATTAAAAAATGTAATAGACGTGTTTGATCATCTATTTTTTGGAGTACTTCTACGAAGTTTCAAGTTAATATGACCATCTAATATTTTTTCTTTATACAAACTTTCAACCCCCTTAGGACCCCTTTAGGGGTTGAATTTTGAAAACTCCCTTCTTAGTGAGTCTTTACATTATAAAATAAAACTGCTGAACAAATTTTATATTTATAGCTTCAGCGGTTTCGGCTCGGCGATGATGAATCAGTCAGTCACTCAGGACCAGTCAGTGATGGATTTACGCCTAGGCCCGTGAGGCCCGGGCCTAGGGCGGCATAATTTGAGGGGCGGCAAAATTTTTGAAATGCTAAAATTTTAGAGTCGAAAAAAAGTAAAGACAATCCATTTCAAAAATTGGTTCAGATTAGTTTTTATAAAAAAATTTCTATGGAATATATTATAATTCAATTCATCAATTTATTTCTTAATCTGTGGGTAAGATGTTAATTTTTTAATAGATCAATTATAGTCTTTATCGAGTAATGTTCTTTACTTTCTGTTAAAAACATTAAAAACACGACATTATGTATTATAGTCCTAACGAAAAATGGCGGGAAAACATAATAATTTTAATCATGGGGTTCAGTTTCATCGAGTCCGCTTAAATTTGCGTCAACGTTTTCGCCATCGCTGTCACTGTCATTGTCGCTTCACTATCTTCTTCACCTCCCAGTGTTATAATGAGTGGCTCTAGGGAGGAAGGGAGAAGGAGACTTTAAAAGCTGGCTAGGATTATTTGCTTTCCTATCTTCGTCTTCTTTGTGGATTTGTCTTATTGCGCCTGTACTAACCCCTGTGTACAAGGCAACCCGGTCTAGTTTTCTTTTCAGGGGCAGCTTAAAAGCATTATCTTTTCTTTCCTCATCACATACACGATAAACATTAGCGATTACCTCACGGGTTTGGCTGTGCAGTATTTTTCCTTTCGCATAATTATTCATATTTTCGCTGCACTATTGAGCCGACACTGGTTATTGTTGTCTCGAAACAGGTGGCCGCGTCTGCCTTCACTTCACATTCCAAAACGTTCTAGGTCCGTTTCGTCTGGCGCGAGCCGATCCAAATTCATCTAGCCACCTGCAACCCTTTGAACTAGGGCATGTCGCCAAATTTACGCATTAGTATACACAGATATTGAAATATACCTATATAATTCTTAATTATTAGCGGTTATACAATTTTTTGTTTCCTAAAATTTGAACGTTAAATTGTAATATATTTTTATATGATAAGAATATCATTGCATGTTATTATTTTATTATTAAATAAAGTCAATATGTGGGGCAAATAATTTTTTAAATAAAACTACTCATTTCATTAAAATAATTAGACAACATTGCATAGTGCCTTGTTGTTTTTTGCCCGAATTATTTTCACTGATACAGATAAATGTGTCAAACTTTAACAGGTACTGACGCGTTTGACTTTGTTTTGTTTAATGTACCTATAGAACGAAACATCGCGCTCTAGAAAAGGCACAGCAATCATTTTAGTTTTACGAATGCTCTTCATGTGTACAAGTCTCGAATTATTTTATTCTGTTTCTTAACATTAAAAAAATAATTGATTGATAACTTTAAATTAGACATTGTTTTTTTTATATAATTTGTGGTAGTTTTGATTTTATTTTTTAATTAAATATGAGTGGCTATCGAAAAAAATTTAGCGGTGCAGAATATCGTAAAAGAAAAGCAGAAGAATCCACGAAAATAGATAATTTACTTAAAAAAATTCCAAAAATATCTAGTTTTATGACAAGCTCAACTAAGTCTTCTAATAATGACCAACAACTATCATGTTCATCGGTCGTAAGTATCTTGTTATGATTGCTAATAACTTTTTTATATATATAACGTTAGTCGTGGTAAACATTAAATAAATGCCAGTTGTTGAAATTGACTTTTTTTTCCAGCCGGAATTAGAAGAGACTTCAGAACAAGATATCGAAGAAGTACAGTCACACCCTTCTCTATCACAAGATACGAACGAGACGCCGTCAAATTTTCCTTCATCACAAGATACTGAAGAAATCCAGTCAACAACTGATATTTTAAAATTTAATACTGATCCCTTTTTATGGAATTTGAATGAAGAAACACGGGATTTCATAACTATAAACGGTATACCACGAAATGATAATACGGACTTTAAAAATTCCAGAAATGTTTATAGTGATAAAACGAGGCATTGTTCCAAAAGTTTATTTCAACGTACTTTAAAAAACGGAGAGATTCAACGCCGTGAGTGGTTAATTTATTCAGAAACTAAAGGGTCTGTATTTTGTGTTCCATGCTTATTATTTGGTAGAAGTGGTGAAATGAATGCTTTTACTGGCGAAGGATTTCGTGACTGGAAAAACTCAAAAGCACGCATCGAAGCTCATGAAAATTCTGATTTTCATAAAACTAACGTTAGTTATTTTAAAGCTCGAGCAGTAGTTCACGGGCGTGTTGATCAACTTCTAATAAAACAGCTCGATGAGGAAATAACGTATTGGAAAAAAATTTTATACCGAGTAATTGCAATTATTAAATCACTAGCAATAAGAGGGTTGCCATTTCGAGGAAATTCAGAACGAATAGGAGATCCTCATAATGGGAATTTTTTAGGAACAGTAGAGCTTCTTGCTGAATTTGATCCATTTTTATCTGAACATTTAAAATTGTACGCGCACCCTGGTAGTGGAAATACGTCGTATTTGTCTAAAACAATCTATGAAGAAATTATATTGTTGATTCAGAATAAAGTACTACAACAAATTTCTAGTGAAGTGCAATCTGCTAAGTATTTTGGTATAATTGTAGATTCTACTCCTGATATTGCACATGTCGATCAGCTTACTATAATTATAAGATATGTACGTGATAACGGTGAAATTGTTGAAAGGTTTCTAGAATTTCTACCAAATATCGGCCATAAAGCTAAAGATATTGAGGATGCTTTGTTAAAATCTCTAGAAAATAATGGTTTGGACATAATGAACTGTCGTGGCCAATCTTATGACAATGCAAGCAATATGTCAGGTATATATTCTGGCCTTCAGACACGAATCAAAACAATTAATCCTTTAGCAGATTACGTTCCTTGTGCCGCCCATTCTTTAAATTTGGTAGGATCATGTGCAGTTGAATCGGTAACAGAAGCAGTCGACTTCTTTTCTACTTTGCAAGAACTATACAATTTCTTTACTATATCTACACATCGTTGGGAGATCTTGGTGCAGCGTACAAATTTAAGAGTTAAGAGTCTTTCTCAAACTCGTTGGTCTGCTCGACATGATGCATGTTACGCATTAGAAAAAGAGTGGTCTGCAATAATTGATGCACTGGAATTTATTGCCGAAAGCAGAGATGAGAAACCGACTACGAGATCTGAAGCTACGGGATTGCAGCGAAAATTGCAGCATTTAGAAACAGCAATCCTAGTCATTGTTTGGAATGTAATTTTAGATCGTTTTAATGCTGCTAGTAAGAAGCTTCAAGAATCTCAAGCTGATTTATCATCCATTGTGCAGATCTATAGTTCTCTGGCTCTATTTCTTCAAGACATGAGAGACAGACAATTTTCTGAATATGAAGAAAAAGCCAAAGCACTATCTGGAGTTCACGATTATTATCGTTATGATACTCGTCGCAAAAAAACCAGAAAAATTCAGCCAGATGACTCACGGGTAAATGAAAGAACACCTTTTTCTGGACAAGAAAATTTTCGCACAAATGTTTATTACCCTATTCTAGACACTCTGAGTGTACAATTGGCCGGGCGTAAAAGTGCATATGAAAAGCTTTACGAAAATTTCAATTTTTTTGATGATTTAGCTGAAATAGATACAAACGAATTGAAAAATCTTGCCAATAAACTAGTCAGTAAGTATTCTGACGATTTGGAAGAGACGTTAGGCAATGAATGTATTCATTTACATTGTCAACTCAAAGATTCCTTAGCAAAAACGGAAGATGTACGCTCTGCACAAAAAATATGCAATGTATTGCATTCACGGAGTCTTCGAGATGTTTATCCGAATGTGGACATTGCTCTACGAATTTTTTTGAGTATTCCGGCTACAAATTGTTCAGGAGAAAGATCTTTTTCCACTCTAAAAAGGGTAAAAACCTATTTACGCGCAAGCATGGGCCAAGATAGACTTAATGCTCTTGCATTACTGTCTATTGAAGCTCAACTAGTCCAAGAAATTAATTATGACGATATAATCGACGTTTTTGCGCGGACCAAAGCCAGGAAAAAGAAATTTTCAAATTGATTAATATTAAAAAAAATTATTATTTATCTGTCTAAAGTTCATAACTTATTTATGTCATGTTTATTAGTTATATTTAAAAATTATATTTCAATAAAATAAAGTTATTTTAAAATAAAAATATTGGATCAAAATTAATGAAATTCATTTTATCAAAAAGGGCGGCGCATCGAACGGGGCCTAGGGCGGCAGCAAGCCTAAATCCGTCACTGGGACCAGTGGCGTATCGTGCCTATGAAAGGTATATATACATACATATATATATATATATATATATATATATATATATATATATATATAGATTCAATCACAACCCTGCATGCAGGGTGCGCCAAACTCAGTGGCCTATTAGAAATATTCAAAAAACGACAAAATATGTGTTTCTGAAAATTTGGGTGTGGTCCTAGGAATTGATGTTCTATCGTTTAAAAGTATTTTGAAAGAGCCGATGTTGCCAGATCATCCTGAAACTCATAGCAACTTTGGAATTTTAAATTAGACACCCTGTATATTATTTTGCTTTTAGGTTCTGCTTTACAATACAAACAAATTTTGTGTATGATATTCTATGCCTATCTCTAGTAGTTTTTAAAATATTAATTCATTAGTAAATTTTTGGGACCAAAACATGCTCCCTAGAAAATCAAATATTTTTGTTCATTATTTTTGAAAAAAAAAGAAATACATTTTAGGAGCAATAATTCATAAATACAACCTGGCAAAATCTAATATTAATTTCATTTCATTTACCTACCTTTTCTATCAATTACCTACCTATGTCCGACCCCGATATTTGTGTCACGTAATATTGAAATCCCTCTATATATAACTAACCTAATATAACCTAACTCATGTTTCATGTATTCATAATCAAGACATCAAAAGTACACTATTATCACCTATACCACGCGGACGAAGTTGCGGGAGATAGCTAGTTTTCATACAAAATTCGAAACTTGCAAAACGTGATACTATTTGTTGTGACGTCATATGTCATGTAAATAAACGTGTTATAATGACTAATTCATGCTGAATTCCAGTGTTAATTTATTTATTTGATTATTTCCCAGAGGTTAGGAATTTTCGTGGACAAGAAACATTACATTTGGATAAAAGGAACGATATGAATGAAGTCTACTTGTCAGGGATACATGTAAATATGCAAAAATTGAGAATCAATTCTCCAACCACCTGAAAATTCCTTATACAATAAGGATTTCAACAGATAATGGTAAAACAGCTATTCTCCGGGCTATATGCCCCTCCGAGCGCTGAATTACATACCAAAATTTGCCGTATTTGCTTCTAACATAGGTAGTTAGATAAGAAATACTAATGTTTCGAATGCAAGAAACTACCAGGAAGAAGGAAGCTTTTTCTTAATCTGGTGAAATCCTTATTGCATAAGGAATTTTCAGGTGGTTGGAGAATTGATTCTCAATTTTTGCATATTTAAAAGGAATGAATTTTCTTTTTTGATAATTTGTTGAAAGCTGATGCTTGTATGATTGATCGCCGCTTATTTGTCTTTAAAATATCGTTATACATGCTTATTATTTAAAAATAAATGCACGTACAACCAAATACGTTTACTTAAATTTGACGATATTGACCATTAATGATACCTATTTATGGAAAATTTTTGCGTAAGTTTGCACTAGGCATGTGCTTTTTTCCAACATCGGCTGCTCTAGGCACATGAAAATGACGATTTTCAGGTCACTTGCGGTGGTATTTTTAATTTTTTAATACATATTTAATAAAAAGAATTAGACTGTAATAATAAAAAACAACCATAACACATTTGCCCAGACAACAACAGTTATTACTGTTATACTGTTTGGGGAAATAAGGCGGGTCTCCACATGCTACTCGTCTAAATGCATACCTTTGATTCCAAAGTTGAATAGTTGGTTGATATCGGATTGCGAAGACTGGATAAACTCGGATACAGGATGTGACGTTAGACGCTAGGAAATGTGGATGTTTTTTGTGTTGCATAACAAACCTGTTCAGCTTTAGGTCTTGTGGCGTAACATTTTGTCACTTTTAAGCATTACAATATTACAAATAGTAACAATCAGTTTGGTAAATCAATTGATAGAGGTACAGTCGTAAGGGACTACCACAGTAGTTGTCGATTCATATACGTCAGGTTAAGCTTTACGTTAACATGTAGGTTGATATTTATTTTTGCTTATCTCCTGACGTCACTTGACACTGAGAGCAAATGGCTGCTTTTTAAATTGTAATAAATTATTTTTTCCCTTGGGCTCCGTCCGAGACCGGAAGCACTGCGGCCATTTGAGGCATATTGTGCCAACCCAATAAATTTATCGCACCCACTCTGTTATCCCAGTTCCCTGCACTAGCTTGTACAGGTTTACAAGGTGGTGGGTTATCACTTCTTCTGGTTCTAGCTTTGGTTGCCCGAATAGTTGGTGGCGCTTGCGATCTAGAGATTCGCAATTACAGATGATGTGCTGAACTGTTTCCGTTACCCTTCCGCATAGCCTGCAGCTGAGGTCTCCCTGGTACAATTTCATTTTATTGAGGAGCCTTTACAGCCATGTGTCCTATTAGAACTCCTACAATTGTCCTCAACTGGATCCTGCTTAGGTTTAGCAGTTGTCCAGTGAGTTTAGGACTAGGATTTCCTATGACAGCTTTGCTGTGGTTTAGTCCTTGTGCTTTGTTCCAGTGAACTTTATGTTGATGTTTGATCGATCTGTTTACCGCTTCTCGTACCGTGCACTTAGGTACCCCGAGAGACGGTTCTGGACCAATGTATGGTGTAGCCGATCTCTGTCTTGCAAGTTCGTTGGCTTTTCGTTGCCAGTGATGCCTTTGTGTCTCTGTACCCACAAGAGCTTGACTGAGTTTCTTGCAGCAAGCACGCCAAGGTCGTCTATACACTCCCATACCAGTCCCGACGTGACTTTCTGGCATGAGTGTGACTTCAGAGCGGCCTGACTGTTCGAGATATAGGTCCGCTTATTGGAGTAAGCCCTTCTATTGTTTTCCAGCGGCTTGGAATCCCGTGGGATATTTCCCCAGAGAAAAAGACATGTTTTTTTTTGGTCTTACCCCATGTACCCCTGCACCGGTTCCCACTTCGATTTTTAATCCGTCGGTATACCATATAATTGCCCCAGGAGGAAACTCTGGGTTGTTTGCTGTCCATTCACTTCGATCCGCTATTATTACCTCGAAGGGAATGTTATATTGGAATTTTGGAGTCGTGTAGTCTGATCTCATTTCTAAATCAGAACCTCAAATCTTCTCTCTTATGAGTTCGTGTCCCGCACCCCTCCATAGGGAAGAGGGCAGGTAATAAATTATACTGAAAAGTAAGAATTTTTTTGTTATCCATCTAGACACTCATTAATGAGCAGCCTAAATCGCTAAACCTAGGAACGTAAAACATGAAAAGCATACTCTATTGATGATGTATGCAAGTGATAAGAAAGGATCTTTTGAAATTCAACTTGTAAGGGGGTGAAAAGCGAGTATAGAATTTAAAAAAATTAATATTAACAAATTATTATTAAAGTGTGACTTATTAAATTCTTCAGAAATAAAAAAAAATATGCGGTTTGCCGTTTTCAGAATTCAGCTTCTAAGGGGGTGACCAAGGGTTATATTTTCTGAGAAAATACCAGTTTCAGCATATACTTAAATATCCTAATACTAAATATTGTTTTAAAAATATACACCACACGGATAAAACCGCGAAAAGGTTGCTGATGGTAACCTTCTGTTTGTGTTTGTTATCAGAATCATCCATATGTTCACCAACGCATAATCAAACTCCTATAAAGTCACATGATTCATTAAAATAGTTTCAAAACAGAGGGGCTAAAAAAACATTATAATAAAATAGTTGCTTAAATGTTCGCTAGACAACATTTTGGTAAGCCTGGTTAGGTTTTATTAGAGCCACGACAAGCCAACTCAGCAATTTCATTGGCTCTGACTAGTTTGTGAACGAAGTTATTATCGCTATTTTTGTGAACATAATAATATGTAGTGGCGAACATAATATGTAGTGGCTTACATAACACTATGAACGATTTTAATATAATAATTCTCCTGTATTTTCTCTTCTTCAGTATATCTCCAATATGCCCATATCCAATACCCATAAAAAATCTCAAAAGATGAGGCAGTGAACTTAAAACTCCAGATTTCTGAAATTACAGAATTTTAATTAATAGTGTCATATAAGGTACTTTAACTTGATTTAATGTTTACTCTTATAATTTAATAAGTACCTACTGTAAAAAATAGCCATGCTTACTCTTATGTCAAATCCTATGAATTCTTTCATAAATTTCGGTACAGCTGTAATCTGAACATAAAGTCCCCACAAATTACCAAAATGAAGTACGGCCAGGGTCCAAAATGCAAATGATGTCAAAATTTTTATGTATGGTGGTACTGCCTAAAAATAAAATATTATTGATACTATTACTATAGATAGACATTACATAGGTAATAATAATGGCTTACTAGAGTAAACCTCTATAAAAAGAGTTCAGATATAGGGTTGCCAACTTTTAAATATAAAATTAAAGGACAACCTAGCGCTGATAGCGCATTCACCAAATACGTAATTTAAATAAAAATAAAAGTATTTTATATATGTATACCTAGATACATGTATTTGAAAAAAATTAAGACATGAAACAACAAAAAAAAATACTCTGGTATTTCTTAGGAACTCTATTAGAAATTATGAGTGAACGAAAATCGGGACATGTTTGTGCTGTTAACAGCTGCGCTAATTCGACATTATTTATTTTATTTCATTTTGAATTAAGTTTTTTTAAAGCTATTGATAACTTATTTTGTTTTTAAAGGACATATGCGGTCCACTGACACCTCGTAAAAGGTCAAAGGACAATATCCTTAAATAAAGGAATGTCTTTTGAAACAAGGAACGGTTGGCAAACCTACTCACATATTATTTTGGTTCTTTCAACTCTGCTAGCTCTGGGTAGTAGCGGCTAAAGTAAAATCACCCAAAATTGAACTCGTCCCCTCGGACCCCTCAGTCCGACGTATAACTGGCGCAGTCGGTAGGATACAGAAATATTAATAAGGTTACCGTCGATGACAAGTTCCCATTGCCCAATATTACTGTAATTTTAGATAAACTAGGTAAAGCACAATATTTTACGACTCTAGATCCTGCAAACGGGTTTTACCAAATACAAGTGCATGAAAACGACATCCCCAAAACAGATTTTAGTACCTACTAATAAGACCCTATGAATTTTTAAGAGTGCCTTTCCGACTAAAAAGTGTTCCAGCAACTTTTAAACCTGTTATGAATAATATTTTAGGCGAATTACAAAATGAAATATGTTTTGTTTATTTAGACGACGTCATTATTTTCAGTAGTCTTTAAGAGCATCTTGAAAAACTAAAAAAGTCTTTGCTAGACTACGCAACCCAAAATTTACAATACAACTTGACAAATCTGAGTTTTTGAGAAAACAGATCCAATATTTATAAGTAAAGAAGGTGTAAAAGCAAACCTAGACAAAATAATCACAGTAAAATAATTTTCCAATACCTAAAACTACTAAGGAAATTAAACAATTTTTGAACTTCGTAGGCTAAAAGACGAAAAAATAGAACATACTTGTGAATTTGTAAAAGCTTTTGAACACTGTAAACAACTTTTAACTAACGCTCAAATTTTACGGTAATACCCAGATTTTTCTAAACCATTTTTTTGACACCTTACGCAAGTATTTTTTCTTTAGGCGCAATTTTATCTCAGGGCACAATTCCTAATGATAGACCTATAGTTTATGCATTTTGTACCCTTAAGAAATCAGAGACCAAATACTCCCTTATATAAAAAAAAATTATTAGCTATTGTTTGGGCATGGAAATATTTTCACCACTATTTATTTGGACGCAAATTTTATATTTATACTTTATAGAACCATAGACCACTGACGTGGCTTTTTAACTTAAAAGAACCGAATTCACCATTAGTTAGGTTAAAAGAATTCGATTATCAAATTATATATAAAAAAGGTTCACTAAATACTAATGCAGACGCATTGTCATGCATTCAATTAAATATATACGAAAATGAACCAATAATAAATAATCCAGGTGATTGTGACCAAAATATTTTCGAATTATTAAGAGAACTTGCTGAAAATCTACTTCAAGACAAAGAAAAAGCTGAATTAGAAAATCCTTTGTTAGAAAATCCAAGTACTAGTAAGTAAGCAAAAGATAAAAATAATCTCTAACATTCAACTCGTGGCAAACCTCTGACTCAAAAGTGCACAGTAATCAAGCTGACGCGGATAACATTAACCTTAACATTTTAGATGAGTTTATCAACAATAAAATGTTGCAATATTTAATTTAAAAAATCGGCATATCCTGAAATAAAAATACGCACTGACAATTTTGAAAAATTTAAAATTAACGCTGTAGAATTACAAAAGAGCCCTGACGTCATAAAAACATTTATTAAAAAATATACGGACCATGATAAAACGTGTTACGTATATTTGCACGATAAAGACATAATTACAATTTTACTGATGTTTATCTAAAGAATTTTTAAAATTCAAAAATTATTCGTTGTACAAAAGTAGTTAATACTATTACTGTTACTGATAAAGAAGAAACATAAATCATAGAGGAATTTTAGAACCTATAACCGTCTAAAGATCTGTATTATTGCCTAAAATGAAAAATGATATCAATTAATTTATAAATGACTGTACATATTATGCCAAACATTAAAATATAGTAGATTAAAATCTTATGTCCCTCTTATGAAAACGGACACACCCTGTAAACCTTTCGAAATGTTACATATAGATACTGTTATTTTTGAAAATCAAAATTTTCTAACAATTTTTGACAAATTTTCTAAATTTGGACAACCCTTATGACAAAAACGCAAAACCTGTATGCGATATAATTCATTTTTTCTTATTTTACGGATGCCCCGAACGCATTACACGGGACCACGGTGGAAAATTTAATAACAACTTTTAAAACAATTACTTAAAACTCAAAAAATTACCGTGCATTTTACTACCCCTAAACACCATGAATCGAATTCTCCTGTTGAACGTTTTCATTCAACCCTTATTGAGCATTTAAGAATAGTAAAGGAAAAATGCAATAATTGCTTATAATAGCACTGTCCATAGCATCACAAAGTATACACCTCATCCTCCTCTAGATCTTGTTCCTATGAAATTTTACTCTGATTACGTATCATCGCATAAAGATAAAGTAGACGCAGTCTATGAAACCGTCACAACAAAAATTCACCATAGCAAAGAAAATTATAGCTACGCGTAGCTATAATTTTCTTTGACCATAGTAAAGAAAGAGTTTAAGTCAAATCAAAAAGTTTACAAAAAACTCTCGCATAGAAAAATACAAATAAGCCTAAATTTGAGGGTCCTAGTATATTATTATTTATTATTATGTACGCTTCTGGAACCTTTGATAACATAACAAAGTGACACACCGATCGATAGAGAAAGCTTTGGCCTTCATTTTTCGTTTCTTGTAAAATTTTTGTTTAATGAACGGTTATAATGATATAGATAAAGATGTGCCACTATGGATACTCCTCCAATTTTTTGTTGTTGTAAGTGACTTAGGTACAAAACAAAAACAAACGAAAATTATAACTTAATTGCAGAATTTTATGCTTTATCGAACGACACCAAATTCAAGTGTCTATCTTCTATGGTTTTCGAGAAACATAGATAAATACTATTACAATTCAATCATCAACATGACAGAGGGAGTCAGCATAACTTTTTGAGGTGGGTCTGTTCAAAAATCTACAAATGTTGACATGCTCTATCCACTAGAACGAATTTGCTTTTACACAAAAACCGAAATTTCAGACCTTCAAGTCACTATAGTAGAGGGTTTCGACTTTATTAACGAGTGGGGCTTCAGGCGTGATAGATGACGATGAATTGTGCACTGTTGACGGACTTACAATTTATGAAAAAACAATGGAAGAACGCATAAAGTATAAAAAATATGTTCTAATGATACATGAAGTTAAAAAATACATTTTTACATACATATAAGGTAGTGCCATGGCTCCGTGGCACTACATCACGAGCTGCCATGGGTGTCTCCTTACTAATAGCAAAGATATTTGCCAATACTACGATTTGTTAAAACCTCTATAATATACTGACTATTATATATTTTGGGCTGTTACCCGCTATGTGATGTTTGTTTTATTTTAAAGTACCCCTAAGTGATGATGATCTGTTTACTACCCATTCTGCAATATTTCCAATATCTCCAATATTTCCGTTATCGCTTCGAAAATTTCCAATATTTCCATTTCCATGGAAATATTTCCAGTGAAAATACTTCCATTTATAACACTAGGTTTGATCGATTAGACCTATACTTTTCCTTACAAATATATTTCTAAAGATTTTTGACCTCTAATTAATATTGATAACCCTTATTCTTTCTGTTGATGCTACATAGTAAAAGAACCACCGCGCCGGCCGCAGTTTCATTCTGTAATGAGGCTACTTTAACTTCCCTCTTTACTTTAAGATCGCCCACAATGGTTGTCAAATGTATTATACAGGGTGAGAAAATCTCGACATAATCTTCAGCGCGATAATTCTTGGCCAAGGAACCACTTGCAAAATGTTGTCGGTAGGGTTTTAAAACAACCTGTATTATAATAAGTAATCAATACCTTCGTTCTGGAGACTTTTCCTTCTTGCGACGATTTGATAAAATTAAACTCATCTTCAGTGATCCATTTTGAACTTTCCGGGCTGTCGTCCAGAAATACGCACGAAATAAGGAGAAAAAATACGATCTGTATAGTTAGAACATGAAAACCTAAAAGGAGAAAGTCATTGTTATAGCTGATGTTTACATGTGAGTGTAAGTAAAAACATAATGGCTAGTGTACCTTTAGAGGTATGTGGTGGTAAAAGTCAATGACTTGGATCAAATTGGACTGCTGATATTAAAAGTTCCATTCATAAATACTTACGTTGCGCACAATTTTTTAACTCCACTGTGGTCGTGCGCGGTAGGTATACGAATAGCCTTTTTTCCGAATTCATCAACGACAAACCGATTCCAGTCGGTCAGCGTCATATACGTTTACATATTTAAATAAATATACCGCGGGTTCCCCATTTACCCAATGTGCGGATTTTGATGCCAACAATGTGAAATGGAAATATATAATCTCGCATAAGTCTATCCTTTAGTCCGATATTTCGTAAACAGCGATTGCGCTAAATTTTGTGTTGCTACAATCTAACGGCACCACGCTTCATACGTTTCTTGACAGGGCTAGTTTTTTGGTATACTTGAACTAGTTTATTACTTTTTGTACATCAGGACATAAGTTAGCACACTTCAAAATAAACCACAAGAACACCGAATACAAAATACAACACGACACAAAGAAAAAAAGGCGAATGGCGATCCAGCTGTAAACTAGAAAAACCAGAAAGCTGAAAGAACCCGAAATATACGCACAACAGCCGATGATTAGTACAATTCACCATCTAATTCAGTACAATGTCTGACCAATGAAAAAATTCGTATTAACGCATGAGCATATACAGAAATATCAGAATAAAGGATAGACTTATGCGAGATCGTATATCTCCATTTCACATTGTTGGCATCAAGAATTCCAGACAACCCGCGGTATATTTATTTAATACGTATATGGTCAGCGTGCTCTCCTTGTAAAAAAGATAGTATTCTTAACCACGAGACGGGTTCGTCCTACTGTGAATTCTAACAACACAACTGTATCTACGCAACACAAAATACTTAAAATATATTTTGTTTATACGTACTACGAAAGGAAAAAAGTCGATATTTTCCTAAAATCGATATATCGTGCGCATCTGTGGTGTCGTCGAGTCTGTATCGTCCTAGGGAGTTAATGAAAGGCATCTCGAATGTACAAATCTCATTTTGGCGTGGTGAAAAACCGTGTAGCCGTATTTTCACGTAAACATAATATTTACTTTTTTGAATCTAGACTGCAAAAGGGTTCTTAGCGGTTAATTTACGTAGCTAACATCCATATCTTTATGAAAAATATGTTTTAGCTTTTAAGTTTTCAACCGATTAAAATAAGTATTTCTACATGGACATCGGCGTATTAAGCTAAAAATGAAATCTTCCATAAACATGTGTTCTATGTAAACTGATATACCTACCACCATACACAAATATTAAATAAAACCTGTCCTGTTTAATACTACAAAGTGCTTTAACCTTTTAACTGCGCATGCGTTCCTGTAACACTGCGCGTGGTCGGAGGAGGCATTCTTGGTTCAAGCAATATTAGTCCAATTTGATCCAAGTCATTGCTAAAAGTAGGTAATAATTAGCTAACATTTCTACTATTTAAATCCGGGAAAAATATCTACAGGTTCAGTTCATGACAGGAAATATTAATTAAGACAGAAAATGGAAGTTAAGTTAAAAGTAGCTTCGATGGAGAAATTTTCGAGGACGTTAGAAGTATTACGTATACACAAATGATGCCTTACTACCATCCAAATCCAGGCATTTATATAAAGAGACTTATGCTGATTACAGAGAATGATGACGAAGTAAGAAAATCAAGAAGATTTCTGACGACGGTATACTGACATATAATGAGCTACTAGTACAATAATGAGCCATTTTATGACCGCAAGACTGTACCCTCAACAGTACTTTTAAATGAAATCGTATAATATAATTTTTTTAAAGCTTCCGGAATGTGTTAACTGTAAAAAGGTATGGATAATGATAGCATTGTCGAAGATTTCATTGATTGTCAACTCCACCGAGAGTCGTAGATGCAGCTAAAAATAGATCCTTAATTTCGTTACCTCAAAAATCTCAAAAGAAGTAGGAAAGAAATATGTTACAAGTAGGTAGTTTATAAAAAGTTTTCTTTTTAACTGTCATGAAAAGACGGTTCAAAATCAGTAATTTTGTTTCGATATAGTTACAATTATTAAAACTTTCCTACTGTCAATGATAATCCGAGATATACCATAATAATGCTTAGATTTAACCTTAAATAATAATTATTTGTGCCACTTCAACTCGGAGAAAGGAAAGTACAAACGGTGGTACGAATTTTCTCCAAGATTTAAATATACCATGGGATATCTGTCGTGAAGCTGTTTAAATCTGCAGGAGAGGCGACATTGGGTATCGAATATTTATGTTAATTTTTTTTGAGTTAAAAGGAACTTCTGGAATTTTAGTTATTACCCCATGGCCATTTGAAAGATTGAGTAACTGCTCCGACAATGATCCAGGTGAGACAAGTGCCCATGGTATTTCCCATAAGACCACTAACAAATTTTCCACGTTCTTGTGGTGGTGACCATCGTCCAATAAGGCACTGTAATGCTGGATATACTAATCCCTAAAATGGCAGAAATAGAAAAGTCAGTAAAATGCAATCTGTTCACAATTTGCAGGTTCCATCAATGCATATTCTTCCTAGAAAGTGTAGTCTTAAAATTTATAACAAATCCTGTATACACTGTCTGTAATTTCTAGATTACATCGAATTATCTTTGGAACTGTTAGGTTTGGGTTTGATTGCACATATTACACAAACTTAGCCTATAATTTTAAGCAGCATCAGAATCTAAAGCAAAACATATGGTATTCCATTTAAAAAAAACATAACTTTAGGCAATCACAAATTTTTATGTATGTATTTCAACTAACTTTCCAATTACATATTTTTTAAAGCTCTAGAACTTTGGTCTGAAACCTTGTTCGCTAACTTTTCTAGTTTCTTGAATAACCAACTAAGTAGTCGGGGAATTCTTACACACAGCGTATACAGATTTGTTCAGATTTTATCACTGCATGGTAGGGAGCGGAAAATATGCAATTTGCATATGTATACAATTTTTACATATTTTGACCAATTTAGTAAAATAATGTGGACAGAAGGAAAAACTTTTTAATAGAAAATTTTAAAAAGCATTTAATTATAAACTCTTTTTATAATATATCAAATTAAAATTTTAGCCTGGTGTTCTTTTATTTTAAAAATAGGTACATGCTGCTTATTGTCAAAATCAATTATTGTATTTTTTTATCTTCTAACCAATATATTTTTCATGTTTAGGTAAAATTGCTACATATTTTTGTTAAAAAGATTTTTTGCTATTATATTTTTTTCAATTTAAAAATAAAGGTTTGGCTTTAAATATCAATAAAGAAAATGCCCATATTTTCTGTATTGCCTTCCTTCAAGGAAGTTGGTACAAACCCAAAAAAAAAAAATATTTTCAAGAAAATTACCAGCATAATTTAGCTACAAAAAATGTTTACTTTTCGGTATAATTTATTACAATTTAAAAAGCAGCCACTTGTCCTTAATGAAAAATTACGCCAGGAGATCAGCAAAAATAAGTGTCAATCTACATGTTAACGTAAAGCTTAACCCAAAGTCGAACAGGTTTGTTTTTCTCGGAAATAGTCAGAGGGAGAGAAATCTTATTTTGTTGGGTTCATAGAGGAATAGTTCAACTAGCTTCGGTAAAAAATTCAGTAATACAGGATGTTTCGTTTCCGAGCTATTAAACGTCAAAATCGAAATTTCCGCGATATCCGTTGAAACCGGGTACAGGGCGCAAAAGTGAATTAAATCGATGTAAATTTTCGGAGGTTGTAGGGGACCCGGAGCTTCAGAACTCTACTGAAACAGGTAAGGATCAGAAAATGGCAAGTAATTCTTTTGAACTTTTTTATGTCGAAAAATGCCATTTGCAGACCCCTCTTTGGTACCTAATAAGTCGAAAACAAACGGATAGAAAAACAGATTCATAAGAAAAACTTTAAAACCTAAAATACTTTTTTTTGCAATACATTTACCTAAACCTAAATTCACTGGAGAATGAAAATATTTGGAAAAAAGCTGTAAAGTTAGATTTTTGACCCAAATATTAAAGTTTTTAATTTTTTGTGTGGTCAAAATGGTTCAAATTAAAATCCCATTTACATACGTCATCAGAAAGAGCGCATCGAAATATGTAATATCCATATTTTTAGTTTCTTCATTGTTTATAGGAAGGGAGCAATCGCCGATTAAATTTCGATTTTTTTACTTGTTTTGCTTAGGTCGGATCATTTGAATCACTGTGTTTTTTCCTATCTAATTTTTCCCAACTTTTCAACACTATATTATAAAGGGATAATCACACGTTAAAATGAGTACCGAATGGGTCATCCAGGAGCGTACTGAAGGGGTATAAATAGGATTTTCTTGATTTCTTCCTACAAATCCTATTTTTAACCGACATTCCACACTATTTATTTAGCTTATTTGGCGATTCTCTTTGGGTTTATTTTATCCATTAATAATCTAAGTATACCTCCCACTAATTTAAATCGCTTATTTTGTCGTTAAAGATATAAATAAATAGGTTTATTTGCATCGGGGACATCTAAAATTTGAAAGTTTTTGAATTTTCGAAGATTGCCATGAAAACAAAGAATTGCAGTTTATTTACTCGAAATTATTAAGATGATATGTTAAAATTTCTAAGACATACCAATTTCTGTTGCAAAATTGAAAGGTTCCTGGGCCGATTTCGGCTTGAAGTATACATGAATAAGATTTTAGGACACTATTAAATGCCATTTTTATTGAATTTTCGATGATTCTACAACACTGGAATTCGCCATGTACTCATGATGAGTCATAAATTCACTTTTGCCGACACAGCCAATGGGATCACGTTTTACAATTTTCGAAATTCGCGCGAAAATTTGCAGTTAAAATCCCTTTTTTTTTGTTAACAAAGACCAAAATAAATGGATAACAGCAACCGCCATAAGCATTTAATTTATGTAGAGAATATAAAAAAAAATATTTCAGATTTATTTGGGTTATAGGCATATTCCCTATTGTACAGGGTGGTGCAACCAAGATGGGGTGGACGATTGTGGGTAAACGGTGAGGAATTTCGAAAAAATGTTTTTGGATATTATCGATAGTCAAACACGCTATGTTTTAAAATTATAGCCATAATACAGGGTGGTCCGAAAGACTCGTGGCGAACCAAACTTATATTTTTATAAATGGGACACCCAGTATATAATTGTTCCAACTGATTCCCCTGTTCGTTACGATCATTTTGATATAGGGTTTATTGGGTCTAAAACTTATAGCAAGGGAATGGGACGCGGTTAAAGTTGAAAAAAATGCTCAAAGTTCAGCCATTTTTTATAAAAATTTGAAATAGGTATGGAAAAACCAAATATTCCATAAAACGTTACATATCCTTGAGTACATTAATCGCTTGCAATTTGTTTAAAATTATTCACTGTTATACAGGGTGGTCAAGTTTTGCAAATACGCCCTGGACTCATTTTTTTTTAAATGGAACACCCTATATATTTTATTTTCACGTGAAAGATAACATTACCAGCTTTCAAAAAATACCAGACATGATGCCTTTCTGACCAACGGTTTTGTAGTAAACTAGCCGTGAAAGCATTCTAATACGATTATACTGAATTTACGTTGTTTATTATTTTAGATATCTAATATTAGGAGGCCATGACACCATCATAAATGAAACAAAAGATTGGCGCACTTGTCAAAGCTACTGCCGCATAATCCATTATTTACAAGTTAAGTGTAGGTGGCCCAATAATTATGATGTAAGAAAACTGAGACCCGAAACTTTTATATGTTTATTAGAGATACTATTTCAAAAAACAGAAAATATTGTTTTTAGGAAATGTAAAGTAATTAATAAACCAGTTATAAACAAATTTTTTTGAGAAATGAGTTGCCAGTATCTATTGCTTGAAGATTTACCTCTAACGGTAAGGGGATCCTTATGGTTCAACATGATTAAGCGCCCCCGCATTACAATAGGAATGTAAGATATTTTGTCGATAATTGGAAGACAGGTCGTTGGATTGGGCGAGGTGGACCAGTTAAGTGGTCAGCCAGATCACCCTACTTAACACCACTAGATTTTTTCTATGAGGGCATGTTAAAGAAGAAGTCTATAAAGCGGTTCCAACCACAGTGAATAAAGATATGAAGACGAGAATAACAAACAGTTTTCGCAACATTTCAGAACAGACTTTGAGAAAAGTGAAACTCTCATTTATGGATAGACTCGAAATGTGCCTTCAGCAAAATGGTGGTTTAGTTCAACACCTTATATGAGCTTTTTTAATTGTTTATATTAAATTAGGTTTACAAGTAAGTACATACCTAAATAATTTTAAACGACGTTCTGTTTTTGCCTAATTAATTTTCTTACACTATTAATAATACTGGTAACTGATTATCTTTGTTTATAACTGGTTTATTAATTACTTTACATTTCCTAAAAACAATATTTTCTGTTTTTTGAAATATCTCTAATAAACATGTAAAAGTTTCGGGTCTCAGTTTTCTTACCTCATAATTATTGGGCCACCTACACTTACCTTGTAAATAATGAATTATGCGACAGTAGCTTTGACAAGTTCGTCAATCATTTGTTTCATTTATGATAGTGTCATGGCCTCCTAATATTAAATTTGTAATAATAAACAACGTAAATTCAGTATAATCGTATTAGAATGAAGAAACTTTGCTTTCACGGCTAGTTTACTAAAAAACTGTTGGTCAGAAAGGCATCATGTATGATATTTCTTGAAAGCTAGTAATGTTATCTTTAACATAAAAATAAAATATACAGGGTGTTCCATTTAAAAAAAAATGAGTCCAGGGCGTATTTGCAAAACTTGACCACCCTGTATAACAGTGAATAATTTTAAGCAAATTGCAAGCGATTAATGTATTCAAGGATATGTAACGTTTTACGGAATATTTGGTTTTTCCATACCTGTTTCAATTTTTTTTTAAATGGCCGAATTGTGAGCATTTTTTCAACTTTAACCGCGTCCCATTCCCTTACTGTAAGTTTTAGACCCAATAAGTCCTATATCAAAATGATCGTAACGAACAGGAGAATCAATTGGAATAATTATATACAGGGTGTCCCATTTCAAAAAATACAAGTTTGGTTCGCCACAAGTTTTTCGGACCACCCTGTATTATGGCTATAATTTTAAAACATAGCGTGTTTAACTATCGATAGTACCCAAAAAAAATTTTTTCGAAATTAATCACAGTTTACTCACAATCGTCCACCCCATCTTGGTTGCACCACCCTGTATGTATTTTTTAAAATTTTCTAATTTCTATACATTTTGCATATTTAGGGTAAATTGTTGCATATTTGTGTTAAAAATGATGCTTATTTATGTGCATACTTTGATCAGGGCCGTAGCTAGAGGCTCTGGGGCCTCGGGGCAGCAAGTGATCAAGGGACCCTTTATCTCCTTGTTCGGAGGTTCCCTATGCTCGAGGGCTCTGGGGTACTGCCCCGGCGGTAGCTGCAGCCTTGATTTTGATTAAATTTAGATGCATATATTCTGCTCTCTAGGTATGAGAGTCGCCATGTGTGACAGCTATAGCGGGACCAAGCCCACGACCCACGAGAAACTCACAAGAAAGGGGAAGTCACATTTTCTTGTTTGTTGTGTTTCGTAGACCTGTTGGAAAGAGAGAGAGTAGGCAGACGCCTTCCCAATTCTTTATGCATACCGCGGCCGGTCGCTAATCTCATTCCTGTAATATAGTTTTGTATGCGGACCGCGCCCTATATTTCTGCCCATGCCATGCACGGAGCAAGATCGAGCAACACTGTATACTTACCCCAGTGATGCCAATAATAAGCCTAGCGGTAAACAAGGCTCCCCAGTGCAATGGAGTAACAAACACACATATACTATTAAGTATACCGGCCCAAACCGTTGCCCAAAATATTGTTTTAAAAGGTCCCAGCCATTCAGCAATTATCCCAGCTGGTAAGCTTCCAATCAAGTATCCATAAAAATAGGCACCAAACAGCAGTCCTTGAACACTTTGGCTCCAATGGTACTTTGTACCGGTCTAGAATAGACGAAGCTGAATTAGACAATCAAATAATCTATTGCCTTAACAGAGTTATTGTAAGCACAAATAAAAAGCGCTTCAGTGGCAAGTACCAGTACTCTCAAAATGTAACTAAGTACAAGTCTGGTACAAGTTACCATGCAACACTTAAATTCTATTAATTTAGTTAGCACCTATTACGTATAAAATCTTAAAAATTTGTTCTCTTTTAATTTTATTAACTTTTTAACACAAAAAATCCGTTTTTAAGACCTGAAAACGATTTTAAACAAATCGAAACGCCGGCACAGAATACAGCTGTAACTGTAGTTAACGGACTTTATCCCACTAAAGGCCACTTTTACAAATTACGGTAAACCACAATCTTCGTTTAAACTTCAGAACACCTGCCTGTCATGGGCCAATCTAACTGTTATGCTTATTTGAGGTTTAAACTGTAACTTAAAATCCAGTCCAAAAAGCGACTGAGGTCATTAGCATTCCGAATAAATAGAGGTGGTTCCAGTACTGAACCTTGGGGAATTAGAAATCCTAAATTGCATTTGCCATGTACAGGGTGTCCCATTTTCGGCACTTTTGCGGGGTATCTCCCTTATTTTTAAAGATAGAGGGTTGCGGTTTTCGCGACAGTGCGCTACTTTTTGATGAAACGAAAGATGGCTTAAAAATATTTTTCATGGCCCCCTTCGTTTTTGACATACAGGACGAAATTGATTTTTTTCCATTTTCGGAGCCCCCTCGCATTTCAGTTATCTTGTAACTTATATAAAAAGTAAAAATGGATCACAGAGTTTTCTACGTAGAATCGAGTGGCCTGATTAGATTTTCATCAGATGTGATATTTTTCGAGATATTAACAACATAAATGTTTTCTTAAATGGAACACCCTATATATTTCTTAACCATTAAGTTTCCCCTTTCGAGAGCTTTTCAAAAATATATAACACTTTATAGTTATTTTTTATTTTTAGCCCTTAAATCGAACTATTTACTTTTAAACTTTAATTTTGAGTAGTTGCCGTGTTTAACAAGTGGTTTAACGTCAATTCAGGTATTTAGATTTAAAAAAGAAACTGGTTAAATCCTCTATTTCACTTGAAAATTAAATTAGTTGTCTTGAATTATTAATAGCAAATAAAAGTCAAATTTAAAAACAAAACATACAAAACTTTAGGTAACGAAAAGAGTTAGTCCATTTAATCCATTCTAGCTCTTTTCGTTACCTAAAGTTTTGTATGTTTTGTTTTTAAATTTGATTTTTATTTGCTATTAATAATTCAAGACAACTAATTTAATCTAAAACTAAGCAGTTTTAGTTCTGGTTAGGATTTTCTATATATCTAGATAGCAAGTAGTGTTTTAGGTTAAAAATAATACCAATTTTAATAAATTAATGGAAATGCAGGATTTAACCAGTTTCTTTTTTAAATCTAAATAATTGAATCGACGTTAAACCACATGTTAAACACGGCCAACTACGCAAAATTAAATCTTAAAATTAAATAGTTCGATTTAAGGACTAAAAACAAAAAATAACTATAAAGTGTTATATATTTTTGAAAAGCTCTCGAAAGGGGAAACGTAATGGTTAAGAAATATACAGGGTGTTCCATTAAAAAAACATATGTTTGGTTAATATATCGAAAAATATCACATCTAATGAAAATCTAACCACGCCCCTCGATTCTACGTAGAAAACTCTAATAGGATCCATTTTTACTTTTTTTATAAGTTACAAGATAACTGAAATGCGAGGGGAGTCCGAAAATGGAAAAAAATCAATTTCATCCTGCATGTCAAAAACGAAGGGGGCCATGAAAAATATTTTTATGCCATCTTTCTTTTCATCAAAAAGTAGCACACTGTCGCGAAAACCGCAACCCTCTATCTTTAAAAATAAGGGAGATACCCCGTTAAATTGCCGAAAATGGGACACCCTGTACAGGGATATCCAAATAAAAGTGAACAGGACTTATAACTTTTTTATTTTTAAAGATGGGAAAAATATTAAATATGAAAGTTTTGGGGATTTTTATGGATTACTATTAGCAAAACAATTGAGCATCGAATAAAAAGAATATAGAATAAAACATCGAATTTCTCGCTTATTTTAAATTGATGGTATGATTTTTGTCATATTTTTGGATTCTATGAGAAGTTCTAGGCATATTTTGTGTAACATACCCTATGCGGTTTTTTGAAATATGTCAAATTAAAAATTATTTCGCATAAATATACTTTAAACGTAACTATCCAGGTTGGGAACGAAATACTTGCTACCTTTTTAAATTTTCTTCGTGGGTAAGTCAAAGTTAACGTCTAGGTTGACAATAATACTTTAGTCACCGTGAATTTATAATTTTATTTTTATGCAAAATGAGTTATCCTATTAAACAATATAATATGTTGATTTTTAATAGTTGTTAATATTTGAAAGCAATAACCAGTGATTATAAAAAATAACAAATAAATTATAACATAAACAGATAAATGTTAACATTGGCGAATAAATATCAAAAGAAATTTTCAACATGTCCGCCATTTAATTCTTCGCACTTTTTATACATTCTTCTCTGCCTCTGAAGTGTGTTTATAATACTTTCAGCATCATTTTCGTTCCGATTTCTTACTTCATTTCTCACCTTCCTTCGATTTTCTTTAAAATTTTCATTATGATTGCTGTATACGACATTTTTCAAATGACCTCAAAGAAATGTATCTAAAGGTGTGAGGTCTGGGCTATTTGTAGGCAACGTTTCATATCTACCGATCCATTAGTTGTATTGAGGGTTTAAAAAATTGCGAACCTCAATTATTCCATAATTCCATTATGCCATATAATCCATCGACGTTCTTCAAGTGGCAAGTCGCAGAGAATATCTTCGATTTCATTTTCAAAAAAATAAGATAGCGCTGGCCAGTTAATGCTCCCCGAAAAAACAATGGTCCTAGAATTTTATTTTGCAATATCCCACACCAAAAGTTGATTGAATTACGCCCCCGAAAACAATATCTTCGACGGTAAAGGGATTTTCATCCAACCAAACATGAACATTTCATCTATTAAACATTCCCGCAGTTGAGAAAGCTGCTTTGTGTGTCCAAACGATAGAATGAAATAAATTAGGAACTTGCCGCATTATTTCGTTATTATTTGTGACGAAAATATATCTTCTTTCTTTTTAACCGGCACTAAGCTTTTCAACTGCCATAATTTTATATAATCTATACTTAATAGTTTAACGTTCTTTGAACTATTCCATAAGTCAACATTTTATCTCTTCTTCCATATCTGAGATACCGCACAAAATCGGGAATTGATTTTTTTGGATTCTCTTGAAAATATATAAAATCGCTAAGTCTCTTTCTTCATTTCTTTCACTTCGTCTTTTTCCATTGCCCAGAATACCTCTTTCTTCTAGTATTCTATTTGTTTTTATTATGAATTTTAATGATGGAGTTCTTTGTCTCTCCTCAATACTTTCTTCATGTTATCTAACATTATTGTTATTTTTTAAACAAGTATAATTTTAACATTTTGTATCTCTCATTAATAGAATAACTCATTTTGCATAAAAATAAGATTATAAATTTACGGTGGCTAAGGTATTATTGTCAACCTTGACATTAACTTAGACTTACCTACGAAGAAAATTTAAAAAGGTAGCAGGTATTTCGTTCGCAACTTGGATAGTTACGTTTAAGGTATATCTATGCTAAATAATTTTTAATTTGAAATATTCCAACGATTGAAAAACGGCATAGGGTATGTTATATAAAATATGTCTATAACGTCTCCTAGAAAATATAATAAAAAACATACCATCCAATTTAAAATAATTATTCGATGCTCAATTGGTTTGCTGATAAGATCTATGAATGATCCATAAAAATCCCCAAAACTCTGATATTGAACATTTTTTCCCATGTTTAAAAATAAAAAAATATAAGGCCTGTTCACTTTTATTTGAATATCCCGTACATAGGGTATCTGTTAATAAAAGTAAAATTATCTATTATTTTGTAAACATATCACTACATACTACTAACATACCTACGACTACTACTAATACATTCTACTCACATCGTCTTTTGCAGCTGCAGTGGTGTTGTCTACAGGGACATCTTTTATACATTCGGCAACTTCACCTTTTTTTCCTAAATGTACCATAGCTGGTAAACTGATGGAGAAATTACTTCTTGTAGAATAATTTATGTATGTCGTTAAAAATATCATCAATACTATGTAGTTTCTTGCATTTACTTTTTGCAAAATCTGTTTGCAACCTTTAAGACATATAAAATTAATAAATATTTAATATTAGCTCTAGTAAATACTTTTGATGTGGACCGTAAGAATTTACATGGTAAATTTTGCGCTCCGCAGTAACTGTTTTCTAGTAAAAAATTAGGACTGAATCTCGATACATGGATACCCTAGGACTGTAGATTCGCCGTTTAACGACCTACGGGAACCAGATCACAACTTATACCTACCAAATATGAGAAAATACAGTTTCATTTCGTAATCTCAGAAAGTAAATCACAATTTTTTCTCTATTTTAACCCCTGTACGTTAAGTAGCGACGCGTTACAAATTAATTTAAATAATGCCTGGAACTGATTTTGATTTTGATAAAACTTGGCCAGTTCTGCAGATACCCTGGGTGTAAGCTTGTCTGGTGAAGGGTTAAGACTCAGAATTGGCCATAGCAGGAGGGTGTCTGGATAACTACTGTGTGTTAATACTTATCTGCAATATAAGACCACATGCTAAAGCATATGACTTAGTATTAATAAAATATACTAATATAGTAATATAACATTATTTTTGCTAATAATAAAATTTTAGTAATTTATTTTCATTGCATAGTGCCGAAATTTAGAGCGAGAGTGGCAACGTCGCTTCACGGGGCGTCGTCTACTTCATTGAGAAAACTTGAATGGCGATTTAACTTTTTGGTTCGAATAGGCAACTTTTTAAAAAAACAGAAATTTTTGAACAGAGAACTTTATTCTTTAAGCCAACTGTGTGGAAAAATGGATTATTTTCATTTGGAATTGTCTGTTCAGAGCTTGATTGATGGAATATAGATAACAGGAAAGCAGTTACGGTCGCGCACCGAGACGGACCTATAGCGGTTGGTCTTTGTTCTACACACGCACAATGTGAAGCAAGCAAAATGCTAATTATGAATGAATGCCGTTATATCCTTTTGTCGAAGAACAACGGTAAGGGTCTAGTCCAGAATAAAAAATAGTCCTTTCTCTTGAGTTCTCCTTGGCGTTACATTTTTTTAATGTCTGGAACTGTAACTACCAAATAATTCGAGGACACGCCAAACTGTTTTATAAAATATATTTTTTTTACTCCCCTATAATTTGACCAGTGAGAAAGTAAATAGTGTCTTAATTTGAAGTTTAGATAGATCAAAGTTGACAGGAGGTAGAAAATTTACAATGTAAATTTTTATGGTTAAAAATGGATTTATGTACGTATCGAACTTACCCATTTTTAATGTTTTCTTGTACTCTCAGATATTTGAAATATATGTAGCTTTAAATTTTAGCATATTATTTATTTACCATCAGTTAACGTCATTTGCCAAAAATCTTTGTGACATAATATTTAAAGGTATTTTATTATTTGCACAAGGTATTTCAGTTGGTGTTTTTTCATAGGTAAAAAATGCATTATCTTTAGAGCGAGAGGCGACCGCAAGAAGTTGAGCCGACAAAGTCACAGAATATAATGTTTTTAAACTATTAGCACACACAGACAAATAAAAGAATCATTTTGTGCCTAGACAGAAGTTGATGAAGAACTTTTTCTATTCCCACTTTCGGACAATATTTTACATAACAATAATACCTATAGACTTACAGCTTTGAATTACCACCAAAATTTAATGTTTATAACGTTATACTGACATAAATTTTTGTGCCACATTAAATTCTGTGGCAATGCCTTTGTACAATCTTTTTTTATTTATTTTTTTAGTGATTACTATACCCATCGACTTAAACCTTAAAATTATAATCCAATGAAAGCTTATACTCATCTTTAGTAAAATACACATTTGTGCCACCTCGAGAGCATTTTGATTTAAGTTTATATAGCGCGTTCGGCAATGCAATCTTTTCCATCGTTTTGCTCGGAAGTCTTGACGGTCACGTGACCTATTATTGTAAATAGTACGACCGATCACGTGCCTGTCAATAATTCCGAGCAAAACGATGGAAAAGACTGCATTGCCGAACGCGCTAATAGTAGATGCTGGAAATGGCTTCTCCGTGCTTTAATACTTGCTCCAAACCATGGATTTATTCTCTAAATCGTCTTCGCATATTTCTCCTAACTCTTTGGAATACTTGAGGTGTGAAAATATTAAACACCCTGTATCTCGAAAAAAAAGCGTTTAAGGATCCATGTCTATATAAACTTATTTTCATATTTATAGATGTAGAATCTGCCCTTAAACTTTTTGAAACACCCTGTATAAGCATATATTATCGTCTTAAATTTTCCGCTCTCTATACAGGGTGGTTCAAAAGTAGGTATACAGAGCGACAGCAGATTTCTTATATCCAAATAATTTATTCAAATTTGCCTAATTCTAAATTTGGTAATAACCAAGATACAGGGTGGCACGATTTTAATTTTGTTTTCGATTTTCTCCAATAATTTCTCAACATAACCTCATAGCGGCACGAAATTGGGGATTTAAAGATTTTTTGAGACGAATAATTCAAATTCATCCATACTTTTGATGCCACTAGTAGAGGGCGCCACCTACGGCATACCGCACTTCTAATTCAGTGACAAAATTTTAAGCGTAGTATATCGATCTGACTATTGAAAAAATCGATTATCCTACTTCCCTTAGGTCAAAAAGGTATACTCTATTAAAGGCGGTAGGAGCAACCGTTTTCGAGATAATCGCATTTATCGCGACGTTTAACTTTGGTGGTCGAGCCACTGCGTTCGATCAGCTGTCGCCTTTTGCAGCGATTCAACTTTCATTCGAAAATTAGAAAATATTTTTTTCCTTATCTAAACATTCCCAGTAGGCTCACTATTAAAAAACCTGAACTTGCCATGGGTCCCATAAGTAGCAACAGAGATATACAACTTTAAAATTTCACGGGCCGCGCCTGCTGCTAAGAAGAAACACCTGCGATTCTCCAAAATGTGAGAAGTGAGTTTCCAAATCGACTTTATTACTATCAAGAAGTTTATGGGGATCCTTTTGAACAATTTTTAAAGTAATAAGAGAAATAAAGGTACTCAATTTTTTTTACGAATTTTAATTTTTGAATGAATTAAGATACGGACCTCGGATTTGCGGTAAAATGTTTCGTTCTTGAAGACCTTAAAATGAGATACCACACGGCTAGGGTTTCCAGTCCCGGTATTTGGTCCCTGGATGACCCCGAAATTTTACCCAAAATATCTAGTCCCGGGACCATAGGAAGGGTCCCGGGACTCAGAAGTCCCGAAATTTGTAATAACGCCACGAACGCCCAACGGCCTGATTGTGGATTCCCCGGCGTTCGGTATTCGGCACTCTTATTTTACTTCAAAATAATGGTTATTATTTCATTTTATTTCAATGTTGAATGTAGTGTTTATTGTGTCTTTGCAATCATAACATTTGTTTGTCCTCACCCGGTTTAGTTTATTTTAATATTAATATATATATATATATTTGACCTCAACTCCCTTGAGTCCTCAAGGCTCAAGGGGGGTTGAAAATGTCAAATTACATAAAAAAGTAAATTATTTATTAACCACTAAGATACACCTAAAATTTGGTGTCTATCTTTACTAATAGCAAAGATATTTGCCCATACTCAGACATTTTAGACACCCTGTAGTTACGGGTTTTAACGTGCCGAATGCACTATAATGGTTGGTGGATGGAGGGAGTGCAGGAACAAATATCCAACCATTGTAAGGTAAATTATCACTTCAAAGAAAAAATGTCGATTCTTTTTCAAGCGCTTTCCAGAATAAAATTGTCGACCTTTTTTCAACATTTCTGCAGATTTTTCCTGACATGCCGATGTTTCTTCGGTACAAGGTCCCAATAGCAAACTCGTGCTCTAATTTTCCAACGTAAATGCTTAAGGGGTGGGAATTAAGAAGCTTCCGCTATTGGAGGACACTCTTCCTTTATAATTTAATTTTTAAGGGCGCCAGGGGGGCGCCTAAAATAGTAAGCGTAGGGCCCCGAAATATGTAAGTCCGCCACTGAATTCATCTTATTACATGGCAATACGAGGGGAAGTTATAGGTGGCTTAAAAAAAGCTTGGGTTAGTCTCAATTACAAGTTGTAAATAATGTACACTTAACACGTTTATGTCAACCAATTTTTTAGATTTAAATATATTACAACAATAATTGTCAGCTCTGATACACATACATACCAACATACACACATACAAAAATTTACGCGTGAAGTTTCGTAGTTTCGCTTGGTTCTTCTGCGTGTTTATTTTCTTGTTCAATAACTTCCTTGAATGTCAATTCTTCTTCTTTAGGCTTGTCTTCCGTTTTTTCGTTCCATGGCTGCATTTCTGCCGAGCCGAATAGTATAAAGAATAATCCACATGCTATGTAGACACTGCCGCCTATAATGAAGTTTTTAGACCATTCGTGAATTCCATTCTAAAAAAAATAGAAAATATTTTAACTTCTTAGTTAAAGTAGGATTACAAGGCATTAAGGGTTCAGTCCAAGCAGTCCATCAATAGTGACTAGGTCTTTTATAACAAACACAGAAAATATTATTTTAAAAAAACGCAAAATCATTTTGGAGCTATCTTAAACTAAAATGGACTGTTAGTGGGTTTCTAAAAAAAAAAAGAAATATTTAATTATCAATTCGGTGGATTCCAAGAAGTTGGCAGATATGACCGCAATTTTTTTTTAATCGGTATATACAATAGATGAAACAGTTTTCTTCTCTGCAACACACAAAGTCTTCCAATTACTGGCATTAATTTGTGTAACGTTGCTGTCGACAGTGACCGGATGTTTAACAACTTGGTCAGCCTAAATATTCAAAAAGGCGCTGGTTTTGACAAAATTCGATCAGTATTCCTTAAAAACTGTAGCCCGACGTTATCCCTACCACTAAGCTACATTTATACAACATCTTCGAGTTTTGGGCAATCCCCTTCTGCATGGAAAACTGCCGTCGTCTCTACGCTGTTCAAAGGTAGTGATCGATCCGACGCAACTAGCGACCAATTTCTGGCCTGCTACGTGTCGCCAAGGTTCTGGAGCCAGTTGTGACAGACACCCTTTTCGCGTCATTTAGAGACCTAATCACGGCGAATCAGCAAGGATTTTTCCGAGGCAGGTCATGCCAATCAAAAGTATGTCTATAGCAATTTTCTGGCAACTGCCCTGCAGTTTATTTTGACTTTAAGAAGGCATTTGACCAAGTCGACCAATATATTCTACTACAAAAATTATAAACATTACAGTATTGGAGATCCATTACTCTCTTGGATTAACAGTTATCTCCGTAACCGAATCCAATACGTTAAAGTCAATAATTACCCCTCAAAAGATATCCTGGTCCATTCTGGACTACCCCAGGGCTCTAATCTTGTTCCTGTATTGTTCTTGATATTCGTGGACGATCTATCCTACATATTTAATCATTGCTTCTTTCTATTTTTCGGCCCTGACCTAAAGATTTACCGCATTGTCTCCGACACGAGTGATTGTCTGCAGTTGCAAGATCAAATAAGTAAGTTATTGACATGGTGGAGAATAATAAAATGGCACTAAACATAACCAAGCGTAAAGTTATATCGTTTTTCAGAAAAATGTATATTGTGGATCTTGTTTATAATATTGATGGCTCTCTCCTACCAAAGGTTACACTGGTCAACGATCTTGGTGTCATTTTCCGTACGGAACTTAGATTTATTGCCCTTATTGACAATATTACTACAAAGGCTTTTAAGATGATGGGCTTTGTCATGCGACAGTGCTGGGAATTCTATGGCATCGAAATCCTTAAGTCTATATACTACGCATTGGTATGGAGCCACCTTGAGTATTGTTACATGATGTGGGCTTCTTTACATAATACTTATATTAGAAGAATAGAACGCGTACAATCGAAGTTTGTCAAGTTCTTACTGGTTAAACTAAATGTGGACAGTTCTCTATTACCATACCATAAGCGGCTCAATATATTGGGCCTGGATATTCTGGAAGCACGCAGAATTCAGCTGACCTCGGTCTTTGGCCACAAGCTGCTGAATAATGGTATAGACTGCGCGGAGCTCATGTCCTTGATAAACTTTAGAGTGCCATATCGTCCTACAAGGCAACTAGAACTATTTTCTATAAACTCTAGTTGCACTTATATCGGAAAAAACAGCACCATTAAACGAATTGTGTCGTACTTAAACACGCTTCCATATAATCTGAATCTTAACTGTTCTGCGGCATATTTTAATAATAAAATTAGAAATATTATAGGCAATGTCACTATGTGATTATATTCATTCTTATCCCTTTTTTGGAATGGGGTAACGAATAGTGGAAAGATATTAATGACTACGTTTTGATGTATTGCTGGACCGGATAAGCCTTGTTCTACCGCATTTGTACTTTTTGATTTGTTTTCTTTTTTCTTGTTTTCTTTTTTCTTGTTTTCTTTCTTTTGTATGATTTGTACTATTTGGAGTTTCTCTGTATACCACAGAAACTCCAAGTAGTTCAGAGGACGGGGCCCCTCTGAAAGTGGGGCCCCAGGCCCGGGCCTACCGGGCCTATTGCGAAAATAGACCCTAAGTAATGTACGTATCTGATTAAATAAACCACTGGCGCAACTTCTGCATGGCAATGAAACCTAAATTTCCTAGTCTATGGACCATCCATACATCCAGGATAACTTACATTTTCCGCCATCAGCGCTCCAGTTACTGCGGGCGTAATAAATCCAGTGGTTCCTCCAATCAAACTGATAATTCCAAAAATGGAACCAGCAAAATTGGGTGCCAAATCTTGAGCGTTCTGTAAATTCGTTACAACTGCAGCACCGTTAATTGACATGCTAAATACGAGTATTAGCACAGCACCAACATGGTCGCATTTTACCAAAGTCATACACATAAGAAGAATTCCGGGAATGATATGTGCTAAAAATAAAAAAAAATAAGATTGTGCTTTTGTAAAACAAGTGAAGAAAAGGTGTAAAGAGATAATGACTGCATCATGCTCAAATGTAAATGCATATATTACACAGGGTATTTCAAAAACATGTGTTATCGCTTAAAGGAAGATTCTTAGAAAGAATCTAAGACAGAAATTCCGAGTGTTAAATTTTTTATTTTTTTTTTTCACTTTTTCCAAAATATTTTCAAATTGGCAATTTTGATAAAATTTACGTTGTATAAAGCACTTAAGTTAAGCATAATTCTGATCAGCTTTTTTGTGATGATGTTGATGTATTGACGAATTGACGGCGGCTGACGGCTCGACGATATCTGCGGTAGCGGGGAGCGGCAATGCAAGTACATATTACTGCAGCGATCGGGCAGAGCTCGATAATTTTCGGCCGTCACCGCAGTTAATATGACCATAGATAAATTCGTCCTCAAGATTCCTATGTTCGCAGTTAGGTGATCTTTACTGTATATGATATCAGTGCTTACATAAAACAACGAAGAACTTCCTTTGGAGATTATTTCCCATAAGTTTCTTTTGCTTGATTAAATCTCCTATATATCCGTAACCTATACCAAAGAACAATCTTAGCAGATGAGGTAGGGCCGCCAAACCTCCGGAAGCCTGAAAAAGAGAAATGATTTCAGAAGGGTAGGTTTGATGCTTTTCTCACTAATATTCGTATATTGCCAGTGACGCTTGATCCATTTAAAGCAAAAATAGTTACAAAAATATTTATACCCTGATGTTAAATCCAATAACTTCCACCATAAACTTTGGAACTCCTGTAATTTGAAGGTAAAGTCCCCAGAGGTTTCCGAAATGCAAAACACACAGTGCGTAGAATGGTAAGGAAGTAAACATTTTGAGATAAGGTGGAACCATCTGAAAATAAAAATGTATCAACACGTTAATCACTGTTGGTAGAACTGGTTCAATTTGAAAATGAAGGGTTTAAACTGTGTAAGAAATATACAACTTAATTTTGTAGTAAGAATTTATTTATAAATTTTTTCACAAAATAATTAAGAAAATGCCTATTTAAGTACGTATTTTGTACAATTCATTACAGAAATTTACTTTAGCACAAGTTCCAAGGAAAAATTACGTTCGCCTTCAAAGGATTTCTAAAATATTTATTGAAAAGAAAAAATATTATAATAAATAGTTTGTAGATATTGACATGAATTTCGGTACACGCCTGTATGTAATCAAACGATATTTTTACGTGTAAAAATATATTTTCTAATGAACTTGCATCAGTGGCGTGCGTGCTGGTAAGTCTTTATTTGTAGAGAAAAAATGGCACGCCACTGATTTTTTGCAAAATTGATATCGCCCTCTTAAAGCCTAATTAATTCTGCGCGAAAAGCGTTTCTTGAACTTTTTTGACATAAAAATTAAGATATTTCTTACAATAAAAACAAATAATGAAAATGAATTTTTTTTTCATATATTTTTTGCTCCGGAAACAATACTTTCTGATTTAAGTTTATAGTAGATGCTGGAAATGGCTACCCAGTGCTTCAATACATGCTCTATAACGTCTTCGAAAAATTAAAAAAAAAATTAAATACCTGAATATTAAACACCCTGTATCTCGAAAAAGAAGCGTTTGAGGATCCAAGTTTATTTAAACTTATTTTCATAGTTTTAGATGTCGAATCAGCCCTTAAAATGTCTTAACATATTTTTGTAACACCCTGTATATATATATATATATATGTATATATATATATATATATATATATATATATATATATATATATATATATATATATATATATATATATATATATATATATATTATAACATGTCCTGACTGACAGACTAATTCATCATCGCCTAGCCGAAACCGCTGAAGCTATAAGTATGAAATTTGGTAAGTAGTTTTATTTTATAATGTAGAGACTCACTGAGATGGGATTTTTCAAAATTCAACCCCTAAACGTGTCATAAGGGGGTTGAAAATTTGTTTGGAGAAAAAATATTAGATGGTCCTATTAACTTGAAACTTCATAGAAGTACTCCAAAAAATAAATGATTAAACAAGTCTTTTACAGTTTTTAACAAATCAACCCCTAAGGGGGTAAAATGTAATGGAGTAAAATTGTTATACCGCGGATGAAGTCGCGGGCGCAAGCTAGTTTGTAATATGATTGGTTCATGTAGAGGTGAAAAACTGCAAGGTAGACGTTTTTGTGAATTGCAGGTGATGCCTGTTTGTCTTTTCGTAGTGACAGAAGGGTATGCAGCTGGCTAATCAAAAAAACAAACCTGAACAAAATCTTACATAACCTTATTGTTGTAAATGTCTTTTCCTGAACCGATCATAGACACTAGCGTACATTTAAAGCATAAACTGGTATATGTAAAGCAGAATTATTCACTAGCACTCGACTTATTGCACCTTACCTTAGTTTTAGAAACAGTCTTGGCTTGCGAACCTTTTATAAATTGTTTCTCGTCCTCACCAATCCACCTGTGTTGGTCAGGACTGTCCGATGCAACAAACCAAAATATTAAACAGAAAAAGCCTATTTGAATTGTCAGCAAGTGGAAGCCCCAGTCCCATCCTGCAGATGCTGTTGTCATGCCGACCAGGACCCACGACAGACACGTGCCCAAAGTGTTACCCATAAGGGCGCTTACGAATTTGCCTTTTTCTGCTGGAGGTGCCCATCGGGCTATGAAGCAATGACACGCTGGATAAACTGGACCCTAAAACAAAAATTACCTTTTTGAATAAGAACTACTAAAATTAAATTTTTATCAGTGTTAATGAAAACGTAATCTGATTAATAATTACGTTAAACAATTAACAAAATAACGGGTAATGAGAGTACTTTATAACAGATTACTAGAGTAATTTCTAGTCATAATTATGTAAACTAATTTATTAATGTGTAATGTGATTACACTGTAATCTGATTCCGTGAAAATTTGATTACATTTTAGTTAGATTACCAAGACACGCGACCCTTATTAATAAATATTCCACTAGAATTAGAAACTTAACATACTCTTTGGAAGGTATATCAATTTAATTGAAAAATAAAATTGAGTGTCAAGTACTCTACTGTAACATAGTGTATAACGATTCGATTATCGTCAGATAAATCGAACATTAATCGTACAGATAATTAATAGATAATATACTGATCATACCTACCGCCATGACACCCATCATAAATCGACAAAAAATCAACACGCTAAAATGCCATTGAGCGCCCCATACACATAGAGAATTAAAAATGGCTGTTACAATTTGTGTATAAAAAATTGTTTTAAATGGTCCCAGCCATTCTGCTATAAATCCTCCTGGGGCACTGGCTATTACATATCCCCAAAAATAAGAGGCAAGGATGAATCCTTGGATATCTTCGCTCCAATCATACCGAGGTCCATACTGAAATAAATAATATTATTTAAAACCGTTATTTAGCGTGTATTACTACTATTTTGGTTTCTTAACATTGTTGTTTCTCAGTTACATGCTATAAACAATTAGTAACTTTTCAGTGAAAACACACAAGAGGCAAGAAAATTCATTAACACTAAAATTTTTACATATATACGTACTTCCATGCAGGGAAACGTAAGATCAATGTTTAATGTTAGAAATATTAACGTTTAAATAAAATTATTTTCTGATTGTGTTCATTCACTCGTGTTTATTTGTGTATTATTAGTTGTCTTGAGAACAAAAAAGTTTTAAATTTAGTGTGGCCGTTGCAACTAGAAACAAATAATAATTTTCAAGTAGTTAAAAAGTTTAAAGTTTGTTCACTAGTGTTATTGGTAACAAAAGATAAGAAGATTTCTTAACTCGGCACCTTTACAATGATCTTTGAAATTTTTTACTTAAGGTTTGTTTTTTTATGTTGCACGAAATCGCACTAATTTTTTTCTAATGGGTGTCTTCTTCAAAGAACAAAAGTGTAGATTAGTGCAGTTTTCTGCAACTAAAAGAACAAACCTTTAATTTATTTAGTTACATTTACATGACATATGTTGACAACCACTGACATTGACATTTACTTACGTTCTGGATCATCGTTAAGCCAGCAGAAAACAAAAAATATATATTTTAGTTAACTTAGGATGAGTCATAATTACAGAACAAGCATAGGATTTAAATTCGAAGATAAATCCCTGCTAGATCAGTAATAATATCAGAGGAATAATTACTATTTTTTATATTTTGTTCTTGTTTTTATTTACGTTTCGGTCATTCTTGTGAACTTCTTCAGAATAAAGTGCTGTGAACGAAAATATTTTAGGGAGTGCATCCTCCTAGTTAGTTTAAAAATAATATGCAGACAAGTAATCTGCGTGTGTACTGCAGTACTGCAATACTACGGTATTGCAGTTAGATGTTGACTTGTTAAAATGCATTATAATTCCGGTCTAAGTATGGGTTCAATAAGAAAATCCATTAAGATTCTTAAAGACTGAGAATTAGATGTACAACTGACCACGACAATACGTGCTTGGGTTAAAAATTTCTCAACAAACAAAAATTCTATATCGACAAATTACGTATAACCCCGCCCATTTCCTTTAGATAGATTTTAAGTCAATACGCATGACTACTATTAATTAACAAACCAATTTAGCAGCACGTTAATGATTTATTATTCGATAAAAATAAATTTGAGTTATTTATTTTCTACTGAAGTTGTATAATAAAAAAGTATGCTCATGGATACTTTAGCATCTGCTATGCAAACAATGTTTTATATACAAGATATTTGCGACAAAAGAGTTAATAAGTACTTGGTAATTAATTAGAATGAATTGAAGTTACTTTAATTAATGTAACTTAAATATCATGCTGTCTAATGAGGCAGGATCAAACAAGTGTTGGTATTGTTTTTTACAATCAGTAGTTAACTATTTCTATGCTATACTCAATGCTGTATCGAAATGCAAAATGGAGACTTAGCTTTTTTTTAGGTCTATTGTACTTTCGAAAAACTTGCAAATGATTGCATTTGTACAAAGAGAATTAAGAGGGGAGGGGGGATTTTATAAGGGTAAACCAAATTTTACTTTATTATTTTCTTGTATAATGCCCCGCGTTTCACAGGAGGATAATAATAAAATCAAAATTAACGAACACACTGTTAGAACTGTAGCCTACAGAAGTAGAACGTACGAAGTAGTCTCACAGTCTCTAAAACACGTTTATGAATTTGACGATATTAATTCGGCAAGTTTGAAGTTGTTTAAAAAAAGCCTTTCTCAAAAATTAAATTTTAATTTGTTTAATACTTACATCCTATAATCCAGTATGGTAAGCACATTAACAAAAACTCTATTAGTATTCATCAAAGTTCAAAAACCTTAACTTTATTGCTATTAATAAATGAGTAAAATGAGCCGCTTATTCCCCCAGTGGTGCCAGCCGAAATTTTAAATTTTTTGGCAATGAAGGATTTGCATTTTTGTTTTTAGAAAAATCTAAATAAACGCTAAGATCATTTCATTTATTTTGATGTTATTTAAATAAAAATAATGACTTTTGTTTTATTAAGACTACAATATTATTAAGAAAAGTTTTTGAATATCCTGGATTTATTTTAAATAAAATAATTCTTTACGTAGATATTATTTTACCTCTTCTCTAAACTGATGTTTGTTTGTTTATTTTTTGTCAACCAACTTACATAGTTCATTACAGGGAATACATTTAAAATACTTTAAACTAAATAAATAATTAATAATACAATATTACGAACATAAATAAATTTGTAATTTATAAATATATTTGGAGAAGAAGAACAAAACACATTCAACAAAGTTAATGTTTTTATTTGCAGTAATAAAAGAGAAATCAAAGTAGAAACACTTTCTTTTTGATTTTGAAACAAATCCAATATACTACTTTTAATAAAGCTTATAAATAAGATACGGACCACATTGTAGCAGGTTCCTGGTGTTAGCTCAAAATCGCAAAAATTGGACTTAGCGAACTTGGGAACTAAAGGGCTCACTAATATGTTACTGGGGACTTTTTGCTAACGATTAACATGGTTTTTACAAAGCACAACACTGTAAAAATTTTAAATATTTTTAAACAGAAACGCTCTACTGCTTTTGTTTTCAGGACCAGCAAGTGCCGAGGTTTTTGCATTTAACGGGCAGTGCTGAGAGATAGCAAAACTTCCTATTTGGGACTTTTTGCTAACGATTAGTGTAATTTTTTATAAGCAAAAATCATAAGACCTGAAAATAGAATCTTGTTAACATGTTTAACAGTTTTAAGAATAATCGCTCTTCCGCCCAACGCCAGCGAGCTGAAAATCTTGCTTTCACTACAGCCAGTGCGGAGATTTTTGCGTTTTCTTCGTACAACCCACGGAGGCAGTAATCCTATTCTAATGTGTATATGTCCTAAGCCGACCCACACACCCATGCATGTCTCCAAACATCTTGACGGATTTCACCGGCCCTTTGATGGACGTGTAGGGTGGTAAAGTTCGTTTCAAAATATACCGTTGACCTACTAACTGCAATAAAACCTTTCTGCTACCTGATGTCATGAACCTTTCTAAATTTTCAAGTACCTAGCGTAGGGCTGGAACCCAATATTTTAATGGGGGCGATAAAATTTGCGCCTCATTTACCTGAATCTGAAGGGTCACCAAAAGTTTAAAATTTTAAATATTTTGGCCCTTCACCTTTTAAATCAACCTGCACACCTGTTTTGGGTTGTTTGGATTTTCCTGTATCCAGCAAAAAATTAAATGAATTGATTTTCCCCAAAAGTATACGATAATAGTTCATAAAAGTAAACGATATCAGTTCAGTATGCTCTTTATTTCATTATAATTTGTGACACTCTGCAGGACGGCCCAAAAACGGAACAAAAAAAATGGCAAACGTACGAAAGTAGGTGAAGTTATTTTTGTAAATAATTTCAAGTTCAGAAAAGTAGGAGTTTTATCAAGCGAAAAAAAGCGTTGGATATTTGCCTACTATTAAAAGTTGTAAAACAGCGTGTTATACTATGGGTGCGGAAAATTTACTAACTCGTGAACACGAAAACCATAACCGCTCGATCTTGGAAAGTGGAAAAATTGCAGCATACAAGTTTTTAAAAGTTTTGAAAGATTTTCAGATTGAAACGTATGTATATAAAATTCAAAGTTTGAAAATGAACCAAAAAATATAATAATAAATTGAATAAAAATCAAGACACTATAAGAAGTCTTATAAATAAAAAAAGTAAAGATGGAAATATAACTAGAAAGCAATTTTTAAAAGGTGCTTCATATTTTAACACACCCCTTTAGCGAGCACAAAATAGTTTTTGGTTCTTTCGTTTATTCTTTTTGTTATGCTCGCTTCTAGATGTAGTTTCCATTCATGTTACTGAATTATCTAAATTGAGATGGCGAAGTATCGCAAAAATTCATTTTCTAAAAAGGATGTATTTAATTAATTAATGTATTACTTTACTAGGGTTACCAGATCAAAGATTTTCTAGCCAGGACAAGTTTGTAAAGAAATCCGGGCAAAACCCGGACGTTATAAAATTTCTTCTGAGAAAGTTTGAGTAGTTATTTTTCACATTATTCACTCACCTCGTGGCCTGGTTTTACTACTATTGGGTATTTTACTTTACTACCAAAACACAAACAAAAAAAAACACTTTACGCCATAAATCATAAACTAACAATAAAAAAATAATAGAAATAAGTAATATAAAAATTAGTATGAATATATATATATATATATATATATATATATATATATATATATATATATATATATATATATATATATATATATATATATATATATATATACGTCTGGTAACCCTATACTTTACGACCTCAATGTATATTTTTTTATTATAAAATGTATAACATATCTTGCAATCTGGGTAATGTTGATGTTTAAACAAGAAATTTAAGAGAACTTGTCAGTGTTTTATTACCCGAGCCCCAAACTGTATATCTCATTTTCGACCTTTTTCTGGTTGAGGAGCAAATTGTGTCTGTCCTTTTAATGACACCATTAGAATATTTAAATTTTACCTGTAATTTATTTCCTTGCCTAACATTTTATGCAGAGCGTTTTAGTTTGTATCCGTCTAATAGGCAGTAGTTGTTAGATTAAATTCGCTTAAATTTGTTTATTGATGAATGATGTTGATGAGTGTTCAAACAATGTGGCGTCCATGGGTACGTGCTTTTAACAGTGGTGCTTCTAGCAGCAGCGTCAAAGCTAAAAGAAAAGATTTATCGCAGGACGCGAAGAAAATTGTAAACAAACAAACGCTCATAATCAGGACGCAGACAGCGATAGCTAAACAGAATTGGTCAGTTAACGTAATACTGTAAATATTTAAAAGGAGTATCGCAAATTTAAATTTTATTAAATAACAATAAATAGAAATAATTTTATTATATCCATGGTTTTTTGAATCATGAAAATTACAGCAAGTCCAACCCTGTCACCTCTAAGGTATATTGTAGACTCAACAGATTGTTTTGTCTTGTAAATCTTGTTATTATCAATGGGCCAATGGCAGTGGCACACACAGGGGGGGGGGGGGACGCTGTAACCCCTCCACCGCAAACTAACATCCTAGACACGCAAAAATTAAAAAACTGCACTACTAATTGAAAAAATCCATCGAATTGCATTATTCAGCCTCTCCAAGACAAAACCCTGGGTGCGCTACGGGTCAGTGGTATATTTTGAAACGAAGTATACCTTCTCAGTCGAGAAAGAATTCCTCTACCACCTTCCTTCATATACATGCTTCATTCATGCTGATGATGACACACATCCAGGCCTGTACTTTTTTATTTTTTATTGTACAGGACCGGAATCGAACCAGAACCAGGTGGTCGAATGAGTCCGCTTTGCATTTCTGCGGCGCTACCTACTAAGCCACCGACGCCGATGGCTTAAAATGCTGTTTAGCCTTAAGCGGTAGCAAAAATTCCCTATTAACTTACGTCCGGTAACTCTTTAATAGTACCATTGCTGCTAACCAGGTCCGTCGCATTTCGTTTACATTCTGGTATCGCTTTATCTTTTGACCGAGCAACCATTGACGTAATACTTATTGACATATTACTTCTTGTGGTGTAGTTTATATACGCTGAGGCGAATACCATAACGGCGATCCAGAATCTGATTGGTAATATTGAGCAACCTGAAAAATAAAAATATGTAAAATGACGCAAAGCAATGGACTAATTACCAAATACTGCTTTGTCGTTAGTGGAGTCACTGCAAATAGTGGAGTAGACTGCTAAACGCTACAGGCGACGCCAAAAAATGATCACGATATAGAAAAGTTCGAGAGTGTTTTAAATAATAATTGCGATTTTACCACACTAAGAATTTGTGATGGTGTACTACAGATTCATTAACTAAGTTCAAAGATTATTTTAATTATGCCTGCATTACATCAGTAGATGTCGAACGGTCTTTCTCAAGATATAAGAATATTTTTCATCACGGCGATCATCGGCCCCTGAGACAAGTGTGGAACACACCTGTTACGGATTTTATGCAGTTTGTGATAACACTGATGATAACGTTGCTTCTACTTTTTATGTTCGATAATTCCAATGACTCTTAAGCAGCCTGCCAAGCTACTTGGTAACTGCATCATCAAAAACGTACGCGTTATTTTAATCGTTCTGTGACTTCCTAGGTTTTCAAATAATTTCTAGGTTAGAAATTGTTGCTTAAATAAATTTAGATCTATTATTGTAGAAAATACAAACTTAAATTTTCTTTTTTTTATAAAATAGCAGAAACACTGATCTAAATTCATAAAACTAAACCTAGTTTGCACTTATACTTCTCGTCAATCTAAACCCTTGTCAAATTCGAGAAGACTTACGAGTAGCATTGGGGAATCTGGCAGTGAGTATTAAAAAAAACGTAGGTCTTAGCTTTGCGAAAAATGCTTAAGTATGGTTCTAAATTTAAATTTTCCAGTCGACCTGATAGGGTCTAAAAAACCCTAGAAATTCTGCATGGCCAACCAGTAACAGCCTTAAGAAAAAAATTTCTTATGGATATATTTACTATCAAACTTTATCGCGATAGTTTGACAATTAGAAGTTTGAGGTGCTAAGGGCTAGATTAAGACAAATTTTGAGTGTTTTAGCAAATTTCTAAACGGAAAGAATCCAAACACTTCTCCGCATTAATACAACTAAACTCATTTTTGCAACTTCTCCCAACATACACAATTATTTAGAAACAGATTTCGAATCAAGTATAGATACCATTATTTTCATTTTAGAGCAATTAGGGATTCCCAAGTTATTTATAACCCAGCAAATGATATGGTTTCCCACCTACTTTTTGAGAACGGTTAAAGCCTATGATCAATGGTTAATAAAATATACCAACATACCATTATTTTTCGTAATAAAATTTTAGTAAGAGTGGCAACGTCGCTTTACGGAACATTGTCTGGTTCATTGATAAATCTGAAAGGCGTAATTTTGTTTGTACTTTCCAGGCAGGTCGGAATATACGTGTGTAGTGATATTTCACTACTATCGTTTCAGAGGCTTGCTTGTTGGAATTGCAGAGACGGAATTATAGCCGTTGGTCCTTGTCCTACACACGCACAATATATGAAGCAAACAAAAGGCTAGTTATGAATAAACGACTGCGTCTACTCTTGCTGAAGGTCAATGTTTGGAAACCAGAGAATTTGAGAAAGAATTAATAAAATACAAGTTTTGGCTAACATGCATGCATAGGTGCTAACAATCTTAAAACCAAAATATAATAGAAACCTGATGAATCTAGATCCTTGGTTTAGGTAATACATTGTGTAATCATATAATTTTTTATCAGTTGATAATTAAAAAAATTCACACAATACCCCAGATTATCTGGTATTTAGATAATGGCAGTAATTTTTAGATGTTCTGAAAAAGTAGCAGAAAGAAAGTATTTTGTGTAATATTGCGAAAACTTACGACACGATTTTTAGAATATCGATTGCCCTTGTGACCTGTTGCGTAATCTCAAAGCGCACTACGCTGTACTTGGGGTGTAGATATTTTTTTAATATTTAGGAAGACATAAACGGCAGATTCTCCGTTAGATCAATCTAATTTGACAACTAAAAGTACTAAACCGACAGCGGTAAAAATAAAGCAACTAAGTTTTATACTATGATTTTGTTTATACGCAAATTTACAAAGAAAAAGGCAATTTTTGTACGTATATAGTTTCCACAATAATAGAACTAAATTTATTCTAGCAACACTTTCAAAGATATGTAGAAATCATTTGGAAACCAAGTAAAGGGCTGAAATATTGGAATAACTCTTATTTTTTTTTATCTAAGACATCCCACGTAGACTTCAAGCCTAAGTACTAATGTACCGTGGGTGTCTGAAGAGAAGGAAAATGTAGTCTATTGACACGGGATTTGAAGGATTGGAGGTTGGGACGGGAAGGGAAAACATCTGCAGGCAATTTATTCCATAATCTGGAGACCCTAGGTATGAATGAGCGAGAGAAGTGGTCTGTTCTAGGCTTTTGTAGCTGGACAGTAAAGGGATGCATACGTAACGCGCCTCTTGTTGTTCTGTTAGGGACATTCAAGGGGGGAATAATACCGGCTAGTTCTTCAGAGCAAAATCCGTGGAAGTAGCGGTAGCAAAGGGATAAATCCCCTACAGCGCGGCGACGAGCGAGAGAAGGTAGTTTTCTCTTATGTCTTTAATGACGACTTATTAGCAATGACAGGACACAAACCTACCTGACCAACTAGAAGATCTTAATATAAACCAGTGCTTAATCAAACTTTTTTTAGAACACGTGGTTATCTCATCGCCTTTGGAAAAAATACCTCTTCAAAATCCACAAAATTTTTACGTTACGTAATATAGTTGTTTTTGACAACTCTTCCTTATTCTGGTTAAAGTTTTGTCGTGATTTAATGTTTGTGTTAATAGTAATAGCACAAACATATATAAGATAAAGATAAGATAGTTGTCAAATCAGACCGGTCTAGCATTGAAGAATCTGGCTGATATTGTTTGCTGTAATAGCTACAATACACACTGTGTATGAAATATCCCAGCCCAGCAGATTATTTTAACAACTAGACAAGTCAGCGAAAAATGTTTCAAATAAAAGGCTTTCGAAACTTTTAATTTGGAAGTTATACCCAAACCTAATAGTTTGCGACCCACTTTGTTTAAGAAAAGTGTAAAGTTAAATATCTGTCAAATATACTGTGATGAGTATCTTTGACTCTGTACTTACAGCTTAAGAATTACGTAGAAGGAAAATAAAAATTAAATTAGGGAATAAAGAATGTAAAAGGACAACAGGGTGTCTTGGGTGAAGCAAGCTGTTGTAGAGCAGTTGTCCAAACCGACACAAACTGGAAGTTACTTCGGTGGTCTAGGAACCTGCTTAACATACAACAGACCTGTTATTCATAATTGAAAGAAAAAATAAATAAGGAGAAAGCGAGCTGAACAACACAACGTAAACACACTTAACCCTAATCTATATAATAATATATTAAATTTCCATGTTTACAAAAAAAATAAATAAGAAAGGAAATCGTTGAAAACGTGTCCTGGGGAAGTGTAGGTAAAACTAGTCAACTGGAAATAACTAAATTAAGTAAAACCTTTCATCAATAGCGCAAATTTAGGCACAGCGACAAAAATGAAGAAATCTATGGCCAAGAGAGAAAAATAAGGTTCAAATCAAATTATTGATCCCCAAAGATAGCTACTAATACAATGAGACGAGATACCAGACGATCAACCGAATTAAAACTCCTGGGACCTAAATTGGAGACAAGGCAACAAACTTATATAGCGTAATCGTAGCATGGAGGCACAGTAGTACGGTAAAGGTAGAAATTAAATAGGCATTTATAATAAGAGTAATTAGTGAAAATAAGCAAAGCGCTGTGACGAAATTGAACTGTAACAAGTTCCAGAGATGTTGTGATGTTTGTATAAAATTAAATAAGCGTATTATTCAATTCCATAAAATATTCCATAATGTTCATAAAAGTGTCTAAACTTTTCTGGAAAATGTAAAAGGAACTTTAAACATTTTATCTTGAAAGAAATTTCAAGTACACAGGGTGTGTTAAAAAGTTATAGCTAACCGTTATCACTTTATTTTGGTTCAGTTTATTAATGTTTGTAAAATACAATTTTTAAATTTGTATATTGTTCATTTAAGCCTATTTCTGAAAAATTTCAAAATATAATTACGTATATTTCATATTTTGGAATGGTTTTCTCTTTCTGAGTTACAATTAAAACGCTAACAAAAACAAAAATGAGTGTAATCTAACAATTTATTGTTTCCATGATAAACTTCCTTTTATAAATAGAAACATAATTAAAACATATCTAAAAAAATGTATAAACGTTTTTACCGAACAATGTGGGTTGACATTTTGTTGCTCCAATATCATGTGAATTCATTAAGACCACAACAGATAACAATCTGGGGGCAGGTCAACTTACAAACGATAGCAAATATTTTAATTAAATTGACGTATTCTAAGCTTAATTCAACGGCATACTCTAAGTATAACATTTATTAGTAGCAGTATTTATTGATTTAGTAGTTAATATTTAAAAAACATTACAATCAAGCACCTAGAGTAAACCTAGTTCCTCATACTTTTGTAAATAAACAATTAAACATGAGTGGGTAAAGGTTTTAGATAAAATCGCAATAAAAGTCTCGTTAGTTGTATTGAAATAGACATGGCATTGGATGTCTTAAAGATTTCAAACACGATTTTGGAGTCTAAACTTTGCACACAGACGTAAAAACGTCATTTATCTCAAGAATAAAGTAAACAAAAAAAATGCGATATAATCACCATCTACTCATGTGTTTAACTATATGAAGGCACTTGACATATCAAAGAGATTCTTATTTTTATCAGAAGCAAAGGAAGTGCTTTTTTATAGTTTGTAATTAGATTGTGCATGTTAAGTGGTTTCTTGTTTTGCATATATTTGGTATATCTTTATTCCATTATTGAAGAACGGATTATATGCAACATGCGAGGATTGGCCGGAAAGTTCGTAGAATAAAAATAAATAACAAAACTTTGCGGTCTGAAATTAGGGTTATTTTTCAACATAATCCCCTACCACACCGCGTCTTTCAGGCAGTGCCGGTTTATGAAATTTCAAAGTGTGTATATCTCTGTTCCTACTTACAGGACCCGTACCATTATTAGGGGTTTTTATAGTGAGCCCCCTGGGGATGTTTAGGGAAAGAAAAACAAACATTTTGTAATTATTTGTTATTATTTTTACTGTTGTCAATTTTAAGCCTTGATTGTCAGATTAGACCGGTCTTAGCAATAGTGAATTTGGCCTCATTGTTTTAGTTGCTGATTTTTGTTGAAAAATGGGAATGGCAATAATATATTTTTCCCCACCAGTTTGTTTTATTTTTAGTTTAAAATACGTCACGGGTTGTATTTTATTATAACAGCAATATTTTGAAAATATCTCAAGTTTCTAGTGATCCAATAAATCTTAATGAAAATTCTAAAAATACTTGCACCATGAAAACTAACCGCCAAATAATTATAGATAGATCCACGTGTTTATCTACCAAACTCGTATAACAAACTAACCTAAAATTTTGTTAGATTTTACGCAACACCTATTTAAAATATAATAGAATATTTTATTCTCTTTAGTTTAATTTTTGTTTTATTTAAAAACAATAAATAAATACTAATTATTATTATTGGTTTTGAATACAAACATATCAGTAATCCGAGAATATCCGGCTAATATTTGTTGCCAGCTGATTTAATTTCCTTTAAAGGCAAAAACTAAATTTATTTTTACCAAACACGTATTATCTTTATTCCAATACTTCAATTTTTTCTTATTTACTAATCACAAGTTTTAGCAGTTTTTCACAATTTTTGTATTATGATACTCACCCATTTTGTCTAAATTTTCTTTTTTAATATAATTAAGAATTAATTTGGCAGTTCATTAACGAGTTTCCTTCTCAGTTTAGAATGTCTTTCTTCTCCTTATCGATATTTTACTCTGAATTTCTTATAAGCATTTTTTAATCAGGTTATTTTCTATACAGAAAATAAATGCATTTAAATTAGATTCACATGCACATATAAGCACCAATTTGCACTTGGTAAGCAAACATTAAAAAAAAAGATTTACACAATAAACTAAATATGAAGATTAAAATTAAAGGCGTTACCACGCATCATATCGGCTCCGTCGATATGCACAAATCGTACAGCGAAGGGAAAACTAGTTATATAATTTAAATTTTAAATAAATAATTGTAATGCAACAGTTGTGACAAATCGCGCGCGATTTAGTAAGAAATGCCGTCTAAAAATAAACAAGCTCAGCGTGCTAATACGTTCATTGATTGGGAACAACTGCGCTTCCAGTTCAGCTTTAGATATGGAATCAGTCAGAAAAGTTGGGTGAAGCAGAATGACGATAGGTAGGAGGCAACGAACTGACAAAAACCCATCTTGTCAGATGTGTTACAGAAACAAATCAAAGATTGAAAGAATTATATAATTAAGTCACACGCCAAAACAGCCAAACAATTCCATTGTTAATATTAAGATTTTATACAGCGTGGTTGAAAAATGATTTACGAGGGATATGTCGAAAATTAGGGAATTCTGACTTCAATTTTCTTCTATTTTTATTGCTTTTGGAGCCACAGTCCTTGATAGAGACACGCCTTCCATCGTTTATCGACCACTCGATCATTTTATTGCTTCTGTAAAATTGCACGCACTTATTTTCGCTAAATAACATACATTCCGGGGCCACGCTATCTGTAAGGTCAAGTTGGGCGTTGCCTGATAGGGTCAGAGCATCAGAGGCCTAGGTGCGCCAAAAGTTGTCAGGTTTGCTTAGATATTATTGGTGTCCAACATGGGGTAAACTGACAATATATTGGCGCTTACACAACACAAATTAAGAATATATTGGCGCCCAACGTGGTATAAATATAGAATATATCGGCGCACAACATGAGGCCAAATAAGAATAAATTGGCGCCCAACATAAGGTAAATTGAGAATACATTGGCATTTAACCGAACATAAATTGAGACTATAGTGGCACCGAACAAAATAAATTTAGAATATATCTAATTGCGCTCACCATGAGGTCAACTGGCAATATATTGGTGCTTAATATAATACAAATTGACAATATATTGGCGCCCAACATGGTTTAAATTTAGATTATAATGGTGCCCAACATGTGGTAAACCGACAATATAACACAAATATAACCAATCAAATTGGAGACTATATTGGCGCCCAAAATGGTATAAATTTGGAATATATAGGCCCCAACATGTGGTAAAATAAGAATAAATTGGCGCCCAACATGGGGTAAATTGAGAATACATAGGCACTTAACGCAACATAATTAGAGACTATATTGGCGCCGAACATGGAATAAATGTAGGATATAATGGCGCCCAACATGGGGTAAACTGACAATATATTGGTGCTTAAAATAACACAAATTAAAAATATATTGGCGCATAATATGGTATAAATTTAGAATATATTATCGCCCAACATAAGATAAATTGAGGATACATTGGCACTTAACGTAACATAAATTGAGATTATATTGGCGTCGAACACAAAACAAATTTAGAATACAATTGGGCTCAACATGGGGTAAACTGATAATATATTTGCCCTTAATATAACACAAATTGGATACTAAAATGGAATATAGTGGCGCCCAACATGAGGTAAAATAAGAATAAATTGGCGCCCAACATGAGGTAAATTGAGAAGAATACATTGGCACTTAACGTAACATAACTTGAGACTATATTGGCGCCGAACATCGAATAAATGTAGGATATAATGGCGCCCAACACCGGGTAAACTCACAATATATTGGCGCTTAGTATAATACAAATTGAGAATATAGGAATATATTGGCTCCCAACATGGTATAAATTTAGAATATAATGGTGCCCAATATGGGGAGGACTGAAAATATATTGGCGCTTAATAGAACACAAATTGGAGAATTGATTGGCGCCCAACGTGGTATAAATTGGAATATATTGGCGCCCAACATGAGGGAAAAAGAATAATTTGGCGCCCAACATGATGTCAATTGAGAATATTGGCATTCAACGTAATATAATGGCGCCCAACATAGGGTAAATTAAGAATGAATTGGCTTGTCATAGTGTTGGTGCTCAACGAAAGAAAATTTATTTGGAAATTAGCATGCTGATTGTGGTTTCATAATATAATTGCACCAGTCTACATTTTATTTCATAGCAAATTTTACTTAGATCAGAAAGTAGTATTTATCTTAAAAGTAATCACAATCACAAATGATATTCCCTACGTTTGCGAACAGCATAAGATATTTAAAGAATATTATCACCCAAAACGAGGGGATATAATATGTGATAAGTAGAATATTGAGTATGTAAATAAAGTGAACGTGGTGTGTTTAGTAGGGTTGTTGGGGAATTAACAATATGTACAGCAATTTTATTAAAGATGTAAAAACCAACACGTATTTACGCGAATGTTGCAATTTCTTTCGTTAGGTAATAAAATAACAATAACTAATAATATTTACAAAATTCTTAGCCTTTGACCTTTGTTAATTTTTACAATATTATTAAATATTATTCTAGGACATACTGATAACAAAGCATTAATGCACAATATATCCTATTTTTTATGAAGTAAGTGGGACAATTAATAATAGAAAATTTTTTAGTGCGAGAAGGCCAGTCAATAAGTGGCTTAGCGCGTATCCAATGTTATATGATAACATGAGCAAAAATACAAACAAATACATCAATTAAATTTTAAATAATGTATTTTTAATTTGGTAGGTATTGAGTTTACGTCAGATCGATGACACTAGAGTTCATGTTATTGACTGGTTAAAATTGGATAGATTCATAAAAATGATATGGAGGAAAAATTCTAATTTTAATTATTAATAATTCAAAAGTTTTAATTTGCCGGTGAAATGTGCCTGCCTACATATCGTTACCTTAGAGTTACACTGTTGTATGTCGCATTTTTGTCAGATCGGACTTTTCACTATGACATAAGTGTATGTCCACATGTCTGTGGTTTCTATACAATTTCAAAGTTGTAAGATCAAGGTTAGGATGTATGCAAGTAGAATTACATAGTTGTATGAAAGGTAAAATATCATGTTTCCAGTTACTAAATGGTATGTCTCACTCACTCAAAAGTTAGTTGATTTTACATACAACAGTGTAACTCTAAGGTAACGATATAATAATTAGTATAAAGCTGAGATTGCTTTAGCAATAAAAAAGAAAAAAGTATTCTGGAGGAAATAATACTCCACATTCAATTTTCTTTTATGTGCTTTTCAAAAACCTCCACGGGATTAAAATAAAATAGAAAACCACACCGGTTTTATGGAATAATCTTTTTGGAGGATAGGATTTCATAACAGGGGATGTATTCTCAACTTTGATTAAAGTAGGCACTAACATATATTTAAAAATAAGGAGGAGATACCATTATTTACATTATTCATTAATACATTATTCACATTTATTAATAAAGAAAAAAAGAATTTTCTGCTATAAATTTTCGCGCGAATTTCGAAACTTGTAAAACGTGATCCCATTGGCTGTGACGTTAAAAGTCTTATAATAAGTACATTGCGAATTCCAGTAGTGTAGGGTCATTACAAAATCAATAAAAATTGCATTTAATGCGTAACTCATCCAATGAAATAAAATGACGTCTGCTTTAGAAAGTTATGTGTGTATGTAGTGTAGTGGTTATCTCATCCACCTAACACGCGGAAAGTCCCCGGTTCGATCCCATGCGGAAACAGGATTTCAGTTTTAATTTCTGATTTATTTTCAAATACCTCTATTTTGCAGAACTGAGTAATATTGAGACCCTTGAAATTTGTCAAGTTTGGTCTGTAAATTTATCAATTCACACAATATTTTTCTGTGCTTATCAAAACACTGCTAATTGTAGGCAAGGAACTTGGCATAATTTTTATATTTCAGTTATTTTTTTCAGATAACAAATCTCACAGTCCTGACGAGAACTTGGCCTGTTTTTTTACATGTATGTTTTTGGTGGTATTAACTTTACTTGGTCAACTGCTCTGTGCTATTTTTATTTGAAGGCTTCTTTAATTATTTACTGCAAAGTATAAAAAAATTAGTCAAGTGGCTTGAAAATTTTGGTTGTTCTGCAGCTCTGCAGCCATTTGTCCTAGCTGTCCCTTTAAAATGTTATAAAAGTTAGTGATTTTTTTCGAAAATGCTTCACTACGTCGCATCATTCTGATTTACGCTAGTAGTTTATTGTGATGAGATGACACTTGGTACAATTAATCTAGAATTAACATCGTTAAAAGTTTACCAAATTTCCAGTATATCCTAATCTTAAGTAAATACGAAATTATTACCAACAAAATTAGTTGGAATATTGCGTAAAAATTTAAAATCTTTTAACTACGTTTTTTACAATCATTGCTATTGTTGTTCAAACAAATAAAATTAAAATTCTGCCTGAAGCGTCGAGGTTTATTAAGACTCGCAGGAGAATACTTGGCCAGTCGGCTTGGCCTATCGAAAGTGATCTTTTTACTAATGCTATCCTTAGCATAAATGCTAAAAAAAAATACTGAACTATTTCGACATGACCAAAGTACGCTGCTAGGACATTTTAGTGGCAAAGGGGGACGAGGGATATAATTCTCTTAAAAGGGGACTGTCCTCCCGAAAGGAGGACACAAGGCACAATTGAGCAAATTTAATATAATATGCATTTCAAAACAGTAATTTGATTTTTTTAAATTTCCTATGGTTTTACTACAAATATATTAAGCTGAAATAAAATACTAAAATAAACATAAAATTACTCACGTCAACTTTTAATTTTCTTAATTGACAATAATTACTTATTACAGTATTTAAAATGTGGCAATATATTTGTTGCATAACTTATATGTTGTTTACAGCAATATATTAGTCTAATTAACCGTTCTGTATAAAGAGTTTATCTTTTATCATTTTTACGCACTGTATGATGCCAATACAAATCTATTTGATGTTTACATTATGCCGAAGTAACTGCTTGTAGTAATTACCGGTTTACTGATAACAAACATAATATCATAACATAACATAACATTCAGTTGCAAGAAGGGAACCTCGTGAGAAAAAATCAATAAGGTAATCACCAGTATGATAATATATCTATGTAATTGCAAAATTTCTTTAGTTATACAGTGTAAAAAGAGATTATTATTGTCATTATTATCTAACAGAAATGGTAAAAGCTAACAAATAGAGCACAAGGGCTAATAAATTATTTTAAGCATCATGAATGACGATTGATGATTTTTTCAAAACAAACACATTTTCCTTTGGTGCAATACAGGCCCTTTTTTAGTAATACCAATTTTAATCACTTTTGTCCCTATAAAGAAGATCAATATTCCATTTTTATTTATTTTAAATCGGATATTTAATGCAATGAATGAAAATTTCAACTATTTACCCATTGTTTGTTTTCCACAGCATACACACACGCATTAAAAACAACAACACGTAACTCTTGCCTAACTAAATGTCAACGACTCTGTTACTCTGCTGTATGCATGAGTGCCTTTTTACGTACTAAAGGCTTTCTCTTGTACCTGCTTTTTTGGACCCTTTTGATTAGCACTCCCTAGGGCTTTAGAATATATCCGGTCTTATTGGATTCTTTATAACTTCTCAGGCTGTATTTTGTAACTGAAATTCTGATTTGGTAAGCATTTATTTTTTAGGATATAAGACATGTCCAAAAAACATTTATTACCAATATCAACAGTGCAAGGGTGGCCGAATTTAGTTAATTCGACGACCAATCTTGTTAATAATTAGTAATTAATTAATGCTGGAACATCCGTAATTTAATTTTTCAAAAAAAAATAAGGGCTACTAATAAACAAACTTCCAACAAATACAACATATCCTATTTCAAAGCTTTTTGCTGCTATTGGATTTTTAAACGAAGAAATTACCAGTTACTGTTCTGCGAGAGAGTAGTTAACCCACAAGAAGTATTGAGGATGAGAATCTAAAAGAACACATTGTGGTGAATATAAATTGGATTTCTGTAAACCCTCTAACTTGAGAGGTCACGTTAACAGGAAACATCCAGGCACCTACATTTCTATATTACAATAACTAGTGTTTCTATCGTAAGTTTTGTTTGAGATAAACTGGATATAATTGCACCAATAACTAGAAATCCATTTGGTTCTGGTACCCAACTATTATTCATGTAGAGAATGTTGTAAATGCTTTGTCATTTTTGGTAATCTAAGGTTTCATGTTACTGTTTCATAGGTACTGTAGTATCTACAGTACTTATTTTATGTTTCTTGCAGTGTCTATTTGTCGGTAAATAATTTCTTGGCAAAACTATGCACATTATTAGAGAGCCTTTCTTGATTAAAAAAGTGTATTTTGCTTGTTGCGTTGATATCAATAGTTGCCAACAAAATTTTGACTCACCTGTAAAAAAATTCACCGGAAGCACCAGTTAAATAAACATACTTGTTTTATTTTTACTTTAAAAATACCAAGAAAATTTTTGCTAAAAGGTAAAAAAGGCCGGGGAGCTCCGCCTTCATGTTGAAAGGGTCCAGCTTCCATGAACCGCTTGCCCCTGAAACAAAACTTTTTTACAAGCTTTTATTCTTTATAAATTTGTAAAGATACAGAAATGAATTCGCAACACAAAAGCTGTCAGTATAAAACTTTTGATTGTCAGATTAAACATGTATTTAAATCCCTAAATTCTAGGGATTTCGTTTCTTTGTGACTGTATATCCTAACAGTGACGGATGCATTTGGCACGACTGCAGTTTCAGTTTCTATAGTAACAGTACCTACTGTGACATTTCAGTCAAGTCAATTCGATTTTAAATCAGTGACCAGAGAACAAAGTAATGTGTTTCATTTCATCTCTGATAAAAATTAAGGTTAACCACGATGTTTTTATGATATTTGTCAGAGTTTATTAACAACGCCCTGTATTTTTTTTATAGAAATATAGAAAATTGCACGAGACTAATGACATTGATGTGTTGCCAACAATATGTCAAGAATGGTATATAAACATCGACATTATTTTTGTGTTTTAATTTAGTTTCAAGATTAAATTTAAGCAAAGTTCTTGACTTAGCTGTTTACTGCTAATAATGTTCTCTTTTGGGAAAAATATTTGGGTACAGCAACAAGACCTACTAGCCCCCTTCGTACCTACATCTATTTATTGTTAACATAATTATGAAGTTTCAGTCAGCTATTGGTTTGGAATGTCATCTCAGTCCTTACTTGTTCAATCGCAATATTCATCGTACGAAAACTTTGTTCCATCCTGTACAATTTAGTTTAAACCTCTAGAAACAGGTGGGGTTGAAATACTGTATCCGAACGTAACTTTAATGAACACATAATGGTACATTATAACAGGATGCCTTTGTCCAATACCACTGCAAAAGATATGCCCCCCTCTGCAGAATTGCTGGATGTAAGGCGATAAGTTGCACAGAACCGGGAAGCAAAAAACTGATAACGGCTACGTAATCACATTCTAGGTCAACACTCAGATCTAGAATACCACTCCTTACTCTTTTTAGGCGGAAGTCATTGCCAGCAGGCACAACACCAGCAACACGACCGCTGACACTATGGCGAAGTCAATCATCGGATAGTTTCTTGAAGCTGAGAGGGGAACTTACTGCTAGTTATTTATTTATTTATGCTACAAGTCAAGTTTAGAACCCAACAATAGCGCAGGAGGAATATTTTACCATTAAATCATCAAAAAAGGAGAGACAATCTAGTAATGAAAAGGAATAGAACAAGATCAAATAAAACTAACCTATAATGTAAATCTAAATTGAATATATACTAACATAATACTAAAACAAAAAGTTTTGTTAGAAAACTAACAAAAAAAATTCAAAATTAAAGAGTGGGCAATATGGAATGTGGTAATGCGTTCAGTGTCTCAGTGCACCAGACACCCCAATAGGGAAATTATGGAAGTAATCGATGTCAAACTCATTATACACATTCGGTACCAGTCAGTGGGGAGAATTTCAAAATGGTTGTATGAGGTATATTTAAATAAAAACAGTTATGACGGTTGTTCAACCTAGGTACACTAAAATTTATTCTCGATAAGATATTTGAATAGTCTATAAGATTACTGAGTGATTTAAATAGAGTCGTTTGTAAAAAATATTTTCGACGATCGTTCAGGGAAGAATTTAAACCTCCCCAACAACTCATCGTGTGGAAATCCAGGATTAAAACCATCTGGCTTAAAAGCCATGTATTTTAAAAACCTTTATACCTTCTCCAAGTTGTCATTGCGAATATTGTATCCACGGCCCACACTACAGAGGCATATTCTAACTTAGTTCTTACGTAGGAGTGATACAAGGATAGATACATGCCTCTAGATTCTTGAAATCTCTAGGAATCGCAAAATAAATCTGGTATTAAAAATGACTCTGAGGTCACCAAACTGCTCAACTTGGTCAAGCATACTGTTATTTATTGAAAATTCATATATTAGTGGGAAAGGTTTAATTGTGAATGACAAGCCGTTGCATTTCACATACCTAAACTGCCGACTAACCTACTAAACTGCCCTAATCTTGCATAATAAATGACCTCTATCTCGAAAATGATAAATCTATAGTAATGTACTGGGTAATAGACGATGTTCAGTCACGGAAAGTAGCTAAGTATGACAACCGTGCATATCGTGATTTTCATGTGGATAGAGCTTGGGTTTGTTGGGCTTCCTCCACTCGAAAGTACACATACTTTACGAGTGTAGATTAATTTAAAAGGCAAAAAATAATATTACGTGATCGATTGTCAATACTTTATTAACATGTCCGTTAGATTTTTTTCTAAATTTCCACAACATATTTACATCGTTTTTTATAAAATCAATTTGAGCACTAACTTTTGCTTTTTGTTATTACCGTTTTTAAAATTTAATTAAGGTAATTATCCTAAAATAATAATTTACTCAAGTATTAGTTTAATTAACAATAATAAACGCTACGTAGCTACGAAAAAAGTTTAAAATTAAGACTATGTAAAGCATTATTTGTTTATAATCTACTTAAATGTTATTAATTGTTTAATAAGAAACTGGCAAGTATTTAACAAAAATAAATATTGATATACCTAGTTCATTATTAAAATTTGAAAAGATCATGGCATCATATATTGATGGGTATAATAACATATTCCGTAATACTAACTGTTTTTTTATTTACCATGTTGTTGTTAACTAGCTGCTGATGATACAAATTTATTTATCTGACAATTTAATACAAGATTGTCTTATCAAAAGATGTTTGACATAATATGCACTACAATTTAAAAATACGTAAAACGCTGCCACTGAATCAGATCTGCTCTAAAATTGTAACAAATTTTAAATAATCTTATTACTATTACTAAAGAACAAACCTGAGAAAGCCCATAAACTACGAACTTTAAATATTTTTAACATAGACTATTTTTACCACAACACAAAAATTCCTTATTTTCCAAAAAATGCTGACGTTTCGTCTTTTGTAAAGTTTTCTTCAAGGCCAGTTTAAAAAATTGGATTCTCTTGTTATAGAAACGACCGCATTTTTGAGAAAGCAAGGAATTGTTTTTGTTGTCCCTTAACCAGATAGAACTTAATTCACTATTTAGGACGACAATTATTCACAACAATTGTGTATTAAGTACATTCGTTATTGAACAAAATACATATACAATAAAATGTGTAATCAAAGTAGTCATTGATAAAGCTTAAACGTTTGGTAATTTTTTTTAAATACCGATTATTTAATGAAATAAATTATGTTTAGCTGTCACCTCGTACCTGCAACAGACAATAATGATCAGATCTGTGATGACAGCACACCTGTGTAAACAACAACTTGTAAATGATTCCTAACATCAAGGTGATCCTGATTTTATCATATACACTGTGTAGAAAAGTCACGGAATTGCTAATTGTCTTAAAAATGTTTTAAAAACTAGACAAGTACGCGAAAAATGTTTCCAGTAAAAGTTCAAGGCTTTCACAAATACACAATTTAAAAATAAATTGCTATATACAGGGTTGGTCAAAAGCTTTGCGACGATTTCAAGTTAATTTCTCTCAAAAAAAGTAAAAGAAAATTCTAATTCAAAAGGCTACTTTTAAATAAACAGCTACGTCTCCTCTTGCTGAAGGTCAGTGGGTATTCTATTTAGAAAAATATAGCTTTTATCCGTCACAACTTTTTGAGCAACTTATTTTTAAAATATGTATTTGTGAAAGCCCTAGGACTTTTATCTTAATCCGGTCCAGACTCTTTACACAGAGTTTATACAAGATACAGAATATGCTCCCACCGGACGATAAAATGGCACATGAATATTCCATTATAAATATGTAGGATACATTTGAATTAAAGCGATAAGATGCCATATTTAAACTTACATCTAGTTACCATATTTTCGATCTAGCAAAACCTAGTACTTTATCCTATTAGAAAATAAGTCTTTTATATACAGTAGGGTGTCCGTTATTTACCAAGTTGTTTTTTTTCTTGCGACGCCCCCTAGATTTTTAGTTTATCGTCTAAGAAAAAATGTCAGACCAAAATAAGCCCTTAATATTCATAATAAACCTTGCCCTAAAGACGATACATTTGTCATTTAAATTACATGGGATTTTGCCACTTTTTACAATTTTTTTTTCTCGGACAAGATGACTTATAGCAATGAAGCATACATATTCTTATAGAAAATTGAACGCTCTACAAAAAAGGTCTCTTATATTTCGATGAATTCACTCCTTCAAAAGTTATTCAAGGTGAAATTTGAACTCTATGTAAATTTCCAGATGTTTTTACTTTTACGGCAAAGTGATTATTATTTCGACAAAAGTTATTAGTTTATTTCTAAAAATAGATAATTCTGGTGGTATTGGGGTAAAAAAATTTTAAACATGGAAAATAATATACCGCATAACAGGTAGCGGATTCTAGTTTGAATCATTTTTGAGACTATAATTTTTATTGAATTTCGTAAATTTTTGTATAGTTTCATGAAATTTCCCTTCAATACAGTAAGTGACTCAAAATTACACTACAAGCATTCCCGCCAACACACGGATTTTCTATTGACGCAAGCGCGCTAAGTAGCATTTAGTACCTTGAATAACTTTTGAAGGAGTGAATTAATCGAAAAATTATAAGAGATCTTTTTTGTAGAGCGTTCAATTTCCTATAGAAATATGTATATCTTATTGCTATAGGTCATCTTGTCCGAGAGAAAAAAAAAATTAATTTTAAAAAGTGGCAAAATCCCATGTAATTTAAATGGGAAATGTATCGCCTTTAGGGCAAGGTTTATTCTGAATATTAAGGGCTTATGTTGGTCTGACATTTTTTTTTAGACGATAAACTAAAAATTTAGGGGGCGTCGCAACAAAAAAAATCAACTTGGTAAATAACGGACACCCTAATATACAGGTTACAGCTCCCAGTGCGCAGTGGTGCATTATTACTTTCTGTAATTATTTCTTACTTCAATAACTACCGGCTTCGAGTTAGAACTTTCATATCTTCTTTCACCTTCATAAAATTTGACAGCTGGCGTTGGCTCTGCTCTATTACTTCTGTAATGACTTTTAGTAATACTTGTCATTTCACTAGAGTTGATTGTTTCTATACCTCTGCCATTCTTATTTGGAATAGTTTTTTTGCTTATAGTTTTGGTGGTATTTGTGATACTTGGTCTCATAGGATCGTCATTTCGTGTGGTGGTGTGGTAGGTTTCGGAAAAATCGGTGCTGGAACTGCTGCCTCGACGGAGGACTGAGTGGCTGGGAGACGAGGTGGAAATGAGGTGAGTATCTCTTAACCTAAAATGATAAAAGTTTCATATTAACTAAACGAAAAGAAATACCTACAAAACTTAGCTGTTTATGTTCTTATAGTTGTTAATTTAAACGCTTGATAGTGAATTAGACCAGATAAAACTTACCTGGTAGGTGGTTCATATACATCTGTTCCATTATAGTTCTTTGTTGACGATTTAAAGGCTGTGTTGTTGTAGTTTTGTATTTTTCTATCATATTTATCTTCATTCAGTGTTTTAAATAATTCTGGTGATCTGTTTCTTACGTTTGACATAAAAGCCCTCTTATTTTCCGTTCTTTCCCCGAAAACTTTATTGGAGTTCATTTCAGGGTGCCTTCTCACTCCACTGTCTACACTGTCACCGTTTCTCTGGAAACGTGACGTATAGATATCATCATTTAAATCCTGAAAAAAAACATTGTTTATTGCCCGCAGAAAAAATAATTGAAGCAAAACTTAAAATCATCACTATACAACAGTAAAAACCGGAACCTCTCCAGATTCACTATACAGTTGGTTTAACTTTTGTCAGTTCACGTGCATCCATTGGATTGGTTTAGAAAATTATAGTTCTTAGGATCAGATCATTTCAAAGGTTATTCCACTTTGACACAGTGTAATCTGAAGAACTATGAATTTTTACATGACTTAAGTCGTGCAAGCTTTCGTCCTATACTTCTGGTTTGGTTTTACAAATTGGAAATATGGCCGATGTTGCAAAAAGATTTTCCTGACAGTTCAATTTAAGTAAGATTTTACTGTTAAGGTGAACATGTTTAAAACATAGCAAATCAAATTATTTTTTAACTGTAACTAAAGAAAAACCAAACAGGGATTTTTTAAACTGAACATATTTACCAAAAAAACAAACTTTAGAAGAAATCATATTGACACCATTAAAACAATGTGATACAGATGCAAACGATGCGAAATAATTTTCTAGACTGAAGGTTTTGAGATCGGTTTGTCACGGAAATGGATTTTTAAGAAAAATAGGAGTTACAAGATTGAAGGATATTAAATTTATATGTTACATAGCTAAACATATTCTGTCATTACTGCCTCAGGATACTTACTTTTTGGCTTCGGCTGAGGCTTGAAATTAGTCCAGGACTCTTGAGGCCACTAGGGTTTTCGTTCAGTCTATGAATGTTCGAATTAGAAGTATACATTGTGGACTTAGTTCTAGTGGGATCTAAGTCACCGTGGACTATGAGACTTTTGCTGCGTGCTAAGTTGGATTTATAAGTTCGTACTGGTTTTGCCGGGCCTAAAATTCATCATAATGTGTAATGTATAGTCAAACTTTGTACTGGATGGCCTTAAATATCTAGGTAAGAAAATGTAAAAAAGATATGCTCGTTTGCCTTAGTTTTATCGTATAGAAGATAGCAACAAAACGTGAGTGTTAAGCATAGAGGGAACTTATCTTTAATTCCCTCTATGGTATTAGTTAATGCTTGAACACTCAATTTTAAATATAATAAGAAATGAAATTAATGAAATAATTAACAGTATTCCAATTTCCTTCCACCAAACTTAGATTTTGCTGCCTGTGTAGAGACTAAGAAAAATTAAATTTTCCAAGTTCTACTTCTTGATATTATTAAATATTTCCTGAGTAAACAGTAAAACAAAATAAGTGATTTTATAAATAATCAGAAATGTAGCTTGGTGATTGACGAACACAAATAGCAAGGTGAAATCGCACTACCGCTAGTGGAGCGGTTTTACTTGAGGTTACTAGTTCTAGTCGTTGAACATTTAAATTTATTAATAACAAAAAATAAAGAAAATTATAAAACAATGAAAAACTTACCCTCGTTTACAAATCTCGGCGGTGTCACAGTATTAATAATCGAAACGTTTATAGTACTATTAGAACGATTATTCCCATTCAATCTAGTCGGCGGTTCGTACTTGTTCATATGCCTTGGTAAAGTTTGAGAATTCCTCTCCTCATCCACTGGCCTACTCACTAAACGACTGGCAGACTTACTAAATCTTCCGAGCGTACTCTGTGACCTGCAAAAGGCGTTTGATACAGTGCAATATTTGTTTAAAAAAGAGTTTGTAAATGGTGACTTAATTTAGTAATGAAGGGGGGAGGATTAAAAAATTATAATATAAAATTACAACCAGGTACGTATAAGGTAGTGGTTGTCCCCTCTTTAATATGCGGAAATGACCGATATAAAAATGTAGGCGATAATGGAAATGTTAAGGAGTTTTCGCTGTATATAGTGTCGGTAAATATTACGTGTTTAAATATGGTATGCATTCTACTGGATGCTTCGATAAAGCGTCGAATAAATGCGATGTTTTCCAAAGATTTATGTAAAAAATGCTCTGATACCTCGAGTTGAAATAAAAAATAAATATTTGTCTCCCAATAATCAATATTAAGTTCAAATAAATGATTTTTGTCCATGAGTGTTTGTGTCGATGTGAACGATAATTGTCTATTATTCCAAAACTCTCTAATTAATTTTATATGTGTCGATTTGACTAAAAAGGAGAGCAAATTTGTTCGGCCTACGCATTTATTATTTGTAATGGAAAACTCCTAAAAAAATGGTAATAATTAAATAGCAAGATGTTGACGTCACCCAATGGTGGGTTAGGTATGTAATATAGTTTGTTTTAGTGTATTTCTACAAATATGGATGTATTGTAGCAGACATGCGTTATTTACCATGTTCATGAGATGGACATAAAACATGTGTAAAAATTCCCGGAGCGGCTGATTAGTTTAAAAACTAAACAAGTTAGTAAAAAATGTTTCAGATAAATGTTCTAAGGGTTTCAAGACCTAGAATTAGAAAAATTAGCTTACATATATAGGGTTGTTCAAAATCTTGTAAAGGAACAAGTTGTATTTTCTTATATAGAATAACCTACTTTTAATCTTTGATTCTGCCTAAAATTATAGGCTAGTTTTACTTACTTTCAGAAACGCTCCCTTAATATTTCATCAAAAACTATCTGCATGAAATAAATTTCGAATACGGGGTCGTCAAAAGTTATAGTAGGTTACACAGTAAACAATGAAAATATCTTAAAACAGTTTTTAAAATATCACCCTGTAGATTTTTAAAAGCCCTAGAACTTTGTATTTTAAACATTTTTTGATAAACTGTCTAGTTTGTAAGTTAATTCGCCATTTTGGGACATTTTACATAGAGTGCACATTTAATATTATGCTAGTTTTGTCCTAGTATCTGTTGGTTACAGATGATCACCACGTAACTTTATTATATGCAGATTAAATCTGTTAAAAAAAAAATAAACAGATTGGAGAAGCACAAAAATACTATAAAAGAATAAGAAATCTCAGTTGTGGCGCTATTGCAAAACAGCAATACCCTATCGGCTAGGTTCTTGAACATAGCCTTTTTGTTATTTGAACAGCAGGAATACAAATCCATATAAATAAATAAATGATTAGTGGGCAAACAGTCCCAAAGTTGTATATTATTCAAAATTAAATTAACACCTTTTTTTGTAAAAAAAGCACAAAATTTAGCAGTACTGGATTTACATACATATATTCTCAAAAAATATATTAACGGGTTTTTCCTAGTGCGCTTAATCTAGTAGCAACTGTATTAATAGTATGTTACATGCAGGTGTAGCAGTTGCATTAATAATGTGTGTTAATTACATTAAATTGTGAAATCCTTAAAAAAGCTTTTGTGCATTTATATTTACCTGAGTTTTTATTCTCCATTGTGAAGGTTACAAAAAATGTATAGATATACTTTATACTAATTAAAAGGGATTGCAAAATTTTAGTTTGTCTCTATTTCAGCTTTAAAATATGAAAGTAGCAAAAACAGATGTATATCGAGATAACTGACTTCAAATAGTTACTTTTGCTTAAAAAAAATTTGGTGTACAATCACTAATTGTATCTTAAAATGGTGTGTAATACTCTTCTTAACGTCTCATAGAAAAGAACGGTTTTCTAAATTCTTAAATTATAATTTTTTCAAATCTGTTGTGTGCCCTCTATTTTAAATATAAGAATTACCAGCGCCATCCAATCCACATTAATGAGAATCTTTTAATTTATGTCACAGGCCTGTGCTCAGGGGGAGGCGGTACAAATTATTATTTCCTCGTGTCGGTATTTATGTTCTAAAAGTACCTGGTGTTTGCTTCCCAAATGGGGGGGGGGAGGTTATAACATTTACAATTAGTTGTAGATGTTTAAGTTGAAAAAACAGCGAAAATTTCTTGTTAAATTGTAAAAATTGTGCCTCCTTTATTAAAGGTAATAATACTTTACTTTCAGCTAGAGAAGATATTTAAAAATCATAATTAGTTATCTAGTTTTCCAGGTTTCTAAAAAATTTTGAGGGGTTGAAATAAAAATTCCGAAATTTTTTTAAAACGTTTATTATTGTTTCATAATATTTTACAATGATATTAGAGTAAGTGTCCATATTTTACAATTAAAATGCAATCTTTGAGTTAATATCACAGGTTAGTTATAAAAACTGTTAACTATTAAAGTACTATATGTATATAAATAGCTGAGTTCTTAAGAATGCAATGCCATAAACTTGACATAAACTAATTTTTAATAGTATTATGTGCTATGCTAATTAAAACTTATTATAGAAAGAAAGCTAAAAGAGGCGTATGTATAATTTGTAAGAAAAATCCAAATTTTATTTAATGCAGATTCCTGTGAAATATCCCCGCCTAAATTAAGAACTCAATAATTCATATAATTCGCAGGGGCGTTTTGCAGGAAAACTATAAAATCAATTTTGATTCTCTTTTGCAAATAGGGTATTTGACAGTACTAAAACCAGATACTGGAATTGTATTGTCATTTTGTCATAAAACAAAGTACTAAATTAGTATTTAAGTATCAAAAAGGGTAATTTTTAAACTGGTTGTCACGTGATTTCAAACGCCAATCAGAAAGCGTGTCGGCACTATTGAAGTTTACAAAGGCTCTCTTCGACTGTGCTGGTGTGTATTTTGTGTTTCGTGTTATGAAAAATATCAAGTGAAAAAGGTTTTTTAAAAGCAGGTAATGGAAGATGGCTTTGAAGCGGATGGTACCAATATCCTAGAGTTGATATGGGAGTTTAATTCTTTGCATCACATCCAGATTTATTCTGGATTCAGGAATACTGAAACGTCTCTATTTTTATAAGTTAAAAAATGAACTATTTAACTAAAAACGCTTAGCAAATTTGGGTCGTATGCTCGTATGTACTGTTAAACGTCATCGCAACGTTTAGGTTAGGTACCTAACCTTAATTTATAATTAAATTAAAGAAATAAACATAAATGACAAATTAAACCTAAATCAGAGATATTATCTTTAGTCTATATTATTATTTAATTCATTTAACACTTACATCACACCGAGCTTCACAAAAGAAAAGACAACTTTGGGTTGGTAATAATAATGTTGGATCTTTTGTGGCACCAAAAAGCTTTTGCCATTTTGTCATCGTTTGGCAACTAGATCAATAATTTTATTGCGTCTTTGTTCTTCTATTCGTACAGATCGGTACTTCACATCAGTTATATGTTTTGCAACTCATAATTAGGGCGAAATATTAAAAAATAAGCTTCACCTGAATCTTTTACTTGTTTGTTTGCTATTATAGTGACGTCACACGTAAAGTACCACCGCCAGTACACGTTTTCGCGCCATAAATTGGAACTCAATTATAAAAGACTGCTTTAATAAAAATAAAAATGCTAATGGTACATTACAACGAAGTGAACAATTTAAGAAGCTTTTTATAAAATTGCCATATACCCTATTATACTCTTTTCTTGTTGTCTGTGTAGAAATTAGAAATATCAGCTCATCAGATCATATTATAAATTAGTAAAGTCAGTAATTTTTACTTTATATAGAAAACAAGGATAAATCATAAAAGGGTACATTTCCGAGTTCCATTTTAAGTTTCCTAGATCTTGAACTTTTAAAATCGCATGAATAACGTTTACATAGAATTTACTATGTATAGTAAACATTATAGCTATTAAACTGATCTCATGGTTAAACACTTTGATTTAGCGTCGCGTCGCGACAATCAGTTAATATAATAAACTTTTAGGAATTTGTTAATGAGTTGCAAAAAGAAACCTTGTGGCTATTAATGAAAAAGGTAAAGGTAACTTATGTCATTCGATAGACGGAAGATTAAAAGATAATATTTAAAAAATATTAAATTAATATAGAAGGTGTAAACAATAACTTTTTTAAAAGTAATTGTTCATTTAAACGTAATTAATAATTACGCAGTAAGTAAACATAAATCCCACACAAGAATGCAGCAGATAGAATACGTTATTAAGTTAATTGTAAGGACGGATTGTTTTAAATTCGCTTTAATAAAAGCCGAAGATATTATAATATATTCTTATTAGCATCAATTGTGTAGGTGGTTGAAACTACAAACAGAATATATGTGCTTAGAATAATAAAATATTTATTTTACTTTTCAGCAAGGTTTAGTAAAAATAATACATTAAATCTCAAAATGGCGAATTGCCACGAATAATTTTCTAATTTTATTTTATTGGGACTGTTTCACTCAATGGAATTAAACTATTATTTCTATAGCACCTACCTACAATTTAGAAAGTATTTTCTCAAAATATAAAACTTTCTTTTCAGTACGTTCAGGCCCCCAGCTAGGAGGGGCCACAGTGGGCAATGTCCACTCTGAAAGGAAAAGTTGCCCATTCTAGAAAATCACTGAAATATTGTCTGGTCTACTAGAAAAATATTACATCATAAAAATATATAAGTTTGCCCCCTCTAAAATTTTAGTTGCCACCCCTCTTAAATCAAAACCAGGCTACCGGCCTGGGTACGTTTACACCTAACGTTTAAAATATATTAATTTTGTTCTACTCCCGTGCTCTAATTTTCAAGCTAAATATCTTCGCCATGTTTCATAATAATGTTCATTATGATGCAGATTTTCATTATGAAATCGCATTATTTGCCAATTTGGAACCCTTATATTTTTACTCAAGTGATCTCTTTTATATACACCGACTTGGACAGTTATTTTACTAAAATTTGCGTTTTCATTAAAGCCTCTAAGAATATTTAAATTAGAAATTATGTCAGACTAGCTTTCGCCCGCGACTTCGTCCGTGGTATAGCAATTTTACTCCACAACAAATTTTGAATCCCCATTTCATCCACTTAGGGGTCGATTTATTAAAAACCGTAATACACATGTTTAATATTTATTTTTTAGAGTACATCTATAAAGTTTGAACCCCTGCTTCACCCTCTTAGGGGTTGAATTTTGAAAAACTCTTTCTTAAAGATGCCTATGTTATGTAAGAAACCTCTGTGCAAAGTTTCAAGTTTCTAGATCCAGCGGTGTGGGCTGTGCGTTGATATGTCAGTTAGTCAGTCAGTTAGTTTCTTCTTTTATGTACAGAGATATAAAACAAAGTAATATACTTATTGTGCACGTTTTTTGACGAATGAGAATCGCCAATAGAGATTAGATGGTGTCTAGGGATATCTAGGGATTTGGAATACAATATCTGGGGACGATAGAAAATTTCAACTGGCAACGCTGGGCGAAAATCCAATAATAGTTATTAAAATTATTTCTGTAAAAGAGCGGTCTAAAAATAACAGATTTATTTTCCTGGAAAACTATAAATACCTTGAACTTGTTTTTTTTTTCTCATTTTTTGTTGTATTATAAGATTACTTTATGTATTTCCCATTTGTCGGCCTGCATACATTTTCATCAGAAGTCAAAAAATATGCAGCTTAAAATGAAAAATAATGGTTTTGAAATATGTAAACAAAGCCCTTTTCATTGATATTCAAAATTATATTACTAACTTTTCACCCCCTTGGGGGTTGATGTCTAAAAAGTTATAAAGCATTAGTTTATTTTCTAGAGTACTTTTACATAGTTTCAAGGTACTAGAACCGTATAATAGCTTTACTCCATTACAAGCATTGAACCTCCATTTCACCCCTTAGGGGTTGATTTATTAAAAGCAGTAAACCACGTGTTTAAACATTTAATTCTTAGAGTACTTCTATGAAGTTTCGAGTTAATAGGATCATCTAATATTTTTTCTCCATACAAAGTTTGAACCTCTGTTTCACTCCCTTAGGAGTTGAATTTTAAAACACCCTTTCTCAGTGCATGCCTACGTTATATAAGAAACCTCTTTGCAAAAGTTCAGGTTTCTAGACCCAGCGGTATAGGTTGCCCGTTGATACGTTAGTCAGTCAGTCAGCCAGTCAGTTTCTTCTTTTACATATAGAGATTATGTTATTAGTGATAGTGAATAATTTAATTGGTTTAATTGTTTCTAAATTAAATAAATGTTTTTCAGCTTAATATTTATTAATAAATGATGACCGTATTTATTAATAAATACCCGCTTGAAATAATATTTGCATAGAATATTTTTCAAATAATAATAATAAGAATATTCTCAAAAGTTAAGTTGACAGAAGAAATTTTTGCACATAACATTGGCTACACTTTCCGAAAAAGAAAATTGTGAAACAGACCCATGCTTCTAAACGACAAAAGGATATTTACATATACGTAAGCATCCACCAATTTAAGCTAACCAGAAAATGAAACTTACTGGAAAAATAACGAAGGAAAATCAGACCCAGAATTATATTTTTTTAAAGAGAAACATTTATGAACAATAAATGGCCCTAAATGTCTTCGGATGCTGCGCTCACTCTAGTAGCTGAATAAAGAAATACCCATCCTTAATAATCTTTTACTAATCAAGACGCAGGGATTTATTCAAGTTAGATAATCTATTTTTTACTAAGCAAACGTATTCTACAGAACTCTACTTTTAACAAAATTAAAGAAGGCCCTACCTTCTTTCCCTCTCATCATCCCTTGATCTTCTAGAGCTTCTTGCAGGTTTCACTCCATCGTATTTGTTTTCTCTTCCATAAATGCTTCCTCCAAATGGATCTTCACCAAGATAATATCTGTAACAATGAAGAATATTGAGGATCACTCAAATTTCTCAATTAAGTTATTGACTAAATTATAATTAAGTTTTGTTTAAGCTGAATTTTTATAGAACTACTAGCTTTTGCCACCGGCTTCGTCCGCGGTATATCAATTTTACTCCATTACAAAATTTCAACCCCCATTTCACTCCCTTATGGGGTGATTTATTAAAAATTGTAAAATACGTGTTTAAACATTTATTTTTTAGAGTACTTCTATGAGGTTTCGAGTTAATAGGACCATCTAATATTTTTTCTCCATACAAAGTTAGAACCCATGTTTTACCCCCTTAGGGGTTAAATTTTGAAAAACCCATTCGAAGTGGATGCCTACATTATGTAAGGAACCTTTGTGCAAAATTTTCTAGACCCAGTAGTGTGGACTGTGCGTTGATATGCCAGTCAGTCTGCCAGTTTCTTTTTTATATACATTGAGAACGTAAAGATTAAAATGAATTCGTTTAAAATTTAGGCATTTATCTAATTTTGGACCTTATTCGGTTTTCAGGTCGTCAATATTATTGGGTCTATTGACGTACACTTTGGATTTGAGGTAGCTCCACAGAAAATAATCTAGAGGGGTTAAATCGGGGATCTGACCGGCCATTGTATTGGACTTCGTCAACCAATCCAGGAAAAGCTGTGTTTAGATATTCACACACCGAGCGAGTAAAAAAGAACTCTCTTTCAAAAACGGTTCAGTTTAGATATAGGGTGTGATACATGAATTATGATTGATATTTTACACAGAATTTAAAAATGAAATAAAAAAAGGTTCTTATTTAAAACAATTAAGCGTAACATGATATCATCTTTTTGGGTGTCAAACATTTTTTTACACTTACCTTTGGACAGGTTGCCTATCCATCGTGTGACCAATATTATTATCGATCACGTGACCCGGTTGGTAAGAAGGACTAGGTGATCTCTTAGCCCTTTGTTGCTTAGCTTTACGCTCGGCACTAGCGGATCGTATTTTGCTTACTAACTTGCGAATAGACTGGCCTAGAAGAAAAACGAGATGTTTTAGAATTAGTTGTTAATTTTTATTACCTTGTTTGGAGTATAGTTTGTTTCGTAGAATTGACCAAAGGTAAAAAATTGTTACCTTAGTAATTATCAACAACAAAATATGGATGCTTTTAATTCTTATTATAATTATACAGGGTGTCCGAAAAGTCTTAGTATAGGAAAATATCTTTGCTATTAATAAAGATAGAGACACCAAACTTTAGGTGTATCTTACTGGTTAATAAATCTACTTTTTTATGCAATTTAACTTTTTCAACTAACTTGAGGGGTGGCGCTAGGGAGTTTAAGTCAAAAATTTTAAATGCATGCAAATTTTAAATAGGAGAAATAAAGGTATTTAAATTTTAACCTGTAACCTTTAATATTCTTATTAAGTGCTTTAGATGAAGATTTTTTGCTGGAGTAAACTAAAGCAAGAAAATAGTTTTTTTCTACAACCGAGCGAAAAGTACAAATTTGCGCTTTCAAAAGAAAGCGCAAAGTTGGACATTTTCGAGGAACAAGCGTTTGTTTTACTTTGTCGCTCGCCGAGCGACAAAGTTACTTTGTCGCTCGCTTAGTTACCATGGACACCTTAATAACGTCCAGCGTATCTGCGACTTTTGACACAAAATATAAACTGTCAAATTTGATATCAATAATTATTAATTACATTACAAAATATATTTATAAAAATACCGGTTGTAGAAAAAATCATGTGTGTAATTCGAGCGCAAAGTGACATTGCCGCTCTCGCGAGATAGCCGCGCTCCGCTACGCGTCGCGCGTCTAACTTCTCGCTCAGAGCGGCAATATATCACTTTGCGCTCTTAATACACAAATAGCTATTAAATATGCTACATTGTTACAAGAACAAATTTAGTTCAGAGCATGCGTAGGTTTAAATTTATTTGCGAAAACCGAAATAATAAATTTATATTTTCTTGAGAACCCTCTGGTAAATAAAATAAAATAGAAGAAGTTATCTTTTTACTCAATTCCTGTAGCATTGTCCTCTTTATTCCATAAATGACAATACTAGAATATTTCATTTATTCGTCAAAAATTATTTCTCTTTTCTAGAGCAGAAAAAATTAACACTGTGTCATTCTTCTCCCAAATAATTTTTATAAAAGACGATTATAAAGGAATAAACTATACCTCGCAATATTGCATGCCGATGGCATTCAATTCTAAACATGGCTAAATAATAATTTTCAGTATGCAAATAAGTTGTGTGTTGTGACAAAGTTATTTTCAATGTCAAATGTCAGGTGTACTACATGAAACTTGTTTCTTTTTATGATTCTGCAATGGAACTTATGGTAAATATTTGTCATGGTTTGCTATTTAATCAATGTGATATTTTTTTCAAAGAAGATAATATTCATAGGTTGCTTGTTCTTGTTATTTATTAGTCACAAACTATTCAGAATCTATTGCTCGCAGATATTTGAATGTATGTCGCTTTCTTTATTGTCTTGTGGGTGTGTTTGTTAAGAATTTGATTATAAGATTGATTGATTGATTAACATCTCTCGGGTCAATTACAATGAAATATATTGTGTTCGTGATAGTAAAAAATTATACATCATATTTAGTTTTCAAAAATCTAGCGGAAAGCTGTCCATAGGAAAACTGTGCATAATTAAATCCCTCTTGAAACCCCTATTGAGCCAATGAGGGGGGGAGTCACTTCAAGCGTAAGATTGAGATACAATTGATCAGGATATGATAGTATCCACACATTTTTTGTATTGTATAAATCGTTTAAGAAAATCATTACAAACCCAAAAAAAATATATTAAAGAAAATTACTAGGATAATTTAGCTACAAAAAAGATGTACTTTTCGGTATAATTTATTACAATTTAAAAAACAGCATTTTGTCCTTAGTGAATAATGACGTCAGAAGATCAGCAAAATAAGTGCCAATCTACATGTTAACATAAAGCGTAACCCCAAAGTCGAGCAGGTTTGTTTTTCTCGGAAACAGTCAGAGGGGGAGCAATCGAATTCTTTGGGTGGATAGAGGAATAGTGTAATTAGCTTCGCTAAAAAATTCAGTTATACAGGATGTTTCGTTTCGGAGCTATTAAACGTCAAAATCGACATTTCCGCGATTTCCGTTGAAATCGGGTACAGGTCGCAAACATGAATGAAATCGATGTAAATTTTCAGAGGTTGTAGAGGATCCGGAGCTTCAGAACTCTATTAAAACTAGTGTATCTAACTAGTGATTCTTTTCAATGTCTTTTGGTCGAAAAATGCCATTTGCTCCTACCTAATAATTCGAAAACAAAACTTTCAAATCTCGAATTCTTTCTTTTGCAATACATTTACTTAAACCTAAAATCACTAGAAAATGGATATATTTGCAAAAATTGAAAATTTCGATTTTTGACTTGACTTTTGACGATAAAGCCAATGGGATCGCGTTTTACAAATTTCGAAATTCGCGCGAAAATTTGCAGTGGAAAATGCTTTTTTTTAATAAAGACCAAAATAAATGGATAACAGCAACTGCCATAAACGTTTAATTTATGGAGAGAATATAAAAAAAATACTTCAGAATTATTTGGGTTATATGCATCCTATTCCCTATTAACGTCAAATTTTAGAGCTCGAAGAGTAGTACTCAAATATGAAGGGTTACCTAACGAAATTTTGATTGACAGCCTAGTGTGTAATACTGGCTTCATAATTATATTCGTAATAAATACTCACCTATGATATTTCCACTCTTGGCCTTCGGTGGAGGCGTATCAGCAAATCTGGTCTTCTGATAATGTTTTTTGTCTTCGCGAGGCATGGGTGGAGGACTTGGAGGAGAATAATCTGGTGGTGGTTCTTCAACTCTTTCCATTCTCTCCTCCCTTCAAAAAATAAGTATTTAGATACCATAAACGTGCTCTTAATTTTGAAATCAGCACAAATATCAAATTGTTTCATAAAAGATATTAACAAAAAAAAACTGTAATTTTCTATGTACACCTGGTTCCAGTCCTAACCTTTAGAAGAGCATTGTATTTCCACTCAAATCTGAAAGTTAGAACTATTACCTGGTACACATCTTCCCAATCAGTGCAAAAAATGAAAAAGTAGATACAGCGCCAGTGTTTAAGGCTTGAATGGTGAAGTTTAATTCAAAGTATATCGATGCCCAAAAAGAAGTTAAATCTTTAAAAGGTTAGAGCTAAAATACTTAGATATAGTTTCTTCTACAAACTAAGCATACAGTGTTTTACATTTTTTTATACTTATTCTTATATTTTACCGTGGTGAATCGTCTAGTCTGCCCGATGACCTGTATCCACTGTCATACCTTGTTCTTTCTTCTCGTTCGATATGTTTTTCTCTTCGTTCCGATCCTTTTTTTCTTTGAGGAGGAGTTGGTGATTGATCAATATCCCTGAAGCAAAAGTTACCGTAGCAAGTTAGACTAGATAACTCATTTGCTTTGATCAAATAACTTCATTCAAAATTAGAAAAGCATAAAAATGATGGCGACCAAATGACTTCTTTAGAACTGTTTTAGTTAGTTTTAGAATTGATCTTATTATCAACGAGAACAGCTCTGAAGAAATCATCTGGACCCGTCGACGAAACGTCAGCAATGTCAAAATTAGACGCAGAAGAGATCCGGAAACCTTCATTTTCATTAAAATTAGAGAAGTAATGCCTACCTCAAAGGCGTTGAAGTTATTTTTATAGGTCTTCCATAATCCGGACTGGGCGAATGTCCATCTCGATAATCTGGCACAGGTGAATGTTGGGGACGATAGTCTGGAACAGGCGAGTGTTGTGACCGAATATAATCTGGAATTGGTGACCTGCTCGGGCGATCAGCGTGATATGGCGAAGATGAGTGGTGAGAAGGAGATTGCTGATAAGATGGTGATTGTCTTTGAGGGGTGTAGTGCTGTTGCTCTTGTCGACGTTCTGACCATTCTGAAACTCCTGAAACAAAATAAGCATAGAAGATTCTGTGAAGATGTTCAAGTTGGACAAATCAGGTTTTGGTAAAGGTGCAAGGCAGACGCCAGGGAAACTAACTAAAATAGTAGTATAGAGAATATTATTAAGGGAAAGATAAAATAGCCTATTGCTCAAAATTTTTAATCAGGTAATAAAATGTAATAAATACAAACATCCATTATTGACTTTTAGAGTCACCTTTGGCAATGATTTTAATATAAGTGAGGTCACAATACAAGTGTCCAATTAGTTGATTCTTGATAAAATTATTTGAGCAACTGGCCGTTAAAAAAATATGGAAAAATCTCTTTTACCAATTTGAAAAGGTTTCTATTCAGATTGAAGAGGCAGTTGTTAACAATAAACATTCGAGATGAGGTGCTATAGAACAATGATGAACATACGTTGAGTAGACAGGTTTACAAACAAGGAAGTGTTGAATGGAGAATCGAGTCAGAAAAGGAACGACCATTTGGAGAAAGTTTTAGACAAGAAGAGATGAGACGATCGAACACATTCTTAGGCATAGCGGTCCAATACAATTATTTGTGAAAGAAATTCCAGGGAGTAGATAAGACAGGCCGAAAGATTTAGTCCAGAATAGTTAAAGATGGAGAATTGCGTCCAATTAATCCTAGGTTTGAAGACTTTAAAATGAAGATTGTAAATGTTTGCTTTAATTTATTATCAAGCTATGCTTTTCCCTTTAATAAATTGTAATTATTCTTTTAAGAATAGTGTCGAATATTACAATTATTATTTAATATTCTATTAGTAATTTTCTTTAACCTGCATGAGTCCGTAATTTTGTTATCAAAGGTGTAATCAAATAAAAAAGGTGACAATGTGAAAAATTTTGATTTTAAAGAAGTAATCTACAAATTTTAAATTTCTACTTAAAAATCTGGTATAAGAATTCTTTTAAAATTTGAGACAACTTTTTTATTCAACGTTTTGCATTAAAATTTAAAAAAGGCATCTTTTAGTCTTAACCAAATTTTACTTTTTTGAATTTTTTGCCTAGCCTGTACAAAAAAACAAATTTTTGGCATCGTAAATCTTATTTTTCAAGCAAGCAAAATCTTTTTTAAATAATGACCTTTTTTCGGATCTTTCACTTATTGGTCCATTTTTTGTCCTCTTGTCTACCCCCTCCGTGATCATACTGGATAGTACATTAATTTAATTTCTTTAATGAATTTGTTTATGTATCTACACAGGGAAGTTATTGGTTTCTGATAGGAAATACCCAAGCAGCAACTACGTTAAAAAAAAAATGAACGTTGAGTACTGTTCTTAAGTGAGTTTGCATTGGAACGATAATCTATAAATAGTCCTCAAATTTTAGAATCAATTTTTTTATAATTTAAACTGTATATACTGGTTATCTTAGCAGGGTGATTACGGTGTTGTTGAGGTATTATGTTATGATTAATTTATGTTATTTATTGACTTTCCTAAAAAATGGGTCATATTTTACTAAGTTTACCTATTATATATTATTTTCAAAACGTAATAGCATGCAAGTTTGACTAAATGCTATATAAAGACAATATAATGAATGGACACATTAATAACAAATAAAAACAAAGGGAAATTGCTTCGAGTAGTCTAGAGTCCAAAACAAGGCACAATCCCAGGCAGCATGAAGATTGAGGCTCATCAGACTGCGAAAGCCCATACGGCTTATGACACTGTTTCTTTTATCAAGAAAGCATTGAAAATTCAGAATAACCGTTGAGAAAGTAGACTTAAAGCAAAGTATATAATAATACCTTTGTAGTATCCAGAATGATGATTTCTATCCCTTTCCGGCTCAACAGGACTATAAACTCTAGGCGAAGAACTGTTCACAGTAGTCACATAACCCCTCTGATAATTATCGTTTCTAGCAGGTTGACTCTTAATAGTCACATTGAAAAAACTCGTCTTCGGTGGATGTTCTTCCTCATCTAGCGTGGAGTTTGAAGATCTGGATTCAGATCCAAAATGATTCTCCAACCACTTGGATGTTTCTACCTGGCGAGTCTGTTCCTCCGCATCAAAGTCTATAGGGCGGCGTGTGAGGGCATCTTTGCGATCTAAAGGAGTTGTTGGGACGCCGTTATCGAGGCCTAGAAGGTAAATAGAGAGCATTGTTGAATGTGGCTACTCAGGTTGGTAAGTTTTGTCTATCTGTAAACGTAGAAACATTTCTGGCACTAATTTTTCACAGATTTTTAAATTTATATCACTTCTGTATATTAAAAACGATGAGAATCGAACGCTTCACACAGACTGACGGTTAAATAAGTAAACAAGCCGTTCCAAAACACCGGTAAAATAATCTTCCTGAAACCTTGTACAATATTATTTATTTTGCGCTTATGACGCCACCACTTCAGAGATAATGTTGCTTTTTGTAAATTATGTGCTTTCGTATTAATAAACGTCTTTTAGATCCTTGACCTAACTTGTGTAAATTCTTCTAGAAAGTCATTAATAAATTAAAGGTCAGGCTATGAGAATAAATAGAATTAGGAGAAAATATTGGCTAAATAAAGATTAAACAATACTTTATGTAAGACAAATAATAAATATTTCGTGATGGTTAAAAAAATATTAGACATACTAAAATAGACACGGTACTGTGTTATCTGCAAGTATAAGCTGTGTGATATACTTGGGTTTTAAGAGGAGTAGCCACTGCACATTGCCAATATTTTGTTTTAACATTGTAGTTGCTCAGGTTTATACAGGGTGTTACGAAATTTACTGCATATATTGGAGTGGGTGATTCCAGGAGTAGTCTACAGACATATCCAATACTTTTTTTTTCTTAAATCCAACATTTTAAAAATTTTCAAAAATACCCTAAATCCCGTCCATATTCCTCGCACCTGGCTGAGCGAACACATGGCGCTTGGCGAAAAATCACGCGCGAAAAACTTAAAACAATTGAGGTGGTTGAAACGTTCCCAGACGATCTTTAAGGAGAATTTATTGTCCGTTTTTAAGCGTAATTTAAGACAAAGCTAAAAAGATTTAAAACTCTTCCTAAGAAAAAACAAAAAAAAATTAGTACTCGTATAAACACTAATTGAGTACAGCTACCTACACAGTATTTTAAAAGTATAACCAAAATTCTTTCATTAGATTATTTGTTAAAAAAATTATTATTTTGTGTTACGCAGCACGGTCAGAAAGTTGTTATTTGCCCTTTTATCGTTACTTATTGATTTTTTTGAAAATATCCCCTAAATGAATTTTTCTAGAGACGAGATGCAACAGCATCTCGACTCTTTCGCTTTCTTGCACCCGCAAACGTTACCATAATACGTAAATATTATTAGTGTAAAATTTAATTTAGTTTTAACCCTATTAGACTAATTCAAGAAACACTATAATCAAAGCACAAACTAGATAAAACTGAGCAAAATTTAGTTAGCAACGGATCAACGAAGACCATTTTCTAGGTGGTAAAAAGAAACTACATTATTACTTCTAAAGAAAAAATATTGATAAAATTCATTGTATGATTTTTATGCTGTGGTTGAAGGTTAAGTGGACTGTAAAAACTTAAATATCTTCTGCTACTCGGGGCAATTATTTCAGTAAAAGATACTAATTCTAGTTTGAATAAAAGTAATGTGAGGCACTTCGCTTAATGACATTCAGAATGCTTCTTTTTCGATCTCTCTTCGTCACTTCCTGTCTTACTGTCTTAAGAAAGTAGATGGCGCTGATTTGGCGCGAAAGTTTAAAATATAACGCGTGTTTGTATTGTTGCCTATGCAGTAGAATACTTTACTGGATGTCATTTATGTATTGTGAATGAATAATAGATGTTTACATTATATTATTTACTATTTGATATTTATTAATATTTAGAATGTAAAAAAGTTAAACTGACAACTTTAATTTTCTAGTGTCAGCCGTATTATATTTTACAGTGCGATTTTCACGTAAACTAAGTTGGGATTTTAGGATTTTGGTCACAGAAATATTACACAGTTTTTCACCAAGCAAAAATCAAATTTTGCTCTCGACGCTCGTCTCACTAAATTTGTTGTGTTAGTATTATTCTGGTAATATAGTTAACGAAATGTGCGTCGAATGCACAAATCTTAATTTGGTGTGGTGGAAAAGTGTGTAGGTACGCAGTAGGAGGTTTGCTTGAGTTTCCTCTTATTTTTTAAAATTATAAGCAAACAGTTGAACATCAGTTTGGGTAACTTAACATAAAATAGAGCTCTTAGCGAATAGAATTTAAAAAACAAAAAAATAATACGATGAGCCCTCTGGAAAATCGTAAGTTTAGTTCGCAACTACTAGCTTATTTGCTGTTCAATTATTTTTTTCGTTACATTTCCTGATGGTTCTTGTACAAACCTATAATTTTTCTAATATAAACATTTTCCACTCTCTTCAGATAAAAAGTTATCTGTTGGTCTAAATATAATCAATCTCTGCACGTGCGAGTATGTTTTATGTGTTTACACTGAAAATCATTGGTTATTTATTTTATTTTATAGCAAATTTATTATTTATTTTATAGCAAATAACAGCGAAACAACAATGTGTAGAAACTGATATAATGAGAACTGAATAGTGCTTTTAAGTTTTCAGAAAGCGATTGGTGTTAATTAAGTTCTCTCTTGACAATACTTATTTTATACGACCTGCAAAAGAGCGTTAAACATTGCGTGAAGAAATCGTAAATAAAGTCTAGTAATAATATAATTATTATGAGATAATTAATTTCTCTGCAATAACCTAATTTGTAGATCCTAATCTACCATTTAAAACTAGACAACGTATTGACAAATATTTCTTTAACATATTATTAAATCATATTATTACGATACTGTAATAATTATTGTCGCATAACGAATATGTCAATTTGTATTAAGATTTAACAAATTAGATCAATTAGTATACTTTTACCTGAACTGAGATCGTTGGATAATAAGTACAGTGGCTGTAAGTTGATATTGTGCAAGTTAATTTTTAAGTAACCTAAAATATTAAAAAACGCACTCAATTTCTCAATTATTTAGTAAAAGAAATGTCATGGTATAAAGTTTTTCTTTAAAAATCAAACGCATTTGGTATCAGTGTTATAATACCCCGTGCAGATTATACAGTAGATAAGTCCACGGATGGGGTTTAGAAGTAGACAAGTGGACCAAAATGTCATTCCTAATAAAAGTCTTTGCTTGTAAAATAAATAAGATTCACGTTATGAAAAATTATATTTGTATACAGGGAGCATATAAAATTTGAAAACGTTATTTTGCGTAAGAGTAAACATACCTTGTTTATGATTTTCTACCATTAGAACAAATATGATATATGTTTTAAATTAAGCCCTAAGCCAAAAAGCAAGATTTCTTTAAAAAAATTAAATATTAAAAGTAGTGTTTTATCACATTATTTTTTTGAAGTCTCAACTATTCTTTCTCACACCTTTAGCCAGAGTACTTGTTTTTACATATTAAACAATAATGACACCCATGGACATGTTTGTCATTGTCTTTGTTAAATAAAGCAATAATTTAATTTAAAATACTTCTCATCAAAATGCTATTTACTGAACAAAGGATTTTATAGTCCAGTGTTATCAGGGACGACCAAGTATCATAACGCTACATCATGGAACAATTTCGCAAGAAATTTGTAGGAATCCCAATAACTGAAATGACAATCTACAACACAATAAAAAAGTTCCAAAAAGCTGGTTCGGTTTTGAATTTCAAGAAGAAGAAGAAGAAGAAGAAGAAGAAATATAACCAAAACGATGCTGCCACAGTTTTAGTTCTTCAGTCTGTTATGAAAACTCCTGTGATGTCCCTTAAAAATCGTGCTAAACATCTAAATGTTGTGAAAAAAACTCATATTTAGATGATTTTAAAAGAAAATAAATTATGTCCTTTCAAACTCCACTTTAACCAAACATTGGCAGAGGGAGATGAAGCGAAAATAGGTACTAGATCTTTATTAATTTCTTCTTTTGGCAGAAAATGATAAACAAGGTATGTTTATTCTTACGCAAAATAACCTTTTCGTATTTTTTTTGCTCCCTGTATAAAAAATTAAATTTTTCATAACGTGAATCTTATTTATTTTATAAGCAAAAGTTTTTCTTTCAAGTGATATTGTTACGTATCTTACAAAGACGAGCTCAGTACAACAGGGATCACAATAAGTCAGAATGGCTTCTGTGAAGAAGATGTACAAATGTCAACATGTTGAATGTGTACGGGATGAGATGCTGAGAAGAACCAAAGCAAAAAGAAATGGATGGAGTCAAATATCTTAAGAAAAAACTATTTAAATGGGAAAAAATTCAGGACCAGGCTTTATGGAGACGATTAGCCTTAATGCACCACATACAAAGTAGGGAAAAGACGCAGTCGAAGTAGAGTAATTAGGACTACCGTAAAGTAAAGAAAATTTCCTTTTACTTCCGATTAAGATACTGCTATTTTCTATTCATACTATGAAATAGTAGAGTGGAAAATAATTTAGTTCAAATACAAGATTCTTAAAAATAACCAGTATTAATTTAATATACCTCTGTATCTATGTGGTTGACGATTATTGGCTCTTTTTCTAGCTTTTGCAGACAGAGACTCAAACAGATCCGTTTCATCATTTCCACGTTTATCCATTTCCATGGTTTCTGTTTTGTACCTCATTTCATGTCCGATATTTTTGCCGTTTTCGAGATAGTCCACGTCTTCCTGCTCCCTTGTTTTTAAATATCTAAAAAATATGTTTTAATTGTATATTCAGTAAAACACCGTGTGTATTAATTTTCATAAGTTACAATGAAAGAGTCCATTAAGGCTTTTGCATAGGCACTTTTAAAATTTACACACTTACATATGTATATGACACTCGCAAGAAATGAAACTTTTAAGTTAAAGAAACTTGTGAAATTAGGAAAAACGCACGGGATACGACAACGCAACGGGCAGACAAATAATAAGAATAGAAATAGGATCGACTACGCTGCGCCGGTAATGAAGCTGAGGAAATACCTAGAACAACAAAACTTTTTCCTAAGTAATGTTTATGCATAATTCTTTATATTAAATGACCTTTTTTTAGACAATACTCCTTTTTGAGAACATTTTCGAACAAGATTCGCTCTAACAAACCTGTGTAAAAAGATTTTCAAAAGGTTTGAAGAATGTCTGATAAAAACTGATACCTTTGCGAGCTTTCTTTATGGAAGTCTTGCTCAGGTGCATCATCCGGCAGTTCATCATCATTAACTTCTTCATGTTCGGTAGTTCTTTGTGATTCGGTTACTATTTTACCATCGGGCAGTACTGAGCTAAGTTCTCGGGTATCTTCAGTGTCTGTGACTTTTTTGCTTTTGGTTGTATCTCTAACTACTCTAGGACCTAAAAACATGTTAAGCGATAAATAACAGTGCAACAGAATTAAACGGAACCACCATAAAATTATTATGATTTTAAATATTAATTTATGAATAATTAATATTTTTAATCTGGTAGCAGGTACCTTGCGGTTCCATATTTTCATTAATTATTCAGAACCCATAGCTTATGCTTGTCACAACATAGATATATGGTACCTATGAGTTAAGATGTCAAAAGTGTTACAAAAATAAAATCGTGTTTATGAATGTATTTTGTTATTAACGTTAAAAAAACCGCTAAGGCATCAGATTAAAAATGGTTTTAATAGGAATTATGACTTTAAATATGAAATATATATATATATATATATATATATATATATATATATATATATATATATATATATATGCGTATATATGTATGATAATAATAATATGATATATGTATGATTGTCAGCTCTTCCTGCAATGTTAATTTAGATTTTAAAAAGTATATATTTTTACCTGTAGATACTACAGCCCTGCCAGTTTCGGAAGATCTTAAAACAGATCTTATATCAGATTTACCACTACGAACTGCAGCTAGGAATGCCTAGAAATAAAATAAAAACAAATAAAAAAACTGAAAATTCAAACCTCCTGAATAAAAAATTAACGAATTTTAGGATTTTAAGACAAATTTTAAATTAACAGCTTCAAAAGCTTTAACTAAGATTCTTGATGTCAAAAAAGGGATAAAGAGAGAGAGAGAGGGAGAGAGAAAGAAAGAGAGAAAGAGAGAGAGAGAGAGAGAGAGAGAGAGAGAGAGAGAGAGAGAGAGAGAGAGAGAGATAATTTGGATTCAAAGGTGGATAGAAATCACAGGCCATTTAGCGCCGTTGATGTCAAATAACTTTAGGAATCCACGATGTCAAGAAATCGCTATAATAAAGTAGATACTCAAAAGTTGAGTTGTAACTTTGACGTTTTGTTTGGTTTGGTTGACTCCTTGTATTATTCTCATTTTCTTATTATTTTCTTATTCTATTTTGGCAATAACATAACATTATAACGAAACGATTAAAATCGAAATATGCCTTATTTTATTGAACTTATTAGTCATTAATTTTAATCCATCTATGAAAACCTTGTTTCATTCTCGTGACTGCAATGAAAAATTATTATTATTAATTTTCTTACTTATTAATGATTGATTGAAGTCAAGTAATGCATGGGAAAATAAGATTTGAAACTACAAGAAACTAAATTTACTGGGTACTTTTTAAAAGGGTATTTTTAATACACTTAATACTATTCTATTGTTTTTAACATTATTCTTCTCTATTATATAGGACAAGTATAAAATAAAATTTTGATCTTTTTAATGAATGATATGCTTTTTATGTGTCCAAAATGCATTGTTTTCTTTATAGCAAATAACTGAGCAACAAGAATGTTAAAAAAAGAAAATAAAGTTTTAAAGCTAAGTAGGTGTACCTGAATACCTTACACAGACGCACATCTGTCACGGCAAAAAGTTAATATACTATAATGTACATATTATTCACACTGAAATTATTATTTAAATCATTATTTTCTTTAATTTCCATATTTTGTAAAAAATAATTTCTATATACGCACTAAAGAAATCTCGGTTAGTAGGTATACGAGTACAACTTATCTCTTTAGTCTTCTAAAAGAAATGAAATTCCACTATGACCAGAAGTGACTAAATATAAATTTAAATACCAGCAGGTAACAAGTTTTGTCTAGGAGCCATACTTAATAAATTATACATATTGTTTTGTATGTAGAAAGTTTGGTACTAATTTAAATGGTATATTGTAAATGAACCTCAGACGTAAGAAAGAATCAGGTAGGTCGCCTAAGGTACCTATAGTTTTTATGATAATAAATATTTTTGATAGTCATGTAAGTTGTATGCCGTCTTTTGTGTCCCCAGAGTAGAATATTTGGTTTATAATAATAATAATACTAATAAAAATATTTATTTATGTCTATAAAATAATTAAACATATAAACATAAAAGTTGTAAAAGTAAAAATAAAAACGAAAAATAATAGTAGTATACTAGCTGGCATAAACAGGTAGGATTTTGATTTATAAAAAATCATTATTCCAATCCTACCCCTACTAAATAATTTTTAATATTCTTTTTGAAAGTTTTGTAGGTTAAGACTCTCAGATTAGAAGGAACAGTATTATAAATCATACAAGAGATATATTTAAATAAAGACTAATATTTTTCAGTATGATGTTTTGGCATTTCTAGTGTATTCCGATTTCTAGTATATACCTTATGAATATTATTCCTGAATTCATATTTTTCGAGATAAAATTATTTTATGGATAAAACAGGATATGTGGGTTTCGCGTCTTTTTTCTAAATTAATTAAATTATATTTATCAAAAATAGGTGTAGCCCTGTTGAAAAAAGAATGCAGTTATTTTGGAGAATTTGTAATTTCTGTTTATTTTCGTAACATATTTTTGTGATAAATGATATCACAGTAAACTAATACACTTAGGATAATTAATTGAATCAACCAGTTTAAGTTTAGTATCAGTATTTAAGTATTCCCTAAAATTATATAAAATTCTTAGTTTATAGAATGCTTCTTTAATATTATTATTGTTTTTATATAGTCATTAAAATTAAGATATTGATCGAAAATTATACCAAGTCTCGATTGAAGGTATCTGAAAGCTATAGTTAAATACAATTTTGAAATCAGAATTATTTTTTATTTTAGTCAGTAATGTTTTAGGCCCAGTTAAAATTAAGTTAGTTTTACTGTCATTTTTTTAAAATTCATGATTAGTTATAGTTTTTGAAAAATTTAAAAGATCCTCATTGATTAAGGAAATACTATTTTTCAAATCTGTGTATTCGATTGAGTGGTATATTTGAATATCACCTGCAAAAGCTACAATATTGCCCTGTTTAATAGATAAATGCAAATCAAAAGTAAATATTACAGCACCTCTAGAAATAGGCAGCGAATTATAAATATAAAAAATGTATTCATTTGCAATTTCTGTAATTTGTTTCCTGTCGGATAAATAATTTTTTAACCACTGACAATATTTTTGCCTAAAACCTATATACTTAAGCTTTTCTAATAACATTTCATGATCTAGAGAATAGAATGTCAAAATCAAGAAATACTATATTAGTAGCCCTATTCTCCAGATTTGGCACCGTCAGACTATATATGTTTTCAAAATTAAAAAACCACTTAAACTGTAAAGGATTTTTGACAAAATGTCGAAGCCATACCGTTGAGGAGTGGTTTTCAAAACAAGACAAATAATTTTTTAAGGGCTTAGAACTATTTTATGAACGTTCTGCTAACTGTGTCAGTCTTAAAGGAGCCATTTTTTAAGTCGTTACAAGGGATAATCTTGAGTTTCGCTTTTGAAACCTCTTAAACTAAAAGAAAATTTCTATTTATAGGTGTTGGTCTCCACTACCAAGCCCAAGTTGTTAGAATTCAGTACCCATAATAACACACACTGGTTCCTTCAAATCCTCAAACCACAAACAGTTTTTTTTCAGTATTTGTTTATTTATCATGTATCAACAAAGATCCTTGCCCGAAGCTAAAAGTAACATAAGTAGATATGATCTAAAGAATAATAGATCAATGTTCTAACTGTAAATGTAAATCGCATATTATTTGACAGCTGCTCAATGAATCAAAATTCGACAGGCGATCGCTTAGCACTCACAGCTGCAGAAGATTGATTTTAAATACGTCATCGTCATTCCCACGACGAAGAAAAGGACAACAAACGTATTCAGCCTTAACACATACAAGACCAAAAAATTAAGCATTTACTTCTGTTTTGTAATAAAAATAAAAAAAAGTTTATTTTATAAGTGCCCACTGCTTATGACTATCACGCCAGAATCGTTCCCTTGACCCGGCTTTCGGAAGCACTGTGCAATAAAGGCGCAACTGCTTAAGTTAATGCTTTAAGTTTAAGTTATTTGGTGATATTTTATTAAATTTCATAATTTTATTGGGTTCCCCCTTTTTTGCAAGCAGAGTACCAGCTTATTTCAAACTGTTTTGCCCTTTTCTATACAGATTAGGTAAAGATTCATAGTTTAAAACTTAGTTAGTCATATTTTTACACTTGTCAATTTAAACCCATAATAGTCAAATCAGACTAGCCTCAATGAATTCGGCTATAATTTTCTAAAGTGAAGTAGGTAACTGGTAATACGAAAATGTATTTCCAAAACTCCACCACAACCAAACAACAGTACCTGTAATTTTATAATCACGACGCGTCTGCCATCTTCTTCCATTACGCCTAACGTTCTCTTTCGAGACCAGACATCCATGAAGGTCTGTCTAACTACAAGTAATGGCTTTAAAATGGTGACATTTAAATTGACATTAAAGTTTACTCGATGTTCCGAGATGATGATTTAAACTAACAACTTTCGTTTATTTAATCCTAATAGCACGAAAGAATTACATGCTTTTAATAGTGCGTGTCTCATTTGGTTGTCCTTAGAGCACAAATATTAGCAAAATGACCCCGCTTTGCTTGTGTTCAACGTTAGTTGATTTTAATAACCCTCCCTGATATGTACACTCTTAACCTATATAGAGTATGTCCGTGGATGGGGTTTAGAAGAGAATAAATGGACCAAATTTTGCTAGATGTCACTGCGTAAAAATGTTACTTCTTATAAAAAGCAAAGCTTTTAAAAAATATTGTTAAAATAAATCTGAATCAAATTGGAAAAATTATGTAGAATTAAGAAGTTTATTGTCAAAATTTATAAAGAAAGAAAATCACACATTTATAAAGAATAATATAAATCCAAATAACCCTATGAATATGTTTGTCAATGTCTTTATTAAATAAAGAAATTATTTAATTTAAAATACTTCTCATCAAAACGGTATATACTGAGCAAAGGATTATAGTCCAGTATTATGGAGATGGCCAAGTATCATACTGCTACATTATGGAACAATTTAGCGAGAAATTTGTGGTACCCCAATAACTGAAATAACAATCTACCGTAATAAAAAAGTTTCAAAGAACTGGTTCGGTTTTGAATCACAAAAAGCAGAAGAAATATGACCGAAACGATGCTGCTACAGTTTTTGTTCTTCGGTCTGTTAGAGAAACTTCTGTGATGTCCTTTAGAAATCGTGCTAAACATTTTCATATTTAGATGATTTCAAAAGAAAATAAATTATTTCCGTTCAAACCCCACTTTAACCAAACATTGGAAGAGAAAGATGAAACGAAAAGGCTAGATTTTTGTTTATGGGTGAGATACCAAATTTTAAGTGGAAATATTAATTTTTATAAATTTATTATGTTTTCTGGTGAATGTACATTTTCTACTAATGAAACTGTAGCATCCCAGCGGGTACTGGTTTCGAGAAACTCCCGAATTGAGTAATAAGGCTAAGACAATATTTTACAAAAGTGAACGTGTGATGCACGATATCTGTCCATGGCATTATATGCCCATATTTTTTTAATAAGACCCAAAGTTGTCTTACTTAGAAATGCTGGATACATCTTTTAGCAATGAACTCGAAAATTTTCTATTACATTTTCGCCAAAAAATGTATTTTCAACAAGATGGTTGTCCAGCACTTTGCGCTTGTGAGGTAGTAATGGCTTCAGCGCAGATTTGGTCCAAGGTGCATTGGTAGAAATGGCCCAATTTTGTGGTCCTCGAGGAGCCCCGGCTTAACGTTGGCCGGTATGTTTCTATGGGGCTGTTTAAAACAATTTTTTTATGCCACCCCAATACCAAATAATAGTGACGTACCAAAAGGCAGAATAACCCAGGCTGTTCATTCAATATCCCAGAAAGAAATCAGACATTCCTTCAGATATCTAAGGAAGCAATTAGAAAAATGTGTTGAATATGTTGGAGGAGTTTTTGAATTTTGATATCTTTATAGTATTGCTAAGTTTATATCATATTCATTTGAGTTTAATTAAATTTTTGTATTTTTTAAAAATTGCAGTTGAATAAGAAGTATTTTGAATTAAATAATTGCTTCATTTAATAAAGACATTGACAAACATGTCCGGTTGGGTTGGGTTATTATTATACCCCCCTCATAGTATTAGGCAACGAATTTAAAATTAAAAAAAAATAAAAAATATAGACAATATCAATTGATTGTACCTGCAATAAAAATAATCAAGAATGTAAACTTCTAGTTTCCCAACTTTAAAAAAAAAATTGAACTGAAGTCCTCTTTTCACAACAAACATTTATTCTGAATTCTCAATTACATTTGGTGCAGAAAAAATGCTTTATTTCACTATAAGCAAATTACGAACAGTCGATTTCAACATAACCCTGCAACATGGCTATTAAAAATTAATAAACTCGTTAAACTAGATCAAACAGGACTGGCGGCTCATTATTTTTTAAAGATGTATTTTCCATCAACTTTTAAATTGAAACCCAATAATTTTACCCACATGATAGTCGGTCTGATAATGACTACTTTTCAGAGCGTAACAAAGCATATGCAAGTTATAACATCTAAATTACCATGCAAGTACCCTCTTCACGTGTCTACTTACATGTAATCGGATATCGTTTTGCCCTGTCAACGTTATTTTTGTATACGATAACGTAGCAGCGTTAGAAAGAACATATTTTCATGACTGCAGAAGGTATGCGGCATTACTGCTGCTTTGAAAATAAAGAAATCCCTAAATTTATTTTCGTTCTTTAATTTTCAGCTGATTGTCACCTTTTTACGACTTTTCTTTTATATTATAATTTTGTTCTGGGTTTAGTTCTTATTTCTGTTACATTATTATTGCACACAGCCTATCTAAAAAATAATACATTTTGTGTATTTATAACCTATCACTTTTTATTAAGTACGATACTGACAATTCTGTGTACAGTTGTTTGACCTTTCTATCTACATTTTTATTTTCGTGTTGTCATTCTTCTTTCTATTCATAATATTTATTTATAATTTGTCATATTTTAAGCTTTTCTTATTATTTTTGTTGTTTCTTAGTACTTCTCAACTTATTTGTTTTCATTTCTTAAATTTTATTATTCAATTTTTCATTCAGCAGAAATAGTTTTAAATTTAAGACTGATTTGCCTGAAAAATCAAGGACTGTCAGATGCAATTCATGCTGCACCTAGCCTGAATGCTTGTTATCGAAAAAACGCGCTAGCCTAGACCTATACAGGTAAGTTTTAATTCTTACATGACCACAGAATTCCTAAACCACGAAATTCTATGACTAGAAATCTTGATTCTTGCTCGGAATGGAAAAAAATGTTCCCGGATAATGTCTGGATTAAAATTTGTTTTGTTCTTGTCAAAAACGATAAGATGGTATGAGAACAGTTCAGTGGGGAATACTTTCAGTGGGACGATGTTTTTTACTTATTTTGTTTTTAAAAACCAATTAATTTTAGGCCACTGAAAGTACCGCTTAGTTCAATGAATCTAGCGGCATTTTCAAAGAGTTACGTGGGCGTGTACCTAATTAATTCCGAATGATTTTATAGTTGGTTCAATCGATTCTAGTTCGAACAAATTAAGTTTGCAGCAATTCCTGCAATTCTATCTATTAATTGCTACAAAACAACTAATTTTATCTACTAAAGAATGAAGGAATCTTATTCCTGGCGTGATTTCATAATAATTAATGCCTAAAAAATATTAAAGTCTTTGTTATATCTTATGTTGGAGCATTTTAAAACCGTAAATTTTCAAGATTGAAAAGTTAAGTTGAAAAATTTGAAGAATTGTTTCAATCTACGAAAAAACTGTCGTAAAACAAGATGCCACAAAAAATTTCTTTGAAAAATAAATTTTCACAAACACGAAAAAACACTTTTTCAAAAACTCAAGGGGGGTCAAATCCGGGGACCTGACAGGCCAGCTGACGGGACCAGCTCGTCCCATCCACCTGTTTTCAAATATTTCATTCAAATGATTTCGGGCCTGCATTGCATATTGCACATTAAAATTCGCTTCCACGTTTAGTTAAGCAATAAACTGAGAAATAATCGTTAAAACGTCAAAATCCTCAACTAACTTAAGTAAAAATAACGCATTCCTAGGGAAACGAGTAATAATTCTGAAATAAGTGAACTTAATTTATTGATAAAATTTATTTATTTTTTAAATTCAATCAAAATTTAGTTAACCATAATTCCGTACCCGAAAAACCAAATCAAAACAAAATTTGTACATGTACGTAGTTTCTTACGTAGATTTGAATTTTATAAGCAAAAGTACATCATCCCATTTCAAATTCCAAAGTTACCCCCCACCCCTCAACATGGAGAAAGGGGGTCAATATCAAAAATGTGCTTAAATATGCCAATCTCTCTATTAGCTCACCAAAATTTAATGAAAATATTTTAAACAGTTTTTGAGATATCGCCTTGTAACGCTTAAAAAAACTTACCCTGTTACAAGGACTGGCTTTTCAATGCAGGGTTACACTCGCAGCTAAATAGAAGGTGGTAGCTCCAATTAGATCCCTTCATTTTGATATTGTTGATAGTTAAAGCTCCGAGTTTAGTGCTTATAACTGAATTTATTAATCGTAAAAGTTAGAAAAGTTGGAACCAGTAAGACAGAACAAGAATCATAGATAATATGTTAAATACGTAGTGGGTCGTGGTTTCTATTTTTTTTTTTGGTTGTCACATTTGAATGGGCCAGTAAATTAGCGTTGACTATTGACCTTTCTTTGATTGCCACTTTTCAAAGGTGGGCAAATTTCTGTAAAGTTTTAAAATTTTCTTTAAGATAACTGACCAAACCTCCTCTGGTAGCAACAAAAAGGTAATCTATCTCTATATATAAAAGAATAAAACTGACTGACTGACCGATTGACTGACGTATTAATGCACAGCCCACGCCGCTGGGTCTAGAAACTTGAAATTTTGCACTAAGGAAGGGGTTTTCAAAATTCAACCCTTAAGGGGGTGAAAGAGGGGTTAAAACATTTTATGGAGAAATATTTTAGATTGTCCTATTAACTTGAAACTTCACAGAAGTACTCTAAACAGTAGCCAGATTCTCCAACGTGAGTCCGGTCTAATTTGACAACCAAGAGTTTTAAACTGACAAGTGTAAGAATAAGACAACTAAGTTTAATACTATCAATTTGTTTCTGAGGTTTTTCGCAAATTTATAAAGAAAAGGGAAATTTTAGTACGTACTTTCGGCAATAATAGAACTAAATTCATTGTAGCAACCCGTTCCAAGATGAAAATCATTTGGAAACCAAGCAAATCACTGAAATATCACAATAATTTATAAGTTTTTAATGACCGCTTACTAACAATGACTGGACGAAAGCCTGTCAAAACATAACTGATCAACTAGGAGATCTTAATTTAAACCAGTACTAAATCTTAAACCTTCTTAGTGAATCTGAACGTTAATGTTTAAACAAGTGTTTTACAGTTTATAATAAATCAACCCTTAAGGGGTGAAAAGGGGGTTGGGGGTAAAAAGTTTGCAATGGAATAAAATTGTTATTCGCGCGAGCTAGTGTTATATAAAAGAGAAACTGACTGACTGACATATCAACGCACAGCCACACCGCTGGGTCTAGAAACCTGAAATTTTGCACAGACATTTATTACATAATGTAGGCATCTACCTAGGAAGGGTTTTTCGAAATTCAACCCCTAAGGAGGTGAAACAGGGGTTCAAATTTTATATGGAGAAAGAGTATTAGATGGCCCTATTAACTCGAAACTTCGTAGAAGTATTCTAGAAAATCAATGTTTAAACACGAGTTTTACGGTTTCTAATAAATCAACCCTAAGAGGGTGAAATGGGGGTTCAAAGTTTTCAACGGAGTAAAATTTTTTTTTTATGTTCTGACAGCCCACGAAGACCGAAGTCTAAGTACTATGTACCGTGGGTATACTGGGAAGATCCGACTCACACATCCAGTGCTGGAAACATCCGTTGTTGTACAGCGGGCGAAGTCGCGGGCGAGAGCTACTAATTAATGTAAGTAGTATATGTATGTTTAACCTTATTGATCTATTTATAGAATTTTTGGATACTAATATTTTTTCTCTACAATACTGAAACAGGTTTTCACGTTATCTAATAGTACGCCACCTAGTTTAATAGAATTTATCTATACGTATATACGGGTACCTACACACAAACTACTTTTACTTCAAAGAATGTTGTGAATTTGTGTGACAATAATCATAAATTGCATATAGGCTTGAATTTCCTGTATACCTTAATATTGATAACTATCAGTTTTCCAGCCTGCACCTTTTGTTTTATAATGTCCCATAAAATGTTTTTTTAAATAAGAAAAGTCACGGGTACTAAATGTCAAATATTTTATGATTATTGTATCGGGTATATTTTTCAATTAAAAAAAAGTTATATAGTTCTAAACCTGTCCTACAGACAGCCAAAAAATTAAAAGAGTTTCAAAAATATTTTGTATATCCATAGAAAAAGACATCTTTAGAGTTGAAATAAATAACATCAATATATTTTAAGAATCAATAATTTTATGCATTAAATTTACAGTTAAAATTATTGTATATAGGTAAAATAATTAGTATTGCCAAGGATAATTTTTAATAATTTTAATACGCAAAATATGTCTAAGTAACAATTACGAAATGAACTGACCAACTTAATTAAAAGCCAATTATAATATTTATTCCGGTTCTGTACAATTAATATGATTCACCAACCAATTTTATTGGAGGGAAATTCAAAAATTTTGTTGCAAAAGTCGTAATTATATGGTATTTTGTTGGCATGTTGACTGATTGAGTGACTAACACTAAAAAGTAAAAGGAACCAGTAACCATCCATACCCTTCGGATATGAGTCAATGATATGAGTCGTATAGGGTTCCTATGGAAACATCGACAATCTTTAGCTAAGTGACAGATGCTCTAGCCAGGTGTTTTCATAGAAACCCTATACGACTTGTATTAACTCATATACGCGGGATATGGAAAATAACTTAGGGTTCGTTTTATTTTATAAAATGATAGGAAAACTTAACAGAAAGTAGAGCTCCTAGCGAGTAGAATGTAAAAAAAAACAAAAAAATAATATGGCGAGTCCTCTGGAAAAAACTTAAGGATAGTTCAAAACTCGCCTATTTGAAGTTCAGTTGTTTTTTCAATTACGTTTCCTGATGGTTCTTGTATAAATCTTAAAATCTAAAATTTTGTCTCAGATCCATTCCCAGGAATATTTTAAACTTCCCAAAATATCTAGGAATTGTTATGTCTTTAATAATGCAGGGTATTTACAAAAAACGTAACTTGAGTGACAAATGGCTATTTAGATACGAAGTAGCTGATCCAGTACAAAAAATATTCCCTAAAATTTCGCTATGATTTATGAATATACCAATATGAAAAGAGCTATTTAATTGTGCTTGAAACAAGGATTTCCTAAATTACGTCATCATTTTCAAGAATTTTAATTTTGTGACTGAAATTAATACTGCATGTATCTGTGCAATGATGTTTTACAAGAAACTTCTTAGAGAAACAGTAAAATCATAAACATGGAAACATTCTTATGAAGTTAACAAATAATGCAGAAAATAATCATGTAAATCGGACCGATGCCGATGGAGGGCCAAAAAATATTTAAAATGTAACCTACTGCAAAATTATCATTATACGCTAATTTTGTCCAGAAGTTTATTTCGTAAATATGACAAATTAAACCCCATTCATCGAATATAATTTAGGCCATTTTTTTACCACACCCTGTAGGATAGCGAATATACCTGTAAAAATTATATCGCCTAACACACAGCAGTAATATTGTATTAATTAATTTTTATTCATTACGTATAATAAACATTTGCTTTAGTCATAATCTCAACAAAAATAATTATAATTAGCCAAACGCTATCTTACCCCACGTCACGAAGTCACAAAAATCTCACATCCTGTCTAGTGAAGGTCACTGAAAAATTTCCCTTTTTTCCTTAAGCACTTTATGTTTAAACGAAAATAAAGTTACAACATAATCGGAAAACACGAGTTTCCTTAATAAACTACAGAAAAACGTCACTTTCTTTCAATAAAAACAAATGGATAAATAGCGCAAAATGTTGCAAAGTGGGTACTGCAAAGGTTACAGAAGGAATTCATGATTCCTCGACGGTAGGCTGAAGCCGGTGAACGGTTCAGTTGCTCGACTGGTCCCCCCGTCCCCTCGATCATATGTTGAAGGCTTAAGGAGGATACCATCGAAGAATATTGATAAATAACAAGAAGATAAGGCTCAGAGCTTTTGTGTATTCTTAACTTTAAAGATTGTTTTGTTAGGTACTGATTTAACATTGTGAACTTTCAAAATAAATGTTATGTTACTTTGGTGCAAAAAGTATTTTTAAAAAATATTATTTATAGGGCTCCATGTTTATATTTAAACATTAGAAAAATTCGCTTATAATTTTCATGCAAAACAAGAAACTCGGCCAAAGAAAGTTACTTTAAAAAAAGCAAATCTTGTCCTTGATATAGTTCAAAGAAAATACTATATACAACTACAAACGACAATAACTCACTAAATAAATTTTATTGTAATATTTATGTTAAATGTACAATTTTCAATATCTGATGGGAAGATGATTCTAAATCGCTGGAAATTGACACACTTTTTGCCTGGGGCTCGCCCTGAAATCTAGTTGGATCGATCTGCAAAACACTACCTTCTGGTCTTGTAACGTAATAGTAATTTAAGTTACAGTACGAGTTTGATATGAATCCGGAAAGTGTTGCTAGGCAACACCATTTCCAGAACCTTTGTAATTATTGGAGTTTATTTTTAGTTTTTTCACAAAAAGAACTCGAAAAACAACTGAAATTTTTTTATAAAGAATGGAGCTCTTAAAATAAAATCAGTATGAAGAAAAGTTATTCAATAGAGAAGGAAGGGAAGTAAGGATGACCTGCAATGATGTATGAAGCGGAAACATGGCCAGTAAAGGACGTTATATGCGACAAATATGAGAATATAGGGTAACAATAAAAAAAATTAAAAAATAGGACAAATAAGCAAGGTTGCAGACAATTTTAAAGAAAATAGAGGAAGGGCGTCTGATGAGAGGATATAATTATTATGTCTGTACAAGGGTAATGGTGATGAGTGTATGGGAGGAGGGGTAGTTTTAACGCCACAGCAAAGAGGTGTAGAGGGAGTTAAGAATGATTTAAGGGAAACGGGTTTAACATGCAGAAGCAGAAGCTTATACAAATTAAATATGTTTTGTGAGTATTTCGCGAACTTTTAGAAATATTTTTTTAGAAAAGTTATTGATTTGTTATTTAACAATTCAATCAAACTCACAATTTCGAGGGATCAGGTAAACCTGTCGCATGTCTTAGTCATTGGTCTTAGCCGATATCTCTGGCCTAGATAGCAGATGTGTAAATATTACAAGAAAGAATTCATAATATTGTCCCCAATTCGAACACCTTGCACCTCTGCGCTAAAATGTTATGTTTACTATACTTTTACCAAGAACACAATAAAAATGCTTGCATCTTTATTAAACAATTGGGCAAACAAAACTGCGATATATTGTGGATTGTATTAAATATAATATGGCATTGTCTTATGTTTTATAAAAGTAAGGGATAGGGACGTCAAAAGCTACCTACATATTTATGAGAATATTCACCCAAAGATTAACTTCGAAATTCGATTTATACAGCACAAATGACAAATGACAACTTGCTAGCAACACGGCAACAACCTCATCCACATGATTGGCCAAGCGCTACAAAATAATGACACTTTCGATCTTGTTGGCATCGCTGTCTCAGCTGGCACAAACATATTACTTCAATAGCCACATCAGCAGCTAAAAAGCTTGGTTTTCTCTTTCGAGCCAGAAATTACTTTTTACCTTACAACTTAGACTCATCAGTGGCCCAGTCCTCACAAGAAAACACCCTTCTCTTGCTCATCGTAGAGCTGTTGGGGATTTATCCCTTTTTTATCGATACTTCTACGGATTTTGTTTTGAAGAATTATCCGCTACAATTCCGCCCTTCACTGTTCCTAACAGAACAGAACAACAAGAGGCGCGTTACGTCTGCATCCCATTACTGTATAGCTACAAAAGCTCGAAACATTCCACTTCTCTCGCTCATTCATACCTAGGGTCTTCAGATTATGAAACAAATTGCCTGCAGATGTTTTCTCTTCCCCTCCCAACCTCCAGGACTTTAAATCTCGTGTCAATAGATTACATTTCCCTTCTCTTTAGATGCCCATGGTACGCTAGTACTTAGGATTGAAGTCAACATGGGCTATCTCTATAAAAAAAACTGAGCGCAGGAACATTAATTAACTATAATATCTACATACAAAACGTCCCGATTTTAAGGTCTCCAAAATTTATGTAATATTGGTTTTACTTTAAATGTTAAATTTAAACCAAACAAAACCTTCCTAAAATTAACTTGTATTACAAAAAACAAATAAACAGTAATATAATCTCTTTATTATCTACGCAACATAATAACTATCCTACAAGTCTTCAGTCTTTTGTGTTGTGCAAGTAATTCCAGTAATTATTTTGCGGACTTGTTTTTCCTTTGCTTATCTTTTTACTCTTTACATTGCTTTTCGTTTTATTGCACTTGCAGTATATAATAATGAAAAGGTAGGCAAGGCTATTATGAAAAAAATTGCTGTGGACGGTCGAGGATATTGATCTTTTGTATCTCTATTGTTCCAGTGAATATAGTGGGTTAGACAAAAGGTGATTTAAAGTAAATAAAAGGATATATTGAGTATGGTAAAAATAATTAAAAAAAGTACGAAATAAATGTAAAAAAAATTACGTGCTGGAAAATATCATTGATAGTGCAATTCAAAATTTAGATCTGCTTGTATGTCTGAGTGCTTGTTACACAGAAATATTTTTTAAACTATAATGGACGGAGATACAAAAGTTATGTTTTTTATCTGGGAGAGTCCATGTAGACTTCAAGCCTAAGTACTAACGTACCATGGGCGTCTGAAGAGAAGGGAAATGTATTCTATTGACACGGGGTTTAAAGGATTGGATATTGGGAGGGGAAGGGAAAACACTGCAGGTAATTTGTTCCATAACCTGGAGATCCTAGATATGAATAAGGTAGAAAAGTGGAATGTTCTAGGTTTTTGTAACTCGACAGTAAAGGGATACATACGTAATCCGTCTCCGGTTGTTCTGTTAGGAACTGTCACGGGGAGAATGATAGTCTAGTTCTTCCAAGTAGGGATGAGGCCCATTTATGCCGCCAAACTACAGCGACTTTTAGAGGATGCATTTTCTTCTCAAAAATCTTCCTTGAAAATTCCAGTCCCCAGATATGACAGTTTTTTTTTATCTGAGACAACCCACGTAGACTTCAAGCCTAAGTACTAACGTACCGTGGGTGTCTGAAGAGAAGGGAATTTTTGATTGTTTACGTATCTGCTGAGATGGAAGTGTGCATCATTGCTAAAAATAATTTTTTTTCGAAAATTCGTTTTCTTGTTCATGCATCCATTCGGAAAACACATGGCGCTGTAAATGATCTCGGGGCTTCAGTTCTTGTGTTATTTGAATTTTGTAAGGATGTTAGTGTAAATCTTTGGTCAAAATTCGCTGAGTAGTGGAGTACGTAAGACGCAGTTGCTGCGATCGATGACGAATCGACGTGCCTGGTTCTTCGGTTACACTTTGACGAATGTTGGCAATATTCTACTCCAAGAGACCCCTACGAGAACGTTGTTGTCGGTTGACGTCAGCTACAGACCCAGTTTGTTCGAATTTCTGGACGAAACTCCAAATTATGCGCCCAGAAGATCGATTTTGAGGCCAAAATATTCACATAAAGCACGAAAAACATTTTTTTTATTGATCGCCCATTTTCATAATAGGCTTGGATAATTTTAAGGCGTTGTTCTGTCGTGTATTCTGCAATGGCTAACTTTGTTCATGTTTATACGTTACAAAACCCTGTTTGACATTCACAGATAACTTGACGTTTTAAAAATATTTATCTATATCATGTAAAATGTGCGAACTACGGGGCTGTGACAAACAGACGAACGGATGAACGGAATGACGAAATCATAAAGGTTCCGAGTTTTACTACGGAACCCTAAAAATGTGAGCATATTTATTTTTTTATATTTAAATATTGTTCACCGTAATTGCCTCACTTGCTTCGCCAGCTGAAAGTATTTCTTTTGGGCAAGTTTATTAGTAATATAGTAAATAATGCATTAAGAGTACCTATAATTAAAAAATATTTTAATTTAAATGTAAGATTTAAACGTTCTAGAAGAAAATTCCATTCCTGCATTTTGGCAAAATACACTTTCCTTATTGTAAGGTAGGTAAGTGTTTGGGCAAATTTGGCAGCAGCCCAAATCGCCGTATTATTTTTTTGGGTACATAATAATTTTTGTGGTTACCTTGTCTTCAAATAGTTTTTAAGAAAAACTGACTTGGTTTTTCTAAATTTTATTATAGGACGTCCACTCCTTTTTTCGATATCAATAAAGTAAAACGACATGACCTGTAGGTAGTGTACGTGTTCGTACAGTATCTAAACTATATTTAACCTGAATATTGTCTTCAATTAAAATTTTATTTTGATGCATTAAAAAGTTTAAAATAAATTAAATAGGTACAATAAAAAGCAATAATATTTTATAGTTGTATTTCTGACATTTCTACTTTTGGGCATTGCGAAATCATAATTTCGTTAAAATGTTGTTAGTATTTATTTTATTTGGCAGAAACAACGACATTTACAATTATTGCTTTAAATCTTCCATGTCGTCTTAGTCCATTTGAAAAGCCCATCAAAATATGGCCCTGATTATTTAACTGATTTGTGGTGGGTGGACCATCATATCCAATAGAGTTGGAAGAGTATTGCATAATTTTGTAAAAATTTTCTAATCAATTATGTAGGGATTTTGGTAATAAAATCTGATTTTATATAAAGATTCTCTTTGGTATGTTTCTTCATAAGAATGTTGGTGCTGCTTAGATGTTGCATCTGTGTTGGCATCACTATTCGACATGCAAACAGCAATCATTTTTTCCAAAATCACTTTATAGAAAATACATTTTCTCAAAAACGATTTTCCGAAAGTTTGGAAAAGCTAAAGCAGATGATTAAAGATTAATTAAATATACCAATGTACCATTATCTTTCGTGAACATAATTTTTTAGTAATTTATTTCCATCAGTGCGTGGGAAATTGGAAACTGCCTTTTCCGAGGTTTGCTTAGTGAAATACAGACGGTCCGGAAAGTCATTACGGTGGCGCGCCGAGCCGGAATTATAGCGGTTGGTCTAAAGCAAACAAAAGGCTACTTATGGGTCTTCCTCTCACCTTCGAGCCTAGATCAATAGGTTTCTTAGGTACCTATTTATGTGAGTTCGAGTTCGAACATTATACTTATTCTTTTGAATTAGTTGTAAGTTGTAACTGTAGTATATCCAAAAATATTCTCATATAAGTTGCATTTATAACTGATTACCCACCACACTCCAACCACTATACCCTTTTAATCTTTTAAATAATTCAAGTCATATTATGCAATCGTACTCTTTAAGCCTAAATAAAACTAATATGCTCAAAGTAAAAAATTCAAAATCACGCCGTGAAGGAAATCATGATAGGTCATGTATCTTCAAAACAACTTGCATATTTAATAAAGAAATTTTGCCTGTTGGCTCTTTATCACCATTTATGGTTAATATTTCACGTGCTTGTATTGCTTGCTATTGTATAACATACTTTAGTACACTGGTTCTGAGCTGAGTGTAAAAAATGTGCCAGTTTCTCGCAGGATTTTTTCGATACAATCATTTATTTCTAAAAAATTACTTTTACAAAATTCAGGTGTTCCATAATTGAGTTTTGAACGCTAATATTGTTGAAAATGTTAATAAAAGAAAACGAAAATGAACCTGAGAAAACCCAAACAAACTTTAGGAAATATACTCTTTTGTGCTGAAGTTTGTTAAGCTTTGTTCAAACCTTTTCGTTTGTGTCACCATTTTTTAAACAATTTAAATTTGATGACTATACATCGAGGTTTTTAAGTTAATACTTCTTTTTTAACTGTCTATAGAACACGTTAAATAAACATATTTTTTAAAAAACTTTTTTTCAATCGCTCAAAAATAAGGGAGATGTAGGCCGCTAAAATCTTTTAAAAACCAATGTTCGACCCTGTGCAAAATTATTTGTTATGTAAGTCGAAAGAATAAATCGAACAATTAATGTCATAAAATCGAGATTCTTTTTACTTTTTAAATTTTTAAACACGAAATTCTTTTCTCTACTACCCAAGGAACCATATATTAAAAAAGTGTCCTCTTAGGAACGATATGTATATTTTTATCAAGGGTTTGTTCCATTTTACTTGAACGTGTCTTTTTACACAAGAACCGAAAATACTGTTATCTTTTTAGCCCTCAAAATAACTAATATTTCGTTCTTTTTTTTTCTGCTATGTTATGCATTATTTGGATTAAGTAACTAACCATTTAAACACATAGAAAATTCACACAAATTAGTGTCTCGTCTCGTCTTACCTCGTCCGAGATATCCCCCAAATGCTGTACGTCCTCAGTCTCCTTGACTTCTTCAGTCTCCTCCCTGGACACCACTCTACGCTCCTTAACGTCCCTGACAACTCCATCGTGATTTGGTACTGCCACCCAGTTACCCTTATCGACAATGGCAACGTCGCCGCCTTCAACAGCTTTTGGTCCATCGACATCGTCGTCGCCGAGTTTTCGTAGCTAAAATAATAACAAAATTTTATTGATACTTACAAAATATTAAAAGGAGTATTGTTTATCTAGTAGGAAGAGCTTAACATTCTCGGATGACTGTGAAAACCAAGCAATACAAAATCCGGGAATGTGGCCTTTTCTATGACACCGAATTTAAACGCATTTTTTTTTACAACAGTTGTACATCAATAAAGTACTTATACAACTACTTAAGTGAAAGAGGCAGGGGAATAAGTATTTCTATTCAGAAATTCTTGAGTTTTCCTGGGTTTATCGGTCAACTGATTTAGAATTAAAAAAGTATTCTGTTGACGTTTCGGTTTATTTAACTTTTAAACCATCTTCAGAACTTATTTATAAGTAGGCTACTAAGGCACTAATGTTCTTTCTGTTGTGCTAATTCCACGATCTTATTCTATTGGTGCTTATTTCTAAACTACTGTTTTGAATTTTCTTGTCCGTTTTTTTGCTGAGTGTATTTTTGAAAATTTGTAAAATAAATAATATAAATTAGAATAAAATTGCAATTTTATCACCCTATGTCACCTGTAGGTTAGAGTTTTGTGACACCCTGTATTAAACAATATTAGAATTAACAAGTGGGATGTAACCATAAATATATTTAGAATTAACATTAATAGTCGACATTGCTTAACAATATTTGGGTCCTAGAAATTGATAATTTGAATACCTACATACGTAGGTATTCAAATTCAATAGGTATACTGATCGACATATCATATAAATTGCTGTAAACATTAAATCTGACAAATTTAAATACTCCAGACAAATATTCCAAGAATATATTAATATTTAGTAGCCTAATTAACATAGTTTTACCATTATTTATATATTTTTTTGTTGTTAATTTACCTCAGTTTGATGATGCTCCTGCGTTTCTGTATCCTCTGTTGTATTGGTAGTGACCATAGGCCCAGAGTCTTCGACGACTTTGCCATCTTCAAGAACCACTTGCCTTTTAACTCTAGTTTCTATTTGCTTTGTGTTGAGAACTTCAGTTTTTTTCTTACTGACCCATTCTTCTGTAAAAATTTGACGTCATTGATTAAAAAATCAAATAATAGATTTAACTAAAAAGGTTGTACTTTTGCTATGAGATCAGAATATCTAATTGCTTTCAGGAAAAGTGCAACCTGAATAAAAGGCAATTTAATGAAAAGTTGTGTTTTCGAAAAAAAGTATTTTGGAAAAATTGTGTTTTATATTTTACCTATCCTATTAATTTGGTGATGGATGCGATGAAATCTAAAATTGAAATGAAATATTATACAGTATGTCCGCGAAAACGGACAAAATTTTGCAAGATATGTAAAAACGTCACTCTTAGTAAAAGTTTTTTCTTGTAAAATAAATAAGATTCACGTTATGAAAAATTTAATTGTTTATTATGGCCCCCCAAGGAGCCCCGATTTAACGTAGGCCGATATATTTTTATGGGCCGTTTAAAACAAATTGTTTATGCCGCTCCAATACCAAATAATACTGACGTGCTAAAAAGCAGACTTACCCAGGCTGCTCGTTTAATATCCCAGGCAGAAATCAGTAATTCGTTCAGATATCTGAGGAAGCAATTAGAAAAATGTGTTGAATATGGGGGGGGGGGGGGAGTTTTTGAATTTTGATATATTTATTGTTCTGCTTAGTTTATATCATATTCTTTTGAGTTTAATTAATTATTTGAAAATTGCACTTAAATGATAAGTAGTTTGAATTAAATAATTGCTTCCCTTAATGAAGACATTGACAAACACGTCCATAGGTATCATTATTATTTAATATGTGGGTACTAGTACTCCGGTTAAAGGTGTGAGAGAGAATAGTTGGGACTTTAAAAAAATAATGTGATAAAATTCGCTACTTTTAATATTTAATTTCTTTAATGAAGTCGTACTTCTGCTTAGGATGTAATTTATATTTCAAATTTGTTCTTTCGGTACAACGGTATAAACAATACATGTTTACTGTTACGCAAAATATCGTTTTCGTAAATTTCATTCTCCCTGTATAAAAAATTAAAGTTTTCATGACGTAAAGCTTATTTATTTTACAAGCAAAAACCTTTATTAGGAGTGACATTTTTACATACCTTGCAAAATTTGGTCTATTTTTGTCCTCTTCTGAACCGCATGCGTAGACATACTGTATATCAACGAAAAGTGATGGTTAAAAAATAATATAAAAAGACTAAACAAAACTTACCCTCTTTGGTTGTAGCAAACGTCTCTCCTGGTTCAACCTGCGAGTAAGATAAAGGAGGCTTGATGAAAACCCGTGAGCTATAAGTAACTCTCTTTTTTGGAAAATTTGGCAAACTTTGACCACTTGGGTCTTTAACCAACACTATTACCACCATTCAACATTACTTTAGGTCGTTTAGTGTCTCTTTTTAAAAGGAATAGGTCCAAAAAGTTTGCAGTATTGTTCCTAATTATTCAAATTACTGTTTTGTACCTATGATAAGGTGAAAAGTTTTCTTATTTAGCAGGAATTTTACTGAATTTGACTAAAATCGCTATATTATTATAAATTGTTAAGAACAGTTTTCAGCGGTTATTATTACTATTTTGTTTTTTAGACATTGTTATTGTTTGTCAATTGCTAAAAAAATCCAATTAATTTCCAATATTGACACACTGAAAGGACATATTATATAGATTACAGTTACATACATAGAATAAGGAAATAAAATAAAAAACAAAGTACAAAATAAAATTTTGATTTTTTAATGGCTGTGATTTTTAGATTTGCTCAGGTTTGGTACACTTTTTTTCCAAAAATTAATAATTAAGAAGTTTTCCATTCATTGAGCAGACCCAAGCAAATTCACGCACACGCTGTAGATTTAGCAAGTTAAATAGTAGATTAAAACTTAGACTTTAATGTGTATCTAATATTAATATACAGCTGGTCCAAGAACGAGTTTTGCATTTTTTCTGCAAGAGTATACGTAGAATTAAAGCCTAATTGTTAAGTTACCGTTGGTGTCTGGAGAGAAGGGACTTGAAGGGTAAAGCAGGAAAGTAAAATCTCTGGAGGCAAAAGGTTCCAGGTATAAAGTAGGGAAAAATAGGATAAAGTGAACAGTAAAGCATTGCAAATGCAATGCGCTTCTTGCCTTAATCGAGATAGTTAATGATAAAATAATAGTGATAGACTTTGTTACCCGAGCCAGATGATGGTGTTTTCTTGCAAAAGCTGGGTCATTGAAAGCTGATAAATAAGATGACTATCTTTCGAACAGAATCAAGGCGTTACTACCGAAGATATTGCCATTCACCAGGAGTTGGAACATTATTCCAAGTTAAACCTTGTTTGGAAGATGTAGGGTTACACAGAATGGAAGAGGAAAAATATTCTAAAACCCAATACCTAAACGAAATATTGGAAATTGATGAGAAAATGGTAATCCATAAAATGCTGCAACGATAACTACTACTACTACAAAAAATAAGAAATGCCAAAAACCGTTATTAAAATCGAAGTCTTGCCTTAACGATGCCAAATTAAAAACTTCAGTACTATTTCAATCTTTATTTTGGATTAAAGTGTAGACAGTAAGTCTACCAGCCCGGAATTATCCATTAGATCCTGGACTTCCTGTACTTTGATGCAAAAATATAACTTACTGTCTTTTAGTCCGAATGTTTTCATTTTATTTTTATTCTAGGACGGACGCTGAAACCTCTTTCTTTTTTTTATATTGTTTGGCTTTCGAGGTGAAGTTGCACGGGCTCCCGGTGGTATTGTATGTGCGACCTCTAGGGTAAACCACCAAACTGTAGAGATCTGGAGTGATGCTCAAAAATCGATTCCGATCCCGCTTACGTATTGTTTTACTGGCTGCCTATATAATAGTAGCAGCTTTACTTGAGTGAGATCTATTCTTGCATTAGAGTGACTTTATATAGATCTATCTGAGAGCCATCTATTTAAATATTCGAGGTTGCTATTGAAGAAGCTGCCTAAAGGTTACATCAGTCTGATGATCCTCAACAACGGTGAAAGTTAAATTCAAGGCAGTACTAAGTTTTTTTGTAGTGACTCCCTGGATAAATTTCTTAACTGCATCTGGGAATATAGTTCCTCATATGTGAATCAAAATATGGCTCATCAGTTTAATAGCTTTTGAGGAGATACTTTGTGGTGGAACGAAGATCAAGAATTCCTAATACTCTAAGGTTTCTGTTTTGATAGAACTTTAACGTCCTGGTGCACAAACAATTTAATCAAGAATTAATTAAACTAATTGTTCATTTTTAATGTGACAGCACTGGCGTTAATGTCATTGCCAAAGATGACTCTTAACGTCAACTAAATTTATAACTTGATTTAAAGTTTTTGAGCAAGGGGCTGTACTAATTGAAAAAAAAATGTTTTAATTTACAGAACAAACATTAGAACTGCTTTTTTTACATATCTATCTACTAACACCACATTTTAGCACTGGCATAATACTGTTTTAGCACTGAAATGATACTGTTTTCACTCAATCGCGATTACAACTGGAACCTACAAAGAAATCACTACCGTAAAAAATGAAATTTAAAAACAAACTCATTTTTATGCAAGTAGTGTCATAGTTTCTATATTAACAACCGGACAAATTCCTTTTGATATAAACAATGTTTCCATATTTGGAATGTTTATGGATATTTTTATGGATGTTGTGACGATATTACTATTATGACCTACGATAATAAAATTCTTTAGGTTTCTATTATTCATGATTGATTGTATCTGTTTCATAGTACACTGTACCGAGTGTTTAAAAAATACTTTTGCGCTTATATGACACTAAAGGTTTTAAATATCCACTTATTTTAGTGTGTCAAAGTAATAAAATTGAATAAATTAAGATACATATTTGAAATAAAAAAATTTTCACTTCCAAATCCACAGACAAAAATTTAAAAAGAGAATTCTACGAAAAAACTTTAGAAAAACAACTCTTTATCTTTTTCGAAAAGTCAATTTTTGAAGTAAGTTTTTTCTAAAACACAAAACTTTCTTTTAAAATAATTTATTGAAAACGCATTTTGGAAAATACATTTTTTAGAAAATACAGTCATCGAAAAAGAAATTTTGAACTCTGATAGTTTAAAAATTGCCAATAAATAGACAGAAAAGGTAAACATGGACAAACCTAAGTAAACCTGCACGGATTCGTTTTTTCGGAAAAACCTGTTTTAACAATAAAAATTTATACCTACCTGTCAGAAAAAGTGTTTTTTCGAAAAAATCCATTTTCAAAAAAATTTTACCCAGGTCGATCTTAATATTTTTGGAAACAAACTTTTTATGAAAAGTAACTTTTTTCCCAAATATTAATAGTAAAGAAGTTCTCCATTTGGCAAGCAAATTTAGTCACACGCTGTATAACTTAAAACATTGATTTTCAAAACCCTAAATTAACTATTTATTTTTTATAAAAATGTTCAATTTTTCTATGTAAGCGGTAAAATAATATTGTATCACTAGTTGCTAAAGATCTTTTAATATTTAAATGTTTGAGAGAAGTGTGCCAGAAGGTGGCTAATGCATGTCAAAATTAAAAAAAAATGTGAAATGCCATTCAAATTCTTTTAACAATACCTAATTTATAAATTTTGCAATAGAAATAAACAATACCAATACGTCCACACAGTTTTATTTATACAAACACTTGCTTAAAACTTTAGCTGACAATAGGTATAGCAAAATAAAAGAAAAATGTTACATAACCGACAATAGCAGTGTTTTACAAAAGGTTAAAACCCAATTGGATTTTGTGGTACAAGTACTTTTATTAGCTGATTTTGCAATAAAAAATAACATGATACTCATTATTGCAAAATTTAGATTGCAAAGACATGGAAATGTAATGATATTTGGTACATTTGCATGTGAAAGATAAAAAAACATTATAGTTTTTACGCAGTATGCAGCTTTCGTTGAAGTCATAATGGTTACTGGATGGTTTATCTTTACTCCTCAAAGAGCAGCGTTTCCCGGATTCCATTTACATTTTTTATACATAACGTTAAAAATTAACATTTTCTTTTGTTGTCACTGCCTGAACCTTATTTATTTAAATTTAGTCTTTGTGTAATCTTCTATTTAAATCTTTATGACCTATGCGAGGAAAAACTCCATTGTTTATGAATACTGTTCGCGAATAAGTTTATGAGCTTTTTTATAACTTTTTTATTAAATACTATTATTATTTCTAATTACGTGACAATTATATTTCTATTTACGTAACTCACAACTAAAATTTGAGCACCAATATATTTCTTAGTGATAGAATTGACAATTTTGTGTTTCACGGGTAGATATGCTAAGGTAACAATGACATGGACAATGGATGAGGTTCTATTATGTTTTACTATTTTTGAGACTTTTGTTTAGAGAGGATTGTATTAAGCTTAGACAGCAAGTTCATAAGAACAAAAATACTAATGGGGAATGTTTTCTTGCGATTATCGTCATTTTTTACACGCAAAAATCTCGAGGTCTACACATAAAATATTGTAAACATGTAACATTTTTCAGAACCAACGGTCTTCTGCCCAACGAGCTGAAAATTTTGTCCTCAGGACAAAAAGTAATGTTCAAATATTCTCTTTATTTCCAATTCAATTATTATGGGAAGTACATACGTTAATGTATTTTTTTCGTATATATTTGCGGCGATAGCCAGATAAACTCTTTTCTAAGCAAGAAGCTGCAAGAAGAATAAAACACAGAGTTAACGGAAAAACGCTTATAATTTTTAGATCAGGTTGTTCATAAATTTGTTCAGTTTTGAATGGACTTTAACTCAAATGGTTTTACTGTCAACAAAAATAAGAAGTTCTATAACGTACTATCGCAACTTTCTACACAGTTGTATTTCACATATCAATTTAATAATGAAAAATAAATAAATATATGAATGCCCAATCTGTTTTTAAGATATTTATTCACCTGCCTCGTTAGAGAAATAACAACGCCATATCTATTTACACTGTAGTAAGATAAATAAATCTACATGCAATTATACCATTGCCAATGTAATCACGAAAAATAGAAGCAAAATTTATATTGCAGCTTGCTGCAATGAAGATATGACAGTGTTTACATCGAGATGAAATAATATATATTATTTTTAGGGTAGTGCTAGTTGGAAAAGTACGTTATAATACCAGAATCCTTATAAAAGTGTTGTTAAAGATAATACAACAAACAAGACAGAAAGACACTGCAAGACAGACAATTTTATTATCATACAGATATATATTAGAATGGAATGTATCATTTTTTCAAAAAGTTTTATTCCAAATACATTAAGGAAAGCAGGAATACGAATTGTTAAATGGAATAAATTTTCTTGGACTGCTTACATTTCAGATCACAGCAGCTTTATAAACAAAACCACGCCAGAATTTTTTTTTTATGTTGGTGTATTGTCAGGGTATTCAAACGAATTGGGACCTGGTAAACATCACGAAAAATCAACCCAGACCGCAGCAGTGGTGGCTTGGGGGGGGGGGGGGGAGGCAGGAAGCGCCCTTTAATTAATTAACTAGTGCCTGCTTTTGTTTCACAGGATGACATTATTTCGTTTATTGTCCCATTGTCTTGGTCACATCTCCGATATTATTATTATTAAAATTAAGTTTAGAAAAGGTTAATACAGAAAGGCAGAAAGAATCCTGAGCAAACCTAAACAAACCTAGCCAATCCTACACATATTCGCCTTTTTTGGGTTTGGTCAGGTGTCTTGGAATTTACTCAAGATATTTTCTGTCTTTTATGGATATTTATAGGTACAGAAAATAAAATACGTTGCTGATGTAAACCAAGATAACTATTATGCATAATTTTTTCCTAAATTGTACTTCGCGTTTCTCACGTGTGTACTTGCGAAATTCGTACTTGCCAACATAATGGGAATGAGCCGTTGTTCAATTGAATGGCGTATAATAATAGGCACCTGTGTAAAACTGCATATTTACTTTTGTTTGGAAATTTCACTTTTATAATTTTCATATTTCTATTTTTTTTGGTTGTTTATTACGTAACGATAATGATTTAATAATCTAAATAGATGTGAAAATAATAGTTGTTAATAGTTATAATGACTATGTTTTACATTCCGTGTCAGTGTGTTTGCGATTTGCAAGTATTCAATTTATTATCTGCATAACGGCATACTATATCACAACTATCCATTACTAAAATGACTATCTCCTTTAAAAAAAGAGATACAACAGTGAATCAAAATACTAAAATACAAAATGATTTATAAGGACACTGCTACAAAGTAATGTCTACAGTATCTTAATATTGTAGGCTGATCATTCTATAGGAATGAAGAAAACATTTTTTTTTGTTGTTTATTATGTAACGATAATGATTTAATATTCTAAATAGACATGAAACTAATAGTTGTAAATAGTTTAATGATTAGGTATGTTTTACATTCGATGCCAGTGTGTTTGTTGATTTGCGGCAGTGTATTTGTTTATGATTTAAAAGATTTACGTCCAGTTTCACAAACAATTTAGTCAAGAATTAAACTAATTGGACGCTTGTATCGTGACAGCACTCATGTCAATAAAACACGTCAATTAAATTTATTAGTTGATTAAAAGTTTTGAGCAACAGGCTGTAAGAAAAGCATTCAGGGGTCATTACTGCTATATTTTTTATTACCTACATTGCGGCATACTATATCAAAACCTTCCATTACTAAAACGACTGTATCCTTCTACAAAGAAAAAGAGATAGCACAAAAATATCTATAAGGATCCGACTAAAAAGTGATGTAGACATAAACTTACTATTGCAGGCTAGTCATTCTACAGGATGTCTAAAGGAAGGAAGAAAATACATTCATATGCCTCGCAAAAATTGGAAAAATTTAGTACTTTGCTTATTGAGTTTTAAAGCGGCTTTGTGTGTTCTTATTAAAAATGGTATCAGAGAGGGAATTGAAATGTTGATGTTGTTGGGTTGCGGAGACAGAATACGGAAACAAAAATGAAGTTTTCTTGTTATTTAACGTAAAGTATTCCGAAAATCCAATCGCAGTCAACAGCGGGAAGGATAATTCATTAATTTGAGGAATACCGTACAGTAAGGGATTTACATTGAAGTGGTCGACAACTCCTATCTATTAATGAAAATCCTCATTTCTCAACTAATACATGAGCTCTAAATATCGATGCTATCAAATCAGCCATCTTAAGATTTGTAAAACTCAAAGTATCACCCATATAAGGCGTACAGGAGCTTTTGGGGGGTGGTTATGATAGAAGGCTACAGTTCTACAGAACGCATTGCAACAAAACAATATCTTTTGTTGTTAAATTCTTGTTTATTGTAATTTCAACAGTAGAAACGCAACATACCTTAAAATAAATACATTTTTAGAAATAGGCCACATGGATTATCTGAACCTTTTCCGAAATTTCAAAGCTCTGCCATCTATAATATTCAGGATTCTAAGAAATGATAAGTACGATGAAACTGCAGAAAATATCCTTCTCACCAATGATGAGTACGATGAGATTCTTCAGAAATCACCCTTCGAACCAGTGATGAGTACGATGAACCCTTAACTAAAAACCTTGAGTTTTGTCGTATGCTTTGTGTCATATTTATTTTACATTATTAATATGACTTTTCAACCTCATACATTATTACGTTTGGCAATATAGTAATAATTATCATAATCTGTCGGCACATTAGAGTAATTACTGTTTTAGTTCTTAACTAATAAATATGAGGTACCGCTATTGTTATTAAGAATTATGTAAATAGACCCAATAGAATTTTTTAAGAAATAATATTGTAATATGTATGCATTAATTAGAACTTGTCTAAGGCGTTAGATCGGATATATGTACGTGTTTTATTAATTTGACCTTTTAGTTTATCTCTTTAGTTGTGCCTGCATAGAATTCCTCTCAGGACCACTAGATAAAAGATTGGTATTTAAGGAACTCGCTTGCTTAAAATACTGGGTTCCGGATGGGAATAAAAACAAGAAGTACTCATTTGGATTATTAAGTATATATATACAGGGTGTCCCACGACGAACTGCCGCGATCGATTATGGAAAAAGTATAAGTAGCAAGGATCTGAAAATTTGGTAACATACTAATGTCAATGGGGGCAATTCGGCTAAAATATTTTCAAAATGGTGGCACTTCCGGTTGTACCGGAAGTAGATATCAACTTGCTTATTTTAAATGGAACACCCTATATATTATTTCATTTTCGGATTTTACGTAAAATTCTAATCGCATTTCATGTATAATCTCCTATACCTAACTCTAACCGATTTTGACATATTTCAAATTTTATGCCAAAAATGACGTTTGCAGGCCGAAAAATAATTATCGATTTTTCCTACATGAATGCCTTTATGATTTAATTGGGGTTGGTTTCCTTGTGGAAGGGGATCTACTTTAGTAGACTGTGTTGATAATTTGGTAATAAATAAATACAGGGTGATCAAAAACTAACATTAAAAATTAAATTGAAAAAATCGTTAAAAGTCATTTTTTTCAAATGGAAGCCCCCTATTTTTATAATTTTACCCTACTCAGCATTAAAAATAAGGGTAACTTTGTATAAGGTTGTCTATTCCGAAAATCGATAGTTTTAGAAAAAGTGGCAGTTTAACATTTTTCTATTGTAAAAATCATATACGGTTTTCAAGTTTTCTTATTAGTTGGCCATGACCGCGAGGCGCGGCCAAAAACAACACTCGAGCACTACAGAAATGTCATTATTTCGTGCCATTTGACAATTATTGATAATAATCATGCCAGGGCGATTAAATTATACAAACGAAGATTATTTAAATTTGTTTATTATCTATGGGGAATGTAACAAAGTTTTATCAGGAACATGCGAGACATTTGCTGACAGATATCCAGATAAACAGAAACCGTCACGGAACAGTGTTAAACGAATAATGGAATATTTCAAAAATTCAGGGAAACAACTTATTTTAATAAATGTTCAAAATTTCCACCATGAGCTTTCAACAGAATTCTATGGATTGAGCTCTTTGAGATTCCTGTTTGTAGAGCCACTTGTCTTAATGCTGTCATAGGATATGCCGCAAAATATCCCAAAATTGCAATTTCGATATTTTCATCATTGAGAATGGGTTTTCTTTTATGCATTTTTGCCTTAACAGTGCCAAAATTTTTGAAATTTTCCATTATTCGTTTAACACTGTTCCGTGACGGTTTCTGTTTATCTGGATATCTGTCGGCAAACGTCTCGCATGTTCTTGATAAAACTTTGTTACATTCCCCATAGATAATAAACAAATTTAAATGATCTTCGTTTGTATAATTTAATCGCCCTGGCATGATTATTATCAATAATTGTCAAATGGCAAGAAATAATGACATTTCTGTAGTGCTCGAGTGTTTTTTTTTATCCGCGCCTCGCGGTCATGGCCAACTAATAACAAAACTTGAAAACCGTATATGATTTGTACAATAGAAAAATGCTAAACTGCCATTTTTTCTAAAACTATCGATTTTCGGAATAGACAACCTTATACAAAGTTACCCTTATTTTTAATGCTGAGTAGGGTAAAATTATAAAAATAGGGGGCTTCCATTTGAAAAAAATGACTTTTAACGATTTTTTCAATTTCATTTTTAATGTTAGTTTTTGATCACCCTGTATTTATTTATTACCAAATTATCAACACAGTCTACTAAAGTAGATCCCCTTCCACAAGGAAACCAACCCCAATTAAATCATAAAGGCATTCATGTAGGAAAAATCGATAATTATTTTTCGGCCTGCAAACGTCATTTTTGGCATAAAATTTGAAATATGTCAAAACCGGTTAGAGTTAGGTATAGGAGATTATACATGAAATGCGATTAGAATTTTACGTAAAATCCGAAAATGAAATAATATATAGGGTGTTCCATTTAAAATAAGCAAGTTGATATCTACTTCCGGTACAACCGGAAGTGCCACCATTTTGAAAATATTTTAGCCGAATTGCCCCCATTGACATTAGTATGTTACCAAATTTTCAGATCTTTGCTATTTATACTTTTTCCATAATCGATCGCGGCAGTTCGTCGTGGGACACCCTGTATACTTAATAATCCAAATGAGTACTTCTTGTTTTTATTCCCATCCGGAACCCAGTATTTTAAGCAAGCGAGTTCCTTAAATACCAATCTTTTATCTAGTGGTCCTGAGAGGAATTCTATGCAGGCACAACTAAAGAGATAAACTAAAAGGTCAAATTAATAAAACACGTACATATATCCGATCTAACGCCTTAGACAAGTTCTAATTAATGCATACATATTACAATATTATTTCTTAAAAAATTCTATTGGGTCTATTTACATAATTCTTAATAACAATAGCGGTACCTCATATTTATTAGTTAAGAACTAAAACAGTAATTACTCTAATGTGCCGACAGATTATGATAATTATTACTATTACTATTACTATTATATATATATATATATATATATATATATATATATATATATATATATATATATATATATATATATGCGATAGCTCACCGGTGAGAAGTAGGATAGATTTGACACAGCAATTTCCAGTTATGGTTGGCTTGTACCAGGATTTGCCTTGACTTCGTATTTATTCAACCTACGTTATGGATTTCATGTTCCAGAAAGTGAGAGATAGAGCGCCCTGGTTCATGATGTTTGTGGATGATATTGTAATATGCAGCAAGAGCGAGAAAGTGGAAAGTTGCAGAAGAGCCTTAAGAGATAGGAACCTCAAAATCAATAAGAAGAAACTGAGTACATGGAATTTAATGGAATCAAAGCCGGAGTCGGAGAAGAAAAAGAAAATGAAGAAAAATAAAGAGGTTAGAAGTGTGACATACATTAATAATATATTTCTATTAAAAATTTTTACATTTTTCTCCAGATTTGTTTCATAATAGAGTTTCATACAAGATAGTAGAATATTTTATAAAATATGGGTGTATGAAATCCGTTTGACCACGCCCAATGAACAAAACGTGACCAACTGTAATGGATGACGTTATTTAATTAATTGTTATATAAAACCTAATCCTTGCCCTTTGAAGAGATAAATGAAAAGTATCAGGAAAACTAAAATGTTAGTTTTGCTCTCTGATTTCTATATAAATTCTGCGTAATATCTTCAATTATCGAAATTAATTATCCTCTAACAAGAATAAATATAATAAATATAGGATATTGGCTAGTGCAGATCAGAAAGCTTGTTTCCTGTTTTTTCTCTGATTAATTTTTTTCCTAAGAACTTAAATACTGGCCAGTACTTCTGACCTATTAATTCTGCACCTTTACAATTTATTATTTATAATCTATTTCCGTTAAAATGTATATTTCATGTTGTTTGTGTTAGATTCATAATTTCTTGCAATGGTATCTTTATTCCTGCTTATGGGCGTATATTGTTTTACTTCCATTTATTTGTTATTTCCTTATGGTTAATTTTTTCCATTAAACACATATCTTTTACGGTTTGTTTTCCTAATAATTTTTACAAAATTACTTTAAAATTTAATTTATTTTTCTTGTGATACTTTCATCGGTCCCTTGCAAAACTTGTCTTATCCCTGCTTACTAATTGTTTCTTGTTTCAGTCAGTCTTCCGCTTCTTTAAATTTAATTAGTATCAGTTACAGATAAGTGATTTTAAGGGGTAAGAATTTAAGAAAAAATACTCGCACAGTCAAAACCTGCGCATATGTAACATTTTTCCTCAGAAGAAGGAATTAAATAAAAATCATGGAATTTAAAAAATAAGTTATAAATAAAAATTATAAGAAATAAACAGAACGCACAACAGTAAATTAATTGGAAATTATATGGTATATCCTGTTTTAATGAATAAACTAATTGTTTTACCGTCACTCTTAGATAAGCATCGTTGAACATGTCTTTTCATTATTTATAGGATTGTTTTTACGTAGATAATCTATTTTTTGTCTAAGAAAATCGCAAGGTCGTTTAGATTAATTTGTTTTTTTTAAAGGAAATTATACTTAAAGTGTCAAAATTGAAAATACCATACAGGGAAAGTAAAAAACACTTTATGAAGATCCAGCAATCTGTTTTTGATGCAATATTCTCATCTATGATATTTCGTTAGTTTTCGATAAACGATTTTTTGAAAATATTTACCAAACAGGGAATTTTCGAAAATAAATTTTTTTAGAGCATTTTGGATATACTAAAATTTTTGAAAATTTTATTGTCAAAAAACTGTCTCAGTTTTTTTTTCGAAAACACTTGGGAGGAAATGAGTTTTTTGCAAATTGAATTTTAAATTATATTGGTTTAGAAAATATATGAAATACAAAATAGGCAAGTACAGCTTGCACTTGACCAATTTTTTCCTTATGAATTGAGTTGAATCTCTGACGATGTTATAAAAAGGTTTGTTGAAGCTCACGAAACTTCTTAGACTACTTAGGCGAGTAAGATATGAATTTTATTGTTTGTCTTTGTTTTAAAGGATTCTTCTAGTATTTTTTTTCCTTTTCATCTTATTCATTGAGTTGATTCTTAACGTTATCTCTGATGATGATATAGAAAGGCTCAGAGTGGAGCATATGAACTCTCCATAACTGTTTTATTGTTACACAACTCTGGCCAAAAACTCCATTGCTTCCCATAATTGGATGTGAGATTATCGGGATTTCTAGGCCAACTATAAATTAAAGTTGTATAAAACTAGAATCTTTAAAGGTTCCTTAGTGTCCGATAGTATGTACAAGTGTAGTTCTGCCTCACAGGCATTTTCTAGGATATTCTATGGCTCACAAGCCTACTGTGGGTATTTTTGCTTGAAAGAAGATTGGAGATTTACCTAGAGACTATGAAGTTACCGACATCGAGTCCTTTGATTATCTTAGGCCTGTTTGTATACGAAATAAGGGAGTCTAGCTTAGGTTTGATAAAGTAGCGACAAGGACTTTTTTCCTTTTCTTCTTATGAATTGAGTTAATTCTTAACGTTATCTCTGATGATGATATAGAAAGGTTCAGGGTGAAACCTATGAACTTTCCATTGCTGTTTTATTGTTACAGAACCCTGACAAAAAATCTGTTGCTTCCGACAATTGGATGTGAGATTTTCGGGTTTCTAGGGCAACTTCAAATTTAAGTTTTATGAAATTTGTACCCTTAAAGCTGCCTTTGTGTCCGATAGTATGTACAAGTGTAGTTCTGCCTCACAGGCATTTTCTAGGATATTCTATGGCTCACAAGCCTACGGTGGGTATTTTTGCTTGAAAGAAGATTGGAGATTTACCTAGAGACTATGAAGTTACCGACATCGAGTCCTTTGATTATCTTAGGCCTGTTTGTATACGAAATAAGGGAGTCTAGCTTAGGTTTGATAAAGTAGCGACAAGGACTTTTTTACTTTTCTTCTTATGAATTCAGTTAATTCTTAACGTTATCTCTGATGATGATATAGAAAGGTTCAGGGTGAAACCTATGAACTTTCCATTGCTGTTTTATTGTTACAGAACCCGGACAAAAAAATCTGTTGCTTCCGACAAGTGGATGTGAGATTTTCGGGTTTCTAGGGCAACTTCAAATTTAAGTTTTATGAAATTTGTACCCTTAAAGCTGCCTTTGTGTCCGATAGTATGTACAAGTGTAGTTCCATCTCACAGGCATTTTCTAGGGTATTCGGAGGCCCACAAGCCTACTGTGAAGATTTGTGCTTGAAAGATGGTTAAAGGTTTGCCTAGAGACTATGAAGAAATAAGGGAGTCTAGCTAAAGCTAGTAGACTCTTTTTAAAGTTAAGGCAGGGGGTTTCTTTTATCTTGGGCAGCCACCGTGGACTTCAAGCCTAAGAACTAACGTACCGTGGACGTCTAAAGAGAAGGAAAATGTAATATATTGATACAGGATTCGACGTTGGGAGGGGAAGAGAGAACTTTTGCAGGCGATGTGTTCCATAATCTAGAGATCCTAGGTATGAATGAGCGAGAGAAGTTTTAGGTTTTTGTAGCTGGACAGTAAAGGAATGCATTAAATGTACTTCTTTTTGTCCTGTTAAGAACAGTGAAGGGAGAAATAATAGCTGATAGTTCTTTTGAGCAAAATCCGAAATATCGGTATAAAAGTAACAGATCCCCAACAGAAGGGATGAGGGAGAGAAGGGGGGTTTCTTGTGAGCTCTGAGTCACTGATGAGTCAAATGGCTGCCTTTTGGATATAATCAAGGATATTAGGTATCGACGGTGATGCTGCAATCTCTATTTCTCTACGTGTTTAATTTCTCTACTTTATCTCTTTATTAATAAAGAACGTGGTCACTACATAGAAGGTGATAATAATTGACTATACAGACTATGTACCCATAAAAATACAACACTATAAGCGACGTTTAATTACTATATTTCAATAAAATAGATTTTATTATGCCTACAGTAATTATGCCGCAAAAAGGTCGAACTTATATTTAATGATAATTTATTCTCTAATAAATATAAGCAATGTACAGTTATTGCGTTAAAAGTGCCAATATTTCTAAGACTTTTGCTAAAATTTACATACAATTATATTTATTAGGTAGTACGAATTAACTGCGGCGTTATTTTTAGTACCTTAATCGTATTGAAATCAAATCAGATAGTACCGTAAACCATGGTGATTTAGTAGCTTAAATATAGGTTAAGCAAAATCCATTTGCAAAATAAAATGGTTTAATTTTTTATTGCATCGCCGCAAATAGGAAAATGTCGTATGAATATGGAACATGTCACAACAAGCTTCCACTAAAAGTTAGTGAAAAAGATTTTAATACACTGACCGGCAAAAAAAGTGACGCACCTAAAATTTTGTGAAAGTTTGATGTCTCGTAACTTCTGAACTAGTTAATCGATCTGAACGATTTATTTTTATTTTGTGGAGTTATTTTTTAGGATTAGAATACATGTAGAGTTTCGTTTTTTTCTTATGATTTTATAGTGTATAGTGGGTTATTTTTAGAACACCCTCTGGATTGTTTCAGCATCCAAATTTGTTTGAAGATAACATTGACTTATTGAACGAAATGTAGTTTATCTTCTTTTTTGTTTTGATTGTCTCTATCTTGCGTGGGTAGAAACGGGTCAGTACCATAGAAGAGTTTGTTCCTGCCATCCTAGATGTACAACGAATTTTGATGATCGCTTTATTCAAATCCAAACGGTACGAAACCGCTTCTAATCTGCGGTGAAAACAAATAATCACCATTTAAGGAAAGTACGCCGACCACATGTAAGTGATCATAGAGCCTGTCGAAGGTCAAAGGAAATACATTTGAGGACTAGGAGACCATCAGGTGGACCAAAATTACTTCTACGGCATCATGCAGCTCGCCGGGATTTTGTAGAATGTATGGAGATTGGAATAGCCAACAATGATCCCGAGTCTTATTTACCGATGATTCTTGATTTTGTTTGTTTTCGTCTGATGGTCGTCAGAGTGTGAAAAAGAACTGGAGAACGGTACGAACAGGGTTTAATCAGCCAACGAGAAAGCTTTGGAGGTGGATCCGTAATGATATGGGGAGGAATTTCGCCAGAAGCCCGCACAGAACTTTGTGTGCTTGCAATAAATCTTCTTACGGCGAGAATATTTTGCAGAATTTTGTTGTTCCCTTTGCACATTTTATTGGGAATAATTTCATCCTTATGCATGACAATGCGAGATCCCATACCGCCCGAATTATCAATGCATATCTTAACGAAGTGGGCATAGAATCTATGGTATGGCCACCAAAGAGTCCAGATATGAACCAACTCAAACACTTGTGCGATGAATTGGGACAGCGAGTTAGGTCTCGCCAGAGGGTTCTGCAAACTTTAGATGCTTTAGGAGAAGCGCTAGTAGAGTGGAATAACATTCCTCAGGTAACCATTTCCAACATCATCCAAAGCATGGCAAGGCGAATAGAGGCGATATAGGCAAATATCTTTGCTATTGGTAAAGATAGTGACACCATATTTTAGGTGTATCTTATTGGCTAATAAATCTACTTTTTATGTAATTTAACTTGTCCAACCCCCTTGAAGGGTGACGCTAGGGAGTTGAGGTCAAAAATTTGAAATGCTACCCTATGGTCTATCTATGGTATTTGAATAAAAACATTTTACCGCAAACTCCGAAGTGAAGATTTTAAATGGCAAGCCTATAGAAATTAAAAATCGTAAAAAAATAAATATTTAAGTATCTTTATTTCTCTTATTGCTTTGTTGTTCAAAATGACCACCATGAACTTCTTGGCAGTAATAAAGTCGATTTTGGAAATCTGCCAAGAAGTAACAGTAAAATTTGATGTCTCTATCTATACTAATGGCAAAGACATGTTGGCTGTTTTTTCATATAGGTATAAGATGTTAATGATTCAGAAAATGTTGATGAAAATACAGAAAAAGAAGCCTTAAGCAACCTAAACAAACTTCCCAAATGAAAAAATGGCGTATTTGTGCAGATTGACTCGGATTTCTTTACCGCTCAGCATCTTCCGTTTTCAAATTAACATTATTAACAATATCCAAACTAGTACACCGAGATTAAGTAAAAAGGGGAAAGGCTTACTGATTTAAATTAAAATCTTCTAGTTGATTGGGTCTAAAGAAGTTTTTGTCCTGTCATTGTTAATAAGCCGTGATTGAAAACGTATGAGTTATTCTAAGAGTTTAGCGATTTTCTTCGTTTGCGAGTAATTCTTTTCCTAAAATTTTTTGCCAAAATGGTTTTACTACTACTGTTGTGAAACATACATATTCAAATAATCCTTTGCTTTTATAAATAATGTGCAGACAGACTTATTAATCCTCTCACGATGTTATTAAAGGTGATATACGGTAAAATGATTAAAATCCAGCCCTGAACTATTACGCTGTTAATAGTATTTTGTAATTAAATCCGCAGGATATTACGTTACTTTCCGAACCACATTAAGTGTACCTACGGTATTAATAATAATTTCATATAATTTTATTTGGACTTTTAACCGAATGACACGTTGAAAACAACTCTAAGTTGTTTAGTAAAGTTTAAGGTTTATATTGTTTTAAAATAGTTATTATTACGAAATAAAACGGATAGAGTTATGAATAAAAATAAAAATCAGTGTGGATTTGGGCAATTTTCTAATTTCTGATCAGAATATTATACCTTTTTTATTTTAAAAAGTTCCACATTTACAGGAATTTTACAGAGGTAAGGTAGGAATGAATTTTAGCTTTGGAAACCATGATAAACAATAATATACTAAAAATCGTAAATATTACGGTTGGCGAAAAAAAGAGATCTACTTCTTTCACTCTCATTAAAATTATTTTGATATTAAAAGTTTTATAGTTCTGTATAAAAAAGCAATTAGGGGAATTTCTCTTAGTGATAGTATATTACTATACAGTATGTCCACGGACGTGGTAGACAAGAGGACTAATGGACCCAAAACTGAAAGACACGAAAACAGGTCATTCTTTATAAAAGTTTTTGCTTGCTTAGAAAATAACATCTACGATACCGAAAATTTGTTTTTTTTTGTACAGGGTATGCAAAACATTCAAAAACGTAAAATATGGTTAAGAGTAAAGTTAGAAGAATTTTAAGAGCGATAGAATCGATTTAACCGCAAAAAAGTAAGAAGAAGCTTTAGATTTTCGACATCAGTTAGAAAAATGAGTAGAATATGGAGGAGGAGTGTTTGAAAATAAATATGATGTGCCCTTAATTTTTTTTAAAGTTTAATAAAATAACAAATATTTCTCGAATATTACAATTATTATTTAATATTCTATTAGTAATTTTCTCTAACCTGAATGAGTTTATAATTTTGGATTATAAATATTATTTGCTCAAAGGACATTTTTGTTATTTTAACAAATATGTCTCAGTTATCAAAGGTGTAATCAAATAAAAAAGGTGACAATGCGACTGAAATTTACATTTTTGTATATTATTTGTCATAACCTGTACAAAAAAATAAAATTTTTGGCATCCTGGTCTTATTTTTAAAGCAAGCAAAAGCTTTTATAAAGAATAACCTATTTTCGTATCTTTCACTTTTTGGTCTATTTGTCGTCTTGTCTACCCCATCGGTGGACATACTGTATGTAAAAACATACTGGAAAAAAGTTAATTTAACATTAGTATTTAATATTTATGTATTTTAGGAAAAAATATAGCCATACATCTTGAAGTACGATGGCGTCCATTACTGAAAGTCTATTTTTGCAATATTTTCAAATTGTCCTAAGATAAAAACCTATTTCGAAACCAAGAACAGGGTAAAAATCATAGAAATAAAGAAATGCAGTTTGAAAGCGACTTATTATAAACATGGATAGGTGCCCTCTTTTTCAATAGGGGATTTTTAAAAAGCAATTTTTCAAAAATGGATTTTTCGAAAAAAATTTGTAAGCAAACCCAATTTTCAAAAAATACATTTTTCAAAAGACAGTGATCGAATATTGAATTTTGACATCCGATAGTGCAAAAAATGTTTATGAAAAAAAAACAAAGAATCATCCTGAGCAAATCCCAACAAACCTGAGCAAACCAGACATTTATTTTTTAATCAACATTTCTTAAGATATTAGAGTTTCATATATATAAAAAAATTGTTAGCATTATGACCCCCCTCCAAATATATTTTAAACAAGTATCTTTGGTTTGCTTGTCCTATATTAAATTTTTGACAAATTAACAGCCAGATTCTCCAATGCTAGTCCGGTCTAATTTGACAATCAAAAGTTTCAAACTGACAAGTGTAAGAATAAGGCAACCAAGTTTTATACTGTGAGTTTATTTCTGAGCTTTTCGCAAATTCATAAAGGAAAGGGCAATGTTAATAAGTACTTTTGATAATAATAGAACCAAATTCATTACAGCAACTCGTTCCAAGACGAAAATCATTTGGAAACCCAGCAGATCGCTGAAATATTAGAATAATTCGTAAGTTTTTAATGACAACTTAATAACAATGACAGCACGAAAACCTGTCAAAACATAACTGATCAACTATAAGATCCTAATTTAAACCAGTACTTAATTTTAAATCTTCTTAGTGAATCTGAACGTAAATGTTCTAAAAAGCGTCTTATGAAAACAATATTCCAGAGAAGTGGGTTTTTTGAAATAAGTACGTCATTTTCGAAAAACTTTTAGTAAACCTCTGATATTGTAGATTACCGAAATTATATTTGTCGAAATAATCTTTACTTTTAATAATAATATGCAAATTATGGAAAATTTTTTATGAAAAACTATACTTTCGAGGGGCCTCCCTTGGCCCTATCAGGGCCCATTTTCAAAGGAGTCGTTAGGATTCTGTTTTCTAGAAAAGTGATGTTTCAGGGAGAAAATGATAACTGGTTTCCCAGATGTCCAGATTTAACACCAATGAATTTCTTTTTACGGTGTTACCTTGTATTAAAGCTTTTTGATAAAATGGGCATAAACTTAAATTAGCTAAAAGAATATATTACGTATACAATAGAGAAAATTACTCTAGCTCTATGTTGGTGGATGAGATAACATTTTCAGTCCTGCCCTGAAGAGAAACAGTGGTCTGAATAAAAAAGAGAAAAATCGAATTGTTCGTAAATAATTTCGTCACCTTTTTACCTTAAAAAAATAAAACAATTTCTATTGGCTCGTTCAAAACAAGGACCTCATTTCCGGATAGCTTGAAAACTCCGGATTTTATCGAGTCAAAGTTAGTCAAATTACTATTTCTAACATAAAAAAATGTAATGCCTGTTATTCATAAGAAAACTTTTCACCTTTCCCACGTATAACCACTTCAAAATCTATTACTTCTTCCTCACTTTTCACTTCAAGTCCCTCTCGACAACCAAGGAACGTCCCGTTTTTAATAATAACCTCTAAATCACATTTTTATCACATCCTGAACATCTACAACAAAACTAAAACCAAAATCGCATCAACCGTTCCGGTGCACTTGTCACTAGGTCGTACTTTCGTGCTGTTTGTTTTTTACTAAGCAACCATGACTATCCTACTGCACTACTACTATCCGCAACATCCATTCAACATTTTATGCACTTACTATAAAATTGTTGGCGGTGGAATAATAGCAATCGTGTAAAGCTCGATATAGTTTAGAATGTATTTATTGTCTTACCGTTGTCAATTGGGTGGAGGTCGATAATTTTTTCGTAGGTAATATTACAACTGCATCTTATTTTTTTCGAAAGGAAGGATTTATCAAAATTCAACCCCTAAACAGAGGTTCAAACTTTGTATGAAAAAAAAAATTACGGTTCTTCTAACTCTAAAAGTACTCTAAAAAATAACTTTCAGATTCACTAAGAAGGTTTAAGATTTAGTACTGGTTTAAATTAAGATCTTATAGTTGATCAGTTATGATTTGACAGGCTTTTGCCCTGTCATTGTTAATAAGTTGTCATTAATAACATGATTATTCTGATATTTAAGCGATTTGCTTGGTTTCCAAATGAATTTCATCTTAGAACGAGTTGCTTTAATGAATTTAGATCTATTACTGTCGAAAGTACGTCTTAAAATTGCCCTTTTCTTTATAAATTTGCGAAAAAGCTCACAAACAAATTCATAGTAAAAAACTTAGTTGTCTTATTCTGACACTTGTCAGTTTAAAACTTTTGGTTGTCAAATTAGACCGAACTAGCGTTGGAGAATCTGGCTGTTAATGTATAAAGTGTTTTACAGTTTTTAATAAATCAACCCCTAAGGGGGTGGAATGGACGTTCAAAGTTTGTTATGTAGTAAAACTGTTATAACGCGGGCGAAGTCGCTGGCGAAAGCTAGTATTAACATAAATATTATTAAGTAGATAGGATTGTAGTTTGTTTAACTTCCAGTTGTCAAATATCTGTTTTATAACAAAAATGCTTTAAACAACTAAACATCAGAATTTAAAATAACCCAGTAGTGACTTATGGCTATAACTCACTAGTGAGTTATGTTATGACTCATAACTCCCTAGGGAGTTGTGAGTTATGAACAACTTTAAATGTTTAAAGTCTCGTCAATAATATAAGTTTACATTTATGAAAGTGTTGAAGAAAAGTAATTTTCGTAAATTATTTCTTAATTGTTATGTGGAATATGAATTTTAAATTATATATTTTTTCCTGCAGCGCAGCGCTCCATTTTAGAGAATTAAATTTATTTGTTTTTAATAATTCTTTATTTTAGTTTAAAAAAACTCAAAATTTGATATGTTTATTCTACATTAGAATACTACATTACTATAGTTTTTGTTAAACTTTTATACCGGGATTCACTAAAAGACTCACTACTGCATACTGTTTTAAATTTAAATCCTTTAAATTCCTTTAAAGTCAGTTTTGACAGGTTTATGTGCTGTCATTGTTAATAAGTCGGCATTAAAAACTTATGAGTTACTCCACTATTTGTGCGATTTGCTTGGTTTTCAAATGATTCTGATTTTAGAACTTGTTGCTCAAAGGAATTCAGTTCCATTAGTATAGAAAATATTAAACTGGATCATACATTTCCGAAAAAGTTCAAAAATAAATAAATAATGATAATAAAAATAAATAAATTTATAATACAAAAGTTGTCTTATTCCTAGACTTGTAGATTTATACCCTTTAGACAAATTTGATCTGTCTAAGCAGCAGTAAATCTGCTGTTGGTATTTTTTCAGCAGGATAGACGATTTGTGAAAAAAGTAGAATCCTAGCTAGATGCCAAGTTTAAAAGCGTAAAATCAAAGCAAAAAATATGTTAGGTAGTACATTAGTAATTGTTCAGTGCAGAATAGATCCATTTCATCCCATTTAGTTGTGTTTTCATATCTATAGCAAATTACCTAGGTCATTAATCTGTGTTAATGCCATTTATTCCATGTTACCCTTTAGATAGCTATAAGAACAAGCAAGTTGTAAACAATAAGGCGAGGGCACCAAACAATAACCTTTTCAACTTCAAAAATCTAGAAAACCATAACGGCGACCACAAGGAACGCAGAGAATAATCGTTTTGCGTGGGTTATGGAGATCGGATCGTCCATAAAAGGCTTTCAAACCTTAAGGGGTCCAACATGGTTACAAAAAATCTGATATAAAATATATACCTATAAGTTTACTTACGTATGTCTGAGTCGATCTCTGCTAGACTAAAAAACTCTACATTATTTTCTTTTCTGCCTCATTTTGTTTATCTGAGACAGCTCAGATAAACGAATTTTTTTTGTGTTTTAATATTTTGCAAACTCCTAGAATTCGAGAATTTAATATTTGAACATTTGACAAAATCTATCTTCAAGAAATTATAAAATTAAATTAAAAAAAAATGTACTTTCAAAAATTCATTTTTCAGAAAAATATTTCGAAATAAATTTGTTTCAATTGGAGATCGAAAGAAATAAATATTTGAATGTACCTAAAGCTTTCAGTTGGATCTTAAATATTTTATACGATTTAGAATAAAGATATATATATCTAAAAACACGAATCTGTTTAATTTTGCTATAACTCTGGAACATTAGCTTAAAATAAATATAGTTTATAAAGAACTGATTTTATTTAGAAAATTACTTTTTAAATTTTCATACAGGATAAGAAACTTAAAAAATATTTTTAAAATATATTTTCTAATTTTATTATTTTAACTTCGCGGAGGGAGTTCCGTGTTTTTTTTTTATTTGCATTGGTCTCTGTAATCAAATAACTGATATTAAATTTAAAATAAGTTTTATATAGGGTCCTTAAGCAAGGTACTATTATAGGCGCGCCGGAATGCCAAGTGCGCACTTACTTTCCGTTTCTGTGGCCGAGATTTGAAAAAAAGACACAATTGAAAGTATTTTAGGTGAGCGTGAGAACTCGCGATGAATAGCTTATTCTATTCGGGTTTCAAAGATCTCCAGCGCAAGATGACTTGATATTTTCCTTGTTTTTTCATTTGCTATTTTTTTATTGTACTAGGTGTTTCATAAATTATAGATAATAATCTACAAGTACTTTGGAACAATTGCAAAATGACAATCTTTGTTTTTTATTATCTGTTATTCGAATGTTAACGTTAATTGGTGTAGACAGTTTTTATATATATAAAAGGCATTATATTATTATGAATCTGACGTTTAAATGATGTTGTAATATTGTGGAGATAAATTTCAGGAACAAAAAGCACTGTATGATTTTTCTCGTATTATTTTATTAAGATTGTTTGTTTGTAAGATATTCGGTTGGCTATAAAAAACAAAAAAAAAAGACTTGACAGATAACAAACTAGGATATTGTAATTTTGGATTTGGAATTTTGATAAATGTAAAGAGAAAATAAACAATTTTTAAAGTTTATTAAACTTCTTTCATTGCAATTGGTGGCCCTAAAAAGAAATAACACCATAACTGGAAATGTTGATTAAGGTGAAGTTGGAAATGTTTCAGTTAAACTACCAAGTTTCTGGGGTAATGACAGCGTTCTTGGTTTGCACAAGTTGAGTTAGTTTTTAAGACGAAGAAGGTAATATCTGAACTTACCAAATTTTATTTTGTTATATCAGCACTGGATTGTGAAATAGCTTTGAAAGTCAGAGATTTAATTTATGATTCCACCCACCGACCATCTATATACCAATCTTAAAGGAGAATTTACTTAAACAACTCCAATATCGAAACGGGAACAAATTTAGCGTATTTTTTCTGCAGAAAAAATTGGTGATAAAACACCTTCACAATTCCTAAGAAGCTACAGTGTTGATGATTCAATCTTTAAGGAAATATTTATTGAAAATTACCAGTCAGCGTTAGGATGATTTTAATGTCTCCTTCGAATCAAATTTTATTAAAAGATTTAGCAGAAAAAGCAGATCATATATTGGGGGCCTCACCTGTTGTAATGGCAGCAGCTGTATCCTGTCAACCTAACATTCAGAAAATTCAATCTGACATTTAAGATTTGACAATTGCTGTTCAAAATTTATCATCTAAAATTTGCCAAAGAAGTAGAAGTAGCAGTCCCATTCATTATTGGCAAAATAAAAAAGATTTTAGATCCAATTATAGAAACAACAAAAATTCAGATATATGTTGGTACCATCAAAAATTGGAAGAAAAGCCAACTAATGTGTACAGTCTTGTTCAAGTAACCAATGTTCAGATTCACAAGATTTAGTATTGGTGTAAATTAGGATCTTCTAGTTAATCGTTTATGTCGTCCTTAAAAATGTACGAATTATTTTTCTATTTCGGCGATTCGCTTGGTTTTCAAATGACTTTCATCTTGGAACGGGTTGCTACAATGAATTTAGTTCTATTGTTGTGGAAAGAACTCTCCCTATTTTTAAAACTTTAGGTTGTTACTTTCGGACATTGTTTTTTTGTCGACATAGGTGCTGAAGTTAGTATGTTTAAAGCTTACAGAGCAGGATTTTCACCAGGTAAAAAGATAGAACTTGACAGATAACAAACAAGGATATTGTCATCGTAATTTTTGACTTGCAATTTTGATAAATGTAAAGAGAAAATAAACAATTTCTAAAGTTTATTAAACTTTTCTCATTGCAAGATATTTAATTATTTGCCAAATACCTAGACGCATCTGGTATCCAAAGTAGTCTCAACCACACCTAAGGCAACGCTCTTCACGTTAAGGAACACACAAATCATTCCGAGGAATAATTTCTGTGATATTTACATTTACAAATATTCAGAAAAATCATATCCTAAATTCCCAGTTTCTTGGGTCGAAAATTTTAAAACTTTTCAATTTTTTTTTGTAAACTATTTATTTTGAAAATACTCTTTACTGAAAAACAAATTTTTTAAAAGAATGTTTATCTGAAATGCATTTTTTCGTAAGTTATCGTCTACTGGGCAAGATAATGTATTTAGAATATTGTTGGGGATTATTATTGGTTTTCTACAAGAATCTGTATGTACTAAAAGTAATCTAGGAATTCAATTTTATTCATAATTATGGACAGTAATCAACAGAATTAATTTTCCTTTTCAATTGGTCTAATTTCCAATAAAACAATCGTTTCCAAATTTGGTTTTACTTTTGTTGACCCACTCTTTTGCGGCACGACTTTACGACTCATTAATTATTGTAATCGAAGGCAAATTACGTCATATCTATTGTTCTACCTGTCGTTTTGTTCCCGTCCTAGATGACCAAACTGCCTAGAGAAACAATCCTCATTGTTGTTATATACGTATGTTTACATGCGTTCATGATGTGCATGAAAAATCTAAAATTACTTGCATCGTAGGTTTTCAGCCACGCTGCATAAAGTGTATTTTTTATGATTTTAGATATGACGCTGAATTTAATTCTCAGGAGACTATTAGCAGTCTACTCAACTGTAACTCTAAAATCCACGTCAGCTGCCAAACAGTTTAGATTTGAAAATTGAGTATTGTGCCACCATCTGGAAAGCAACATAACCGTTTTTGGATGTTATACAAATAATAGCCATTCCGGCCCATTTGACTTAATAATTCAACTTCTATTTCCCCTCCTCGACTAGACGCACAGTGTAACGAAATCGAAAATTCGTGGACATTCGTGGACATCCCTGCTGCAGCATGGCTGGACAAATTCTGTCGGGACCCGGATATTTGTAATGTACGAATGAGTTTATAGCCCATTTTATTCTTTCAGGAGATATCGCCTTCTTGGCAGCCTACCAGTTTTTCCTATGAGCTCTGTTGGGAGCTTCATCTGGTCCACTAAACCTCCAGGCTTCTGGTGATTCCTTTATGATTTTGGAGCCGGGGAAGTGAACCCGAAACAGTTCTGTCATTGTATCCGTCCCCGTTGATGTTTGCTCCCTTTACTGTCCAGCTACAAAAAGCTAGAACATCCCACTTCTCTCGCTCATTCATACCGAGGGTCTCCAAGTTATGGAACGAATTTCCGACAGATGTTTTCCCTTCTCCTCCCCACCTCCAATCCTTTAAATTCCGTGTCAATAGATTACAATTCCCTTCTCTTCAGATGCCTACAGTACGTTAGTACTTAAGCTTGAAGTCTACGTGGGCTGATAAAAAATAATTCTTCAATAATCTACTTTTTTATGGAGATCATCAAATATATTTTAGTGATAACGCCATGGGACTCATTTTTTATTACATCCCTACACATTAAATTACATTTAGAAAAAATCAAGAAATAATTAATAAATAAAGGATGTAAAATGAAGAAACATCCTACAGAAAAATGCAGTTTATTATTACAAACCACCGTCTACATATTAAAGAAAAATATTTATAAAACCTAACGTTTCTATCCACCTGAAGATTGCATAACCTCAAGTAAAAGAATTATAGCACTGACAGTTTCGTGAGAATGCGGGTTATCTAAAAGTACCTAAGCATGTAGCAAATAGTTGGCCATGGAAAAAAGAAACACCATCGACAAGAACAATCCCACCCACGACTTGTAGTGATTTCGCAAAATTTATCTGCAGCCGCCTTTATTGTTGTTCCTACTTCAAAGTAATTAAAGTGCGTTGATGAGTAAGATTGCTTTAAACCTATTTATCGTGGATATTTAGTAAATAAGAAATAGAGGGGTTTATTATATGTTGTGCAAAAATAGAACGGATGCAGATGTAGCACAAATAGTCGTTTAATAAGACAATAAAAAATAACTGCAAAAAAGCAAAAAGTAGAAATTCAGATATTGAAACCAATGTGAAGATTTTTTGTTTAAATATCCACCCCACAATATAGCAACAAGAACTGCGGATAAATTGCTTAGAATGTGGTCAAAATACAGGTCACTTAACTAACTGAAATGGTTACGTTCTAGCCACCTGCATGATATTTGAAGACTAAGAAAACCAAGTACATCTGATAAAACCCATGCGATGTGAGAAGACTGAGTATGGATGAACCAGATCGCTGTCTCTGAGAATGGATCCTGCTCACTTAGAGAATGATCGGGAAAAGAAGAAACTGCTTCTGGGGATTTTGACAAAGGCACTGATATCAAGAAGCACATTTAAAATCCTAGCACAGCGAGAATGAATTGTTTAAATCACTATCCATTGAAATTGGTCCTGGTGACCAAGAGATGGATCTAGATAAGACGAACTACATAGCTGCTACTGATGTTTCTGGTGAGGCTACTGGTGCCGAGAAGAACTTTAAAAGTAGTTCCGCAGCACTGTGAGAAAATCCAATATGGATGTTTTAAATCGAAAAGACGAAGAAGCTGCTGCTGGAGTTTCTGGCGAGCACACTGGTGGCAAAAAGAACCTTTTAGGCAATCCTAGCACTGCGAAAAGACTTAAAATGAATGAATAAAATCGCTGGCCTTGGAAATGGGTCCTGGACACAGAGAAAGTAATCTAGATAAGACGAAGAAGCTGCTGCTGGGCTTTTGGCAAAGACACTCGTGTCAAGAAAAGCCTTTTGTAATGTAATTCTAGGTTAACGAAATGACAGAAATTGTATGGGTCAAACTGCTGTACCCGAAATTGGATGGTGATTTGAAGATGGAAATAGACAGGACGAAGAAGATGCCGCTGAGGTTACTGGCAAGAAGACAGTAGTCAAGAAAATCCTTCTAGGTAATTCTAGCACTGTGAGAAGACTGAGAATGAATAAATTAAATCGAAAATCATTGGAAATGGAGTCTAGTAACTCAGAGCGGAATCTAGAGAAGTTATAGGGTATACTGCTTGGGATTTGGCAATGACTTTTGTGTAAAGAACCTTTCTGGTAGCACAAGAGAAGACTGAAAATAAATTGGAAATTAATCGAGATGAGGGGTGCAGATAAGATGAAGAAGTTGCTGCTGGATTTTCCAATCAGGAAGTATGTAAAGTAAAGATGATGAAAAAATCTTTAAAGCAAAATGAAAAAGAAAGTTATCACAGCCGCACAAAGGGTTATAGTCCTGTAAGAATAACGGAATGAAACGCTTTTGTCTGTAATTTACCGTTCATAGTAGATTTACTTCAATCAATCTTGTGTTTAGTTAACATGTTAAATTATAACATTTTGCCGCATAAAAAAGCGATTAATACCAATGAGCCAATTAAGTAGTGATTTATTATACGGCACAGTTTAGCTAATATCATGTTTAATAACTGCTTTTAATGGATATATTGGAAATAGGTTTATGATTATAAAGGTAAATTTTAAGTAACAGCATTATTTTATTACTTGTAAATAAAATTATTTTGTTTTAATGGGCTGTAAAAAGGAATTTTAATCGGGATTTTGTTATTACACATGGACGTTAAAATTATAGTTTCTTTTAAACTTATGCCGCTGTCATTGTCCTATAATTTTCGAAATACATTTTTTTTTTAAGTTTTTCAAAGATTTAATAATATTCTGTTGGAGAGAGAGAAATGAAAGAAATACATAAACCAGACAATGCTTTTCCCTTTATAAAACCTGAAGCCACGGTTAATAGAATAAGCCCAGTAAGAATATCACCTTCCTCGTTGTAAACTAAATAAAACATCTTTAAACGCTCGTTAATTTTTTTTTTCTTCCTTATGAATTCACTCCCACTGATGGGCTACGATAATTTATATTCTCTTCCTCTATAATTTAGATTTGTTTTAAGATAGCAACTGATGAAAATATCATTTTGACATGTTTTTATGGCGCATACGAAAATACGGTTATATCAGTATAATTAACTTGGCAAAAAATCTCATATCCGTTTGCAACTATCGTCATTTTATTGTGTGTATAGTCAAGGTTAAAATTAGATGCACCTAGTGTACATAGCCGGGTTATATAAGTAAAATTCCATTTTTACTAACGAATTTTAAGATTTATAGAATATTAAATGTACTGTTCGGTGTCTAGGTCAATTTTATTGACCGAAAATCAATTGGCCGAAAGTCAGTTGGTTAAGGTCAATTGGCCGAAAGTCAACTGATCGAATACGTCAATTGACACAAGTCAACTGGCCGAATACGTCAATTGATCGAATGCGTCAATTAGCCGAATCCATAAATTAATTAATTAGGATGTTAAAAAGCCACAAAATAAAAATTACACAAAGAACGAAGGGTATAAATAAAATTACATAAAAATCAAACCAATAAGGTAAATAGTTAAATGTGCAAAATAAAAAAAATTCGGTCAAGTGTAAGCTATACCTGCACAATTAGTGTTCCGCGCCATCAGCCTCCCATTTAACCTGAGCAATCTTGTCATTTTAAACAAAAGAACTGGAAAAAATTCAATATTTTGAACCTAAATTATAGTTCTTATTTAAAATAGTATAGTGCTAGTTAAACACATACAGCATCAACGTCAGATAAAAAAAAATTGTACGTGAATAACTGACACCAAGATTAAAAAAGGGTAATACACAAGAAACTCGGTTGAGGAGCAATGGAATCGTGAGGCAGTATTCACATTAGGGTTAATAATAGATGCACCGATGGAACAATTAGTTAAATTTGTGGAGGGAAAAACTTTTTAAACCTCAACAAAACAGTGTAGGGCAAAACAAATCCTTGGATAAGTTAAAAAAAAATGCATTTAAAATTCACAACTGTTTGTCTTAAAAGCAGACAGGTGTAGCCAGAATAGACAACGAAGAAAAGGACTTGACGATGCAGGACAAGAATGCAGCAGTACATTCTTTAAATCTGAATTTAGAAGAAGTCATACGATACAGGAGCCACGATACAAGGTGGTGCGACTGACTTTTAAAATGGCATACAAGCAATCCTATCAGAAAATGAAACGCTGAAAGCTCGGGTAAGCGTTGTTGAAGAACAAAATGACAATAAAAAGAAAATTAGGTAATAAAATAGACACAAGAAATAGAAATTAAAAGACTGCAAGGAAGTAAAATAAAAGTTGGCGGGTCCTGTTATAAAAGGATAATCGAAGCAAGCGCAACACAAAAACACAATAGGACAATTAAAGAAGACAAAAAACATCAGGAATTCATCTTTGACTACGCTTCTGACGTGAAACCTTGATAGTTACGTCGAGGTCGCAATTATTCAAACACTAATTCAAATTACATTACTTTATTAGAGAAGTAACAATGTTCAGAGGTGGATATTAAAACAATATGGCTGCAGCAATTATTGTATTGTATTACTTTTATGTATTCATTAGGTTTTTCCATAGCGTCCTGCATTCATTTGCATCATACATTAATTAGTCATAGATATATGCAGGAATATTTATGCGTGTATGCATTGGTCAAGTGCGAGATTTCACACTCACACGAAATTTTTTTAAATGTTATTTATTGACAAGCATATAAAATTATTCAAATTAATTATAAAATTAAAATGTGCCTAATATTTTGTAAAATGCTTTTAAATCGGTACGGAAGATCTTAAGTAATCAGCTTCTCTCGCTACTATTTTGGCTTTTTACGATTGACCAATGACATTATCGTGTAGACATAACTATACGAGACAAATAATTTAATTCAATCAAAATCAAAGAAATGTTATTTTGTGCAAAATAAAATTTTGATGAAACATATCTTTCTACACCAAAAAGTCAGTAGTTATTATAGGAAGTAACTAAGCAACAACAATGTAGAAAAGGCAAATTAGTACGAATGTCAGCTGATAGCTTCTACTACTTGTTAAGGTGAAAACCTTGCAAACTCCAAATTAACATGTACTAATTTACCATACCAATATATTATATCTTTTTGGACCTAACAACCAGAACTATAAAGAGAACCAAAATAAATTAAAATATCTATACAGCGTGTCCAAAAATTTAACAAATGGGAAACTTTTATTTTTGACTTTACGGAAAAAAGTTATTCGTGATAAGGAGCACTGCTGAACAATAACTCTCAAAACAAAAATTTTAACCCTCGATAAATTTTAATCACAATACATTCTGTAGAAGGAAGACTGTCTTTAACTTTAATTGCACTGTACAATAGGGTACAATAATGTAAGAAAGTGTCATACAGAACCGAAAAGTGATCGAATGTGAAATTTGAAAAAAAACTTTATGGTCATTCATAATGTACCTTTGACTTAAAAAAAAGTGTTTTGATATACATGTTTTTCTTTAATAAAATAAAAAATAACAACAATTTATGAAATTGTATAGTAAGTTTCAACATTACCACATTTTTTTTCCATACAAACTATTGTACGTCGTGAAAATTCCGCCACTGCATTTCCAACAATCTGAGGGGAAATTTCTTGGACACATTCTTTAATAATTCTCTCTAAATGGTCTATATTTTCAAAAGGTCTGTGGGCATAGACTTTTTCTTTTAAGAATCCCGATAAGAAAAAATCTGGTGTAGTTCTATCTGGAAACCTTGGTGGCCAAGCAAATTATGAACTTTGTCCAGTCCACCTCTGTGGAAATGTCCGGTTTAAAAATTCTTTCACTCTTGCAGAGCTGTGACATGAAGCACCGTCATGTTGGTACCAAAGTGTGTTATATTCGAGCACTTTTCAGTTCTGGACGACACTACTTTCTTACGTTATCGTATTTTGCAATTAAAATTGGAGATAGTTTTCTATCTACGGCATGTCACATGTTTACTTTTTTTTGACACTCGGTATATGCTTTTCGATTGGAGTGTTTTTTTCTCAACAAGCAGAACTTTTTATGAAAAATAACTTTTTTCTGTAAAGTCAAAAATAAAAAAGTTTTCCATCTGTTTTCCATGGTTTCTGGACACGCTGTAGAATAAATTCAGCCAGGATCCTCTTAAAACTTATCAAAAAAATAATAAAGCAAAGTCTCAAACGGTTAAAGTGAATTTGAAAATTTGATATAATTTTTTGGAATTTAATTTTATTCTCCAATAAAATATTGGATCTACTATCTTATTACTTTTGCGCAGACAATGATATAAAATTCTAAAAATAAATTGTAATTATTGTCATATCTAGTAACATGTATGTCATTGTTCTCTTGTATGTGTTCAAATAAACTTTTCTTGGCAGCATGGTGAACGAAAACATAAGGCTAACAATGGATAATTTTATACCATCTCTAATAAGAATTCCATAAATAAATTAGTTTTACATACTAATCGTAGACAAACAGAAAGATTAAAATCGGCAGATTATTGTTGACAAAAAAGATAATTTTATTGTTATAATTTTAATATATTATGTCCAATAAAACAATAACTTCAATTAAACTGAATAGTTTAAAAATAATTCAAGTTTATTGAAAAAATCATTTTTACTTTAACAAACTGTTTGCCAAATTTTCCAGTTTCTACATTATAGTGTTCTTGTGTTGAATAAAATGTTAAAAAAAATTGTATTAATATATTTACTCTTTTCAAAGGAAACACATTTAAGTAGAATTATTGTTCCTTTTACTACCAGAACATAGTTAGGTTTACAAAATCTACCTTATTACTAGCAAAAACTTGAAAACCTTAAATGGATTCCAATATTCCAAATACAACTTACCAATTCTAAGCCTGCTGGCGGCCCTGCTTCATAATGTTTAACCGATGTAAGACGGTGGTTACTTGGTAATAAGCTTGCTACTTCCGTCATCCTGATGCATTAAAACATTGCTTGTGTACTATTTGTTTAGGTTTCTGTAAATTAAAGAGAAAAAAACATTTATTAAATTTGTCTAATTTTATCATGTTTTCCAGGTGTCATTTTTAGGTTTAAAATACTCAAATTTAAGAAAAAATCGATAAACATAACTTTCCAAAGATGTATTCGTCGCAATACCTTTAAAAATATATTTATGTTTAGAGTTTACCACATGTGAGAATTATGGAAGAACATCAAATTATTGCCCTTTGTTGGGCGCCAAGAATTCTGCTTACATAGAGCATAAAATCTTTTGTTGGGCGCCAAGCGCCAAATTCGTGTACCACATTTACAAGGTGTCCTTTGTTGGGCGCCAGATTTGTTTATTATATTAACGAAGTGTCATTTGCTGGCGCCAAATTTGTTCCCAATCAATTTACAACTTTGTTAGGAGCCAAATTTGTTTTCAAATATAAATCTGTTAAGGCGCTTCTCATTAAACTTGGTGCTTTGCCATCAGTCCTTTAATAAGTTTTAATTCACATTGCCTTCACCATTTGATCAAGAATACTTATTAGATGAAGTTCTGCAGATAGAGTTCTGTATTTAGATAGGTTGCTTGAAATATTTATTGTTTTTACTATTCTAACAGGAGCAATTGTCTCCAATTTCTAGAAATTTTAGTTTGTACTTTTCTATTAAACCGTGCCCAGCAAAAATTTCGAATTTACAAAATAAAATTTTTAATTCTTCAATGCCTTATGTCGTTTCTATAAAGTCATTGGTCTTTTATAGCAACAATCACGTTAAAAACAAACGAGTAGTAGATCCCTTCTCTTAATTCTGAAAGTAACAGTTTATAAATAATTAAAACTGCTCAGAGCTTGCTTTAGAGCAAATGAACATTCCATAAAACTATATCCATTAATATATTTTTTGATCTATCAGGATCTCTGAAAAACAATTGAAACAGATGTTCCAAAAATCCATCCAAATAATATTTAGATCTGCTTTAAACCTACATTACACAATGCCTGCGTAGGTGAAAAATTTCAAATATTTGTTTTAATTTTAAATAACAAGACGTAGGATAAAATATTGACATTTTAAAGCTTATTTAGATTTTTATTATCAATTCTTATTTACATCATTTACATCAAATTTAAATAATAAACTCCTGCACACCATTAAAGCATAATCCGATTTGGATATTTTTTATTTAATTTTTATTGCGTCTTGCTGATTTAATTGGGGCTCTCTGTAGGGATTAAAGAAATTGAGAAAGAAGAAATATTAATTTTTCGTACAAAATAAATTTTACGTACAGTGTAGCTGTGAGATAAATTCGTACGCCATTAGTGCTTTAGTGTAAATGTAATTTCTGTATACCTTTATTACTTTTATCACTGACAAATTATTTGACAAGCAACTAAAAAATGCCTCATTTAATTTTAATCGAGAAAACAAAAATAGTTGCGTTGATAGAAGAAAGATGGTCTTATCAAAGAGTGGCAGATAGATATGAAAAATCAAAAAGTACTATCCAAGGAATTAAGGAAAAATGGCGACAACAGCATACAGTGTTTTTATATATTAATTATTTATATGTTAAATGTTTTTTTAGACCATACTTTCATAGGAAAAGAAAAAGCAAGATTCTCTATGTCTTTTTGACGTTTCTACACTACCCCCCAAGATTTTGCTTAGCCCCTCCTAAACAACAGGGCTGGATATAACCTATCAAAACATAACTGATCAACTAAAAGATCTTAATTTAAACCAGTACTAAATCTTGTACCTGCTTAGTGAATCTGAACGTAAATTATTAGTAATGAAAGCTAAATGTTGCTCTTTAAAATAAAGCTAATTTCAAAGTTCATGCGAGTTATTATTTTAGGGCTCTTCAGGCTTACATGGTCACAATTTATTTTTTATTTAATTACATACATCTCATTTTTGCAATAGAGGAAATAATTATTGCTTTTATTAGTCGATTCAATACCATCAGTTATAAAAAACAAATAAAAAATAAGGTCAAACCTACAAACAAGTACGATACATTTTGCTGCTGTGAGTCAGCAGCTGGTCCTGTTGATTTCCTTGATTTTCCTTAAATGGAGAAAGAAATATTTTAAAAGGACTGGTTAATTTGCAATTTTGAATAGTATTTCCTTTGGCTGAGTAAAGTTAATTTTAGATGCCAGATTTTCAAAATATCTGTAAAATATTCATGCTGAATACTAAAAACGTTTAAATTTAGATTTTCTTGTTGATTATTTCGGCTTTGACAAGTTTTTGTCTTCTCTTTTCTCTCTCTTGTTAGTAGCCTTTATTAAAAAGTTATTATTTTTGCGATTTATTTGGGCCCCAAATTATTTATATTCAGGAACTTGTTGCTACCATGACTTTAGTATTATTATAATGAAAAATATTGCCCCTTTCTTTATTAAATATGTGAAAAAATTTCGATGTAAATTCATAGTAAAAACCTTAGTCTTACTTTTAGAGTTATCAATTTATCTTCTTGATTGTCAAATTAGATCTGTCTCAGCAATAGTGAATCTGCCTGTTTTTCTTATGATTGTATCGGAGATAATAGTTTTTGTCACAATTTTCAGTGTCAAAAGCACAGCCACTTGGAATGTATAGCTTTCTAACTTTCTACACTAGAATTCACTAAATTAAAATTTTCAAAATATTTGAACGTTTCTCCTACACCTACCTAGACTTGCCAAATATGCTTTCATCTCCAATTATAAAAATGAGTTTACAATAAATTCCTTTAATTTCATGGTCTATTTACATAGAATGTTTTGCTTTACTTGTGTAGTAATTCTCCCACATTAAACAAAGATTTCATTCACGGCCCAATTCAATACATGACATTGTCTCATTATTTAAGCCAATTATTACAAATAATTTTTTTTTAAATATTGGTGTTGCTTAGTTATTTCCTATAAAAAATTTATTCACTGCACGTCAATTAGTGTGGTAAATAAAGAAATTCTGCTTTTTAGAGCTTAAGGTAATGCCAATATAAGATAAGAAGGCATTCGACGACGATGCATTATTTGTAGAGATGACAGCAACATAATAGCGACAGATCGACAGTACAAAGGAATCGAACTATGACGACTTCTGGAATAAGAAATGCAATTGGACTGAATGTGGCTCTTTCTACCATTAGAAGAAGACCTCGTCAGATTAACTTACGAAGCAATATACCTTTTGACATCCTTGTTTAACCAGGGAGCACCGAGTTTTCGGAAGACTCTGGGCTAACGAACATTTTAACTGGGCTATAGAACAATATACATAGGTACTATTTATTCACCGACAAGTCAAAATTTACATTATTTCATTTAGATGGCTGAACTCGAGTCTGGAGACAAAATGGTGAAAGATACCAAAAGGAAAACATTTTTCCAGCAGTTCGCTTTGGTGGATGCTCTATGACTGTCTCGGGTTATAATAATTTAGATGCAAGCACCAAACTTGTCGTTTTAGTTAGAAGTACAATGACGAAAGAAAGATAGAGGGACGTGATTATTTTACCTATTGTTGTACCATTTACCAATCAAATTGGTCCTCATTTTGTACCAGTTTATGATAACGCACGGCATTGCCTTGCTGCAATTGTAAATTTGGCGTTACAGCAAAACAACATTCAAAGAATGAACTTAATTATTTTTTTCTGACCGTGTTTGGCAAATATTCTTGAGTTTTCTTGGGTTTATCGGTCAATTGGTTTAGAACGAAAAAACGTTTACGTTTCGGTTTATTTTAATTTTTGAAGATGGTTTAAAATTTAAAATAAACCGAAACGTAAACAGAATAGTTTTTTAATTCCAAACCAATTGATTGAAATTGAGGAAAATTCAAGAATATTCAAAGAATGGACTGACCGGCAAACTCACAGGATATGTATCCAGTTGAGCATGTGTGAGAGAGAAAGATAACTTTCAGGCGACAAGATTGCATAGCGAACGTCTTGCTTGAAGAGTGGTGCAAAATATCCTAACATTTTATCCAGAGCCTGGTAATCAGCAAGACACATGTAGGGCTTTATAACGAGCTAGAGGTGGTCCAGCATGGTACAAAAACAATTTTATGACAACTATGTATAACACAAAATAATTTAGAACAAAAATTTTTGGTCTTTTAATTTTGTTATTATTTAAAAATTATGAGGGTTTCCACCTTATTTAATGCGCAGTGTATTTCCCATCAGAATTAAAAGACGAACTCATTATTTTGATTTTTTTATATTAACGTGGACTTCTATGGGCGGGGCACCTAAATTACACACAATTTTTTCTATTCATCAGGCTATATCAAAATTAGCCGCTTTAAAGAGAACGTATGCAGATGTTTAAAAAATATTTGCGTATGTTTCGTAAGATTATTACAAGATACAGCAGGGAGATACACATTTTTGTCCGTCTTGCTCAACATTTCGAACAATACTATCTATTGTTGCTCTTTGCACTATGCGATAGCAGACAATAACGAGTATATGGGTTTTTCGAATAACTGTTTAACACCTGTTTAAAATTGACAGTATCCATTAGTTACGGGTTTCATAAGAAAAAAATTCGTTATTTAACTTCTAGTGATAATTAATTATCGGCGTTTAAAACGATTAGTTAAGCTTGATATCGGTTTAATGGGAATATATGGATGTCTAGTCTGCTACAGCAACTGACAAAGTTTTACGATGTGTGGGAAAAGTACTTTTATGATCGTAATAAATTTTGATTCATGCTGCCGGCAAGAATTAAAAAAAATAGCTTTACATATCTGACGGGATTGGCTCCATCTCTTAATCTATAACACTGATATTTTTTTAGCATCATCACTGTGCATACTACTAGAATTTAAATATACTACTACTTCGTCCATAATTTAGCTTTGTTTCTAGCAGAGCTTCTCTAACGTGTTCTGGCATCAGAAAAGCTGCGCCAAGGCCAAAAGTGTGTGTCTCTATATATGTCGTAGGGCACAGGTGATGTATTAGGTTTCATCGTAGAATATACAGCACATGTCCGCAGATGGGGTTTAGAAGAGGATAAAATAACCGAATTTTTTTTCAAGTTACGTACTCTTAATAAAAATTTTTGCTTGTAAAATAAATAAGATTCACTCATAAAAAATTTAATTTTTCCTACAGGGAGCATAAAAAATAGGAAAACGTTATCTTGCGTGAGAGTAAACATACCTTGCTTATCATTTTCTACCAAAACAACAAATAACGTAAGATAAAAAAACATTCTCAATGTATGCCGTGAAATTAATCATTCATGGGAATTATTATTATTGTGAGTTAACATAGGTAAAACGTATAGGTGAATGAAAATTAAAACTGTCAAGTTCTGAAGATTCCATTTTTAAGAAAATTACATTATTGTCATTGTTATTGCATAATTCGGAATTAAAAAAATACATATAGGTACAAAAAAGAACCTAAAAATTATAAATTTGAAATAATTCTACTTATAAACATGTTCTCATTCTTCTTTACAGCATCAAAAACATTGGTGAGCACTTGTGGGGAGTTGTTAATCTCCTGAAATTTATTTGTAATTCTAGCCCGTGGCTCTTTTAAATTTTGAACAGGGGTTGTGTAAACCGAGTTTTAATGTGTGGTCATAAAAAAAAGTCGCACGGCTTGAGATCGCAGGACTGTGGTGGCCACCGAACTGGCATATTACGACTAATGATTCGGTCGGAAAAATTCTTCCAAAAATTTAAATTTTCTTGCTGGAACTAGCCTTGTCTCATCTCTTCATCGTCTAATGCTCTTACAAGATTTTTTAAAATTTCATAACGGTATCGCGCCCAATCGAGAGTCCCTTAAAAATCGGTCCAATTAACCTTCTTTTTGATATGGCCGCCCACAGGTCAACTGTCTGTGAATGCAGCGGCTTCTCTATAACGAAGTGTGGATTTTCACCCAAGCAAGCCGAAGTACAAGATTTCATTAAAAAATCTAAATATTAAAAGTAACGGGTTTTATCACATTATTTTTTAAAGTCCCAACTATTCTCTTTCTCACCTTTAACCAGAGTACTGCTTTCTACATATTAAACAACAATGACACCTATGGATATGTTTGTCAGGGTATTTATTAAATGAAGCAATTATTTAATTAAATCTACTGAACAAAAGATTTTTATAGTCCAGTGTTATATGGGATGACCAAATACCATACCGCTACATCATGGAACAATTAAGCGAGAAATTTGTAGGAATCCCAATAACTGAAATGACAATCTACAATACGATAAAAAAGTTGCTAAGAACAGGTTCGGTTTTAAATCTCAAGAAGAAGAAGAAATGTGACCAAAACGATACTGCCACAGTTTTAGTTCTTCAGTCTGTTAGAGAAACTCCTGTGATGTCCCTTAGAAATCGTGGTAAACATTTTCTAGGAGTTGTGAAAGAATCTCATATTGAGATGATAAAAGAAAATAAATTAGTTCAGTTCAAACCATCTTTAACCAAACATTGGAAGCGTAAAACTAGATTTTTGTTTAAAAGTGGGAGATTAAATTTTATATGCAAAAATTGAGAATAAATTCTCTAACCACCTGAAAATTCCTTATACAATAAGGATTTCAACAAATAATGGTAAAACAGCTATTCTCCGGGCTATATGCCCCTCCGAGCGCTCGGAGGGGCATATAGCCCGGAGAATAGCTGTTTTACCATTATTTGTTGAAATCCTTATTGTATAAGGAATTTTCAGGTGGTTAGAGAATTTATTCTCAATTTTTGCATATTTATATGTACCCCTGACAAGTAGACTTTCATTCATACGATTAAATTTTAAGTGGAAATATCAATTTTTATAAATTTATTAAGTTTTTCTGATGAATGTATATTTGCTACTAATGGAATTGTAGCGTCCCAGCATGTCAGGTACTGGTCTCGAGAAAAACCCTAATTTAGAGTAATGAGGCGAAGAAAATATTTTACGAAAGTGATCATGTGGTTCGCGATATCTGTCCATGGCATTATAGCCCCATATTTTTTTAATATCACCTGAAATAGAATCTTACTTAGAAATGCTGTATTTTTTAGCGATGAAATCGAAAATTAGCAATTAAACTGTCAAAGCCGATGAATCTTCCACCTCATACCATGACCTTTCTAAAGAATATGCTTCCTAAGTAAATTTTAAAATCATTAATAACCTACCAGCGTTAAATTGGTATTTTTTAGACAGCTCTACCAATGAAATATAGAACAAATCTATAATAAATTAAAACCAAATTAAACTATGGAATCCGTAATCAGATAAGAAAAACTATGCCTTGTTAACTTTTTGCCTTGTCATTATTTACCTATTTAGTAAAACACTTGCACCTTGATATGCTGCAAGAGGTTTTGTTGAGTGATTTTAAATGATTCCGATTTAGTCGGTGTCCTTAACCTAGTAGTGGCACTTGCCAATTTAAATTGATTACTTAAAAGCAATTATGTCAAAGTAATTGATTTAAGCTATAATTTTAAAAATTCTGAATAAATTTTATGGGTCCATCATACAGGGTGTTACCAAAATTGGCTCGTACTTATAACAGTCACTGTACAGAACATATTGATATTTTATTATTTGGGAATTAGTTGCTCGACTTGTATGGTGGCCCTTTTCTATTACACTTGATCTAAAAGATCTTCGATTTAAATGAATTTAGTTATGTTCTCTCACGTTAGATTTCTGGGCCAGTTCATGTCTGCCAGAGCGCAGTGTGGTGCTGAATTTTTTTACTATTGGCTTACATTTCGATGACATTCAGAAGTCAACTGGTGAGTTCCCTAATAATGGGTAATATACATGGCTCTGATCATAGCTCTATCTGTATTAATTGTACAGTCCTAAGGTGGCCAGTCAAATACCCGATTTTAATAAGGCATGTGCACGTATTTTTCTATTGAATAAATTATTTATGGAAGTCATTACAAATTAAAAAAATTATTTTAAAGAAAATTACTAGGATAATTTAGCTAGAATTTTTTTTTTACTTTTCGGTATGATTTATTACAATTTAAAAAGCTCGTCCTTAGTGAAAAGTGACGTCAGGAAGTGAACAGTGACGTCAGGAAATTAGCAAAAATAACATAAAGCTTAACCCAAAGTCGAACAGGTTTGTTTTTCTCGGAAACAGTCAGAGGAGGAGCCATCGAATTTTCAATCAGACGAGAAGAGTCAATAGAGGAATAGTGCAACTAGCTTCGGTAAAAAATTGTTGGTCAAATCGGATTTTGGGAATAGTAAATCTGACCAAAGCTTTTTTTACAGCCAAAAAATATTTCATATAATTTGGTGCTTACAAATTGGTTAACGCTGTATATTTAAGCTCTACCCAGTCTAACGCTTTTTGCTGCCTTCTAGTAGCTAAAATTAGTTGCGTCTAACTATGATCTAGATATGTTCGAAAAAAAAAACGCAACCATTATATCATTTCAAGGAAACACCGTTAAAAAACTTGAGCAAAATAATTCTGTTAATCTCATACCATATTTCTTTCTCAAGAGTATTTCTTCAAGACAATCAGAACGACTTTTTTCGTGAGATCTTACCGATAAAGCTCAGTAATATTTTTGTACGTGGTTTGCAAGCAAATCTTCCTATATTTGTCCAAGAAATTCTCATTCGTATAAAGGTTAGGCCAAGGTCACTTCGAAACTGACAAGGTACAGTTTATACAGAGTGCAATCTGAAGGAATAAATCGTGCAGTGAAATTGTTATGACATTCCGTAAACTTACAAGTTTGTTCGCCGAAGTCTAGCCAACACCCATGTCGAAAATACCCAGGCTGTACACTTAAGATATAGTTTCCAAGGGTACAAGAGGTTGCCCTTTCCATTTCTGACGTCGATTTATCCCTAGAAGCCTCAGGAAATGCAAAATGACGAATTGAAAATACATAATTTCGAAACTATGAACGAGCAGTTATTTGGAATCCCATCCATATCTAGTATATTGTCCAGCTGGAAAGTGCTCAGAGAAGGTTTTTGAAGTGACTCGTTATTAGAGAGGATGAAATATGTCCTCCTAGGAGTGTGGAATAGGAAGACCTCCTTAGGCGATACCAGAACCCATCTCTGGCCAATCGCAGAAATTATCTTCATGTCCGATTTTTATTTAAAGTATGTAGGTCTCTTATTGACTGTCCTGATTTGTTAGCTTGAGTAAATTTCCATGTTCCACCACGGTTGGTAAGACTGTCTGCTGCTTTTCATTTACCTATTCATTCGATAAATTTTTTAAAGATGACTCCATTGTTTCAGGCAATGGGCCTATTTAACAGAAGCTGTAATGACATTGATGTGAACGATCTATCTCCCGCTCTATTTACAAAAACTCTTCAAAAAATCTCTTGTCCCTTTTATGGTTTTTTCTATTTGTTTTTCATAATGTTTGGAATTATTATTATTACTATTATTATTATTGTATTATTATTACTATTATTATTTGCATACGTGCCATTCGTGTGAGCTTTGATAGACACATCGGAAAGAGCTTTTTCTAGTAGATTAGATTTAAAACCTCCTATTTAAAAAAGATTAGTGCAACTTCCTAAAACCATTTAATATCATAGTTCTATATCTTAAACTTCACTAAGAAACCGTAAGGACATATTTAAAGGCTACTGTACATTTTAAGTACTCTTACATAGATGGTACTTCAAAAATTCGCTTTAATTGCGTAGAGTTCAACAGGCAGTAAAATCAGTAACCTTTCAAGGTTTTGCAAACATTTAGGTAATTGGTGTTATTTAACTTAAATAAATACGAAATCGTTGTGTTTGCTTTGTAACCATACGTATGCTTACGTAATTTGCAAAGAAGGCAAGTATGACACAAATCAGAGACGTCCAAACTTCTTATTTTTGAGATAGCCTACCCAAATTCTGGTCAGTGGTGTGGTTTTAGTAGATTAGTGAGCTTCAGGACCGGGTATTTGTTTTGTTTTAAGTTTTTTTTTTCTGCAAAAACAGTACGATTATGTAAAAATTTACTACCATTTGTACCCATTATTCCTGAATAACGAGATGCATATCCTGCATATGTACATATACATAAAATTTCAAAATAAGAGCTATATTATACTTAACTACTTATTTTTCTACCGCCGTGGCCTGCAATTGAACAAACATCTGTTTTTTAGAGTAGCGGCAAAATTTTACACGATCTTTTGATTTTTATTGAAAAAATGTTAAAAAATATCGTCGGTGTCCATCACCATATACCAGGACCTTAAGATTGGGTTTTAGAATGTAACATTAAAATAGACGGGCAGATTCACTATTAATAAATCCGGGCTAATTTTTTTATCTGACAGCCCACGAAGGCTTCAACCCTAAGTACTAACGTAACGTGGACGTCTGAAGAAAAGGAAAATGTAGTCTATGGACACGGAATTCAAGGAATTGAAGGACGTGAAGGGAAGGGAAAACATCTGCAGGCAATTTGTTCAATAATCTGGAGACCCAGTTATGAGCGAGAGCAGTGGGATGTTCTAGGCTTTTGTAGCTGGACAGTAAAGGGATGCATGAGTTAGGTGCCTCCTATTGTTCTGATAGGAACAGTCAAGGGGGAAATTCGACGAGTTCTTCAGAGCAAAGTCCGTGAGTGTCGGTAGAAAAGGGATACGTCCCTAATAGCGCGGAGATGAACGAGAGAAGGGAGTTTCTTATGAGAACTGGATCATTCATGAGTCGAATGGCTCTTTTGGATAAAATCAAGGATGTTACGGGTCGAAGGTGCTGCCGCTCCCCAGTTGTGGGAACAGTACTCTAGGTTAGGTCTTATTTAGGAAACATAGAGAGTGTGTAAGTTGGAAGGGGAGAAGTATTTTCTGGCTCAAAAGAGAAAACCAAGCTTTTTAGTTGCTGATGACTCTATTGGAGTAATGTGTCTGTGCCAAGTCTGTGCCAGCTGAGATTGTATGTTTTTGATTATCAAGGGTTTAATTTGACAGATATAAGAATAAGACAACTAAGTTTTGCACTATGAAATTTATTTCTGCGTTTTTAGCAAATTTATCAAGACAATTGCAATTTAAAGTATGTATTTTCTACAGCAACAGAACTAAATTTTCGTGATGATTTATTAAATATGACAGGGAAAAAATTTGACACAACCTTTAATCAACTAAATTTCAACCAGTTCTAAAACTTTCTAGTAAATCCCCCAGTTATATCTTACACAAAATTGTTTAAAAAAATAGAAATATTTACAACAATCGTTACAAAGGGTACCAAGAATTTATGGTATTGGTATTCAAATAACCAGCACCACGTAGGCCGGAAAACTTGAAAATATTTCGTTTAGATTGACACAAGTCGCTGTAAAAACACAATAAAAATTTCTACGTGTTAATAAACCTACATGGGTTTGGTCTTATATGTTTCTGTTGCAGGTAGACATACACATATTGAAGTCTGGTTAAGTTTGTATAAACATGGGTATGAAGTCATTTCTAAAAATACGACACACCGTGATTTTTAATGAGAGGTGCGAATCGATATCCAATATCGTATTTGGAAGATAAGATGGGTTTCACTTGTGAATAGCAGATTATTTATTGCTGACATACTTACTGATGTCTATGTATAAATTAATCATTTCCGCTTGGGGTATTATACGTGTTTTTGTTGGTGTTACAAAGTCAAAAAGATCTTTAGCCTTCGGAAATATTAACAGACAGACAGGAGGTTATCTAAAACTGGGCGCCATTTGAGTGTCGTAATAAGTTTTTGGCTAATGTGTTTCGTTTTTCAAAAAATTCAGTGTGGAGGAAGCCAAATGAAGAACTGAAATTAAAAAATATGAAAGGTACGCTAAAGAACGGTGGAGATTGAGTGATGTTATGGGACTGTATGTCGTCTGCTGGAATCGGTAACATATATGTCATTAAACGGAATATGAACCAATACATGTATTTGGATATATTAATACAGCATCTAGCAGCAAGTGCTGAAAGATTAGGTATTAATGACAATTACCGCTGTTATCATGACAACGACCCGAAGCACACAGCATACCGGGTCCGCAGTTGGTTGCTTTATACATACCCACAAGTCGTTAAAGCACCACCTCAGTCACTAGATCTAAATGTTATTGAGAATTTGTGGTTAATATTAAAAAAGAAAGTAAACAATCAACTTATCTAACAAAAGTGAATTAAAAGTCAAACTTACGAAAGAATGGAACACAATTTCCGCGGGATATACAAGAAAGTTAGTCGAATCAATGCCTACACGCCTACAATATGTAATTGAGAATGATGGAGGACCGACAAAATACTAGCAGTTGATTTTCAATTAACAGAGTTTTTTTCTTATCCATTTTGTTACTTTTATACTCTGTATCATTTAAGTTATATTTTATATCGTAAAATATATTTTTTTTATTTTGGCAGAACATAGTTGGTTAGTTTTAATTGCAACTGCATCATTTAGGATGAAGGGAGTGATCAACGACCCTCTTATTCTCGTGATCTGGCCCCCAGTGATTAATGGCTATTTCCTAAATTTAGAGAACGTCTTGGTGGAACCTATTTCTTGGATGATGAAGAATTAATGGCGGGGTAAATATGTCACTTGAGTAGCAAATAATACGATTTTTTCTAAAGACTTTCCAGGGCTTGAGCATTATTATATTAGGTGACTATGTTGAAAAGTTATTTCATAGATCTGAGTTATTTATTTCCATATTAGGGGCAATACTTGATGAACCGCCTTCGTCGTATTCAACTATTACATCTGTAAACTTCCCTTGATTGACAGTCCTAAGAGTGGTCTTACCAATAGGGAATCTGGTCATAAACGTTGCATTTGAAAGCATGAAGCAGAATTGTTAAAATATTGTGAGTAAAGGAGAGAAGGAGAAAGGAAGGTTTTAAGTCAATAGTTTATGAAGCAAACCTACTATACAGAAAGCTTCAAGAATAAAAGCAGTATGTTAAGAAGATCAAGCTAGCAAATATATATTTAATAAAATTAGGTGGAGAGACATTGCTTCTAATACAGCTGGTAATAACTAATCATAACCATGAAATTAAATTAGTTGGAATTTATGAAAGTAGATCATGTTATTTACAAAAATATAACTAAACATGTATTGTGCTTTTGATTGCAAATATTATATTTTAATTTCATAACATATTTTCCCCAATACTTAAAATATCCAATTCTTTTAGGTTGTACATTAATAGCTCCTTATCTAATATCGGCTTATTTTAAAGCTTTATAAGTTAATTTGTGTCGATAATATCTAAAAATATTTTTCTACCAGTCAAAGCCTTGTAATGACAATTCTTCAATAATCTCTACTTAAATCACCTCGCATATTATTGTTAACTTTTAACCTTCAAATATGTGATGTGAAATTATTCTATACTTGTATCTGTATTTGGACACTTCTTAGTTTAATAATCTACCTGGTAATTCAATGTAAAGATCCCGTGAAAAAATCCTAATGTGGTTATAAATATATAATGCTACTATAATAGGTTGGAAATAAACAATGTTAATGAATGATAATGGCACATATGTTAAGGTCCATGGAATTAGGAAATAGGCACTGTAAAGTCCAGAAAAAAACAACTGAATTAATGACCATCATTTAAATTCTAGAGCAATCAGAGATTCCAGGATTGCTCTTAATCTTGCCAATTATATGATCCTCAACCTACTTTTTGAGAACGGCTGTTGCCAGGCATTAAGTTATATGGCATATGTTTAAACTGATTAATATTTGCAATCATAAATACCAAACATACGACAACAATTAATAAAATATTCCAATATACCATTCTTTTTCGTGGTAATAAATTTTCACTAATTTATTCTCATTGCATGGTGACGAAATTTAGAGCGAGAGTGGCAACGTCGCTTTTCTCCGTAGCACGTGCCGCAGTCCCGTTTATTCATGGGTCATTTTTTGTCGGTTTGGTGGAAACATAGTAGCTGTGTGGTTTCCAAAAACATAAACCAAGAAAAGTTTGTCCTTTGAAGAACAAAATTGAGTCGGTTTGTGTGGTTGGTGGAAAACCGTATTTATAAAGCTTTTTGTTTCCTTTAACGGGCCAAAGACAAAGCTAAGTCAATTTAATTTTTTTTTATAAATTTACGTTTTTGCAACTTCTTTTTTCTTAAATGGCATATACCATAAAGAATAGTAACATGTTTACCGGAGAACTTTCAAGATGCTCCACAAATAATTTTTGAGAATATATCAATATAAAAAACTTAAAACATCTTTATCTTAAAACAGCCACTATTGACTTTGGCCTTTCTTGCACCAAGCCACAGAATTTTAAAGACCCTCTTAGGGCATCTCTTCTCTCCCCTCTCCGCCTCCCCCAATTATTTTGTTATTCATATTTTAATATCCATTAGGTTGTTTATGATACCAGTATTAATACAAATTATTATTATGTAGTATAAATAAGTTTTTGGCTCCAAGAACGATATAATACACAATACTCACTTTGATTTTAGTAAAAGTGCTTTTCTAGAGCGCTACCGTTTAATCATCGAATGTATTTCATATTGTTCGACAGCGGTTTCGAAATAAAATAATTACAAGACTGTAAATTTAGGACGATCAACAATAAATAAAAAGTAATTTTGCCTTCGTTTTTGTGGTTTATCCTTAATAATTCCATTTAAGGGTATGCAAGGTAAGGTACTGGAATTATAATGAATAGAGTTTTAGCCAGTCAGCGTCTTTTGTTTGTATTTATAGTACCGCAAATAAAGAAAAGATTTGCAAGTCACTTCTTGTATGTAAAAAAACGGATAACCTTAGAATGTATGTCAGTGGAACAATAAAAAACATAAATAGGGAATTCAAAAAAGATGAAGTAATACTAAAAAATATATTAGTTCTAATTTTAAAACAGAGCTACCCTGACCCTAGTCAGATTCAAGTTACATAGCAAGAAACTAGATTACCTACTGTTTGTACCGTGGGTGTACTAGGAGTGGTCGACTCATACATCCAGAGCTGGAAACATCCGTAGGGATTTCACCAGCCCTTTAAGAATTAGTATGCAGGCAGGTGTATCTTTTACTCGCTTTACTCTTTTAAAGGAAACTTGACAACTAAGACAACTAAGTTTTGTACTGTGGCTTTATTTCTGAGTGTTTTAGCGAATTTATCAAGAACATTATCTTATTTCAACTTTCAATTAGGATGTATCTAGTATAATTCTATAAATTCATACAGCTACAAAATGCTTAGCTAAAATGTTTTGGTTTATTTATGAGTAGATAATTAACGTTTAATTGGCTGATTTGATTCTATATTAAGAATTAATTTATTGTGTTCACAAAACTTCAGTAAACATCCGTTTTCTACAAATATTTTGTTAAATATTTTTATAGATTGGCGGATGCGCCGGAAGTGTAAAATTGTACTCCTTTTTACAGCGAGTCATCTAGTTTTAAGGAATAATAATAAAGATTTTCGTTTCTAATATAGTTGTTTTTGTATGGCAACGTATTAAACATGACAGGATGAAAACTTTTAAAATTCTAACATACCAAGAAGATCTAAATTTAAGTTACTTGGTAATTAAAGTCTAAAGTACCAAACTTTTTGCCGAATCCAGGAGATCAATAATAAAGTTTAATTTTTATGTTTTGTCTTCTGTAAGTCAAAATTAGTGGTAATTGAAGTTTCTTGATATTTTAATTTCATTTCATTTTAGATTTCTTTTCGATTTAGATTTACAACCCAACAGTCGATAGCAAACTAGGATTGGTTTTCATGAATGTGTAATTAGCCGTCAGTGAATCACTTGCACTTTTCAGAATTCTGAGATCGATATCTTAATTAGTATGTTTATCCTTTATTGTGTTCCATTCAAAACGAACAAAGAATTTCAATAAAAGACATATTATTATGATACATACATGGCCGTATTTGGTTAGATATTTATGGTTATTTTTTTTAATTGTCTTTTGTTGTCATTATTAATCCACTGACCTTTTAATAATTATCCTGTTTTTCCGTTATGGCGCGAAGCTTGTCATTATCTTGTGTGCTTCGCATTTTTTTACACTTATTATTACTTTTATGTTCTTATTTAATTTTCTCCGAACCCGAGCAAACCTAACAAACCTGAGCAAAAGGAAACAAAAATGGGCAAACCTGCATATATTCGCCCTTTTTTGATTTGGCCTCGTATGCTCAAGTTTGTTCTGACTTTTTCTCTCTTTGTTCTGTATCAAAGCATTTTATTTCAATCTCTACCTATATAAGAAAATAGTCAAAATTATTTAATATTACGGCACAAAATATGCTGTAAACACATTAAACTCGTTTAATGGATAACAAACACGTTATTCTTTAATGCATTATCGAAAAATTATATTTTCGAAAAAGCATCTTTTGAAAATCGCTATTTATTTACCTAACAAGTGCAGAAAGTGATAGTTCTGCGCACGCGACTGCAGTCTATTTTGGGGAGAGGTAACCTTAATTATCGTTTTATTCTTGTACATGACAAGCTTTACTAATAAAAATAAATCAAGCTTCACTTATAAAAATAAATATTTATTGTAAGGAATTCAATATTTATTTTACCTTGTTGAGTAAAACCAACAATCTTCTGGTACTAATTTAATAAATTAATATTGCAAGAAAAACTTTATTTAACACCCGATTAAGTCACGGTATATTATAATTTCAAGAAGCAATTAAGTGACTAATAGAATGCTTATGCTGATTATTGGAAATTGATTTTAATAAATTATTTGTTTTGCTCTTAGCCTAGTACTTGAGCATCAAAAGATGCATCAACTGAGTAATTGTTTTCCACCCCTGTAATTTTGTATATTTATTATTAGATGCTGATGTTCCGATGTACGATATTTATGTAAATTAACAGACAATAAGGAATATAAACGTATTTTTTTATTGCATAAATCGTTTAAGGAAATCAATACAAACCCAAAAAAATTATTTTAAAGAAAATTACTAGGATAATTAGCTAGATTTTTTACTTTTCGGTATAATTTATTACAGTTTAAAAAGCAGCCATTTGCCCTTAGTGCAGTGACGCCAGGGGGTCAGCAAAAATAATGTAAAGCTTAACCTAAAGTCGAACAGGTTTGTTTTTCTCGGAAACAGTCAGAGGGGGAGCAATCGAATTTTCGGGGTTAATAGAGGATTAGTGCAACTAGCTTCGGTAAAAAATTCAGTTCTTATTATTCAGATGTATCGTTTCGTAGTTATTAAACGTCAAATTTGAAATTTCCGCGATTTCCGTTGAAATCGGGCACAGGCCGCAAAAATGAGTTGAATCGATTTAAATTTTCGTAGGTTGAAGAGGATCTGGAGCTGCAGAACCCTCTTGACTTATTTGGGTTATATGCAAATTCTCTATTAGAGGAAAAATAACTACTTTTTGAGATTCTTAGGAATGTTTCTTTTATCAGAGATTCGATAGGTATAAGTTTTTTTCTTGTTTAAATAATTTCTGCTGATATTTCGTTTATTTCTGCACTTCCTTTTTTATCTCCTTTGGAATTTTATTACATTTCTTCTTTAAAATAGTGTCTTTCTACGTCTTGTAAGTATTTCAACGCCATTGTCCTGCTGTTGTGTCGATTTTGGATAACTGTCCAAATAGTTCCATAATTTAACTTTTTCTTTCCTCTTTAATTTAATCATAATATTTCCCAATATATTATTTTCTAGCTGCTTTTATCTTTACATGATTACTAGCTTATTTTCAACTTACTTTTTCCGTTTATTTTGGTTTCCTTCTATTAGATTGCAAGTTTCTTTTCTTGGAACGAAATAATTTTTTATTTTCACCATCCTTGTATCTTTGTCATGTTATTAATTAATATGGCCATCCTTTTCGTTTACGTTTACAGATGTGTTTACTTGTTAGCAAGTACTTATTTATTAAAGTCCTATGGAAAAGATGTGATAATTGAACAAAGTTAAAAAATACAGGATTATATAATGTAAACTTTTGATATCTTCATAGGTTAAATTAAAAAGAATAATTACTAAAAATTTACTAAATGTCATATTTACGTACGTAGAAAATTATATCCATTAAGCCATGTATGAGTATTATTTTGACAATAAGTGACGTCAATACTTTTACAATCAAAAGTTTTAAACTGACATGTACTTATAAGAATAAGACAACCAAGTTTTATATTATGAATTTGTTTCTGAGCTTTTTCGCAAATTTATAACGAAAGGGCAATTTACTTTACGTACTTTCGACAATGATAAAACTAAATTCATTCTAGCAACCCGTTCCAAGATCAAAATCAAGCAAATAGCTGAAATATCAGAATAATTCATAGGTTTTTAATGACGACTTATTAACTATGACAGGATAAAAACTTGCCAAAATAGAATCAACAACAAAGACAAAAACTTGTATTTCCTTTTTCTCTTATGAATACGAAGAGTGTATAACCTTTAGGTCTTTGGGGGTAACCCCCTCCGTCAGGCGCGGATCTAGGATTTTTCTGAGGGGGGGCGATTCCGAGATAACACAATAATAATTTTCGAAAAAATATTTTAATCTTTATAACTTAGTAAAGTAAGTAATTTGTTTACAGTTCCACTTAAACACATCTCTACAAGGCATAACACACTATAATTCTTCGCGGCTGCGCGACTCGTGTTGATATAAAATTTCGGCAGCACTGCATACAACTGACATTTTATTAAAAAACATACTGAAGAAACCTAAAACTGAGCAAACCTGTCCGATAGCGTATTTCACAACTGACTTTATTATGCAATTTTTATTTCTGCACCTTTTACAGTCGATCTGGGTTAGCTTTTATTTCTTATTCTTAATTTACAACTTTTTTGGGAAAATAAGTAAACCTGGCAACACCGCAACACCGGACAGAAAATACTGAAGATAGTGTTGACAGGTGGAGAAATAATGGCAGCTAATGGGGAGTTAAAATGTAATTTTCGAAAGACAAAAGCAATTGTCTTAGCTGTTTTTGCCTAAATGTGTTGTTTTTTTGCTACCAAAAAAAATCAAAATTATAAGTTTACAGGCGTGTATAAGTGAAAGTGTCGAAATTTAAAGATATCCATAGAAAAAGCTAACCTAAAAGTTAATTTTTTTTTTGGAAAAACCATATGAGAGCGCCAAAAACTGATTTCAGATTCGTGTTCTACGACCCTAAATTAGGGTCTGTGCAAAATTTCATCAAAAAATTCGGTGGTCCCATTAATCCGAATAATTACCAATTTAAATACGTCAACATGCATTATGCTAGACTTGCTTTCATATTTTTACCTTACCTTACCACCACCACCATCAGAATCATCAGATTTCCTACGTTTTATAAAATTATCTAACGTGCCTAATTTTCGTTTTCCCTTGCTTTTGAAACTCATCGCTATTTACCATGCGAAATGCACCAGTCACCAATCTAATATTTATCAATTAAAAAAAATTAAATCAGGACCACGCCACACAAACTAACTAAAACCAAAGAAAATAATAGCTTGCGTAGCTATTATTTTCTTTGCTAAAACTAAACCTACTACTTACAGACCCACAAACCCGATCGTACCCAATCCTATCGGCATTGGAACTTAGAACTGCAGCGAAAGACGAAATTTGGCCAATTTCGGGTGGGGTATGTGCCGAGTTCCCAAAGTGCCTCCGCATGCACATACGGAATTTTAGACGCTGCTGCGTCGCGTTTTATCGTTTAAATCACGGGACGGCTTCAGTAAGCTAGTTCTACTTTTATTATTAATTCAACATTAAAACATTTAATTATTATAGATGATTAATATTAATAAAACTAAAACAACGCCTTTAAAGTTGATGGTTGGGCGTTTGTTCAGGGGGGGGGGGGGCGAAACCTCCTTCGCCCCCCCCCCTAAATCCACCACTGCCCTGCGTGGCTGCGCCACTGCTTATCGCCAGACTCGGACCCTAACCAATAACAAGATCTGCATTACTGATTATTTCTGGCTTCAAAGCACATTAGGGGTGGTAATGGACCATCAATTTAATCAGAATAAACTTATTGAGACTAGGAATCATGTCAGAGCTCTCCAAAAACAGAGTAACAGAACCCACTCCATCAAAATTCATGCCAACACTTTTTCGGTTTCTACACGTAATACCACATAATACATACAATAATGTGACGGATATGATTCAGAATAACATACATTACGAGTTCTATTTGATATACGTTAGTCACTGTCACATTTCTGCGTTTGTTTATAACTAATTGTTCAAAGGAATGTTTAGTAATACCTTACTGAAAATAATCACTAAAACTAAGGCTCGGAAATACCTACAATTATGTAAGTTAGTGGCCGGACGAAAAGGTAAACATCATTAGGAAATAATAGCAATTTTCGTAACGAATAAAGAAACATATTAGTGTATGAAAAATTAAAATTAATTTTGTTGCCGTTGACTTTATTAACTAAACTGCCTTTGTTGTGTTTTTAATATTTAAAATATAAATAAAAATTTAATTTTGAGCAAGTATTGTGCGTTCGAAGATATAAACTGAAGTTAACGTCGTTTATAAATTTTCAATATATTATTTGATAAAGTTTTTAAACAGAAAACTAGGGCCTTTCCTAAAAAGAAATCCAAAAGATATAATGCCAAAAAAGGAAATCTCACTGACAGCTCAGAAATAGCAAAATCATAAATGGAGCTTAAAACTGGGGAAATTTTAAAGTTACTATATCACGTGATCAATGTCACACACCTTTCTGTCATCTTTCAAAAAACGAGCTAATACAAAAATCCTTCTCTAATCGAAAGTTTGACCTTATTTGAAAAACTTTTAAAACTTTGATAGAAAGACTAAACTTATATTTTGAGCATCAATAAACTTCCTCGGCCAAATTCAGTTTTTTTGGACAATTTATAAAGGGGAAGGTTATTGAAGCATACAGGGTGTCCGAAAAGTCTTAGTATGGACAAATATCATTTCTATTAGTAAAGATAGAGACGCCAAATTTTAGGTGTATCTTAGTGATTAATAAATCTACTTTTTTATGAAATTTAACTTTTTCAACTCTCTTGAGGGGTTTGCGCTAGGGGGTTGAGGTCAAAAATTTTAAATGCAATCCTATACCGTGTGGGACCTCATTTTAAAATGTATAGCTATTAAGTTTTTAGCGACGACTTGTTAACAATATCAGGGTAAAAACCTATCCAGAAATAACTGATCAACTAGACGATCTTAATTCAAACCAGTACTAAATCTTAAACATTTTTAGTGAATCTGAGCCTTAATATTTCTTTCGCGATTTGTAATTTTTTTTTGCTTCACGCACAATTCGTTTATCTTAATGATATCAATGGACTGCCAAGCACTGATACAGAATCTAAACTTACCCAAAAAGGATAATAAGTAACAATAAAATCAATAAGTTTAACATTGCATATTTCACTCAGTAAATTACGAAGTGGAAGGAAATGGCATTGAGCTTGCTTTTCATAAATTTTATAAACACTTTTTGTGGAGTTTTTACTACTGTTTTCGTCAGTCAATATCATTGAAAAATAGAAAAACTCATAACAAGATTAAATTTTCCAATGAATTATTGAACGACTTGGAAAACCTAAAGGACGCAAATTGACTTTGGAAGGAAACAGGAGATTTGAATGTAAAAATAAAATACAGGTCGCTCAAGAAATAAATAGACAATAAAATCAAAAAAGAAGCAAGTCAATATTTCAGTAACAAAATTAATTATTCTCAGAATAAGTCTAAACAAACATGGGATATAATTAGGTAGCTTAGCGGAAGGGAATAGAAACAGAATGAAATTACTTAAGTCTATTTGTGCAGGCGACATATTAATAACAGAAAATACTGATATAGCTAGTGCCTTTGGCCAATTTAAAAATAAATTAATAAGGACTGCGAGTTTGCGGTAAAATGGTTCTTTTTTGAAGACCTTTAAAATGAGTTTCCACACGGCATAGGGTTGCATTAAAAAAATTTAAACTGAACTCCCTAGTGTAGCCCCTTAATGGGGTTGAGAAATTTACATAAAAAAGTAGATTTATTAACCAATAAGAAACACGTAAAATTTGATAACTCTATCTTTACTAATAGCAAAGATATTCGTTCACCCTAAGGCTTTTTGGATAAATTTTCTACTAGATATAATACAACTAAATTTATTTTAGCAACGAGGTTCAAGGAAAAAAATCGATTGAAAACCCTCAGAAATATTAATATAACTCATATATTTAGTGACGAATGAGAGACAAGATAATGAGAGGACGAACACTTAACTGATCAACTATGTAGAAGATCTAAATTTAAACCGATACTACCTCTTAAACGGTTTAAGTGGAACCCTGGGTTTATGTTCATAGTAGCATAATGGTTATGGCCACAGATTGTTGCAAATTTTCTTAAAAATCGTTCTTCGTTATGCAAATCCTGACCATATGATCTCATTCTTGATTTTTAGCATAAACTAATGACCTTTTCACGAAGACCAAAATTCCTATAAATAGCTTTGCTGATGACCGCCGTGTGCCTTGTCTGTAATTTTACTAGAACTCAACCGCTGCCGCTGTTATTTTTTATTATAAATAATTCTGTCTAACATAACTTTACAAAAAATCGAAAACTGAACGAAATATTATCGGAGGCGAGTAGGGCTTGAGGCAAGCCTGCTGCTTGTCTTCCACATTATTTAGGATAAGTCTTAATAATGAAGTACTAAGAAAATGGAGCAGAGCGTGTAGCGGAATGGGAGTACATATAAATGAAGATACAGCCTTATACACTCTACATTTCGCCGATGACCAGGTTGTTGTCGCATAGCACAAGACACAGAGGACTACTTAGAATATGACAAGAAGGCTATTTAAGGAATCTAAAGAATAGGGCTCTCGGTAAATCGATCAAAACATAATATTTATGTATCGGAAATGACTTGTAAGTCATTCTTTTGGGTGTACCCAGACGAAACAATAGAAGCGTGTACCGAATACCTAGAACTGGGAATTATAAAGGAAAAATGACTGATAGAGTGTCTAAACTCCATCTTGTGGTCAAAATGTCGAGAAAGAAAACACCTCTTATACAACGCTATATTTAAAAGTATAGTGCTCTATGGATGTGGAATTTGGCAGCAGCAGGGTACCTGCTTTCTCTCGAAATGGACTTCCGGCGTAGGGCAGTAGGAAAGTCAAGGTTGGAAAGAATAACGAATGAGAGAATTAGAGACATTACGAACATCAAGACAAGATATAATAGAGGAAATCCAACAAAGACAACTGATGTGGTACGGACAAGTTGAGAGGATCGATGACATACGAATTCCCAAAAATATCTCAAAGGGGCACCGGCAGAGAAAAGGAAAAAAAGAAGACCTAGGGCCACGTGGGTGGGCGGAATACAAAAAGCCATGTCGGAACAAAACCTACAACCAGGGGATTGGGAAGACAGAAGAGGATGGAAGCAGGAACCGGAAGGAGCAGGACGCTATGAGACCGGATGGATAAAAGAATCCCATAATATGTTTTCTAATATCAGCAGATGCTCCAAAATAATCGATTTTCAACTACGTAACATTTGCGGATATTCCATGGTAAGTTGATTTTATGATGCTGACATTTACGTGATAATTATATTTATATTTACATATTCAAATTAATGCTTCCTTGTAAAATTACTGCTACTTTTTACGATTCCTTATATTTTATTGTTTTTAAATAAAAATGACTAGTACCTATTATTCAACACTATGTTTAGTTAGATAAGTTATTTGGTAAGTTACAGTTGCATGTGCCAAAAAATACCTTGCAGCGATTTTCTTTTCAACCAATTTTTTTTACTTTAAAACCCTGTATCTCTAAAACATATTTGTTTATTACAAAGTCTTGCCTTAGAATAACCTAAGGAATCAACACAGCACGTAGGCGTATTACATTAACTAATACCATGCTTTTTGTTTAAGATCCTGTGAAAATCAAAATTGGATTGAATTTTTGCGGGGCGTGGTTTAATAGGCAATAATGAATTAAGGTTTTGATTTCTCTAATGGATTATCTTTTTTAGGGGTATAAGCTGGAAATTTGCAGGTTAACAATAATGTTAAAAAAACAAAATATGTATTAGTAATGAACACTGAACATATTTGATTGCTCTACAGACATCCTGAATATCTAAAAAAAGAAAAATAGTGGGTGTATGTCCCGCCTTCATAAAAACTGTTTTCTATTATTTGTCTTGACAACCGCTGCCTTAGTTGTTATACGCTTTACTATAATTATTTTCACAACACTGCATTATTTGGCTTGTTTATTTTTATGTATGATTATTGGCAAAAATAATGTCAGTTATCGATAGCCAAATCCAGGACACACACACAAAACACAATCCGTCAGTTGATAGTTGTTTTCTTTTTAAAGGGAATTCCCCGATATTTTCCGTGATTTTTCATATTTTAATTCAACCACAATTATTGCTCATTTAGTATTGTTCCTTTTAAATTTGGTACGACTAGAATAAAATACTTACATAAAATATCCCAATTTTCCAACCCCTTTAATATCCACTCTAGTATTTCTCAAAAACCACCACTAAACCACAACAAAAACAAAGAACGAATACGGCGAAATAAAATTCATTCACAAACAGGTACCGAACGCGCGCACGTGTGACTTAATGCGATGTATTATCGATAGGATTCGATCCTGTTCTAGTACCAAGCGGAGAGGTACCAAAGTGTTAACAATCGCCGTGCGATCGCGGAGAACAGCTTCACCTTCGCGGCCTACGGATCACCTTGCTCTCGGAACCGATGCTATGTGGGTGGTACCTGACCTAAGTCTGGTGATTTTTGGTAGATAGGGAGTTATGCTATAGAGTTGGTACTGTGAATGTTTCTCGTTTTATAGAGCTAAATAAATAGAAATGATTAGTATGCTCATGCAAGCTCATCCTCATGAATTTACTGGGCGACTTTTTTAGAAAAGTTAAACTTAATAGTTTTTGAAATCGACCGGCTTCTTTCATATTTTTGCAACAAGTACTTACATTCGAGTTGCGGTTAAATCTTTCCCATACAATACTTATTGATGGATGTTAAGGGTCGGATTCTGATTCTGGTAAAACTTTGACTCTTTTTTAGTCACCGTGGATGTAAGTTTGTCTTATAAAGGACAAGGGCCTAAAAACCGCGGTAGCACGTGGACCAGAATCTAAAATAGTTTTTTCGCTCAAATTTTTTGACAATTTTTTTTATTGCAGTAGCGATAAAAAAATTGTGTTATTAATATATTACTCAAAGACCGAAAACATTTCGTTAGGAAACCATTTTGTCCATGAATGTAAGTCGACCATCTTAATATTTTTTGAGATTCTGACTTATGAGCAAAATCTTTTTTTTTTACTTTAACTGATATTTAAGGCAATAGGGAATACGTATATAACCCAAATAAATCTGAACTATTCTTTTTATATTATCTACATAAATTAAATGTTTATGGCAGTTGCTGTTATCAATTTATTTTGGTCTTTAACAAAAAAATGGATTTTCTACTGCAAATTTTCGCGCCAATTTCGAAACTTGTAAAGCGTGATCCCTTGGCTGTGTCATCAAAAGTGAATTTATGGCTCATAATGAGTACATGGCGAATTCCGGTGTTGTAGGGTCATCGAAAAATCAATAAAAATTGCATTTAATGTGTAACTCCTCCAATGTGATATCCCTGCACTTAAAGTAAAAGGTTCCTAAATCTTATTCATGTTTATTTCAAGCCGAATTCGATATAGGAACCTTCCAATCTTGCAACAAAAACTGTCATTTTTGCGAAATTTTCACACATTATATCTTAATATTTCGAGTAGGTAAATAAACTGCAATTCTGTGTTTTCATGGCAATCTTCGAAAATTCAAAAATTTTCAAATTTTGCATGTTCCGATGCAAATAAATCTATTTATTTATAACTTTAACGAAAAAATAAGCAATTTAAATTAGTGGGAGGTATTCGTAAATAACTAACGGATAAAATATATATATATATATATATACTTCCTTAAACAATTTATGCAATAATAAAATATGTGCATATTCTTATTATAATAAAGTCACACTTTCAAATGCAAAATTTATTATTTTTGAAAATTCTTATTTTCAAATAAATTTTGCGTTTGTAAATAAATTCATTTAAAAATAAAAATCACAAAATTACATCACCCAAACCAAAAGACAAAGAAGAGGTTGCAGATTTCATTCAGATTGCAACAGTGTCTTCAGCGTTTTTTCTGGCGTGGGTATGTTTAATGTTGTTCCATTGGGTCATGAAGATCTTTTCATCAATACGTTTTTATTGCTTCAGTTTATTTTTAGATATAAAGAAATTAAATTTTATTCGGTTAATATTTGTTTTATAATTTTATGTTTTGTTACTTTTAATCTTTTATTATATAATATTTTAAAGTTTTGTAATATTTTCTTAATGATAGAATCATAAAGTTGTTACCATATCTGATCGGAGTTAATACCTCATGTTAGCTTGGGTCAAGAAGAAAAAATGTTTTTGTCAACCATAATCTCAAGTTCTTCCACTTCCTTTAAAGAAAATACAAGCTAGCTGCTCCTTGTTTTGAGTAACATACTTAAAAAATGTTTTTCTGTTGAACTTTGCAGTAATTCAAGCTATTCTATTATTATTAGTTATATATATATATATATATATATATATATATATATATATATATATATATATATATATATATATACATATATATATATATATATATATATATATATATATATATATATATATATATATATATATATATATATATATATATATATATATATAAATCTGGGTCACGAAATTTCTATAATTTATTTTAAAGTAAATTTTAATACTAAACACTGATTTCTTAAAGACAATTTTAAACATTTTTTAATTATTATTTAATATTTTTTTCAGTGAACATTTTATTTTAATTGTTAATAACTTAGGCACGTGTACTTGACTAGATTTAAATTAATATTAATTAATATTTCCAAATTGTAAGTTAATAAACTGGAGTAATAATTTTATATAGTTATTTGAAAAAATTACTTAATGTAAACCAACTGACAATTCTCTTCCGAGAACATTTAGAAAATGATGCTGTTGGTCTTTTTAAAAATTGTAATGCTTAGATACCATTATTTTAGAAACGACAAGAAGAAGACCATTATCAATATTTTAGAGCAATCAAAGATATAATAAAACAAAGTTTTGTCTATTCCTGTATATATTCGTGTACTGGGGTATTATTAACACATATTGGTAAATGGCATTATCAAAAGGTTTGACAGGTTGTAAATTAAAATTGTCGATCCTTTTTCTTAATTTCGTGAAATCTCATCGTCTTTATGCTTCACTAACTTTACGCGTACTTAAAATTTCAATCATTTTTCTCTAGTCGATATAAGCCCTGTTCGCACAAGAGTCACAAACTAGTCAGAGCCAATGAAATTACTGGAAACCAGTCGGCAAACTGTCACGTTACCAAATACCTAAAATTTGATTGGCGCTGATCGGTTTGTGATTCCTCTACGAACAGAGCTATTTATTCCGCCCGTGACTGTTTCTAACAGAACAACAAGAGGTGCGTTACGTATTCATCCCTTTAATGTCCAGCTAAAAAAGCCTAGACCATCCCACTTCTCTCGCTCATTTATGCCTAGGGTCTCCAGATTATGTAACAAATTGCTTGCAGATCTTTTCACTTCCCCTCCCAACCTCCAGTCCTGTAAATCCCTTGTCAATAGATTACATGGCCCTTCTCTTCAGACGACCACGGTACATTAGTACCTAAGCTATCTCAGATAAAAAATTATTTTAAAATGTAAACGCTGATATTTCCTCCTTATTATGTTAAAACCTTAGTAGTTGTTCTATTTATATTATCTGATTGACTGGGTTTCCAAAACGTTTTTATCTTGAAATTTATTGCTAAAATAAATTTAGTTCTATTATTGTAAAAAAATACATATTTGAAATCTTCTTTTCTTTATTAATTTACGAAAGAACTTAGAAATAAATAGTACAAAACTTAGTTGTCTCATTCTTGCACTTGCCAACTTAAAGTCTTCATAGTCAAATTACCAAATTAACAATAATAAATAATTAATCCGACTGAATATATTTTATAGTAACGATCTTAGAGAGTTGAATGAACCACAAGTAATTTAACTTAATTTCAAATCTCACTTTTCAGGTGGTGCTGTAACGAAATGGGTGTAGTCCGTCTTATATTTCCCAGATCTTGATAAAGGCATGTTCAGATAATTATACATGAAAAATGTGAGAATAATTTTAGGTTTTAGGCGCGGTTCCCAGCTTAAAATTATATTAAAGCACGATGTACTTTTCTCTTTATTGCGTTACTTATTTAGTTGTGTACTCAAAGAAAATTTTGTTTGTATGCAGTTAATGGATATTTCTGGACACTTCTGATACGTGCCTTAAAATATCTTCCACCTCTTATGCCAGTGGCGGATTTAGGGAGGGGGCCTCCCTGAAGCCTTTTAAAAAAAGGATTTCAAATAGCGAATTTTATAAAAATAAATATTGTAACGTAAAAATTAACCATTCCTACATGTTCTACAAAATATTATAAAGGAAAACAAACATTTGCCGTCTATGTAATGAATTATACCACAAAAATATGAATATATATCAATCCTAAAATGTTATATAAAAAAAGCAAGCATTTTTTTGGCATTTTTAATTAACATGCTCTGCGATCTGACATTGGCAAATTGGCGTCGGGTCGTTTTGACTTCTGAAGAAAGCAAATAATCATTTTTTTTAACATTCTTTTGAAAGAAAATTTTTCAAAAAACGGATTAACGAAACTTTAAAAAAATATTTTCTCAAATACACCTATTTCGAACGTATACTTTTTCAAAAATGTCATCAAAAAATAATTTAAAAAAATTGGTATATTTTCCGAAAATATATTTTTTCGAAAACAATATTTAGAAAATTAAGTTATGAACCCTAGTAGCTTGAAAAATGTTAAAGAAAAAGGACGAAAGAAATCCTGAACAAACCTAAACGCATCTTTTTTTGGGTTTGATTAGGTTTTCTTAAGTTGGGTATGTTACTTTCTCGTCTTACTTTTTCAAAAAGCCACTACTTGAATATATTAATATAAAAAAAATTACTTTCGACAAAGATGTTTTCTGAAAAAATGTTTTTCAAAAAGTGCTTAAAAGAAATTTGAAAAATTTGTTTTAGAAAAATTGTACTTTCGTAAGTACTCGTATATCCCCCAGATGAGCAGAAGGCATGAATAAAAAATGCTATAATATTTACACTTTCATACTAATCAAACAATTTGCCCTGTCGGATCTAAGCTAAGATGACGAACTGTTCTGCTTTTTTTTCCTTTTTGATGTTAAATTAAGTATTTTTTTTAAATAGCTTCTTCGAAAGATGCTTTTTCGGAAATGGATCTACAAAATTTTCTTAAAAATATATTTTTTTTAAATCTGTTCAAAAATTTTTTTTTTAGAAAACATAGTTTTTCTAAATTTGAATTATGAACTCTACTGGCTTAGAAAATATCAATGAAAAAATGACGAAAAGATCCTGAACTAACCTAAATGAACCGTTTCTGTGTTCGGTCAAGTTTACGTTTCCTTGTGTCGGCTGTATTACTTAGTAATGGTGTTTTTTTCTTAACATCTTTCTCGAAACAATGGTTGAAGCAATGTAATTTCTAAAAACATGTTTTCTTAAGAAAATGGAATTTCGAAAAGTGGTTAAAAAATCGAAAAGTTGGATTCCGAAAAAAAAGTTTTGAAAACATTCCTAGTTTTTGAATAACTGTTTTCGAAAACATATTTTCGAAAAAACGTGCTTTCAAAAATATGTTTCCGAAACGATTTCATATATCGGTCCAAATGGACAGAAGGTATAAATAAAAAAAATGCTAGAATTTTGGTAAGTTATGATGACATAAGAACAGGTTTAGATGTTTCGTTCATTATGAAATAGTCTTCATTTCTTTTTGATATATACCTTTGTGTAGATCGAAGTGAGGTGGCGCTACGTCACCTTAGACGGAATTATAAATCCGCTCCAGTTTTATGCATAATATGTGTTTCTTGTTAGGAGGTATGTAGAAAAAGTAACAATTAAGATGCAATGAAGCAAAGTAACAGGAAGTTGTTAATTACGTTAGTTCGGTCCAGTTCTAGTGTGTTTAAAATGATAAGAATAATAAAGACGTAAAAATAATATGTTATTTACCCAATAATATTGCGGTCAAATTAAAGTTAATTTAGGAAAGTTTTTAATCTCAGGAAAATAATTAGAAACTCCTACACTTATTTCAGATATTTTTATAAAAGAGTCTGTAAAATATGTAAACATGTATTAAATGAGTTATTGATCTTCCACAATCTACAATGCTGAAGCTGTTCGTCTTAACATATTCTTTGCTATTGTTTGTTTCTGTTACCGACCAGGTAAATATTTAAATTATTATTTTTAGTCAACAAAGCAGATAAACTATATTCTCCATTTATATGTAATAATATTTCTATTATTTTTTTTTATTTTACACTATTTAAAATTTTTGCGTTCAGGTTCACTAAGAAGTTTTACGATTTAGCACTGGTTTAAATTAAGATCATCTAGTTGCGCAGCTATGGGTTGACAAGTTCTTGTCCTGCCATTGTTAATAAGTCGTCATTTAAAACTTATGAATTATTCTGATATTGCAGCGATTTCCTTCAATTTTTATCGATTTTATGCGCGACTTTTCGCCCTCGCTGTATATTTATTTCCTTCTAATATTTTTCAGGAACTTGCACAGTTAAAACAAGTACCACCCCGTTCATATCCCTACGTTGTTGATATTGGGTCCCATGAGTGGTGTCACGGAGTATTGATCACTACAAATTATGTTCTTACAAACGCTAGATGCGTTGCTGGGTGAGTAAATTCAGTAGAAGCTATTTCTCTTGCTCATTTATAATCCCAAAAAAGTTTTTGTAAATTTAATTGTTACGGTCTTGATTTAGTTTTAAATTTTTAAGCACATTAGCAATTTTGGTCAAAAATACATTACCTAAAAAAGTTTAGCCCAAATATATTGGATAATTTTGTAATGTCCATTCTAGGTCTGAAAACATTACGGTTTTTTTGGGTTGGTATTCTTATCCACAATATCAAAAACCAGTAAATGAATCAGACATCCAGATTTACAGTACAAGTACCGTCATTCCTCATCCTGATTATAAAATATTTAAGAAATATTGGAATTATTCTAACGATATCGCCCTAGTAAAACTTTCTCAAGCAGTTTCTGTAACCAGTGGAGTAAAACCTGTAAAGTTAGCCCATCAAAGCTCATTTAAAGATAAGAATCTAATAGGCCAATATGCTACGGTTTTTGGTTGGTGGCCAGCTAAACACTTAAGTGCGGCTGTTGTACAGATAAGATCACCCGAAGAGTGCAGAGACATCTTTGGACGAAACTATGTAAGGGATCGACAACTTTGCGTAAAATGGCCTGAAGGAGAAAGGTTATGTTCTCATCATAGCCTTCCTATGGAAATCAACGGGACGCTTATTGGACTTCAGCAGGATGACCCTCAAAATGATGTTCAGTGTTCTCAGTATGAGTACAAGTTTATTAATATCCTCTTTTATTATGATTGGATTATGGAAAATTCTGATCTGGAAGAATATATTCGAACCAGAAATGATACCGACAATAATTCGGCACACGATGATCAAGCACAATTAAATTCTTCAATTGAAAGCATGGAAGCAAGTGAGGAGATAAAAGAGTCGCATGTATCTAATGAGTACGTGAAAACCAAAAAGCGATGCAAAATTGATATTGAATCAGTTTGTCCAAATAATAAAGAAGGTGCCATAACACAATCAACGAAAAGGAAGACAATTATTTTCTAGTGAAAGTCAAGCGTTTAATACAACTTTTTGAGACTGTAACTATAAATTTAAGTCGAAATTACAACAATATGTGTTTCTATGAAAAATGTAACGATATTATGTAAAGATATTAACGTTGAATTATTCATTCTTTTATTCTCAGAAGCATGCGATTTCTATGATATAGGGATCACATTATTTTTCCTTAGAGACAGTGTTTTGTATAAATTAAAAAATAAATATAAGAATATGTGATAATGATTTTCAAACGAATAACTACAAACTACAATTTTTAAGCATAATAATTACAGTTCCAATTAAATTAATAAACAGTGCACAACGTAAAAGAATTTTAAAACAGCTTAATTTTAACACTCTACATCTTTTTTTTATTTAGTGTTAACTTGTATATAGAAAGCCATAAGTCCCATATTATCTAGCTTATTGAAAATGAATTACGACACATTCACTCTTACATAAAATTAACATATTATATTACATTTTTAGGTGTACAGATTTTTTATAAATTGTAAAATTGTACCTGTCTAACTTTAAAAATAAATGTTTGTCTTTTCAATATGAAAATATCCTTATCTAGCACATGACTTGTTTGGTTAATATATCTACAATTTTTTTTCTTGACTTGCACTTTTACTTATTTCATCTCCAGAATTATCTAGCCTTTCATTCCACTTCTGCACTTCTCCAGAAGCAAATATTACGTAAAAAATGTCTGTTGCTATGTAAACAGTTGCCGAGATTAGAAAAACTGTTCTCCATTGTATTTGGTTGGTCTGAAAAAAAAAACGGTTTTATTTCAATTAAAATAATTATTTGTTTTTCGATGGTGAGTCAAACAAATATTACCAGACTTATTTTAGGGAATGCTCCATTATTTTTAAGGTAGTAGTATTGTATAAAGGGTCAGACTAATTTTTATTATTGAACTAAATTTTAAAAGAAATCAGATTTTCTTAATATAAAATTCTTAGTTTATAGTTTAGAAATAACAAACGATGTTATTGGAAGACTCTGCATTTTTTTAAATGTTCAAAAATAAAAACAGTTTGTTTCTTTTTACAAGAGGCCGACCTTAAATAAATAAAGTCAAACCTACCGGATCAGTAACAACATATTGAACAATTAATGGTGATATAACAGAAAAAATACTAGTTGACCCATTACTTAAACCCATAAGCATTCCGGAATGGTTTGGAGATAAATCGATATGATTTACTTGAAATCCACAAAATCCAGCTCCGATCATACCACCAACTAGAATCAGTATCGCCACTGACAGTTCTGCTTGATCCTTGGTTATAAAACCTAAGAAGAGTAAACCTAGTGCGGGACACAAAGAACCTAAAAATCGAAAAAGTCAATTCATCAGGTTCCATTATTACTATTTTGGTTTTTCATCATTTTGTTACTCAATTATTAACAACTAACAATCCATTAGCGGCTTCAGTCGCATAGTGTTTGCTTTTACCTATACTGTTAAATATTTTACGTGCAGTGCCTCTGCTTGTCCATTGTTTGTTTATAATGATATCACAGAATGAGCTGAAGACAAACGAGAACAACCACATGGCTAAATATGGAGCAGCTGACAAAATTGAATTCTAAAAGAAAAAAAATTCGATTGGAGAAGTACACTGGTGGACAAAAAATCGTACACCTAATTCACCGTCTAAGTGCCAGTACCTTAAGAAAGTCCGTTAACGCTTAACCGTTATTCTGTTTGCTAACGTGGGGTTGTTTTTGACCGCAGTAAAGAAAGTGTAACGAACGGTGACAGGGCATTTTTTACAATAAATAAGGACCACTTAAAGCGAAAATAATTTCATGGAAATAAAAACAATAATCAATATAATAAAAGAAAAAATATGGAAGAACGCTGCATCTATTCTTATTATTTCTTAGACCGACAACCCCAATTAGTATTAGCGTTTAAACAATATAAACAATATTCTTTTTACTTTGGGAAAAATGCTTAACATGCAACCCCACTATCGTGGGACCTTTAAAAACCTGCAGATACCATGGATATAGGTAATTTCTAATTCATATCTTGTACAGGTAAAATAAAGTGTAGGTCAGTCCAGTTTCGTGCAACCCAAGAGAACAATCCTCAAGATCTGCTCAGGGCCGTAGTGAAAAGGGGGTTAGGGGAGTTCTACCCCCCCCCCCCCCGAAATGTATAAAATCGCACAACAATTTACCACTTGCCAGCTTAATTCTTCAACAGATTTTATAATACACGTATATAGGATTTTCTCTGATCCTTCGACCCCCCGAAAAAAAATTCGACCCCCTCCTCCCCCTAAAATCTGGCTACGGCTCTGGATCTGCTAGAATGGCAGCGACGTCGCTTGATTCGTTTCTTCCGACAGCATCCGAAATATACGTAGTACTGCGAAGTCAGAACTGACTCCACAATAGCAGTAAAGCGTTAAAAAGCGTTTAGACTGTGAATTACGTATATGATTTTATTGAATACGACTGTATGTACAATCAGTTTCTGAAAATATCAGATTTTTGCACAGTTTTTGCAAAGTTTTGATAATGCATAATGAATGAAATTACTAATAAATACCAGAAAATAGTCTTGGTATATTACTATTAGAATAGGTATACTAAACACTTACCGACTTCATATCATATTCCAGAATTTTATTAAGGTAAGTAGGTGTTTGCGTCAGCAGTATAGAACTTCCCCAGTTGACTCCTAAATTTGAGGCAATTAAAGCCCATACTGGTAAGGATTTTAATATATCACTCCAGGGCATTTTAAGATGCTAAAAATATATTTTTTAGGTGTTTCAACTTCATAAATCAAAAATAGCAGCTAATTTTATATAGTATATCCGCGAATGCGGTTTTGAAAAGGACAAATGTACCAAATTTTGCAAGATACGTAAAAATGCCACTTCTAATAAAAGTTTTGTTTGTAAAATAAATAAGACTCAGGTTATAAAAAAATTAATTTTTTATACAGGGAGCATAATAATCGAAAACGTTAATTCGCGTAAGAGTAAACATCCCTTGTTGATCATTTTCCACCCAAAGAACAAATATGAAATATGTTTTGAATTAAACCGTAAGCCGAAGTAAAAGATTTCATTAAAAAACTACTAAAGTAACGAGTTTTTCTCACACCTTTAACCAAAGAACTAGTTTCTACATATTAAACAATAATGACACCTCTGGACATGTTTTTAAATGTCTTTATTTAAATGAAGGAATTATTTAATTTGAAACACTTCAAGTGTAATTTTGAGTAATACGAACATTTAATTTAACTCAAAAGAATATGATATAAACTAAGCAATAAAATACAGATCTCAAAATTCAAAAACTCCACAGCCAGGCGCGGCAAGCACCCCAGAAACGGGCCTGTCCAGTTAGATTCACTATATCTAAGAATAACTTAACTAAGTCTTGTACTATGGATTTCTGCGTTTAATGGCAAATTTGTAAAAAGGGCAATGCATTTTCGAGACTAATAGAATACAATTTATTTTAGCAGTAGGTTCCAAGATTAAAATCATTTCTTGACGGCAGGATAGAAACTTGTTAAAACCTAACCGATCAACTATACTAGAAGATCTAAATCCAACCCACTACTAAGTCTTAAACGATTTTAGTGATTTCAAGGGTAAAATGTTATTTTAAAAGTTACAGTATCTACTTTTTTCTTGCGCTGACCCAAACTATTCTCAATATAGTCCTTTTCCTTCTGCGTTATTTTTTTGTGATTTCCCGGTCTGTCGAATCCAAAGAACATCCATAAGCATGACCAACTAATACCAAAAGCTCCCCATAGATAAAAAGAATATGGCCAGCCCATCCAACTTGAACATATCACTCCTGTTATTGGCATTGATACGATATTCCCAAACACCGAACCTAAAATAAATAACTAGATATTGTGAAAGATCCTGGACATCCTCTTTTGTAATATGTTTTGTTCTGTACCTAACATTACCCGAATAAGCAAAAGTCCCTATTCTTGACCTTTCGCAAGGTGGTGCCCAGTGACCTAAAAGTGTATGAATTGAGGGCAAAACAAAACCTTGTGCCAACCCTTGGAAGAACCTGCACATCATGACACCTTTAGAACCAAAATATTGAGCCATGGTAGGAATTAGAATACATGAAACTGAATCCAATACAGTACTTCCTACAAAAAATGTTTGAAAATTTTATAACTTTAACTAAAATTGTAAAAAAAGATTTATACCAAGGTTTATTATAAATATTATTTTTAAATAACTTAATCCTGACATTCTGGTGACCATGAATGTAACGCAGAAAATTTTTACATGCCAAATGGCAATGCACCGAAAAGGGATAACATGCAGTGTCAATTGTCATGATCAATAGTATATTAAATTAAGTATTGCCAATTGTCATTGTTATAACAGGATTAATATCCAATAATATTTTGGCTTACCCACTAATATCCATTTTATACCATATTTTTTTCCAAAATGAGCTGCAGGTAATTGAAAAATTATATATCCCCAGAAGAATGCAGATAAAACAAAACTTTGATCGGTCCAATTATACACCTATACAATTAAAAATCCAATAATAATTTTTTTATTATTATTCAATCGGTAATTATAATGTAACAGATGTTTATAGCTTTTAAAAATAGCTTTTAAAATAGTTTTTTTTATAATTATTGTGCTTTATGAAAAACAAAACTAACTGATAAAATCATAATACATTCTTAGAAGCTAAAGACATGAAGCAGACGTAGATCCGTGGTCACGCAGTTTCTAGGCAGTATTTTAAATTTTTCAGGACATGACTCATATTTTTACAATTTTTTTTCTTACGACTGATCCGAAACAATAAGCTCAGCTGAAGTAATGTGACGCAGTAAAAATGGTTACTTTATAAATAAATGTGCCCATAATGAACGTATTATTATACAACTTTTTACGGTATTTTAAATACTTACAGGAATATCTGTATTACTAGTCGTGGTGTTATCATTCATTGCTACAATGGCTACCGATAATACCGATCTCATACAATATGAGTACATCATCAGCAAAAAGTAAAGTAACATTTGCACGTGTCTACAGCCAAGATAGGGACCTTAAAAGTAAATTGTAGTCAAGTAAAAAGTTTTTTACTAGTGTGCGAAAAGTAACTACTTTCCGCACTTTTATGCATGCTACAAGTTGCACTTTTCCACACTAATGCTAAAAGCTTTTTCAGCACTGACGCGTGAAACATTACATCGATAATCACATACCTATATCGCTGCTTAATTAGACTTAATTAACTTCCCTGGACCCGGACCGAAGAGGTCCAATTTAACATATTTGGGAAATATCCAAAAAATATCCATTCAAAAATTATGAATTTACCGAAAATTACAAGACCTTTTCAGTGGCGATCGGTGTCATGAGGTAGGTGAGGCCCGGCCTCTCTAAAATTAATTTAAAATGTGAAAATGAAAATTTTCGTAAGATTGATTGATAAACATGTTTTGTTTTGCTGTTCTTCATCACATTACTTCAAATCTAAAATTTATTACATACATTTGGCAATTAGAAAGGTCGAAAGGTTTAGCAAACGTCTATAAAGCAATTTTTATTTACAAGGGAAGCGCTAATATTTGCGACAATATATTCGACTAAAATAGAACCGCATGCGATATACGCGAATATACCAAGTAGTTTCACAATTTTTAACTGTAAATGTTGAGTCTTAGTTCCAGAAGGATAGATACACTTTGTAATGGCACTGTGACTTCTGCTTTAAACTGAAACCATATGCTTCTAGGGCGCAATTTTCATTACTTTCTCAATAACTCAAGAAATCTTCTGTAATGCCCACTATTCTCAACTTTATATCGGGTCGGTGTTCCTGTTACTCATTCCCATAACGCCCGGTCGAAGTAATGTAAAGGAGAACAAATATGTACCTTGCGTAATATTTCAATAGTTGTTAGTCAGTTCCAGATTCATAGAACACAGGAATCAAAGCTGTTAATACTTTATATAAAGTTTTTAAGTATATTTTTACACTGCAAAAACAACTTATATCATGGGACAGGCTTCAAATAATATGTCATATTAATCTTTCACATAACCTAGCTTTCTACTAGCTGTAAAAATTTTACGAGTATGAGAAAGAAAGAAGACGAAAGAGAAAAAAATGAGAGAGAAAGAACATGAGAGAGAGACATAATTGATTGATTGATTGAAATGGGTTTCTGTCATCATTCTCAAAAGTAAATGGATACGGTATAAATATTTCTAATTCTTTGTGCTAACTGTTCGATATTCACATTCTTGACTTCTCCAAGAATCTCTTCTGGTACTCCATATTCTCTTCAAATTCTTCCTTGATCTCCATTTTCTACTCAAACGTTGGATAAAAGTCGAATAACCTTTGTATTTTCACTTTGATATCTATACTGACCAGCAAAAAATAGGTAAACTACACAAACTTAGTTGCATAGCAACGATATAAGTAGAAAGGCCCTGTAATTATTCGGTGGATTCATAATTTGTGGATGGTTATTTTTTGGGTATTTCCAACCACTATTTTACTGAATATTTTAAACTGAACGTCTTCGGTCCTGGTCCAGTGACGTTAATTAGCACACGAAATCGAATTAAATGGCGGTATAGGCATGTGTTTGTTAATGTATTGTTTCCAGCGCATTTGCTGAAAAAACTTTCAGGACTAGTCCTGAAAATATTTTCAGAACTAGTGCGGGAAAGTGCAACCATTTCTCCACACTGAATGTTTACAGGATATATCTGTCAAACTACTATGCCCACCAGAAAACTTACACCGGGATTCACTAACACTGTTTAGGATTCAGGACTGGCTTAAATTTAGATCTAGTTGACAAGTCTCTGTTATATTACTGGTAATAAGTCGACATTAACAATTTACGAGTTGTTCTATTGCAGCGATTTGTTTAATTTCCAAATAATGTTTATCTTGTAACTTCTTGCTGCAATGAATTTAGTCCATTTAGTATTATGAAATATACGTATTTAGATTGTCCTTTTTTCATAAGCTCGCAAAAAGACTAGGAAATAAATTTACAGTAAAAAGTTGTTTTAGTGTTTCACTTGTCAGTTTAAAATCTTAGTTGTCAAATTAGATGGGTCTTAGCGACGGTGAATTTTTGGAAATTTTATATTTACCGATCTATCGTTATACTAACTACCTACCTCTTTCTATCTCAATGTTACTATTTCCCTTCTCTTCATCGTTAACCTCACCACAGTAAATCATGTTTTAACAAAAAACTGCACGTTTTAATTCTGAGATTGGTAGCAAAATGCTATTTTAATTTGTTCCATCGGGTTACATATTTTAAAGCGGGACAGAAACTGTTGATTATGTAGGAAACAAACATAAATTACCATGCATCAAACTAAAAATTAATATAATAATATATAGCTGTATGAGTTATAATGAATTAATCAGTTTTTAGCAATATAATAAGGTGATTATGTGATTAAAATTTTATACAATGTAACATTTATCGGGCAGATCGTGACTTGGCTGCAATCGGTAAACCGAGGGGTGGCGGAGTTTTATTGGCTGTTCATCAACTTTTAAAATCAACGTAAATTACTCTCCAGAGAGGTGACTTGTTTCCTCATATCGATATTGTAGTAGTTAAGGTAAGTTTTGATTACTTCTCAGTTTTACTCTTTGTAGTTTATATTCCAACGCCGCTGGTTACATTAAATGACAGATATAATCTCTTTGATTTTCTTGTCTATTTGGATATTATATTTGAAAAAAATGATTTTATTCTTGTGGATTTTAATTTGCCTATATATTCTGAGTTTATAGGGATAGAGACAGGTGTGCAGGATAATTAGGTATATTAGTGCGGTAAATCAGTTTTTATCCTGTCTGAATTTGAAGAAGGGTAACTTTGTCAAGAATGGTAATAACAGAATTTTGGATTTAGTACTACATAATAATAAAAACTGCATGGTTGAAGGTGCCTTGGATGTGCTTGTTAAGGAGTATGGGCACCACCCTGCTCTATTCATATTATTTGTATTCTCACTCGGTAAATCGTAGGAGGGATTTTAATTAACCTTGAAAACAACCATAACTTTCGTAAAGCAAATTCTTCCCTGATGTATGAAATGCTTCTTAGTTTTGACTGGTCGTTTCTTGTCCTAGAAAATAGTATTGAAACGCATGTACAATAGTCTATAAAAAATAGTTTGAGATCCTGGACTGGTGTGTGCCGCTTTACAAAAGAACACCAAAAAAAGGTATCCCCCTTGGTTTACCTCGGATATAATAAAAGCCATAAAAATGAAACATAACTGATACAAAATACAAAAACACTTTTTATTTACAGCACTTGCAGGATTTTAAATATTTAAGGACCAGAATTAAGAGATTTCCTATAAAAACTACATGGAAAAAATTGAATCAGACATAAAAAGAGATCCCAGAACATCCTGGGCTTTTATTAAAAATAAGAGGAAGACCTTAAGAACCCCAAATGCTATGTAAACAGTAACTTTGCGTAAAAATATTTAAAAAAATACATGCAAATACATTTCTGTAAAATATTGCATCATGTCTTCCATCTAAATTTGTTATATTAAGGAAATTTGCCGGACAGTTGTAGAACAATCGTCTGTTTAGTCTAAGTACGTTCTATTTTTGCTTGTGTTCAGTGTAACAAACCTATTCTAGTTTCTTTGGTTCAGTGCAATTAAAATTGCGAAACGATAGTGAACCACATACAGTGTGTCCACTGATTGAATCCGTAATAGCTAAAACGTCTTTATTTTTGGGTTTACAAAAAAGTCATTCCACATAAAAACTTTTGCTTCTACTAAAACGTCTGAAATAGGTGATAATTTTTTAAAATTTTTGCACACGGTGTGTAAAAAATATAAAAATGGTCACGGCTACCTAATCAATCAATCAATCAATCAATCAATATGCTTTATTGTCAAAGAGTTTTCTTATAGACAAAGCAGACTAAATAATATACATAAAACTAAAATACTTGTCACAAGTAAAGTTAAAAATATTATTACAGTCATTAAAATATTTAAAAAATAAGGTAAAGTAGATAACAAACAAAACAATCTACTAAACAAACAAAGTACTAAAGTAACATTATTTTTGAAGTCGTGTAAAAAATGTGTTAAGAAAAGTTGTTTATTATTATGTAATATTTCGGGAAAAAATCATAAAAGAAGATAAGTTTTTATTTAAATAGCAAGCCTTGCCATTATATTTAGACAAAATTTAATTTCAAACAAGTTTCCTTAATAACCTTTTCACATTACTTCAAAAATAAAGGCACTTTAATCTTCATCATTTCTATCATTTATATATTTTTACACACCCTGTATAAAAATGAATACATTTTTTGGATATTTTAGGAGAAGCAAAGTATTTTATGTAGAGTGACTACTAAAGTGACAAATAAAAAAAATTCCTATTCCGTAGTCATTCCGTGGACACACTGTATGAAGATTGTTTAACGAATTATTAAGTCAATAGATCACTTACATTGTATTAGAAAAATGTACATATGTATCCGAATACTTCACTATCGGGAATATGAAAAAAATTACATAAGAGATAAATTCATTTTCACACAGTTTCTTCACAAAACTTTTACTTTAACTTTTTAGCAGGTAGTTTACAAAATGCAACTCTTCTGAGTCACATTTACACAGAACAAAAATTTGACCTATCAATGCAAAATGTTAATAAAATCAATGGCAATAAAATTTACAGTACTATCGCTGTTTTAATAAGAACAATGAGGTCTGCGTTGTTTCTTAGTTAATGAGCGTCTTTTTAATGATGTAAACAATAAAAAAATACATAAAATGCGATATATATTTTAAATATATTCTCTAAGCGGACATTTGTCAGTTAAGTTATTGCTCTGATACTATTATCTGCCATAGTTCTTTATTATCACTGATTTTATATTATATGTAGCTATACAGGATGTTACAAAAGTTTATCGATAAAATTGTACAGGTGAAAATAAGGAAAACCTGTCTGAATAGACATTCTGACACTAAAATGACATGTTCTAATTGTTGATTTAACAGTCTTTTTTTGTAAAAAATACAATTAGTAAAAATTAACTTTAAGTAGTTTGTTTTACTTTTTGCCTTTATTAGTTGCAAAATATGCAACGTAGTTTTTAAATAAACAAGCTTTGCCTCCTCGAAATGCCAGCTCATAAGACAGTACATGAAGCGATTTTTTCTGAAGGCCATCTGATGTATTTTGGTTGTACAAATTTACCATTTTTAGCAGTTCTTGGTGTGTAAAAGCTGAGGAACTGGTTTTCCTTTTATCGAAATCCCTTTGTAAGCTACGTCGAAAGGCGTCTTTTGCGCCTCTCGCCTTCTTGAATCTAACATCAGTAAAGGGATTAACAGCCACACCTAACTTTCAGTTGAACTTTTCTTGAACCAGTTTAGCTGTAACGTTTAACAAAGTTTTTTATTGTTATTTCCCCAATCTTGTAAAATTAAAGAGAGCTTCTCTATTGACTGTATAGAATCTAGAATGTACTGTTTTTTAGGAAGGAAGTCTTGAAATTGTCTCCAAAGAGAAGCTTTGGAGCTTTTGGTGTTTTTTGGGGTAAGAATTTCAATGCTTTGATTCATATCTTCTAGCGTTGCTGCTCTGAATACATTCACAAAACTTTAAAAAAGACGCGGGCATTCAAAATTGTTACTATTTGTATTGCTTTATTTATTTTTCATGAAAACGACTAAAACAATCAAGAACCATTTCTTTAACATTTACTGTGATTGAAAATTACGTAGGGGAACGTACGGTTGACCAGATTAAGAGTAACCGTTATTTATAATTTTATAATATAGGAATAAAACAGCCCTTCAATTTTAAAAATTTTATTAAGCAATAAAAATAGAAAATACACTAAAACTAAGTATCAGATTTCTTTTCCTCTTTTCTGTTAATACTGTCAACGACTGGTACAGTACTACTACTGTGTATGTCACTTGTTTCATCTCCAACATTGTCCCACCACTGTCGTTCAGCTTGCGCAAAAATAACGTAAAATATATCGGACGCAACATAGATAGCAGAAGCTATAAGGAACACTCTGCGCCATTGCAATGGATCTTTCTGAAAAAGAAAATAGATTACATGACTTTGTTTCTTATGTCTTTTCGATGATTCTAAAATGTCGTGTAAGATTAATTACATAGAAGTCGGGTATTAATGTCCGGCCTATATCCAACGAAACATACTGTCTCCCTTCAACCAGACTTGCTCTGCAGATTTTTGAGGTAGTTCATATCAGGTATAAGCATAGACTTACCTCATCAGTAACCAAAAATTGAACAATTAAAGGGGAAATTATAGAAAATATATTGGAAGATCCATTTCCAATTCCCATAAGAATTCCAGAAAATTTGGGTGATAAGTCAACATGGTTGACTTGGAAACCACACCATATAGCTGCATTAATTCCTACTGCTATAACTAAAAGAGTTTCGATAAGAGCTACACTATTGGTCGGCACGAATGCCAGAATTGTAAGGGCCATCGCTGGACAGAGGGCGCCTAAAATAGAAATATATATAAAATATTAGTACAAACAAAGTTGTTACGATGATTTTTTACAGAACTCACTTTAGACAGATTTGTTCGGCCTTTTTTTATATTATCTACTTTTAACCTTTACAGTCTTGATATCGCCACACGTGGTACCATTATATTGTTTCAATGATGTTTCTTTTAACTTAAAAAGAAATCAGGTAGCAGTCTGCATCAGATTGCTTTATTTGCTATTTAAAATTACCCAAGCGCTTATTAATAATTCTGATGATAACAATAATAGCATTATTTCTAAACCAATAATTATAGTACAGAAGCTTAACACATTAGCTTGGTTTTTTCTCCCAAGCAAAAAAGAACTTCTCCCCCCCCCCAACTTACACGGAAAGAAGCTGCATTTTATTTTTTTACCATAGTATGTAAAGTATTTTTGATTTTCCGACAGTGAGTCGTATTTTCAGAGTGTATCGTTTAGGCACAAGTTGTTCTTCATCCATGGTGTAGTTTTCGTCTTATCAAGTCTGTCGCTTTCGCCGAAACATTTTGAAGAACCGGAATCTTTTCGCTTTTTTTCTTGATCTGATCGGATTTGATACGATTTTTCCCACTGTAGTCAGGGGTATCTTAGTAAAACTACACGTTTCAGCTGCAGCGGCACTGACATTACGTCCCCTGTTAACCAAGGAACTGTATACGTTGGTATAAGCGGAACACTCGCAGAAGCACTATAAACGTTTTCCCATAGACGGAGGCCACTTAATGCTGATCCAGATGTCATGTAAATATGTTATAACTGAAATTTTCACGTGCCAAATAAAGAAATGAAATAGATAGTTATCGATAACAGGTGCAAAAAGTCGGTCACCAAGTAAAGTAAATTTTATTTATGTCTACCTGCCACAGAGGAAGTTTTAGATATTTTTATTTTTAAAATACAAATTATACCAAGCGGCCTCGTCGACTAATACTGAAAATTCCAGGTACACAATGGAGCCGACCAGGTAGTTTTATTGCAGTTAATATGTTATAGCCAAATATCCTTAAAAAATAGTTTACGTTTCCTACAATTTCTTTTTCAGACACCTACGCAGGTTGAATTCTATAAGAATAAGGCCAGAATTTAAAGCAGTCCGATGACATGCTCGTCATACTTGCCTGATGGTTGGTGCAGATTTGTACCTACGCAGTACAGTCTAAAAGATAAGCCTCTTCTAACTTTATTGCTTTTGCGATTTTGTATTTAAATTTTTTTTGCATGGTGTACATTATGTCTTAATTTGTACAAAAATCAGAAAATACTTTTATACATTTTAACGAGTGGAATTCTACAACACAATTATATTATTTTACAAAAAAAGCAAACATTTTTAGCCGTTATAGACGGATACTCACCGATTGAATTCATAAGTTTTCTAGTATTTTTTGCCGACAAGTAGTTTTTCGCAATCAGCCAGTCAGCTACCGGACCAAATACCAATCCCAATATGAAGAGAGCTAAATATGGAGCAGCTGATAGCAGGGAATTCTGCAAAGTTATAAGAAAGAGCTGATAGGATACATATTTATACTTTGGTACAAATATTGTACTCCAGGTGAAAACTCTCTTATTTTATGTACTAAAAGAAATGCCGATAGAATTCAAAATGATTCAACTTTAAAATCAGCTATTCATTTACTTGTAAACTACTAATTATACTAGTTCTTTGTATCCTTGTTACTTACACTTGAAATATCCTGACCGCAGACTTTGTTTAAATATGTCGAGATTTCAGTCAGTAAAGTAGCATATCCCCAGTTTTGTCCAAAATTCGCCACGACGATCGCCCAAACTGGCATTGAGGTTAAAATTGCTTTCCATGGTGTTACAGCAGGCTAAAAAATATTTACTGAATTAGGGTGGTAACTCATTTATCTACTCTGCATCTCCTTCGCTGCATTCTCCTTATAAAGTTTCTAATAATTGCATTTGCGGTGCGTTTAGCTATAAGCAACATGTCGTCAACAGATCGTCTCATCCGAGGCATCTATGTCGCCGGTAAGGCGTCACCGGCGATATAGAGACGAGGCGATGTCGCGTTGACAAATAAGCAACAATCCCAAATTTTTTCCAAAAAAATCATTAGAGAAAAATTTGCGATAACACAATCTTTACCTTTTTCTCTTCTGTATCTCCAAGTGATGTTTCTATGTATAAACGCTCCTCAGGTGTAATAGATTTATGTTCAGCAGGACTGTTAGAGCCAAATATAGTCCAAATGATGCACCAACCCAGACCAAGAGATCCAAATAGGTAAAAAGCAACGGGCCATCCTGCCCACGATCCAGCAATCATACCAGTTACGGGCATAGCAATAATTGTACCAAATGCAACACCTAGAGCATTCATTGATTTAGTTTGTTTACTTCTTCAATTTTTTAAAAATTTTTATATAAATTACCATTTCAGTATTAGAGACTTGCTCTAAGATACGAAAAGTATACCTTATAGTTTACAGAGGCAGTGAAAAAACGCTGGTTTTTTGCTTTCAGGTAGACTCTGGACAACGTCTACAATTTTGTCTACATTATCTTACCAGTAAATATGACATTTCCGAGTGTCGATCTTTCTTCCTCAGGAGCCCATTTTCCCAATATGTTATGCACTGAGGGGAAGAAGAATCCCTGGAACAGACCTTGTAATATTCTTATGGCCATTACTCCATAGGAGCCGAATTCTTTGGCCATTAGAGGAGTTAACATGCAGCCCACTAAAATAAAACAGAATGTTGAGGCTAATCTATTACTTGTACTCGTATTCCGGGAGAGGACATACAGATTTAGTTTTATTTTTTGTATCTGGGACATCCCAGCTACACTTCAAGCCTAAGTAATAACGTACAGTGGGAGTCTGAAGAGGAGGGATGTAACTTATTAACGCGGAATTTCAATAAATTGAAGGTTGGGCGGAGGACCAAAAACACTTGCAGGAAATTTGTTCCATAATCAGGAGACTCTAGATATGAATGAGCGAGAGAAGTAGCGGAAGAAGGAGAGAAGTATTATCTGGATCGGAAGAGAAAACTAAGCTTTTTAACAACGTATGTTGTTACTGATGTATTGGTACCATTCATGTGAATGGGATAAGTGTGGCCGGATTTTTTGCGTGACATGAAGCAAGAATGTGCTTTAGAGGCGTTAAACTGAATAAGGTTTTTGGTACCCCAGTCTAAGATTATTTGGAAATCGTACGGAAGGGATCGATGCATAGATCTGCATCTATCATCCAGCTCTTGATTCGAGACTTGTCTGGAAAAATGAATGTTGGAGTGAAGAGTACTGTGGATAGGACTGGTAGCTGAAGAGAGCAAGTCATTAATGTGAAGAAGAAATAGAGTTTGTGTCAGGATTGAACCTTAGGGTACGCCAGTATTGATAGGATGGAAGTTAGTTGAGTGACCGTCCACCATGACAGATATGCGCCGATTAGAGAGAAAGCCACCGATCCAGCTACATAGTTTGAAAGGAAGACCGTAAGGTGATTTGTTGAGAAGTAAGGCATGCCATACTTGGTCAAAGGCCTTGGAAATATCAAGAGCAACAATCCGGGATTGGCCAAAAACATCCGAGAGACTTGTTCCAGTTGTGTATAATAAAAGTAAATAGATTAGCTGTGGATCTTTGGCGACGAAATCCATACTGTTTGCCGTGGATTACTCAACTAAAACAAAATTTGTTCCCATAACCTAATAAACAAAGAAAAAATTTATTTATTATTTTTTTGAGAGAAATAATTAGCTCATTTCCCCAACATTAGTTTTTTTACCAATAATTAGATATATCAAGTTGTCGTGGGGTAGGATTGTAAAGGAAATGTATGAAATAAAATTTTGATATCTTTAGTAAATTCTTTGTGTCTACATTGCCAAAAAAACAAATATGTAGTGAGGATGGGAGGTGTTTACATGTTTACTCCCTTAAAGACGCCAAATTTCAGATGCAAAATCGGAACTCTTAAAGAAAAATACACGCTGATTTCTATTTTTTTTTTTGGTTAAATAAAAGAAATAGTTGATACTTTGCAGATTCGTAGAAAAAAGGATAATGTCTTAATATAGTGATATTAAATCCAACAAATCATAAAGAAAAAAATACTTTTTTTTGTTTATTATGTCTAAGATTTGATATTAGTTTGAACATATTACCTGAGTTTATAATCATGGCACCAACTAAGAACCATTTTGGTCCATATCTCTTTCCAAGTTCGCCAGCAAATACTTGCAGACAGACATAGCCCATGAAAAATGAGGATAAAATTATACTTTTGTTATCCCAGTCATAGGTCTAAAATGTAATAATTTTTTTAAAAAAGCTGAGCAAAGTTGCATAATCTGATCTTTGTTAATACTTTTCACACTAATTATTACAAGCTTTCTTCGAGACTCACTAAAATAGTTGTAGACTTAGTGCTGATTTATATTTGGAACTCCTATTAGGTTAAATTAAGTTTTTGCAATGTCATTATTAGTAAATCGTCATTAAAATTTATGACCTAACCACCATATACCATTATTTTTCGTAATAATAAATTTTTAGTAATTTATTTAGAATAAGAGATGCAACGTGCCTCACGTGGTGTCGCGTGTGATTCATTGATATATCTGATGTATCTGAAAGGCGTCATTTTGTGTGTACATTCCAGGTAGGTCGGAATATAAGTGTGTAGTAGGGTTGCCACCCGTCCTCGTTTCGCGAGAACTGTCTCGTTTTGATACTAAGTTTTCATGTCTTTGTCAAACAACAAAAATGCTTGCAAGACAATCGTAATATTATTGAGAGAAAGGTAATGCATACTAAGTTTTTTCGTTAAATTTACTCGAGGTTCGTTTAGGTTTGTTCAGGATCTTTTTCGTTTTTTTTTTCATTAACATTTTCCAAGCTACTACAGTTCATAATTTAATTTTCTAAATACTGTTTTCGACAAAAAATATTTTTGAAAAATATGGGTACCTATTTTTTTAAATTATTGTTTGGTGACATTTTTGAAAAAATGTGCTTTCGAAATACGTGTTTTCGAGAAAATATTTCATAAATACGTTTTCAAAAAAGCATCTTTGAAAATGGTGTCAGGACACTTTTGAGGAAATGTACATTCAAAATATGTGTTTTCGAGAATATTTTGTTAATTCGTTTTCGAAAAAGCTGTTTTTCGAAAAACTTTACTTTCGGAAAAGATGTTGCTTGAAAAAAAAACAAGAATTGCCTCAAGTAAGTAAACACGTTTCACTTTAACGAGCCAACAGTAGAGAGGAATACCGCATCCACATTTTATTTTTCATTCATGTACAGGGCAATCCCAAAAATTGATAGTAAACTTAAATGAAAATATATCAAAAACATTAAACTCTTATAGACCCTTACGAATACTAGGCCAGGTGTCCCTAATTAAGCTACATATTAAGAGGAATATCACGTTACGTTTTGTTTGTCTTTCATTTTTTTTTTTTAATTTTCAATAAATACGTCAAACCGATATCGTTTTAATTGTCTTTAAGTGGATATACAAATGCACTTTAAAAAAACACTTGTTTAATTAACTTGAACTATCATACTCCGGTTTGTCGTTATTAAAAGTCATACTATTCATTGTGGTTTGAAAATATCACGTTGTGCTCTAGGACGCCAACAACTTTTATGTCCAGCCTCCTAAATAAATACGTATATCATTCAATGACGCCTATTGTAGTCATGTCATGGGCACCGTAAAACTACTAGTGATGTAATGAACTCATTACATAACTTATTTTGATTGTCAATGAGAATAAAAAATGAGAAATTAACTCAAGAGTAATGCAAATGAGAATTATTTTCTGACAAGTATAAAAATTCTTACCGGTATCTCTGGATTCGGACTAGTTGTACTGTTTGTCATGGCAACAATTCCTACTGACAAGTTTACACGCATAGCATAGCCAATAGCCAGTAGCAAAAACATTAGTAGGGTTTGCACATATCTCATACCAAAACGTGGACCTAAAATAATGGTTTTATATTACCGTTAAGGCGACATGCTCCACATGGCGTCCATATTGGCCAACTTAATTTCATTTTGACATGGTCTCTCTGCTTTAAAATTTTTAACAATAACATTATAAGGATATCAAGTCAATTTACGTATTAATAAAAGTTTCATTTTAAGGTTTTTTTTTGTATAAATTTGCTTAAATATGTTTCAGAATAAGAGTGAGTTATGAGTTATAGATGTGCATAAGTAAAACTGTCGAAATTTAAAGAAATTCGTAGAAAAACCTAACCAGAAAATATATTTTTTTAAAAACCATAAGAGACCGCCGAAAACTGATTTCTGATTCGTGTTCTAGGACCCAAAATTAGGATCTAGGCAAAATTTCATTAAAAAATTCGGTATTTCCATTAATCCGAATAATTACCTAATTTACAAATGAAAATGGCCTAGGTAGATCTAAATATTGGTTTGATATTATCGTTAAGGCGGCATTTGTCACATGGCGTCCATGTTGGCCACATCAATTTCATTTTGACATGGGTTTTGGGCTTTAAAACTTTTATCAATAACATTATAGAATATTAAGTTTGGCTTCATATCATGCAAGCATCTTTCAATCAATTATTTAAAGTTTCAACGTGTATAATGATTTCATTCAGAAGATTAATATGTTAAGAGATCTATGGTGACATTCTTTCTGCCACTAGGACCTCAATATTCTTTGAACATATTGTTTTCCTAAAATAACTCAAAATATCTTCAAATTTTTATTAATACGTTAAAAATACCTATAGGAATGAAGCTATGACTTAATGTACCTACTCATAACATTATTGTTAAAAATTTTAAAGCCGCAAAACCATATGAAAATGAAATTAAGTTCGCCACGTGGAAAATGCCGGATTAAGAGCAGTATTCAACGCCCTTCACTAACATTGTTGCTAGGTAACAGCAGTGACTTTTCAGTGTAGTTACATAAAAAGACATATTATCATTTATTAAAGAAATGAAAATTTTATTCGGTACTTTTTCTTTGAAACCGCGGGATGCAACAATTCGATTTTTGGATTTTTGGCTTCAACCGTGGAGAAAACCGAAAAGAAAAATAAATTTTAGATTTCTTTAGTAAATTATATACCTTTTTGCGTATCTTTATCGCTTTTCTAACGACACTTTCACGGACTTTGCTCTGAAGAACTAGACGCTAAAATTCCCTCCTTATTGTTCCTAACAGAACCTAACAGTTCCTAACAGAACCAAAACAGTAGCTACTATGTGCGCTAGATATAGCTATAAAACAAAAACACACACGCACACACACCAACATAAAGTTTTAAGGATCTAGGATGATCTGAACCTTGTGACCTTCCTAACCATTTTTTCTGATGACATTAATCTAAATTAATAATAAATCTTTTTATTTTTATATTGGCACGACTTAGGAGAATTTTCTTACCTTTATTAACTAATATCGCGCTTTCATCAATACCAGATTCAACGTTGGATTTCATTTGTGTTTCACTCATTTTTGTATCTTATTCTCAGGGCTGCTTAACAAAATGTAATAATCGTTGGTCTTATAAAAGTTTTTCTTGTTTACTTAATTGTAGTCCCTTTGTTCAGATCATCTCGTCATTGACATGTTTTCTTAAGTTTATGTTTTATTTAGCTCATTGGTCTTGCCACAATCTATTGTAGAAAAATCTGCAAAAGTGTTTTGTTTTCATTTAATATGTTAAGTGGTGCTTCTTATCTTAAGATAGGAGGGTAATATTTTTGAATAATGAAATTAAATTTGACTTATCTTCTTTTAACGATTGTGGATTTATCTGATTTTTTATTACTTTTTATTTAAACAATACTTATTAGCTAAAATGACGTTAGAGAGAAATTAGTATTAGGATACTCATTAATTTAATAGTGTGGTGAGTTTAGTAGGTTCAGTTCAACGCCTCCAAATCCCAGTCTAGCTCCCTGTCACGCAAATAATTCGGCAAAATTTACCCCATACACACGAATGGACAAGCCCTATAGAGCAAGGATCTTGTTGGCATCGTTCTCGAACGTGATCTCAGCTGACACAAGCTCATCACTTGAATAGCCACATCAGCAGCTAAAAAGCTTGGTTTTCTCTTTCGAGCCAGAACGTACTTCTTCCCTTCCAACTCCCTATGTTTCCTAAATAAGACCTAACCTAGAGTACTGTCCCCACCTCTGGGGAGCGGCACCACCTTCGACACTTAACGCCCCTGATTCCAGTCCTCACAAGAAAAACCTCTTCTCTCGCTCATCGCGGCGCTGTTGGGAATTTATCCCGTTTCTACTGATTCTTATGATTCTTGAATGTGCCACTCTGAACAAGGCCGTTACAAAGTGAAAGTAACAAAGGAGGGGGCACCCATTATTCTGGCTCACCTCCCATGTTCCGGCCCTTGCTATTTTGTCTCTTTCTATGTCTAAACTTCCAAAATATCGTCTCCTATAATATTCTGAAATAATTTAGCAGAGATCAAAATTAAGAAATAAATATTTTTGTAATACTTATGACGTAAATCTTTGGCGCGCAATATGAAAAACCACGTTCTTTTGGAAAAAAAAACGAAATGTATGAAAATATATGCAAAAGCGATCATATCTGTGGTTAAATATCAATAAAAGACATATTTATTTACAACTTTACCAAGTTATTTTTGTCATTATCTTTTTATAACAATTTCTTTATTTTATTTTCATCTTTTTCGACATGACATACCTCACTGAAAAATTAAAGTTTTTGTAAAACCAATTACACCATCGGAAAGGACATGTTTTACCTCACTGATAACTACTGTATTATTTTCAAAATTAAAAAAATTTCAAGAAATAATGATTGGTTTTCCTAAGCGTTAACATGCGAAAATGCATTTTTCGTAAAATAGAGAACTGAAAATTTGTCGTAAAAAAACAAGAAGCCTATGGACTCACCGCTCATAGAATTTGTAGAGAGTGGTCTCAAGAAGCGATTTCAATACTTACTTACACCAGCCCCCTGTAAGGGGATGTGTGGGGTGGTACTCCCTCGGCCGAGAAAGGCTTTCTCACAATGCATTAATTGATTAGAGGTTTGGGTAAATACATTTGTGTAAAATTATATAGCTGTAATAAATATTTCAAAGCTAAGCGAGCTTTTGTTATAAACAGCTAACGATTTTATTTTAAATTAATATATTTTTTATTTTCAATATTATCAAGTAACAAAAATCATTTAAATCTAATACATACGTATTGTGAGGTATAATTAACAGCTTCAAAGCACGAACGTACTTTGATAATCACAAACAACAGGTCACGATTTTTTTTTGTTTTGATTTATTGTGTTTTTATTAATGCCAAAATATTGTTTCGTTTGATATATACTATCATAATCTATCTGATAATAACATGCAAATAGGTAAGGTGAAATGAGGATACTACTAAATAATAACAAAAAAATAATAACTACTCGAAATGATTAATTCCCACGTCATAATTTGGCGCAATAATTAATGCTGTACAACAATTTTCTGTAATAATATACTACAGTTATATGACTTCAATTTATATATATATATATATATATATATATATATATATATATATATATATATATATATACATATATATATATATATATATATATATATATATATATATATATATATATATATATATATATATATATATATATATATATATATATATATGATTTTCTTTTCTAAAATGCAGTTTTTTTAAAGTAACTACTATCGTTTAAGGTTGACTTTCCTTAAGACAAGAATTACTTATGAAAAATATTACAGTGACAACAGTCGAAATAAATGATAAAAAAGACTACTAAACAATTTGACAATAAAATCATTTTCTAATTTCTTTTCTGGTGATTCGCAACGATACCCATGCAGATGGCCGTTTATAATTTATACATACACAGGAAAAAAACATTATTTTATTACCAATAAAATAGTTATTTTATTGAATACCTTTTCATTCTTTGAATAAAAGTTAAAATTTAATTAAGTTTTTTTACAATTTCTGCCAAACAAAATTAATGCCTGTCTGTATGAGCTTATCGCTCGCGACAAGCTTTTAAGACAACAAATTTAATATAATATATTATATCTGTTTCAGTGATAACTTTGTTACTACTTTTATTAGGATGCACGATCCACACATGCCAACTACGTCCACTTATGCATTGAGCATTGCCCCAAGGACTAAACTATACTTATTTTTGTTCGTTTTAGTACATCTAAATAATAAAAGATTGTTCTTAAAAAGGTTTTGGTTTTCCTGACCGTTTTATACAATTAGTGCTGATTTTTCCTGGGTTTTCGGTCACTTCTTGAAAGAAAAGATTTTTATTTACTTGTTGACGTTTCGGTTTCTATTGAATAACCATCTTCAGAACTACAATGAATTTTATGTTTGTAGAGAAAAAAAAGGAAATACTAACTATTATACATTATTATAAAAAACAAATAGGAAAAACATACCTTGCGGCTTATATAATCAAAAATACTTCATTTAGCACTACGAATTACATGTTGTCTTTAACAGTGATAAAATGGTACTGTTCAAGGTTTTTAACTTTTATGAGGTAAGGGACGGTCGGGCTGGAAATTCCCTTTTACCGTAATTAAGTTTGTAAAGAAGTAGGTAAAATTATAATGTAAAAATTTTAAATTATTTTGGTATTAAGTTATTATAGATATTACTAAGACATTCGGTATCAGTTCTGAAATTAAGTATATGTTTGGTTTTTTTAATATGGATCATTTCTTTTATATTTGTCTTTTTGTAATTTGTTTCATAGTCAAGAACATGAACATTGTTAAAATTAAAGTTATGTAGCTTGTCAATTATTGTATGTCTTGATAGAGCGGTGTGGGTTTGATTTATATTTCTAATGCTATTTTTGTGTTCTTTTACTCTGTTTTTAAGGTATTGTTTTGTTTGTCCAATATATGTTTCTGGACAGTCCAAACAGTCAATTTTATAAATAAGGTTGCTTTGATTTAATTTTGGCGTTTCTTGTTTTAATTTTGTAAATAAATTTTTACTATTATTTTCTGGTTTTTCTGCAATATTTATTTTGTGTGGTTCAAGTACTTTTTTAATTTTTGATTTATTTCTGTAATGTATGGTAGCGAGATATATTTATTTTCGTCAGATGGACTTGGTTTGGTTCTATTAGTATTATATATTTTATTAATTCTGTTTTTAATAATTGGTTCATAAAAGTTTTTTGGATAATTATTGTTTTGGAGAACTGTTTTGATTTTATTTATGTTTTGAGGTCTCCGTTCTGGATCTGTCAATAGGGTCGCTCTATCTTCTTAAAAAGTATTTTTTAAATAAGATTTTTTTATTTTAATAATACTAAGGGTATGAAGTCCCCACTGCTCTAAGGGTGTCTGCGTATCGAGATGAAGACATCACTTTACATTTGGTGTCGAGAACTTCCTGTGCTATCCTTATTTTTGCGTTCCATCTTGTGTGTAAAATGGTATCGGACTGGTTTCTTTACGGTTGGTTAAATTCGTTTCAGCCGTGAAGATCGTTGAATGTTCATATTCATTAGATATTTCAATGCTCCCAGTGCTACATTTTGAGAAAAATAAGTTCCTTGTAACCATTTTTTTATCTTCTGACTGCCCACAAAAGCCGAAGCGACCGCAATAATGTACCGTGGGTGTACTAGGGAAGTTCGACTCACACATCCAGAGCTGGAAACATCTGTATGGATTTCACAAGCCCCTTAAGAGAGTGTGTGGGGTGGTACCACTTAAATATATTAATTATTCAGAAATAGTCTACCATTAATGACTGTGTCTTTGGCACTACATTAGTATTTTATACGTGCAAGCCTTCAAATTAGATAGAAACCTGGATTTCTCTTCCTTATTATTAGAGATTTCATCCTAGAACAATGTGTCTAAGTGACACACAGTACTGACCCAGTTGCCAGTACTACTGAGAACTATTTTAATCGAAATACAAAAAGTTGTTTTCCGGAAAGTTCTTGTGGAAAATGAGAGCTTTAGTGGTGTCTAATTATTGTAAAGTCTTAAAATTTTTACGAAATTGCATATTTTTAACGATATGGAGAAAAACGATTATTGTCAGCATTTCAGAATTCGTCTCAAGTCAAAATATATTTTCCATTGTCGTTTTTCTGTCAAAGGGAAATAAATAATAACCTCTTTAATTCTTGTTGCTTTTATTTTGATTTTTGGTAGGGTATGGCCCTAATTAACTAATAACTGGTAAATCCTAGGAGTGAATCAGAGCTTTTATAAAAAACAAATCTGATATTTGTAATGCAATAATGTAAATTTATTTAGCGCCCTGCAGATATGGGCGCAAAATTAAAAAAATTTGTTTTTATAAGTCCAGTTATATTTTTGTTTCAGTCTGTTCCATAAATAACGTAAAATATTTGCTTTACATAACATTGTTCAGACGCTATCCTTTATTTGGCTAATCTTGCGCTCGTGTTGTTCTCTGACGGTGCTGTCTATCTGCTCAGTACCATTATCCCACCACTGTCTCTCACCAGATGCAAAAACGGCAAAAAATGCTGAAGGTCCCATATACATAGCAGCTGCTATGATAAATACTGTTCTCCATTGTGTAGCATTGGTCTAAAATGATAATGAGTATAATTAAAATGATATAATTATTAGTAAATGAAACATCTACAAAAGGGACTTTCTTCAGGTGCGAATTGTTTCACAAAATAAACTTTTGAATTTATATTAAAAACATGCATTTCAAAAATAAATTTTTTTGAAAAATTTTTAAAATACATTTTCTCTAGTTAGTTCAGAATTATGACTATATTTGACATTAGAAGCTGTTGTGAAAACTTAGAATAAGCTGCATCTAGTGGCACTTTTCTTTTTACTACTACTTTTTTCTTCGCACTACATGGTTTTCTTATAGGATTCTTGGCGAACACATTCCGATGAACTTTAAGTCTGTCCGTGTATTTTTTTACGCATATGGTAACATTGACATATGATATTGACATTTGACATATGGTGGGTCTGCATCTTAATGAGTGGTCTCATCGGTGATAAACCATGGGACCTTCAGTATCATTAGTGGAGTTTTAGATTGGAACCTCTGTATTATTTCTACATTGGAGTTTGCCGCTGTTCCCCATAACTCTAAACCATATGTTCATATGGGTTTTAGGATGGATTTGTAAATTAATATTTTATTTTTAATTGACAGTTCTGATTTTTTACCTATTAGCTAATACAGACTTCTTAGTTTCTGACCCAGTAGCTTACTGTTGGTGACGATGTGTTTTATCCAGTTTAACTTTCTGTCTAAGTATATTTCCAAATACTTAACATCTTCGCTTTGTGGAACTTCTTTAGCATTTAATTTTACAGGACATGATTTCTTTCGAGTAGTGAATGTTATGCGTAATTTTCCAGTTCTTCAGCCATTTTTGTATTTTATTTAAGTTACTTTGTAATATTTCTCAAGCTATTTTGGGGTTTTTGTTAGATGCCAATATTACTGTGTCATCAGCAGACGTTGCTGTGGTAATATTTGTGTCTGTTGGTAAATCAGCAGTATAGAGAAGATATAGGATGGGGCCTAATTAATTACAATACTTACTTACATTGTACTAAAATTAAGTAAGTGCTTGAAAGAAACTAAACAAGGTAATAGTTAATCATATCATCTTTTGTATACAATTAATTCTTAAGTGACTATTATGGGTGGGCCATTAATGATCCTGCCTTCTCCAGACTCTATGAGTGTACTTTGAAATTCAGACCAACTAAATCATTCTACCTGTCTATTTTCTTTTATTTGTTACCTACGTAATGCTACTTTTATCTTTCAACGAGATTAAATTGTGAAGTGGAACGACAATTTTTTTATGAATTTTTGAAAACTGTGAGAGGGAGACAGGAATTTGTGACGAGTGCGACGAGTATGAGAGTAGATAAAGATATTCATAAATTATATCAATAACAATTAATTAGAACAATAGGTATTTACTTTTGAGAATAAAATTATAATTTTTAGCATTGTCTTCTGATTAAATTAGTACTTATACCGGGTGACATGAAACTCCTATCCCGGATGCCATAACGCAACGGTTTAAGATAAATAAATAAAATTTGTAGAATAACAAGTTGGTTGTAGTTACGTCGGAAACGATGAAAACCTTGTTATTTTAGACATTATACCCTGTATATTTTTATTTTTTTGAATTTTCCGTAATATTCTAAATAATTTTTTTGTAGCATGTATATGTATGTCTTATGTCGATATACACTACCGATCAAAAAAAATGAACAAGAAAAATATGGATTAAGTTTAATCATCCATAACTTTTTCACACTTCGACCGATTTCGATAAAATTGTCGGTAATTTTGAAAACGAATCATAAAGTACCCTAGCTGTATTCTAGTTTTCACAAAATACTCATCATTTTGTGAATATACGAGGAGAAAGAGAAAGTATGTTTTCAGCCCTAACTTTTAAACACCCTGTGGAGAAATTGGGCAATGGGATAATGTACTAGCGTGTTTTCTTTTAAAACCGTATCTTTTTTTGAGCATTATGCTTTTCACTTACTTCGATATCGCTAGTCCGAGAGGAGATACAAATTGAATAGGAAATCTTTCTAATTATACACATTTATTAAAAGTACATGTGAAAACGATTTTCTATAGTCTAGCTTAAATAAACACATGACTCATAAACATTTTTACTAATAACTTGTGTTGCCGCCTTGTACCCTAATTACGTCTGCCATAAGACGTGGCATATTTTGAACACAGCTGTCAATTATATACTTCTTGGGGAATATTTTCCCCAACCAGTACAATGACACTTCAATATGCTGAAAGCACAATTTTATTTATGAAAAGAACAAAAGGCCAGTTATGAAAGTGTCACCTCCTCTTGTTAAAGGTCAATGTATATAACGCTTTAACTGGTTTTATTAATATATATATTCCTACCTCATCTGATACAATAAATTGAACTGCCAGTGGAGCTGTCAATGCTGCTAAACATGAGGTCGAGTTTGCCCAACCCAAAATAATTCCAGAAAATTTTGGAGATAGATCGATTGGATTAACTCCATGTCCAAAAAGGATTCCGGCACTAAATATTGCTGATATAGTTAATATGACTATGGTCATATGAGCTTGAGATTCACTAAGGTAAGCTAAGGCAAGCATGGTGGCTGCACATCCCCAACAGGCTAAAAATGATTGAACAAATTATATTATAGATTTTTATTTCACATTGTCCGGAAAATATCACTTTACGTCACTAATTTAAATCCGGAAACATATAACAAATAAGTTTTTATAAACATGAATACTCAAACGTTTTGTTTTTGAGATACAGGGTGTTTAATATTTTCACACCTCAAACATTCCGAAGAGTTAGGAGGAATATGCGAAGACAATTTAGAGCATGTTTTGAAGCACGGGAAGCCATTTTCAGCATATACTGTAAACTTAAATCAAAAAACACTGTTTCCTCAACAAAAAAGATGTAAATTTTTTTTTTAATATTTTTTATTATTATAAGAAATAAATTAATTTTTATCTCGAAAACGGTGGGCCAGAATGAGAAAGCTCAAGCGACACTTTTCATTCAGAATTAATTGGGATTCAAGAGAACGGTATCAATTTTGCAAGAAATCAGTGCAATTTTTTCGCTAAAAATAAAACTTACCTGTCCGCACGCCACTGATACAGGTACATTAGAAAATAAATTGTTGCGCGTAACATAAAGAAACCCTTTGATTACTTACTGGCGTGTACCAAACTTCATGTCAATTTCTTAACGCATTTTCGAGAAATTAAAAAGAAACATTTAAAAAAGAAAATATGAAAAACCAGGCATCTCGAAAAAGAAGCGTTTCACGATCCGTGATTATACAAACTGATTTTCATATTTTTAGATGTAGATTCTGCCCTTAAATTTTCTTAACATCTTTTTGTAAAACCCTGTATATAATATTTATATTCAGTTAACGGCCAGGAAAAGAACTAATTATTTTCTAAAGTGTTTACCAAGAAAAAAAATTTGAAAAATTTTTTCTTGAAGAAGAATTTTAGGGAAATTTTCCTATACCCCTAAACGGTTTGTATATGGTATGTATGTATGCACCCCATATACCAATCTTATAAGCACATACTCTAATTACCTTAGTCAACAAAATTCTAAATTTTATTGCAGTATAAATTAAAACTCTACGTGATACTCATCACGATAATTTCAGTTACGCTTTTAAAAATTACCAATCCCTAAAACTTTACAATAACAAGCCATTTAACTTTGCGAAATAACATATTTCTTATGCATCAGTAGGTCTGTAACATATCTCTATTATCAAAATGAAGCAAAAATAACATAAACTGTTTTGACTGGGTACGCTTTTTTATTATGGTACCTTAATACCAATAACACTACACATTATAAGAGCCACTTGAAGCAAGTTGTTTACAACAGAACTATTTTTATTATTTGATATTTTTGACTTTGCATTGAAAGGTAATATACAGGAGGGCCTAATCGGATAACCCAGGAAGTAGTTACTATTAAGCCAGCGTTGTCACCGCTGCAAACAGCTGATTTTTAACGGGGAAGAAGGGTTCACTAGACAACAAAATTAACAAATCAGGTACCAAACAACACAATAATGAAGACAAAGACAAAACAAAAACATTCCCCACTATGGTAGTTAGCAAATCGACAGATGAGGACGCCACTTTCTTAACTACAGTCGCCAGTAAGCTGCTTGCACTTCTACATCCAAACGAACTATTAAAAATATATGCACATTATGAAACCAAGCAAATTATTACTGCAATTTTGAACACCCTTCAGATAAGATGAGATTTATTTGATATCCATATTTATATGGATTATAGTATGATTAAGAAGCATAGAATTCAACTCATGCAAGAACAACAACGCGCCAATGACAGACCAATGACGTCGGGCCTTTTCCTACCTTTCTAACCCATTTTGACGTACTTAATGCTCTATTTATTATGATGATTATGCGATTTTCTGATGAAATTTAATCAAATAAAAAAATTGCTAAAGACAGATACTGCCACTTAAAGATACGCTATTATTTCATTCACGTAGTTGCGTGATACCATTATAATAAGGGTCAATATTCAAGCGATAGTACAAGTGATAAGTCTTCTCATATAAATACGCAGAAAAAGTTCTATAAAGAAATGGACATCTTGCAGATTCCTGCTCAGTAAATATAATAAGAGTTGAGTTAAACATTAACGTTGAATTAATTAAATCAGATTGTAATAATTGAATTGTTTCATTTTGCTTGATTTCTCCGATGATGTTATGGCATGGCGTTTGACGGATTAAAAGGAATGAGCTTCAGTACGACCACAGACCGTAATCTTGCAACCACACCATGGTTTTAAGTTAATTGAATTACTTAGAACCCTTTTTGTCACCGCTAACAATATTATTAGCAAGCCTTTCATAAATATCGTCCTCGTCAAGCTTTGATAAGGGTTTTTTACTTTTGTGTATACTTACAGTATATTGCAAAGATTCTTCGGACATTTGTTCGTGAAAGGTAATTCCTTGTTATAAGAAAATCTGATAAAGGGCCATAAATATAGCTGAAAATCAGCCCTACTGCCGATGTCATTGACGTAAGAAATCCACTCTAAAATAAAATGCTTTTTTTTAATCTTGCAGCAGTCTAATTAACCAGTACCAATCGGTATAAGGAAAATTTGATTCATTTACAATGCATTACTATTCTCGTAAAATATGCTACTAATAGGCAGGATGAGCTTAGGAGCATAGCGTTTTGGCTAAAGTTACTATCTTTTAAAATCCTGATTTTCTATCTAGAACAGCACACATAGACTTCATGCCTGAGTACTAACATACCGTGGGCGTCATTTCAGGTTGTTAAAAGAACAAAATATACGATTATTTAAAAAATACATACACGGAACGAACACAAATTGTCTCCAGTTGGTTTACTTACCGAAGTAACATCATATTTCATAACTTTTTCCAAATATGTGGGCAACTCATTTTGTAGAAAAATAATACCGAATCCAGCACCTACCGTACTAACCAGGCATGCCCAACAATGTAAAGAAGAAAGAATTTCTTTCCATGGTGTCGGTATTACCTACAACATTAGCACCGGGATTCACAAAAACATAAGATTTAGTACTGGTTTGAGTAAGTTGTGGATTAGTCAGATTTCGTCAAGGTCTTGTCATTGTTAATAAAGTTGTCAGTAAACACTTTCAAGGTATTCTAATATTTTAGTGATTTGCTTGATTTTCAAAAGATTTTTTATCTTGGGGAGTGTGACTAAAATTCATTTAGTCCTATTATTATAGAATATACTTAAAGTATTATTTTCTTTATGAACTGGCAAAAAGCCCCACAAATATTTTCATACTACAAAATTTAGTTGACTAATTATTACACTTGTCTGTTTAAAGCTTTGGATGACCGAATTAGACAGCCCTACACTAAAATGATTGAAATGTAAATTACAACCATTCTGATACTATTCACCAGATTAACTTCAACCAATAAAACAATAGTTATTGTCCAATTCTTATACATATGTTCCGGGAAGTTTACATCACAATTTATCTAATAATAATAATATCTACTGAATAAAAAACATACATACCTGTTCACCGTCCCTTTGATTTAGTGAAGCTTCTATATATTTTTTCTCTTCACGAGAAATAGAGGGATGAGAAGCGGGGTTGTTAAAACCACAAAAATACCAAACGATACACCAGGCAAATCCACAGCCACCGAAAAGGTAACACGTTGCTGGCCAACCTAGATACGACTTACAAATTAATCCTGTAATCGGTGCGCATATTATGGTACCAAGAGGCAATCCTGAAAAATAACATTAATACAGTTCTAAACCTATCATTGAGCGAAATTTGTTTAAAAGTTTTGTAACAGCAAAAAAGGGAGCAGGTAGCAAAGTCAATGGACAACGGGGAGCAATATGTTTGATTTCCTCGTTATTTATTTTTTAAGAATCATGTTTACAATAATATCATCTTATTTTTGCTATAGGGTCATAGAAGAAGGACTACACAAGAAAATTGGCATATATTTTTGAAATTATAGATTGTACGATATACACCTTTTAATTCTACTCACCACTCGTTGAATTACGATTCACATTTTATGGAGGGTATTATACCCTATATATATCTATAATAGATATTACCAAATTTTAACAAATATGGTACCTTAACTTTAATTTTCTTGATCCATGGGGATATATTTATTATTAAATAAATTTTGGTTATTACAACTAATGTTTTAATCGTTGATTATATGTTACTAAAATTATGTAGGTACTTGGATGGGCGATTTTTTTTTGATATTTATTTCTTTATATGTAAATTTTGCGCTGGCCTTACAAGCTAGTGATTTGACAAAAAAATATTTATTGCCAAAACAAATTTTTATCAAAAATATCTTTACTGGAGTACACATTTTTAAAGAACATTTTTGTCGAATATTCATTTTTGTGTACAAACGTTGTTTGGAGAGAATATCGGAGTTATAGTCTACTGATCAATTTTAATGTATTTATTGTTGGGATTTTAGTGCTGACCATTTTTATATCATTTTCAGATTTTAATAGTTTGAAAAATTTTGGTAAGAAAGACGGAAAGCGCCTCGAAGCAAAGCTCAGTAAGCCTGACGAAGCCCTAAAAAGGCAAAACTACACTGACTTGCTCAGCTTTGCTTAAGATTGCTTAGGAACTGTTTTGTCTTTCTTTAATTATTATTTTTCAAGAAATTACAGTTCAAAATACAATTTTCCAAACGATTATTTTTTAAATAAAAATATGGATCGTATATGCCTCATCCAGGTTTTATTGTTCTTTTAATAAATTCTGGTGATAAAAATCTATAAATATACATAAATTGCATCAACCGGACACTTGGCAATGCCCATCAAATACAAAAACATTGCTATACCTGAGTATATAAAATTAGACATTCTTCCTCTTTCCTCTTCAGGTGCCCATCTTCCTAACATTGTATGACATGATGGAAATAAGCCTCCTTGCGCTAGACCTTGCATAATTCTGCATAGCATAACCCCCTTGGAGCCACCGAATTGGGCTGCTAGTGGTACCAAAGTCAGAGCTAGTGAATTAAAGCCCATTGCGCTGAATAATAGCCATTTGACTCCATATGTTTTGCCTAGTTGTCCTGCTGCTACCTGAAGTACCACGTATCCCCAGTAGAATGACGAGAGAATAACGTTTTTATCTGACCAGTTGTAAGTCTAAAATATGACTATTTTTTTATAATTACATCCTATATCTACGAAATTATTAAAAAAATATTCAGAAAACACCTTTTTCGGAAAAGCATTCCTTCGAAAAAATCTTTTGAAAATGATAATGTTTTATACTTGTTTATATATATGCAGGTTTATGATAGTTTGGAATGTTGATAAGATATTACTCAAAAAGGAGCTAAGTAAATATAAGCAAACCTGAAAAAAAAATATGAATCTATGCAGAGGTCTGCTTAAGTTAGCTTAGGTTTGTTCAGATTTGCTTAATATCTTTTTATATCCTTATTATTAACATTTTCTATTACTACAATTTAAAACTGAACTTTCGAAAATCTGTAATTTCGCAAAAAATATTTTCGAACAAGGCCACTATTTTTTCTCTTTCTCTCTATTTGCAAAATATTTGAGAAATCTATGTACAGTTAGCAATTATCTTTGTAAGCGCGACGTACATTTTTATGACAAATAAGCGATTATCTAAACCACTCAAAACCACAAAATTTACTTGTAATTGTTTTTATCAGTATTTGGAAACAACTTTAAAAAAATGTAAAATGAATGTTCTAGATTAAATTTTTCTAGCTTCTTCAGAAGCCGAGTGTTAAAATTATTAGTCGTTTTATTATAAATATTCATAAACAAATTACCATGTACCTACTTTAAAACAAAATACCAAAATGATAATATTTATTTACAGTTCAAAGGTACTCTTAGCAAGTAGAAAGGATACTAAAATTTTCCTTGAAACAATTTCTTTTGAACGATCTGAACAATCAGTTTTTTGTTAAAGTTCAGAAGCTATTAGAAGTTTCTAAAAATGTATTTGTTAATTTAGAATAAAACCAAAATTCCAAAATAAGACAAAGGTTTCCCATTTGCAAAAGCGGAACCAAGGTTTTCTTCTTCTTTTCTTCTATTTTTTGCTTGGTACTTACCGGTATCTTAGGATTTATGGAGGTACTATTATCAGTCATAGCTACAATAGCCAAAGACAGACTTGATCTTGTCATTATCTCAATTGCAACACAAAAAAATAGAAGTACCGCTTGGATATGTCTTTTACCAAGAAAGGGACCTAAAGCAAGTAATAAAGGACGTATAACATGTTAATTTGTAATCTAGGGATCATATACAAAATGATATTTTATAGAAATTCGTAATTTCCACAATTTTAGAACCAGATTTCTTCCAGCATCGTTATAAAATAAAAATCATCTGGGAACTAAACAAATCGTATTAAATTTTTAACGACTTATTCTTATTAACAATGACATGATGAAAACTGATTCACTAGAATATCTAAATTTACGCCAGCACTAAACTTTCTTAGTGAATCCCGGGGTTAAATTTAGCCCCTCAATAAATATAGCAAACTAACTTTAAGGGAACGGTTTAAATTTTGCAAAAAATCAGTGGCGTGCCAGTTTTTTCGCTCAAAATAAAGACTTACCAGAACGCACGCTACTGATACAAGTACATTAGAAAATAAATTTTTGCACGTAAGTGTACAATTTGATTACGTACTAACTTGTACCAAAATTCATGTCAATATCTTCGCATTTTCGAGAAATTAAAAAAAAAACATTTAAAAAAGAAAATATTAAGCACCCTGTATCTCGAAAACGAAGCGCTTGAAGATCCATGTTTATATAAACTTATTTTCATATTTTTAGATGTAGAATCTGCCCTTAAAATTTCTTAACGTATTTTGTATCACCCTGTATAGAGATACTGAAGATATTTAATTTTAATATTAGAGTAGAAAAACAGTACTTTATAATAAAATCGTACAAAAAATAACTAAATAAATATAAAAAGAATTATTTTTCTGCTACAGGTGAGTTACTACTTGCTGAAATGTAAGTTTTCGGGATGATGAATTAAAATATCATAATTAAAATTAAATTTATGTTCCAATATTTAAAAAATTAATACATAAGTAGGGGCAGGATCTATAACTTTTTTGTTGCGTATCCATATTCTTGCTATCCATTCTTTGGATATTTACCAGTGTTATTTAGCTCATAGCAAAAATCTTTTAGTTTCTGCTTTTACTGACTTGTCAATAACCACCAAAAATGGTAACTAATACAATTTTCAAAAATACTCACATAATATTGATCAAAGACGAAAATCAAATTTTTTGATTTTGTGCATTAATTGAGGCAACAGTAATTGATATTAAATTGATAACTTTAAATGAGACATGAAATAATTTAATTATTGTGAAATATTGTAAATATTTCTCCGTGTTTTTTTATTTCTCAGTAGAGCTTATTTTTTTTGCCAAGTTAAAGGTAATTATGGTAATTAAAAAATATAAAGTTCTCATTTTATATTTTCATATATTACTAAAGTTTTGGCTTACCATGGCTATCCTTGGTGGTACCTTCATAGATATCTTTATTATTATTTTCCTGGTATTTTTCCATTTCCTAAGCCTTTAAAGAACTCTAACCAATTTTTTTCCGTAACACTTTGATTCAAATTGACATTCTGCTGTCTTACGATACAATAAAACGAACAACAGGGCTACTAAAAATGATAAGAAGCTTATTAGTATGCAAATGTTGTATTATATATTTATTTGAAATCAATTTTTTACTCTGATACTTTAAATATAAGTGGTCTCTACATGATATCGCAGCAGGTAGCAAATGATTCAAAAACCATTGTCTACAACTCAGTTAAGTTATAATAGAAACTTCAGACCATTTTACAAAATTTACCTAGACTACTGTTTCCACATTTGGGGAGCAACGTCGCCTTCGACACCTAACATCCTTGACTGTATCCAGAATAGAGCAATTTGACTCATAACCCAGTCCTCATAACTCCTCTCGCTCATCGCCATGCTGCTTGGAATCTGTCCCTTTCCTACCGATATTTCCACGGATTTTGCTAAGAAGAACTAACCACTATCGTTCCCCCTTAAGTGGTCCTGACCAGTGGCAGCGCTAAACCTAATTTTTTACCCTAATAAACTTAATAATCTATCACAGTGAGAAGGGAATAAATGTTTATTCGGCTATGATGCGTAAAATAGAACAAAATGTGGGTATTACTTTTTTTTATTGCTTAATAGCTATTTATGCTAATTTTATTACATGAAAATATAGTCAAATAAATGTCATATATTTAGTACTGTATTGCTTGGATGGCAACAATCAGGACATTTTGTACCAACACTTTGGCTATCGTCTGCAGATGACCAGTCAATCCAGTCCACCAGTTTTTAGGGCAAATTCCATGACTGATTGCTTTGAATAGTAAATATCTCCGCTTTGGTTTTTTAAAGTCTATAATTATAATACTTTAGTCACGGTGAATTTATAATTTTATTTTTATGCAAAACAAGTTATTCTATTACTGAGAGATACAAAATGTTAAAATTATATTTAAAAAATAACAATAATGTTAGAGCGGCTAAAAGACAATATGAAGAAAAACAAAGGGGTCAAAGAACTCCATCATTAAACACCATAATAAAAACAAATAGAAGACTAGAAGAAAGAGGAATTCTGGGCAATGGAAAAAGAAGAAGAGAAAGAAATGAAAAAAGGACCTAGCGATTTTATTATATTTTCAAGAGAATCCCAAAAAATCAATTCCCGATTATGCGCAGTATCTCAGATATGGAAGAAGAGATAAAATGTTGATCTATGGAATAGTTCAAAGAACGTTCAAAAGCTTGGTGCCGGTTAAAAAGAAAGAGATAATATACTTTTGTCACAAATATTAAGGAAAGAATGCGGCAATATTCTAATTTATTTCATTCTATCGTTTGGACAGACGCAGTAACTTTCTCAACTGCGGGAATCTTTAATAGACGAAATGTTCATGTTTTGTCGAATGAAAATCCCTTTACCGTCGAAGATATTATTTTCAAGGGCGTAATTCAGTCAACGTTTGGTGTGGGATATTACAAAATAAAATTCTATGACCATTGTTTTTTCGGGGAGCATTAACTGACCGGTATCCTAATTTTTTAGAAAATGAAATCGAAGATATTCTCGACGAATTGCCACTTGCAGAACGTCGACGTATTTAATGGTGACAGGAATGAGCGCCTCTCCATAATATAATTGAGGTTCGCAATTCTTAAATCCATCAGTATAACGAATGGATCGGTAGATATGCAACGTTACATTCGCCTCCAAATCGCCTAGACCTCACACCTTTAGATACATTTCTTTGAGGCCATTTGAAAAATGTTATGTACAGCGATCATAATAAATATATTGAAGAAATTCAAAACAAGATGAGAAACAAGTAAGAGATTTGAACGAAAATGATGCTGAAAGTATTATAAACACATTTCAGAGGCAGAGAAGAATGTATGAAACGTCGTAAGATTTAAATGGCGGACATGTTGAAAATTTCTCTTGATATTTATTCGCCAATGTTAGCATTTATCTGTTTATGTTATAATTCATTTGTTATTGTTTATAATCACTGGTTAATTCAAATATTAATATCTAATAAAAATCAACACTTATTATTTAACAGAATAACTGATTTTGCATAAAAATAAAATTATAAATTCACGGTGGCTAAAGTATTATTGTCCACCTTGACATTAATTTTGACTTACCCACGAAGAAAATTTAAAAAGGTAGCAGGAATTTCGTTCGCAACTTGGATAGTTACGTTTAAAGTATATTTATGCTAAATAATTTTTAATTTGGAATATTTCAATCAAAACGATTGAAAAACAGCAAAGAGTATGTTATACAAAATATGACTAGAACTTCTCCTAGGATCCAAAAATATGATAAAAATCATACCATCAATTTTAAGATAAGCGAGAAAATCGATGTTTTATGCTTTATTCTTTTTATTCGATTTGGAATTTTTTTCCCATTTTAAAAAATAAAAAAGTTCCAAGGTCTGTTTACTTCTTTTTGGACATCCCTGTACTTAAATGATGGACTTGTTTAGTCACTTTCAATAAAAATGTTAATGTTATTGCACAATTAGTCAACTGAAACACTCACGCAAAGAATTGCGTCGGATAGACGAATAATAACAAAAATATTTAGGAAAAATTTGACCAAATTAAAAAAATTCGAATGCCCGCTTGACGTTGTCCCACCAAAAACAACTAAACGTAGTGGGCAATGTGACGTATCAAATTAAGGACATGGCAACACTGCCATGCGCCGCTTCGGTCGTTTTAGTATTAACAGAGAATGTTTACATTTTGAGTAACTTGTAGCATTTGTTTATATGGATAAGCCCATTACTAACAGTTTCATTTGTATGTTTTAAGCATTTGGATGACTTATACGTACTCATTTGTTAGGGTTTTAAAAAGGATTAGAAATAAAAGACGCTATTTAAAATAAATAATTTATTCCTATTAATATCACAGGAAGTTACCTATAAAGATAGAAAACATTTAAAAGAAAATAATTAACTTACAATCTTAAAATTATATCACAGATATTACTTTAAAGGTTATTTTCAGTACAATCGCACTCTAGATTGACATGAAACTAACTACAGATATTTTTTTCTGCCGCTCTTCTAATTTTGTATTTTCTGGTCCATCCCAGGACTGTCTGGTCGCAGATGAAAAGAAAAAGAAGACGGTACCACCAATTAAGTAAAATGCTGCTGCAATAAAAAATACAATTTTCCACTGTGAAGAATTCGTCTGAAAAGAAAAATACATTATTTATCCGATATAAAAACTGTTAAAATATTTTTTCTACAACTGTAGAAAAGAGTTTTTGACATGGATTTTGATGCGTGAAGTAGACCATTTTAGCACCGAGTGTGAAATAGCTATTTCACGCATGTAAAAATGATTTCACGCACTGAAAACTAAAATCACTTGAATTTATCCGTCGCTCTTCAATAGCTTTGACAATACTTTGGGACATGGACAGAAACAAAAAATAATAATAAACGCGTCCGAGTATTTTCTATAGTAAAAATGAATGCAACAGCTACTAAGTTTCAAGAAACAAATTTTTTAAGAAGCGGTTTTTTTAAATTTCATATATTTTCTTTTTGCATTTCAAACACCATTTTGGAGTGTTAAAAAGGAACTATTGTATGCAACTCGTGAGTGAAGCATCTTTAAAATACTTGATGTAATCTCCTTCTTTATAGATGCGTTTTACACACTAGTTGAATAAATAACTATTATGCCTCTTAAGTTAAAATTCTCCTTTTTAATTTTTTTTTAAATAATTATCGTTTTGTTCAACTTAAAATAAATATAAAAAAATTCGGTAAAGTACAAGCTATGCTGGCAAAATTAGTGTTTCTTGCCATCGTGCTCACTTAACCTGAGCAAACCTCGGCCGCCTGATCTCCGCCCATCTACCGCGCTACCCGCCCTCTGCGACACCAACGCCGTATCACATCGCGTCTGCGCGGAGCTGTGCGCGGAGCGAGTTGTTCCTTACATTGTGAGAAATATTTTTTGTCAAAAAACTTTTTCTTCAAAATCAATGGTTCAGCAGTTATGGAAATAAACAACTAAATTGTTTATATCAATTTAACGCGCTAGAATTTTTTAATTCTGATAATTTTGGCTCAATCTACACCTAGTTGTCAATGTTCATGATTTTTTCAGATTTTTCCGAGCGATCTTTTTGGTGATTAGGGTGGGGGACAGTAATTTTTAAGCGTTTTTTTCCCGAAAAATGTTTAATAAAATTCGTAAAAATACATCACATCTATCGTTGAATTCGTGCTTTAATAATATTTTGTCTGACACCCTTCACGATGCCCTTAAAAAATGTTTCCATTTCCCGATGTACCCCCTAGGCAACATAAAGCCAAGGCCCAGCTATGAATGGGCCACTGCCATATCTATAGTTGGGCCTCTTAAATAGTTGCCCCCCCCCCCCCACTCCCACGATGTGAAGTCTGCGGAGGCATACGTTACGCCACTGCATTGTTTATTACATAACGAGCATTTATAACATTTTCCAAATATTGTTTTGTTAGTATAAAAAACCAACTTACAGGATCAGTTACTATCCAGTTGGCAGTTAGAGGTCCCAATATTGACACACCTTGTCCAACAGCATTTATGATTCCAAAAATAACGCCGGAAAAACGTGGTGAGAGATCAAGGTGGTTGACGTTAGCACCAACTAACACAAATGATAGAACAGCGTTACCCAATCCTAGGATACCAACGGACCAAGAGGCATGAGATGGTTTTAAGAAAGCTAACAATATAACACAGAGTGCTTGTCCGTAGGAACCTAAAATATAAAAAAATATTTTATTTTTTATGTAGGTTTATTATTATGTTATAGAGAAAAAAAAATCGGTCTAGTGCAAGCTAGACTTGCAAAATCAGTGTTCCATGCCATTAGCACCCCACTTAACCTGAGCGAACCTCGGCCGCCCGATCTCCGCCCATCAGCCGCGCTACTCGCCGCCGACGGCACCAACTCCGAATCACATCACCTGTGCGCGGAGCTGAGTGGGAAGCTTTTCGACTGAGCTAAATTAAAAAATTTTGAAAACGCGGAAGGACAGAAGTCGTTTCTTACATCGTGAGAAATATTTTTGGTTGGAAAACTTTTTCTCTAAAACGAATGGTTCAGCAGTTACAAGGAAATAAACAATTAAATTGTTTTATAACAATTGATCGCGCTAGAATTTTCCAATACTGATGATTTTGGCCCTATACTATAATACTTGATAATCTTATTTTATACTTTCATTTTAAGTTCTCCTCCAAATGTTTCCCCCTTTCTAAGATTTTAGATTACAATTTTTCAATATTAGAAATAATTAAACGTAATAAAATAAAAGCTATTTTTAAACAAATTTAGTTATAAAGACTACGATGGGACAACCTTATAATTTTAAAAATTTAACTCACACCTCTAAGCTTCTATTCGATAATTATTAAGAACACCTTTTATCCAAAATTTATTTTATCCCATTTGTTGGAATGACTTTCACTTCCACAATGTTTATTTACGATTCTATCAATAAGTGAAAAACTGTAATTCATAATTCCACTAATTTTGTAAGCTTTTCGTTTGATATAAGTAGTTATTAATTTACATACAAAGGAAGGTAGATACTACAAAATAGAACACAGCAACTACTGTTACTATCGAGTATGTATAATTTTCCATCATTAGAATAACATTAAACGACACTTAGGGTTAATACTTTATTCAAGATTAAAAAATTAAACTTGATCTTTGATAAAGTTTTACAAATAACGTCAGTAGACAATTATTTCGTCCGTAATATATTTTATTAATTGGCAAGTGTACTTGAAAAATTATTATTCTCACATTTATGTGAATAACTTTGGAGTAATTCCCATAGTACAGGGAGAAACAATTTAAACAGTGCTGGTCAACGGACAGGGCAATTTTAATATCAACTAAAATTCGCGAACAGAAACTGGCACTGTCTCAATACATTATGTTTAACTTTAGAATTAAATAATTGGTCAAGTGCAAGCTAGTCTTGCACAAGTAGTGTTCTGTGTCATCAGCCCCCCAACTTAAATTATTAATAGCCATGCACTCGCGTTTCGACTGAGCCAAATTGAAAATTTTGTTCAACGTGTAAGTTTCCTTGTTTCCTACATGATGAGAAATATTTTTGTCGAGAAACTTTTTCTCTAAAACCAGTGCTTCAGCAGTTACAAGGAAATAAACAATTAAATTGTTCATAACAATTGATCACGGCAGAATTTTCCACTTCTGATAATTTAGGCTCAATCTACACCAAATTCTCAATATTCATGATTTTTTCAGATTTTTCTGAGCAGTCCTTTTGGTGCTGAGGGTGGGGACAGCAATTTTTAAGCGTTTTTCCCGAAAAATGTTTAAAAAATGCATAGAAAAATACATCATAGTATATTGGTGAATTAGTGCTTCAATAAGCTTTTATTTGACACCCCAATATGATGCCTTTAAAAAAATACCATGTCCCAATTTACCCCGTGCTACCCAAGCACGGAACACTAAAAAGTTACCCAACCCGGGATTCTGAATCTATAAAATATAGTTTTATTTTAATGAACTAAAATCTCTCGAACTTAGCTTAAAGCTCCATACGACAAGAACAGAATTGGGAAACATGGACAACAATTTAACATTCATATATTGCGAATAAATTAATCATTTAATAACAACCAGTTTTATTTATGCATTTAAGTTTACTTTAAGATTACTTTGAATTAATTTTAGAAACTATAATTCAAAATACTGACCTATTAGGTGAAAAATTCTGCGTGCATTATGTGTTGACAAAATTTTTCTGGAAATAATCCAGTCCGATGTTCGCCCCATAGATATACCGCCCACTAAAGACACTATGATTGGCATTGACGTTACCATTGCATTCTACAAAAAAAAATAACAAGCGAGGAAATATGAGAGTATTTGTGGAGAAAGATACTTTTTTGTTCATAAAAGTTGTTTTACTTCATTTTTAGATGTAAGTGGAGTCTGCATTAAAGTAGATTGTGTCTGCTATATTACCATAATGCATTAAATAATATGAATCCCTTTGGTTCAAGATAACTGTCATTGTCATTTTACGTTGCGCTTTAGACTTTATTTTTGCGACGAAAAACGACTGAAAGACATTTCTAAAACTATTCGGCCAGATTCTCCAACGCTAGTTCGGTCAAATTTGACAGCCAAAAGTTTTAAACTGACAAGTGTAAGAATAAGACAACTAAGTTTTATACTATGAATTTGTTTCTAAGGTTTTTCGCAAATTTATAAAGAAAAGGGCAATTTTAGTCCTATTGACAATAATAGACCTAAATTCATTCCGGCAACCCGTTTCAAGTTGAAAATCATTTGGAAATCAAGCAAATCGCTGAAATATTAGAATAATTCATCAGTTTTTAATGACGACTTATTAACAACAGGACAAAAACCTGTCAAAACATAACTAATAAACTAGAAGATGTTAATTTAAACCAGTACTAAATCATAAACCTTCTTAATGAACCTAAACGTCTGTGTCTATCCATTGAATAATTGAAAATAAAATTTTTATTTACTTTCAGTATCAGTAAATCAAGATAAAATTGTGTTCCTGTTGTTCCTGCTATGCTCGTTATATACGATAAAGTAAGTTATGGTAATTATACAAAAAGTATAGAAAATCGTGCAGCGCTGCCAACACTATCATTGGAACATTTTTGCATCAAAATTTTAAGAATCAATAAGACTAGTTTAGGAACTCAGTCCCTTATATGAATTGGAGTTATATAAGCTTTACTTATCCACTAAATTAACAATAGGATTCTTACCGATTTGACATCAAAATTCATAACTTTTGCTAGAAAGGTTGGCGTTTCTGTCATTAATATGGCGTAACCCCAAACATTACCAATCTGGGCTACCGTCAAAGCATAAAAAGGCAAACACGTAAAAATTTTCTTCCATGGTGTTGGTAAATTCTAAAAAGATAATAAATATCGATATATGGCACTTTTCTAAAGTTATCACTTCTCAGTTTAAGATAATTTGTTTTACAAAAGGTCTACTTGATGCACAATCTGCTTGATCAAATACGACTGCTTTACCTATGAATGGTTCAGTAGTTGTTTGAAATACCTTACGATATATTCCAAAAGTTGTATGTGAGATACTAACCTTATTATCTTCTTGCTTTAGAGATGACTGAATATAATCTCTTTCTTCATTACTAATCCTCGGATGTGTAGCAGGACTGTTTTGACCGAAACATAACCATACGATGCACCAGCACACTTCCAAAGCAGACAACAAGTAAAATGAGACCGGCCATCCCCACCAGCTAGCAGAGATGTATCCGGTTACCAAGGATGCAAATATTGTGCCAAGTCCAACACCTAAATTTTTGAGTAAATCAGGTTTTTCTAAAAATTGGCATTTTGTCCTACTAATTGTGAGCTTAATGGTAATATTAAAAAAAAATAGAATAGAGCAGAATCTGTGATTTATTATTGTATAAGGAATTTTCAGGTGGTTAGAGAATTTATTCTCAATTTTTGCATATTTATAATTACTATGTTGATAATTATTATTTATATTTATATTAATAAGGAATATATTAATAGGCAGTAGTATTGTCTTTTAAGTCAAAACATTAAGCATGATCCAGTTGTTGGGCGTATTAACAGTAAAAAACTTTTGTAAGATTTAATTTACTGCTCTTTAGAATGATCACACATTAAGAATTTCATACTTAATACTGTGATTTGATCAGCTTCACAACGATATTAAAACAAGATTAGAAAACCTGACATTAAAAACCTACTCTGTAGGTTTGGTACACGTTTTTAGATTGTGTATTGAATGTGTTTATTAATAACTAACTGCCAGTAACAAATTTGAGCATTGCTTCAAAAATTCACGTTCAGATTCACTAGAAAGGTTTAGATCTAGTACTAGTTCAAATTAAGATCTTCTGGTTGGTCAGATAGGTTGTGACAAATTTTTGTTCTGTCATTGTTATTAAGCCGTCATTAGAAACTTATGGGTTATTGCTAGAATGAATTTAGTTTTATTATTATGCGAAGTATGTTAGTTAGAACTGCCCTTTTCCTTATGAATTTGAGAAAAAAACTCCGAAACAAATTCATAGTATAAGACTTAGTTGTCTTATTCTTACCCTTATCAGTTTAACTCTTGGTCAATGGCCAGATTTACTATTTCTCGGAACGGTATAATATTATGACTGTCAGTGTTCTAAATTGATTAGTCTAAGAAAATGACAACTAAGTGTTGTACGATGAATTTTTAACGCAGTTTTTCCGTAAATTTATAAATAAAGAGACAGTTTAGGTACGAATTGTTCACAATAATAAAACTAAACAGTTTATAGTAAGTAAATCATTTTTTAACCATGCAAATTGCAGAAATGATAGTTTGCATGAGTTTTTATTGACAACCTATCAACAATGACAGCACAAAAACCTGTCAGAATATAACTTGTTAACTAGGAAATCTTAATATAAACCAGTACTAAATCATAAACCTTTTTAGTGAACCTCGAAGTAAACAATTACGAATTTTTGAACTCCTTACCTGCAAATGCAACATTACATAAACTAGTCCGCTCTTCTTCTGGTGCCCATCTACCCAAGAGCACATGGACGGAAGGATACAGAAATCCTTGACCAAATCCTTGAATAATGCGACAAAAAATTACACCACCAGAGCCAAATCTTTCCGCCGCGAATGGAATTAGTGCACATGCGCAACAGTTAACAAGAATAGCAACCAGTAAAAAGTATTTTGGCCCATATGTTTTACCCAAGTATCCTGCTAATATTTGAAGAGAGATGTAGCTCCAGAAGAAGGAAGATAGGATAATGCTGGTGTTGTTCCAATCATATGTCTATAAATACATCAAGATTCTAACAATAAAGTACGGGTATTTTATTGTTTGTTAACGTAGCTACATTCATTATTGAAATAAATTATTGGGACAATTTTTTTGTCAAAAAAATTTCCCGGATAATTTTTCCGCCAAAGTCATATTTAGATCAACACCAAAGTGAGTAAACAATTTTTTTATTGTACTATAGAAAAAATGAAAACAGGTATCTAATATACAAAACAATATTACTAATTATTATTATCATTATTAAAGTTCAGGCAATTAAAAATTCAGTTATTGCAGTTAATATAAATAGGGTTTTCTTTTTGAAGCAAATATTTGGTTCATAAAATTCTCCCACGAATATAACGTGTACACTGGGAGTTATGGGCAATTTTTGGACAAATCTGCACTCATGCGGTTAAGAGCAAGCAAAAGCATTCGTGGATTACGTGTACTCATGTTTTTCTTCTGGCTCAAACCACATTTTTGCGAATTTTCCCACAAATTTCAAACAATTTTTAATGCATTTGTTACGATATATGTGAAAAAAGTATTAATAACAATGTTAAGCTTACCGGAATATCAGGATTTGGGCTGGTTGTATTATCCGTCATGGCTACAATTGCCACTGACAGATTTGTTCTTGTACTTATACCAAAAAGCAAACCCAGACACAACAGTATTACTTGAACATGCCGACAACCAAACGTAGGTCCTGTAAAGAAGATTGTGTGTATAATTAAAACAAACTAGATTTAAGTACATAGATTTATATCAAATTGGAACTTGAACAATGTTCCATATTCCTCTGTTATTCACAGGGTTGGTCTGTGCAGAGTTGGTATCGCAATTTAAAGATTTTACGAGTAATTCTTTGATTTGTTAGTATTACAAGATTTTCATTGTATTCTGGCTTTTCTTCTTTATTTTGCACGGTTTGGAAGTACCTATGGAATAGCCTTATAACCATGTGAAATGATATACAAAGTGTATCGCCTTCTTTTGTTGAAGGTCAATAATGTTCTCGATCAAAACTTCGGGGGTCAGAATAATCGTGACTTCCAAAACCTTTTTAATTTGTAGATTATTTCGAATTGTAATAAGGGAATTTCAGCGGTACTCGACAAGTATTTCATGTACGAAAATAAAGTTAAATGAATTATCTTTAGAAACTTGTGAAATAAATAAGAAAAATCAAGACAAAATTAAAATTTTGTCTCTCTGCATCCTAAACCTAAATAAGAACTGTTCTTGTTATTTTTTACCATAGAATAACCTGTTAAAATTTGTCAGTAAAGTTTTAAAATATCATATATACTTACCAGTACTGGTTACCCAGATTTTGTAGTCTGGGATATAATGAACATCGATTGCTTTCTCGTTGATTTGAACTACACTAACTTTTTTCGTATTTCTTTCACTCATTTTTTTTAAATATAGTTATACTAAAACAGGTATATTTTATTACTCTAAAGTACAGGTGAGAACCTAATTTGGTTTTTTGGATGAGGCATATGATCAAATAAATTATTGCACGGCGGTCATATAAAATAAATTCCCTAAAGATAAACTAATTTATGCTAATTTTAATCTACTTAAAAATTTAAAATCTACTTATTATGTTTTCATATCTTTAAGTATTTGTCAATATTGTTGAGCTTGTAATTTTATTAACTAATGTCAAATTTTTTCATGCAAATATCACCAAAACTACGTACCATGTTTTTGGTACACTTTAGATAAGTTCACTTAAAGAGTCTAATGACTTTCAATGTATTTTCAGGGTGACGAAAAATGCAGAGTTCACTTACCTATATCCTTCTTACTAAGATCTTTAAAAGGCAGTAATCACCTTCCATTACTACACAAATAAATAAAAGTAATAAATTAATTTTATTCAAATCATTTATCATGTGAAAATAAAAAATTAAAATCAGAATATAAAAAATTACATAACATTAACATTAACATTAACACAAAAAAGTATTTTTGTTGTTTAATGTTAAAAATTAATTATTGTCCACCTGCTTATTCTAAGATTTTTATTTTTGTTGGAATGTCTGTCAAAAATGTATTAGGTACAAAATCTTTGGCGCTCAAGCAAACCTAGGCAAATTAAATAGTACTCTACTTTAATTTAATTGCCAATAGTTGGTTTTGACCATCCGCTGACAAACTTTTTAGAAGATGGATGAACTATACTACTCAAACATCACGGTTCTTGGTTATCCGGTTTATGGTAGGTTAGCCACGACCTAACTGGTTGCCAGCCTTAAGCATTCCTAAGATTTTTTGACGTCTTGTCAGGAAAAATCAAGTTTTTTATAAGATGTTATAAATATAGTAGGACTGACGTAAAAAGGGTATTTTTTCGTTTTGGATCTGTAGAAGACACAGATAGAAGATACTTGCTTTAAAGAGGCTTTCTTTGGCACTGTTTTTGAAATTTTTAAATTTGGAAGTATTTTTTATTTTCTATATTACCTTTGTGGTTCTGTCTACTGAGACAGTACAATATGGAATTCCTCGGAGAAAACCAACAAGTGTAGGGCTCAGTATTACGATTCCGAATGTAGGATAATTAACTACATGTAGCATGAAATCTGAGAGAAGCAGCATGTAACATGTTGGTGCCTTGATCAAGAAGGCCAGTTTATTCCATTTTAATTTCTAATTATTTAAACACATGACTTCTGGACTTCACAATTTTACCTCATAATCAACTCAGTAATAGGAATGTTTCTTTTATTTCTATTTAAGCCTATAAGGTTTGACTTCCAATTCTGGAAATAAGCAAAAAAAAACTAATTTCGTAATAATTCCACTTAGATTAAAATTTTTCAATAAAGACTACGATGGGACAACCTTGGTGATTTAGTTACCAAAGAACAACATAATTAATTTATAATTTTATAAAGTTAACTCACACCTCTAAGCTTCTATTCGATAATTAAGAACAACTTTTATCCAAAATTTATTTTATTTCATTGGTTGGAATGAGTTTCACTTGTAAGCTTTTCGTTTTAATATAAGTAATTATTAATTTACATATATAAGAAGACAGATACTACAAAAAAGAATACAGCAACTACTGTTACTATCGATTCGAGTATGTGTAATTTTCCATCACTGGAATAACATTAAACATACTTAGGGGTAATACTTTATTCAAGATTAAAAAATTAATCTTGCCCTTTGATAAAGTTTTACAAATGACGTCAGCAGACAATTAATTCGTCCGTAAAATATTTTATAAATTTGCAAGTGTTCTTGAAAAATTATTATTCTCATATTTTTGTGAATCCTTTGGAGTAATTCCCATAATACTGGGAGAAACAATTTAAACAATGCTGGTAAAAGACAGGACAATTTTAATATCAACTAAAATTCGACCACGGAAACTGTCACTGTTTCAATATATTATTTTTTAACTCTAGAATTAAAAAACTGGTCAAGTGCAAGTTATAATTGCACAAGTATGTTAGTGTTCTGTGCCCTCACTTAAATTATTACAAGTCATGCACTCGCTTTTCGACTGAGTCCAATTGAAAATTTTGATAAACGTGTAAGTTTCCTTGTTTTCCACATAATTTTTCTCTAAAACCAGTATTTCAGCAGTTATAAGGAAATAATCAATTAAATTGTTTATAACAATTGATCGCGCCAAAATTTTTCAATCCTGATAATTTTGGCTCAATCTACATCCATCTCAATATTCTTGATTTTTTTTTAGATTTTTCTGAGCGATCCTTTTGGTGATAAGGGTGGGGTCAGCAGGGAAAGATGTGTAGGACCAAAATTTGTTCCTTACGCCTTACATCGTAACAAATATTTTTTGCTAAAAAAATTTCTCTAAAACTAATGGTTCAGCCGCTATAAGAAAATAAACAATTAAATTGTCTACAACAATTGATTGCGCTAGAGTTTTTCAATCCAGATAATTAGGCTCAATATAGATCTAATTCTCAATGGTCACGATATTTTTCAGATTTTTCTGAGCAATTCTTTTGGTGATAAGAGTGGGGGACAGCAATTTTAAAGCTTTTGCTTGAGTTGGGTCTAGAATTCTTTTATTCAATATTTTATTAACTAAACTCATCAGGTAATACCTATCCAGTATTTATATTTTGTCGAGGTGACTTTCATCTCTGTCAAAACCATAGGCGGTTTTAGGTAGGGACTTGTGGGGGCTAAGCCTCCCCCCAAATCTCGAATTAACACCCCTAAATCGAACTGAGGGGCCTAACCGTCTATATATAAACCAGGGGTTTAACACCCCCCAAAAACAGAGGTCTAGAACCGCATATGGTCAAAGCACTCTTGTACTGCTGTCTTCATGTGGTCAAAAATTGTTAAACATTTCCATTAATTTTTTGTTTTTACTCTCGCAAAGTGAGAGGTCCATCAAGATAAACTTTACTTGTGTGTACAAAATTGTGAAATCATTCTCTCCGCTTCGCTAGTATCGCCGCTTTTATAGTTTATCCCAGCTCCAACATAATTTCATCCTAATCCGAACCCGTTAGGTTACACAGCTGCCAAGTTATTTGAGATTGAAAAAAGAAATCCATCGCTGGATACCCTGTATTTTGTCTATTTATGAATACGTTTTAAAAATTTGTTTGTTCGTCTTAAAACACTTTTTAAAAACAATTATTTATTAAAGTCAATAAAACTGACACAATTAACTTAAACTAAGAATACATTTCAACTCCACTTATTTATATTAGTAACTCCAAGAAATAAATTATTATTACTTAATGTCTAGTATTTTGGTATTAAAACTAGGTCTAGTGTATCTATTTTTACATTTCTTATCCGTATCAAATCGAGATCGAGAAAATTGTTGATGCGAACCACAGGGTTTCACGGATTAAATTTTTAACCCCATTTTTTACCTGGGCAGCCTGCGTAGACTTCAAGTCTAAGTACAAACGTACCGTGAGCATCGGAAGAGAAGGAAACTGCAGTCTATTGATGCGGGATTTGAAGGATTGGATGTTGGGATGGGAAAATATCTGCAGGCACTTTGTTCCATAATCTGGATTCTAGGTATAAATGAGCGAGAAAAGTGGTCCTTGGTTTTTGTAGCTGGACAGTAAAGGAATGTATACGTAACGCGCCTCTTGTTGTTCTGTTAGGAACACGTTCAGGTATTTTATTATTATTTTTTCTAAACAAATTTTACATCATTTTGTCGAGACTTTTTAAATTTTAAGAGAACAAAACGTGTTAGTAGAAAGTTATAGTCATTTGAATTTTTTTAAACCTAAAATATAATATAAAAAAATTCCTTTCCCAACCTCCAATCATTTAATCATCCACGGTACTTTAGTACTTAGTCTTCAAGTCTACGTGGGTTGTCTTAGATAAAAAAGTAAGTTAGTCAAGACTATCTTTTGTTAAAATAATAAGTGTTGGCAGCAAGCGGGAGAAACTAAACTTTTCTCCGTATGCCCTTAGTCGCTCACTAATAGGGAACCTTACCTTATTTGGAAAATTAACACATTGTTAAGACTCTGAAATCTACCTATGTCAAGATATATATCTCTGTACTCTTAATAGAACAGGACCTAACATGGAATTAAAAATTTAACATGTGACCCCCTTTAAAAATTGCACTGTACAAGAAATGCTTCTTTGTATGTGTGTTTGGGTTGAGTAGGTCAAAATTTGTGGCTTAAATTTTCTTAAAAAGTCAGAAAAGTATTACAATATCATTGCTACCCGTAAACAATAATCAGATCATTTAAAATTCAGGAATGCTAACAACAGAGGCCTTCTTAATTCTCGCCATTTTTTCTTCATTTTCAGTCTGAGGGCCATCCCATTTTTGTCTAGTGGAAGATGCAAAAATTACGAAAAATATAGCACATACTAAGTACATAATGGCAGACACTAAGAAGATTATCCTCCATTGTGCAGCGCTTTTCTAAAAAATAATAAAACGTATAAAGAAAATAGGAAATACAATTTTTTACTTTAAAAAAAGCCTTCAAAAACAGTTATGTGGATGGCCACTAGTGTCTTTCCAACTCTCGTCTTTCCGATCGCCCTATCACCCAGTCAGCAGTTTTAACCTCCGTTTGGGGAGCGTTGACTTTAGGTCAGAACTGCAATTCTGCTGACTTGATAATTCAGCGTCGTTTAAACACATTATTTAAAGTAATTGTTTGATTTTATAAAGGGACTATAGTATTTCATATAGTTGCAGTTTTAATGCATATTCAATAAATAAGCTACCCCCTGCCAATATAGAGGGCAATAACTTATGAATAAGTAAAATAGGATTATAGTTTATTTATTGAACTTCCGAATACTGATCTATGAAATATTATACGTTTTTCCACTTGTGAAAATATTACTTATATCGACCGAAGAAAATTCCCCATATTATATATATATATATATATATATATATATATATACCTAACAAAAGGGTTAAATAACTTAATTGTCCTGTCATCTCTAAAGCCTTTGCAGTTTCTGATTATAAATTTGTAAAGTTACTGTATTTTTTAGTTGTGTTTTAAAATTAAATTCTCGATCAAAGGTTATGCCAAGATCTCTCATCTCAAAACATCGATTAACCACATAAAAGTTCATTGCATAGTCAGTTTATATAATATATTTTTTTCTACAGTAAGAGATATAGCATTTCGAGATGTTAAGATTCAGTCGATTGCCATGGCATCACCCATTTAATAATTAATTAAGCCTGCAGATGCCGGCAGTCTGCAATTGAGTCGATACAGCCACAGATCTTTAGATCATCAGCAAATAAATGGTTTATGCAACACATTTTTGTAGCTAAATCATTTATAAAAAGTAAAAAGAGCAATGGCCTCAAATGGGATCCCTGTGGTACTCCAGGTGTCTTGACATATTCCAAAGATCTGAAACCCTCAACCTTAATGTACTGCCTACGTCCAACCAAGTATGATCGCAAGAAATCAACAGCGCCTGCAGACAAACCAGCCATATTGAGCTTAAACAAACGAATCTACATCGATCCGATCAAAAGCATTCTAAAAGTCCGTATTTATAACATAAGCTTGGCCTTGATCAATGAATTGAAAGATGATGATATGGTGGGAGTGACCAGTGTTACTAACATCGTTTGCATGGCACACATTTCGTACATCGTCATGCGGGGTTGCCAAATGTAAATGTTAGAAAATGCTGATCTATATGATTAAATAAAAACACCCTTGTTAAATTTTGCTTATTTTGGCAATGCTGCTATTCTACAGCTACATAATCTAATCGTTTAATAATAAATAATAAAGCTAGATTTATTTGTGACACATACCTGATCTGTTACAACAAATTGTACTAAAAGTGGTGAAAATATTGCAATCGCCTGACTCGTCGCATTACTGATTCCTTGCATTATTCCAGAAAATCGTGGCGATAAATCGATATGATTTACGGAGTATCCAATTAAAGTGACTGATTGAGCGATGTTACCAAGCCCCAGAAGAATAACAGATGATTCTTGAGTCTTTGAAACATAAGCTAAGAGAAGTAGGCATATCATTTGTCCAGTGGCACCTAAAAAACGGAATTAATTAATATAATATATTTAAAACGGTGTAAAAATCATGTAAGAATTTTTTTAAACAATTTCCTGTGTCGAATATAAGGAGAAAAGTAGTTTTTACTTAATTGCGACAAAGAAACATGTTTCAGCTAATTTTGTCCCAAAAAACATTACTGTAAAACAGAGCCATTTTCTCGTGATTGATCGGCCGTAAAATGTAATGAGATCTGATGTAGAGCTATGGTTAAAAATCATTGTTATTTGCTGGGTTTGAAACTTTTTACTTTACAAATTTAAATCCACTTTTTTTATCTGAGACAGCCCACAAAGTCTTCAAGACTATGTACTACCGTACCGTGGGCGTCTGAAGAGAAGGTGATTGTAATCTACTGACACGGGATTTAAAGGGTGAGAGGTTGGAAGGGGAAGGAAAGACATCTGCGGGCAATTTGTTCCATAATCTGGAGACTCTCGGTACGAATTAGCCAGAGAAGTGGGATGTTCTTGGCTTTTGTAGCTGGACAGTAAAGGAATGCATACGTAACGCGCCTCTTGTGCATTAGGAACGGTGCATCAGCAGAAAAGGATAGATCCCCAACGCGTGGCGATGAGCGATAGAAGGGAGTTTTCTTGTGAGAACTGGGTCATTGATGAGTTGAATGGCTCTCTTTTGGATGGAATTAAGTGCTGAAGGTGATGCCGTTATTCAGATGTGGGAGCAGTAATCTAATCTTATTTGGGAAAGATAGAGATTGTGTAAGTTGGAAGCGAAAAAGTATTTTCTGGCTCGAAAGAGAAAACCAAGCTTTTTGGCTATTGATGATGCTATTGAAGTAACATGCTTGTGCCAGCTGGGAAACTGTTTAAAAGCGATGCTGACAAGATCAAACGTTTTATTGTTTTGTAGGGCTTGACCATTTATGTGGATAGTGTAAGTTTTGCCGGATTTTTGCGTGACAGGGAGCTGTTTTGGAGGCGTTGAACCATTGAACTGAACAAGGTTCTTGGGCCTCAGTCTAAGATTAATTGAAGATCTTGGGAAAGGGATAGTTGCATAGATCTGCATCTATTACCCAGCTCTTGATTCGAGACTTGTCTGGAAAATACACTGAACTTTGGGGTACACCAGCATTGATAGGGTGGAAGTTAGATGAGTGACTTTCCACCACGACAGATATGCGCCGATTAGAGAGGAATCTACCGATCCAGGTACATAGTTTTGGAAGAAGACCGTAAGAAGGTAGTTTGTTGAGAAGCGCGGCATGCCATACCCGACCGAAGGCCTTGGAAATAATAATATGAAGAGCAACATCAATTTGGAATGCACCGTGAAATTCGAGACTTGTTTAAGTTATGGGGGACGATGGGAAAAAGATCAGACGTGGGCGTGGATCTTTGGTGACGAAATCCGTGCTGTTTGTCATGGATGATTTTGTGCTTTCTAGATAGTCGATGACCTCCATAACTTTGTTGGCAACAGGGAAAAGAGAGAGGGGTCTGTAATTGGATGAAAGGGACTTATATCTTTAGCAAAATCTAACCTTATGTGAATTGGCAGCAGAACAGAAAGATGTCATTGCTACAAAGGCACATGAAGTATGTTTTGGTTGAATGTAGGGTTAATTTAATTTAAAAAAAAAATTATGTCCAAAAGTACGCTGCTACAGTGACTCGAATTTGGCAGGGACACTATCGTGCTCCCAGAATATATTAACATTACAATTTATTCAAGTAACATACCTATTAGCTGAGCGCTTCGTCTAACATTCACCCTCGACATATATCGTTTCGAAATAAGATAATCAGCAATAGGTGCAACTATAAATCCAGACACCAGTCCTACCATGTACGGGACTGCGCTGACGACACCATTCTAAAATAAAAATTAGTTTTATTATCCTGTTCCGTAACATACTCAATTGAAATTAAAAAACATTCGGATATGCACGATATCTAATAAGTTTAAAACCTAGGGGTATTTTGACATACAATAAAAAAACATTTTTATTTGTTACTTACATTTCCTTAAAGGTTTGTTCTTTTGTGTTGCATTAAACTGCATTAACCCGCACTTCTTTTCATCCATGGAAGATACCCATAAGCAAAAAATCAGCGCAGATTAGTGCAGTGTCGTGCAACACAAAAGAACAACCTTTCAGAGACCAAATTAAATATGGTATCATCAAAATACAAAAATTTTCTACTGTGTTTTAAGCTCTATAAAGTTTCATTCATAGTTTCAGCTTAATAGTAATAATTTAAGCTGTTAGTCTGGTAAGTAATTTATTAGAGTACAAGTTATTTACGGACGAGACGACTTAGGAACTTTGTGCAAAATTTTAGAAGTACTGGAACAATTACTTATTGTAACAATCATGTAAAATTTGTAGGATATTTTGTCCACGACCATATATGTGTTTTGTTTATTTAAAATTTGTCATTTTGTCTGAATCGTCCGGTAAGTTACCTAGCAACCTTTTGCCTATTGGATACCGCAATAACAAATTTACAAACGTTGAAATAGATCTACGCACAGCACAAAATAAAATAATGCTTTGTTCTTGATGCTTAAAAATACCAGAAAAGTTCAGTATTTAAATGGTCTTACTTACAGATTTCATGTCAAAATCCATAACTTTAGCTAAGTAGGTTGGCACTTCGGTCATCATCATAGCGTAACCCCAAGAACTACCGATATTTGCTGCTACTATAGCATATAAATGAACACATGTCAGGATAGACTTCCAAGGTGTTGGTACAAACTAAAAACGTATCGATAATAAAGTAATAATAAGAATCAATAAGATCCATCAGCAATACTAAGGCCTACATACATGGAAACTATGGAAAGGCCGAACTGATCAAACCAAACTGGAATAGTTTCTCCTGACCGGATGCGGTGCCATGCACTGGCGTCTACCGCGTCAAATCTGCCAAGCTGCCACCACGAGATGAGAGGAGACGTTGACGGCGAAGTAATACAGATTCTGGAAAAAAACTTAAGGATGTTGCGTGGGCTAAAAAGTGGCTTCTGCAAAGAGACAACCTATCTCGTGTCAATCTGCTAGTAGCACCAATGTTTCCAATGTACTGACTTAGTTATTTTTGCATGAGCAAAGTGTTGGCTCAAGTGACTACTTTCGTAGATAACAAAACATGCTATTTATTATGCTCTCCCTTATTATAACAGTATTTTGATTTAATATTAGCTTAACAGTCTCCGTAGACATCCAGTCAGGCGAAACTAATTGTCTCTTTAGTCGGTTTGGTCATCGCATGGGCGCTCTCCACAAGGCCAGAAGGTTCATACACGGTACGGTTTTATATCGGGTCAGGCGGATTTCAACTTATCCATGTATAGAGGTCTGTACAATAACTTATAATTTTACGTACCACAGGATCGGTTTGATCTAGCGAAACTTCGATATATCTTCGTTCTTCTGGAGAGATTGTAGGATGAGTTGCTGGGCTATTATAACCAAATGCTAGGTAAAGAGCCCACCATACCACGCCCGTCGCTCCAAAAATATAAAAGGAAGAAGGCCATCCAATCCAAGAAGATGAAAGATATCCGGTTATAATTGAGGAAAGTATTGATCCACAACTTACACCTGAAAAATTTGTAATGTAGTCATGTTTGCAAATATAATTTAACCGAATCACTTAGAGCCCATTACTACTAGTCCGGTTTTTTATCATTGTTGCCGTTCAATTACAAAAAACCAATAGCTTTTCGGCATTGACACATGAAAAAGACAGATAACACTGGTCAACAGGTTTTTGCTCTTGAATAATTAATTAGTTACATGAATAAGAAGTACGCAGTAAATACCCGTCGTTGATAAAATGCTGACTTAGCTATTATTGAATTAAACAGACTAAAACTTGCTTTGCGTTCGCGTTGCACGTGACCTTTTTTTCTTGTCTAGTTTTTTTAGGTTTTGACAGCCCACGAAGACCGAAGTCTAAGTACTATGTACCGTGGGTGTACTGGAAAAAACCGACTCACATATCCAGAGCTGGAAACATCCGTATGGACTTCACCAGCCCTTTAAGAGGATGTGTGGGGTGGTACCACCTCGGTCGAGGAAGGAATCCTCTGCCACCTTCCGCCTATGCTTGACCTTTTTCACTTGCCTGTGCTTGTTGTGCGGTCTCTCTCTGGCGAGTAGGACAATTGAATTTTATTTGAATTATTGAGAGATATCCTGTACGCTGATTAAACCCGACGGCTCAGTATCCTATACTGGAACGAACGCTGTCTAATGACGAGGGGGATGCTATCTTGCCGATCTATGATTAAAAGTGTTGGTTTGTTTCAATTGTTAGAGATATCCTGTTCACCGATTTAACTTCACGGTTCAGTATACTATACTGGGACGGACGTTATGTAATGACGAGGAAAATGCTCGAGGCAACGAAATTAAACTCTTAACTTGGTGAAAATTGTTTGGAATTTAACGGATAAAAGAAAATCTGACGATTGTGGAAAATTTTCGAACAAGCAATAACACTTTGTAATTTATTGCTATATTATTACCTGAGTAAACTACAATACCCATTGTAGATCTTTCTTCAGCTGGGGCCCATTTTCCTAATACTGTATGCGCAGACGGGAACAAAAATCCTTGTGTTAAACCTTAAAAAACAATACTTTAATAAAGATAATATAATATACAAAAGTTGCAAAATAAAATTCTAAATAAGATATCATAAATAGAACGCTGTATATAATATAAATAGATCCTGTAAATTTAAGAAAGCCTGTGCAGGAGTGTGCGGATGTCGGAAAAATGCTGTGTCTTTATTATAACGGGAGAGCATGTGAAACTATTCCAGATTTGGTAGCAGATTCCGACCCCAAAGACCCATACGAGGCTGCTGACGTCCTTGATTCGTTGGAGTGGGTGTTGTAGGAGACAGGAGACGAACAAGATGCTAAAGATAGTGAACATGGTGAACCAGGAACATCGTGTAGTGCAAAACGACAGAAAACGCGTATGTTGGGAGTGTGGATTAGGCCTACGGGGGATACCACGTTTAAAAAAACCGCCGCTCAACTCTACGTCATGGGTGGATTGTGCACCAGTTGATGGAAGTAGTAGTTTTTATTACTTAATTGCATTAAATTACTTAAGGTACGCTAAGTGGCGGATAACTGGTAAAAAGTATCGTGCAAACGCCGCTATTAGTCTAACAAAAAAACTTAGAAAAGCGATTTTGTAGCAAATCTTTTCTCTAAAACCTACAGGAACGGAACGCCATTTTTTCAAGATGGTGGCGCGAGCGGCGGTCGTTCGAGGTCGCAAACTTAGGGTAATACTTAGGGCCACCAAGTCGATATTCCTGTCAAGTTTCAAAACTCCTCAACCTCTTGCACCAAAACGTCTTTCTTACGTTTCTTATAAATCTGACTGAGTTCTAATACATCAATCGCGAGAGCTGCATCCGATTGGTTTCATCTACACGAAAGTGACTATGTACTATGACTATATATCATTAGTAAAAATATCGACTGGAATACTGGAATAAAACATACCTTGGACTACCCTGCATATCATGACTCCACTAGATCCCAAATTATCTGCAGCTAAAGGAATGAACATGAAAGCTATGGAATTTATAAGGATAGCAGTTGATAAAAAGTATTTGGGTCCATAGGTTTTACCAACATAGCCAGCAAACACTTGAAGTATAATATAGCCCCAAAAAAAGGACGATAGGACAACACTGTTGTTGTCCCAGTCGTAAGTCTAGAAAAATAAAGAGTTTTGTGATATAATAATAATAGTAAATATTGATATGATGACGATGACTATGACAATTAGATTAAACAAGAGATTTCATAGCGTGCGCTTTTTTATGGCCGTGTGAAAAAAGCCAGGAAAAGAGGATTATTATTCATTTTTTATTATTTTCTCTATCATGAATTAAAAAACAAAGTACCCTACTTAAAGATAAGAACAATAATGCGTGGATTGTTTATGACAGCTATGGTGACTATGAGGAATTTGATTCCTCTTTTTTGCGATAAGCAAGATTGCAGGTGAGATAATAATTAAAGCGCCACTATACATAGTTCTGGTTAAAAACAAATTCGCTTCTTTTTTTTTAAACAAGCACACGGGAAATCTTTAGTCGTTTTTAAGCAATAATTTTTAAAAAATCGGTGTTGAAATGTTTAGCCTTATTTGGTTTTAAAATAAGGGAACAGGAAAGAAATTAAAAATTCTTATTGAAAAAAATCAGAACGAAGAAACTTTATTAATTAGTACTTGAATTATTAATACTTAATGCTTACATGAACGTCTGGATTAGACGATGTTGTATTATCAGTCATAGCAACAATAGCAACAGAAAGGTTGGTCCTCATAGCAAATCCAACAGTCATACATAAATAAATAAGACCAATTTGAACGTGTCTGGAGCCAAATCTAGGACCTTTGTTGTCAGGATCGTAGCCCATAATTTGAATTTTTCTACCTTTTTCAGTTGCCATGGGAGTAAATCTAACTCTACCTACAATAAAAGATAAATGTTTACATAAAGGATACCAATAAGAATACTTCCAAAATAATGTCGTTTTATATCAGATTTTTTTTTTGGAAAACGTGAAACATGAATGCTCTTAATTATGTAGAGGGATTTAGTAAAAAGATTTGAGACTAAGTACTGTCTCAATTTGAAAACTTCTGGTCTTGATAAGTTTTGGGTCTATCATTGTTATTAGATTTTCATTAAAAACCTATAAGTTATTTCATTATTTCTGCAATTGGCGACGTTTCTAAATAATTTCTAACTTGTTCTTACATGAATTTGGTTTTATTTTTGTGGAAAAACTAAAAATTGACCTTAAATTTGCGAAAAAACTCTGAAATAAATTCATAAAACAAAACTTTTTTTCATTTGTCAATTTTAACCCTTGACTGTCATATTAGAATAGACGTAGCAATGGTGAACATTGCCATATCAGTTTATAATAACAATTCGTGATAGACACCTAAAAACCAGATATTAAATAAACAAGTTACGAGTAGTTGTCAGAGTAAAACTAAACCTAAGGAAAATTCAAATTCTCTTCAGGGTTAATCGAAATTATCACCGAATCCTTGACATCATTAGTTTGAAAAATATCAGTAGTAATAGTGCAACTTTGCAAGACAAAGGTGATAGTCTAATGCCGTAAGCAAAAGATAAAAATGGATAAACAACATACTTATTTAATCAGTATCAAGAACATAATGGCATATTAACAATAGAAATAATTTAATTAATTATTTTCTCATGAATGTTTTTTGTCAGTTTATTACGTAAAAGTTAGTATCTTCCTTTAAAGTGGGTTTTGTTTTAAAAATGCGATAATGAAAAAATGTTAACACGTACGAGATATTAACATATTTTAATTAAAAAGGTTTGAACCTTTAAGAATACGTCTATACAAATACTATATCAAATGTATACTAGGCTATTTTGGTGTAGCCACCTACTAACAATAAGAACTACATACCTCAATATTTAATATTAGTATAGATTTTTTACTTCCATTTATCCGTGAAAATAGAAAAAAGAACGATAACTTTTATGTGACACGTCCTTTATGTTACAAATTATATTTTATTTAACTAAGATGTCTTTCTTCATACACTGATCGTCGAAGAAAAAATAACTTAATAAATTTGGTTCGATTTTAACCTTTTATTACGGCATAGTTGGAGTTATAGCCCAAACTGCAGAAAATAAATTTCACAGGATGTTCTAATATTAATGAAACAATACTCATTTCTTTTTTAAGCAAATCCTTGGTAAATTTAAAAAAAAGGACGTCATATATGTATATGTCACTCAATAGTTTAAGAGGTCCAGTAAAGAATAACACAACTAGGTGTTGTGTTATAAAATTGTTCGCAAATATATAAAATAAAAGATCATTTTAAGTATATGTTCTCCAGGACAATATAACTAGATTCATTTTGGCAAAAAGGTCCTTAATAAAAATTATTTCGAAAGCAAGTGAACTACAGAAATATTAGAATAACTCATAAGAAGGCAATGACATTTTGTTAATAAAGAAAAAGTCTTATTAAAATGATCACCACTAGAAAATCCAAATATAAACCAGCACTAAATCTTAAAATTTGTGTTAACTTTAAGTTTAGAGCAAATTCTGTTAAAATTCCGCTAAATATTCGAGTTGTGTTAGGAAAATTATTAAAAAATTAAATAAAAATAAATCGATGATAAATAAAATATTAACAATAACAGCTCGATTCAGAGGTTAGTATTAGCCATGGACGAAATTTAAGATACGTCGTTTTTGTAGGCCAGTGTACTTATTATTTGTGTTTTTTGTAGCTTAGAAGTTAAAGCTTTTACTGAAATTAAAAAAAAAAATAGGAGTAGACAGGAAACACAAACAGATATAAATACAAATTGTCTTTACTTTGTGCCGGCTTAATTTCTGGCGACGTCAAATTTTCAAAATTAATTATTTAGATATGTTGCCTACTGAAAATGCCGTGGTTAAAAAAGCTTGTAAAAAGAACAAAAATTTCAACAATTAATTTTTAAAACTTAAAGCGGATGGTGTCTTGATATAATTTCAAAAGTCGATTCATAATAAATAATAAATAAGCAATCCGATTTTCAAAATCGGATTGTTTACGTTTTACATTTTACGTCACATGAAAATACCTTAACATTGAGTGACTGAATACTTTTGCAAATTTAACAAGGAAATTTGCCCAGGTTGGGTTGGGTTGGGTTTGCTATTCCTGGGAAATATGTACAAAAATTAGAGATTATTAGCGTATTTTTTTTACCATAATCAAATTAGTGTTATTTTCTTGAAATTATCAATGTTTTTGTTCTGATTCCGTAACTTATGCAACATTGTTAGACATATCAAAACGGAAACGCTAATAGCAAATCTATGTAGTCCATCCCTCGCGTCGGATGTGTTTATCTTAGTTCCGATCATTGGCAACCTGAGCAAACCGGAACAAAAGTTACCAAGGCTTGATATTTTGCAGAAACAACATAAAAGTATATATATATATATATATATATATATATATATATATATATATATATATATATATATATACATACAGATATATATATATATATATATATATATATATATATATATATACATACAGATATATATATATATATATATATATATATATATATATATATATATATATATATATATATATATATATATATATATATATATATATATATATATATATATATATATGAAGAAATATTGATCCGGGAGTACATCCGTTCGTTTGTTAAATTCCTATTGGAATCTGGCAGACGTTTCGCCAAGGTCTCACTTGGCATTATCAATGCTTACTCGTTGCTGTCAAGTCGTAAACTGATCAGTTTACGACTTGACAGCAACGAGTAAGCATTGATAATGCCAAGTGAGACCTTGGCGAAACGTCTGCCAGATTCCAATAGGAATTTAACAAACGAACGGATGTACTCCCGGATCAATATTTCTTCACATTTCTCCATCCGTGAAAGTCTACGTTCAAACATATATATATATATATATATATATATATATATATATATATATATATATATATATATATACCCATACCCAACCTGAGCAAAAACCTATCAAGACCTAACTAGAAGATCCTGATGTAAATCAGCACTACATTTTAAACATTTTTAGTGAATCTGGACAATAGAAGTTTAATACAAGAAATAGAATAATAGAATTTTACTGCCAAGTAACTTTTAAAAACTAGATCAGGAAAGCAACCTTGGAAACCTGGGCACACACTACTTTCAGAAGTTTATTTGTAAACAAAATGGAATATTTTTTTTACTTCTCAAGAGCTATATCCAAATTTTTAAAAAACGTATAATGTTAAAACCATCTAATTTATAAAAACTTTCTGTTCGCCTCTTCTACAAATAACTTTTTGATTCGTCCTCAAAATAAAAAAAACATATATAGTACATTTGTAGTTTTTACAGATAAACCTAATTTTATTCCTGCAGTACGGATTCGAGTTCGAAATACAAGATAAGTAGCAAAGAGTACCAATTTTGTTTGTGAATAATACAGAAAAGAAAAGCTATGACTAAAAACTAACTTTACTGTGAGTTAGTACAATATACGCTTGAATATCAATATTGCTGCAATTAAAATGATGATGATTTAATTGGTGCTAGAATATTTTAATTTAATCTTACCTTCCAAGCCATTTTGATCAGCGGGATCTGATTTTTCTTTTACTAGGTCACCAATTATTGAAACGTTTTTCCGTGAAGACATAATGTAAGTCGAAGTTAACTTTTATAAAAGATATGACGATTTATGGAAAATTGGTTAACTTTTTTTTAAATGATACTTGATTCTTTTTAACTGTCAAGCTTTTATTGCCATTTTTCATATATGTACATTAAATTATGTACCGACAGTTTCGGCAGTGAAATGACTTCTATGTGCATAAGAACGAAAGTGGCACAATTCCCATGTTGCTATCAGTTTTGATCTAATTAATGTTTTTTATATAATAAGTAATTGAAAACAAATAAAAGAATTATTGTACTTGAGATTAGTTAAGTAAATTGAACCAAACATTATTTGCTTTGATTTTTATATCACTAAGTAATTGTTGATAATAATTGAGTATTACGTTTGTGAGCAATTAGAATAGCTTTAATGAAAATTTGCAAAATATGGTACTTGAGCCTGACCAATAATTTACTGATCCGTTTTTGTGGGGGTCTTACTATAATAATTGTCTAATAGGTATTCCTTGCAAGAGTGACACTTTGTTCGAAATGTTTTTACTTCAATTCTTTAGGCGTATCAAATTTATACGAATTTAGTGCTTATCAGCTGCTCATCACAAGAAAACCTCTAGCCAGATTCACTATTGCTACCACTGCTCTAATTTGACAGTAAGGGTTTTAAATTTACAATTGTTGGAACGGGGCAACTAAGTTTTGTACTATGAGTTTATTTTTGAGTTGCGACGCATTTTTCTTTAAAGTAAGAAGTTAAATAATGGTTCCTAGAATATATATAGAATACCCCAGTTTTTTTAGCTGATTTGAATACTCCGTGAAATTCTAGCCAAATTTTATATACCTTAACCTATAACTGAAACTGATACACTGAAAAAATCGTTCGGACTTTTTATCACACAAAATTGTCTTTGTAGAGCAATTTACTCTAATTGGATTATTAGTAACAACAGTTTTTATACATTTTCATACACTTGTAGCAAATTTTGCTACGAGATATTAACATATGAATGACAAATTTGATACATTAAAAAATGTAAAATGTAAATCATTTAACTTAAGGCAAAGTTGTATTTCTGTCTTAAATTTTTATAAATTAAAATTTGACGTTTCAAATGTCAATTCTATTCAACAATTGAAAAATAATAATTTACGCAACAACAGAAAACAGAACAAAAATTAAACAAAACTACTACTTTAGCAAGTGCTGAAAATGGCCACCATTTACAGCTCTGCAGTGCCTTAGACGGTCAAAAAATACCTATTGTACATTAGTAACAACATTATGAATGAATGAATCTTTCTTATCACAGTACGAATTAGATCTTTATTAATTTCAATAGCATCAAGTTTGTTTTTGTAAACTACATCCTTATAACCCCAAAAAATCTAAGGGACATAAGTCCGGCAACTTTACCGGCCACTCTATTGCATCACGTCGATCTATCCATCACCCTGAAAAAGTGTTACTTAAATATCTTCTGACATTCGCCACATATTGGGGAGGTGCCTCCTTGTGCCATATGCAACAAGATCTCTGTAGTTTATTCCCTATAAAATTTGTCGCAACTATTTTAATTACTCCGATCACCAAATCTCTAAAGCGAATAGACGGGCGCTGTCAACACTGGACATGACACGACTGGCAACAGTTTCCAAAAGTAAATAGAAAAAATAAATACTAAATATATTTAGAAAAGAAAAGGGCGAATAAAATTAGTCAATTACCAATAACTAAATTAAGTGCAACCTCTCATCAAAATGAAGAAAGTTAGGGCTTAGAGAGAAAAAAGGTTCAAACCAAATTATGGATCCCTAAAGTAAGCTACTGAAATAAGGAAACAAAAAGATTTAGACGAGATACCAAGCGATTAATTAAATTAAAACCCCTAGGACCTAAATTGGTGACAAGGCAAACAAAAACTTACACAGCGCTATCGTAGCATGGAGACATAGCAGTACAACACTGGTAGGAATTAAATAGGCGTTTATAATAGGAGTAATTAGTAAAAATAGACAAAGCACTGTGACAAAATCACAGAGTTTGTTTGAAAATTTATAAAGAAAAGGACAATTTCTGTTTGTTAAAATTTTTATTGTTTTGTAATAGGGAAACTTTATATAAGTAACAATTTAAGTAATATACATACATACATATAAATAAAATTATTATATAAATTCATGTTTAATTGTTAACTAAGAAATATAAAAATAATATCAAATAGTAAAAATGTAAAAAATAAATTCATTTAAGCAAGTAACTCTACGATAAAAATCAGTTAGAAGCAAATTGCATAGATAATTGAATAACTCATACATCATTAAAGACGATTAATTAACAATGACAGGATAAAAGTTTGTCAAAACCTAAATGATCAACTAAAAGATATTAATGAATAATGTATACCAGTACTTAAACTTAAACTTAGTGAATTTCAATAAAAGAATTCTTTTAAGGAAACCTTATATGATTTTTTTTTTCATCAAATTTGCTAAATGACTTTCAACAATAAAAGCTATAGAGATTTATTTTATCCCGAGTCTAACCTAGCTTCTGCTACATAGTAACAAAGTCTTCTTTTTTTTCTGAAACTTGTGTTCATATTTTACCAATTAAGAATAATTTTCAAAACATTTAAAAAACTATTAATTATCAAAGTCCATAAAACTAACATATGCAATTTAAACTAAAAACACCTAATATTTTTGTGGCGGGTAACATTGAGGGTTGGAACACTGCATAAGTTAAATATTATTATCAGTCAAACCAGGCTGCACTAATCTTAATTAGTTACTACAAAAAATTAATTATTAATGATATTCAGTATTATGATATTAAAAATCTATCGAGTGTACTTATTTTTTCATTGTCATGCTTATAAAAGTGAGACTTTTTTAACAACTCATTGTTGTTTTATTAAACTCGCTCAGTGATGTCAAATTTAAAATTGACTGCTGGTATTTACGTTCCAGTATACGATTAGGCTTTTTTGCGAATTCATCATCACAATCCGATTCCAATCGGTCAACGTGCTCTCCTTGCTTATACAACGCAGCTAAAGAAGGATAGCATGCTAACAATAGAAATAAGTTCGTCGCTTTAATCTAGGCAACACAAATTTCTTCTCCAGGGGAGGATTAGCAGCCAATGTTAATTCTTGGTCTGCTTTGTACGGATAAAGTCGGTAAAGTCATTAACAGCGTCTTGTGTAAGATAGTGGAATTTGACCAGTTTTCACGGTACGTTAGACCAATTTCAACATTAAGAGGTGAGCATTTGGTGCTTTAAGACTTATAAAGATATGTACATTACATAAGATAGTTTTGAAACTAAGGATGATTTACTTATGGTTCTATGGATTTTATGCTGTGATTTTTTAGATTTCACCTGTCTATTTGTTTAAATTTTATTATTCGTTGTACTGACGAAATGCATGTCATTTATTTATTGTGAATAACTAAATAAATATATATTTACATTATTTTATTTACTATTTTATAACAATATTATTTCAATATGTTCTTGATACCTTCAACAAATTTTGTATCAAAGGTTTTTCTTTTTTTAATTTTTCCATCCTTACGAATCCGAAACTTATATTGCAACAAGCCGTAGTTGCCAGTTCGAACTATAGTTTTCTATTTAGTAATAAAATCTCAAAAGAGTGATTAAGTTCTAAAACCAGAAAAAAAATTCTTATAAAGCAGATCTTTGCATTTGTCCACAAAAAATCTTAAAAACCATCATTTTTTTTAAGAGAAGAGAACTTCCTCCATTTCGTCACTCACCACCATTATTGGTTTTGCTGAAATGTGCTAATTTATTCTCATTTTATTAATGTTTAGAGTTTATAAAAGTTAAAAGTAAGAAATTTGTGCCTTGAATTTATTTCGTAAGAACTAAGAAAAGTGGTTTGCTATTGCTACCCGTTATACAATAATCAGATCATTTAAAATGAAGTAATACTAACAACAGAGGCCCTCTTTCGTCTTGCGATTTCTTCTTCAGCTTTAGTCTGAGGGCCATCCCATTTTTGTCTAGTGGCAGATGCAAAAATTGCGAAAAATACAGAAGTTACTAAGTATGTACCTGCAGCCACTGAGAAGATTATTCTTCATTGTGAGGCATTTGTCTAAAAAATAAGAAATCATTAAGAAATATAATTTTTTACTTAAAACCCTTAAGTAGATGGAAATGTCAAAAATAAACTTGTGCTGCAAGTTCTTTCTTAAATATGTGATTAGGGTTTTGTCTTGGTAATTAGTAATTAAAAAAAGAACTTGCAAGCCCTTTCAGAGTGTTTCAGGTCCTTTCAAAATGCTTGCAAGCCTTTTTGGAGCTTGTTAGTTCTTCTAATTATCAATAACTTTTGGATTATCTAGTTGAAATTCAAAAAATTATGCGGCTGTTAGGGTTGTTCGTTTCGCGACAAATCTGTCCTTGCTGTTTGGGAACTTTTAATCCTGAGATTATATTTTGTGGGCATTCTGACAACGAATCAAACTAACGATCCAAATCAACTAAAGTGAAAATGCGGGGCTTGGTTTTAGTTTTGTAGCGTTAGCGAAGCAACAACCATTTCGAGAAATTGGGACAATACAATTTTTGTGTCTGTTATAGTTAACAATAACGACTAAAGTAAATACTTCAAAGCGTCTGCTGTTGCCAGCTGCTATTTAAGGGCTTAAAGCACTTAAGCATTCTTTAAAAAGTCATTGGTAATTTGAACTCCTCTAATAAATTAATAATTAGTGCTTGCAGAACGCGATCACTTTGAGTAAGTGCTTAGGGCTTGGGTTTTGAAGCCCTTTTACTCAATGCTTTAACTAGCTCTCTGGTTGTTTTACAGTATAAACGGTATGCAGCGTTTAACTCATGGATGTCAAAGTTTAACATATTTATAAATATGATTGCTGTAGCAATAGCAACCCTATTCAATTTTGTCTGCTAGAAACTTTACAGACTAACTAGATATCAATACCTCCTCGTACTTTAGTTTATTTTGTCAAATAAGTAATAAATAATAAAGCTAGTGACATATACCTTATCCTTTACAACAAATTGTACTAAAAGTGGTGAAAATATTGCAATCGTCTGACTCGCGGCATTACTGATTCCTTGCATTATTCCAGAAAATCTTGGCGACAAATCAATATGGTTTACGGAATATCCAACTAAAGTTGCTGAATAAGCGATATTACCAATCGCAAGAATAATGACAGCTGATAGTTGAGACTTTGAAACAAAGGCTAGTAGAAGTAGGCATATCATTTGTCCGTTGGCACCTAAAACACATATTTAATAATAATAATAAATGATTTATTTGCATTTCATATAAGTAACAGATATTATTAGATGTGCTTGATGTTTAAATAAATAAAAAAAAATGGGGCTGAAAACAATTTAAAAAAGCTCAAAGTTCAGCTTTAGTATAATTCGATTGTAACTCTCTGTCGCTCTTCGGAGAGGGAATGAAAGCACAGATACTCGTCCAGGCACCACACACGTATACCAGCCCCATCCCATGAATGGCAAGTATCGCAACACCATTAGTAGCTACCAGACTTGTTTCGAATAAAGATCGGACGTACAAATTTTTCTTTGTCTTCGTTGTAAGTAAAAGGAGCATACTGGTTAATAGGCTTACCACCTCCGACATCTCTTTATCTGTTTTTAAATATCCAGCCAACGATACTACAGAAAGAGATGGGTGCGTTTTGCAACCAACCAAACAGTTTAATTATTTTATCACCTTGTCTGGCCGGTCTGGAAGCTAAAGTGGTCTCGTCCATAATTTCTTTTTAGATGAAGTAAAAATGGCTGCTAGTTATTTTTGACTGCTGTTGCTTTTTATTTAATTGTAGCATTCTAAGAAGATGGATTTATTTTTTCTGTTCCAAGTAAGTAATTCAATTATTTTGTTTGTAGTATGGGTTACTTTTATTACAATACCATTGTTTTTCAAGAGAAATGCTCCGAAATGTATTATGATGGCTAACTGTAGAAGGAAAGGAAGTGATCAAATTTTTCATTTACAAGCAAATAATAGGTAGGACACCTTATATACTCTATGTTGCTAAGCTTCAGAAAGAAGAGACGTAGTATTCGAATATTGCACCAATAATTTTTTTTAATACTAATCAATTAACAATACATTAGAGTATGATCCACATATTCTTGTTTTCTATATGATCCCCCACTTTTTAGGTTGAAAGGACGAAAGCCTTGCTCTTTCGATTTTTCGATTATATTAATATTACAATATCTTCATGTAACATACCTAGTAGATGAGCGCCTCGTCTAACATTAAGACGAGACATATATCCTTTGTCGATAATGTAATCAGCTATAGGTGCAATTATAAATCCAGACACCAGTCCTACCATGTACGGGACTGCACTGACAACACCATTCTAAAACAAAAAACGTTTTATCATGTTTTTCTGTAACAAATCTAATTGTATTCAAACAATAGTTCTGAATGCAAGATATCTAATAAGTTTGTAACCTATTAGTATCTTGACGTACAATATTTTTATTTGTTACTTAAATTTATCAACATTAAATAAGATTGTACAGTATCTGAGGAGAAATTTTAAATAATTACTAATCAAGTACAAAATTTTCTACTGAAAAGCTTCTTGTGAGTTTTAAGCTAAATAAAAATGCTTCACTATTTCCGATTTAATAGTAAGTTACGTTATATGTCTGGTAAGTGACTTGTTACAGTATAAGTGATTTACGAACTAGGCGACGCAGGATCTGAGTTTTATTTTCTTTCGATTTTTCGCTATTTAACTTCTTTAATTTAATGTTTTTTTCAAAAACAAAACATAATTATCATTTTAATCACCTGCTTTTGTTTTGCAGGTAACGTTATAGTAGTGGTTTAGAAAATCGTACCTAATCTAATTCCTGGTCCAAACGTTTCTTATTGAGTTTTCTTAGGAAACTGACCATTGTGCCGATATTCTGTCATTAATTGTACAGCACTATAAGGTTACAGCAGCAGAAGAATGACGAGTGACGACAGGCTGACACATATGTATGTCACATTCATAAGACGCTGTAAGTTTATAGCTCTGTAAAATTAGTTACGACTCGTGTATTAAATTTTTAATTAGATGTAAGATTTTTTGTGCTCTACTGTTCATTTAGTATTTGTTATTTTGTCTTAGTAGTCCGGTAAGTTACCTAGTAACCTTTAAGACACTCTGATACTGTAACAACGTATTTACTGGACTAAAAAATGGTGTAAAAGTGGATCTACGTACAACACAAAATAAAGTAGTGCTTTGTTTTTGTTCGATGCTTAAAAACTACTATGCACATTAAAAATTCAACATTTAGATATTCTTACTCACAGATTTTATGTCAAAATCCATAACTTTAGCTAAGTATGTCGGCGTTTCTGTCATCATCATAGCATAACCCCAAGCGACACCAATATTTGCTGCTACTATAGCATATAAATGAATAGATGTCAGGATAGCTTTCCAAGGTGTTGGTACAAACTAAAACGAATCGATAATAAAAATAGTAATCTAAGAATCAATAAGATATAAACGCAATATTAGAGCCCACATACATGGAAAGACCGAACTGATCAGACCAAAGTAAAACTGCGCCTACCTACCGCGGTAGTTCTGCCAAGCAGCCACCAGGAGAGGACATGTGCAGTGGATGAGAAGACTACGCCGCAATAGTGTTGATTCTGAATAAGAAATCCGGAAAAAGATTGATGTGGGCTTAAAAGTGGCTTCTGCGAAGAGAGAACCAATCTCATATCAATCTACTATATGTATAACTGCATTTTTTACCGAAGCTTAGTCGCACTATCCCTCTAGCAATCCAGAAAATTCGATTGCTCCTCCTTTGACCGTTTTCGAGACAAAAAATTGAAAAAGTGAAAATGTCAAAACGGACGACAACAGACACATATTTTCCTCGCTAACGGCTCGGTATACAGACCGCCATCGGCGGTGTATTTGGCGGTCTATAATAATGCAAACCTCTCCATGTAAGGGGGTTTCTAGAGTAAATTATAGTTTTACATACCATAGGATTGGTTTGACCTAGCGATACTTCAATATATTTTCGCTCCTCTGGAGAGATGTTTGGATGAGTTGCTGGGCTATTATAACCAAATAGTAGATAGAGAGCCCACCATGCTATGCCCATTCCTCCAAAAACATAAAAGGAAGAAGGCCATCCAACCCAGGAAGATGAAAGATATCCGGTCACAATCGGGGAAATTATTGATCCACAACTTATCCCTAAAAAAATTACAATCATTGCTACACATGCAATTTAAGAGGAGCGCATGTTATTTCTAGTTTTAAACGACTTCTGTAAGAAATAATGTATGCTTTTTTTATTGCATGAATCGCCTAAGAAAGTCATTACAAACCAAAAAATATTATTCTAAAACAAATTACTACACTTTCTTTTTACTTAGTATAATTTACAATATAAAAAGCAGCCATTTGTCCTCAGTACCAAGTGACGTCAAGAGATAAGCAACAATTAGTGTCAAACTGAATGTTAACGTAAAGCTTAACCTAGGAGTGCTACATACAAACCTATATGAATCAGGCACGGCCAGTGAGTTTTTTTACTGGTGGGTTCTTTAATAAATTTTATGGCTTTTTATGTACCGACATCGGAAAGTCATTAATTTTTTAGAGTAAAATACTGGGCAACAACACTGTTACGAAATTCAAACTAATATTAATAAGCCGTGAGTAGTGCTCTGAATATTTTCGTCTACATCTTTAATGAGATTCTTGCTCTTGCCATTATATTACACAACTAGGATTTTATTTATTCTAAACTACCTGAAGCTTTTAAATTCGTCTAAGAAGAAATAGTAAGCCTCATTACCTGAGTAGACAATAATACCCAATGTAGATCTTTCTTCAGCTGGGGCCCATTTTCCTAATACGGTATGTGCAGACGGGAACATAAATCCCTGAGTTAAACCTTAAAAACAATTAGTGCTTAAATAAGGAAACTTATATTAATGAAGAAAGTATGAAAATTAATTTTTTCCCAAAAACACAATAAAAAAAAATGAAAATCTGTGAGCTTGGATACAGTGTGAATCCCTGATCCAATGGAACCAAGCAGATGCAATTTTATTCAGTTCAGAGGTGCTAAACTTCTTAGTGCATCACCGAAAGGTACATTTACTATTTTCGTCTCATTTCTCAGTTGTTGTTATGTAAGACATTTACATTGGGATACAGCAAAAATGTTAACTGGAATGATACATACCTTGGATTATTCTGCATACCATTACTCCAATAGATCCTAATTTAGCTGCAGCTAAAGGAATTAGCATAAAAGCAATGGAATTTATAAGGATAGCAGTCGACAAAAAGTACTTGGGTCCATATGTTTTACCCACATAGCCAGCAAACACTTGAAGGCAAACATAACCCCAAAAAAATGACGATAGGATAACACTGTTATTATCCCAGTCATAAGTCTGAAAAAAGAGATTCATAATATGAAAAAAAAGTTAAGATTAATGGCGATGACATTAAATTAGATCAAGTAAGAGATTGCATATTGAGTCTGATTTTCAGGTGATAAACAGATCTTTTTCGATAACAAAGAAAAAAGGAATTTTTTACAAAACCATTTTTTGAGATTCTAATTCATAAAATATTTCTAAAATGTATTTCTATAAAACCCCCTTTTTTAAGAGCACGTTTTTTCGAAAAACATCTTTTTTCCAACACATATTTTATCTTTATTGATTGAGTCATTTTAAACGCTTTAAATAGCTATTTCCTAACTCTTTTAATAAGTTTTTTTTTAATTTTTTGAATTAAACTTTATTTTGTTCCAAAAATAAAAGACCGGAAGAAAAATTGGATTTGTATTGTTGAAAAATACCAGGAAGACTTCTTTCAATTAACATTTAAATTATTAAGAATACGTACAGGTACGTCTGGATTAGGTGATGTTGTATTATCAGTCATAGCAACAATAGCAACAGAAAGACTGGTTCTCATTGTAAATACAACAGTCATACATAAATATATAAGTCCAATTTGAACATGTCTGGAGCCAAATCTAGGACCCTTGTCAGGATCGTGGCCCATGATTTTATTTTTTCTGTCTTTATCAGTTTTCATCATAGTAAATCCAACGTTACCTAAGAGTAAAATAAATGATAGATAATGAATTAACTTAAAGTTATTTTTTTTAGGAAAATATTAGCGTTCAGATCCACTATAAAGGTTTAGGATTCACTAGTGGTTTAAATTAGGATCTTCTAGTTGATCAGTTAGGTTTTTGTCCTGTCACTGTTAATAAGTCATAATTAAAAAAAACAATAAGTAGTGGAACCGTATCCAGGTCGTTCGAGCAGTTAAAATTTTCGCAATGTCTAAAAAAAATTTTATATTATAAAATATAAAATTATAGTTATAGTAAATTATAACAATACTTTCATGGCTGTTTCAAAATAGTCTGAAAACGTGAAAAATGTTTGCATAGAAAGGTTCTTCGAGGTCAAATTCTGTAGATAACTTAAAATCACATGACTCAGTGACGCTGAGGCATCCGCAAGCCACGCTACCCTCACCTGCCTAGGGGAGAAGCGGATACTTAACCGCTAAATGCAATCAGTTACGCTGCCAGTCGAATTTGTCATTTTTCTACCAAAGAAAGAAAGTAAATTCGCATTGGATTTGCTTTGAATATATGAGAGACCCTGTACGCCGATTTAAACCGACGGCCGAGTATACCATACTGGGACCTAATCACAAGGGGATGCTCTTTATAACAGAATTAGATCCTGGTGATCTATTATTAATAAAAGTGTTGGTTCGTTTTACTTTTTAGAGATATCATGTACGCCGGTTTAACCCGACGAGACGATTTAGCATACTATAGAGGGACGGACGTTATCTAATGACGAGGGAGATGCTCTGAGCGACAAAGCTGAACTCTTAAATTGCTGAAAATTGTTTGTAATTTGACGGTTGACGGATAAAACAAAATCAGACGAGTGTGGGCAATTTGCGACTGAGCAATAACTCTTTGTAAAAATAGTACTTACCCTTTCTTCGCTGAATCTTAAATTACCAATAAAGACGTACCTAGAGAGTACGTAGGTTTGCCTAAAAGCGCTACGGTAGGTTTTAGACGCCTCGGTACTAAGAAAGCAATTCCTGCTCGAGAAGAAAAGTGACAGATGCGGAGAGCAGGTGGACACCTAACTTTTAATGCACTTTTCTAGGTTAAGATATCCGATATTTTGTTTTTGGGTATTTAGTGCCGACTGTAATTAGTTCTTTAAATTTAATTACTTGACAGTGGATCTCCACTGATAGTTTTTTGGCTTCATACGAATTGACAGTAGTAGCATTATACCAAGCGTGTATGTAATTTGCGTGATATACAGAGAATTACAGAGATATACAGGGTATTTAAAGGTTAAATAAGAATTCTACGTACACGTTAAAAGGGGCGACACCAATACTAAACCGCAGGTTATCAGGAATATAAAGAAAGAGAGGTTATAAAAAATAATAGTGGTGGTTAAGGACACTCAAGCGGTACGCTGCAGATGTGCAGTAACAGGTATAGGGGTGTTGGTAAAGAAATATGTAAAGGAAAACTTCACGAGGGTCACTGTCGCAGACATTAGATGAGTGTAGCCAATAGCCCAGAAAACCTACCTGTAGTATTTCAGACATGGACGAGGTAATATTAGGGTGATATTACAACACGGAAAGTCGCCGACATAAACTGGTGACAAATAGGGTGCAAATTACGGCATATGTAAACTTGATGTGATATAAACATTTTTATTGCTATTTTGAATTTGAATTGATAATTGGTGTAGAAAATATCTAATTAAAACAGGCCATTTCTTTGATCTATTTTCTAAAATATGACATAATTAAAAAGGGGAAAATATAATTTCAAGGTATCAAAATCTGATATAAAATTTACCCTTGTACCAAACTTTAAAAGAACCTGAAATAATCACAACGTAGAAAAATAATGTAACAGCCAGACGATTACAGCCAAAGTGATTTGACTTTGTCAAGTAATCAATAGACCGGGGATCGATCAGTATATAGATTCAGAAGTCACAAAATATTAACCACAGAGTAAATTTGATGTATCTCGTTTTTGTTTGTCAGTATATTTATTCCTTGTGTTTCTTGTAGCTTAGAAGTTAAAGCTTTTACTGGAGTTAGAAAAATGTGAGTAGACAGGAAACAACCAGATATTTACACATTGTTTTGCGTTTCGGCTTACTTTCTGGTGTCGTTAAAGTTCTAGAATGAACTATTTTAATACACAAAAAATGCTATTCACAGTAGTTAAGAAGTACCAAAATTTCAATAACGAGCTTTTTCAAATTTAAAGTGGATGGTGATTTCTTGGTATAATTTCCAATAAATAATAAATCAATGATCTTCCAAAATTCCGAAACTCTACCAAGAGTTACCTTAGGCTTGATATTTTGCAGAAATAGCAAAAAAGTATATGTATGTTACAATTATTGAAGATGTCATCAGAAAGCATTAGGAAAAGAAGAAAAACTAAACATATTATAGATCTTTCACAAGAAATAGGATATTATAGCTTTATTGCTATGTAGGTAACTGTTGCAAATGGACCAAGAAAGCAACCATGCAAACATAAGCAAACCACTATTTTTAAACTAGAGAAACGTAGTTGTAAACAAAATGAAAAATTGTTTTTACTTCTCAAGAAAATAGTCTAGTAAATTAAAATTATTTTCAAAAGACTTGTAGCATTAAAGCGATTTAATTTGACTATTACTGTTACTATTTGTTTCTTTTTCAAATAAAGTTGAGTGATTTTTCCTCAAAATAAAGAAAAGTAAAGTATATTTATACTCATTTTACTATGAACTTACTAGTGCTTGATATACCCCGAGCAAACCTGCAGACCTGCATTTACTGATTTTGGTAAGTACCAAGACATTTGCTAACTTTTACCAATAATTTTTACGTTGCTATTTTGCATAACGAGACAAGAGCCAGAATGGGCATTTTGAAATAGTTCGGACGCAGAGAAAATTTCCACACCAGCGTTCCAAAATATACAGTCCACTTAAAATTCCTAGCCGCGTATTTTTTTCAGAAAATATAAAGCTCAGAAATCAATTACCATGTGAACGAACAACAGTTAAACATATTAAAATATTTTTACATTACAATTAAAATCAAACAGTCATTTTACAAAACAATTTTAAATTCCGCTTAAACGGTCACATTTTTGATGGTGTGAGAATGAACTAAGTATTATACTAAAATCTTTAAAGATGAGGGTAATTTTAGTATGTACTTTTCAGAATCTAGAAGTAAATTTATTCTAGTAACACGTTCTATTATGAAAATTATTTGGAAACCAAGCAAATCTCTAAAATATGAGAATAACTTAGACGATTTTAATGATGACTTAGGTATTAACAACTTTAGACACAACCACATTAGAAGATCCTAATTTACGAATAAACCAGTACTAAATGTCAAACCTTTTTAGTGAATCTGAGCGTTTTAATGTTTAACTAGTACGGAGAAACTGTGACTAAAAACTAACTTTGCTGTGTAAGGTATAGTTTTAATATCAATATTACTGTGGTAGATGATGATGGTGATTTAGTAGGTACTAAAATATTATTTTAATTTAACTTATTTTAGTGAAAAGAAAGTTGCTTACCTTCCAAGACATTTTTGTCTCCGTTTTTTGATTTGTCGTTCATGAGGTCACCTTATTAAAATTTTATTTTGTGAGATTATTCTGTGAGCCAAAACTAACTTTAACAAAAATAAGACTTTTTTAAAAATTATTTAATTCTTTTAATGTTGCTTAAAATTATATTTTATTTTTCTTGTTACTGTCAATATTTTCTCTTAAATTTTTTATTTTTTGTTTTATATAGACAGTTTCGGCAGTGACTCGGCTTCTACGTGCATAAAAACCGAAATGGCAAAATTTCTTTGTTACTAGCCATTTTGATATAACTTATATCTTTATATTATAATAATGGGTCATTGAAAACAAATGCAAGAATTATACTTAAGATTAGACGATTAAATTAAACTCAAAATCTATTTTGATTTAAAGTCAGTGGGTATTATTGATTGAATTATTGTTATTAGGATAAGGAAATTTTCAAAATATGGTACTTGAACCTGATCAACCAACTGTTTTTTTCATTAAGTTCTTACAGTAGTAATCCACGTTTGTCATGTATTTGTTTTAAGAATGAACACAATATTCGAAATTTGTTGAGACAGGGTAAGCAAACTTACAGCCAAAGTCAGAATTGCTGTGTTACAGATTGGAACTTGTTTTACGCCGGACTAGCAGAATTTGTCTTCCTCCCGGTATCTGCAATATGAGAACGCGAGTTCTTTTAAATTTACCTAGATAGTATTAATTAATGAGACACAGACGTCACTGATGGCTTCCTAATAAACCATAAACTTATTTCCTTTTCATCTGGATTAGACAATAGCCACAAGAAGACAGCAGAGGCGCCTCTGTCTTATTAATTATCAATGGGTAGGTGACTTTAAAAGAACATTGACTAAGTCCTAAAAAAATTAATAACACTAAGGTAGAACACACATACAATACAAAAACAAACACTTCTTACACTATCCTAAGACATAATATCATGGAAAGTAGGGAACGTCTACGATACAATCACTACACTCCTTGGCGAACTAACCAGATTTTTATCAAATGTTCTATACTACGTCTATCAAGATGGTAACTATCCTTCAGTTATCTCGACAGTTTGCCGATCTTCTATATAACAAAACTTTTCTCATTACCAAAAGTGGTGACTAAGTAGTCTTAAACTGTAATTCATTAATACTACGTATATTCTACATTCCACCGCTGCCACCATTTTTTTATTATGTCACAGATCAAAACCTAAATTAAACGTTAATTATAACGTTATTTAAAATATACCGGCTTCATACGGTTCTTCATTTATGTAGCATTAAAGATTGTATTTCGAACTACTTATATTTATCGCAACTACAAAGGCAAGGCACTCTTAAAGATTCTTATAGTCTCGATGCTATAGTAACAATTTAATGAAGAGTGCTGGTAAATATTAAAGCCTTACAAAACCAAACTTGACCAGACAATAAATTGTAGACTGACCAGCGAACTCTGCCAGTACACTCTTCAGGAACCAGAACGCGCGACAAGTAATTTGCCATCTGCGAATTATCCCGTGATATCAGTTTTGCCCCTAATGAACTATAGTTTTTAGATTTCAGCTGACTGACATCTTATTGGATGCACACTAACTTTGAGATGATTACCTTACATAAAAGACGTACAAGGAATATCGCTAAAGAGAGAGAATTTTTTTTTAAGTTTGTGAAGATAAAATTTCTGTGGTTCTGTTTTTCACAATCTTTATACTAGCAGTAGTATTAATGTTTACTTTAGTTGTAGTTTTTGTTAACATAATATATAATTTATTTAGTAACATTTTAAAAATGAAATATATTTCATTTTAAAATATTTAATTGCTTGGCTCCTGTAATTTTTTTAGCAAGAAAATTTGTTGAATAATTATGATCACTTAGAAATTTGTGTGCAAATTTTAGTGTAATGCCGAGGGCAAAAGATAAAAATGGACAAACAACATACTTATTTGATCGGTATCAAAAATATAATGGCATATTATGAACAATAAAAATAATTTATTAATAATTATCTCATGTAGTTTTTTTGTCAGTTTACGTAAAAGTGGTATCTTCCTTTTGATTTTTAACAAGTGCTTTTTTGCAATAATAAAAAATTATTAACACGCACAAAATATTAATTTATTTTAATGAAAAACGTACAAGAATACATCTGTACGTATAATGAATGTGTACTTGACTATTTTGGTAAAGCCACATACAAACAATAAGTACTAAATTCCTCAGCATTTAATATTAGCTAATTATGGCTATGAATTTTTATTTTTCCGCAAAACCAGAAAAACAATGATAGCTTTTGTATGACATGCTCTACATGTTACAAATTGTATTGTATTTAACTAAGCTGTAGTTCTTTATACACCCATCGTCAAAAAATTAGTATATAAAATTTGATCCGATCTTAATGGTGTTATTGCATAGTTGGAGTTATAGCTTAAACTACTAAAAGTCGAACTTTCCGACGTCTATCGAATGTCGTCAACGAATCAATGTAGATCGAAATGATAACGTAGTATATTTATCTTGCTAATAAATGAAGTAGCTCTTTTTCACAACACTTAGAAATATATTAACAAGTAAACAAAAATATAAAGTACAAACAAAGAAATATAATAAATGGAATAATTATAATACAACAGAGAAAATAAAGAAAGTGAAAAAGAATGAACTGGTTCATGATCTTCGGATTTGCCAGACTTGTTATGCCAGTAAAGGATAAAAAGTCACGTTCAAGGGTCATAGGGTCTAATGAAATACTAGATTTCCGAATTTGCAATCTCAGCAGTTGTCCCAATTGAAAAAATTTCTTTTATCAGTAAAGAAAAATATTGGTTATATCGCGCTAAATACCAGAGATACCAAACTTAGTTGTCTTATTCTTACTCTAGTCAGTGTAAAACATTGATTTAAATGCGAATCTGAGTAGTGTATCTGGCCATAAGAATTTATCTCAACATGAAACGTCAATGTTCGCGTAGACTATGTCCTTTTCTGAGCCTTTGTAACACGTGTATGGGTACAGCTTTAAAGACAAAATGGATAAGGTACTAACTACAAAGAAATTCAGAAATATTTTAAGGTATTTATTTAAATAAAAAGAACAATGAGATATAATTTCTAGGTGATATAAATGGTCATAAATTATCGTCGTTTCGCCATTTTTTTTATTATTTGAGATTATTTTTATTTTTTACAGTTTCGCCTATTCAGAAGAGGAGAAAGCCTTAATAAAATGTAAGCATTTCTTAATTCTCTTATTCCTCTTAACATAAACCGAATGTTTATGCCCAATGATATAATGATGGAATGGTGATTAACCGTACCAAAAAAAAATGTAGAGCAAAAAAAAGTTTGGTATAAAATCTTCTTCACTGGCGAATTTAATGTTATAAATTTCTTTATTAAAAATAAAATAAATTACTTAAATGTACACTAAAAGATTCTCAGGTAACAATAATTAAAAAACTACTTATTAGTATTTCATATTTAAGTGATTAGTAATTTCACAGAAGAATAGTATCACAGTCTTTCAAATTTCGGTAAATTGGTAGTTAAGTGCTGGTTAGGTTACGGTGTTTTACTTCTTTTTTCTGTAAAGAAAAACAATTAATTAGAAAATTTAGTCAGGGTCTCACCTTATAAAAACTTTAACCTCTTTCTTCAGGATCTTCATTCCATTCCTGCACCTCACCAGATCCAAACAGGACGAAGAACATATCGGCTGCTACGTACACGATAGATGTTAAGAAGAAAATTATTCTCCATTGGTGTGCGTCTTCCTGCAAAAGTATTAAATATATTTTATAAAGAAAAAACGAAAATTGTGTTGCAGTTATCAACAGTATTCAGTCGTTCTTTCGAAAAATCGGCAAATTTTTCAAAAAGCTTATTAAACTTAGACCGATATTGATTAATCTGTTTTATTCAAAAAATTTGGTTATCAGTTCAAGGAATGTGAATAGTGAATGAAATACATAAAAGTAGTTTTGAGAATAGGCTGTTTTAAAGTTTTGTAATTTGAAACGATTTGTTTTTGTTTTACGTTCGTAAAATAAAACCAATTATGTGTTGTACTGTCGCAAATTATTACTGTTAATTTGATAACTGTAATAAAATGTACTAACATTTTTTAAAAGTTGTGGGACGTGGGAGTAGCCTAACAAAGTTAAGCCACTCTCGCACTATTGGCAACTCAAATTAGGAAAGCCAGCTGCAATCACCTGATTTGTAACGGTGAAGTAGGTCTCACCAGGCGACAAAATTGACAAATATACCAAATAACACTAGAATGACGGCAAAGACGAAACGAATATATTCCCCGTTATAGTAGACAGCAAATGGGTTGCAGCGGACGCCACGTTCTTAATTTGAGTCGCCAATACGCCCCAACTGACTTCTTACCTCATGTGTAACCAAAAATTGAACCAGCAACGGAGCAACAATTCCAAAAATATTCGATATTCCATTAGTGATTCCCATAAGAGTGCCAGCATGGTTTGGTGAAATGTCCACATGGTTCACGTTAAAACCACAGAACACTCCAGAATTAAAGCCTACAGCAACAACTAATAGTGCTACAGCTCTTTTTGGTTCATCAGCTGGGGTAAAACCAAGGAACACTAGGGCTATGGCTGGAATAATCAGTCCTAGAAGAAAAAAATATTGGCCGTAATAGGTGAATCCTAGGAGTATAAGAGAATTTCTTTCTTATAAGGTGTAAGGTATTAAAACAAGAGAAAGAGACAAAAGGAGAGCAAAAGTGTACTAGTGAAAAAAGAATGAACCTGGCAAATTTTACCCTGAGCATATATGAAAATCAAAATCAATCTGTTTACCATAAATATTAAATAGATATAATTAGCAGTTTTTTATAATCATGTGTGTACATTTTTTGACAAACTTAAACAGATAAATGCGTTAAAATTTATAAATAAATGTGTTACGTAGTAAATTTATGAAAAAAATATTTATTGCTTGCTTACTTTTATGTGTTTTTAGTTTAAAATATTTACGTAGTAATTATTTTAGTTGAAGGGTCGTAATTTCTAATTTCTTGTTAATTATACAGTCCTTGTACCTCGTATCGATATAATATATCTACCTACCAATACTATTGAAGAGCTTTCTGGTACGACCTACTGACAAAATATGGCGAACGATGAGTGAGTCGGATATGAAGCTCATAAAAAAACTTAAAATCCAAAGTACGAAATATGGAAGGGCAGACAAAATACTGTTCTGGAAAAAATAAAATGAATGGGTTGTAATAACTGAAAAGGAAAAAGTTGTTGAAAAAGATATCAATGCGAAATATATGATTAAAAATTATGTATAATATAAATAATATATATATATATATATATATATATATATATATATATATATATATATATATATATATATATATATATATATATATATATATATATTTGTTGTACAAATAACGGCAGTGTAATAAATTAAATGAAATAATGATTACGGGGATTCGGCCAGAAAGTCTTTATTGTATTTTTTCTTATAATGTGCCTAGCTTTCGAAATGTTTCATTTCTTCCTCAGGGCACTAAAAAATTTAATTAATTTATAATTTATTACTTAAAATTATAGGAAATTAGTAATTTAATTACTAATTAATTAAATTTTTTAGTGCCCTGAGGAAGAAATGAAACATTTCGAAAGCTAGGCACATTATAAGAAAAATACAATAAAGACTTTCTGGCCGAATCCCCGTAATCTTTATTGCTTTTATTTTATATATATATATATATATATATATATATATATATATATATATATAACATGTCCTGACTGACTTATTGATTAATTCATCATCGCCGAGTCAAAACCGCTGACGCTATAAATATGAAATTTGGTCAGTAGTTTTATTTTATATTGTAGAGACTCACTAAGAAGGGATTTTTCAAAATTCAACTCCTTAGGGGGTCATAAGGGGGTTCAAAGTTTGAACGGAAAAAAAATATTAGTTGGTCCTATTAACTTGAACTTGAAACTAGTGAAAAATAGATGATTAAACACGTGTTTTACAGTTTTTAATAAATCAACCCCTATGGAGGTAAAATTGTAATATCGCGGACGAAGTCGCGGGCGAGCCGAAACCGCTGGAGCTATAAATATGAAATTTGGTCAGTAGTTTTATTTTATAATGTAGAGACTTATTAAGAAGGGATTTTTTAAAATTCAAATCCTAAAGTGATCATAAGGGGATTGAAAGTTTGTATAGAGAAAAAATATTAGTTGGTCCTATTTACTTGAAACTTCGTAGAAGTACTCCAAAAAATAAATGATTAAACACGTGTTTTACAGTTTTTACTAAATCAACCCCTAATTGGGTAACATGGGGGTTGGGTAAAATGTGGGTTCAAAAATGGTTATACCGCGGACGAAGTTCGTTTATGTTTGTACATATATTTTAATTTAAATAATTTTTTTGTTTACAAATGGTCTCAATTATTATTAAATATTGCAAATTATAATGCGAATACCCATCAAAATTACAGCAAAAAATCGCAATTACCACAGACTATTAATTTTAAAAAAATAGAACTATTCGTATGATTTTCGTCAATTTAATTTAAAAATTTCCTTTAATTACGTGCCAACGAAAAAACGTAGTGATTAATAAAATATGTGCAAAAAAGCAGTTATAATTTAAATTAGCATGAAAAAGTGAAGATAATTTACTCTGTGTTACATAGTCCGGCATTATTAGCTATCGTGATTATTTAAGATCACGACATTCCAGAATAATTGGCGAGTAAACAATCTGTGGATTTTTCAACGCAAGGACCACATTAACGCCTGGCTTTAGAAACAATATTCTTACGGACTACGCAAAAGTTCATGTCATTTTTAGCTTTAGTTTATTTTTTTGGAGTTTTTAACCTCCCTGGATACATGTATTATGCAAAAGCTTAATGCTTTCGCTAGTGCAAGCATTAAGCCGTAAAATGAAAAATAAAATAAAAATAATGACCATTTTCTGATTCTGGCTTGGGTGCCCTCCTGCTATCGCAATTTCTGAGCCCTTACCCTTCGCCAGGCAGGCTTACACCCAGAGTGTCTAAAGAACAGATGACATTTGTACCAGAATCAAAATGAGATCTTAAACCAATAAATTTGTAAAGGATAGGTAAGATGTAGTGACTCGCGCCAACTAGTTCACCCAGTGTTGCTCCAATGTTTTGGCTGCTAACATAGAACAACACATATGTGTCGAATTTCTTCGACAGTACAAGTGCATGTAGAAAATGGGAAAATTTCTTCGGTCCATATAGATAATAATATACCTGTCAATGCAAGAGCTTAAGTCTTTTGCTAGTGCAAGCATTGTGTTAGCAGCCAAAATATTGGAGCAACACTGGGTGAACTAGTTGGCGCGAGCTGCTACATCTTACCTAGGTATCCTTTAGGAATTTATGGATATAAGATCTTATTTTGATTCTGGTAAAAATGTCGTCTATTCTTCAGGTGTAAGCCAGCCTGATGAAGGGCAAGGGCCCAGAAATCGCGATTGCAGGAGGGTACTCAGACCAGAATAAAAAAATAGTCCTTATTTTTATTTTATTTTTAGATTTACGGTCTCCATCTTCTTATGCTTGCATTAGCGAAATAATAAAGATTTTGCATTTACTGGCATATTACTAACAAAGAAATTTTTCCATTTTTTCTCTCTCTCCCTTCCTTTCTTTATATATAGGGAAATTTCTCTATATATAAATATATAGAAACTGGGGAATTTTCTTTGGTCGATATAGGTAATTTATATGCCAGAAAGTGCAAATGCTTTTATTATTTCGCTAGCAGAAAGGACAAGACCGTAAAATGATATAAAATAAAATAGTAGGACTATTCTTTTGATTCTCCCCCCTGCTGTCGCGATTAATGAGCCCTTATCCTTCATCAGGCAGGCTCACACCCAGGGTGATTCAGCCACCCTGGGTGTGAGCCTGAAAGCAGAAGGTGTAACATATGAAAATAAGCAAATAAAAATATATTGTCTTACCGATTTAATGTTAAAGTCCATAACGTGACCCATGTAGCTCGGAATCTCCGTCATCAAAGTCCAGAAGCCCCAGTTTTGCCCACAGTGACTAATTAGGATTGCCCACACTGGTAAGGAGGTCAACATTTTTTTCCAAGGGGTCTGTCTTACCTATAAAAGATCGATTGAAATCTTCAGCTTTTATTTAATTATACAGAACACAAACTGTCTAAGAAACCTGTAAAAACTCTCTATACCCCGTCGGAAAAAGGCCGATTAAAAATTTAGTAAACATTTAGGCTGAATGCTTGAAGAACTTACATGTTTTTCCTCCGTATGTCCCAAACTATTTTCAATATAGTACTTTTCAGCTTCTCCAATTCCTGGATGATCTGCAGGACTATTATGACTAAATATTGTGCTAAGGATACACCATAGTATTGACGCACCACCATACAGGTAAAATACCAATGGCCAACCAAAACTACTAGCTGAAATTGCACCAGTTAATAACATGGCTACTACGGTACCTAATGGACCAGCTGAAAATAAAGTAAATACCATTTTCTTTCATCTCATGTCAGAAGCTTTAGAATATACATTACTAAAAACTGCCTCTTACCCACTGAATTAGAAACAAGGACAAAATATCAATTTAGAGCGATTTTAGAGGGATTCTCGAGGCAACTATATAGTCCCCCACCACTCCTTGAGAACCTCTGTTGGCAAGCTTGCTTTCATTTATGTGGCATATTTGCAGGCGCGGCGCGTGAAATTTTAAAGTTATGTAGATATATCTGTTGGTACTTATGGGACCCGTGCCTAGTTCTGGTTTTTTAAAAGTGAGCCTACTAGGGATGTTTCGGTAAAGGAAAAAAGATTTTGTAATTTGTGAAAAAAAGTTGAATTTTTGAATTTAAAAAAATTAACTCGCTTGGGTTTTTTATTTAGAAAACCTACGGGCTAAAATTACAAATAAATTTCGGGAGATTAACAACTCCCCCAAGTGCTCACCAATGTTTTTGATGCTGTAATAAGAGGAATGAGAACATGCTTGGAAGTAAAAGGTGGACACGTACGTCTCTCATTTAGTTTAAATTTATAATTTTTAGGTTCTGTGTTGTATATGTTCTTTTTTAATTCTGTATTATTAAACTTAAGTACTTGACAGTTTTATTTTTCATTCACCTATATCTTTTACCTATGTATGTTACCTTTCAAGAGTAATAATTCAAGACGTACGTGATTGGTTCCACGGCATACTTTGAGGGAATTTTTTTTTATCTTACGTTAGCTAGTTTAGCATTAGTTGCCTAGTCCTTATTGTAAAATGTATCTTCCTAATGGTTAGAGAATTCTAGATTCTCACATATATTTATGTATATACTAACTTGTAGTTTACCTTAGAATCGTACCTGCATAAACTAAGGTCCCCAGTCTTGATCTCTCCTCAGGTGGTACCCACTGACTTAGGGCATGATGAACGCAGGGAAAAAGAAACCCTTGACTGAAGCCTTGAAGAGCCCTGTTCACCATAACTCCTATTGAACCGAAACCTGCGGCCATTACAGGTACGAAAATGCACATTGTACCGCATGCTGCCATAGCTCCTATAAGGAACCATTTGGCACCTAAAAAGTAAACATTCGGTGCTAATAATATTATTAACAATTAGAGCAAAAAAGGTTTAGAAAAATAGAACTGACCACGCAAAATTACAAATAAAAGTTAGAAATAAGTTGCGTTAACTGTAAGTGAGATTTATATTCCTAGTTGTATTATAAATTTTTATATTGTCAAAAACTAAACAATGATTCTCAGTAATACTCTTTGTTATGTATTGTCAGATAAATGTAAAGCATACGTCAAAGTATTAACCTTCTGTTTTATCCTCTATTATCAGATCAAAGTTATATTGACATACACAATTCATATTGGTATGATTTCAAATTTTCATCCTTACAAAATGTCAGTTTTAAAAATTATTTTAATTAGGACAGATCACTAAGGTAAGTAGGTGCAGAGTCTCCAGAAATCAGGATTGACCAGACGAACTCCGTTATGTAACAAAGTTAACATGCAAAAAAGTGTAAATCGTGATTTCTCATTGTAATCATGATTACTTAAGGGATGGCAACTCTTTCGATCCCTTTAGTTAATTATGATTACAGTAAGTAATCACTATTAGCAAAAGTAATGATTGCTACTTTTCCTGCTGTAATTTAGGCGATGATCATAAATTCCTTAAAAAACTGTTATCAATTACTAGTTACTTTTTAAAAAAGTAATCCACCCTAATTTAAATCAACGTAATTAATTAGGTATGTAGTCGATTACCAAAGTAATCGATTACCTTTGAGCTATGGTAACCGAGCCCATATACCGAATTTAAATTATTAAATATATAGATAATGTGCAAAAAAATGATTTAATTGTTATTTAGAAATATATTTTTACACTAACCGTATCGTCCGGCCATCCAACCCGCCACAACTTGGGGAAGTATATAGCCCCAGAAGAAGGCTGATAAAACTATGCTCTTGTCGTGCCATTCTGGGTAGGTCTAAACAAAAAAGGGTAATTTTAAAAATTATACTTGAACATACAAAATAAATAAGTGTTAAGAAGTAACACACAAAAAAAAAATAACAAAGCACAACTATTCTGCTAACTAGAAGCCCGGTTCACATTACGGACAGAATCATTTTCCCAGTAAACAACCATTTCTTAACAACACGTATTTGGTAGCATATAAAATAATATTGACTAAAAAATTATTAAAAAGCACTTATAGTCAAGCCGTAAATTTCAGATCTAGTATTAATTGGTAATTTTAATTTCTAATCTAAGTTCTTGGTATCCACTTCTAAGTAGTTCTACAAAAAAAAATTTAAATTTTTTTTTAATCACAAAACTTTATTATATTTATACTTGGTTAAAAATATAGTTTTTCAAAAATATATTCAAAATAACATGACTATAGTCATTGACCAAGATGAGATGGAACTGTTTATTCAAAACTATTCTTTTGTTTGTTTAATTCATTGTGCGTGTATAAATTTGTAATTTTGAAAAAAAAGTATTTTAATAAAATTGTATTTTCGAGAAAATATACTTTCAAAAATTTACTTTTTAGTAAAATGTTTTGAAAAAGTTGTTGTTCGCGTCTCGTAGATCCGAATAAGCAGTGAGTAAGGGAATTATCTAAATAAAGTTATAGAAAAGTTTGAGATATTTTTAATACTTACTGGTACTTTAGGATTGCTGCTAGCAGTCGGGTCAGTCATAGCAACAATTGCTACCGAAAGGGTTACTCGAATTCCATAGGCGATAAATATGAGAAGAAACAGAACTAAAACTTGCCAATGGCGTACGCCAAAAGTGGGTGCTGAAACAAAAAAAAAGTGCCTAAATCAGTTGTTTAATAACAATCACTTACTATGCACCACATATACATAAATTTTGAAAAAGACAAATATCACTAATAAGTTGTCGGGATAACAAGTTTCAAAGGCGTTCGACAGGGTTAATCATACTATGCTTTTGTCCAAGCTTCGAAGTGCTGGTATTGATGGTGCGCTGCTCTGGATTGAGGGTTACCTGACTACTTGGTGTACCGACCATTGTATGGAACCTAATGCCTCTAAGTATTACCCAATATAAATTTTATAAATCTAGAGCGCTGTCAAAATCCTTATTTAAATAAGAATCATGTTTTCTCTAACTAAGGACATGGGGCTCGCTGTGGACTTAAAATTAACATTTGTGACCCACATTCAGTACATTTGTGACCTATATCCAAGTCCCTCCAGCTTCTGGGATTTGTGGAGTGTATAAACTGTGACTTTGCTAATATCAGCGCTATTAAACTACTTCACTGTTTATTGATAAAATAATATTTGAAATATACTTCTTATATTTGGAATCCTTGCTACAACGTTTATATTCGGCAAATGTATTACCCATTTTATTTCATTAATAACACAAAAACGATTCGGTTATTTTGAATAAAAGTATGTTTTATGAAATTGGGCAATGCTCGTTAAGAAATAAACAAATAAACATAGGAAAAGGATTTTTATTGAAAATTATTTCCACATCAAGATATTAAATAGCAGGTCTACCTAAATAATATACATATTTTAAATCAACAAATACTGACCTTAGATAGAAAAACTTAAGTCACAACCATCAAACTATAAGCTGTCATTGATAAAACAATTAACTCTTATACGTCATCTGCTTGATATAGAGAAGATTAAACTAAATATGTTCTCACTTGAGAATAAACGGTAAACAGATAATACAACTTACATTCACTTGGCCCCAAAGGCTGATACTTATATCGTCTGTTGATCTTATGCATTTTTTAAAATAAAAAACACAGAATTTGTCACTAACTGCCCCAAAAACCTGGTGCACACATATTACAAATCAATAATAAAGAGAGGAAATAATAAAAACATTTTGTGCCAACGAAGCAGTGAATTTGCAATACATTGCGTATATTCCATGTAAACGCGATAATGCTAAGTAGGTACATAGTAATAATGAAGTGAATGCGAACACTCCATGATAACGTGAGAGCAAATACTGAAAAGTGAAAGTCTAGTTTGTTTTAACAATAGGTTTGGTTTGATAAATAGTACTATAATGTCTATGGTGGGCAAAATAAGGTATAGTTTAGAAATCTTGTCAAGTCGAAATCAATAATAATTTCACTATCCAACAAAATTAAAACTTTTTGTTCACTGGAATTATAATACGTGATTATTATTCCTCACCCAAAGCACAACTAAGAATAATAAATAAAATTTTCGTATCACATCAGGTTCGAAAGAGAAAACTGCTTATTTATTTTGTAAAATTTTCACAACGCGTAGCATGAACCGTCCATTTTTCTTAAAATATTTGGAGTTTCTCGATCGAGGGTTTTCCATTTGTAATCAGTATCTAATGCATCCCTCAAAAGAGACCAACAGTGATCACCAAACATGGCTAACTTCCACCTGCCCTGGTAACGTTTTTCAAACTCTGATACATCCTGATGAAAGCGATCGCCATGTTCGTCGCTGACATCTTTTCTGGACAGAAACTGGAGTGAGAATGGAAAATGTATTTTTAATGACATGTATCTCAATTTATAAATATGCGGTTTGCACTAGGTGTATTTTTTCGTGGATATCTGATGACTTGTAATTGCCAAGGAAGTTTTGTGTTACGTCCACAAAAGGTAACCATGCTACCTTTTCTGGGGAGCTGAGAGTGGATGAAAAGAGGGGTTAATGATTAATTTTCTTATATCAGGTCCTACAAAGACTTCCTCTTTAATTTTGACATAGCAAACACTGGGGAACAAATTTCAACTTTTTTTTGTTTGCTGAACAAAACCTATTTTTTAGGATAGATACTGTTCCCACATCTGGGGAGCAGCACCACCTTTGACACTTAACGTCTTTGATTTAATCCATTCGACTCATCAGTCACACAAAGCTCATAAGAAAATTCCCTTCTCTCGCTTATCGCAGCTTGTTTGGACTGGAAAACGTCGCGCTTGCGTAGTGTATGTCGAGTTGATTTTAACCTTGTTTTTTAACATAGCAACATTTGGCGCCGTTTCCGACTTGGGATTGGCCTGTCCCCCCAAAAGTCCCTAAAGAAGGACGGCGTAAATACATTTTTTTTGTAGAACGCCTGCTATGCCAATAAAATCAACGTAAGTTAAAATTTTTCAGAAATGAGAAATCTATAGATCACCACATCTTCTTTATTAGTTTTAAAATATCCTTCATTTATAACAAAAAAATTAGGTACGCAAATTATCATATTGTAAAATGAATTTCCTTCTTCACTGAAGAGCATAATCATTAATCATAAACAACATAAATTACCAAATCATATCAAATAGTATATCGTACAAGTTTTGAAAATTACTCTTTTCGCACTTGAGAGACACGACGCGACGTCGAACGAGTGTGAAAAGATATTTTCAATTTTATCTATCTTCTGCACAAAATTAAATGCATGTGGAGGAAACCTCCAAATCTTTGTCCCGGATATTTAGCACACTTTCTTACCGCTTGCAACTACTGGTGATTGTATTACAACAACATCACTCACTCTTCTATAAAGTCCCATAAAACTACCACCTATATTTCTGTAAACAAATTCTCTGTCTTCAGATTTTCTCTGGTGATTTGGCATTTTAAAAAAAAATTGTTTTTAACAATATTACGGACACTAGTTAATACTAGCAGAATAAATTTTTTGTTACAACTAATTTATTAGTATTCTAATATAATAAAATAAAAAAAAATAGTCTAGGTAGGAGTGCCTAATCTGTTTTATCTTAATTCAACCCATAATAAATACCTACCATTATTTACACAATCATAAAATTTAATAAAAAATGGTGCCATTACCTCTTATCATAAAGTAACCTTGGTGGACTATGTAATATTTGATTAACATACATTGTGAGAATTCTGTAACTATTATTTTTTTGGGATCCTGTACGTACGGAAAAGGTAAAACTTATGACAATAACACGGTTCTTATCCCGTTGATACAATAAAAGGAAGATATGATACCAAACCGTGTTTAATATTCAAGTAGTTATTGGTTTAATTCGTCCGGGTTCGCGCACGACGTCACGATGTGAGTTATTTTTGAAATTTATAACGCGCAATACAGAGTTTACGTTAGTTAGGTGATTAATTTTATTCGCAATATACTTTGGGCCCTGCTTATAATGCAAATTTTAAAGTATGTGATTTAAAATAATCCTGTAAATGAAGGGATAAATTAATTTTAAATAATAATAGATCAGTAAATTGCCTGCCCATTGCTTTCTATGTATTTATTTACGTGAAAATAAAATGTGCATAATTTTATAAAATAAAACTATGCTTAATAATTGCGATAATAATTTTTATTTAGAGGCATATTCTTTGAGACTGCTAATCCGTAATTGTTGCTTTTGAGGGTTCCGACAAGTAAGTATCTCGCAGTTTTAGCTTTTGACTGTGTGGAGAGGAGGATTTTGTTGTAAAAACTAAATTGGTATGGAGTTAGAGGCAGAGCACTGAAACATGCAGTCCTACCTGTGTGATCGATACCAGATTGTATATTCTGGAAATAAAAAAGTAGATCAAGGTGTGTTAAAATGGGAGATCCTCAGGGGTCTGTGCTGGTTCCCCTCCTCTTTCTAATATACATCAATGACTTGCTAAATGCAGTAGCAATAGAAATATAGACAATATATGATATGCCCATGATGCAACTTTTGGGATCAGGTTGGAAAGAGCGGATGACCCGGAAATGGCCCTTGAACTTGTGGTATCGAAAGCTAAAGATTGGTTCAAACAAATTGGTTTTAAATGAAAATAAAACTAAGTCTGTGCCCTTCGAATGTAAGGCAAGAAAAATGAATAATAAGTTATCTTCAGTAAAATTTGTAGGTGTCTCAATGGATCATCCGCTGTTATGGACGGACCAATTAATCATTTGTGTAATAATAGATTGTTGATGTAAAGTAAATAAATATATTAATCAGATTGCTGCGGGCATGATAGATTGTGGCATGTTTGACTCTGTGATAAGGTATGGGATACGTGCCTGGAGTTGTGCAGCTAAGTCTAATTTTATTTAGACAAAGCTTTTAGGGTTTAAAAAATGGCAATAAGGGCTATAGTATAGTAAATGTTTCGGATGTGTCTGTAAACTATTCTTTAATAATCTTAAAATATTTACCGCTTATGGCGTAATAATAAGTACTAAGTTGGTGTACATATATTAAAAAGAATAATGATAATTATGTTGTAGCAGCGGATATGTATTTGCACAATACTCGAAATAAACAGAGTCTGGTTTTGACATGGAACAGTCTTCACCGTAATAAATGCAATGATAAAATAGAAATGTACAATGCTCTACCTTCTGAAATAGAAAAAAAACTTATCACTTATCACATAAGAGGTTTAAAAAGGTCATATGGAATATTTTAAGAAAGCATTAGTTATATAATTTTCAAGAAATTTTTTCTTTATCACAAACAGAGATGCTTTTCTTTATTAACAATGCTTTTGTAATTTGAATGTGCATATGTATTGTTTGTGTAATATTTTGTTTGTTTTATACTGTAATTTTATTTAGTTAATAAGTTTTATACATATAATGTGTATTTCAAATTTTGACTTGTCTATGAATACTGTGTATTTTTAAGGACCAAATGGATTCCGAGATGCTTGAATGCTGAATAGAAGCGCGTTCGATTGAAAACGTCGAAAGAAATCTGCCGCTGTTTTAAAGAAGATTCCTCAAACGTTTGGGATCGGCTATTGCTATGGACAAGATATGTGTCCAAGCAAACCCAAGCAGTCCAAAGAGTGGAGGAATTCTGGTTCTTCACGACCCAACAAGTTCCGTGTTCAAAAATTGGCTGGAAAGACACTTGCTTCCAGTGGCGCGCCCAGGGGGGGGGGGGGGGGGCTGAGACCCCCAGACCAACATCCTAAACACAAAAAAATTTAAAAAGTGCACTATAAATTGAAACAATTCATCGAATACCTCACCTCACTTTGCAGACTGTCAGCCCCCCCCCCAAGGCAAAATAGCCCCACCAGGACAAAATCCTGGGTGCGTCAGTGATTTTTTTGGGACAAAGATGGGATAAATCTGATAGATTATTCGGAACGGCATGGGAGCATATTATACTGAGTTGCTAACTAAATTAGGCGTATGACTTTATTCAGCTTTTGAAAAATCAATTTTTGAGTAGAGTTTTTGAGAAATTGCGTTTCTAAAACGAAGTATTTTCGAAAAAATTGCTTTCGAAAAATCATTTTGTGTAAAAAGGTTTTCGAAAAAGTGCAGATTTGCATATGATCAAATAAAGTTACACATTTTAGGTGTTTGTCATGATTTTTAACAATCTCTTTCCATGAAGCTATATTAAACTAATGTGCTGGATAACTCCGATTTTCAAAAAACAAAATTTTGTTCATGCAGTTATTGTCTAGCTATTTAAATACCAAGATAGTGGCAAAATAGTCAAATATAAAGAGCCAAAAGGGTGATACGAGATTTCGGAATCGTATTTACCTGATTTTTGTTGAAAATTAAGTTGATACTTGGACAATTTATCTACACATGCAACAACAATATAATCCCCTTTTTGGTCAGAATTTGCTCTAAAAGGCATTTTTACACGCACACACTATAACAAATCACTTCTTAATCACTCGAACTACTTTAAAGTGTCTAATTAAGAAGTGTGGATCTTAAATCTGGCATTTTTTGTATTTATACGTTAATAACGTTTTTTAAACGACTTTTTAATTGGGGTCCATAAAACATATCTTGGGAGATACGCACGCGATAAAGACGTTGTATTTTTAGAGTTATTGCGTAATATTTACCAGGCACCTCAGATTTCAAAAGTAGAATTTTGGTAGGTTACTGATTTCAGTAAGTAAAAGTCAATCATATCACTAAGAGATTTGCCATTTGCCGAGCAGGATACAAGGTTTTAATTGTGCTGAATTGAGGGAATCCTGCAAACTAATATACTTTGACTTTGATCTAACCTAGAGTACTGCTCCCACATCTGGGTAGCGGCATCACCTTCGACACTTAACATCCTTGATTTTATCGAAAAGAGAGCCATTCGACTTATCAATGATCCAACCCTCACGAGAAAACTCCCTTATTTCGCTCATCGCCGCCCGGTTGGGGATTTATCCCCTTTCTACCGCTACTTCCACGGATTTTGCTCTGAAGAACTAGCCGGTACTATTCCCCCCTTGACTGCTCCTAACAGAAAAACAATATGTGCGTTACGTATGCATCCCTTTACTGTCCAGCTACAAAAGCCTAGAACAGACCACTTCTCTCGCTCATTAATACCTAGGGTCTCCAGATTATGGAACAAATTGCCTGCAAATGCTTTCCCTCCCGGCCCCAACCTCCAATCCTTCAAATCTGGTGTCAATAGACTACATTTCCCTTCTCTTCAGACGCCCACGGTACGGTAGTACTTAGACTTGAAGTCTACGTAGGACGTCTTAGATAAAACAAAACTTTATAACTCAAGACAATTTGGAAAAAGATTATCAGAGTAACCAGTGAGGTTGGGTGGGATTTAGAAAATATGTTATTAATAATAAATTAAAATATATTTGTACGTTTGGACCACGAAAACAGCAAAAGGCAAGTCGTTGACGATGTCTGTAAAAGATGTTAAATACAGCTTAAAAATAAATTAGTACTTATCTGGTACGTAAATCAAAAATATAAATTATTTGTTTATTAGTGACATTAATTTTGTTATTCAGTAGATTTTTATGGTGGTTTGGTTTGTGGTACTGTAATAGCTTGCCTAATCACGTTTATGGTGCAAAATCTTACAAACGTATACTATTAAGTATACTAATTAAATTACTATTACTATTTTAATTGTTTATTTTTTATTAATAAACCTCAACATATAGTGAGAGTGAGTAAAAATAGGTAAAATCATAGAGGAAAGAAATAGAATTGCATATAACTACGAGCAAATACAAATACATCTGGTTCTTAAGGTTTGAAGCTTGGATGAATTAAGAATGGATACGGGATGATTTAACATTCTTTGAAGCCATCAAAACAAAGCATTCTAAGCGACTGTAAACACAATTTATAAACACTGGCCACATCTTATTTGACCTTGTATTTTTGTACAAAAAATACGTTAGAAACATCACAAGATTTACTAAAAGTAATAAAAGCCCTTAAATACTTTATTTTCTGCTAAATAATAATATATTTAAGTTAAAAAACTTTTAAATATTTTATTTGTAAAGGTTTATTTAAAGTCGTTCCGAGTCATTTATAAATCTATAAGTCGCATTTTTCTTTTCTAGTTCATTAGACAAAGACATACGTTTAACCGAGTGTTTAGACCGGGGATGAATAAAGAATCATCCAAGGTAATGTGACGTCAACCGCTCAGCTGTTGAGAGGAAAACAGAGACAGCAACGCTCGTGAGAGCCGTATTTGATTGGCAAAAATTGGATCGACGTTACGATACTCCAGTGCTATTTTATCTCTTTCTACTACAATTGTTGATTCAATTACGTATTTCCTTAAAGTTCGTGAACTGGACCTCTGGGGTACGATGTTTTCATAACAAACCACAAATAAACAGGCTTCATGTTCGATACGGTCACGCAGTATACGGAAAATCGAATCCTTTCTTAATTCATCCAAGGTTTGAAGTAACTCTCATCAATAGTATACTACAAAACAAAATTGAACAAGGCTGACATTTTATATATCAAACAATACTTTTGTCTCTCTCGGTCTGATGTTCATAAAGTAGGATGAGACAAAAACGTTTAAGTACAATTTCAAAATATTTGGTGAGATCGAAATTCAAAGGTACCTATACTCATAATGTCAATGTTACCATCTATTTTTCGTTATTCAACTCTCTTTTCCTGCCTCTCACCCATTTTCTTAAAAAAATGTCCGCTGGTCGTTCAAAAATATTGGCATTTCTGACAAGGTTTTTGTACTTGCTGGTCTCGGTTGGCGCCATGACTAGCAATCTTCACAGTCGTCCTACTAGGTACACAATATACGATTTTTCAAAAATAATATTTTCAAAATACAATTTTTGGCCAGAGTTTTCGAAGGTTTGACCAGGTTTGTTCAGGTTTGCTTTGTTTTAAAAAGAAATTATTTTTTTCGAAAAGAATTTTTTTTTTAAATTCTTTCGCAATCCATATATTTACACACTGGGATATTAGCAGTACGCACAGACTTTTCGTTATAATACATAATAACATAACAACGGATATAGCCATAACTACCAGAGAAAAAATTGGTTTTAAATACCAGATATCATAAAACAATTGCAATTCTGTTGACTCAAGGCCTTATCTAATTTACAATTTAAATAATAACAGTTCATATAAAAAATATATCTGATTTCCTGATTAATTTTTTAGTACAATTATTTGCCTTAAAATAATAGCATTTTATATCAAATAAATTGGTTTAAACTAGAAAAACATCACAGGACAATATAGTTTATAATAAATAAGGGAAACAAAACTTTTCAGTATATTTGATTTAAAACTAAATTTTCCAAAGATAATATTTTACAATTTAGCATTATATTTTTATTTAATATGATTTTTATTTTACTATATAATTTTAATTGATTTTGCAGAAGCAATGAACTGTAATTACAATGTTGCTTGTCAGTTGGCTTAATAAATCTCTTAAAAATAGTAATGCATGAGTTGAGGTAAATAAAATTAGAGCTAGAAAACAGAGTCAGATTATTAAGCAAAGTACAGCACCAACGGCCAGATTCACTATTATTAAGACCGCTCTAATTTGACAAGCAAAGGTTTAAAATCATGACTGCGGCGTTATCACTAACAAGCATTAATACCTGCTGTAGTGGAAGTTGAAATTTTTGCAATGTGGTTAATTTTAGGTTCTTTACAACTTCGGCAGTTTCTAATCGTTTATTTGCCAACAAATATAAAGGTGACGGTCCAAGCGGAATTAGTGTGCGTACCTACTATAATACTATTGGCAACAGAATGTTTTTAGAATCTGTTGTCTCGTCTACGGTTAACCACAGTTTTCTTTTATCGTGTGGTGCGCATTCAATAAGGGTTTCAAGTCTCTCACGCACAACTGAGAAATACCTTCGTTTCGTCGTTCGGCTTAGCAATTTCCACGTGGAATTGTATTTTTTCCAGAACTGCTAAAATGGTTCTTTATTCTATTCTTTCTATTATCTTTATATATTAAACGGCACTTAATATAAAAATTAAATCGAAAATAAATTCCGCAAAAGGTTTCTGGCCGCGTTTTTTACATTTGTGAGTTGCACTGTTTATATGTTTTTTACACATAACTCTGTTCCAATATAACAATTCTTTGTTACGCACTACACACAGCAGGTGGGCATTGGCATATTTCAAATCTGAAAATTCGCACAAGAACCTTTGCACATCGTAAGCAAATAGTCGGTCACTATCTAATTTCGATGCCTGTAAAATACTCTAACTCCGCGTCAAAACTCACCAATCGCTCTCAGGGAGGAAGTGTTTGCTTTGCGCTTTGCGGATCACGCAGTCGCCTGAGTCACCTCGCTTTTCGGCTTTCGATTCCGATGTTTTTCCCCCGCCGAAACACCACTGCGAGCAGACCAAAAGTGACCAGCCTTGCAACTCATCTTCCTTCAAATTAAATTTTTTATTTAATTATTTTAAAAAATTGTAACAAAAGATAAAAACCTCTTTCACTCTTTTGTGATAATCTATTCATTAAGCTCAAAAAAATTAAGAAAAAAAATTGCATGCACCTTCCTCATTATTTGCCGCATAGTAGTTACACCAGTGACGCCCAGTCACCACCATAAAAAAATTATAGCTGATAGATAATTTTAGTAACAGTGAAAGTCATGCCTACTGATAATTATTAGAACTTTTGACCTTAGGAAAAATACAACAAATTTCTTTAAAGCTTGATTTCAATAATTACGAAATCTTTTCCTTGATAAGATATCAATTTGCTAATTATTCATTGATATTAATAATATGCAAAAAAAATCATAATTATATCGTACGATAGCATTGAAGAGATAAAATTATCAGACATTGAAGGAACCATGCATGTGAAGTACAAGTATGAGGAAAGTAGTAGGTACGCATAGGAAACACTATAAGTACATATGTAAAATATAGGTCAGCATCAGTTGAGTGGGGTTAACTGTCAGATTCACACACTGTTGAGACCGGTCTAATTTGACAATTAAGGGTTTAAATAAGGAATTTTCATGTAATACAAATATGAAGACACCCCTATGCCTATTTGAAGCATTGCTCTTTAATAAACTTGAATAGTACTTACAAGTATACTTTAAATTTTTTAAACAATGTCTGTTTTGCTTCAAAATTTACTTAGCGTTACCAAACATTTTTTAAAATGGATCGAAAAAGAAACAATCAAATTATAGAGAATTTGTCAGGATCATCCATAAAAAAAACATCAAGAGCACAGCACAAATTGTACATTGTTATTTTTGAATTACTGAACTATGTTTATGATAAAATATTATAAACTAATTATTACCTTATTTAATTACCCAATTAAATGGTACTTAAAACCAAAACAATTTGTTTCCTATTTACATTAAAATATCTAACTTAGCGTTGTTATTTATTTGAAATCATCTTCAAAATGTAAAGTGAACATTAGTGGTGACCGCTGCAGAATTTCTTGCCACTTCAAGGTGAGGACGATTTAAGAACATTTTTTTGCAGCGCTCTGTATATGTCTACTATTTCTTAAAGAGTTTTTGTCAATAAAATTTGAAATTGAACAAGAGGGGTCCGAAATGGTGCAATAATTAAAATGGAGTTCCCTATAAACATATTTTTTGTAATAATTGAACCAATCCTAATGGTTGTATTTTCCCAATACCATGTTTATCTCATAATTAATTCTTGAAATTATTCACAATATTCCACCTGTCGGAATTTATCGAGATAGAAAATTATTGTTATACCACTAAACCAATATTTTTTATACAACGTATGTTATACCACCTGCGGGGAATTCCCCTTATTTCCTAAAAAGGGTATTAACAGTTTTAAATTAAAAAATATTTTTTTTATTCTAAAACGCCCCCCGTAGAGCCTTGTACAAAAAGGATTTCAATAGCGAGGTTTATAAAAATAAATATTGTAATATAAATATTAACCATTTGTACATTTTCTACAAAATATAAATAACACCAAAAATACGAAAAACAGATCTATAATACGAGTACATATTCGTATTATAGATCTTTGTATAGTATAAATAAAAAATACAAGCCTTTTTCTGCATTTTTGATTTACATGCTCTTAGATGGTTTCTACGTAAAACCATTTTTTAATAAAGGAAACAATTAACCAAATAGGGTTTTTTTTTCGAAAAACAACTTTGAGAGCATTTTTTTTTTGGAAGAACAAGTTTTTCGAAAATGGATTTACGAAATTTTTCGAAAATATTTTTTCGGAAACCTATTTCTAAAGTACCTTTTTCAAAAAGTAACAGCTTTTTTAAAAGGTGCTCTTTTAAAAGCGGATTTATGAAATTCTCCAAAACGCGTATTTCCAAAATACATTTTTTCAAAAATGTCTTTTAAAAAATTATTTTTCAAAAATAGGTATACAATTTGCGAAAATGTATTTTTTCGAAAACAGTATTAGGCTATAAACTCTACTAGTTTAGAAAATGTTAAATAAAAAAGAGGAAACACGATCCTGAACAAACCTAAACGAACCTTTTTTGAGTTTGATCAGGTTTCCTTAGGTTTGGTACGTTACTCTCTCGTAAATTACTTTTCCAAAAGTCGTTGCTTCAAAAAATTTAATTTCGAAAAATATGTTCTCTGGAAAACCGTATTTCTAAAGAGTACTTAAATTTTTTTTTGAAACACTGCATTTCGAAAAATTGTACTTACGTAAGTATATTCCTCCAAATGAGCAGAAGGCATAAATAAAAGATTGCTATAATAGGTTTCTACACTTTTATATTTTTATACGCAAACAATTGGTCATGAACTTGCCCGCTTTTTCTATGCCCTAGATGAAATTCTAAATCCGACCCTGCCCAACGGGACTTACAAAATTTTTCAAGCTTTTTCATGTTGACGAAAACCTAATAGTGGCCCTTTAAACTGGTTAAATAAAATCTAAGTTAACTTTTTTAATGAATGGGAATTGGCTCTCTATCGATAACACCCCCTGAATAAATTTATAACATTTACCCCAGAAATAAAATGTTAATAAATACCTTTTGGAGATTTTTCATCTTCTTCATTTTTTTGAAAATCATTTTGTTTTTCAATTTGCGCCAACTCAAACTTCTCCTTAACCATCGCACACTCTTTTTTGGCACAGGATTAACACACCAATTGAAAGCTTATCCCTTTAATAAACATAAACTAAATGGATTGCACTTTATCTTTAATTTTTTGACACACCGAACAGCACTTGAGGTATTTATTTACGCAAAAAATCAGTAAATTGTAATCAATCAAAGCTTTTATTTTGGATAACAACTTTATTTAAAAATATATTGCATATTTATTGATTGCAAATCAAATTCTGACCGCAAGCTTGCGTATGTATACAGAAAAATAAATTGAACTAGTACCAATGACATACCACGAGAATGTAAGCATTGTTCACCGCCAAGTTCTGCTTTTATATTGCTTTGAACTCTTGTTGTATTGCTATAGAAATATAATTAATTTTGTTATGTCTTTTAAAAAATGTTTATATTTACTTTTCTAACTCTAGAAATGCTTTTGTATTATTTAATCATGTAATTGTATCATGACATATAGCTGCGCAATGAAGTGATATATACTCTCTTTTGATAAAACGCTCAAAATTTCCTTTAAAAAACTTTTAATCGCCCCAGAAAAACTGATAATTGAAGGACTTTTACATGACCCACCTTGACCTTTGCTTTAGTTTTGAGAAATTATAACTTATTTTTAAATACGTAATTACGAAATTTTGTACTTGATAACGTACCGATTCGTTTAAAAAATCTAATATTTTTCCAGAAGATACAAAATTGGTAACGCGGGAAATAATTTCGTGAGATTTGACCCCCTTCAAGTTTAAAGTCGAAACTATATTTATTTCGTTATTTCCAGTAAATACAATGACATGATTTATTTTAATTTTGTTGTTTTCTAGCGATATGCCCCGATATCGATCGGGTTACCAGGGTGTTTACAACTTGTCAGGTTTCAAAGAAGATGTTTTCTAAAAGAATGTAAGGGAATTTTGGTAAACATAAGACAGGACCGACTTTAGGCCCTTGGCCATGTATAAAAGTACACTCCTGGTTCCTTGAGCTTTGTTTAGGTTGTATTGTATAACAATGTAAACTACTTTCGAAAATATATAGCCTTCTGGATAATTTAGCAAAAAAAAATTAAGAATATTTGGAGGGTTTGTTAAGTTTATTTGTTATAAGTGACTGTAAATATAGCTGTTGGTCTATCCCAGACACCCTCTATGTATGAGGCAAATAAAGGGCTAGTATAAATAAGGGCCGTTCGTCGTCTCTTCTTAGAGGTCAATCATAAAGATGTTCCCAGTCGATTTCCGAGTCGGCAGTTATGTGTTGCGGGAACAGTTGTACCGCTCTAGTTATAAATACTTGATACCATGGGCGCACCCAGGATTTTGTCTTGGAGGGCTGACTGGTCTTGGGGGGGGGGGGGGCTGAGTGGTACAATTCGGTGGATTTCTTCAATTAGTAGTGCACTTTTTTAAAATTTTTGTGTGTCTAAGATATTGGTATGGGGATGGGCTGCAGCCCCCCAGCACCCCCCCCCCCCCTGGGTGCGCCACTGCTTAATACTAGTCAATAAGTGTAGTGCCTTTCTGGATTAACGGTCCAACGCTCCCAGTTTGCAGGGGTATACTTATGATTATGAAATTTATCTGTGTCAAGTTTTGTCTCTATACTTACTACATACCTCCAATAGAATAGGACCTAACATGAGGTTAAAAATTTTAAATGTAAAATTCTATGGTCTTCTTTAAAAAATTCGCTGTATACTCTAGCCACACCGCCATGCCATGGTCTTAGACATGCCCCCAAGTGATTGTCTTCGACGTACATTTATTTATACTATTTTGATTATTTCTGACTAATTTTAAACGTTTAAATTTATTTTTAACTTTTCAATTAAAATTATCATTTTAATAACACAAGATATGGTTGTGCAAACGATTTTTTATTCTTTTTGCTAGATTTCGCAATACGATCTGTCGATTAAAGTTCATTTAGTCCGTGGTCTAACAGAAACTATAATAATACCGGGTGTTTTGAAAGACTTAAAAATAAGTGGTAGCAACACAAGAATAAATATATAACCAGAAGGATAACTCTCCTTGTTGTCAAGCGCGACGATAGATGGCCTTCCCAGCGATGCTCTGAAACGCACCCTGTAACGGTCAATGAGGTAGCAATCTTCGGAGTGCTATTTACTGTTGTAAATACAACTCAATGTAATCAATATTTGATTACATTGTTTTATGTCTTTTGTACAATTGTCTAGCTTCAAACATCTAATAAGTAATTTATAATTCAAAAAGAATCTTTTATTATTTACTCTATTACATTATCACTAAAACCCCGAAATAACAAACAATATTTTTTGGGTCCGTTTGGCAACAAAATGCAAACTGCAAAAATCCTACGCCAATACAATTCAAAACAACATTTAAAGAAGTTATTTTGTGTTAGAATTTTCAATTTTGGAAATGAAAATTGTGAAACTGATAGCCGCATCACCTTCTATTAGAATTATCAGGTCTACTAAAAGATGCTGATATTCCTGTTTCGGCGTCAGTTTCATCACCACAAAATGCTACACCTAAATTGCAGGCTGATTTTCCAAGGAATAGCTCGTAAGAAACAAATTTTTTAAGGTACTTGGCGGGTTATCTCAATACCAATTTAACAGTACAACATAGTATTTCCTAGGTACGCCTATGGCAATATCATACAATTTTGCTTCAACACTGACTCAAGGTCTCTCGGCGTTAGTGGCTTAGAACAAACATACCGCTGGAGAGTTATCCTTCTGGTTATTTATTTATTCTTGTAGTAACACTACACCGTTACTAGTAATTAATACGGCCCTGTAAACTTGGTATTGACCATAACCTTGAATTGCAACTGTTAAATATGCTCAAAGTTAAAAAAAAGTTACAATCCGGTATTCATTAAAAAATTCTTAATACGCATTATATCACACTGTGACACAAAATGATAAAATTAATTTTAAATAGATTTCCGGCTATTAATCCAAACAGAAATGTAAATTATGCTCTTTATGTGTAAGCGCCAATTTAAAACTGCAATACTAATAAAAATACGTTTTAAGCATGTTTAATGCTTTGGAAATCAGTATTAATCTATGTTACCAATATTAGGACGTAATTAATTAAATAATAGTTCGTGACAGTCTAAAAAGCATAAAGTTTGCTTTACAACTTTTCCGCAATTTTTATTATTGCTTGGGGGACTACGGAAAGGATGCTGTTATTCGTTGTTGGCAGCCGTTTTAGTTTCCTAGAGAATTTGCTTGTACAAATGAATGGAGCTTAGATAGGTCCATTTGAATTGATGCTAAATCTACAAAAATTTATAAAACAAATTTTCACTTATAATCTCCCTAGAGCTTGAATTATTTCCGAAAATTTTTTCGAGGTGCGAATTCTTTGAAAATTTCCCGAGGCGTCAGCCGAGGGAAATTTTCACTTATAATCTCCCTAGAGCTTGAATTATTTCCGAAAATCTTTTCGAGGTGCGAATATTTTGCAAATTTCCCGAGGCGTCAGCCGAGGGAAATTTTCTTATAAAAATTCTAAACAGAGAAAAAATTTTCGGAGATTAATTCAAGCTTGCGGGAGATTCGGTACGAAAATTTTATACCAAAATTTATTTAAAAAAAAAATACAAATTTTGACAATTTGGCAAGCGTTTATTTTACTTTGAGGTTTGCTGTTTTAATATAAGGTGGCTATTTAATTACTTATTTGACACTTTGACGTTTCAAAGGCGTGTCATAGAACTAGAGTTTAGGGAAAAACGTATGTCTGTGTTACCGTATATTGTGGTGATACGCTTATTCATTCATCATTTTTCTAATTTCCTTATACTCTAGTAAAATAAGGTTTGCATCTTTGTATCAAGTTGATTATATTCTAATAAAATTACACAATGTCATAGAACTAGAGCATAGGGAAAAATGTATGTCATGTCTGTGTTACCTATATTGTGGCTATACACTTATTCATCTAATATTTTTACAATTCCCAGGTACTCTAGTAAAATAAGGTTTGCATCTTTGTATCAAGTTGTGTATTTTATTCAAGTGTATTCTATTTAAATCACACAATATTATAGTACTAGAGGATAGGGAAAAATAGGTGTATAGGCACATGTGTTATATTGGACGCTAGGTGTTTTGTATTTCAAATAGTTTGAATTTGTTTTTTTTTTCACTTTCCCTTTGCCCTAGTAAAAAAAAACGATTCTCAAAATCCCGAAATGAACACATTTCTTCATACTCTAATAATCTTATACTACTAGAGAGAAGGGAAAATTAATTATTCTCTTGCAAAGTCGATGACAGTTTAACGCGGTAAGTATTTAGGTAGGAAACATAAAATCTGCGAAGTTGGCTATGACTGCTGCAGCGCATTGGTGGAATGACGTTTCGCCAATACCTTTTTGTTTTGTTTATTAATTATTATTCGTCATATTAAATTTTGTTGTCGCAAAGAATACATCATAAAATTAATAGAAAATTGTACAATCTTTGTTCCTTTTGTACGGAATCTGGGCATATTGAAATTTATCACAAAAATATAAAATATTTAACATATTTGGTGAACAATTCTGGCTTAAATCCCGAACAAGAAGATCTATTCAGAGGTATGAGCAATATTCTTCGTGAAATTATTCCATATTTCACCCATAAATCCAGTGTTGAGAAGAACAAAATCATATGGAAGTATTACTTTCATTTCATGAAGCATAGACATTTATTGAAGAAAACCCACGGCTTTTTACTTTATTCGTCATTGATGAAAAAAGAAGTGGAAAATGAAGTTCAGAAATATTTGGAATTGATAATTGATGTTGTTAATAATAAATACCATGTACCTACCTACTTATTATTGAATTGAAAATAAATATTTGTAAAACTTAATCTACGCTTCTGTTGTTATTCTGATCTGCACGTGGCAGCTGTCAAGCCAGGGAAATTATCACTTATTAATTTTTCAACTAGGTCACGTGACCGAAAAAATTTCCGAAAAATTCGGGTTGTTGCCATAGCAACCTGTCAAAAACAAGGCATCTGATTGGCTTAAAACAACTGGTATAAAATTTTCGAATTTATTTTTTAAATTACCCTTACTTTAACTACACATTTTTATTCTAAAGATGCTTCTATGAAAATATAATTTTTTGTAAAAGCATTTTAGAATAAAGTATGGTCTACTGACCAGGTTTAATGTGTTAAGAATATATTGTTGGGTCATATTAATTATTTTATAACTTTTTCTCCACACATGATAATTTTTGTTTCTCTAGATTTTTCTATGGCGACCAATACAGTTAAAAAAAATCAGTGCAGCGGCCTCAGCATCATTAACGTTAATCACGCTGGATCAGTCTTGATAACCGATCATTTCGCTCAAAGTTTCAAGATTTATTTTATTTGTTTGTTTGGTTATATATATGGAGGTCCATTTTTAATATAGCTTTCATTATAAAAATTAATTGTTATTAATGAGAAATGTTAGGTTAGGTCGGAGTTTAGTATAAAAGAAAGGTGTTTTAGTAAACTTTTTAATAATTTCATCCTGAGAAACATCCGGTCCAGATAGAATTCATAGGTCGGAGTCACACAGCAACCATCCACAGCTTATTTTAAAGCTGTTTATATGTTCTTTTTTATAATGTCAGACATAGGCTATTTGCAAAAACGATTTTGAAAAAAAAGTCGAAATAATTTTTTTGTAAAATATGACATTTCTGAAAATCTAAAAAAACACTAAAATACTGTTCAAAAATAGAGTTGTGAGATACATATACATACAGTAAAATATAATATATTTTTCTAATTTCACAAACTATAAATTGGATTGTATACAAAGGAAAAAATAAAAAGATATAATATTTATATCCGTTTCAGTAATAATAAATTTTCTGGGACAAACCTAATTGTTTTAGTACAAGAAACCATAAACAGCTAGTTTTTTATTAGTAGGCATTCTGCAAGTAATTATTTCTAGGTTACTGTCAATAAGCGGACGTAAAAAAAACTAATCAATTAATATTGGCTTAGAGTAAATTTTAAAAATTATTTCTACTTCATTTAATACAAGGAAATATTTAACCATTCTAATAAGCATGGGAAGTTCAAATGTTTTGGGACTCGTACGTGTTAGAAATAATAAAGAAGGATTCCCATTTCCTATTGCGTTCAAATAGGGAAAAACACATTCAAAATATGTATATAAATGACTATAAATGACGTAATTTATATCTATAAGAATAGTACTAACGGATAAAATATAAGAAGAGGTAGTACCGAATTTGGCAAAACCCACATTTATTGCTTCACGGTACAAAGTATATGAAAGGTATCTGTTTTTGTCTTCTGACTGGATTATTTTTAATTTTGTCAGGAGATGAAATTATTTTTATCTAATACTGGAAAAGGCAAATTTTCAAGGATTTCAACTAGTTTTCCCTGATGTTCCCTGATTTCCCTGAGCACTTTTGAATTCCCTGACATTCCCTGACATTACCTGACTTTCCAGGAAAGTGGGATCCCTGTGTTATATATATGCGTCTCACTACTCCTTAGTTAAGAGGACTATTTTTAGAGAATCTCTAGTAATTATCAGGAAAAAAATTTGTTTTTGGTAACAGAGTCCTAATAAGGCCAATTACTTTAACTTATTTAAGCCAACTAGCTTTATAACATCATTATGTGTAAGTATTGTTAAGGAAGCAAATGAGTACGAATGTAAATAAATTATAGAATAGGCAAGTTCACTGAATAGCACGCAGTAGCAGTATTTTAAGTAATATATTATAATAATTCAATTATGTTTATCAGAAAGGAACCAAATACATTTTGCTAAAAATCGAGGTGACGCCAAACGATGCAGCCTGTTTAATATTCATGACGGACAGTACGGATTTCGTCACCAAAGATCCACAGCTGATCTCCTTACCTTCGTCACATGTAACTGGAACAAGTCTCTCGAATTTCATGGCGAATCCCAGATTGTTGCTCTTGATATTTCCAAGGCCTTTGATCAAGTATGGCATGCCGCACGCCTCAACAAATCACCTTCATATGGTCTTCCTCCCAAACTATGTACCTGGATCGGTAGCTTTCTCTCTAATCGGCGCATGACTGTCGTGGTGGACTGTCACTCATCTAACATCAATCCTATCAATGCTGGCGTACCTCAAGGTTCAGTCCTGGTACCAACCTCATTTCTTTTTCACATTAATGACCTGCTCTCTTTAACTACCAATCCCATCCACAGTTACGCTGACGATAATACTCTTCACTCCAATATTCATGTTTCCAGAACAGTTCCAAATCAAGAGCTGGATAATAGACGCAGACCTATGCACCTATCTGTTCTAAAGCTCTTCAATTAATCCTAGACTGAGTTTCCAAGAACCTTGTTTAGTTCAACGCCTTCAAAACTCAATTTTGCTCCCTGTCACGCAAAAAATCACTCCATCCACATGAATAATCAAGCCCTACAGAACTATAAAACGTTCGATCTTGTTGGCATCGCTTTTAAACGCGATCTCAGCTGGACCAAACACATTACTTCAATAGCCACATCAGTATCAAAAAAGCTTGGTAATATCTGTCGAGTCAGAAAATACTTCTCCCCTTCCAATTTACACACTCTATGTTTCCCAAATGAGACTTAACCTAGGGTATTGCTCCCATTTCTGGGAGCGGCATCGCCTTCGACACTTAGCATCCTTGATTCTATCCAAAAGAGAGCTATTCGACTCATCAATGACCGAGTCCTCACAAAAAATCTCCTTTCTCTCGCCCATAGCCGCGCTGTTGGGGATTTATCCCTTTTCTACCGATACTTCCACAGATTTTGCTCTGAAGAACTAGCTGCTATAATGTCTCCCTTAACAGTTCGTAACAGAACAACAATACCGCGTTACGTATGCATTCCTTTATTGAAACCCAATCAAACCCAAGCTTAGAATATCCTACTTCTTTCGCTCATTCATACCTGGGGTCTCCAGATTGTGGAAAAAGCTGCCTGCAGATATTTTCCCTTCCCCTCCCAACCTACAATCCTTTATATCCCGTGTCAAGCGATTGCACTTCCCTTCTCTTCAGATGCCCACGGTTGGGTACTTTTACTTGAAATAAAAAATACACATATTTTATTGCGTAATAATCCCAGTTTTGTCTAAAGGATTTTTTTTGCCTAAACAGATATCTGCTTTTTAATATGCAAGACAGAATTTTTTATTTATTAGTTTTATATTGTCGTTTCCATCTTTGGTCAGTTGAATAACGCTTGTGCTACACCAATACATATTGATTATTATTTGATTAAGCTCTAACCTAGATCACGGTGCCCTCTGTTATCACTGCTAGACATTTTTGGATTATTGTTGTATTACGAGATAAGAATTTCTTTTTTTTTTTCGGGTAATAGCTCTATATTAAGAAGTTTTTATTTTTAAATTTGCAGCGAGGTGGATAGATGGCATTTCTGTTCTGTAAAAAAAATAAAAAACAAAATTTTTGAACTAACAAGGTCTTGTTGCGAATACTTTTTATGGTCGTATTAGAAAATCTTCATTGTTTCATTAAAACAAAGTATATTTTCTATTTAACTACACTTCTACAATTTAAGTAAGATGTTTGCTTTAATACATTTCTTTTCTAAATATCTATAGTAGGTCCCTTTTGGATTCCGTGTTACTTCAAACCTAGCGCAAATTTTTGCGAGAATTTTGAAGCTGAATTTGAAATGATCTTTTTTATGTGTAGCTACCTTATTCAATAGATGAAAAATACACAATTCTGCAAAACGTAATTTCTTGTTGCATTGAAAAGTAATTTACTTAAAAAAAACTTTAAGAAGTGGATTGAGGATAAAAACCACAACAAAATGTTCTAAAATGCATGCGTGAGTGCAAATACTATTAAAACTCTGTAACAAACCCGAACCAACCAGTGGCAATAGAAGATCGCAACATTTAATTTCATTTCGTCGCCTTCAAGGATGGTATCAAGGATAAGATAAATTAGATTGAAACCGCAGACTAATAAGGATAATGACTGTTGACGCTTGAGGTTAAGGATCATTGTGTCGGTTTGGAATTAATCACTATGTCAAATTTTATACGATCAAAGGTAAACCTATAATTACTTGACGAATATTAGTTAATATTGCCCAATTGAAATGACAACGCGTACCTGTTTGGTAGGCCATTAATAAATAACTCTTTGAACATCATGTAATCTATTGTTGATAACTTAAGGATATTGCTCCAATTATGCAGCCAGTGACAAAGTTTTGGCGTTCAAATTTTGCCTGGATTTAATACCAAGTAAGTACGTTTACCCTTATACTTAATTTTGTATCAACTATTTTTCGTCTTTTATAGTTGGTTCTTTTTATCGAAAAATAGTTGTTTACTACTAGTAAAGCTTGGTATTCAGGGGTAAGCAGCATTCGTAAAAAGTAAGAGATAATTTACATAATACTAAACAACTCAGTAAGTATTACAACTCTGAATGTGTTTAACACCTGCAACATAGCGTATGTCTCCACAATCGTTGCTTTGAGCCTTGTTCGCAGTGGTGAAATAGTTATTTGTTTAACCAGGGAGAAAAGTGTCACTTTCCACAATACGGAATAGAGTGTGTCATTGAGTGAATGGGTATTCAATTCAATATACGATAGTGTTTTGTGTACTTCTCCGTTTCAGTTCTTCCAGATCCTTGACGTCTTGGCAAAACCATGATTTGGTGGAATTTGTTGCTTTCATATTGATTTTTCTTCTTCCGATGGATTCTTCGGTCGCCTGATGTATGCTGCCCTTGATTTTATTTCAGCAGGTTTCAGCTTCATTATTGGAGAGGTCTATTTCGCTTAATTTATTTCTTAATCTATTTTCGAATAGTTTTTGTGTGCTGTTTCAGCTGTCTGATTCCAGTGATTCTATGTTGTATTTTTTACTGTGCCCTGGTGATTTCCTAATCCTAAATTAACATAATACATAAGTTGGATGTGATAGAAATAAGAACGTTTGGATTGGTGTGTGGGAAAGAGGGGAAATAATCTTTGGAATGGAATAATACGGGCAACAACCATACTGGTATAGGCGCATTTGATAAAAAATATAAAGGGTATGCCGACAGAATGGCAATGGTAATAAAAGTGTATGGCACGAGCGGTCGGGGAAGACCAAAGGATGGATGGGGTCAAGAATAATTTGAGGGAAGGAAGTTTAATAGGAATGAAGTTTGGGACCGGAAGTTGTGAGGTGAATTTTTTAATTTCTCATTACTGAAAAGTGAGATATAAAATCAATTCGGGCAAATTGAATCCTATATCCCATTTAAACACTACTTTAGAATTTACCAAGAAAAATACGCTCTTTAATGATAAAAAATACTTATTATATAATCTTCAAAGACGCTAATACTTAATTTTTTGTAAACTGTTACTTTACTGGGGCCAAATTTTTTAGGAAGTAAAATAAATCTTTTTTAATTAAACTTTTCCTGATGGAACATCTTTGGTTTGAATAAAAGACAGGATAAGAAAAATTGTAACGTAAAATATTGAAAGCATATCTGTTTAATTTAATTTAAACTTCTTGTTGAAAAAATATCGTTCAAGCTTTTCAAAAAGTTTAATTGCCATTTTTATTAATGCCTTAAATAAAAAAACTCTTTTAGGAAAATGTGTTTTGACAATAAACATGGTCATTGTAAAGTTTATTTTAGTGAATATTTTGATTTTAGTTACCAGTGTCTTTGCAACCTGCCGATCCTTAAAGATCTTTTTAGCAAAAAAAATTACTCATATTATGGTTTTCTTTTCTTAAATCCGTTTATTGTATAATAAGTTTACACTACGAAGCTTTGTATATAATATTTTTATTATTGTATTAATTCTTGTTAATACAATGAAAGGCTTACTTCCAAAATAAAATAGAATGTTTTACATCTGTAAAGTAAGTGTTCCGCAGTTTCACTTATCAAACCTCTACCACACGTCCTTAGTTTATCCCAGTTTTTTGAGATTCTACCTTCTTGGACCTATTCTAGTACTAGTGGGTGATTATTTTAGGTCATTTTTTTAATCTCAAATATGTCAGGGGGTAATTGGTACTTAAGGCATCTAGTAGTGCCTCAAGATCCAACTTGTACATGTACAACTGTATTGCTTGGATGGCATCAATCAGGACATTTTGTACCTACACTTTGGCAACCATCTGCAGTTGACCAGTCAATACTTAGAATAGTAAATAGCTTTGTCTTTAGTATTTTTAACGTCTATGTTTTTGACGAACGTTATTTGGTTACCAAGGAAGCATGTATCAATATTAAATTTCCGGTGGTATATAACAATATGACACCAGCTTATTTTTTGTGACGCGACGATGTGGAAGTTTCACCTATACGGGGCGTCGCAAATTTGGTTCATGAAATTCTCCCACGAATATATCGCGTGCATTGAAAATTATGGGAAATTTTTTGACAAATCTGCAATTATGCGGTCTAGAGAAAGCAAAATCATTCGTGCACTCATGCTTTTTCTGGCTCAAACCGCATCCATGCGGATTTTCCTAAAAATTGACAATAATTTTCAACGCATTTGTTATATTATATTTGAAAATTTCTCTATTTTCTTTTGGTTATTTTGATCGTTTACTGTTTAATTTACGGTGTGGTAATTTGTCAGACACAAACAGTATTACGAGCCAGATATGTCCACTAAAAATCTAGATTGGTTTCTGTTATTGTACAACTGTAAACTGCAATTCAACGAGAGTAATAAAATATATTTATACTCCGCAATAGTCCACAACAATTTGTAGTTTAAAGCGATTACTATATGTCAGACACATGTGTAATGATTAACCGTTTATAGTAATAATATATTAAGGTCCATTATATGTATCATGGACGATAGAATGGTATTTCATTCCAATAAAAGCAGTGGTGAATATTTACCGTTAAATATTTTTCGTTATCCTACTTTAATAACATTCCTGTATATAGGCTGAAGGTTTTAAAGTAGTACAATGCGATAGCTGAAAAAAAAGGTAGAATATATGGAACAATTTCTTGCATACATACGTTGTTTTTGATAGAGAATCGAATTTTCTATTTGACATTTGAAAATTTCCACCCGCCCTTCAAAATAAGGAGGGGGAACTGCCAAATATTTTAAAATACACCTCTCTAAGTCCTTATTATCCCGCAAAACTTTTACTAAAATATCCTCAATCGTTTTTTTATTTAATTTATTCAAGCAATAATACAAACTTTACAAAGCAAATTATTCCTTAACAATATTGTATATATCTATCAACAGTTCCATATTATTGCACCTAGGTATGGGATACCTGTATGTGCAAAATTCCAAAACCTAAAGAAAAATATAGTTTACAATAGTTATACCAAAAATTCCCCACACCAAAAAGAAATTCATTATTTAATAGCGCTGGTATGCGCAAGACTTGTCCTACACACCCATATACCTTCACACTCACTTTCATACACACTCCCACCCACCTACACCCAAACACCTACACACACAATATATACATACGCAATATGCATTGAAAACACTACGTGGAAAATCTGTTTATTTTGACAATAAAAATCTTTAAACAAAACCCTAAAACTTTTATTATCTTTTAAAATTTTAATGTTATTTGGTACAAGATTATATAATTTAGGATCCAAATAGGACATGAAGTGCTGTGCACAATTCCCACAGTAAGTTGCATTAAATAGATTATTTGTATTCCCTCCGGTTGCATATTTGTGAGATATATAATTTTGTTTAAAATGAACCGCACAATGAACTAGATTGCACACTGCAAGACTGCACAAACCCTCAAGATTGAAGTTTTCACCAGCATAATTTAAACTTGTCGGATACAATCTTACAAAAATAATTTAGACCACATAGGTTTGAGTACCCTTAGTTGCTTTAAATGAATGTCACAAGCTCTTACCCAGACGAGTATCCCATATATCAAAAGTGGCGTAACAAGCGCTGTATATATCATAAACATAATTAAATGTTTTCTGCATAGAATCTCTCTAAGGGTGTAAAATTTGAAAATAAGACATCTGATTTTTTTGCAAAGTAATAACACATGCTAGTCCCATTTAAGGTGTTTGTCAATGGTTGTACCAAACTGACAAGTATAAGAATAAGACAACTAAGTTTTATACTATGAATTTGTGAGCTTTTTCGCAAATTTATAAAGAAAAGGACAATTTTAAACGTACTTTCGACAATAATAGAACTAAATTCATTAAAGCAACTCATTCTAAGATTAAAATCATTTGGAAACCAAGCAAATCGCTGAGATATCAGAATAATTCATAAGTTTTTAATGACGACTTATTAGCAATGACAGGACAAAAACCTGTCAAAACATAATTAATCAACTAGATCTTAATTTAAACCAGTACTAAATCTTAAACCGTTTTAGTGAATCTGAACGTAAATTTTTATTTATGATTTGGCAAAATTAAATAAATATATGAATCCAACAGATTATTTCACATATTTCAATACATGGTATTCTATTTTGTCATTCAATTATTTTTGTTTAAATAAACAATGTATATTAACAAAGTCTATTAAATTAAAACGACTTTTTTAATATTCATACAAAATTTGTTCAATGGTCGAGTTTCCATTAGGCGCATTAGTAAGCAAGCTTGATCTATAAGATATCTGGAGAGGCGGAATTCACTAAATTCTCAAAAATCTATGTATCTTATTGGGAAATCACAAATATCGTAGGCAAAAGCATATTACTAAGGATTAATAAAATGTACCAAAATATCAAAAAAAGATTGAAAGAAAACCTTTTTAATTAAACTAATTTCACTTCTACACGTTAAAACAAACTTTACAAAAAGAATTCGTTATTTAACTACTTTACTGCTGCCATAAATAGGGTTAAAGGATAACTACTAATTACGAGAAAATTCTATTGCAATAGCAGTTTTGAAATTGTGTTCATACATAAGCACTCTTCTGACACTGTTTTATCGGATCGGGATTAGGATGTCCTTTATCGTTGGAACTCAGGTCCGGTCATTTTGAAATCGCTGACAAAGTTCCTTTTACTATTATGAATGTTGTGTGTCTTCCACCCTTTCAACACGGATCCACTTTGCAGATTAACAAATGGGTATTATTTTATTGCAGAGGCGTGCGCATTTTGCATTTTATTAAACTTTGTGATCAGTTTCGGCCCACTGAGCATAATATTTGTTTTATGTTTTACGGATTCATTATTTTTTAACAATTATTGCTTAGTTGCAAGATACATATTATTACCGATAACACCCTCAATAACGCCGGTAATATAAAGACACAAAAGAAACTTTTATAGAAGCACTTTTTCTTCCATGACCTCTGAGAACGGAAATATCTCCACCTTTAAAGGGAAAGCAGAACTAGTTGCCAAGCAATTCGCTGCCAATTCCACCCTTATTCTTCCTGCCAATTTTGGTCTTCTAACCGCAACGTCTGTACCCCACAAAAAATCAGGCATAATACTTAAGGTCAAACAAGTTCAAAAAACTCTTCTATCCCTTAACACCAAAAAGTCCTCGGGTCTGGACGGCAGTAATCGTTCTAAAAAAAAATGTGCTCCAAAACTTGCACCCACCTTAAATCGTCTTTTCCAGATCTCCCATGACCATGATATCTTTCCAGACAGCTGAAAGCTTGCTCGTGTGCAGCCTGTCCCTAAATAAGGTTCCAAATCCCTTCCATCCAATTAAAGACCTATCTCTCTTCTCTCCATTGTCAGCAAAGTTAAAATTCCTATGGATGTTTTCAGATCAGGAAGTGAGACTTTTCCAGTACACCCACGGTACGTAGTACTCAGACTTCGGTCTTCGTGATCTGTCAGAACGTAAAAAAATCTCTCGAGACCTGAAGCGATTGTTATAATCAAATATATATTCAAATCGACAATATTAAATAAAGCTAGAGGGCAATTTCACTACTAATTTTACTATTAGGTAATTGGTACGTCTCTGGGACAAGCTCATAGTGTCGTCCTAGAATCAAAGTTTTAAAGCGAGCTAATGTAAGCATACACATTGCCAAAAATGAAGGTCAGTATCCGAACCCTAATAAACATTGAACATAGAGTGGATTATTCGGGGGTGTTATAATAATAAACTAATATTTTGAGGGTCCCGTTTTAGCCAAATTGCTTAAGTGTTACATTTAGCCCGTTAGAAAGGACTGAGGATTATAGTTTCCTACGTTGTAAGTGGGTGCTTGTAATGTTGTTTATATTACCGGCCATTTTCAAATTAAGTGTGAACCAAAAACCGTTGGTAAAACCCAAAAGACATGACCTGCAAGTTGTTTTGTAAAATGTTTCTGGTTTTATGGTGATTAGATTGTGGGTGATAAAAAGGTACCTCAGCATTTTAAGGAGGAGGACATGGATCGTTCTCACGCAAAAAAAGCATCTCTTGAGTTAAAGAATTTTTTTTATGTTCTGACAGCCCACGAAGACCGAAGACGAAGTACTATGTACCGTGGGTGTACTGTAGGGTCCATCCGTAGGGACTTCACCAGCCCTCTAAGAGTGTGTGTGGGGTGGTACCACCTCGGTCGAGGAAGAAATCCTCTACCACCTTCCAAATTACTAAGGTATGCTTAAAATGAAGTTAAATCAAATCTTCTTGCACTCGAAAGTTACTTCCAGATTTTGGATCAATATTTTCCGGTATAAATTAAAATGATCGGCGAGTTGCCTTTGAGAAAAGTAACTTTTAATACTTTTTGTTTTCGAGATTGAAAACTTGTCAATACTAATGGGATACTTTTTTTTTAAACACTATATATATGAAGAAATGTTAATCCGGGAGTATATCCGTTCGTTTGTTAAATTCCTAGTGGAATCTGGCAGACGTTTCGCCAAGGTCTCACTTGGCATTATCAATGCTTACTCGTTGCTGTCAAGTCGTAAACTGATCAGTTGATCATTGTGCGATATGGAATAGAGTGTGTCATTGAGTGAACTGATATCCAATTCAATATACGATAGTGGTTTTTCTTTGTGTATTGGTAAGTTCGACCTGTCTTAGCAATAGTGAATCTACCCGTAACTACTTTGTCAACTTAAACTTATAATTGCCAACTCAGAACAATCATTGTCAAAACAAGCCCTAATGGATTTATTTTGTAAATTTTGGCATTACATAAGCAAACAAAAACTGTTTTTTCCAACAAACCTGACATTTCCTACATTAAAACGCAATATAACTTTTCCAGCAAAGATAAACTCCTACGTCTGGTTGTCATTTGTCAACGACATACTTTACTTTTTAGCATATTTTGTGTTTCCATATATCTCGACAAATTGAACCTCGGAAAGCTTAGGTATATAAATGCCACGAGTGACAGCTGTCATGCTAAAAGGGTTTTAAAGAAACAATAATGTCTCCGAAATATTTCAATTTGTGTAAAATATTTGTATCGCTTTTCGTATTTTACATTAGAAAAGACGAAAAAGTGGCGACGCGACAGTTTAGTCTGAAGGCAAGATATTGCTTTTTCTTACTTACATAAGTCATTGTGGCATAGAGTTAAACAAAACTGTGTCGGTAAGACTCACTAATACTAAAACCGGTATAATTTGACAATTCAGAATAATTGACAAGTGTAAGAATAAAACAACTAACTTTTGTACTATGAGTTTTTTCGCAAATTTGTAAAAGCACTTTAAGAAACAAGGTGTCTGAAAAGTCTTAGTATGGGCAAATTTTTTTGCTATTAGTAAATAGAGAGATATCAAATTTTAGAGGTTTCCCATTGGTTAATAATTCTAAGTTAAGAGCTAAATGCCTATACAAGCCTATGTCATGTGGTATCTTATTCTAAAGGTCTACAAAAGACAAACATTTTACCGCAATCCTGAGGTCTGTATCTCAATTCATTTTTGACCTACAACTTTTTAAATATAATTATTTTATGGGCGCATTAAAATATTTTAACAAAGAAGTTTCAAAGGAATTATTTTTTTCTACTACAATGTTAAACAAGTATGCAAATAACTGATAAAATAAGGTATTTGATATTGTATTTTGTTTTAAATTGCATACATAAATCTTATTCTTCCTTAGGATTTGTACTGTTTATGCTTAGTTTGAATTTGCGTTCTTTAGGCGTTCGATTTGTTTTTAACTTATTTTAAATTAAAAAATGGTTCGCAACAACGAGGACAGAGTTGAAATATTTTTTTCTGTGGACAGTTGCATCGTAATTTTAACGAAGCAGATATACTTTTTAATGACTCTTTTCCAGATGTGTTGTGTCTAAATTTGTTACCAACTTCACCGTGAAAGATCCATCACGAGGCGTCGTCCACCTGTTAAAACCGAAGAGTTTGAAGTTCAAATTCTTGGAACTACTGTGGTTGAACCACAACAGCCAGTTTGGAAAATTGTTATCGATGTAGGTGTGAGTAAAACTACCCTCCATGAAGTTTTAAAAAAACACAAGTTTCGTCCATACAAGGTAGGTACATCTTGTGAAAGAACTAAATGAGGATAATCCAGACCGTAGGTTACAGTTTTGTGAGCAGATGGTAAATCTTATGACAATAGTACAGAACTTGGTTTATCGGACATGTTTTAGTGACGAATCAAGTTTTTTTCTAAATACTTAGTACAGTGAATCATTTGCCTGACACTACCCCTCATCGGTTTGAAGAAACCCCTCGGAAATTAAATGTATGGGCTGGAATAGTAGGACGTAAAATGCTTGTAATTGGTCCTTTCTTATTGATAAGCCTCTTTATATAAATCTTCTGAAAGAGGCTATTTTACCTGAAATTGTAACAGCCATTGAAGAGAAAAATAAATCCATTTTCCACCAAGAGGGAGCACCTTCTCATTTTTATTTATCAGTCAGGGAATTTCTACATAATGAATCTCCGAAGCGCTGCTTTGAGCGACGTGGATTTATGGAATAGCCACCTCGTTCTCCGGACCTAGTTTCTTTTGATTTTTTCCATTGGGGATACTTAAAAGAATGAGTATACCTAACGAAGCCCGACAATTTGGATGAGTTATCCCAAATAATTGTTAACGTCTGCCAAGAAGTATCACCTACCATTCTTAAAAATGTAAGGAGTTCCAAAATCGACTTTTTTACTACCAAGAAGTTCAAGATTCACAGCATAAAAAAAGAAAAACATCTTTTAAGATTTCCTTCGATTCTACTGACACTACGTAGAGGGTAATGAACCAGGGCTAACATGCGTAAAGAAATCCCCCCTGACTACATGTCCTAAGAGTGACTCCTGTCGTGCCTAGGTCAGAGCATCTAGATAACCTGGTAAAAGTGTAACAAATAGATCCTAAGGGAAAAGTAGTTTACAAGGTAATACAATAAAATAAATTAATAATTAAGGATAATGAACCCTACATATCCTATCAAGAGGCTGTTACAACTTTTTATTCTATCAATGCAGAGATATAACTCGTCTTGCATACCTTTAGTGTTGACAAATTCTACGAACTGATATGAAAATAAGAGCAGAATGATTCATTTACTGCAATATGCATTGCAACACGAGCGTATGGAAATAATTAAAAAAAAAAGGCATTAAAATGTTTATGTATATATTCTAATTACCCATCATGTAGATACATGACTAACACCAAAGTAAACTAAATATTCCAAAGAGTTTCCGAAAATGAGGGAGATGTAGCTGCTTGCAATACGGCATCACAATATATTTTTCATTAAAATCGATAAATACCAATTAGAATTTTCCGATCTTGGTATTTAAAATACGTAAATTTAAAGGGTTGGTTTTATACAAATAGAAGTGGTGGGTAGGTGGGAGTTAATTACTTTCTTAAAGAATTTTAAAATTTAGGGCAGTGTTGTTACACTTAAGCGATTGTGAAAGTGAAAAGTAAATTGGAAGTTAGAAGAAGACAAATCCCAGGCATAATTAATGTATTTTGATAAAAACAAACAATCTTTGGGAGAATATTGTTGCATTAAGTCGCATTCATGAAAATATTTTAAACCGTTTTCGAGATATCGCCATGTAACACTCACTCTGTATACCTTAGTTGAAGATATAAAATTATATAAAATATGTACCAGATAAAAAACGTAAAAAGTGTTCCAGAGACCACTATAATTTTTGCGTGGATAGATAAATAATTTTTTTCTACTCATGTCAATAAAAACCTTTTTTGTATGTTCAATAGTAATTGCGGAAGATAGTCCATTGTTTTATACACATTTTCATTGTGCTTCAATCACCATGGTGATTGAACTACAAAGTTCACTTTGTGCGCGAGTATATTTTTACAAAGGTGGTGTTGACCGGTGCTGCGTCAAAATCTTTATAATTTCATTGACATTTTTTGACATCTTAAAAAGAAAAATATTACTAATCCCATTTTATTAACAGTAACATTCGTAGAAAAAGTATAGTGTAAAACTCGCATGGAATGACCATTTCCTACTCGTATGATTTGCAGCACTCGCCTGCGGCATCGTGCTGCAAACGTCATACTCGTAGGAAATGCATGTCATTCCATGCTCGTTGTACAATATACTATTTCTACTCATGTCAATAAAAACCTTTTTTGTATGTTCAATAGTAATTGCGGAAGATAGTCCATTGTTTTATACACATTTTCATTGTGCTTCAATCACCATGGTGATTGAACTACAAAGTTCACTTTGTGCGCGAGTATATTTTTACAAAGGTGGCGTTGACCGGTGCCGCGTCAAAATCTTTATAATTTCATTGACATTTTTTGACATCTTAAAAAGAAAAATATTACTAATCCCATTTTATTAACAGTAACATTCGTAGAAAAAGTATAGTGTAAAACTCGCATGGAATGACCATTTCCTACTCGTATGATTTGCAGCACTCGCCTGCGGCATCGTGCTGCAAACGTCATACTCGTAGGAAATGCATGTCATTCCATGCTCGTTGTACAATATACTATTTCTACTCATGTCAATAAAAACCTTTTTTGTATGTTCAATAGTAATTGCGGAAGATAGTCCATTGTTTTATACACATTTTCATTGTGCTTCAATCACCATGGTGATTGAACTACAAAGTTCACTTTGTGCGCGAGTATATTTTTACAAAGGTGGCGTTGACCGGTGCCGCGTCAAAATCTTTATAATTTCATTGACATTTTTTGACATCTTAAAAAGAAAAATATTACTAATCCCATTTTATTAACAGTAACATTCGTAGAAAAAGTATAGTGTAAAACTCGCATGGAATGACCATTTCCTACTCGTATGATTTGCAGCACTCGCCTGCGGCATCGTGCTGCAAACGTCATACTCGTAGGAAATGCATGTCATTCCATGCTCGTTGTACAATATACTATTATAAGCTTGCACATGAGTATTAATTCAATTTGGTCCATGGAATGCTTCTTATTGAAATGGTATGGAGTAGTCCCAAAATCGTTGAAAATGTTTAAAAAACGGTATTCAAGGCTTCTAATATGTTGCACGTTTATATTTTTGGTACACATCTTATAATAAACAAAAAGAACAAATCAGAAAAATGAAATACGTAATTTTCAGAATTAGAAAGATTTTCTTGCCCGTAGATGACGGACGGAAAATTTCTTTTATTTACTCATCTCTTTAATTCTTATTAACTAATGGCTAGCGACTCAAAGAAAATTTTACCAAAATAATTTCATTCAGTGTGAGCAACGGTGGATCTTTTACATTAAGACTAACTTAAACAAATCTGTTTTCTTTTAAACAGTGCTAAATAATTAAAATGAGTGACAATATTGGCAGTGTTTTTCTCATACCAGTAATATCCAGTGCCGCAGCTGGGCTAAATTTGACTAAAGGCGCCCCTATAACGAGACCTAATTAGATTATAGACTCTATAGTTTTACTAGTTGGCGCCCCTTGCCACCGGCGCGGCGCGCGGCATTCGGTAATATATTCCGAAACTAAAATGGACAAAATTAAATATTTCTTAATCGGAAAAAGATTTCGGGATCAACCAAACGGCGTTTTGTAGTTTAAGTGATTATCTATTTGGAAAAAATTGACACAAAGTGCTCCCCATAATATTGAAAATTCCCTAAAAAATACGTAAAATACAACATTTTTTGCTGTTTTTTCGTTATTTTGGTCGCTTTGTTGGAATTTAATGAACATACATTTTTTAAAAACTAAAAGCTTTCATTTGTTTTTTTTTTAATTTTTTAAAACTATTTTTCTCGGATTTACGAGTTTTTAAAAGTTACAAAGTTTTTTTTTATTAATTTTTAACTTATGTCCACAGCAATAATGTACCCGTATTCAAGTAAATATACAGGGTGATTCAGAATAAGTGCCGAAAATTTAAAGACAGGTTTAAGAAAATTGTGAAAAAAATGAAATAAAATGTTTGTCTAAGTCTCACTGTTTAGAATATAAAGGGTATTAAAGATGTTTAGTCATAATTTAACATCACGAATAAATACTTTTTGATAAATTTTGATATCCAGATTAATGCAGTATGACAAGCGCCTTTATTTTTGTTTATTGGCGATGAGTCATGGCTTGCTTAAATTAAATAATCAAAATCAGGAAAACTTATTTTAAACTACTTTAAGGCATAAATGAAATGAATGAAAAACTATTAAAAGTGTAATGATTTCTAGTAAACAAACCAGGTTATTGAAAAAATAGTAAAAAGAGGCAATATACCGGGAACCAAAAAAATATAAGTGTAGTGCATATAGCTCTGTTCTACGCCCCTGAAGTGACTTATTTGGCTATCGTTTGGTAGATTAATGGGCATTTACGTAGTGGTAGAATGTCCCAAAACTCAAATTAGCTCATTCCTAGAAGATATTGCATAATAAAATGTTATTTATATTACATATTTTTAACACCCTGTATTTTTTAAACAATATTCAAAAATTCGATTTCATATTTCAGCAGCGACCAAATTAACGAAAAAAAAGCAAAACATGTCTAATTTGACGTGCTTTTTAGGGAATTTCTAATAGGAGGGACACTTCATGTCTATTTTTTCCAGATAGACTATCACCTAAACTACAACTATCTAAAGTATCAAGTGCTATTTGATTTTGTCCATTTTAGTTTCCGAATATAAAGCTGTGCGGCGCCCTTAGGCATACTCTACCTACACCTAGCTACAGCACTACAGCAGGTTGTTAATGAAGTGAATTAAGTTTTTAAGATAACCATGTTTTACTTTTTTAATTCAGTAAGCTAATTATTTTTTAAAGATGCTTTTAAGATATACCTACTTTATTTCACTCTTCGTCAAATTTTTTTGTCTGAAATACTGTCAAGATAAACAAATTTTCTTTAGCCCCAAGTGGAGAGTTTTATTTAAAAGCTCGAAAATAAAACGCCACGTTAAATTAAAATATATAATTTATACAGATGAATTAAATGAGCGGCGGCGTTGTCATTTTTAATGAAAAAAAGCAGCTTCTATATGCATGATCATTACTCCAATATCCAGAAAATGGCAGTGGACGTGGCACTCTATCTTTTTGGACGTTTTTCGCGCCGGACAAAGATCTCCAAACACATTGTCCAATTTGAATAATGGTCCCCGCTGGACCGAGCGCTATTCCATTCATATATAAATCCAGAATTCATGGAAATTCGTGGAATTAATTAAATTCTCCTTCCTTGAATTTAATTTTTCTCGCTGTTCCGTTCCGGCATTGCAGTCTTTTTTCAATTAGCAAGTTTTTATCTTTTGTAATTATCGCCTCGAGTTTTTAATTGTTTTCCTGTAGAGATTCTTGGTAGAAGAAGATAGTAGTGGAACCCGATTAAAGGGATCTTTAGGGCCAATTATCTGTTTGAAAACTGAAAAGAGATTTAGTTCTTTTAAATTTTGGGTTAAATTACTTTGGAACTTTATTAGGATCTATAAATTTCCTTCCTTTATAACCGATAGCTTTATATTTTAATTTAATATAGCTTCGACTGAAGGAAATTTGATTGTCTTATGTTCAAAGGCTGAAATTTAATAGTAATAACAGAATTTCATTTTTAGTAAGCTAAGGCTTATTTATTAAAAATTAGGTAGAAAAATAGCGCACTTGAAAAATGGGATATATGAAAAATTTTGAACCAACAATTAAATTCCAGTACTTAATAAAATATTAATCAAAAAAAAATCAGACAAATATCCTAAGCAAACCTTAACAAACCTGAGCAAACCTGCACGTTGTAAAGTTCGTTACTGGTATATTTTCAAGTAATAAATTGCGTAGATTCGCGAGAGCATGAACTCAAGGTGGTGGTGTCGGTCATACCGTTTGACGTTGACGTTTGACATTTGAGCTGTCGTTTTCCGATGTCATTCTGAGGCTTTTTGCAGATGAATCTTTGTTAGGGACTCTAAAGGGTGAGTAGGGACGATATTTCTTATTTTTGTTACATATTTTGAATGGACGTAAGTCTAACCTATAATTTCATGTGTTTGAACCTGATGATATTCCTTTTTTAGGGAAAACCCAGCCCAATTATTTAATCAGCTTATGTAATTAGTAGACTTGACCAGTTGGGTGTGCAACCAGAGGTATCGATGCCGAAAATTAAGTAAAAAAATTAAGGTAAATTAAGTAAGTGCAAATACGGTATTTTACAAAAATAATTTAATTCCACGGCATTGCCGCGATTGTGTGAAATAAAAAAACGATCAAGTTCCGTACGGCGACCTGCCGTAATTTTGAAGAATTTTTTTTTCTATAAAGTAGCCTTGCAACTTGTAGCATACAGTCAAAATGGCACACAATTTTACCGCCCGGGCGGGGCATGAATCGACAACCGGTAGTCGACCTCTGGTACCAGGCAATACCAGCCTACGCAATACATGTGCCAGGCGAGTACGCTGTATTTCCGTCCGGGGTGGGGGAGGGGGAATTAACATATACGAACTGGGCTTTAATTGCTGGAACGTATTTTTCTGATAACTTTTTTTTTTAAATTTCACGACCGCGGCGGTTTTTATCCTTTTATATTTTTGTCGTTACTAAGTTTTTAAAAATTTGTAATGTGGCTCAGTTGAGACCCAAGTGCATTACTATTATTCCTGTACTCCACCATTCTCAGCAAAAGAATCGTTCAGAAAAATCTGAAAAAAAATCACGAGCATTGAGAATTACGTGTAGATTGAGCGAAAATTATCAGGATTAAAAAATTCCAGCGCGATTGTCATAAACAATTTAATTGTTTATTTCCTTATAACTGCTAAACCATTGGTTGTAGAGAAGAAATTTTTCGGCAAAAAAATATTTCTCACGATGCGATGGAAGGAACAACTTTTTTTTCAAAATTTTTAATTTGGCTTAGTCGAAACGCGAGTGCATTACTATTAATAATTTAAGTGGGGATTTGATGACACGGATCACTAATTGTGCAAGTATTGCTTGCATTTGACCGATTTTTAAAATTTTCTCCTTTGTACTTTAGCTAAGGCAAAACTATTATCACCCCTCTTAATAGGTTCCTGCAGTATTTTGTGAGAAAATAATATAATATTATACCCAAAAGCACCTTTTAAGTCCTAACCTAAATTACGGTCCAGGGGAGTCCAGTAATGCCCCAAATTTGGCTTGATACACAGGTTTTCTTAGACTGCCTTAAGGTATCACCTTTACCCGGGACTAATAGGATCCACGCTACGGAGGGTATAATATGCAAATTGCAGACGTAATGGTCATTATTATACAGTGTATCCTAAAGTTTCTGCCAGACGATGAAAATTTAGTTTTCTAAAGTGGGCAAATGTTATGCAGCGAGCAATTGCGCGCACCACGGTATTTCTAGTAACTATTTATTTTGAATTGTTTAAATATGTACCTGACAAACGTTGCCATTCGTTCGCATTGCCATCATTGGTGCCCATGCGCAGACCTCCTCGGTAACATTTTTGGGTAGCATGACACATCTGAACGAATGACCAGCAACATTCACTAGAATTCCCACCCAGTTGTGTTTTCGGGACATTCTGCTAAAGTATTTAAAAAATGTATCTTTCAAGTCGTATAGTAAGTTCATACCGTATCTATTTCTACTTCTGTAAAAATCTTTCATCCAAATAATTTTTTGTGTTCTCTTCTTCTTTTCTTTTCGTTGTAAAATCAAGCTGATAACGATATACGAGGCACTGGCTATAATTATCTAATTTTCACTCATATTTTCCTTCTCTTAATTTCTTCCACTAAACAAAAATAAAGAGCAGAATCAACTCTCAACAAATGGTAGCGAACTACTGAAAATTATTTTCTACGCGTCCACATACCAACGTTGCCGGGCATTCGGCTAACATTTTCCTTTGATCTTTTTCTCTTTACCGACAACCGATGGAAAACGGTCGTTCGCATTGCTGGCCATTCGCACCACTATTAATTCGTTGGCAACACTTGACAAACCCATGCGAATAAACCTTTAACAACGCGAACGAATTGTTATGTAAGTCAGGTACTCAATTACTAGTACTACACTACTACACAAAGGACGCAACACAAATATCAAATAATATCCAAAAACATTAGAAAATGAGGAAAGCCGAAATTCCGAAAGACCTCTTTAACTAATAAATAATAATAAGTGCCGGCGCAACGAAATGAAATGTAATCAAATGTTTATGCAAATACAATGCGCATAGTAGGTAATTAATTAGTTTTTCTTTGTCTAACCTAAATGTTTAGAATATACGGAGCGGTTAGATTGTAGTAATGTTTGTTTATTTCTTACTTTTAATTCATTTATATGGTTTTTTGGCTTAAAAACATATATTATTGGGTGGATCATTGAAATTAAGTTTAGGTGGGTCATTGACCAAATGACCTTAAGGACGGGCCGCACCTGTGTCTTATGTCTCTAACCATAATAGAGACAATTCTCTTATTTAGTTGCTTATTACTTTTTTAATTAGGTGAATTGCTGTAACCTTAAAACGATGACACGACTTTCTACTAATGTTTTCCATACTGATATTAAGACCAATAAAGGTCATTTTCGCTGCTACTATTTTATAACCTATATTACTATAATTTATATAAAATTGAGTCGCCGTGTATTCCTCTGAATTCTATAACTGTATGTCATATGACTTTAACCAAAATAATGACATTTTTCTTATCTCGTACCCATTAATTATTTAATTAATCTTAGGGATATTTAATTGCTGTAACTTTAAAATGTCTCCATTAAAACGATTTTCTACTAAGCGATTCTGTGCTGATATAAAGCCCAATAAAGACCATTTTCTCTGCTTCCAACTAAAATACGTTCTTCGGGTGCGTGAGAGCACGATAAAATTTCTTATCTCGCTTAAGACACACGCAGTTATTAGGATGTCCCAAAGGTATTAACTTTCCGACGACTCGGGGGGAAGTCCCGACAAGCAGGTAAGAAATTAATATTTTTAATGGCTCCAATTAAAAAATTTAAATTATATACTTTTTATGCGCGACCTACGATACGGAAAAGAACATTTTGGGGAAGTTATAAATTTATGAATTCAGCCATTTTTCAGGTTTTTCTTGGTTCTTGCCTTTTTATTTAGTATTTTTGTGATCTTTCATACGCTTTCGCTGAAGATATCCTTGTTGTACTTTAAAACTAGATAGTTTTAAGCTTTATTATTACTTTATTTTTTAACTATTTAAAACATGTCCCAAGAAACTTAAATGGTGTTACTACATTGAGATCAGCATTGAATTAAAAATAAATTATTTAATTCATCAATAACCTACTTCTTACAAGAAAACCACCTTTTCTCGGGATATGTACACAAAAATTAGTCAAAAATACATTATTTTTCAAAACATAAGTTTTACAAATTCTTTTTCAAAAAACAACGATTTCAAAAACACTATTTTTTAAAGGTCTTTTTGAAACGTATATTTTTGGCTAATAAACTAGTTTGTAAGACCAGCAAAAAAACTACGCTTTTTCGAAATACAACATCTGAATATTCATTTCTTTAAATAACGCTTTTTTAGAAATATAATTTTTCAAAAATCTATGATAAAATAACATAGATAGAGTTCACTTTTTAAAACTAAGCGTCTCGACATTTGACAGTCACAGATGACATCAATAATAGCTAATATTGGTTCCTTCCAAAAGTGCCTAGATCAGCAGTAGTGAATACTGGGCAGTATTAAGCTGATACGACAGGTCGAGTGGTTTTATTTTCATTTGATTTTGATGCTTTGTGTTTGTGATGTTCGTGTTTCTGTGGGTGTTTTTGTTTAGTGTGTTTTTATTTTAAACATTTTGTTTTTGGGCATTATAGATTTCAGAGATTAGATTTCCTTGATGTTGATTATTTAAGTTGAACCGTGAGTGCAAGTCCGGTCCAGTCTTGTAGCATGCTTTTAGTTAACCTCTAAATGTAAAATAGACCAGACCTCAACACGGTGTCGTTAATGACAAGTGACTTCGTCATCATTTTGCGAGATCTAAGAAAAAGTTTACTATGTGATCTACTGGCTAAGCTTAATGTGTTGTAAATATATTATTGGGGTCCTAAAGCTGACTACGCATTTTGGAAATTGTAATTTTATATGCAGGTATAAGATTTTGATTGTTAAAATTATCAAGGTAATATCCTGACACCTTGTTAAAAACATGCTTTAAATCATTTAATATAGCCTAGTATTATTTATTTATTAGTATTTAACTTTTATATACAGAGTAAATTTTTTAGCCGACTTATCGATTCCACTCCAGCTATTGTACCACCATAAAACACAACATTTTAGGGATGTTAATTTTTCTAGTTCTGCAATATATTTTTTCCATGTACCTGACCTTTTGCTTGGTATTTTGTACTAAAACATGCATTTTCGCTGGAATAACTTTTGTTGTGTTTTAAAACTGAACAACCGACACAAAAGTAGGAGGTTTATTTAGCGCATGAAACGAGGTTTTCAGCTGCACTTTTATTTTTATTTCCGATGAGATTTTATTTCCTGTACAACACTCATCGACACTATCAAATGAAATACATACATCCAGAGTTTAAATTTTTTTGATTAACTGAGGTTGTTTGAGAATATGGGAATGGATTTTTAAAATATATTCTTTGCTTGAGCAATAACAGACTGTCAAAAAACTCGAGATCAAGGGACTATTTTTAATTCTAGTCCATATGCCCTCCTGCAGTCGCAATTTCTGAGCACGAACCTTACATCAGCACAGAATTTCTAAACCACACAGTAAGGTTCCAGTGTTGTGGGCCCAACCTGTCTTTTATAATTAATTAAAAATAAATAAATATGACAGTAAATTTTGATGTTCTTAGAACTTTTTAAATTTAGGAATTCCTTAATATTCATTCACTATCTTATCGACAATTAAATCATTTACCAAAAATTCTTAATAATCCTAACAAATGTATTTCCTTATATTTTTGGGGTTTACACAACCGTGATATTTTAATGTTAATTTCTTTTCTCCCCGTTGCATAATCTAACCCCCTCACCCTTCTACTTCTTTCTTTTGTTACTTACTTCCCTCTAAATACATGCTACTAACATTACACATGTATACGACTGATTTAGGCTCTTAATATTTCTTTAATGTTTGGGATTATCTTAGTTTGATTTCTTTCACTCCAGAATCCCTCCAATTTTCCCTTTAATTTAATATTTAAATATGACATAACTTACCACCCACATTTTTCATAGGGATAGAATCTACAAATGATTGGTTTTTGATATCAAAATTTGAATTTGGCGCATTTATAACCAATCTTCACACCAGGTCTCTCTGGTTATAAAAATTTTTCCCCTAACGATTTAGCAACCTCGTGGTTCACGATCATTTATCAGATTTTACACCATCAAAAATGTGACCGTTTAAGCCAAATTTGAAATTGTTTTGTAATATGGTTGTTTGATTTTAATTGTGATGTAAAAATATTTTAATATGTTCTATTGTTGTTCGTTCAAATGGATTTCTGTCAGGTATCCTGAAAAGTGAGTAATAAACTAAATTAATAAATTAAAATAATTAAAAATATTTTCACCTTTAAATTTCAAAATTAAACTTAACTATAAATTCAACCCTTAATCTGTATCTAAACCTGTTTATTCCTTACTTTCAGGAAGTACTGATGATGACATATATGGCCAAAAGCGTTCTGCTAATGAATTTTAAAAAAAATTGCACTTAATACAAAGATGTGTTTCATTCATATATTTATTTTTGTCCAGCTAGATTATCCAAATCGTTCACCGTGCGGTCGACCGACATTTTTCTTTTTCCTTTAATATATTCATAAATGCGACAACATAAATTTATGTTTTTCAGCAGGCTGGCAATAAGCGGGTTAACCAACCGTTCTAACGAATAAGCAAAATATATATTATTGTTGTGCAGAGCTTACATCTCTGTTGACTCAGTTTATCCAATTTAGTACGCTACTTACATTGCTATGGAGCCACTTTAGACCTGGGAATAATCCAATTTATCTTTGATAAGGCAAACTTTCTCCACAACATACACATTCCATGTCATAAAGCAATAAGTTTGCCATTCTAGATAGCGAGAAAATAGAGAAAAACAGTGCTGAGGGGCATGAAACGCGCATCGAGTTTGAAGCGTCGCGTCCGTAAGTATGATTAATTTAAAATTTTAAGGTATCCTTGTTGGTACAGTGGCAACAATATACTATTTTATTTAGAAAGAGGAAGTGCAAATCATACTATAATATATTGTGGCCGTTATTAGAGTGAGGATTTTAAGTGTTAAAAATTTTTTTTACTACGTTTTACAGCCAATTTGTTGCTTGGGTTTTAATTTAAGGCAACCGACACAATATGCACTGTTCGGGACCTGAAAATCATTTCTCTTCATAAGTTTGGAAAGAAACTTAGAAAAAATTTCGTTGCGCAAAACATCGTTGTCCTATTCTTACACTTATCAATGTAAAACCTTATCTGGCAAAAGTAACCGGTCTCAGAAATAGAGAATTCGGTAGTAAAAGATTTTTATATTTATAACTACTTCAAGGAAAATCTTGCAAGCCAAATTCATATTTATTTAAGGTACATTATTAATTCTTTTGTAATTGTTGATGCTTGCCGTATTAGTGCTCTTCTGCTTGGTATTTGGTAGCTGTTCAATAAATTCTTAAATAACGGAAAAGGTAAATGAACTAAACTGACCGAAATAAGTTAAGGATATTGTGGTTTCTCTAAAAAAAAGTACAGAAAAAAGTTGATCCATGTTCCCTTATCATTTCTAGAAATAAAACACTTTTATTTAACTTAAAGATATTTAGTATCAGAATTTAACAATATGTTTTTCTAATATGTAACAAAACAGAAATATTTTTGAAATTATTTCAATTTGATTCGCCGAGGCATACTTAGAATTAAGTGATCTAACTCATCTTGGTCCAAGGCATCTCATAGATCCGAATGCCTTAGTATCCTTACGTCACGAAGAGGCGGCTGACGACCAATTACTGCTCTTCCAAGCATGTCCCAGACAGGTTCAATACAGTTTAGATCTGGAGAGAGTGGAGGTAACGGTAAATAATCAATTTTATGCAACGCTAGCTGTTCTAAAACTACTCCGGCTTTATATTAGCGAGCATAATCACCTAGGAATCTGAAATTGGGCTCCAAATTCCAAAGGTAATCATTTACTATAATGCTAACGATGTCTCGGGCATAAATTTCACCTATCATCGTACGATCACAAACATGTAACTCCGTTTGGCTGCCGTACAAAATCCATCCCATAACATACGTTTATTTGTAAGAATATACAACTTATTTAATCAAAATACTTATTGTTATTGTAATGCTTTTTAGATTTATTTTACTTACATACTATAAAACACTATATTCCACTCCAGTCCACACAAACACTGAAACACTCCAGTCCCCAGAATTGCAAAAGATCTATTATTTTTGGCGTAACTTTAACGCGATAAACAAACAGGCTGCAAGCTTAAACGACTATTAAATGAACAAAATACCAAAGCATAATTTTAACTTCTCCCAAGGATGTCCGCGAGCAATAGAAGTAAAAGTGCAGCCAAGAATAGAATTCATTGAATTAATACTTTTTATTATTTCTCTAATACCTTATATGTTTTATTGGAGTGTTTATTTTAATTAACATGATATAAGGATTATTCACTTAGTTTTCAGATTTTTTATTTAAACTGTAGTTCTTGTTCGTTTAATAAAATATATTTTAATTTGAATAACCCCGCCTACAAATAACTATTCTTCACCCTATTATATTCGAGCATTCGCGTCAAATAATTTAATGTTTTAGATTAAACCATTCTATACACTAAGGAATATCAGTAATTTATTGGTTTCCAATAGTAATTTTGTAATTGAAAAACTGGTAATATAGTTTTCAAAGAAGTAAGACTACTTTTGAACTCTAACTAATAATAAGTCTACATTTAAAGCAATGTTTTTTTGGTTATTTCAATGATGTTTTATTGAAACAGTATTAACCTTAACATAGCCAAGGTGAGGGTCAAGAATAATACTATTATTGAAAATAGCCCAGCAGTTTTTTCTGTGTGGGGATCATAAATATCCTTAACTTATTTCGATCAGTTTATTATAAACGAAAACATAAACCAGAACAAGGTTTACAAAGCGCTAGGTCATATTGGCTTGCAGAAAATAATTTACCGAACTTACTATTAAGAGCTTAACTACGTCTACTATGTCTTCCGCTATCAAGATTAACTTGCTCTAAAACGATACCGTCCTCTATACAAAACTCTGAGCACACATAAAGATTTTCCCATACATCTGCCTCGAGCCAATAGCCTGATCAATAGCCAAAACAAAATGTTTGGTCGAAACAAATACTCTTCTTTTTTATGCAGCTTCTAACGTTATTTTTGCTGATCCAATATTTCCCAATTCACTTCCGTTGTATAAAAAAAATGATGAAACTATAAAAATGCCGAGAGAAAGTTGGGTCTATTGTATAAAAGGATAAATAAATGCCGATATGTCGATCCTGTGACAACCTTTAACCTATCGAAAATCATACGAAATATCCCATACAGGACATAAAAGAAAAAGTAAAGCGTCGGGGACAAATCCCCACATATCGAAAATAGTCATTTTCCCCGAAATTCGTCACGTTTGGTGAAATTCACCGGTATCGAGGACCAGAAAGAAATATAACGAAATAACAGCCCAGAGCAGTAGCGCCGATATGAAAGCGAGAACGAATATTGATTTTATTATGAAATGAAATTAATACCAAATGTTAGAAAAATTTACTTTCAGTAAGAGGAGACGGAGAAGTTCATTCATAACTAGTATTTTGATTGTTTTATACACTGAGCGTGCGTTGGACAAAAAGAGCTATAACTGCGGCTTTCAACGCCACCGATATTACTGTCTGGGCCGTACGTATTCCAGCGAGCAAACCTGTAAAAACACAGTTCCGAATAAAAATAATCGATTTTTCCACTCACTTGGCTCTGATGCACCATTTCTCAAAGTTTATGGATAGAGTCGTTTTAGGAAAAACTAAAAATCACTAAACATTTGACTACATACTATTTCCAACCTGAAATGTTACACACCAACCATTAAGCCTTGGAAATTCTTCAAGTCATCAATGAACTAGAGGAAGTCACGTGTTCTGGTAAGAATGCAACTTACACACGACGCCAGACGACTTGCCAGACGTGGCGGCACTACCTTTGTGGCGGAATTTTAAGCTTGTAACGGCAGCAGAGCAAAATATATTTAAATTAATATGGGTTTTTAGAATTCAGTTAGAAGAGGGCCACAACTAAAGTTAATATGGAAAAATGAGTTCGGATTCCGAATAATAAAAAGTTATTAAGTATTAAGTAAAGTTGGGTCTCCGGTGGCCGAGTTGGTACAGCGCCAGCTTTGCGACCGAGGGCGCCGGTTCGAATCCCGCTTCGACCATGGATATTTTGTGATTGTTAACTGTAGGAAGGTGGTAGAGGAATTCTTCCTCGACTGAGGTGGTACCACCTCACACACCCTCTTAGGGCTGGTGAAATCCCTACGGATGTTTCCAGCTCTGGATGCGTAAGTCGGATTTCCCCAGTACACCCACGGTACATAGTACTTAGACTTCGGTCTTCGTGGGCTGTCAGAAGATAAAAAAAAGTAACAAAATTACGACGTTGCTAAATTTTTAGTTTTGCGTAACTCCCTTTACCATATGAAACGTCGATATGAAGCAAACGTATACAGTTCAAAAACACCCTTTTCTGCCGTACGTAATTGATCCGTGTGCAAATTTACCTATTAAACTTAGGAGGGCGAATATTTTAGGGTTTACCGAACGCTTTTAACGGCCGCGTGATCGGTCTCTTTGATTTGTTAAATTGGCTCGGTTTTACGGGTTTGCCAAGGTAAATGGTCAAAATAGGGAGAATTCATTTGATAGAATGATAAATTGGCCGTTCTGGCTTTCAGATCAGAAAGAGGGTGAAATATTGGTCTGCTATAAATAGTTTACAGCTGATGGTTTTTGGGTTTTCGTCAAAATAGAAACAAATATTTTGTCCTGTCATTCTGTTTGATAAAAACTTAACGCGATCAGGTTCGCTCTCGCTAGACTGATCTAATTTAATATTTAACAGTTGTAAACATCAGTTTTAAACAGACAAGTGCAAAAATAAGGGTGTAAAGTTTTTTGATCAATCATATTTTTTGTCACTTACTATCATTATTGACAGAAACAGTTTTGATGTAACAGTCATATCAGCAATTTGGGCAATATTAGGCAATGAAACACTCATTTGGCTGGATAATTTTTTGGTACAGGAATCAAAATCACTGCATTTGCAAGAAGAAATGTAAAATTTTTTTTCTGATTCCAACTTAAAATTATCCACATTCCTTAGAATCAATGGAGATTTTCGGGTTTTTAGGGGTTTTGTTATATTACGGTATGTTTTATTATATGCTAACATCATTACTATTAGGCGTTTGGAACTAACAGTTGGAAGTGAAGCACGTTTTCATATATAGTGTCTATTTTATTTGCAACTGTTTTTGCAACATCAAATGCATGCGGTTGTTCGAATTTCCCTTAATTTTCTGCCGAGTAGACAAATAACGACGAAACATATCTTAAATAATTGGTAAACAACTTTCAGAATCTAGGTCACAGGCAATACCAAATATTGGATGAGTGTTTGTTTTCCTGGTTTTAACTTTACCCATATTGTTTTTATAACCGGTAAATACAGAAGCCAAACACCACAAAGTTTGATTATGTCCAAATTGCACTTATTATAACATTCACGTTTGTTGCACTTGAGTTTTATTATAGTTGTAACTAAGCTACACGTAAAACAGGTTTAAACACACAAACCAAACACCATAAAGTCTGATTATGTGTCCAAATTGCACTTACAACATAAACTTGTATTGCAATTGAATATTATTACTATACGTAGAATTCTCTAGAACGCTTTCTCGACTTAATGAAACACAACACGGTCTTACAACGGTTAAAGTCACACTGCCGCGTGACAGCAGTATGATACAGGGACGTCCTTATATTTATTTAAGTACCCTCTTATTTTGTCAGTGCCGGGATGCAACATTAAGATATTTTTCCAAATTTTTTTTTCGACCCTAAGTAAATCAGAAACAATCTATTTTTTGTATGGCAGGTTAAAACTGCCAAGTTTCAAAATTTACCCTTTTTAAGTCACCGCGGCTAAATATTAAAATATTTGATCCATTTTTTTTTGTGTCATTAGAGAGTGGACTCCTATCATTTTTTTGCTATGCCAGATCCTAACTGTAACATTGAAAAAAATATTTTCACTCTCCCCCCCCCCCGCCCCGCCGCAGGGGCGCGGCTAAAACATTTTTTAGAATTTAAACAAAAATCAGCTTAGTTGTCTACGCCCATTACAACTTTTTTTTACTAAGTCAATGGAGATTTCCAAAAATTATTATTTCGGCCCACCCTACTCTCCATCCTTTCTCGATTTCAGGATCAACATTTTCCGCTTCACTTTCTCCCCAAACATCCCAACATTTGTCTTCATTCTACTGCGCTGGATCAAAAATTTCTTGAATAATCAGAATCGTCAAATTCAAACTGATAGCAGCGACAATTACCAGGAACCGTTGCATAGCAACATACATAATAATTATTTTATGACAATTAGACGAGGGAAAGTCTAACATTTAAATAGTGCTTAAGAATAAACCACCCTTATTGTCTATTTTTTAGAAAATTTAAGCAAAACTTTTTTTTTAATAAAAGTTGCGGTTGTTAATAAATTCTGGAACAATTTCATGTACATGTTTTTACCTATTATTTTATTTTATTTTTTTTTTGGAAAACTTAGGTAAGTTAGCAAAAGTAGAGTTTATTAAGAAATTAAAAATTTTAGTTCAGTTGTTATTATATCGAAAAGACTCATCATGTAGCTTAATGCTTTTAACATATCCTTCTTTCCGTGGAAATCCTATTTACATTGTCAGTAATTTTACTGTTCCAAAATAAACGTATTCTTTACGCTAAAATACCTCAAAAATTAACAGAAAAAGAGAAAATACAAATAGTTTTAATAGTCGGCGATGGCTATAAAACACATAAAGGAGCTGCTACAATTTTCAATGACGGACATCTAGAAAAAATCATATCCTACAGAGCGGTTGGAAACATATTGCAAAAACTTTTAACCTCAGGAAGAGTTCAAAAGTTATATAAAACGAAGCACAAAAAATTAGTTGCCGATGAAGAAAATGAAATGCATGTCATACAAGTCGTGGAAAATCCAAAGTAATTATTATAAAGGTATTGACATAAAATGAAGATGGCAGACGTTATCTATTGGTCCAAATAGAATGAGGAACCCTGTACTCCTCAAGATTTAATCCAGTTTCCATTACAGAAGTAATTAAACATTCTAGTTCGCCAGTTCCCTGTATATTCTTTACTGCCGCAGCTGACAAAAAAATAAACAAACATTACTAAACGAAAACGCCATATTTTTCTAGTAAAACCGATCTGGTTGTAAATTCACCTATTAAGCTGGGGGAGAATAAAAAATTTAGGGTTTACCGATCGCTTTTAACGGACGCCTGTTCGGGGTCTTTGATTTGTTAAATCGGCTCGGCTTTTGGGGCTGCTGCCAAAATAAACGGCCAAAACGGAACGAATTTCATTTCATAAATTGATAAATTGATCGATCCAGGTTTTAGATATAAGAAGGGGAAGGAATATTGCTCTGTAACAAATAGTACTGCAGTTAAAAGATAATGATACTGGAGTATAAATAAACGAAATCTATTATTTTGATCTTATTGCTGCTGTATTTTTGCCACAAAAATTATTGTATTTTTATAGTATAGTATTAATAAAATAATAAATCTTTATGGCCTGATTCTCTTTGTTAAAACCGGTCTAGTTTGAGAATTAGTGGTTTAAATCGATAAACAAGTATAAGCATAAGGTAACTAGGTTGTGTCCTCTTTTTCGCAAATGTAGAAAGAAATGAAATGGAATGAATTAATCTTTTCGGTTTCAGTTTCAAAATAAAAATCAGATAACAGACAGACAGGTTGTCTGTTCTTTAGACACCCTGGGTGTGAGCCTGCCTGATGAAGGGTAAGGGCCCAGAAATCGCTATAGCAGGAGGGCACCCAGCCCAGAATCAAAAAATAGCCTATTTTTATTTTTCATTTTACGGTCTTCTGGTTCTGCATTAATATATTACCTATAGACCAAAGAAATTTCCAATTTTTTACTATATATATATATATATATATATATATATATATATATATATATATATATATATATATATATATATATAGTGGTTATTGAGGCATCAGTCTATTCGGGCATCGGAAGTAAAACTCTTTTTTTACTACGCCAAGCTTTCGAAAATGTTTATTCTCTTTATCAAGGCTACAACACAAAGTACAGTTAGTAACTTAATTAAATTTACATTATGTTGGACATTACCTAGGGTGAAAAGTGAGGTAAAAAAAAACCTTCGTAACATCTAGCACAACAGGATAAACACTCCAACCCAGGTCTTACAGTTTAATTATACTTTATTGCAATTACATAATTTCTTTTCGAGACCTTTGAGGTTTGGGCCACATGGTTTCGTTACAGTGAAGCAGTCAGGTTAAGATCTAGTGTGTCAACAGTGTCACAACTGTCGGTCTAGAAGGCTGGAGAATATTGCAGAATGTTCCAGTCTTCCAAACAGACAGTCGTGCAACAGATGGCGTTGGTCAGGAAACCCGTTCTGTTTTACCAATGTTTGTTGGTTATGAGTTAATATGCCAGATGGCGTAAGCAGAGTCGCCCCCCACACCTGCCACTTGCAGACGGCGTCAAGCAACCCACCCAGCATATTTTAAATAAAATGTTTTTTATTTAGAAAGCTGTACTGTCTCCCTTGTCACCTAGGGAGACAGCACACCCTTCCCTTGGGCTCCTGAGTAAGCAATTCATTTTTATGTGGGTTGTTACACTTTTGATCTAAGTCTTATCATATCAATCTCGATTATTTTCTAAAATTCTGTTTATAGCGGGTTATTTTATGATTATTTAGGACAAAAGTCAATGAAAAACGAACAGGGGAATTTATTTTGTCTGGTGCTTTCAAGACAGCTCAAAATTTGAGGTGAAAATAAACTGAGTACGTTGTGCTCGTTTTACTTTAAACGTCCAAAGAGGAATTGTGAGACCCCTCTGTGGTCTTATTTTTGTTTAGAGTGACAATATACGAGTAGATTGAGCTTAAGTCTGAGATGTCCCTCTTTTTATTAAGACAGTTTGGTGTCAAGTGTGTTTCTGCCATTTCTAAGAAGAGTCTTTTTCTCAGTTTACTTTCTGTATATATAGTGTTGGTCTCTGAGGAGTTTGGATCATGACCAATTTCTATATGATGTTCAGCTAAAGCACAAGAGGGTTTTTTTAATCTGCAGTCGCTCTTGTGTGAGGTTAGTCTGTCCTTAAGCACTCGAGACGTTTGTCCTATGTATACCCTATCACAGGAAGAACAAGGAATATTATACACGACGCTTGATTTGTCTCCTGTTTTTACTCTAACTTTGAGTTTTGTGAAAATGTTACCCACCGTCTTAGAGAAACGCTGCGTTATTTTTATTATTGGTGTGTTTTTGAAGACTTTAATAATTTTTGTGGTGATAGAGTCTATTGCTGGTAGAGAATAGTAGTATAGAGCTCTATTTACCGATTTAAATGCATCAATTTCCGGTGAGACATCCGGGGCTCCCCTATCTCCCACAGTGGTCAACGCTCTGGTGTTGTATATAAGTTTTTTTAACAACCCCTGGGGGTATGAGTTTTCAAGTAATGTACGATATAGTCTGTCCAGATTCTTTTGTCTAAGTGTATGGTGACTTATTTTTTCTATTCGTGACTTGAGGGCAAGCACCAGGTTGATCTTCATTTTTTCTGTGTGGTATGAGTTGTAATTCATGTATCTACCTGAGTTAGTAGGTTTGACATACCAATCTAAGATCACCTGGTTGTCCTGTGTCCGAATTAATTTGGTGTCTAGAAAGGGGACACTTCTTTCTGACTCTTCCTCCATAGTAAATTGTATGGAGGAGTTGTACGAATTGAAGACCCCAAGAATTTCTATTTTTTTATTTTCTGGAACTGTACAGACAATATCGTCCATATATTTCTTTAGAAAGGGTAATTGGAAATATAATTGAGGAATGCAAGCGTCTAAGAAGTCATCCATCACATATTGAGCCACTATTGGAGACAGTGTAGCTCCCATTGGAGTACCTAAAATCTGTTTGTAATATATGTTATCTAGTTGGCAGTAAGTTGAGTCAAAAATAAATTTTACTATCTCTAAAAATTGGTTTTTTGGAATTTTCGTTAAGGGTGATATATCCTGACATCTTTTCTCTATGCTTTGAGTAACTAAATAATGTGGGATGTTACTGAAAAGAGAGACAACATCTAAGCTTATTAGTACATAGCCCTCAGGGAGCTGTTTTTCGTTTATAAATTCAGCAAATTGAAACTTACTCAACTTACTGCCAACTAGATAACATATATTACAAACAGATTTTAGGTACTCCAATGGGAGCTACACTGTCTCCAATAGTGGCTTAATATGTCATGGATGACCTCTTAGAGGCTTGCATTCCTCAATTATCTTTCCAATTACCCTTTCTAAAGAAATATCTGGACGATATTGTCTGTAGAGTTCCAGAAAATAAAAAAATAGAAATTCTTGGGGTCTTCAATTCTTACAACTCCATACAATTTCCTATGGAGGAAGAGTCAGAAAGAAGTGTCCCCTTTCTAGACACCAAATTAATTCGGACACAGGACAACCAGCTGATCTTGGATTGGTATGTCAAACCTACTAACTCAGGTAGATACATGAATTACAACTCATACCACACAGAAAAAATGAAGACCAACCTGGTGCTTGCCCTCAAGTCACGAATAGAAAAAATAAGTCACCATACACTTAGACAAAAGAATCTGGACAGACTATATCGTACATTACTTGAAAACTCATACCCCCAGGGGTTGTTAAAAAAACTTATATATAACACCAGAGCGTTGACCATTGTGGGAGATAGGGGAGCCCCGGATGTCTCACCGGAAATTGATGCGTTTAAATCGGTAAATAGAGCTCTATACTACTATTCTCTACCAGCAATAGACAATCACCAAAAAAATTATTAAAGTCTTCAAAAACACACCAATAATAAAAATAACGCAGCGATTCTCTAAGACGGTGGGTAACGTTTTCACAAAACTCAAAGATAAAGTAAAAATAGGAGACAAATCAAGCGTCGTGTATAGTATTCCTTGTTCTTCCTGTGATAGGGTATACATAGGACAAACGTCTCGAGTGCTTAAGGACAGACTAACCTCACACAAGAGCGACTGCAGATTAAAAAATCCCTCTTGTGCTTTAGCAGAACATCATATAGAAACTGGTCATGATCCAAACTCCTCAGAGACCAACACTATATATACAGAAAGTAAACTGAGAAAAAAACTCTTCTTAGAAATGGCAGGAACACACTTGACACCAAACTGTCTTAATAAAAAGAGGGACATCTCAGACTTAAGCTCAATCTACTCGTATATTGTCACTCTAAACAAAAATAAGACCACAGAGGGGTCTCACAATTCCTCTTTGGACGTTTAAAGTAAAACGAGCACAATGTACTCAGTTTATTTTCACCTCAAATTTTCAGCTGTCTTGAAAGCACCAGACAAAATAAATTCCCCTATTCGTATTTCATTGACTTTTGTCCTCAATAATCATAAAATAACCCGCTATAAACAGAATTTTAGAAAATAATCGAGATTGATATGATAAGACTAAGATCAAAAGTGTAACAACCCACATAAAAATGAATTGCTTACTCAGGAGCCCAAGGGAAAGGTGTGCTGTCTCCCTAGGTGACAAGGGAGACAGTACAGCTTTCTAAATAAAAAACATTTTATTTAAAATATACTGGGTGGGTTGCTTGACGCCGTCTGCAAGTGGCAGGTGTGGGGGGCGACTCTGCTTACGCCATCTGGCATATTAAGTCATAACCGACAAACATTGGTAAAACAGAACGGGTTTCCTGACCAACGCCATCTGTTGCACGACTGTCTGTTTGGAAGACTGGAATATTCTGCAATATTCTCCAGCCTTCTAGACCGACAGTTGTGACACTGTTGACACACTAGATCTTAACCTGACTGTTTCACTGTAACGAAACCATGTGGCCCAAACCTCAAGGGTCTCGAAAAGAAATTATGTAATTGCAATAAAGTATAATTAAACTGTAAGACCTGGGTTGGATTGTTTGTCCTGTTGTGCTAGATGTTACGAAGGTTTTTTTTAACTCACTTTGCACCCTAGGTAATATCCAACATAATGTAAATTTAATTAAGTTACTAACTGTAGTCTGTGTTGTAGCCTTGATAAAGAAAATAAACATTTTCGAAAGCTTGGCGTAGTAGAAAAAGAGTTTTACTTCCGATGCCCGAATAGACTGATGCCTCAATAACCACTGAGTTTGTTTTTTAACTAGTCAGTCAAGACTACCCTACCAATTCATATATATATATATATATATTTATCAGCAAATCAAGAAAACAACTTTTACAAATGATGAACAGTTTTAAGCATAACTTATAATTATTAAGATACTATATCACAGCATTCTGATTTCGTAATTTTTTTGTTCGAGTTTTTGAACCTTCTATTATCTATATCTTTTGAACAGATGTAGATAAAGAGGCATCTTGTTCTGATTGATAGATGGTTGCATTATCTTTAAAATGGAATTATAGACCATCGTATCTGAATGTACCATTTAAATGATTGGTACCCAGAACTGACGAAAAACTCATTTTTTATCATTTTTTCAGGATTATCCAAGCTATTTAAAAATATTAATTATTTCTATTAAAATATATCGTTTCTATTACTTGAAGGAAGATTATACGCCCTTAAAAAAATGTATACTTCTCTTTTTCATAAAATAAAGCTACTTAACTTAAAAAAAATTAGTTGAATAAAGTTTATTTTTCAAACTGCTGAGCTAGGATTTTTTTTGTGCTTAAATTACTTAGACCACACTACTGAAAAAAAAATGGAAAACCTTTGGGTTAAACTAGTCAAGGCATACCGTGCTGGACGGTGTCAAATGTCCAAATACGAGAGAATTCAAAGTAAAGACTTTAGTATGGGAGGTTAATGCTGCTCTTAAGAACCCATGGGGTGTCACTCAATTATGTATTATTTTACCCCAAGTACATTATATGACTTTCCTAACAAAACGATAGGGCCCCCCAACGAAAGACGCTTCCTTTATGGCATAATCAGTCGTTTTATAGTAAAGCGCCCTAAAGTTCCCTTTATATACACAAAATTACATTTTTGTTCCGTATATTAGAGCTCACAACTTTATCGCCAATTTCCAGGGTTTTGTTGGCTAAAAAATTCGGTGTTTATTAGGTTATTTTAGGGAATTTTTCTATCAATTTTGGGGCAAAATAATTTTCTACAGAGTAAGAGGGGTAGATATTTTTTGTAAAGACGAGTGTCGTATCTTTTGAAGTTGTGAATAATGGTCTACCGAGTAGGTATATATTATAAGAGCTAGAAGAGAAACTGTTTGAAGAAATTTGACTCAACAAAAGAAATTCCTACTAAAGTCATTTTAGAGACTTTTAAAAGAATTTACAGAATATGGCTAAATTTGGAAAACTTGAGTACAAACACGAGCAGTCAGATACCATTAAATCAGACATCAGTTGGAACTTCCAGTCCAAAGGAGCAACGCTGAACCTCGTGGAATTCTAGAACGTCTTGTGCGTGATCGTGATATAAAGTATATAACAAGTTTACGAATCGTAGCGGGGGATTTTATCCTAGTACCTCACACTTGCACTTAGTGGGCGAAAATATACTAATTTCCTTCTTTTTTTATGTTCTGACAGCCCACGAAGACCGAAGTCCGAAGTCTAAGTACCATGTACCGTGGATGTCTAGGACTAGACTTTTGTGGCAACCGATAAAAGGGTTGCTGGCTGTATGTAAATCCGGTATAAGATTTAGGGTGGTATTATAATAAAGGAAAAATATTTAAAATTTGCAGTATTCCCGTCCGATTCATGAAATATTTTTCGAAAATATGTTCACAATATAGGTACTTTTTTCTTAAAAAAATATTTTCTTGGACAATGTATTTTTGAAGATTTTTTAGAAAACTTTTCAGTAATAAACTGGTCAACAAAAAAATCGGCAAAAGCTATTTTAACTCGACTTTTCAAACTGCCATAACTTTTTAAAAACTTATCTTTTTTGAGAGCGGTTTTCGGATATCGATAGCTCGTCTTTCCCAGATTAAGTATCAAGAACTGATTTGGCAATGGAAACGGCATTTTCATGCTATACAGGGTGATTAATAAGGTAATGTAAAACTACTAAAAGTTTCGGTGTGTGCCATATTGCGAATAAATTTTTTTGGTCGTTCCGACATAGCGTGTTAGTAAGCTGATATTAATATCTGCAGACGTGTTCGCCGAAATTTCGATTAATGGTCTTTAACGGAAAATACAGGAGGAAACATAAAAAGCACACAAAATTTGGTAGCCTCATTTTTAAAACGCTGTAGCTCGAAAACGGATTGATAGACTTTGTCGGGCTTTTTAGGTATTAAAAGCCCTTTCGTGTAGCATTTTACCTAATAAACTGTTTTCTTTTTCAAGGTCAAAATGTTGGCGTTGTATAGGGGTGAACCAAAAAGTGAATGAAAATCATTGTTAAAAATGATTTTTTTTAATTTGTGAAAATTGAGCGGTATGTGTTTGTTTTCTTCCAAAACTAGGGCGTTCTGTCCAACTCTTGATTAGTTATACAGCGTGTCCAGAAACCATCTTAACAAATGGAAAACATTTTATTTTTGTCTTTACGGGAGAAAAGTTATTTTTCATAAAAAGTTCTACATTGTGAGAAAATAGCATTGCCACTCAAAAATTTGATTTAAGACATACAGGGTATCCCAAAAATTTAAAAGTCCTAATCCGCGTGAAGCTAAAAAGACACAAATCGTTATTTAAAAGTAAACTGCCACTGTAAATGTACTAGAGGTAACTTTTATGTTAGCGAATTAGGTTTGGAACATACAGGAGGTCCCAAAAATAAAATTTATTTTTTATTATTGACTTTACAAAAAAAATATCGTCATAAAAAGTCTACATTGTGAAAAAGATCATGATTAATCAAAAACTTTATGTAGGACAATACAGAGTGGCTTAAAAAGCTGAAATTCTCAATTTACGTAAAGTTAAGGAGACACCAAATCTTTACTTAAAGATAAACTGTATGGAAAAGGACGAAGGTTACGTGGAGGTGTAAATTTATTTAGTTATTTAGTCATGTTTAGTTATTTAATATGTTTTTTACCCTAATATTTCATTTGTTACTAAAATTGTATTAAATACAAGTAAACCTTCAATCACCCTGTACGTCTCATTTTAAGTATAAGTGCTTACTTATCACTTAATTAGTAACCTTGCACAAATACCATACTGGTTGAATTAAAATTTAGCTTACCCTTGTTTTAAGGCCAGTTCAGAGTTTTAAATTTTTTAGCCACCCTATATGTCCTAGATCAAATTTTTGAATCATCATGCTCTTTTTTCACAATGTAGAACATTTTATAAAGATATAGGTACTTTTTTGTAAAGTCGATAATAAAAACATTTTTATTTTTGGGACCTCCTGTATATTTCAAACCTAATTTACTAACATAAGAAGTTAACACTAGTACATTTACAGTGGCAGTTTGCCTTTAAATAACGATTTTGTGTCTTTTTAGCTTCAAATGGATTAGGACTTTTACATTTTTGAGCCACCCTGTATGTCTTAGATCAAATTTTTGAATGGCTATGCTATTTTCTCACGATGCAGAACTTTTTATGAAGGATTACCTTTTTCGTAAAGTTAAAAATAAAAAAGTTCCGCATTTGTTAAGATGGTTTCTGGACACGCTGTATAACTAATCCAAAGTTAGACAAAACGCCCTATTTCTGAAAGAAAAAACACGCATACTGCTCAATTTGTACAAATTAAAAGAAAATTTATTTTTAACAATACTTTTCATTTACTTTTTAGTTCACCCCTATACAACGCAAACATTTTGACATTGAACAAAAAACAGTTTATTAGGTAAAACTCTGCACAAAAAGGGCTTTCAATTCCCAAAAAGCCCGACAAAGTCTATTAATCCGTTTTCCAATTACAGCGTTTTAAAAATGATGCTACCAAAATTTGTGTGCTTTTTCTGTTTCCTCCTGTATTTTTCGCCAGAGACCATTAATCGAAATTCCGGCGAACACGTCTGGAGATATTGATATCAGCTTACTAGCGTGCTATGTCCAAACGATCAAAAAAATTTATTGGCGACATGGCACACACCTAAACTTTTAGTAGTTTTGCATTAACTTATTAATTACCCTGTATAGCATGAAAATGTCGCTTCCATTGCAAAATCACTTCTTGTTGCTTAATTTGGGAAAGACGAGCTGTCGATATCCGAAAACCGATCTCAAAAAAGTTAAGTTTTTAAAAAATTATAGCAGTTTGAAAAGTCGAGTAAAATTCGCTTTTGCCGATTTTTTTGTTGACCAGTTTATTTTCCAGAAACTGTTTCTCGAATATTCTTCCTAGATTTTTCAAAATTTTAATTTTCTTGTAGTAAATTATAGAGGATTGAAGCTCAGTGACTGACTAGTCTATAAAAAATGTTACAAGCCCAGGCCATAACTTAATAAGTTAAAGAAAATTTAATATTTGAAAATTATTTTAAAACATTTCTGAAGTTTTTACCTTTGCGCATTGTTTTAATTGCCTGTATACAGGGTGATTCACGGTCGATGGTAGGTTAGACGTTTATGGAGAACGGAACGCGGGATTTTTTTGAAAATTTGGCAACGTGGGTAATTAGCTATGCTCTGTCCATCTAAAATATTTTCAGCATTGCGACGTTGCCGCTTCTATCAAAAAGTCCTAGCAACTTTATTTTTTTAAATGGAACACCCCATATATTAATAAATTTTTAGAATCGCTCTTTTATTACAATACTTTTTTGTTAATATTACCCTATACCTATCTCTATCGGTTTTCGAGATAAAAATTAGTTTGTGTTAAATATGGTCCAAAACATGGCCCTAATTACACGTAAGTAAATTAGTGCTCTCAATTCATGGAAAGTTGATATTTTGGCGGTAGTTTAGACAGACCCGATGTATTTATTTTTCACCATGAAATCGACTCCATATCATACAGGGCGTGCTAAGATTACTATTATTTCCGTTGTTCATAAAAGGGGTCAAATGTTCGTTTTTTTAAATGAAACCCCCTGTATATTAATCAATAAATTGAAAGACGAAGAAAAACGCTTTAAGATGGTACATCATATTCCTATACCTAAATCATCAAGTTTTCTTAATAAAAGCGCTTTTTTGTGAAAAAAAAAATAAAGACTTTAATTTTAAGTAACCATGGATATCAAACATCAAAATATCAAACTTACGACATTTTGACGACTGTGTTTAAAAAAATCTCCCAAAATGAACGCAGATAATCATTATTCAAACGAAGTTCTTATGAAATTATTTATTTTACACGGACAATGTGATCAAATCATTGCCAGAACTTGCAGAAAATTTAACCAAATGTATCCTGAATTGACACAAATGAACGAAAGGAAGTTTGTAAGATTACAAAATAATTTCATTAACATGTGAAAATAAATTAAATAACAAAATTAGGAAGGTTCAAAAAACAAAACTGTAAACAAAATAAGAAATTTTTACAATAAATGCTGGAAATGTTGTCCATTACATTCTAAACATTTTAGTATGTGCTTTTGTACGCGACTCGTAGTTGCTTTTTCAATTTCATGGGGATCCAGATCTTCAATACACCGAACTATTCGCCGTCGCAGTTCTTCTTTGGTAGGCACTGGAGTACTGTACACTCTTTCTTTTAAAACACCCCATAAATAAAAGTCAAGCGGCGTGAGATCGGGGGATCTCGGTGGCCAATCCCACGGCCCTAAGCGCCTAAACCAACGATCGTCAAATATTTCATAAAGTACCCTGGAAACTTCCTGGGTGCAATGAGCTGGCGCTCCGTCCAGTTGAAACCACGAATTCCTATAATCCTCTAAAGATAAATTTTCGACGAAATCGGTAACAGTCGTCCTTAGTATTTCGAGATATCTCTCAGCATTTAAAGTGGCATCATAAATAAAAAAGCTAATTTTGTGCTTTTTTAAAATACAAAAAACATTTAGGTCAAATTTTTCTTGAAATCCCATTTCTTTTGTCACGTGAGGATTATGATCAGCCCAAAAATGCTTATTTCTTCTATTAAAAATCCCATCCCTTGTAAATTTTGCTTCGTCGCTCCAAATGATTTTTGACAAAAACTCCGGATCCTCTTGTATACGTATTAAAAGGGTTTCGCAAAAATGCACTCTACGTTCAAAGTCTTCTGCTTTGAGGGCTTGCACTTTAGTAAATTTAAACGGATGCATTTCGTGATTTCCCAAAATTCGTTGTATTGAAGCATATGATACACCCAAATCTTTTTCTGCACTACGAATGGAAGCCTCTGGATATGCATAAAAATATGCCAAAACGTTGACAATATTATCTTCATTTGAAGTAACAGGTTTTGGTAATGTTAGAGGCGCTTTTAAATTTGAGCCATAGTTAATGAAATTATTTTGTAATCTTACAAACTTCCTTTCGTTCATTTGTGTCAATTCAGGATACATTTGGTTAAATTTTCTGCAAGTTCTGGCAATGATTTGATCACATTGTCCGTGTAAAATAAATAATTTCATAAGAACTTCGTTTGAATAATGATTATCTGCGTTCATTTTGGGAGATTTTTTTAAACACAGTCGTCAAAATGTCGTAAGTTTGATATTTTGATGTTTGATATCCATGGTTACTTAAAATTAAAGTCTTTATTTTTTTTTTCACAAAAAAGCGCTTTTATTAAGAAAACTTGATGATGTAGGTATAGGAATATGATGTACCATCTTAAAGCGTTTTTCTTCGTCTTTCAATTTATTGATTAATATACAGGGGGTTTCATTTAAAAAAACGAACATTTGACCCCTTTTATGAACAACGGAAATAATAGTAATCTTAGCACGCCCTGTATGATATGGAGTCGATTTCATGGTGAAAAATAAATACATCGGGTCTGTCTAAACTACCGCCAAAATATCAACTTTCCATGAATTGAGAGCACTAATTTACTTACGTGTAATTAGGGCCATGTTTTGGACCATATTTAACACAAACTAATTTTTATCTCGAAAACCGATAGAGATAGGTATAGGGTAATATTAACAAAAAAGTATTGTAATAAAAGAGCGATTCTAAAAATTTATTAATATATGGGGTGTTCCATTTAAAAAAATAAAGTTGCTAGGACTTTTTGATAGAAGCGGCAACGTCGCAATGCTGAAAATATTTTAGATGGACAGAGCATAGCTAATTACCCACGTTGCCAAATTTTCAAAAAAATCCCGCGTTCCGTTCTCCATAAACGTCTAACCTACCATCGACCGTGAATCACCCTGTATAAAGCGGGCTGGTTATAAGTAGCTTAACCTGATAGTAGCTTCTATTAAAATGCTGCGGCGGCCATAGAAGATTATAGGGTACTATTTAAACGCGTAAGCGAAAAACGGTAAAAATAAATTGTTATGGTAAATTTTTAACCCCGAGATTAACCAGAAAGTTTTAAGGCTAACTAGTAGCTTACTTGACATACTCGAGCGTTGTACACTATTAGAGAATTTCATAAAATAAGATCTTATTGATCTAAACACAACACCAATTTTGGATTCAGAAAGTGAGGTTCTCAAAGGCGCTGTAAAAGTTCTCCAACCGATTAAAATTACAATTGAATCCCTATATGCCGTCGCGATATAAATTTATGTAAAACAGATGAGGCATTAAAGTTCACGTTGAAGCAATTATCTTGAATTAAAACACAGCTTAGTACAGAACTACAAGTCATTGAGAACAAGGATTAAGCAACGCAGAACCATTTATTCTAACAGTTTCTCCCACCATTCTAAGCTCTAAACAAGTCGACAGCATTAAAACATCAAATATTTCCCTCATTAAATCTCAATTGGAAACACTTTTAATCAGACTAGACGCAGACAACGAAAGTGAAACAGAAATCAGCGCCAAAGATGACATTCCCATTGCAGAAATTCTAAGACCAGAAGAGAATGAACCATTCAACGCCAAACTGCAACAATCATTTCTAAAATGCTCAGAGCCATTATAAAAGCAAATCACTAATAACACCGGGATGTCCGCAATTCTTACTCAAGAAATTGGTTTATTTGCAAATGATGGCAGTCGCGGACGTAATCTTAAAAAAGCCTTTAAATTCCTACTAACCATTCACCCCACAGGCATAGAACCCAAGAGATTTTTCCGCAGGAGTTTTCTGCAACAAAATGCGTTCTAGCATGACAGACGAAACTTTAGACGCGCTAATATTCTTGCGGAATTTTTTAAATAAATTTAAATTTATACAATACTATATTTTTTGTATTTGAAAACGTTTGGTTGCTTTTCAGTTCATTTGTATGTTTAAACTTAATAAATACGAATTTTAATATTTGAATCTCTTTTTTCAGTATAAATTCCGGAATCCCGGGATTAGACAACAAAAGCTCGAAAATCCCGGGATTAGGAAAACCAGTCGGAATTGACACCCCCAGTCATCACCGATTTTCATAAAATTTGGTTTACAGGTGGAACATCGAAAAATAGGGAAGCATATTTTTTTTAGGTCTGATATTTCCATTAAGGGGGTAGAGATTGACCTTCTAATTTGGTAATATCGTTATTATTAATTATAATTAATATCACTTAATATATAAATATCCTTTTTTAAGTCTTTTAACGGTAATTCTAAGAATAAGTTTTAAGAAATTTGAATTCAGCCTATATAGGTTGGTAAAGACTAATAATTTAGTTTTATTCACCACTGTGCCCTCGAAGTAAAAAAATATGTTTGCCCAAGAAACTCGAATTGGACTACTATGTGACTATTTCTATGCTACATGTTTAAAAAATAATTAAACGTTGGCTTTTAAAAGTTGTTGGAACAATTTATGTCTTAAGAGACAAAACTAATTGTTTTCTACGCTTCCCAGGAAAAATTATTGAACTTTATATATAACAATAATAGATTTAAAATCCCAAAAATCTAATGCGAACGGATTTTTATATTTTATTATATGAAAACATATGCCTAGAAGGAATACAAGTGGTAGATGATGTAGATGTCACATGTTTATCGCAGTAGACAAAGGTTAATGTCTTAAAACGTTGGTCTTGCCTCATCTAGTTTTTAGTTCGTGTAAATTATATTTGGCAAATAGATATGAAATTAATAGACTTCAAAAATTACAAAATGGGGCAGTGCGGATAATTCTTGAGGAAAGAATGGATACTCCTAGGAGAAATATGTTGGACAGACTAAATTGGCTCCCAATTAAAAAAAATCTTGAACTTCAAACATTAATTCTTATACTCGTATATAAAATTAAAAATGGGATGACTCCCAATTATCAGGCTGAAGAACTCGTCGATTTACTTTTCACTTATACCCAACAAGAATCAAAAATAACTTTCGTCTAACAACAAAAAAAAGTCAACGTACCATAAAGGTTTGATAAGTTTTAATTCCTTACCAACAAATATTAAAAATGTAAGAAACCCCAACTTATTTAAAAATAAATTAAAATATAATTTAAATAGAATGGGAGAATGATTCATGCTGTGTTTGAATTGAAAGGTGTAAATATGCGTAACTTTTAACATGGGCTATAAGACTGTCACTTGTTGTAAGACACAAAGATACATAAAAATGTCCTATTTTATCAAATGTTCATTTATGTGATGACTGCCGATCTTTCCACTTTCATATTTTGTGACTGTTGTTGTGAGATTTTATTGAAGAATTTTATTATTTTTGTATTAGCCTTTTGCAAACTTTTTTACATTTAGAATACTAAAAGCAATTAAAATTATGTAACGGTAAACTGTATAAGAATATATTAACTCTCTATTCCTAAAAGGAGCTCTCATTATTTTTGGTTCATTGAAAACAAGAAGAAAAAACAACGTTACGATATTATATGTCGGCAGCCCAAATGGCAGATTTTTTACGATGAAATACGGACTTCGTAGATTTATTATGAAAAAGCAAATTAAGAGTTCGTTCATTATGTAATATCATTAATAGCAAAATGAAAAATTGTTGGTTTTTGGCTAGAGAGTTGTTTAATTACCTATCTTTATATATTTTTCTTATTAAATTAAAGGAATTATTTTAGTTAATTAAAGGATATGCCAAATGGATAAATATATATAAAACTGATCGAAATAAGTTAAGGATATTGTGGTTTCTCTAAGAAAAATATACCAAAAGAAAAACAAAATTGCTTTTTTTATCTACCCTAATCTTCTTTTTGGAAAAATATACGTTCAGATTCACTAAGAAACTTTAAGATTTAGAACTGGTTTAAATTAAGATCTTCTAGTTGATTAGTTATGTTTTAACAAGTTTTTGTCCTGTCATTGTTAATAAGTCGTCATTGAAAACTTATGAATTATTCTGATCGTTAGCAACATAGTAAATGATTACCGTTGGAATTTGAAGCCCGATTTCAGATTCCTAGATGATAACGCTCGCCCACATAGAGCTCGGATAGTATTAGAACCCAACCCAACCTAGCATTAGATGAAATTGATCATTTGCCGTTACCTCCAATCTCTTGAGATCTAAACTGTGTTGAACATGTTTGATTGGGTTTGGTAGGGATGCCTTGGAGCAAGATGAATTAAATCACTTAATTCTAAGTATGCCTTGACGAGTCCAACCGGTTATAGTCAACAGAGGTGGAATTACTCGTTATTAAATAATTTCCAATTTTCAAAAATATTTTCTGTTCTGTTACATATTAGAAAAACATATTGTTAAATTCTGAAATTAATATTTTTAAGTTAAATACATATGTTTTATTTCTAGAAATGACGGGGGAACATGGACGTATGTCAACTTTTTTCTTAACTTTTTTTCTCGGAACAAACACAATATCCTTAACTTATTTTGATCAGTTTATATGTATGTCACACAGAAATCGACTTAGATTTTGGGAATTAAACCTGCAAAATGAGATAGTATCTTCCCAAATTATATATAGAAAAAATAAATTGGTGCAGACTTTAAAAGCTTTTTTATCAATTTATTTTGTGTTATTTATTTTGCTGCTTTCTTGCAATATATTTTATGCTGATGTCATGGAAATTGTGTATGGCCCTTACAGCGGCAATGTCAGAAATTCATAAAACAAGTGTCACAAAATTGTTTCTTCCAAAGAAACAAATACCTCGCATAACGGCCAACCTGCCTCGCGTGCATGTGTGTATAATAAAGGCCAAAATAATATCGCGTATGTACTACAGCCTTGCCAGATTTCAAGAATATTCTTGGATGAACAGATTTTTTAAACATATTCTAATAAACTAATATTTTACCCCCTTATTCTAAATGTGCATACAGGGCAGGCCAAAAATATATTAATCGTTCAAGAATAAAGTACCCTTATTTCGAAAAATACGGAAAAGCGATATTAAGAAAAGTTGTTGAGAATTACGTCGAAATGTTGAGATACGTCTAACAACAAAGTCATAGTCTTCTATTAAAAAAAATAAATTTTTTGGAAAGTTTTAAATTACCCCCTTATAATGATTTTTTTGTATTCAGCAATAATACATTTTCAAATTAGCAACAATCAAATCACTTCTGCATAACTTTCATCAAAGTGAAGCAAATTTGTAAAATTTACTTAGATTTTTCTAATAATAATGTGCTTAGTAAAAACTAATGACCATAGGAGTTGATGCCATGTGGAATAAAAAGAAATTTCAAAAAAATACATTTTTTTGGCGGTTGAATAGAAGGCTGACTATTTGGGCATATTTTTTAATTCTAAACAACTTTTCTTTATAATATTTTTCGGTATTTTTAAAAATAAGGGTACTTTACTCTTGAATGATTTTTATATTTTTTGGCCTGCCTGGTATGCTGTTTGACTTGAAGCCATTCTAAGTGCACCTGATATGGTTATCGGACATGCACCAACTTTTGGCGGTATTTATATTTCAGTTGTGGCCAAGAATACCGCAAAATAAATCAAGAAGAAGAAGTATTTTTGATTCTGGTTTAGGTGCCCTCCTGCTTTCGGAATTTCTGGACCCTTACCCTTCATCAGACAGACTCACACCCAGGGTGACGGAAGAACAGACCACGATTTAACAAATTAAAAATGGGAGCTTATATCCATCGGTTCGATTTGGATGGATAACATGTATGGTCTCATTTTGATTCAGGTAAAAACATGATCTGTTCTTCTGACACCCTGGTTGTGAGCCTGCCTAATGAAGGTTAAGGGCTTAGAAATCGCGATAGCAGCAGGGCACCTAGACCAGAATCAAAACTAGTCCTTCTTCTTGATTTATTTTACGGTCTCTTAAAGGCTTAAGTACGGTGTGCCTCGACTAAGTTTAACCCAAAGGTCTTCCAACTTCCATTTTTTTCAGATTTTGTTAAAGTGGTGTGGCCCAAAATGGAAATGGATCAATAGTTTGAAAAGAAAACTTGATTTTACTATTTGTTTTTAAATTAAGCTGTTTTATTTTATGAAAAGATCTTCTTTCAAATCCTGGAAATGATATTTTCTTGTTGGATATAAGTATTTAATATTTTTAAATAGCTTTGATAATCCTGAAAAAAGATAAAAAAATTAATTTTTCGTCAGTTTTTGGTACCTATCTCTTAAATGGTGCGGTTAGATACGATGGTTTATGAATTCATTTTAAAGATAATGCAATTACCTACAAATCACCTCTCTATCTATACCTGTTCAAAAGATGGGTAATAGAAGGTTGAAAAATTCGAACAAAAAATTATAGAATCAGAATGTTGTGAAATTTGTACATGATAAAATTTTTAAATAGTTATTTTTAATATTTTTTCTCAGTCAGATGTTCTGTTACTTTTTATGTATGTTTATTTTATTAGTTGTTTTTTGTTTTTACTCTGTTTATCTCTTATGTTTGGAAAATATCATATTTATATTTTCTAGATTTATGTTATTCTTTTAGGAAAACGTGTTTATTTTTATCTTTTTGTTTGAAAATAACAACTTGATGAGTCACAAAGTACATGGATTGAAGAAATTCTATTAAAAAACCTGGCAACACTGACATAGAAACAAGACAAATTCCGTAATTTCCAAATGGCGCGCACATATACGTGGTGGTTGAAAGATGTGCCTCTGAAATATGTCGTTCCATTTATTTCTGGAGAAACGAATAGTGGAGAGAACGGAGGTTATTTGTTTTTGTAAATTATAGCCCAGCGTATATTGTCTTATTAGGCGTTATTTCGGCTTGAGTGATGCCGAACAGGGCTGCTTTTGACAACGTTTTAGTCAAAGTCCCTTTCATGTGCTCATACAGGATACCGCGATGGCATTTGTTAATTCAGTTTAGGCAAATTAAGCGTTCTTGATTTGACTGAGACGTAATATTAAATTATGTTGGCTGGTGGGCATATCTAGGAAGGGCAAGCTTCAAGTCTTCATTTAAAAGAAATATAAGTATATAAAAGATAATAATAGATATTTATGTAGCCAGTTAAGAAATGCTTTACTTTAAAATATTTAGTTTTGTTAAGTTGGTAGTATAAATTCCAGGACAGGACTGAAAAATTACACACCATTAATACCATTATATTTTATTCCTTTATATCGGAAGTAAATATATACTTTTAAAGTAGGCATTATAAAACTACATTACAAGTGAAAATTGCGTTACTGACTCACTCATAGCCTAAGAGTTCTTTCAAACCACGAATTTTGGATGACAATCATAGTTGGTACTGAATCAATTGTTTCGACCGTGACCTGATTTCTACAAACAAAAAAAAGCGTTTGAAGAAAATCATCACTTGAAACAGGCATAAAGCCAAAATCAATAAACTGACACATTAATTTATTAAGTAACACCAACATTGTTTCATGCTAATTTCCACTAGAGTCATAATTTATAAAGTTTGTCAACTTTCTAAGCAGCGCCGTTAACACCGGCCATATATTAAAACAAAAGAAAGAGAAAAATATTTTATGGAAATCTCTACGAAAATAAAGAAGTAGCAAAAAGAGGTAATAAGGATAATTTGATTTAATCTCCTCGGAGACAGAAAAGTTTTGGTTAGATGGCAAAACGTACGTCTTTTGTTTTATTTATATGTGTTGTGGAATAAGGATGTTCCTCTGGATATTCCTAATGATGGGAAACATCAGCCATATATTACCTAAGTAGGACAGGAGAAGAACATTAGGGAAATAATTTTAATATAAAAATATTTATTTCTTCATTTAGCCGGTAAAAATTCAGTTGTTATATTTTTTATATTTAAGAAATTGTTCATTTTGAACACCAAAAACTTTTACAATTTACATAAATTTAAATTGCATACTCTGACAAAAAACCAGATTCTTGATTAGCACCGCTACAGTAAAATAAAACTTTTTCGTTCAGATTCACTAGGAAGGTTTGCGGCATTCTCCACGTGGCGCCCACGATTGCCAACCCAATTTCATTCTGGCATTGTTCTTGGGCTTTAAAATTTATAACAAAAATATTATAAGTATATTGTCATGCCCTGCTTTAAGGGTATACCTGGTACAAGTGTCACCAGCAATGCTTCTGGGATACAGAGCGACCTACTAGAGTATTGATTCGTGTCACAGTCTGCTATGGAACACTAAAATTTCTCTAGGAAACTCCCTGAGTAATTAGTAACAATGCGACGTTAAAGAAGAATTAACTCCAGAGGCTCTCACCACAAATAAGGGACGGGATCTGTTAAAGCTTCTGAAATCTGCCGATCGATGTTAGTGATAAAAGTAAGTCTATTAATGTATCGGAAAAGCTGGAACGTTATCAACTATTAGGTTCCAAAAGAAACGACTACTTTGTCTTCTCACGAACAAAGGGGATTAAATTTCACTCAGATGACTGAAAAGTAGACCATTGAACCCAACTGAGTGACCAAATCGAATTATCGAGCCTGAGGAACTAGATGTTTCCTAAACCACAATACCTTCTAAAACGAGTATAGCATTTGATCTTCCGCAAAGGCTTAATGAGCTTGATAGTACGATTGATTCTTTTAGGGCAAATCCAAATAGGATACTATAGCCTTCATGGTGTGCAGCGGAGGGCCTGAAATAGACTCGTTTAAAATTATAGCCAATTAAACAGAAGAAAACTAAAGCAGTGGACTCCCCATGTATGCTGTATCAGCAGTAGCGTGTCATTGGTGCAGTGGATGAAAGGGAAGCGAAAAAATATGCCTTTTGCAGTTCCAGTGGCATGGCGAGAATCCACCAATCATTTAGACAATTGTTATTTTTGCATGACAAGGACTGAAGGTTGTAAACTGCGCTTTTACGACCTTCTGTTGACTAAATTTTAGAAATTACACCTGCCACTGTTATAAAAAAGGACCATGCTTGAAAATAAATGATCTTTGTTGTTGAGAAGCTAAGAATTGGTTTACCTCTATTGGTTTACCTCTATTGCTGCCAGATGCGGAGTAATACTTTCTAGCAAAACGATTAAACTGTCCTTATAAATATTCTCTACAAAGTTAACTTACACAGTACGTGCGAATGTGGCCTTAGCCTGTAATTCAGCAAATGCAAGATGCATCACATTCTGGTCGTTGTAAAATATTGGGGATTTTACGCTCTGGTAACTTCGGGCTCTATTCAGAAGTTTACGGTAAAAATGCGGTCGGTGTGCAAAGTAATTCTTTTAAAATTTTAGTGAATGTTTGCTCACTTTTACTATCTTTATTTCTGCCGACTGGAGTATTTTTAGTTACAGTTTATTGAGTGTAACTTGACCAAAATCGCTGCAAATCTGTCAAAGCAGGACCTGTGTATTTATATATTGCTAATTGTTTGCTGCTTACCTATCTTGACTTACTTAAGGATGTCTTCTCCTCTCTTCTTCCTCACGAAAGCCGGCAATAGAAAAAAAATAGCTGACGTCGGCATTGCGGCAAATCTATCACATTTATTCTGACACTGCTATCTATACGCTATATTTAAAAAAATGATTACAGTTTCCTTTTTAAGCCCGCTCATTAAACCCGTTAAAGTAGAAGCTTCTTAAAATCCTATTCATGCTCTTTCAAGATAAAATCGGTCCAGGAAACTTTCAAACTTGCAACAAAAAGTGGGCTTTTTGCGAAATTTTGACACATCATATTTTAATAATTCCAATGTAAATAAACTGCAAGTCGTTGTATTCATGGCAATGGTAAAAATTGGAAAATTTAAGTGTCAAATTTTGGTTGTCCCCTATTCAAATAAACCTATTTATTTATAACTTAAACAAAAAATACGCGATTTAAATTAGTGGGCAGTGTTCTTAGATCATTGATGGATAAAATAAACCTAAAAAGGAATATAGTGTAGAATAATGTCGATTAAAAATAGGATTTGTTGGAAAAAATGAATAAAATTCAGTTTGTACCCTTTAAATATGCTCCTGGATGACCCTCCTGTAGTCATTTTAAAGTCGGATTATCCCTCTATAAAACAGCGTTTAAAAATTGGAAAAAAATACGGAATGATTTAAAAGTACCGATGTCGAGTGCAAAAAAAGTCGTTGTTTTCCAATGCCGTCACACGCTGTATGAAAACATAAATTTTTCCCCACTTGCAATCAACGGGAGTAAAAACAATTTTTAGCAGCCATTAATCTAAATACTCTCACTAATTCGCAGTAAAATCCGAATCCGGTCTGCTTGCTCAACGATTAAACTGTCATTATAAATAAGCTCTGCGTGATAAACTTAACCAAATAGGTGTGAATATGGCCTTAGCTTGTAATTCGGTAAATGTAAGATGCATCACCATCCCGGCCAGTGTAAAATATTGAGGATTTCACGCCTTTGTGAACTTCTGGCTTTATGTGGTCATTTCGCTTAAATAATGCGACATGTGCGCGGTAACTCTTTTACAAAACTCCGTAGTTTTCTTCTAGTTTATAAGACTGGTCTAGGTTTTACGATTTATAAGTAATATAATAGACTGGAAATGTTGATGCGTTGAATAGGTTTAGGACAAACCAGTGCCAATAAGGAACATGCACATATTTTTTATTGCATAAATATTTTGAAGAACATTATTAGGACTATTTAGCTACAAAAAATGTTGGCTTTTCAGTGTATCTTCACTGAAAATATATTGTGGGACATTTCACTACAATTGTGTACCTTTTTCCAACAATTTGTTCTCAAAAACGTCCAAGACCAATTTGTAGCAAAATTTGCTACAAGTGTATGAAAATGTATAAAAACTGTTGTTACTAATAATCCAATTAGAGTAAATTGCTCTACAAAGACTTTGCAACAATTTTGTGTGAAAAAAAGTCCAAACGATTTTTTCAGTGTTTATTAGTATACAGATATCAGTGTATATTACAATTTAAAAAGCAGCCATTTGTCCTTAGTGAATAATGACGTCAGGAGATCAGCAAAAATAAGTGTCAATCTGCATGTTAACGTAAAGCTTAACCTAAAGTCGAAAGTGTTCGTTTTTCTCGGAAACAGTCAGAGGGGGAGCAATCGAAATTTTTCGGTTGATAGAGGAATAGTGCAACTAGCTTTGGTAAAAAATTGAATTATACAGGATGTTTCGTTTCGGAGCTATTAAACGTCAAAGTCGAAATTTCCGCAATTTCCGTTGAAATCGGGCACAGGTCGCAAAAATTAATTAAATCGATGTAAATTTTTGGTGGTTGTAGAGGACCCGGACCTTCAGAACTCTATTAAAACTTGCAAGCATCGGAAAATGACAAGTAATTCTTTTGATTTTTTTCTGGACGAAAAATGCCATTTACAGACCCCTCTATGGTACCTAATAACTCGAAAACAAAACGTCGGATAGAAAAACGAATTCATGAGTAAAACTTTAAAACCTTAAATACTTTCTTTTTACAATATATTTACATAAACCTAAAATCACTGGCAAATGGATATTTTTGGGAAAAACTGGAAAATTCGATTTTCGACCCGAATATTTCAGGGTTTTTAATTTTTTGTGGGGTCAAAATGATTCAAATTAAAATCCCGTATACGTCATCGGAAAGAGATCGTCGAAATACATGATATCCAAATTTTTTAGTTTCTTCAGTCTTTATAAGAAGGGAGCACTCGCCGATTAAATTTCGATTTAAATTTAAATTTGAATCACTCTGTATTTTTCCTATATAATTTTTTTCCAATTTATAAAGGGATACTCACACTTTAAAATAAATACCGAGTGTATATCCAGGAGAGTATTTAAGGGGTAAAAACCGAATTTTCTTGATTTTTTCCGACAAATCCTATTTTTAACCGACATTATTCCACACTATTTTCCTCTTTGGGTTTATTTTATCCACTAATTATCTAAGAATACCTACCACTAATTCAACTCGCTTGTTTTTTCGTTAAAGTTATAAATAAATAGGTCTTTTTGCGTCGGGGACCCTATTGAGTCATCATTCATTTAAAAAATATTATTAAATAGTATTAATAATGTGATTTTAGAAAATTATATTTTGTTTACCGTCGAACGATCCATCAGTCCGTTCTTAAAATTCTACTCATCTTATACTAATATAAAAAATTGTATTGTAAAATATTTATTTTTATTTTCAAAACAACTAAGTTTTAAGAAAATCGCCAAATATGTCATTTTTATTAAATTTTTTACTTAAGACTACTTTTTTCGTGCGGGTGAAAACCTACTTCTACCACTGATTTGTCAAGGCCCTGCCCTAACTACCAAAGATAGGAAGCTGAAATTTGGCCCACAGCTTTAGTTTAGGCCGAAGACGTCCAATAAAAAAAGGATATTGCAAAATGGGTTAAAATTAACCAATAAAAATAAATTTATATATATTATATTTTAAAAACCGCTAAGTTCTGAGAAAACGCCAAAACATGTCAATATTACTTTATTTTTTTACATAAGACTACTTTTTTTTCGTGTTCGAATTTTATCCTTAGGGGGTAAAAAACACTTCTACCACCTAATTATTAAGGCCCAGCCCTAACTACCAAAGATAGGAAGCTGAAATTTTGCCCACAGCTTTAGTTTAGGCCCCAGATGTCCAATAAAAAAGGATATTGCAAAACTCACCCTCTAAAGGGTTAAAATCAACCAATAAAAATAAATTATTTTAATTTTAAAAACTAGTAAGTTCTAAGAAAAACGTCAAAACATGCCAATTTTACTTTATTTTTTTTACATAACACTACTACAGCCGACTACAGCGTGTTCGAATTTTACCCTTCTACCACCGACTAACTACCTACCCTAACTACCAAAGATAGAAAGCTGAAATTTTGCATACAGCTTTAGTTTATGCCCCAGACGTCCACTAAGAAAGGATATTGCAAAACTCGCCCTCTAAGGGGGTAAAAGCAACTCTTAAAAATTAAATTATTTTTTATTTTAAAAACTACTAAGTTCTAAGGAAAACACCAGAACATGTAAATTTTATTTAATTTTTTACATAACGCTACTCTTTTTCGTGTTGGAATTTTACTCCTAGGGAGTAAAAACACACCACTGATTTATTACGTCAACTAAGAAAGGATATTGCAAAACACACCCTCTAAAGGAGTAAAATAACCCCTAAAAATTAAATAATTTTGTAGTTCAAAATCCAATGGGATTTATGAAAAGAGCCTAAATACGTCGATTTTATTTAATTTTTGTGTTGGAATACCCATAAGGGGTAAAAACAATCAATGTCGTTTACAAGGAAAATAAAAAATATATTCTAAACATATATTTCATGATTAAAACACGCTGGCGAAGCCCTCGGGTACTAGCTAGTACGAAATAAAAGAATATTATATGGATAATGAAGTCTCTAATTCCCATTCAGTTTTAACATATAACTACACAGACTGATTTCTTAACAAAAAACTATTTGCCATAAACCTGTTTCCATTCCAAAACAAATATATTATCCACAAACCGAATGTCGTTATGATTACAATAAACAACGAAACGTCTATCTCCATTAGCCTGATCCTTAGGCTTATACGCGTTTTCACCAATGCACGTAATGATTACAGATGGCGCTACGTTCGCGACGTCCGCTGTATATTTTCTGCGGCTGTCGCACGAATCCTCACCTCAGCAGGATTACGCGAGATTTGAGATGAAAAATGACACATAGCAAGATGTGTGGAAAGATTTTATCATCGAGATTATGGGACAATCTTAGGTGACGACAGAATGTTCCTTTTCTTTTAAAATTGGGGATTAATGGTACATTTTTGCAAGCTTTACTGCACATAAAAATAGACAAACGAGAAAATTCATTATTCTATAAATCTAGACGAATTATTTTCATATGTAAATAGTTATATTGGGAATTTTAAAAATGACATTGGAATACAGCGTAAGATGGGCGTAATATAAATGTTTTATCCTGTAATCTTAACAAAAATTTTGGAAAGCGTTTTTCGAAAAACGAATTTTGATTTCTAAACCTAAGTTCAAACCTGGTACTTGATTGCTAAGTTGCGTCAAGATTTTGTTCTGGTTTGTTTAGGTTTGCTAAGGCTGTTTTTTTTATTAAACAAGTTATTAGCCTAGGCACATCGAAATATAATGATTAGTCAATATGATAAAATCCGAATTCATAACATGGAATTTGATAAAATGCCGATGCATGTTTTTTCGTATTTATATTGAGTGGTCAACATATACAGTGCATTTATGGTGTTCCGTGCATGAAAACACTTCGGTGTCCGTACTTCCGTCCGTCTGTCACAGGCGATTTTCTCTGAAACTATTCGACGTAAAAAATTGAAATTTAGCACAGAGATAGAGTGTAGTGGCCCAATTATAGACGTGGAGTATAAAAAGTTGAATTTGATTCTGGGGTTAATTTCAGAGAGCAAATTAAGAAATGGAAAAAAATTCAGGGGCATTGTGTAGGGTATCAAATGAAAGCTGTCTGAAGCAAGAATTTAACAATATATTGATGTAATTTTGTTATGAATTTTTTTGCATTTTTCGGGAAAAAGGCTTAAAAATTGATGTCCCCCACTCTCATCACCAAAAGGATCGCGCGATCAATTGTTATATACAATTTAGTTGTTACTTTCCTTATAAATGCTGAACCACTAGATTTAGAAAAAAGGTTTTCGACAAAAAATATTTCTAACGATGTAGGGAACAACTTTTGTATTACACGTTTTAAAATGTGAATTATGTAAATTCCAGGGTTTTAAGATGATGTCAATTTGCCAATAATGCTAAAAAAGCTCCAAAAAATACCTAAGAAGTGCATTTATTTTTTGGAAAACATTAATTTTTCACAACCCTCGCAATAATTATCGTTTATCTTTGCATCTTTGAATCTGACACTTTTTTATGGCGTTGAAAACTTAGCGGCGTTAGCCAATTTAATATTTCTCGTCGTCTTGCTCGGAATTTTTGCCAGACACGTGATTAGTCAGACTGTTTACAAGAATAAGTCATGTACCTGTCAAAAATTCCAAGCGACGATGAAAAGAAAATTGCCGCTTTAGTCACAATTCTGTTTCTGTTTACGCTATTAATAAACGAATTAAAATGGTTTTAAACTGTATAAGAGGAATTTATGATCGAGAACTTGTCCGATAACTTTGCAGCTCCTTATCCAGATCGTCCAGTACTTACATAGCAAAACGACAGTGCTACCATTGCACGAAAAGTGTATGACTACGGTTGTGTTGTTAGTTCACATATAATATGAAGAAGACTTTAAAATGGACCCATGCCTAGTAGATGAGGAGAATTCATGTGTTCGTCTTGGTCAGCTTCCTGAAAATGCTTATTCCTAATTAATGTGGAAGAATTAAAAAATAGAATTATCGAGGCTTCACGAAGCATCACGGCACTCCAGCCGCTCAACGTTAAAAGGCATTGTTAAGACTGTCATGGATAGATACTGCTTGGCTGTAAATAGAGGACACAGAACAATTTTTTATTTATTATAGTGTTTTGATTGTTATTGTCAACAAAATTTCGAACGCCAGGAAATATGTGTCATTTTCAAACAAATACAGTTTTTTATAATCTCAATATTAATATACACACTTTTAGTTTTATTTCAACACTTGCAATAGAACAGGGCGTAACATGGGGTCAAAAATTACGCATATAAGATTCTATGGACCGCTTTAAAAAAATGCCTTTTATAATTTATATATTATGGCGTCTACACCACACCACTGACACTAAATACTGTGTAATAATATCTAATAACTAAAAATTGCTTAAAGTTGGAAAATAAGAGCAAAACTTGTTTGCACACGTGTGTGTAATAATGCATGCCATAGTAAAACTTGGTGACAAAGTTTTATTTCTCAGCATTGTATTTATAACTTTGGACCAGAGTTTCCGAAGTTTCGTCGGTGTATCTTGTTAATTGTTTTTGTTGAGCTATACAGTTAATTAGTGTCGTAACTTAAAGACCTTATAACTTTGAAATTTAGCATTAACTTTTAGTTTTACCTCAAAGGTCGGCGTTAATACCTCTGATATAGTATTTTAGTTTAAATAAACTTTTGCGTAATATAGACCGTGGGAAAATTTACAATATACTGCAAAATTAGCAAAAATGGGTTTAAAACCTTATAATATATATACGTACAGCGTGTCCACGGGAAGAGCTCGGATATGGTGTAAATGTCAAAAAAATTTCGAGTTTGATGGTGGCATTCTAGGAAACGCTTCTGCTTGTTCTTAAACTAAGACGTCAAAAAATTAACCAAATAATTAATAAACATGACATGACTTTAGAATAGATTTTCAATAATAATCAAAAGTAAACAAGCTTTATTTTAAGAGATATCGAAAAAAAGTTGTTTATGCTAATTAAGAGACTTAGAGCTCTATAAAAGAGAATTTCTGATGAAGGTCAAAAAGATGACCGAAACGTTAAATAGACTACTCGTATGTGAATAACCCACAAACCTATATACTTTCTCCCGTGGACCTTATTTCTTTCATTTTACAGTACTAGCTTATTTATACATATACGCCATTTTGGCGACATTTCCATTGGCTTTCCATCTTGAAAAACCCCATCACATTTTAATGCATTAAACGTTATTGTGTTTGTGTATTATTTTTTATTACAACTGCAGCTTTGGAGCTAATTTTCTAGTTCATGCGAATAGTTTTTAAATAATTATTTTAAGTAATAAAAGTCATTGCTTGACCGTATTGCTTTTATATTTAATTAATATAACTTTACGTTGCTTTCAAAATTAATTTCTTCCGATTTAACATAACAGTAAAAGTTTACCTTTGTAAATCAAGCAAAAGAAACCTTGTTAAGAAAATTTATGGGACATAACTTTTGCTTTATATAATATTGCAGATGTAGTGGTGATATTACCGTACTTGCAAAAAACGTTACAAACTGAAGGTAACAAAGTTATTCTGCTGAAATATGACTCTTGTCCTAACAAAAGCACTTGAATAAAAACCTCAAACTTCAGCTATCAAACCTGAACACTCTATGAGATTGTTATAACTTCGGATGAAATAAGAATATGGTTTGTATGCATTAAATTACATTTCCTTGTGGGTAAAAATAAGTTTAAAATGTTCTCGACAAAATAATATCTACAGTAGTACTTTCAATGACACGTAACTAAGCTTAGTAAGCAGAATAAAAATGTATACCTTTTATATAATACAAAATTCTCGCGCGCTTACCACTTATAGCGTTATATGTCAAAATTAAAAAATTGAAGTTTATCCTGTCAATTTTGTTAGTGTTGACAAACAAATATGAATCAGTCTCGGGTGTTGTGTCACAGCATAATATTCTTTCTCGTTACTACCTGGCTTTATATTTAAGACAAGCACACATGAAATTCATATTCAAATGCGACGCCTCGCCGTCATTGAATCAGACTATTTCACTACGCTTACACATCACCCTACTCTTGCTATATAAATAATATTTGTCATAAAATGCAACAAATAGCATTGATTCATATGTTAACGCAATAAATAAATTCCCCTGAGTGAATTTAACTACAACTCGCACAAAACGCGGTTAGAATACTCCTTTAATGATCATCCAATTAAAACTGAAACCAGTATGAATCAGTCTGTGGTATTGTGTCACATCATGGTATATAGGCTTTCCAGTTACTACTTGGCTTTACATTTGAGGTCGAAATTACTGGCCCACTGTTTAGCATTTGGTGCTTAAATCATTAGCATTTAAATGGTTTTTGGCCAGATAAAATATGCCCACTATTAGTCGTGTGACAATTGGCAAATTGTTGCATGGAAGAAATGTACTCTTTTTGTTAAATGAAGTACTATTGACACCGCCTTTTGGGATTTATTTTTTATATTATAAAAATAACTCTTTCTTTATTTATAGGAACACGAGCACATTTCGAGCTTAACTGAACCTTGGTACCATAAAAAAAAATTTAACCCCTGAACTCGCTAGAAAGTTCAGTGAGTGAGTTCTGGTTGATCAGCGAGGTTTTGACAAGTTGTTGTCCTGTCATGGTTAATAAATTTTCATTAAAAACTTATCTGTTATTTTATTATTTCTGTAATTTGCTTAGTTCTCTAATGATTATGATCTTGGAACTTGCTACCCTTGCCAATTTCAACCCTTTATTGTCAAATTAGATCGGTATTAGCAACAGTGAATCTGGCCATAATTTTTTGAAATATAACAAGAGCAAAATGCAGTGATACTAAAACCTGTATTACTAGGAAATAGAAATATGTTCTAATCCAAATATTGGTGAGGCAAAATGGAAGTATAAAATTTTAGCGTTGAACCAAACTGGGAAATTATGATTCACTGAATTCTAAAATGTGTACGGTTTCAAGTGTCTCATAATAGATTATTTTTATTAAACGACTTACGACTGTTTTTGCTAAATATTTGTGTAATTTCTTAAAAATTTTGCATCAAACGTTTATCCCGTGAATAAGAAATGTGTATTATAGTTTATAGAATTATGATACGGTATTAAAATATCAATTATAGTCCATGGTATTATGGCACTTAATATTATCTTTACTCAGGAATGAATTTTGGCATTCATTAGCAAATACAAATAACATAACACTACATCGAAAAGGTACATTAGAATTATAATAATATTTTTTTCTACCCTGTGCGTAACATTAAAAGTTTGTTTTAGCATGCCAGACCCAGAAGTCGTTACGTCACCTAAAGGTGTCAACTGAACCGCTTTCAAAACAATTAACAAGACGGAGAGCCAAAGTTTGTAAACTCGGAAACAAAGTTATAAACACGAAGCTCAAAAATAAAACTTTGGCAAAAAGTTTAATTATAACATGGAGTATCACACATATGTTACAGGAAGTTTTCAGGGTGTTTCTGAATTCTCTATAGCCGTCATTGTCGATTCTAACAAGTAGTTCACTTAACAGAAGTATTACACATGTTGTTTTTACAAGAGGAAAGTAAGGGTTGCCGCAAAAAACGGTTGTGAAAACGATCGTAATCGCCAAAAAACTACTACTCTCTGGGTTTTAATCGTTATAACAAATATTTCATGGCTACTCGAAAAAGTATTGCATGTACGGAGATTCAGTGAATTACGTTCAAAAACGTATAAAATAAATAGAAAAAACCAAAATAAAATTAAAATATTACCTTGTGTCTTGGACACGAAGTATTTCCAGACCTACGCTACGTTAACAGAAGGGTTGTTCTGGTTTTTGTCCAAAGAAACACCGGTAAAATTTTATCGGTGCAGTTTTGCAACATGTATGTGTTAACAGTGTAGAATGATGCACCTGAAATGTATTTTAAACATAGTCAAAAGATAGATGCGGAAATATTCACCAGACTAGAAACTAGACAAGACTTTGGTTTATTTCAACTGATATGTTTCAAGTCAGAAGTCAGTGTGTTTCGTATTGTAAAGATATAGCATTTCTGGTATCTTAAGAAACGTGAATGAGTGCACTTGGCATTAAATATTTTTCTTAAGACATTCTAAAAATAACACCTAAAATTTAATATTATATGATTTTCAGTAATTAGTTGCAATACCTGGACCATAATAGTGCTGCTAACTAATAAAGATACTGCCGAACATGATAATAATCGATTTTAATAATTTTTGTATATGTTGTCCCTCAGTACCGGGGAATTTTATGCAATGAGCATAAAGTGCTAAGTACTAACGTACCGTGGGCGTCTAAAGAGAAGGGAAATGTAATAAGATTTAAAGGACTGGAGGTTGGGAGGGGAAATGAAAACATCTGCAGGCATAATCTGGAGACCCTTAGTATGAATGAGCGAGAGAAGTGGAAAGTTCTAGATTTTGTAGCTGGACAGTAAAGGGATGCATACTTAACTCGCCTTTTGCTATTCTGTTAGGAATAGTCAAGGGATGAATTATAGCGGCTAGGTTTTCAGAGAGAAATCCGTGGAGGTATCGGTGGAAAGGGGATAAATCCCCAACACGCAGCGACGAGCGAGAGAAGGGAGTTTTCTTGTAAGGACTGAATAGTTGTTTTTTTGATTAAGTCAAGGAGGTGCCGAAGGTGATGCGGCTCCCCAGATGTGGAAACAGTACTCTAGGTTAGGTCTTATTTGGAAAACAGAGAACGTGTAAGTTGGAGTGGGAGAAGTATATTCTGGTTTGTAAGGGAATACCGAGATCTTTAGGTGCTGATATGGCTATTAAAGTATCGTGTTTCTGCCAGCTGAGATCATCTTCGAAAGCCATACCAACAACATCAAAAGTTTCATTGTTCTCAAGCCTTACAGAATTAATGGGGTGCGCAGAAGGCAGCGAGTACTTGATGTAAAACATCCCATCCGCAATCACTGAACTGATATTTATGTAAATTTTTAATAGCAAATTTAGTTATACGTGAGAAGCTAAGCATAACAATCAATGCATTGTATATAGCAAAATGTCAATCCCATCTACATTACAACTAAACTAATTTTCCCCAAAATACCCGTTTTTCCAAGACCACAAAAAACCTATAGGAGCTCCAACATACATTGTAAAGCTCTCAACATCGATTACACATTGCGAACTACTTAAATCTCTTTGTCCTCGATCATATACTTAAAGGCATTTATGAAATACTTAGTTCTTTTTAAAGGGTTTTGTATGTCGTACATTGCTCACGTAAAATACATTATTGAATTGCCTATAGTTAAGTACTTTTTAGTAGCTTTACTTTTTAATAACGAAGATTAGTTTTTCGCCCAATGGATTTAAAGAGCCATTTTAATCCTAAATTTGCTAAAACAAAAATGTTCCGTTTAATCACAAGAATGATTTGAATTTAATCTTTTTGAAGCATAAACTAACACGGTCTAACCCCCACATGCACCATAGCTGGATCACCTTTTAAACGCGTTATCAGTTGGTCAGGTGACCTACTTCATTTTAGTCGAGATTAACTCTTAAGCGAAATTAAATACTAATGGTGCATGTGGGTAGGCGAGGTTCAAATCGAAATCGTACAGCCATTAGCAATGCAGCAGTGGGAATTTGCATAACATAATAAAAGAAGTATTTGTAAGGCACAGTTGCGGCAAATGAAATTCGGACGCCAATTTGACATTTTATGACATTTATGCAAATTTTGGTGAATTAGGCTTTTACCTTAATTTTTGTCCACCTTTAGTAGAAACTATTATTTCAAAAGGTATTTTTAGATCACTTTTACGATGATTTTACTCTGTAGTCGCATTATTTCAGCATACAGAGTCTGAATTTGTGAGTAAAATGCTTCTATATGTGGAAAATAAGGGCTATGATTATTAAATACCGAATATAAAAAACAGAATTGCAAACGATAAATAAAGATCTTTGTGTAATAAAACTCTGCTCAGCTCGTTTAACTGTATAAATGACAGAATTGCAGGAAATTCAAACCGGTAAGATCAAAACCCAATCAAAACCGGTAAGATCTAAGAACTCTCTGTTTCAAACTAATTTTGGAAAGTTCTATATTCATATTCATCAAGCTCCTTTTACATTCAGGATTTGCCAAAATATATACTTACTATATGATTTAAAATTATTAATTATATTTTATTTACCAATACTAATGTTATGATTTTGAGCGAAAATATTTTTCCTGAACTAAATTAAAAGGCTTTATTTAAATTGTTTCCATTATTGCCAATATTTTTGAGAGTCTCTATTAATACTTGTCCTTATAATTAATGTAATTTATTATAAAGTATATTTCTATTTTATCAATTTACCACAACTGAATGGTAAATTCCTCATTTGGTAAAGCTTATTAAGATACAAATTTTTGACAAGCCTAAGCCTTTTTCAGTAAATTTTAGCCACATATTAAGGCAAACTGAACTGTATTGTTTAATAAATAGCGTTAATTTTGTAAAGAAGCTTAACTCCACTGAACTGGTGGTACAATTTATTATTTACATACAACGGTTTAACAAAGGCAACCAGAATTAAGTGTATAAAGTCAAGGAAACTTGGTTAAGAACAAGTCTTACAACAAAAGATGGGCTGTGGAAGCGTGGTGTATGTCTCTGCATTTTTGCGTAAGGGCTCTTAGTTCTTTGTTTGCCGAGATTTGCTGCGGATTTTCTTGGTTATTTAGTTCGAAAATTTAGTTTGCATTTGTAACTGACATATAACGGTATTTATAAAGATTGGATTATTTCGATTACATTCGTAATGAATTCTAAACTTTAAAACATCATAAGCAGGGTAAGTTTGCTTTCGTAACAATAAGGCTTTCCTAAATATGTAATCGAAACTAAACGAAAGAGCCTTATGTTTGTCAAACTTACTCAAAGTTTATATTTTAATTAAACGGTTGGCCTATAAATATTTGGCAAGTAACTTTAAACCTGGCTTAATGCTTCAAAGGTAAATTAATTTTGACTCTTTTATGTAGGCAACTTAAAGTATCAAAAGTTTTAATGCCACAAAGTGATTTATGAAGCGCAATTTTCGCGTAAAATATCATTTTAGGTTTCTTTTAATAAAACCAAATTACTGATCAAATCTTATCAACAACTGAGGTATACGTATATCTTGTAACGCCTGTAAGAAGTATGTCTTTGCCATATAAATGTGTAAGTTTCAAAATTAGCTGATCACGAGTTTTACCATACCGTTTGAATGACATCATATTTACTAAACATAATTTTTCTAAAATTGTAAAAAAATAAACTTGTCATCGGGATTTACTGAAAAAATTTATTCAGGCTTGTACTGGTTTAAATTAATTTGCCTTTTGTGAGCAGCCAAGGATAAAAAAGGTTCTCTGTTTGGTCAGTTAGTTTTAGACAAATTTCGGTCCTGTCATTGTTTATAAGTCGTCATTAACAACCTATGAGTTATTCTTGGTTTCCAAATGATTACTTTTTGTAATGTTATTGTAATGTTGTTGTCTTTGAATTTGCTGTTACAATGTATTTAGTTTGTTGTGTGGTTTAAAAATGATCAGGACCGTAATGGTATGAATTTATATGTAGTTTTTTTAATCTGTTACTTTTCAACTCTTATATAGGCATTTTTTTCAAATCGTTTCTTTTTACGGGTTCTACAACCTGTTAGAATATTATGACAGAAAAAGAAAGATGATTTTATTATGAATAGGATTTGCGTTAAAAACTGTTGATGGGTTGATGGGGATTGACTTAGTAAATTTTTTCTTTTAAAAGTGTGTTCTGCCACTTAAAAATAATTATAGTTATACATCATAAATAAAAAATAAAAGAGAAAACGCATTCATAAACCTATGAATTGTGAAGATATATTAGAAAATGCGTATCATATTTTACTATATTGTTATTTTATATTACTTAGCAATATTGCAAAAATTTGCTTCAAACCCTCGCCTTGCGTAAAACAAAAAATAATAACGGCTTAAAGTTCCCGCCCTAACACCAAACCTCTGAAAGGGGTTGTCTTGTTTTAGGCGTCATAAAAAATTTAATACTAAAGCTTTTTTTGCCCCAGAAAAAGCCTAATGATGTTTTTTATATTATATGAGATTTTGGACAGATTATTAGCTTTGCTCGTTAGCAACGTATTTAGCCGAAATATTTTCTGGTTAAAAAGAGAAAGTTTATTTAAAGCGTTGGGCCTTTATTAATTAACTCTGCCATTGTTGTGTACTCTGTTTTGTAACTTTATTTGTTATTATACGTACATGTTAAGAGGACCAATGGTAACGTAAAAGTTACATTGAAATATATGTGTGGCTAAATGTATTAACCAATTTAGAATCCTCTATATTCTTCCATTGTTTATACGTCTTGCTAAGTTAAGCTCAAGAAGCTAAGTATTTTTGGTAATCCTAGATTCCAAACTAACCTGGAGCCTACATTTTCAGCACATTAACAATTCAAGAAAATTAGCACTCGCCAAGCGAGATATGTTAGGTGGATTCAACTAAAATACCAATCCTACCGGAACTACATTCCTGGGCAAAGGCGAAACCAATCAGTGATAGAAATATCATTAAGGCATTTACTACAGAATTCCGAAAACTCAACAGGTTCTAACAAGTTTAATAATGAGCCTTTGCACCTTAAAGAATCCTCTGCACCCTCTCATATTTTACATGAATATGCGACATTAAGTCGTTGGAGAATAACATACTACTCAGGTGATACTTAGAAAGATACCATGAAAGCTAATAAAAGGATTACTTAGGAATCTGATAAGGGTACAAAATTTGTCCTTAAATCAATTGACTGTGATGTTGGAGAATTATTTTGAAAAAACTGGTAAATTTAACCGGAATATCGAAGAAAAACGATTTTTTGTATAGAGTTCTTTTAAATCGATTATTTCAAACCAAAATAGTTCTGTCAGTCAGCCGCCCGATATACGTCATCATAGTCAATTTAAATCCTAATTATCAAATTAATAATGGATTTAAATTTCATCATCCTCTGCCAAACGGAGTTACATGTAGCATTTCAGCAAACAGCTCACATTTTCATCAATATTTACCTTTCCTATATTTAGAAGTTGTACCTTTGCTCTTAGTTAATAAAATATAATTTCTAGGAAACACGATAGACGTGCAAAGATATATGCTTTATAAACATTCATACGAAGTGAAATAATTACTAAGTTCATATAGAATTTAGCATGTTAATTGGAAAGTACATTTCGAGGGATTTAGCGTGTGTTGGCAGTGGTAGAATTAGTATGTTGTGTATGTGTATTAGGGTGTACTGAGTTTTCAGTTAGAGGCCCTTTAATGCAAAATGTAAATGGTTTTTGTAAGACCACCCGACCTAATTTTTTAATGAAAAATTCTGTATATTTTTCTATTCAAATAACAAAACTTTGATATTATAAAAAATATGTATCAACGAAATCAACTGCAATATGCCAAAAAATTCATTAAAATTGGTGCAAGTTTTGAAATGTTATTTAAGATTAAACTTGGGGTAATTTTAGAGACAACTACGCCCTCATTACATCATTTGATGTGGGACAGTCCTTTTCGTTGTATAAACATATTTTTTCTAAACTACGTATATCGCTTTCGAAACCTAATCTGGAGACATTGCTAATGCTGCAGATATTTAGCCGAACACATCCAAATTTCTAATTCGTACCCGGTAAGCATTTAACAATATTGTCTTGTCAGTTATATAACGTATACGCACTTATTTGTTTCCGCCATCGCCACCTTATGCATGGGTAAGCCGTATCACAGTTAGTGAGAACTTTGCGTTCTGTGAGAAATTCACAATATTTTATGTGGTACGGAACCCTCTATGCGCTTGTCGAACTCGCACTGGACCGTTTCTTTTAACACAATCACTGCAGCGCCTTCTTTTTGTCAGATACCATGTAAGCACATTCTTCCAAACCAAACGGACCAGCTTTAATAATAACTATTAGTAGGACTATTTATTTACTCTAGAAGTTTTATAAATAAAAGCACTTACTTTTAGTCACCTTAATTTTTATAAAAGAATTGCGCGTAAACCATATAGTTAACAACCAGCTAAGTTGCTTGTGGAACATATAAAAAATTACAGGTCAAGTAAATTGATAGCTATAAAACTTTATGAAGTCATAATACTTTAAAGTCTAGCGTCGTTTTAAAATTAATGGCTTTCGGAAAAATAGCTATTTAAATCTAATTAAATAGGCTTGCATTCCTTGTATATACATGCACCTTGAAAATGGAAAATAAAAAGTTTTTGAATAGGAATATTGTAGAACACAGTGTGCGACTTATTATAATTACTATTCTGAATAGTAAATAGATTTTAAAATAATATTCCTTTGCACGAGAAGCAGTATTTATGATGGAATATGATTGAATGGATTGAGAATGACCAACTGACTGGAAGTTACAACAGCTTGCTCTCCGTACATACTTTTCACCGCAGCCAATAATTGTTGATACAACAGCTTTAACACTAAGGAATATGCATCTATTTTTATTTCATGAATCGTTTAAGGAACTCATTACAAATCCAAAAATATTATTTTGAAGGAAATTACTAGGAAAATTTAACTAAAAAAAATCGTACTTGCCTTTAGTGCCAAGTGACGTCAAAAGATAAGCAAAAGTAAATGATAATATACATATTAACGTAAAGCTTAGCATAGGGATGCTACATAACTACAAACGTATATGAATCGACAACTTCTGTGATAGTTCAAAAGCATGTGAGCATTTTCTTGTACGATTTTACCTATATCAATAAGGAATATGCACATGTTTTTTGCTATTGCACAAATCGTTTAAGGAAGTCATTACAAACCCAAAAAATCTATTTTTGGGAAAGTTACTAGGAAAATTTATCTAAAAATGTTTACTTTAAGGTATGATTTATTACAATTTAAAAAGAAGTCTCTTCTCCTTAATGAATAATGACGTCAGGAGATCAGCAAAAATAAGTGTCAATCTACAATAATGTAAAGCTTAACCTAAAGTACAACAACAACTCGGAAGCAGTCAGAGGGGGTGCAATCAAATTTTCTGGGTTAACAGAGGAATGGTTGAACTAGCTTCGGTAAAAAATTCAGCTTTCGTTTTGGAGCTATTAAACGTCAAATTCGACATTTCCGTTGAAATCGGGTACACATCCCAAAACTGACTTAAATCGATGTAAATTTTCGGAGGTTGTAGGGGACCCGGAGTTCTGAACTCAATTGAAACTGATGAGGATCGGAAAATGGCAAGTAATTCTTTTGAATTTTTTTAGATCGACAGATGTCATTTGCAGACCCCTCTTTGGTACCTAATAGTTCGCAAACAAGACGTCGGATCGAAAAATGGACTCATAAGTAAAGTACGTTTGTTTTTCAATACATTTAAATAAACTTAAAATCACTGCAAAATGAATATATTTGGGAAAAACTGGAAATTTCGAATTTTGACCCATATATTTCACGGTTTATAATTTTTTGTGGGGTCAAAATAGTTCAAATTAATAATTATACGTCATCAAAAAGAGCTCGTCGAAATACATTATATCCATATTTTTTAGTTTCTTCATTCTTTTTAGGAAGGGAGCAATCGCCGTTTAAATTATGACTTTTTAACTTTTTTTCTCTGTATTTTTTGACCTAATTTTTTCCATATTTTTTAACACAGCCTTATAAAGGAATAATCACACTTTAAAATCAATACCGAATGGCTCATCCAGGAGCGTATTTAAGGGATAAAAACTGAATTTTCTTGATTTTTTCCGACAAATTCTATTTTTAACCGACATTAGTCCACACAGTTTTTCTTATTTAGTGATTGTTTTTGAGTTTATTTCATCCGTTAATTATCTAACAATACCTCCTACTAATTTAAATCGCTTATTTGTTCGTTGAAGTTATAAACAAATAGGTTTATTTGCATCGGGACATGCAAAATTTGAAAATTTTTGAATTGCCATGAAAACAATGAATTGCAGTCTATTTACTCTCTTATTAAGATACGATGTGTCAAAATTTCGCAAAAATCCCAGCTTTCGTTGCAAGATTGGAAGGTTCCTGGACCGATTTCGGCTTGAAATATACATGAATAGGATTTTAGGAACCCTCTGCTTTAAGTGCAGGGATATTTCATTGGGTGAGTTACGCATTACATGCCATTTCTATTGATTTTTCGATGATCATACCTACAACACTGGAATTCGCGATGTACCCATTATGAGTCATAAATTCACTTTTCATGACACGGCCAATGGGATCATACTACTACTCTACTCTCGAAGATGGTTTGGATTTTAGCTTTTAAAACTTTTGTACTATTCTTAGGTAGTAAAAGCTATCGTTAAATTTTATTCGAACCTTTTGAAACATGTACAAAATTTTCTCTTCATGTTACTCTAATATATCCATGAAATTTTATTTGCATTGAGCCTCCAGTTGTTTAAACAATAATAATCCCAATCGAAATAGTTGGGTGAACAGAAATGGATATTCCCTTGTGTTATCTGTAGTCTATATATACAGTATTATTCCCGTGGGTGTAATTTCAAGGGTTACCACTAATAGCTTATTTTAATGCTCACATATCACTAAACGTAAAGTGTGTGCCTTACATTATGTATTACTCCATCGAAGGTAAAATTGCTATGTCTAGTAATACATTTTCTCTAGATCGCACTTGCAACTTACTAGGAAAGATATAATTGTAGCCTACATTTTTTGTGGATGTTTTATCTTGCTCTCTAATCTAGTTTAAAAAGGAGGCTCTTTTGGTCAAGGTCTATTGGATACCCGTTACGTTTCCTGCGTGCATGTATTGCTATAACCACCCGTATTTGTAACAAACCTTGTGACGCTCGGTGAGATTCTCTGTATATGTACACAGAAAAAACACTATCGTATATTGAATAGGATACCAATTCACTCAATGACACACTCTATTCCGTATTGCACAACACAAATTCGGTTTCAAATATAACAGTCAATTGATGCAGTAATACTGTATTCTAAATTCAATACAAAATATATCATTGATTTCAGTAAACGATTATTTGTAAGAATATGCAACTTATTCAATCGAAATATTTATTATTATTGTAAAGCTTTTTAGATTTATTTTACTTACATACTATAAAACTCAGAAGTCCACTCCAGTCCACATAAGCACTGAAACACTCCAGTCCCCTGAATTGCAAAAGATCTATTATTTTTGGCGTAATTTTAAAGTAACAAGCGAACGGCTGGCAAGCTTAAACGACTATTCAACGAACAAATTCCAGCAGCATAATTTTAACCTCTCCAAAGGGTGTCCGCGAGCAATAGAAGTAAAACTTCAGCAAACAATAGAACCCATTGAATTAATACTTTTTATTATTTATCTAATACCTTATATGTTTTAGTGGAGCGTTTATTTCAATTAACATGATATAAGGATTATTCAATTAGTTTTCAGATTTTTTTTTTAAACTGTAGTCCTTGTTCGTTTAATAAAATATATTGTAATTTGAATCACACCGCCTACATACAGCTATTTTTCGCCCAATTATATTTAAGCATTCTCATCAAATAGTTTAATTTTTTGGCTCTAACAATTCTACACTCTAAAAAATAAAAATGTATTGGTTTCCAATAATATTTTGGCCATTGAAGAAATAGTACTATGGTTTTCAAATAAGTAGGAATACTTTTTAACTCCAATAAGTCTATATAAGAAATATTTTTTTAAAGATACAGGGATTCTCTTCTAGTGCATTTAAATGTTATGTTTTAAAACGGAATAATTTTTTAATAACGCTCCAAATGCTTTTATATAGTTAACAATCACTCACTGCTTTTACGTGCTACAGGTTTTACTTTCTAACTCATATACGTCTACAAGGATGAACATGAAAATATTTCTATTTACTTTGAACAAGCTGGTTCTATCTGGTAATTAATACGAATCGCGCCATATTGTGTCTGATGTTGTACTAAATACCACTCTGGCTACTCATAAAGAAACACCACAATAATGCCATTTATTCTTTGAATACGATGTTTTGCATGGAAATTATATTATTTTAAAATTTAATTGTAATTATATTTATATTGTTAAAACTGCAGTTAAAGAGCCAATGCAAAGTACTCTTTGATAACAAGATACGTCGATTTTTAAATTTAAGTCGATTTTATATCGCCAGGAAGTTTTCGAAAAAAAAAATAATATGATAATTTGACCCCAATTTCTACAATAACTAGAAAATAAAAAATAACAAAATAGACTCACCCAACTTAAAGTATACAGAACCTATATGCCAAATTAATACTTATCTTATCATGTTACATAAGCCTGTAGCTCCCCAAGGATAATATAATATATTTTTGTGTGTCGTGACATACACCAACATGCAATGATGAGCAACTATCCATAACGTATATCTCTTATCATAACATGCATGAAAATGTATACATAATTTTAAACAATTCCCACAGCTTTTCTTTTTATTCCTAGTTCTCATATTCCCAATTTAAAAAAAATAATTTTGATACATAGTTCTGCAAAGAAATAGATGCAATTTTTAGTTCCTCGTATGTCTAGTAATATTATTGTATAACAACATGGTATTATATTGCATATTATAAAATGGAATTAAAAATTTAAAACTAAATTAATTTGATAAAGGATAATCATTTATAACCAATGTACCTAGTACAATATTTTATATAAATCAACAGGGCTTCAGGGTCTCTTTTTGTTGTGCGGTGTTAAAACGTCATTTATGCAGCTTAAAAAAGTAAGATAGATAAAAATAACATAGAAATATGTCAGTGTATGTAGTGATTCTTTTTTTTGTCCACATTTTTCATTAGGCGGTAAAATTATGTACCATTTTCGACTTTTTAAAAAGCTTCGTTTTCTCTTCTGATCCAAAAAATACTTTCAATCTACACACTCTCTATGTCTCCCAAATAAGACCTAACCTAGAATACTGTATCCACATCTGGGGAACGGCATCACCTTCAACACTTAACGTCCTTGAGTTTATTCAAAAGACAGTTATTTGACTCATCAATGACCTAGTCCCCAAGAAAACTCCCTTCTCTTGTTCATCACCGCGCTGGTTGGGGATCTTTCCCTTTTGTGCCGATAATTCCATGAATTTTGTTCAGAAGAACTAACCGCTGTCTCTCCCCCCTTGACTGCTTCTAACACAACAAGAAGGGGGTTACATATGCATCCCTTTACTGTCCATCTAGAAAAGCCTAGAATATCTCACGTCTCTCGCTCATTCATACCTAGGTTCTCTAGATTATGAAACTATTGCTGTGCCCTCCAAACCTCCAATCCTTTAAATCCCTCGTCAATAGATTACAAATCCCTTCTCGTCAGATGCCCACAGTACGTTAGTTAAGGGTGACCAAATAGTTAACGTGGATTTTTCATTAAAATAAAAAATTCTTTTATGAGCTAACACCAGAAATATTTATTTTTGATGTGAAATAAGGATTTTCGATTAAGCTTAAAATAAAAAAGCTTCCCCTTTGGCAAGAGAATCCACGCACACACTGTGTATTATAATAAACCAACAGCGTTATTTAATTTCTTACAATTCTTATAAAGTAGCTTATCGCATTCTTTATAAAAAAATGTTCTTCACTAAAACTCGATATTTCCGGGCTAAAACGTAACTGAATAGTTTAGGCACTATCTTTCTTTCAAAGAATAAAAATTTTTGATTTCTTACAACGGCTTTTATTTATTTAGTCAACAAAAAATACTTCATTAACTTTTTTTTAAAACTATATTTTTTATAATCCCTGTGGAAGTAAATAAGACAATTTAGTCATTGTCAAAAATGATTAAAAAATAGCACTTTAGTTTTCAAAGTGCAAAAAATTGTTTAACGAATTAGTGAAATTTTAAAACTTCGATATCTATGGCAACTTTTGCCCGATATCAACGTACCTAGTCACGTTATATATATTCTCGTTGGTTTGGTGTTATCTGATAACATGCCAAAAGAGACCCACCCTGAACAATTATGCTAAGAGCGACTAATAAGAGCTGCTGCGCTCAGATCAGAAAATCTAGATTACCTGGTAAAGATGTTACGAGAAGGTCTTGGGGAAAAATAGGTTAGAGAATCACCCCTTATTTAGGCATAAAGTTTAAGAGGGTTTTCCCAAATAAATTTTAAAAAAATTGACAACCGAATAGCCCCCCATAAAAATCGAAGTTAGTTACTCTTATGGTTTCTGCTTCAAAAAATCACTGAAACATCGAATATTCTGGCTCGATCTGTAGCCCGTGAATAATACATATTACGACACCCTGTATGCAAGGTTCGAGAGCGAAATATTCATTTTCTGTTCTCTGTTCCATTTCGATTCGGACGCCGATTGTTTGAACAACCGGGGGCAGCGCTCCGTGTTAATGAAATTTTACGGCCCATTATTATAACAAGTGTCGTGTTAGTGCAGGCAAGTTTCTCTATTAATTATTTTAATTGTTTGTTTTGACCTGGTTTGAGTTTCGTTGGCGGTGCTAAAATAATAGGGACCAGTTATAACTCTATTAGGGAGATGGTAATTCTAAATATTAATTAGCCATCACGGTTTAGCTCCCATTAGGTAGTTACTGTAATTTTTTACTAAGACTAAAACAAACTTCTGTTTTCAATTCAAATTAATTGTTGTATAACGCTGAGGACTAAGTTTAATAAATAATTACCTCTCTGACGCTCCCTAAGATGTATTCAATTACGAAATGTAACGGGTTTGTTCTTTAGAAGAGGATACGGTACTATTTATTCATAAATAGCCTTGTTTTGTTTTGTTTTATACATTGTACGTGGGTAGGATAAAGAAAGAGAGTTAAGCGACGTTCTCCACCCGATCACTGATATTAAACGACGCCCGGCATGTTTAGTAATTGGTTAATGCATGGATCGCGTCTCTCCGCTTTAAACAACTAAGGTGGTAGAGGAATTCTTCCTCAATCGAGGTGGTACCATCCCACATATCCACTTGAAAAGGGCTGGTGAAATCTCTATGGATGTTTCGAGCTCTAGATGTGTGAGTCAGACTTCCCCAGTGCATCTACGCTTCGGTCTTCGTGGGCTGTCATAAGGTAAAAAAACGCTAAACATCGATCTTCGATGGCTTTTTGAGCCGTCTGTATTTCACAGAGCAAACCTGTGAAAAAATGGTTTCTGATGGAAAGAATTCATTTTTAACTGACTTCACAAGAGGAGATTATGAATTCGACCCGTATGTGTCATTTTTTGTATGTATGTGCACTCATAATTCTTGAACGGATTATCGATAATTTTTTTTCGTTTGCAGATGAGTTCTCCCAAATGGTACCATTTTATGTTTTTTTGCTGAAGTGAGTGGAAACTGCGAAAAACTAAAAAAAAATTAAAATCGACAATTTTTTAACTTTAACCCTACCATGCTTCTTGTTCGAGTTTTAATACACTCATTTTTCACTATTCAAGTCCCTACCAAAACTATAAAAATTATTATTATTATTCGTCATTGTTTGGGTTTGAGAACAACAAGGCAGTTTAATACTGTATGTATTTTAGTTTGGTGACGCAGCATAAGCCTAACTATATGAGGATGTGGTAACAACAAACACATACAGGTTGTAAGTTTCCATAAAAACTAAAACTCTTCTGAATTCAAATAAAAAGGAAACTGACAAGAATATAATGCGTCTACTTATAACTATGAGTTTCCCAAAGACAAAAAGGAAAATATATTTTTGTATGTGACAGGAGTTTTGAAAAATAAAATTACATTTTTCGTCGTTGATATAAAGTGGAAGTAGAATATGAAATATGTAGAATAAACCGGGGCAAGGGGATAACTCTTAGTCGGATGACCTACTAAAAAAGGTATATAAGGTCACGTACATTTGAATTGCATATTTTTATGGTAATTTCGTATTTTCTCTCAGAGAGGATATAAATGTTATCCAAATAATAATATACTATAATAATTTAGTCCCTTGATTTATAATATACTAATAGTTGTGTAATGCCAATAGTCAATGGTGATTTTTTTTAAGTTTCAATATATCAAAAAAAGCACTTGGGTCACGTTTTTTAACAAATTTGATTACATGTTTAAAACGTATACCTTCAGTTCCTTAATTTTTTTTCACTTCTTAATAGATGAAGTTTTCGGTGTAATAAAAACTTGACTGCTTTGAAAACATTTACTCTGGGCGTAAAAGTTGAGGGTAAAGTTCGAAAACGGGGTTTAAACTGACTTTGAGGATATTTGAGTTGCAAAAGTTACCTCGGATTAAAATTATTAATTAAAAATACAATTTTTAAAGCAAATTCAAGTTTGTTAAATCAAATAATTGTCTTTCAAATATAAAATACATATTTTCGTCGTTTATGCGAATATTTAATTTTAAAGCGCTAATTGTGAAGATCGATTCTTCGCCAAATTTAATTAAGATTTATGTTTAAAAAGGAAAAAAATATATAGTTTGTTCAAAGTTACAAAACGATTTTTTAAATTTATTACTAAACTTTTACCAGCCAACCTAAGTACTTGCGAATCATATACCAACTAATTATGGTACATTAAATATGGCATATCGTTTAGCACGTAATTATCTTACCAAAAGAACGTATATCCAATTCACAGTCAAAGTGGCAAGTCTTAAAAGTACATGGTTACTGATTTCATTTGGAACAATAGATAACTTTTTTATTTGAGGGGCTAAAAAATGTTTGAATTAAAGAAATATTGTAGACTTCAACAAGAACCATAAGGCAACGTAACTGAACAAGCAATTGAACGTTAAACGGGTTTTGAACAACCATGAGTGTGTTTTAGAGGGTTTGATATATTTTTTTTGTTTTTATTCTACTCGTTACGTAGCCTTAAGCCACGGTGGTAGATTTCCAACTTCCCAACGTTTTATATTAGTTACTCCTTCTCCAGTATTGGCTAATATAGTGGCGGGCGAACGTGTTAGCTCTGGGCCGTATATAGTTCGGAATTTGAAAGTCTTATATATGCGGAAATTTCGGTCGGCACCTCTCCAAAAGCATTTAATCCCCACACTTTTTGTACTTTACGAAGAAACGGCGATGTGGAGTCTTTGGACGTAAATTTTCGTACTTTCTGTACAGTTCCAGGAATTATCCATTATTTACTTTGTCTGAGATGACAAACAGTCTTGGAGGATAATTTTTTGAGTCTCGAATCTTAACAACAATTTGGTCTTTCCCGTCTTCAATATCCTTGAGAGGCAATTTTGAAAGATCATCTCTACGGCACACACCGGCAAGTCTAAATGTAGCAGCAACCTTAAATAGAAGATGAATTTTATCTAGTGGCTCATTCATAATTCTGGTAATATCTTCTTAGGAAAAGATTTTTGCTTTTTTAGGTCTTATTCCTATATTCTGCCTTCTAACGTATGACATGACTTTATAAAATTTACTAATATCAACGTCAGTGGTCTTCCTCTTTACCTGAACACACCTTCATCACCAAGCAACATAATATACTTCCATTTGTTTCCAGCAGTCACTCTCAAAATAAAATTTTTATATAGTCCTTTAAAAGTAAAGGCTATGCATCATATATGTATATAAGAAATGTTTCTTGATTTGTATTCTACCCATATCTTAGACGCTTGTATAAAACGTCATGTCATTCATCTTAATATGAAATGTTTTCCATCAAAAGGATCCATTTTAATAGAAACAAAGTGCTCTAAAAAATGTTATAGGTGTTGGAAATAACTAATTTTAGTTTAGTGTGCGTATTGTAGTCACTAGAATGTGACCAAAAATAGGGACCTCGTGTATTTTCCGTCAAATATGACACCGGTATTTGAACAACAATTAATGAACATTTTTAGTAAAAGTATATAATTTAATTATACGAATAAATATCCACAGAACAATCAAAGATTGTACTGTTGTTGTAGGAAAATAAGGTAACACATCCTGACGATTACAGCCAGATCCTAATCTTCAGCACTTAGGCTTGAGGTCTACGTGGGCTGCCCAAGACAAAAAAATGTATTTCAGAAAAATAAACTTTCAAAAAATATATTAATTTTTGAAAAAAAGTCAACACTGTTTATCGAATAAATGAAGCTTTCATGAATCTTCGTAAATTTTAACCCACCATAGCAAACCTATAGATTATTTGAAAACAACTGATTAAAATTCGGGTACGATAGAAAAAAAGACATACCTGAAGTCCTAATTAAGAAAGATGTGGGTGTTATACTTTTGGACTTTTGACTCTTGAAAAAAAAATACAAAATTGTTTAGCGAGAAAACAAAGTTTTAAAGAATGTTCGCAGATTTAAACCCACCATATCAAACCTACATATTATTTCAAATCAACTGATTGAATTTCGAGGACAACAGAACACCAGGCATTCCTGCAATTTTAATTAACAAAGAAGTGAGTGTTATATTTTTTGTCTTTGACACTCTGCGAAAATCATACAAATACAAAAACTGCCTTTGAAATTGGGTTATATGTAAATTAGCACGCTAATCCCAAGAAAATACTACCCCATATACGTACAACGTTAGGGCGGAATAATTCTTTTTTCTCCCTTACTTCATTTTGATTCAACAATCGATTGTTTGAGACATTTCGGGCAGCTCTCGGCGCTAATGAAACTTCACGGAGTTATTAAAATAACAAGTGTGTGGTTATCGGAGTGTAGTTTCCATAATTATGCATTTTAATCAGTTTTTATTTCAGCTAGGCTAAGAGAAATGATACCAAATGTTATTTGTTTACCTTATGTGTTATTTTTAGTCCAGAAAATTTTTAATCGTATGTGTTAAAGCCAGAAATAAATTGATTTTCCCTCCTTTCAAATCGCAGGAATGGAAAATAACTCTTCAGGTAATATTTGGTTAGGGATGTATAATACGAGTATAGGCAAAGGGTCAGAAGGCTTCGTCGAGAATGGTGGAATTTTTTATTTTCGAACGAAGGGCATATGACTTCTACAGTGTGTCCCAAAAACATAAACGGTAAAAACAAGACACGTTTCTGAGCTCCCATAGGTGGTCGGCCTATAGGTCAATACGGTGATCTCGGTTCTGTAGGTAAGCTGTCGAGCAAACCTCTATTTGGAACCCTTAGCCCTCCCCGAACCAGATTTATCATTACTGCATCTCAAGACAATTTGTTGTAAATTGTTTTATAATGGTGAAAGGATAACTAATTAAATTGGTAAGTCCAGTAAATTGTTGAAAATGAACTGTTCACCATTTAACAAATTAGAAAGTATGACAGCAAAATAGTAAGTTGAAAAAAATTCTACAGTCATTAAAATACTTACTACTCACCTAACTTGCCTCTCATTCTTACCCATTACAGAAACAATATATTTTTGATGTATAACATCACTTTTAGGGATATAAAATAAAATTTACCGTAGACACAAAACGAGATCAGAATACGAAATCATGGTGAGGGGCCTCTATAGAGCAAAAGATTTGGTTTAGGTCTATTTGTTAAACATGGGTTTATTAATATTAAAATATTTTTGGGTTGAAGCTTCGGTATGTTTTCGTAAAATAGCATCGTAGAATGTGGGAATTTTATGTTTTATCCTGATCTTGACAGCGGAACATATTTCAAATATGTTAAATTTATTTGATTTACTTCGTATGAAAAACTACCTTTTTTAGGTGCTACTCACTACTTGTTATATAATAAAAGAGAAGAATTCTTAAAAGCAAAATTTAGGTAGACCGATGCTTTTTTAAAAATGGGTAGATTTTGTAGAATTGGAAAGACACCCCAGTACAATAATGTGCCGAGTACTTTCAAAAATTTTAGACAACTGTTGTGGAGCATTACAATCTACGTAAAAAAAGGTCCTAACAACCTTTACCCTATGTACACTGTGGACCAAATTAAATTAGCACATTTTTCTAAAGCTTAATAACTTTCTATTTTACAGTTGATTTTAATAAATTTTTAGTATATGCTGACGGCGACTCTCCGGCCTTAAATTGTAAAATTAGTTTTTAAATAGTACAGGGTGAGACAAAAAAATATTAAAGTTTATTTAAAACCGTGCATTTACACTCGATGAAAAACTTCTGGATATTAGTATCGAAAACACTTAGTATTGTTCAAAATCTTTCGAAAATCAATATCTTTTTAAAAAATTTCATTTTTTTTAAGTTTTTTTATAATGAATTTATTTAAACACTAACATTATTCTAGTATTTATAAAGAGAAAGTAATGAGCTGAGCGAGATCCGTAGATCTACGATCAGTATGAATAAAACTGAATACGTAGAGGATGGCAAAGGAGGGGCAGCAATAAGGATAAAAGAAGGAAAACGACTTTATCCTGACAATAAAAAAATGGTTGTCTGGGTTCAGCCATTACAGAACATGGTACATTGAATTTGAAAATACCACAATGAGGGCAAGAGGGACGGAAGAATGGAAAAAAGTCTCCAGTTTACAATGATGTAAGACGTAAAGCCATGGCCGATGAAGAAAGTACATGAAAGATTCGATGGGACAGAAATGAGCATGTCATAGTGGATGTTTAAGTTGAGGAATGGAAGAATAAGGAGAACAACCAATATATACGAAGATACAGAAAAGAAGATTATAGTAGTACGAGTATCCCATGAGGAGAGGGAATAGTTATATCGGCAAAAGGGTACTGGCAATTAAAGTGAATAAATGGAAAGCTAGAGAAAGAACACGACAAAGATGGGCGAGTGGACTCAAGAATGACCCAAAGAAAAAAGGTTTTACAGCATAAGAAACTGAGACCCCGATTCAGGAACGTTAGGCTTATATAAAGTTTCAGAAAAAAAGAGTCAAAGAGCCAGAAGAAGTTTAAAAACAACAGAGCATTTAATAATATAAAATGAGGTAGTAACTAAAACGTAATTGTTACACAGCAACAAATGTTAATTGGTTTGCCTTCCAGTAATGCTATTAAGCTCTTGTCAGATAGACTTTTTCAGTAGGTATATTTTTACGTTATGAAACCAGCAATAGCTCTTCCCAATTATTCTTATTATTTTATATTTTCTACGATGACCGAGTCGAGAGACATTACGTGTTTGAGCACTCTATTTCAGTACTTATCTTTAACCTCGTTTCCTTTAATGCAAATGGTAAGTGCCGAATACCTTATTTTAATGTTAACTTATATATACGTAATTTTGAGGGGTATTACCGGCAATAGGTTTTAAGATAGCAAGGGGTGATTCTCTTAATGGACAATTAGGTCCTAAATAGTTATTAGTTGGGACGGCTAGGTGCTTAATATGCGGCTGTAGGTTTATTTTATTATAAAAGAAGTGTTACTATTCACCAAATTAATATTACATGAAGTGAGAAGTTTATGGGTTATGTTACCTATTTATGAACTCCACATCGCCTTCGCATCGTCTTAGCACGCGCAGTTTCGATTTCTCTTATGAAGTTTCTAAGGGTGCATTTATATTGGAGCTGCGACAGACGATAAAAGCGGCGATACCAGCGAAGTGGAGAATGATTTTCCTACTGTGTATGAAGCAACGCGTCGCGCCCCTATATTATCACCTTCATACAAAATAATAAAATCATTCTCTCCGCTTTGATAGCATCGCCGTTATTATCGTTTATCGCGACCTTAACATAAATGCACCCTAACAAGTGCGCAAATCTAGAACATCCCATTGGTAACTAGAGTCTCCAGATTATGAAACAAATTGCCTGCAGATATTTTTCCTTCCTCTCCCAACCTTAAAATCCCGCATCAATTGATTTCATGTCCCTTCTCTTCAGACGCCCACGGTACGTTTGTACTTAGGCTTGAAGTCTACGTGGGCTGTCTTAGAAGCAATAAATCGCTTCATCCAATGTATATGCGTGACCGGGGATATAGAGACAAGGCCATGCCTCGTTGATGAGTGAGCGATAAACTTAAATGATTAATGCAGATATGTTTTAGAATTATTCTAGTGTTTTTCTAACTCCCAGATGCGTCGGCAAAAAGCGAACTCGTCGGTCCGTCAAATGTAATGTTCCTCATTTAAGCGACGTTTAACTTTGCTAGGCGGACCATATTCTTCAAGGCTTCCACTATATTCTAATATATTACTAATGTGAAAGTTTGTCTTTAATGTGTCTTAATAAAATGGAAACAAATAAGCAAAAAGGAGGGTTATTTCCGCACCAAGGCTGCTTCATTTGATTTTGCAGTTTTGTTCTATTGCAATTCGCTTTAGGCGTTTTGCCTTAGTTAGACAAGGACATCCGAAATTTAGCAAATTGTGGAATCACCAGCAAACACTTTAAATTGTTAACTTTTAGTTTTAGGTAACCATTTAAAAGGACCTGATTGCTTAGGTGCCAACTCTTGTCACCTGAGACGTGTTTTTCCGTAAATCCATGCATATTTAGCGATTCATAGGTACGTGATATGTTTTGTAAATTATGTATCACTCCATCTGTCAACAGCACTTTAAAATGGCTATGCAAAAGGCTTTAACGGGATTAGAAGCATTAAACCCCACAGCAGAATTATTTATATATTGATGCGTGAAGTCAAATGGGAAATTGATGCATTAGATTTGGTGTACTGCACACTAATGTTTCTAATTGGTTTCAACAAGTTAAAGCCGACTAAATGGCAGCAATACGGGTTTAGAATTAGTTTGCAGGGATAATACTTCTTTACAGGTCATATGTTAATGTACAGTAATTACATAATAAAAATTAGTGCTGATATTGGTACCTGTTCGAAGAGAGAGAATAGGGAATCTGCATATATTCCAAATAAACCTGAAATATTTTTTTATATTCTCTACATAAATTAAATTTAATTAATTTAGTTCAAGTTTACATTTTTTAGTACATGGTGAATTTCAGTTTTAACTTATTTTCTAGATTATTTCTCGGAGGTTAGGGAATTTCGTGGATAAGAGACATTACATTTAAATAAAAAAATGTTTAACAATAACCGGAAATAAATTTGTACAAGGACAATAGGATAATTTGGTGAAATCTGATGCTTGTATAACAGAGGGCAGCTTATTTGTCTTTAAAATTTTGTTACGAATAGTTATTTATTTATTGTAACATAGAAATAAACGTAGAGCCAAATATGCTTACTTAAATTTGACAATACTAGCCTTTTATACCTGTTTAGGAAAAATTTTTGATCAATTTTGCACTAGGGATTTACTTTCTTCCAACAACGGCAACGGAACGTGTAAAATAAAGATTTTAGAGCACTTGCCATTTTTGGACATTGGCCCAAAACAATATATAGTTTTTAAGTATATTTCATTTTTTAATATAGAAAATTATACATATGTAAATTGCAATGTAATGGAAAAAAACAACCATAAAGAGCCCGGTCCACACGTGAGGTTTTACCTTACTATCTTGCCTGTCAGGCAAGATGGTCAAGTAAATCGGTATAAAAACTCATGTCCACACACACAGTTTAGTGTTCAACTTTTGGATCAGTCGTTATAGATCGCCATGGAAGCAAAATTGCATTTGGCAATTATGTCTTTGTGCCTAGTGAGATTAAAAAGAAAAGGGAACGTGCTTGACGTCCGCGGTGGTCTAGACAATGGTTGTTTAAAAGAGGGGCACGTTTTCCCATGTAAATTTTCTTAGAGAATTGCGTTGTGAACCTGACGACTGTTGTAATTATTTAAAAATGGACGAAGACACCTACTTAAAATGACTACGGTTGGTCAGTCCTGAAAAAAGATACTTGCATGAGAAGATCGATTACGCCCTATGAAGATTAACTGCTATGGGTCGTCTATACTGCTAATAGACTCCCTGGGAGACTCTTGATCATGTAAAAATGAGAGAAGATGAAAGTACCAGAGACTGGGTGTATACAACTCTTCGGTACGGGTACCAGAACTTTCTAACTTTTTTATCTTCTGCGACTCTTTGCGGTAGACGGAGCGAAAGGAGTTAATTTTTTTTAAACCATTTGCTTTGTCGCCTTAGGGTAGTATTTTTTAGCAAAACAGCGTATGCCTGGTTTTTCTTCTCTCGATAGGTAGGTTCCTTCGACATGACTTGCCACAAGGAACGGTAACTTCTATATAAGTCAATAAAAACTCTCGGGACCACTGTCGTACATACGATATTTATGTGTATTGAAAAATACGAAAACTTCACAATATTTAAATACGCGTTGTGCACCAACACACTTCAAGGCTTTTCATGAAATAAAAATAAAACGTAAGATAAAACTAGAAACTTGTCTGCATGCACAAGTCACGAAAGACGGACGTCTTGCCCGAAAACAAAGTCTATGCCCATCCGTTTTCTGACTGGTCGTCCGTCTTCATTCAGTTCAAATAAAACGTCCATTACAACATACGTACACGTAACGTTTTAACTGATTTGTTTAACTTGAACAAATAAAACATTACGTATAGACCACAGTACATAAGCGCTACACTTTCTTTAAAAGATACCTTTTCGTAAACATGTTTTTAAGCAACCTGAGGTTAAAGCGGCCAAAAATTGGTTAAAATCCGCTAACCAGAAGTTGGGTGGGCGCCAATTGGGTCAATTACTTACCAAGTTTTAAGAACCGTTTTAAGAACAACGTACTTGACCTTCTTATGTAAAATGGCAGCCATTTAAAAATGTTCTAGGCTGGTGTGATAACATCAGATTGGAATAAATATTTTCATTATTTACTAAGACATAAAAATACAAAAACTGGGATATTTGCCGCGAAGACTAATCTTTAAAAAAATTATTTTTTGAAAATTAATACAAAAAATAATGGCAAATCATATATCAATTGATTGGAATATGATTTGATTGAATTTGATTGATACGGTGAATCATAGATCATATAATTATGCACAAACATGCGAGAAAAAGGCCACACCACTTTAACAAAATCTGAAAAGAAATTATAAGCTGCTTAACCAAAAGAGTTTTCCGGTCAATACCTGTAAGGTGCGTATTAGAAACCTTAAATATGAAGCTAAGAAATAAAAAAGCATTACTTTTTTTGAGCCAAAATAATTTAAAAAATTGAGCGTCTATAATTATACAAAAATGTATTTTTTCAATAATTACCTCACGAGCAAAATACTGTAAAAAAATCAGTACTATTCTATACAAAAACATTTTATTTCATGATTCTAATTTTAAATTTCTATTGTGCCTTTTATCTTCGCAATTCGCAAGGGAATGTTGTTGTTTCTATTACAGTCGACCGCAGGATGACGTGTAGAATCCCTTCAATAATATAGACATCGATCTCGAGCCGTCTTGAGCAGATTGTCTCGAGGCATCATTTATTTTAAAGGCACATATTCTTTAAGGAATAAAATAGGTTATGCCCTTCTAAAAGACAGATGCACGAGAAAATAAATTAGTTACGACTAAAATATTAAAAATAAGGTTTACATATTATTTAAAACGAAAAATCTACCATCGAGTCCAAAAAAACTTCTCTAATCAAAAGAGGTTATCGGTGTTGTCCTGGACGTGAGAAGGTTAAGACATCATACTTTTTAGCAGTTACCGTTGCTACAAGATTTTTACCTTTTTTGCATTACGAGGTAAAATCCAATGATGTTTTATACATTGGCATCAAATACGAAAAAATATTCTTTTATCTTGTCGAAATAATAAAATAAATACATATATTATTTATAACCGCCATTGTATTTAAATAATAATAAAAATATCTTAAAAAACAACAAAAACCAAAACAATAAAAAATATAGGTAGTTTTTAATATTTGGTCATTGAACCATCATTGTTGTTGATTACATGCTTTAATCTTCGCGGCATACTTAAAACTATTCTCGTATATTCTTCGGTTATTTCATCCCATGCTTTATTAATCTTTTGACGCAGTTTTTCCGCATTTTTAAGCTGGAAGTCATGCACTCGTGCACTCCAGCCGCCGCGCCGTCTTTCCGGGCCCGATCGCCAACTCGCTTTTACGGCAGCAGCGTTCACATACCCGCCGCCTCAAAAATGTGCTTCAAAGTCACTCATGTACTTCAGCCGTCGGCCTTTCTCACTCTAATCGCCGAATCGCTAGAGTGAATTGGTGGAACCTGTCGAAATTTGACATGGCCCCGCCTGACAATTCCAGTGTCCAAGCAGAAAAGTAAACAATAATAAATCTTACCGGAAAGAAAAAGGTAGGTTTAGTCAATTAGAAATAACCGACTTAAATGCAACCGTCCACCAATAGTAAAACTTTGGGCAAATTAAAAACAGGAAGAAATTCCAGGGCCCTGAAAAAAAAGGTTAAATCAAATTATGGAACTCTACATCAAAGAAAACTGCTAAAACCAGGGAACAAGAAGACTTAGAAGAGACAAATGGCGTTGAAATAAATTAAAACTCCTTGGACCTAAATTGGAGACAGGGCAAGAATCAATTTATACAGAACCATCGTAGCATGGAGGCACAGCAATTCAACTAGGGTAGGAATTAAATTGAAACTTCTTAATAAGTGTAATTAGGGAAAAAAGGCAAGACACTGTAACAAAAATACACTAAACGCCATTTTTATCTTTTTTAATATCCTAGATCGAAAGATCAGAATTTTTACGTCGAAAAAGCTATTTTCCAGAGAGGACTTTTTTTGTTTACGAGGACCTTACGAGCAATTTATACAACCACAGAGCCTGGCCTACGCGTCGCTGCCTCGCCGCACGGTGGAAAGACTAGCCGCGCTGTTTCTCCAATAGTTCCTTGAAAACAAAATAAATCCACTCTGGAAAAAGATAGTTTCGACGTAAAAAATCTTTCGACCTAGGTATTAAAAAAAGTAAAAATGGAGTTTTTGGAGACGTTTAGTGTTTTTTTGAGATTAAGGAAACGGAATTTTAAAAAAGAAATCATACCATCGGAAAGCTGATGAAAAAACATATCGAAAATAATGTTTCAGTTATTTTTGTAATGGAGTTTTCATTGCGAGATCATGAATTTAAAATGGCATGTTTTCAGGCTCGCGCGCCGCACTGGGACATCTGAGGCGATTCGCCCCATATAGAACGACTCTCACATACTCTACTAATTTTATTTTCCCTCATAATTTAATGTGAAGCCAAAGAAATAAATTGTTTCGATTTTCGACACCAGTTTTTACTATAAAATAAATGGTCTGAAACCCAAACTTCCTTTGTCAACTCCGTATCCCTTCAGGGCCACAATTTACCCTTTGCCACCCAACAATCTCCTAAAAACAAGCACTACACGCTCCCAAATTCCTAGACCGACCGACGTGATCGCCCTGCTGACATGTATCGGCCATTCGGCCTTCTCAATCGAAGTAATCCATACTCGATGCCGACTGTCATCTGTTTTAACCCATTTCCAAACAAGGCAAGTCCATGTCATCTCTCGGCCTTCTTTGATGGCAAAAAACGTCGTTCTATTTTGCCGAAACCGATGTTTGATATCCGATTGTTTCGTGGCCCCCTCGATGTCTTGGAGATCTCAGTAACGTTTACCCTGTCTTTTGTTCTTGAACGTAAAGGGCTTTGTGTGCTTAGATATGGATGTTTATGATAGATTTGATATGAATGGAAAATGGAGTACAAAATTATATAAACATGTTTTGTGTATTATAGCGTTGTAAATATTATAAAATATTTTTCTCTTAATTGAAGTAGCGTAGTGAAGCAAAGTTTTATTTAAATGAATCAACTTCAAAATAGCACTGAAAAGTATAAAATAGCATTGGTAAGGTTACTTAATCGTGTTCAACTTTAATTAACTTGTTCACCAAATTTATGAACTTAAAAAATGCCAGTCACAATAAATGCTCCGTTATTTGCGTTATATAAAGGTGTTCAAATATTTAAAAATAACCTTATACCTTAAATACTTTTTAATTTGGGTAAATTTTACCCCAGGTATTTCAAAGCGGACAAATAGAAAAACCTCCATTTGGCATAAAATCAAATATTTGCTTTTACGAAGTTGTTTTCGCCGAAGTCTTCCGTTTCTGCGCTGAAAATGACATTTCCATTAAAAGAGGACTGTCAAAGCTATCACTGCGTATGTTTGAGCTCGTATTAAGGAGTGTTTTACGAAAGGGGATGAAAATCCGGCGAGTCTAAAACGTCTATTTGTTTTTGCTCACCCTTTTTTTGAGGGTGTTGTCATCTTATACGAGTTGGCACTGTGGCTAAATCGATCAAAACGCTTTCCTTGTTAAATGTGGGGGAGAAAAGATGGCTCTTTTATCTTTTACGCTTTTCGGTTGGTAAGAAAGTAAATAGTTAAATGTGTTTATTTTAAAATTGCCAGTCTAGAAGGTAAAATTTGTCATAAGGCAACACGATCCACATATTAAGGATAGAGTTACTATACAGTATTCAATTTATTTTGGGAATGATGACAGAAACCCATTTTACAACGGAGAGATCAATTATGTCTCTCTCTCTCTCTCATGTTCTTTCTCTCTCATTTTTTTCTCTCGTCTTCTTTCTACTCGTAAAATTTTTACAGCTGGTAGAAAATTAGGTTATGAGAAATATAAACTTGACATATTATTTGGAGCCTGTCCCATAATATAAGTTATTTTTGCAGTATAAAAATATACTTAAAAAGTTTATATAAAGTGTTAGCAGCTTAAATTCCTGTGTTCTATGACTCTGAGACTGACTAACAATCAGTGAAATATTACGCAAGGTACATATTTGTTCTCCTTTACATTACTTGGACCGGAAACAGGAACGCCGACCCGATATAAAGTTGAGAATAGTGGGCATTACAGAAGATTTCTTTAGTTATTGAGAATTGGTTTCAGTTTAAAGCTGAAGTCACAGTGCCATTACAAAGTGTATCTATCCTTCTGGAACTAAGACTCAACATTTACAATTAAAATTATAACTCATTTCCATGGAAACGAATAATAATTTTGAAATAAGTGAACTTGATTTACTAGTAAAAGTTATTTACTTTATTCAATAAAAATTTAGTTAACCAAAATTCAGTAACCGAAAACGCAAATCAAAAAAAATTCTACACATACATAGTTTTTTACGTAGATTTAAACCGTATGAACAAATGTATATCATTCCATTTAAAATCCCAAAGGTAAAGAGACGCGTAAATATCAAAAATATATAAATATGTCCCCTTATCTCCCTTAACTCACCAAAATTTTATGAAAATATTTTAAACCTTTCTTAAGATATCGCCTTGTAACGCTTTAAGAAACTCACCCTGTTCAACTTCAATCCGAGAGCTTGGAAGGGCTAAACCGCGGTAACTCAAAGTCGGTAACGGGATGTGGCGGGGGGGGGGGGGGGGTGAACACGGATTAATTATGGACTGTTATCTCTTTCAGTAGCAGAAATTTTTTTTCCTACCACATAAACTTGATTTCCCACTGCACTTTTGTGTCCCACTGCACGCTTACTTCAGGAATAGAGAAAATCGCGTTGCATGACCTTAAAACGTAGACGCTTATCAAAAAACGGATTCGAAGAACTGCACGATTTCATTTTTCTTCCCTTTCTGAAAAAAAAATCCAAAATTATCGGAAAATCACCATAACTTTTTCCATTTTCTTACAGTATCTTTTACCCGCTCTTATAAACAAAGTATCAACATATTTTATTTCGGATAAGTTAGACACTTGGTATTCCAGACTTGAAGCCGTAACTCCAATCGATTACTCGGTAATTTATTACCCAATAACTTTTGTATTTACCACCGCTTTTCAAGAAATTTACGTAGCTTGATGGCATTTTTAATTATAAGGTATTAAAAAATTAAGTAACAGGAAATATATGGATTCAAATAAATGCTGAAAGGCTTACTGCAAGTCTTGATATGCAAAAAATATATTTATAATTCGATTCTTACTGGAAATAAAGTCTAACGTCAGCATTCAACGAAAAAATATTTCTCGGATTTAATGAATTATCTATAAAATCGGATATTTAGATAAAAAAAATCAAAACACAACTAAAATTTCACACAGAGCACCTGTAAAATTTTAGCGGTAGATTTTTGCAAGACCCTGTATACTTATCAATGGAAGAAATAAATGTCACAAAATAAAAGTTAACATTTCCGCCAATTTTAAACCTACCATGTTGCACATAAAGCTACCGAACATAAAAGCAAAACAGTAAAATGCAATAATATCATAAAGTCGAAATATATAGAAGTCCACACCCACTGAGAGAAACATTACCCTTATTTAGGGCCAATATATTATGTTGTAATGCCTATAAAGCTTTACTATTTCAGAGAGGAAATAATACCGTCGGCTCATAAACAAAAACTTCGTATATTGTCAAATACGTAAACAAGAATATAAGTAATAATATAACGCAAGTCGTGAAAGTATATGTTCAATTGTGTAACGAAAACAAACTTCTTTGGGAATCAACAAATAATATCTGCAACTAGTTTAGTTCAGCTGTTATTTGGCATTGATATTGACATTAGGAATCAAAGGTTTAAAGAGGCAAGTGAAATAATAAGACAACTAATTTTTGTACTATGAAGATATTAACGGAAATTTATGAAAAAAATAACAGTAATATACTTAAATATATACTTTTCACAATATTAGAACTAAATTTGGTTTACCAAGTTCTCGAATAATAGGTGTTTGTGTTACTAGTGCAGGAAATAGCACTTTGGTGTTCGAGAATGACAATTTTTTGACGAGGCTCCAGGCGAGTCAAAAAAAGTCATTCGAGAGCACCAAAGGTACACGTTACGCACATAAGTTTCACACAATACTTTTTCATAACTCTTTTCTTAAAACCATAAATGACTAAATTATTTCAATTTAAATTTAAAATTTCATATTAGCATGAAAATACAAAAGTGAGTGTAGATTCAGGTATAATTATATTTTTGACAAACAATTTTAGTTGTCATTTCCTTATTGCGCTTGAAAAAGTTATTTTTCCTACAAATTAATGCAAACAAGATGTGACGAAGATTTTTGTGCTACTTCCCCGGAAATATAAGAAACAGCAAATATAGAAGTTTTAAACCTAATACCCGCAAAATGTAAGCAACAGTATGAAACAGAATATAGGCAGTTTAAAGAATGGTGTGATAAAAAAATTGCTAAAATTAGTGAAAATGTTTTTCTGGCGTATTTCGACAAGAATCAAAAGAAGTGACGTCTTCTATACTGTGGTTCATATACTCGATGTTAAAAAATTTAAGACCCGGATTCCATATTTCAAGAAAAAATCAGTTGGCGCAAATTTTAACAAAAGAGCAAATAAGCCGTTTTATGAGTGAAGCTGATGACGAAGATTATCGTTGTAATAACGTTGTAATGATTATGATTGTAAGAATAAACAACCGCAGAAAAAATATTTCTGTCACTAAAAACTATTTATTATACTTTGTTTCAGATTGTTTTGATATGGATATTTCTGGGGCTTGTCGTCGTAATGAATTAATGAGATTAACAGTTGATGACATAGAAAATGTAGGATCGATTTTAAAATTGTAAAACTACCCAATAGAAAAACAGATATGTAACGTACATTTACTGTTTCAAATATAGATTACAACTGAACTGTGCCGAAAACATATTGCACTTCGCCCAAGGCCCGTTTCGTAAGACGATTTTTTTTGTTAAATATCGGAAGGAACGGTGCATCAACGAAGCTATTGGGATTAAGAAAATAGAAGAGATTTAATTAAAAGTTAAGTGATTTAATCGCCAAATATCTTAATTTGCCAAATGCTGGAAGTTATACTGGGCATTGTTCCTGCAAAACCTAAGCTACTCTCCTTATTGATGCAGGGGCTGATTTATGATATATCGCAGATGCCAAATCAATAAAAAAATGTCGACTTTTTGAGTCATAAAAAATTATTTGAAAACCAAGCAAACCCAATCAAAAAAACTTATACATTTCTAAGACTACCTAACAATTGCAAAACAAAGATCTGTCAAAAGCTAACGGATTAACTTGAAGATCTAAATTTAAGCCAGTACTAAATCTCAAACCTACTTAGTAAATCCCGATGTAAGATTTTTTCAAATAATTGTGTATTATATTTTATTACCAAAATTGCCTTATTTTTTATTAGACAAATCTATGAAACACTTTGAAATGATTCGACTTTACACATAATATTTGGGTGTCATAATTTAATGCATTTAATTGCTAAAAGAAATGAATGTCATAATTCAATTAATTGTGAGAACATATAGTAAATGTATGTCATAATGTATAAATTGTTGGAGAATAATAGAAATGTGTGTCATACTTTATTGAACTGTGAACGTCAATAGTTTCGTCTAGCGATGGAGCGTAGGATTACTGAGCTTAATATTTCATGAGATAAGTTGATATAACTTTTTTGTTTTAAAGCTAGGCATTAAAGTCACTAGACGTTTCTACCCACAACTTCTTAAAGTTAATTGTGTTTGACAAAACTCTTTGGTCGTTAAGTGTCTTAACGTCTTCACAGACATTTTTTATATGAATAGTAAGTATTATAATTGCTGTAGAAAATTTAGCTTCCTTACATATAGATGAATTACCTTATTACGGCAAAATAGATTTCTATTGCCTATTAGAAATTAAACACTTTGTTTTGTTGAATGTCTAGGTCATATTCTTGAAAACATCGGGGGTACGGTAATACCCCGAAAAAATTCCAGCAGCATTACCGGCCACTCTTTTCTGGGAACAACTCATCGTGCTCTTGGGCTCCCATATCATTGTACTGGGGAATACGAATAAAATTTATTCTCTAGCCTACAAGACCTAAAGTTGAACATGTTTGTTATGCAACACGAAAATCATTCACATTTTCGAGCGATTTATACATACTCTATTCGATTTTCGCACCACGACATCAGCCAATCAGATGAGATATTTAACTCCGGAAACAGAGGTGTGTGTTTAGATGAGTAGCATGTGGAGAATCGCCCTATTTGCCTAATTATTGTTGTTGTTGCTCCGGTTGTTGTTTATTGCAGTGTAACTTATGTATACTTCGTTTTATTAAACAGTGGAATGTATTACAAAACTCTTCTTTATATATCATTTTGTGTCAATGTGAAAAAAATACCACTGCAAGAGTCCTAAAAACGTGCCCAAAACAACCGATGCTGGAAGAAAGTACATACCTAGTGCAAAGTTAATCGAAAATTTGTATAAATCATTAAATCAGTAAAGGTCAATGACGTCAAATTCAAGTAAGCATATTAGGCTGTACGTATATTTTTATATTACAATAAACATTAAGTATTTGCAACGAAATAACATCAATTATACAAGCATCAACTTTCAACACATAATCCGATTATCTTTGCACACATTTCCTTCCGGATATTGGTAAACATTCCTATTATTTGAATATAATGTTTCGTACCCACGAAATCTTATAACCCCTGGGAAATAATCAAGAAAACTTTTGTTTACAGGACATGTGACGTCACAACCAATAGTATCGCGTATCGAATTTTGTATGAAAACTTGTGGTATAAAATCTTTTTTTATTAGTAACGATCAAAATAAATGTATAAACAGAATAAACACACCCACCATAACTATTTAATTCATATGAAAAATAAAAAAAATATATTATATTATGCATTTCCCTACTGTTTGGCCAAAAACAATATTTTCATATCAAAACGGTAATAAAATTTATGGAAATGGAGCAATTTATCCAAAGAGGTCTGTTTGTCACGCGAAATAAAACGCTTTTAAAACCCGTATTGTTTTTCAACAATTGCGAAACAAATGCGCTACCAAATCGGTCCCGTTATTTCCCATTATAAACATTTAAACTCTAATGTCTCTACAAACTTTCTATTGTGTTTACTTCAATAAATTACTGCCTTTATTTATTGTCCTGCACAACCGAGGTGTAAATATTACTGTTATTATTCCATCCTTTTAGACCCTCAGCTTGGGCCGTTATTTGTTTGTACAGCCAATAATACTATGGGCTTTGTTAGTGTCATTGCAATTTTGTGTCCAGCTTTTTCAAAATACATTTTTCATCAAGCACTGGCAATACTTGTTGACGTTGGCTAATTTTAACTTTTATTTTAGCCTTTTATTCATTTCATTTCTATTGAAACTGTACTAAATGGAACATGCAATATGCGAATAAACTAATCAAAATTAGATAAGGATGTCGTGGTTCCCCTGAGAAAAAAAAGATCAGAAAAAAGTTGACACGTCCATCTTCCCTCATCATTTCTAAAAATAAACACATTTAGTCGACTTCAAAATGTTTAGTATCAGAATTTTTCAAATATGTAACAAAACAGGAAATATTTTTTTAAATTTAAAATTATTTAATCATCACCTCTATTGTCTCTAACTGCTTCGATTCGTCGAGTAATACTTGGAATTAGTTGGCTTAACTTACCTTGGTCCAAGGCATCCCATAAATCTGAAAGAACTTGCCTTAGTGTCCTAACTTCACTAAGAGGCGATTGACGACCAGTTACTGCTCTTCCAAGTATATCCCAGACATGTTCAATACAGTTTAGATCTGGAGAGAGTGGTGGTAATGGTAAATGATCAATTTCATCTAATGCTAGCTGTTCCAAAACTACCCTATCCTACCCTAACTGACTCTATGTGGGCGAGCGTTGTCATCTAGGAATCTGAAATTGGGCACCAAATTCCAATGGTAATCATTTACTATGTTGCTAAAGATGTCTCGGGCATAAATTTTACCTGTCATTGTAAGTTCACAAACATTCAACTCCGTTCGGCCTCCATGAAAAATTCCATCCATGAAAAATTCCAGCCAAGTCTTTTACTGATTATTAAATCGCGCGGCGATGAGCGAGAGAATGCCGTTTGCTTTTGAGAACTGGGTCATTAATAAGTCGAATGGCTTTCTTTCGGGGAGAATCAAGGATGTTAGGTGTCTAAGACGATGCCGCTCCCTAGATGTGGTAACAGTACTCTAGGTTAGGTCTTATTTGGGAAACAGGGAGTGTATAAGTTGGAATGGGAAAAGTATTTTCTGGCTCGAAAGAGAAAACTAAACTTCAAGTATATGGATGTTGGAGATAGGGTGTCCGAGAAGTCAGTATGGGCAAATATCTTTGCTATTAGTAAAGATAGAGAGACCAAATTTTATGTATCTTATTGGTTTATAAATCTACTTTTATATGTAATTTAACTTTTGAACCCCCTTGAGGAGTAACGCTAGGAAGTTGAGGTGTGTGGTACCTCATTTTAAAGGTTATGAAAAAAGAAACATTTGACTTCAAACTTGATGTTCGTCTTAATTTGTTTTTAAATGGCAAGCATTTAAAATTTAAAAATCGTGAAAGAAATTTAAATATCTTTACTTCCCTTATTACTTTAAACGTTGTTCAAAATGACCACCATGAACTTCTTGCTAGTTTTAAAGTCGATTTTGGAACTCACTTATTACCTTTTTGAGAATGGCGGGTGTTATTTCTTTTCAGAGTGACAGAATTTTGTTAAATCAATTTTTTGAAAAAAAATTCTTAAGAAAACATGTATTTTCAAAAATTTCGATTTTTTTTCTCAAAATAACAATTCCTGGAATTTTTTTTCTTAGTAATCATAGTATACGAAAGCACATTTTTTGAAAATTAAATCGCGAGCAAGCGGTCACCTTTAACTTATACCATTGTGACAACCCATTAAATTTTATTAGATAAGTACTTGTTTAATTCTGTAATTTTGTTCTCCTACGCTACGTTTATTAATTGTTGTTCTACCTTGTTTTGCACTACCTACATGTAAATATTGGTTTCTATTACAGCTCTACCGCTTAAGGCTAAACTACGATAAATTACGTTATTATTTGTTTACTTAATCAATTATATTAAGCTATTAGTCTCTAGTGGAAAAAACAAATTGCCTTGGAAATACTTAATTAATATGGATGACCTATTTGCCGCAATGGGGACCAGAAGGGAAAACAAATTAAAAATGACATATGTATAGTTTAAAATTATCTGTTTATTATTTAGTATTCAGGGTGGATGGTAATGAAGGGGTTACAGTGCAATAGTGGAGTGGAAATATTACTATTGAGTCAAACTTCTTACGTTCGAAAGTTGATATTAATAGACGTATCTACAGGTGTTAAAGTTAGAATTTTAATTTAGATCTGAGTAAAGATGTATTCATAATTTATGGATAGTTATTTTTTCCAACCAATATTTTACTTAATATGTTAAATTCAACCTCTTAGGTTCGGGTCCAGTGACGTTAATTAGCAAGTCTAATTAAGTGGCGATAAACTTAGGTACGTGGTTGTTGATGTATTTTTTCCCGCGTCAGTTCTGAAAAACTTTCAGTACTATTGCGAAAAAGTGCAACTTTCAGCACGCATATAAGTCCGGAAAGTAGTTACTTTCCAAACGATCCTAGAAAAATATTATTTTCGTGTCATTTTTAGACAACGCTGGCATGTCAGTTAAATGACGCTAATCGTTGTTAAAATATTAACAACAACAATTGAGCTTTATGCGATTTTAACGAAAAGTGAATTGTTTTTTACCAGCAAGTTAAGACTTAAGTATCGTTGTCTCCCTCGACATTTGATAACGCCCTTCTCAGTATGGGTCGGATTAAATAGGCGTACAGACTTTCTTTAACAAGCGGAACAAACCAAAGCACTTTTAATAAAAGATTGCAAAGATTTAGTTCCGTTATTGAGAGCTTCAGTAGTAAGTAAATTTTCACAGTACCCCGCCTTCCTATCTACTAGCGTCCCCCTCCCGTTAAGGGCAGAAGAATTTCGCGTTAATATTATAAAAACCATCAAAATGCTTTATGCATAAATCAACCACCAATAATTTATATGCTTTCACATATAGTAGTAGGCACATTGTTTATCATAACTTATTTATGTACATATGATAACAATACTCTTCGAATGTCACGCTGTTCCTGAAGAGTCACTCTAGGGTATTCTGGCAAAGTTAAATTACTATTTTATTGGGAAATATAGCAATAGACACTACTAGTACGATTTATGTGGACTAATAAAAAATAATTTTTAATAAAATACCCTCCGTTTACTTAATTTGTTATAGTAGGGTTGGAGTATAGGGATCTGTATTTGTCAGCTAACATTTAAATTGTATAAATCTACTTACAAGTAATTAGGGGAGTGTGATAACATAATGAACAGAAGCGTAATAAATATATTTTGTAAAGGAATCGAGTTTACAAAACTGAAAGTAGGGAAAAGTGTGAAATAATATTTTAACGTACCTATTTATTATTTAGGTTTATGGTAAGCTTAGTTCTGTTCAAATTTAGGTTCACCAAAGTTCTAAATTTTAAAGTCGGCGCAATTTTAAAGCACAATAGAAACTTTTCATAATAATGCATTAATACATTATTTTACTAATAGTAATATTACTAGTTATTTATTACTGATGAATGAAACAAAACTTTGTATTAAGTGCAAAAATTTAATTAATTAGCAGAGCGCTTTGGAGCCTATAGGTCATCATCAGTGCTTCTTGTCAAAATGCCAGTCAGAAATCCATTTGAATGAACAACAGTTAAACATATTAAAATATTTTCACAATACAATTAAAATCAAAAAATCATTTTACAAAACAACCTTAAATTCTGATCAAACGATCACATTTTTGATGGTCAAAAATGTGATGAAAGATAGGCTATATTATTTTCTGGTTTTTTAGGTAATAGACGAGGACATGTAAACTCTAATCATTTACTAAATAACCAAAATTGCTGTAGCTGGAAAATTGTAGCAATTAACTAGACTGCAAAACCCAAGCGATCCAACCATATTTTTCATTAATAAACCTCTTTTCCACTTAAGAATAAAACACATGTTTTAAAAGGCATTTTCCTTGAAACCGTATATAGAGCAAAAGCTTCAGTTAGATGAATACCAGCCCCATTCACCTATCAGCAAGAAAAATAGACAGGCTCAAAGCCTTGAACGGTATTTATTTGATATTTTATTAGATTAGGTGGCGTTGGCAAATCCGGAGGGTTTTTCCTTTAAAATCTAAGGATTCTGATGGGTTTATGGGTTTAAGTTTTTCACAGTAAATGAAGTGTTATCGGAAGTGTGTCTGATTGTTCCATTTCGAACAATGACTGGATTTAATTTTTTTGCGAATAGAATAGAAGAGGAAGTGCGTTTTAAAATACATAATATAAAAACGTAACTTATTTTTAAAAAAGGCAGCTTTAAATGTTAAATTTCGTTGGTATAAGATACAAATGAGCCTTTGTAGGAAAATCAAATTAGTGCACTATTAAGCAGTAAACATTTGCAGGAATAATTTGGTAACGAACCTAGGATGCAGACCGCTTAATCGACCCCCGAGGGACCTTTAAGGTCATCCCTCTCATCATCACATATCTAGATTCTGTACTTCCTTCGGACTACTTTCTGCAACTGCCAATCCCATCCACAGATACGCTGGCGATAGCACTCGTTACTTCGACATTCATTTGTCCAGACGTCTCGGATTAAGAGCTGAATAATAGGGGCAGATTCATGCACCTATCCACTTCCCCAGATCTTGACTGGGGTGCCAAAAACCTTGTTAAGTTTAACGCCTCCAGTCTTGCTCCGCAAAAAAATCGGCAACACTTTCCCTATCCACATAAATACTTCTGTCGTTCCAACTTACCCACTCTCTATTTTTCCCAAATAAGATCAAACTTAAAGTACTGGGGAACAGTCGAAGGTTTCGACTCTTAACATCCTTGAGTCTTTCCAAAAGAGAGTTATTCGTCTCATCAATGACCCAGTCCTAACAAGAAAATTCCCTTCTCCCACTCATCGCCGCGCTGTTGGGGATTTGTCCCTTTTCTACCGATATTTCCACGGATTTTCTAATAATTCCCCCTTTGACTGTTCCGAATAGAACGACAAGCGGCGCGTTACGTATTCATCATTTTACTGTTCACCTACAAATCCTAGAACATACCACTTCTCTCACTTATTCACACCTAGGGTTTCCAGATTATAAAACAAATTGTCTGTTGATGCTTTCCTTTGTTCTTCCAACCTCCAATACCGTGTCAATAAATCTATTACCGTGGGCAATCGCCCACGGTACGTTAGTACTTAGGGGTTGTCATGGGTTGTCTCAGATAAAAATATGTATGTAACATGGGTGACTCCTGGGGTAGGTAGACATCCCATACTTTTTTCCACAAATCACCCATTTTCGACGACGCCTTTGAAGAGCTTGACGTCGTAGGCTCCAATATTAAAAAAAAACAAATGATCCAGCCGGGGCATGGCCAAATATTATCGTGACATCTCATTTTTATCAGTTCTAGTGAAAATCGAAAACAATCAAACGTATTTTTAATTTCACGAACGCATTTTACCAAAAATATGTATTTTAATTTACTAGGTTGCAATTTTTTTAGTTAATATGGGAAAATATGAACCACTCATGAAGTCGGATGAAATTGTAACTCGAACGAAGCAGGCTATGTTACACCGGCAACACAAAGACTTATGACACTCTATATTACGTTATTAATGAGATGAGCATTATTCTTATTAGCTTAAAATTTATGCTAAAAAAAAGGGTAATAATCAAAATGAAAAACACTAATTGAGCACAACCACAGAGTATTTTAAATTTATAACCAATATTCTTCCATTACAGCATTCGTTAAAAAACACATTATTTTGCTTCACGTTCAGAAAGTTGTTATTTCCCATTTTGTCAAGAAAATTATCATAACTTCTTTGAAAAGATTCCGTAAATAAGTTTTGATGTATCTAAATGCCTTTCTTACAACCGCAAAAGTCACATAATACGTATATCTTATTAGTGTTGAATTTAGTTTAGTTTTCAACCCTATTAAGCTGATTTAAGAAACACTATAATCAAAGCACAAACTAGATAAAACCCAGCAAAATATTAGTTAACAACGGATCGACGAAGACCATTTTCTAGGTAGAAAAAATAAACTACATTATTTTTTAAAACTTGTAAAGGAAAAAAAATATTGATAACATTAATAATATGCACGCTTGTTTGTATTGTTGCCTATGCAGTAGTGTACGTCGAAATAAACAAAAACCAGACAAGGTTAAAATTATTTCAGATATTTAGATATTTCAGCGCTAGTCGAAGGAAGATTGTTTTTGTTTCATATAAATGCGGATTGCAAAATTGGCGAAAAATCGATAAAAAGATTCAATTGTTGAATGCTGCTATTATTTCCACACAACTTTTTTCCTATTCCTTATGCAACAGTAATAACTATTGGTAGTGTATTTTATAGAGATTTTACTCTAAAAGTAACACAAATATTAGTTTTAGTTTTTAATAGTGCAGATAGTGACAAAAAGGCGTGGAATCTTCTTGTTTAACTTTTCGGGTCCTTTCAGCCCTCCCCTCCACGATCTTTCCTGATTTAAGGCCCCTAACTACTTATAATTTGCGTCCGCATCCTCCCCTCCCTCTCGTCATCAACTTTAAGTTCAAACCCGGATTCAGCCCCTCCTGAGCTTAAATTCTGGGTGCGTCATAGTGTAAGACTAACACGACAATTTATTATGGCTGGCCAAAGAATGATTTGTAAAATTGCATTTGTGAAGTTTGGCAGAACGCTGTACATAGTGTACATCTAATAAAATCTGACTTTTTAACCCCGGTACAACACTGTTTAGTCGTGAAAAGCATAATCTAAATATAAGTCTTTTTATAACTTCTAAAACCAGACTGGTTTTGGCGGTCTACAATCGTACAAAATCCATTTTCTCTCTTTTTATATGGGAAACAATAGTCATTGCCAACCTGTCAAGTTCAGCCTTTAAATTAATTGAAAAGAAATATGCCTCATTAAACATTGAGTTCATTTTTCAGTTGAAATATATATACTTTTCAGATGTAGATGTATTTTCCAATTTGCTGGAGAAAAATGACAAACGGAGGGAAAATCTTCTGAAAGTATTCCCATTTTTTATTCGAAACCCCTTGCTTAAAACAGAGAACCGAAAGGGTGAATAAACAAAGAAAAGTTAATGAAAAGATATAAAGGGGCATTGTTTGTTTTTTTACAAAGAACTCTGTTATAATTAGCTGGCTGATTAGGTTTACTAAATAACATTTTAAATTTTAGTTTAATTGTTACACCTTATTACAGTTATTGACAAGGTGTTCCAAAACCTATGTAAATTTATAGTTGCGTTAATGCATTATCTTTTAGGATACCTTTAAAGGTAGATGTTGCTAGAAATTTGAATGTGCTTGGCAAAACATTTGCAGCAGTCTCTAAAGTCAGTGCTACGCGTCTGAAGAGTGGACGACCTTGGAAAAATATGCGTATTGCTTTAAACATGAAACCATTATTGGTAATAAAATAATGTTTCTTCTGTGTAATAGGAAAAATCCGGAACAATGTTCTATATTTTTAAAAAGTTTTCGATAAGGTTTTGAACAAGTCAAATAATTTATAATAAATTTGAGAAATAAAATAACTGGAAATATTTTTGCAAAAATATAAGTTGATAATTATTTCTTATTGTTAATATATTCGAGCCTACTTCTTAAAAAATCGCATAAAATCCTATTATTTTGATTCTCAAGCCCCGAAGGCTCGTGAACGACAGAATAATCTTAAGTCTTGTTTTTATAAATATAAGCTAAAAAGTTTTAAAGGGCGAAGAAAATCTTACTGAACAAAAAAAAAAGTTGATTGATGTCTTGAAGAACATGCTCAGATCTTGCAGCAAAATGTTTCATTTTAAATCAGCATATTTACAAAACAAAAATTAAAGTACATATACATATGTTTTACTTTAAGCTTTAGTAAGTTTTAGAAAAAAAAAAGAAATGAGAGTGAAATTGAACCACCGACATTTTGGTTTTGAAAATTGTTTAAAAACAATTTACAAAAATTTAGTCTTTGGGAAACATTATTAGAAAGGAGTTCATGAATAGCCGTCACTCGATAAGGGTATCGGTGCAGGTCCTTTTTTAGAAGTTTCTGATATGTACTGTAGCATAAATCTGCTTGCTGAATTTGCTGAGAAAGATGTCTAATTGAAGGAGAACGATTATTTTGCATAATTTGCCGCGCTTCTTCAATATTTTCATTAGAACGTTTCGTTGGTCTCTAGCTCCTTTTTTATGGTAAACAGAAACAGTTTCACGATAAATAATAAAAAATCACTGGTTATATCTTAAGTCATATGCTTTAGTCTGTGGTATTTAGGATTGCAGATATTAACTTAACAGTAATTGCATTATTTTAGTATAGTTCATTAATCTGAAAATATGCCACATAATTAAAAGTCTGGCAACAATCATTCTCAGGTTTTAGGTGGGGGACCGTATAGTTTGCCGGGTTAAAAATAACTTGGGAATCCCTGATCGCTCTAAAATGTGGTATCTCGTCCTTATTTCTAAATCAAGTTAGCCTGGTTATGTATTTATTTTTTAAGTAATTAAAATCCTTTAGTAAGCCAATGGATAGCGTTTAATTTTTAATATGAAAGAGTCCGAGATGCTCGGAAGGACAAGATATTAAACTAAAAGTATTTGCAGAGACCAATACAAACAGCCCTAAACTGTTCAATAAAATCTCTTTTCAAAGAGCTGTATTGCTTTTATTTTGCTATATCTCAGAACGATTCAATTTTATTTATTAAGATATATTTCAACGGACTTCTGTATTATAGTATAGAAATTCTATTTGTATACATATCTATCAAGTATATTAACCTAACTGCGCATTATAAATTTTAAATAAAGTTAAAAAAAATGACTCAATATATACATATGAAATTTCAAAGTTGTTTGTCTCAGTTCATACTTACAGTACCCGTACCAAATTTAGGGGTTTTAATAGCATTCCCACAGTGAATGTTTTGGTAAAAAAAAGGGTCCTCGTGGGAAAAAATGAACGCGTTCAGGTATTATATTTATTTTTTTTAAACAAATTTTACATCATTTTGTGGAGAATTTTTAAATTTGAAGATAAAAACGCAACCAAGTTTCACTTTCCCGTGAGTTACTAGAGAACTAACTTGTTTTTCCAACGGGAACTAAGTTGAAATGAAATGTACCAACCCTTCGGGTATCCGCCTGAGCGGGTTTGACCAATAACAGTTTATTTTGCTATGTCGCTTAGGAATCATCTTCAAGCAGATAGTATTATATTAGTTTGACACTAAAAGGGATGACTTCCGATAATTCGGTACGACGCGCGACGGGGTGAAGAGATAGGGTGGTTGATATCTGTAGCCATGTTTTCTGGTCTTTTATACATTTAATAGAAGTGTATTTCTAGAACGCTAAAGCAATACGAGTAAAAGATAAGATCTTTGTTAAGGAAAGTAGGCCCTTGAAGTTTCGCCGACAAAGTGCGAAAATATATAATTATATTTTCGATAGTGCTCGGCTTTTATAATAGGCGGGGTTGCACGGCTTCCTGGTGCGATTGTGTGTGCGATCCACACAACTGTGGAGACCTGGAGTGATGCTCAAAAATTGTTTAGGATACCGGGTGTCATGCTCCCGCAGTGTTTTTACTAGCTACCGATATATCGGTAGCAGCATTACTCGAGTGAGATCTGTTCTTTCATTGAAGTGGTTTCCTATAGATGGCGCCCTCGTGTGTTCTGTACCGTCGTTTTTCAAAACGATGTACTTGAATAGGCGAAGTGGCTATTGGGGAAGCTGCCTAAAGGCTGCGTCAGACTGATGATCCCCAACAAGGGTGAAAGCTTACTGGCTGCCAGCTCGGGTTTGTTTATTAGATCCTGGACTCCCCGTACTTCGATGCAAAAATATACAACTTACTGTCTTTCAGCTCGAACAGCCATTATTTTTCTTTATATATATCATATATATATACATATATATATATATATATATATATATATATATATATATATATATATATATATATATATATATATATATATATATATATATATATATATATATATATATATATATATATATATATATATATATATATATATATATATATATATATATATATATATATAAAGAAAAATAATGGCTGTTCGAGCTGAAAGACAGTAAGTTGTATATATTCTCTTCAAAATTCCATGTCACATTTTTATATTTCGTGTTTTTGAGATTTACGTTACATCTTTCTAAGCACTTATTTATTTATCTCTTGAAGGATGTTTCCCCTGTAACACCCAATTTCGCCTTAAGCCTTGTCGAAAAGGTGCAGTGACGTTAATAGGAAAATCAACAGTACAATGTAAAGCCGATCCATCAGTGGTAAGCCAAGATGAATGGGTTTCAAGTATCAGGCTTCTTCTGAAAACTCTCGTCGCGTCGTATTTTGTTTCACTCATTTTTTTTTGTCTCAGATAAAACATAATCTATGTCATGTCATTTTAACACCATTACAGATAAATATAATGGATATTTACTAATGATTGATTTGACAGCCTTAGAAGAAGCTGAGCAGAGATTGCTTGCACTAGTTACAGTTACTACAATGGATATTTGTCGCTTTGGCAATTTTGACGTTATTAATTATGAATGCACGCACAGAATATACACTGTGTCCAAGAAGTCCCGGACTCCACCTGTATTTCGGAAACGTCCCCGCTGAGCAAGAATTTTTTCAAATAAAGTTAATAGATGTTTTTTAGTCTATAATAAAAAATAGTTTTGAGTACACAGGGTGTTTCACAAAGTCAGTACACAGCAATGTACCATTTTTATAAATGGAACAGTGTTGGTTTTTGATTAGTTTTCTAATTCTACGCGAACCGTGTTACAAATCATATACCTAAATCCATAAATGTGAAAGATATAACGTCATTTTTATTAACACAACAAATTACAACTTAAAGTAATATTACTTCCTAATTATTTTACCGTTTACTTTTCTGACAGTATTTTTTGACTTTGTCAAATTTGATTGTATTGAAATGAATATTTAACTTATGTCCCTTACTTGATTGTTAGAAACGACGAACGAATTGACTTGCAAACAATAACTAGAAAGTTTTAGGCATTTGTTTTTTGAGTTGGCGCATTTTCACAACTATACATCGTGAGTATCGCGAGAGAAGTGAAAACGTTTTAAAGTAAAGATATTTCATATCATTGGAGGCTCTATATGTATAAAAAGTCATATATTTGGAACATTCGTAGCTAAGCAAAGCATAAATCTTTTAACGTCTGTATTTTATGTTATAGTTTAAATACGTTGATTACTGAATTTCAGAAATAATCTCAAAATGTCCGCTATAAAATCGTTGCGCTCTAATAGCACCTATTTTCCGCATTTAATCTAAAGAGAATACCGTCATAAACCTAAAATGGCGACACATAAAACTAAAAACATTATGTCTGATCTGACCGTTACAGTGCAACATAAAGCTTACTTGCGAAGCTTTCGTTTATAAATAAGTATAGCGTAGAACTTAAAATTTTTATTTTTATTGGGTACTTCATAACTATCCAGCGGCGCACAATTTATTTCCCACTCCCGCAATTAATCCTTTATATCTTCCGCCTTAACATTTTAGGTCTACAGGGTTTAAGTTAGGTTAATTGCGATATTCTAATCACTTCGCGACAGCCAAAAGGTAATTTGCATGTATTGTATTATAGCATAAGTGTCACGAGGTGGAATATGTGCAGCACCTCTCATCGAATGCCGTGTAGATGGGCATCCTTTTCTTATCCCTTTGCACTGGCATATCTCTTTCCGACAATCTTCACCCGGTCTTGTCTATTCCGTATTTCTTCGCTATTTAGAGAGCCGTCCCATCCGATTTTGATTTATGACATGTGAAATCGCAGTGAGTTTTTAGGAGTATTGTTGTTAGTTTTCCGTGTTTTCAGAAAACATTTTGCCATTATTTTGTGCTTATTAGACAGTTTGGCAGTAAAGTGCTTCTTTTCATTCAAAAGCAACTAGGTAAACATATTTTATTTGTTTAACAATTATCTAGACAAACTTTACCCCTAAGTTAATGAATGTTATACGAATTATATGTTTTGCGGCGTAAATTACGTATCTAAGCAAGTAGTTTAGTGGAAAAGCTTATAGTTTTTAAAATTTTCCATTTAAATTACCATATTTTTTAGAGGCTATATTAATCACGAAGGGAATATAATCTTAGACAATCTCGCCCATTCAAAGCTCCTCCGGCGTACTCAAAAATGACGCGTCTTGTGTTATTATTTTTGACTGTATTCAGCATATTCCGTTTTGTAATATACCTGCGCCTCAAATTACATAGTTTCAGAAAAAATCATTATTTGTGGATTGGTGTGTTTGCTTTTTATTAACATTTTTAGATATTATTAATTTATTATGGATCACGATTGGGGGTGTCAATCCCGACTGGTTTTTTAAGTCCAGGGATTTTCGAGCTTTTGTATGTCTAATTCCGGGATTATTCCCGAAAAAAATCTACAGCGATTCAAATATTAAGATTCACGTTTTGCAATCTAGTATAACTTTTAACTCGTTCCCATGATAATTTTTGATATGCTTTTGTAGTATATCATTTTTAATCGGAGATTTTCTAAATGCGTACCATAAGGTTCAGTCCTGGTGCCAACTCTATTTTTTCTTCACATTAATTACCTGCTCTTGTCAACTACCAATCCCATCCCCAGTTATGCTGACGATAGTACTTTTCACTCCAACATTCATTATTTCAGACAAGTCTCGAATCAAGAGCAGGATAATAGACCCAGATCCATGCATCTATCTTTTTCGCAAGATTTTCAATTAATCTTAGACTGGAGTGCCAAAAACCTTGTTCAGTTCAGCGCCTCCGACACGCAAAAAATCCGTCAAAACTTGTTCCATCCCTACAGAACAAATAAACCTTCGATCTTGTTGGCATCGCTTTCGAACATGATCTCAGCTGGCACAAACACATTACTGCAGTAGCCACATCGGCAGCTAAAAAGCTTGGTTTCTCTTTCGAGCTAGAAATTACTTCTCCCTTTCCAATTAACACACTCTCTATGGGCGCCGGATGAAATTTTAAAGTTGTATATCTCTGTTGCTACTTACGGGACCCAGGCCACGTTCAGGATTTTTGATAGTGAGCCTGCTAGAAATGTTTTGGTAAAGAAAAAATATTTTGTAATTTGCGGAAAAAAGTTGAAATTTTTTTCTGGAAGAAAATGGTATTTTAGTTATTATTTTTTCTAAACATTACATCATTTTGTCGACAATTTTTAAATTTTAAGAGAAAAAAATGTGTTAGTAGAAAGTTATAGTCATTTGAAGTTTAAAAAAATTCAAAATGACTGTGACTTTCTACTAACACACCCAAGCAAAATTTTAACTTTTTTCCGCAAATTACAAATAACTTTTTTTCTTTACCAAAACATTCCTATTAAGCTCACTATCAAAAACCCTATATTTCCCAAATAAGACCTAACCTCGGGTACTGTTCCCAAATGTGGGGAGCGGCATCAACATCGACACTTAACATCCTTAATTCTTTCCAAAAGAAAGCCATTCTACTTACAAGAAGACTCTTTCGCTCATCGCCTCGCTGTTTGAGATTTGTCTTTTTTCTTTCGATATTTTCAAGGATTTTGCTTTGAAGCATTAGCCGCTATAATTCCTCCCTTGACTTTTCCTAATGGAACAACAAGAGGCGCGTTACTTATACAGCCCTTTAGTGCCCAGCTACAAAAGCCTAGTACATCCCGCCTCTCTCGCACATTCATACCTAGGATCTCCAGATTATGGAGCAAATTGCCTGCAGATGTTTTCCCTTGCCCTCCCAGCCCCTAATCCTTTAAACTGTTATGTTAATAAATGCGAATTTTAAAAGGGAAGATGGATATTAATAGGTATGTATCATTTAAAATAACAATGGGGCAGAATAGATTATTGGAATAACCGCAAAAATATCGTGCGACTGTGTAAGACTAGAACCATTCATATTCAATAATGGTCTATTTAAAAATTTTGTACAGAGTAAAATTTTAAAGTCTATAAAGTTTTATATGAAAATGCATGCTCGAAATATTCGAGAAGACAATTCCTCGATAACATTTACGAGACAACCGATTAATTTAATGATCTGGAAAGTTTTTTAAGCAAGTCCGTAGTTTTATCGAGGTGAAATGCTTAGTAGTTAAGGTTGGAGTTCTCCTACAGAGAAAGTTTAGAGAGATTAGTAAAAAAAATGTCATCAAACAAATTAGACATTCATTATTACAACAAACGCTTTAGGATGAAAAATGCTAGTACGAAATCTACAAAAAAAAAATCGAAAATATATATTTTTTGAAAGACAGACGTGGGAATCTGAATCTTGTCCCAAAACAGTCTTCATTATAGTGTATAGATACTGCAGTGGTTGTAGTATACGAGCGTATGTCATAACCTTGTATTTTAATGCATTAATGGTAAGTTTGTTTTCGTTGCACCAGCCCTGGATCAAGTCTAACTACTCTTGTAGTAATATGCAGTTGTTTATTATTTCAATTGCTAAAAATATCTTTAGGTTATCAGCAAAATTTTTTTTTACATTTTATAACCATGCTTAATTCATTGATAAAAAAATACGAAGAGTAAGGGCCCCAAGCTCGATCCTTGTGGAGCCGCTGACTCAAAAAGTGTCAGTGCTGACGCGCTAAAACCAAATCCCCTAAATTTCCCCAACAGAATCGCGGTCAATCCTATCGAAGGCCTGTATAGGCAACATCAATCTGCTCCTGATTATCCAGAACTCTTGAAACTAGTTGAGTAAAACATGATAAAATGGTGACTGTGGATCTGTTATCCACAACAATGTAGGGGTTGTGACAGGCAGAGTCGCCCATATAGAATTGTCTCAAGGATCTTCGAAAAATTACAATGTATGGAAATTGGACGATCACTGATAACTTAATTTCGTTCCCCGCACTTAAAGATTGAGCACACCTTCTCTACCTTCTATAATTTTGGTACGGTTAGTGTTACAATGCATACGTTAAAATTTTTTACTAACGGTTGGAAACTGATGGAAATATGATGGATTTAAAAACACTCAAATTAATTTCAGCAAACTTTCACTGGTAATATAAAAAGGGTTTGATGGTGCAGCGTTCTGAGGTTAAATTATTCATAAATTCAACTACCCAAAATTCCTACAGGTGCGCGGCAGGAGCATTTAGGTTTAAAATTTTGTCGCAAAAATTTTAAATTTAGGTAATTTTTGCCTTGTCCACCTCATCTCACTATCTTTTAGGACAAATGTCAGGAAATTTAAAATTTTGTTTCAGAAATCTTAAATTTTCTGACATTTGTCGTAAAAGATAGTGAGATGAGGTGGACAAGGCAAACATTACCTAGAAAAAGTAGGTACAGTAATATTTGATAAAATAATAACACAAAAATAAAAAGTAAAATATTCAGCTGATATTTTCAATTTAAATTTCGACTGGAATTTGAAATATTTTTTGTCTTTATCATTTTGCTCTAAAATGAAAAATAAAGGTCGTTTACTGTTCACATAATTTATTATTTTTGTATTTTTTGGTCCATTTGTCCTGTTGTGACCTCTATCCGTGGACATATGTATATATATATATATATATATATATATATATATATATATATATATATATATATATATATATATATATACATATATATATATATTATATATATAATTTAATTTTAGAGAAAACGTGCTTGCGAAAAAGTATTTTCGGAAAAAAATATTTTAAAATTTTTTTTCTCTGAAACTTGTTTTTCGAAATTTTCTTTTAGATCCATGTTTACGATACATTTGTTTTGTTTCTTTTTTGGAGATAAATCGAGCCACCTATCATTGTCCGCAATATAAAAGCTCAACCTTAATCTACCTTGTAGTTTTATCAACAAAGAATGCTCAGTTGTTAAGTAGATCACCACTTTTCCACTTTGTTGCGGAGTTTTGTTTTCGGGCGCGTTTATAGAGCATGGCGAAATCTGTTTTTGTTTACTCAAAGAAATATCTCCTTCTCGGTTTGTAACTTTGATTTGTTGAAACTTGCCGGACAAATTACCTTGTGGCTTTTTCTTTATTTCAGGGTTCGGAAAAAGTTTCGGGTAGTATTTAACTATGCATTATTTTGTTAAATGATGCAAGCAAAATTTATTTATTTGTGACATAACATTTTCAGATTTGTGCATTCCTTAAATTAAAACTTCCAAATATTAAAATTACTCTTTAATGCAATACCATTTGCGTTTTGTGCATATACTTGTATCTGGACTAAAGTACACAATATAATATTAGCAAGAATATGTACAGGGATGTCCAAATAATAGTGAACAGGCCTTATAACTTTTCTTTTTAAAGATGGGAAAAAATGTTAAATATGCAAGGTCTGGGGATTCTTATGGATCATTCATATATCTTATCAGCAAAACAATTGAGCACCGAATAAAAAGAAATATAATAAAACATCGATTTTCTCGCTTATTTTACATTGGATGGTCTGATTTTTATCATATTTTTATATTCTACGAGAAGTTCTAGACATATTTTGTATAGCATACCCTATGCGATTTTGAATCGTTTCCGAAATATTTTAAATTAAAAAATTATTTCGCATAAATATTCTTTAAACGTACCTATCCAGGTTGCGAACGAAATATCTTCTACTTTCTTAACTTTTCTTCGTAGGTTTGTCAAAGTTAATGTCAAGGTTGACAATAATACTTTAGTCACCGTGAATATATAATTTTACTTTTATGCAAAATTAATTATTCTATTAAACAATAAATGGTGATTTTAATTAGTTATTAATATTCCAGAGCAGATAAATGCTAACATTGGCGAATAAATATCAAAAGACATTTTCAACATGTCCGCCATTTAATTCTTCGCACTCCTCATACATTCTTCTCTTCCTCTGAAGTGTGTTTATAATACTTTCAGTATCATTTTCGTTCAGATTTCTTACTTCATTTCTCACCTTCCTTTGAATTTCATTACGATTGCTGCAAACGATATTTCATTTATGTTCATTTTTCTCACGAAAAGGTTTCTTTTCTTGTACTCGTTGTCTTAGACTAAACTGAAATCGCCGCTTAGACTAGAGCTTTCTTTATCAACGCGTTCAAAAACTTTAATTGCTTCAAAGTAACTTTCCACACTGCTTCCAACAAATTTATTTCTTACTTAGCGAACTAAAACTGTCCTCTCTACGAGTAATTAAACCTTCTTGAAACTTCATTTGTATTATTATAATTTTTATTGCAAGCTTAGCGATGCCGTAACATCTTAAGAGAATGAAGCTCTTTGAGAAATTTATTTTGGACAGGAATTTTGCTTACAACGTAGTTTAACGACTACATGCTTGCTTAAGGGTAATTTCGTAGATTTATTGGAAATAATAATAGTTTTTACTATGGTGAAAGTAACATTTTCTTTGTAACATAATTTAGGGTATGTCATGGTGGAAAATTATGTTTATGGATGTAAAATTTCGTCAACATGTTCGCCTTATTAAAAGTTTCTACGTACAGGCGAGAACTGTAATGAGCACTTTCACTATACCTATATTTTATAATTAAACATCCTAAACCAGGGTTATATGTATATTAGGGTGGGTCGAAAAAAGCTGATATTCTCATCGAGTGTCACCTACCACAGCTGCGCCACTGATCAGGTCAAAAAGAAATAGAAAGTGCAAGGGTTATTTTACGACACTTCCATATGCAAAACAAAATAAACAAACGTTTAGTTTCATACGGTAAATAAATCTTTACATGAAAAGTTAAACAAAAATTAGTAAATTTTATGCACCCTTCTATATTCATGTAATTATTACTATTCCATGCCGACGATTTGGAAAAGGCTTTTATTTCTTCAGAGCCGCCTTATACGTATTCGTCGCTGTTTTATGGGATTTGATAAGATCATCACGAATTTGTTCCGGCATAATCTACTAACAACTTTATTATAAGGCTTGGTTTTTTATGTTCCAACCTGAAATTTATGCCTTACGTGCTAGTCATAATCAATCAGAAACAAGAAATAGGTAAATATTTTACTGCATTATACTATTTTAGGTTAGGAGATATGCATACCTGGACCGATCTTAATTATTTGTAATACTGAGGCCGAACTTACGAGTAAATCAACATAATCATGGTCAAGGTGGAGTGTTGATACAACGTAAGATAAAAAAAGACGTCCTCAAAGTATGCCGGGGAATCAGTCACACATGTCTAGAATTACAACTCTTGAAAGGGATCATAGATAAAAGGTTTAGGTAAATGAAAAATGAAACTGTCAAGTTCTGAAACTTTTATTTTTAAAAAAATTATATTATTGCCATTGTCATGGCATAATACGGAAAAGAAAAAACTTATACAACAAAGAACCTAAAAATTCTAAATTTAAACGAAATAAGAGACGTGTCCAGCTGCCACTGCCAAACATGTTCTCATTCTCCTTTTTACAGCATCGAAACATTGGTGAACACTTGGGGGAGTTGTCAATCCCCTGAAATTTATTTGCAATTCTAGGTCGTAGGTTCTCTAAATTTTCAAAAGGGGTTTGAATATCGAGTTTTTAATGTGAGTACATAAAAAAGTCGTACGGCATGAGATCGCAGGACCGTGGTTGTCACCGAACTATTACGACTAATGATCCGTTCTTCGAAAAATCCTTCAAAACATTTTAATTATCAAGAGTTAAGTGAACTGGTGCGCCATCCTGCTTGAAGTAGCCTTGTGGCATCTTTTCATCGTCTAATGCTTTCAAAAAATTTTCTAAAACTGCATTACTGTATCGAGCCGAATTGCGACTCCCTTAAAAAAAAATCGGTCTAATTAACCTTATTTTCGCGCTTTTAAAGCTAATAGGCTTACTCGTCGTCTTCCAGTCCACTTACCACGGTAGAATTGCTTCAAAAACACTGTTTAGACTAAGAACTAGGATACGGTAATAAATTTGCATATGAATAACTTACGTGTGAATGATGCAACAGAAAGTTTCCTTTCAATACTGATCGATTACTGACAATCAACTTGCTTCCGTCATTTGTTTCCGTCAATATTGATTGAATAATGATGTGCAAGTTCTTGGAGCACGTCATTACTTATTAAGTAGTGATGGGCTACTTGTTGCCATCCGTCATTATTTATTGAGTAGTGATTGACATTTCCTTGCAAGCGGCCACAACTTGTTTACTAATGATGGGCAACTTCTCTATTGTGAGTTAGTAATAATAGGCGAGCTATGAGCAACTTGTTTCCGTCATTATTTGTAGAGTGATCATGTGCAAGTTCTTGGAGTCTGTCATTACTTATCAAGTAATGATGGACTATTTGCTGCAACCCGTCATTATTTATTGAATAGTGATTGACATTTTCTTGCAAGTCGTCACAACTTGCTGAGTAATGATGGGCAACTACTCTATTGTGAATGAGTAATAATAGGCGAGCTTTGCAGCACTGTTCCAATTCCTTGAATGATGCGTCAATTCTGTCCTTTAAATGCCTATGAGCTTTCAGCTGAAACCAGGTTTGATATTATGGGTTTAAATTTAGACTTTCTAGTTAACCAGTTAAGTTTCGACAAGCTTTTGTTCTGTTCTTGTTAATGTGTCGTCATTAAAAAATATCAAACCTTATGAGTTGTTCTTGTATTTCTACGATTAATTTGATTATCTAATTCGACAGGTCTCAGCAATAGTGAACCTGGTCTAAATTTTTTTTATTAACGTTTCTGTTTCTAGTTCATATCTGAAAAAAAAAGAATTTCCTAAGAAACCGTGTATATAACTCTCGCTAATACTATATGCGTAGACGGTAACTCACATAATCCTTTGTTACCCTAAAACAATCATAGTCGCACCCAGTATTCGAATAGTAATAAAAGTCATCCACTCAAAACTCATGAGACACAGACACGCCACTTTTTCCTGTAAAATGAAAGAAAACTGAGACCGGAAAGGTAGATATCTTGGCACATTAAGAAATACTCTGTCAAATAATAATTTAATTCTACGGGTCGAATGTTAGTTATATGGAAATTTTTAGAGATTATCCGGAAGCGCTCCTCGGATTACACAAAAATCTAAAACATATAAATACTTAGTTTGATGGAAGTTTCTTCTGGAAAAAAGCGGGTTATAGCGTAATTTAGATTTGATTGATAGAAGGTGAAGAGGAGCAGTATGATAAATTGGCCGAACCCTTATTTTTCAATATCAAAATAGGTCTAATTATGCAGAATTTTTTACTTATTATTTGTATAAATAAATAAATCTGTAGATACGTAGTTAGAAAGTTGCCTAAGAGCTTTATTTCTCTTATGCTTATCCTAGTCTTTTCTCTAAATCTCTAAATCTTTCGTTTCATTATAGCTAATCTTAGCTATGTTCTTTACTGATTGATTTAAATAACTTCACCTTGGCCGCCATGCCTCCAAATGTGTCCGATCAATTGTCCCTTCTTCTCTGCTACGTTCTTTAAGTGGTCCTTCCTTTCTTGACTTGATTTTGCACTTCCTTGTTTGTAACTCTGTCTATCCAACACACCTTTATCATTATTCTGGTAGCATCACATCCTGAATGCTTCTGGCGTTTTCTCTTTCTCTAGTGTCTAAGCTTTACACAAGGAAAGCTTTCTAATGCCTGTCTGTCAGTTGCTTATTAAAAATTGCCTCTTTTCTACGAGAGTTTCTTCATTTTGTACTCGGAGAGTATTTCCTACATTTAGGTGAGAGTGGCCTGTAACTTTTTCTCTCTTTTAGCTAAAACAGGTATGTCGTGTGCAAATCTAATCCAAGCTATCTTTTCATCTTGTATATTGAGCTTACGTCGGGGTTCTTCTTGCCTGGCTTCATTGCCCCTTTTATTAAATTTATGGGTAACAGTCGAAAGCAATTACATGTTTTTATTGTTTTTCATGGTCATCCACCCTAGCCACGGCTATTTGATCCTTCAATGGTAACCGAATAACCGATTACTCTTTTTTCATCTGAGACAGCGTTCGTAGACCTCAAGCTTGTGTTGCATAATCTGGAGGCCCTAGGTACGAATCAGCGAGGAAAGTGGGATCTTCTAGGCCTTTGTAGCTGGACAGTAAAGGGATGCATCTCTATTTGTTATGTTGGGAACAGTCAAGGGGAGAATTATAGTGGCCAGTTCTTCAGAGCAAAATCCAAAAAATGGGATTGGTAGTCGAAGAGAGCAGGTCATTAATATGAAGAAGAAATAGGGTTGAAGCTAAGACTGGACCTTGGGGTACGCCAGCATTAATAGGATGGAAGTTAGGTGAGTGACGTCCACCACGACAGATATGCCCCGATTAGAGAGAAAGCTACCGATCCAGGTTCATAGTTTGGAAGAAAAGCTGTTAAAAGGTAGTTTGTTGAATTCCGTGCGGCCCATCGCCTATCGCCTCTAAATGTGTTACGCATTTTATTTCCTATGCTATAATCAATTTAATGCATACCAACGAAAGTTCAGTTTAACGTTTAGATCATAAAAATAGACATTAACAGTATAAAATATAGGTCAAAAGTTTTCAGCTACTACAAAAATACGTGGAAGGAATCAGTTTAGTTTTTATTGGTTTTTAAAACTTCATTAAACCTATTTTATTATTCTTTAAAACTTCGCCAAACCTTCTAGAGGAAATATGTTTAACGTATACAGATAGTAGCTTGCCTGATTATCATTAATGGAAATCATTAAGATTTTCTTGATTAAGTTGCTTAATAAATCTGGCGGTAAAATTTTGGATGGGTAATTTATTTCATTCTACATACCGCCTATTAAGGCGGTGTGAAGAAAAACTATACTTTTCTATGAATATGTTTTGATACCATAATATTTTAACTTTACCTTTTTTACCAGATGCCTTAAAATTTATCCTTCAAAAACATATTTTCGAAAATAAATTTCTTAATTGTACATTTTTGTAAAATATTATTTATGGAAAATCCATTATAGGTCTAGTTTAATATATTAGAACATTGGGGTTATATTGCTGATTAAATTTATACAGGGGTGGTACGCACCAAATTCTAGGATTGTATTCTACACGTAAATAAGTCAAGAAGGCCCAAAAGTTGAAATCCGATTTTTACTTGTTTTCAAATTAAATCGTTCTAAAAATTTGAAGATGCTTTATTTTTTTTGTCGGTGGATAGGTTATACTCATCATGTTCATGTATAACACATACTTCTTACCAGTGGGCTCCAATTGTTATAAACATATTGTCAATCAGTCGCTTGTCATTGTAGCACGATTTGTTAGTATTATTTGTTGATGATTTTTGCAATGGGATTGCTGCAGCTGCGGTTAAAGAATAACATCAACGATTTCCACATTATCAAATTACGGATAAAAACGTATTTTTTAGAGTCTTCAGCTGTTCCTTTAATGGATTATGTGATAACGAAATACTTCCAAGTGTTTACAGAACATCTTACCGTAATAGAAGATATTCTGGATTTAATATAATTAGATCCTAGTACCAGCTCACGAAGAGTTGCCGCTCAACTTTTAATTCTTCAAGCAAGAGTAATTAGCACACTACATGAGGAGGGCTTTTATTAATACCACCTACAGCGTGTACAGCACCTACAATCAGAAGATCATGAGAGCTGCATGCAATTTTGTCGGTGGATAAATAATAATCGTCGTGTTGTATTACCGATGAAGCAATATTCACCCGTGACGGCATCAACAATACCCGCAACTTCCACCTATAGAGATGAAGAAATATTTAACATGTACTATCAGCAAGATAGAGCTCTTCAACATTTTGCTTGTCAGATCATGCAATATTTGATTGAGTCCTATTGTTGGCCGTCAAGGCCTCCAGACCTCACACAGCTAGATTTTTGTTTATGAGGCTGGTTGAAAAGTGATAAAAATTAGCATTATAAAAATTAAAAATGGACCATCGAGAAGCAATACTTTAGCGTATTTTAAATGCTTACGATTACATTAAAAAAAAAAACAAGAAAAACTCGGGAGAGTAACGGGTTCTGTTGTAGGCGAGCCAGAAAATTTCTAGAGGTTCGAGGAAGTATATTTATTAAAAAAGATATAATTAATTTATTCAATTCGATCTAATTTGGAAACAAGTAAATAGCGGATTACAACTTTTTAGTTTTTGTACTTATATTTACGTGTGGAATACACTTCTATAATTTAGTGTGTTCCTCCCTACTCACCCTGCATATAGCTATCAGATTTTAATAAGTCTAGAAAATTTTTATAAAAAAAGACAAGGAACCTAGTGATAGATTGTAGCCAATGATAAATCAAAAGGTAATTATTTTAAATGATTTGACAAAGCTTCTGTATATCCAAGCAATTAATTGGATTAAATTAGTCAAGCAAGGGACTTAATATGTTTGGAACAATTTAATGCTCAAATTACCTCCCAATAGTACGATAACTTAAGCCCTTTGAAATTATTTATTGCATTTTACATTTGCATATTCCGCTTAACTTTGCAGGTATGTGAATGACATCAATAAACAAGAAATGTAACGGATAACAAACTACCTAAATAACTATAACAAATCTACGAAAAATTATTATATAACAATTTTGGTTTGAGAAACGGATTTTTGACAGAACATTTCATTTAACATACATTTCTTTGACTATTTCCCTTACATATGAAAAAGTGGAAGAAAGTAGTTAAAATGTCAGCGACTATTTTCCTGCTTGCCAGATCAGATGAAAACCAAAAAAATCGCTGAAATAATAGAATAGCTTTTATTGTCGACTTATTAACAATGACAGGACGAAAACCTCTTAATATCTAACTGATCAACTAGATCTTAATTTAAACCAGTACTAAAGCCTAACACTTTTTAGTGAATCTTAACATAGTTTAAGAAATTATATTTAAAAAAAAAACATAAAAAAATCGGAGGGCAACCTAATCAAACCGCAGTAAACCTTCGAAAAATAATATTTCATGTTCCGAAAAAATAAAGTTTTTAATAAAATATATTTGGGAAAAAATTGTTGCCTTAAATAATTGGAGGTTCGAAAATAACGTTTTTTGAAAAATTTTCGTCATATATATCCACCCCACACTTAAATATCAGTTGGTTTAGGAACTTGTAACAAAACCTTGGTAGAATATGAAATTTTGAGCTCAGGTTTCACAGTGATTTTTTTTTTAAGTTTATTACTAAACTTTTTACTGCTTATAAAATACCCCGATCCCTAAACGCTTTTTTATGTTAGATTTTAAAACATCCAAAGTACATAAAACCGAGTCTTAAAAAAGCTTTTACATTTTTTAATAATTAGAAAAATAGCTTTATTTATCTTCCGTCTCGGCTGTGCAAAGAAAATTTATAAAGTGCTTTTTAAATCATTAAACGTGATATTTTTCCATTTCAATTAAGCGTTTGGCTACCATTCGTATTGTTTAAAAGCCGCATTTCTGGTTCTTTCAACTGGCGATGTTTTCAAGTAATATACATTTGAGGAGCAAGGGCCCATCTTCGAGAAGCGGACCTCTTTACGTAACAAAGAGGAAAGGAAAATTTCTACCTCCACGAATATCCATAACATTTTAAATATAGAAGCAATGCTAATGAGAGCATCGCGAAAACTTTGACAGCAACCAGGTGTACAGGGTTTTCTCTTATATTTTGAACGGGGTCCACAGTCCTTATTTTTAGAGATATGGAAAAATGTTTAATACAAAAATGTTAGGGTTTTATCTAAATCATTAGAATTTTCTAAAAAAATTAACAAATGATAATCAGAATGTCAAAAAATCGCTATCAACTTTAATTTTTTAAATATAACACCCTGTATATTTTCAACCATTTAGAAAGATATATTTTTTCTTATTTCAAAAATGTATAGTTTGTTTATGTTTCTTTAAGCAGTTGTTAAAATATTTAGATTTAAATGTTTAAAAATGTTCAAAGTTATACGTTTGCGAACAATGAACAAGTGATTCCAAAGCCACCTATGCTTGAGCGGCTATGACTTACAACTGAGCATTTTTAAATATTTAAATCTAAATATTTTAAAAACTGCTTAAAGAAACATAAACGAACTATATATTTTTGAAATCAGAAAAAAGATATCTTTCTAAATGGTTGAAAATATACAAGGTGGTCTATTTAAAAAATTAAACTTGATAGCGATTTTTTGACATTCTGATTATCATTTGTTTATTTTTTTAGAAAATTCTGATGACTTGGATAAAATCCTAAAATTTTTGTATTAAACATTTTTCCATATCTCTAAAAATAAGGACTGTGGACCCCGTTCAAAATATAAAAGAAAATCCGGTACACTAGAATGTAGTTTAAACACAGAAGGCGATTGTGTCGGATTCGTTGCACACTTTTTTTTTCTGGCTTCTTAGATTTTATGGTTAAAATGGAGTGCAAGCATATTGAGTGGTGAGTGATTTCATCATTTCCCTGCATTTTGATTTGTTAGACTTATGCAATATTACCGAATCTTTCGTTGCTTGTGCTGGTATTCAACCCAAAATACAAAATCAATCTAATATAAAAGCCTCTCAGCCAACGAAGTAATGGACGTCAATTTTGAGGATAACTTAAACATGGTCGAAAAAAGGGCGTGAAGGTCAATGGTTGAAGTTTTTAAGAATTTTTTGGGAAACAGAAAGGCTGACAATTACAAAACATTAGTGGAAGACGTGTTGGAGGCATTCAGACTAGCGGGTTGCAAAATGTTATTAAAAGTTCACATGACGCACTTCCATTTAAATTTGTTCCACTAAATATCGATGATGTCAGTGCTAGCAGACTATTGTTGGACTTTGAGAAGAGAACCAGTAAATGTTATTTCTAAACCAAAAACTCAGAGTCAAAAATATTTTAGTTCATAATTAGGTATACTAGCACTAAATGTATTTTTATATTATAAAATTTTGTTTTCATTTTTTAATCTTTTTTTTATTGCTTTATCTTTATACATGGACTTTTTTCAAAATCAGTTGAAGTAGTTTGGAAGATCCAACAAAAAATTCATTTTGTTGACCAGTGAATTAGAGTTACACAAATTTTATTGAGGTCACCGTATACTAGGTATTTAGGTAAATATGACAGTGAACAAAATTGGGATTTAGGAGGAGATGGTTAAGAAGACCCTATTCTCTGAATATTTGTTCTTACACGAAAGGTATTTATAAACATTCCACTAAGTATATTAAATTTAGTGACACATAGGCGAAACGAAACGCTAGTTATGAATGAATTGCTGCTCAGGCTGTTTTTCCTCTTCCTGAGTGTCAATGGGTGAAACAGAGTTTTTTAAAACTACGTCTTTATAGAGAACTACCCACACATCCACTCAAGCAAGAAACCACTATTTTGTGTGACGCTATTGTTTCACGACAAAGAGCGTTTTTGTTTCTTTCGGAGATTACAGCAAAACACATTCTTCGTTCAAAACACTTTTTTATTGCACAAGAAAAACCATACCATTAGAGTTCTTAAGTCCTCTTTGTTTTTATCTGCTGAAACAAAATAAATTTGTCGCAGTATAACGATTTAACATTGTTTTATTTTTTAATAAAATACATTATAACATATGTTACGAATATCAGACTTCTAACGTGAAAAATCTTACATTAAAGTCTATATCTGCATACACACGTAATATTTACATATGTATGTAACATAATATATAATATATCATTTTAGCAATAACCCAGAACTGGCTAAAAATGTTATTTCGGTACGCATAAAATAATATAAAATATTCAGTATACGCCCACCTAATTCTCTTTAAATTTAGCCAGTAAATTATTTTGGAACTTTACATTTGCCCAGGTAAAGCACTACACCACTGCTTTGCAGACTTAAAGCAATTTTCATTCAACAAAATTCTACATTCCTTTGTATAGTCGAAAACTTGTTAATTAACTAATAATCCCGAGATACCTTTTCTAATGAAAATACGTTTGGGCGTATATTTTTAATAAACGCTTGTGACCGTATTCAGAGCTTTAATCCCGGTACGCTAATATTTTTTAATTTTCTCCGACAAAAATTATTAACATCGCCTTTATTAATGCAGTTTTATAAAACGTGAGATTCGAACCCCCCGCGTGTTCCTTCGTAATATTTTAACACGATAAAACGGGAATTATTGTAGATTTTGTTTTATGCTTATTTTCTAAATATTGACGAGTTCTTGTTTATTAACGAATCTAATTTGATTTTAGGAAATTGTTTTTATTTAATTTATTTTTAATCTCATATTGCTTAGGTTTGCTTAGGTTTGCTTAGGTTTGCTTGGGAAACAGAAAGGCTGACAATTACAAAACATTAGTGGAAGACGTGTTGGAGGCATTCAGACTAGCGGGTTGCAAAATGTTATTAAAAGTTCACATGACGCACTTCCATTTAAATTTGTTCCACTAAATATCGATGATGTCAGTGCTAGCAGACTATTGTTGGACTTTGAGAAGAGAACCAGTAAATGTTATTTCTAAACCAAAAACTCAGAGTCAAAAATATTTTAGTTCATAATTAGGTATACTAGCACTAAATGTATTTTTATATTATAAAATTTTGTTTTCATTTTTTAATCTTTTTTTTATTGCTTTATCTTTATACATGGACTTTTTTCAAAATCAGTTGAAGTAGTTTGGAAGATCCAACAAAAAATTCATTTTGTTGACCAGTGAATTAGAGTTACACAAATTTTATTGAGGTCACCGTATACTAGGTATTTAGGTAAATATGACAGTGAACAAAATTGGGATTTAGGAGGAGATGGTTAAGAAGACCCTATTCTCTGAATATTTGTTCTTACACGAAAGGTATTTATAAACATTCCACTAAGTATATTAAATTTAGTGACACATAGGCGAAACGAAACGCTAGTTATGAATGAATTGCTGCTCAGGCTGTTTTTCCTCTTCCTGAGTGTCAATGGGTGAAACAGAGTTTTTTAAAACTACGTCTTTATAGAGAACTACCCACACATCCACTCAAGCAAGAAACCACTATTTTGTGTGACGCTATTGTTTCACGACAAAGAGCGTTTTTGTTTATTTCGGAGATTACAGCAAAACACATTCTTCGTTCAAAACACTTTTTTATTGCACAAGAAAAACCATACCATTAGAGTTCTTAAGTCCTCTTTGTTTTTATCTGCTGAAACAAAATAAATTTGTCGCAGTATAACGATTTAACATTGTTTTATTTTTTAATAAAATACATTATAACATATGTTACGAATATCAGACTTCTAACGTGAAAAATCTTACATTAAAGTCTATATCTGCATACACACGTAATATTTACATATGTATGTAACATAATATATAATATATCATTTTAGCAATAACCCAGAACTGGCTAAAAATGTTATTTCGGTACGCATAAAATAATATAAAATATTCAGTATACGCCCACCTAATTCTCTTTAAATTTAGCCAGTAAATTATTTTGGAACATTACATTTGCCCAGGTAAAGCACTACACCACTGCTTTGCAGACTTAAAGCAATTTTCATTCAACAAAATTCTACATTCCTTTGTATAGTCGAAAACTTGTTAATTAACTAATAATCCCGAGATACCTTTTCTAATGAAAATACGTTTGGGCGTATATTTTTAATAAACGCTTGTGACCGTATTCAGAGCTTTAATCCCGGTACGCTAATATTTTTTAATTTTCTCCGACAAAAATTATTAACATCGCCTTTATTAATGCAGTTTTATAAAACGTGAGATTCGAACCCCCCGCGTGTTCCTTCGTAATATTTTAACACGATAAAACGGGAATTATTGTAGATTTTGTTTTATGCTTATTTTCTAAATATTGACGAGTTCTTGTTTATTAACGAATCTAATTTGATTTTAGGAAATTGTTTTTATTTAATTTATTTTTAATCTCATATTGCTTAAAATCCGAACATGTCATACACGAAATTTGTTGTTGAAAGATTTTGGCTTTTAAATTTAATAGGAATTCCATAATAAATACAATGTACTACCGTACAACTTATATGATAGAACCACGAGAAACTTTGCAAGCAACCAGTTCCCTAAAATGGCTTTAGGATGGGACCGATAATTATAATCTCTTAGACGGCTAGTACTCTGTATCAGATCAGATCTTTAACATCAACTTCTAGACTATGGTCATTTAACTAAATTGCAATGCTGTACATAGGCACCCTCACTTTCAGGTTACCCTGTATATTTTAAAGACGTAAGTGGGATATACAAAGGCTTTCGAGACCAATTAACTTTCAGCGAAAGTTGTATATTTAATTTCAAAGGTTCATAAAATTATTTGAATGACAAACACTCAATAGGAGTTAATTATATTTTATTAAAGATGAAAGAAAGTAATTTTTAGGGCCTGATCCAAAACATTATAAGGAGTCCCCTTCATTATAAGCGACATAACAGCTTTGAGGAAAATTAGGTTTTACTTTACTAATAAATGTCAAAAGTGGCTATATAGAATTATGAACATTTATGTTATCCGGTATTATGGGCAAAGTGCTACTTCCTTCAGAGACTTGGGCATAAAAACAAACAAACTGGTAAAGTACCATAACTCAAAATTGAAATCGGCATTCTGCCGCATTCGAATGAAGAAACGCCCATTAAAACTACAGGCGCAGACCAATGCAAATGCACACCTGTCATCAGGCGGCGGCAGTGAATGCATCAATGACTAAGTACGTACAGTGTCGCCGTGTATATAAAAAGCAAATTAACCCAATCAAACCCAATCAAAACTAAGTACGTACAGTGTCGCCGTGTATATAAAAAGCAAATTAATTATATTTATGCACTTTGGACCATTTTAAAAATAAATAGTAGGGACGTTAAAAGTTTTGTTTTGTTGTTTTCTTCCATACAGTGGCACCAGAACAAAATTTAGTTATAGAACCCATTGATACGCAGGAAACAGTGAAATAAAAGCATTAATAAAATATAAGTTTTTCGGAAAAATGTTGCGAAAATCTGGTTTTCGAAAAAATGTTATCGAAAAATTTTCGTAGATTCAAAGAGATGAACCAAGAATGTTTCCAGCAAAATTATAACTAATACACTCTCGACTTTACTTAGACGATTTATACTGAAGGAATCCTATAAAGAAAACTCAAATCTCCATTTAAAGCCTGCTAAATACAACCCAACTAAAAGCTCTGAAAGGTTTAAATTTTCTGTTAAAAACTTTATCCTAGCTCGAAATTTCAAATCAACTTGTGGAAGTATGAAATAAATTTATTGAACAATTTTAGGACAACTTCAACGTTTTGTACGTACTTAGTTACAATCCTTTCACAGAAAATCCAGTCTTGTGGCGTTTTAGTTCGACTTACTACGGAGATTTTAAAGTTATGAAGTTGGAAGGAACTTGGTTAAAACTTAATACTCCTTTTTAAATGTATAGATTTTCAGACGGCCGTTGTAAAATGTTTCTATTATTATTTAAATGTTTTTTTTTTCAATTTTTTCCATCCAAAATGTTTTTGCTGTTTTATTTTTTGTGTAACTAGACTACAACACAAAAGCAAACATGTGTAGTTTGCGTAAAATGAGTGCCTTTCCTGATATAATTATTAAGCATGGTGTAATATATGATTTCTACCAGCATGCGGAAAGTAAGTACTACCAGTCACTACTACTTACACAGGTATAAATTACAAAAATTGCCAATGAATATGTTTTTGATATCTCTAATTCACTGCTAATTTCTAGAGGTGTTCCACGGATCAGTATTAGGACCATTTTTGTTTATAATATCTACTTTTGATTTCCATTTATCTATTAAACACGGCAATCTTTTGCCTTTGAAGATGGTACTCAAATATACCACTCAATCAAATACACAGATTTAAGAAACAGTATTTCCTAAATCAATGAGGATCTCTTAAATATTTCAAAAACTATAACTAATCATGGATTAAAAATAAATAAAAGTAAAACTAATTTTATTTTAACTGGTCCTAAAATACTAATCACTAAAAGAAAAAATAATTCTGGTTTCAAAATTTTACTTAACAATAGCTTCGAGATACCTTCAGTCGAATCTGGTAAAAATCTTGGTGTAATTTTCGATCAATATCTTAATTTTAATGACTATATAAAAACAATAACTAAAATATCATACTACAAAGCAAACTAAGAATTTTATATTCTTTTAAGGAATACTTAAATAGTGATACTAAACCTAGACTGGTTGATTCAATTATCCTAAGTAGATTAGATTATTGTGATATCATTTATCACAAAAAATAAGTTACGAAGATAAACAGAAATTACAAATTCTTCAAAATAACTGTGTTCGTTTTTCAAAAGGGCTAAAAAATTTTTGAAAAATATATTCCAATTTAGTTAGAAAAAAGACACGAATTCTACATATCCTGCTTTATTCATAAAATAATTTTAACTTAGAAACCTAGGTATTTATATTAAAAAATTGAATTCAGGAATAATAATTCATAATGTAAATAATAGAAATCGGAACACACTAGAAATACCTAAACATCATACTGAAAAATATAACTCTTCATTTAAATATACCTCTTGTATGACTCATATTACTATTTCTTCTAATCTGAAGGGCTTAAGCTATAAAACTTTTAAAAATAATATTTAAAATAAATCAGTAGGAGTATGAGTGGGAGAATAATTTTTTATAAATCAATATCCTACCTATTTATGCTAGCTGGTATACTACTATCATTTTTCGTTTTCTTCTTACTTTTATAACTTTTATATTTATATGTTTAATTGTTTTATTGGCACAAATAAATATCTTTATTATTATTAGTATTATTTTATTTTTTACAAAACATAAACTAAGGACTTAACACAATGCTTACCTAAGTTTTTCCTAATGATATTATCTGTAATACTCTTAAAGTAATAGCAACTGTATTGCCTTGTAAACCAATAAAAAGACGTACACCTTATGAAACATAATAAAAGCCTGAATCAATTCATTGCCTCTACGTTGGGCAAGGTCTTGCAAAAGAAATATAACTCCTAATTCATTCTCCTTTAATAAAATCGACACTTATCGGTCGTTTCCTTTTACTATCAGCTGTTTCCTATCGTCGATATTGGGGTTGGGCCTCGTTATTTCGAGTGCTTTATCGAGAGCTTTTCTTGGCGTAATTAGTTTTTTCCTTTTTTGACAAAAAATACAATTTAGTACGTACTGATACTGTCAATTTTAAAATAAAGGCTAAATAGTTACCGTTTAAGAGTTTTTATACACTAACGTCCAGACTCAGTATTTTAGTAGATCTTTTCAGTTTTTATTTATTGTTGTAATGAAACGCTTCTACAAGCAATTTTATAAAACAAATATTGTATGCAATTGTGCCAAATTAATGTTTCTTATCCTTGATTTTGATATGCCATTCGCCTCGTGGAATAACCTTCGTCTTACGTGCGAAAACTTTTCACACTAGTTGCATAAATAACTTAATTATTTACGCAAATTAACCACAGTTCTTTACAATAATTATACAACTCATATTTTGTCATCATTTTAGAAACAAACTAAATTTATTTGCAACAAATACGAATTGTTCAATAATAAGAATGCAAACTCATGGGGAAACAAATTTCATGTTTCCGCTCAAGCCAAATTGTATTCAAGAACAATTGCGAAAACAAATAGGAATAATAAAAGTTATCAAATGTTGCTTTATAAAGTTTTAATTAAAGTTTTGTAAAGCGCTCTCATTTCGAGTAAGTGTCGGTTTCAATAAGCAGTTGCTGCATTATTAAGCGCAATGTGGTTTTTGCTTAAACACAACAGCTGCTCAGGGCTCAATAAAAATTGAGTTTAATATGTAATGCACTTGTAATTAAAATAACATTTTACTTTAATAATTTGAAGGGTGGTGTTGAACACAACAAAGTTGTACAAATTAAAATATTTTTCATATATAATACCATAAGTGATTAAATTTTACCGGAAAAATTTTTGAGGATTAACAAAAGTGTGTTGCTTAGCAATTTCGAGAATGACATTGTTAACAAAATCGCGAGCCGAGAAGGTGGCCGATTTTGGATCAATGTCGTGAGTGAAATCGCTAAAAAGCAACAAACTTGAGTTTAATAATCAAACATTTTTCCAGGGAAAATTATATCCCCGAAACCCGGGTCGTTATATTAGTTGAAATTTTCGCAAAGAATCTAAAGAAAATGTATATTCCAAAATATGAAATTCTAATAATACTTGCATACATAAAAGATGTTAAGACATTTTAAGGGCTGATCCTACATCTAAAATTATGAAAATAAGTTTATACAAACATGGATCCTCAAATGCTTCTTTTCTAGATACAGAGTATTTTCTTTATTAAATGTTTTTTTTTAAATTCTATTTAGATTTAGATCATGTATTGAAGTACGAGGAAGCCATTTCCAGCATCCACTATAAACTTAAATCAAAAACACTGTTTTCTAAACAAAAATATGTAAAAAATTATTTTCGACATTTTTCTATTTTAAGAAATAAATTAATTTTTATTTCAAAAATGCTGCGTCAGAGCGAAAAAGTTCAAGAGACACTTTTTATGCAGAACTTATTGGGCTTTAAGATACCGATAAAATTCAGGGTAAAAATCAGTGGGGTGTCATTTTTTCGCTAACAATAAAGATTTACCAGCACGCACGCCACTGACAATAGCAATACCTGTATTAGCTGGCTATTTTTTTTTAGTTATTTGTTATTGTATTATTTTTGTTATCCTATGTATTTATATGCCAATGCATATTCTGTATAATGTAATTGTTTTTACAAATGGCAAAAAAGAGTATTAAGTCTAAAGTATTGAGTATTGATGCAAGTACATTAGAAAATAAATTTTTAAACGTAAAGGTACCCTTTGATTACATATTGGCGTGTACCAAAATTCATGTCAATATCTTAACGCATTTTGGAGAATTCAAAATAAAAACATTTGAAAAAGAAAATATTAGACACCCTGTATCTCGAGGAAGAAGCATTTGAGGATTCATGTTTATATAAACCTATTTTCTTATTTTTAGATGTAAAATCTGCCCTTAAAATTTCTAAACATGTTTTGTCACACCCTGTTTATTTCACCACGCTACTTATTTTGTTTCTAAATTTCGGCAACAGCTTTCCAGCTTTTCGTCGATTTCCTTTTACAAAGAAACGGTGCTCTATTAAATAGTTTTTTATTAATTTTCGGGCATATATACATACATGTGCCTACAAAGGGCAATTACTGTGCGGTCTAATCAAGAGTTCTGTCCCCTTCTGGCCGTAATGGCCCATTTGAGCGTATTCAGCTCACGTTTTATGGGTAATGCAGCCTTTTGCTGCGAAATAGATAAGAAATAAAATAGTCCGAGAGACGACCATCGGCAACCTTGCGGTATCAACAGGATCAGACCATTCTTTAGTAAAAAAATAATAAGAAAGTAACAACAAATAATACATTAAATATGAAGAAATAAAAAACATAAAACTTTTTAAGAAGGTAACCTGGAGGGTTTTGGTGCAGAAAAAGGGGAAACATTTTTTGATATTAACTATTTGGTTGAAATCAGGATGCAACTGCACTCATAATATGTGGTATGTTACAGCTTAGCCCAACTAACTAATACTCGTATATCACGTGGTCTGTCCGTACTCAGCCAATGCAGGTATTTAGATATAAGATTAGTCAGGCTCAAGTATTCGCTTTGGTAGCCGCTGGCCGAACAGATGGTTTTTTATTAATCTAGGCTACTGCGTTATAGTGCTATTCAATAGTAAGAAAGTTTTTTACTCCTCAACTCCCCATTTTTTCCTTAAGGTAGCCTATGTACACTTCAAGCTTAAGTACTATCATATCTATACATACAAAATGGATTCTTTTCATCCGGAACCGCCTTTTCACAGGTTTCTTTGGTCAAATATAGACGGCATAGAAAGCCATTACGGTGGCGCGTCGATACGAAAGCGATTGGTCTTGGTCCTACACATGCACAATAATGCACATACACAATATAAAAAAACCTGAGCAAACAAAAGGCTAATTATAAATAAACGGCTGCATCTCCTGTTGTGGTTGGCAATGGTGCCATCTTTTTAATAACTGACAGCGTATGATTCCTCGCATTATGTTTATTAGCACGGAGTGACAATATCTGTAAAAATAATAAAAACTAAAATCCCCAGTATCTCCTCTTTACTTTAATTTAAAAATACAGGACCCCGTTAACTGAAAAACCTTGTATTCCACCATTAATAACTTCTTTTTAGCCTTATAATCTTCTCCGGTCTCGAGAAAATGCAAAAAGCTTATTCCACTTCTTTATTAAATACGTTTTTTAATTTGCAGGCGCATAAAAGTCCACATAAAGACCACTTATTGTGAGGCTTAATCAAGAGTTGCTGTCCCTTTTCGGTCATTAAAGCAGGTTTCAGCATATTCACTGCACGTTCAGTAAACGCAGTCTTTTCGCTGCGAGCTAGATAAGATAGGAAATGATTTTGTTATCAAAAATATCATCGTAGAGGGTTGTGCTGAAAATGAATTTTCTGTCATTATAAAGTTGCGACCTACTCAACGATGGATTTTAATACTATAGTGATGTTAGGCTTTTAAAGCGTCATTTCACTCCTGCCATGTTTTACCCGCGGCTCTGCGCGTGTACAAGTTATATCTTTTATGTATTATTAAACATTGATGTTTGTGACAGACCCCATATCTTATCATAAAAGAATTAGCCTAATTATTTTTGTAAAAAAATTCAAATCGGTTTAATGATTTTTAGTATCCATCGTACAATAGGTATGTAGCCGTGACACACCCTGTATACGACTAATACAGAAAAATATTGAAAATCGTTACTATTGTCCTCGAATGAGTAAATCTTGACAGAACAAAACATTTTTGCGCCTCGGTGGTGTTTTCTTCAAATCGCGGCACACCCTGTATACAAAATTCTGTTCAGAGAAAGTTAGCACACTTTAAACTCCTGCCAATGACAGAATTTTGTAATTTCGTTTATTGATCGTCCAGTTTCCGAGTAATAATCCAAGGTCAACTTTTGTGACACATTCTGTATATTACTTATCGGGATAAAAAGTAGCCTACTCGTATGTCTCAAGTTATAGTTTATTCTAGTTTTCCTTATCATCCTAGGTCAGCTAAATTACTTCCTGGAGCTACCCTAAAAATAGTAAATACGTTGAGTTTAGTCATTTGGTTGAGAGTTTAACGTCGGGTTGCACATTGCACAAACAATTTAATCACGAACTAAACTAATAAGACACTTGTAATGTGACAGAAATTATGCAAACGTCATTGCCAAATCAATTAAATTTACTACTTAATTAAAAGTTTTGTGCAACCCGCTGTAACATTTGTAAAATTTTCTGCTTAATTGTTGCAAAGTCAAAACCTACCTGATAATTCTCCAAGTGACATGTAAGCTAGTCAGTCAACAGTCACCGTTACCCCTGGTATCTGACTCCATCTCCTAAGATTAGCTAATTCTCAGTTCGAATCGTCTCGAGCTTTTGAAAATCTTGCTTGGCATTATTTAGTTGTATTGTTGCCTGGTTTATCGAGACCTAAAAGTAAAAGGTTAGGTAAAATCAGCCATAAATATTAAGATGTACCGTAGTTTAGCGTCTAGCCGGTACCGAGAATATTAATCTAGAAGGTAAAAAGCTGAATCATTCGAATGCGTTAGAATTACCTGTATAGTGTTTGCTAAGGTTTGCTGGGGTTTATTCAGGTTTTACCCACTTTTCCTTAGTCTTTTTTATATTGCATTGTTTTGGTAGGGCGATTGTTGTTTCGTAATTTATGAATAGTCACTGACGACTCATCAAATCAACAATCGTTCGGCAAAATTCGGGATTAAGATTCTCGGTACCGGCTAGACGCTAGTGTACCGTAGAAGAAAATGTATTATTTCGACATAAAGAATATGCTGTTGCTCTGTGCGCCATTACCTTTGGACCACCCTGTATAAAACCTGATTAAACTAAGCTTATATTACTTTGCAGCCAATATTGTCAACTCTCAGTTTGAAAAGGCTTACATCAGTTTTTGTGCAAAATTTAATTAAATGCCACGGGGAAGCAAGAATTATAACGCAGTTCACTCTACGGGTACTATAAATATGTTCGAAGCAGTTGTAGGGCTCCCTAGCAAACAAGAAATTACGATTTAAGGGGATTATTTTAATAACAAAACAAGGGCTTATGTATTCGATAATGTAGGCGCTGCTTACCGTACAACTTTATTATAATTATTTCATCCGTTTAAGGAATAATGACATTCCTTTATATCTTATTTATTAATTAAATTTCAGAAGGTAGAAATATGCCAATAAGTTTTCCTATATTATTATTAATTCCTTTATTTAGCACCTGGCCGATATAATACACAAACACAAAAGAATAAAAAAATCAATAGTAAACAAGTATGGAGTCAATGATTCTCCCTCTACCTTTAAGTGTTGTTTTAATTACTTTTTTAATAAGTTCGGCTTTCATACAATTTTAGTATTTGTTGATAATGAATTAAAATTAATTAAACCTTTATGGTACACTGACTTTTCCGAGCTACTTTTACTCTTTGTTGTTACACGAAAGTTATTTTTGCTTCTTGTTGGGTATGAGTGAACCAACTCATTCGTGAGAAGTTTTCCAGTTAGATAATTGGGAGTCATCCCATTTTTAATTTTACATACCTGCAGGAATTAATGTTTGGAATTCGGTTATAGTTGTCATTCTATCTTCTAAATTTTTTTAATATTGTTTCGATGCCTCGAAACGTTGCCTAATGAACTCGTTCGCTAAACCTGAATTTTATATTTTTAAAGCTTATATTGGAATTTAATGATGGTTGATAATAAAAAAAATTCTAAGGGTTCCATATTGTTTAATCGAGAAAAAATCTATGTATGTATTTTACGATATATAGAGTCGGCAACCAGATTCTCCAAACCTACGCCCGCTCTAATTTGACAACCAAAAGTTTTAAGCTGACAAGTGTGTATGATAACTATGTTATATACTATGAATTTGTTAAGGTTTTCTTCGCCACAATTTAATTTTAATTTAATTTTAAGTGAAAAAGTATGAAGTTGTAGTACTAAATACAACTTATTTTTATAAGAAATAAGTTTTATTTTTACTTTGTTTTTTTACGAAAATGAATTACTTACTGCTGTTTACCTTAACGTTAATATAACAAATTACTATATTTATTTTAAGCAGTAAATTATCATAAATTCAGCTTTATATAAAAGTGAGATCGGCGAAGAAGTTAAGATAAGAGAGCCATTCGACTCATCAATGACCCAGTCCTCAAAAGAAAATTCCCTTCTATCGCTCACCGCCGCGCCGTTGGAGATTTATCCCTTTTCTATCGGTACTTCCACGGATTTTGCTCTGAAGAACTAGCTGATATTATTTTCCCCTTGACTGTTCCCAACCGAACGACAAAAGAAGCGCTACGTTTGCATCCCTTTACTGTCCAGCCACAAAAGCCTAGAACAGACCATACAAGGAAAACAGTGAAATTAATGATGAAAACTTTCCATCATAATGTAATGAAAAGTTGAAATTTAAAATGTTCCAGTTATACCACTTAATAACTGTACAAATTGTACATGCAAATTTAATGTAAATAAATCCTATATATATATATATATATATATATATATATATATATATATATATATATATATATATATATATATATATATATATATATATATATATATATATATATATATACATATATATATATATATATATATATATATATATATATATATATATATATATATATATATATATATATATATATATATATATATATATATATATATATATATATATATATATATATATATATATATATATAGATATATATATATATATATATATATATATATATATATATATATATATTATGTGTTCTCTTTTTTCAGTCAGTTTTTAGCTGCAGATATAAGCACAACTTCACTTACTGCACTAGAGCTGTAAGTTGCACTTGCCGGCTTATGTTATGTTATATGTAGGAAAAATAATAATCGTTCAGTAAAATCAACCTACTGTTTCTGTCAGTAATGACAGTAAGTGACAGGATTGTGCCCAAAACTATTAAGTTTAAGTTGAATCTTAGTCGCCAGTGAGCGACGGCCAGGATATGTCCTTTCGCGGGAGGGCGGTCGATTGGCTACAGACATTCAAATTCTGATAATTTTTTATTTTTTGTAGTTAGAAAAATCATTCATCTATTACATTTTCCCTTAACATCTGCTGCATTCTGAATAGATCGAAAGGTCAACAAACTCCGCAAAATTAATAATAATCTTACTTCCTGAATACTGAAATAGTTCTAAAACGTGACTTGTCTGGAGCATGCACACGTGATTCTTTTGTTTCAAGATCCCGTACTTGGTTCTCTATGTTTTTCTCAGACGATCTCTGCAGTATTGGGCGCGAGAAATGCAGGATTTTTGTTTCGGTGTCAATTTGAAATATCAAAGTGCAAGTAATCGCTTAATGGATGCGAAAATAGCAAAACATGGAACGGCGCTTAGATTTTCTTTTCTGGTAATGGAGTATTAAAAGAGATAAAAACGTTTTAAGAAAATTAGTCAGAATTGCTTTAGCTCCACAGTTTAACATGTTGCAAACATATTCACCCACGGAACAGGGCTTAGCCCAAAGTATTTAACAACTTTAAAACTTAATAACTTCTGAATTGGTTGTTTGGGTTTGCTTGGGATTGATGAAAAATCTTAAGTGATTTTTGGTTTTTCCTAAAAATGACTTTATCCATTTAATTTAGGGAATGATGTGTCAGTGCCAAGTGTGTGTAAAGTTGCTATTTGTTTCATTCAGAACTGTCTTATAAGATGTTTGTTGATGGAATATGGAATACAGGTGGCGCGCGCCGAGTTGGACTTATAGCGGTCGTTCTTTGTCCGACACACGCACAATGTATGAAACAAAACAAAAGGCTAGTTACGAATGAACGGTTGCGTCTTCTCTTGCTGATGATCAATGGACGAATAATGTGAATAAGCCGCCCAATAAGAAGTTGCAGCGGGTATCGGAAATTTAAATCAAATTATAATTCGATTATGAAAATAATTCATAAGTTAATCTGATATTTGAAATAATACCTACGACTATGCTCACCACTCATAAAAATACACAGTTTTGGTATGGGAACCTATATTTTCTAAATATTATTCACCGTTCGCACATTTCAATGAAAACTTTGAAGAGTTAAAAGCAATAATTGTAATAATGTAATTCATATTTTATTTATTTCTTCCGATTTCCGATCACTCATGCATCATTCCAACGACGTTCCTCCAAAGAGAATCAATCTCCCTTAATAATCGCCTTTGGGCTTTTAAACCCGACGTCCCGCAAATATATTAAGACGTGTTTGAATCGACAATACAATCGGTATAGAATATTAAAGACTAAATATAACGTTATTCTCAGCCTTTTCCCTATTCTATTGTTAGAGTATTTTAAGGAGTGTTCCAAGGCTGAAAAGATGCTCGAATTTTGAATGTCTGGCACGTATTCTGCTAATAATGTGGCGCTTTTAGAGATTGAAATAGTTATTTGTCAAAAGGTGGAACGTTCACCACTATACGGAATCGAGGGCATTTGATATTGTTTGAGATGTATGTGATATCATTTCTAAAAGATTAAAAATAAAGGACTTTTTAACTTTTAAAATCTGTTTTCCAGTTTTATGTGGATTTTATTTAATATATGCAATAAAGAAAGTCATTAATTTTAACATGTTCTTCTTACACTCTTTAATCCCTGGAACTGGTTGGACGTAACTCTCCATTTCTACAGTTTGTGTACTAAACCTTTCGTTTTCTTATTGTTATGTTATGATCTACTTAACCTGTTGCTATTAGAGCCTCTACTCCTAGGATTGGTTGGACGCAACTCTCCATCTTTAGAGATTTTAAGCTACATCTTATATGTTCCTAACCTTACTACATGATTTCATTAACTTAGCCAATGCCTTTCTCTGCATTATCTACTCTGCGTTTCCCTCCACTATCATTATTGTGTTGGACCGTAACGTCTTAGAATGTGTCTGATCATGTTGTCTCTTTTTTGTAACATTCTCCAAGCGACCATTCCATCCTTCCTTTACTCGATTCAGCACCTAATCATTGGAACCACCTTACTATCTAACTTACCTTCAATAATCTTCTTTAACAGCAAATTTCAAACGCTTCTATGTTCGCTTTTCTTTTTAACCTAGAACTTACGTATAAATCATATATGGCAACGTTCCATACATATGCTTTTAGGAAACGCTTCCCAATTCCTACATCTAAGTTTTTTGTTAAGAACTGCTTCTTTTGTGAGAAAGCTTTCTTTCCCTACACTTTCTGCTTTTAATATAATGCTTGCTGTTACTGTCTTTTATTATGATGCGTGGATTTGCTTGGGTTGGTGAAATTTGTCTACTTCCTTTAGTGTGTTTCTTCTGAGGCTGACGTTCATTTTTCCTTCATTGCCGGTTTTTTTGCATTTCCTGACCTTAGTCTTCCTTTTGTAGTCGAATAGGATCTTCAGCATTAGGGATACTTTGTCCTTCAACTTTTTTTCTGTTTCCAGTAAAAGAGCTATGTCGTGTAACAACCAAATCATATTGTCGCCTGCGTTAGCATTCTCTTTTACTTTCTTCGTTGCCTTCTTTGTATACAGATTAAAAATTAAGTGTGTCTACCGACTTTACTAATTTCGTTTCTTCTTCCTGGTCATCCAGTTTACTTCAGACTGTTTGATCTTCATACAGATTATAATTAATAAGTTACTCGCCCAATATTAATACGTATGCTGAGAATGTTTCTTCACTTCACACTTATCGTCAACCACATTAGAATCCCATGCACAGTTATGCTGAAGAGAATTCGATTCTGCTAACTAGCAGAATCTTGTTTCTCCTAATACTACCCTCAGCAGAAGCAGCATCAGCTTTTACACTTAAGATCTTCATTCTTTTCAAAAGAGATCGGCTTATCAATGACACACATCCTTAAAGACCTGCAGCGTTTACATAGAAAAATAGGAATAACGCAGAAGATAACTGCTTGATCTAATTATTAAAAAATATAAAACATTTAAATATAGGATTCTTTGATACCAATTGTAAACTAAAAAAATACCAGATTTAACCAATCTACATCTTGTAATAAAATCTCCAGCACTGTTTAATGGTGCTTAATGCACAAAATATTACAAAAATCAATAAACCAAAAGTTCATATAAACGAACACAAACCCATTGTTAGGTTTTATGAAGCAGCAACTTTGCTTTATAATGCCCATAACTTTAATTGTATCCAAAATTGATTAGCTATAACCGCCAGTTTAAGTACATTTTGCTCCTTGGGGCAAAATTCCAACAACGGCACGCATGTAGCAGATTAAAGTAAATATATTATAACAGTACTTCGCTTACCTGTACACAGTGTGTTAGTGCAAAATTCAGAACATAAAATTTTATAGTCTCGTCTATTTTATCATCTTTTCCTCAGTTTGCGTTATGAAGCTATGCAACAAGGGAACTTAACTTTATTACGACAGGCATTAATTTTAAATTCTTTCGCCATGGAATTAAGTAAGATTTTGTCAGAATGTTCAGCTTATCGATCAAATTATCAACATTAACATATTTTATAAGAAAATTATAGGTATTATGTTAAATTTTCATGTATTTAATGATTAATTGAGAGGTACTGGTTGAAGTTTCTACATCCTTTTCACAGTTGCTAATAGGACTTATTGGGACCCTTGTTGTACAGTGCATTGTTAAACGGATGTATCACATTTAATCATGTTTTAATGAGATATATTTTTTTTATTGCAAGTTTTCTCATATTTCGTGACCTTAGTCTTCATTTTGTAGTCGGAGAATATCTGTTGCATTTGGGATAATTTGTCCTACAACTTTTTTCTGTTTCCGCTGAAAGAGGTATGTCGCCTGCAAATCAAATCATGGCGATTTTCTATTCTGTATCTTGGCGCTAGCGTTAGAGTTCTCCTTTACTTCGTTAGTTACCTCCTCTATATCCAAATTAAAAATTAAGGGTGTCTAACGTTTCTTCTTCCTGGCCATCCACTCCCATTGAGTCTACTTGGCCTCCATACAGATTAGAGGTTCTTCGCCTTATCTTAATATCTACTGTTGTACTACATCCGTTATTTGGCCCGTCACAAGCTTTAGTTCATTCCTGTTAAGTTTCTGAACTTCTGTAATCAATGCTGATAAATTCGACATTGATTTGCTTTGCCTTTGCCCTGGCATGCGATTTAAATAAAGCTGGAGTTATAGTTCAATGCACCTGCTGGTGCTTTCTTGGCTGCCTGGCTATCAATATAGATAAGAATGTTCCTGCTTCTGCATCATTTTCTTGAATTCACTAGCATTTAACGTACATGTAATTATATGAAATTGTTAGTCAGAAAACGCTTGCGGATTTTTCCAGAATGCGTCCATTTTTCAGACAGTTTCGTAGAAAATGTGCTGATGGTACTTTTGTCGCACTCCGTGAAGAATCAGTCATACCCGCGAAATCATGCTTATAAAAAATATTAAAATCGGTTATTAGCATGTTTGGTAGTCCCCTTGTAAGCCAAAAACAGAGATCATAAAATAAAATCCCTTCAAATAGCACATTAAACCAAAAAACCGTTATTATTACAACTTCTTTAATTAAGAACACTGAAATTCCTGGTGCAAATTTCGAGAATAACCCTCAAATATACAGATGTAATTTGTATATTCCCGATGTCTCTCGGCTGAATGTTAGTTGTTTATTTTACACCCCTCTATTAAATTTCAAATATTCTATATTACTTAGCTACAAGGTAGGTAAACGGGATAAGCTTTGCGAAAATACGTAGGACAAAATAGAGGTAAATTATCAAATTCACTAATTTGGTATAACGAACTCAATGAAATTTAAGCTGGTGATAAAAGGAGTTATTAAAATTTGTTATTAAAAGGATACCTAAATCGTATGTTGTTTATATTTATTTAAGATATTTAGCAGATATTTGTATCAATGAAATATTATAAACCCACACATGTAGAAGAAGGTTCTCCCACGTTATAATATCAAATAAAACGTGTTTTAATTCTCTATTAAGCCATATTTCATTTTTTGCATAAAGTGCATACTTTCTTTAAGAAATAAAAGTAATTTTTTCGATTAAAAAATTTAATTTTGAATTGTTTCTAACAAAATCAGAAATAAACAAAAAAATGAATAAGAGTTGAAAATGACCCCATTTGTTTTTATTTAGGTCTAATTTAAATAATTTTACAGAAAAAACTATGTTGTCTATCAATGATATGTATCTGCCTCAACAGTCCGTGTCCCTGATTTTTTATCATCTCTAGAGTACAACAAAAAATTGTTCAGGTTATCCTGGCCTCTCTGGGCCCCCCCGACCTAACTCATTTAGATTCATCTTTATGTGGATATTTAAAATCGTAAATGCACTAAATACAACCCAATGCATTACAAGATTTTTGAATTATTGCTAACAAAATCGGAAACAAGCATAAAAATCATCAAAATGACGCCCTTAATTTTCATAACATAGTACAAACGAGCTTTCGTCTCCTCCTTTACATTGTGAAAAATTTATTTTTCCGCAATCCGTCTGTTGAGAAGAACAGCCTGGGTCCATATGGTTCGATCGCATTCAAAAATATACAGCAAAATCTCAAAACTTTGTCAAACATTTTTCTCAGTATGTAGCTCCATTTCATTTAATTATGACATAATTTTATGAAGTTAACATACCGAAAGTAAATTTAATTTACGAAACCAGCTTCAATGTATATCTTATAATTATTACTCACAACAACCAGAGAGACATTTAAACTGAAGCATGGTAAGGTAAATTCTTGTTATGATAAATTAAACAGCTAGAATGAGGCTCCTTTGTAATATACGAAATTTACAAATGATCCACTTAGTAAGTGCTTTTGTAAAGTGCACTTGCTCATACTTTAATGAAAATCGTAGTAGTGTTGTGATATTTGATAAGTAACGGTAAACAAATCTAGTTTACTAGATATATTTTAGACCCTCAGTATTTCACTCTGTGAGTTACAATAAATGTCTTTATGTGTGCTTGGGTTAGGGAATAACACTTTTCTTAACTATATAGCATACTGTCCTAGATATAACGAAAGTACTTGTATATCTGCAAGTTATAATAAAGTCACAGCAATAATTAAATTTTCTTCCGATGCTTTGCAGGAGCTAAAGCTTGTATATTTTAATAAGTCACCCTTTCCGAACCGTTGGATGTAAGGTATCTTTTTGATTCTGGTCAAGATGCGGTCTGTTTTCAGCTACCGTGGGTGTAAACCTGCCTGATGAAGGGTCCGGGCCCAGAAATCGCGATAGTAAGAGGGCACCCAGACCAGAATTTATTTTATTTTTTATTTTACGGTCTTGTGCTTGCACTGGCGAAAGAATTTAAGCTTTTGCATTTACTGACATAAATTAACTACATCGACCGACTAACCATTTGAAATATGTAATTATGAAATATCAAAATATAAAATTACCCTTTACTATTATAAAAATGCAAATAAAATGTTCTTTATAAACTTTAATATTAATTCTCAAGTAGATTGTAAATACATTTATGCAAAATCACCAATAAGAAAAAAGTTGTTAACTGTTAGCTAAAGTTTTTTATAAATGCTGAAAAAGTAAAGAAAAAAACATTTAAACGCTACTGAAGTAACGTAAAAGTACAAGAAACTTATGTAAAAGTAGAGACAGTTTGGTCAGCATGCTGGTATCAAACTTGAGTCACCAACAAATAATTAACAATAACTACGTTTCGTGAACAATAAAAATATTACAGAGAAAAATTGCAAAAAAACTGAATGGAACTACAAAAGATTTTGTAATGTTTATAAGGTAAACCCAAAAACAACTATTAGCAATTCCACCTGATGGTCCACATGTCGGAAGGGTATATTCACAAATACAATATAATAAATAATTTTAAAAATATGATCAACTTTATGGTGAAGTTACGTTACACAACTTTTGTAATTCTTACCTAATTGGTTCATGTAACCCACAACCCATAACTTTTACTGTAGTATAGCAAGACATATATACATTTTCGATGTAGTTATCCTTCTCTTTCATTCTTTTCAACGATTCATATTGACTCGTGATAAACCACACACTCTTTATCAGAAGTATCTCAATGAATGAAACCATAAGTCATCCATTCTATTTACCTTACTCCTTTCCTCCTGTATTCCACCCACGCTCTTTCAGAATCGCTATTAGTTTTTCTGCTTCGTATCTAAAAGCATAAGGAAACATAAGAATTATAGTCTTGAAAAGGTACTTAGCGTTATGAGGGCAATCCCGTTCATTTATTTCTGGAATATAGCCAAGACTTACTGGTGTATAATTTGCTCGGTTTTACAGTATTGAATATTAAGTTTAAAACTTGCTGGTTTTTATTTATTTGATCTGTATATGTATATACCTCAAAAAATAATTAGATATCCAGATTCATTTATTAATTTCGCATCTCCTCCACATCGCCTCAGCACGCGCGGTTTTATTGCTCTAAAGGAGTTTCTAACCGGCGCGCGACGGGCCGTCAGTAAATCGCTTTAAAGCCCATTCACACACATCAGTACCGCGACAGTTTCGTGCCGTATTTGTGCGTCAGTGTCAGTGGTAAATAATATCGTCGCCTTTATTTTAATCAACAGGTTCTTACACGTCCGGCACAGTAACATTTTTTACCCTCAGTGTCCCCACAGATCCGAAAAGTAATTTTTCAAAAATTGTTCCTAGATTTTTCAAATTAATTAGAGACCCTTCAATTAGTTTTATGTTTAAACCTTATCCAACTCAAGGTGGTAGGTACAAGTTACTAACTATACATCATCACTGATGTAGCATACCGTATCATTTTACCTGTAGTTATTTCCACACCGCGTGTCAATTCACAATAAACTTTTAATAACGAACACTTATAAATTCGCACTTTTCTAATTAAAACTTTTACAAATGACACGTTTAAATCTACTTTATTACAAGGTCTTAAACGCGCGAACTTTCTAAAGAGACTTTGTGTGAAAAGTCGACCAGTAACTTATGCAATTAGGACGTTATAAATCTTCGGAATCAAAGGGCACAATAAATATTGTAAATCCGAAGTTTCTGCAGAACTAATGTAGAGATATTTGTTAAAAAGTTGAACAGCCAGTTCTCGGAGTGCTTTTGAAAGTTCAAAAGACCGATATTCCAATATTCGAGTTAGATGGGAAGCCAGAAAGTTATTTGCTTACTTATGCAAGAGAGCTTCGTTGACTTGAATTGTTTAAAGAGTTTTGGATTATTTCCTGTACATGGGAAGTACATTTCGTATACATGCTGGTGTATTGATAAGCGGGTAATAACAGTTTAGGTCGAACATTATCTAGTTTAACGTTTCTAAAAATTTCTGTTACAAAATTTAGTTGCTTTTAGTCTTAGACAATTTACAACTTGCATTCAGATTCGTAAGGAAGGTTTAGGATTTAGTACTGGTTTCAATTAATACCTTCTAGTTGATCAGTTAGGTTTTGAAAGGGTTGGTCCCGTCATTGTTAATAAATCGTTATTACAAACTTAAGGGTTATTGTATTTTGGAGCACACACATTTTCAGTGCTAGTAATGAAAATATTTTCAGCACTAGTGTAGAAAAGTGCAACTTTCAGCATGCACATAAGTGCGAAAAATAGTTATTTTAAGCACGCTCGTAGAAAAATTCGATTGAGTGAACCAGACCCATATTCGATGTGTCACATTTTCTGCTCTTCAGTGTATCATAACTCTAACAAAATGTGTTTCGTATTTTCACGAAAGATCAAAGGAAGCCTGCACAAAAGCGACTAATAAAATAGTCGTGAACTTTCTACCTTCGGCTTTTAAATTTCACGAACTTCCACTTTTAATATTAAGCACTTTTGCCAATCACACCAGCATAAAAGGCAAACTATCAAACAAGCCTTTGAGTTACCATCGAAAATCGAAAGAAAGTAAAATTTTTTGAGCTTCGTAAGTTTTAGAGAGCTTTTAGTAGTTTGTTGACGGCGTTTCCATTAGCCGTCCAACTAAAAATCAGTTTTTTCTAAGAGCTTTTATACGACGTGTTCCAAAACACCAAATATTTAATTTATTTTATTTCTTTAGGGGGGATTCGAGTCATGACGTCTTAGTAATTATTTCAAGTATCCCTAATAGCTATTAATTTACTTTACAAGTGCGGAAAGTGACACTTTTTCCCATATGACTGCAGTTGACTGAACGACGCGAAGCGAAGATCGGTCAGCTGTCGACTGCGGAAAAGACGCACGTGTTGGGTACAATTTTTTTTCCAATGTTTTACGAGTGTGAGGAAAATTATCCAGTTTTTTTTTTAATATTTTATTTCAGGATAGACGTCAATGTGAAAATACAATTCAAAATTCAAACTTATATTATTTTCTATTAACAATAACAATGGCAAAAGAGCAGTTACTTGCATTTGTTAAATTTATAGCGGAAGCTAACTGGTTTTTAACTGGTTATATATGGTTAATATTTTAAGAAGATCCTACTTGGTGTGATAGCCAAACCCTTATATTTAAAAATTGAATTCCACTCTATGCCATGTGGCAACTAATTTTAAAGGGCTTCACAAAAGAAACATCTTACCGCCAACCCGAGGTCCGTATCTTAATTCGTTTTTAAATGGCAAGCCTTTAAAAATTAAAAACCTTTAAAAAATTCTCTCGTTATAAAAACAAATGCACATATAAATTAGGATTTTACTTATGGATACGAAGTCTGTAACATTACTAAAATGTGTTTTGTCACCGTTATAAGAACACCACAGATAAATCCGCAACGAAATAACATTATTTATTTGAAACGCTTCTTTAATTCCCGTTATAAAATGTCGCTCCGTCGATTTACAGACAGAATAGAAATTACTTTATTTCTTTGTCTGATCATTTTAAATCGTGTCAGTTTAAAAGTTTATATGTATTTAATGGAAAGAATACTATTCGTTGTTGTAAAATACGTACCAGTGGTGGGTATTGACATATTCCAGACTACTACTTCATGAAAATATGAGGGTATTCATTTATACTGATTTGCTCCATTTTTATTCGTGCATGTGTAAAACGCTAAGTGCGACTGCGATACTGCGACTGGATACACGGAGAGTTCGCTAGGAAGGAGAAATCGCTAAGCTCTATTAAACCGACTTTAAGTTAGTTTACGTCATCAAGTCTATTAATAAAAGAAATATTCTGCAGTCGCTGCTTAGACTATACAGTTTCGTTGTGTTTTGTGTATTTACTCAAGTGAGAAAGAGAGAGATCGTCTCTCGATAATAGTAGTAGAAAGTCGCCTTCCAACTTCATGACGTATGCCACGGCCGGTCGCATTACCTCAGAACTGTTATAGTATTCTGTATGCGGAATACTCCCCATATATGGAAGAAGATCGAGGAATACCGTATATTTAATGATATTAAAAGAAACCTATGAAATTTTGTAATACTTCACAGGAATGTTGATATATTGAAAGCAAATATATGTAAATTCATTGTTACTTTACGTTGCAAAGAATTTCTGTCTGTTGTTAGCAAGGTTTTGGAGAAAGTCATCAACTTGCAAATTCTAAAATATGTAGAAATCATCCATGAGAGACAGTACGCATTTACCTACGTGGGAATGATGCAACATAAAGTTTCCTTCCGTTACTGATGGAGTACTGACGACTGACGAGCAACTTGCTTCCGTCATTATTTATAGAGTGATGATGGACAAGTTCTTGAAGCTTGTCAGTACTGATTGAATAGTGATTGGCATTTTCTCCCTACCAATCATAATTTGTTGATTTATGACGAACAACTTCTCTATTGTTAGGGAGTAATAATAGGCGAGCTTTCCATATCTAGAAAAATACAAAATCATCCATGACAGAGAGTACGGATTTCGTCACCAAAGATCCATATCTGATCTCCTTACCTGTCACACGTAACTGGAACAAGTGGCTCGAATTTCATGGCAAATCTCAGATTGTTCCTCTTGATATTTCCAAGGCCTTTTACCAAGTATAGCATACCGCACTCCTCAACAAACTACCGTCTTACGGTCTCCCTCCTCAACTATGTACCTGGTTCCTCTTTAATCTTTGCATATCTGTCGTGGTGGACGGTTACTCTTCTGACTTCCATCCTATCAATGCTGGCGTACCTCAAGGTTCAGTACTGTCATCCATCCTATTTCTTCTTCAGATTAATGGCCTGCTCCCTTTAACTACCAATCCCATCTACAGTTACGCTGGCGAAATTACTCTTTACTCCAATATTCAATTTTCCAGATAAGTCTCGATTTAAGAACTGGATAATAGACGCAGATCCACGCACCGATCCCTTTCCCAAGATCTTAAATTAATCTTATATTGGGGTGTCAAAAACCTTGTTCAGTTCAACGCCACCAAAACCCAATCTTCCTCCCTGTCACGCAGAAAATCTGGTAACAGTTGCCCCACAACCACATGAATGACCAGGCCTTAGAGAACAATTAAAAGTTCGATCTTGTTGGCATCGCTTTCGAACATGATCTCAGCTGGCACTAACATATTTTTTTAATAGCCCCATCAGCAGCTAAGGAGCTTGGTTTTCTCTTTCAAGCCTAAAAATACTAAACTCCTCCCCTTCCAACTTACACACTTAACCTAAAGTACTGTTCCCACATCTGGGGAGCGGCATCACCTTCGAAACTTAACATCCTTGATTCACTCCAAAAGAGAGACGTTTGACTCACCAATCACCCAGTCCTCACAAAAACTCCCTTCTCTCGCTCATCGCCGCGCAGTTCGGGATTTGACCCTTTTCTGTAGATATTTCCACGGATTTTGCTCTGAAGAACTGGCCGCTATAATTCCCTTCTTGACTGCTCCTACCAGAACAACAAGAGGCGTACATTTCGGATACATCCTTTTACTGTCCAGCTATAAAAGTCTAGAACATCCCACTTCTCTCGTTAGTTCATACTTAGGGTCTCCAGACTATGGAACATATTTCCTACAGATATTTTCCCTTTCCCTCCCAACCTCCAATCCTTTAAATCCCGTGTCAACAGATTATATTTCCCTTCTCTTCAGACGCCCACGGTACGTTAGTACTTAGACTTGAAGTCTACGTGGGCTGTTTCAGATAATTTATTTTTTTAATTATTATAAATAACATAAAGCAAATAAAATAATACGAATATTAATAGTTAATAATATTAATTTAATAAATAAATAATACTTAACTATAAGTGAAAAGAATCACATTTTAGGAATAAAAAAGGTTTTAGCCAGTTAAAACTTAAAGAGTCGATCAATCTAAAACAAAAATAATTTCCAGATAAATAATTGCGTATTAATGCAGACCCTTATCCTGCCTGTTCTTACATCATTTATATAATTTGGCGACACGGTGTGGGAGGATTCCGATACCAGGAGCTTTTAATCGCTATAATATATTAAGAGATGCTTGATGCTGTTTTTGTCATCATATTTTATTTTCAGTTTGTTTTGTGACGTATCTATGTGACTTTCATAAATTTACAAAAGAGAGTTTATATTATTGTTATTTCAAAAAATTGTTTTTGTGTAAAATATAGTTGGCGTTTGGGACCATTCCTTTTAGGTTGCGACAGTCTGATGAGCTCTAACAGGTGCGAGATTTCTCGGTCGATGCTCAGTCAATTAATCAGTCAATATAAGCTTTATTGTCGTAAGAAATCTCGTAGACAAATCATCTTAACCTAAGCATCAAACAAATACAAACAATATCCCTCTGAGTTAACTTAAAGCTCATTCGCAACCCAAGCATAAATTAATAGTGTCAACTAAATAAAAATAAATGTCAAGTGAGAATAAGCATAAAACAGATAATGTGTGAATAAAATATGTAGGTATATATAAAAAGCACAAACACAACGGTCAAACACACAAGGCAGCAAATAAAACCAAAATATATTACATATGTTTACATTAAATACAATGAAAATGAGACACACATTCGTTGTAAAAACAAAAGTTATTATTTATCCATATATCCTAATAAGCTAAAACGGAAAACAGAAACACAGACGTACATAAGAAAGTTTAAAATAAGTGGCCATAGAATTCGGAAACAGAATAATAAACTTCTGCCAGGCAGCAGACGTCTGACTCTCCATTTAAATATTTTTAGATTATTCCAAGTCTTTATATTGCTAGGAAGGTTGTATAATTTTAAGCCATCACATATAATTGAGTTCCTTACTACTATAGGCAGGAATCCGGGATGGGCAGAGGCAGATTTCAGTGTTGTCTGGTAACATGTTGAGTCAGTCAGAGCCAACTTATCGCGATTTGAAAAAACGAGCGAGACAACCTCCAAGAGGTACAAACATATAATTATAAAAATTTGTAGGTTGATAAAGAAGTGCCGACATGATTCTCGAAGTATCTCTCTAGAGAGGTATCTGACAGCTTGTTTAGAATTATATCGAGCATTTGGATCAGGTAACCAATTGCATTTCCCCAGAAGGATATTCCCATCTATTTTCCCAGTTAATCAAATTCATAGGATTAGCTATTTTGACATTCAGTCGGTCACTCACTGATTATCAACATTCTCGAATACTTCGCATGGGCCTAAAATAATAAAATTTGGCCAAGATCTAGAGTTTAGTATGCAAACAAATAATCAGTAGAGACTTCCTCCTTTCAATTCCGAAAGTGGGAATTGGTGATAAAGAATAAAAGGGTAGGTTTATTCTATGGATTTAATAACAAGGAGTTGTTACATTGTACACACTTTAAAACAATCGGAACTTACTCTTAATTGGGGGAACTGCATGGTCTCCCACATACTTTTGAGAATGGCTGCAGCCAGGCTTGCCTGTTTTTTACCGTAATGTTTTTGTTGGGATAACGTTTTCTCGTTTTCATTCAGTGTTGACGCAAACTTCCTAATAGTATTAATTTGTAGCGACTGTTTTTAAGTATTTAATTGCAAATACGTTAATAAATCCCAAAAATAAAATACTTCACGCCTAATGGATAAAATTTGTTATGCCATAAATATTTTCGCAACTTCCAAAAACTTTTTCATTTACGCCCAACCCAAAGTTAACATCTGAATTAGGGAAATATGCTGTGTGAATTTTTGAATAATTTGGGTTTAATTAAAATATACTTTATAAAATTTTTAAAATTGTTTTATATAAAATGACGGACAGAATACAACTTTTGCATAAATGATAAAAGATTTTCTTTGTTAACAGATAAAATCACTAATTCTGAGTTGAAAAAACTGTTTATATTAGCTCCTTTTAGTAAGTATCTATTTATTTTGTACTTATCATTAAACTCTGCAGTTTATTGATATTTATATTTCATTTAGTCCCCAAAATGTTAGAGGTGTAATTATCACAATTTTATTCATATACTATATTATTAGAAAAGTAGAAAGTATGTACCAAAAGAATTTTTACAAATATTTTTGCGCTTGAAGTGACCTGAAAATAAATTTAACTTCCAATCTTAGGAGAGTGACGTGTCACTTTCCGTTTCGTAGGACTCGTTTGGGAAAAAAATAAACAATCCTGAGACTCGGTTTGCACATATCGGGAATGATTGGGAAGTCAAGATCTTTTACAGCCAGATCTGGAGCACAGTTTCTTGTCTGGATTGTCTTGACAATGTTCAGAAGGTACCTACTGTTGGACTGAAATCAGTTTTTGTAGACGAAATATAAGCTGTCGCCCCCTTCAATGATGGTGAGTCAATGAGCTTGACCACAGAGAATATTTCATCATTCCTGAAAAATAAAACTCTGTCTGAGTTTGAAGTTTTTAACTTTCCTTGCCACACCCAAGCAGTTGAAAGATGCGTAAAACTTGTGACAGAGTCCGCTGGAAAAGTGTACAGACAAGATAACATGGATGGCTATATTAGAGCATCTTTGAACTCTAGATCTTCGATGCCAAAATTCGACCAAAAATCCGATTTAGAGATAACATCCTTGACTGAACTGGAACTCGACTTACAGCCACCTCCACATGGTGAGTTCTGGGTCATCTCAGCAAAAATAATTTAGCAAAAGCACTCATAGGAACAAATTTGTCAATAACAATGGTATTGTATATATTTTTTGCACAATAGTGCGTCTGTTTGTAAAACTGCAAAAACATCAGTTTTTCACAAAATTCGCAAGCTTTATCAAAATCTAGCGCGCGATTTTTCAAAATTTTTTTTCTATTATCAGGTTACTAAAATGAATGAATATTGACTCCATCAGAAGTCGAAAAACTGTAAAATTTAAGCGTTAAGGTAATAGTGGGTGTTGTTAGTATTTTTTTTTCAAACTGTAGTAAAGATTAAACAATGCATGGTAATTTTTTCAATATTTTTCCCTTTATTGGCATGCGAATACGCAACTTTTCCGCACTGAATTAGATACTCAAAAATTCACTTTTTTCGACTCACCGTAGCATACAACATTTGATGATATGAGAGACCGAATACGCTTTTCCTGCTTATTAGTGACTCCTGAAATGTTACAGAGAGTACAAAATTCATTTAGAAAAGGAGGGAGAAAGTGTTTGGAAGTTGAAGGGGGAGATTTCGAACAATTTCTCAAGCATGACAGACGATAAATAAGTTAAAATTAAACAGTAAATATTTTTTTATTTTATAATTTAATAAATCATAATTCCGCAACAGAGAGAGCAAATCAAAAAAAAAAATTGTACACATACGTAGTTTCATATGTAGATTCGAATTTTATAAACAACCCTTCAAAATAGAGAAATGGAGTAAATGTCAAAAATATGTTTGAATATACATATTATGTCCCTGATCTCAATATTAACCAAAGTTTCATGAAAATATTTTATACCTTTTTTGAGATATCGCCTTGCATCACTAAAAAACACCCATATAATCATGGAATAGTTTTCTAGAAAAGTTAGCTTGACTTTTCTAAAATACATCATGTTTATTCCTTTTTCCAATATGAGCCATACAATTAGAGCATTTTCCGATGGTGGTCAGCTATCCTTTTTTACCATTCTTCTCATTACAGTCGTTTATTTTAAAGTAATGAACCATACTTTTTTCCATAAAATTCCATTCCGCATACCAGCGGTTCACTTTAATGTAAATAATAGCCACATTCCCTTCATTCAGGGGCGTACTAAACACGAACTTTCGACGCGTAAACTTTAAATTACCTGTCACAGTACTGTGCAACCTTGCGTGCGTCGTTGATAGCTCATACCCCTCCGGTGGTATTAATTACTTACTGTTCCAGATAAAATTATCCCTTAGTCTATAACATGCACTTAACCATGCATTTACTGAGGGTTAAATATTGTCTGTTGGCGGTTTTTGTTATGGGGTGTGCACGCTTCCTTTACGCCTTTTAATTTGCATTGGCGTGGAAGAAGTGTAGTGAAAATAAACGTAAGTAAAACACCTTTATTTTGATAATTCTTGTTTATTAGAGCAGAAGTTGTAATACTGCTATCTGACAACAGATCTTTCTTTTTTTATTTCTTTTTATGTACCCTTTACATATCGGAAACAGTTTTCTTTTACAATGTCAATTTTTCTCATAGCATGGCAACCGTTCTTATGGCAACTAACTTGCTAAGATGTAAGAAGGTAGTAACGGTAACGAAAAATAAAGAAAAACCTACAAAGGAATAATGGATGTGAAGATGAAAGGAAGTAGAGAAAAGTAGCCTAATATGTGACCCCTTTTGTTAAATGTTAAATTTTAATGGACCGGAAAGTGTTCTATGTAAAAAGGTGCGTATCCGCCAAAGCAACATAGAGCAACTTTTTTGTTTCTGTCTTTATAAAAATGTTCCAGTTGGTTCCACTATGTTGCTCCTTGTTGCCGGGATATAGTATAAAACTAAAATTGGGAATGGAATAGATCAGAGCAAAAAGAAAAGAAAGTTCTACGACTTTCGGAGACGTCAAAAGTTTTAGACGACTCGCGACATACCATTTCTTTATTTCTGACTATTTTTGCCGCTCTGACTATGACAGAAAAAAAGATCAGAGATTTAAAATTCCAAATGTTTTGATGACATGATTTAAAGTCTAGAGTATGAATTCATTGGTAATATTGCGCCACAAATAACTGCGCCAATGAATGGTTTTTTCCAACATACCGGTTTGTCAAGATTTATTCGTTCGAGTTTCGGTTTTAAATTGATTAGTTCGTTAGGAAAAGGGAAAGACGTTGACAGTGAATAAGGAAGTAGTAATTATGTATGCAAAGGTTGGGTTTCTTCGTTGAAATTTGCATTTTGTTTGGCCGGATAATTACGTATAGAAGCAAAAGTGTTGTTGCCGTTAGAGTTTGAGGCGGCGCGTCAATTACTGACAAAGAAAATTCGGTACATTTTCAAATACTTTGTTGTAGACGAGACCTAAGTTTGAATAAAAGATGGGACTAACCAAATATACTTTATAAGGTACGAATTTAGAATATTCTCAAACGGAGCGTCGAATATTTTAAGATGTGATTCAGAAGACAAATTGCACTATTCGAGGTTTAGAATCCATACTAAATTTAAACTCCAAAATTAACGAAAAAGGTTTAAGTACTGCTTAAAAATTAGATTTTCCAGTATATGTGCTAGGATATTTCATGTCTCTGTTAATAAGTCGATATTAAAAACTTATGAGTTTTCTTTATCTAAGACAGTCGACGTAGACTTCAACCCTAAGTACTAACGTGCAAAGAATGGAGATTTAATCTATTGACACGGGATTTGACGGAATAAAACTTCGGAGGGAAAGGGAAAACATCTGCAGGTAATCTGCTCCACAACCTAAATGTCCTTGGTATGAATGAGCGAGAGAAGTGTAATGTTCTAGGCTTTTGTAGCTGGACAATAAAGTAATGCATATGTAACGCACTCCCTGTTCTTCGGTTAGGAACAGTCAAAGAGTGGTTGATGGTCGTTAGTTCTCCTGAGCAAAATCCGTAGAAATCCCCAACAGGACTGGGTCATTGATGAGTCGAAAGGCTCTCTTTTGAATATAATCAATGATGTTAAGTGTGGAATGCTGCTCCTCAGATGTGGGAACAGTATTCTAGGTTAGGGTTTATTTGGAAAACATAGAGAGTGTATAAGTTGGAAGAGGAGAAGTATTTTCGGTCTCGCACGAGAAAACTAAGCTTCTAAGCTGCTAGTGTGCCTATTGAAATAATGTGTTTGTGCCATCTGAGATATTCTAATATTTCAGCAATCAGCTGTAGTAGTACCCAACCTGTTGCTTACATAAATGGAAAAAAATATACTTAAAATGTTACTTTTCCCATATATTTGCAAAAACGCTTAAAAATTAAATTTAGAAATTAAATGTTACAAATTTTGAACATATTTTTTAACTGATCAGCATATTAAAAAAAAGGTTCTCGAAATATTATAAAGTTGGCAAAATGTTAATTTAAGCAAAATAACTTAAATCTTTAACCTTTAAATTTCCAAGTTGAAAATTTGTGAGCTACAAATGAAAAAGTTGTTACGTTTGAGAATACCTTTAACGTGTTAAATTCTGTCCATTAGGTTAATTTATTCAAATTACTTAAATTGGGGAGTAGCTCTCAGTCGCTAGTCATGGAATGATGTAGAAATTTAAAGTTGATTTTTGTTATTCCGAAATTCCTATGTTTTAGGTTAAGCACGCATTCGTTATTTATTTAGATTTTTAGACAGAAAAGTTATTTTAAAATAAAAAAAAGTATTACAGAAATGAAATTTTGGTTTCTTGAATAAATTATACATACATACCTACGTATACCCAAAACTCATTAATTTTTTATAGCAAGTAACTAAGCAAAAATGTTAAAACTACTGATATATAAGGGATGGGAGTTGACTATTCCTCCAAATTTTTTGCGTTAACGTTTTTTTCGCGGATAACTTTAGTTAAAACATATTACTTGCTTTTTAAGCTAAGATTATCACAGAAAAGTCTTTATAAACATTCAGAAAAGTGCTAACTTATTAGAAATTAATTTATATAAAATCCTAAGTTTAATAATCCTTAAGTTTAAATATTACTCGTATCTGATGCAATACTGTTGGTTGTTACTGCACGACATTTTATTACTATATTATATACTACTTTGGTTACACCAATTGCTCATTGCTTTCGATCATTTACCAAAGATTAACTGTTGTCTGACGGTTTTTATTACACGATTCGCTCGCGCCCCTTACGCCTTTTATTTTACGGCGGCGTGGAAAGGACTAAAGTAAACATTTGCATAATTGGGGATTGACATTAAGGTAATTTTTGGTGGTTTTAACGAAAGAAGGTAAACCAAATGCTGCCTATCTTTTAAAATAAAATAAATGTTATGGATATCTTAAATACATAGTTTAAAATAGGCTGTAAAGATATTTTGTACTATCTTAATATTGGCAGTGTTTCATTATTTACATTTAATTGTTTTTCAATTCAACACAATATATGTGATTATGATAGGCGGAATTTTTTTTTGTCACCATATACTACACTATGATATACTTTTCCTCTTTGTATAATATGACGTAGTTTACAGTACGCTGAAAAAACTGTTTTGTTAAATTTGGGTAAAAATCATTGGTTAAGGGTTGTCAGAACTAATTAGGTATATTTTACAAACATAAATATGTTTAAAATTCCTGAAAAATTTTATTATTTTAAATTGCTTTGAAAATTACATGTCGTGTATAAATTACCATTGTACACGTGAATAAATTGCTAAAATGAATTTAGTTCTGTTATTGTACAAAATTCGTACTTCAATCAGAAGAATAAATAAACATCCAGAAGGATAACTCTCGAGCGGCACGTTTGATTTAAATCTATAACGCCGAGGGACCTAGAGTCAGTGTTAAAGCAAAATTTTATGATATTGGCGTAGGCGTACGTAGGAAATAATGTGTTATATGTAATGTTAAATTAGTAAAAAAATATAATTTAGTTAACAACGTGATTAGTTGTCTTAGGTAGTGCGCAATGCCACAAAATGTACTGAGTATCCATATCCCACGGTATTTTGACATGTTTCAAACAAACTGCCCTTTTCTTAAAGGGCGTAAAATAACCTTACTCTACTAAACTTTTAGTAGATCTGATAATTTTAATAGAACCTTATCCGCATCAATTTCACATTGTTCATTACCAGAATTGAAAATTATAAAACAAAATAATTTTTTAAATGTTTTTCAGAAATATATTGGAGAAGGATTTTTGCAGTTTGCATTTTATTGCCTAACGGGCCCAAAAAAGTTTTGCAAGTAATCTTGAACGTAAAACAAAAAAAAAACTAAAAGTTAAATAACGATACTAAAAAAAACTGCACTCCGATTTACTACAAACGTACTGTTATACGCTGGCAAAAATGTTTATTAAGAATTATTATTTATTAAAAATGACTGTCTTGAACAACGGCTGACTTATAACTCCTTTCTTTACAGCAACTTCTACCGAAGCTAAAATTAGGTTCCATCTCAAAAAAGCAGAGCAGAAGGAGCTAGTCTTATAAAAATATCAATATAATTTGTCTAGACACAAAATAAAATTAAACGTTGTTTCCAATGGCACAAAATTTGTGGCGTAACCAGACTTTGATTGAGAGAAGGGCTAAGAAAAAAAATCTTACTTAATACTTACAGCATTCATTAAAAAAAACTTTTAAGACTAGATATTTTAACAAATCAGGTGGATATCGAGGAGGGCTATAGCCCCCTTAGCCCCACCCCCTGCTTACGCCCCTAGCACAAATAATAGAAAAAGCTGTGTAAAATGCACATTCGACAATAGTCTGGGAAAAGTTTCTAATATAAATAGGTAGTTTTTATTGTCTCCAGACAAGAAGCAATTAAATAGGTTTTCAACGGTTGGAATATTTAGGTCATATTTTTAGGATAATGTGTTTTAAATATAATATGTTTGTTATTTCGGGGTTTTTTGACAATGTAATAAAGTAAATAATAAAAAATTCTTTTTAAATTTTAAAATAATTAGATGGTCACTATACAATTGTACAATAGACATTAAAAAAATATAATCAAATATTGGATACATATGTATATTTATCATACGTGTATTTACAATAGTACCTTACATTCCGAAGATTGCTACCGCACTGACTGTTTCAGAGTACATTTCAAGGTATCGATGGTTTGGAGGCCACCGGTCGTCGCGCTTCACAATAAGGAGAGTTATTCTTCTGGTTATTTATTTATTCTTGTGCTTCAGTTGCTCTGTTCTTTATAAAATTTAAAAAAAAATCAGTAATAAATTCATAGTACATAACTGTTGTCTTATTACTCTTGTCAGTGCAAACCCTTGATCGTCAAATTAGACTGGCCTGATATGACTAGTAAAATTTATTCTTAACAGAGCATTTTTAAAATTGTGGCTCATGTTTTAACTTTTTTTAATCGAAAATCTATAGCAATTAAAGCAAAAATACCTGAATTTTTTAAATCGAAAAATAATAATTTATTGTGTTTTGTCTTCAAAAGAATTTGTCGTCCTAATATTTATGTTTTGTTTATTAAATCCATAAATCCGCAGGATTCCAGCTTTGCTCGACGTCAGCCTGTTCATATTTTTACTGACGACTTTGTTATTTGGCTAATAAATCAGTCTTACTTTTATTATTTTTGTTGCATATACATAGGTGAAATATATTTTAGATTTTAACGTAAAGGAATGCTCTATTTCCGCTGAAAAATATGTGTTGATGTAAACTAAGCTTAAAATACCTTAGTCACTATACAATTTTTTTATTGATATATTAAAATAAAAATACTATTACTTAAAATGAAGAGGGTCAGATTAAAACAGACTGAAACGTGACATGGCGTGACTGTCACGTAAAATGCATAACAGTCAAGTCACATAAAGTAAATTTTGGTAAGTGATATATGTTTGCTAATCTTTAGAGAAATTTGTACAATAAAAATAATTAACTGATGTTGAACTTCGCTCAGTACTTTGTACGGCTAAACAGTCACAAGGGCTTGGCACTTTCTACAGTATTGCCTTCGTTGGGACCTTAATTTTTTTAATCGTTTGGTAGCAATGCGTTGAAATAATAGTTTTTTCACGTCTTAGATTAGTTTCCTTTTTAATTAATCTACTCTTTCCATTATGGTATAAAATTGTCCTACAGGTTATATTTATTTCCTTCCACACATCTGTGTTTTTTTAGGAGAAAAGCTAATATTGCCAAGAACAATTTGGTAATTCGGCAGAAAAGGAAAACTAATATTCTTAAAGTTTATTGGATTTTCCTTTACCCCAAGGTTTGGGATAAAAAAATATTTTCCTCTCTATTTCCTTTAATACATCTAAGAACTAAAAATAAATAGATTACTATAAATTACTGCTCGATAATACTTTTTGTATTTTGAAGTTTAAATATTTTAGTTTGCTGAACCTTAAAAATTTTAAAACACATTTGTTTCAAACTTTGAAATAAACAGAAATTAACCAGCCAGATTCACTATTGATAAGAACGGTCTCATTTGTTAATCTAGGGCAGCGATTCCAAAGCTTTTTATATATTAACGGTCTCATTTGTTAATCTACGGCAGTGATTCCCAGTCTTTTTATAATTGAGTATCACCTGAGAATTTTACAGAGTCGTGGCGTACTACTGGTTATGTCATAACTTTTTGAGCAGGGTTAAATAAATTCTATATGCACGCGAATAACTTTACAGGTGCAGGTGACGACATCCTAACTAAAGAAAAAGTTTCCTTCTTCCTGGTAGTTGCTTGCATTCAAAACAAGTGTTTCGTTGTCTAACAGTGTTAATAGAAAATACGACAAATTTTGGTATGTAATACAGCGCTCGGAGGGGCATATAGCCCAGGAAATAGCAGTTGTACCATTATTTGTTTAAATCCTTATAGTGTAAGGCATCTTCAGGTGGTTTAGAGAACTGATTCTCAATTTTACGTATTTAAATATAAATAAAGCAAAATACAGTCCATTTTGTACATTCAGCGCGGGAAGTTCTAAGTTTTAACCCAGTACTTTTATTTTGTATCAATATTGAATCTTTCTTCGCACCACTCCAAATACTCTCGTGTACCACTAGTGGTACGCATACCACCAGGTGGGAACCACTAATCTAGGGTTATCAATTAACAAATGTAAGAATAAGCCCGTGAAACTTTTTTATTATTAATTTTACGAAAAAAAGTTACTCTTTATAAAATGTTCTGCTTCCTGAAAAAATAATATTAGACTATTAAAACTTGAAATAGCATGTACAGAGTGATCAGAAATTAGAAAAATTTATAAATGACCCAAGAGAGAAGTACCCTTAATTTTTATTTTAGACCAAAATGAAATAAGAAAATGTTACTTATAATTAAAAATTATATCAAAGTTTAAGTCCATTGCTTTCTATTAACAAAATAATTTTAAAATTTTAAATATGTTAATTCCTAATGGCACCACCAATGTCTTGCCACTTTTCCCACTTAGGTACCAGCAAAATATCCTTACTTGTCGATAATTGATAAGTGATTAATGATTATTAAATTGAGGAGCTGTATATTAACATGTATTTTTTAGTTATTTAAAAAAAGTTTACATTTGTAATTAAATTTTTAATATTATTTTTTAACAGAAAGCAGTGGATTTAAACGTAGATATAATTTTTAATTCTAAGTAACATTTCATAATTTCATTTTGCTCTAAAATAAAAATTAAGAGTACTTTTCTTTTGTATCAATTATACATTTTTCTATTTTCTGACCACTCTGTACATGCTATTTCAAGTTTTAATAGCCTAATATTATTTCTTTGGTAAGCAGAACTTTTTATAAAAACTAATTTTTTTTCGTACAATTAATAATAAAAAAGTTTTCCATATGTAGAGAACTTAAGTAGACACACTGTATATATATACAGCAGCACTCCTAGCCCTAGTGGCCCTAGGCTTCGAGTTCTTTCACTCTTCCTTTCCTTTTTTGCTGTCCTGTTCTTCTTTTCGCCAGTCGTGTACGACTATTTCTCGGTGGTCTTTTTTCACTGCTCCCAGCCATCTTTTTCTTAGTCGACCTCGTCTTCTTGCGGCTCCCCCACCTGTTAATACTCTTCTCGCCGCTCTTTCCGGCGATATTATTGCTATATGCCCACATCACCTAGGTTGTAGGGCTCTGACTATCTTTTTTATTGTAGGCTTCTTATATAAATCCATTATTTCTTTGTTTATTCTTCTTCTCCATTCTCAATTCCTTAATTTAACTCCTCCAAAAATTTTGCGCAAAATCTTTCTTTCCCATCTTTTGAGTTTGTCTTCTTCCTTCTTATTCATGGTCCATATTTCACATACGTATGTTTCTGATGGTCGTGTTATTGTTTGGTATATTCTGATTTTCGGCACCCTGGATATATTTTTTGCTGTTAGTATTCTATTCAACATTCCTGCCGCTTTACTTCCCTTGGCCTTCCTCTTATACTTTCCTTCTTCCCTTCTGTTTGTCAATATTTCTCCCAGATACTCCATGTGCTCTACTTTCTCTATAGTATATTGCTTACATCCAGAGTAAATTTTTATGTTCTTTGGTTCTCCTTTTTCATTATCTTTCGTAACCATGTATTTAGTTTTGTTCTGGTTTATTTTAAGTTCATATTCTCTTGACTTCTCTTCTAGTAGTTTAAATACTTTTACTAATTCCTTTTTCGTTCTTGAAATCAATCGTCAGCATATGCCAGGCATTGATGTCTGTTATTATAAATCAGTCCTGTTGTTCTTATACTGCTCTCTCTTAGTATCAACTCGAGTACTAGTTGAATAGTCTCCTAGTCTAAGCCCATTACCTACTTTAAATTCTCGAGATATTACCCCCTCCTCATAGGACATAAACATGTTAAATCCTAACTGATTAACAACAAATTTAAATTAAATTCAGTGAATACAGAGTATTAATTTGAAAACAATCTCTATGGTATGTTTAAACCGATATACATTCTAGCACCAGGGGTTAAAAAAACTTTTTTTGTTTAACTTGTTTTCATATTATATTTTTTTCTCCTATTATTTTGTACTCGAGTCTTTTTTTCTTAAGGAAACAATCCTGTCAGATTTAGGTAATGGAAAAAGGAAATGCCTACAATAATTCATTTATTTCCAACAGGCCAGGCAAAGTTGGTTTATCGTTTACTTACAAATAAGGAGGAGATATTGGCGTAAAAAAGTTGTTCTATATTATCTTCTTTAGTGAGAGATGTTTGTAAATATATTATTAAAATGTTGTTAAGGATGTCCTTTAAAAAATTGCCTAAAATGATAACAGCCTAAACTTTTTGGATTAGTGTAGTAGAAACATAGATTCGATATCGCTGGACTGGTCTAAAACAAAAGTTTTAAACATATGGCAGCCTTTTGACAGTCCACAATGGCATAAGTAACATGTACTGTGGATATACCTGGAGAAGTCAGACTAGAAACATATTCAGAGCTGGAAACATCAGTACGGATTTCACCAGCTGTTTTAAGTGGTAAGAATAACACAATTAGGTTTTGTACTATGAATTCCGGCGACATTGTTTTGTCGCTTGGAACTAAATTACTGAAAAAGAGTAGAAAAAGGCTTATAAATTATTCTATCAAATATGAAGTTGTATATCTTCTTCATTTTTAGAATGGGCTCATTCACCAAAATTCATTTGGTAAGTTTTTTGACATTGTCTTACAGCATTAAGTTTACTTATAATTAGGCGCGGCCCCAGAAATTTTAAAGTTGTGTAGTCAAAGTCAAAGTCAAAGTCAAAAATAGCTTTATTGATATAAGATTACAATCTCCTTATCAAAGCTGCTTAACCTAGTAAAATTTAAGATTAATAACAATATGAGTACATAATAGATGAAAAAAAAACAAACAATAAAAAGTAAAAACAAACAAAACATGGAACATGTATCTCTGGAGCTACTGGACCCATGCCAAGTTCAAGTTTTTTAATAGTCAGCCTACTAGGAATGTTTTGGTAAAGAAAAAAAACATTTTGTAATTTGCGAAAAAAAGTTGAATTTTTGATGACCCACCTGGGAAAAAAATTAACACGCTTGTATTTTAATTATTATTTTTTCTAAACAAATTTTACATCATTTTGGCAATTCTTAAATTTTAAGGGAAACAAATATGTTAGTATATAGTTATAGTCATTTGAATTTTTTTAAATTATATTTTAGGTTTAAAAAATTTAAATGACTATAACTTTTACTAGCACAATTTTTTCTCTTAAAATTTAAGAATTGTCGACCAAATGATGTAAAATTCAGTGTTCTAGAATATTTTGTGGTGGTGTATTTGAGAGTGTTTAGCTAAAATGTTTGTAGAGCCTGGTTATATTATGGCTGATTCTGATAATTTATCGAAAGTTAATATTTTTATGATTATGGACTATTTTAATCGGAATGAAGACTATGTTAGTACCGAGATCAAAGGAATGAAATTGGAAAGGTAAGTTGGATTATCTTAATGATCAGGTATCTTATTTTTTATGTACTAGCAGTTTGTTTTAAAATTATTACAATGTTAATATTGTATAACGGTTACAAATTGATTGAAATAAGCTTTTGGATAGATTTTTTTTTAAATAAGTCAAATTCAGGATAAAAAAAAATTCAAGATGTTAATAACAACAGTATTTTCTTCTTTATTACTATGGATTATCTTAGGCTATATGTTATGTACAGAGTGTGCACAAATTATATCGGTATATAAACTGCTGGCCAATTCAAGCGGGACAAACTAAATTTTTGATAAAATTTAGAGTGGAATATTTTCGAAACGAAAAAAAATTTTGATTTAACTTTTTCAGTATGTAATTGAATAGTTCTTCTAGTTTTTATACTTTAAGGCACTATTGCTAGCAGTCGCTGCAACTCTATTTTACAGGGTGTTAAGTGAAACCCTGACTTTTTTGGAAAAGTTTTCCAGTTCCGAGAATCTAGGAAGAATTTTTTTTGAATTTTCTTTTCATACTAAAATGATCCATGGTCAAATACAAAAAAACAATTTCTCCGGATTTTCTCTATTTTCATTTGTTTTCCGTATACAGGGGTTAGTCGAAATTATCGACTTCTTCTTACAAAGGAACCCCTAATTTGGCCGTTTATTCACAAAAAGCGAAAGACCAAGTAAATTTGTAGTTTGAAGTAGTCCAGCTAACAAAATTAATACAAATTTTTGTACAGGGTGTAGCAAGTTTGGATCACGGGCTAGTAAATTATTATTTTTTAATTTCTACTACTTTTTCCTAAGTTAACTATTAATTATCACGTGCTACGTTAAAGGGTTAAAATTTGTTAGGTCCGATAACAGTACTGGATAGAAAGATCCTTTTTGCCCAAACGGGTTTTTCATTTTTTGTCTAGTCCCATTTTTAGTGATTAAACGGCTCGCATTTTGAACCTAACTTTTTGCAATTGCATCCATGAACGATTGAAGTGAGAGTGCTTTTTTGGTGGTACATAATGAATGTTTTATCCAACCAAAAAACATGTAGTGGCCAAACAGCTAATGATGCTTATTCGAAGAATTTTTTAGCATTATACAGGGTTGCAAAAAATATACCACCTATACTTTATATGGAAGTCATGTGATTTTCAAATTAATTGAATATAGTCCCAATTTTCTTGGAACTTTTTGCCGAAACTGTTTTTGAATTTTTTTGTCTGGTCCCATTTTTAGTGATACAAATGGCTTGCGTTTAAAACTTAACTTTTTGCGATTGCATTCATGAACTATTGAAGTGGACATCGTTTATTGGTTTAACCAACCAATAAAAAAGTGTCGTGGCCATAGAGCTAAAGATGCTTATTCGCTGCTTTTGTCCGCGTTTGCCCAAAACATATCACCTACATTTTATATGAAAATCATGTGATTTTAGAGTCCTTTAGGTATTCATAAAGTTCCTTTTTGCTATATTAATAATTATTAAAGAAAATGTCCTACTTATTATTAATAAAATCTAGTAACGATACAGATAAAAAGAATAATATTCATTCGGAACTTTTTCACATTATACAGGATTGTGCAGAAGTTACTACTTATAATAGAAGCCACGTGTTTCTCGATATCTTTGGATTTTCGTAAACTTCGATTATTCATTATAAAAGAAAAATATTTTACCACTGCTCTAAAAAGTCAGTACATGGCATTGAGAAATTTTAATTAATAAGAAGTGTCTTAAATTAATAGTCACGGAGTACATTTTTCTCGTCAAAAATTGGAGATGGATAGTGAATTCAACTGAACAAGTTATAAAATTCTGTATAGCGTAGTTTTTAGAAGGTATAGAAATTTCAGAAGATTTAATTACTTTTGAAAGTACTCGAAAAGATACGTAATTTTCAAATTTAGTAGTTATTTTTCCCGGCATTACTTTAGGAGATCCAAAATTTAAATTTTGGTTGTTACTTTTATAGGTAAACAGAAAACGTTTTAAATTATAGAACATTTTTTTTACTTGAAGGTATTATAAAAACTTGCAACTAACGAAAACAAAACAAATCTTAATACCTAGTAGGACCTCCCCTTACATTTATTATCTCTTGGCATCTTCGAGGCATGCTTATTACCAAATTATTGACAAATTCTTGCTGAATATTTTCCCACTCCTGAACAATGGCGTCTGCAAGTTGTTCTAGAGTCTGAGGAGGATCTTCCCTAGAACTTACCAATAATTTCAATTTAGACCAGACGTGTTCGATAATATTCATGTCTGGTGATTTTGCAGGCCAGACCATCCTGGTAATATTATTAGCTTCCAAAAACTCTTGCACAATGCGTGCTCTATGAGGTCTGGCGTTATCGTCAATTAGCACAAAATCGTTCCCAAAATTGTTTGCAAATGGTAGAACGATATTGCTTAAAATTTCGTCCCTATATACCTGACCGTTAATGGGCTCCAATGTTAAAAAAAGTTCCGTTTTGCCATTAAACATTACACCACCCCAAACAGTAACGCCTCCACCACCAAAAGGTTCCTGAGGAGCCATATTCTCCTCCATATACCGTTCGCCACGTTCACGCCAAACTAATATTCTGCCGTCCGAGTGAATTAAATTAAATCTTGACTCGTCTACAAACATGCAGTTTTCCCAGTTATCTAATGGCCAATTGCGATGTTCATATGCCCACTGGAGACGTCTTCGCCTATGCTGTGGTAGAAGTCGCACACATTTAGCACGTCGCCGAGCTCTAAAATTAAAATTTTGGCTTAAAAATCTGTAGTATAGGTGTAGGGAATGAACCAATAAATAAGCCAACAGTAGCTTTTATTATACTAAAATGCAAAATTAGGTCAATTTTCATAACGTTAGTTCTAGGGAAGAACTAAGGAACATTACGCTGCAAGCACAAATAATGTGTTTAGGGTCGCCTATCAAAACTTTAATTTATGAACAACTTAGTTCAAGTTTACATTTATAATATCGGTGCGCAAAATCCAAGATTCACGCCTCAGCTGACGTCGATATTATAACAGCCGACTTACTAAAATGAAACACTAAAAATATTGGTACAAAAAATAAGATCTCATTTGAAGTAACTCACCTTAAGTTATTATTGTTTAAAGTTCTTCTAATGGTCCTATTGCTCACACGAATGTGTGTTCTTGCTCTGAACTCCTGGTTAATTTTCTCTGATGGAATTTTTCGCCTTCGACGAGCCTCTCTAACCAACCATCTTTCATCTGCAATGCCGACTTTCTTTTGGCGACCTCCCCCATAACGATAGTTTGCACTTCCCGTTTCGTGGAAGCGTTGACGCAGTCGAGATATTGTACTTCGCCCAACCCCGTACATATCCGCAATAATACTAATTTTTACCCCATCTTGTAGTAAACGCAAACAATTAGCTTGTTCTTTTGCACTTAATCGAGCCATTATAAAGGATAATAACGCACCAATTCAAAGAAGAATACTTTGTTGCCTTGGTAACTGTCAATAGCAAAGAAAATGTTTTATTTTTTGGCCTACTAGATCTTTTGACTAAGAAATAGAAACGCCGCTAAATTAACAGAAATCCACCTGCAAAGTATAGGTGGTATATTTTTTGCAACCCTGTATAATGCTAAAAAATTCTTCGAATAAGCATCATTAGCTGTTTGGCCACTACATGTTTTTTGGTTGGATAAAACATTCATTATGTACCACCAAAAAAGCACTCTCACTTCAATCGTTCATGGATGCAATTGCAAAAAGTTAGGTTCAAAATGCGAGCCGTTTAATCACTAAAAATGGGACTAGACAAAAAATGAAAAACCCGTTTGGGCAAAAAGGATCTTTCTATCCAGTACTGTTATCGGACCTAACAAATTTTAACCCTTTAACGTAGCACGTGATAATTAATAGTTAACTTAGGAAAAAGTAGTAGAAATTAAAAAATAATAATTTACTAGCCCGTGATCCAAACTTGCTACACCCTGTACAAAAATTTGTATTAATTTTGTTAGCTGGACTACTTCAAACTACAAATTTACTTGGTCTTTCGCTTTTTGTGAATAAACGGCCAAATTAGGGGTTCCTTTGTAAGAAGAAGTCGATAATTTCGACTAACCCCTGTATACGGAAAACAAATGAAAATAGAGAAAATCCGGAGAAATTGTTTTTTTGTATTTGACCATGGATCATTTTAGTATGAAAAGAAAATTCAAAAAAAATTCTTCCTAGATTCTCGGAACTGGAAAACTTTTCCAAAAAAGTCAGGGTTTCACTTAACACCCTGTAAAATAGAGTTGCAGCGACTGCTAGCAATAGTGCCTTAAAGTATAAAAACTAGAAGAACTATTCAATTACATACTGAAAAAGTTAAATCAAAATTTTTTTTCGTTTCGAAAATATTCCACTCTAAATTTTATCAAAAATTTAGTTTGTCCCGCTTGAATTGGCCAGCAGTTTAGACTAGGTATACTGATTTAGGGAAGAGTTTTATTTGCATTTGTTATTTTTCTATAATTTTTTGACTACGCTACAGTTTGGAAATTAAATCTGTTGCAGATCTGGTAGACAAAGCTATGGAGATAACGTCATCGGTTATGTTCCCGCGAATCAACACTAAACTAACGACATAAGCATGCTAAGCGGAGAAAACCAGGGGCGCTAGCCACAGCGTGATCTCGTCAGCCGTGCAATGACGTCACGCTTTCCATTCACGCGGTGTTTATTTTAATTTATTTAAGAGATGTAACGTTGGAATAAAATTCTAATTGTTTATAAAGCTACTATTGGAAGGGTCCTCTTTCAAAATAATAAATAAAAGAAAACTGCTGAATGGGCCCATTCACGCTCACAAAAAATTTTAAATCTAATATTAGCTTTCTACTTATTATGCAATATTTAAACCAAAAATGCAATTTTCCATTTGTATAAGTTTTATTGCCAGTAAAAATAGCGTCCAGCCAGTAATAAATGATTATCATTTTAAATTAAATCTCCTTTGTTGATTTTTGGATTTACTAGTTTCGGTCGGCTAAAAAATATATAATTATGTTATATTTTGTAAAAAAAAATCTTTTACCCAAAAGTGCACTGTAAATAAATTCTCAAACACGAACAGAAAGAGTTTTTTTCGAACACCAGTGAAATGTTTGTGCCGAAAGAAATTCAATTAACTTTGAGTATATTATTTTTCCCTTCTTTTGCAATACAAAGTTGTATCTGTCAGAATTGGTTCCTTTTCTAGAAAGAAAAATGACCGAAAATACAACGGAGAGATTTAGGTAAAAATTAATTGGGTTGGCCTTATATTTTTTCTTGTAACAGCTCGCAGGAAAATAATTAATGTCTGGTATACAATTTAATACAGTTTTAAATTGTTACCATAGATTTAAACATATAATAATTTTACGGAGGATATTACAGTAATTGACAGAAAGAGACTTGAAATTCTTAAGAAAAAATATCAAAAATTTGCCAAACCTAAAGAAAAAGTGCGTCAGAGCGTTTAAAACATTTCTGTTTATTTATAGGAAGTCCAAGTTATGAAGTTCTTGCTTGCAAAACTTTTTTTCTTCTCCTATAATAAACCGATAGAAATAAGTTAAGGATATTGTGGTTTCTCTGAGAAAAAAATGTTCAGGAAAAAGTTGACATACGTCCATGTTCCCTCGTCATTTCTATTAATAATTTCAGTGGGGTGCTAATGGCACGGAATACTAATTGCGCAAGTACAGCTTGCACTTGACCGATTTTTTTTGAGGATATTTTTTCTCAGAGAAACCACAATATCCCTAACTTATTTCGATCAGTTTGTTTATTTCTTCAAATCCCGTATTAGTAGATTGTATTTTAACATTTCGGTTTCTTTTCAAATACTTCATTTAAGCCTATATAAACTGCCACCCGAAAGGCAAAAGAATTTTTAGATGACCCTTGTAAAAGTTGCAACTATGCAATTAACTTCGCATACGTCTAACCTTTTATCTCGTTAAGTAACTAAAAAGGCACTAATTTAATTGATTTTCAATTATAACTTTCCTTCGTTCTCTATTTTCGTACGCTCTCAACGCTATTTTTCTCTGTAGGAAAATGGTCAATTCTGTCAACTGCAATTTTCTATCGCAAAGAAAAGGTAAAATAATATGCTTGAAGTTGATTAAATTACATTTGACTCAATTTGTATCAAAGCCAGGTAAAGTATATATATTTTTATTTCCTTTTCGCAGTAGGTCAAGTAGTGCCGGTTATATTGGGTTTAAAAATATTTATACAAAGTCATATACAAAGTATGTAAGAAGTCCCGGAAGTTCTAGGCCGTTCAAAAATCTATAATTTGAATTATATAGGGTTGCTTAAAAAGTTGTGGCATCAAAGTAATAATTTTTTAAATGGAATGCCCTATTTTTGTCCTTAATTACTGATTCTGCTTTAAATCATAGACTAAGTTTATGTCATACTCCCAACCAAACCTAAAAGTTTAAGAAATATTGAGATGTACCTGTTACAGAAAAAAGTAACAGGGAATTAAATTTCTTCAGTACCATCTTAGCAAATGGCAACCTTTTTTTATTTTTGATTTTACGGAAAGGAATTATTCTTTATAAAAGGTTCTGCTTGTTGATAAAATAACACTCAAATAAAAAATTTTGATCCAGCATATACGGGGTGTAAAAAAAGTAAAAACGATAAATGCCGCTGAAGGAAAACTATCTTTAATGTTAATTGCAAGGTAAAATGACGTAAGAAATTGTCGTCCAGAACTGGAAAGTGACCGAATATGAAATTTGACAAAATAACTTTATGGTCATTCATATGTACCATTGAATTTTTTAAACAAGTGTTTTTAAATACGTTTTTCAAATAACATATAACCAAAATAAGTATTAAAAAAATTACTGGTTTTACTTAAAATATTTTCGGAACGTTTTTCAGTCATCTAGTTTACCTGAAAAATACAAAGTAAGGTAGGATACCAAATGAAACTTTGACAACTAATTATTGTTTTATTTGTAAATGTAAAAAAAGTTTCCCATTTGTTTAGATGGTTGCTGGACACTTTGTTTATCCTCAAATAAATTTTGAATGTACATGCAGGATCGCCGACTAGAATGGCCAGCTAGGTCGCCAGACTTGACGTCACTTGATTATTTGCATTAAGCTCATTTAGAAATTAAAGTGTGCATATCAAAATCTGCCGATATGAATGTGTTAAGAGAGCATATTTAAAGATTCTGAACGCATTATGCGGGAAACTTTAAAAACAAAGTAGAAAATAAAATCTGGTTGTCTTTGACGAATTATCTGTCTCTTTTAAGTGTCTAAACAAGAAAGTCGTTGTTTTTTTTTTAGTAGCAAATGACTGAGTAACTATAACGTAAGAAAAACTAAAGTAGCAGGGGTGGCAGCTGATTACACCACTTCAGTATTTTATAAAACCTGCCGTCCTAAATTGCATTTCATTCATTTACATTGCCATTTTATAAAGAAGGGTAGAATCGTTACCAAACTTTGCTCCAAAAAGTTTGGCAACATTTTGCAAATAATCTAGTTGTTTTCGTTGAGGTTTTTGTCAGTTTAAAAGAAGGCAAATTATGATAATGTGGTAAATAAAATAGTGATTTTAACGTTGGATTTTGAAACTAGACAGAGTATATCGAGTTAATGTTATATTGAAATTTGCTTTTAAAGCAAATGGAAATGTTTTGTAAAATACAAACTCGCCCTTATTAAGAAATTAATGGGAACTGGTTTTGTTAATAATTTGACTTGCCATGTCAAACGGGTTTTAATAAGTTAGCGGTGAGAGATTAAAATGTTGCTGTTGGGAAGCAGACTCCTCAACACCCACACACACCCAAAAATAAATGTCAGGTGTATCTATAATTAGATACCTGTGGGCAGAGTTACAGAGCAATACCCTAAAAAAATTAAACTCGAAATTAAAATTACTTTAAAATAAGTAAATTTTGACTTTGATTTAATTCAAAAAAAATATATCTTCAAAGTGGTCATTGACACATAATCATTACTATTTTCTGTCAAACAAAAATTATTTGGAAATCTACAATTTAGGATGAGTTTGAACAAAACCATCAACAAATGACGATGACAGAATACCACGTAGCCGCAAAATGCCGGTCGCAGACGAATGCGCTAGTGAATTAGCGGCCACCCATGAAAGAGCATACGCAAGCTTTTGCTCATTGGCAACAAATATCCGACATAATTTTCTAGATGTTTTAAATTCAGTTTAATTTTCATATTGTACCGGACGGACGGCCGAAATGCTACACAAATTTCCGGTGTACTACTCCATATTTACTGATAATAACTTTCTTTTTACTGTCAATATCACAATAAGCTTTTTACTAATACCAAGCTAGCGCGTTTTTAAGATAAAATTAAAAATCAACAACGAAAGCCGGTCTGGAATCAAACCCAAGCACCCCACCCCCATTTGGTGGGTAATATAATCTGATATTTGTGGTCTTTACCATTAGAACTTTTCCAAACCCTTTTCAACAGACCATCTTGCATTATTAAAGAATTGCATAATGCCTAATAACCTTCGATTTTTTCAGAGGAAATTTCTTGGAATGAAGGTAGCTGCGTATTATTGTTCTTTAACTTGATGATAATACTGAGATCTGGATCTTCTTGTTGTTCTCTGGAGAGGACTTCAGGATCCAAGTCTAAAGAAAACTAAAGCTGGGTTCTTCGACAGTGAAAATCATCAGGATTTTCTCGTTCGTCCGACGGTTGCAATATCTGCATTCTTCTGGTCAAAGTCTTGCCAATGGCCAGTAGTTCTTTTCTAGTTACACAGTAGTTGCGTTCAGACTTGGATGGTGCTTTGTTAAAATAGGCGATCACTTTCTCGTCATCATTCTGTAACTGTGATAAAAGACCACCGATGGAACTTACTAGCATCAGAGTCTACAATAAACATCTGGGCAGATTCGGAATATGTCAACACTGAAGGATTACAAAGCGCCGTCCTCAGTTTTTTAAAGGCGGTGTCACAGTCTTTAGTCCACTCATAGCTTCTATAGTGGTCTTGCAACTCTGCAAGTTGCAAAGTGTAGAGTACTGTCGTCAATATAACTGTGAATGGGATTGGTAGTAGAATAGAGTAGGTCATTAATATGAAGAAGAAATAGGGTTCGTGCCAGAACTATACCTTGGAGTAAGTACACCAGCATTGATAGAATGTATATCAGATAATCCGTCACAAGAGTGGTAGTTTGGCAGAAAGACTGCAATAATGAAGTTTTTTAAAAAGGGTAGCATGCCATACTTAGTTAAAGGCCTTGAATATGCCAAGGATGATAATCTGGAATTTCGCAAGAAACTCGAGCGATTTATTTCAGCTGTGTATGAGAAAGGTGAGATCAGTTGTGAACCTTTCCTAATGAAATCCATACTTTCTGTCGTGAATAAGCTTGTGTTTTTTTAGATATTTTAGAATTCGTGAGGTGGTGACCTTCTCCATAACCTTGCAGACGACGGAAAGAAGGCCAATAACCACATAGACTGTACTCGAGCAGTCTTCCAGCTGTCTATAAAGAACTTTTGTCATAAGAGGTGCGGCCACCTCAGGATTATTTTTATTATTGTAAAGCACACATAGCTTACTCGGATTAGTATTAAAATTATGAAATTTAGGTTTGATTAGGTTTTTGTCAAAGAGCGCATACCAAAGAATAACATGAAAACCCTGAGCAAGCTCAATTTTTGATAGATAAGAATTAATTTTATAATGTGCATCTATCTAAATTATGATGCGCTAGAAAGAACTACGTTGCAAATAAGTCATGCCCTATGAAAAATACGATAAAAAAGTTTTTTCGTGCTTGCCTGATTCAAAAGATATTAGCGATGATAAATGATCCTTATTTAAACAACCATTTTTTATACGTGAAAAGAGGTCAAAGCGAAAGCATCAAGTAACTTTAGGGTAAAAAGTGCAAAACGACGTTTTAATTAATATCTCGTATAGTTTCCTGGATACTTTGGACTGGATTAGCGCGATCATTAATTACGAATGATGTTATATTTCACTTAAAATTTATTTGATCACCATCTGTTTGCAAAGTTTTAGGAGAGTCACGTCAAAGATAAGGCTATTAATTTGTTAATGAACTATTATTTTAAAAATCTGGTGTGGTCACTGTAATACTGTCTAAACAATCAGCCAAACTGTTGATTAACAACAAATCGAAACCTGCCAATATCTTGTACAATTCAATACTGTCCGTGGTAAAAGTAGGAACGTTGAAAATTATATTTTTTCTTACTCTGTTCAGTGGTAGAGAAATATAAATTTAATAGAGAGCCCATTTTTCAAGCCACCGTGTTCAGTAATTCGCTTGCACAGGGCACACCATTATATTAGACTAAAATATGCAACCTAAACCTGAATATTGGGCCATTCCCCACATTAGGCCCTTTTCCCACCTGCTATATATAAAATATTGAATCGTAAAAGCCCTATAATGCCAGCATCTTTAAGTTTACTCCAGACCTTCCCCCTTTTACGGAAATATATATAATATGTATAATGTGGTGGCCCTTTTTTATTCTTTTAATATATCGCCAGCCAGCTGACTGGGATATATGGCCCTTTCTTTGATTTTTTCCACATCGCTGCTATTTTAAAAGGCAAAACACGTACGAAAGGGAAAAAAAATGTTTTGCTTAAACGACGTGGCTTTCGTTGTAAAAAAATCGCCTGCAGCTTTCAGGATGTGGGTTTTTAAGGATTTTTATTTCTGTGGCTTCTTTTAAAAAGAGATTTGTATTTTTCATGGATTCTTTAAAATTTCAACGACCGTCTTTTGTGGAATGTATTAGGCAAATTGACTTAAAAATTTTGCTTTTTGATAATTGCATGTAGAAATTATTCTTAGTAGGATATTTATAAAGGCGTATGCATAATATTTTAAAAGAAAATTTGCTTACTAATGAATACCATCGATACTGTGATTTTATGTGAATAATACCTATTTGTATCACTAGTACCTGAAATAGGGCTTTATTGGACGAGTCTGTTAATGGTCGAGCGAGCTTGCGAGCGAGGGCAATAAAAGGACGAGTTTAATAAACATTTATAACAGGCGCGGCCCGTGAGATAAGGCCTTACAGGTGGGCAGTGGCGGTTGGTGAAATTTCAAAGTTGTTTATCTCTGTTCATACTTACAGGACCAGTACCAAATTTAGGGGATTTAATAGTGAGCCCACTGGGAATGTTTTGGCAAAGAAAAAAAACATTTTGTAATTTGCGAAAAAAAGTTAAATTTTTGGTGCGGCACTCCCAAGAAAAAAATGAACACGTTTAGGTATTTGATTTCTTTTTTTTCTAAACAAATTTTACATCATTATGTCGACAGCTTTTAAATTTTGAGAGAAAAAAATGTGTTAGTAGAAAGTTATAGTCATTTGAATTTTTTTAAGCCTAAAATATAATTTTACAAAAAATTCAAATGACTATAACTTTCTCCTAACACATTTTTTTCTCTCAAAATTTAAAATCTGTCGACAAAATGATGTAAAATTTATTTAGAAAAAAAAAGAAAGCAAATACCTAGACGTGTTCATTTTTTTCTTGGGAGGGTCGCACCAAAAAGTTAACTTTTTTTTGGCAAATTACAAAATGTTTTTTTTCTTCCCAGTGGGCTCACTATTAAAACCCCTAAATTTGATACGGGTCCTGTAAGTATGAACAGAGATAAACAACTTTGAAATTTCACCAACCGCCACTGCAGGTGGGGCAAATCTTGTGAGCACTTAGTAATATCAAAGTATCAAGCAAAATACACTTTTTTAATTAATAAAGCTTTCTTAATAATGTGCCTAGTCCTGCCAAGAAATCATTTACCTAAAATATTAAAATTGCATTTTTGCTGTGACTTTTTTAAAATTACGTGCAAACCTTGTTCAACAATAAAATCTTCTGTAAAAAATACTTTTTAAAAACAAGCTTTTGTTATTTAGATGTACTAAAGCGAAAAAAATAAGTATATTTTTTCATTGTGGCAATGTTGAATGCTATTTATAAGTGGACGTAGTTCACGTGGGTGGATCCTAATAAAAGTAGTATCAAAGTTATCACTGAACCACTGAATATATTATTATAATTTGTGTTAAATTTGTTATCTTAAAAGCTTGTCGCGCGCGAAAAGTTCATACAGGAATTAATTTTGTTTGGCAGAAAAGTACCTAAGTATGTATTTTGTATTCACGAGCCAAGCTTTTTAGGCAATAAATTTAACATAATATATTATTTCTGTTTCAGTGATAACTTTGAAACTACTTTTATTAGGATCCACCCATGCGAACTACGTCCATTTATACATATCATTCAGCAATGCCACAGTGATAAAACTACACCTATTTTTTTCGCTTTAGTGCATCTATGTAATAAAAGCTTGTTTCTAAAAAGTATTTTTTACTTAAGATGTTATCTTTAAATCTATAGTTACGTCTTAACCTGTATATTTCTGATAATGCATCATTATTACAACAATTCAACCTGATATTGTATTCTACCCGTCAAACCATTTCATTTGATACCCATATTAAGGGGATTGTAAAGAAAAACGACAAAATCCGTAGACGATTATTGACAGGCAAGTCAAGTTATTGGTGAAATTGAACCGAAATTGTGCCTAAATATTATTGAAAATTTTACGCAAACAATGGTCATCTGAAGAGAGCCGAGGGGGATATTTGGAGAATATTATGTGTAAAACATAATAGCCATGTCTTTTTGTTATATAAACGAGCATTTTATGTTTCTAAAAAATAACCACACCCTTTATAATAATTTTAAATTAATTTAAAATTTGGGAAATTTAATAACAAATCTGATTTTTTATATAGTACGGATATACAATTTAAATAAAAATAAAATTAAATTTAGAAGTAGTATACAGCGTAATATAAATTTAGTACCTAATATATTTTTATTAGTTAAGGTAATAAAAATGAAACTTAAAAATATTAACTGGACAAGACTCGTCCATGAATAACTAATAGGATTTTCCTGTAAATAAATTTTCTTCATTATATACGTTAACTTAGCTTAAGTCGTAACTTTTGGCAATTTAGAGCTGATTTTTATTTCTCCTAAGGCAGTTGCGAGATTAACTTAATAGCAGTTGTTTGTTTTCTCAGCTATGGATTTTTACTGGAATTGTATTTATGATCATTTATAAGTTAAGCAGGAAGCAGAAAATCAATTTAAATTCTCTGCTTAACCTTGATTTCTCTAACCACAAAAAATTGTTCATTAATTTATTGAAAGTTAAGGCCCCCCAAAAAATCAGTCATTAATTAAAAGCTTTTGGGATCAAGATAATCCATGTAATCGACGGAATTTCTATAAATTACTTAAAAAACGTTTAAAACATTTTCGTTCAGATCCAATAAAAGGTTTAAGATTTAGTACTGGTTTAAATTAGGAACTTCAAGTTCATCAGCTACGTTTTGACATGTTTTTGTTCTATCACTGTCAATAAGTCAAGTTAAAAATTTTTGCTATTTGAGTGATTCCCTTATGCCGGGTTGTACAATGGTGGCTTAAGCTTAGCTTAACTAAAACTAGGTTCAGACTTAAACCTTCCCATAACAAATACATTGCTCTCAAATTGAGGGCATTTTTGACAGCAATGCAATTTATATGGGAAGGTTTAAGTCTGAACCGAGTTTTAGTTGAACTAAGCTTAAGCCGCTATTGTACAATCCGGCATTAGTGTCCAAACGATTTTCCAAGCAAGAAAAAGCGAAGAGCGTCATAATTGACGGACTCGTAAGCGTAGTTAGGCAGCGGAAATAAATTCATAGTATAAAACTTAGTTTCATTATTCTTATACTTATCAGTTTAAAACCTTTGGTTGTCAAATTAGGTATGCCGTATTTTCGGAGGAAATCGTATTAAAAAATTGAAGATCTTCGCACGAAACTAGTATTAGAGAATATGGCCGCTTAGGTTTTCGGTTTGGGTCTAAGAAAGCGTTTCAAATTGTAGGTAAGTTGTCTCATTCTGACGCTTGTCAATTTGAATCCTTGACTGTCAAATTAGATCGATCTTGGTAATAGATTAATATAATAATTACTGCGAGATTCGTGAAAGCTAGTCCGGTCTAGTTTGACAACCAGAAGTTTTAAACTGGCAAGAGTAAGAATAAGACAACTACGTTCTGTACTATTAATTGGTTTTTGAGTTTTTTCGCAAGTTTGTGAAGAAAGGGACAATTTTAGTAAGTGCTTTTGACAACAATAGAACTAAATTCATTACAGCAACTCGTTCTAAGATGAAAATCATTTTGCAACCAAGCAAATCACTGAAATATCAGAATAATTCATAAGTTTTGGACCACTTATCAACAATGGCTTGACAACAAACTATCAAAACATAACTTATCAACTATAAGATCTTAATTTAAACCAGTACTAAATCTTAAATCTTCTTAGTGAATCTGAACGATAAAGATGAGCATCAATAGTTAGGAGAGGAAAGAAAGTCAACAAGGAGAAAGAGTGGGACGGAGCTAATTATTACCATCTACTATTTTTAGTCTGAAAGGAATAACCCCAACGCTGGACCATCAATGGGTATAAAGGGATGTCAATAAAGAGGTACTAAATTGTACTGAAGAAACAAGTATATTAAGAAACAAAATAAATACAATTAGACAATAACTATCAGATGTATGTTAAGAAATAATGCTCAAGTTGTCAAGGAAATAGCTGAAGCCAGGAGTAGTTCAAAGCCCTATGAAAATATGATAAACAATTGGTAATAGATATAGGTATAAATAGTTATAGGAAAGTAAAAAAACTAGAACATCAACTAAGGTAAAACAGCACATTATACCCTTAAGATCCCGAATTTCAATAACAACAAAAATTATGTGACCCGAAAAATTCTGAAGAGCAGAAACATTTATTTGTCGTCGATTTATCAAAAATTAAGACCTCCCTCAGTTAAATTATAATTAAAAGACTCTTGGGTTGAGGATGATCCAATTAGATACAACATCGACAGTGAGGCCCCCAAATTTCTCAATAAACCTTAAAAAGCTTTAAGTTTAAAGTCATTACCCTAAGGAATTATGCTAATCTTCTTAATTTTGTTGTTTAAAATTAGGTGGCTATGTTAAATAGCTTTTACACTTTGTATTGATATTTGATAAAGCAATGCGGTGAAATAACTTAAAATTCATTGACGGTGACTTGTCGCATGTGTCAGAAGAACATCTGTTAACATAACCACTGCTTTTAACGCATTGTCTCTACGCATGCTCTACCTAAAACAATAAGAAGTGGTGCTTTTGCAAAGCATGCAAATCGCTGAATTATCAGCAAAATTCATAACTTTTTAATGACGACTTACTAACAATGGCAGGACAAAACCTGTCAAAATATAACTTATGAACTGTAAGATCTTAATTTACAGCAGTACTAAATCTTAAACCTTCTTAGTGAATCTGGACGAAAGTGTTTCGAAAATAAGTCATTCTATTTGATCAATGCTAACGAATTTGACCAAAATGTTTTTATTAGAAAAATACAACATTTGCACGTGTCCACTGAAAAAAATTAGCAGAACAACTTACAGTTTTCTTTTCCTTGAGCTTTTTGTTGAGGCATAAAGCAGTTTTAGGTGAAAATGAAAAAATTATATAACTTTTAAACCATCAATAATCGGATAACAACATATATGATTATTCTGAATGCAAATGACCTCCACTATCACATCACTTCGATTGTTCCATGACTTATGGGACACCCTGTATATAGAGATAAGCATGTTTTACCTTTCCACACACTTTTAGAAAAAAAAACTTCAAAATATTAAAGAAATATTAATAAAACCGAGGAATGTATTACTAATCTTAACAACACTTTGGTTTTATTGGTTAATAAAACATAATGAAAGATATACATATGTTTATCATTTGACCATCTCCCAAATAAAGCAACCAAAGCAAAACACAATTATAGAAACGCAAAGGTCACCGGCAAAGACAAACTCAAACAAAACCAACAACCAGAAATAATTCAATCTCACAAACTCCTGAATCTCTTTTTTTTCTTAAGAAGAGAAAAATCTGCGCTTAATTACCAAAAATAAAAGCCACCCCTCAGTCAATGTATAATTAAAAGACTTTTGGGCTCGAGATAATCCAATTAGTTGTACAACATCGGCGGGTTTTATCTCAAATTCCTAAACGAATCTCCTAAAAGCTTTAAGTTTGGGACATTGTTTAAAGGAATTAAGCTAATCTAATTTAATAGTTTTGATTTTTAAGCTTGAAAATATTGTTTAATATCTTCTTAAATCAGGTAGATAAAATTACGTTTAAACATTATGGACTCAAAACTAAAAGTTTTTTCTACGAAAGTAACTACTTTCAAGATAAACATATTATCCATAAAATTATTGTAATAGTAATTTTAATGAACAATTACACGACATGCAAGCAGAGGCGTATTTAGGATTTTTTTTCGGGGGAGAGGAGGGGGTGTCAGTCACCAAATGGGAAGCGGGATAGCTGAAAAGCGCCGCAGGCGAAAACTTTTCGGAGCCACGCCCGTGAGGTAACTAACGTCACTAGACCCGGACCATAGAGGTCCAATTTAACATATTTAAAATATTGCTGGGAGACACAAAAAATTACCATTCAAAAATTATGAGTCCAACGAATATTTTCAGGCCCTTTCTACTATCGTTGCTATGCAACTAAGTTTGTGTTATTTACCTATTTGCTGATTGTCAGTATAGACGTCAGAGTAAAAATTCGAAGGTTATTCGATTTGTATCCAATTTTGAGTAGAAAATGGAGATCGAGGAAGAAATTGAAGAGAACATGATTGATGAAGTACCGAAAGACATTCTCGAAGAAGCCAAGAATGTAAATTTCGAACCATTAATACAATACAACACAAATTATTTATAATACGATAAGGAAATTCACAAACAAACCAAATTTCACTAAAGAGAGTCGTAGGTGGAACATGGCACTTTTACCAGAAAAATCGAAATACCGTTATGCTAAAGAATTGAAAACATTTAGTAAATGGTGAAGAAAAAGGAAAATAAACAATTTCAAGAAAGAAAAGGTAATTCTAGAATTGAAAAAATACCACCCTAGATAATTTTCCTTACGCTCGTAAAAAAAATATTGTACCCTACAAGTGCGGAAAGTGTCTTTTCCGCACTCAACTGCTGACTGAATTTCGCTTCGCGTCGTTCGGTCAAATACATTCACGTACGGAAAAGTATCACTTTCCATACTTGTTAGGTAAATAGCTATTACCAACATCTCGCATATTTTAGTATCGAAATTAATGCAAATTTTTTTAAATAAATTGATTATACTCATTTCTGCTTAGCAAGAAAACAGGTTGATTCACAATAGACAAATATCTTTTTATATCAAATAAGTAGCTCAGAAAAACAAACCCTCATTTTTCAAACAAAGTTAACGGAAATGCCAAAGTAGCCATCTCACAAACCGTAAAACAAGCTGACCTGCGGATGTAGTGATAACATCATTTTACATTTGTATCCACCTAAATAAAACATATTTTTTTGTGGTATAGCCACGGGTAGCCACGTGTAACATCGTCACGAGATCATGTCATTAATAAATGACGGAAGTTCGTTAATATTCTGCTATAGGGATAGAAATGACATCTTTATCAGTTTACAAGGGTTTGTGAAGGTTTCGGGCTTTGGCAACCCTTTCAATTTAATAAAACCTTGACACTTAATAGTTTTTACGATGAGAAATTATTTAAAATTATGAAGTTATGTTTTTATTAAGTGTGTAGGTGTATTGAGGAAATGTTATCGATGTTATATTGGTTTTTTATACCAATTCGCTCGTTTTTAGCACAAATAAACAAATATTTTACTGGTAATTGGGTGGTATTTAAAAAAATAACTAAAACTAGGATTATTTTTATAAATACAATACACACTTTTGTAATCATTTGTAAATAGTTCTGGCATAAAAAGTTATGTTGGGTGTATCTATTATTTATCTGAGACAGCCTACGTAAATCCAGTGCCGGCTTATGAAATTTCAAAGTTGTATATCTCTGTTCCTACTTACAGGACCCGTACCAAATTTAGGGGTTTTAATATTGAGCCCCCTGGACATGTTTTGGTAAAGAGAAAAGAAACATTTATTAATTTGCGAAAAAAAGTTGAATTTTTTTTAGCTCCCGCCGGGAAAAAATGAAGGTGTTTAGGTATTTAATTTATTATTTTTCCTAAACAAATTTTTCTCCATTTTGTCGAGAATTTTTAAATTTTAAAAGAAAAATATGTGTTAGTAGAAAGTTATAGTCATTTGAATTTTTTAAACCTAAAATATAATTTAAAAAGAAATTTTGACAGCACTGGTGGCACAACCGGTCCTTAGCTTAATATTAGACGCAACAGAAAACTGAGCTACAACAATCGATGGCCCAAGGTCCGAAAGTGAAACTTTAGAACCGAATTTGTTTATCCCTTTTTCCACCTAACATAAATTTAAAATATATAATGGTGATAATTAAACCCATTCTTGCGTTTTCGGTATAATTAAGTGCCCATGCCACTATCCTAAAACAATATTTAACGAAAAAGTCAAACCCTAACGCCCTCTACAAACTGCGACCAACTTATAAATACGGCGCCCCATCAGTCGCTAACTCACGTTACACACGGATTTCCGTCACTTACAAATGACACATTCTCGTGACGGGGTTACACCTGGCTTTACAGCATGGAGAAATCTGCTTTATTTATTTTGTTACAAATGTGAAACATTGTTATCGCACAAGGTATTTCTTTGCTCGTTTTTGTGCAATTCATTGCTGTAAAGAAGAAATTTTGTTGGGTTATTTTAGAAGTTTTGTATCTACAGGGTGGATAGAAAATTTTTTAACACAGATTTTTGTCACTTACTAATGCCACCAATGACACATTTTCGTGATGGGATCACACATAACGTTCATGGAGAAATCTGTTTTATTTATTTTTATACAAATGTGAGACGTTGCTATCGTATTTGTTAGCTCGTTTGTTTTTAGTTTATTGCCGAAATTCTAAGGAATGCTTTTAGGGTTAATAACTATAGGGAGAATAGAAAACTTTCTAATACGGATTTTTGTCACTTACCCATGACATACTCTCGTGACAGGGTTCTGACAATATGAAGAAATCTGCTTTATTTGCATATTTCGATGCAAATGTGTAAGATTGTTATCGTATAAGGCATTATTAGCTCGTTTTTGTACAGTTCAGAGCCGTATAGAAGAAATTTTGCCGAAGTTCTTTCAGACTACCTACCTTTAAGTTTATGAAATTTTAACTTGTTGAAATTTAGGTTAACAGAATACTTTTGACACAAGGATTTGATAATTATTTTTATAAGCCTGCTGAGGTGTTTTAGAAATTTTATTAACGTTACTTCCTCAGTGGTTTAAAGAACCGTGAATATTAAAAATGCTTGTTTGTAATTGGTCACAGATTATGAACAATAAATCATTATTTACTACCGATAAATAATGACTAATATTATTTTCCAAATGGTCGTAAAAAATATTTACTCCTACTACGCAAGGTACATATTTGTTCTTCTTTACATTACTTGGACCGGACGTTATGGGAACACGGACTTTATAAAATAAAAAGACGTTTGTGTATGGGAATAATTAACAGGAACGCCGAGCCGATATAAAGTTGAGAACAGAGGGCATCACAGGAGATTTCTTTAGTTATGGAGAAAGGAGAATTTCGCCCTAGAAATGTTTGGTTTCAGATTAAAGCTGAAGTGACCCTGCCAATACAAAGTGTATCTATCCTTCTATAACTAAGACTTTCAAAATTTACAGTTAAAAATGGTGGAGCTTCACGTTCATGATTGAGAGGTCGTAACTAACTTGAATCTTCAAGCGTTCATGATTCAGAGATCGTCTCTAACCTGATTCTTCAAGGAGGTATAGTTCAGAGACCATCTATTACCCAAAACTTCAAGCTTTTATGGTTCAGAGATCGTCCCCAATCTGAGTCTTTAAGCGTCCATGCTTCAGCGATCGTCTCTACCTAAACCTTTAAGCGTTCATGGTTTAGAGGTCGTCTCTAACCTAAATTTTGAAGCATTTATGATTTAAGAATCGTTTCTTATCTAAAACTTTAAGCGTTTATGGTTTGAAGATCGCCGGTGACCTGAATCTTCAAGCGTTTACGGTCCAGAGATTGTTTCTAATCTAAATCTTTTAGTCCTGCTGTTTCAGATATTGTCTTTAACCTAAAACTTCAAGCATTTTTAGTCCAAAGTTCGCCTCGTACCTGCATTTTCAATCGGTTAAGGTTCACAGATCGTATCTAACCTGGATATTCAAGCGTTCATGGTTCAGAGACTGTCTGTAACTTGAATCATCAAGCGAAATATATAATCTGACTAATCCGACCATCAGCTGGTAATTTCGTATCTTTTTCTGATTGATGTAATAGAAAAGTAAATCCAGAATCAGCCGATAAGAAGAGTAGCTACATCACAGATAAAAAGTCCAATAGAACGCTTTAAGGTTGTGACAATATTAAGGTGTAGTTAGTTTATTCAATAACTGTATAAAAACCATACAACAAAAGACAAATCCAGAAAATTGTTTTGAACCGAGAAAAGAAAATGCTTAGCGTTGCGTCGGTCGCGTTGTTTTAGTTTACTTGAGAATCAAAAAGAGACTTCTCTCAAACTTGACGTTTATCTTTAAAAGTAATCTAACGCTTCTAAAATAACAGGTGTAAATACGGTAGAGCAGCTTAACACCTTGAGTGTTGTATTTAAGCTTAAGGGCATACAGATTTTGAGGTAGGTATTTCCCTACTAAAGGATAAATAAACTGTCCAGCCAAATTAATGCACCACTATAAATTTTCCACAAATTTGAGGTTATTTATTTTCTGAACCTGTGGTCCGACTTAAATGAAATTTTTTTGCGTTTCGGGCTCCTTTCTCAGAAATATCACTGTGGTCATAATACTTGTTAAAAAGTTCATTTTCCTATTATAATGGACGTAGTCAGAATTTGGTGTTTTTTTAAATTTCGTAATATATCCAGTAGGGTATACTATGATCATATAACGCAATTAAAATATCATTAATTTTTTTTACATTTCTTTTTCTTTTTCATCATTTTATCCAGTTATTATTTATTTATTTTATTTGATTGATCTCGGCTATCGCCTCGATCAATAAACTGCGATCTTGTTCGTTAAAGATACGTTTCGCGCATCAGTTGCATAAATAATTATTTTTAAACCTGTTGATATCTGACAAATACCTTAAAAATGAATGTTAAATGTTAATAGTATGAAATAAGAATCAGAGAATATGGTAATCTCTTAAAATTCTCAAAGTTTCTTAACTACAAGACATAATTCCAAAAGCGCTTCCAAGCTATTAAAGCGAATAAAGGGTGTCAATTTGAATACCAATACCCCAAATGCCTCGAGAATTAATAGAGAAATTAAGACGAGGTTTTGAAGCCCGTCTAAAATATAGGGAAAACAATAGAACTTTAACTCCTTGAATACCCTTAATACTGTTTAATGAGATGCTATTTTATTTGAGGTTTAGTATGTAATTAAACTATAACAGTGTTCTGCAATAATTCTTAATTAAATGTAAAATTTACTGAAATCTGAATTAATAACGTATTTGTCAACTTTATTGCTAGAGGGTGTCTATTTGTTTAAACATTAAAATATCAGTAACTCCTGCCTAGATTTAAAATTTATCCTAATATTTTAGCAGCTCGCTGGAATATTAGAATAACGCATAAGTAAGTCGTGAGCAGAATATATTCAATTTTACATATTTTGACCAATTTAATAAAATAATACATATTTACTTTAAAAATACATTACCATGCATATTATAGGATTTTTAAATTAACTAAATTTTAAAACTGCCTCTTCTGTTAGAGATTTAGGAATTTCCAGATGTATTGTCAGATACCAGCACCAGCCGATGAAGTACATACGCATATAATAAGAAAAACATCTTGTTTGCTAGTTCAGTTATGAAATAGACCGCACTGGTATTGTGTAGATCCTAATATTACCTACTGATTGTGTTTATAATGAAAATACCGAAAACTTCTTTATGGGTGAAAAATTTCCCAGAGTTGGATGATGGTTGCACGATGGCAATAAAGTGTTTTTCCTAGGATCACCTATGAAAGTAAGAAAAAAAGCACGGTCAACTTGGCGAGATAGTGCCTTATATCACACGCGTGTCACACGTGTTGAAAAGTACTTGTCAACATGACATTGAAATAGATGGTGCCAATTTCATTCGTTTTATTTTCAGCACACTTGATGAAAATATTAGTGTTGAAAGTGAGGGTTTTAAAAGACAGAAATAGAGGTTTTTTTGTAAATATTTTTGTGATCGTAGGAAACATATTGTACATTACTCGTGTGAAAGTAATTTGCGCACACTCGTGGGATTTTCGCACTCGGCTGTCGCCTCGTGCGAAAACATTCCAACTCGTGTGAAAAATGTCACTTTCAACACTTGTTATGTAATATACTATTACAAAGCTTGTGCTAAAATTACTGTCTATGAAAAAGCATTGCATAAAGCAAAGCTTAAAAAAAATAAAATCAGGACCAGTGCAGCAGTCTGTTAAAAAATGATTATACAACTGTGGTGACAGAACGAAAAGTGAACAGGAAGGATTTACTCATGACTTGTGTAGAGCATTGCCGCTGCCAATATTCCTTTAAAAAGGCTACAAAATTAACAACCAACGGAATTTTTGCAAACATACTGTAACCACAATATATCAAATGAGTCTACATTAAGAAAAAAAATGAGGAAACAGTGTATGAAACCGTAATCCTAGAAATCAGTCGTGCTAAACGAAAATAATTTTTCCATTAGTGTTGATGAAATCACAGATGCCTGTGGTCGCTATATTACCTAAGCAAACCTTATGATTGGAGAGCTAAAAGAAGATGAACTAGGAAAGCCATGCTTAATTGCATCAAAAGAGTTACATAAAACTAACAACGTGACTGTAACTCTTTTTATCCAACAATCTATACCGGAATTTTTCTTGCCCAATCAAGTCCCAGTTGAGAAGCTTTTAGTGTTTTTATCCGATGCAGCACCTTATATGGTAAAAGTGGAACAAAACCTAAAAATATTTTATCTCAATATGATCACGTTACTTGCCAGCTACATCGAGTAAACCGAGTCGCTGAATCAGTCAGAATTGAGTACCCCTAGTAAATGGGTCTCCGGTGGTCGAGTTGATACGGCGCCAGCATTGCAATCAAGAGGCGCGGGTTCGAATCCCGCTTCGACCATGGATATTTTGTAATTGTTAACTGTTGGAAGGTGGTAGAGGAATTCTTCCTCGACTGAGGTAGTACCACCACACACATCCTCTTAAAGGGCTGGTGAAATCCCCATGGATGTTTCCAGCTATGGATGTGTGAGTCGATTCAACAGTACACCCACGCTACATGGTCTTCGTGGGCTGCCAGAAGATAAAAAACAATAATTTCAAATATAAAAAAGTGTTTTTAAAAGCGCCTTAAGAATACAACTATCTAAGAAAAAATTGCCAGACCTCCGGAACCCGTAATCATCCGCTGGAGAATATGGATTAAAGCGGCGATATTCTACGCAGACCATTTTTAAATAATCAAGGAATCAATTCTAGATATACAAGATTTCCACATGGAAAGATTACTGTCACCAGTTTACTGGCCCTAAAATTAGTTGCGCCATTAGTCATTTCCACATCTTTACTTACTTTTGTACTGGCGTAGTTATTAAAAATGGCGTCAACTGCAATTCTTCGGTAAAGTACAAATATTGTATTTAGACATACAAACAATATTAAAGAAAAGAGAGGGAAAACGTAAGTGTCCGCAACTGAATACCATCGTACAGCTGTTGGTTTGTATAAATCATCAGTAGATGCTCCACTATTATGAGATTAATGAACATTTATGATTTTTCTAAGGCACACGATCTTAAACTAAATGCAACAAAGTACTGCTTCATGCATTTTGATAATTCCAACCTTATAGCCAACTTGGGATCTGATCTTAAACCAGCTATCCATGGAGAAAACCTGTCATTTAAGGAGAAATGTAAGAACCTGAGACTAGTCTTTGACCCAAATTTGAGATTTAAAGAACATGTTAAACACTTGCTTTCTAAATCATATTGTATTTTAAAATCTCTCTATGCAAACAATAACTGTCTTAGGTTCTCGTTAAGACAAAAGTTGTGAATCACTGGTTTTCTCCATTTTAAATTATGCAAACTACTGACCCTTTCTGGACTCTTCAACTAAACGACGCATACAGCAAGTAAAAAATAATTGTTATCGCCTTAGAAAATCCGATAGGATATAGGCTTATCAAAAATTGTTTAACTGGGTTCCCATGGATAACATATGGAAAGTTCACACGACAACACTAGTCGACCGCATACTCAAAACAAATATAATAAATATAATAATAAATATGTAATTTATGTAGAGAATACAAAAAAATAGTTCAGGTTTATTTGGATTATATGCATGTTCTCTATTGGGCTCAAAATTGTCCAGTCTAAAGTAAGTTCGAAGTTCCTACTTCAAAAGTTTACAAACAGAAAACGGCTGCAACGAAAATGTCTTTTTGTCCATACAATACATATTTGGCCTGTAGCCAAACTGCAAACGTTTTAGTGCAAAAATCCGAAATCGGGGCACCGCCAATACCTGGAATTGCGGCGGCCTTGCAAGCCGGAACTTTCGTTATTGTTTCAATCTTTTCGGCACTTCTGTTGTCGCAACTCGGTGTTTGCTGCTTCGCTGACTGATAAAAGCGGATCAGTTGCGCCGCAAATTTCACGCTAGTTTTTGTTTGGGTTTTAAATTGAAGTTATGCCCTAATGTAAATAGACTGGTTTCCAGAAATTTTAAATGGAAAATCTCGATAGGCTTTTTTCCAGATAAAAAGTAGGTTGAAGGACATATACGAATAGACGAAATATTTCGTGCAATACGAAAGGAAAATGAACAGCTGAAAATTAACGAAAAAATGTCGACTGTTTTTGACGGTTATAGAAAAACGATCTTTCTGCATGCAAGAAACAATATTATTTGCAAATTTCAAATATTGGTTGGCGCGCGACATCGAGTTTATCTTGATTTCCTCAGCCTTGCTCAGATTTCTATCGCCAATGTGTAGAGAACACATTTTGTTGTATATTTTAAACCGGAGTGGCGACTAATTTACATATTAATCAACTAAAATACAAATGGTTACCCTTTCGCTGAGATTTTGACAGAAAGTGTTTGTGTTGCGCTTTAGTGTTTCAAAGCTATTTCAGTATATCACGTGATTTAGCAAGAATTCGACTATTCGTCGGTGAACATATAAATGAACTTGATGACAGACGGAGAGAAAAAATATGTCCATTTTAGCTCATGCCTTAGATTAAACGTGAATTTTGACAGTTTATCAGACGCTTGAAAAATCTTATACGCAAAGAAATTACCTATACAAAACAAGGGACCTAATAATTTTATCCCTTCCAAGTCTGAAGTGTTTTCAAAAGCCAATATTAGTTTAAAAACGTTAAGAGACTGAGCTGTTAGTATTTATCATGTTATCTGCGCGCTTGCAGACGAATATCAGGTTATTCATATGGTAATAAGAAGTCACAAAATCTATTTAAAAATTTTAAAACACCTGGGCGCAGAAATAGTCGGGCGCAGAAATATGTGATACACAAGCTTGGATAAGCAACTACACGTGGACTACACATGGCGCGCTAATCCAATCGAAACTAGGAAGCAGGTGCTATGCTAACACATGTTCATCTAAATATTATATTCGTTAGAATATTTCACCACGCTTGTATATTATGTCGTGTTTCAAGTCTTTTTGAATATATTTTAGCAGGTTTTTATTTCTCCTCTCAAAAGCCAATTTCCATTACTTATTTAAGAAAGCAGAGGATATTAAAATTATGAAATTTAGTTGTAGTGAAATAGTTTTTATTTCAGAATATTAACGACGGTTTCCTTTGATTTATTGTTTGGATAAAAACACAAGAATGCTGTTAGTGCTGCAAAACCCTACTTATGTATTTTAAAGTCAACATTACCAGTTATTAATATAATTTGCTTTATGCAGAATTATTCACATTAACACATACATATACGAGTATATGCTAGTGAAAGAATAAATTTTATTTATGCTTCCACTCATGCTAAAGAATTTAAGTATACATTCTACAAGCGAAAATTTAATCTTTTCAGCAATATTTCATGTAAAACAAATGTGTGAATATCTGCATACGCCATATTTTAATTTAGATTAAAGTCAAACTTATTTTTCCTTGCTCGACACAGCTGGATTAGCATTTCTTAATACGTTTTAATACAAATATGTAGAACAATAACAGAAAACTAATAATTTCAGTTGCATTGTCAAGTAATCATTTGGAATATTATTTCTAAGTGTGGTGAAATATATTCAAATCCATTGACGTCGGCGAGTCGCATTTGCCAAACGTGTGTTAGCATAACAATTACTGCTTTCGTCGCCTTGATTGAATCGGCGCGTCTTGTAACGTCTATGACACGTGTAGCTGTTTGGTTAAGTTGGTTTCGTCACATAATAGATCAATTTTTTTATCTAAGCCATCCCACGTAGACTTCAAGCCTGAGTACTAACGTACCGTGGGCGTCAAAAGAGAAGGGAAACGTAGTATATTGACACGGGATTTGAAGGATTGGAGGTTGGGACGGGAAGGGAAAACATCTGCAGGCAATTTGTTCCATAATGTGGAGACCCTAGGTATGAATGATCGAGAGAAGTGGTCTGTTCTAGGCTTTTGTAGCTGGACAGTAAAGGGATGCATACGTAACATGCTTCTTGTTGTTCTGTTAGGAACAGTCAAGGGGGCAATAATACCGGCTAGTTCTTCAGAGCAAAATCCGTCGAAGTAGCGGTAGAAAAGGGATAAATCCCCTACAGCGCGGCGATGAGCGAGAGAAGGGAGTTTTCTCGTGAGGGCTGGGTCATTGATAAGTCGAATAGCTCTCTTTTAGATAGAATCAAGGATCTTAAGGGTCGAAGGTGATGTCGCTCCCCAGATGTGGGAGTGGTACTCTAGGTTAGGTCTTATTTGGGAAATATATAGAGTGTATAAGTTGGAAGTGGAGAAGAATTTTCTTGACTTAATGTGAACAACATTTGTCCAGATTTGTCCAGATTTGTCTGCGAACGTCAACATAACATCGATGATGAGTGATGCTCCTGGTTTGACTTTGAGGTTATGAACTCTACAGTTTCTTTACATTTTTGAATCCTTTGTGACTTTTAAAGACGAATTAGAAGGGATACAATTTTAATTTCACTTGTCATATACGATAGGTTGTGCAGTAACCGTAATTTCTTTTTCGGTGTGCTGTCACAGTCGTCTGTATGTTCACTGACAAATTGCCTAATTTTCATTAAATCCACGTGATGAATTAAAATACTTTTAAAAAGTATTACTTTCCGCACTTGTTCGGGAAATAGCTATTTCACACTCGTTCGACTTGTGCCTTCGCCTTCGGCTCAGGCTCGTGCAAAAAGAGTCATTTTTGAAAATTGTTGTACAACATACTATTTGGCCACGCTGACTATTTGTCTGTTTTAATAATACAAATTGTTGAAACATTTATATATATATATATATATATATATATATATATATATATATATATATATATATATATATATATATATATGAGAGTCGTTAGGTACTTTATCACCTAAATTTTACTTTCTTATTGGTCTGTTGATTACTTTTGAGGTTTCAAATTCTACAACCCAACCAAGTTTCCTTTAATTTGGATAAGTAATAACAGAGCTACAAACTATATACAACAGAATTAATGCTCTAGTTTTGACAGTACGTATAAATTATTTTAATCTCCTGATATACAGCAAGTGACGAAATTTCTCGTAGAAAAGGTCCGCCAAGCGGAATTTGCACATGGGTAAATCTTGGCAAAATGAACATTTTCTAGTATACGTCTTTGATTTAACGAAGTTAGTACAAGAAATGTTCCTATTTATAGGGAAAATACAGCGTACCCTATAAAGGAATAGCGTGGGATGTCACAGGGCGATATATATTTGGGAACGGAGACATTAATACGAGAAAAGCAGTTTACGTTCATGCAAGAACAACTAATGCAATATTTGTGTTAAGACAGACTACGAACAAGCATCAGGAAAAGCAAAAAGGATTGCATATGGTTTTATTGGCTTGAAAAGATCTATGGCAGAGTTCCATGATATATCTAAAAGAGATGATTATATCTAAAAGAGTACCATTCGTCTTTTCAATGACTCAGACCTCACAAGAAAACTCCCTTCTCTCGCACATCACGCTCGTTAAGGATTTATTCCTTTCCTACTGATACTTCCACGGATTTTGCTCTAAAAAACTAGCCGCTGTGTGACTGTTTCTAACAGAACAACAAGCTGCGCTTTACGTATGCATCCCTTCATTGTACAGCTAGAAGAGCCTAGAACAGCCGACTTCTCTCGCCCATTCATACCTAGGTTCTCCAGAGTATGGAACAAATTGCCTGCAGATGTTTTGCTTTCTCCTCCTAACCTCCAATCCTTTAAATCCCGTGTTAATAGAATACATTTCCCTTCTCTTCAGACGCCCACGGGACTCTAGTACTTAGGCTTGAATTCTACGTGGGCTGTCTCGGATAAAAAAAATTGGGTTTGGTTAGATCAAAATTTGTCGTGATAAATTTAATGCTATTTTACATCTTTTATTATATTTTATTATTCATTTTATTTCTTTGTTTCTTTTTATTTGAATTTTATTTAATTTTAAATTTTTAATTCTTTTTACGCTTTTTACTCCGAAATTTTTTTTTTTGTTTTTATATATATCAAAACTACCATATACTGGAGAATGGCCCATGCAAAACTAAAGTTTTATTTTAACTATAGTAGCGTAAACACTTTGCCGTATTCACTCGACTTGTATTGTTTCAGAACTACATTGCGTTTACTTTTTGGTGATAAACAGTTCATAAATCTGTCTGTTCGTAGATTTTCCAAGTAGATTAATTCGCCTAGAAGGTAACTTCTGAGTATCTTGAACACAATCTTTACATATCGTCGGTGAAAAGTATTAACCTGCTATCTCAATTTTGACCAATTTTACAGGAGAGCATTAAAAGCGCCTAGCTAAATTATGATTCTCGTTATAAATGTAAATTTGCGTTATATTATTGGTAAGCAATAAACACACTTATGGAAAAATCAAAAAAGTCATTTTTTAAATAATTTTATTGTTTATAGGCAAATTTTCGGAGATAACAGCTCCATACATTAATAGAAAATTCATAAAATGTCTTAAAATAGCTGCTAACTCCATTTCGATAAGTAATATTAAGCCTCCACCAGCATAATATAATTAATTTCCAATAAATGATCGACATTTTTCTTAATTTTCTTTTATAAAAGTATGGAATATATGTCGTAGGCAGAATGCAAATTTAGGATTTTTATAAACTTCCTAGGCATTTTACAAAAAGCCGGCAAAACGCGAGCATAAAATGCATTTTTCGTTATGACTAACGAAAACTAACGAAATTCTGGCACTAAAGCTGTTGTTGGATATAATATAATTTCTTCCTGTGGCCACGGAGTTGTTAAATACGTTCTCGGACAGGTTTGCTCAGTTTTAGGTTTCATCAGTATCTTTTTTATCTATCATTGTTGAGTTTACTGCGACTGCACGATTCATGTTGGTATAAAATTTTATCAACATACAACTGACATTTTATTAAATAAGACACTGATGAAACCGAAAACTGAGCAAACCTGTCCGAGAACGTATTTCACAACTGACTTTATTATGCAGTTTTTATTTCTGCACCTTTTGGAGTCGATCTGGGTTAGCTTTTATTTCTTATTCGCGTTTTGCCGGCCTTTTGTAAAATGCCTAGGAAGTTTATAAAAAGCCTAAATTTGCATTCTGCCTACGACATATACATATCTTTACAATTAATAATCAACATAATAGCAGTACATTAGAAAAAACCAGTACAATCACAAAAAAACACATTTTTCCAAAAATTTGTTGCTTGTGAATTATTTTAAATGGTAACACACACACACACACATCATAAATATCGTCATAAAATAAGTCGAAAAGAAATGCGACATAAGGTATGTGGTCGCTTTTTTAATTTGTGAGCCATACTATTTATATAGCAAGTGCACATTTGCCTCTTCCAACAAAGAACTTTTATATTACATACTCAACTTATCACGTGTAAGCCGTTGTACCTTAAATCTGGAAAATCGTTAATACAATTTTTGACACTCAACGTTTTCAAGCGCTTTTTAAACCATTTTTTCTCAGCCAACGACGAATAAATACGAACTGAAAATTGTTAAACTGCATTAACTCCATAGACAGAAGTTATAAGGACAAATAATCCACGTGTGTCAAATCTGTGCATAGAGCCGGATTAACTATAAACATAAAATTATTTATCTTCGTTTCTGAACAAAATATACTTCGATTTGCGTTAACCTGTTTTCATTTTCTATGATATTTGCCTAGATACCCAATATCTCGACGGCACAATAATGGAAGGGAACCGCAGGTGAAGCGCCTTATCAATAAGCTTCATCTTGATCCGTAGGTGTGAAAATTTAAAAATACCACTGAATCAACAACTGCTGGCTAACTGGAAATACTTCTTATCTTCAAGAATAACAAGTATCTAATGCACAAGTCAATGTGTTAAATAAAAGTAAACATAATCGCAAAAACCAGCGATAAAAGCAATAACAACCCAGTCAAAATGTACAACAGAAAAATATAGAAGCGCCAACGCAAACTATAAAGCGCCTGTGCTACGCTTTTGCCACACAGAGAGACTCCCTTTGGAAGCAAAACTGAGGCCAGTCTCTATTTTGGCTCTATTTGATTGGGCACGGTCTCACGGTGTTCTGGCGGGAGAATCGTTACGTAAAGTTGCGGTTTTTCTAGAGATATTTTAATCTCGCCGAGTAGTAGCCGTAGTATTTATACTGTTTATTAAAAATTTGTTCTTCAATACGTTAATACCTATCAAACAATGTAGTTTGTAAGAATAACAATTTCTTGATACGTGTAATTAAAAGCTGACTTGAGATTAGGGGTTATCAAATTGAATAACTAATGAAAATTTTCGGAAGTTTTGCGAGGCAAAAGCATTATCGAGAATAATATAAAGCTAGACATATGACTTTTTTAGTTTTATAATGTGTGGACCTTTTAAGATGAGGTGTGTGTGGTTAGCTATTGGATTTTTGTCAGTGAGTGTTAGTGGAAGGGACCTTTTTGAAAAAATAGGTAAGGGTTTTCTCAAATTAATTAGCTGTTATACTAACGCTAAAGAAGTAGAGAAATGTTGAATCGCTTCCCGTGGGCTGCGTGACTTTTCCACATAAAAAATTAAAAATTATTATATAATTTGAATATTTATAACAACTGAACTGGTGAAACCTCAAAATGGCGAATTAAAATAATGGTATGTAATAATATAACATAATAATTTTAACATTTCCTGGAAAGTGTTTCTCATTAGGTATTAAGTAATTTCTCATTAAACACTGACGACATGGATGGTGTACTAAGTTATTTGTTCTTTTGCAAACATTCTTGACCGACGTTGTTTTTGGAAAAAAAAATTTGGCTGCATATTCATATTATGCTACTATCTAGGGAAAAATTTTAGAAATTAATTTTAAAAAGAGGAGTTAAATAAAATCATGTACATACACATCAAAAATAGGGGAAAATCATAACAGCTTTAGGATTAGCCGTAAAGTTTAACCTGTTTATTGAAGATTTGCTAGTCACTATGCAAATAACTGTCAGAAGCAGTGGCGTGCCGTGCCTTTAGATCGGAGGGGGCACAATGATTTGGGGCGCTTAATTATTTTCCTTTTATTGGAGAGTATGTGGTCATAGTAGGCAGTGAATCTCCAGGGGGCGCTGTAAATTACTATCCTTTAATTAGCGCCGTTACGATGAGGGCGGGAGGGGCTCGTGCCCCCCTAGCCCCCTCGGCGGCACGCCACTGGTCATAAGATGTAGTTTCTAAAAAGAACGGTTATTTGGTAAATATAATTTAAAACTACCTCTTAGATTAGAAGGCTCTTATTGAAAAATTAATGAACATTCTAGGAAGTTTCGAAAAGTAAAAATATTTTGAAACATATAGAGCTTAGAAAGGAATTTCTCTAAATCTAAGTCAGACCTCTATGGTCATAAATTGAAAGCAAAATGGTCACTTGACAGATAAGTGCGAGACGAATGTTTATTTTTTGTTTAGCATTTAAGTGGGAATGAAGTTTAGTTCTCTTTGAATGCGTCTTTATATAAGAATTATTTCTTGAATATATTTTTGATTTAAAAGTATATACTGTTCATCCCTGACAAAAGCTAATTCTATGACTATTCTAGTTTTATAATGTATGGACCTCGGTATTGGCATTGAAAGATGATATGTTTGTGGTGAGCTATTGGATTTTTGTCAGTGAGTGTTGGTGGACGGAAACTTTATGTTAATACAGATAAGCGTCTTATACTAAACTAATTAATTTTTATATTAAATAGAAGAAAAAAAAGTGAGTTGTTTCTACCGTACCTGAGATTTTTATTCTTAAAAAAGATTGAAGATTATTTATTTATAACAATCAAACTAGCGAGACCTTAAAATGGCGACTAAAAATAATATAACTTTAATATTTGCCGCCGTCCCCTGAAAACACACATTTTATAAAATGTTGCTCATGGTTTATCTGTTTATAAGTAAACGATGTCAAGGCACCAAAATGGCAACTATTTTGAAAAACATTATGTCATGTGTTGTTATCTTGCTTAGCATTTTAGAAAAACGATCTTATGCAACTAATATAAAGAACATCATTAAAAACAAATGATAATGTTTATCGGAAACAAGTACACAAATCGCAATATTAATGGAACAACTCATCCGTCTGTAATGTGGTAATTACTAATTATTAACAATGACAGGACAAAAACGTATCAAAGCCTTACTGATCAATTAAGAGAACTAAATTTAAACTTTTCTTTCTTTACAAATTTTTTTTACTAGCACAATCTTGATCAAATACAAAAAATTTGGTTCCAATAAATCCAAAACTTTTATTTACTTAAAAAAATTTAGTCTTAATTTAAACTTACTACTCATGAATTCACTAGAATTTTCTGTATGTATTTACTTACAATATAAAAGGGAAATATTCCAGATGTCTAAATTTAATAAAATTTTGAACTAATACGTCTAATATTAGTATTGCCACTTTTGTGGCACTCCCTAAAATTTCTAAGAAAGTTGTCCAAAATATTTGCTTATCAATATACACCCCACTTACGACGTTTTCATTATAGGGAGGGCAACAAGTCTATAATTAAATGAAGAACATCAACCTTGAGTTTAATTTCTTTAATTAAAAATATTTTTAGACATTTATTAATGATCGTGAAAGCTTTTGTATATACAAAACAGGGTAAGCAGAGGTAAGTTAAACCCTAGGGCCGATTCGGTTTTGCTCATGTTGACTTAGGCTTGAAGTCAAAATTCTAATATGGGTATCTGGAGAGAAGTCAGCTCCTATCTATTTGAGGAATTGAAGGGAGTTTACGGAACACGGAAGAAAAAAATTGAGAAAGAAGAGATGCGATCTATTGATAGAGAACTTAAAAGAATAAAGTTTAGAAATAAGGGACAACGGTTTCCGTAACCTGGGTTGACAAATGGTGTCATATTGTGGACCCAGAAAACGTGTCATAATAATATGGACTTTGCAATAAAAAGGAGCAGAAAAATAGGATCCTCTTTGTTCTATTGGAAGAAGTCGTATAATAATAGGTTGCCGGATCACCACAGCATGTCGGTTAGCAAGTAAAGAGACCTAAACAATCCTCAGTCTAAAATTAATTGACGATTCTGCGATAGGGATAAGGTCCAAAACTTATTAAGCTTAAGCTTTGGAACTAACCTTGGAAAATGTATATTGAGTAAAGAATGTAATCGTTAGCACAATTGCAAATAGGAATAGTCACGAGTACTGTCTGTTTGGTGTATTCTAACCTTTGCTATCGGAAATCCGTGCGACCAATCATGTTAGATCAATGGAGAAGTATTTTGTTCAGTTAGATGTTCTAGCACTGACGCAAGGCCAAGAAAAATTTATGTCGCTGGACACGGTCTAACTTGTATATAGATAATTCCCTTTTAGGTAATTTTTCTGGAAAAAAGCCCTTCCATAGAAATAACAAACTACTTGTGATATAGCGAAAATACTATGAAATTATTGCAATAAGGGATTTCCGAGGGGATTTCAACATTTTTTACTTTGACAAATACGACCCGCAATAAAAATAAATCATTTTAAACTGTAGAAAATTGGAAAAATATTGTAGAAATGTCTCTTTAATAGTATTAAAAATATTTTTAATGAAAATGTCGATGATTTATAGGATAATCAAAAAGACGTTTTAGAGCCTGATACTATAGATGATAATCTCGATGATAATATATTGTGTTTATGACTAAATAAAATGACAATACATTTAATAGACTAACGTATAGCTGGACAAACAATTTAATCTGAAATTTTAAACTAATTAAGCATTTGTAATATAACAGCATTGATGTTAATGCGAGTGTTAATGTAATTGCCAAAGATAGCGTCATTAAATTTATAAATTGATTAAAAGTTTTGAGCAACATGTTCGTCGCTATCTCTGGGTCTATAAACAATTCTTTAAATATGTAATGTAAGTAGATATTAATTTGCAAAGGGTTTATCAGAATGTGATTATTTTTTTAATTGTAATTTTAATCATAACCTATATGCTTTCTGAGAAAATAATATGACATTTAAAACTTAAAATAGAGTTCAATTGATAATAAAACTCAGCATTTCGACATTTGACAACCACAGATGACACCAACAGCGGATATTGGTACCTTTGAAAAGTCCCTAGATCAGTAGTGGGTTGGTAGTGGGCCGTATCAAGCTGACACGAGAGGTCGTGTCGTTTTATTTTCGTTAGATTTTGGAGTTTTGTGTTTGTGATGTTCGTGTGATGTTCTTATAGATTTTAGAGACTAGATCTTCTTGGTGTTTATTATTTAAGTTGAACGGTGAGTACAAGTCCGGTCCTGTCTTTTAGCCAACCTCTAAAAGTAAAATAGACCAGACTTCAACAAGGTGCAATAAATAACAAATGACTGAACCACCATATTGCGTGATCTAGGAAAAAGTTTACTATAACATGTACTACAGAGCGATAGCAATTAAAAAATGCAAAAGTGACCCAAGGCAGGTGTATTCTTAACTTTTATTTTAAAGCAAAATTTAATAAGAGAATGTTACTTAGAATTTTTTTTATCATGCGTATTTTTATTAAATCGTTAAGCTATAGATATACAGGGTGTCAAAAAAATCTGAAATATTTCAAAAACTACTGAATATATATTTTTGAAAATTGGCACCTTTATATAGTTAAAAACGCCACACCTTTGCAGGATAAAACCGTTTCTGTCACTATACAAAATAAGTCAGAAAGAATACTATTTTTTTTATTTTAAATGAAAGTCCTATATATCTTTGAAGATTCAAATAGTCCCTTAAAAGACAAATTCAATGATATAGGCTTGAATTTATTTATTTTGTGAAAAGGACGTATGAACACTAATTTTAAATAAATGAAAAGGAATGGTTATTTCGGCCATCCTGAGTATGTTGGCTGAAAATAAAAAGTTTATCAGAGGTCTAGTGATTTCAAACATTATGTAAATTATCTGTTACTTTTAGAAACAGTTTATTCACGGTCTTCATGAACGCTGCTCATAAATTACGAAGAGTCTCTATGCTGAGTTTAGGATCCAAACTTTCAGCGGTTTGTAAGAAATAGGCAGAATTAAAACTTGACACACCCCTATTACCTTTTTAGGTGTTGAATTGTAAAAAGCTGACAGACAGGTGTATACTTATTTTTTGTGACCTTAACCTTTTCCAAGATATAAGCTTTTCCTTTTCTTAAAAATGGACACCCTCTTAGGGGTTGAATTTCAAAAAATCCTTTTTATCGCATGTCTACGTTATTGACGAAGTACACTACTAAATTTTCTGCGATTTGTGCTGTCTAGTTGATGCTACTATTTATACAGGCAGATAGATTTTTATGGAAAATTTATAATCTTTCTTGATCTCCATTCTGCAAAGATTTTGTTACGAATTGAAATAATTATGAACATTATTCATTTTGCAAAATATAAATCTCAGAGAAATAGCCCGCGATTTATCTACCAGACTATTTCTCTAACTACAATCCAACTAAAATATTTAAACCATTCTACGTAATTCACATGATATATAGACATGTCATGCAAATACGCATTTTATTATTTAAATTGATTTTACACAGTTTTAATAACTGGAATTACGGCAATTACACCAAAATATTTGCATGATGTACATCCTCATTTTAAATATCGGAAAAATTTATTACTAGGTGTGATACTTCCTAGTGAGGGCAAATGATTTTGTTTTTCGACTACGTTTTTTAGAATTACCATCTAGGGATTATCAATGCAAATAGTAAACAAAATTTAGAAATATAAAAGCAATTATGGATCACAAATAATGCTGGCTGTGCGACATTTAGGAAAATTTACAAAAAAATATTTTTTCGAAAACAGATTTATAACTTTTTTCAAAAAACTGTTCAATCCACATTGTCGAGTGGCGTTTCCAAATTTACAAACGCCATTCAAGTTGACTTTACTCTAAATATTTCCTCAATGTTACTGTTCGCAAGGCCAGTATCGCTTCCTGTGTTCCTCTGTTGCTTCTATATCCAAACTGGTCATTCGGAAGCCTTTCTTCTCCCTTGCTTTCTATTCTTCCGTAAATAATTCGTCCTAACATTCTTGAAGCGTGTGGTAATAAACTAATCGTCTGATGATTTTCACAAATATCGGCACCTACCGTTCTTGGTAATGTTATTATCTCACTCTTCTGGTCCCTTGGAACCTTTTTTCTTTATAAATAGAACATACTAACTTGTCCAACTTACATCCTACCTGGTTTCCTGCATAAGTTCTGCTGGTATTTCACCTATGCACATTTTTCGGAAAACCTTTTTTGATGATATACCAGAAAAAAGCCTAAACCAACCTAAGCAAACTGAAATGGGCAAATAAGAGCAAATTCATATAGGTTTGGTAAAGTTTGTTCAGGTCTTTATCTGTCTTTTTTCAAAATCATTAAAGTTCAAAATTTAATTTCTGATAAAATATATTTTCAAAAAATGGATTTTTGAAAATTTATTTTCCGTAAAAGTGTTTTAGAAAAAATGTGTACAAATGAATCACCACCAAGTCATACATTCGACACAATCACAATCTTAGGCAGAATAAAAAATAACGAGTTAAAAACCCAAAACATTAGTCAAACCCTCGAAGAACTAGCTTGGTACAAAAACCGTTATAACACACTTGAACGCAGAAAATCGAGTTTAGTCCCTGTCTATACTCAACAGTTTTTAGTAATTTGACACAAACGTAAATATTTTCAAACAAAATAAATAGTATTTAATTGTTTTATTATGAAATATATATATTTTCCTAGATTTAATTAATTAAATTTGAGTAAAAACTATTAATAAGATACGTTGCGCTCAGTGCTGAATTTCTATACGTGTGTTCCATAAATTCGTTTAGTGAATTAAACTGTAATTAGGAAAATGGCAGGCAGCAATGAATCTACGTAATGTTAACTTTGTTTCATTCATTTTGTACCGATTTTTTTTATGAATTACGTGTATATATTTCAAAAATAGCTTTCTCTCTAATCGGCGCATCTAACTTCTATCGTATCAATGTTAGCGTACTCCAAGGCTCAGTTCTAGCACCCACCCTATTTCTTCTTCACATTAATGACCTTCTCTCTGTTATGCAGGTATCGGATGATCGGTTTGCAAGATATTTCGAGGGTTCCATATTTTTGCTACATAGTGTATATCTTTTTCTTGATAATACAATACACTTATATTTTTTCTTTAGAAGCTAGTAGTCACATTTTTTTCGCCAAAAACCCAACTCAGCGCATTCACATGTCTACCTGTTGGTTCTGTCGCTACTCTAATAAGTACGCAGCTTAACACTAACCTAAATTTTTGTAATAATACTGCAATATTTTCACAATACATTATAGAGAAAAGGAAACAAAAATCTTGATACACAGAGTTTGGACGAGCCGCTAAAACAAAGTTAACTTAATTTTATAAACCAAATCACCTTGTCACAGTTTGCTGACAACCTTTTACTGAAAATACAACATAACTTTGTCATACATGGCCCAAACATCAGACGCGAGCGGAATAAAAATACATTTTCGCCTGAAAAACCATTTATCTCTTTTTGGGCGTTCGTTAACAGCAAAATAAAATTGTTAACAGGATACGTAAAGGATTTTTCATTTTATTTTCTATTTTGGTTAAGTTAAAACATAAAAATAAATATTTATATACCGTTGTTTTTAGAGCACGTGGTAAGTATAATTGGTGGTATATATGCATAAATTCTCATTCAGTTTGCGTATTACACGGAAAAGACAATAACACAAATAAAACACGTGTTAGTACTTTAAAATAATTTTTATTTACCTAATATTATTAAACATTGTTTAGATATTCTGTAAAAATTAAAATATATAAAAGAACGACATTGTATTAACACCTGTTTTTGACGCGAGCATGGTATACTCTGTATATTTGTTTCACTCAAATAAATAGCATTTGTTTCGTTGCAAAACTTCTAGCTTCTATGGGTACAGTATTATATTTTCTTTAGGGTAGAGAATGCAATGGATTTCACAAATTTGACGCTTACCACTGCATTCGAATCTCCTAAATTTATAGGTAGATTTGGTGGAAACCATGTCTAAAAATTATCATTACAACAGTAAACTTGAGATTATATTTACTTTATTGTTAACCGCTTTTTAACAATATGTATCGGCTGAGTAAATGGTCTTATAATAGACTAACCAAGAGAGATTTATAAATAAAAAACAGACTTATTATTTTAAAACTCTTTAGATTTGTTTTACTTACCACAAAACACTGAAATGAGTTGCTCCAGTCCCCAGAATTGCAAAAGATCTATTATTTTTTGCGTACCTATAACGCAGAAAACAGGCTGCAAGCAGCTTAAACGACTATTCAACGAACAAATACCAACAGCACAATTTTAACCCCTTCCAAAGGGTGTCCGCGAGCAACAAAAATAATATTTCAGACAACAATACAACCAATTGAAATGATATTTTTTATTGTTTCTCTAATACCTTAGGTATATTATGTTTTATAGGAGTGTTTATTTTAATTAACATGATATAAGGACTATTCACTTAATTTTTATATTTTCTGTTTAAACTGTAGTTATTGTTTGTTAAATAAAATATATCGTAGTTTGAATTACACCGAATAAAAATAGCTATTTTTTGCCAAATTTTATTTAAGCATTCCCATCAAATAGTTTAATTTTTCCAATAGTATTTTGGTCGTTGAGAAAATGGTAACATAATTTTCAAAGAAGTAGGAATACTTTTAAACTGTAATAATATGTCTAGATTTAAAGAAACACTTTCTTTTTGATTATTTCAATAATATTTTGTTGAGACAATATTTTAACAACTTTAATATAACTAATGTGACACTGGTCAAAAATAATACAATTATTGAAAACAGCATAGCAGTGTCTTCTGTGTAGGCGGATAATAGGTGTGTTAGGTGGTTAAAACGCGTATTAGGCGACTAATACGTGTATTAGGCGGCTAATACGCATATTAGTCTGCAGCGCATTAGGTTATCGCGAGCCGATTAGAACAAGTGGTGTACAAGACTCACTTGGTAGAACGTTTGCTTAGTTTGCGTTGTTGAAACAAATTTGTTTTGATAACAATTTATATATCGTCCCTATCCAGGCAAAGTATCTTAAGCGGAATTTACGAAATTTTGCAGGCGATGCCAGAAAAAAATGATTTTTCATATATTTCTCTACTAGTCACTGTAAGCCTTATTCGCCTTATGTTAGATAAAACACTATTACCCAGTTCCAACTTCAATTATGTAATATTTGTTAATATTGGTTGGAATTATCGGCGCGGCCCGGCGCTTGCAATATTTCAAAACTGCCTTTTAAATTTCTTTGGATGTTACGCTATTTTTGCTGTTGCTTACGATATTTTAAATTGTAAGATATGCAATGACTTTTGCAGGCTTAGACATGATGAGAAACGTAGGCGATAGCCATGTGCGGTGTAAACACGGAGGCGGTTACGATAAATTAAAATTATAGCTGCACACTGTTCATGTTCCAATCCATTCATAAAATGGCGCCAGCTCCAAGCTTGCGTTGAGACATTAAATTACTCTTTCTAATCTTATATTGTGTAGTTTAGTAAGGTAGTAAATACCAGCCTTATGAAATAATAATCAATTAGAACCTCATAACGTTTCTTGATTTTGACCAAAAGCTGTAAGTAATAATTGCATTTTTTTATCTAAGACATCCCTCGTAGACTTCAAGCCTAAGTACTAACGTATCGTGGGTGTCTGGAGAGAAGGGAAATGTAGTCTATTGACACGGGATTTGAAGGATTGGAGGTTGGGACGGGAAGGGAAAACATCTGCAGGCAATTTGTTCCATAATCTGGAGACCCTAGGTATGAATGAGCGAGAGAAGTGGTCTGTTCAAGACTTTTGTAGCTGGACAGTAAATATTTCTATATTATACGTGTAGAAACTAAATTGTTTCCAAAAATTCCTAAAATACATTTATTTATTAGGTTACATATCATCTGGCGGCTTAGGTTATTATGCATATTAGCAGGCTTGTATGCGTATTAGCTGTACCATATAGGTAACCGAAATAAATAACAGTTTTGTACCAAAACCGAACGAGTGAGCTAGAAGGCAATAAAACCGAACTACGCAGGCGCAGTTGTATATCTCTGTTGCTACTTATGGGACTCATGCTAAGTTCAGCTTTTTTAATAGTAAGCCTACTAGAAATGTTTTGGTAAAGAAAGGAAATATGTTGTAATTTGCGAAAAAGAGTTAAATTCTTGAATTGACCCACCTGGGGAAAAATGAGAACGCGAAATTGTATTTATTATTTATTCTAAACAAATTTTCCATCATTTTGTTGACAATTTTAAGAAAAAAAAAATGTGTTAGTAGAAAGTTATAGTCATTTGAATTTTTTAAACCTAAAATATAATAAAAAAAAATCCAATGACTATAACTTTCTACTAACACCTTTTTCCCTTAAAATGTAAGAATTGTCGACAAAATAATGTAAAATTTGTTTAGAAAAAATAATAGATAAAATCCCTAAGCGTGTTAATTTTTTCCCAGGTGGGCCAATTCAAAAATTCAACTTTTTTCACAAATTACAAAATATTTTTTTCCTTGCCAAAATAGTCCAAGTATGCTCACTATTAAAAATCTGAACTTGGAATAGGTCCTTTAAGTAGCAACAGAGATATACAACTTTAAAATTTCACGGGCCGCGCCTGGACTACAGTTTGTGAATTAAACGGTATTTTTTTTTCTAAAACTTTTATTATATGACATTAATATTAGAAAAATTAAATACCACCGTAACTTACGTGACAGAGTGTTAGTGTGGCAGTTTAGTAATGTACTAAAATTTCTTGTATTCTTAATATTTTTATCGTGTATTCTAAATGCTTACATAAATATTTTCTTTATTTCAAATAGTCACGTCATAAAAGGATAACCAAGCAGTGTCTTAAATCAGTTTTAATATTATAATAAAATATTAGTAAGAGAAGATTGCTTGAATTATTAAATTTTTATAGTTTTTGTAATTGCGAAATAATTTGAAGTAGTTTTTAATTTATAATAATTCTATTATTTTATAATTTATATTAAATAATGTGGGTATTAAGTTTATTCATTTTTTTGAGCAGTCATACATATGTTAAGTTTTGTGCATCATAAAAATTATAGATTATTTATTTATAACTCTTATAACCAATAAAATTAGTATGTAATGCAATAATCCTAAACTAAAAAACAAAAACGAGTAGTATTTCGGGTAATATACGTAGATAAGCGTATTTCTAAAATGGCTTAAATTAAAGCTAGTTTTAATTTTCGTTTTGAAGTATTAAGTCGTGTTAACCGGTTCAATAAATTAACGTTTCCACACCCCTGTACAATATATGGAGCCGTTTGCCTTCTGTGCGACAGAAACATTGGGGATAGGTGAGTTAGTTCGATTAATAAAGAGAATCCGTGGAAATGGCATGTCTAGTTTGAATTGGGTTGCTGTTGTGTTCGAGGTACATTTCGGGAAAACTTGAGCACAGGTAAGTTTGGGCTGTTCCAACTAACCATGAATTGTTGTTGGAGATTATTGATCCTGATGTTTACCTTGGCAGCTAAACTAGCTTAGTGTTAACATTCAAAATAAATCGCTTATTAGGAAGCGAGGTGGAGATAATTTGTATTTTTTTCCAATTTTTTAGCTGTAGAAATGCCATAAAATCAATTTAAATTTTTCAGGTGAATCTTAGGCGAGGGACTTGATTATATTCCAGCAATTGCATTGCCGATGTGTTTTTTTACATGCTCCTTAAGAGCAGTTTTAACAACATTTTTGGTCAGTAGTGGCGACCCAAATTAATATCGAGGCATCCTTGACACACAGTCCAGATTTTGTCACCAAAGATCCACAGGTGATCATCTTGCCTTTGTTACACATAACTGGAACAAATATCTTGAGTTCCATGGCGAATCCCAAATTGTTGCTCTTGATATTCCCAAGACCTTTAACCAAGTATGGCATGCCGCACCCCTCAACAAACTACCTTCTTATAGCCTTCCTCCCAAACTGTGTACCTAGATCGGCAGTTCTCTCTCTCTCTCTCTCTCTAACGGGCGCATATCTATCGTGGTGGACGGTCACTCATCTAACTTTCATCCTATTAATGCTGACGTACCTCAAGGTTCAGTCCTGGCACCAACCCTATTTCTCCTTCACACTAATGACCTAGTCTCTTCAACTACTAACCCCATCTACAGTTATGTTGGCGACACTACTCCAACATTCATTTTTCCAGACAAGTTTCGAATCAAAAGCTGGATAATAGAGGCAGATCTATGCACCTGCCCCTTTTCCCAGATCTTCAATTATTAATCTTAGACTGGGGTGTCAAGAACCTTGTTCAGTTCAATCTCTTTAAAACCCAATCTTGCTCCTTGTGACGCAAAAAATCCGGCAATACTTACTCCATCCACATGAATGGCCAAGCTCTACAGAACAATAAAACGTTCAATCTTGTTTGCATCGCTTTTAAACATAAACCTTGGTTTCCTCTTGCGGGCCAGAAAGTACTTCTCCCCTTCCATCTTACACACTCTCTATTTCGCAAATAAGACCTAGCCTGGAGTACTGTTTGCACATATGGGGAGCGGCATCACCTTCGGCACTTAACATCGTTGATTCTATCCAAAGGAGAGCTATTGGACTCATCGATGACCCAGTCCTCACAAGAAAATTCCCTTCTTTTGCTCGTCGCCGCGCTACTGGGGACTTGTCCCTTTTCTACCGATACTTCCACGGATTTTGCTCTGAAGAACTAGCCGCTATAATTCCTCCTTGACTGTTCCCAATAGAACAACAAGAGGTGTATTACGTATGTATCCCTTTACTGCCCAGCTAGAAAAGCCCAGAACATCTCACTTCTCTCGCTCATTCATACCCAGGATCTTCAGATTATATTCCTTCCCCTTCCAACCCGCAATTCTTTAAATCTTGTGTCAATGGATTACATTTCCCTTCCGTTCAGACACAGACATCTACGTGGTTTGTCACACATAAAAAAGTTAGGAATATAACCGGAAGTGACGGTAAAATGTTTTGGCTTTAAGCATCATAATATCGGTGGCGCCGTACACACAAAAAATTGTTTTATTTATTTGACAGGAAATTTGACGTTCGGCTCTTCGATTACCAATATTGGTAGCATTGTATAACAGGAATTCACTTAACATTAACTTTGTATATCAGAAAGAGAAACATGATAAATAAAATTCGAAGATATGTTTTTGTCTCGAAGCTTCTCCCATTAAAAATTAAAGAAATTATTGGTCTAGACATTTCTGGAGAGCACTTGTCTTTATAGCTTTTATTATTTATTGTCTCATATTGTCAGGAAGACTAACGTAAGGAATCCTAAACATATAAGGATTCAGCCATACTTTTTCCTTTAGGATTAGTACTTGAGTTTATTAAACAGACAAAAAAATAACTTAAAAAACAAGATATAGTCACATTATAACCGTGATGCCGAAACAGAGCATAATAATGTCTTGGGAAGGAATTTTACATAAAATTTTATACCAGCATTTTCCAACCAATCAGACTTGTAAACCAGTTAAATATTTTTAACATAATCATAAGAAGTAGACACTACAAATTCGCTTAGAAATTTTATTGAAATAAAAGAACAGACTTAATGGCAATTTCCAGATGTTTATTTATAATATTTATTATTTTGATTTAATAATTTTATGATTAAATAAGTAATAAATAATATTATAATGAATTATGCATTCAAGTGTCACCCAGGAATATCGTTTGATCAATAAGATAATGTTCCCAAAGGAGGGTCTTTCGAATAAACCTATTAAAATTAAAAGATGGTTTATTAACATTTATGATTTTCATAAATCATTTTCCATCAATTCAGTCGTACAATATTCGTTTCATTTTTAACTGATCGCCGCAAGGTAGAGGGTACTGGGTTTTACCCTCGGTTATTGCTGTGTAATTCGTTCTGTAGGCCTAAAATTCGAATTGGAATTTAGCAGTATGCATCGCATGAATAAATGTTGTTTAAAAAATAGTAATTATTATTAAAGTTTTCGTCTGAACACAATTTTCTTTATCTGGGGCAGCCCATATAAACGTGAAGTATTAACGTACCTTGAGTGTATAAGGAGAAGAAAAATATTAGTTGCTGATACGAAGTTGGGAGAGGAAGGAAAAACCTCTGCAGGCAATGCGTTCCATAATCTGGAGTCCCTAGGTATAAATGAGCGGTGTTCTAGGTCAAGGGTCGGCAAGTAATTTCTAGTGGGGTCTTGAAGTCTTGAAGAAGAAAGATATATAAGATAAATAAAAAAGCTAAATTTTAAGAATAAGTCAGACTTCGCAGAAAAGCATATTCAGTAGAGTTAACGTAAATTACTCTACAGGGTGTTACAAACTTAAGTAAAAAAGCATACATTTTTATTTTCCTGTGTATTTTAACATGTATACTCTATTTTAGAAAATGAAAAGAATTTAATTGAAATCAATACATGTATCTACACTACAATTTAAAATCATAATAAATCAGACTACGAAAAAAAAAGTTACCATAATATATTAAATTTGATCTAAATTTTGAATGACTCGATATTTATGTCGGTGAGTGTATAGTGTATTTTCAAAAACTAATGTTTTCGAAAAAATATATATTCAAAACAAGTGTTATTCAGCAAATGTATTGTTAGAAAAAATTTGTCGGGAAAGTATATTGTTGAAAAAGATGTTAAAAAAAATGTATTACTAAATCAGCGTTTTTTACAAGTTTTTGTTTAAAAATTTAGTACCTCAAAAGACTACGTCAAAACATACTTTATAAGTATTATAAGTAATTTTGGGTTTAAGTAGGTCGGGAATAAAGCATTAGAAACAACTTTTATAGGTTCCTATAAATGGACTTCCAAAAATAACAGATATATTTGTCCCCTAATTTAATACAACTTCGTTAAACTGAGTAGCAGACAAAATAAATTAGTTAATATTGCTTCGAAAATAGCATTTTCTCTTTTTTCAGCCGTTCGTTATACGGGATAAAAACCTTTTACAAAAATTGCGTTATTTCTATCTATCTCTAAATTTGACGAGTTCGTGTTTGGAATTAAATTTGTGCTTCTCTAACATTGCATGTTAACACATGTTTCACTAATTTTGTTCAGAAATTAAAAGAAATTTCTGTTAGTATTCCTCACTTGCTTTTATTTTGTTTGGGCTTTAATTTCTCCATCTTTATTTAAAAGATAGTTAGGTAGGCAAGAAACTCATTTACTCCCATTTTTATCTAACGTAAGATCCAAAAAAAAGCGTCCTGAAAGTATGCCGTGGCACCAATCACGAATATCTTGAATTATTACTTTTGGAAGATAACACAAGTAAAATATATAGCGAATGAAAAATAGAACTGTCAATTTCTGAAGTTTTTATGTTGAGGAAAATTAAACATAGTAGTCATGACAGAACAAAAAGCTCTTATGATCGAAAGTTACTTTAGAAATGGTAGAAGGGTTGATGGCCAGTGGGTTTATTCAACATAGGATGCCACTGAGGATTTTCAAGCAGAATTTCCACATACAGTCATTGATTGATTTCGACCAGTTTCGCCAAGTTCTCTTTCTGCGGCTTTGTTTAGAGAAACATTAAGCGTGAATAGAAATAAAGGCAGTGGGAGACCCAAAGTTCGCACTGCACAAATAGTAGAAGAATTGAGGCAAATTGTTAATAAATACCCACAAACTCTATTCGGCGTTTAAGCCAGAAAGGAAATGTATCCTACGTAACCTGCAATACAATCCTGAAATGTGATCTGTATGTGCACGCTTATCGTCTAAGCTCAGTCCATGAATTGATACCAAACGACAAGCCGCAGCGAATGCAATTTTCAGAGTGGTTTATGGATAATTTTCATGTAAAATGCGACTCGGCCACCAAATTTTGCCGCCAGGATTAAAATACCTACTTTAGTCCCTTAATGTTATAATATACTATTTTTGAATGCGTTTTCATTCTTTGAATAAGAGTTAATATTTAAACAATAACCTAAGTGTAACAAAAACATAACTAGTAAACAAATAGTAGGTACCATAATATTAAATATACAAAATCTGTTTGAATACTAATTAATATATTTTCACAACTAAAAAGCACAAGAAAATTAAACTAAAATTAATTGTCTTTATCTAAAAACTGCCTGTTTTTGTTTTAATAATACTTAGGGTTCCCGCTACTTCAAAGGTGCATGTGAGTCGAGATGAAGACATCATTTTAAATTTTGTGTCGACGACCGGTCGAGGTCCTGCTGTTCTGTGTTCAATTTTTCGTGTAAAGGGCTGTCGTGCTGACAGACATCAATCTTTTAAGAAAAGACGTCAAAAGAGAATTTTGATTTTATTATTGAATTATAGAGGGTGTCCGAAAAGTCTTAGCATGGGCAAATACTTTGCTATTAGTAAAGATAAAGACTCCAAATTTTAGGTGTATCATACTGGCTAATAAATTGACTTTCTTATGTAATTTCACTTTTTCAACCACCTTGACGGCTGACGCTACGGACTTGTGTTGAAAAATTTTAAATGCCACCATCTGCCTTGTTGTACCTCATAAAAAAGAAACATTTTACCGCAAACCCGAGATTTGTATCTTAATTCGTTTTTAAATGGCAACCCTATAAAAATTAAAAATCGTGACAAAAAAAAACAATAATTTCCTTTTTTTCTCTTGTTTCTTCAAAAGTTGTTTAAAATGACTACCATAAACTCCTTGAGTGTTTATTTTGGATCTATGCGAAGAAGTAACACTTGCCAATCTTGCCATTTTCAAAAATGTGAGAGGTGAGTTCCAAAATCGACTTTATTACTGCCAAGATGGTCATTTTGAACAACTTTTAAAGTCATAAGGGAAATAAAGGTATTTAAGTTATTAATTTTTTTCACGATTTTTAATTTTTAAAGATTTGCCATTTAAAAGCAAATTAATCTACTGGCCTCGAGGTTGCGGGAAATGTTTCTTTTTAAAAAAGCTTTAAAATGAGATAACACACGACATAGGGTTGCATTTAAAACTTTTAACCTTAACTCCCTACCGTTGCCCCTTAAGGAAGTTGAAAAAGTTAAATTACATAAAAAAGTAGATTTATTAACTAACAAAATACACCTAAAATTTGGTGTCTCTATCTTTACTAACACAACAGATATTTACCCATACTAAGACTTTTCGGACACCCTGTATGTCATTTTGATAATTTATAATAAAAAGTTATTGTTTTCGTAAAGCAAATAAAGAAAAAAACATGTTAAAATAATTTTAATTTATAATTTTTTGTACATTTTAACATATCTTTATCATGCGTTTTGCAAGAGACTAACCATCTGATCTAATAAGTTAAGCTACATAGAAATTTTAATTAAATAAATTGTATTTTCTACAGTTTTCCCAATTCTGTTTTAGTTTTTCAGCAAAATTCGTATTTCTGTGAAATTCGACACAACTTCATCACACTCGGTTGAGTCACATACGCGTGTAGAATGAAACATTTAATTTTTTCCCGAAAACAACATTTTCTCTTTTTTGAACCTTTGTTAACACAGTATAAAAGTTCGTTAACAATAATTGCATTATTTTTATTTCGAAATTTGATACAGTTGATGTACAAAATAAATTTATATTGTTCTTATTAGGTTTTTGTAAAATTTGATTGAGAAAATTAATATTAGAGTTCTTCATGTGTAACTCTTTTCGTAGAAATTAATCCTGAGAGTTCACATAATATTGTCCAGTTGCATGATTGATTTAATCCAAAATTAAACTAATTGGACACTTGTAGCCCAGCACTTAAGTTAATGTAATTTTTTTATCTGTGACAGCCCAAGTAGACTTCAAGCCTAAGTACTAACCTACCATGGGCGTCTAAAGAGAAGATAATTAAAGAATTTAAGGTTGGGAGGGGAAAGGCAAATTTCTGCATGAAATATGTTCCATAATCTAGGTATGAATGAGCGAGAGAAATGGGATATTCTGGGCTTTTGTAGCTGGACAGTAAAGAGGCGCATGTGCAAAGCTCTTCTTGTTCTGTATGAACAGTCAAGGGAAGAATGAGGAATATTAGTTCGTCTGAGCAACATCCCTGGAAATATCTGGAAGTGTCAACAAACTACCTTCTTACGGTCTTCCTTCCAAACTATGTATCTGGATCGGTGGCTTTCTCTCTAATTGGCGCATATCTGTCGTGGTGGACGGTTACTCATCTAACTTCTATGCTATCAATGCTGGAGCACACCAAGTTTCAGTCCTAGCACCAATGACCTGGTCTCTTCACACTGGTTAACAAAAATTAACTGTTTTTTGTGACGTGGGCTAAATATGATGTACCGTATGTAAAACTTGACCCAGAAGCAGAAAATTACCTCAGATTTTTTCCATCACACATAATTTTTTGCTACGAGATATAACGATTGATGTATTATTATTAATTTTAAACCTACCTCAGAACGTTGTTGTCGATGTTTTGCGGCGATATTTTGTTTCTGGGACAACCCTTATCAATGTCCAGCACCAAGCAGTAATCGGCAAGCAAATTGGGGTTCCATTTACCTTGATATCGTTTTTCCATAGCAGAAATGGCTTGGTGGAACCATTCCTCAGGTTCATCACTTACTTCACCCAGATTTTCTGGGAAGAAATAAAGATTAGAGTCCAGACAGTAGTTCACTCACAACATTTTTGTAATTTTGAGCTTTTATATTCCCAAGGCAATGTGTAACACATGCTTTAAAAGCTCTGCAATCCCTTCTTTCAAATTCATTATTTATCGTAGTGTCAGATATACAATCTTTCATTATTTATCTTACTTGTAGGCCCAGAACTATGCCTTCTTTAATTTTTGCTTTACTAAGTCTAGGAAATTTTTGTTTTAGATACAAAACACTTTCCGTTCCGATCACGTAGAACGAAAGAGATTACTATCCACAACTTAGACAATGTACCAAATTGCGATGCCGGAAGCCTAGTAATATAATATGTACAATTTGTTTTGGAAGCATACTTTTTAGATCTAGTAAATAGGGATAAACTCATCTTAATCAATTGCTTTCGTCGCCTCTGATGCACGTCGCTGGCAAAACAAAAATATTACATATTGGAAAATATAAAGTTGCCTGTTGCAAAAAATCTATTCGTAACAAAGAAATTCTGTTTTCATATTTGTTTTTAGCATATCAAAATACACCAGAAACGCAAAAAAATTGCTGTCACCAATAGTGTGTTTACCAGTATTACCAATCCCATTTACAGTTATGCTGACGATGGTGTCTATATTCTATAGTCCTAATATAGCACCCCTTAATATTTCACAAACTAATTTGCGAGGCTTAGCGGTCACCAGCGGAACTAAACCATTCCGAGGTCAGTCTGTCATATTTACAATATCAGTACTAGAGTGCCGCGCCACTCTGTTTTAAAGAAAATACAAGAGGTTGTCCAAGGTGAGTTTTTCTTAAAGTACGTATTGCTTTGCTTCATATAACAAACACCTTTTGCATTAAAATCGTTACTCGATAGACTTGACGATCTAACACGATAGCTTGACTTTGAGGTTGTCCACGTGTTTCACGAAATAATAGTTTTGGTTTCCGTATAGCAAAAATCCTGTTACACTATAACGATTCCTGGGGCGATATTGAGACATGCTTCTGGGTCACACATATATTATTCTCGGACGGTTTCTGGGCAAGGTTTGGATGACCGCAACCCAATGTAATATCTGTCAACTGTCAACCAATTCCCTTGTTTAACTGTCAGCATTGACCAGAGGTCATTGAGTTTAGAAAAGACCTGCGTAAAATGTCCAAGCCCAGATTTTATTTCCTCGAATTATCGCATATCGCTTCTAAATAGAATTAATTCAAGTAAATTACTAAAAATATTTCAGCAATAACTTTTCCCTTTACTGTTATGGTAACCTAACAAAATATTTTACGGTCTCTTTGAATCTAAGAATATCTTTCAGTCTAAACCTATTTTACTTTGCTATAAAATGTTCGAATTGTTAGAAAGTCGTTTGACACAAGATAGCAAAATATTGCCTAGGCTTTGTTGAAAATTCCACAATGCATAAAATCCCGTTTTAGAGCAATAAAGCTTTTTAAGCTGAAATTCTTTTGTTAGCTGTTGTTACAATACCAGAGACATTATGTGTTTCGTGTGTTGGCGATTTTTTATTTCATTACTTAAAAACAAGAGATTTTCTAAAGGACTTTTTTTGTTTTAAGAAAGACAACTCTTTATTAGTTGATAGAAATGAAGCGAATACCGGATTAAAGAAAGGTCTGTATATAAAAGATTTAAACGTGCCCGTACAAACGTAGTTCTCATTTCTTTGATACTTAAAACATTAAACTCAGCAAGACAACAAAGAAGACTGTATTAGAAAATGTACAGTGACCAAATAAAGCCCCACATAAATTCGATAATAATCGAAGGATAGAAATACCGAGACCCGTCAATTTTCATTTTTAATTGCGCATTTTTGACATATCAAAATAGTATACAGGATATCTCATAAACAAGACATGGCCTCATTGATAGTTATTTAATTAGAACGCCACATTTTTACATAGTTTTTAAAGTCTATAAGAAATTCTAAGCCTATTTTATGTAACATATCCTATACCGATTTTTAGCTGTTTTCGAGATATTGACGTCTAATATAAAAACTGGCTGTATTCGAAGTAAACAATTTTTATTTAATTTAAAATTTGTTAAATGTTCGAATTGCCTTCCATTCGCTTCTTGGCAGTGTCCAAGTCAGTAAGACAAACTCCTCTGAAACATTATGGGCTAGTTTTGGAATTATTTGCCTAGTTTCATATTTTTAGTTCTTCGATGTTGTCGAGTTTATTAAAATAAACTTTATTTATTAGGTAACCCCATAACAAACAATAGTCCATGGGTGTAAGATCCAGAGTCGTCATTCTCGTCTGCGTTTGGAAATAAAAATGCCAAAGCGGGACCAAGTTAGTTTTAAAGAAAATCCAACTAGCGTTGGCCAGTCAAGTTTCCCAAAAAAAAAATGGAATCTCCCACGATGTCGGCCCAAACGTTCATTGATTGTCGGTATTGTGTGTGGGCTTCAGTTATCCAATAAGGATTTCTTTTTCTCTAAAACTAATGGTTCAGCAGATATAAGGAAATAAACAATTAAATTGATTATAACAATTGACCGCGCCAGAATTTTTCAGTCCTGATAATTTCCACTCAATCTACACCTAATTTTCAATGTTCTTGTTTTTTTTTAGATTTTTCTGAGCGATCCTTTTGATAAGGTGATAAGGGTGGTGGACAGCAATTTTTAAGAGTTTTTCCAGAAAAATGTTTAAAAAAATACATTATATATATCGTTGAGTTCGTGCTTCAACAAGCTTTCATTAGACGCCATACACGATGTCCTGGGAGATTTTGTTCCAGTGCCCAATTTACCCCATGCAATTAACCCCCAAAATCAAAATTCACCTTTTTGATAATTTTCCCGCAATCTGCACCTAATTCTCAGTGTTCATGATTTAAAAAAAAAATTCTGAGCGATCCTTTTGATGATGATGGTAGCTGATAGCAATTTTTAAGCGTTCTTACTAAAAAATGCATCATTAATATATTGTTTAATTCGTGCTTTAATAAGCTTTCATTTAACACCTTACACGATGCCCCCGGATCTTGGGGGGCTGCATAATGCAATTCTTTCTAGACTCTCACTCACAGATTATCCTAATCACTTTGGTACTAACATGGAAATCTTACTTATGAAGCTAATTAATTACAATCTTTACAAATTTATCTAATGATTACAGGAATTCTTCATCCTTCCAAGATGTCAGGATGTGGCAACTGTTCACAACCTACGACAAATTGGTACATTTAGATTTTTCTTAGTAACTGTGTTAGATAAGGCGTTTTCATCTAAAAAGGAATAGTTCAATCGATTTGCGTAGATTAGATGCGATGCACAACACCGACACTGTGTATACTTACGTACCTTTTAGAGCTTTGTTACTATTTTGCAATCTAGGAAAAAACGTGGACCTTCTTTGTTTAAAAGCTGCTCAGTTTACCAAACAAATAATTTGCATAAAATCCGCTTAGTTGCGTTTTGCGTTTCAAGTAGAACAATGGCTTTAAAAAGAACACGAGAACAAAACCTTACTAAGGACTCTTTACTTGAACAAGGGCATATTACAATGTAAAAGTTGCTGCAACGTCGAGGTAGTTTTTGTTATCTTATTTCCGAATTTGTTCTGCACATTTTAACTATATATATATATATATATACATATATATATATATATATATATATATATATATATATATATATATATATATATATATATATATATATATATACACGTTGTTACTTTTCTTGAACAATTTATAATATTTTTTTTTTATTGTTTGTTTCTTGGGACATTTTTTTTATTATTAAAAGTCCATTGACGTTTCGACCTTTTTCGGGTCATTTTCAAAATATTTTATTTTATTCTGTTTGGTGAGACCTTGAAAACTCTAAGATCTTAAACAAAAAAAAAGTGGTATCAAAGAGACAGTCAATAAACCAATATTTGGTATTTCTGTACTATACTCTAAAAGGGACTTAATTTTCTTAAATTATGGTATAGTTGCATCGAAAGGCATCTATCTAGTGGATATGAGCATTTACTAACCATTAACGACAGAAACGAATTTATTCAACCCTTAAGAAACCAGCACGACATTATCGTACACACAATGTAACGCAAAATTGAAGACAGAACAGCAAAGCTCGACCAGTCGTAAACACAAAACAAAAAATACCTAATATCTTCATCTTAAAGTAGTGGACGCTGTGTACTCTTATTAAAATAGAAATAAACAGTGTTAAAGTAAACACAATTTATTAACGGTAAAACTTATTTTATATATTTAATAATTTGGTACTATTTTTTAATAGTAATGCTGTTAAGTTGCTCTTTGACATTAAAGGCAATTAATTGTAAACTTTTACTAGTCAGTATTACACTATAATTTAAAGAAAATCATAACTTTAATTAAATACGAGTATATAATAGCACTGTTCATAGAGAAATCACAAACCCAGGGGCGCGCCAAGCCGAGGGTGCAAGGAGTGCACCGCACACGGGCGGCAAATTTCAGGAGCGGCAAAAAGCCGCCTCGTTTTTTCATAATAATAATAATAATAATAATAATAATCATAAAAAAACGTTTATTATGTTTTGATATCAGTGGAAAAATCACAGTTCGTGAAATATCGCGCATCACATCACTAACGAGTACCTACAATAAATTAATCACTGCTATAAATCACGGTTCTTTCCCGATCACGATTATGCCATGAAATTGGGTTCTTCCCCGGCGATTCGGTGAGTTTTTGCAGTCAAATAATAATTTTCAAATGGATTTAAAAATATGACATATTTAAATACATATAAAATTTTATTGTTTTCTTGTCGGCATACATACAGGGGCGGCAAATAACATCTTGCACCCGGGCGGCAAATTTCGTTGGCGCGCTCCTGCACAAGCCGATCAGCGCCAATCTAGTTTCAGTTATTTGGTAACATAACGTAGTTTGCTAACTGGTTTCCAGTAATTTCATTGGATATGACTGGCGTGTGACTCTTCTGCGAACAAAGCTACTATTATTTGGTGAAAAGGTCAATATGCAATGTATAATTAATGTAACTATTTTCCTTTTATTGCTTTAGGCTTAATTTATTGTTTTGATCTTAAACTTTATTCAAAGAATGAAATCGCAACTCAACCAAACCCAACCCAACCCAACCAGCTACTAGGAGATTTTTATAACGAATCTACGTGGATTTTTGACCCAACATTCTGGCTTGTTCTAGCATTTCGTCATTTTAAACTATTTAAACTTTAAACTATCTAGTTGAATTGGTCTAAACCATAAATCTTTTTCCTGAATCCATGAGCTCAAGTCTTAATTCTGTACAAACCATTTACATAACAAAACGTTCAAGAGATTTTCGTAAAAACATAAATGATTTCTTTAGAACTGCTGGGCGATAAAATCTAAAAGTAAACAACAAACATTTAAAACATTGTAACGAAATGATGTTGCGAGTTTGCAAGAAATGTTTAAAATCCTGTTTTATAGCGGAGAAAAGTACGAAATAGAGTGTTTTAACGGGGATACTTTTTAAAGCCGTTATTCCACTGAAAATTTAATTTTGTGGATAACATTGGATTAATTTGTACTTAAATTTTATTTTAGATGGTAAGCAATAAGCGCTAGAATGTCGGAATAGTATGAAAAGTATACAACGGTCTAAGTTAACAGCTGGGTGATTAAATTAACAAATGTACGAAAGCAATTTATTGGATTTTTTTTTTGAAAAACTTTTATTTCGGAAATATATTCATTCGAAAAACACCTTATTTCGCGCCACACACAGGCTGTGAAAAGGACAGTTTTAAACTTGTTACAGAAGCTAGAGCGGGAGGGTGGCGTCTAAATTTTTTTTAGAATAATTTTTTTATAATGGATGAAAAAAAATTATTTAAAATGCAGCTTCTCGAAATCGTTTTTGATATCACTTTTGCTAATCGAAACCTAGGATAAATTAAAAATACTGTTAGAGCACAGAAGAACATCACATGCCGATCTATAGATAGTTTTCGAAAAAAAATTGATGTAGAATTCAAAACACAAAAAAAAATTGCAGCGGCCCTCTGAAAAAACTGCAGGTTAGTTCAAAACTTGCGTTTGTTCAGTTGTTGTTTCAGCTACGGCTCCTGATGGTTCTTCTACAAATCTACAATTTATAACTAAAACATTTTTCTATATCTACAAATAAGAAATTTATCTATTGGTCCAATAAATCAATAACCTTGTACAAAAAGCTTAGTTAATGCCTCTAGACTTCAACGAAAACTTTACTAATTGTAGAATCAACGAAAGTTTATAAAATATGCAACTCATCAAACTTCGCGTCCGGGTTTTCCTGTACCTTAATACGACATTAACAACTCAAAACGAATAGGTAAAATTAAATATTACATCTCAACAACCACAAAGGAAGTTATAAAATTTTAGTTCAGTTGTAAAACCCTGCACGTTCATTATTATATTACTACAAAAAATCCACCCTATTATCATCAGTTCATACAAATTGCCCTTTATTCTTTCACCTTCGGCTAAAAATGCTATTGATTCTTAGTACAATAAGTTTTCCATGGAAACCATTCACCGCCTTAATACATGCTACCTCAAACGATAGCAAAAAGCGTATTGAACTAGTTAATGTTATAAACCTTAAATAGAAAATCGCGTTTTATGAAATATTGAATTTTTTCCTGACGAACATAATTTGCATAAGAAAGAAAGTCGGTGTAGTTAGATTGCCACGTAGTCAATGCGTTTTATGTACGTTTTACGTGACGAGAAACTTAATTAATTTATTATTAATCCACCGTAAAGGTAATGTTCCAATGTTATATGTAAAATTATATGAACTGAGTCCATTTTTTCTATAATTCATGTCAAGGCTAAATTTTAAGGAAAATGTCGCCGCATACACAGAAAAATAATTATTTTATTGACCATGGAAATTCTTTTATTGAATGCGTTTTTATTCTTTGAATAAAAGTTACCATCCGAAGAGTAAACTAAGGCTAAATAGTAAAAAAATATAAAATATTTGAATCAATTATTGTATGTACAGGGATATCCAAATAAAAGTAAACAGGCCTTACCTTTATTTATTTAATTTTGAAAATCAACATTTATTATTTAATAGAATAACTCATTTTGCATTAAAATAAAATTACAAATTCACGGTGATTAAATTATTATTGTCAACCTTGACATTAACTTTGACTTACCTACGAAGAAAATTTAAAAAGGTGGCAGGTATTTCGTTTCGTTCGGGATAGTTACGTTTAAAGTATATTTATGCGAAATACGAAGATAAAAAAACATAAATTTTTAAGTTTTGAGAAATTGGTTTTGGCAAAATAAATTGTAATGGAAATACGAGTGTATTTTCGAACTGAATCTTAAACCTTTTCAGTGAATCTTTGTATCAGGAAAGTATTAACGAAAAACATGTTTTTTTATAAATTGCGTTGAAGAAAAATTATGCTTCAGAAATTAATTTTTGACAAGAATATTGTCTTAATCCTTAAGCAATATTTACTATTTTATTTTATTTACTATATACTAAAAATATTTGTAATTCAACTGTCAATAATATATCTGTTCCTGCTACAAATGTGAAATTCCTTTAATATATCTTGTATATTGAAGGGGATGATATGTTACTCAAACACTCGAGCAAATTGAAATTTTCCCAGCTAGTGTAAACACAATAAATTTGTGTACATATGTGTATTCTATTCAATATCAGCAGAAAAAATGTGAACATAAATCCAATTTGGAATGCAACATATATTTTTTGAATGTTTAATGTTTGTGTTGGCAGTAAGAAATTTTGGAAAAAGTGCATTTAATTCACACTGGTCAACAAATTTCGACGTCTCTTCGCTCTCAAGAGATTTGGTGGTTGTTGTTGGTAAATTTTTGGTCCTGAGTATCTCTATAAAATGTTCATATCACGTCAAATGTTTAAGAAAAATTGTCACAGATCAGAACCTGGATTAACAATATGGTAGCGTTACTTATTTCCTCACGACTGTAACACAAAAGATTGTATTTCGATTCGATCTATTCATCAACAGTGTAAGGTAACATAAAACTTTTAACAAACCAAACTAGACGAAATAATTAAGTGGAGACTCGTCAGAAAACTCTGGCAGATCTCGTCAAGAACCTGAACGCGCGACCAATGATTCGCTATGCGCGAGTTTTCCCGTGGTATCAATTTCGCCTTTAATGAACCTTAGCTTTTAGAATATGCTTGATATGAATTATAGTCTCTCTTGAATAGCAAATAAGACAACTATTTTTTACAACACTTATATTCTAATGACAAGAATTAAATACAAATTGACTTTACAAAGATAAAACTTTAAACTAATGAACAATAATAAGCTAAATGATAAAATTAAAAAAGGAGAAGTGATATAGACAGGCGTTTACTTAAATGAATATAAAGCAATATATGTTATCAATTATAATTAGATAAAATTATAAATTAATAGAAAAATAAAACTTTAAAGAAAAAGCTAGGTTTCTTTGATAATTCCCACAAGTATAAATATTGAAAATGCCCCCTTCGGGTTGGTCAAACCCAAAACAAATTAATAAATTGTCTTACCCGAAAATATTCACTGCACAGCAAAGCTTATATGAAAATTTGGAAGAAATCAACCAAGAGCACAAATTTCAAAAGCGAAACTGATCAAATAAAACAAAAATTAGTTAATACTAACGTTGGTTATAAACTAATTTTGAATATCTAATTTAGCTTAGAAGTAACCTGTTGGTTCCGCCTTTTTCTCAATTCAATCCTGTATAAAATATATTTATTACTCTGTGACCAATGCTAGCTTTCTTTATCCCTTTAAGTCTCATTTAGGGGTATGTCCCTTGGATTTTGGAACAATTAAAGGAAGTGACCTTTCAGATTTCTTTACTCAGTTGGTTTGCATGTCAAAAAGGCTAAATGTTAATTTTTAGCTATTTGGCACAAGATGACACTATGAGTTCCAGAATTTCATGAAATTAGTGCACTATAATATTTTTGCACCATCTCCGGTAATAATATATAAAGGCATGAAAGAGCTATTATATTTTTAACTTAACTAAACTTTCAAAGCGATAAAAAAAACCTAATCACCATTATTTAAAACTTCTTATATGTGTTATTTATATATGCGTATTTTATTTATATATATGCATATTTATATAATATGTGAAATAGGAAAAACTCACTTTGATCACATAATGTTATGAACGTATATATTGCAATTTTCAAGAAATACTCGATATTTTCCTAATTTTTATATCATTAGAAAAATGGGTGGATAGTTACGAGTAGATTTGTGTAATATGTCTTTGCGGTAGGTCTTGCCACATGTGATATCTTTTCGACCTGCAAGGGTCTAAAAATATCATCCCAAATTTCTTATTTCTGATGGTCGTAACGTTGATACTGTACTTACTGTACTACTGTATTTATGTAAAAATGCTTTTAGTAATCCTAGAAATTCTGAATCTCGTTTTTATGTGAGTTTTCGATACAAATATTTATGTCTAAGATTTTGCTGTTTTATTGCCTTTTTTTGGTATTTTAAATCCCCCTTAACTCCGGATGTTAGACCACATGTTCACTTTCCGTGTGAAAATTGAATGTCGATAATTAAGGCTTTTAGACTCATCTTTAGTCAGAATTTTAGACTATTTCAGTAATAATTAGTATCAAACAAACTGTAATAGTCCATTTTATTACAAAATGAAGAATGAAAAACAGTACTTTTGGCAGTTTTTGATCCCTGATAACTTCCGAATGGGGCATGCTTGTCGGTCGAATTCGAGGACAGTACTCCTCAGTACAAATGCAGAAATTCTTGAGCAGCAGTTTTTAACAAAATGCAGGATTGTATATTAATATCACCAATATTATCATTACCAACTTTCGCCGGTTGCGTACTTGAACTGCAGTTTCCAAGAGCACAAATTGTTGCTTTTTCCATTTCTGATGTTAATTTCTTCCTAGAGCCACTAAATCCAAGATGGCAGATTGAAAGGCCATAATTTTAAGACTATACACGAAGGCCTGTATCAGACATGGTTTAGAAAGTCCTGAAGAAAATTATATCTAATCAGTAATATTATTATTTATGATCAAGTTGAACATGATGAGATAATGAGATCTAATTTATATTTAATTTAATATTAAGCCCATATCAAGGGATCACCACCAACTTGGATATTTGACGTAAACAAGAGCCATTCGACTTATCACTATAAAGCTTTCTGCCTGAATGCCACACCAGTGACGGCGGCACATATACATAAACAACTATGTAGGAGTAATAAATAGTGATAGTACATAATACTTTATATAATATGTAATACTTATCCAGTTAGTATTTAATTAATCCGGATTGAATCGGCTAAACATTTGCAGCATGGCGTATATATCTACAGTAAATGTTACAAGTTAATAATATAAAGCTGCCTCTAACCATGTACTCCATCATGTAAGAATCGGCTTTGGAGGTTCTGGAATCCCAGGACACTGCTTATGAAATTCTCGAGTGCGTTTGGGGAATTTACGAAAAACTGTTTTGGTGTTAGCGATTAATATATTTACCTCCGGATAACACTTAAAAATCATTTATGCTGTCAGATATAGGGCATGCAGTGTACAAGTAATATGCAGTAAATGAATACACACAGCTTTAAGGAAATGGCCTGCAGAAAGCCTAACTGCGACGCCATCCCTAAGAAGTAGTAACACTTGATTTGTTGACACTTGAAATTTGTGTAATGTAGTTACTATCAGATGCTGAATGGCTTCGCTGGTATATCGAAAGGAAACTGTCTACTCGCTTATTAATGTGTTGCACGTTTACATGAATTATACATAAAGATTTCTTAAAAACAAGTAAGCTCCGCTGACAAACCACACATTTTATTTGCGACCCAACATATTGTAAATCAAGAAATTGCCATATAAAACTTCTAACACTGTGCGCGTGTTACTGCACACTTTCGGCATACTGCGAACCACCAAATTTACAGCTTGCGGCGACGCGATAGAAAAATAGAATCAACAACCACACACGACGGCAAAGCTAAACTGAATTGCTGCTGCGGCCGAGTTCCCCGCGATGTAATGCCACTGAAGCGTCACTTATGGTGGACAGCCTTAATTACCAGTGACCCTAGACATGCTGCAAGACGCACCGATAAATTCCTTTTCTGTGAAATGATATCCACTTACTCGGCAAGGATTAGTAACATTTTCAGTCAGTAGTAGGACTCCTAGGACTCCTGGGAACATGTTAAAATATGCAATTAAGCTTTCCTTTCATAAATTACCAAAAAAGAACTCCTTACGTTACTTGAATATTATCCAGAGCCGTTCTGTCTAATAAACTTTACAACGGTTAGGTTTAATTAGACATACGTAATATGAAAGCAAACACTTCCTGCAACGAAGTAAAAATTTCACAAGAATAGAATTACAGAGCAAACCTGTTGTTTTACCGCAAAACTAAAATGTAACGAGCTCGCTCTCGGTAGCGTTAAAGTTTAACTAGGTCAAAAGATACACCTGAAATTATAAACGAACTAGATATTTGATATTTTGTCGGTAGTTTAATTAAAATAATAATAAGAGTTAATGTAAATCTCTATTATAATCAGAACGAGTATTACGAAGTACGGTATTGAGGAAAAAGAAGCCGTCAAGAATGGATCGAAAATGTTAAAATGGCACTCTGGGAAGAGCACAGGCGAACTGCAATTGGTACCAAAATATAAATGCATAAGTAGCTTAAAATAAGAAATTGCCGAGTTTGCAAGAACGGGAATACGAAAGCAACTGACTTTTGATCAGTTAGTTACACTCAGATTCGCTTTTAAAATATATAGTTAATAAGGTGACTAATTTAATGGTTTATTTGGTTTACCCATCAATTCAGCAGTTGTTAGTCTTAAACTAGTATTTCCGTTTCTGGACTTTGTGTTAAAAAATTTCCTAAAATTAGAACTTCTTAACGCCTCATGATTTAGCTTTTGTGTATAGAAATTTGATATGTTCATTTATTCTGTGGTAACATGGAAACAATAGCGCCCGCCGCCACTGGTGTATCTGCTTTAAATGATTTGAGTAAATTTAATGGTTTGAATAACCTAAATCTTTAAGGAATACTCAATCGTCCCTGTAGTCTATATCATTAATTCTTTCGTAATTAAGTGGAGGCCGTCTTGCTCTATCAATTTTATAAAAAAAATCCTTTTCTTCCTCCTTGCTGATAATTTCCTCAAATACATATTAAATGCCAATAAATAAACTTCATATTTTTTGAGCTTGGTTTCATAACTAAATTATGTATGATCATACATTTAAAAACTAGTTTAAAAAAGCGCAATGTTAACTTAAAAATCACCAATATAAGGTTGTAACATATTGTGACTACTATATGATTTGAACCATGGAGTTTGGTTTTACTAGTATTTTCACCATCCATACACTAGCCATAGGCTATAATTAAACTAAGGCTTAGTCAGTTTAAAGGTAGCTACTGATAATTGTAAGATGGAAATACCTATGTCGGATTAATCTTAGGTTTATACTAAAACCTGCTTTGTAAAAACTACCATTTATGGGTAGGAGCAAGCTTTATGATCATGAGAGAGGAAAAGTTTGAAAAGGCAACATATCTTCGGAAAAAAACTAGATCCGGAAAAAAATTTTAAACGCAATTCCATAGCTGACCTGCGTAAGGGGTTAGAATAAGCAAGGGGTTAGAATAAGTAAGTTTGGGGATATTAAATCACACCAACCACTATGGATCAATATAAGTAGAAGTGCTTGCGGCTTTGAACAGATCTTCATGAAAAAATAAAATCGTCTAGAGCTTGTTTGATCCAAGCTAATTCACTTTGTCCCCCAAGAATCGTAAAAAATATTAAATACACCCAGATTCTCCAGCGCAAATTCGGTCTAATTTGACAACAAAAAGTTTTAAACTGACAAGAAATATAAGGATAAGACACCTAAGTTTTACACTATGAATTTATTTCTGAACTTTTTCGCAAATTTATAATGGAAAGGGCAATTTTATTACGTACTTTCGACAGTAATAGAACTAAATTCATTGCAGCAACTCGTTCCAAATATCAGAAAAATTCAAAAGTTTTCAATGACGTCTTATTAACAATGACAGGAGAAAACCCTGTCAAAACATAACTGATTAACCATAAGATCTTAATTTAAACCAGTGCTACATCTTAAATCGTATCAGTGAATCTGAAAACTAAGTTTTAGGCTCTGTATATCACGAAATGCATGTTTTTTTTCGTTTCTAATCTGTATAGTGGTTTAGAATGAAACTAAAATACGATTAATACTATTTGCCATAAAATTTGAAGTTATATTCAATAAAAAGAAAACATTATACAAATATAAATTAGTTATCTCTTACATACAGCTTGCCCTTTGACTCACAGGGGACAAAAACTTTAGGGCGGCAATAACTCTTGTCCCGCGATTTCCATATTTATCAATTTGCCAACAGCATTCGACACTGTCAATCATCCTATTTTACTTTGGCCTTTAAGGAATAACATGTTTACGTTTCGCTAAGTAGAAAGTTCTTAAGCAAATCGACAACGTTGTGTGTACGATGTCAAAAACTTAGTTTTGAGAGAATGGTAAACAAGGAAATATCCCAGAGGACTGTATGTTGCGTTTCTCTATATTATTTATGTCAACAACGTTTTTGTTTTTATTGTTGTTTTTTTCGCTTTATGCTATTTTACAACATCATACCAAGAAAACGAGATTTTTTACTAATTATTATACAGGTGACTGCCTCAAAAGTGGTTGATCCTGTTTTGTTGCTTGGAAAAAATTAAAATACTTAAATTTTAAACAGCAATTTCAAGGGATACTACACTACGTAAAATATGCTTTGGAAATTTTGTCATTATTTTCTACTTTAAACCTTTTCAAGCTAATTAACCAGAGAATGTTAGCCCCGTTATTGTCCCAGTCACGAGATGAAATGGCAATCAACAAATTTATCTTAACAGAAACAGTTTTAGTAATTTTTTTTAGTATGTGATTCCCAGCAAGACAAAAAATGTCAGTTTCGTTACCGTCAGTTTCGTGTCAAATTATAATCACAAAACGGGCAGTTTCAACACGATAATATGCATATATGTGATAAATTAGCTAGATTAAACTAATTATTAAACAGCATGACCGTACTTGTTAAAGGCGTTGTTTTTTGCTCTACTTAAATTTTTTATGGATAACAATAAGAGTGTAAAAATGGCTAATTTTGTGGCATTACGCAGTTGAGATGGACCTGTTTAAACATTCCTAATTTATATGATAGAAAAACAATGTTACCTGATAGGGCTCACAAAAACAATTACAATATTTTTTCCTCAAAACATGCGAAATTACCTCAACATACAAAAACGATTTATTATCAAAAAAACAATAACGACAAACGTAAATAAGTAAATTTTTAAATTGGTATGCCCAAATAAATAGATGGGATATTAAATAAAAAAATATTGGAAACGGTATTTTTTAGTGGGCATTTGGGATACGTTTGATATTTATTGAATTCTCATTTATTTAAAAATGTTTTTATTTGAAATTTTGCCTTGTGAATAAATATTTGTTATGTATGTATATTGTTTGTGCGAGGAGGCAAGTTTGACAAAATGAACTTGTTAAATAAAATAGTATAATATTAGTGTTTATATAACCACCATGCAACTGTTTGTCAAAATTAATTTATTATTAATACAGATGGTGTAATAATAAAATATTAAGGCCCTTGTTGAAAAACTGTTATAGAACTTTCCGAAACAGTTTTGTTAGCGTATTTCTAGGAATAGTCAAAGGAACACATAAAAACTGCTATGCTATTTTCAATAATAGTATTATTCTTGACCACTCTCACTTTGGTTATATTAAAGTTAATACTGTTTCAACAAAACATCATTGAAATAACCAAAAAAAACATTGCTGTAAATATAGACTTATCATTGGAGTTCAAAAGTAGTCTTACTTCTTTGAGAACTATATTACAATTTTTTCAATTACAAAAATACTGTTGGAAACGTATAAATTACTATTATTCCTTAGAGTATAGAATAATTGTTTAAGCTAAAACATTAAATTATTTGACGAGAATGCTCGAATATGATTGGGTGAAAATTAGCTATTTGTGGGCAGTGTGATTCAGATTAAAATATCTTTTATTAAACGAACAAGAAATACATTTTAAATAATAAAATCCTAAAATTAACTGAATTATTCTAATATCATTTCAATTAAAATAGACACTGTTATAAGATATATAAAGTATTAGAGAAATAATAAAAAATATTAATTCAATGGGTTCTATTATTGGCTGAAATATTAGTTCTATTGCTCGCGGAGGGAGGGGTTAGAATTATGCTGTTGGTATTTGTTCGCTCAATCGTCTTTTAAGCTTGAAGCCTGTTAGTTTATTGCGTTACACGCCAAAAATAATAGATATTTTGGACTGGGCAGCTCATTTCCGTGTTTTGTGGTAAATAAAACATTTGCAAGGATAAGTTTGTTTTTTTATTTGCAAATCTCTCTTGGCTAACGTTTTAAAAGCCAACGACACTATCATGCAAAAAATATTTATGCGACAACCATCCATTACCTGCAAAAACGATTACTAAAACGTTTCCGCAAAACACTCACAATTATTGTTTGTATGCACAAAAACAATATAGCGTTAAAAATAATAATGAAAAACAGAAATCGATAAAACTCCAATAGATTTATATACATAAATCAATAAAATATCGAATAAAAATTACTAAATGCCAGTTTTTTTAACATTGTTTGTGATTCAAAATGATTTTACGACGAAACTTTTTGATCTTGTTTTAATGTTACTTAATTAACTGACAGCAGAGGTATTTTCTTTGAAGTCTGTTAAATTTTTTTGCACTAGGAGAGAATTTTTTCTAACTGTAAAAGTAAAATTTTATCCAGCGAAAATATTATTTAAATCTTCCAAGCTCCATTTTCTCTATTTCGAAGTTTATATATAACATTTACATGCGTTCGAATCATTTTTGGTTTTAAATTTAGTTTAAATATTAAATTTTTAACAGTATTCTTATTAGCTGTAAACAAAGTAGACTTGTGACTTGATAACATTGTCCCTTGAAAGCTCCGCGATCTATATAAGATTAAAAATATATGACCTAAAATTAAAATATTTTTTTTTTAATTTTTTTCAAATTCTTTCGCCTAACGGTCGCAGTTACCCAATCACGCGAAAATAATTTATTGCAAAAAATAATATCACCAAACACAAATAAATGAAATTTAAATTGATCTGCCCCAGTAAATAAATGGAATATTGAACAAAAAAAAGCTCGTTGCGGCCTTTTTTTAAAACGGTCATTTGGGACGTGTTTGATATTTATTGGTTTTTTAAAATATTGTAGTTTTAAATTTTATTTTTATTAGTAAAGATTTATATCACTTTGTAAAATGATACCCGTGGTTCTAGTAAAAAAATTTCCACTCTTTTTTTATGCATTGTTTAGAAAAACTTTATTGGAAAACATAGTTTTTTAAAAATGCATCATAGAATAACGTATGTTTCTAATTGTGGTTTACTGTGCAAATTTAATGCGTTTAGGGTATATTGTTGGGTCGTACCGCTAACAGTATTTTATATAGATATAAGATTTTAATAGTTTAAAAAACATTGATAAAAAGGATAAAGAAAAATCTCAGTAAACATGAGTAAAGCCAAAAAGCGCCATTACGGACAGGTTAACTTAGGTGTGTTGAGGTTTACTTAAGTTCTTATTTGTCATGCTTTTGATCAACGTTAGCTAAACTATACAGCGAGTATCACCATCGCTAGACCCGTCCAATTTAACACTCAAATGTTTTAAACTAAGAAGTCTAAGAACGAAGAATGAAGGGGAAGTTTTCTGCTATGAATTTATCTCTGAGTTTCTTTTCAAATTTATACAAAAGGACACTTTAAGTATGTATTTTCCACAATAGTAGTACTAAATTTGATTTAACAACAAGTTCCAAAATACATATCGTTTGAAGGGTCCAGGGAAAGTTTTAAGATATGGCGAGTTTTAGTTCGTGAACGCTGTGAGAAGTAGAAAAATCAAGATTTTCAACAAATGACATAATATAAAAGACTATTGGATATGCGAAAACATAAATAAGCATTTTAAGTAACTGTTTTAATGATAACTTGTAGCATTCAACTTGTATTTGGAAAAATTGATTAATATCCACCTAAAAATAAATCCAGTTAAATAAAAAGTTATTTAGAAATCAAAATAAACAACGTAGCCATAAGTACTGTACATATAAATGCAATAAAATGCATTCATAAATAAAAGGAAAATATTTGCAGTATTACGCTTAAACAAACACAGTTTAAATATGCATTTGTTCGCTGTATAAATGTTATATTAATACAGGGCGCCTAATTTGGTATTATATTATTTGGGTAACTTTATCTTTACGGATAATTTTTGTCATAAAAGTAACTCATTTTTACACTATTTTTAAGTAATCTATCATTGCCTTTTTTTTGTAATGCAAATGTAAATGCAAATAAAAAACAGTTTTGCTGTGACACAGGCCTATTATCGCTATTCATCCTTCCTATAAAAACTCTTATTTTATTGTGCATTCGTGTCCCTGCAGTCGGGAATAGACGAAATCTAATCTTCACATGAATTATCCGAGATCCCAACATGGGCACATACACAAAATATAAATCTGGTTTGTATCCCGTCGACTGCAAAATGTATTTTTCCTCATATTGCCTTTATGCAGCTTGTGCCTGCTTCTTGAAACTACTAAAAAGGCGACTTCAAGTGAAATATGGTATTTTTGAAATTTTATTACCTTCTTTTCTCGCAAGCGGAGCGGTTATAACAGACTACAAAAATAAATTTATTAAAAACTTTTTTTACTCTAAAAGTAATGTCTTCATTAAACAGGTTCCCAGAAACTAGCAAGCGTTTAAGGATTCCCTTAAAAGCAACGAAATAAACTGGTTGGAAATTAGAGTGATACTTTTTCTTACTTTAAAAAATCAGGTTTGCTATTAAATTCAGGGTGTTCTCAAAGCTGAGGCATTTATTTTAATAGGTTGTAGAATTCGTAAAAAATCGCCCTTTAAAAGTTGCCAAATAATGGAGATATTAATAAATTTTAAAAAGTTACAAAAAAAAATACATCCCTGTCTCCTGTTATTTTAAATAGTTATTGATAGTAAAATAATTTCGTTTTTTCACAATAAAAATATGAAGCTCAAATGCACAAACACATCTCAAAAGTTGAATTTTTCTTCTCCTTCTCTGGAAAAAAAATTAACACATTTAGGTATTTTATTTATCATTTTTTCTAAAAAAAAAATTTACATCATTTTGTCGAAAATTTTTTAATTTTAAAAGAAAAAAATATGTTAGTAGAAAGTTATAGTAATTTTTTTTTTAAATTTTATTTTAGGTTTAATAATCTGATAACAGTAAAGAACCAAAATCCGGCAAAATATCCAAGTCCAATATTTGAACTATTAAAATACTTTCTTATAATAATAAAATGTCAGGGGCAGTGCAGCACGGAGGAACAAGCTATTTCTGTAGGCAAGGAAATTAAATTAATTTTCTATTTAAAGCTTTTAATTTAATCGATAGCTATTGGCCTAAAATAGTTCTAGACAAGTTGCTCTATTTTTAACATTCCACTGTTACTTTAAAGAGCCTGTCGTGATTTCAAGTACTGTATACAAGTTCGCCTTAAAACAATAAATCTTTCATTGGTTTTCATTTAGAACGTATCAAAACGATTATATCACGTCAGAGAACCGAACTGCGAACATGGCGTGAAGCTTCCATTATCAATAAGACATTTGGCAGGCAAAAGAGTAGAAAACAAACAAAGCGTGTGCTGGTTCGTACAAGCCGTGAATAGTAATAACTACTTTCTGGTGATTTAAAAATAGCACGGTTTAATTTCGCGTGATCTGACTGAAGAATCGGTAAAATGCGAAATCAATGCTACGAAAGGGAGAGACTACCCAGGTGCCGGAAGCAGATTATCGCTCATTACCGACTTGCATCGGTGGATTTTTCGGTAATTTAAGATGCAACCGGCGAAAGCCAATGTAAATTCTACGTTTATTCGGGTAAATTTCTTTTAAAATCGGTATTGGACAGGGTAAAATGCCGGAAAATCACGTACAGAAAAATCGAGTAAAGAGCTGTAAAATTATTTTTAAATTCATTAAAATTTCATGGACTTTTAAGTTCAAACCGTTACTGTGTGTTTCGCCTATTAGTTTTAGTTTTTACAGCAATCGGAAATTGTGTGCTTTTTAGTGTTCCGTGAAACGAAACACTTATGGAATCATATCGGTATCCGCCCGGTCGTTTGTCACAGGCGATTTTCTCTGAAACTATTTGACGTAAAAATTTGAAATTTGGCACAGAGATAGAGTGTACTATTGGCCCTATATATAGACGTGAAGTACAAAAAGTTTAATTTTGATGGGTTAATTTCAGGGGGTAAATTGTTTATGGAAAATATTTTTAAGGGCATCGTGTAGGGTGTCAACAATATACACAGGATGTTATCAAATTTACTGCATATATTTGAATGAGCGACTCCTGGAGCAGTCTATAGACATACCCAATTCTTTTTTCCCTCAAATCGCACATTTTTTTTATTTTAAAAAATACCCTAAACCACCCCCGTATCCGACGCTTCTAAAGAGCCTGACGTCATATTCTCTAATGTTATAAAAAAAAAGCAAAAATGGTCTAGCCGGGGCATTGCCAAACTTAAATAATATTGTGTGTGACATCTCATTTTTTATCAGTTTTAGTGTAATCCAAAGTATTTTTAACCAAAAATGTGTATTTTAATTTAATAGAAATTTCTTTACTTAATATCAGAAAATATGGACCACTCGTGAAACGGTTGAAATTATTGTAAACAGAACGAAATAGGCTATGTTGTATCTACCATTAACACAAATAATAGTCACTATTATGTTATTTAATTTTATTAATGAGATGATCATAATTTCTACTAGCGCTTAAACTTTCTGCCTAAAAATCAAACAATAAACTGTTTATAACCGAGTTTAAAACAAACTTCATGAAAGTTCTTTCAGCGCGATGCTTTAAAATTTGATTGCACCACATCGTCGAAATGACTTTAATATTTTTTGGGGTTTTTGAACCTGTATATCTCATGATCTTTCTGACTTCTATCTAACACCAAAATTTTCATTCTCCAACACTTATCGTTTCGGGGGGAGAGTGTCCTCTATGAATTACTAATTCTTCTACACTAACGCCATCTTTCTCCAAAACTCTGAACAGTATTTCTAGTACTGCTACTTCTACACTAACGACATCTTTCTTCGAAACTCGGAACAGTATTTCTCGTCTCCTTGTATTCGTAGCAGTAACCTGTTTCATATTATTAACTAATTTTGTATATAAAGTTGTTAAATATCGTTATATCTTGTGGTTAAATAAATAATTTTCCTACTACTACGTGTTTTCTTCCTTAAATACTTTTATTACATATCGTTATCATCGTGACTTCGCTAAAAACGACAGCAACTTGCTTGCCTAACTGCCGCAAGTCTATATGTTATGAACTCAATATTTTATGACAAGCCGATGGCTGGGTCGGCTAGAGGGTTGCTGTATCACCATGCGGGTCCCGGGTTCCTATCCCAGCATGGACAAAAATCAAGAAAAAGTTTTTGACGTCATTTTCACGTGGAATTATATTCTTAAGGAGTCAGTACTCATGTTCGATGCAGTGCCCTCAAGTAGTTAATGCCCCCCCCCCCCCAAGTCGTTACGACCAAAGTAGTTCAAGCCTCGATTAGTTAAAGCTCCCCCTAGTAGTTCCGACCAAAGTAACTAACGCCCAAGAGTGTGACAGTTGACAGTTGACAGATGACAGATGACATGTGACAGTTGACAGATGACATTTAACAGATGACATTTGACAGGTGACAGATGACAGTTGACAGATGATAGTTCACAGATGCGCGCGCAGCTCTGGCGCATGCGCAGAAGGTTCGGTGCACTTGGCGCATCTCTACTCACAGAAAGAGGTAAATAACCCATTTATTACTTATTTTTGGTAGATTTCTGCCTTCGATATTATTATTCGCATCAACAAGCAGTTTTGGGCATTTCATAATACAATATACGACAGTAAAACGTAAAAAATGACTGACATCGCCAAAGAACTTCTTCGCCACACATGTTTTTGTTTTGTCAACAACCAAATACATCTTATTTCTTATCTCGCTGTTACTCACTGTATTTGTCCGTCCCTGTCTGGTGTTGAGATGTTTTAGTTTCGTCTTTGTCTTCATTAATACATTATTTGGCATCTTTGTCAATTTCGTCCTCAAGAAGTAGTGCTGGGACATCGATTCGATACATCGATGTTTGGTATCGATGTTAGCATCGAAAGCAGGCATCGATGTCGATAAAATATCGTTGTTAAAACATCGATGTTGAGGTAACATTGATGTATATTATTTTTGAAAAGAATTTTCATAAATTAAGATTGAAAAGTAAAATAAATAACAAATCAGAAATAAATATTAGAATTTATTTAATAGAAAATTAAATATACTTAACCAACACAAATCCCAAATCAAATAATAACTCTGAAGAAATAGCATATATTTTAGTATTAAAAAATAAAAACAAACAAAACAAAATAATTGCATACCCTTAAAAAATTGAAGATCTTGAAACTCAGTAAATAATGCAATTAGCATAATTAATTAAATTTAGCTCCCAAAATCTTTTGTCAATAGATTCGGAAGGTCGAGCATCGAAAGATAATCATCGATATTGACATCGATGTTCGTGACCCCTAACATCGATTGCAAAGCATCGAATTTCAATAACAAAACATCGATGTTTAAAAAACCTCTTCATTCGCCTGACTTAGTACCTTTGGTCTTCCACTTTTCGGCAACTTTGCAGAAGGTATTCCCTCTTCGCAGCTTTTTATTGTTCGATAAATTGTAGCCACTGAAATATTTTGGCTCCTGTGTAGTCTTACATTTTCGCTCTTAGGTACTTGTCCACTAATGGAAAAATGCTTTTCCGAATACCAAGCTTGTACACTATTGTAATTGCAAGTGTTGGCGAAAATGACATGTCATGGCAATCTTTCATTGATTGTGACGTTTTTTGCAAAGCCAGCTTAGACAAAAAGCATTATTTTTATAAGACCCAACGACGCAAATTTTTCTTAAAACTTATAGGACATACGCTACTGTTAAAAAGTCATAAATTTTGCGTTAGTGAATATAACTTCTTAAAATAAAATTTTTAAACGATAATTAAGAAAGTAATATACATTTTTAAATATCAAACAAGGATTTCGTGTAGGGGTCATAAAATATTTAAATAAAGTAGCATATTATTTATGCACATCATGAAGCAATTGCTGTGGACGAGAAATTAAAATTTAATATTTTTATGAGCGGAAAGGACGAACGTCGTGTGTCGTTTTAATAATAGAAGGCACATTTTGATAACCTAAGTGTATATTATTTTCTTTTGGTTTACACCTACAAAAAAGCGATTTGTGGGCTTGAGGGATGCTTGAGTTTAGAGGAAACCCTAAGGGCTAACTCGTAAAAGGTTAACCAAAAATAAAATATAAAAATATCGTGCGTAGGATGGCTGCATGTTAAATCTTTAAATGATGTACCTAGTTAAGTATTAAGATGACTAAGCAGTTTAAACAAACACAATCTATTTGTAGTATTTAAAGATTTTGAAGCAAATTTAAGTCACTGCCAAAATGTAGCAAAATAAGATATACCTATATTCTATACCTATAGTCATTCTTTTACAAATCGTAAGCCAAAAAATTTTCATGATTTTCAGTTGGTTGGATTTTTTTTTATAAATAATATACATAAAATTAGCCATCACGTGCATCGGGATTTAAAGAAAATGTTTCTTCTGAGTCTGTTATTTATGAATTTTAATTAGTTGCTTGTTTCTGTCACATTGAAAACTCATTGTCTCTGGTTCTAATCATCGGATTGATACCGTTACCTCACCGTTGTATTTATTGTTGCATTAGCTTTATAATTGCTTGCTGCAAAGAATTTTGTAAGATTAATTTATGAACATTAATAGCAAATTAATTGTTTTTTTTTTCATGCTCGCCCCCACAGCGTATTGAATCGTAAAAAATATCATTGCTTTGTGTTTTACTCTAATAATCCATCAAAAAATCAAAGTGGGGTCTCTATTAGGTCGAAACATAATTTTAAAAAAAATCCCGGACACGTGTCGACTCAAATAATGAAAAAATGCTAAAAAAATTGATTGTGACTTTCAAAAAGTATAAATTTTTTCTCCCAAATCACTACGATTTGTAGAAGAATGACTCATATATCTTTATTGATCAACATTTATTAATAAATGATTTAGCTAGTTAGTCCTATTTATTTTAAATCACAATTTACTGAAGAATGATTCACCTATCGAAAGCGGTATGGTATACATATTTTATGTTAGGCACAATTATTTGAGAATATTCACTTACCTTGAGCGGTATGATATGCATATTTTCTTGTTGAATACAATTTGGTAAGAAATGATTCGCCTTTAATTTTTTATAGAATTTTGATTAAAACTCCTAGAAAAACTATACCACAACGAAATGTTTTAACAAAAATCAACGCAATGGAATCAGATCTGACTGTTACCTTTAAAACTTTTTAAATTAAAAAATACTAATTTGCTTTGCAACAAAATGTACTTCTTTATTTTGATTATTTAGAATTATTGCATTTAAAAGAAAAACAACAACAACATTTTGTAAATAATCCTCTTTGTTAAAAGAAATTATTTTTGTTATAAAACACAATTTTTTATTTGTTGAAGCTTTTTCTTTACTTCGCCCTTGTTTAATAAAGTAAGAAATCCATAAAAATACTCCTTAAGAATTACTTTAGTTGTATCTACTAATACGCGATATTTGTATGATTTAAGTTGGTACTTTACAATGTCGTTTACAGAGAATTAGCTAAGTTCTAGAGTAATTAAGCTACATCGACCATGTATGTACTATACTCCCGTTTAGATAGATTGTTATAGTTTGGACCGTTATAAGTCTTCTTGATAGCCTCATTTAGTAATATAGAGGCATTTATTGCTGAACTGCGCGGTACACACGTACATTGCTCTAAGATTTATTATAAATTTACGGCATTAATAAAAAACCGGTGTAATAAAAGGTATAAAGCCGGTATGCGGAGTTAGGGATTTTCAGTTTAAATCACGTAGGTACATTATAAGTATGTTTTATGAGACATTATCAAAAATTTGGTATGATAGGAATGTGCGTTTGAGATGAGATGATCGTTACAAAGAACGGTAGTCTGGCAAGAGCAAAACGGCAGATATTTGTGCATGCCGACGGCCAGACGTTCATTTTTATGTGCTACAATGTGTGGACGAAAGAAAAGTGTTGAAGTTTGCTACAGTGTTGACTCGCTATTGATATAGTTGAGCAAACTAGTGACAAAGTCTATTTTTTTACTGGCTGCTAGAACTGCATTTTTGGTTATGCAGTTTGTGGGTGGTAAGTTAAGACCCCATTCTAGAATTTTTGTAGGGTTTGAAAGAAGATTCAAAGGCGTCTGCTGAAATTACGTCGGCCGTCCATTGTTAAAAAGGAGGAATTGATATAAACTTTTAGTAAAAAGGGTAGAGATCATGGTAGAGGACTTTGAAGGAGTTGTCGTGCAGTTAAGCACCCATAAAATAAATAGTTGTTGCTTCAAAAGCTGTCTTATCATTTCACGCCACCTGTTATAGGCTCTCAGATTATTTATTTAGTTACATAATCACTTAGCCATTAAGGCAGGGCACAAGTATTAGGATACCTATGTATAGAAGGTATTTTTTCTAAAGAATTGAAATTTTCAATTTATGCATCAGGCAATTCAAATTCGAGAATCTTTGATCTAACCTCTAATACATGCCATATTTATCATTAATATAAAATATGTCATATGTGTGTTTTTATGTAAAAGATACATCAAATAAAATGATTAAATTACCATAATAATTGGCATGTTCATAAATTCAATGGCCTCAAACAGCACATCGCCTAAAATAAACGTCTTCTTCCTAACTAACATTATTTTGAGTTGTTTTTAATTAATTTGTATATTCTTTTTAACCTAATTTCTAAATTTGATTTGATATTTGTTTATTCTGTGAGCAACAACATCCTAAGAGAAGTATTCACTGCCCATCGCCACTATTTTGCTTGTTATTAACATTAAAACTACTCCGTTATTTCCTATAAAGGAACACCAACGTCCAGTTATATAATAAAGACGCATAATTCATTAAAATGATAGCTTGTATTTAGTACTTTTCCTTTAAAGCCGCGGGCCGAAAAATTGCAGCCTGCGTACGGTTTTAAAGTCTACCTAGACTGCTGAAGTACTCGAGTTCTACCCATCTCAAGTCAGGTGTCTGACAAACCCCTTAACGAGACATAGGGTTTAAATCACCTGAAAAAAAAATCATTTTTACACGATGTAAGTCTTATATGGAATGAAAACTGTCACATAATAATTATTACTGACTAAAATATTTCCTCGGGAATAACATTACAATAATTAAGCAGGATCGAACATGCGTAGGTTGCCTTTGTGGTAAAGCGTCTTGTAGTTTATACCATAGTTACTCTTCCCCAAAGCCAGTTTGTCGGATGTTTGGGGAAATTACGCAGTCATTAAACATTGAACTGCCTCAGCAGACAGATATTTGATAGCAAGAATGCTTGCGGAACACTATCGTTAGGTAATACCCCTTCTTGATGAAATAATATGGCAGTATTGGCAATTGTAATGGCGTAGTTGCATTAATTAATTAATGAAGTTTTCTTTTCACACTGGAAATGGTCCTAATTTATTGAAGATTGCATTAAATGGTACCCAGTCCACAATAATTAAAAAAAAAACAAGAACAATATTATCTGTTTTTAGCTGTTTTCCAGAAGCAGTGGGTCTGATTTTAGCTGTTTTTAGCTGTTTCCAGAAAAAGGGGGTCTGTTTTTAGCTGTTTTCCAGAAACAGGGGGTCTGTTTTTAGCTGTTTGTAGCTGTTTCCCAGCTGTTTCCCGAAACAGGGGGTCTCTTTTTAGCTATTTTTAGCTGTTTCCCAGCTGTTGCCCGAAACAGAGGGTCTTTTTTTAACTGTTTTTAGCTGTTTTCCATAAATAATATAATTTTAAATTTAGATTTCAAAGAGGAACAAGAAATCAGACATTTTGATACGATAGAAGGTTTATTAAAAAAGTTTTAAAACTTTGTTGCGTCATTGTTAATAGGTCGCCATTAAAAACTTACGAATTTTTCTACTTCTTCTGTGATGTGCTGGGTTTTCACATAATTGACATCTTGAAACTTGTAGCTAAATAGTAAGTTTTGTTTGCGTGGAAAATACATACTTGTGTTGCCCGTTCCTTCATAAATTTGCCAAAACCTTCAGAAATAGTTTCATGTTACAAAACTTTGTTGTCTCATTCTTAACCCTGTCAATTCATACCTGTCAAATTAGACCGGTTTTATTAATAATAGTGAATTTGACCAGTCGTATTTTTCCTTCAGCTTATTTTTTGTTTTAAATTTAGTGCCTTTTAAAGCATAATGTTAATTGAGTTTTCTAGCAATATTGATTTAATTTATTATTTACTTGGCTTGTTTACAAATAATGTCTGTTGCTTGTTATTAGAGGGCAAACACCGTTTGGGAAATTAACTTATATTAAGCAAACGGAAAAACAATGTGTGTTTACAAATTGTTACGCTGTGTAATAAAAATATATTTTTTCTACAACCGAGCGAAAAGTACAAATTTGCGCTTTCAAAAGAAAGCGCAAAGTTGGACATTTTCGAGGAACAAGCGTTTGTTTTACTTTGTCGCTCGCCGAGCGACAAAGTTACTTTGTCGCTCGCTTAGTTACCATGGACACCTTAATAATAATAAAGAAACGTCCAGCGTATCTGCGACTTTTGACACAAAATATAAACTGTCCAATTTGATATCAATAATTATTAATTACATTACAAAATATTTTTATAAAAATACCGGTTGTAGAAAAAATCATGTGTGTAATTCGAGCGCAAAGTGACATTGCCGCTCTCGCGAGATAGCCGCGCTCCGCTACGCGTCGCGCGTCTAACTTCTCGCTCAGAGCGGCAATATATCACTTTGCGCTCTTAATACACAAATAGCTATTATTGCTTCATTTTTTAACAGTAAATTCGTCCCAATTAATTGTCAATAAAATTTGTTTTGCTTTGTGTACGCTTAAATAATAAATATAATTTGCTGGCTCATTTTATAACTTTATTCATGTTAATTGTGCAAAAAGTCATTTCAAGTTAATTTCTTAAGAAAAACTGTTTAAAAGCCGGCATTTACAAGTTTGTTTAGGTTTGCTTAGGATCTTTTATTTTTTTTACCAACATTTTTAAACTATTAGAGCTCGTAATTAATTTATTAAAAATTTATTTTTGTGTCTAAAATTTATGACATGATGATAGTAATCAAGTTATTTCTTTGCCCATGTGATAGAATACAATTACTTTAAATTATATATACAGGGTATTATAAAATTTACTGCATATATTTGAATTGGTGACTCCTGGGGTAGTCTACAGACATACCCAAAACTTTTTTCCCCCAAATCGCACTTTTGTAAAAAATGCCCAAATACCGGCACCTATCCGACGCATCTGAAGAGCCTGACGGCTCTAATCATTATAAAGAAAAAGCATCTGACGGCTCTAATATTATAAAGAAAAAACAAATGATCCAGTCGGGGCATTGCCAAACTTAAATAATATTGTGAGATCCCATTTTTTGTCAGTCTTAGTGAGACCCGAAAATAATTAAAAGTATTTTTAATTCCACCAAAGATTTTACCAAAGATTTATCAAAGATGTGTATTTTAATTTAAGAGGTGCAATTTTTTGACTTAATATCGGAAAATATGGAACACACGTGAATTCGGTTGAAATTGTAACCAGAACAAAATAGGATATGTTGTACCATTAACACACAGAATAGTCCCTTACCTATTACGTTATTTATTAATGAGATGGGCATACTACTAGCTTAAACCTTTTGTATTTGAAAAAATGTTAAAAATCAAACAATAATCCAGTTATAATCCAGTTTGAAACATACTTCGTGAAAGTTCTTTCAGCGATGCTTCAAAATTTCACTGCATGGCAAAAAATATCCCATTTATTACTTATTTTTTTGGTAGGGTTCTGCCCTCGGTATTACTATTCGCATAAACTAATTTTCGTCAATATTATAACTTATAACACAATTTAGAACATCAAAATGTGAAAAATTACAACTTCTTCTGCACACCACATGATTTTTGACAAGCAGCTACGAAATACGTCTTATTTTTTATCTCGCTTTTGCTCGCTGTCTTTGTCCATCTCCTTCTGTTGTGTTAGAAAGCTGGCCGAAATATCTTTTAACATTAGGGAGAATTTGCAAGAATAAATTGCGGATACGCTAATTAATGAACGATAAAATTTAGAGTGGAATTTTTTTGTCAGAGTTTTGCTAAATGAATCTATAAGCTATAAGATTTTAATTTTTAGGTTTTCGCCCTTGTCTTCATTATCGCATTATTTGACATCTTTGTCAGTTTTGTCGTCAATTTCTACTCCTGTTAAACATCAGCTGATTGCAGGTGGCTTCATTAATTTGAGTCGCCAATACTTTTTATTTTCCTTTTAAATTAGTTCGCAGGTTTTCTCAACAAACTCTTTGTTTTTCTGAGGTTTTTTAATAGTATTGTAGTAAAAAATACCTTGTGGATTCTTTTAAGCATTGTATTTAATTAGTTCAATACCTACGGTTTTGTCAAGTGTGAGTCAAGTTTAATGTAAACATCTTTATACAATAAGGGAAGTGAATTTAACAGAGCTTTTACTTTAAAAGTAAAAAAACCTAAGTTTTCAGTTTTTAAAGTAGTGACAAATACCGTGGAATCCTTTAAATTTTGTGTTTGATGCATTATTGGAACTTTTTTAGTATAGTCATGCATTAAATTAATGGTTGTACTGTGTTGTCAAGGTTTTGTGGTACCTATATTTGTATTTTCAAAAGAAGTGTATATTAAAGAGATTTTACTACAAAGGTAATAATAACATTATCCTATGCTAACTTGTTACATAAACAATATGATAGAATTGGCAACTTACTCCGCATCGTGTGTTGCGTAAAGATTTACCAGTTTCAATATATGCAGCGAATTTAATAACACCCTGTATATAAAATCCTATAAGTACGATTATTATCCAAAATACTAATTTTTGTTTATTATTGAAACCTGTTTTTATAGACTTACAAAAAGTTGCAATAAATTATACTTACTTATATATGTTTATTTTAACCTGTAATTACTAGGTATTTTACGGGTGGCAGCTATTAATGACAAAAAAACCTATTCTAAATAGAAAACTTACTATTTTCGAATCGATAAAAAAACGATCGAATCCTGAACAATCCAAAGTGTACATTAAAACAAATCAATCACATAAATCAAAATGGCTTAAACGAATAGGAATAGGTAGAACGCATTATTGGATCCGCAGTAATAATTAACAATGTCAACTGCACTAGCAATTAATTTAAACTTGAATAATTTTCCGAATACATTTGTCAATAAAGTAGGATGGATGTTTCGACAGGAATGATTAAATGATTTTTTAGGCTCTAAAAATCAACGTCTGGAGATTTCTATCTATGGGAACTGGAGCTTAAATGTATGTCATAATTGATAAAACTGAAAAACATTTTACATATCAAAGTATTTTTATATTTATATAAAAATAAACGTGTTCTAAAGTGCTTTTCTACATGATCAATAAATAATTCAAATACCTTAATAGTACCAGCTGTTCCTCCTTCTTCATGGAGTCTTTAGTCCTGGGATTGGTTAGACGTAACTCCCTATCTTTTACGATTCTGTGTTAAATTTCGTTTTCCTACAGCTAACCTCGCCCATATCCTTTCATATTTTTGATCTAAATAGCCTACTCTAGGCATACTTCTGCCTTGTCTACCCTCTGCCGTTCTCTCCACAATCGTGTTAGCTATCATGTCCCAGAATCCGTTCGATCATTTTGTCTTTTCTCTTCTGTAATGTTGTCAAAATAGTCCTTCCTTCCCTGACTCGACTCAGTACTTCGTTGCTTGTGATCTTATCTACCCAACTTACCTTCATCATTCTTGTGTAGCACCGCATCCCAACTGCTTCTATGTTCCGTTATCCTCCTTCCACTAGCATTCAAGCTTCACATCCCTATAAGGTAATGCTCCATACGTTAATATGTTGTTAATACTTCCTAATTTGCTTGTTAACAATTGCCTTTTCTATTGTGAAAGCGTTCTTTGCTTCCAGGTAGCGACAGTTTTATTGCCATGATATTACTATTTGTACACAGGTTTCAAATTTTCGTTCTAGTAGGTATAGAATAAGCAACTCCTTTATTTTCGCTACTATTAATTCATTTTTGCAAATATTAATGGCTTCAAGTGCTTTGGAATCTATACCGTCTTGTAGAAGATGAAACATTTAATAGGATCTCTATCAACTTTTATTAAAAGCTTTTTAAATATAAACAAGAAACTATTTTCGTGATATAGAATATAAAACATTTATGGGTACGTCATATTTTTAATTAAATTTTTCATTATATTTAGATTTATCATTTAAACAAGACCGAATAAAAGCCAGTTATATTCGGAAGCTTTGGACAAAACCAGGTTGTGGCTGGCAGCAGTTAGAAACATTATATAATTTATTAGCCTGAGGTTATATTGGTATCATGGTTGAACTTTGGCCTTATTATAAACTATTAAATCGGTTTTAAATTGATTGTTATCACGTAAATACTTTAACCAAGGTTGTCCAAATACCTCAACAATGGCGAAACCGAATAAAAATTTGTTGTAAGGAATACATTATGTTGTAAACTTCAATTCAAATTGCGTACGTGCGAGACTTTTTGGAGTAGATACCTACAGAATATTCTTTATATGCAAAATAATTTACAGGTCGCCAAATTTTTCTTTACGGCAACATCTAACCTTTTGTAAAAAAATTCCTGTTTTATCCTTTACCTTTTTTTATATCTTGTATACTATTTGGATATTTGGCAAAGTATGTTTCAGGCAGGCCAAAGTCTTAATATGAGCGATCTATCAACTTGTTAATCTCAATAAATCGATCTATTTGATCGCGACTCCCATAAAAATATCACTTTGTATATTATTTCAAATGCTTATCAGTATTTATAGAGAAGAAGCCGAAAGGAGTACCGAAACGAAAAGTAAAGTCCTAAATCTTGAAAATTCATTCGATTTTTGTAGCATTTTTATCCGCACTAAACGCAACTTAGTACGAATAGATACAACATTTGCCAAAATAACGTCTCCGCCACAATTATTTTAAAAATCTCTATACAGGGTGTTAATAAAAGATGTTAAGAAATTTCTAGGGCAGATTCTACATCTAAAAATATGAAAATAAAGTTATATAATCATGGATCCTCAGACGCTTCTTTTTCGAGACGCAGGGTGTTTAATATTTTCTCACCTCAAGTATTCCGAAAAGTTAAGAGAAATGTGCGAAGACGAATTACAGAATGTATTGAAGCTCGGAGAAGCCATTTTCATCATCTACTATAAACTTACATCGCAAAGCACTGTTTCCTGAACAAGAAATATATAGAAAAATTCATTAAGTTCATTATTTCTTCTTATTGAAAGAAAGAAATTAATTTTAATCTCGAAAACGGTTCGTTACAACGAAAAAGATCAAGAAACACTTTTTTCGCACAATTAATTGGGCTTTCAGAGAACGATATCAATTTTGAAAAAAATCAGTGGCGTGCCATTTTTCGCTAAAACTAAATGCGCACGTACGCCACTGATTCAAGTACACTAGAAAATAAATTTTTGCACTTAAAGGTACCCTTTGATTACATGTTGGCGTGTTCCAAAATTTATGTCAATATCTTAACGCATTTTCGAGAAATTAAAAAGAATATATTAAGTTCAAATATCTTTATTTCAGAACCAAAAGAAAATACAAAGATTTTATATATGGTTCATCTAAAAAAATTACTATAAAAAGACAATATTTTCCTTTTCTTGAAACCGAATCATGGCTTATACAATGCGATTATTATAAATATATTTTTTAAGTTCTATATTAAATTTTTTTAGATTGTTTATTGATTTTAGAGTAATTGGTAAATTATTATAAAAAATTAAACCATTATGACCCAAAGCGTTCTTTGCTTTTGAAGTTTCGGTTTTATTAAAACAAAAATTATCACTATTTCGAGTATTATGATTATGTATATTATTTCTTATCAATAATATTAGGTTACTTTCCAATTGTTTTTTTGAAATTTTATGAATGAGTTTCATTTGTTGGTAAAAAATTATTTCACTTACATTCATACATTTAATAAAATTATACAGGTAAATTGTACTTGTTAAATAGGGATAGTTAAATAGTACTTTAATTGCCTTATTTTGACATATCTGTAACCTCTCTATATTATTTTTATAGGTCTGGCCCCATACTGATGATAAATATATTAAATTTAATTAAACACCCTGTATCTCGAAAAAGATGCGCTTGAGGATCCATGTTTATATAAACTTATTTTCATATTTTTAGATGTAGAATCTGCTCTTAAAATTTCTTAACATCTTTTTGTAACACCCTGTATAAAAGAAAAAACTGACTGACTGACTGACTGACTGACATTAACGCACAGCCTACACCGCTGGAATTAGAAACTAGGAATTTCGCACAGAGGTTTCTCACATGATGTAGGCATAATTGGAAGGGGTTTTCAAAATTCAACCCCTCAGGGAGTGAAACAAGGGATCAAACTTTGCAATATTAGATGGTCCTATTAACTCGAAACTTCATAGAAGTACTTTTGAAAATAACTGCCAGATTCTCCAATGCTAGTTCGGTCTAATTTGACAACCAAAAGTTTTAAACTGACAAGTGTATGAATAAGACAACTAAATTTGATACTATGAATTTATTTATGAGCTGTTTCGCAAATTTTTAAAAAAAATCTCAGTTCGTCCTTTTGACAATAATATGACTAAATTCATTACAGCAACTCGTTCTAAGATGAAAATCATTTGGAAACCAAGCAAATCGCTGAAATATCAGCATAATTCATAAGTTTTCAATGACGACTTATAAGCAATTACAGGCAAAAATCTGTCAAAATATAACCTGATCAATAGTGGGCGGAATATATGCATCTAAATTTATCCAAAATATGCACATAAATATGCATATATTATATTAAAATAATGCAGTAATTTTATCCGAACATGCTAATTACATATTAGTTAAAAAAACTGTTTGTATTTCTGGAACTAACTAACTAAACTCGAGAGAAACTATAACTGATCATTTAGTCCCTAAGGATTAAGATAGTCAATACTATTAAAAAATACCACTGATGTGTACTAAATATTTATTTTAAAATAAATACAAATGAAACGAAGATCTCACTAAAATACATTAATTACAACAGAAATATAACGATAACACTTTAATTAGAAATGCTATAATAGGAATTTGTAATTAAATATTTTTCAAAGTTTCCTATTACAAATGTTTGCCTTCTGGCCGTAGAAATATATTCTACTATAGAAAAAGAATCTTTTCAACGTCTAGTGATGTAATAGGATAATACTTTAGTTTGGGAAACAATGAATAAGGCCAAGGTATAAATTCAGTGGATAGTTTACCCCCAAAAATTTTCATTACTTCCCTTAAGATATTGAAACCTACATTCTTTTCTATAGTAGAATCTAATTTTGTCACAACTTTAACACCTATTTCGCCGGGAACTTTTTGCTGAAAATATTTCAATAAAGTTGAAATTTTCCTAATAAAACTATTACATCTGGTATAAAGCTAAAATTAACCTTTATAAAAACAAGTTGCTTAGCTGTTAGCTACGTTCGGATTTTTCAAAAGTTCCTGACTTTGCACTACACACTGTGAAATGTTCTGCATAGAATATAACTGATTTAATTCATGTTTATCATCCAGTAATTATGGGTTCTGGAGGCAAGCTTAAAACTGCACTCTTGTGTGTTTTCAGAAAGACTTTTTTTACATTTAAAATCATGCGTTGTCGAAAAACACTAAACACTACCGAAAATTCAATCTCTGCATCTGCGTTTAAAGCCCATTTAGCCCTGCACTTCAATTACGTTATTTATGGGAAAGCACTCCAACCAGAGGTAACGAAAATATTGCAAATAATACGGAATGACAACAAATATTTTCGTTTATAATTTGACCCGATGATTATATGGAAGAATTGACAAGGGAAATAAAAAAGGGGAATGATGTTTGCAGCGGCAAATAAACGTGTATACGTGTAATTTGATTATATGTGGATGCGACCTCACAATCTATTAAGTTAATGTCGGAAGAGTAAAAAATATTTTATTTCAATTCGTTAGGTGATCAAAAATAATTACTAACTGTAGTTGGGTTTGTTAGATATTAGGTTAACAGCTTTTTGCGTGAAGCGTTACCAATAAATAAATTATGCGTCGATGATTTACTTTTTGCTATGCATCTAGATGATTTCAAAGCATATAATATCAGAAGGATAACAAGGTAGCTGTTTGCAAGTAGATAAGCTTTTACTAAAAAAGTGGAAACCTTAGTACTGACTTAACTTTAGATCTTCTCGTTGATTTGTTAGATGTTTGCGCATAGTAAAAAACTTAGTTGTCTTATTCTTACACTTATTAATTAAAATCTTCTATTGGCAATAGTAAACATGCCCATTAATTTCCCATTATGTTCAGGCATAAATACGATATGTAGGGATGAGAAAAGTAATATAAAATTATGAAATTTTGTACATGAAATGCTTAGCGATAATCCTTTATATTTAAGAGTATTACTAATACCAAACATCGCACTCCTCAACAAACTACCTCCTCACAGATTTCCTCCCAAACTATATACCTGTAATCGGTAGCTTTCTTTAAAAGTCTTGAGATAAATCTGTTGAAAAATTCCGACATATTACTTAATGATCAATTAGAATTAAATAACTCACCCTTATTAAACTTATTTACCTAATACACATGAAGCCCAGTGGTAATTCCCCATAGTAAATTAAAATTATAATAAAACCTAAATTAAAATTTTATTTATCTACCTAGATTGTTGTATTGTACGACACCTTTGTGAACTTTAATTTAAGATTTAGTCTGTAACAAACATCCGTTGAAGCTATAGTGTAGCGAAACGCGTCATGTTATAAAGTATTAAATAAAAGTGGAAATTTGGCTAAAATTGTCTGTCATAATGTGTATTATTTAAGTATAGAAAAACATTAACCAGGGTGGTAAATAAGTAATGGCACACAAAGCAACAGCAGATTCCTTATGTAAAAATAATGCAATTTATTCAAACTTGCCTAATTCTAAAGTTGGTAATAATCAAGATACAGGGCATCAAAATTTTAATTTTGCTTTCGAGTTTTTTCACTAATTTTCCAACAAAATTAGGATTTTGTTTTGAGGCGAAGAATTCAAATTTGTCCTTACATTTGATGTCACTAGTAGAGGGCGCCTCCTACCGCATACCGAGCTTTTTTAAATGTCGTAACTTTTTTTAAGCTTAGTTTGTCAGACTACTGAAAAAATCGATTATCCTACTTCTTCTACGTCACGGTATGCTTTATTGAAGTCGCTACCTGTAGAGGTCGTTCACTTTATCTAAAGTTGCAGATGCAGTAGCCATCAATTTGTCCTGTATAACACCCCACAAGAAAAAGTCAAGGGCGGTCAAATTCGGAGACCTAGCAGGCCAGTTGAGAAATATCCGTTAAAATGTCAAAATTCTCACAGACTTAAGTAAAAATAACACATTTCCATGGAAATAAATAATAATTCTGAATTAAGTAAGCTTGATTCATTGGTAAAATTTATTTATTTTTAAACTCAATCAAAATTTAGTTAACCATAGTTTCGTAATCGAAAGAGAAAAAAAAAAATGTACACGTACGTAGTTTTCACGTAGATTCGAATTTTATATACAAAAGTACATCATCCTATATAAAATTCCAAAGTTGTTAAAGATATAGAGAGGAAGTAAATGTCAAAAAAATGTTTAAATATATCCCCCCATGTCCCTATTAACTCACCAGAATTTGATAAAAATATTTTAAACCGATTTCGAGATATCACCTTGATACACTTTGAAAAACTCACCCTGTATAATAATATAATTTAGTGTTCATATCAATTACCAACGAAAGTCGATATTGCAACGCAAATGAGCGGTGAAAGTTAAATTTTCTTTGTACAATGATTATTTATTCAATGAGCGGTGAAAGTTAAATTTTCTTTGTACAATGATTATTTATTCATGAATGGTGAGCGAACAATCCACATAAACTAAAAAATAATGCACACAACTGTAGAGAATCGATTGTATCTTTATTAATATTTGACCCTGTCGTCCGCATCGGAAAATTGACAAGGCAAATAAAAAAGTCATTAGGATATTCATATCGGACTCGAACATAAAATCGTATTATACTTGTTTACATACATAATTAGATGACCTTATTTTTACTTTATGTGGAAGCTTATATAAAATAGGACCGCCCTGTCAATCCTAGTTCTTGATATAGTCACTTTTTTGTATCAGATGATCAAAAACAAGGCATTACTAAGTGAGAATACATACACAGTCTAATTTTTTCTCAATTTTTTAACACTATCTTATAAAGGGATAATCACACTTGAAAATTAATACCGAATAGGTCATACAGGAGCGTATTTAAGGGGTAAAAATCAGATTTTCTTGATTTTTTCCGACAAATCCTATTTTTAACCGACATTATTCCACATTATATATTTAGTGATATTTTTGGGTTTATTTTACCTTTTAATTATCTAAGAATACCTCCCACTAATTTAAATCGCTTATTTTTTCGTTAAAGTTATAAATACAAAGTTTTATTTGCATCGACAACATGCAAAATTTGAAAATTTTTGAATTTTCGAAGATTGCCATGAAAACAAAGAATAGCAGTTTAATAACTTTAAATTATTAAGATATGGTTATGGTATATCAAAATTTCGCAGAAATGCCTGTTTTTGTTGAGAATTGAAAGGTTCCTAGACCGATTCCGGCTTGAAATATACATGAATAAGCTTTTAGGAACCTTCTACTTTAAGTGCAGGGATATTTCATTGGATGAGTTATGCATTAAATGTCATTTTTATTGATTTTTCGAGAAACCTACAACACTGGAATTCGCCATGTACTCATGATGAGTCATAAGTTCACTTTTGACAACACAGCCAATGGGATCACGTGTTACAAGTTTCGAAACTCGCGCAAAAATTTGCAATATAAAAATCTCCTTTTGTTACTAAAGACCAAAATAAATGGGTAACAGCAACCGCCATAAACATTTAATGATGCATATTCCCTATTACTCGAGGATTTTACTTCCCCAAATCCTACAATTTTGTTTGTTCACATAACCTCCGAGGTGGAAATGAGCTTCGTCGGGAAAGATAAATGTATTGCAAAACTCTGCATTATTTCTAACTTCTTCTAGGATAAAATTCGCTAACGCGTGGCCTAATTATTAAATTGCTAGGTCTGTAGATGGCACATGGAAGAAGGAAGACATGAGGGTTTCACCATCACTTCCCCAAACTATAGTATTGCTCTAACGTCAAAACTAGTCCTTATCGAGCTTGTTAAAAGGAATAGTCATAGCCTCTTAATCACTCAACTGCTCAAGGTTCAATCCCGGTACCTAATCGGACATCCTCTAGAATAAATACATTTAGAGTGTTAATAAATAGATTATTCTATATTACACGTAAGAGAAACGGAAAATTGCATCATTCTGGTAAAAATTCCTATTGTCAAAATATCCCTATTGTCACGTAGGTAAGAGCTTTGAAAAATTTGACATACGAATCGGTTAAATATTTCATCGGTGTAAGATAAGGCGTTTTTTTAAAATAATTTGAAGAATTTTCTCATTCAATATGTAGCCATTAAATGGTTTTCAAGAATAATTAACTTATTGACTTTTCTAAATTCCATGACGTGACGTATGCCATCCAGTACAGTTTCAAATATACTTTAATTCAATTAACTGACGCTAAGTTTTTGAAAACTAAGAAATTCTTTAGACTCTTTAGGACCATAAAGTTGTCCTGGCTTTTTATTTTAAATTATTTGATGTATTTGTAATTCAAAGTAATTTTTTTAAGTGAGGGTTTAGCCAGCAGGAGGATTCGAAATAATTTAAATAATTTTTATTGCCTCGAACATTTTCTACCTTTATTTGGCGGAAGGAAACTTCCGCTGATGTTTTATTTATTCTTTCCAAGTAATTTGTCACAAAAAGACTTGGAGAATTTGAAATTTATAGGGTAGACACCTACTTTTACGCCCAAAGATTTATTGTACGGGATTAATATATACTTTTTGCATAACTAAGTAAAATATTCAAAGAAACAAGCGAAAATCCGACTGCGAAAGGAACGATTTTAACAATAAAAAGTATTTTTGTTTTGAATAATCCTGAAACCAAAGAAAATTTTAAGGTTTAACAGAACAGGTATAATTCTTTCGCTGAGTAACTATGTTCGAAGGTGTTTAGAGAAGTTAATATATTCCGTTTCTTTCGAGTGTTGTTTCTTATTAATTAATTTGTTTTATACCTATAAGACGAAATACATTTAAACTTATCACTTATCATACTTACAACCGATTGCACAAAACTTTTAATTCAGTGTTAAATCATAATCCAGTGTTACAAAAAGGTGCCCTAAATGTTAACTCTTCAATAACTAAACAGACAATTGCCACTACAAAACCCTTGGAGATGTTTATTTTTTAATTTGTTTTTAACACAAAGAGGACTTCGTTTTTTTCGCATTTTTTTACCCTCCCCTTCCATGTAACACCATGTAGACATTCAGCTTGATCCCTCCCTCCCTCCGTAACGTAACTTTTCACATTAAATATGAATAAAATTTCCACAATTCAAATACTTTTAGAGAGAGAAAAGTGTTGTGACAATAATACTTAACCCAACCCCCCCCCCCCCCCCCTCGTCCCTGTAACGCCATGTAGACAGCATTACGTGGTTTATGGACGACCCCTTAGGTATTACTTAATATATTATTACAGAAAGTATTTCACTATGTAACAATGAAAGCGCGATATATTAGTATATTATATATCATGGGAGTAAAGTGCCCCCTTTAACCACTTTAATCCCTGTTTGAAGGGACTAGAGAATATACTTTAGTCCCGAAAGTGCAAAAAATAGTAACAGTCATAAACCTACCACCTAACAAGATATTAACCTAAATCTTTGGCTGCAGCTCTATTCCTGTAAAATGTGTCAAATCAAAATGAAATTAAAATTTCATAACCCAGTATCTCATACACGAAGCTTTTTCCAACTTACATAATAAAAACCTTATCTCTAGTTTTTGACAAAAGAATTACCTGCAAAATCTTCTCGGTGTAATTTTGCAACTCCTTATAGGTTTTAAAACTGTCGAAATTTTAGTCGGCGTTATAATTTTTATGAGCTATTTAATGTAATTTTTTCTGGCGTTGTGTTTTAAAAGAAGTAGATCTTTTATTTAGTCTCTTTCTTAAACATTAACAAAAAAAAAACACTAAATTATGCAGTTACAGAAGAAATATATTTTTTTACTCGCGGCAATAACACAGACAGTTGAGCTCCTCAGTTACTTTTTATTCTGTAATTTTAACATTTTATATTTGTCGTAAAACCAGAAGGTACTAAAAACAAAACGCAAAGTTTACCTCGGAGAACACAAAAGAGACCTGCTATTTAGATATAATTTCTTTTTATGTTTAAAAGAGGGTTCTAATTTTATCCTTTTTATAAATTAAGTTTGCTTCTTATCATTTGGAGAGTTGATCGCCCTGGGGTTATAACCGGAGAGCTACTGAACCCTGTTAGTAACGGTATTTGCACAAACCATGAAATTTGTATATTAACAATTGTAGAGCAACCATAAGTAAAAGTCATGACTTGGCAATTCTCCCTCGGCGCGTCATCAACCCCTGTATTTTTGAAAATGTAAAAAAATGTATATTAGATGGCTGTTTTTATTTTTTACATGGTAAGATAAAAAATCATTTACTCACTTTGGTGTTTTTCTGAATATGACTTTGGCAGAAAAATTATCCGGGTAATTTTTTTAGCAGAAAAATTGCCGTGATAATTTATTTTAACAATTAATGTAGCTACGGTAACAAACGAAATTCTCAAAATAACATTTTTTTGTTTGTAATGACTTGCTTGAAAAATTCTGCACAAGAAAAAATACGCGCATTCCATTGGTTAATTTTTTTAAAGCAATGTTTTTTTAAAAATTTTATTTAAAAGGAATGTTCTAGTGCCAAAATATAGGTGGCCCTATAAATAAGGGATCTATAAATTTCTTTTAGTCAAATTTAATGGTGGCGAATTTTAAATCAGAAATAATGCAATGAGCTAGAGAGCTAGAATAATGTGGTCAGAAATGTATTAGAAACTTTCCTTATAATAGGCTGCTTTTTTAAACTTAAACTTTAAGTTTAAATGCTGATGTAAGAGGACACTTTTAGCACTATCGGACAAAGTACCTTTAAAATAAATTATCGGAGCCTTTACCCAAAGTCATTATACAAAGTGGCTCAACTCAGTTTATCGACAGGGACCCCATTCATCATCTCACGTTGGTCACGGCTGACCTTAAAGAGATGAATAGCCCGAATATTTGCTCTTCTCGACGTGGGTAGTTTGAAAGGTGGACATTTGCTCCATTAGAACAGTAATATGCATAAATATCGGCGCTTTTGGGGTCAAAAGGGCTTTACCAACGATTTGCTTTATTTGACACTGTGCTTGACATTCTATCTGTTCACTGATTAAAGACTGATTTGCGTAAGGGAATATACAGTTTGTAACAAAAATATGGAAACTTCCAATTATCTTGCAAACCGTTCATCGATTTTTATAAACTTTTGTACACTTCGGTACGAAATTACGCCCGATCCAATGGTGGGTTCCGCATTGTTGCCTAGTTTACCGTTTTCCTGAAATTGACAGGATCTCTTCTTTCAAATGGAACGCTCTATATTTTATTCGATTTTCGAATTCAGCTTAGAAAGTTGACCAGAAATGTCTGACACTGTCAGTTTCGTTTATTTACAAAAAATCGATCATTTAACGGAAACCCAAAGAACTGAAATTTTTATAATACTAGGTTATGGACACAGAATGCGAACGCAACAAGAAGCTTGTAATATTTTTCATGATAGATGTCCTGACAGAAATCCATTAACTAAATCTACTGTAAGTAAACTTTTAAAAACATTCCAACCGGAAACGTAAGAAACGCTATACGCTCTGGCGGACCTAAAACTGCAACAGATCTTGATAAGGATCTGACTGTTTTACTCAGTTTAGAAGAAAATCCCCATCTCTCTACCAGAACACTGGGAAAAGAAAACAACGTTACAGACATATCCGTAGACCGCTTTCTGAAAACCGAAAAGTTTCATCCGTACAAAATAAGACTTTTGCAAGGGCTCTCAGACGACGACCACGACAGATGCTTGGAATTTTGAAAAACCATGTACGTTGCAACGCCAATCCAGATGTTGTCCACCGAATAATTTTCTCAGACGAATCAACATTTTTTTTTAATTGGAAAGTTAATAGGGATAATAATTGTCGACATTGGGCCAGGAAAAATCCTCACTAAGTATGCGAAAATCATACTCAGTTCTCCCAAAAGGTAAATGTTTGGGCCGATATAAGAGGTCAAAGAATATTTGGCCCCTTCTTCATGCAAGAGACATTAAATGGAGAAAGATATTTGGATCTTCTAAGAAATGAAATTGTCCCGGCTCTTGCACAACTGTTTCCAAATAATCGTAAGTAAGTATTGTTCCTTTATTTTATCTGCGTACTGATTATTTGAATATGAGTTTTTAGGCAATAATCAAGCACCAAATGATAAAATATGGTCTCAGCAGGTTAGTACCACACCGCACCATGTCCAAAATATTCGGTAATATTTCAATGGTGTTTTTCTTAGAAGATGAATCAGACGTAGGGATACTACTGCAGCTCTATTCCTGTAAAATGTGTCAAATCAAAATGAAATTAAAATTTCATAACCCAGCATCTCATACACGAAGCTTTTCCCAACTTACATAATAAAAACCTTATCTCTAGTTTTTGACAAAAGAATTACCTGCAAAATCTTCTCGGTGTAATTTTGCAACTCCTTATAGGTTTTAAAACTGTCGAAATTTTAGTCGGCGTTATAATTTTTATGAGCTATTTAATGTAATTTTTTCTGGCGTTGTGTTTCAATGGTGTTTTTCTTAGAAGATGAATCAGACGTAGGGATACAATCGAGTGGCAAACTTGGTCTCCGGACTTGACGCCCTAGACTACTTCTTGTGGATTCACCTCAAAAATGTTGTTTTCAAAAGTAAGCCAAATGACCTCGATGATTTAAAGTTAAGGATAGAAACAAAATGTAGAAGAATCGAAGAAACTGCCATTCTTCTAGATGTTTTTCCGCAGCATTTGGCTTACTGCCAAGAAGTAAAAGGACAACATTTTAAACATTTGATTTAGTTTTGATTGGGTCATCAACTTTTAAATTGTTTCCTCCTATCTTGTTTATTCTTGTACTAAATATCCAAATAGTATAGCGTTTTTTACGTTTCTGCTTTGACGATTTTTTTTTACAGTAGATTTAGCTAATGGATTTCTGCCAGGAAATTGACCATTAAAAATATTACAAACTTCTTTTTTCATTCGCATCCTGTCCTATAACCCAGTATTATTAAAATGTTAATTCCTTGAGTTTCTGTTAAATGATCCGTTTTTGTAAATAAACGAAATTGACAATGTCAGACATTTTAGGTATTTTATGGTAAAATACAATAAACTAACAATTTTTGACCATCATTTTCTCAAAGACTGTTAACTTCAGGATAAAATATTCCCAATAAGAAGTATTCAGAATTTTAAGCTATTTCAATAAAAACCGTTTACTTACTTACTGCAATAACTGGTGAAAAGACCATTCTGTAGACTCCTAAACAAACAATATACCTACCTCCAAGGTGGCAGGGTTTGACTTTCTTTAATTTAAGCCAAGGAACTAGTGTAATTTTCATGACTTAATACAAGATATCAATATTAAGATTATTTCTAGAGTCAATTTATTTTTATTTAATATAATATAAAATACAATTTTTAAATATATACACATTACGCTAACGAACCAATTCAGATTCGCTATGGTTGACTTCGTCATAAAAGTAGTCATGAGCATTTGAACTTTATCTATGTGAAAACAAAAATCTTCAGTTCTAATTACACATTTAATAAAATTTTTCCAACTTTCTGCAGAAACAGAATCTATACTTTTGTTAATCAATTCTATTACGCTGGTACTAAGAGTCGTTAAATTGTTTCCAAATCCTACTTTTGATTATACTTGACTTCACATATGCCTAACAAAATACAATAATCTGGAATAAGACGCAAAACGGCATGTCCCATTTTTGCCGCTATAGTGCCAGGAAGGTGGAATTGGAAGGTGGTAGAGGAATTCTTCCTCGGCCGAGGTGGTACCACCACACACATCCTCTTAAAGGACTGGTGAAATCCCTAGGGGTGTTTCCAGCTCTGGATGTGTGAGCCGACTCCCCAGTACACCCACGGTACATAGTGCTTAGACTTCGGTCTTCGTGGGCTGTCAGAAGATAAAAAAAAATATGCATATCATTTCTTAATACTAAATGCTTTTAGAACCTTCAGGAGCCCACTTCTTTTGTAAGAATTTTCAAAATATATGTTATTCCTTAACATATAGTTTGGATTAAATATTACTCACTTTCGTCGAAACATCCAGTATCGCTTCGTTTTTTCTTTTCTCAAAACACAATATTTCTCACTGTAGATAAGAAAGTTAGACATTTTTCTAAAGCGGTATTTACGTGAAACCCCTTTGCTTCCGGCGATAAATGTTTTCTTTTAACTTTACCAACTCTCTTTTACAAGTCTACAATCATCAGAAGCCGAAAATGAAACGAGAATAGATATATTTAATAAAAAATTCACAAAAGATTACTAAAAACAATATTTCAATCATGTTTTATCCATATCTCCGTTTAAAGTCAATTTTGCTGCCGCAGCCTGATTAGGTATTCATGAATAGGCAGCAGGGCTGCCATAAAATGAATAAAAATGCCACAAGCATGAGGAAAAGAAGGATATTTTTAATAATAATTTCTTGTATTGGATATATTCGGAATTGACAAGGATAATGTGACGGCCGAATGTGTTTTTGATCGACAGCGGTACAGCAAATAAAAGGGTAACGTTTTTAGGAGTCTGTGAAGTTGTCAAATAAGAAATGTATCTGTATATTAACAGAAACTTGGTAGCGATTATTGAACCTTTTTTGTTATTTAGTTGTCATCTGGACAACAAAATCGATTTTATTGACATGAATATGCATCTGTAATTTAATTAAATACAAATAAACATACTTTTGGCCTAATTTAAATACAGTAGTAAAACGAAAAAAAAAAAGAATTATATCGAATAAATAAGTCTCCGACTAATCAAAAAATACCCCCAACATGGGCTTACAAAATTCCACCCTTATTTAAATGTAATTATGCGTAGTAACGCAAGATTCTGTGGATTTTTTAAAACTCACTTGCGCTGGCACCCTTTGTCGTTTGACGTTAGACAGTTAAGATTCAGTACTGTAATCGACAGAAAAGTTCGACTTTTTTAACTTTTAAGTAAATCATAAAAAATTTACTAGTTTCCTGGTTGTCCAGTAGGATTATATTTATTTGAAGGCTTTTCTAAAAAATGTGGATAAGAAAAACGTTTTTTGTTTGTATACAATAATGTTAAAAATGTGATCCTATTGAGAAAAGTCTACGTGAATTCACAAAAGTTGTTTTTGACTAAAATAGATGTGTTGTTTTTCAAAAAAACACTTCAGTTTTAAGGTCGTTAAGATAACTCTGATTGTTTTGATTATGATTTCAGGTAAATAGCGGTTAATACAAATTGTATGTAAAATAGTCAAATAAATCTAGGCCCGGGTCTGCTTGATGTTTAGGGTATTTATGTTCCTAACTGGGCAGGATTAAAGCTACACGATTAAACTCCATGTAGGAAGAAAAAGGCAATACGGTATTGGCAACATACTGGATAGACGTGATTAACACTATTTCTCTATTACATTAAGGACCTATTGTTTATGCTTGTTATAGTAGGTTAATACTTACAGTTAAAAACAAACCGGACTCCCCAAATAAAAAACTTTAATAGTATTATCATTATTCCAATGATTGAATTGACAAGTTAAAGACATTTGGTAACAGGAAAATAAATGGATTGTGTTTTTGTTAAAGAAAAAATCATACCAATACAACCGTCACCATGGCTAGATTACAGAATCCTAAATCCCAAAATCCTAGATATATGGAAAACAAATCCTTTAAGGAAACAGAAACATTAACAGAATTAAGTAGAGTTACAGCGAATGGTACTGTTAAGGGCACAACTACTTGAACGCTGGAAGTCTGTCGATCAGCGCGACAGAATTTTCAACCACCGGATTTGGCCAACAACAGCCCTTGGAACACGAAAAAGATATATCTTTTTGTAGCCGTCATAGTGATATTTGTGATATGGATAATTGCGTATACTATTGTTAGTGAATTGAATCTTTTATATGATAATTTTCCATAGGTGTAAACACACATTCAAATTCTCGTTCTAGTGATGTATAACAGATTGTTATTTATATAATATAATAGTAAATTATAACTACGTATTATTATTTACTACTTCTAGGTAGGAAACGTATTATTATTTACTGTTTACAGGAAGTTGGAAACTAAGCTATTTGGTTCAATTGTGTGCTTATTTAGCCAATTGCTGTATTATGCATCAGATTTGAGAGCACGTAGTATAGGGGGCGGGGTGATCGCATGTAGCTTTGGTTCGCACACAAAATATACATATAATGTATATCTTCAATTCACATAAAACTAGGCATTATTAAAATTTTTGCCATATATAAAAAATAAAAAGCGTTCCTTAATTTAAAGGAAAAATTTCCATATATAAATAGGGCCAAATTAAAAAGGGAATTTTCATAGGATCTCAAATTAGACAACATTTTAAAGGCATAAACTTTGTAGCAACTTGTATATCAAAGAATATTTGTATTATACGGAGGAAGCTATTGAACTCTTATTAGAAGAAACCCCCACTATTGGCTACAAAAGAAAAACGACAAGAAGACAACTGTAGTACTTTCATTTGTTTAAATTGTGTAAAGTAGTCGTAAATTGTAAATTATGTTTTAAAATTAATAAACTGAAATTAATACTATTTTTCTTAATTTTACAACCTTTCTGCCTGTATCAAAATTCGTGAAGCATTGCTCAAAATTATCAACATGGTTTCTTTTATTTTGGGGACCTTTCAATTCCATGGGCATATACAACGCTTAGTTTTCTAATTGTGTTGTGCTAGTTTCACTGACTATTTTAATATGTCAGTTTCATTAGTTTGTTATTCAAAACTCACTACTATATAATAAAACAGCCTTTCTTTCCGTACGTCTAGAAGCAACAATAAATCAAACCGAATTTTAAATAAATAATTAAAAAGGTACTTTAAAACAAAATAAAAAATTCAAATCATTTGTTATTGTTCGTAGGCTGAAATTACATCTGAAACAAATTTCCGAAAATTCGTCCGTTTAAATGTAAAAAGATAAAGAATAAAAGCAAAACCTGGAATTGTAAATCCGTATAATGAAGCTCTTTCGTTAATAACAAGGATTGGAAAAGAAAAATGAGAAAAATGTAAATTGCACTTTCCCAGAAAGAAAAGTCCGCCTTTCGAGACGACCTTTTGCCGTAATCGCTAAAATCAAAGTGAATCGATTTATGGTTCCCTTGCTGTACAGCAGGAAAAACGTCTGTTTACAAAACTAATTTTATAAAATAAAAATTGGTTGTAGGATATAAGTCTTTTGCCATATACAGTATACAGGGTGACTAGATATGTGACTTTGTTTAGAGAAACAGGAACTGTGAATAGAAAAGAAGGCAATGGGAGACACAAAGTTCGCACTGTACAAAATGTAGCAAGCAAAAGTATCCACGCATATCTGGCGTTTAAGCTAGCAAGTAAATGTATCCTATGGAACCTGCAATACAATCCTGAAATGTGACCTGCATATGCACGCTTGTCGTCTATGCTCAGTCCAAGAATTGTTACCAAACAACAAGCCGCAGCAAGATTTATGGGTAATTTGTATAATACTGAAAACGTATTTGAAAAAACCTTTTTTACTGAAAAGGTATGGTTTTACCTCTCTGGTTATGTAAATTTTCAACAAATGAGAATGTGAATTTCTGAAAATTCACATTTCTTTATAGAGAAGCCATATCGAAAAGAATGTTACTTGAACCAATTTTTTTAGAAGGGACTATCAATTTAAATAAGAAAATCTTAAGATATTTTGTAAAATCAAGGATTTAAAGATAATAAAGAAGAATATGCAGTAACTCCTTTTGTCTTACATATGGAATAAAGAATGGAATATTAGCGTATACTAAGTGGAATATAGCACAGGTACAATAGCAAGGCGTAACTTGATATTAAAATGCAGCAGCTATATACGTATAAGCTCTGGTATTCCAATATACCAGGACTGCCAATTAAATTAATATCCTCTAGCGTTCACGGATTATTAATGAAGTTATCTTCATAATTTGAGCACCATTTTGGCTCTATGATCTAAGAAACTATATACTACAATTTAGTTTTTATATAGAGTACCTTTAACGTTACATTTATAAATACATTAAAAATAAAATATCGCGATAATTGACAAAGAAACGTAGACAATTTAGTTCCGAAAAGATTTGTAAAAAACGGTAAACAACTTAATTCCGAAAAGCGGGTTCCGCAAGAAGTGGTTTCGGTACGTCCTGTGCTAGGGATTGCGGGCGCTTAAAATTTTTTGAGTCTCCTAAGCGCTGGAAATCTTTAATATGGCACTAGACGTATGATAAATATCTGCAAGTGTTTATAAATAGACTTGTTTCTTAATTTAATTAAGAAGTGCCAAACATGAAAAAACAAATGCAAAGTTCTATTTTTTCTTAATCTATATTTATAATGGCAGCAAAATGACTTAATGACCTGAATGTATCTTCTTGCAGTAAAACTGTTCTTTTTTCTTAATCTGACTTTTACTTTCTAAATGTAAAATCGCTTTAATCCTCGCCATACAATGGCAAGCCGAATCAAATCTATACGCACCTTGAAAAGAGACAACAGGATTTAATTTATTTGTTTAACTTTAAGCTTATAATCTCCTTTCCCCAAAATGGCATTTTAAAAGTACAAATTAACAATGTTAAGCCGAAGAAACATAAACAAAAAATGCGTTTCGTGTTTTTAACGTAAAATGAATGTTGTACAATTTAAACATTGCAAAAGGCCTTTTTGTATTCAGAAGGGTAGTTTACGCGCTTTGTTTTTAGTATACCCTCTCTTTTACGAGCAAAATATAACAATAGAATGGTAAAGTAAAAAGCAACCGAGGAACTTACAGCATTTTTGCTGTTGTTCTCAGCGAAAAAACGACTCCCTCCACTTTACAACGTAATTTAAGGTATTGTGTTCTTATATTATTTGGTGAAAAAATTGCTCTTTCTACGGCTGACTCTAAAACGTTTCTTTTTCTGTTGTATTTTTCTTTCAAGCAATAAAGTAAAGCGCCTGTATAGATAAAAATATACCTTGTCGTGTTTCGCGAAATGTACAAATGGGGGTTAATAAAATGAAGTAGGGGAGAATAGGGTGGGATAGTGAAGAAAATAAGAAAACAAAATAATGAGCTTGTTCAGACATTTCGCGTTTGAAATAAATATGCTAATATTATTGCACCATGAGTCAATCGAGAGACGCACACAAATAACTACTTTGGTTGGACGGATAATAACAAGAATATTAAGGTTTAAAATTCGACTAAATTTAGTTTCCCGCCTAACGTCATCCTACGAAAAACAACTGACCGTAGTGGCAATGCGACGAATCAAATTAAGGATAAGGCAACACCGCCATGCACTACTTTAGTAGCAGTTTTTAATCTTCGAAACATTTTTCAGAGCGCTTAAGTGTATCTAAATATAACGATGAACTACAACAGAAATAATAGTAAAATCCAAATCTGTAAGTGTAGTAGTTTTTTGCTTCTGTCATTCGGTGAATTATGGTTAGTATTTATTTGATACTCATGCGTTAATATCTCTTTTAGGTTAAAAAATATTATTATGCCTTGACTGTTTTCTCCGTTTCATTAATATACAGGGTGCCCTAAAAGGTATGGTCAATAATTTGGGATTAAGTAGATTGGTTATAAATAAGGTCAGAACTATCTATAAAATTTTGTCCCATGTCCACTTGCTACCGAGCTTCAGCCCCTAAATGGGGGACTCAGAAGATGGTTTTTGGTAAATATTTTCGAAACCTTGGTAGATAAAAATTTGAAATTTAGACATTTTGGTAAACTTTGTACGCTGAATAGAACTGTTAAAAATGTCGATATTTTTGGAAAATCTCACCAGAAGTAGGGGACAGTGGGGTAAAAAGGAATATAATTTTGTTACATGGATTCATAACTTTTGATGGCTATTTTTTGGGTATTTCATTCCAATATTTTACTAAATATGTTAAATTTGACCTCTTCGGTCCGGGTCCAGTGACTTTAATCAATACACGAAGTCTAATTAAAAGGAGATATAGGTATGTTATTCTTGATGTATTATTTCCGGCGTCAGTACTGAAAAAGCTATCAGAGTGCGGAAAGGTGCAACTTTCAGCACACATATATGTGCGCAAAGTAGTTACTTTCCGCACGCTCTTAGAATTTTTTTTAAACTCGTTCAATAACAGACCGCTAAAAAACGCGAAATGCCAAATTCCTCGCGACTGTGCAGGATACTGGCCACAGATCAAGGATATTAATTTTCATCAAACTCTAATATATGACGTTGTGTTTCAAATACAGTTTCAAAACTGCCTTGAATATGTTTAACAAAAAAAATTGGCTTAGATTTTTCCAAAATCTTCAAATTCAAACAAATATATTTTAAAAAAGATATTTTTTCAAAAACTCGTGTTTAAAATGCAGGTATTTTCGAAAAAAAATTTATAAATCCATGACGTAAGTTACCTATTAGCTAAGAAATCTAAAATTTTAAAGTTATGGAATTAAATATTAAATTCCTTACATCCCTGTACCTACATAGCATTAAAAAGAACGTGCCTGCGTTACTGGTTAGACCCTATCTGCCATTTGCATAAAAATCTTAGCCTCATTACCTTCGTAATAAAACATGGAACAGCGTAATTTCACATTAAAATGCAGCAACTATGAGCGTCGGTATTCCAATATCCTAGGAATGTCAATGGAATCGATATCCTAAGCGTGGGCCTGTTTCTGACAGATTAATAAATAAAGTACTTATGTAAAACGTGCAGAGTTTCTTAAAGTTAAATTAAAAATTATAAGTCAAACATGTCGGCTAAAGAAAGAAAGCAAAAATAATTAAATTTGCGGCGACTTACAGCTGGAGCTCCGCTATTTAATTCGAGGGAAAATTAAATAAAATTAAATAAAAACCATTTTTTAAAGTCCAGAGAAAATGAGGACCTTAAAAAGTTAGGAAAGAATGGTAAAAGCTATTTACATCGAACTAGACTTTCCCCTGTGCCAGTTTTCAAGAAAGGAAAGCCCAACGTTTCGGGGCGTACATTTACAATTCGAATACCATAAAACAACCTAAAAAGTGAGAATGGGTCAATACGGGATACTAAATCTTTTCAGTTGGCAAGGGTGTTTGTTGTATAAGACCCTGTATAATTCAAGTAAGCGAGTTTTTGCCTATCGTATTTTAGGTATGTAGTTACTGGAGATTCACGCATTAGTACACAAGAAACGGCATTACATTCGTTTGGCGTTCAGCAAATTATTGAACACTGAATTTCGACTACAATTTATTTTTTCTGGACCTATGAAAAATTTGCAAAAAACAATTTTTGGTAACAGCTTTCTCGAAAAAAGGGTTTTTTGAGGTACGGCTTTTTGAAAATATGTACTTTTTTCGCAAAGAAAGTTGTAGAAAATGCAGATTTTTGAAACTTGAACATCTTTAACGTTCAGATTTACTTAAAAATTTTAAAATTTAGTACCGATTTAAATTAAGATCTTCTAGTTGATCAGTTAAGTTTTGACAGGTTTTTGTCCTGTCATTGTTAATAAATCGTCGAGTTATTTTAATATTTCGGCTACTTGTTTTATTTCCTAATGATTTTCATCTTAGAACGTGCTTCTACTGTGAATTTAGATCTATTACAGTGGAAAGTACGTACTAAAACCGCCCTTTTTGTTATACATTTGCGAAAAAACTCAGAAGCAAATTCATAGTACCATACTTCATTGTCTTATTCTTACACCGGTCAAGTATTGGAGAATCTTGCCGTTTAATTTAGAAAATGATAATACAAGAAACAGAAAAAGATCTTAAGCAAATCCAAATAAAGCCGAGCAAGCCTGCATCAATTCACCTTCTTTAGGTTTGCTTAGGAACCCCTTAAATAACATAAGTTTCAAGTCCAAAAGGTCACAGTCCAGATAGAATAAAACGAAAAATAATATAAAATTACAGGTTGTTTTTGCTGGCCCCTATTTTCATCATTATTTTACGATAATGCCATTATTTTAACTTTGTAAATATCAAAGCACTCTCCCGAGCTCCTAATTAAAACTCACGTCTCCTAAATAGGCGATTCCATCAAAATAACATATTTCTTTTAAGTCCGAAAGACCAAAAGAAAATATAAGCGAGCTCAGTCTCTCATGTTTCATCATAAAGGGGAGTAATATACGTTGAAATTTAGCGGGTCCTTTTTGTATTCACAAGGGTAATTTACGTGTTTTGTTTTAAGGACTCTTTTGTTTTAGGAGTAAAATAAAATGTTAAAATGGCGAAATAAAAAGCAACGAGGTTACTTACGGCTTTTGTACCATTGTGTTGCGCAAAAACAAAACAATTTTCTTTGTGCTTTGACGTAAATTATAGTATTATTGTGTTTAGCAAGAAAAAACTGGTCGTTCACGTAACACTTCTTAAGAATTTCAAACATTTTTGTATAGATAAGAGAACAAACGATAATATAAAAGGAAACATGATCATTTTTTTTTTCAACAAAATATTAAAGAACATTTAATCTGCTAAACGTCGCTGTTGTGTTACTTCTCAATATTATATGTTGTTATGTTAAGTCAAGTGGATCTGTCGATATCATGGATTTATTAAGAATGGATACGGGATGATTTAACATCCTTTGAAGCCAAAACAAACCATTCTAAGCGACACTGTAAACACAATTTGTAAACATTAGCCACATCTTATTTTACCTTGTATTTTTGTACAAAAAATACGTTAGAAGCATCACAAGATTTACTAAAAGTAATAAAAGGCCTAAAATATTTTATTTTTCTGCTCAATAATAATAAATTTAAGTTGAAAAGGTTTTATTATTTATAGGTTATATACCCAATTCATATTTTTTGAATTATTTAGGAAAAACTCTGTATATTGACATCATTATACGCGTCTCAAATATCAGTTTTTTATACCTCTGAAAAGCATATTGATACCAGAGCATACCCTCTTTTATTTTAAATAAACAAAAAAATTGGCTTTCATGTTATATTATAAAGAGAAAAACATGTTGAAAATCAGAGGGTTCTTTGTATGCTAACGGAAGTAATTTCAGAGCTGTATTACTATTATTCTTTTGTTTCACAAGTAAAAAAAAATACAAGAACATAAACAAAAAATGGCAAAGTAACGTATGTAACAAAAGTTTTCGGAATTTCTTTCTTCTGCAGTATAGAAAAAACAAATTATGGTTTTGAAATAACACTTTGGAAGTTAAAACAATGTATTTGCTTAACAGAAAACACAAATCAAATTATACTGAAAAGTCTATTATTTTTAATAGAACGTAATTTTGTTTTAACCTGTCGCACCATGTTCTGGACGGTCATGTTTTCTATTTCTCAAATTTTTTGAAACATTCTGAGTGATAACCCTTGTTCATTTTCGGCTTCCCAACCACTGTCGTAAACCTTTCTGCTTAATATTGCCCAAAACTCTTCAATAGGTCTTGCTTGAGGAACATTTGGGGATTGTCATTTTTTGGTACGAATGGGATAGATATCCCATGCTATGTTCCGGACGGTCATGTAGTCTATTTCGCGAATTTTTTGAAATATTCTGTCATAACACTTGTTCATTTTCGGCTTCCCAACCACTGTCGTAAACCTTTCTGCTCAATATTGCCCAAAAATCTTCAATAGGTCTTGCTTGAGGAATATTTTGGGGATTTACGAATGGAATAGTTATCCCATTCGTACCAAAAATTGAAAATGAAAGATTCGTACCAAAAATTTAAAAAAGCTCAACTATCTTCTTGTATATTTAAATATTCCCTAAAATTTAAAAACGTCTTTATAAGTCATTTTTACGAATAGTCGAAAAGAATGCTTAAGAATCTGCAAAAAAATAATTAAATTCTTTTCGGCATATCAATAAATTTTTTCGCAGGGTATTCCGTATCAAAGAATTTAATCACATATCTTTTCGTCAATAAAACTTGTCGCTTCTGTAGTACTTTGTGTGTAACAACCAAAATATTGGAAATATAAGCGGTAAGTTATTAAACTTTTTCAATATTCGCCTTATACGATTCCGAAAGTAATTTTCATAATTTGCGAGGCGGAAACTGAACGCCAATATCGAATGTTTGCCGAAATTTACTGGCTTTGACAGAATTTAATAAAAGACCAGCAGGTTTGTCAATGTGATATCCGAGTTTTACATAAACCCTGGTATTGTGTGATGTTAAAGGAGCAAGAAAATTGATTTTTTATGTTAATTCCCGAATGTAAAACGTTTAAAAACATCGGAAACTACTTTTTAGCTCATTTTTTTTAAATCTAAGACAAATATTTTTACATTGCCTAGAAAAACTTGAACAGCCGGACTCTACGGGAAAATTTATATACAGTTGCTGCATAGTATTTCATATTTACATATTAACCTGGAAAAAAAGTTACCAACTAAATGTGTATCATATTCAAAGGAATTGCGCATATTGCACAAACATGCAAATCACAAATTAAGGAATTATGCTTACTATTACTGAGAACTAACAAAATTGATTTTTACGTTTATAACCATCAGAAACTGCTTAGATTAAGCTAAACTTTATTTTTACTAGCATTTTTTAAGCATTTTTGCATTTCCTAGAAAAATTTGGACAGCCAGAGTCTACTGGAAAATTTATAGTTTCTTAGTGGTCGTATGGTATTTTATTTGCTTATTAACTAGGCAAAAAAGTTGTTGAATAAATGTATCTCATATTCAAAGGAAAGGTGTCGAATCTAAAAACATGTATATCATAAATTAAGGAATTATGCACGCTGTAATTAAGAACTGAACAAACCCCAACAAATCTAAAAATAAAGCTAAATATTCTAATTTTACACCACACATTTCTATGTCTTCAACATTTAAAAGACGCCTTATATACAAGCTTTAAGGTTTATTTTTTGAAGAAGTAGAACTTTCAAAGCAAAATTAATTTTAAAGTTATTGATAACATGAACTTTTATCTGGGAAAGAATAACTTTTTTACATTTTCCGTAATATAAAATTTTTTTAAACTTCTCTGCAGATAAAAAGGTACAAAAAAGTTGCGCAAGTAAAAATGACTAAATGAGAAATAGAAAATAGGGCTTCTACAGGATGTTTCTTTTTGCCAAAATAATTTCTAATTTTTTTAGCGATATATTTTTAATTTTTTTAGCGATATATTTTAGAAAAAATAATATGCCGTCATTAACTCTTAGTATTGAATTTATTGAAAGCTTCATAAATGTGGTCACTTATGAAAAACTTTAATGTCACTTTTTGGCCGAACATAAATAACCTAAATATGTAAATAGATAATCATCTGTTTTTTTACTCTTCTATAACATGTTTAAGTGATATAAAATAAAAATATATATCGTGAAGTATATATTTACGACTGATCGTGTTAAATCTTGATAGCGGAGTGAATTTAAAACAAGGTTAGCTTTTATTGAAACATTCAGATACTCTATTGCTAAGACCAGTCAAATTTGAAAATTTAGAGCTTAAATTAACACGTGTAGGAAAGTTTTGTACTATTAGTATATTTTAGCTACAAGCGCCACGACACAAATTATTTGTAAACCAAGCAAATCGCAGATAAGATAATATATAAGGCTGCCCACTTAAATGCAACACCAATGGCGGCGTACATAAGCAACTACGTGGAAGTGGTTATTATCACTTTTATAATAATATGTATTTATTTGGCATTAAAAATCCGGATTGGCTGGGCTAAACATTTGCAGCATGGCGTATGCCTCTAAAGTCACTTCCGTAGGCGATGTCCCATGCGGCGAAAAAATATTTTTATATAGAGAAAACGATAATTGGACATCTACAGATGTTATATTTGCATAGCTGAAATGATCTCTGACGGATCTGTATCGGTACTGTTACTACAAATACGAGTATGTCTTAGACTGGAAAAATCTGGATTTTTTCTTAATATACTTCAAAATTTATGTAAAACAAATACCTATCTCGTCATTTTAAGTATGTAGCACTTTTTGCACGCTAAAAGATAATGAAGAAGCCGTTCGCGCATAGCCGGCAAATATCCTTGTAACGTACTTAGGTCGGGAAATTTCCATTTAGGATTATATTTCTTCCGAAACTGCCAAAATGGTTCTTTATTTAATATAAATAACGGCACATTACACCACCACAGCATAATAATAAAATCTAAAAGAAATTATGTATAAGGGCGTTTGGACCTGGAACAGTCGCGCGTTACTGCATACTATAAACTACCAAATTCACAGCGACGGGATTGAAAAATAGAATCAATAAGAGGCAAAGCTAAACTGAATTGCTGCTGTGGCCGAGTTCCCCGTAATGTAATGCTACTGGAGCGGCACTCACTGTGGGCAGCCTTAATAATAAATCATAACTCAAGATTTTAAAGACGATTACACATGACGGGACAAAAACTTGTCAAAATCTAACAGATCTAATTATCCTAGTAATATTCTTAAAAATACTATTTTTGGGTTTTCAATGACTTCCTTAAACGATTTATGCAATAAAAAAATACATGTATATTCCTTATTAAATATAGACAAAGATTACATAAATTCTTCATGACACACACAAAACGTTTCTCTCAAAAACGCGAATAACTCAAATTGGAAAAACATATCGCCATTTTCAATTCAAGCTGCATACGAATACAGCTACAAAATTTTAAACAAAAAAATTTCCTGAATGCATAGATCGAAGTCTCTTACGTGAAACGGAATTACACGTCCCTAATTTTCCAACTATATGCACGGCACATATCTCTAACGTAACTCAGCGCATTATTCTTCAGAGTATTGGAACTTGCAATTCCAAATTCAATATATATTCATGAATTGGGCAGAATTCTGACGTTAAGTATATATTTTTCGCAAGAATTATTAAGAAATAGCGCATACAAATGCATATAAAGTCGATCGCAATAAGTAAGTAGACTAAATCCCAAGTGGACGTGATAATGCATCACCTAAGATATATTACATTTTTTGGCAGATTCGTTATTGGAACGCAACGGATATATTTTCCTAGGAAATAACTTTAAGATATTTGTTTGCTTCCATTAGAGGTTTCTTAATATTTTACACAGAGTGATAACAATGACTCGGGCTGATAGATTTTATTGACAAATTTTATTTGGTAAGTAAAGTATTACAGCTATAACCTATATATACATACATACATATATATATATATATATATATATATATATATATATATATATATATATATATATATATATATATATACATATATATATATATATATATATATATATATATATATATATATATATATATATATATATATATATATATATATATATATATATATATATATATATAGGTGTATTAAGGAATAAAGATTTTTCAAAGAACTTTATGAGAAAACATTTTATTGGGAGTGACATTTTTACGTATCGTCGGTGAAATGTCAGAATAAATATCATAGATGCATGGATGGTGGTCGTTCCTACTTTTTCCCTCTCTACAGCGCACCCTTAATGAAAGAGTAACTACAAGTTTTACGTTACTTATTAAATTACTTGATCTTTCGTAGAGAGAGCCATTAGCGGAAAATTAAACTGAAACTACGCAAATAATTAAATGAGATCCCGCAGACTGTCTGCGATAATTATAAACTAAGTTATGAAAGGTCAAACCCTGTGCTAACGGTCATTTTATAAATTGGATTCTAACAATATCTCGTAATATTTTATTTAAAATTCTAAAAATAGTCATTGTAAATAAACGATTTAGTAAAGCAGATAAACTTTATTTCAGCTGACTTTTCTGAAGTTATTTTTACTCAAAGCAAAAATAAGCAACTTTTAAAAGTCTCTCTGCTTTTCAGATTTTACTATATTAATATAGAAGGAGTGTTTTAATTAAATGTACATTAAACTCTAACTTATTATTTTTTTTGTAATAATTATTAATTCAAATACCATCCACTTGATTTTAACTTGAGGAGCAGGTACACATTATACTGCAAACAACTAAAGAGTGAAATATTTTTATTTCGAGTCACATTTGTTGCATTTTTATTGTTTCATCTTTGAATTTTTATTACATTACTTGTTTTATGTCTTTATGTCGTGACTATTTTGAATAAATAAAATATTTACATAATCCTTCAGAACACGAAAAATTATCAAGAGCTAAAGTTTGGTGTAATGCTGCAATGCACGCTATATATCTATTACACTGCCTAAAGAATTTTAAAGAAATAATTTAACAGTCCTTTTCAGCAACAAGGTTTTTCTGGTCTGTCCTAATTAAAATTAATTGTAACGAACTTGCAATAGGTGTAATAAAAGTCGATTGGCATGCCTAAGAATCCATTTAAATATTATATCATTTTATTTTAACCCTACCAAGCAAACTTTTATTTTGCGATTTTTTAAATTAAACAAGTATTATACAGGGTGTTATAAAAAGGTTTTAAGAAATTTTAAGGGCAGATTCTACATCTAAAAATATGAAAATAAGTTTATATAATCATGGATCCACAAACGCTTCTTTTTCGAGATACAGGGTGTTTAATATTTTCTTTTTTAAAAGTTTTTTTTTAATTTCTTGAAAATGCGTTAAGATATTGACATGAATTTTGGAAAACGCCAGTAGGTAATCAAAGCGTACATTTATGTTCAAAAATTTTGTTTCTAATGTACTTGCCTCAGCGGAGTGCGTACTGGTAAGTCTTTATTCTTAGCGAAAAAATGGCACGCCAGTGATTTTTTGCTTGGGTGTGCTTGGGTGTCTCTGAAACTTTTTCGCTGTGACGCGCTGTTTTCGAGATAAAAATTAATTTATATCTTACAATAAAAACAAAAAATGAAAATGAATTTTTTTCCGTTCCGGCTCTTAGTAACCTGGAAACCTGGAAGAATTAAAAGAAGCAGTAACCCAGGAACCCAGGTGAGAGAATTTTCCAAATATCGACCCTGTGATCGGTTTTATAAAGCCAGAAATAATTTTGAAAAGTTTTCTGTTTTTGTGAGAATCAATCTTGGGATAGCTGGGTTGCAAAACTGTTAAATTTAATATATATTTTTAATATTTGTTTTATCATAAAAATCCAAAATTATCAATATAATAGGTAAAAACAAAAAGGGGTGCGAAATTTGGCGATATTACCTTACAGTTCAGAAATGCACCTTAAGAGATTATGTTATTTTATGTAAGAATATCGACAATATGGGAGAATTTCGTATTTATATTTTAGAATAGTTTACATAAATAATTATATTATTTTTAGATAAATCATAATTTTATAACTTCCCTTAAATTTTACATATTTAGGCAATTTTAAAGGTTAAAGTCGCTAAAGATAATTTATATTCATAAATCCAAACTCTTAAAATATTTACACTGCGTCAAAATGGATTTACTTTTAGAAGCAACCGATTTGCTATCATGGGGCATTTTCGCTGATGTTTTATTTAAGTGACTCCTATATTTAGTAGTTCAAGCCGGCACATGCACGAAATATATGTACAAACATTGTAAGTCAACATTATTTATGAGACATATACATACAGTGTGTCCCAATAGAATTAGTATGGGTAAATTTCTTTGCTATTAGAAAAGATAGGGACACCAAATTTTAGGTGAACCTTAGTTAATAAATCTGCTTTTTTATGTAATTTAGGTTTTCGAACCCCCTTGACGGGTGACGCTAGGGAGTTAAGGTCAAGAAATTTAAATGCAACCCTATGCCCGCTTGGTACCTCATTTTAAAGGTCTTTGGTAAGAAAGAATTTTACAGCAAACACAAGGTCCGTAACTTAATTCGTTTTTGAATGACAAGCCTTTAAAAATTAATAATCGTAAAAAAATTGTACATTTAATTTCCTTTATTCCTTTTATTATTTTAAAAGTTGTTTAAAATGATCACCATTAACTTTTGACAGTAATAAAGTCGATTTTGGAATTCACTTATGACATTTTCGAGAATGGCATATGTTACTTCTTGGCAGAGTTCCAAAATCGACTTTATTTCTGCCAAGAACTTCATCCTGATAATTTTGAACAACTTTTAAGGTAATAAAAGAAATAAAGGTAATTAAATTCTTAATTTTCTTTTTCACGATTTTTAATTTTTATGGGCTTACCATTTAAGAACGAATTAAATGATTCTTTTTTGAGGACCTTTAAAATGAGGTATCACGCGGCATACGCTTGCATTTAAAAATTTTGACCTCAACTCCCTAGCGTTGTAACATACTTGTGGGACATTGGGACATTCCACAAATGAGTTGACCCGTAGTCCCTGAAAAAAGGCCAATCTACAATCTAGCAGACTGGCTCGATGCTACTTTGTGTACCACAAAACTATATTGTCCTACGGACATCAAATTCAAAACTATATTGTCCAATCGGGACACTTCACATAAAAATTGACCCGTGATCACTCACTCAAGATGATTGAAAAAGTTAAATTACATAAAAAAGTAGATTTATTAAACAATAAGATACACTTAAAATTTGGTATCTCTATCTTTACTAATAGCAAAGATATTTACCCATACTTACTTTTCGGACACCCTCTATACTTCAATCAGAAGTAATTGAATCATTTGGACTAACAGAGTAGAATAATCAGAGCGGGGTGATAAAAATTTATTATTACTCAATTGAAACCAATACCTATCGTGTTTCTCTTTATTTATTATAATCACTAACGTGTTTTTTTCTCTTTTAGGTAAGCTTCATTCGGATCAGAGAAATATGCAAATAAGCAATATACCTAGGAATAGGAACAGGTAACGTAAACCAATTTTAATTGTTCAAGTATAAACACACATCGAATCACAGAAAGATAGGAATTCAAACTAAAAATAAGTATTTGAAATAAAAGTTACTTAAACCATTTTGAATGTACTGTGAAACTGGAGTCACTTCGGTGTTGATTTGTTAGCTCAAATGTCAAAAAATATCGTAAGTGTCATCCCCAACATATCTGGCTTTAATCTTATCAGCAAACACCTTTTATTAGCAGAACAAAAGTAGTCCAATGTTTGAGGCTGGCATTTGTTAATCCGCGATTTAGTCCTACACTCTAAATGGCCTCCCTCCTCTGGGCTGGCTTTAACCGAACATATATTCTTCTATCTTTGAGATAAGCGAATTTAAAATTTAAATAATATGGCGTGATGCCAACAAAATACTACCCTACTTCAGCATAATGGCGACAATTTGGAGCAGTTGACTTGAAAAATCTAGTTTTTAGGAATGAATATTTTGAAAGAAAATAAAGATATTTTTAAGTTTAATTTTAAATGAAATTTCCCTTTTGTGGTCAAAGATAGTAACAGACTGGATTATCTTGCAAGGTTTGAACAAAATCCAAGAAATTACTTGGAAACTATTGTATTATTTTTATATTTCTCAATTTAAAGCCGTAATGGAGGGTATGCTTCTTCCAAACGAATTAATTCATTATTACTTATATTAAGAACAGGAGTGGACCTCATGCAGTTTACAAAAGTTAAGTCAGTTTTTATAAAAAAAAACTATTCTATTATTCTATATTGAATGAGACAATTGTTGTAAATATGCTGAAAAAAAATAATACTGTTGCCGAATTTTCTAAAGCACTTACTATGTTACAATAGGAAAAATATGTATCCAAAATGCAGAAATTTGCTTCTAATACATTTAAAATAGTAAAATAGTAAAATAGATAGCCTACCGCCATTCTCTAAGGCTGGTTTCTTAGTATGTCAAAAAAATCCCTTGAAAATACTCTTGGATTCCACAAGCAGGAACTCACTGCTGTAATCTCTTGAGGATCATAGAACTATCACTCTTGACTGATATTGAGAGGTGTGTCTCCCACAAGCCTTCAAAAAGTTCTGTAGTGATCGACCAAGACCTGGTTGGCGAGGAATTTTTGAATCACGATAACGCAACGCCGCACAGGCCGCAAAATCTTTAAATTATTTACATTAAGTTGGGATCCAACTGGTCACCCATCCACCTTACAGCCCGAATGGCTTTTGACTTGTTCTTGATGATAAAAAACAGATGTGTGAAAAGAGATTTCCTGATTCCAATGCGACAGTTGCGGAATTTCAGCGATTTTTTTTCAGCTTTCGAAAGAAGAGTTTTCTGCTTGTTTTGGAAAAGAAGTCTCCAGCTGAGGGAGAATATTTCGAAAAACTAATGTTACTTTTTTTAAATAATTTGTAGTTTTTTTGTAACTAAAACTTTTCAGTACAGCCCTCGTACTTTTTTTTAAAATTTTGCTTATACTTATAGCACGACAGCGAAACCATAAAATATGGACTGATTATTTCTTTTTTCGTGTAATAACCAATATACGGCCAGCCGTTGGGGCAACCTATTTATTCTTCATCTCTCCATTATGACCCAGTAATAAATTTATCCTGGGGGGCAAAACTCAGCTTAAAGGTCAATATAAGAGGGCTAAGGAAGCTATCAATATTGTTAGAAATTTCTCCTTGTAATTTATAGACTGTGCCGGCGGACCAGCCTTATCAAAGCCAATTTATTACTGGATTAAGTAAAAATGAACCTACTAGAGAAACTTCTTGATCCCTGACTAGTAAATGGGGTAGTTCTTGGTTTTAGGGGATTTGTTACTGTCCTGCAGTAAATGCAGTGGAAAACTTAGACGTTCTAAATTACTTTCATTTGTTTTACGAATAACAGTCGAGTCGGAGACCATTTCTTTCAAAGTTAATGACTTGTAACAGTTTTACACCACAGTATTGAGTGGATTGACTTTTTTTAGTCGTTTTCAATCGGCTCTCTTTTCTGCTTTTTACTTTTGTTCTGCAGCTACCAGACTATGATCGTTTAAAACGTGACGTAAAGCATGGCATATGTACTTTTATGGCACCATGTTTTATTTAATGACGTCCGATTTTGAACTGTTGGGATCTACTAAAATTTTTCGAGAAACAATCTTTGAAAAAAAAATTCTACTCTCGTACTCTAGTATTCGAATTACAGATCTTCGATATGTTTCATTATAATGGTCATTATGACACAAATTTTCATTATGATATAAATTTTCATTATGACAACGTGTTATTAGACAATCTTTCTGGTCACTGGCCAAAAACATTGGTCAAACCGTCTGTAAAAGGATGTAAATTAGGGTCTTGCCGCATTCTTTCGTTAATATTTGTGACTAATCGTCACTAAGCTTTGGAACTGGCATAATTTTCTATGGTCTATACATAAAATACTTTAACGTTCTTTGAACTGTTCCATAAGTCAACATTTTATCTCTCCTTCCATATCTGAGGTACCTCACACAATCGGGAATCGATTTTTTTGGATTCTCTTGAAAATATAATAAAGTCCCTTTCTTCATTTATTTCTCTTCTCCTTTTTCCATTGCCAGAGTTCCTCTTTCTTCTAGTCTTCTATTTGTTTTTATTATGGTGTTTAATGATGGAGTTCTTTGTCCCTCTTCAATACTTTCTTTATATTGACTTTGAGCCGCTCTAACATTATTGTAATTTTTTAAATATAATTTCACCATTTTGTATCTTTCATTAATAGAATAACTCATTTTATATAAAAATAAAATTTTAAATTCACTGTGACTAAAGTATTATTGTCAACCGTAACATTAACTTTGACTTACCTGCAAAGAAAATTTAAAAAGGTAGCAGGTATTTCGTTCGCAACCTGGATAGTTGAGTTTAAAGTATATTTATGCGAAATAATTTTTAATTTGAAATATTTCAAAAACGATTGAAAAATCGCAGAGAATATGTTATACAAAATATGTCTAGAACTTCTCCTAGAATCCCAAATTATGATAAAAATCAAACCATCCAATTTAAAATAGGCGAAAAAATCGATATTTTATATTATATTTTTCTATTCGATGATTAACTGTTTTGCTGATAAGATATATGAATGATTCATAAAAATCCTCAAATCTTTAATATTTAACGTTTTTTTCATATTTAAAAATAAAAAAGTTATAAGGCCTGTTCACTTTTATTTGAATATCTCTGTACCGGGGTCGGTAGCGTCCTCTGTAATCGGTGAATATCTGTCGTGGTGGACGGTTACTCATTTAACTTCCATCCTATCAATGCTAGCGTACCTCAAGGTTCAGTCCTGACACCAACCCTATTTCTTCTTCGCATTAATGACCTGCTCTCTTCAACTACCAATTCTATCCACAGATATGCTGACGACAGTACTCTTCACTCCAACATCCATTTCTCCAGACAAGTTTAGAATCAAGAGCTGGATAATAGACGCAGATCTATGCACCTTTCGAAAAACATGTTTTAAGTTAATTTATCTTAGTAATTTTCCTCAAAATAGTATTTTTGGGTTTGTAATGACTTCCTCAAACGATTTATGCAATAAGAAAACTACATGCATATTCTTTATTAAATTAGCAATTCCGAGTTGCCGTCTTTGTTAATATGTCAAATGTACTTCTGTAATTAATATATTAATAAATTTTATCCGCCCCTATTTATTCGAGCTGAAACCTTAAGCTTTCTTCGAAAATATTTTCGCCCATATATTTTACCGGTCATGACAAGAGATGGAATCACGCAGACACGCATTCTGAAATGACGTCAAAACTAAAAAGAAAAAGATGATTTTCAGATTGTGTGAACGTTCCTTTTCATTCCTGGAACGATCTATCTTTGTAAAATTTAGGCATTGTTCTTTATTACGTGGATGTAGATCGACGGGATGATATTCTTTAGGGTATTTATTTAGGGCGGTTAAAGGGAATATTATATGAGTTCCAGATAGATTTTTTATTATCTGTACTTCGAATTTTCATAACTTTTTGTAGTAATTAGGTAAGCAGTAAAAGAGAAAAAATAATTGTGGAAAATATATTTAACGGATAAATCACAAGAAAAATATGATAGATACAAACAGAAACGAACGGAAGGTAAGAAGATGATAAGAGGTAGTAAGGACAAATCATGAATAGAATTCGGCAATAAGCCAAGAGAAACATATAGTGAAAACCAAAAACTGTTCTACAACACACTGAAACAAATGAGAAAACCAATAGCAAACATGTTAAAGATTGGAAAAGATAGAAATGGAATTATACTCACTAGCGAAGAAAAAGTCATGAAAAGATGGAGGGAATACTTGAAAGAACTCTTGGAAGAGGATAAAAACGAAACTATAAGTAATGAACTAAATAGTAAAGAACAACATATACCACAAGACGATAATAAATATATAGAGCCAATAACAAAAAAAGAGTTAAAAGAAGCAGAACAAAAAACGAAAATAGGCAAAGCACATGATGAAGTGATAACAGAAATGATTATGAACGAAGAGAGACACCAAGAACTGCTGGATATTATAAATCAGACAAAAAAATAAAAAAGAGTACCTTTAGACTAGTAGATAGGCATCATAACACCAAGATAGGACTTTACGCCTAACCAAACTCAAGATACGCCCACAAGAAAAGAATGCTTTTCACATTTCTATATTATATTATAAAAAGTATATTCTATAATCTGCTTATAAAACATCACCTATTATAAGCATAAGAAGAAACATTAAACAAAACGTTCATTTTGGCAGAAAATATAATCAAGAACATTATGTTAATTTGATTTTAGCAAGAAATATTTGAAAAAGTCTTTATAACAAACGTATTCAAACTGAAAAGTACCAACTGTTAAGTACAAGGTACAACAGGGAAACATTTTAATAAAACTTATTCAGTAATGTGCAAGAGATGTAAAGAACTGTTTATGTTCTTCTTGCCTAATAACCGGTGTAACTCCTGCCCACAAAGATTCTAAATTCTGATATTCTTCTTTCCTTATTTTGTTTGGTTTCGTATTTAAGCCTTTTAGTTCATATTGTTTAATATCTAGTTGGTATCGTTTTAGTGACGATGATTCACATGGTTGTTCCTTGTGGCTCATTTTATAAAATAAGCATCATAGTTCTTCTTTTTTCACCTTTAATTCCATTACCTCGGTCCATTTAACGTGATTTCCTGATTCACGGGTTCTTATTGATAAAATCCTCAGATCTTCTGACAACTGCTTGAAATCAAGAAAGTGTTCAATGTGCAAATATATTACGACATACAGTTGGCTGGATCTTGCTAAACAAATACATGTTGTAGTTGGGATTTCCAAAGCGTTGAATTGCAGAACTTATATAGGGCTATGGGCAGAATCTCCTTCGATCTAGCCATGAAATGATTCAAAGAACCTTAAAGATATCTCACTCAAATTGGGGTACTAAAGGATAATAAATTTTCATTCAGAGAGGTTCTGTTTAAATACACTCTTCTCTTATTAGGAATATATTTATATATATATATATATATATATATATATATATATATATATATATATATATATATATATATATATATATATATATATATATATATATATACATGTTTTTTTTTTAACTTAATACTCTTTTGCATGTACGTATTCAGTTATTTTCAGCAGTTTAAGTCAAACTGCATACTGGATGTTAGTATTATTTTTTCATATATTTTGCAAAACAGAAATCGACGAATTTTGACGATATGTGGTAGTTATTTGTTACAAAAACATTTTCCCCAAACGCAGAATTTATTCCTTTAATAAGTGAGTGACAAAACACCCTCAACATATATGGTAAAGCACAATTTGTATTCTGTCGCGGCAACATGTCAATTATTCTAATGAATTCCCAAAAATATCTCTCGAAATTAAATGTATCTCCCAAAATTCGCCGTCTCCATCATTCTATCAAAAACGCTGCAGAGCCTCAATCAATTACTTTTTCTCCCTAAAAGCATACCGCAAAAATGTAAATTTTTTCATTACCAAAAAATAAAACACAACTTTGCTGACAGTAAAGTATGAAAATCTAAATTTTAAATTTGAATCAGGTTTTGAGGCAACACACGAACCACAGGTATTTTTTTAATAACAATTTTGAGAAAAACTCAGTATAAGCAATCTGTACGTACCGTACATCATTTTGGTTAGTGTATTTATTCATGAAGGGGAAATTTTTCTGTTAAAAATTTAAAAAAATGGAACACAGCACCTAAAAATCAGTATTTTAAGATACTCTTGCACTAGGACTATACGTAAATTTAGGATTAGTAAATTTCAGTCTTTTTAACTTCTGATTTTATAGTTACCTTTATGCCTGGGAATTTTTCTAAGCAAACATTTACACTGGAATTTACTAAAAGTGATCTCTAACCTCTTTACAAATGGATTATGTCAAATTTTCCAAATCCAAGGCTAGTAAAACAAGAGGTGAATGAAATCAAGCGGGTATTGTAACCTATTTTATCCCAAGGATTTTGTTGTTACATCCTTATCAGGTAATCTAGGTGTTCTGACCTGGGCGCGACAGCTCTTAATTATCCGCTTTTAGCACGATCATTCAAAGGGGAGATAATTTCTTTTCACATGTTACTCCTGGTTTATTATCCTCCACACAGTGTCAGCAGGATCGCAGGACATCCAAGAACTTTGATCTATTATAAGTTGTTAAATGGACGCCAGACTGTGGAATATTTGAAAAAATATATCAAAGTTTCGAGGCTAGTGCACAGTTAAACCGTTTCCTTCTTCCCTTTCTCACATTAGAAATCAAACACTAAATTGGCTACCTACACATATTTAATTAGAAATATATTCAAATAATACAATATGGATGGACAAGGGGCTTTTACCAAAACCTTACGTTGCTGATTCATTTTCATCTGGATACGCAATCTCTGGCAGCTGCGACTTGTAGACATTAGAAGACATCAATTTCACTAAACACTATGTATATTTACAGTTATTTATATATTTACATAACACAACTCTTGATTCTGACAGTTGCAAGAAGAAAGTTTATTTTTCATAACACTGTAGTTGCGAGATTTTACTTCTTGCATGAAACTCCATCAGAAGTTATATCGAGGTAGTATTAGTATAACGAAGTACTTGTTATAACGAAGATTATTATGACGAAGCTGAGTTAAGAATGAGTAGGTCCTTGGTTGGTTCTTAGGCCGAAATATGGTTTGTAGATGATGTGAGAATATCACGTTCTTCCGGCACTGGAAACCTGGGGAAGATAGTTTTAATTGGATTTTATGACCCGAGAAGAAAGCAGGACTTTGCCTGGAGAAATGGGGGTTTCTGAGACCGAAGAACAGGACTTTGCCTGGAGAAATGGGTACTGACGACCCAAGAGAATGAGAGAGGACTTTTTCGCACTCACTACTCCATACGGACTTTATATGACCGTGTCTGGCCATACACTTGCCCGACTTTCTTTCCGTGCTCCGAGCACAAGACGTTTGCTCTAAAAATGACTAACTAAATATCAATACCCCTTCGTATAAACGACTTGAACTGATAACCTCGTCTTGTAAAGTCGGTTTAAGAGAAGGTAACATAATTGCTTAAACAGTTATTTTATTGAGAATTCATCTACGTAACTGAATAACAGATCTAAATAAAATTGTGTTTTTATCATTTCTTTTTATTTTATGCTTAAATACCAGCAAAATAAAATTTCTTCTCGTTTATTTCGATTTTTTTATAGACACACATGCAAATCCCTCATTTCTCAAAAATTAAATAAATGGACTTATACCACTTGAAAAATAAGAGGGAATGGATCCCACTCAACTTACATTACTTTTTATAAAAAATATTTTTTTTGGACTATTGTAGGGATGGTCCCTTATTTATTATGACCAATATTTTTGAGCTTAAGAACATGGAAATCCCCAATGTGCGTTACAGAACATTTCACACACATTTTCGTTTTTTTATTGGCCAAGATAAGGGATAAAAAGGCGCAAACACGCATTTTACAGCAGGGTTTGAACAAAAAATATATGGATCTTCAGATAGTGAAAACGTTTCTTTTTATTTTGGAATGATCTAGCAATGCGGAATTTAATAGTTATGTTTTATTGCTGTGATGCAAAAGGGGCGAAATTTTTCTTTGAATTTCTCTTTATAAGCAGTAAAGTTAGATTTTTTATGATTTTATTGGTTTTCTGTGCTTGCTTGGATTTGCCTCGATGGCATTTAGAAATTCATAAAAAAATGTCTTAGTATAAAATTTGCTTAATTTGAAAATAGATTTGTTTCACCATTGTTTTAATGTACGAAAAATTTTAGCTTCCTTTTTCGAAAATATGTTATAAAGTAACGTAATGGTGATCTACTGGTTAAGTTTAACAGGATAAAAACATATTTTTGAAGTTATAATACTGACTATTTTTTTTTAAAAAGGTATCAGATTTTAATAATTTACAAAATGTTTTACCGCATAAAAGAAGTGCTTTCCTGGTCTAACGGCAGCAAATTTTTCTGGTCAATAGCCAAAATCATTAGCCAAAAGTGTCAAGACTTCTGTAGAAGCACTTGTCCTCTCCTGACATCTGACAACGAAATTATCTCCACATATAAAGGGAAAGCTGCACTATTTACCAAACAATTTGCTGCCAATTCCACCCTCATTCCTCCTGCCAATTTCGCTGTTTCAACCGCTACGTCTGTACCACACAAAATTTTATTTAACCTTTTTTTTCAAGTCTTTTATTTTTCATTTCTTATATTTTTCCTTTTTTGACACCTGCGCAGTAAACCAAAATGCATACCCCGCGCAAACCGAACTTGCTAAACATGCCCACGGAATTTCAGGAGATGTACTTTGGTGTCTACATTCGAACCCATTCACTTTTAAGAATGGTAAAGCTACAACAACGTATTTAACATTAGAGGCCGTATTTCGATATTACATGACTCAAAAATCGGGGGTCGGACTCAGGTAACTGACGATAAAGGTATACGAAATGAGTTTAATATTATATTTTATCACTGGGTACTTCCCTTTTAGCGACATAAATTTCACATGCACAAACTACCCTGTGTAACCCGCCTGGTTTTGCCAGGAATCGAGCGCTACGGCCTTAGGCGATAAGCGAGCAACGGCAGAGGCGAGATTTACAGCGCGATAAGTAAGTGACTAGACTATTTAGAATATCTTTCGACGATGCCATAGGTAGTTAAAATTTTGCTTTCTGTGAGAAATTCACAATATTGTATGTGGTACGGAACCATCTATGCGCGAGTCAAAGCCATCACCATAGAAACCGTTGTCATGAAATCCGATTTATTGAGAAATTTAGTTTCATTTTTATAAATTATGTGAAGCCCACTTCTGACTTTTTTAAAGTAATATTTTAATTCCATTTGCTTGATCGATACAAAGTCATTTGATTCGTATTAGAAGCAATTAGCCAGAACTCCCAATAATCAAAATTACAAAACCTGATGCTGCAAAAGCCTGGAAATGTTTTGCTTAAATTTGTTTATATTAAATTGGATCCCAGAAGTCATCCATGTATAATTCAGGCTTTGACAAAAAGACGCCATGCTAACGATTTGCATACAATTTGGGGTATTGAATAATGCTGTTTGTTTTTGTTGTGTTCAGTTTGGATTGGATCGTTTTGCATTTAGAGAACAAAAAGAGAATTTGCGAGCGACCCTGGGCTGTTGACGTTATTTCCGGTTATCTGCAAAATGGATTTTAAATTTTGGCAATGATAATTTTCATGGTTGAATTGTCAGACAGTAACGTAGTATTAAAAACCCATTAGTCATTTCAGCTTAACCTAATTAGAGCGTATCACAAAGGATACATCACCCTTATTATATTCGGAAGTTGGAAATCCATACGCGGGTGTATCAGAAGTGGGTCTTTTCACTTCGCCAACTTTCCTGCATTTACCCGAAATAAAAAATTCTTTACCATCTACTACTAGTAGATAAATTCAGTGTGATTTTACAAAAACGGATAGTGCTGCTTGTAGTATATCATCTCACCTTTTATTTTTACTTCCTTTGCACTAAAGCCCTTTTCCTGGCAAATACAACCTCTATCCGTGTTTACGATTCTTCTATTAAGTTGAATTTTCCATTTTTTAATAAAAAAAAGTAATATTACCCACCTCAGTGTATATCGTAAAATAAAAGTAGCGCGGTAAACCTAATATAAAAAATAACTTGGCTTTTCTACGTAGTCTCTCGGGAAAGCTTATATAAGATTGTCTTTTGAACAGCGTTCTTTACCACATAATGCTACCTAATATCCAGGAAACTATAAAATGCCATTTAATTTAAGTTAAAGCGAGCTTGCTTCGTGTTATCGACCACTTCACAGAGTATCGAGATTGTGTTCAAGTAATATTTCGGTATACTACGGACAACGAAAGAAAGTATAAAATTAACAGATGGAGGATATCATTACTTATATGTTCACCTAAGCAAACTTTTTAAGATTCGACGAGTTCAGTGAAACGCTTACGGTCGTCCAGCAGTTAGCAGTAAGAATCAGATGCTTATTGAGCGCTAAAGCTGCGCTCAGAGTTGCCGTAACGTAAGCCGTAGAAGTAATCGATAGTCGATAAGACGTAAAAGTTAAGCCGTAACGACATACCCATTCATAGTTCTAAGTTAAGAATCTGGTTACAACTTTCTAGGTTATGATTTTTGCTTTTTGACATCTCTTCAAAACAATTTGTTTGGTTATTAAACTGGTAATATGGATTTTGATTTTACTGACCACGAAGATATTATTATTGCTGGATCAATATTGTGCTGCTACTTGTTAGTAAGCCCATAAATAGGAGAAAAACACATGGATTATGTCAAATTTGGGAATGTAAACGAGATGGCTCCATCGGGCCTAAAACCCATCGGGCCTAAAGTTCAACTGGCCTAAACCCGAGTGTATCCGGCGGGCGTTCGGTTCAGCTCGTATGGCATAATCCGTTTTACACCCATTTGGCCTAAATCTTGACGTGCAGCAAACTATTTTGCAACGAATACTAATTAAATTAATACAGGCTATTTTGGATTTTGGTTAGAATGGCTGAACAGCTGATCGTAGACGAAATTTCAAATTATCGTCGTCCCATAAAAGAGTGTGTACTAATTTATTTGCACCTTTCTCAGTATTTTATGGATAATAAGTTGTTTTTCTTATTTTGTTTAATTAGCTTACGTTTTAAGAATAGTTTTTAGTGGTTTAATTAATGGTGAATACTATTAACTGTTTTATTGATTTTTTTGGGATAAAACCAAGAGGTCACGTCTATTTGTAGTGCGTTTTTACTTCACTTTCATCAGTTTCCGAGTACCTAATATTTTGTTACTTCAAAATTGCATTTAAGTACTTGACTATAAGTGTTTTTAGAGGTTGAACTTATTAAATAGGTAATCAAAAACTAAACTTTAGCAGTTAATACTTATGTCATACAGGACACATCTGTGGAAGAACTAAAAGAAACTGCTATTATTAGTTATTTCACTTATTTCCAGGAGAAAATCGCCGAACAATTCTAATATTTTCTAGCATCTTATGCAACTGGATACTTTGGAAAATTGTTGCCACAGTACTAACTCCGAAGCGAAGAACTTTTACTGTCAGCGTACCTCATATCGTACGGTTTTATAATGGGTAGTTCTTTGCTTTTTAAGTGTGAAATGATCTAGAATTGTAATTATAATTTGTGTGATAATCTAAAAAATACAAGACACTTCTTTTTGCTTTCCTGCTCTTTCATACATCCAAAGAAAATAAAAAGGGTTTGCATACATCATGTAAAAATCATGTTTGTCAAGAAATCCTAACCTAACAAAATTTTAAAATAGGCGGGAGATTTAAAATGGTTACATTACCATTTTGAAAAATGCTCGTAATTTTGAACTGCTACAGCAGTTATTTTGCTGCTTTAGCGGTTGCTAGACATCCATTTTACCTTTGTATAACTTTATATCAATTTTGAAATACCCGGTTTTATCCGCATGACAATTTTACCCGCATAACAGTTAAAAAAACGATTTTCGGGTACCTAACTACCCGCAAATCGGCAACACTGAATCATTGACTTCTTTTACTAAACAGTTTTTACTACTGTTCTTTTTTATATAACTTATAATCCTCTCCTTGCTCCTAGCAACTTTTTAGTAGGCCTTCAAACATGGATTTATTAAGAATCCATGCCTTCAAAGGTGTCCTACTACCCATAGGCAGCCACCTACATAAAGACATGTAACAACGGTTGTCTGTGCGTAGTACTAAAATAACACTAAACATTTAAAATAAAAAATTTCAAATAAAACAATGTGTATTATTTATTATTTGCATTTAGCACTGCTTTTCAGGCGTGACCCGTAAAACTTTAAAGTTGTATATCTCTGTTCTACTTATGAGACCCATGGTAAGGTCAGGTTTGTTAACAGTCCTACTAGGAATATTTTGGTAAAGATTTTTTTTTTGTAATTTACGATAAAAGTTGAATTTTTGAATTAACCCACCTTATTAATTAACACGCTTAGCTATTTTATTTCTTATTTTTTCTAAACAAATTGTAGGTACATCATTTTGTCGACAATTCTTAAATTTTAAGAGAAAAAATATTTGATTTGAAAATTGAATTGAAAATTATTGAAGTTAGTGTAATTTTCTTTGTATGCTTTGTAATTGTAATACTGTTGTAATCACAACACACAAATGAGATCTCAAACAAATAATAGGTCACTTCAGATCTTTAAAAAGACGCTGATGCTAGGGAAGCTGCTTGAGACAAATCTAACCAGCAACTAATCCGAAATAAAATTTGGCGCCAATATCCGAGAATAAAATAATCAATATCACTTGCCAGTCTTGCCACTGCGTCACTACATACTAAACCGAATAATTGTTTCCATACAACACTTACACGAGTACAATAAAGAAAGTATGCGTATTCCATCCTTGTTTGTCAACTTCTCGAGTGTTAGGCCAATTGCAGAATCCGATTCGATACGAAGTGAGCTTCGGGATTAGGCCAGATGAACTTTAGGCCATTTGTGGCTATCCCATGTAAACATGGCGGTTAGGCACGAGTACGACCGATCCCGACCGAATCGATAAGCCGTAACGTAAGAAATGAAATTGAACCATTTCTTTACGGCTTACCTTACGGCTTAACTTGTTACGGCTGTACTATGAATGGATCTATTGCTAATCAAATGTTTATTTTTCTTACGAATTAACCTTACGTCTTAAAGCTTACGTTACGGCAACTCTGAGCGCAGCTTTATAGTCTGTTACTCAAACGTTTTCATCAAATAATATCTTGAATTGTCATTTGGAGTTACCTTTGGTAATTATATTAATACAAGGGGTCACATTACAAGTGTTCAATTGGTTTAATTTTAGGTTGGACAATTATACCGCTCTAAGACAAAAGGGCGCATCTCAAATTTATTTCGAATTGAGTATGTATGTTCCTTAGGACTTATTTTGCACATTTCCTAAGCAATATTAGTATTTCAGCCTTAAAATTTCCTAAAAATGCTAACAAAAACAGACATATTTCAAGAATTGGTCAAAAACCCAAGCGATCCAGGCGCATCTCATCTTAAACAAAAATAACTAAATAATTCAGTTTCACTAAGTAAATCAAAAAAATATATACAAAACGTTTACAGCAATATCGATGCTTTGTCAAATTTCATAAAATGTTAAATATTTCAAAACTCTAAAATCTTGAGATACGGCCTTTTGACTTAGGATGGCAGAAATGACGACACAAATTAAGGAAGCCGGCTGCAATCAGCTAATTTTTAGCGGGGATAAATGGCTCAGTAGACGACAAAACTGACACAAAAATGCCAAATAAAACGATAATAAAGACAAAGACGAATCGAAAACATTCCTCGTTATAGTAGTTAGCAGATTGGCCGCAGACGCCACGTTCTTAATTTGAGTCGCCAATTGCACAATTAGCACAGATTTACCCACACCAGATACGAAAGCAAGCTATAAACGGTGAACGCGCCTTTGCTGTGGCCACACCCTATTTCAATTGTTAGTCGGCAACTGTTATAGTCAGTGAGCTCCGAGACATCAAGCAGTGTCTGCACGAGCACCTCGTTACTGTTTAGTGCGTGACTTTGTGTTATTTCGGCAGTGAATGAACTTAAAAAACTTTATAAAATTAGTGTTATATTTGTTTTTATAGACTTATAATTTTGTATTAGGTGTGTTGTGTAGGTGTTTTAAAATGACTGGACACAGGTGCGCTTATAAATAAATTATAATTTATTATTATAATAAAACGTTGTTTAGAGCAAATGACTGACAACCTTATTTGCCTTGGTTGGTGCAACTAGCTGCCGTACACTCCCACAAGGTCACAAGAACTTATACTGCCGATTCGGCAAACTTACGTATCTGGTGTGGGTAAATCTGTGCAATTAGTACACATGTTAGAGTGTAAAGTGTAGAGTGAAGCGAAATAGCACGAGCAAGAATATAACTTAAGTTAGCGCAATAAGAAACGATCGAAAGCTAAGACGCCGCAGTTAAAATTTTGGGATGTTCCGAGGTTGCTAGCATGACAGTAAGTGAACGCATGCAAGGTAGAATGATACAGGCTAGATCCTTGGAGCAAAATCTAATAAAATATTGTCTATGGAAGAGAGAGAGATCACTACCAGTGCGGTGATGATCGAGAAAAGAAAGTTTTCATATAAGGACTGGATCATTGATGATTCCAATTATACAAACCTAAGCTTTCGCGGAGAAGAGGCAGTTGCTATCAAGCTATTTACATACAGGAAATTAAAAGCGTTTACTAAAAGCTCACTTTGGAAGCGTTGCTCTATACGAGTGTGAAGCTTGGATATTAAAGAAAGAGGAAAACGACACAACCAAGCATTGGAGATGTGGTGCTACAAAGAATGGTGAAGGTAAGTTGGGTAGATGGGGTCACAAAGAATAACTTAGTGCCAAATCGAGCCATTGGGATCACAACCCAGAGAAGAAGAGACACAATGATGGCACACTTTCTAAGACATAGGGAATAGCAAAGGGTAGACGAGGCAGAGGTAAACCTAAACTAAGTTATTTAGATCAAATAGTCAAAGACACAGGTGATGTTACCAATAAGGAAACAAAGAACTTTGCACGGAATCGCCAAGAATGGAGAGTTGCGTCCAACCAGTCTCCAGGATTGAAGACCCCAAGAAGAAAAACAACCTTCTCGAAATGGTTTTCACATTCCACACAGATTTCCTTTGAAGATTGAGAAATTAGAAGATCCATAGGATGCCGCCTCATAACTTTATATACAGAGTGTCTGAAAAGTATAGAAAATATCTTTGCTATTAGTAAAGATGGACACACCACATTTTAGGTATATCTTATTGGTTGTTTTCCAATTTAACTTTGTCAACCCCCTTGAACGGTGACGCTAGGGAGTTGAGGTCAAAAATTTTAAATGTAATGCTATGCCGTGTGGTACCTTATTTTAACTATGCCGTGTGGTACCTTATTTTAAAGGTCTTCAAAAAAGAATCATTTTACTGCAAACCCGATGTCCGAGTCTTAATTCGTTTTTAAATGGCAAGCCTATAAAAACTAAAAATAGTGCAAAAAAATTAAAAATATTAGTACCTTTATTTCTCTTATTACTTTAAAACTTGTTCAAAACTACCACCATGAACTTCTAGGCAGTAATATAGTCAATTTTGGAATTCTGTCAAGAAGTAACTAACACCTGCCATTCTCGAAAATGTGAGAAGTCCAAAATTGGCTTTATTACTGCCATGAAGTTCATGGTGGCGGCCATTTTGAACAACTTTTAATACGAGAAATAAAGGTATTTAAATTTTTAATTTTTCTGCACGGTTTTTAATTTTTAAAGGCTTGCCATTTAAAAACGAATTAAGATACATACATACCTCGAGTTTTAAAAAGAGGCACCACACGCATAGGGTTGCATTTAAAATTTTTGACCTCAACCCCCTCAAGAGGATTGCAAAAGCTAAATTACATAAAAAATTAATTTATTAATCAATAAGATACACCTAAAATTTGGTGTCTCTCTCTGATAGCGAAGATATTTGCCCATGCCAAGACTTTTCGTACACCCTGTATGTCAATACAGAATGTGCAAAAATTACATTTCTTAACTTAGCCATCGGATATACGTATAAATTCTATAAAATCTCCATAAACCGATTGATAAACTTATTTTGACTCATGCGAGTATAAAATGTCTGCAAATCATCCAGGTATGTTTTAAACTAAGTTAAGTCAAATGCGACAAAAGTTTTATCCACAAGTTCGATCGTTTCGTGATCTAAATATGTTGAAACGAAAAACTGTTCAAGTTTCAAAGTTGCATTTTTCAGTCAGATAAGAATAGAGCAGAAAGTATTTTATAGTCGGTTGCAAAACCGACCGAGTTAAAGAATAAAACAGGAATACTGTCTTTAAAAAAGTCAATGTAAAAAAATCTGTCGACCCAAAATGATGTTGACCCGTAAGTAGTTGAACTCACGCTCTTCTGTGACTCTCGATGGTATCTCCCATCAACGTCCTGAAAAAAGCATTTATTCGGCAAATATCTTCTCAAAGTTCTCTGAAGATCCTAAAAATTCTCCAAGAAGTGGCGAAACTCGCTGAAGACGTGGTGTCTTGTATCAAAGACGTGCTTGGCAATGACGTAATTAACCAGAGGTTGTCGATCAAAAGGACCTTACTGCCTAGGTATGGTTTGATGGAATTAATAAAAGGAGTGACGTAATTCTTCAAGAAGTAGTTCTTGTAAATTGTCAGTGACGCAATTTACCAGAGGCTGTTGACCAAAAGGGCTTTGCTAACATGAAAAATACCATACCGTAGATTATTTCGGGTAACAATAACAATATTCCATAAGTATTCCACAAAGTATTTTATGTACGGAAATTAAAATGATCATTTTTAAAAACGTGTAAAATAAATAAGGAAAATAAAAATACAACCAAAATCACGACCCCTGTATATTAGAAACAAAGCCTTTTCAGACCTTTGTTGATAGGTTTCTTTTTTTGGTTACAGAATCACATGCAATATTTTGTCCGTAGAGTTTTGCAATAACCTGTGCTATGGGGTTTAATTTTAAAAGCACATTTATAGTATAACCTCTTTGTTTTTGAATTTTTGAAGCGACGAATTTCTATCATACTTCTCTAACCAGTTATTTTGAAAATTAAATTTATTAACTAAATATAACACTTAATTCACTGTTGCGTAAATATAAAGGGCCTAGCATAACTCTAAGAATTATGAATAATTAATGTTATAACGTTTTCAGGCTTGCTTAAAATATGGTAATAAAATTACATTATGAAAATGTGTTATAATTTTACCTTACAATATTATTTGTTCTGAAGTATTATTTGTAAAACTTCAAATAATGGGATCCACTAAATTTTGATTTTTATTGCTATTGGACAAGGGAGTATTGATAAGTACTTAGCCTACCACATCACATTATTTCAAAACTAAATTTTGTTTATTTCACTTAACCTCCTTCTAGACTTACACATTTAGCAGAATGTTCATAAAGAATTCTAAGCCCTTTGGTGGTCTGCAAACCACACCTCAACGGCACTTTGTCATTCGTCGAAAATATTTTACATTTCAAATGTTTTTTGAGTTTTGGAAACAAATGATAGTCCAACGGTGCTAAATTCGGAGAATGGGCGGGTGGTCAACCAATTCAAAACCAATGTCATCAATTTTTTGCAGTGCAATAAACGACTGGTAAGCAGGAAAGTTGTCTTGCAAGAAAAAAACTTTTGGCAAGTTTTTCCACAATTTTCTGACGTAATTTAGTTAGCAACTCAGTATAATATGCTCCTATGATACTTCTACACTGTTCCAAATAATCTATAAGAATTATCCAATGTTTGTCTCAGAAAACTGAAGCAACTACTATTCGCAAGGATTCATTAAAGGATAATAAAATATTGTGTAACTTGTTTATGGCATCAGTTTTTTCTGTGTAATTACTATGAGTAGTTTTTAAATCTGCTTCTACTTATGCATTTTAAAATTTGGTCTGACTTTCTGTACTGCTGATACTTTACCATCGAACTGTAAAATTAAGGATTTTATTTTTTGCAAATGTTGCAATTAATAAAACGCTGTGTTTGGGGGATTTACGAAAAATAGCTTTGGTGTTAGCGATTAATATCTACATCCGGATCACACTTGCGAACCATTTCTGCTGTAAGATGTAAGGCATGCAGTATACACGTAATATGTAGTAAATGAGGACACACAGCTTTGAGAAATCGGCCTGTAGAAAGCATAACTGCGGGGCCATCACTAAGAAGTAGTAAGACTTGATTCGTTGACAGTTGAAATTTGTGTAATGTATCTACTATATGCTGAATTGCTTCGCTATTAAATCGAAAAAAAATTGTGTATATTGATGTGTTGCATTGTTTACGGGTCTTATATATGTACATAAAGATTTCTTAAAGCTAATAGGCTTCGCTGACAAACCACACATTATTTGCGACCCATTATATTTTAAATCAGAAAATTCCCATTCTAATACTGTGCGGAAACTGTCGCGTGGTACTGCACACTGTCGGCATATTACGAATTACCAAATTCACAGCGACGCGATAGAAAAACAACCACACACGACGGCAAAGCTAAACTAAATTGCTGCTGCGGCCGAGTTCCCCGCGATGTAATGCCACTGAATCGTCACTCACGGTGGGCAGCCTTATTGATGAGGCTCTCTTTTGGATAGAATCAGGGATATTAAGTGTCGAAGGTGACGTCGCTCCCCAGATGTGTGAGAAGTACTCTAGATTGTCTTATTTTCGAAACATAGGGAGGTTGGAAGTGGAGACCAAGCTTTCTAGCTGCTGATGGTTCTATTGAGATAATGTGTTTCTGCCAGCTGAGATCATATTTACTCCACCCTAAGTACCGAAACAAAAAGTAAAGTCATTAATCCTAAGCAAATCTGAACAAACCTAATCAAACCTGAATTAAACCATTAAATGACGCTAACTGCACTGAACATAGCCGCCAAATATCGATTGCACATGAATGCGCTCGCCAATCAGCTACTCTCCCGCGAAAGTACAGACGCAAGCCGTCGCTTATTGGCAACAAACATCCGACGTCATTTTCTAAAATATTTTAAATTCAGTTGAAATTTAACAAGTTTTTATTTCTCAATGAAAAAATTTACGAACGCCTCTGGATTCTTATTACTATCCTAAGCCACATACGAGTGCTATTATACCCGGATTTTAAGATGCTTGTATTAGAATAATTAAGATATTCAGGGTAAGTGAAATACCCCATTATCTAACCCAGTTGAGGGAATAATAACGACGGAGTTGCCAAGTAGTGCAAAGTGCAAAGGAGCTGTTTCATTACTTCTAAATGTATATACAAATACCTGTCGTAATCATCAAAACAAGTAATTGGAATAAAGTGAAATATAAAAGTTCCAAGACTCTTATATCCAATTTGATTAACGACATAATACCATCAGTTTACTCCCTTGGGAAGCGTCAAAACCTCGAGTTTTACCCCAACAGGGACAAATAGGAAGTAAGAGATATAAAGGGAGTTCTATCTCCTTCCGTTCATAAGCAGTAAAGTCCTTTGAAAAATGCTTTTTCTCTTAAGCCTTTGATTCGTAGTAGAAAAGCTTAAAAACGTTCCGAGACTGTAAAAAGAATACGTTGTGTCAGTGTCAGCGTAATCCCGTTGGTAATGGAGAACATGGTAAATCGGCTTCCTGGGTTTGTTTAGTTCAACGAGTTTTCGAAAGATAAGACGTTTGTTAACAGGAAATCGAGTACAGTGGCAGTCGTTACATTATTGTTTATTTATTATACATATATTAATTCAGTGATTCACTGAAAAAAGTTTTAGACTGGTTTAAACTTAGACTTATTGATCAGTTAGGTTTTCTTGACAAGTGTTTGGCATGCTATTAAGAAGTCGTCATTACCAACTTGTGAGTGGTATCAGAATGTACTTCCAATTTCTTCTTTAAGTTTATCAAATTAAAAAAAAACACATGGTTTGACAGATTATTGATAACCCAAACAGTAAACACTGTAAAAGTCCTATTATTAAAATTTTCCTATTATAGGAATTGCAGCTAAAAATAAAATTTATGATTCTGCTATGATCTATCATTATGATCGAAAAGGAAATTCCCAAAAAGTCTTGTTGTTACAGTTCTCAACAATTCAATTTCAAGAATATGTATATTCCATATGTATACAATCTTAGGGTGGCTTGAAGTTAAACGCAACAGAAATAGTCGCCTTTAATGTATAAATTCCTTGCGCAATGAAGGGCAGTGTGGACGTGTGGACGTCTTACTCACAACGAGGTCACCCTGTAGAGAGTTTATGAAGTATATTGAATCTATATTACCACAACTTTATCTCCTCACCTGAAGTCCACAGCACTGTAAAGTAATCTTTCTGGCGGTTACAAATAACAAAAAGTTATCCTAATATACTGCGTTCAGCCTTGTATACACCAAAAAAATTAAAGAACCTCTGTACTTTTAAACTCGTTTAAAAACAAAGTTCTTCAGTTCAAGGTATTAGAACAAGAAATCAAGCAAAAAGAACGGGTTACAGGATATAAAGGACCGAGTTAAAAACACTATCTTGATTTACTCCCACACTCTATTAAATGAGGGACAAGGGGGCACAGAGAGAAGTCCGAATCTAATGGAAAGGGTCGCGACGATTGCAAAGCGTAAAGGCATTACTACTGTTTTGAGCCGTTGGGACTCTGTCTTGATATTTGCTGGTGACGAGAGAATCCCAGAGTCCATTTGTACACATTGGCGTAACAGCGTGAATTGCATCTTTTAAAGAGTTTAATGAAAGAATGTCTCATTGGAAGATCCGTTCGGTATAGGGTAGAGCATCAATGGTATCTAAATTGTCGTTGACTTGTCTTATATTATCATGTACCCGTAAACGCGGTGAAACAGTCTAAAATCTGTTGGTGGCAGCATGACGCATTTGTCAGCTAAGCTTGTATTAATTTTCATACTTTTCATAGATTAGATCGGTGCGCCGTGGCGGGTGATTATAATTATTATTTGACCAAGCTTGTTGACATCTGGACTTGTTTTCTTGCGGTCTGGTTACTTGGAACTACTTTAATTGATCAGGTTTCTATTTTACTATCATAAACATATCGTTCTATTCGATGAGCGTCAACAAACTAGGTTCTTACGGTCCTCGTCCCCAACTATGTACCTGGATCGGTAGCTTTCATCATTACATCGGATCCGCTACTTGCTTTTCATCGTAAAATAATCAATAAAAAAAAACGTTTTGCTAATGACAGTACCATTAAAGAATATATTGCGTTTACAAAAGACAGTTCTGTATTTTCAGCAAAATATCGCGACTACTCTTGAAGATAGCGAAGCAAGTGAAAGTGACTTAGGGGCAGAATAAGATACATATTATAACTACATATAAGAATACTTGTTTTTCTTTGAAGTAGGTTCCTATATTCTATTCATTGACTATTACAGTTGATAATATTATTTATTTTAAGTATCATTTCTACTGTTACTATGTTATTCTGGAAATTTCTGTAACTTTACAATAAAAAATAAACATGTTAATGGCCGACGAACTTGTAGTAAATAAATTATATGATAATATTAATTTCTTTCCAAGTTTTGATTTTTGTCTCAATTCATAAGATCGCTGCACTGTACGCCGGCGATTGACCGACGCCAACAAGGGCTTCGAAACAATGCAATTTTGTGCAAAATCAATTAATCGACCTTTAACATTTCATACTATGAGTTAGCACTTTTATTATTTTTACTTTTTACACTTTTTATTAGACACGTTGCCCCACTGTTACTCCGCACTACTCCGCAGGCCAAATCTAGACTTTTTCACCACGCTTCATATGAGGCTAATCACAAACTTTTGTCGGCATATTTTATCTTTATTCAAATTTCTTTGTTTACTGATATTTGACAAAAATGATGGTACAAATAAAACACCTGGCGGAATTATAAAAACTGATGTAATCATCTTTGCCTTTAAAGCCGAAATTAAAATTTATATTACCGTTGCTCAGGCCCAAGCAAAAAAAGCACAAAGCAAAAATCCAAAACATTTTCAACAAAATGCCTGGCCACCGCTATATATATTATGTATAATTTAAACCTACTGCGGTTAAAAGTTATTTCCCAAAGTACGCAAACACACATTTATCTTACAAAATGACACCCCAAACAATACTTCGGAAGCTGCGAATTCACTTTATAACAATTTATTATTGGGAAATACGGAAAATAAACAAACATGACCTAAATTTCTTGTATTTCTGGCGACAATAGCATTAGAAAACATTCGGTTAGAACCATTATCACCAGCAGTCGCAAGAAGCATTGACTAATTTAAAAAAAAGAATCGAACAACTTTTTTCAGCAGGACGGAGCCGCGTTCGGTTGTTCATTTCCTGCGCAGTGAGGCTGTAAAACCTATTGATATCTGTCGTAGAATGAAGCTACAATATGTAAATTCATGTTTATCACTTCAGCAAGTGTTTGAGTGGAGCAAGAAGTTTAAAAAGGGTTCATTTTGGTAGCTAATGTTTCCCGATCTAGCCAATCAAACAGCGTTGTGACGCCTGAATCGATTGCGGCAGCTGAAGCCATAGCGAAAGAAAATCGTCCGGTTATTCTTGATGAAAACGCTGAATTTTTGAATATAATCCGTGATTTTGCACCTCACGTTATGCATGATATTCTCCAGTTCCATAAAGTGTCAGCAAGCAAGTGGATGCCAAAGCAATTGACTCCAGAATTAAAGCAACGACTTGTTGATGCTTGTGAAAAAATTTTGGGACGATTTGAAGCAGAAGGAGATGCCATTCTGGCGAGGACTGAGACTGAGGATCACTCCTGGATGCACTATCATCGACCGAAAACTGAAAGATCAAACAAAGAATGGCCCAAAACCCAAAAAAAATTGCACACAGCTCTCGGCTAGGAAGGCTATGTTAAGGAGTAACTTTGGAGGACTACATGCCTAATGGGGTTACTGTTACACTGTCACATACTCAGAACTCCTAAACAACTGTCTCAAGCCCGCCATCAAAACCAAAAGGCGCGAATTTCTTACGATTCGCGTTCTTCTGCAACACGACAATGCGCGACAACATACTGCGCGTTCAAGGGTAGCATCCAACCAAGATTTGAAGTTTGAGTGTCTACCAGATCCTCTTCATTCCTCTGACCTCGCTCCAAACGACTACCATGTCTTTGGTGCGTTTAGGTTGGAAGAAGTTTCAGCCAATGATGAAGTGATTCAGGCGGTACATGAGTAACTGTGCACGCGACCAAAAGATTTATTTTTCTTCTGGTATTCAATCACTTCCAAAACGGTGGATGATGTGCACATAAAACAATAAGAACTACATATGTTTAAAAATGACATAATTGTTTTTGCTTTAATAAATTTTGTTTAACAACGTTTTTAAGGTTTTCATTTGACTCTGCCTCGAATACTAGATCTAAGACACCGATACTAACTTATTATTGTAAAATATGGAAAATTAATAAACACTCCGGAACTTCTTAAACCTCCAGCAACAATAGCCTTAGAAAGCGCTAGGTAAGAACCTACTAACACCACCAGTGGTAAGTAAATACTTTTAAGACAGACTAGTCAGAATATTCATGAATTTATACAGCTCCAAGTCTCAGCTTAGATCTAATATGGAAATTTGATTTACTTGGCCTAGAGTTTTAAGTCGAGAAAAGCCGCCAAAGGTCGTTAGTCTGCCCTAATTGTTGCAACTTCAAGAATTTCCGGCCGGATGTGCCCTATTTGCATAGTAGGCTTCTGTACACAATGTGTCGCATCTAATGAAGTTGCCGTGCAGATTGTAAAGTTTTAAAGATACCTAAACTTTGTGAATTAATTTTAAAATAATTTTTCTTGAGAGATATAAAGTTTTCCCAGCCAGGAAGTAAATTAAAATAAGGAAATGCAGACGTCGCGACGTGTAGAATGTATGCTTTAGTTAAAATTTTCCTTTAATTACTTTGTTCCTATAAAAGGAGAGAAAAAGTTTCCAAAATATCTCAGTCAATATAAAATTCGATCATCGATTTATTTTCGGTTAGAGAAAGCAAAAGTTTTTTTTTTGGAAAATTTATAGTTTGTTTCAAAATATACCGTTAACCAATAAAAAAGCAATAAAAATAAGAGTGTAATAAAATTTAAAAGGCAAAACATCATTCTGTAGAGTCCTAAACAAACAATATACGTCAGAAGTATTAGGGGTGGACTTTCTTCAGTTTCATCTAAGAAAGCAGCATTTAAATAGGGAAAATTAAATATATTCTAATTTTCTTTCGCTTTTGAATAGAGAAAAAATAGTAAGTGTATTAATGTGTGAAAACAGATTCCATTTACTCAACATTATATTATTATTTCATAATACTACTTAATTGTACTTAATACTTGTGTTACAATTATTGCTCTTTGGTATTAAAGCCAATTGTAAGCTTTTATTAGTTATCAGCATAATACTGAATTATAATTGAAAAAACAAGTTTAATTAATCATATATAATATTTATTGTATAACAGTAGAAATATTTCACTTTTATTATTTTTTACTGTTTAATCTTAACTTTTGCTTTTCACTTGAAAATCTGGAATAGGAATTCTTTTAAAATTTAAAACAACTTTTTTATTTAACATTTTGAATTAAAATTTAAAAAAGTCAGCTCTGTATTTCTTGCATAATCTTTACAAAAAAACAAATTTTTGGCATCGTGGATCTTATTTTTAAAGCAAACAAAAACTTTTATAACGTATGACCTTTTTTGTATCTTTCACATTTTGCTCCATTTATCCACTTGTATGTATACCCCATCCGTGAATATACGTACTGTACATACACACATAAAAAAATTATAAGTATGTTTCAATTAAAGTTAATATAAATAAAAAATCAAAATAAGCATTTATCTAGATCAGATATTTAAGCTTTGGGATTTTTCATATTGAAAGTCCGTACAGCACGCACTCTTCAAGTTCCATTTCACCAGAAATATTTTATCATAAATGTTATCCGCAACCCAGAGGAACTTTTTAAGTTTTCTTTAAAAAGCTGAAATTAAAAAAGTTTTACATCTGTTAACCGAATTCGGGCACACCTCAAAAGATTTTGGAAGCAAAGAATAATAAGTGTGCACGACAAGTCAAACATGAAGTCAAAATAAGCACAAAAAAGTTCTAATCCTATTTCCGAAAAATAAAGTTAAATAAGGAGATTTTGGTTTAATCATACTGTTGATCAAACATGTTTATTGTTTTATTAAGAGGAGCTATCAGCTGTGGATATTTTGTAAAAAAAATTTTGGTGTTGGCAATTAGTTTGTCAACATCTGGATACTTGCTTTTAATTGTTTCTGCCACTCTGTGAAAAGCATGTAGTAAACAGGTTATATGCAATAAATTAGGACACACCGTTTTAAACCATCTCGCTGCTTTTACCCTATTATACGCAGCACCGTCTGTAACTAACAGTTGTTCGTATTAATGTCAAACTTTTTTAAAATTTGCGTTAGTAGTTGTTGGATTGTTTCAGCATTACCTTTTTCTAATCTTTTACTTAAAAGTACATATGGCTTCGTTGGTGAATTCGGTATTAATGTGCACACTAAAACATTTCCTACTTGGTTATTTTTGATATCTGTACTTTCATCAACTGTTATCCAAAGTTTTTTATTATGTTATGTGGACCTTATGGTAATTTTCATTTGTTCTTTAACACGAGGAAAAGCGTACCGTAATTGCCAATGGGTCGGTACTTACACAAGTATTTTCTCCAAAAAGTTCGCAAATGTTCGTTTTGAAGTACGTAGAAAGGAATATTGCTTAATACCAATATTAGATCATAATATATAAAGCCTAAATAAGGCATCTGCAGCTGCCGATTTAGCACATGTTTTTACTCTGAATATGTCGTCTGCAACTAAAGGAACTCTAACCCACGATGCAAGTGTCACAAAGAGAACATTGTATTTCCTTTCCATTGTACTTTAGGTCAGAAAAGCGACATAAAACTATTCGCACTTTGTACCCAAACGGCAAAGAGCGATGAGGTCTCGACATCGCCATGCTAAACGCGAATGGATAAGCAGCCCGGTATGCTCCCGGTGCTTGCTGCTGCGAAACTGGCCGCTCTGTCTAACCACCCTGGAATGGCCCACATTTGCAAAGCTTTATATCATACATTAAATTGGATCAAAATTTTGGATGGATCAAATTTTATGTCGGTAAGTGTAATAAAACCCAAAAATTATTGTAGAAACTTGGCGTGTGGTAGTTCTTTGCCCCCGCCATTCCGTGATTTATGGTTAGTATTTCTTTGATGTTCGGTGCCAACTCTTAATTTATTTCTTAAACTTGGGTCACCCATCGTGGGACTATGTCACCAGAGGCCATCCCCCCACTTTAAAATGGGCTAATGAGGGTGAATTTGATGAGAAAAAATTAAATAAAAAAACTTGCTGGATAAGCCCATTATACGTCTTATAATATATCTACAACGAAAAGTTATTGGTATTTTATAACAAATAATTCCAACAACAATGCTAAAAACCAAAATTGTGGGGACTGGGACTGATTACTCCATTTAATACGGTCACTCCGCTATGTCTTTTAAATAAAATAAGTTGCTACGAAGGACCCCACGCAACAAGATTTATTGCCGTTTTTTCTTAACTTTTAGTGTCTTGTGGTTCTAGATGCTCTAAATAAAAGTTTTACTAAACCTAATTCTATAAAAAGTTTTTAAATTATAACTTCTCAAACTTGGTAATTCTGTACTTCACGATTTTCAGCATTACTAACAATTTTTCTTAAAGCTCTGACAAATTACTTAGTTCTATAAAAATACGTTTTTCATAAAAACGGAAACTTTTGGAAACTTTCGAATAAACTTTATGAACGGAAAGCCGTAAATGGAAAAACCACAGGACTGCTTATGTACTTTATTGTTAGGAGGCACGTCCCAACTTATATTTTAGATCATTTACAGGCTCAAGAATGCTACCCACAGATTGCTTGTAAAATTAAAGTTAATTGTATAAAAAACAAACATGTTACTCTAAAGTAAATTACTTGCAAAAATTCGTTTTTTTTTTTAATATGAATATTCGAAGTTTTTTCGAAACAATGTTTGAAAAAATGTACTTTCCATAAACACGTTTTCTTAAAAAAATATAATTTCGAAAAGTGGCTAAAAAAATTCTAAAAGTTAGTTTCCGAGGAAGAAGGTTTGAAAACATCCCTAGTTTTCGAATAACTTTATTCGAAAATATATTTTCGACAACACGGGCTTTCAAATAATAAATTCGAAAAATTTTCAGTCCAAATTTAGAATGTAAATGGCAACGTCGTTTTTCCTCCGTAACAGGGGTCATAATCCCGTTCATTCATGGCTTAAATAGTTGTCACGGCATAGTATTTTGTGTAACGTTTTTGACAGCTCGGAATAAATGTGTTGTAATAAAATTTGAAGTGAGTTTTTTGTTTTTCCTAAAAGGAATTTATACCTAAACTTTAAAAAATCCTTCGCCAGTGCCAAGAGTGTGGAAAAATGGATTCTTCTTATCTTGAACCTTCTTTTCATTGGTTTGCTCGGTGAAATGCAGACGGCTCGAAAACCCATAGCGACGGCGCGTGAAGTCGGATGAGTGTTCTCTGCCTCCCTTTTCTTTGTCCTACACACACATGCAAAACCGATACAGAATAGGCAAATGCATGTATTTTTTATTGCATAAATCATTTAAGGAATTCATTACAATCCCAAATATATGATTTTGAAGAAAATTACTAGTATAATTTACCTAAAAAAATGTTTACATTTCCCTATAATTTATTATAATTTAAAAAGCAGCCATTTGCTCATCATATAAGCATTAATTTTCAGCAAATTATCCCATTGTCCTTGCACAAATTGCGTTCCGGATATTGCCAAACGTTTCTTTTATTCAAATGTTATGCTTCTAATCCACGAAATCTCTAAACCTCTGGGAAATAATCAAGTATAGTAATAAATTAACAATGGAATTCACAATGTACTAGCCATTATAACACTTATTTACACGACATGTAACGTCACATCCAATAGTATCAAGTTTCCCAAGTTTCGAATTTTGTATGAAAATTTTTAGTAGATAATTTTGTTTTTCTTAATAAACACCAAACTAAATGGGCAAAAACAAATAACATAAACATTTAATACAAAAAAATATTTCAGGTTTATTTATATTATAATGCATCTATTGTTCTCCTCATTAATAGTTAGTATGCATGATTTTGTGAAGTACAAGCACCAGTTTTTTTTATTTACGTTGAAAAATGGAACCATTTATATTTTTGATAGATATTTTTACTTTAATAAAATCAGGACACAGCCACTTATAAAGGTCTTTTAAAGGAAAACAGCTAGCAGCAGTAAAACGTGTTATAAAACTTTTTCCTTTTGTCCCTTAACACTTCAAAAAAATCCATTCGATCATATTTTCAACGAGTCGATTTCCCCGGGGAAGATCTATCCCTGTTTCCCGGCCAGTTAAATCGGGAAAGGGACGAATGAGCATTCGTGGGTCAGAATTGTGTGTGACCATTCGTAATTTTTATCTGGAAATCGACAGATTTTTTCGGGGTGTGATATTGCAGAGTTGAAAGAAATGCAGATAAAAGGAGGTAATTTTTAATTAAACACCAAAAGTCTGTCATAAAGTAACAGGTTCGAAGTAACATGAAACGAAAATAGGGGTATAACTTCCTTTTTAGATCGTCTAATTTTATAACCCAGTCCCGCTGTCTAAAAACGTGAACAAATTTTTAGAAGCATTTTGACTGTTCTAGGTTGTAGGGGGGGCATGTCTGAGGATATCTGCTCTGCTAGCCCAGTAACAGTTGAACCTGCTTATTGTGAACATCTACAAATGTTCTTTTACACTTTATAAAGAAGAGCATAATTTACATGAAGCAGGTATTGCATTATTGATACGTATTTGAAATTATTACTCTGCAACTGTTGACTTGCTACATGCACTTTTACGTCAACCATTTTAGTGTAATTTATACAATACAATTGGATTATTTAGTAATGCATTCAGATATAATGAATGAATAAATTGTGTATTGTGTTTGCGTTGAGACAAAAAACCTGTTTTCGGCACGCCTTATACTGCTGCCGTCAGCTGCGTCTACGCGCACAAAGAAGAAATAAAACGACTCAGGAGGCTGGTAGAGCATGAAACGTCGACCCCCCCCCCCCCCCCGACTCCCGCGCTCACGGTGGCGTCAGCGGCACAGCATTCACTTTGATCACTATTATCAATAACATTGGATCGCTTTTTTAGTGCAACGAATATATTTTCATAAACTATCTCTTCTTCCTTCGGTGTAAATTTGAAATTTCCTGTTGAACACTTTTATCTACAGAGCAAAAAAAAGACGTACGGACGAAAAACTATTTTTAGCATATTCAAAAAATAATTCAAAATCAACAGCAACTTCAGCTGTCACTGGGATAGCCGATATCCTCAGCTGTGCCTCCCCTACAACCTAGAACGGTCAAAATGCTTCTAACTTTTTTTTCTCGAAGTCGACTTTTTTGGAGCAGCCAGCCTGGGCTATTAACATAAGAATCCCATTTTATCAAAAATGTTGTTTAAATTGCAGAAGTGTAATGAAATTGAACAAACACTTTGGTATAATGAAAAAATGAAGTCCTTAAAACGGATTCAGAAAATCGATAACATCAAAGTTGAGGCAAATTTTTGATGGTGCCTAAATTATACTGGGCAGTTTATATCGTTGATTCCCTTGAGAAACATTCAGTAAACACGTCATACTAACTTAATTAACACAACACACGCACACGCCAAAAATATCATCCAAAACACTTTTTACCAGAATACATAAATTTAGTTTCCTAAAATTACAGTACCGCCGGTAATAGATTCGTGATTCCTATTAGCGTATTCTGTTTAAATAAGTCCCCCAGCTTCTTTCTTCGATTTTTTTCCAATTTCACGGTTGAAAGAACTTTTTTAAGTACATTTAAGAACATTTTTTATCCGTATAAGTAGCGTCGTTTGGCACCCACTTAAGTCTGAAATATTTCGTAGACACCTATTTTTTTCTAAAATCAAATGTATATATAATTTTAAATTTTAAATTCTTTATATTATTATATATAAGGGTGTTACAAAAAGATGTTAAGAAATTTTAAGGGCAAATTCGACATCTAAAAATATGAAAATAAGATTATATAAACATGAATCCACAAAAGCTTCTTTTTCGAGATACGGGATGTTAATATTTCCTTTTTTAAATGTTTTTTTATTATTTCTATTTAGATTTAGAGCATGTAATGAAGCATGAGAAAGCCATTTCCAGCATCTAATATAAACTTAAATCAGAAAGCACTGTTTCCTGAACAAAAACAAAATTTGTCAAAAAAAAATAATTTTTATTATTTGTTTTTATTGTACTTAAGATATAAACTAATTTTTATCTCGGAAATGGCGCGTCAGAGCGAGAAAGTTCAAGAGACACTTTTTACGCAGAATTGAGAAATTACAAAAAGAAAGAAATTGTTAAACCTCATCTCATCCCAAACCGAACTTTTTAACAAGATCATATATCATTGTACTATTTTGCGCATGCTGAAATTAATCTGTTGTCATGGCCTCCAATATTGCCCGATTTGTCCCCAATCGGACACGTGTGGGACATTATCGGTAGGAGAGTACTAAATTTACAACAGCCTCCTCAAAGTTGGGCGGCACTTCGATATGAGGTTGAAGTAGCCTGAAATGAGATACCCAGGATATTAAAGATTAGGGATGCTTGCAAGACTGCAACCCTACGCTGGTAAAGCCTCGAAGGAATTGCGTTAATAAAGTTGTCATTAAAAACTTAAAAGTTATTCTAAAATTTCAGCGATTTTCTTGGTTTCCCAATGATTTTTATCTCGGAACGTGTTGTTAAAATGGATTTAATTCAATTATTGTGCAAAATCTTACATGATCTTCCTTATGAATTTGGAAAAGGATTCAGAAATAAATTCATAATTGCCTTATTCTTACACTTGTTTATTTATTAATAGTTAAATTAGACTATTAGACCAATCCATTTTTGGTAATAAAAACCTGGTTCATATTTAACTTTGTTTTAAGTTGTCTAGGTAAAATTTTCTACAAAAGTTACTACCGATCCACATTTTGGTAAAACTAAATGGGAACAGTCCGTTATCTGCATTTAAAAGCTAGACAAACAGATTGCATTTAATCTATTTTGCAGTATTAAAATTATTTAGCAACCATAGAAGTGCACACTGACTTGACTAAGATAAGCTATATGTTAAAATTACGGCATAACATATGTATGCGCGAAGAGATTACATGTAGAATTATGTTCATGTTTCTACGTTAGTAATGCACACTACACCACCTTAATGCTTTCCAACTCCGTGACTATCATTGTCTAAAATCTAATGTTATGCTTAACGTGTATTAAGTATTTTGGATAAGCTTGCTTAGATAGAGGTATATTGCAGTGTACCAGAAAATCGTCTGCCGAAATTAGGTTTGGCCTGTCTCACTAGCAACAATAAATTTAGCTGGCATAAGGTGCGGGGTTCATCCTTTCTGCCTTTAACTTGCAACTAAAAATGAAACTATTAACACCCAAAATTAAATACGTTAAATAATATACATAGCGCTCAAATCTGCTGCATTTTAAAGATATCGTAAATAATAGTTTCCATTTTATAGGTTTAGTGAAAATACCCATACTTATTTAGCATTTTTGACAGTCTGTATATATGTCGTTGGCGCACTCCCTACATGCACGAGACATCTCTAATGATCCTTGTATTTGCACGGGTGATCTGTTGTGAATATCAGTTACATTATCTTAATTAAATAGTAATTAATATGTTACATCTAATGAATTTCCAGTGTTGCATATTAATACTGTTGCATATTAGAGCAAATTAGATTTAAAAGCACTGTCTTGTGTGTTAAGAGCCAACAAGGATTTCCCATTTATTTTTAAATAAGTGTTCCACTCTTGCATCTTTTTCGAAAAATTTAGAAGATCACGGTTATTTTACATTGTACATAAATACCGGAATTGAATTAAATATAAACGGTCAGATTCACTACTGTTCACTACTGGCCTGATTTGGCAATCTAGGGTTTAGATTGACAAGTGTAAAAACGAGACAACTAATCTTTATATTCTATAAAATAATATCAAATTAAAAATATGAAAAATTGAGTTGCCAATATTACTGTTTCTATATATTTCAATTACGTTGACAACACTTTTATGCCAAAAATGGTGAAAGAGATTCAAGGTTATCTTATGCTGTTACTCTTTGTCATATTTGAAATAATCTCAGTCCTTATTTGTCATGTGTTGAGAACATGAGATAGTTACAGTGTTGTATACCAGGTAATCAACGAATTTCGCAGAATCAACCAAGTGTTTTCAATGAAAAAATTGCAGCAATGGCTAAAAATTGCGAACAAGTGTTTCAGTCTTACCCGGTATAATGTAAATTACTCCTTAAACCACATTTCCCTTTTTATTTACTTTGGGCCACTGTACGGTATTTAGAACATTTTCACTGTAGCTTGTGCGACTATAATTAGCGGCAGTTAGGAACAACAAAAGGTGTACTTTATATTGGGCGTAATTTAATAACCAAGTAATTAATTAAAGTAATTTATTTATTAAGAAAACGAGAACGAAGACATTAAAACAGTAATATAAATTAATGATTCCATAAGTTAAATCCAGCTTTAGGGTAAGTAAACCTTAAAGCTAACTTCTGATCTACATTCACTGTTTATGTGACTGAAGTAGATGAGTGGGGATAAAGAAGGGGCCCTTAGCGTTTAGACTAAGAGGGTAACGACTACGACCTTTTCGTATATTAAACCAATAGTGAAAAAGTTAAGATGAAAACTTAAAAGTGAAATGGAATTACACGTAGACGACCCTTTAGGGGTAGATTTATTAAAGACTGTAAAACACGTGTTTAAAAATTTAATTTTTCTAAGTACTCCGATGAAGTTTCGACTTAATAGGACCATATAATTTTTTTTCCAAAAAAAGTTTGAACCCCTATTTCGTCCCCATTAGTGGTTGAATTTTCAAAGACCATTCCTTAGAGGATGCCTACGTTATATAAGAAACCTCTGAGCAAAATTTCAAGTTTCTAGACCCAGCGGTGTACATAAATTAAATATTTGAAGTAATTGTTTTTATCAATTTAGTTTGGTCTTTATTAACAAAAAAAGGATTTTCTACTGCAAATTTTCGCGCTAATTTCGAAACTTGTAAAACCTGATCCCATTGGCTGTGAGGTCAAAAGTGTTATAATAAGTACATGGCGAATTCGATTATTGTAGGGTCATCAGAAAATCAATAAAACGGGCTGTGCTTTGATACGTGTCCTCTTTTTTTAGTCATCTTTTCGTTCCTTAACCTCACTTACTTCACTAGTGCGGTAAGTTGTACGTACCGGCCTAGAAACGGCTTGTGTAGTTTGGTTGGTAGGAAAAATAATAATCGTTCAATAAAATCAACTTACTATTTCTGTCAATAATGACAGTAACTGACAAAAAAACATGAAAAAATAATTTAATTGTACCGGCCTATTTAATAAAAAAACTCACGTGCAGCCTTGTAAAATCCTAATCGTTTTATTGGTCGTTACACATATTTTATGCATGCTTTCTGCCAAAAGAGTTTTCAATAAAACCTTGAACTTTTAATTTATAACTTCCGTATTTTTGTTTAACTCATGGCCTATAAAATATCCGGCGAAAAAATTCCAAAAATTGCTAGTATAATAAAAATAAACTCCTTTATTTAAGAAGTGAAATTGCCAGAGCTCTAAAGAAACGGTGAGATAAACGCTTTGTTATTTACTGAATTATGTATAACTTTTGTGTTACGCGAAAGCGCTTTCTTAAATAATGAAATTTTTAAACAACGAAGATAATTTGTATTCAGTATTGGCATCTTTTAATTCAACAGGGAATATGCATATAACTCAAATAATTCTGAGATATATTTTTTATATTCTCTACATAAATTAAATATTTTTGGTCATTGCTCTTATCAATTTGTCTTTGTCTTTATTAACAAAAAAAGGGATTTTCAACTGCAAATTTTCGCACGAATTTCGAAACTTGTAAAACCTGATTCGTGGCTGTGAGGTCAGAAGTGTTATAACAAGTACATGGCGAATTCCAGTATTGTAGGGGCATCGGAAAATCAATAAAAAAGCCATTTAATTCGTAATTCATCCAATGAAATATCCCTGCACTTAAAGTATGAGGTTCCTAAAGTATTTTTCAAGTCGAAATCAATCCAGGAATCAATCAATCAATCAGGATCAATCTTGCAACAAAAACTGGCATTTTTGCGAAATTTTGACACATCATATTTTAATAGTTTCGACGTAAATAACCTGCAATTCTTTGTTTTCATGGCAACGCGAACGGTCGAAAATTCGAAAATTTAAAAAAAAAACTTTTAAATTTATTTTACTAATATATTTTAAGTTATTTTCATCCTAAAAAAAAATATGGCAAGTGATACCAAACGATCCTATCCCACACCAAACAATTTTTGGATTATAGAGGTTTTTGTAAAGATTTTGCGAGGATTTTCATCTGACTGGTATCAGAGGTATCTATCCACGCCACTTAAATAAAAATTTGCCTCATCGCTCATAGGAAATTGTGGAATATGGATTCCTTCTCGATTTAAATTCAGAAATTTTTGACAATAGGTTAACCTTGCTTCTTTATCTATGTTACTAAGATGATGTGCCATTTGATATTTGTGGAGGGAAATATAAGATCCTTTTAAAGTATTCGATCTTGTCTCATCATTTTAGGACTTCTCGTGAACGGAAGTCTCACTCGTTCAATACTTTCACGCATATGAACTGTTCTTCGACGTCCAGGCTTCTTCCAATTTTGTACAGAACCATTTTCACGCCAATGACGAACCCATACCATAACAGTTTTACGATTTGGGGCATGACCCCTATTGTTGTAATTGAACTGATGCCGAAATGTACGTCTAACATCTTCTATCGAATTACTTCCTATGTAAGTTTTTACACAAAAAACACGTCGTTAAACTGAGTAATTTGTGAAAATTCGAACGGACGTTAGAACAATGCATAAAAGCTTAAAATTTTAATATTTTTTATGACAACCTAACCTAAACAAATTTTCATAGAAAAATGACGTTCCACAAAATATTATTTTAAACGTGGTTTGCGACACGCGCCTACTTAATAAACGGTGACTTAGATCCCACAGAACATAGAAGATATTCCTATAGAGAACAATTTATTATTAGAATTTATTTCAATGTCAAAATGGGTAGCTTATTATGGAGAACCCTGTTGCATAACACCGTTTTGTTATTGGGTAAATATTCTGGCGTTAAGAACAAAAGTCCGGATCATATTTTAAACATCCTCGTAAATTTACAAAAAAAAATTAGCAATACATTCATAGTACAAGACTTAGTTGTCTTATTTTTACACTTGTCAGTTTAAGACTTTGATTGTCAAATTAGCCGTCGCCGTAGCGATGGACGTAAATTTCTAATACAGTTTCATTATTTTAACGCACTGCTTACTAACTTTTGATTCTGCCCTTATGTAACAAAATCCTCAAAACATTTGCCCATTTTCTCTCTGCCTCACTAAATTACTCTCTGCGAGCGGAAGCCTTTCAAATGAGATGTTACTGTACATTTTTAAAACAGGCAAGTTTTTATTTGAAACAGGAAGCCAGTTAATCAACTGCGAGGAGTTTAATGTCATAATTTTCGTGCTTATTTTGAGTAATTAATTAGATTTTATAAACTGACAAAACAAGAGAAAAATGAATGTCTGGAAACGTGAGGTACTTACTTTTAGCAGTTGTGATAGCATTAACGACACTATTTCAACAAAGTTAAAAGGCGTAGTAATTAATAAAACCAAACAACTGCGAATTGGGGCACATTGTGGTTAAAAGTAGTCCCTCTTGAATTGATTTAAATTAAATTATAGAAACCTAATGGAGAATAAACAAACTCTACCAAAAAGTTAACGTTTGGAAAAGCGATTTACGTATTTTTAGGATTTATACTATTATTTCAAGAATATTGTAATTGGCAGAGTGAGTGAGCAAGAGTAGCCACCAGTTACATGGCAAATCGTAGTCACGTTAAAACACTGCCATCCAAATTCCTCCCAGCACTTCGGACTAAAGAACGTGCATATTCAATAAATGAGCTACATCCTGCCAATGCAATAACTTATGAATAAGTAAAATAGGATTATAGTTTCTTTATTGAAATTCCGAATATCTATGAAATATTATTGGTTTTTTCCACTTGTGACAAATATGGATTAAAAAACGTTTTCCTTGCCTGAAAGACTTGTTTAGGTTGGGTAGCAGCAGCCTTTGATAGATCTACATATGGTTATTTTTTCGTTGATCAGTCAACAGAAGAGAAACCCATCCTGCTGAGACTTATTGGGCACAATTTTATTGACAATATTGTTTTCCGAAAAGTGCATTTTAAACTACAGCAGTTTTTCCATAGGTCCAGTTTTAAGGGTGTGTCTAGGGGCATAGAGGTAACGGAACCTTAACTAGATCGAAATCAAACGTGAGTTAAAAGCAAACTTAAATCATGTATTTACAATAAATAGGAACATTTAATCTTGACATAAACAGAAAACACATATATGTAATTTACTCTCGAAAGACAACTTAATTTTCTATTACTTACATTACAGATTTGAAGATCATTTCTTCTACAGTTTATCATAATCACAAACCCATCGGACCGGGGATCGTGCACTAATATATTTTCCAACTTTCGTCTTTCCGATCGCTCTATCACCCAGTCAGCAGTTTTTCCCTCCTTTTGGGGAGTTGACTTTAGGTCAGAAATCGCAATTCTGCTGACTTATAATTTAGCGTCGTTTAAATAAATTATTTAAAGTAATTGTTTGATTTTGTAAAGGAACTATAATATTTCATAGTTGCAATTTTAATGCATATTCAATAAATGAGCTACATCCTGCCAATGCAATAACTTATGAATAAGTAAAATAGGATTATAGTTTCTTTATTGAAATTCCGAATATCTATGAAATATTATTGGTTTTTTCCACTTGTGACAAATATGGATTAAAAAACGTTTTCCTTTCCTGAAAGACTTGTTTAGGTTGGGTAGCAGCAGCCTTTGATAGATCTACATATGGTTATTTTTTCGTTGATCAGTCAACAGAAGAGAAACCCATCCTGCTGAGACTTATTGGGCACAATTTTATTGACAATATTGTTTTCCGAAAAGTGCATTTTAAACTACAGCAGTTTTTCCATAGGTCCAGCACTACCGTATCGCACGTCCCCCCCCCACCCCTCTACTTCCTTTATATCAAAAATCCCGGCCTGATTATCCTACTTCTGATCTAGAAATTATAATGTATAAACTAGAAACAATTTTCAAATAATTGACATACTAACACAAATATTTACAAAAATAATAATTCTATTTACCGATAAAGCTTCCCTACAAAGCAAAAACAGATCCATCGTATTGGTCAGGAAATAAATCCATAATGTTCAGAACATATTTTAATGATTTCAACAATAAGGATTTTTTTTTGCTGTAGCTATCCTAAAAATTAAACGAACAAAATATAAATGTGATGATATTTTTAAACGAATAATTATATCAGGTGAGGCATAATTATTCATATGTTGCGCAAGAACGCTCCCGAAATAACAGAATACATTTTTAAAACGAATTTTTATTTGTGAGAGGAAACAACGGCGAGGCGTTTTTGGCCGTATTCTGCACGCTCAACTTAATAATAATTACTTTTCATGAAGTTTTTAAAGGAATATAAAGATCCGGAGCAAGATCAACATAATGCCGGAAATTTGCTGGGGAGCAATAAATGTAGAAATCATATGTGAATATAGAGAGTATTGGTATAAAAGCAAAAACATCAAGAGGTTTCTAAAAAGTGAGATGCTTCGCTTTTTTTACTAAAACTAAAAATAATGTAGTGCCCTAGACTGCCCTAATATGTCTTTCCTATCCTCCAAATTTGTTCATTGCAGACGCCCAATCTCACACAGGTGTAGGGTTGACCTATGTGGAATCTAGACCTACAAAATATTTTTAAAACATTTGTTCCAGTACCAATGTTTAGAAATGATTTTTTCGAAAAACATTTATATAGTAAATATATTTACGCTGGCATTTGGCAATGACGTAATCTCCTGCCACCGCGATGCATTGCGACCAGCGATGATTCAAAGCCTCTATGCCTATGCTGATTAATTGCAATAATTATGACCGCACTCTTCATATAATCGGAACCACTATGCAGTGGTAGATCTACTGAGCAATCGTTATTTATAGCACTCGCTGTAAGGCACCTCGTAAGTATTTTACACATAATAAAAGGAAAAGTATTCAATTAAACTCTCCAAACCAATCGGATTGTTCTTTTATGCCAAACAAAATTTATGTAGAGGCGAACAAAGACCAAATTTATAATAAGCCCGATCCGACCGCGGCGTTTCAAACTTTCCGAGACCGGAAGTTTTAGATAAATGGAAAACGAAGGGGGACAAGTCCAAAACGTTCAGTATACATAAACAGCCGCTTTGAAAATGATAATACCCTAAAAGTTATCTGGACACGTATGGTAAAGATGTTTGGGTACAAGTTCGGAAAATTAATGGCTATTTGAATCGATTTGATGTTGAATATTTAGGGCACGCTTATAAAGGCATAAAGGAAAGATAATTTGGCGTGAAGTTTCTGATGATACGAAATAATGTATCGATAAAAAAACCTTCGGTTTGAAAATAGTAAATGCAATGAAATTTAGTGGATGTAGATCAAAGTCCCTAGATTGGCTCAGAGTCAAGCTGTTTCCTTCTCACTTTCTCATATTGAAATACAAATTACTTGTTTACCAACACATATATATTATAAATATAAAAACAATAATAAAATTTACAAATGCTCACCCTTCAGGACGTACACCTAGGCTCACTGTCACACACTTTTCAGACTTTTAGGTGTCACATACAAATTATAAAATACTGCAATCTTATTGATAACTAATAACTGAAGAACAACAGTGCACCTAGGATCTATACACTGATTTAATAAATACCCTAACTAAATCACTGTAATTATATTGATGACTTATAAGTCCCGAGTACTATCAGCGTACTACGTAACTATATTGCCCTACGGATACCTCACAAAAAGCTATACTGTCCTATGGAGACTCTAAACAGAACTGACCCATCAGTTATATACAGTACGACTTAACTTGCACTAAACTGTACTGTCCTATTGGGACACTCCACATATGGTCACTGAAAAAAGGTCAATCTGCAATATAGCAGGCTGGTTCGATGGTACTACTAACTAAAGCTTATGATAGTACTGTCAAAGATGACAAAAGAAACAACTTAATAAAAATGTATCCATAGCAATCTGGATTTTTTTTAACAGAGTGTGAGGATTAATGAGAAGAAGATGTGGGGTATAATATCATCTAAACAATGCAAAATATCAGAAAATTACAAGAAATAAAAAAATTACACTTTAATTACTCATTTTTCATAATAACAGAACTAGCACTAAATTCATTGTAGCAACACGTTCCAAGGTAAAATCACACGTCAAAGCCAAGCAAATTGCTGAAATATTGAAATAACGCATTTTAATGACGACTTATTAACAAGGACAGGAAAAAAACTTGTCAATGCCAAACTGATCAGCAAGAACAAATAAACAACAAAAAATCACTTTTACATGGTCCTTGAAACGCCATTAAGAATATGCCTTTTTATCTCAAAAATTATCTTTTCTAAAATAAATACGGAAAAACCTAAACAACGAAGAGCTTTCACGACCTGAAAAAATTTATTTTCATCTTCGTGTCTAAGAAATCTCCCAATAAATTGACGCCTGTCTTACCGGATTATCTTTTTTTCCTGTGCTTAGTTCCAAGTACAACCGCTGTATTTTTTCCAGTTATTGACATTTTAGAAATGGGTAAAGATATATAAGGTCAATGATGTCAGTTACAGTTACCTAGTAGTTGACCAGCTTTCTGTTGCTTACCCAAAAACATATATTTTCAAAAGTTACGCATATTATACAGGGTTTTTATAAAGAATGTGGCCAAACTTCAAGATATTACTCCTTACTATATTTTAAGACAAAGAGTTCATATAGACATAGGTCCTAAACGACTTTGTTCTTAATACACAGGGTGTTGAATTTTTTTAGAAAGTTTTTCCTAAATAACTAGAAGACGTAAATTAGTATCAAGTTGAATCTTTGTCACAATTTTAAACGGATAAAGTAGAGTCTAAGACCTAATTGACTGAAAATAAAATTTGGTCAGTATAAATATTTAATACAATATGTCTGATAATAAAGGAACTTTATGTAGGTCAATTCAGATTGTGCGTTTCGTGCAAAATTATTAAATCATTTAACAGGGTCTCATGCAACCTTAAAAACAACGCGAATATAAAAATTTATTTTCAGTACTGATAAAACACATTATTTACATATGCATTAAAAATCATGTAAGTTGGAATTTATAATATAATAATGTACAAGCACAAAGGATTTTATAATAGAGTTTCTATTCCTAGAAACTAACTTAGCTAATCTCTTTTCAGTACAATAAAACACAGGTTCTTCTCGAAAAAGATTTACATTTCTTTTTTCTATAGGCTTATCATCTCACTTTGGTCAGCTGTTTACAAGATTAGGAATATAATCGTGATTCAAGAAAAACTCGCCTCCCATACAAGTTCTTTGACCATAATCTTTCTGTCGTCATAGCCATAAGCTTTGCTAGTACCAGATACCTAACACTAAAATTTCGCTTATCTTAAAGGCAGTATTTTTTCAATTGACGACGTAGCCGAAAAAATCTCTGCTAAAAACCACGCAACGCCTACTTCGGATTTCCCTCGCCCATTTAGTATTCTCCAAGGGTCCGGTACTTAGATTTTAAAACGATTTAGGCAAACCGACAATATCGACCGCTTACTAGATCGTGCAGAACAAAAAAGGGGTTGCTAGAATAGGACCACCGATAGTTGTGACGTAAATAAAGCGGCCCTATTTCTCTTGTTCAGATAAAAGTCTTATTTTTTAGTTGGTGTGGGTGATAGTGAAATGTATATGTTATAGGGAGAATTGAATGACACTTATTTTTTAAAAGTCTTACCAATTTGGATCGTGTGTTAAAGGCGAATGCTGTAATAATATATACCACTGTTTTAACAACTATAGAAGATCTCAGTTTAGACCAGTATTGGATCTTAAAACTTTTAAACCAATTTCGGGGATGGTTTTTACAATGCATCTGTTCCATTCAAAGTTTAAGTATTAAATTTACAATAGGACAGTTTATTTTAATAGATTTTGTATATATAATTATAATTACACAAATAAGTATCACTTAGTATTGTTCTTAATTTAATAGAGTTTAACCCTTCCACATTTAAAAAACTGGAACAGGCAGACATATTTCGACCTGAATAACCCCGAAAATGACCCATTTGTGGACAAATTAGCAGTCGTTAACCTTTATCCCCCGTCAATTTTCTTAACATCTGTTAAACAAAACTAAATTTTTTGAACTCAATAACCCCGAAAATGACCTGTTAGGAGTAGAGTGTTTGTGCCGGTTGTCCATCAGGATATATATCCAAAAATCCCCCCACTCTTCACCCCACCAAATCCCCCCACTCTTCACCCCACCAAATCCCCCCACTCCTCCCCCCACTCCTCCCCCACTCCCCACTTAAGCCCCGCCTCCAAGAACCGGATTGGCCGGCGCAAACTTAAGCCCCGCCTCCAAGAACCGGATTGGCCGGCGCAAACTTAAGCCCCGCCTCCAAGAAAAAAAAAAAAAAAAAAAAAAAAAAAAAAAAAAAAAAAAACTCGCAGACAGGAAAAAAAAAAAAAAAAAAAAAACAAAAAAAAAAAAAAAACAAAAAAAAAAAACTCGCAGACAGAAAAAAAAAAAAAAAAAAAAAAAAAAAAAAAAAAAAAAACTCCCAAGCGAAAAAAAAAAAAAAAAACAGACGAAAAAAACCCAAGCGGCAAAAAACTCCCCTCTCCCCTCTCCTCTCTCCTCTCAGGAGCTTCCAAAGGAGCTACCAAATCCTACCACTCTTATATCAAATCCAGCTCCACAGGAGCTTCCAAATGAACTTTTAAAACTCCCCCCACTCCTTTACATCTGTGCAATACGGATGCGCATGAGCATGCCCCGCCCACACGGATTCTCTTTATATTCTCTTTGCGCTTCCCATTCTGCAGTCGCACCTTGAGCTCGACAGTTGTGCTTTCTCCTTGTTACCTATATATCCTCAGCGGTTAGTTAGCGTTGATATTATATTAATTGTTTAGTTTGCAAAAACAGTATTGTGCAAAGTGTTGTGAGACCAGTTAAAAATATCCCAAGAACTGTTGAATAAATATCAACCTTTTCTGCTTTTTTGTTCAGTTCTCAAGATGTATCAGTGCAGTGAATGCAACAAGAGTTTTATTCATCAATCGAACGTGTATAGACATAAAAAAGAATCGTGTGCCATGACGCCATCTTGTTCTCGCAAAAAAAGAAAGGCTAATGTATGTGATGTATCCATGAAAAAAGCTAAAATAGAAGACAGACCTCCAATACCTAAACTTACTTTATCACGATGTAAAGATTGTGATACTTGGTATGTGAAAAATAAACTTGCTGCGCATTTACGGTCAAACCTACATAAAAGTGCACTTAAAAGTGACGATAATGTAAAAATTTTAACTTCCGCGTTTAAAAACAGGATTGTGTCTTACATGCTGCTTCCATCGAAAAAGTACGTGGACATTGAAGAGTTTTTTGATGAATTACAACAAAAGTTTGTAAGTTTACTTTCCGAAGAGTTAGTTAATCATATAAGTGTTAAGATTAATGTAGAACTATTTGGACAATACATTTTACAAACCAAAGAGACAATCGAAACTAAATCGTTTAATACGAAAAATAAGGTCATAACTTCAACAACAGATTTATCTGATATTTATAAACAATTTTTGTCTGAAATAAAAGAAAAGATGTCAATATTTGCGGAGAATGGTTCAGGTTGGGCGTTGGAAAAAATATTACATTTGGAGCTTAATATAAATAAATTTAATCCAATTTAGAGCTTCATAGCTTGGGGGCACAAACATATAAGTATTTTGGAAGAGAAATCCAAGACTGATGATGATCAAGTTAATAATGTAATTGATATTCTAAAAGATTTAGTTCGTGACGAATATAAAACATAAGAACCCTGGAAAAATATTTTATTTTGAAAATGGCTCTGCTACCAGTAGGAGTTCTATTTCTATCAGCATTCGTTAACAATACTTTGATCATACAAGTTGATCATAATGTTCGAGAAGCATTTATTTGTCTATCTGTTAATAATGTAAATAATGATAGTTGGTCTTCAACATGGAAAAGAATGAATATAAATAATGGTTTATTTACCCACAAAATAGATGATAATATTATAAATGATTCTACCATTGTACAGTATAAGTTAAGATTATATTATTTCAATAAAACTTCAATAGTGACACAGGAATGGAATCAGTTGTATAGAAAATCTTGTATAGCAGAATGTAATTCAAATGAGTGTGTAGTATTATTAAGTATATTGTTAGTAGTGTTTCTATGTTCAATAGGATATATATTATTCAAAGTATATTTGTATTATAAATAAAATTCAATAATAAAAAACATATCTACCATTGTACAGTATAAGTTAAGATTATATTATTTCAATAAAACTTCAATAGTGACACAGGAATGGAATCAGTTGTATAGAAAATCTTGTATAGAAGAATGTAATTCAAATGTGTGTCTAGTATTATTAAGTATATTGTTCGTAGTGTTTTTATGTTCAATAGGATATATATTATTCAAAGTATATTTGTATTATAAATAAAATTCAATAATAATAAAAACATATATATAATAATGGTTTTTATTCATAACAATACCTATAATTATATAACAATTTTACGTTTGCTAATGCACAATGCAATGGATTCACATTTTTGTGAAAATAACATTCTGAAATTTTCTTAAATTTACTTAATTTTGGTTCTTGGGCAATGGGAATAGCGTATATGAAATCTTCATCCAAAAACTTTTTTAAGAAGTTGATTTTTTCATTCCCTTTCACGTAAATTTTGGGCGATTGCTAAACTTCTAACACATGCTTTAAAATATTATCAATTTCATTAAGTTCTATATTTCCAAATTCCCATTTTAGTCCATGATACTCTTCGCCCCATTTAACCATTTTGAGATCGAGAGCAGATAACATATTTTTTTGAAATGGTGATTTAAACAGATAATTTGAGCAACGAATACCATCATAAATCGCTAATTCTTTTGGAATGTATCCAAAGGAACTGTTATATCCTTGAATGTCGATAAAAAGTTCTGTCTTACACTCATTCATGGTTAGTCGCTAAATGATGTTTAAATCTATAAGATTAGTGTTTAAATCCCCACACCACTCTTACTACTCCCCACTACCACGCTTATTATCCCCACTACCACGCTTGCTTATTTAAGCACTCACCCACAGTTCTACTCAAGCAAGCATCTGAAAATGTATCAACCAACAAGCCAACAAGAGTTTAGTAAGAAGCGCAATGCAGCTCTCATCAATGAAACAATTTACTACATTAACAAATCCAAATCCAAATGGGTCAGCATTGGATTTTCCTTAGAGAGAAAATATATTCCTGTTGTTAAACTCTGTGGATACAAATATAATCAAAATGTGATTTTTAATGAAGATCAATGGATTTCATTACTAAATAATCAAGGAATTATGTTAAGTTTCATTTATTCCAACAACACCGGGTGGCAACCCATGAAGGGGAATGGTTATGAGATTCACTTTGTGTTTATTGGTGATGCAAGAATAATTAAGATTACACAAGATGGAGGTAATGAAGTATTCCTTGCTGGTGATACCATAAATGAATTAGTGAACTTGGCAAATTTAATCAAATATCGTGTTGATATCTTAAAAAACCAGGAATTTTCCAAATATTACAATATTTTAGTTAGTGGAATCTCTATGAAAAATGGCGATTTGTTAAAAAATGTATATGATGTTATTTCACCTATGGAAAAGAGTTTAAATGTTTGCTGTGTTTTAGAATTATTAAACTTTTACTCAGATTGTGTTCTGGAGGATGTAGAAACATTCGTATGTAATGAATTTGTAAAAAGTTGTATTGAAAATAAAAATGTATAGGTATATTTTTCTTTTTATTCCTCCCACCTCCTAAATTAATTTTTAAAGCTCTGAACTTACTTTAAGTGTCACATACTCATACAAGATGTGGTTAGCATATACATCTCAACGAGTAGCATATAACCTAACAAGCGCTATAGATAATCTATCACAACACTTTAGTAACTTAAAATTTGATGCTGTCCATGAAGCCGAGTATGGATTCGAAAGATTTTATACATATGATATGGAAAGAAAGTATGAAAAAGCTGCAGAAGCCTGTAACATATATTTTCATACTTCTGATCTCTCTCTTATGTTAACCGCGCGGCAACCCATGAAGGGAAATGGTTATGAGAATCACTTTGTGTTTATTGGTGTTGCAAGAATAATTAAGATTACACAAGATGTTGGTAATGAAGTATTCCTAGCTGGTGATACTATAAATGAATTAGTGAACTTGACAAATTTAATCAAATATCGTTTTGATATCTTAAAAACCAGGAATTTTCCAAATATTTCAATATTTTAGTTAGTGGAATCTCTATGAAAAAATGGTGATTTGTTAAAAATGTATATGATGTTATTTCACCTATGGAAAATAGTTTAAATGTTTGTAGTGTTTTAGAATTATTAAACGTTTATTCTGATTGCGTTGTGGAGGATGTAGAAACGTTCGCATGTAGTGAATTTGTAAAGACTTGTATTGAAAAATAAAATTTTAAAATATATTTTTCCTTTTTATTCCTCCCACCTCCTATTCCTCCCACCTCCTATCCTAAATTATTATTTAAAGCTCTGAACTTATTTTAAGTCTCACATACTCATACAAGATGTGGTTAGCATATACATCTCAACGAGTAGCATATAACCTAACAAGCGCTATAGAGAATCTATCACATGACTTTAGTAACTTAAAATTTGATGCTGCCCATGAAGCCGAGTATGGATTCGAAAGATTTTATACATATGATGAATGCATGGATATGGAAAGAAAGTATGAAAAAGCTGCAGAAGCCTGTAACATATATTTACATACTTTTGATATAAGAACTTTTCTGCAAACCATAAAGGAAATGGGATTTGAGGAGCATTTGGGTGAAGTAAAACAGTTTATTCCACAAGACATCATTGAAGAAATATTTGAAACCTAATTTATATCAAATAAAAAACTTTATTTCATTTATGTGTTTTATTCAATCATTAAATAATTATATAAATTGTATACATTAGTAAGTGCACATATACATGGTGATTTAGAATGATAAAAACAATGAGCTTCTCCTTCTTGTAACGATGGATTTTCATCAAGTTCCATGACTGGTTTTAATGAATATTTTCGAATGTATTCGGATTTCTCTCTCCTTTTTACTACCTCTCCTATGCCACCTCTCTCTTATGCTACCTCTCTCTTATGCCACCTCTCCCTACCACTCCTCTCTCTTATGCTACCTCTCTCTCGCTTTTACTAGCTCTCTCCTCTCTCTTATGATACATACCACCTCTCTCTCTTATGTTAATTTCTCGCTCTTTCCCTATGCTACTTCTTGCATACAAGCTGCCGTTTTACCATTTGTTTCAAACATTACATAGTTCTAACGTATAAAAAAGAATGTGCAAGAAGGTATAAAATGTCTATTTTTTCTGAATTTGGTTTCAGATTTTTCCAATTTATCTTTATAATATTGTTTATTACCTATACCAAATTTAAATTAGATTTATCAGCCACATCGCCAGCTAAAAGCTTGGTTTTTCTCTTCCAAGCCAGAAAACGATTTCTTCCATGCCTAATTACACACTCTTTATGTTTCCCAACTAATACCTCCAAATGAGAGCCATTCGACTTATCATTAACTCAGTCCTCCCAAGAAAACTCTCTTATTTATTTTCTATCGATACTTGCACGGATTTTGCTTTGAAGACCTCACCGCTATAATTATCATCCTTAATTGTTTATAATAGAACAACAAAAGGCGTGTTACGTATGCAAGGACCTCCAGATTATGGTTCAAAATTGTCTGCAGACGTTTTTCCCTGCCCCATCCCAATCTTCAATCCTTTAAATCCTGTGTCAATAGATTACATTTTCCTTCTCTCTTCAGACTCCCACGACACATTAGTACTTAGGCTTGAAGTTTTCGTGGACTGTCTCAGATAAAAAAGCCAAGTGTTTCACCTTTATTTGTGAAAAGACAATATTTTGATGTGGAATAAATAATGCATTTTTGAGCTTTTTCTAAGACCGATATCTTTCAAAAATCTTGCTCTTGATGGTACTTTTCGACTGAACAAACTCCTGGCAACACATAACTGGTCAACTAGAACACCTTACTTTAAACCAATACTAAATCTAAACTTTCCTAGTGAATCTGAACGTTTATGTCGACAACACCAAAAAAGTATTAATCCAGTACACTTTGACGCTAAGAAATGAAACATCCTTTGAAGCTATTTTTAATAAATTTGATCTTAGATCGGTACACTTAATTGTAGCAGCTCGAAAAGGCGGATTAAAACTTTGTTCTTTAACTTGATGCATCCCAGAATAATATAATGACAACCTGTGTTACTATCTTTATTTAACCCATCAGTGTACATCTTACCTAGTAAAAACATTATTGCATTCACAACTAAAACTATTAATAAAACTCAATTAAAAGTTGCTCCAGTTCTCTTAAAATACTCATAATTTCAGGTGTATTAATGCCATCCGTATTATTCTCTTCCAAACATCGAAATTGGTCTATCATGTCATTGACATCTGTGTACTCTAGGATAGGACTCTCCGTCTAACTTCCTGAAGCCCTCCTCCCCATTTTTCTACTTCGTAGTTCCCATCGCTAGTGTCTTCGATTAATTTTCTCCTTTGGATTTCGTTTTGAAATTTTAAAAATTTTAAATATTTCGTATTTTTCTTTTTAGCCACTATATTATTCAATTCTTTATAAGTGCTTCGGGGAGGAAATAGCTTTTTAATAATATTTACATACTTCCAACCAGACGATGAACTAATGCGTTCACACCGTTTAAAGTTTCTTTTGTGGGCATTTGTTAGAACTAAAATGTTTCTATATTGTAAGAGGTCGTTATCGGTGTACTCTACAGGGTGTTCCTCAGTCAGGAGATTTAGGAGGCCATCTGTTAACTTAAACTCTTTCTCACTAATAATTAGAGTATTTCCTTTAAAAACAGCTGGCACATTTCCAAGAAACCAACTGGAGCACACCTCCCGAAAACCAAACACGTTTTTATTTGACATTTCCATCAACTTTAAAGTTATTTTGCTGATAGCCATCTTATCTCTTTGACATCTAACTTGATAATGAAGCTTTCTTAGTGATAGTAGGATATTTATTAACACGTAATGGCGTCGTAAAATAGACGTAACATAGACGTAACATAGACGTAACATAGACGTAACATAGACGTAACATAGACGTAACATAAACGTAAAATGGTATATGGCCTGTTTTTACCTGTTTTTACCCGGTTTTAGCTGTTTTAGCTGGTTTTTACCTGTTTTTAGCTGTTTTTAGGAAGAGTCTTTTCTATCAGTTAAAAAAATAGAATATTTCTTAACGAGGGAGAAAACACAATTTACACACGTGTGGCGTTCGATCACCCCTCGCCTTCGGCTCGGGATGATGTCACACGAGTGTGACGTTCGATCACCCCTCGCCTTCGATCACCCCTCGCCTTCGGCTCGGGATGATGTCACACGAGTGTGACGTTCGATCACCCCTCGCCTTCGGCTCGGGATGATGTCACACGAGTGTGGCGTTCGATCATCCGTAAATTGTGTTTTCTCCCTCGTTAAGAAATATTCTATTTTTTTAACTGATAGAAAAGACTCTTCCTAAAAACAGCTAAAAACAGGTAAAAACCAGCTAAAACAGCTAAAACCGGGTAAAAACAGGTAAAAACAGGCCATATACCATTTTACGTTTATGTTACGTCTATGTTACGTCTATGTTACGTCTATGTTACGTCTATGTTACGTCTATGTTACGTCTATTTTACGACGCCATTACGTGTTAATAAATATCCTACTATCACTAAGAAAGCTTCATTATCAAGTTAGATGTCAAAGAGATAAGATGGCTATCAGCAAAATAACTTTAAAGTTGATGGAAATGTCAAATAAAAACGTGTTTGGTTTTCGGGAGGTGTGCTCCAGTTGGTTTCTTGGAAATGTGCCAGCTGTTTTTAAAGGAAATACTCTAATTATTAGTGAGAAAGAGTTTAAGTTAACAGATGGCCTCCTAAATCTCCTGACTGAGGAACACCCTGTAGAGTACACCGATAACGACCTCTTACAATATAGAAACATTTTAGTTCTAACAAATGCCCACAAAAGAAACTTTAAACGGTGTGAACGCATTAGTTCATCGTCTGGTTGGAAGTATGTAAATATTATTAAAAAGCTATTTCCTCCCCGAAGCACTTATAAAGAATTGAATAATATAGTGGCTAAAAAGAAAAATACGAAATATTTAAAATTTTTAAAATTTCAAAACGAAATCCAAAGGAGAAAATTAATCGAAGACACTAGCGATGGGAACTACGAAGTAGAAAAATGGGGAGGAGGGCTTCAGGAAGTTAGACGGAGAGTCCTATCCTAGAGTACACAGATGTCAATGACATGATAGACCAATTTCGATGTTTGGAAGAGAATAATACGGATGGCATTAATACACCTGAAATTATGAGTATTTTAAGAGAACTGGAGCAACTTTTAATTGAGTTTTATTAATAGTTTTAGTTGTGAATGCAATAATGTTTTTACTAGGTAAGATGTACACTGATGGGTTAAATAAAGATAGTAACACAGGTTGTCATTATATTATTCTGGGATGCATCAAGTTAAAGAACAAAGTTTTAATCCGCCTTTTCGAGCTGCTACAATTAAGTGTACCGATCTAAGATCAAATTTATTAAAAATAGCTTCAAAGGATGTTTCATTTCTTAGCGTCAAAGTGTACTGGATTAATACTTTTTTGGTGTTGTCGACATAAACGTTCAGATTCACTAGGAAAGTTTAGATTTAGTATTGGTTTAAAGTAAGGTGTTCTAGTTGACCAGTTATGTGTTGCCAGGAGTTTGTTCAGTCGAAAACTACCATCAAGAGCAAGATTTTTGAAAGATATCGGTCTTAGAAAAAGCTCAAAAATGCATTATTTATTCCACATCAAAATATTGTCTTTTCACAAATAAAGGTGAAACACTTGGCTTTTTTATCTGAGACAGTCCACGAAAACTTCAAGCCTAAGTACTAATGTGTCGTGGGAGTCTGAAGAGAGAAGGAAAATGTAATCTATTGACACAGGATTTAAAGGATTGAAGATTGGGATGGGGCAGGGAAAAACGTCTGCAGACAATTTTGAACCATAATCTGGAGGTCCTTGCATACGTAACACGCCTTTTGTTGTTCTATTATAAACAATTAAGGATGATAATTATAGCGGTGAGGTCTTCAAAGCAAAATCCGTGCAAGTATCGATAGAAAATAAATAAGAGAGTTTTCTTGGGAGGACTGAGTTAATGATAAGTCGAATGGCTCTCATTTGGAGGTATTAGTTGGGAAACATAAAGAGTGTGTAATTAGGCATGGAAGAAATCGTTTTCTGGCTTGGAAGAGAAAAACCAAGCTTTTAGCTGGCGATGTGGCTGATAAATCTAATTTAAATTTGGTATAGGTAATAAACAATATTATAAAGATAAATTGGAAAAATCTGAAACCAAATTCAGAAAAAATAGACATTTTATACCTTCTTGCACATTCTTTTTTATACGTTAGAACTATGTAATGTTTGAAACAAATGGTAAAACGGCAGCTTGTATGCAAGAAGTAGCATAGGGAAAGAGCGAGAAATTAACATAAGAGAGAGAGGTGGTATGTATCATAAGAGAGAGGAGAGAGCTAGTAAAAGCGAGAGAGAGGTAGCATAAGAGAGAGGAGTGGTAGGGAGAGGTGGCATAAGAGAGAGGTAGCATAAGAGAGAGGTGGCATAGGAGAGGTAGTAAAAAGGAGAGAGAAATCCGAATACATTCGAAAATATTCATTAAAACCAGTCATGGAACTTGATGAAAATCCATCGTTACAAGAAGGAGAAGCTCATTGTTTTTATCATTCTAAATCACCATGTATATGTGCACTTACTAATGTATACAATTTATATAATTATTTAATGATTGAATAAAACACATAAATGAAATAAAGTTTTTTATTTGATATAAATTAGGTTTCAAATATTTCTTCAATGATGTCTTGTGGAATAAACTGTTTTACTTCACCCAAATGCTCCTCAAATCCCATTTCCTTTATGGTTTGCAGAAAAGTTCTTATATCAAAAGTATGTAAATATATGTTACAGGCTTCTGCAGCTTTTTCATACTTTCTTTCCATATCCATGCATTCATCATATGTATAAAATCTTTCGAATCCATACTCGGCTTCATGGGCAGCATCAAATTTTAAGTTACTAAAGTCATGTGATAGATTCTCTATAGCGCTTGTTAGGTTATATGCTACTCGTTGAGATGTATATGCTAACCACATCTTGTATGAGTATGTGAGACTTAAAATAAGTTCAGAGCTTTAAATAATAATTTAGGATAGGAGGTGGGAGGAATAGGAGGTGGGAGGAATAAAAAGGAAAAATATATTTTAAAATTTTATTTTTCAATACAAGTCTTTACAAATTCACTACATGCGAACGTTTCTACATCCTCCACAACGCAATCAGAATAAACGTTTAATAATTCTAAAACACTACAAACATTTAAACTATTTTCCATAGGTGAAATAACATCATATACATTTTTAACAAATCACCATTTTTTCATAGAGATTCCACTAACTAAAATATTGAAATATTTGGAAAATTCCTGGTTTTTAAGATATCAAAACGATATTTGATTAAATTTGTCAAGTTCACTAATTCATTTATAGTATCACCAGCTAGGAATACTTCATTACCAACATCTTGTGTAATCTTAATTATTCTTGCAACACCAATAAACACAAAGTGATTCTCATAACCATTTCCCTTCATGGGTTGCCGCGCGGTTAACATAAGAGAGAGATCAGAAGTATGAAAATATATGTTACAGGCTTCTGCAGCTTTTTCATACTTTCTTTCCATATCATATGTATAAAATCTTTCGAATCCATACTCGGCTTCATGGACAGCATCAAATTTTAAGTTACTAAAGTGTTGTGATAGATTATCTATAGCGCTTGTTAGGTTATATGCTACTCGTTGAGATGTATATGCTAACCACATCTTGTATGAGTATGTGACACTTAAAGTAAGTTCAGAGCTTTAAAAATTAATTTAGGAGGTGGGAGGAATAAAAAGAAAAATATACCTATACATTTTTATTTTCAATACAACTTTTTACAAATTCATTACATACGAATGTTTCTACATCCTCCAGAACACAATCTGAGTAAAAGTTTAATAATTCTAAAACACAGCAAACATTTAAACTCTTTTCCATAGGTGAAATAACATCATATACATTTTTTAACAAATCGCCATTTTTCATAGAGATTCCACTAACTAAAATATTGTAATATTTGGAAAATTCCTGGTTTTTTAAGATATCAACACGATATTTGATTAAATTTGCCAAGTTCACTAATTCATTTATGGTATCACCAGCAAGGAATACTTCATTACCTCCATCTTGTGTAATCTTAATTATTCTTGCATCACCAATAAACACAAAGTGAATCTCATAACCATTCCCCTTCATGGGTTGCCACCCGGTGTTGTTGGAATAAATGAAACTTAACATAATTCCTTGATTATTTAGTAATGAAATCCATTGATCTTCATTAAAAATCACATTTTGATTATATTTGTATCCACAGAGTTTAACAACAGGAATATATTTTCTCTCTAAGGAAAATCCAATGCTGACCCATTTGGATTTGGATTTGTTAATGTAGTAAATTGTTTCATTGATGAGAGCTGCATTGCGCTTCTTACTAAACTCTTGTTGGCTTGTTGGTTGATACATTTTCAGATGCTTGCTTGAGTAGAACTGTGGGTGAGTGCTTAAATAAGCAAGCGTGGTAGTGGGGATAATAAGCGTGGTAGTGGGGAGTAGTAAGAGTGGTGTGGGGATTTAAACACTAATCTTATAGATTTAAACATCATTTAGCGACTAACCATGAATGAGTGTAAGACAGAACTTTTTATCGACATTCAAGGATATAACAGTTCCTTTGGATACATTCCAAAAGAATTAGCGATTTATGATGGTATTCGTTGCTCAAATTATCTGTTTAAATCACCATTTCAAAAAAATATGTTATCTGCTCTCGATCTCAAAATGGTTAAATGGGGCGAAGAGTATCATGGACTAAAATGGGAATTTGGAAATATAGAACTTAATGAAATTGATAATATTTTAAAGCATGTGTTAGAAGTTTAGCAATCGCCCAAAATTTACGTGAAAGGGAATGAAAAAATCAACTTCTTAAAAAAGTTTTTGGATGAAGATTTCATATACGCTATTCCCATTGCCCAAGAACCAAAATTAAGTAAATTTAAGAAAATTTCAGAATGTTATTTTCACAAAAATGTGAATCCATTGCATTGTGCATTAGCAAACGTAAAATTGTTATATAATTATAGGTATTGTTATGAATAAAAACCATTATTATATATATGTTTTTATTATTATTGAATTTTATTTATAATACAAATATACTTTGAATAATATATATCCTATTGAACATAAAAACACTACGAACAATATACTTAATAATACTAGACACACATTTGAATTACATTCTTCTATACAAGATTTTCTATACAACTGATTCCATTCCTGTGTCACTATTGAAGTTTTATTGAAATAATATAATCTTAACTTATACTGTACAATGGTAGATATGTTTTTTATTATTGAATTTTATTTATAATACAAATATACTTTGAATAATATATATCCTATTGAACATAGAAACACTACTAACAATATACTTAATAATACTACACACTCATTTGAATTACATTCTGCTATACAAGATTTTCTATACAACTGATTCCATTCCTGTGTCACTATTGAAGTTTTATTGAAATAATATAATCTTAACTTATACTGTACAATGGTAGAATCATTTATAATATTATCATCTATTTTGTGGGTAAATAAACCATTATTTATATTCATTCTTTTCCATGTTGAAGACCAACTATCATTATTTACATTATTAACAGATAGACAAATAAATGCTTCTCGAACATTATGATCAACTTGTATGATCAAAGTATTGTTAACGAATGCTGATAGAAATAGAACTCCTACTGGTAGCAGAGCCATTTTCAAAATAAAATATTTTTCCAGGGTTCTTATGTTTTATATTCGTCACGAACTAAATCTTTTAGAATATCAATTACATTATTAACTTGATCATCATCAGTCTTGGATTTCTCTTCCAAAATACTTATATGTTTGTGCCCCCAAGCTATGAAGCTCTAAATTGGATTAAATTTATTTATATTAAGCTCCAAATGTAATATTTTTTCCAACGCCCAACCTGAACCAGAGAGAGGAGAGGGGAGAGGGGAGTTTTTTGCCGCTTGGGTTTTTTTCGTCTGTTTTTTTTTTTTTTTTTTTTTTTTTCGCTTGGGAGTTTTTTTTTTTTTTTTTTTTTCTGTCTGCGAGTTTTTTTTTTTTTTTTTTTTTTTTTTTTTTTTTTTTTTTTTTTTTTTCTGTCTGCGAGTTTTTTTTTTTTTTTTTTTTTTTTTTTCTTGGAGGCGGGGCTTAAGTTTGCGCCGGCCAATCCGGTTCTTGGAGGCGGGGCTTAAGTTTGCGCCGGCCAATCCGGTTCTTGGAGGCGGGGCTTAAGTGGGGAGTGGGGGAGGAGTGGGGGGAGGAGTGGGGGGATTTGGTGGGGTGAAGAGTGGGGGGATTTGGTGGGGTGAAGAGTGGGGGGATTTTTGGATATATATCCTGATGGACAACCGGCACAAACACTCTACTGTTAGGTAACATTTCTAGAGAAATTGCCAACGGCGCTACTTTTTAAACATCGACCCCCCTCCCCCCGTTAATTTTCTTAACATAACAGCAATGGTTGGTCAAAATTAGATTTTCTGACCCCAATAACCCTGAAAATGGTAAATGAGTTAACATTTTTGGAGAAATTCTCAGCCTCTCCTTGTTATCACCCTCTCTTCGTTAACATATGTTTAGCGTCTGTTGAAGAAAATCTTAAGGGAAACTAAATGCTTTTAAAAACCTGTTAAAACGAACACAAATATCGGTTATTCCTAAAAGCCACAATAAGTATATTTTTTCGGTTTTTCCGAACGTTTTTCTTTTCTCGAAAGGTCTAATGCTGATAAATTTTAAAACGATTCAGGCAAACTGACAATATACTGACGGTCTTTACCAGGACGGAATGGATAGGAAGGGTCGAGAAAGGCCTAATGTGTCACTCTAAAATATAATGCGCACAATCATTTCTGACATAATAGGAAAAAGTGGTCCATTCTGGTTTAAATCTCTTTTTAAATACAGGCAGCGTGCCTAAGGACTTCCAGATAAAGAAAAAAAACTCCGAATATAGACCGTGTTTACTTCCAGTTTCAATCAGCTTAAATCAGCTTGCCAATTTTCTAAGTGAGTTAGGTCCTTGAGATGAGGCTGTTGCGGACAAGTATTTAATAAGGAGTTGGCTATAATTTGCTTAAAGGCAAATATACCGGGCGGCTTTAAAAAGGACATGAAATTATTGTGCTTGGGAAAAAAATTACGTTAGCACAATATGAGTCTCGGGAAACAAAGGTATGATATGGGTAGAAATATATCTGACATAATAAGAAAAACTGGAAGGAAAAGGACTTTTAGATAAGAAAAAACTCCCAATAAAGGACGTGTTTATTTCCAGTTTCAATCAGCTTAAATGGGGGTGTTGAGATTGAGCTCTCGCGAAAAAGTATTTCATAAGGAATTGGCTACAATTGACATAAAGGGAAATATACGGAGATGAGTCTAATAGAAAAGCTTGGTGAGAGAAATTGCGATAGCCTTCTATGATTTAGGGGAAAGAGAGCTGTGAATGTGTTAACTTGAACGATCACATCAAAAGCTAAGACCGTTGTGACAATAAGGTTCAAAAAATCGTTGCTTTGTATCAAGCGTGGAGCCTTTAATATATCGTATGTCTTTGTCCAGGAATGCAGTCCCAGTAATAATAAAATTATATTTCAATCCACCTAGCCAATCTGCCGCGAATCAGGGTTTTTATTGATATCCTAAAAATAGGCCGTGACTGTTAAAGGGTTAAAAGATGGTGGTGTACCTGCCTAGCAACACGTACATATTGTGTCTAGGGATAGCCCAGTGTACACAAGAACCCATTTCACACAACCTGTATACCTATTCGTTTTCACGGAAACCTGTACATTTACATACACATCACGTAAAAAGCTCCATTCAGAATTCCCCACGATACTGGAAGAATAAAGCATTCATCAATTAGCAAAAGCTCTTACTGAATAATTAACAAGTTGTTAATTAATCTTGGTAAAACAATAAGCGTTAATACATAAATAATGTAAGTTTAGAAGCTTTAATAAGAAAACAATAGCGTATGAATTCTTTTAAAATCTAGGCAACCCTCAAAACAATAAAAAGGGTCTGTCCAGGACTCGTACGCTACTTTTCAGACGAAATATAAAGCTATTAATCATCTGTAATATAGAAAGAGAAGAACAAAAAATTTTGATATATTCCGGTATAATGTCTTTGCTGAACAAACAAAAAGTTGGATATGTGCCTTTAACGCCTATACGGCCTATATTTATTATACAAGAAAAAATAAATACATTTGGTTAATGTTTATTCATTCGTGCTACTAGCAAGATTGTGGAATATACAGGAGTGTTGCGAAACACCGACAAAATACAGGTTATCCTTTTAAAAAAAATAAGAAAAAAATATCTATTAAAATCGGAGCGGAAATGCTGTGTTTCCAAGATACAGGGTGACAAAATTTCAGTTTCGTTCTGCTTGGGTTATCTTATTTTATTATTTATTTATTTTATCACACTGTTTATGGGAAAGGAAGCGTTTTCGAACCTATATTTATTAAAACTTTTTATCTTATTTTTGGCAAATGAAGTTTACGCTGGGCGGAACGCATTGCGTCGGCCCCAGCGCGGAAAACCGGCGAACCGGGAGCTGGTAGAAGCTCATGGTGATCCCAGATAAAAGCAGCACATGATCATTTTGTAGCTGTCCGGGTGACCTTACAGCGCATGAAGAATTATGAATTGCCGAAGCTTGAGAAAATTTGCTTTTGTCAGGAGTTAATATACATTCTAAAAAGTTCGAACATTTAATTTTTTGGTGGAAAATGCTAAAACCCACTTTGATACAACAATCTGTATAAGGGTTTTTTTACCCTTGAGGTGCGTAAGGTCAAAATCAATTTGATTGGGACAAATGAGCATCCCCACTGCTATTATTATAATTCTAGAATCCAAACAAGTATGTTTATTTCATATTTCCCTTTAATTTGCAAGTGTAATAACAAGACAAACTATCCGCTTTTCATTACATTTTATTTTAACTAGTTATCTAATAATTGGATAACCACAACATGGAACATCTAATGAGGTCTAGACTTGTACAGAGTTAGCCAAATAAAAGTGAACAGGCCTTATAACTTTTTTATTTTTAAAGATGGGAAAAATGTTAAATATCAAAGTTTTGGGGATTTTTATGGATCATTCATATATATTATCACTATTGCCAGCAATACAATTGAGCATCGAATAAATAAACTATAGCATGAAACATCGATTTTTTCTTTTTTTTTTGTCTTTCTTCTAGTCTTCTATTTGTTTTTATTATGGTGATTAATGATGGAGTTCTTTGTCCCTCTTCAAGACTTTCCTCATATTGTCTTTGAGCCGCTCTAATATTATTGTTAGTTTTTAAATATAATTGTAATAATATTCTGTATCTCTCATTAATAGAATAACTCATTTTGCATAAAAATGAAATTAAAAATTCATGGCGACGAAAATATTATTCTGAACTTTGACATTAACTGAGCAAACCCAAGCAATTCTCGGGTGGCGAGGTGTAAATGCCAATTAAACATTAAACTAATGTTATTTTTAATTGCAATTTTTTAACTGGCCTAAAACTATGATGGTAGAAAAATATTATATGTATATAAAAGCAACAAACCTGGCATGTTATTCATCTGTGTTTCACCTCGTAAGATAAACACATTCATTCCATGCAATAAATACTAATTCTCTGCATTGAGAATACAAATAGCTAGCTTTAAGCCTTTAAAATACTATAAAAATATTAAAAAAACACAGTACCTATATTTATTTTACCGCATTTCAGCTACCTTTTTACGTTACGTGTATTTTATTAAAAAAAATATGTTTTTACTTCTACTAAATCTTACATTCTATATAATCTGAAAAACGATTTTATTTCCTTTCATTCAATTTATGAAACGGCTGAGGCAAAAATACATTTTCTGGCAATATTTTTAAGCTTTTTGGCATCTGTTGCCTCATAAATATTAGAAAATTTTATATAATGTTTGTTACGAAATGTTTCCTAAACGCTTTTTAGACCCATTTCCTTTTTTTGGAACAATCGCGTTATATATTAAAAATAAATATGTAGATTAATAATTTTGAACATTTCCAAACAACTAAAATGTTTTGGTAGACTTGATTAACCAATTTACATACAAAATACAAATAAAGGTTAAAAATCTGCCGCTCCACGCAAAAAAATTCTTAAGTGAAAGAAAATTACTTTAAAATAGGTAAATCTCGCGTTTGTTATGATTGAAAGAAAAAATCCTTAAAACTCAGGTCTTTGCACATATTTCCTACTAAAAAGAACAGTGTTTTTAAAATAATATTCTGTTAATTTTTTGTTAAAAGTTCGCAATATTTAAGTTAGAGAGAATCAGCTATCGTAATGAAAATATCTTAGATTGTTAAATGGGCGTTTGATATCAATACATCCTTACTTCTATACAAAAAATAGCGAATAGCGAACCAAGAATTACTTGAGAAATATTTTTTTTATTGTAAAGAACGCGGCTCTTAATTAATTTCTTTCTATGAATTTTTTACAAGTGCTTGATTGGTTCATTATTAGAAAGTATACTTGGATCTTATGTTACTTCAAACCAAGTGCAATTTTTGATACAATTTTCAGGCTTAATTTAGAATTCTCTTTTCTTGTCTGTCTACGAAATAAATATATAAAATTTAATTGAAAATACAGCGAAGTTATATACGCAAATTAAAATTATTTGAAAACTGGACCGTTTCGGTTTATATAATATGTACATATACATTATTTTTTCTGCAGAATTTTTATACATTTTAAAATGCTTTAATTTGACTCTTGGAATTAAGAATAAAATTATTTAGATTTTTTTATTTTATTGCTGCTTGTGTCCCCATAATATTATATTATAAAGTTTGAGATTTTTAAAGTATTAAAAGGCGATATTTTGAAAAGGTTTAAAGTATTTTCATAAAATTTTGGTGAGTTAAGAGGGAGATGTGGGGACATATTTACATTTACCCCCTCTATCTATTTTAAGGAGGCAAACTTTGAAATTTTAAATAGGATGACCTACTTTTGTTTATAAAATTCGAATCTACGTAAAAACTATGTATTTGTACAAATTTTTGTGTGATTTCTTTTTTCGGTTACGGAACGATGATTTATCAGGTCATAAAATTTTGAAAAAAATTCATTCAATTTAATTATAACTTATGTACCGCCTGTCATGCTTCAGAAGTTGTTCGAAATGTTCCCCTTAAAGTTGTAGGTGTAGTAGGCCATCACTTTGTCCTCCACAAGAAAAAGTCAAGGGGGTTAAATCCTGAGATTAAGCCATAAACTGATAAATAATCGTTAAAATATCAAAAACAAATCAAGATATATTTTTGCAGTTTCTTCAGAGTACGCTTAAAATTTCTCAATGTTGATTGGATGCGTTTTATCGCTGGATGAGCAGTTTCGTACAAAATAATAACATGATTTGATTGATGAGCTTTGCTACAAAGAAAATGTATGTGATTTTTCCAGTACAATTTCATAAAGTACGTTTCTCTTAGTTGTGTTAAGCTTTTCATTAAGTCCTGTAACGATAAACATCACAAAACCATAGTAAGATCAAATGAAATGAAAAAAAGGCAACAATGTGCAAACACCTGAATACCGAAAAAAAAGAAAATAAAATTTGTAGCCGTTATCAATAGCACCTTTTTTAAAGATATTTCTAAAACGCCAAATTTATGGTTGAGAAATATATTAGATTTTTCAAAAAACTAAATCAAGTCAAAGCTGATTTATAAAACGACTCGTAGTTCAAAAGTAAATATTAGAATACTTATGTTGAGTGTTACTGACCTCTAGGCAGAACCGCAGAACCTCCATTTAATATACCAAAAATAAATGTAAGTAAAACTTGCAAGGTACTTCGCAATTTTATTTGTCAAACTTTGATGCTGTAATTTATGACACAAACGTTCTCTAAAACAGTTGACTTTGAACTGACGACGCGCGGCAGCGGATCACTCCGTGCGATTTAGGAATGCAACATCGCAAATTATAACTATCTCTTTCCCTCACAGCATAGGTTCTTTGCCCAAATTCCGAATTCCCAGTTTGGATTAACGGCCAGGTTTTTCCTATAATTTCCTATAGTGCGCCGTCCATGGTCTGGCATCTTTACGAACATTAATGATAAAATTCGCCTAGATAGAACTTTAAACCGATTTCTCGCACCACCATTTTGTTTAAGTTGTAAATAGTTTTTACCACACTTGTAATTAAGCAAATAAAAAAATATAACGCAAATTTACAAAAAAAAATTCCAGTTGATAATAACGTTACATACTTATTTATTACAGATCATTTACCAGGATTATTATCATCCTCACCACTACCGTTTCCATAATCGAAACTAAGTTACACTATCCATCTGCCGTTGTTCAATTTCCTAAATCATTTTAGTGGAAATATTTCATTCTCGATACGGCCTAAAGCTTTTCAGATATATTTTGTGACAAATGTTGGACGACTTGATCCTTATAAATAAAATTCTTTCTCGACTCGGCTATGTTTTTATTGGTAAAATGCTGTATAATTTGTTCTTTATGATAATGATGTAAACACAAAAATTGGGGAATATGAGAAGGCGGCAGCAGCAGAATATATTATACGCGTCATTCATTATTGACACACAAAAAACTGGTTGCAAAAAAAAACGCATGAAAGGAGGGTTATTAAATTAAAATTATTTATTTTGGGCAAACAAAAGATGCTTATATCATGCCATAAGCATCTGATAACTCAGGGTCTACACATCTAAAAAGACCCATATTATACAGGGCAGCGACGAAAACGTAAAATATGCCCAAGAATAAAGAACCCTTATTTAGCAAGATACAAAGAAAAGTTATTTTCAAGAATTATTTGGAATCACCTTTTCACTCTAAATCCGAAGCCATCACCACGAAGAAAATTAAGAGTTTTAATATTAAACAAAAATAATGTATTATTTGTGTGGTGTTAGGCAGTCGTCAGTTGTCTTTTACTCTTGACGTTTCGCCAGCACGAGTGGTTGGCATCTTCAGAAGGTGCGCTGGATTTAACTGCTCGCGAACTACTCGAACTCTGCGTGGTCTCAGATCATATTTATGGGTCGCTAGGGTGGGCGGGGTCTCGTGCGTGGCGTCATGTGATTGGATGGCTGTGACGTTAGTCACTTTATATTGTATACTTTGCTGTATGGCACGATTTTTATTTCTTCAATATCCGGTTCCATGTTCTATGTGTATTTACTGCTTCCTCTGTTTTGTTGAAGTTGTCTGCATGCTTGTAAATTTCAATGGCTTCCCTTTAGAGTCTGGCGTGATAAGAATAAATCGATGCGAGGACTTGTGTTTCTTCGAATTTGAACAATTGGAAATTTGGTTTATTATGAAACATTTGTCTTTGTTATGTGGCTACTCAGGACAGATATTTTTTTTTTATATCAAACAACTAAGCAATAACAATGTTAGAAGAAAACAAACTAGTAATAATGGGAGCTGAGTACTGGTCTTAATAGGAAACTTAACGAAATTAATTTAAACAGTTACAACTTCGTAAAACCTTTTTGAAACTTCAATGCACTTTACTAAGCTATTGACCTACTAATCCCTAGCTAGATTCTATTTGAAATCCCCTGACTCTACTCAAAACAGAGAGAATTACAGTATTCCATTTAAGGAAGTATTGATTCTAATTTATGTCTGTTTGGATTACAAAGTTCGGCCAAGGGTAGAACTTAACTGGTTTAGCAAAATTTTTGTAATATAATAAGGAAAATGACTTCCTTGTATCCCCAAATGATGGCGTATGTTGAATAAGGATTTATTCATATTATATAATACCAGAAGTAATAATATAATTTTACAGAAAAATTTTTTGATTATTAACGATAGTTTGTTGCTTAGAAATTTCACGACTCTGTTCACAAAATCGCGAACCGAAGGTGAGTGATTTTGTATCAATGGCATTAGTGAAATTGCTTAAAAGCAACAAACTTAAGTTTAATAATTAAAAAGTGGAAGGTGGTAGAGGAATTCTTCCACGACCGAGGAGGTACCACCCCACACATCCTCTTAAAGGGCTGGTAAAATCCCAACGGATGTTTCCAGCTCTAGATGTGTGAGTCGATTCCCCAGTACACCCACGGTACATAGTACTTAGACCTCGGTTTTCGTGGGCTGTCAGAAGATAAATATATATATATATATATATATATATATATATATATATATATATATATATATATATATATATATATATAGATATATATATAGATATATATATATATATATATATATATATATATATATATATATATATATATATATATATATATATATATATATATATATATATATATATATATATATATATCAGTAGCTGCCCACAAAATTTGCCCCACCTATAAAAAAAACTAACAGGCAGCACCTGGTGAGTTTAAAGCATTTAACTGTTAAATTTAGTCGATCTAGCTATATTGAATATGGCCTATAATAAGGTATTTCTAGTTTGTTATAATGTGAAATTTATTAGAATCTCATAAGATATGATACACAACTCCTTATCAGTTACGATATTAGAAAGTATAACATGCTTTGCCTCTAAAAACTGCAAATTTATTTGGTTGGTCTACATAGCCCTAAATACGTTAATTTATTTTATTTATCTAAGACGTCCCATGTAAATTTCAGGCCTAAGTATTGACATACGCATCTGAAGAAAAGGGAAATGTAGTTTATTGACACGGGATTTAAAAGATTGGAGGTTGGGATGGAAAAACATCTACAGGCAATTTGTTCCATAATCTGGAGATCCTAGGTATGAATGAGCGAGAGAAGTGTTCTGCTCTAGGCTTTTATAGCTAGACAGTAAAGGGATGCATACGTAACGCGCCTCTTGTTGTTCTGTTGGGAACAGTCAATGGGGGAATAATAGAGACAGAGTCTGTGGAAGTACCGGTAGAAAAGGAATAAATTCCCAACAGCCCGGCGATAAGTGAGAGAAGGGAGTTTTCTTGGGAGGACTGGGTCATTGATGAGTCGAATGGCTATCTTTTGAATAGAATCAAGAATGTTAAGTGTCGAAGGTGATGCTGCTCCCCAGATGTGGGAGCAGTACTCTAGGTTAAGCCTTATTTGGTAAACATAGAGAGTGTATATTGACTAATGTTTTTGTCAAGTGACCAGAAAGATTTGCTGCCGTTGGGACAGGAAAGCACTTTATCTTGTATGCGGTTGTTAAAAGCAAAGACAGTTTATGCAAAAATTGAGAATAAATTCTCTAACCACCTGAAAATTCCTTATACAATAAGGATTTCAACAAATAATGGTAAAACAGCTATTCTCCGGGCTATATGCCCCTCCGAGCGCTGAATTACATACCAAAATTTGCCGTATTTTCTTCAAACACGATAGTTTGATTGTATTGATTTCTTGCCTCGGTGAAAATTTGACGAGTTTCGGGTGTAGGATTTTGAATATACCTTTTGTGAGCTTGGACTTTTTTGAGTTTGGACTTTTTTGAGCCTGCCTTTATCACAGGCCTTGGAGAACCATGGCTTCTTAAGGTGGAGTTTAGGGTTCTTACGGGTATGTGAAATGAAACTTTTAATACCTGTTTGAACGATTTCTGTGATATGAGAGCAAATTTCGGAGGGATCGGAAGCGGGAAAGCAGACAGGGTTCCAAGGGGAAGCAGAGAAGAGGTTTCGAAGACCATCCCATTCGGCAGAGTTGTAGTGCCAGATCGTGCATTCTGGCATGATTTCAACGAACTCGGGATGTATAGGACAAGAGACTGTAATGGGGACATGATCTGAACGACCAAGGGGGCACAAACAGATGTTAAGTACCACTGTAAAATCAGTTCGTAAAATAATTGTAACATTACAGTAAATGCCAATCAAGTGAAATGTATATTTTCAATTAGCTTATAGGTGATTTTTTCTATATACATTTTTAGTCATGTGAAATTAAACTTTTTATGTAACGTAAAGTATAGCGCACGTTACTAATTGGTAAATATACTGAAAATTACATAATTTTACGATATTTTACGGGTATTTACAATTTAACTGTAAAACAATTGATACTGCATTTTTCCACATTTGTTTATATTGTAAAAAGATGCGAAATACCAGGTAAGTAGACTTATAATTACTAACTTGACCTCGTATTTAAAGTCATCTGGTGATTCCCCGTCGGTCGACCGGTCGACTTCATTTCATCCACGCCATTTGTAGCTTTGTTGTGTTGCGATACGCATCATTTGTGGATTCGGGAAGTTTATCATGTTAGTGTAGTTGGAATTTTGATGCCCGAAAATAAATAATTCTATTAAAAAAAGTTATTTAATGGTTTTAATCAACTTTTATTTAGAATAGCTAGGTTCCATACAGTATGTCCACGGATGGGGTTGACAAGAGGACAAATGGACCAACGTCTCAAAGATAAAAAAAAAGAAACTGTAAATAAAAGTTTTTCTTTCTAAAAATTAAATTTACGGTAAGAAAAAATTGATTTTTTTGTTAGGTGATGCTCAAAATATACATAAATATGAAAATTCTATTAAATAAATCTGTGTTCTTTTTGTTTTTAAGGGAAAATGTTAAACAGGAACATCTTAAATTAACTAAAATCCAAAATTGTAAAAGAAAATTTAAACTTAAATGAATTATGAATTGCAAATTACAGTTGGTTCTGTTTTGTGCTATTAATTCAGAATTCACACAGTTTAAGTTTTCTCTTGCAATTTTGGAATTTGGTAAACTAGAAAAATCAAATAAAGATGCTTCACATCTTTTCGATGTAACATCTTGCGTTGAAATAATAAATCTATTACTTTTATCTTGAAATATTTTTTTTTTATTTTTTGCGCACCCCATACAAAAAGTCACACTTTTCTTATTGCGATTTGATTTTGGTACGTAAAAACTTTTATTAATACTGACTTTTTATGTCTAAATATTTGTTCCATTTGTCCTCTTGTCTCCCATCCCTGGACGCATTGTATCAAAATTAAGATGTAAAAGCGCATGTAGTTGCATGCATACGTCCATGTAGCTTTACATTTACATACAACTAAAATTCTGAACTTGGAACGTAAAATTTTTCGTGAAACTATTAGCAATATTACATTATTATACTACTCATATACAGACATTTGCATTAAATCGCTTGTAAATATAATGAGTACGGGTGTAAATTTACATTGACGTCAACTTAAAATTACATATCGTTCAATAAAATTAACTTGCCGGAACAGGTAATTTTATACATAAAAATAGCACTCAATTACCAGCAGTTTCCATGACATGGTAGATAATTGTAATTTTTACTTGAAGCTTCAAGGCGAAATATTACCTATTAAAAAGCAAGTAATTTTACATCAAATAATTTTACAGTGGCAGGATGAGTGACAAGAAAATGAATTAAAGTTACCTTAAGAGAAGTTACGAGGTTATAGCTTGTCTTGTCTGCTGACAGGCCAAGAAGGTTTTAAGTACTAACGTTCCGTGGATATTTGGAGAGAAGATATAATTTATTGATACTAGATTTTAGGACTGGAGGTTACAAGGAACTAGGAAAACTTGGCAGTTAAAACTGCAAGTATGCATGAGCGGAAACACTGGAATGTTATGGATTTTTTTTTGCTGGATAGCATATGCGACTCGCTTACTTTTGTTCCGTAAAAGCTGCTGAAGAGTAAACTATAGAGGCCGGTTAACATTTGGGGATAATATCTTAAGAAGACAGACAAATAACCTACACAATTCATAAAATTTAAAATATATTAAATTTTTGCTAAATCCGTCAGTATTCGTAGCACGTGTACAAAGTTTTATATATAAAGACATGTAAAAATATGCACATCCGATAAATACAAAATTTGTTTTTGGCATATACATATCTAATTTTCAGTATCCAAACATCAACAATAAAAAAGGCAATTTAAAAAGCAAACATCATCACACGTTTGGACTTTCGTTAATATCATACCGTTAAAAAATGTTTTGGTGGAGGTCTGTATACATTACTTAGTGTGAGCGTACCTCTTACCTAGCCAAACAAATTGCAAAAAGTAAATCTAGTTTGCTAAACGCATTAGTTTGATATAAATTTAAATGTTGAAAAATAATACTTGTTTTATATATACATTTCTCATAATTAAATATAAAAAAATTTTGAGTTAGTTTGGTTTACATTTTTACAATGTTCTAAAATATAAAATAGGATAATAAATGGAATTATAATCTCTATTGCAGCTTGAAAAGGGTTTTATTATTACGCCCACAGTAGCATATCATCAGCATAGAATAATGATCGCTCTTATAAAGCTATTTAATCATTTAGTAATATCCGTTATATTATGAGTTAAAGTATAACCCCGTTGTAGTTAAGTATTACCGTTCTAAACCAAATGCACAGGATATTACTTTAGGTTTATTATTTATAACCGTGAAAACATAGTAAATCTTTTAGTATACTCTATTATTTTTAATATTTCGCTGCTATTATTATTATATAGCTCTTTGCTACAATGTATTAAATATGTATTGTTAGAATATTCACGCTACATTTTTACCTAAGTATCGATTTCTTCAAGTAGCCAATGTCATTGTAAAACAGTAAACATGGTTTATTTTAAAATATATCAAGCCTGGTCTCCTTAATATTCCAGTGTATTGTGTCAAACGCATTTTCGAAATCCTTTAAAAGGATATAATATGTTGATTATTCTGTTCCTCGTTGTACAAATAACGTTTAGTGTGAAGTTCTACTTGTCCTAAACCAAAATTACCTTGTATGCTAACCACGACTTATACTAATTTTATTCTTTTCAAAATGTTTGATACATGTTGTAAAATACTTCTGGCCCAATACTTTTGACAAATAATGATATAATATTGACTATTCCATTCTTCTTGGTACAACTACCGTTTCCCGCGAAGTTCTACGTATCCTAAATCCTATTTACCTGCAATTCGTTCTACAACTTTTATCAATTTCGTTTTTGTCACAATTTTTAATACATGCTGTTAGAAACTTGTGACCCAATATTGTCCACGCTTCCTTTTTATGATATAATAATTACTACACTCTCATGAGCGTGTTTGCATTTTCCTTCTTCATAGAATTTAGATATCACTCTAACTTGTGTTTTAAATTTTCTCAGGCATACTTAACAAGTTCTGCAATGTCGTCTAACCTAGGTTAGATGACATATGAAATAGAGATAATAAGGCCTCTAGAGGCCTTGTTTCTCGATTTCCTTTAGATTCTAATCAAATTATTCTCATAAAAAAATCTCCCTTCTCATTTTCGCCGCATTCTTTCAAGTTTCCCACTCCGCTATGAAGCGGATAACATATCATATTTCTTTATTTACACATTACCCTGTATATAAACTTAACTCATATCTAAATAATTGATTCTGATTTTAATTTCACTTTGTTCCGTATCTTTTAAATAAATAATTTCAGATAGCGCTGAGGCTTAAATTAAGTACTTATCAAAATTGCCAGTTTCGAATTCTCGAATATCATTGTTCTCTATATGATACGTCTACCCTTGTAACGAATTCATTCGTAGCCAAGTAATTTCTCATATTTTCGTAATGGACTTTCCCATTGGAAAGGCAGTATATAAAGCTTATCCTGTTCGTTCTGACAGAGTAATTAACTAAAAAGTGAAATAAGGCCGTTAACTCATCTCGACGTTAAGGACATTATTTACTTTTTCCTGTTCCGGTTTAAAGGGAAAACTCATAGCGAGATAGACTTTCCTTTCTTGAAGATGTATCTATTTTAATGAAATTCGTTGTTCCCTTGAAATTTTTATTTGCTTTTCGTCCCTTACAAGTATATAGAAAAAAAGACAACGATGACAAATAACTTGAGTGTCAACCTTAGATTTAAGGTGTCAACATTAAACATCGTCATCATCAAATAAGGGAAGTTTCTATCTTTCACATCACAGGTGTGTGTCCATATGGTTATTATCTATATCTATGCAAATAAGGAATTTAAGAATATTTTTTATTTCTATTGCGCATAGACAATTGCGGTCAGATTCACTATTTATAAGGCCCGTTTTAGTTGACCATCAAGGGCTCAAATTGACAAGCATAAGAACAGAAAAACTTGAACTCTAAATTTATGTTTTTTTTTCTCGTAAATTCATAAAGAAAAGGGCAGTTTAGGTATCTACTCTCCACGATAATAGATCGGAACATAATATAGTAGCGACAAGTTCTATGAATAAAATTACTTGGAAAAAAAGCAAATCAAAGAAATATTAGAATCATTCCTGTTTTTAATAACGACTTATTAACAATATCAAAAGCTAACAAATCAACTAGAATATCTTAATTTAAACCAGTACTGAGGTTTAAACCGTTTTAGAAATTTTCTGGGAAATTTTGTCTTGTTATAGACTTTTGGTATTTAAAATCGGTGTGTTGTGTTTCCTGTTTACTTCGCCTATTCTGCTAACCTTGAAAATTTAGTATTTTAAAAAGAAATTACTTAAAAAATGATTTTTCGAAATATCTCGGTCGTATACTTCATAATCATAATGTATTTAATTAAAAAAGTTGGTATTTAATTCAAATACTTGAGTTAACTTTCACTTTTTCTTTTTTTTTTTCAGGTTATTTTTGGCACATAACGGATATCCACTACGATGGACATTTTAATTCATATTCAGATATTAGAAAAGGTAAGATGAATATTAAGATATAAATCCTGAAATTTCGATTTTAGTAAACCTTCTTTTGAAAATATACTTAAACCTTACAGAATACAAACAAAAAAGTATAATTCATTCTGAGTTTATCGTTAAGGCATTATTTGTCTAAAATCATAAAATAACTGTGCTTTTTATTCAATACCCCAGATAAAACCAGACCAGATGCGTAAGACTGTCACATATCGTGTTCATTCTCAATGACCTTGAGGGCTGCCTGCACCATCGCTTTGCGATAGTGCAGGCGTCTGTACTATACGGCAGTTCCGTTACATGTAAAGAAGACACGGCAGTGGCTCTGTGATGCTGTGATTCAAATTTATAACCTCGGTCTCCGTATTACATGCCAGACAGCCGGCTGATCGTCTCGTCAATCCTTGGCTCGCCGTCGCATCAAGTACAGTCGACATTGGAGCTTTCGCATCTGGTCTGGTTTTATCTAGGTCAATACAATAGGACAGATTTTGTCCCTCTGTAAATTGATTTTTCCAAACTTTTTAATATTGTCAGCAAAAATATTGAAAAAATCATTTCAAGCATTCTTTAGGATGTTGGAGGCCGGACTATGATGGAAGTTCGGGTACCAGAACCCAAAGGAAACCACTGGGTCCCTATGGCGATTACAGCTGCGACGCAACTTGGGAGTTGATAGAATCAGCTGCGAAAATGATGATGACGCGACAGAGCGATAATGTTGAATTTGTGCTTTGGACAGGGTAAGCAACTTAATAAAATAAATTTTATCAACCATTTATTAAAAAGACTCTTATTATTAATGAGTCAGTAAGAAGTCCTGACTGTGTAAGGCGCTAACCCAAACACTTGAATATTAAAAAAATTTAAATATCCTTTTTTTATGTTGTATTTTATACAATAATGTGGTTATGGTCTACAGCTCAGAATACATATTTTTATATTGTTAGGTTATTGATATTGGTGAATCCCATGATATTACATTTTATCCTAAAAAGAAAAAAAATCTTGTGTAATCGTCAAAACAACAAACCCAACTATCCATAAAGGCGGTTATTAAACTTTAACAAATACGTTCTAACTATGTATATGGTCCCAAAGAGCGCCACTTCGAGTTTGGAGCTAGTAAAGTTGCTATTAGATTTTGCTGGAGACTTAGGAAAACTTTCACACATAAACAAAAAGTATATCGATAAACGGCTTGCAACTTTCCAATTCTGAAACCACAATTTCGATTGCTGAAAGCTGGGTTTGATTTAAGAGGCTTATAAAGTAGTAAGTACCGATTTTTATTGTTATTATTATAGTTCAAGTTTTTTACTTCATACCCAAATCAGAATATTATCGGGATATGTCTTTGAGAGATGAGCCAAGTTTTTTTTTACTTAAACTGATTTAAACGAAAGCAACATAAATTAAAACAAGGTCATTCATCAAAAACTTAAATTTGCTTGTACATTTATATAGGATGTTCGAAAAATGCGCCAGGATACTTGGACAGGTGATTCTACATCGTAAAATAAAGGTAGTATGCCATCGAATCCGCACCTCTCGGTTGCAAAGCTGGCGCCGTCAACGACCGCAGACCCGATGACAAGAGATTAAAAAAGTCCACCCTAGCGCGACCTCGAACCCATCACCTCTCGGTCCATAAGTGGATACTCTACCCCTGGAAAACATTGCTGATGCAAGAAAACCCGGTGCCGTTATATTTGCAGATATAACTATAACACATTTGAGCGGTTACGCATTAAAGAGATCCATTAAAGAGAACCGTGTTTATAACAGAATATTACAAATCACCAAGCTAAGTCTTTATGCCAAATATCAATTTGATTAAAAATTTAACTTTGATAGGCTGTAACTATAGGAAAATATTAAGATCTAGAATTTTTGTTACTTAGCTTACTATCTGTAACCTGTCCAAATATCCTGACGAATTTCTGAACACTGTATTTATTAGCAAAAATTAAACATTTTGCAAATTATTTCAGTTAACCAATGAATGAAAGTAAGAATTGCTTTACCTGAACATAACCGTTATCCTGCAAGTGACCTGTTGCCATTTTCTGCTCCTTTACAACAATAATCTTTGTGTATTAGCTCTTTCTGTTTCAAATGTTGTGACTTTAACTTTAAATAAAAACCTAGAGTTCAACATCCCCATTGCAGTTTATACATATACAATTTCGAAACTTCATATTTGACTTTCCAAAGTTGAATTGGGAACTACTTAAACGGAGTATGACAAAGCTAGCGCTAATCGACTTGGTAGCTTCGTAATAACTACTTTAATACCTACTTAGTGGAAATTCTGTCTAACTATATTATAAGTTTAAATTCTCGCAAAACATTAATAGAATGAGCAAGGACAAGGTCTGTGTACATATCATACAGTACATATATATACGTACAGTATATTCACGGATGGGGTTGACAAGAAGATAAATGGATAAAACTTTTAAAAATGCGAAAAAAAGTCATTGTTAATAAGAGTGTTTGCTTTTTGATGTTTCATTGTTTGTAAACTAATATTATTTGGAAGCGCCAATAAAGTAAAAAGAAGGTCTCTATACTATTGTAATAAAAGTAGTAAGTAAAGTTATTGGTTTTTCAGTATCAGGGAATGGTAAAAAACTAAAACCCGACAAAATCGTCGCATTTTTGGACAACAATATGACTAATATCGCTTAAAAGTAAAAATATATCACAGTTTTACAATATTATAATGAATAAATGGTCAAGTTTTACTTTTTTTTTCGTTATCCCCAACCAAGAGACAACCCAACGAGACGCCAATGCTTGTTTTGCATTTACCTGAAGTTTAGTTTTAACAGTTGGAACCATAGTTTGGCATTACTGATCCTAATTATACGGTAAACTTGTAAACACATACATATAACAAGTTAACAAGCTAAGTTTTGATAATTTGACTGGTAAAGCCGAAGTTAGAAGAGGATTATTAATGTAGTTTTTGAATGAGAGTGCATGTTACTAGGAAGTTGTAAGCAGAGCTTAAGATTGCTAAAGCAAAGTGAATCATAGCGGTGTATTGACAGCAATAGACGTATTGACCAAGTTATTCTGAGTTACATAACTCAATTCTGCATTATTTATATTAAATAAACTTAAATTACCGGAATATCGGCAGCCAGATTCACTTTTGCTAAGACGGGTCTAATTTGACAATTAAAAGTTTAAATTGATAATGGTAAGAATAAAACAACTAAATTGACACTATGAATTTATTTTTATAATTAAAAGGGCAATTTAATTTTTTTTATTTATTTAATCCTATTATTTGTCGGGTAATGAGTGAAATATTAGAACAAGACTACGAGGGCACGTGACAAGCGTAGAATACAGTTTTTGATTCTGGGGGTTAATTCCAGGGGGTAAATTGGGTTGTTAAAAAAAAACATTTTAAGAGCATCGTGTAGGGCTGAATGAAGCACTAATTCAACAATATATATGATGTATTTTTTTGTGCATTTCTTTTTAAACATTTTTCGGGACAAAGGCTTAAAAATTGCTGTCCCTCACTCTTATCACCAAAAGGATCACAGAAAAATCTGAAAAATCTGACTAAAATAATTTTTTTATCCTATTCTCGCGTCTGCGTTCTGTTTATTTGCACTGACTCACTTAACAGTTGTCTTTTTTCTTAATCCATACTTGTACAGGCAAAATAAAGTTTATAAAATACTTTACCTCTCGACCGAAGGACTTAACAACTTCAACTTTTACCAAATTAACGCTTTGTTACACTCACACTATAATTAAAGTTTTTAAAATGAAAGTTAGACACTTGGAGTTAATTAATTAATGTAGTACTTTATTACAAAGAACAGCGACGCTTAGGAATAAAGGACTTTTGTTTGCGTTCCATTAGGAATTTTATTTTTTGGGCCAACTTGAAAGTAGCGTCGGCCGTCAAGTTTAATTTAAGGTGGACGTAGAGCAAGAATGAATTGTGTAAGTAAGGGTGGCTTCTGCGTAGGATCAAGTGAAGAGCACAGGGGAAGAACGATCTTAGTCTAAAAATTTAAAAATTGAAATTTTCCACCATTTTGATACCTTTTCCCTGGTACTTTAATATAGCATGTAATATTGATAGCAATACCGTTCTTAACTTCACTAAAATCAGCGATAAAAATTTGATATACTTTGGAATAACGATCTAAGCCCTCTTGCATTCGGTTAAGAACTATCCAAGTCCACTATGTGCCCACTTAAAACGTTTGGAATTCGTGAGCTACGTCAAATTTTGTTCTTAGAGCCAATAATTCCTGTCATAGGAATGCTGAAACACCGGACAAACTTTACACTGGGCTTACTACTATTTCCAAGTTGAAGTATGACCAGTTGCAGGACCGTAAGAAGTGTATGGATGAAACGTTACAAGCTTACTACACTTATTTGCATTGTGTTGCTAACAATGCTCATGTGGAGTGGATGGTGTAGATATGATAAGCGCTAGCAGTCAAACTAGGTCCTTCTCAGTAATGGTAAAGCGATTTATTTTTCAACACAAGTAACTGAGAGTAACAATGTTTATAATGCCCATGTATTTGATGCAAACATGATAAGCGATAACGATAAAAAAATATCAAGCTTTTTAGTAATGTCCTACCTTCTTAGGGTTTTCCTCTCGAATTATTAACCTGAATCGGTAGATTCTTCCGTATTCGACGCATATCTGTCGGGGTGGGCGGTCCTCATCTGACTACTGCTCTCGCTCATTCATTCCTAAGGTCTCCAGATGATGGAACAAATTCCCCATATATATATATATATATATATATATATATATATATATATATATATATATATATATATATATATATATATATATATATATATAAATATAAATATAATTTTTCACATTATTTACTTTATTTCTTATATCGTCTTGAGAAGCTCCATGCTCCCACCGCTTTCTTGTGCTTATGCTAAAAGTCTACGTGGGCGTACCGAGACAAAAGACATGTTATATTATACGAAAAACAAAAAACGCTACTTATTTCTTTATTTGACCGGAACTTCTATTTTTGTCTAGCAAATCCTTTTACGCCGACTATATTAAGCTTATGGATTGCGTCTTACCTACAATTTTTAAGAGTTAGTAACGTAGTTGACAGAATATGCAATTTTCATTCCCGAGAACGTCGGTATCTAAGTATGAATAATAGCACAGGTCTGCAAAAAAAGATTTAAGAAAGGGTCGTATCCGAAGTAATTGTTCATGTAGAATCCGAATCCGGGGTCCGAATTGCTCCATCACGTCAGGATTTGTAGATATCCTAACCTAAAAGTGCACAAATCGCGATTTTTGGGTATATGTGAAGTTATGTAGCATCATCATATTCTTTTTTCTCAAAAAACAAATAACGGCACCTTAAAGTGTAAGTTTTGTTCTATTAACTGCCGTTGAGTTTGCTAAAATAGCTTATTTCTGCATTGAGATATTCCGTTTTGAAGTTTTTGAGTTTCATCAATTTCGTTATTCTCAAAACTCACATGATTCTGTAGTCTTTGACGTCCAAATTCGACACTTATCTTCAATTTTTAGTTTTCACATTTGTATCAACTATTTTTTTGCGACAATAGGTTCTTTAAAACTAAAATTTAATGTGCATCAAGTTTTACGACCCAAAACCAAGCCCTAAGTACTTTGAAGGGGGCGAAAAGGGAATGAAAAATGCTAAAATCGATCTAGAAGTATGTTATCTTTTAATTTTCCACATATTTCGGCGCAGTTTAAAGTGAGTGAGTGTATTAGAGTAAGAATACAATGTACACCAAGTATCACCACCCCAAACCACCCCCTAAGTTCCATAAAGGGGGTGAAAATCGCTGGAGCATAGACAATTGAATTGGGCATGGAAATTAAAAATACCTGCACGTTGTGAAATAAAAGAAAAACAATATGAAGACAAAATAATTCGCAATCATGAATTTGGCACAAGTGTATTTTCTATAAGTTATGGCAGATTTATTTCATAGTTGTTGCAAAGGAGAATCAGAAATCGTCGAAATAAATTGTATTGTGCAATTCAGTAATTTAGCTTAATATATTTAACGCGCTCTCCATTTATTTGTACCTATTTACAGAAAAAGTAATACTTTGTAAAAAAATTAAATTTACAATATTTTTAAAATTTTAATTTTTTTCTTTTTTAAATTGAATTAGCTAGTAAAATGGAACAAACGTAACAATTTTTGGGCTTTTGTAAAGATGCAGGAATTTAATTAAAATTAATTTTAGCAAGATAAACATTCATTTATCAAAATGGCCGCCAGAAAGCGAGAACTTATTCTGGCCTAAAATGGAGTCAACACATAATTTCTAGTATTTGGTTTCCATAATGTTTCATACATTATGTAGCTATAATTAATAGAAAATGTGTCGAAACAGAAACCCTGTTTCGTGGTTTTACTTTTTCCTTTTCAATTTCAAATTATTTCTCTTTTCTTTTTAGTGCCTTATAAAACCTTTAGGAATGTTTAGACCTGGCGCGGCCTGTGAAATTTTAAAGTTGTTTATCTCTGTTGCTACTTATGGGACCCATGTCAAGTTCAGGTTTTTTAATAGTGAGCCTACTAGGAATGTTTTGGTAGAGAAAAAAATATTCTGTAATTTGCGAAAAAAGTTGAATTTTTGAATCGACCCACCTAGGAAAAAAATTAACACGCTTAGGTATTCTATTTATTATATGACATCATTTTTAAATTTTAAATTTTAAGAGAAAAAAATGTGTTAGTAGAAAGTTGTAGTCATTTGAATTTTTTTAAATTATATTTTAGGTTTAAAAAAATTTGAAAAAGTCAAGTTAAAGGTAATTTTGAGAAAAATCCCAAAATTGCCATGTTTGAGTTAGCCGAATTTTAGCTGAGGGCTAAAAATGTATAGCCAACTCTGTTCAAAAAGCCTCAGCGTAATTTATCGCACTGAAATCAGTGCGATAAAGTACTACTTACTGTACTTACATCAGGGCATTAAAGTACTACTTACCGCACGGTTGTAGATCAAGATTTTTTTTATCCACAGTGCACATGAATGATACGCGAAAAAAAAGCTTGAGAACAGATATTTTGGACTATACCGATATACTAATGAATTTTTTTTAGATTAAAATATTGTTCCCCTTTTATGTGAACTCATTCTATAAATACGCTTTAAAATATTTATCTTTGTTTGCGTATGGATACATAAGGGTTAATTTTTTATGGAATTTTAAAAGGGTTTTTATGTCGTCATTAAAAAGTAATATTAATAAAGTGCGCTTCAACAAAACAGAATTCGTGAGATAATGGGCAATTTTATAACAGAACCGCAAATATAAAATGTACATTCTTCGTGCTATCAAGTTGATTTAACCATTTCCTTTTGTGATCCCGTAACAATACAATTAGTAATATAAACAATAATAAAAATATTTTAAAGACAACTGAGTTAGTTCGGTTTAAGTTAATACTAACTTACTGGTCCCATTTTTAATGTGCTGGTTACCAGTGGCCATTTAAACAAAGGAAAACGATGTAAAAATGTGGAGTACAAAGAAAATGCATTTTATCCCAGTGGTAATATTATATAATTTTCTCTTCCAGTAAAACTTTGGTTTTATCAGGCACTCGTTCAGTTAATATTCCGCTTCAGAGACAAGAAGGGTATCTTTTATTAAAGCTATGAAAATTTTATATCTGGCATGAAATATAAAAGAAAAACTATTAAAGTCATAATAAGCATTGCTATAAAAAGGAAAATATTGTGTTCACGAAATAAAGAAATACTTCGTTATCGCCAAGTTCAAGTTTGACTACTACTCAAATTAAAAGTTTACCCCGGGATTCACTAAAAAGATTTAGTAACTAGGGGTACGCTTTGGGGGTGGGGCTAGGCCCCCAAAACTAGAATTAGCTTCTTTTAAAAAATTTCTTACACTTTTCCACACAATAAACATAACAATAAATAAATAACCAGAAGGGCAACTCTTCTTGCTCCCGAGCCCGACGACTGGTAGCCTTCAAACCATTGATACCCTAAAACGTACCGTGAAACCATCAGTGCGGTAGCAATCTTCGGAGTGGTAGGTACTGTTGTAAATACATATGCGGCGGTGGTAAATTGGGCGCGAAGGTTACCTTCCATAACATGAACTTGTAAACTGGCCGCATGGATTTTAGGGTCCGTTTAATCCCATTGGTAAATTAGCAAGTTTCCATTTTCTCCTAATAAATAGTCCTAAAAATCCAAAACGCATATGTATTTTCTGTTTTTAATTATCTGTAGAAATAAAAAAGTTATGGGCCTTCAAAGTTTGAGGCTCGATGTACTCGAGGACGTCCAAACACACAACCCCGTCAACAGGGCATAGGCGTTCGCAGCAGCAGCGAACAGCTAGCCCGGCGAGGTGTGTGTAGTGACGCCACCGGCCGATAAAAGCCGCGCGGAAAGAAGTTGAATAAGTTCGTCAATTTTGAAGATATCGAGATGATTTTTTTTGTTTGACAAGTTAAATGAAAGACTATTAAATGATGTTGAAGTTACTCGATATTTGTGACATAGGAAACTTCCTAATTGGGCGCAAACGTAAATGGTTCATATAAAGGTATGATGTGGGCGTTATTCCAGTATTAAAAAAAATCAAATAGTGCACTTCACTTTATATATATATATTAAAATGGCACATTATATACATTATAAATACGCAGTACCTTTTAGGTAATGCAGTCCATTTATTTCTCCTAACTTATATTTAGTAACAAGATTATCAAGCGATGCTAACTTAGCTTTTACATTTTTGTCTTTAAATCTAGAGCTACATTTAAATTTTGTATTTTGACATATGTTTCAATTTGACGTTCTTTCAACTTTTCAAAAAAGACATATATAGAGGGATGCGTTGCATAAACATAAAAAGAGGAATTAGATTTTGCATGAAACGACTCGCAACAATTTGTCGTTCTTGTAACCGAAGCATTTTCTTCCGCCCACACAGCAAGAGGAAATGTTGCGTTTTCAACGTTGTCCCTAACAAATAATCACAATATTTATCAAAAAGTTCATTGTGTGATTTTTATGACATCAAATCGAACACAAAACAGTCCTCTGCTTCATTTGGATTCAAATAAGTCAACCTCAAAGTGTTTTTAAGAAAAATGCCGATTTCAGTTTTTGATTCATAATCAGAACTCAAGCCGATTGACTTTATCTTTCTATACCATACATACAGTAATGGTACATGGATGGCCCTCTCAAAATCAACAAAAACTTGTCTTGGATTGAACATAAGACGATACTTTTCATAAATTTTACATTTTAGTAAGGAAAAACACGTTTTATAACATTCACTAGTCTTACTCGGTAAAAAACAAAGAACTAAAAGAACATAGTGGCCGTTCTGGAGTCCATGAATTTTAAAACATTGAGAGAAAAACTTTGACCTGAGCAAGTAAAGTAAATTAAATTTCGGAGTATTTAGGTCTATAGAAGTAAAAATAAAATATTTCTTTCAATTTATATATTTGGCCATTTTTTGAGATATGCCGCTCTTGCCCCTCCATTTATTACTGCTGGGGCTATGTGCGGATATAGTGCGCACTTGCCCCTTATTATTGTTTGTATTTTAAAAGCATCATGGACCGAAATTACGAACGCAAAAGCAACAGAGGTAGAAATTACATCAAAGTGACTTGGCAAAATGCAGTAAATGTGGTTAGATCGGGTCAAATGACATCATAATATAGAGCCCACCTAGCTTAAAACATTCCTCAAAATATTTGTAATGTAATTTGTATGTCTACAACTAGCAATTTGGAATAAAAGGGTTTTGTAAAAAGATCGAAATTATTTGACCAGCAGTTCCTTAAAAAAAGTTAATAATTATTTTTCACATAAATATATTTTTATTTCAAAGGGTGTAAATGAAATTATAAAAATTAATTCATACTACACTGGCCCCGTTTTGAAAAACAGTTGAATAGAAGGGTATTATGCGAGGCAAATGCAGATCAAGGCAAACATTTTTTTTTTGGTATTTTTTAAATTTGATACGACATTTTTGTTGAAAATCTCTTTATTGTCCCATAGACATGTGATTAATGCCCTGGGAATAAAAAACCGTATTAACAAATTATTTGAAATTTTTAGAACGATTTATGTTTGAACTACTAAATTTCTATGGCGCACTTGCCCCACCCTACCTTATTGCCTATTGTAAAGCTTGACATTCAACTTGCACGTCGTAAGTAACCAAATAGTTGCATTTTAAAAAAATAGGCAAGCAAAACCATTAAGCTGCAGCGATTTACCACACTTTAACAGTCTATATTTCGTTGCTAAACTCGACCACAAATTCCTACCATTATTGGCTACACCCTTTCAGTTCTATACATTATTTATTTGACGTTTAAAATCCGTGACAGCCGAATATTGTTTCCTAACAAAATTTTAATAAAATCCTTTGCTTTTATATTTGGTTAAATTCCACTTCCGCCTAGCGAGGACACAGAAAGGCACTTTATTTCTAGAGTGGTGTCAAATTAACTTTCAACTAAACAATGTATATTTAAAAATCACATTTTTTGTTTAAATTTGGTATTATGATAATAATTTTAAAGAAAAATATACTAAGGGAATTTAATTATAAAATATTATTGTATCTAAACGGCCATATATTATACTGTGGAGTTATTCATGCTTAAATTTAAGATCTTGCTACTATCATTATGAAAGACATTATGAAAATACAAAGTTAGCAAATCACCGTGTAGCTATTAAAAAAGTCACGTCAGATTGTTATTAAATTAAAGCATGTGATCGCATGTCTACAAAGCTAGAACACGTGTAGAAACAAATTCAGAGTTATTACTAAAATTATAACGAAAGGTGAAATATTGTCTTATTGTAGCTGTATATATTTGGAAAGCTAATATTTAGTGTTTTTTTTTGTGTTATTGATTAGTTGAAACACTATGGTTAGACCTGGTGTAATTTGAAAGGCAAATTGAGAATTATAATCATTAAAATTATTTGTCAACAGCGTATATTATTTGCTTAGTGACAAAGATTATTTTTGATGTGATATATTAGAGGTAAAGTTTTATTTAGTGAAATTTTCCATATCATTAGCCTCAAAAATATGAGCATATTTATATATCTTTCTAACGGTTCTCGTTTTCAATACATTTTCGTTACAGTTATGCGTTTTCATTCATACAACATACAAGTTAATAATAATTCGACAAATATAATACCATGGGTAGGATTACCACGGCAAATGATCGATCCTTACAGTTGGGACCATGAATTTATTGTATAAAAGTATACGGGATGATGTAACATTCTTTGAAGCCAAAACAAACCATTCTAAGCGCCACTGTAAACACAATCTGTAAACATTGGCCACATCTTATTTTACCTTGTATTTGAGTACAAAAAATACGTTAGAAGCATTACAAGATTTGCTAAAAGTAATAAAAGCCGTAAATTACTTTATTTTCTGCTAAATAATAATAAATTTAAGTTAACAAGGTTTTATTATTTATAGGTTATGTTATTTCTAAAGGTGTTTATTTAAAGTCGCTCCGAGTCATTTATAAATCTATATAAATCTATATAAATCTATACGTCGCACTTTTTCTTTTCTAGTTCATTAGACAAAGACGTACGTGTAACCGAGTGCTCAGACCGAGGTTCAGCCGTTTTCCTAAACAACCAGCACAGACAGCAACACTTCTGAGCTCCAACACTCCAATGCTATTTTATCTCTTTCTACTACCATTGTTGATTCAATTACGTAGTAATTCGTAGTCTTGTCTATGTTCGTAGTTCGTAAACTGCTCCCCCAAGAGAATAACAAACAACAAAATATAAGGCTTCACGTTCGATACGCTCACAGTATACGGATATCGAATCCTTTTATATAATAAATCCATGGTTGGGACTCTTTATGTTCGTAAAATCGGATAGGACAAAAATGCTAAGCAATTATGGTATTTTATGTAGTTCGGACTAATTTAAGTATATCACATTGGTACTTTACAACGTAAATAGGACCATTTTGGCTAGGAAAATAGGTAGAATATGGTGTTGTGAGCCAGAAAATGCGTTTATAGCAAAATCCAAAATTTTGTCAGAGGACGTTTCAGCTTAGCACGGCAGTGTAGTGCTTAGGTTTGAAATCTATGTGGGCTATCTCAGACAAAAAAACATCCAGAACTGGAAATATCCGTGGAGATTTCTCCAGCGCTCCCAGGCGGTCACCCATCCAAGTACTAACGACACTGGGTGTGTGATCGGATGGAGAATGGGCCCGACTAGTGAAATTAAGAGTCACTTTTGTGTACATTAAATTTCACCTTGTATATTTATGGAACCCTGATGAAGTAAATAGTTACACTTTTTTAAATTTCCTGCCTATATAATATACATTATAAAGTTTTTTATTCGTGCTTCAGAAATATTAATTACTTTTAAAAACACATCCTCATAATAATTAAGTTAACATTAATGTAAAGCTGGAAATGTTTGAAAATGTCAGGAATACTTATCATTAAACATTAAAGGTAATTCAGGAATCATTAGACCTGATGAAACTTTATTAGTTTTTAAGGTGTTTGTACAAATATAATATAATTCATTTGGCTATACTGACAAAAGAGTTATGGTAAACTCACAGGGAATAAAGTTGGTTACAAACGATATTTTACGATTTTTTATCTGTAAAATAGCTGTAAAATAGTGTATAAAATTATATTGCTTGGGCAGTAAAACCGTTTTAAATTGCCCTGCCCAGTACTGTAATTTTCATGTACAATTAAGCTTTTTTTGCAGATGCAAATCATTTGGAAACCAAGCAAATCGCTGAAATATTAGAATAATTCATAAGTTTTTGATGACGACTTACAATGACACGGCAAAAGCAAGTGAAAAACTAACTGAGCAACTAGAAGATTTTCATTTAAACCAGTACTATATCTTAAACCTTTCTAATGAATCTAAACGATAATCTCTTGCCTAATTTAAAGCCAAGATTTTGTATTTGCCATATAACTGCTGTTGTAAAAATCCTTTTTAAGCAACCCATGTCAAAGTATGATGACTTACTGTGTGCAGTGACTTTCCGGTATTGGATTTTAGGAGTCGACAAATTTATTAAATTCCTATATCACCATAATAATAATTGAACATGTAACGTTATTTCGGCATTACCCAAGTTATTAATAATAATAACCTTTTACTTTTAAACATTTTATTTTTATCATGAAGCTTTTGAACCTTCCTCATTAAACAGAACCAAAAATGAAAAAAAAAATGAATGTGTCAATAGCATTGTAAGTTTAAGTTACATTTTCCCGTAGCAATTTTCCATCAGGGCAGTCACATGCAGAACACCTATCCTCACTAAACGTTGATTAAGAACTAATACTCGTCTTTTAGAAGAATGATAAAATGGCGGCATTTACAAAAATTTTGTATAGTTAAAATATTTTTACATGTAAACATCTTTAATGAAATATCACAAAATAAAATGTATATAGTTCTTCATTTTACAATATTTTGTACTTTTCCGAGCTTTTGTAAATATACATTGGAAATGTAATTTTAAAATGTATATTATTTATACCAGCAATCAGTTTATTACCGGGATCAAATTATCTTATCTTGTGTGTATAGTTATATTTTTTCAATTATATGTAGCTAATGAATAAAGCTACAATTTTAATTAAAATGAATAACATTTAAACAATAATATGCTAATTTGATATTATATTAATACAAACTAGAAAATATTTATTATTATTCAACCTTTTATTGCATATTCAGAATTTTAACTATGCCATATTTTTCGTCCCAAAAGCTCTTGATTGTCTAAAATGTTCACTGCTATTATTTTAAATGTGGAGTATTATCACTAACGCTACTTGCTACAGTTTTCCTATAGCGATAAAAGTACGCCCTGTTAAGTTATAATATGCAAAATAATTAAAAATACTTCGCTTTATACCAAATTATTTTCAAGAAAAGTGCATCGTATTATTTGAAATTATGGCAGCAAAGGCAAAAAGTGCGTCATATTTTGCGATATTGTGTTAATTTATTTTTGTTCGGGTAAAAAGTGCATCGCATAAAATTATATTAGCAATAACATTGTAGTTTTTATGTATTAACTATGTTATAGAAATTAAAGTTACCCAAAAATGTAGAACATGCCAGCAGCGCTCCATGCATTAATCAACTAACAAAGAAAAATTTGCAGAATATGAAAAGGAAATAAATATGTAAATTAAAATCATTCTTTTAATGTTCCAAGTCTTTATACAGAAATTGAATTAGCAAATCACCTCGTAGCCATTAAAGGAGTCACGTCAAATTATTATTAAATCAAAGCATGTGATCGCATGTCTGGAAAGCTGGGTCATGTATCGAAGCGAAAACTTAGTAATTACTAAAGCATAATACCGAAGTAAAATACTGTCCTCGTGGCAACCGTGTTATTATGTCGCGTGAACTTTTAAAAAGTAAAGTCGTCGATGTCGCTTGATTATGATTGATTTAGAGGAATAAAAGACATTGGTTCATTATTTATGCTTTCAGCAAAATTTAATACGAACGGCAGGATAGTAATTAGAAAGTTTGTTATGTTTCACACGCTGCTGTAATTTGTATAAATGAATGAGGTTTTACAGCGTTTTCTACGACTAGGACAGAGCAGACACGTTGCGTTGTTCCAATTTTACTATAATAATTTTCAGTAAAAAGGTAAATAGAGCAAGTGGACGCACATAAGCAAATTCCAGGGCCGTAAACAGATCTCTCTCTTAGCCCGAAGTGAGTTTCCTCTAGATTCGGATCTTTTTCGATCTTTTTTTGTTGGTGGTAACTCATGTGTATATCGTTCCTGTAAGAAGCAAGGAAAATGGTCATGGCGGAGCCCCGCTTCAATGCTTTTGCGTTTCTCTGACAATAAGAGACACGGAAATCCTACTTATAGGTTCAATCCACTATCAATTACTTTTGTACACTGTGTTTCAAAAACAAGTGCTGTGTGTTTCTCTACAAATTACTTTTAGTGCAAATTCGTACCAACGCACCTAGTGAAGTCCAACAGTATACTACCAAAATGTCTAATAAGCACAAAATGATCAAAAATGGCATAGCGCTTTCTGACAATACCGAAAACCCACAATAATATTCCTAAAAACAAACTTTGATTTTACACGTAATAAATCAAAATCGGAATAACTGAACGACTTTGTAAATAGTGAAGGAACGCGGAATAGAAAAGACGGGTTGAAGACTGTCGGAAAGGCATATGCCGGTGCAAAGGCTTAAAATAAGGATGCCCATCTATACGCCATTGCACATATTCCAGCTGTTGACGCTTTTCCGACTGCAAGGATTAGATGCGGAATATGTATCTTTCATCCATCCATCTCTCGTCAATTCGGTGATTGTCTGAGTCCGCGAGGTGTTTTCTGAATTAGAGAACCTTTAAATTATAAGTTGGCAAATATGTTTGACATGTGTCAACGGCCTCCATTAAAATCTTACTTGAGATTGAGTATAGCACATGTTTTCTGAAACACCCTGTGTAAAACAAAGAAGGTTTAAGAAAGAAATATCAGCGACTGTCCCTTACATTCACTATAGAACTCTAACAACGCTTCAGCTTTTCAATCTTGAATATAATTTTTCAAATCTCAAAACTTTATCGTTACCGTCATTTTCTAAACCACCACAAAACCTGTAAAACTTGGTAATGACGACAATAACAAACGAGGTATATACGTCGCATACCGAGAGGCGGGGAAATACTATTTGTTTTCTCTTCTCATATTTCAACTGCAGCATCTGCACTTGCATTAGTCTGTTTTTTTTTTGCGTGAAAAATATCTGGTTTCATAAACATCATGTGTTAGGACCAATGTTACCATTTATTCAGGAATATCTTTTTTTTGATAAAGCGATTGAATATAAAAAAATCTTTTTTGCCACGTTTATTGATCAGCAGTGGCTATCTTGTGATAACATGCAAAATCCCTTGGAATTTAAATTTGTTGCCCTTACCACTTTTTAATTAAAAATGCACAGAATTCCTACTTTAATTTCCGGAAACTTAATTTGTAATTTTCTGAAGTTCCGCACATATTTGGCCTTTTTTATTAGGCCTCAACGGCACGGTTATTCTTAATAAGAATATGGAAGTTATTCTAAAATGATTTAGGCATAAGGAATTTACATGCAAATGTGCCTAGGTTAAAAAAATAGTATGTACAAGTCGTGTGAAACAACTCTTCGGACATATTTCAGATGTTTTTACTCGTATTGACTGAATCTCTTCAGTATAAAAAATCTTTATTCATTTTTATCCACGACTCGTCTATAATTTGATTATTATACAAGAGTTTATGAAATAATAATAATATTCATTATTCACTAGTGAATAATGGTTTCATTATTCACCGCTTCCACGGATATCTCGATCCAAACTCCAAACAAGAGCTGTGCTCGATCCAAACCGGCTTGGAATGCGATTGTAGGTACGCACAAAATAAAAAACAAAGGTGGCTATGAAAACATTAGCTTCGTCACGTTGCGTTGTCGCGCTGTTGTGGTTACTTTAATTCCGAGTTTAATTCAAAACGTCAACATTTAAAAATAAAAACATATATTAATATTATCTAAATTTTTTTGATAGTCCTGGATAAAGTATAGTATTCTACTCGCATATAATGGCTGTTATTCACTTGGATGATTTATGACACTCGCCTGCGGCTCGTGTCATAAACTTCATCCGCGTGAATAACAGCCACCATTATATGCTCATTGAATAATATACTATTTTATAATATGCATGCATTTTTGTTAGAAAACATATTGTTCAACCAAATCCTTACAAACAGAAAAATATTATTTTGAAGGAAATTTCGCATCCACTTTTTCTAACTGTTAATGTTGAATCGTTTCCATGGCAACGAGAAAAATTTCCGGAAATATTCAATTGCTTGAGCTTCCGGTAAAATTACACTGAAAATTTTATACCAGTTGTTTTAAGCCAATCAGATGCCTTGTTTTTGACAGGTTGCTATGGCAACAACCCGAATTTTTCAGAAATTTTTTCGGTCACGTGACCTAGTTGAAAAATTAATAAGTGATAATTTCCCTGGCTTGACAGCTCTCAGGTGCAGATGTCAGAATAACAACAGAAGCGTAGATTAAGTTTTACAAATATTTATTTTCAATTCAATAATAAGTAGGTAGGTTCATGTTATGTATTATTAACAACATCAATTATCAATTCCAGATATTTCTGAAATTCATTTTCCACTTCTTTTTTCATCAATGGCGAATAAAGTAAAAAGCCGTGGGTTTTCTTCACTAAATGTCTATGCTTCATGAAATGAAAGTAATACTTCGATATGATTTTGTTCTTCTCAACACTGGATGTATACCACAATATACGGTAACACAGACATACGTTTTTCCCTAAACTCTAGTTCTATGACATTGTGTAATTTTATTAGAGTGTAATCAACTTGATCCAAAGATTCAAACCTTATTCTACTGCAGTGCAAGGAAATGAAAAAACAAAGATAAAATATTATACTTAATAGAACACGGACTAACTGCTTAAATTTTTTCCCTTTTCGCTAGTACAATAATATTGTGTGATTTTAAAAGAATATAATGAACTTGATTCAAAAATTCAACCTTATATTACTAGAGTACAAGGAAATTGAAAAAAAATAGACAAGCGGATTTTATACCTAACCATATAGGTATCGCTTTCAAAGTGTCAAAAAAGTAATTAAATAGCCACCTTATATTAAAACACCAAACCTCAAAGCAAAATAAACGCTTGCCAAATTGTCAAAATTTGTATTTTTTTTTTTTTGAAATAATTTTTGGTACAAAATTTTCGTACCCCGCAAGCTTGAGTTAATCTCCGAAAATTTTTTCTCTGTTGCGAATTTTTATAAGAAAATTTCCCTCGGCTGACGCCTCGGGAAGTTTTCAAAGAATTCGCACCTCGAAAAAATTTTCGGAAATAATTCAAGCTCTAGGGAGATTATAAGTGAAAATTTTTTTATCATTTTAAATGTCAAAATATTGACGCAGAAATCGAATTGTCTAAAATTAAGGTTATTTGTCGGCGCAAAAAAGGATATTTGGTACACAAATATTTTATAAGATGTCTTTAAGTTATTTAGAAAAGTTTTACTTTACTAAAGTTGGAAAACGTCGCGTCGTTTTATTCTGCTAAAGAATTTAGTATTTAATTATGTATAATCTTGTAGTGCTTCAGAATGATTTATCAAAAGCAAATAATGTTCAACCGATATTAGTAGATTTAGGTTAATACAAACGGAAATATCGGATGTCTTTAAGTGATTTATAAAAATTTTATTTAACTAAAATTGGAAAATGTCATTTTATTTCAGTCAGAAACTTGGTATTTTATTATGCATATAATCTTGAAGTGCTTCAGAATTATGAAAAGTAAATAATTTTCCTGCGATATTAGTCAATTAAAGTTAATAATAAATGGAAATATGAGATATCATTAAGTTGTTTATAAAAGTTTTATTTGACTAAAGTTGGAAAACGTCATTTTATTCCGCTAAGTAATTTGGTACTTTATTATGCATATAATCTTGTAGTGCTTCGGAATGGTTATCAAAAATAAATGGTGTTTCACCAATTTTAGTAGATTAAAGATTATAAAAAAAGGAGGAAAGAAGAGGATAAAAAATTATCACTAGGATATTGGCAAATGAAAAACAAAGATAACTGAATTGATGTTCGCAGATGAAATGACCATACTAACAGAATCAGAAAAGGATCTGTAACAAAACCTAGAAATATTAGACGTAGAACTAATCAAGTTAACTAAGAAAATAAACGTTGAAAAGACTAAAAGCATGATAATACCAAGTACAAAGAAAAACCACATGATAAGATTATTAGGGCAACAAATAGAACAGGTGGACAACTTCAAGTATTTGGAATCAATAATTAAAGACAATGGAAGAACAGATAAAGAAATAAACGACAGAGTGGAAAAAACTAGAAAAATATTTAACATGATGAGGTCAACATTTTTAGAAAAGAATTGAATTGGAAGACCAAGGAAATCATTGATCAACAGATTTAGAGAAGAGGCAGAAAAAAGAAAAAAGCATGGGAGGAAATTAGGTGATTAACTCAGGACAGAAAAGAATGGAGAAAAAAGTACAAAGCTCAACTCAAACACCAAACGGTAAAAAGTCTTAGGATTAAGTAAATAAGTCAGTATATTACATTTCCCTTCTCTTCAGACGCCCACGATACGTCAGTACTTAGGCTTGAAGTATATGTCAGATAAAAAAAGCATATGTGTGTAATTTGTATTACCTGGGTTCGTTATTAAATTACCAAGGGAAATTTTAAAATTGGAATCTATTACCCAGAACAGAAATGAATAAAACATTAAGAGGTATTTCCACATTTGAAAAAAATCCAATAATAAGATAACATGGGCTTTAATTCACTATAAAATTGGCTCCCCTTCGGCTATAAATAATAAAGGAACTTTATAGCTGTTCTAAAACGACCAAAAACGTTATATTCTTTTATTTAATGTGTATAAGGAAGAAATAAATCAAAAAGCCAGATTTGAATGACATTCTTTTCATTTCAGGCTGGCTTCTAATATATTTTGTTTAAGTTATATCATGAAATTGAGTTTTATACAGATACGATAAAAATTTAGCCCACAATACCGATAAAATATTTGTAAGAAAAATCCGCAAGGAAAAATAAATCACCGCGAAGGGGGTATTTGTCGCTTGTTCATGGCCCATAAAGGGTATTTTAAGATATGGTTTTAGTTTTAACAGCTATAAAAGTGAGCCCAATAAAGGTTTATTGTTACCCAAGCAAACCGTTGAGCCGTTATCTTAAAAAACATTGGCTGCCATAAAGTAAAAGTAAATAAATAATAATTGGTTTATAATTTTTTGGTTGTTTAAATATTAGGGACTCACAAAATGCAACAAATTTATCTTGTGTCTATTTTTTCATTAACTTTATATAAATATGAATGAAGTCTATTTGTCAGTGGTACATATAAATATGCAAAAATTTAGAATCAATTTTCTAACCACCTGAAAATTCCTTATACAATAAGGATTTCAACAAATAATGGTAAAAAAGCTATTCTCCGGGCTATATGCCCCTCCGAGCGCTGAATTTCATACCAAAATTTGCGGTATTTTCTTCTAACACAGTTAGATAATGAAATACTAATGTTTCGAATTCAAGAATCTACCAGGAAGAAGGAAGAATGTCGTCACCTGCAGACCGGTTTCGAACTCTTTGGTTCTCATCAGTACAGGATAGACGAACATACCAACCTTCCGAAAAGGTAATTCCAGAAGAAAATACGGCAAATTTTGGTATGTAATTCAGCGCACGGAGGGGCATATAGCCCGGAGAATAGCTGTTTTGCCATTAATTGTTGAAATCCTTATTGTATAGGAAGGATTGTAAGGAAAAGGAAGCAAATATTATCTTGTATTTAGATATGTAATTTTCAAATATAGGTGACCTTATTACTGTTTCATATTGTAGCCCTGACGAAGATAATAAACATTATCGGAAGCTTGGTGTAGCTTAATAGCGTTTTATTCCAAAATAAGCTCTCACTAGGACCGATACTCCAAGACAAGCTGGTTTTGTTGCTTAACTAGTCGGTCAAGAATACTTTCCTTCGTTATATATATATATATATATATATATATATATATATATATATATATATATATATATATATATATATATATATATATATATATATATATATACATATAATATATTGCTAAAGAGCAATAAAAATTAATAAAGCCACAAAGACTGATTTAATAAAAATAGAGTAACCGTGAGAAGAATCCGTACAGTCAACTTTCAAAGGAAAATTTCTGCAACGGGACAAATTACTTTGCCTAGCGATAAAAATTAAATTCGGCTAACGTCTGAACTACATCATTATTCAAAAGTTGTTTCACGTCACCTAAGAGCATCACAAAACGTAATCAGATCAAACGGTTGCCGACTGCAGGGCAGAGATGCTTCTTTCCGCTTGTCTCCGAGGCACAAAACTGAGAAAATGTATAAAGTGATATTTCGATAGACCACTGTTGCCAAGTTTAATACTGATAGCATAAAACTTTATCCTTAATAAAAAAAGAGATAAAAAAAAACTGAAATCTAACTAACCAAAGTGGCAACTGCAAAGTTATAAACAAGCTGCATGTTTGAAAATGGGATTCATTTTCATAGTTGTATTACAAGTTTTTATACACTACAAAATGTGTCATACCTATTCATAAGACATGGTGAATGGTATATAACACATAAGGAAAGGTTCGTAGGAAAATGAAATAATTGGAACGTTACTTAAGTCATCTACATGTTTTCTTTTTATCTGAGACAGCCCATGTAAACTTCAAGCATAAGTACTACCGTTGGCGTCTGAAAGGAAGGGAAATGTAATCTATTCACACGGGATTTAAAGGTTTGTAAGTTGGAAGTGGAAGGGAAAACATTTGCAGGCAATTTATTCCACAATCTGGATGCCCTAGATATGAATGAGCGCGAGAAGTGGGATGTTCCAAGTTTTTTGTAGCTGGACAGTCAAGGGATGCATACGTAACGCGCCCCTTGTGCTGTTAGGAACAGGCAAGAGGGGAATTATAGCGGCTCGTTCTTCACAGCACAATCCGTGGAGGTATCGGTAGAAAAGGGATGCATCCCCAAAAGCACTGCGATGAGAAAGAAGGGTCTTGTGATGCTCTCTTTTGAATAGAATCAAGTAAGTGTCGAAGGTGATGCCGCTTTTCAGATGAGGGGAACTTTTGTCTCCGAAAACCGTAATTGGCCCAGCTTCTAGTTTTGTAAGCCAGTTCCTGACATGCAGATAATTTAACTACTAACTGGAAATAACTGTTAAAACTTTGACTGATATCCTAGGTATTTCCTTATTTAAACGTTTTTGATAAAACAAAAACACTACAAGAAACGCCACTTACCTACTTGCTATATGCCACTAACACAAAGGGCACGCCTTAACTATCCAGCCACCATTACCAGACGAAGATGCTGAGGCCCTTTCACTGGCTATTTAAATTTTCTTTGGCGAGTAATTTAAATAAGATACGAATATATCGATCTCCAAAACTTTGAGTTGGAGTACTTGCAAACGAAAAATGGTACTCCCGGCCCTTAGAATATTGTAATATTCTTATTTGGGGAATTTGAAGATAAAATCGGCCACTAATTGGCCCATGGTTAGTAATTGGTCACTTTACCTCATATCTACAAATAAATAAATAATAAGTGGAAAATGTTACAAATTATCGGTAAATGTAACGAAGATCTAAAGTGCAGAACCATTAGAAAATCTTTTACGACACTTTAAATATCAAGAGACATAATCAGATTAAACGTCAACTTCAAGACGAAACTGCTTCTTTATTCCCATTTGGAGGGAAATAAAACTAAAAAAGCGCTAAAGCTATGTTTTATAAGGTTTTTGTTGCCAAGTTTACTACATCAGATAAGGCGAATAAGTTTTCTTATTGATAGTATAAAAGTTTTAGCGGTATTTGGAGGACTTCGATTTAATTAATAAAGTTTATAGGATAATGGTGCGAGTCTGGAAGAAAAACCAGATGCTAAAAAGTTAATTATATGACATTAAAAGATACAGACGTAATAGATTTTAATATTTGTATCCAAAGTTCCAATAAAAACCTTCCACTTGGAATAAGCTTGGACTGGAGGTCTGTCAGAAAATATGAATTTTATACTTTTATTTTTGACAATATCGAAAACTTTTATGAAGAAAACTTATTTAGAATCCCAATCAAAACTAATTTCTAATAAACAGTTATATATTTATTCATTAAAAAGTTGATAAAAATAAAAATTGTTATGATTTTGTACATTTTCCCATTCTCTACGCTACAACAGTGAACACATTGACATGAATGCATTTCTAATTAGGTTGCCATGATATTTACATATCTGCCATGAAACGTCAAATATTACAATATTGTATTCAAGTTGATAATTCAAAAATAAATTATTTGGTTATGTATCACTTATTTTAATGCATCATCAAAATACTGCACCACAGAGGTTAACAAACGTAAAGGTTATCAAATTTTTAATGAATAAAGAGATAACTGTTTATTAGAAATTAGTTTACAATTCTAAATAAATTTCATAAAAGTTTTGGATATTGTCAAAAATAAAAGTATTTTACTGTAGGGTAAAATTCATATTTTCTGACGGACCTCGTATATGACTGGGAAATTTCGATATCTGATAGTTGCATTTTAGGTTGAACCATGCGGAACTTTTTATGAAGAATAACTTTTTTTTCGTAAAATTTATAATACAAAATTTTCCCATATGCTGCGAACTTAAGCAGATACACTGTATACATATATATATATATATATATATATATATATATATATATATATATATATATATATATATATATATATATATATATATAGTGATATATGTACCATCAAGATATGTAACATGGTATATATCCTCGCACCCGCCCTGGACGGAGTAGAATAAACAAAATGGAAATCTTGATAGAAATACTTGACGAGGCAGAGAGACAATAATACTGAAAGCAGAAAAATGTCAAAGAAAATCCCATAAAATAAATTACTTTAGTTAGCGACTGAAATTAAATTTAGCTAACACAACGTCTGAACTGCATCATTATTTAAAAAGTGCTCCTCCACGTTGCCTCAAGCGTCACGGAACGTAATCAGATCAAACGCTTCTACTGCTGATATCAAACGCTGGGTCGAAACACTTTTTTTCCGCTAGTCTCAGGGGCATTAAGCTATGAGATGAAATGTTTAGAGTGAAGTTGTTCGAAACCTCTTAAATTTATTGTAGATAAAAAGGAAAAGTTTTCTTGTAGAGATCTTTTTTATATTACTGGGGCTATAAAAGTTTTAATCGGTTTGCTTTTTTATTTTTTATTGATTTTTAGATTAACTTTCTAATGTAGCAGTAAAGCGCCGTTCGAGAACTATGATTACATTCTTAAACAGGTTTGCCACAGCACCTTATCGCCTATTAGATCTTGAAGAAATCTTTTACGTATCTTCGTTTGTACCTACCCATAATTTCTCCTAGTATCGTGACTTCTAATTGACCTTGTATACAGGGGCAGCCCGTGAGTTTTTTTACAGGTGGGTCAAAATTTTATGAGCAACTACTGATATCAACGCAACAAGCAAAATACACTTTTTTAATCAAGAAAGGTTTTTTAATAATGTGCCTAGTTTTGCCAAGAAATTATTTACCTACAAATAAACACTGCAAGTGGAGTTACCACAGTACTTACGAAACAGTAATATGAAACCTTAGATTACCAAAACTTACAAAGCATTTACTACATCCTCTACATGAATAATAATTAGGTACCAGAACCAAATGGATTTTTAGTTATTGGTGCAATTATATCTAGCTTATATCAAACAAAAATTATTTACGATAGAAACACTAGTTATTGCATAATAGAAATGTAGGTATCTGGATGTTTCCTTTTAACACGAGCTCTCAAGTTAGAGATTTTGCAGAACTCCAATTTACATTCCCCACAATGTGCCATTTTAAATTCTCAACACTTCTTGTAGATTAACGACCCTCTAACAGAACAGTACTACCACATACACAAATGAAAGCATTTTACAAATAACACAAAACACCAAAGCAAAACTAAACAGTATTTTTGGTACCTCTTGAGTAAAGTTTCCGAACAATTTACAATAAAAATTCTGTTGCTATGTAGGCATTTGACACATCGACATCGACAAGAAAAAAGGGTATTTTGTCGCGAGATCCCGTTGACTAACCGTGAACGACGGGGAATTGATATATTAAGTGACATACACATACAAGTGATGTTCAAGATAGATCAACGGAATCGCGCGAAAATACACTCAAAGGAACACACAACCTAGAGCGCATGCCCGAAGTTTTCAATCGATAGACGGGTTGGATGCTGCAGCTGCGTTGACAACTTGTTGTCAAAGTCGTAATTAGTAGATTTTAATGTTTGATAGGCACAGTTACCATTATTAATATTATTATTATTAGTAATTACTTAAATATCTTAAAATAAAATTAAGTAAGCTTATATTAAATGTAAAATGTATCGCGAATCGCGAGTATTGTGTGAGTGAGCCAGAATTTGCGACAACCCGACACCCGGCGCAGCGATTTGCTTCGTTTATAAATCGTTGTGTGGGAAATACAAGTTAATCTATTGAACATAAGTCAAGATAGCGTGCACTTCACCATCATCTACAGTACCACATCATCTAATCTACAGTATCTATTTTTTGCTTTAGACTAACAAAAAATGTTTTGCGTGAACTTTAATAAATGTTTTTATAAGTCTATAAGATTTGACTGTTTTCTAACAAACAGTTTTACAAATGATTTTTAATGACAACTCTTGTTATGTAATTAAATACAGACTGTTAAATGGTCATTTATTATTAATTGCAACAAAGGTTTTTAATTATTAGTTATAAAAAATAATATAAACGCTATTTATACTTTAGCGTCATAGTTTGTCAATACATTACGTTTTCCACGAGCTCAAAAATCGATTTAAAAACCAGAAACCTAATTACGGCTGTAATTTGTATAATAAACCTAACCATAAAATTTCGCGTGACTCCAAATATTAATATTTAGGAATTTATGCAGCCGAAGACCTCTTTCTCCACATAAACCAATAGAGTCGATAGAAAAGTGGTCATGCAACTTCTGACTTTTAAGCCGGAACTTATTATCTTTTTACTCGGTGCTATTACTATTTGAAAACGGTTATTATTTGATAGCTCGACATTAAAGATTTGTAGGAAATTAAATTTTGTATTTCGAAGGATTTAAAAATTTTCTTTTAATTTAAGTGTTAAGGCTATGTGAAATTTGGACTGTATAGGATTTGCCATAGAAAATTAATCGGTTACCGTAACAATATTTTGTCATAATATCGATAGATATGACTCGCATTTCCCCGCCATTGATTCACACATTTTAGGAAAATAAGTGAGAACTTTAAAAGGAAATTCTTTAAAAAACCTATTTAAAATAAAAAAGTTTATCCCATAGTCGTCATTTAAACCAAAAGATAGTCTTTTAAAGCTATAGTTGATTTAAAATGCTAATAAACCTGGTGTAGTATAGATACTTTGTTTTATTATAAAATTACTTGCACTTTAAAATAGATCAAAGTCGCTATGAAAAGAAATAAATAAACATTAAAAAAATATTTCCAACTTTAAGAAAATTAATACAAGGGAAATTAATTTATATATCACACGTTATAAAAAAAACATTTCACACTTTACAAAAAAAGAATGCCCAAAATAATATATTATAGTATAAGTTTTATAGAGCATCTTTTTAGAGCACACGTCCATGTTATACTAGTTTTTCTATTTTCCATTTTTTTCAATAAAAATTGCATATTAAAAATAAAAATATGACATGCAAATTTTATAAATTTTTATGTCAAAATTTTGTGTTATAATATCAATTTATTTACCACAGCAGCCTTGATAAATTAACGAATAATTTTATTGTACATGACTACAAACCGCATTACCAATTTCTAAAAAATAAAAGAGGGGTTTCATAAATAGTTTATTACGATACTGAAAATGATATAGAAAAATCATTCATAATAATATGAAACCAAAGTAGAAAAAATAATTTATGTCACTTTTCAAAGGAAAAATACCCCCAACTTCTATAAAATATGTTACATCTAGGCCCAAAATATTCACCCTTCAACTGGTTTTAACGCTTTTATAAAACCTACTTGTACTAATAAATTATAGGTTGTGCTATAAAACGTGCAGCCAATGACGGAATATTATCGCCTAGCGTGCACCAGAGGCAACATTATTTTTTGTAAAAGGTTAGAATTAGTTTTATGTTTTATTATTCTATTATTTTAGTGTAGGAAAACATATATATGTTATGAACGGTCATGCAAATTGGACAATGATGACACTGGCCCACCAATCTTAAGCAAGCTGTGCAGGTTTGTTCAAATTTGTTAAGGTTTGCTCGGGGTTCTTTTCGGTCTTTTTTTGTTATATTATTAGAACCGAAAAATGACTAACTCATACTAAGCAAACCTAGGTAAACCTCCACAGTGTTCCTTCACAGTAGTGTGTAAGGTAAAAGTTTAAATGTTCCTTACTCAAAGTGCGAATATTTCATTTTAGAGTTCATTAACACAAAGTTAGTTTTCCCAGAGTGCTATTATATATTTCCAATTACATCATAATAAAAATAATTTAGAAATTCATATATGTTGTCATTTACTTGGTTCCTGGTTTTAGAGCATCTCACAGAGGTTTCAACTATAGAGAGTGAGGTCATAATTATTGCAATTAATGTTTTTTGAAAACTAATAACTGAAAATGCATTATTGTACTTAAAAAAGTGTTACTGTAAACAAACCATACAAAAAATGGTGAAGTGTGAGTCCAGCTAGCGTGATGAGTGTTTCATAATAGAACTTTTATTATTATAATTTTTTTCTGGTGTATGCATCATTCTACAAACCCTTGATTTTTGTCAGATTTGTTTTACTCTGATTTTACAAAGAGTAGGAAAGAGACAACCGTCTTTAGAACTTTGGTTAAAATTTTACTTAACGAGCGTTATATTAAATAAGCAAATTATATATATGTTTGTATTCTCCATTTTGTGAGCTTTTATTTGTACCCCAGACACTGAACTTGAGAGTAAAACAAAGTTGTCACTAATTTGCCCCAAAAAAAAAACCTCCTCAAATTTTGAATCCATTTTTTGTATTTTAAATCTGCTTTTATTCTATGACCTCTACATATGCTTAATTTCAGCTCTTAGTTAGAGTTGATTTCATGTGTTCGGTTTGTTTAAATTTTGGTGCAAAATAGTAAACATTAACTACAAACAGAAAAGGCCGTTAAAAAGTCAAACGCTTAGGTGATATTAATTTAACTATTATTTTCTATTAAATTTGTTTACTAAAAATATGTTTCTAAATACTAATAATACTAATACACACGATACAGGTTGTTGAGTTAGTAAATATATCTTAAAATTCACAGCTGTTTTTCAAAATAATTATGTTAATAATTCTTGTTACAGAACTACAAAAAAATTAATTAATGTTTCTAGATATTAATCCAAGCTTCCACATAACGTAAAAATAAAATTTTAGAAAAATATATTTCGAAATATATAATTCGTGGTTAATGTTTCTACTTTTTTACATAGCGTTCTTTTCCACCCTGTATACCAAATTGTGGTTCTTATTAGGTTAAAGCGATCCTCGTTCCAATAAATTAGGTTTTGAAAACCCAAAAATTTGTTTAAATCAGTTGCGCCGTTTTTGATCCACAGAGCTGTAAAAATGACCGAAAAAATGTGCAAACTTGTTGATCCACAGAGGTGGATAAATACTATATGTCGTCATTACAAGGAGGCTACGTAAAAGTAGGCTACCTATGTACATTTTTAAGAAAGACAAGATAGGCAAAATAGATTAAAGTCAATATAAAATGGTAATATCAAAAGCGCGGTCACTAAAAACATCCATTTGATTAATATCAAAAAACATCTGCAAATAAAACCTTCCAAACAATAATATTTCACTAAAGATAATCAAGTTCCTGCGCCACTAAGGCCACTTAAAGAGGGATTTAAATATTAATAATTATTCTTTACATTACCAAAAAAAAAACATTTTTAACACAATATTTATACTGCTTTTATCGTACTTAAAATATACAATCTTTGCCGGTCACATATCGGCTGAAATTAGTCCGTAGTACCAAAATTTTAGTGGTTCAAGTAAATTTAAGTCCTTTTCAACCCAAAGGAATGCCTACCTGACATCCCTGATATCACATAATATTTTGAATTATGACCCATTATCGGAATCACTGTGCATTCATTAGTTTAAACTATATCCTTATAATACAACAAGTCTAAGGAACTTTCATAGCACCCATACATTCAGAAGGCGAATTGTTTCCTCATCGCCGCCAGCATACCTAAGATGTATTGCGTATCCCATTTCGCATAGAAATGGTGTCCCTAGGGAATCACGTGCATGTCTAAATTTTACGACACACGACCCCGGTAATTTTAAATTTGTTTGGAATGAAGCGGAAGGAATTCCACGCGTCAGTTGATCACATAGGACCGACCCTTGCCAGTGCACGTGACAGTGCTAACACTGAGTGATCAGAGAATTTCTTAGTATTTTAACGTAAAGTCTGTTCAAAGATATACCGTCTGATTCTTAACCGCAATACCAGTCATGTATCGTATCCTTTTTATCTGACGACGCAGGGTCGTACCCTCCTTAAATAAGGGTGCAAAGAAAAATTAGGTAAAAGAAATAAGAGATGTTAAAATAAAATTGAAGCTAATTTTCTGAAAGCAGTTGAAACGTTCATATGTTAAATTGTTAAATACTTACAGTGGCGGTTCCTGGAATTTCAGATTATCGTATCTCAGCTCCTACGCATGGGACCCACACCAAATTATAAAATGTTACTGTTGGGTACTCTAAAATCATTTTCGTGGAAAAAATTTTAATTTTGAAATTTGCGAAAAAAGTTAATTTTTTGGGCCACTTCACCTGAGGTCTGAGAAAGCTTTGAAGAAAATTTTACTCGTCATATTTTTTCATATGGTATATCAAATTTTATCGACAAATTCCGAATTTGGTGAAAATATTCTAATTTGCCTTAAAGCAATGCCATTTTAAATTATTTCTCAGACAAAATATTTTAGGGTAACAATTTTAAAAACTAATTAATTTCAGAATATTAGAGATAATTCAATTAAATTTGAATTCTATCGATAAAATCTATCTAAAAAAAAATATTATTTAAAAAATAGTACCACAATATCAAATCAATAAAATCTGTTTTAACACTAATTAATATGTTTTGACAAACTCAAAACCAAAAGAAAATTCAACTAAATGTAATTGTCTTTATGTCAATGTTGCTTATTTTTATTTAATAATAATAAGGATACGCAGCATTCTAACCATGGATTTATTAAGAAAGGATTCGATGTCCGTATACTGTGAGCGTATCGAATGTGAAGCCTTATATTTGTTGTTTGTTACGAAAACAATTCCCCCAGGAGATTAATTTACGATCTACGTAATTGAATCAAGAATGGTAGTAGAAAGAGATAAAATAGCATTGGAGTGTTGGAGCTCAGAAGTGTTGCTGTCTGTGCTGGTTGCTTAGGAAAACGGCTGAACCTCGGTCTGAACACTCGGTTACACGTACGTCTTTGTCTAATGAACTAGGGAAGAAAAAGTGCGATTTATAGATTTATAAATGACTCGGAGCGACTTTAAATAAACACCTTTAGAAATAACATAACCTATAAATAATAAAACCTTTTTAACTTAAATTTATTATTATTTAGCAGAAAAATAAAATATTTTAGGGCATTTATTACTCTTAGTAAATTTTGTGATGCTTCTAACGTATTTTTTGTACAAAAATACAAGGTAAAATAAGATGTGGCCAATGTTTACAAATTGTGTTTACAGTGTCGTTCAGAATGGTTTGTTGTTTTGGCTTCAAAGAATGTTAAATCATCCCGTATCCATTCTTAATAAATAAATGATTCTAACCATGTATGCTTAGAGATAACGACATTATTTTTCTTTTTGTATTTATGACTAGTCGAGCTCTTGCTGTTCTGTCTTCAACTGTGCGGTACATCTTGTGTATAAAATGGCGTCGTTCTGGTATCTTAATGCTCATATCCGCGCGATATTTCAGTGCCAATAACAAGTCATAATGCTTATTGTTAGAACAAAAATATTATGTAAGTCAAGCTTCGAATTAACGTAGTTATTTAATAATAGCGAACATAGTCTATCATTGATTTAATACTACATTATTGTTTCTTGTATGTATTAATATATTAAATTGCAAAAAATTAGTGAAAGAACCTTAAAATAAAATATAATATACACTATTTTTGTGCTCGTTATATTTATTATTAACAAACTTTCTAAAAATGGATACAGCTTTTTCCTTTAAATGAAATAATATAGACATTGATAGGCATATCATTATTAGTTTCCATAATATAATATAAATATGCCCGGGATGCTTTCCTTCATCAATGAAAATAATGTTAATATATAATGTTATGTAATATATTTAATAAACTTTATAACCAGTCTGCTGAAAGTTGGGCTTATATTTTCTTCTTCAAGTTCTAACGAAAGAAGACTCTGACGACTAAACTTACCAAACACTAGTAACAACAATCGATCTTATATCTATTTTAAAGGTAAGTCTTCTGGTTTTAGTTTTTAACCAACTGTGGCAAAGTAATAAAATTGACCAACGCAAGTGTGTACTTTTCTGTAGGATAGGTTTACTAAAAAGATCTATTAATTGGATGTTACGCCACTCTACTACTAAAGAAACTTTAATATTAAAAAATAATAAGACTCCAAAGCTCAGAACAGAAAATTTAAACAAAATTAAGTTTACCATTAATCACAGTTATAAATAAGTAAAAATATTATTTTGACTTTAAGTGATTTTTCTTTTGGGAAGTCGGGTCATTTTTTTGAAAAAACAAATATTTAGACATATTGCTTTATAGAATAGAGAATAAGCCTCCAAAAATTTCCTTTCTGCTTATTAAAATCCACCAAATTTAAAGAAGATTTACCACTGTTGCCCATTAACACTAACGTAGCTAATACGGTAAGCTAGAATCCTCGAGGTAAATCACATTAACACAAACTAACCATAAGCAGTGAGTTGTAAATCCATTAAGTTTAGATCTGCTCTCGGCTCTCGTTCGTAAAACAGCGAATGTTTTAGTGCTAGTGGAGCTGTTCCTGGATATCCACATCCCTTTCGAAGATATGTTTATCAGTGGCAGTATTGGTGTAATATCGATGAACAAACAACATTTCTATGTTCACCCGGCAGCAAACCTCACACTAACTTGTCGGATAAAAGCAGCATAATTTTTTTATATGTATAAATGTGCACTGTGCAGTCCTATATATATCCTTTACTTTTATTTTAAATTAGTTACCGTCTGAAAGCATTTATAAATATATAAACATAAGCAAAAAAGTTGACACTATCTTAATGAATGAACACAACTCAGGTGACTGTCGTCAGCTGATTTATAAAGGTGAATGTTCAGTCTTACGAAAAATATACTGTACGTGCTTTTTAAATGTCATATTTTACGTATATTTACACCTACGCTCTAAAAGTATTTAACAGGAATTTGGAAGTTACATTTACAAAGATAAAACATTCATAAAGGCAAATTGCTTTTCCCTGTTGCCTTCGGCTTGAGATCTATTGCCTACCTTCTTTCGTATGGAAATTGTATGCTACCTACTTTGTAAATCACGCGCATCTCTTAATTTTACGACGCACGACGCTGGCAATTTCAAATTTGTTTGTAATAAACTGAAAGATATTCCACACGTAGTAGGTCGATTGTCATACAGTAAAAACTTTTGCAGAATACGTGATTCTGTCAAGCTAAGTTAGAATGAAAATTCAGGTAGTTGAGATAATTTAGGTTATTCCACTTAAATCCGAGGAAACGAAATTCTTATTTTCTTTCTCCTTTAAGTACAATTTTTGTGTTTAAATATTTTTTTATCTGAGAGAGCCCAAACAGACTTCAGGCCTAAGTATTAACGTACCGTGAGCGTCTGAAGAGAAGGAAGATGGACACGGAATTTAAAACATTGGAGGCTAGGAGGGGAAGTGAAAACATCTGCAGGCAAATTGTTTCATAATCCAGATACCCTGGGCCTGAATGAGCGAGAGAAGTAAGGTGTTCTACGCTTTTGTAGCTGGACAGTAAAGGGATGAATATTGCATATGTATCGCGCTTCCTTCATCGTCTGCGTAAGAGTGTGAAAGAAACACGCTGGAGAATTAAATTTAGTAAAATTTATTGAATGCAACAGCAAACTTGTTTCATTATCTAATACTCCTTGTATCCTATTGATACAATACAGCTTTTCTGAAATTAGAGACTAGAAAGGGTTTCGCTAGTCTCATTAGAATACAGGAAATATTAGATAATGAAGTTTCCTGCCGTGTATAGAGCCTCTCTACGCACAGCCATAAAGTGGTTGAACAAAATTAAATTGAACATTATAATTCAATTTTTGAGGAGCATTTAGGCAAACATTATCTTCAAACTGCTTATTTTTAAATTTAACGAACACTTAGAAGATATATAAGTATATCTCACAGTAAACTCCCCTAATGGCTATAAATAATAAAAAGACTATAAAACGCTACTTCAGAGAAAAAATATGCTAAGAAAAAGACATACGAGCTACATATTCTTACCCAGTTATTTTCGGTATATCGCGCAGTAAAGGTACATTAATAAAGGCAATAAAGGCAAATTGATTTTCCCGTTGGCGTAAGATGAATCGTGTATCTTATTTCGCCTTTATTCAAACGAAAATTTTAAAGGAAAACCTACAAATTTCTTTGTTTTCATCAGTCGGCCTCGGTAACTTTAAGAAAATATTGCCGAACATATTAGTATACAGTAAAAAATTTCGTGACTCTTAAAACCAAATTTAGTCAGTCCAAGCCATTCTGGTGTCAATTATTCACCATTTCAATGTAGTTAAATATTAATGGTTGTGGTATTATTATTTCTAAATTAATAGCAGAGTAGGTGATTGACTGTGAATTGACTAAATTAATTAAAAAGGAATATATTATGTAACAATTAAAGTTGCGATACGACCAATTATGTTTTACTAAGAGTTGACTTTTGCAATGAATTGCTTTACGACGAGTTGTCTTTTACGACGAATTGCTTCACGACCGACTGACCTCTACCGACGAATTGCTTTACGATACTACGAATGGACTGATAGTGCTTTGACTTAGTGCGTGTACCAAAATACAAGTGGTCGTCGGTTTTTATATGGACTTTCTAATGCATTTGACTACGTTTATCTCTTTCTTTTGACAGCTTTGTTAATGAATTAAAACAGTAAAGCATGATTACTTGTTACAACGCAGCCTTTGCCCGGTATGTTTTGATTGGGTTTTGATCATAGTTTTGAAATGAAAGGCATTGAAACAAATTCAGGTTAATATTGAAACTATTTGACCCCCGATCTATTAATTAGTAACAAAGTCGATCATTTTGGCTGTTATCGTCTAGATGTGCTACCTTATTTTTCTACGTTGTTTTTATTGCAGCTTATTTTAAAGTTTGGTACAACGGTAAATTTTCTATCAGATTTGGACAGCTTTTAATTATATTTTCCACTTTTTAATCTGTCGCATTGTAGGGTTAAGGAATCAAAGGAATAAACTTTTTTTACCACTTATTTATTTCTGAACCTATTATATATCAATTTCAAATTAAAAATATCAATAAAATATTCATAACATTTTAAAATCCAATCTATAAACATAGGCCTTTGTGTGTCTCCCGTAAATTGTAGCCTTTTTGTCACCTGTTTAAGTCTGGGGTATTGCAGCTGATTTTCTTTTCTACACTTTACCGGTGATTTTCTTGACTACGCCTTTCCCATAGCTCACACCTAATGTCTGCGACACTGATGGTGATCATCGTGATGTTTTTCTTTAGTGGAACTGCACTTCAGTGGAACCCCACAGTTAAATTAATTACCTGTAATAAGTCCATTATCATCGGCATTCGACATCTAAACAAAATGTCTGACATCTCAACGTATAACATATATAAAAGTGCAATAACAGTTAGAAGTCCACCTCTTCTCCGCATGTGTCACTTTTCTTCTCGAACAGGCGTTGTTTTCTTATTACTAAGGCACCAAAAACCTCGACAGTGCACTATCGTCGATCAACCCGTTCTTCAGAAAACCCATTGCACCGTTTTATATATACCCATTTTATGTTAATGTTCTGCTGATAGCATCATGCCTATTTTATTGTAGCCAATCTTGATAATACGTTAGTAAAATGCAACAATGCATATTTACTCCAACAAAACGCTTTTTAATATTTCTCTTGAACAAGAAGGGTGCTCTTGCACTTGCCCTACAATACTGACCCTAATCTCGAAAGCAAAAGTTTATTGACATCTGACCAGTATCTGATACAGTTGGAAAATAGTTCTCATTTTCATTTATAATTTATGTAAAATAATATTTGATAAACTTATTTTATACTTTCATTTACCCTCTAATGTTGCCCCCTTTCTGAGGTTTTAATATTTTTAAATTATTTAGTTTATATTGGTTATAAGATTAAACTGTGATGTACGACTGCCATTATTTGGATTCACATCATAATATATTACATTAAATTTCAGTAATACCAGTTAGATAAGCGTCGGCATTTGTACACCGTCGACCTAAATCGGCGTACAATAAATAAAAAGAAAACCAATTTTACTACTTGCTTAATATTACCTACTAATAAAGATTTACTTAAATATACTTTGGGCAAAGAACAGAGAACTTACTGGCAGTTTTACAACACAAAAAAAAATTCACTAAAAGGAGAATACCAGCTGGCAGCGTCACGACTTAACTTTAAAAAGAGGAAAATTTGAATGTCTATTTGACATCTGAAGCTGAAGCTGAGTCTGAATCTGAATGCCTTTCTACGGTCGCTCCAAGTGCTTAAGTATCCGCGCCTCCCCTTGGCGCGGAAAGTTAGCCAGGCTTGGTGATACGAAAGCATCGCTTGGCCATCTGTTTTTACGTTATCTAAAAAATTTGCCCTGGAAGACCCTTTCTATGCAAACCTTTCCATTTTTTGACTTTTTTAAACTATTTTAAAGCAGAGGTTTTTATAGATGTAAGTGGAATTTTGTATTTTAGAATACGAGTAGTATGTTTAGAGATCTTGCAAAATTTCAACTGATATAGCGGCCCGAGTACGGGTCGTTTCAATGTTAAAGGTGTTGAACTGAAAAATCTGCAAAAACACACCACCTCGCATCTACTTTGAAATAATTTGGCACAATTTGTGTCAGCTGTTAACCCCGAAGCGCACAAAAGCCGTGTTGCGCGACTCTTCATCCTTCAGTACCTAAATCTAGAAAATCTCACTCTTAGAGTTAATATTCGCAAAAACTGAATTCGCATAAAAAGCACTAAGTTTATCTGCTAGTTTTATCGTCAATCCATTTTGACTGCGTCACGTACATCACTAAAATTTCCTCGAAAGTGTGATCGACGTACGTGTGGAGTTACTTTCCATTTGATCTAAGCGTATGTAAAATTTTCTAAGTCGTGTGCTGTGAATTAAGACGTACGTGGTTCGCGAACGTTAAATATCTGTGTGATTACCGGTAGGTAAAGTTACGTGGCTTACTTTGTCTAGTAAATAACATAAAGGGCGTTACAAAACCTTTTTAGGGGATTGTTAGGCGAATAAGAAAAAAAGTTAATATTTCGCCAAATGTTACTTAATGCCAGGCTATTTTTTTATGGTATATTGCAATTTTATAATATCTGTGAATGAAATTTGTGATAGTGATGCTCGAAAAATATCGCTCTGTAGGTTATTTTGAATGGTTATTCCATTGGTATTTCAAAAAGTGTAATTGGAAAATTTTAATGAACTATCTTAGGTCACGTGTAAAATACACCCTATATACACATTTTTCGAAATAAATATCGTTTTTTTATTCTAAATTGTAAGTGAAGTGAAATATGTCATAAAATATATTTTCCCCCTCCCTGTATTGTAAGCAACCTATTTTGACACTGCTTTGACAGACGGAAGTGAAAGTTACTCAACAAGGTATTGGTTGCCCTTAACGACAGGATGTAAGTCAACTTACATCCCTAGGGAAATAATAATCTGAAATTATTATAAGAATAACTTTAATTTTTGATTTCATCAACATATTACAAAAATCCGGTGATATTAATTGAAATGAATATTAATGGTACAATTATTACAATTATTCACATTATTAACAAAATTTGGAAACACGTTTTCTCGTTTCTTCATGATGTGTATTACATTTTCTGACTCCACAGATCCTTCATTTCTAACCAATGTTTCTGTCACTGTTGAAGCACTGCAAGAGACCTCTGGCTGGGTCTTATTGTATAAAATTTTATTCGCTATTTCCTTTTTATTGTTGAGGCCCTCAGCTACGTAACTTTCCGGAATAGTAGCGGATTTCCATCCACCATGTCGCTTGATAGCTAATACATCAACTCCAGTATTTGCTAATAAAGTTGCCGACGTTCTTCTAAAAGAGTGTCCAGTATACATTTTGAAGTTCTCAAACTTTAGAAATTTCGCAATTTTACTTGGAATTGACGAAAACGTATTTTTCCCAACAGGCTGGTTTAAACACTTTCAATTTTGATATCGCATAAAGAAGCGCGGATTAATAGTAGTCATGTGGGATCTTATATCAATGTACTTTTGAATTATTTTGAAATGACAAACCTGAGTGTCGTCACTTTTTGTCACTGTAAATGTACGTGACATTCCATTTTTGGAGTCAGGAATGGTCACAATTATGACTTCTTGACTTATTTTAACATTGTCCATTTTCATTTCACAGAGTTCATTAGAACGGCACGCCCCAGCAAGTCCCATTGCCATTACGACCTTCATCAATAAGTACATATCATCGGGGGCTTCAAGCATGCACTTATTCACATCTTCCCTGTTAAACACATTCGATTTTTTGGGTCTGTAACCATCATTTTTTCTTTTCAAAAATGCTCGAAGTTTTGGATACTTAGAAATATCTATATTTTCCTCTATAAAAAGGGTGGACTTCAACATCGAATACTCACACCATAAGCTTGATGGGGACTTCAGTAAAGCACTTTTCTCGTGGAAATACGCCAAAAACAAGGCTTCTGAGACTGCAGTAGCCGTCTTGCTTTGGCACCAATTCTTAAAGGATTTATATGCTGCTTCATACCTTTTTTTCGACTTTTCCGGTAGTAGACATAAACAAGCAATATTTGCTGATTCTTCTATGTCTGAAACATCCATTTTGTCCACACAGAATCAAATAATTCGACTTCTTCAAGCTTTTCGCTATGAATTGTCAACTTGACGTTGTTGATAAAATAAAAACTGCTTATATTGCTCTGGCAACGGATCACGGCTGCCTTCATAATTTAATGAGAATGCTATCTAATGTAATGATAATAAAAATCCAAAAATATATCCAGCATTTTCTGGTAAACATACAATTCAGGGAGGGGGAAAAATGTTATATACTATATGGGATGTAAGTACATTAACCAGTCTCGGACTTTTTTGCCAGCCCTCGCTATCGCTCGGGCGCAAAATTCGTCCTCGACTGGTAAATGTTACTTACATCCCTTATAGTATAAATAACTATTAGCAACCCGTTAAAAAGATAAACACACATAATTTTATACAAAACTGCATTTATTTTAAAAGTAACATATAATGCAACATAATTACGCCAAAAAAGTCTCCAGTGTTTAAACCAATATTTTTATGGTGTTTCCAATTCTAATATTTTGTAGAATTACCATTCGCCTTAATTACAGCTCTCAGCCTATTTGGCATACTTAGAACAGGTTTCTTGGTCACTTCTCCAGGAATATTTTCCAATTCTTCGATGATGGTCCTTTTGAATTGTTCTTTGCTGCAAGTTTTATTTTTGCGTGCACGACGTTTCAACTTTTCCCACAAATGCTCTTTGGGGTTGATATCTGCTGACTGATGCGGTATGTGAAGTTGTTGTCGCACATTATGTATCTTCCATTCTCGTACCATCCTAGCTGTATGCTTGGGATCATTATCTTGTTGATAAACATAATGCCATTCCAGCCCCAATTTTTGAACACTCTAGATTCTCGTAAATGTTCTTTTAAAATATTTAATTATTAATGCTGATCCATATAGTGCCGTCAATATGGATCCTGGAGTTCCTACTCCAGTGGCTGACAAGCGTCACCAAATTAGAACACTGCCTCCCCCAGGCTTAACAGTAGGACAAAGATTTTCAACTTTCATGGCCATATTTTTTTCTCCATACCTTAGATCTTCCATCAGACCCAAAAAGATTTATTTTTGTTTCGTCACTAAGTATTACTGATTCCCAAAATTCTACAGGCTTTGAAATATGTCTTTAGCAAAATCCAAACGCTTTTTTCTATTTTTTTCGAAATTAGAGGTTTCCTTCGCGCTATTCGGCCCTTGTAGCCTGCTATATGCAAGATATTCCTAACAGATTGCAGATTAACTCCTTTCGAAAACTCTTCCCGAACCTCGGCCGCTAACTTTGGATCGTTTAACTTAGGTTGTTTTATAATTTTTCTTACCAAACTAGATTCTTCACGAACATGCCTTCTTTATGCAAAACTGAAAACTGTGTCATTTAAGTTAGAAAAAGGGAAGTGTATGGAGACTTTTTTGACTGACTGTATATGATTCTCGCGAGGAGTTAAACTCAATTACTACAAATCCAATCCTTCAAGAAAGAGGCAGCTCAAATCCTTAGGTTCGATTGTGTCTAAATCAAACACTGCCAGCTTATTGATATAATTGATAAAACAATAGAGCATGAAATGTCATGTTCAACTGTCTTACTATTAAATACGAGACCCTTACAGTAAATGCTTTGCTTTGATATTTATAGCATATAATGTAGATACACCTTCCAGTACTTCCACGTTTCTTCGTCCCGCTGCGCTGTTGAAATATCGTCTGATTGCAAAAATTCCCCATACGTCGTCTCACCGATACGAGAACCATTAAACCCAGATTCACCGTAAGATGTCGTTAATCGCACAAATTTACTCGGATTGCTTTAATTTCCGAATCAGGATTAAACGTATCAATTGTTTTTCTCTTCTAAAAACCATTCCATTCGGACTCCCGGTAATGGCTAGTCCGGCAAACGCTTTTTATTTTATGTTCTGTACATTAGGCAAATTTTAACACCCTATGTAATCCAAACCTACACACATTTGCAACTACATTTGCATTATTTTACATTTATTTCTTGTTAGGCTAATTTAATGTTTTGGTCTTTTACCTTTGCCGACTTAAATGAAACAGTAAATAATACCGGATTAAAATTATGGAAATTAAACCAACAAGCGTAAAGTTTGGGCCAATTAATGAAATGGAATTTTTTGGGAAGAATTTAACAATATTAATTTGGAAAATATCTTGTCGATTCTCATTCAGAATTAATAATTAGAATGGATTGTACCAAAAGAAGAAATGATTAAAAATTAATTAGCATTACTTTTAGCGAGAACTCACCATATTACACTTTTTTTTACAAGTAATTAAGCAATATTTATGTAACGCAATGTATTCGTTTAAATGGAGGTGCAACCCATTACTAAATTTGGACTCTACAGGACTCAGTTGTCTATCAGTTGTTATTCTTAACACCATAACTATATGAAGAAAATTTGTTAAAAATATACACTGTGACTGGGTGATGCGTTTTTTTTGTTTCTCTGTTTTTGCGTTTTCTTTATAAATTTGCGAAACAGTTCAGAAATAAATTCATAGTATAAAACGTAGTTGTCTTATTCTGACACCTGTCAGTTTAAAACATTTAGTTGTCAAATTAGACCGGACTAGCCTTTAACATCTTCAATAAATATAAACAAAACTCACAAAACTAATAGTAAAGTCAACTAAATAATTTACTTTATTTAGCTGGTTAGATAATTTCAAAAATCGACAGAAGGTCATTTCTCAAAATAATGGGCTATATATTTTATGCTTTAAGCTCCGTTTTCCCTGTTTCTTTTGTTTATGATTCACATAAAGTTTATTACGCATAATAGGATGTTTTATGTGTTAGCTTATAGGAATTTCTTTGGTTACAAAAGCATTATAGTACGCATTATTTTCCCCGAGTTTCGTATTTTTTATGTTTATGCATTTCAACTGGTTTAAGAATATAGTGTGATGAAAATATTATAGTTTAGTAGCTGTATTCATTGTTACTATTTTTGCGATTTTTAACCTTGTTGTTACTCAGTTATTTGCTATAAAACAATAACTTCCCAGTATGGACACATATAAAAAAGGCATATAATTCGGTAAAGAAGCCGATTTTTTTTTAATATTCGTGAGGGGGACGCCTCAAAAATTCGATAGATGTATCGAAATCTTGCTGGGCGCAGTTTTGAAACACAGTTATTACGAAATAGAATTTTTATATCTTTAGTGAATTATGCTGTCTCTTATACAGGGTGTCCGAAAAGTCTGAGTATGTGCAAAGATCTTTCTATAAAAATAGAGACACTCAAAGGTATTTAGGGGTATCCTACTGGTTAATAAATCTACTTTTTCAAATAATTTTTACTTTTTTAACACCCTTGAGGGGTCACGCTAGGGAGTTAAGTTCAAAAATTTTGAATATGCCGTGTGGTATGTCATTTCAAAGGTATTCAGAAACATTTTACCGTAAATCTGAGATCCGTATCTTAATTCGTTTTTAAATGGCAAGCCTATGTAAATTACAAATCGTGAAAAAAATGTAAGTACCTTTACTTCTCTTATTATTATAAAGGTTGCTCAAAATGACCATCATCGACAACGATTTTGCAACTCTGTCAAGAAATACCTAACACCTGCTTTTCTCGAAGATGTGAGAAGTCAGTTCCAAAACCGACTTTATTACTGCCTAGAAGTTTATGGTGGTCATTTTGTACAATTTCAAATTAATACGAGAAATAAAGGAATTTAAAATTTTACTTTTTTTCAAGATTTTTAATTTTTAAAGGCTTGTCATTTAAAATCGAATTAAGATACGGACCTCGGATTTGCGGTAAAATGTTTTTAGGACCTTTGAAATGACCACACGCCATATGGTTGCATTTAAAATGTTTGACCTTAACTCCCTAGCCTCACATCTTAAGGGATTTGACCAGTTAAATTACATAAAAAAGTAAATTTATTAACCTATAAGATACACCTAAAATTTGGTGACTCTATCTTGAGTAATAGCAAAGAGATGTGCCCATACTAAGACTTCTCGGCCATCCTGAATGTGTTTTGAAGAACAGAGCACTCTTATTTAATATAATGAATAATTTCAATAATGAATAATTTCTAGGAGTATTACATCAATAAAACTAATATTTAAAACAAATGAAACACGTTTTATTATTTTAAAATAATTTTTTGTTAATAATATTACACATTTACGTTCAGATTCACTAAGAAGTTTGAAGATTTAGTACTGGTTTAAATTAAGATCTTATAGTTGACCAGTTATGTTTTGACAGATTTTTGTCCTGTCATTGTAAATAAGTCGCCATTAAAAACTTCTTTCTGATATTTCAGCGGTTTCCAATTGATTTTGAAACGAGTTGCTGTAATGAATTTAGTTCTATTATGATACTAAAATTGCTATTTTCTTTATAAATTTGCGAAACAGTTCAGAAATAAATTCATAGTATAAAACGTAGTTGTCTTATTCTGACACCTGTCAGTTTAAAACTTTTAGTTGTCAAATTAGACCGGACTAGCCTTTAACAATCCTGTAAACATTTAAATATAAAAGAACGACATTTTATTAATTTGGCGCGAACAAGATAACGTTTGTATATTTATTTCACTCCAAATATAGGATCTGCTTCTCTGCAAAACGGTCTAGTTTTGGCTTGTATGGGTACAGGATGCAAGATGGAACAAATTTTACTCTTTTCATTGCATTCGAATCTCCTAAATTTACAGATTTAGTGGAAAACATGTCCAAAAAATATAATACAACTATAAACTTGCGATCATATTTAATGAACAGTTTTTATACAATACTTATTGGCTGAGTAAACAATCTTATAATAGACTAGCCAATAGAGAAATAAAAAACACAGCCTTTTATATTTGTTTTACTTACCACAAAACACTGAAATGAGTTGCTCCAGTACCCAATCCTACAAAAGATCAATAATTTTTGGAAGTTGTACAAACCAACACACAGAATGATAACGCAATAAACAAACAGGCTGCAATAAACAACAATTCAACGAACAAATACCAACAGCATAATTTTAACCCCTCCAAAAGGTGTCCGCGAGCAATAGAAGTGAGGGTATTTTAGCCAACAACAGAACCCATTATATATTTTATAGAAATAATTATTTTATGATATAACAATTATTCACCTAATTTCTAGATTTTATATTTAAACTATAGTTCTTGTTCGTCTAATAAAATATATTTTAATTTGAATCACACAGATAGCTATTTTTTACCCAATTATATTTAAACATTCTCGTCAAATTTATTAGTTTTTTAGCTAACAATACTACAATAATAGAAATTTATTGATTTCCAATAGTATTTTGGTCATTGAACAGATTGTAATATAGTTTCTAAAGAAGACAAAATACTTGAACTCTAGCAGTAAGTCTATATTTAAATAAATATAGTATTTTTTTCATTCAATTCAATTGAATAATGTTGTGTCGAGACAATATTAACCTTAATATATCTAGAGACTAGAGTAACAGCAGTCAAGACTATTATTGAAAATGGCATAGCATTTTCTTCTGTGCACTTCATCAACTTGAGCAACATTTTTGATAAAATAAATTAAATAATTTCTTATGTTAAAGTTAGAGGAGGTTTAAAAATAAAGTTATACCGAAGATATATGTCTATCTTTGGTTATACTCATATTTCATGTAACTTTAAACCTAGTGCAAATTTTTAAGATTTCTTGTGTGTACATCTCCCTTCTTTCCATGCAGACACCAATAGTACACTAATACTTTAGCTTGAGGCCTCAATGAGCTGTCACAAATAAAAAAATGCTCACATACTATTTCGGTATCTGTATGTTTAATTGGTTGTAATAAATTTTTAAACGAATAATTTTTATATCATAATAAAAAAGTACTTCCTTCAATCCTTCAATAAAAAAGATTATCTAACCGTTACGAGCTGATTTTAAAATACATTCCGGAGTATTTATTTTTCCCCTATAACAGTAAACCAGTTAAAACCCTTAATAACCCTAAAAAGGCTAAAAGGCATATTTCTTTTCCGTACTACACCCTCGTTTCCTTATTTATTCTAATCTCTAACGGTTAGCTATGGAGACGGTCTGATAAAGCCTCTTGCATACATCTCTTTAACGTGCCAGATAGCGACCCTTTTTATATTATTTTCCTCTTCTCATTTTGGAGTCGAACAACGTAAATTAAGCGTGCTTTGCCCACCGGTAATTATAATATTGTTTAAATGGTAATTTTTAGCAAACAACCTTAAAATAAAGGCGGGATTTTTAAACCGAAAGGAAAAACAGAAAAAAATGCTGAACAACTGTTTTACCGTAACAATGTTTTAAATATTCTAATTACTGATCAACATAAATTAAATATTAATTACAATGAACCGGAACGTAACTTTTGTAAGATTTTTTTTGCACTTCTGTTAATTAATAATTTAGCTACCTACAAGTTACATTCAAGGGAATACAACAAGGTTTTTTGTGTACGAAAGAGCAGTTTAGTTTAGTTTATTTATTTGTCCATCACCTATTTGCAATGAATAGATTGAACACGTAAAAGGGTTTAGAAAAATAATTTAGAATATTCATACTTATATCACAAACAGTTGTTAAATGAAATAAAATAACACAGGATATGTAAAAGGTAAAATATTTTGTTGTCCCTGAATGTTTTCCTGCAAGACTGATTTATAAGGCAAAAACAAATTATTTCAATATATGTTTTTGGCAACTAAAAACCCTTGTTTAAATCTATTGAATGACCCCAGACAACAATGTTATATAAAATAACAGAATATACTAGGAAATAATATTATACCAAGAATAATCCTTACGCCTAGACAGTCTTTAAGATAATTCAATACATAAGAACCCTATTTAGTTGTATGCAAATATAGTCAATAGGGTCGCACCAGGACATGTGGTAGTCCAAGACAATACCCAGATACTTTACAGATTGCGAAATTTTTATCTTAGCAGAATCAATATAAAGATTCACATTGCTAGTAAGTATTTCTATGCCAGTTAAAAAACTCTATTAAATGGACCTTTTCATGATTAATAGTCAGTCTGTTTTGAAAGCACATTGTTGAAAGCTTTCTAGGACAGTTTGTAATTTTCGTTGTACCTCAATAGAATTAATATCGGTAACAATAAGAAAAATATCATCCGCGTACAGAAAAACCTTTACATAGTTAATATACTCTGTAACATCATTTATAAATTAAAGGAATATTAAGGGATCAATCAGTCTGCCTTGTGGCGCACCTACAATATGCTTAACTTAAAATTGTCAGAAATAACACCGTCCACTCTCGTTATCATCGACCAACATTCTATGATCACGCAGCGAAGATGTAACCCAGTCGTTGACATGCTAGCGAATACCGAAAGCCTCTATTTTTTTAGAAACAAAGTCAACCCTTAGAGTGTCGAAAGCTCTTGTAAAGTCAAATGACAGCTCGAAAACCAAAGCATTTTCATCCATTTTATCAAAAATATATTGGGTCATTTCGGCAATTACTGTTTCGGTAGAGTAGCCCGCTCTGAAACCGTGCTAGCTTGCAGTTAATGATTTTGCTTGTATTACAAAATTGTAGATCCGTTTGAAACAACCTTTTCCACCATCTTGGAGAGGCAACTTATTAAAGCAATAGGTCTGTAGTTTTCAAAGTGTTGGTGATTACCAGTTTTTGGAATTGGAAGAACAATAGCGGTGATCGAGAAACAAGGTTCAATGGCCAAATATTAGTTTTTTTAATCTATTGTTATTGTTCTTGTTTAATATTTACTTTACCATTTGACTTAAATTATTCATTTAGTTCATCGACGCCAATGCTTTGCATTTTTCGCATATAACCCGTAACATATATGGTAACTTCAAAGAAATAATCAGTCACAAAAGCCTGTTTCAAACAGCTTAAATAGTACAATCATAACTCAAGTCATAAGACTTGTACGGGTTTTGTATGAATAGAATTGTACATTATATATTAAAAGAAAGTCTTTAGTAGTTAATATTTTGGCCAGATTATGAAATATATGACAATGAGTTTAACTGAGAAATCACATTAGTGCGGTGCAACTTCCAGGTCAAGTTCTCATCCATTACACTGGAAATTGTTGTTGTTTTTTAGCAAGTAACTGAGCAAGATCAGTAATAATAAAACCAATATAATAGAAATGGGAGCTGCTTATTGCTCTTAAGAATCAAATCTGGGAATATTCTTTTATTTGTGATAAAATAATAGTCATAAAGGCACCACACTAAGGCTAAAATACGTCGTATACCTTAATATTATTTTAAGGTAAATATGAGTCTGTATAGCTTTAAATCAAACAATCATCCCATCAGGCGTTATAAGCTGGCCTTATGTTCTGGCAAGGGTTTAAATTAATGTAAAACATAACTACTGTCCCTAAAATTTACCCAGTAATGTAATAAATGTCACTTTTGACCAGAAAGATAATTGGATTATAAAGTTAAACAGGGTATTTATATTATACCCTTGATGTTTAGAATAATATACGTTTTGTAGAACATATTCAAGAACTTTATATCGTTAATTTAGTATTTTGAGGCAGAAGAGCGGTGGCAAAAATAAATGTAAATTTTCACGATGATGTCAACAACAGTGATAACTTATGTCACAATTTTTAGTGCTAAAAGATTGTTTTTATTTCATTTTATTTATCTTTCACAACGTGCCATAAAAAGACCGAAAACACGTTTTCAGCAATTTGCTAACTGTGCTGGCCAATAACCTGACATCCACTAGCTTCTGGATATCTTTTAACTGAATCTAAGCATGCACGAACACGTAAATAGTGTTTTACTCTTTATGTCAAGGTTTTAAAGCATTTATAATACGATGCAAAATGCACTTCGACATGGGTCAATAGTTTAATTACCAACAGACTAAAATTTAAATAATTAATTTGAATGTTCAACATCTATGAATTTAACACCTCCATACGGGCTCATTAATTTGAAAGCCCCCTGAAGTAGTAATCAATATTTATGCTCCTCCAATAACAGCTTTAAATGTTTTAGAAAGACAGATATGTGTTAAAACTAATGAAAGCTAACTTAATAATCCAGTCAGCAGAGATTTTTGACCTTTTGACCTAGAAAGGTGGGGTAGAAACAATTTTGATATATTATGTTGTTTAGGTCGGGAAGGTAGATTTTCGATCTTGGATTTAAAGTGCTAGAAATTTTATTTTTTAAAATATATTCTTGATCCTATAAATAAAACGTTTATATTATTATATAAACTTAAAGAAAACAAAATTCCTCACATTTTTTGTATTAATATTTTTGTTAGTCTACCACGTACTGAGTTACAGCGGCGAAAAACATTTTAAAAAATCGGCAACCGCCATTTTTTTTCTGGCAAATTGCGTATGAACAAATTACACTGTATTTTTGACTATTTCTACATCATAGTAATAATATATAGAAACATTTATTTCAAAATACAGTAATTTTTTGAATTATACTGGGTAGTTTTTTATTTATTTACTTCCATTCTATTGTATTTTAATTTATAATTCAATTTTTTTTTGTTAATTATTTTATCGAATAAGTTCCTAGTATATCAACATATTAATATAACCTGATTTAAATCCACTATATACAGCTTTAATATCCCAATAATAAATTATTCATGCAAGTCCTGCATTAATTCATGTTTGACAGATAGGAATGGTAAATAGTTACGCTAAACAACATACAAACCTAAACGCACCAGGGCGATATAAAATATGTCCCCAATAAATTTAAAGAAAGCATTATTTGCTGACTTATGTTCCAGCGGGTTTTTTAGATAAATACTAGCAGACGTGACTGCTTCAAAAAATGTACAGTTGGTCAAATAATCGATATTTAGGCTTAGTAGGCTTTGGTTACCGTTACTAAAATTTTTTTTTTTTACATTTTTTTAAATTGCGTATTTTTCTCTCCTTTGACCAATAAAGTAACTTTATTGGACTGAGTCTAATAAAGTAACCTCACTGGACTGAGTCTAATAAAGTAGTAAATTATGGGCGTCAAACACAATCATAAACAATGTCATTTGGATGCAGCGGAACATAAAAATATTTACCATTTAATTACAACTTATTTATCGTCTGCTATGCTTGAGAAGTTGTCTGAAATATCTCCTTCAACTTCCAAACACATTTTCACTCTTTTTCTAAATGAATTTCGTATCCGCTGTAACATTGTATAACGGTCTCTCATATCATCTAAAGTTGTAGGTGCAGTCGCCATCACGTTGTCCTTTATAAAACCAACAGAAGAAAAAGTCAAGGGGGTCGAATCCGGAGACCTGGCAGGCCAGTTGAGCAATAAATCGTTAAAACGTCAAAGTTCTCAACTGACTTAAGTAAAAAAGAATGCATTTCCATGGAAACGAATAATAATTCTGAAATAAGTGAACTTTATTTATTAGTAAAACTTTATTTATTAGTAAAATTTATTTATTTTTTAAATTCAATTAAAATTTAGTTAACCATAATTCCGTAACCGAACGAGAAAATCACAATAAATTCTGTACACATACGTAGTTTTTTACGTAGATTCGAATTTTATAAACAAAAGTACATCATGCCAATCCCATTTAATATTCCAAAGTTCCCCAAAACCGCTCAAAATAAAGAATAATGTCAAAAATATGTTTAAATATGTCCCCCGACCTCCCTATTAATCCATCAAAATTTCATGAAAATATAAAAAAGGTTTTCGAGATGTCCCCCTGTAATACTTTAAAAAACTCATCCGGTAGAATGTTGATAAAAGAGACAGCAAAGAATTGTGAACAAATCTAAACCAACCAAACCAGCAAATTCGCTTTTTGGGTTTGGTTAGTTTGCTTGCTGCTCACATTTTTTTGTGTGATTTTAACCCAAAACATTTATTCTGAACACATTAGATTTAACCAGTAAATAATTATGTAATTCTGTAATGTGTTTTCGAAAGATTATATAATTTAAAAAGCTTCTTTCAAAAAAGTGTGTATTGGAATCAACTGTGTTTCTAAAAAATGTGGATTTCAAAAAGATGTTTTTTGAAAAAACGTATTTTCACATTTTTGAACTAAACTTTCGAAAAAGTATTTTAAAAAATTTTTCGTAGGCAATGCTTTAGTTTTCTAGTATGAAAATATTAAAAAATTAAATTTATGATTTTCCCTTAAATAAACATCTTTTAGACAAAAGTGAATCTATAATTTTGGCTAACATCGTATAAGTGGGGAAAACTTTGGAAATCTAATGACCAATTGGGGTTTCTGTTTGCTTTAATTATTACCAAAACTAAGGTAAAATAACACGAAATTGGAAGTTATACGTAATATGATGCCAATATATACAATGTTTACATTAATTATATTTATTGATTTGGAGAATCAAACACCATCGTTATTCTAGATGGATTTTAAACACTTGAATGCAAATATTAGTTACTTAAATACACATACATATTTATAGTACGTGCCAATATTGCACAGTAAAAATGAAAAACGTAGTTCCAAAACAAATTATAAATTATTTTCCGGTTCAAAAATTTTGTCTTTGGTAATTGATATGAATCACACCACATTCTGTCTTATCTAATACTATTTCCCGAAGATAATGACGTTACTAGGCTAAAATGATGATATTCACCTAGAAAATTTGATAAAATCGATTTTAAGGCCGTGTCTAGCTCTTAAAAAAGTTTAAGAAATGCTTTTTGTAGATACTTTAGCCATACTTTCTAGTAATCAAATAAACAGGAATTGTGAAACAAACCCAATATTGTAGCCAGCAAAATAATTTTTTTTTTATAAAGCTTAAAAATATATATTTTTTTAGAGATGCACTGTCACATCATGCAACGCGGCATCTGAAAGAAGACCGCCAGTTAGAAATGGTACAAAACGTAACAGATTTACTCAGAAAGACGTTTTCGTCACAGTTCGTGTTTCCTGCTCTTGGGCACGAAGATCCATCGGCTAAAGAATTATTGGGCAAAATGTGGTCCCAATGGTTACCCACAGATGCCATGAAAACTTTCGAAATGGGTAAGTTTTGTACAAATACAAAATTGACTAGAAGATATCAAATGCTGCTGTCATATATCGAAATACGAGAGAATTCAAAATATACACTTTATGTCGCGCAGACTATAACATCACGTAGGAAAATTACAAGTTCCGCTGCTTTTGCTGATCAATAGTTTAGCTAAATGTTTGGAAAACCGTGTGCTGACTAGCTAACATTTTTTAACATTATTGTTCAGGTTCAAACCTATTATATTGTAGACGCATAAAGAAACTCCTTGAAGAAATGAAAATTTTATTTTGTACTTTTCCTTTAAAGCCGCACAGCGCAAGAATTCGCTACGATTCTATTCGATATGCCTTTCTTATATGTACAGCAACATGAAAACCCCACTGGCAACACTATTGAAACACATCATGATCGCAAACACTGAAAACACTATATTAAGACATCGCGTACTTTGCAAGATATCTTAAGCTTATTGTAAAGATTGAATTTTCTTGTGATACTTTGTTGAGCCAAGAATACACGTTCGATGGAATAAGAAAGTAATTTCTTGACTGGAGTATAATATTTCCCAGAGGAATAATCTAACATTAGCACTATCCGCATGTCAATCCATTATTATTCAAGTTATGTTGTAGATACGTCACAAAAAGACATATAATTCCTGGAAGAAATCAGAATTTTATATTGTAGTTTTCTTTTAAAACCGCACCTCTCAAGAATCCGGTACGATTCAAAACAAAATCTGTTACTTAAACAACTATTGTGTACGCTTTTTTTTTAACATAAATTCGTCTATTAAATTATCGATTTTAAATCCATCTTGTACACAACCGAGGGCTAGCCTTCATCATATCGGATTTAGTGCCAGATGCCGATGCTCCGACCAAAGTCGTATTAATCATACATTTTAGTGATAAATTTTACCGCTCTGGAAGATTCTGGCTCACTGAGCATTTTCGAATTAAAAACCAGGATTTATTGTGGATAGTAGTTGATTTTATGGTGTGAATTACGTGTAACTCGGGAAATCTATGAAAATTTGTCTATAGTTTTACATTTAATACTATTTCGAATTCAATTCCATCTTTGAATTAAGATTTAATGTACATATTTAGAACTGGGAAAATTTGTTTGTTTCAAGTTAAGATTTGCTATAGTCCTGAAAACGCACCAAGTCATATTCCCTCTTGACACGCTCTCTCTTCCGCAATAATAATAATAATAATAATTATAAAATTTACTGTTACTTATCCTTCAAAAAAGATAATATATTTTTTGTAAAATCCTGAAAAATTATTTCGTCTTCGAACAAGAAGTCACTATTAAAGAAGCAAATTTCAGCAAATAGTCAAGCCGAATGCGAGTAGCTTTGCGCATGCGTGCAAAGGAATGCCCTAACTCAAATGCCGGAGAGTAGGGGGGTGAGCAGGGCGCCACTGTTTTCACTCTTTAGTAGCCGGGTTGGAAACAGAAACCCTCCTAGGTAGCATTCGAACTTCGGCTTGAACTCCACTCAGTAACTAAAGTAAACATAAGAAGTCAACTTCAAACTGCGACAAGTTTTGTCGGTTGACGATGAACAGTTTATAATAAAAATTTTATTCGAACTCTGAAGAAAAAAAAATAAATTATGGATCGACCCGAACTAAATAAAAAAAATAATTGAAGGCCGTATCTGATTGAGCGCGAGCAATGTACAAAGCGCACAATTATGCAGCCAAATTGATCACAAATCAATACAATTACGGCAAACTGATGTAAGTAAACATAACGTTACAAAGCCTATAACCTTAGGCGCAACATAATCAACATAATGTTGCGAAGTACCATAAAAGAAAAATACGCAACTTAAGTGCAACACAAAACAAAAAATGGCTCTCGTGTAGTTAGCAGATGATCACACCTACACATAAGTAGCAGTGTTAATTCACTGAAAAGAAAAATTAAAATACTAGAAATAGAAAAAAAAAGGTGACAGGGATCAGTCAACTAAATATAGGAAAATATTTAATTTTATACATAGTAAATTGTACCCAACATAATTAATGAAGGAAATTAAGAAAAGTTAGTATAAAAAATCAGTGGAGTACAGCCTGTACTTAAACGGTTAGTGCTCCGTGCTAGCAGCCCTCCACCTGAATTATTAAATATTTTAAAAATTATTGGTAATCTCATATATACTACAGCTGGCAGCCTGCGCGTGCCTAGACAAAGATCGTATTACTATGTCTAGCCGCCAGTATTGTATTTATTAAAAAAAACTGGCTGAGCTAGCTTTTCTAATTTTATTTTACAAATAATCATACATTTAGTACAAGGCGCGACCTATATTGAGGAGACGCAGACGGATCAGAACGGGAAGCCGCTAACAATTTTAGACTAAAACACATAGAAAAGTAATACTAAAAGTGATAAACATCTAGAGTAGCAATTTTCAATATACTGTACCTATTTTATGATCTTTGTGGTGTTTATTTGTAGGTAAATAATTTCTTGGCAAAACTAGGCACATTATTAGAAAAGCTTCTTTAATTAAAAAAGTGTGTTTTGCTTGTTGCGTTGATATCACTAGTTGTCCACAAAATTTTGACCCTCCTGTAAAAAAACTCACGGGCCGCGCCTGGTAAAAGGGTCTTACCTCGTAAATTTTATCATCCTGTATAGCAACATCCTGGATGTGTTTTCCAGCACTAAATTTCAGTTTTCATTGTTACAGCTAAGGAATTAAATATACTTGTGAATGAGAAACATTCTATAAATAACAAAATAACTTCCCACACAAATTTTATAGATTTATCGAAAGCCCACCCCAAATACTTTGTCAGTTTAAAAAATCAGTTAACCATAAATTTAATATCTGAAAGGAAAAAAAGATACGTAAGTCCTCTTTTATTTGCGAAAGTATTAAAAGTTTTGTGAAATGCGAAAAAAAGTTGTACGAGAGAGGTTTTTTTAAATCTTTAGGTTTTGACATTGAGTCATTTAGTATAAAGTGTGGCTGCATGTTAAATTTCGAAGAACAGTGATTGGATTTTTTTTAAATTATTTTTTAATATTACTTCGTACGTTCTCGAAAACTAAATTAAAATTTGATTCCTATATAAAAAAAATAGTCATTATTATGGTTCCAATTATATGTTCTGTAGTTATATATCAAGGGCATATGAACTTATCGAACAACAGCTTGAATTAATTTTGATTGTTATTTGACGAAAAGTCCCGAAACAAAGTTGAGGGCACTTTTTTAGTCAAACGATATTTTTCGTTGCCTAGCAACGATTGGATGTATAGTAATATTGACTTTTTCCACAATAAATCTTTTTAGAAATCTCAATATTTTTAAACAATCTGCGGAAAATTATGTGTTCGTACAAACGCCTTTCAAAAAAATGTACTTACCCAGGTTCAAAAATTTTAAAATGTACTTTTCAAAAATATTGTTTATAAAAAATATGTTTTTGCAGTGTTTTTTCAAATTAAAAATTGGTTTTGGTAATACCTTACAACCTACTGATTATGATCATGAAAGAAATTTAATAACTTGAAAAATATTTTAGCTTAACTTTTATAACAAAGAAAAATATCTTCAACTCCAGAAATTATTTTTTTGATAATAAAATAATAATGTAAAAAAATTGTGGGAATAAAAACAAACTTTTCTTAGTTGTTGTCCTCCGAATATAGGCTTAAACAATTTTTTTTAAGCAAAAAGTAATATTTACGTGGCCTTTTCCGGCATTATTACTTCACAAGGGACTTATACCTGTCCGTAATCGCCTTATTGGGTTGAATAAAGTTTAAACATAATATGTTGTACCGAAGATATTTCTAAGAGGATAAAAATGATAAAGGTTTGTTTTCATTTCTTCTTTTTTTAGCCCCCAAACAATCTACTTATGTACTTTATCCAAAATAAATATTTTATTTAGTCGTCAAAACTGTAAACGAAATTCAAATTATGGTAAAAAACGATCACAGCTTACGTAAGAGAATTTTATACAAGAAAGTCGGAGAGTAATATTTAAATTATTAAAATTAATTACAAGCAAAAGTAAAAATAATGGAAACAACCAAGAAAATAAAGGCGAAGAATCAGAACATTACTCAAAAAAAGGTATGCAGTAATATAACTGAAAAAAAAATCGAATATATCGTCTTATTGATTTATTAAAATTTGACCTAGCTGTATCAAGTCAAATTTTGTCTAGAGTTTTAAAACACCCTGTATATATATATATATATATATATATATATATATATATATATATATATATATATATATATATATCTATTATGTATTTATATTATATACAGGGATTACAAAGCCATTTTTAGCATCTGTTATAAACTTAAATTGAAAACCATTGTTTCCTGAAGAAAAATATGTAAAAAATTATATATATATATATATATATATATATATATATATATATATATATATATATATAGTTGTGTATTATACTTGCTACAATGTAAGATTGCTCATAACGGTTGACATTTTGTATATTTTCTCTCATTGTTTAAAGTATAGTTGCCTTTCCAATCCATTAACACTAAATCCCCAAAGGTATATTCACTTCAGTAACGATCCTTTATTCGCGTATTTCCGATAGCAAACCACTTATTTCTCGTTCGCTGCTCATTAGCAATATTTACAAAGTTATAGCTTGCAACTAACTTGGTTTACGTAGTAAATTCTCATTAAATGTTTTACAACAGCGGAAAGTTTATCCTAAAAATCTAAAATTTCACTAAAATTTCAAATATTATATTATAAATTTTTAATTAAGAACACTGCCTTGAACAAATGTCGGCTAAAATGAAACATATAAACGATAAATCACTTAAGGTCCAGTAACAATCTGAATATTTTTCATTCGACTGTTTTATATTAGTTGTTTGTGCAACTACCGCGAAAATTAAGTGTTGCTTACAAGCAACATGAACAACATTCCAAGGACGAGAAACACTGATCCTGCACTGTAACATGCAATATTTTTTTATAAAATCCCTTGTGGCAGCGATTTGTTAAAACAGTAAATAAAGCGTTATATAATTTCATCGATAATTCTTCACAAACAATGGTTTCAGCAATAATAAACCAGCTTCTGTTGCCATCTTTTTTGCCACATCCAAAAATATTCCATTGATAAATGCATTAAGTAGCAGGAAATCACGAATCACGAAGCTTTTAGGTTCTTTGTCATAAACAATTTGAGTTTGAGATTTATTTGTCATCCAAGAAAAGCTGGATTTAAGCTTACTTTTAGAATATCAATTTTTAACGAGATTATGACTGAAGAATCATATCAAGGCATTTAATCCGACTTGTGTGCACTGAAAAGGCATGGTGGGTGGAAAAGCAACACTGTTGTTGAGGGCTGTGTAGAGTCTGCTTCAGAAAATAAAAAGAAAATTGCCTCACATCTAATGGAGGAGAAAACAGAAGAAGATATAAATAGCTAATCTGACAATACAGTATCGATTTGAATGAAATCATCGGAATTAAATATTTCTGCCATTTACAATAAAATAAATATGTATATATGTGAAAAAATTGCATCTTTCATAATTTTGTCTAGAAGGAATGCGTGCATAAAAATAGTGCGGAATTTTTTTTATCTCACTAGTGATGAAAAGTGATTCATATCGATTTTCAAATGGATGTCGAAATACTGCTGTTATAACATGATTTTATAAAAAGTTTCTCTCCGTTCTATTATAATGATGATAATAATGTTTTTCTGGCATGATGTCTATGTGCTTCATAGTATGTGGTACAAATAAAAAGGGTTAAATATAAAAATATAAAGTCAGAAATATACGAAAAATGTCGACGGTATTACTGCACGTGTAATTTTGACGAAGAATTAGAGCAGATCAGAAAGCCTATTGGATGGTTTGATACAATATATGTATGAAACTATTTAACTGTATTTGTTATAAAAGTAGAACGCCCTAAAAATAGATTAAACATTATTGCTTGGTGCTATGTCTTTTTTCTAATAATTTATAAGTGTAAGAATGAGACAGTTAAGGTACTAGGAAGTTTTTTTTTGCAAATTTATTAAGAAGATTTACGAAATATTCTCTTCTAAATTTAAACAAGCTCTAAGTTTTAGTGAATCCCGGTGTTAATGTTGTTATGTGTAAAGCGCAAGTAATCGAATAAAAATCGACTTATTACTTAGGTTCTAACAGGTTTAGTTTCAAACTAGAACCCTAAAAATAAAACTCGAAATCGACGAGAGGGAGAATATGTGTTCCTGCTAGCAGGAGTGTGTGAATTAAAGCCGGTAATTTCATTTTGCGGTAAGGTAATTCTTCCGGCAGCCGCTGCTAATGGATTGGATCAGCAAATAAGCCAATTTTCCCTTAAAATTTCTAATGGTGAAACTAGTTTAGCACGATTTTTAGCTTCAAATAAGATTAGAGAAGCATATATTAATAATTAAATTTCTATAAATGAAGTGTCATGATGGTGAAATTCATTTTTACAAAATGGGTGTCATATAATTCGCAGTTGTGACATCCCATATTTCCGTAATAATACCAATATGACAATTTGAAAACGATCAGTGGGCTATAAGTTTAGATCCAAAAAGGAAATTTCAAAACGCTTCAACTGTTCTCGTAGTATGAAGGGGGAAGTAAAATTAAAACCTAACTATCCAGGTTGCGAACGAAATACCTGCTACCTTTTTAAATTTTATTCGTAGGTAAGTCACAGTTAATGTCAAGGTTGACATTAACTGTGGTTGTGGTTGAATTTATAATTCTATTTTTATTTAAAAAGGAGTTATTCTATTAAACAATAAATGTTCAATTTTATTAGTTATTAATAATATGAAAGCAATAATCAGTGATTATAAATAATAACAAATAAATTATAACATAGACAGATAAATATTAAAAGAAAGTGGCAATTTGTTAAGAATGTCGAGAATGCTCTCCGAAAGAACAATGTTATTTTTTAAATATAATTTTAATATTTTGTATCTCTCAATAATAGAATAACTCATTTTGAATAAAAATAAAATTATAAATTCACAGTGACTAAAGTATTATTGCCAACCTTGACATTAACTTTGACTTACCTATAAAGAAAATTTAAAAAGGTGGCAGGTATTTCGTTAACAACCTAGATAGTTACGTTTAAAGTATATTTATGAGAAATAATTTTTAATTTGAAATATTTCAAAAACGATTTAAAAACCGCGTAGGGTATGTTATACCAAATGTGTCTAGAACTTCTCCTAGTATCCAAAAATATGATAAAAATTATACCATCTATTTTAAAATAAGCGAGAAAATCGATGTTTTATACTATATTTTTTTTATTCGATGCTCAATTGTTTTGCTGATAAGTTATATGAATGATCCATAAAATCTTTAATCTAAAATAAAATTTTTCAAATTTAACATTTTTTCCAATCTTTAAAACTAAAAAGGTTATAAGGCCTGTTCACTTTTATTTGGATATCCCTGGACATTTCTTAGAACCCTAAGTAATAAAGAAATAATAGCTCGAGGTGACGTCGCCTACCCCCCCCCCCCTCCCAAGAAAAATATACTAGGCAGTACAGATATTCTCTATTTCTCCTGAATTATACATACATATATATGTATTATCCGTAAATTAGAAACTGTGATAATTACTTCTTATTTTTGCGGAACGTCCACCTACTTATTTTATAGAGACAAATAGCTAGATTAGCTGCAAACTTCTTCCTTTACCATATGTGAGTTTTATTTACCAATTATTTAATTTTACAGTCCTTATCTTCGACCGGTAGAAGCAATTCTTTACTGAAACAATTAATTTTTACGAACAGTACAAAAAAAGGAATTAATAATTACTTTACTTCCCACTGCGTTTATAAAATTAATCACTTGAGTTGAAAATAATCCGATCCAATTATTGCAAAATAATCTGATTAAATAAAAAGTTTAGGTTAAACTCGGTCTAAAAATAGTTCCCGAAGCCAATGAACGAAAATAGACGTTTCTATTGTCGAGACAGTGTGTGAATAAGAGCAAGTAATTTCATTTCGCGGTAAGGTAATTCTTCTGGCAGCCACTCTTCATGGATTGGATCGATAATAAGCCACTTCTTTAAAATTTCCACGGTGTAAAGGTAGTTCAGCACTAGTATTAGATATATACAAATAATAAGGGGATTTTAGTTAGACATTTTTATTTGCAGTACCCACCGATTTCATTTTGCAAGAGAGAGTAGAAAAAAAAAAAAAATATATATATATATATATATATATATATATATATATATATATATATATATATATATATATATATTATATATGTATATATATATATATATATATATATATATATATATATATATATATATATATATATATGTATTGTTTGGTCTAAGAAAATTTTTGTTTTAATATTCATATTTTAAAATTATACTACATTTTTTTAGTCTGACAGGTTTTAAAATCGTTTTCGTGAAATTTATCGATTTCTATTTTTGCTTAGGTTTTACTTTTTTTAATAAAATAATTTATACGTTCTTAATGGCAATTTACTAATAAGGGCAGTACAAGAGCTTGTCAAAATCCATAATCAACAAGCTTTTAAGTGCACTCTAGAGCATAAAGTCTTACTTTGGTATGGGTATAAACAATTGTAAAAGCAAAGCGAAACTTACGGTACAAAAATATATTTATTTTCATCACCTGAGCATTGCATTAAACAAGTTTACAACTAATTATTTTAAATTGTTTCAGGAGGATATTATATATTTGAAAGGAAAACATATAAGTTACAAATTGTCGTATTGAATACAAATTTGATGAAACACCAAGATGAAGATGACGAAAAGGCGAAAGAACAATGGAGCTGGCTAGAACAAGTACTGCAAAAATTCGAAAAAAGTGGACAAAGGGTAAGCATTTCAATTTGTAAATAATAAATATATTTGTATTACGATTTAGTGTAAATTTAATCGAAATACCAAGGCACTTTTTAAAAACGTCAACAACATCATATTGTCACAAGTGGAAATACCAATAATATTTCATAGATCAATATTCGGAAGTTCAATGATAAATAAACTATAACCCTATTTTACCTATTTATAAGTTATTGCCCTCTACATTGGCAGGATGTATCTCATCTATGCATAAAAATTGCAACTATGAAATATGATAGTTCATTTATAAAATCAAAGAATTACTTGAAATAATTTATTTAAACGACGCTATTATCTAGTCAGCAGAATTGCGGTTTCTGGACTAAAGTCAACGCTCCCCAAACGGAGGGGAAAAATGCTGACTAGGTAATAGCGTCGTTTAAATAAATTATTTCAAGTAATTGTTTTATGTTATAAAGGAACTATAATATTTCAGAGTTGCAATTTTTATGCATATTTAATAAATGAGCTACATCCTGCCAATGTAGAGGGCAATAACTTGAATGAATAAGTAAAATAGGATTATAGTTTATTTATTGCTTCCGAATATTGATCTATGAAATATTATTGGTTTTTCCACTTGTAACAATATTCTGCCGTCCTAATCTACCAGTTAATGAAATGAGCAAATTAATTGTAAAATACTACAGTTAAACAAAATCCCATATTGCGGTACGTTTAATAAATTATAACATAATAGGTTTAAAGTAAGCGTATTTCAAAACGATTCTTTTAATTGCCTACCAATAATTCAAACCTGATAGCAAAACTGGAATTTGTTAATAACTCAAACTGATTAAATTCTGATTTTAGTAATTCGCCTATTTGATGGTTCAGTGAATATTTTGTGCCAAAACATATTTATTCCAGTTAACTCAGATGCGGTGTGTTGTGCGTTTTTCAAGAAATTCTTCGAGATTCATGCGTAATTCAAAATATTTCCTATTAATATACTACGATCTGGTCAGATTTTTATTGCTGGATATCCACAAGCGTAATGACTCATATTTATATTTTTACTGATCCTAAATCTTCCTGTCATAAGTGCCAATGAACGCGTTAACTAAATATAAACCTTTAAGTTAATTAAAGCTTAAAGCTCTATAAACATTCCGTCTTTCTCAAGCACTATTGCATAATGCTTCGTTACTCACACTTCTTGCAAACTTTTCTTTGAGGTAGTAAAAGTTCTAAAGCAAAGGCTGGTGGCCGTATTTTAAAATTTATGTTCCACAGATCAAGAAGGATTTCTTTAAAATATAAAAGCTTACCAAACCAAAGTAAGTAATGAGAACATCCGTAAATTAGAAGTTGTGATAATTACTTCTTATTTTTGCTTTCACGTTGATGTTACTGACCTCTCAAAGAAAGCGTACATTAAAACGTATAGTGCTATATTTTTCTGTGAGTCTGACAAGATCGAACTTGTTCATTTTAATTTTTATTTCAACTTTGGACCTGGAAAATTGAGTTAATTTAAATCACATTAACTTATAAGCTTTTCTATTCAGAAATAAAGAATTTTACTACTTATTTGTGGATATATTAGCACCACGAAAAATATCCTAAGAAGAACAGTTATTTATTAAGGTTACCCTATAATCTTGAAGCACAGGCACAGGGATCATAAGTCTAGTATATAATACAAACCCCTTTAAAAGGTGAAGTTCGATAGGAACTGACAATCATATTCTGTGGAATTGTGAAGAAAATGGAAACATGAATATCATAAAGATCCGTATTGTAATTTTTAAATTTGATTGTTTACCTGTACATTTTTATTAAAAAGCTCTCATTTAAATAATATTTCAATAAATTACAAATTTAAATTGTTTATATTATACAAAGATGTAATGAGAAAACAAATCGATTATAAAGCAACATATGTTTTAAAAAATAAATTAGACTTTATGCAAGTATTATTTATTTTTATTAATAACGAGAACTGGGTTGCAGTAATTTTTTTTTAATACGTGCAGGCTTGAACCTTATATTTAGTTCTCCTATCTGTTCACTCGTTATAAATTTAGAATGAGTATTTAAAGGTTCAACATCCTGCATTTAAGTTTCCCCAATCCCAAATCTGAACAAAATTATTCCTTTCCTGTCTGGCATTATTTGTGTTCTACGCTAAAATGCTATAAAAACTTTTATTTTAAGTGGACCCTAAAGCCTAATATTAAAGGCTCACCACACCCAGACTATATAATAAAAATAAACCTTCCATAAAAGTGTTTAATATACCATAAAAAGGAGTAATTTCTAATACTTTCATGCTATAAACAAAAATATGTCTAGACAAGTCATATTTTACGTGAGAGATTACTTTTCATTAAAATATGTTCTGAAATACAATTTTAAAACATTACAATATGTTTATTTATTCGTATTTGATGAAATTATAACTGGGCATCAAAGTAGCTTAGGCCATTTTATTTTCTTTTAAAATAAATGCCTAAAATGCATTTTTTATCCCTGGAATCATTATCATCCCCAGCTTTAAATATCCCAAAGTGCCCCACTTAAAACAGATTTCTTACAATTAATAAAATGGGAGAAGTTCGTTCGTGTGATGGCCCCTTTTTCATTTAATGGCCGCCATTATTTCAAATACAACTTTTAATACTTTTAAAAGAGCCAAGAGCCGATATTAAGGTCTACAATCAGTGTTGCCAATCCTCAGATAATTACCCGATTTGCGGAGTTTTTCAGAGGTTTGAGTAGCATTTTTAAAATAAATAAATTTTTATTTTAAATTCATGAACATACCTACTTCTGACCATAAATAGCAGCAACACCCAACAATTAATTTCGTGTATGCACTTTTTGGCTATATAGAGGGTTATTCCGTATGTTTAGATAGCTTCTAACAAGTTTATTATAAGAGGTAGAAAGAAAATGTGATTACAAAAGTTGCAGGGCTTGTAATAAATTGCTAGAGACTGTTACGTAATAAAACAAATGAACATCGCAAAATTAGCTAAAAATACAAACAAAAAAATGTTAAATAGAAAACCCAGTATATTTTCGAATTGGTTTCTTTCAGCAAATTAATGGCTGTAATCTTAATCATTTCCAAAGGGAGTTAACAGTAACATTATTTTTTATGCCGACTCCTTACATAGAAAAAATCATTAATAGAATTGGCAATTCATTCGGTATCATGTATCTTTTGCCAGTGGCCTGTTGGTTAGAAAAAGTTTAAGAGGTGATTACCAGCCTATTATTGCAATGCGCCATTTATGAATATTTTTCGTCAATCTGAATTAATAACAGGATTTACCGGTTTCAATATATGCAGTGAATTTTATAAGACCCTATCCCTGTATATAAATTAGTTTATGTTATTAAAGTTAAAAGATTGTTAATTGCTTTATTTTATCTTTGAATCCGACAACTTTTATAAACTTTAAAGCAGAATATTAAATTCATAATTGCTAGTCATAATTAAAGTAAACCATAAACCCAAGACGGCTTTGCCATAATTTGGCTTAAAATAGTTGTAATTTAATTAAAAACTCGATAAGAATATATATTTAATATACGTTCCAAAACTCGTGATCCGAATATCGGCGAGAAGCTTCGCGACTTCGCGTTTTATTTAATTTTATGGTGATCTAATTATTCCCTTGGTCCAATTTTCATGAGAAAATTTGAATAAATGGCAAATTATCGAGAACGCAAATGAACTTGACGAATTTAACTTAAGAGAAATTGTTGTTGCAGAAATAAAACAGTAAAATTTTCAAAAAGTTTGTGCTCTTGTTTAGTTTATTTATAATTGTCGATTATATCTACATATATATTTAAAAATTGGAAAAAATCTTTAACTAAAATAGGGCGACTGTAGAAAATAATTCCCTGAAACTTTTTCATGAATATTTCGATTTAATTAAAAGATCCTCAATGCAATCGTTGTGTGTTAGGGTAAATTTAAAAAAAAACTAATCAAATCCAGACTGAACACGTAACATATCCTTATGACAGTAAGTAGTCAAATAATCTGTTAAAACAGGTTCAAATCATATAAGCACAGAAAGACAAGTCCAAGTATGTGGTAAATCGTCTTGGCCCACCAAGTATATGTGGACTTCATACAGAGTGCCAAAGCAATCAAGACTATATAAGCAATTACTATGCTAACACGCGTTCGACTGGCAAAAAAAGCTTGGTTTTCTCTTTCGAGCCAGAAAATGCTTCATCCCTTTCAAATTACACATTCTCTGTTTCCCACATAATACCTAACCTAGAGTACTGCTCCCACATCTGGGGAGCGGCATCATCTTCGACACTGAACATTCTTGATACTATTCAAAAGAGAGTCATTGACGCATTTCTCACACAAACTCCCTTGATAAAGGTAAAGCAAGCTTGTATAATTGGAAGAAGAGACACACGAGATACAAAAAATAGGCCCGTATGGTTTGAGCTGGGGGGAATGCAAAAAAGGAAAGAAATCTTCGAACGAACAAAGAAATTAAAGGGAACACAGATATGGATCTCCGACGACTACTCTAAAGAGACACAACAAACAGGAAACAACTTATGCTACAGTTAAAGCAAGCTAGAGAAAAAGGATATAGAGCAAAACTCATATGAGACAGGTTAATTGTAAATGGGAAGGAATACACCGCGAATGGGGGGGGCCATTGCTGAGAAAGAATCCACTGAGGGAGAATATACAGAAAGGAAGGACGGCGAGTCTTCCGATGTCCCCAACGCTGTTTAATATGCTGATGTAAAGCGTTATGAGAAAAGCAAGATTAGATAATAAAAATATTATAACGAACCAAATATAAGTAATAGCATATGCGGACGACGTAACGATAATAGGAAATAGACCTAATGATCTAACAAAAGCAATTAACCGATTGGAAATGGAAGCAAGAGAATTTGGATTGGAAATGAATGAAGATAAAATAAAATACATGAAGATAGGAAGAGAAAAGGAACGAAGAATTAACTGCTGACGAACGCAGAGATATACATTTGGAACGATCTTTTCATTTAACTACCTAGGGGTAACAATAGGATAAACAGCTAAAGAAAGAATAAGAGAGAGAATACAAAAAGGTTATCGAACATTTGGAGGAAACAAAAATCTGTTAAAAACAAAATGGAGGAAGAAGATCTAAAACTAATTGTGAGAACAATACTCAGGTTGATACTAAGACCAACTATTACAACTGAAGGGAAGAAAAGGAAAAAAAAAGAAATAGAAGAAGAACTGGGAGGAGAAAATATAGCAAGGTATATAAACACACAAAGATTAAATTGGGCAGGACACATAATGAGAAAAAAAAACAACAGAAATGGTGAGAATAGTAACGCAATGGATAGCTCTATGGCACAGGGGCAAAGGCAGATCGAGAAACATTTGGCGCAACCAAATAGAGGAAGACACACGAACCCTAGGAATATCAGATTGGAAATCACATTGCCGAAATAGAAAAGACTGGAGACAGATAACGAATGCAGCCAGGACCAATATAAAGTTAAAACAAAAGAAATAACAGGAGTAATCCACCCCACTAAAATTTTAACGCACCGAGCGTTAGCCATAATCCAAGAGATTGAACGGCTCAATGATGTTAATGATGATCTTTAAATAAAGAAGTTCTCTCTTAATGCAATTTTAATGGTAATGATTAAATTGTTTAAGTGATAAAGTCGTTAAATTACAGGCATTATCGGCAACCTATTTTGTATAACTTTAAATAAAATATCAAAGTCCAAGGAAAATTTGCTTTTCCGTGGTAGTAATTTATTCTATAAATATTTACTTGTCCCCGATTTTCCATAAATTTAATAGAATAGAACAGTCTGATTGTCTGAATGTAGATTTTGTGCTCTGTGGAATATTATGTTTGATTCATTTCAAAGCGAGCGTAAATCTAATTATATAAACATTTATTTAGGTCTTTTGTGCAAGTCATCGTTCTTATGTTTCATATTAAAATCTCAAGACCACTATTATTTAAATGACTTCAAATAGAGAAAATAAAAAGGCATTGTTGAGACGTCAAGTAGTATTTAACATTAGTAGTAATTTTATCCAAACACACATTTTAATAAGATAGTAATTTTTTTTAATAAAAATATTGTTAAATTTTATTAAGTTCAATTTTTTCTACAGCCCACATAGACATCAAGCCTAGGTACTAACACACCGTGAGCATCTGAAGAGAAGGGCATTGTAACATATTCACATAGAATTTAAAGGATTGTAGGTTGGGAGTGGAAGGGAAAATATCAATTGACAATTTGTTCCAGAACCTGGAGACCCTAGGTATGAGCTAGCAAGAAAAGTGGGATGTTCTAGGCTTTTGTTGTTTGTAGTTTTACAGTAAAGGGATGCATACGTCACGTGCCTCTTGTTGTTCTCATTCAAGGGGAACATTATAGCTAATAGTTCTTCAGAGAAAAATCCGCGGAAGTGTCGATAGAAAAGGGATAAATCCCCAATAACGCGGCGATGAGCGAGAGAAGGAAGTTTTCTTGCAAGAACTGGGTCATTGATAAGTCAAATGGCTCTCTTTTGGATAAAATCAAGGATGTTAAGTGTCAAAGGTGAGGCCGCTCCCAAGATGTGGGAACAGTACTTTGGGTTAGGCTTATTTGGGAAACACAAAGAGTGCGTATGTTGGAGTTGGAGGTATTTTCTGGCTCGAAAGGAAAAACCAAGCTTTTTAGCTACTGATGTGGATATTAAAGTTATATGTTGGTGGCAGATCGAATGTTTCATTGAGATGTCACCATTAAAAAATCTAGTAGAGCAATGTCTGGGGAACGTGAAGGCCATCTAATAGGACCGGTCTGTCGAATTCATGTGTTAGCAAAATGTCTAACTCTCTTCCTAACTCGAATTGGTTTAATCATAATAAAGGCTAAAAGCAACTTTGAGATACGAGGTTCAAATCTGATATCTGAACTTTTATTGATATTGCAAACATCTTTTTCCTGTGATATTTTTACCTTTCTTTCAAATGACAGGTACATAATTTTTGACTTATTTTCACTTTTTCTCGTTTTTTACCCTCCCTGTATGTTAATTCGAAATTTTGATCCGGTTGGCTGTGGACATTTTGGCATAAGCAAATTTTTTTTATGAATAATGAGTTTCTCTTCTAAAATGCAAAATAAGAAAATTGTCAAATATATTTAGGTCCATCCGGGGACACACTATATATATATATATATATATATATATATATATATATATATATATATATATATATATATATATATAAATGTGAAGATTTACTTCTTCGCTAGTGCAGCGAAAAGGCCGTGAATGAAAAATAAAAATAATGAGGACCTTCTTTGATTCTGGTCTGGGTGACCTCCTGCTATCGATTTCTGGGCCCTTACCCATCAGCGGGCAGGCTTACACCCAGGGTGGCTGAAGAACAGACCACAATTTGACCAGAATCAAAGAGAGTCCTTATATCCAAAATGATCGGAAAGGATGGGTAAGATGTAGTGGCTCGCGCCAACTAGTTCACCCAGTGTTGCTCCAAAAATGTTTGGCTGCTAACACAATAATACTCGAAAGTATGTCGAATGTCGATTTTCTCGACGTCGACGGTACAAATGCACCATTGTACAACAATAGTAGAAAAATGGAAGATTTCTTGGCCTATAGGTAATATAATAAATGTAAATGCGAAGATTTACTTCTTCGCTAGTGCAGCGAAAAGGCCGTGAATGAAAAATAAAAATAATGAGGACATTGAGGACCATCTTTGATTCTGGTCTGGGTGACCTCCTGCTATCGATTTCTGGGCCCTTACCCATCAGCGGGCAGGCTTACACCCAGGGTGGCTGAAGAACAGACCACAATTTGACCAGAATCAAAGAGAATCCTTATATCCAAAATGATCGGAAAGGATGGGTAAGATGTAGTGGCTCGCGCCAACTAGTTCACCCAGTGTTGCTCCAAAAATGTTTGGCTGCTAACACAATAATACTCGAAAGTATGTCGAATGTCGATTTTCTCGACGTCGACGGTACAAATGCACCATTGTACAACAATAGTAGAAAAATGGAAGATTTATTGGCCTATAGGTAATATAATAAATGTAAATGCGAAGATTTACTTCTTCGCTAGTGCAGCGAAAAGGCCGTGAATGAAAAATAAAAATAATGAGGACCATCTTTGATTCTGGTCTGGGTGACCTCCTGCTATCGATTTCTGGGCCCTTACCCATCAGCGGGCAGGCTTACACCCAGGGTGGCTGATCATTCCGATCATTTTGGATATAAGGACTCTCTTTGATTCTGGTCAAATTGTGGTCTGTTCTTCAGCCACCCTGGGTGTAAGCCTGCCCGCTGATGGGTAAGGGCCCAGAAATCGATAGCAGGAGGTCACCCAGACCAGAATCAAAGATGGTCCTCATTATTTTTATTTTTCATTCACGGCCTTTTCGCTGCACTAGCGAAGAAGTAAATCTTCGCATTTACATTTATTATATTACCTATAGGCCAAGAAATCTTCCATTTTTCTACTATATATATATATATATATATATATATATATATATATATATATATATATATATATATATATATATATATATATATATATTACCGTCCACAGTCAACATAATTAGGCCAGTAACAGTATCAATAATAAGAAAATGGAGTAAAATAAATATGGAGTCAATTTCAAGGCCTTACTAATATTTTAAGAATATCGCAGCAATCAGTAGAACCATTTAACCTCAACCTAACCCAAAAAAAGAATCAGCATAAACATTAAATAACTTAATAGCCACCCTCCTTTGCGATAAAGTTAACGAACCTCTTTTGCTAGGAAATGTGCCGTTAAATAAGAGAACAAGTTTATAAAGATTTCATTGTCAGAAGGAAACGCCCTTTAATTTACAGCCCGGACAGATCGTTGGGACGATCTTGTCAATTTTTTATTTTATCGAACACTTTTACGACTCACTAGAGTGATTGGAATGAATTCGAAAGTAAACTTGAACGATACACAGGCGGAGAGAAGTTCTTTTTTCCAAAAAAAAATATTTGTAGTTGGGTTGTAGTTATAGCATGAAAGATCGCTGCGTAAAAACCTACATAATTTTTTCATGACGGTTTCGAATCCTTTTGTGTTGTAAAACCGGTCTCAGTCAGTAATATTAAAGTCTGACTGGCAAGCCCTGTGGCAGGTGCAGGGTGGTCCAGGAAGATTTTTTTTTATCTTAGACATCCCACGTAGACTTCAAGCCTATGTACTAACGTACCGTGGGCGTATGAAGAGAAGGGAAATGTAGTCTATTGGCACGGGATTTAAAGGATTTGAGGTTGAAACGGGAAGGAAAAACATCTGCAGGAAACTTGTTGTATAATCTGGAGACCCTAGGTATGAATTAGCGAGAGGAATGGTCTGTTCTAGGCTTTGTGGCTGGACAGTAAAGGGATCCATACGTAACGCGCCTCTTGTTGTTCTGTTAGCAACAGTCAAGGGGGAAATAATACCGGCTAATTCTGCAGAGCAAAATTCGCGGAAGTATCGGTAGAAAAGGAATACATCCCCAATAGCGCGGCAATGAGTGACAGCAGCGAGTTTTCTTGTGTTAACTGGGTCATTAATGAGTCGAATGGCTCTCTTTTAGATAGAATTAAGGATGTTGTCGAAGGTAATGTCGCTCCCCATATGTGGGAGCAGTACTCTAGGTTAGGTCTTATTTGGGAAACATATAGAGTGTATAAGTTGGACAGGGAAAAGTATTTTCTGGCTCGAAAGAGAGAACCAAGTTTCTTAGCTGCCGATGCCGATGTGACTACTGAAGTAATGTGTTTGTACCAGCTGAGATCATGCTCGAAAGCGACGCCAACAAGATCTAACGCTTCATTGTGCTGTAGGGCTTGGCCATTCATGTGGATGGGGCAGACGTTGCCAGATTTTTTGCGTGACAGGGAGCATGACTGGGTTTTAGAGTCATTTAACTGAGCAAGGTTCTTGGCATCCCAGTCTAAGATTAAGTGAAGATCTTGGGAAAGAGACAGGTGCATAGATCTGTGTCTATTATCCAATTCTTGATTCGAGAGTTGTCTGGTAAAATGAATATTGGAGTGAAGAATATTATCGTCAGCATAACTGTGGATGGGATTAGTAGTTGAAGAGAGCAGGCCATTAATGTGAAGAAATATGGTTGGTGCCAGGACTGAGCCTTGTGGGACGCCAGCATTGATAGGATGGAAGTTAGATGAGTGACCATCAACCACGACAGATATTCGGTTAGAGGGAAAGCTACCGATCCAGGTACATAGTTTGTAAGGAAGTAAAAAGGTAGTTTTTTGAGGAGTGCAGCTTGCCATACTCGGTCAAAGGCCTTGGAAGCCATGGTACAGTAAAAAACTGTACGACGGGGATCACAATAAGCCTCATTGGTTGCGGTAAACAAATTTCTGTACCTTACAATGAGTCAATTAAATGATCAGTTGACAATGCGCCGATTAGAGAGGAAGCTAATGATCCAGATATATGGTTTGGTAGGAAGGGAGCTTCTTGAGGAGTACGGCATGCCATACTTGGTCAAAGGTCTTGGAAATATCAAGAGCAACAATCTGAGATTGCAGCAAATTCAAAATTTTTTAATTACCAAGTTTAGAAGAGGACAAATGTATCAGATTTTGCAAGATATGTAAAAATGTTAACCCTAATAAAAGTTTTACTTGTAAAATAAATGAGGCCGTCAACGCAAAAGTGGCCCATCCCACACTTTTTGAGTTATTGTCCCTTAGAAATCGTACATCTTCTAGATGTTGTAAAAAAAAACTCATATTCAGATGTTAAAAGAAAATAAATTATTTCCGTTCAAACCCCACGTTGACCAAACATTGGAAGAGGGAGAGCGAAAAGACTAAATTTTTGTTTATGGTTGGGAGACCAAATTTTAAGTGGAAATATCCATTTTTATAAATTTATTATGTTTTCTGATGAACGTGCATTTTCTACTAATGGAACTGTAGCATCCCTGCATGTCTGGTACTGGTCTCGAGAAAACCCCGAATTTAGAGTAATAAGGCGAAGAGAATATTTCACAAAAGTGAACCTGTAGTACGCGATATGATATCTGTCCATGGCGTTATAGGATCATTTTTTTTTAATAACATCTGCAATCTTACTTAGAAATGCTGTATACTTTTTAGCAATGAACTAGAAAATTTGCCATTGCATTTTCGCCAAAAAAAATATTTTCAACAAGATGGTTGTCCAGCACATTGTGCTCGCGAGATAATAGAATGGCTTCACCGCAAATGTGGTCCAAAGTGGATTGGTAGAAATGGCCCAATTTCGTGACCCTCAAGGAGACCCGTCTTGACGTTTGTCGATATGTTTTAGTGGTACTGTTTCAAACAAATTGTTTATGCCACTCCAATGCCAAATAATATTGACGTGCTAAAAGGTAGAATTACCCAGGCTGTTCGTTCAGAATCTCAGGAAGAAATCAGAAATTCCTTCAGATATCTAAGGAAGCACACAGAAAAATATGTTGAATTTGGGGGTGGAGTTTTTGAATTTTGGTATCTTTATTGCATTACTTAGTTTATATCATATTCTGTTGAGTTTAATTAAATGTTGGTATTATTTTGTTCTTATTGCACTTGAATAAGAACTATTTTAAATTAAATCACTGCTTCACTTCATTCAAAATTCTATTTCTAGAACTAAAAATATAACTATAAAATAAATATTTGTACAAATCACCTCTGAATAATTTAGACAAGGCAATCTTTTATAAATAACTATCTCATTATTGGCAGGTTGTATTTATTTAGTAGAAAAGGAATATTAATGTCATTTCGTTCCGTAAAGAAAAAGAAAATGTGAGTAAATAAATACTACAGAACGAAATCGTGAAAATGTTGTTTTCATTATTAATTTACTGTTTTAGTTAATAACTTAATAAATATTTTTTTTTAACTTCTGACAGCCCACGAAGACCGAAACCTAAGTACTATGTACCCGTGGGTGTACTGGGGAAATAATAATAATCTTTGCCAAAAAGTTTGGCTAGGCGTATTCTGCCTTCCCACAAAAATAATAAGTCTGTTTTCTTAAACCTTAAAAGAAAACTGTTTAGAATTCTAATTAAATTTAAATATAAATTTTGAAGAAAATTCCGGAAAAAGATCTATAATTTCAAGCAAATTTAATCAACCATGATTTAATAAGGAACGAAGCTTTCAGCCCAAATATAAATATATTAATTTTAAAGCCTGCAGAATATTAGAAACTAACTAATTGAAATTATAGTCCGTGATTCTGTGTTTAATTAAGAGCACATCATAAATTCAATTAGGTTTTGTGTGAGTTAACTTGCCTCTGCCTAAATTACATTTTTGTGATATATGATTTTAAAATTTTTAGTTATTTATTGTTTAAAAAAAATGCCTTAAGGCGGCATTCTCCACGTGACGCTTGGCTTTAAAATTTTTAAAAATATCATTATAAGTATATTAAGTGTAGATTCATATTATCTTGCAAGCTATTTTCAGTCAATAATTTAAAGTTTAAACGTGTATAATGATTTCATTCAGAAGACTAATATGCTAAAACACATTTTTTCCGTCACTAGGACCTTAATATCTTTTTTAAATATTGTTTTCCTAAAATAAATCATAAAATATCTTGAAACTTTTAAATACGCTAAAAAACATCTTTAGAATATGAATCTACGGTTATTATTGTCATACTTTTGCATACAAAATAAAAATAAGGCAAAAATTGTACTAAAATAAAGTTAAGTTGGTCAACGTGGACAGTTACATTACTGTAAATTGGTAAAGTCCATGGACAATTTATTAAAGCCCTATTTTTTCATGAATATCAACTTGTCAGTAGAGAGTTTTAAATCGAATATAGCAAATCTTTAAGAATGTGAAAACTTCAGTTGTATTATAACATGTTTACGTGATATCAGCATTATTTGGCGTCCGTGGGAAAACTTTAATAGTGCTTCTTCTAGTCTTAGGCCGAAGAAAAAAAATGTATCCGTCGATGCTAGGGAAATTGTGGACAGCGTATACAGTTCTTTGGTTAACAAGGAACTTAATGTTAGTGCCGCTACGGCTCAAACGTGTAGTTTAACTAAGATACCTCTGACCAGGCGCTGATCCAGAACTCATTCAGAGAAGAGTAATATATTTTTATTTTTTTTAGACTTATATTTTAATAGTTATAATATATATTACTGATAATGGGGGTTATGACCCCTAAAAACCCCCTGGATCCGCGCTTGCGTCTGACTAGACTGAAAAGAATCGTATCACATCCAATCAAATCAAGACAAAAGCGTAAAAATTCCGGTTCTCTAAAATGTTTCGACGAAAGCGACAAAGCCTTGATAAGACGAAAAGTCTACACCATGTATGAAGAACGATTTGTACCTACACTACATACTCTGAAAAAACGACTTACTGTCGACCACACAAACATAAGCTGTAGCATCACAAGACTGTGGAGAGCTTTGTCAGAAATAGGCTTCAGATGATTGATAAGAGGCAAATATTGATGGAATCCCAGCGATTACGTAAGAGTCCAGGCCAAAATAACAAGAAATGGGAAATTCAAAACTACATTTTTTTAATGTTTTTTATGTTCTGACAGCCCACGAAGACCAAAGTCTAAGTACTATGTACCGTCGGTGTACTGAGGATATCCGACTCACACATTCAGAGCTGGAAACATCTGTACGGACTTCACCAGCCCTTTAAGACGATGTGTGGGATGGTACTACCTCGGCCGAGGAAGAAATTCTCTACCACCTTCCACATGTTACAGAACGAAATATTTTGAAGATTTCTATAAAAAAAGTGATCTCCTAGAGCGACAGTCGGCAACTGGCGGACCGCGGTCCGAATCCTGACCGCGGAAGATAGAAAACTGGACCGCCAAAGAAATCTTAATTAATTTGTAAGAACAAATGCCTATCAATCTTATATTATTTCTAGATGCAAAAATAAAAATTAAAATCTAATTAATGTGAGTTTTTATAAGCCACGTTTTTTTCGAGACACAAAAATTACTTGCGGTCCATTTGAAGTTTTTGTCTCTGAACCTCGATACAATTTTTCAAAAGTATCCTGACCCCACTAGAAATTACTTGCCGACCCCTGTCCTAGAGATTCTAAAAGCGTCCAATCTAAAAAGGGAATATTAAAGTTACCATATTACGTCATCAATGTCATTCAGCCTTCTGTCATCTTTCAAAAATCGAGTTGATACAAAAATTCTTCTGTACTTGTCTAAATTTTTTGTTTCCGAAGTTAAGTTTCTCGTCTGATTGGTTGATGTATTGGAAAGAGGAAAAAAAATCGTATAGATTATGTGACGCTAGGAAATGTGGATGTTTTTTGTGTTGCATAACAAACCTGTTTAACTTTGGGTCTTGTAGACTGACATGTTGCCACTCGTAAGCATACAATATAATAACAATCAGTTTGGTAAATCAATTGATAATGGTACAATCGTACACTCACTTGCTTTCAGACTGTCAAAGAAGTTGTCGATTCATATACTACGTCTGTAGGTAGCATCCCTAGGTTAAGCTTTATGTTAGCATGTAGGTTGACAGTTATTCTTGCTTATCTCCTTACGTCACTTGGCACTGAGAGCAAGTGGCTGCTTTTTAAATTGTAATAAATTATTTCGAGAAGTAAAAATTTTTTAAAATTAAATTATCCTAGTAATTTTCTTTACAATAATTTTGTTGGGTTTGTAATGACTTTCTTATTTATGCAATAACAAAATATATGCATATCCATTTTTATTCAAATTCAAGTACTTACACATTCTACCTTAAAAGTAATGCTATTAAGTGCTATCAAGTTCAACATTAATACAGTTTAAATGTGACAAATTAAGTAACGTTTCAAAAGCATAAAAGAAATAAATTATGTTTTTTTTAATCTTACAAAAGCTCCTGTACCAAAATGAAGAAAAGGAGGAAAATATAATATGATTAGAAACTTCTGTTTTACATAAACCTTTGTACTATATAAGGCGCTTTATTAAAAATTGTCTGTAGGCCGCGGCACCAATTTTCATTAAGGGAAAGACATAAAAACACTTTTGTCCTCTTGCTTAATTATTAATACCCCAATTTAGTGCTTAATTTAATTTTTCTGTGCGCTCGTAAGGTAAAGTCCGGGCTAAATATTTTATTTAGGTAAATGTGAACAACGGGTAAATAGCCAAAATTAGTTTTTTACACCTTAATATTAATGTTTTTTCTTAGTTTGGTCAAAGGATAGTAGTTTTTATAATAAGGCTTCCATTCATTATTAAAACCGGCTATTTTTACTTAAACGTCGCCCTTGTTTAGCTTTAAAAAGTGAGGCTTCTTGACAGGGTTACTACATGATAACAGGTAATGTCTAGATCGTGTCCCATAGAGTGCTTTTAATTTGGAAAAGTTTTTACTGAAAGTTGAAAAAAAATCACTTTGATCTGGAAAAGTTCTGGGTATTCATAAACTAAGAATCTCCATGGACAAAATCTAAAAAGACCCATAGTATACAGGGTAACAACAAAAAAGTAAAATATACCCGAGAATAAAGTACACTTATGTATATAGAAAGAAAAGTTACTTTAAAGAATTAATTGGAATTAGGTTTCTAAACACTAAATTATAGCCACCTACGAAAAAAAAAATAAGAGTTTCAATATAAAACACGACATAAATTACTTATCAAGAAAGAATAAATTTACAAAATTCAAACTTCAATATCGCTACCTTCCTTTTCGATGCATTTTACTGTTAACTTAGAGATTCTTGAAACAGGTTTTCTCAAAAAAATCTTGAGGAATTTCTAGGGTTATTACCCTTTCGAAGCTGTCGATATTTTCAAAAGGTCGCGTCGGCGTCGCGTCGGTGAGAATACAATTTTTTCCTTTATATAGCCCCAAAGAAAATAACCGAGAGGGTTCAGATCCGGTGAACTCGCGGGCCAATGATTTTCTGAAAATCTTCCTATCCAACGCCCCTGGAACATTTCCTGAAGAAACTCGTTAATACCTCGGGAACTATGGTATGGCGCACCATCATGCTGATACCATTTCTTTCTAATTTTAAGTGGAAGGTCATTAACAAAGCCTAACAGCTGATTTCTTAAAAAATGAAGGTAAATATCCGACGTTATATATACTCGTATTGCCTCTGAAGAAAGATGGGCCTATCAGTTGGTTATCTAAAATACCTCACCACACATTTGTCTTAAAATAATACTGATTTCGACACTGGTTAACAAATCCCGGATTAGCTATACTCCACCAACGACAATGTTGGAAGCTAAGTACTTCATTTGATGTAAAACAAGCTTCATCAGAAAATATCATTTTTTTGTAAAAAGGCGGGTCATCTTCATGCATACCTTGATACCAAGCCGAAAAATTAAACCGACTATTAAAGTCTCCAGGTTTCAACGTGTGGACAAAGGTAGATTTGTATGGATGAGAAAGACTTGCTTCAAGAACTCTTCCGAGAACTTTTCCAGCAGTGGATTTACAAACAGAGCGCCTACGTTCCCAGGACGTACTTTTTCCAAATTTCTCAACAAAGCAAATAATTTAATGAAGTGGAGGGGGCAGCCCCTCATATGAAGACTATCAAACCATCTAAGGGAATTCTGCACCCAGAGCGAGATCTCCATAAGACAGCTAGTAAAAAATTATTTAACTCAATATACCTAACAAAGCTTTTTAAACTAGGCCCAGTACAAGAGGAATCACAATGCTGCAGTAAAGAGGATGCCGAAACCTCAACATAATATAGCTTCGAATCCAATCCAAACCAAATAGAAAAGTGTATTCTTTAAAGATATCCACAAATGTGGATATCTTTAAAGTCTGTTCAAAACCATACTCTGCAGTTTTTGTAAATCTAGAGGTTCAGTGATTTTCTTAACGTGTATTTACCATGAATTTTCATCAATAATAATTAATCATTTAATACTTTCTATCAAGGTAAATGGAGTGTGATGTAAAAACCAGTACATTTCGATTTTTATTGAAAATTCCTGCAATTTTAAAATTTTTAAACTCATCTATAAATAATACTATTCATTCATTTTTTCTTTTTTAAAATAAAATATTTTATTCCTAATAAACTTCATTTCTTATTTTAGACATAAAAGGGGTTCAAAAATGTTAATGTAGACGAGAAGGGGCTAGTAAAATAAAATTATTATATTTTTCTTTAGAGTGATTACTGAAACGTCATAAAAATTTATTTTTTGCGACTTAAGATGCTAAATTAAAAGGAAATTGCAACTTTTAAAGGTTGTTCAACCGAAATTAAGACCGAAATTAAAATAAAAATTTGCCCAAGTATTCTGTCTTTGAAATCTTGATATTGCTGCTTTAGCAGAAAAAAATAAATTAATATTTTTTAGAGTTTAGGGAATATTATATTTATAAATTGATTCCGTAGCTTCAAAGTATTTAACATTCTTTCTATGCGGTAGTATTAACAAATTTTATAAGTGCCATACCCATAGATTTAAAAAGAGATTCTAAAGTTACTTAAAATCTGGCAAACTATATGACCCCCCACCTACTTCTTAAAAATGACTGTTGACAGACTTTTAGTTATGTATGATACTTGTAGATTGATAAACTATACTGAGACAACGCAATTACTGTAAGTTAATGCCTGCAATCCTAAATATCACAGGCTAAAGCACACGACTAAAGATTAATAATATACAGTACTCTGTGACGCACCCAGGTTTCAGGCATACGTCTGTACTGAAATTTTAAGTGATTTTTGGTTTTTCTTAAAAGGACTTGAGACCATTAATCTTGAGAAATGGTGCATGAGTACCACGTGTGTGGAAAAATGTATTCTTTTCTTCCGGAACTGTCTTTTCACTGATTTACTCAGTGGAATACAGACGGTCCGCAAAGTCATAAAGGTGGCGCGCGGAGACGGAGTATGGAGTCATAGCTCTCGTTCTTTATCCTAAACGCGCATAATGTATGAAATAAACAAGGGTCTTGCTGCAGGCCAATGGCCATACCTACACTGAGCATTTGATTTGTTTCTTTAACCCATAAAAAAAATATTGTAGTCTAATCACGATTGGATCTCATGTTATGTCGCAGATTGAAAAAAGGTCACATGCTTCTCCTTGTTATAGGCCCTTCGCATCTAGAAAAATGAAAATTGTATTTATGTTTTCTGTCTCCTCACTCCCTGAGGCACATCGAAATTCAAATTCCAGGCGAGAGCCCGGCCAAAATATTCAATAACAAAAACTCACCGCGTTGTTTGTTTTCTAATAAAATATGTATTAAATTGGCCGTAACCCAATTCGTTAAATATTCATTCTTTTTTTATTCTTTCTTCAGCAGTGTCTCTCGAAGTTATTTTTTTCGTCTATCTATTAGTTCGGTTGCATGTCCTAACCAGGTATCATGAAACAAGAAAAAATACCCTAAAATATGTGGTAATATGGTATTTCGTCCATTTAATGCAGAACTAGTCTGTTGTTCTAATTTTTACTTATTGGTCAATTAAAATTCGAAATTTCGGAATAAGGAAAAACCTGTCACATTCAATAAGATGATTTCGTTTTTCCATATATTTCTTAAAAAGTCGAACTGGACAAACGTCTTGATTTTTTGTTTGTTTGAAAGTAGCCACTTGGAATCGGTGCACTTCTTGTTTTCGCCATGAGCTGTTTTTGCCAAAATTGGGTTATACTCGATTCTTATCATATTATATTCCATTTAAAAATAACTATAATGCACTTTACAGCCTCGTCTCTCCTCCAGGCTAGCTCGCACAAAAATATATAAAACAAATATATTTTATCAAACCCTCTGGCATGATTTCGTCGCACAAATTAATCAGCTTTAGAGAATCATTATAAGGTAGAGACGCAGAACTTTGCTGTCTTCTGGCTTGTACTGCTTGTAGTCCTCTCCATTCATTTTCCGCATATTTTAACCCCAATCATTCAAAATTCTTACCAAATCTTCTTCTGAAGTGATACCGTTGAATTCATACTTTCGTTTAGAACAAAATGCCATGAATTGTCTCCACACATATTTATTCGACTTCGTCGTATTTAGTGAAACGCTTTTTTCTTATATTTTTCAACTACGTTATGAGACGCTCCATTTTTGATAAATTTAAAATTGACGGCAAAACATGATGCCAAACTTCGTTTTCTTCTATTGTATTGTTACTCTTAGCAACCAAAAAATGTTTGATTTATAAGCTTACTATAACAAGCAAAAAATTGAAATATCTGTAAATAAGATGGCTACCTGCAGAGAAATGTTCGCGAACGTTCGCCTGGTTCTCGGGCAAATAGACGCTGACATTTTGACTATTTTACGACACTTTTCCATATGTAAGTCTCAATAGTGTTTCAAAAAGAACATTTTTTGGTTTAGAATGGCTTGCTTAAACAATTTATGCAATAAAGACAATAGATACGTATTGCCAATTAAAATAAAGGGAGCCTTACACTGGTAACCTTGTGCGGTATTTTTGCCACCATTTATTATGCAGTATTAACTCATTGTATATATAGCACGTATATAAGTCTAAACATTATTTTTTCTAAGTGATACAGTAAATTAATAAAAAAGGAGCTCCGGTCATCCTACAGTATAAAAATTTTATTTGTTTTTTTTTGCTCCGGCGCCGTTCCCTGGACACAGGAAAAATTAAATTCCGAACGGAGACCGGAGCAAAATATTTAATAATAAAGTTGGTCGAGTTGTTTGGTCTGTAATAAAATATGTATTAACTTGGCCGCTACGAAAACAGTCGAATTTTTTTTTATTCTTGTACGAAACGGCTTCCTAGCTCAACAACACATGGAGTTTAAGCGTATGCTTGCCAACAAAAATTACTCAACGTAAATGGACACCGAAATAATTTATACGTCATCAGATTCAGTTGTTTTCTATTTTATTTATTTAATAAATTAAATAAAGAAAACAACTGAATCTGATGACGTATAAATTATTTCGGTGTACGTTTCCGTTGTTGAGCTAGGGATCCATTTCGTACAAGTATAAAAAAATAAATAAATAAAATTCTTTGCAATATTTTACAATAAAATATTAGTTATTTTTTCAATCTATACAGGGTATTTATACAAAAGCTGGTAATAAGAGAGATACTGGGTAATAAAGTTATCGATCGATATTTTTTAAAAGATGGAAAAGCAATTCCGTTCTTAAATTTGCTGTATTGTGAAGAGGGCGCCACATACGGCATTAAATGCTAATTTAAAACGTCCCAACTTTTTTACGACTCAGTGTACACAGTTTCTGAATAGAAATTCTTATTTTTCCACTTTTTTTACTTAAAAAGGTATACTTTATTATTGTCGCTATATAGAAGCGTTTTTGAGAAAATTGCATTTTAACTCGGTGTTGCACAGAACAAATAAGAATTAAAAATAATAAGCAAGTCAGCAGTTTATTGTTTCATTGTTCATTCGTGCTTTATTTGGTTTGTATTATTTTCACTTGATGTTTGCATTTCCTTCACAAAAAAGTTTATTTTCTAAGGATACTAAGATTTGTATTTCTTATTAAATTCTGTGCAACACCGAATTTAAATTCATTTTTGTCAAAAACAGTTGCCTCTTGTGACATTAATAAAGTATGCCTTTTTTAAAAGTAGAAGAATAAGACCAAATGACCTCGATGATTTACAGTTAAGGATAAAATATAATGTAGAAGAATGAAGAAATCTGACATTCTTTTATAAATGTACAACATTTTAAACATTTGATTTAATTTTCTTCATCAACTTTTAAATTATGTCCTCCTCTATTGTTTGTTCTTGTACTAAATATCCAAATAGAAAAATTGATAGTTTTTACAGTTTTACATTCAGATGCTCTGTTGTATTAAAAATATATACAATATACAAGGCCATTTTTATTGACAAATGTTGTGTGTTCTATTTTTATGTTTTTATAATTATTAATAAAAGAATTATTAAGCTTAAAGGCAGACTCGATTAAACTATCTCATAGTTTTTTTTAAACAAATTTGCGATATTGCGGTTTTCCAATGCAATGCTATCTAAGTGGCAGAAGCAGCTGTTCGTGCTTTTTATAAAGTAATTTTAATAATTAAGGCAATCTGTCTGACGATGAAATATTTTTTTATATATATCATAATAATTGAATAAAAAATCAATTATTCTTAAACGCAGTAGAAAAAACGTCTGCCAGTTGCATTTCCCTTTTTTTAATTAGGGCAATTTTATAACAACAAGAGGCAGACGCGATAATCGGTATTGTTTACAGCACTTAGCTTTTACATCTTTCACAAGCTCTCATTTGATATCGCAACAATAAATTAAAAGCAGACGTTGCTCATATTGTTTATTTTACTCAGTTTTTGCTTTAATCAACATCTGCCAAATGATAAAATCATTTAAAAATTACTGCCACCAGGTCCCCTAACTAAGATGTCTGTACTGCCCAAGTATGGAGAAAGGCATTATCCTCAAACCTTAAAATTTGTGGCAAATAGGCAAAAACTTTTGGGCTTTATATTTATTAGTTTTTTGTAATATATTATATTGTTTTTTATTAATACATACAACTAAAAAAAAATCTTTCTAATGACAAAGAAAATATTTTTTTTTATTTACAAGAAAAAGTTTTTGCTCATTTACCACAAATTTTAAGGTTTGAAGATATTACCTTTCTCCATAGTTAGGCAGTATAGTGGTAATGCCGAATTTAGGTCACGCACAGTATACAAAAGAGAATATATATAAAAATAATATTTGTCCGAAAAAATATTTGTGCCTACTTGGGGACCCTTATTGACGTTTAAGGTTGAAAATTCTATAACATGGATTTTGTTTTTTGTTTCTTGAGGTGAACTGAAATTTAGAACCCAAACTTAGGTCAGATCAAAAGGTTTAATAATAAAATCGATCCATTTTTCTTATTAAAGTTTAATCAAATCTATATTGCGTTTACAGTCTTATAATATGTTTTGTTTAAGGAGCTTTTTATAAAGCTTATTTGGGGGACTTTTTCATCTGGAATAAAGCAAAAGGAAATAGCTCTAATTTAAAAAAAAATAGTATTGCTAAACTATATAATTAAGTCTTCCATGTTAATTTCTGTCAACGGTACATGGTATTGTAAAATTGAGCGGGTATAATTAGGAAACGATCTTGCTTTAATACCTATAAGAAGTAATATTTGAAAATAGTATTACTTTCGTAAAATAGTTATACCTCAGTTGTTTTTTGCGCCCTAGTGATCCGGTTGGGTTGGTTTAAATTACCTAATATATAGCTAATAAGGTGACATTGCTTTTACAGTATCTCTAAATGAGTTTTGACCACCTAGTTTGCGGAATCGGTTCACAGTGCGTCGTGGGGCTACGTCACCAGATGTCATTTCGCCGTTATATACTGAAAGCTATTTAATCACTATTTTGAGGGTCAATTTGATCAGAAAAAATTCTAATTTTTTGGAGATATAAGCTTTTCGAATGGAGTATTTTTTTATTATAAAAAAAAGAAAAGGCTGGAAAATACTAATACAACATACATCTTTTTTCTGCAACGCTAGCCTTACAAGCTCGACGAACTTATGTGCGAATAAAGAAGTTAATCTTTTTATAGCACGAACGATAATCTTTCTAACATACGACATTTTTTTTCTTGTGATGTATGATCACACGTGACAAAAACTCCCATAATAGAAATAAAATATTTACGCCAAGAATCGGTATAACTTGTCGAAAGAACTTGACAAAAATGAAGACTGGAGAAGGGGCGCGATAATAGAGTTGGTTCAGAATACGAGCTTAAACCCAATTTATTACAAGTCTTCGAAAGACATAATTTAAAATTTAAATAAAGTTTTATGACTACGTATAGAGGGCTTCATAAAATTTTATATACAATAAACAATAAATAAGAAAATAAAAAAAATAAAATAAAATTTTAATTTTTTACTCATAAAGATTTTATTGAAGATTGATTTTTAATGTTTTATTTTATTCGCCTTGTTTCTAATTATCACATTAATTCATAGTAGAAAATTTTGCTCTTTTTAGTGTTCCGTGAATCACTTCGGTGTCCATCCGTCCGACTATTCGACTTAAAAATTTGAAATTTTTCACAGATTATAGATGTGAAATATAAAGTTATATTTTGATTCTGGGGGTCAATTTCGGGGGATAAATTGGGTAGTGGAAAAAAATTTCAAAGGAATCGTGTAGGATGTCAAATCAAAGCTTATTGAAGCACGAATTTAACTATATATTAAATTTGATGTATTTTTAATTTAATTTTTTTGCATTTTTCTGGAAAAACGCTCAAAAATTGCTGTCCCGCATCCTTATCAATGAAAAATGAATTCTGACAAAAATCATGAACATTGAGAATTAGGTGTAGATTAAGCGAAAATTATCAGGATTGAAAAATTCTAGCGCGGACAACTGTTATAAACAATTTATTTGCCTATTTCCTTATAACTGCTGAATCATTGGTCTTAGAGAAAAAGTTTTTAGACAAAATATATTTCTCACGATGTATGGAACACCTTTTGTGCTTACACGTTTTCCAAAGTTTTTAATTTGGCCCACTCAGCTCCGCGCATACGCGATGTGATACGGCGTTGGTGCCATCGGCGGCGGGTAGCGCGGCAGATGGACGCAGACAGCCGGTGTCAGTCCCTATTTTCAGGGTCTGGCGGAGTCCGTTTGCGCGTCCACCGGGTTGTCCAAGAAGTTTGCAACAAATGCGAAATTATTTCATTAATCGGGTTATCGAAATATAAACATTACTATGCACACCTAAGTACAAAATTGACCGGTACCAGAATCGTGAAAAGTCAAATAGCATGTTTCCCTATATGCAACAAAAAAGTCCGCAATCGCTTACTCGTAAAGTGCCTTCATTTTCAAAAATTTGGCAAAATGTTGTTGGGAAAAGTTGTTTAGAATTGAATTATGCTTAAGTATTAATTCTTGGGGTCCTATCTCAAAAAGTTGACAAGTTCTTTATTTTACAACGATTTTCAAATTTTTGTTTCTCCCCTGTATATTATTTGACTTTTCACAATTCTAATAACGGTTAATCTTGACTTTGAGAAAGCTGAACTATTTGCCAAACAATTTGCTGCCTATTCCACTCTTATTCCTTCTGCCAATTTTGCTCTTCCAGCCGCTACGTCTATACCCCATAAAATGTCCGAGGTAATACTTAAGGTCAAATAAGTTCAAAAAATTATTCTATCCCTTGACATCAAAGGGTCCTCCGGTCTGGGTGGCATACCAGAACTTGCGCCCATTTTAACTCATCTTCTCCAGATCTCCTATGACAAGGGTATCTGTCCAGAAGAAAGGTCCCTTCCATTTAATTATAGGCCTATCTCTCTTCTCTCTGTTATCACCAAATTTCAGACCTAGTTGAGTAACAACCACATTTTCGCCTTTATATCATAGGTAAGGGACCAATATTGTCACTACCTGTCTCGTGGAGGTTTCTCACTGGGTACTGAGTTCCTGTTGCTTGTTTGTAAATCCCCAACGAGAGCTGTGCAGTCACACGTAATATGACAAATATCATCCTATTTATGACATATTCTGCACAAAGGTCCATTTTACTTACCTGTTTATGTAGTAAGCGGTACTTACTTACTAAAAACGAAAACTTGAGACTTATGTATGTAGAATAAATTTTATTATGGATTGCATAATGCATTGCTTTTATATTACAAAAAGGATTTAAACAGAATAACATTATGTAATTTTCGCTACACCCAATACAAGGTTGGTATAACTAAAATCAGGTTTTTAATAGGATTAAAGCCCGGATAACATTATTAATTATAAAACATCATGGTTTTATTCTCTGCGTTTTCGTTTAAACTATTTGATTCAAAAACGAATGCTTTTGAGCTGGTTTCCGCAATGAACTATAAATTATGTTAGTGCAGGAACTAAATTTCTAATTTAAAGACCAATAAAACTAATTTATGTCGGGGAGAAGAAACATTTCTATAGAGTTGAGCTTTGAAATATTTTACCTTAAATGTAGAATTATTTTATTTAGAAAAAAAAAGCTGCCTGATATTTTATATTTTTATATATATTTATACATATATATATATATATATATATATATATATATATATATATATATATATATATATATATATATATATATATATATATATGTATATATATCATAAAAATCATAATTTTGGTATCCATTTTCCTCTGAACCCTAAATCCGATTGTACAAAACTTTTTATATTTGAATTCTTTGGGAATATTTGTTTATTAGTATTCTTTGAAATAATAAGTTTCGTGCAACATACAGGATGTAACCATAATGTTATTTGCTTGCTAAACTTTGTAGCGTCCTGTAGACTAAACTAGCCACGTTAGTTGCGAATCACATTCACACCTATAGGCAGTAGCTTCATCTGTTCTCAACATCTTGTTGTTTTGTTCACTCCGATAACTCATTTATTAAAAGATACAGGGTTTTATAGATGGTGGTTGTATTTTTCTTAATGCACTTTGAAAAATAACTGGCAAAAATTACTGAATAATTTTTGTATATTAAATACAGCAATTATTAATAAAAAATAAAATCTAAGGTTACAAGTACGAAAAACAACCTTAGCGTAATAAACCTTAAAAACTAAACTGTATAATAGGTAAAGTAACAAAAAAATTGAACAATTAAATATTCTAAAAACAAAAATACAGTATTAAAGTTGCCGATATTGCATATAATTGCCGATATTGCATAATCATTTTTTATTTTTCAAAATGCATTAAAAACATTATTTTCTATAAAGCTCTGTATCCCCTTTAATAACTGAGAAATCGGAGTAAATCAAAAAACAAAATGATAAGAATAGAAGAGGCTACAGTTTAGTTGTGAATGTAATTCGCAATTGTAACTGATCTAATCTACAGGGTGCTACAAAATTTAGAAAAAAAAAACATCATTGTTCAAAATTGATCTTTTCTAAACAGTTCTTTACTTACATTCCTAAAGAATGAACCAATACAAAAAGGTTTTTACAGGATAAAAATTTCCCCACCAAAAATTGCTTAATGGCGATAATTCTTCTAACCAGAACCATAAACAACTGAAGCTGATAGACAGCACATCGCCGCAAAATGCCGATCACACACGAAAGACCTTGCCTATCGCATGTTCTCCCGCGAAGAAGGAGACACTAGTCGGGCATATTGGCAATGAGCATAAAACGACGTTTTCAGAATTTTTTAAATTCCATTGACTTTTAATAGATTTTTATTCCCCGAAAGAAAAAATTATGAAACACATTATTCTAAGCCCACAAGATACCCTACTTTAAGATGTTGATATTAAAATTATTAAATTCAGGTTAGAATCTGTGTTTGGGATTTTCTTAAATGAAACTCACTTTTTTTAGGTGTACCTTGTTGGTCACATACCCCCAGGATCAGACGAAAGACACAAAGGAGTCTCAGCACCGAATCACATCATGTACAAAGACCATCACAATAAGAAGTACTTGAATTTTGTACGAAGATATCACAAAATTATCGCCGGACAATTTTTTGGGCACTTACATTCTGATACTTTCAGAGTGATATATGATGGCGGCGAAAAAGGTAATAGATATGTTTTGCCATGAATCTTTAAAGCAACTTTCTTTGTTTTTTAAAAAAGGTACCAATGATGTATTAAAAATTAATAAATGGTGGTGGTTGCAAATTTAAACTCAGCAACGATACAAGAAAAATTAAAAAATTTCATAATATTCACGAATGGGGACATTTGGAGAAAATTTGTTATTAATTTATCACCTCCTGTAAAACGGTATTTGGCCTACCATTATCTATGAAAACCCACTCAACTAGCCCGACATCCCCTGATTCGCGACGATCACGCATTTTTATTGCTCCACCTGTTCGGCGGCTTAACTTTAGCTATATTTTGATATAATTTGTTCTCTGATTTTAAAATAAATATATCTAATCTTATCATTATCGGGTATAGCCATCAACAAAGAAATCTTATTTTTATATCGTTTTCATGAAAAATAAATCAATAAATTAAAAGAAATAATCCTCTTTTGTTAAATTAATGATTTTACAAACTAGTATATGTTCAGATTCACAAAAAAAGTTAAGAAACAAAAATGAATTATATGAAAAAGTCTGAACAAAGCTAAAATATTTATTCACAATATCGCTCGGCAAACTAATACCTTCTTGGTTGAGTTTTTTTCTTTCAACAATAGTCATTATTACAAAATCGATATACATAGACAATGGAAAAAAGTTTTAATGTATTGTGTTTTATTTTTAAATCGGTGTTTAATTTGTCATTAGTTAGCCTATTTTTACTGGGAATTTTTCAGTTGAAAAGATATTTTATATTGTAATGCTATTTATACCATGATATATTCTATTCAATTTGAATTGATAATAATGATAGAAAAAACAATTAAACAACAATTCACCCTATTGGTCGGATTTGTATAATTTACACCAGAACATATTTTAGCAATCACAATATTCATCATTTCTTTCCTGAAAATCACGGAGAAATCAGACTTCTTTCTACCCTTGTTGGCGAAAGTGCATTAGAAAAAGACACATAAAAATGAATACCTTAGTATACCTTCTTAGCTAGTCGAAGTATTGCTAGTGATCTACTTTGAAAGATTAGTCATCACAATATTCTTTTCTTTTCTGATAAAATTCCCAGTGGAATCTGATTTCTTTCTATCCTTGTTGCATTAGTCAAAGTCAAATAAAAGCAACGTTGATGCCGACAAAAAAGAATATGTGTAAATATTGTATCACAGCTGCCTATGTCTGTGCAAGTATTTCTGGTTGTCTACTTTGAAAGATTTAAGTGAATCAAGCTATAGAAAATAAATTTCTAATCAGGCAACTGAACACAAACAGGATTTGTAAAAATCTCGATTTCATTATCCAAAACAAACAGTGTCAGCATAACCACACCAACCTTCTAGTTGTATACTACTTAAGATTGTTTCCTATTCCTCTAAGAAACGATACTTAATACTTGCAGCCCCCCTCACGAATAATTCACGATAATAAGATTGGGGAAAAAGTTAGCAAAAATGAGTAAATATTTTTATTGGGATAAACAATTAAAGTAATGTGATAAAAACAAATCCCATTCTTGGATGTATTATATAGTGCAAAATAGATCTATATACAGCCTACCTGCAAACAGTGACATTTGTGAGAGTTACAAATGCGATACAAATTGTTTAATCGAATATTTCAAGTAGTTTCTCAATTTTTAATTGGAAATGTTGAAAGTCTTAACTCCAGAAGGATAGATACACTTTGTAGTGGCACTGTGATTTCAGTTTTAAATTGAAATCATATGTTTCTAGGGCGCAACTGTCACTTCTTTCCCAATAACTAGAAGAATTCTCTCAAAAGCAAACTCCCTCTTTTCTCAACTTTATATCAGGTCGGCGTTCTTGGTAATTAGAACCAGAACAAATTTAATGAATTGAAAGTAAAAACAAAAACTATAAGATTCGGCCAAAAAACGATTCGCTCTTCGCAGTAGCAGAAATTTAAATTATGAATAACATACTATTATATTAAGTAACAAGTGATAAGTTATAAGGAAACTTGAAACAACGAACTGATACATTATAAGTAAAACCTAAAAGGGAATAATCAGCGAAACGCGATTCGCTCTTTGCAGCGGCAGATCTCTAAATTATGAATATTATATTAATATATCGATGCGAATCATGAGTGATGAGAAAACATAGGATATCGTAATACACCTGAACAAATTTAATTTATTAAACTGTAAGAATCGGCAATAAGGCGATTCGCTCTTCGCAGTTTCTAACCTAACCAACCCTTGTTGTTTTCATGTACTTTGTCTTCTCCTTATTTATTCTAAGCCCCTACTCTGCTGCTGCTTTCTCCAAAAATAATCCCTCCACAATAGTGGAACTAAATTCACTCTAGCAACAAATTTTCAATATAAAAATCGTTTTTAAACCAAGCAAATCATTGAAATGATTTGAAAAGTTTTGAATTCCATCTTATTAATAATGACAGGACAAAACCCTGCTAAAACCGAATTGATCAACTAGAAAATCTTAATTTAAACGAGTAATGAATCATAAATTTTTTCGCTCAGCTTCATCAAAAAGGTTTAAGATTTAGTACTGGTTTAAATTCAGATCTAGTTGATCAGTCAGGTTTTGACAGGTTTTTGTCCTGTCATTACTAATAATTCAGCATTAGAAACGTATGAGTTATTCTGATATTTCAGAAATTTTCTTGGTTTCTAAAAGATTTTTATTGTTGAAAATGCGTACTAAAATTGCCATTTTCTTTATAAATTTGTGAAAAAACTCTGAAACAAATTTATAGTATAAAATTCTTACACCTGTCAGTTTTAAACTTTTTATTGTCAAATTAAACCAGTCTAGCGTTGGAGAACCTGTTATTTTTTGATTTAGTGTTTTGTATTAAAGTGCATAAGAGTTTCTATAGAAAGAAATCAACCAAGCTGGATTACTTTATAGCTAATAAAAACATTGAAAGACCGCTTACGACCATATGAATGCAAAATGTTTTTATAACTTTAAATATTTTCGTTTAATAATTAGTCATCTTCTTTTTAAAAATTTGACATTAAAATACAGCAAAAACATATCTTGACAAAGCTCAAGTTTTTTAATTACAAAAGTTCCTCAGAAAAAGAAATAATGCCGGAAGAAGTTCCAAGTTTTCATTTTATTCCCTCTAATGTCGAAAATACAAAAATTTAGGCATCATAAACCGGGGTTTACATTCTTCCGCCCCAATCTTCCATTTTTTTGGTTGCCTTTGTAGGTCAAAGGTCTAAAATAATGTTGGTTAAATTGGAATTATGAAAGAATTTTTTTTAAACAGGTGTTATGTTATAAATAGCATTCAGCATTGCCCCAATGAAAAAACTATATTTATTTCTTTGGTTTTAGTACATCTAAATAACTCAAGCTTATTTTTAAAAAGTATTTTTTACATAAGACTTTACTTTACTTTTAACACACTTATGATAGCACCAGTGAAGTATTAGCAAGCTGCAACAGACTTAGCAAACACATTTTATTTATAGCCCTGACCAATAAATTCAGTATGGCGTCCCATTTCCCACTAACTAAGCAATCCGCCTGCAATTCAAACTTCTTCCTACCCCTTGTTTTGCCTTGTTTAAATCCGGGTATTGCTGACAAATTTAAACTGTGTTATTACATTACTTAACTAAAGCCAGAGTTTTAACTCAGTTATACCCAGTTTCGATAAACGGCTCCCTAATTTGAATCAAGATAATGCATAACTGGGGAACGGAACGTTTTGAATACTAAGAATTATTGCTCCATATTATAAAAAACATAATTTTAAGTGCGCGACGCTTATGAATATATACCGCTGCATCCGCTGCGCGCTCGCGCGTACTTCTTGAGCGGTTTTCTATTTACTAAATACTGACGAATCTACTGGTCGTAGAAAAAAGGGCTCAGCAGCAAAATTCTGTAAAATTTTCTCACCCTTCCGATGGTGGCGTTTCGCTAATTTAATAAATAACTGAGATATGACAGAAAACCCGAAAAAATGCATTAAAAAGATCAATTTTTGCAATAGTTGGTAAAATAAATTGGGAACAAGATATTTTTATAAAGAGTTTCATACATTCATCTGGATACCTTTAGGGACCCGTTCCAAAATTTCCATGACAATATTTCAACAATCAACTTCAATCTCTGTATTAATATTCTTCAACCTGATACGATAATTATTATTGTCAATATTTACTTCAGTACTGAATACTGTTGAAAATGGATCCTCGACAGACAGCATGTATACTGACAGTTATCCCTCTACTCGCTGATATTGATGCCTGATATTCGGAAATTCGAATTCTCCTCAGTTTAATCCATCAAACCATCAATATATCTACCTTTCACGGTAAATATTTTTGTCAATATAATAACATATTGTCAGTATAATTGACCGTGTAAGGTACGATCTACCAGAGTACTAGTTTCTACATATTAAACAATAATGGCAATGTTTGTTAATGTCTTTATTATTCGCGTACATACTGTATACATTTATTACATTTTCGTCTCGAAAAAATATAATATATCACAAAAAGTGTTTCTAGAAAAGAAACTTTTTTTTATGTAGGACGTGACTGTCAGTTTTCAAAAATTCGATCAAACCAAGGACAGTAATTTTCAATTGAATAACAATACATTGATTTTAATTTCTTTGCTTTTATCCCCAACCCTAAGCTACCAGCTTGCTTTTCTAAACAACCCCTCACGAAAACTTTCTAGCAAGTTGCTTTTATAATTTTCCCCCGTTGCCGCATTCCCTGACAATCTTAGCATGGCACGCTCCGTCCTCGTTTAACTGAACATCCAAACAAGCCGACTACTGCATTTTAAACCCCTTTCCAGTATTATTTTACTCTTTCGATTTAAATCCTTACATAACAACTTTAACTGGTTTTAATGCTTACTTAAACCTAACAATACGATGTCTTTTTGCGGCTAAAACGTGCTTCCAAGATTTAGAAATGCCTCCATTTTTACGTTTTGTCGTTGACATTTACTTCCAGGGGAGAAATATTTTAATTAAATAAATGATATTCAAGCAATCGTTTTTCTCCACGACAATTTAATACTTAATAAGACGTACAATTAGAAACAATAACCTTTATGTTAAGGTGACCAATTGTACTGTTTTATCCAGGGCAGTACTCTTTTTTTAGCATCACTGTGCTGGGTAAATCTAAAACCATTTTAGTGAATGCGGAGGTTACACTCCTTTCATAATAATTAATATTATGGAACCAATAAGCTTAAAACTTAATGTAGCATATAAAAATGCTGAAGAATTAATGGAAATTTCAGAATATTTTTTAAGCCTTCTGACTCTGCTTTAGGTAGGTGCTTCCTTTGTTGTTTTCATATGACATTTAGTAATGTGTTGGTCAACAAAGCCTGAACTTAAATTGTATTTGTGTTCATTTGTTACTGTTTAGCACTAATGTTTTTGTACCGGGGTAAAGCCACCAACCGCTGCCGAGTCTAAAAACAAATTGATGCTATATTATGGGTATAATAATTAGGTTTCCATAATTTGTATTTCAAAAAGGCCTCAAATATTGCTGAACGAAAATTATATTAATATATATTTGTTACTCTTTACCAGTAATGTTTTCATGGCACAATAAAACCAACAAGCGCTATCGGACTAAGAGTAAATTGTTGCTATATTATGGGTATAATAATTAGGTAATTGTTTGTTTAGAGTGCGGCTCTAATTAAAAACAAATTGTTAATTTTATTTGTTGTGGTTCAGGCAGATTAAATTTACCTAATTTTAATTAAATGTTTTGGGGGAGACTAAGCTAATGTAGCAATGTAAAATAATCCCAATTTTTCTCTGCATTGTTAAAAACAATGTAATAGCCAAAGACACTACAAAGGCCAGTTAAACAAAAAATCTCAATTTTTCTATCCATTGACAACAACAGCGTAACATCCAAAGACTTTATAAAACTCAGCTAAACAAAAAAGCTCAAATTTTTTACCCATGGTTACGTAACGTAATATCCAAAGACACTACAAACCCCAGGTCAACTAGGGCAGTAGCTGTTAAGCGAATAATATCATTTAGGAGAGTCGGTGTGGTATACCGGTGGTTTCAAAACTGATAATAGAGCGGCTGCTGCTGTATATACCAGAAAAAGAGATTATGCTTAAAAGGACACTCTTTGGCTTTATGAAATATTTACGTCTGTTCTAAAAGGTTAAACATGGTGGCTGCAGTAAGTGAAGGGAAAACATAAACTTGGGATTGTCTGCCTATTCACATTTTTTATTATTATACTTATACAAAAGAGTGTTTCAAAATTATAACTCTTTATACAGGTCCTTACTGAAGTCTGGCCATCATTCTAGTTTGTTGAATTTTGAAGCTTGCCGATAGAAACGGATACCCTATTTTATCATCCTTCTCAGCTTTTAATTTAATACAAATTGTCCATATTTGGAAGTTCTTACCTTATTTTCTAATAATCAATGTTCTTACAGATGAAATTAGATTTTAGATTTTTAGTGCTTTTCAATAAACATAATATAAAGTAAAACAGTAACAAAACAATTAAAATAAGTTTAGATGTTTCCACCATTTTTTTAACGATGATACACTTTTTGTTAATATTTGTCACAACTTACACAAGTATGATATGCCTGCCCTAAGTGCACTGACTCATTAAGGGCTGTAACCACCAAGCATTAATGAAAAAAAAATATTTTTTTGTATTAACAACACACTTTGTTATATCTCCAGATATCCTTATGTGTCTAAATACACCACATTTTCTAAACAGGAATTCATGCTATTGAAATCAGACTGCGAGTGAATTTCTGAAGAAGATGCAGGGGCAGGGATATTTTTTTCTACGATGAGAGTCTCGCAGCCGTGGAAGAATTAGCATGTCACTAAATGAACTCGATGTTGGTCTGGGCAATGCCTTCAGTGCCTTCAAACCTTGGCCAACCCCAATCGAGTCACACTTGCGTGGATCTGTGACACAAAGGCCTATGAATACCAAGCAAGATGAGGATCTGCTGCACCGTTAAGAGGTCCTGAGCCTGCATTTGAAATTCCTAAAACCCCGGCAATTGGGCCGAGTGCATTTAACTACAACACCAAGAAACCTCTAGACAGCTAGTGCCTTGGCCTGATAAAGGTGGCAAATCTTTTTCACTAGGCCTAATACAGCAGGCATCAAAATGGGCCTGCGGTCAATAAAAAGTACAAACCTAAATTGATTGAAAGGTACAATAGCCTTTTAATCAATTAATTAATCCATTGTTAAAGAGAATCGCCCTCCTAACCCCAAGCAACGAAGAAAAGGAAGTACTGTATTTAACCTTATGTTTAAAAATGGTGTAAGATTTGTGACATGATAGAATGATAAATATAATTGAATGATAAATTAGCTAAGTATTCGTTGTTATTATAATTTATCATAGCGCATACATGTACAAAAACTCTAGTCATTTATTATGCTCTGCAAACAATTTTCTTTTACATCTTTTCGTTTTTCTGTTTTCAACTTTTAAGCTTCAACATTCTTAGATGAATATATTTTCGTTATGGCGACAATCCGTCACCAAAAAAAATGTCAGTAGAAAGAATAGATGGAGTAGAATTAGCGAAATTAGGAACAAACAATGAATAATATTAATTTTTCGTTATTACATTTTTTGAAGGACACTTTTTAATAATATTTTTTTAACGCATTGCAGGACAACGTAGTTATAGTCTACTGGCCAAGTTTAGTATGTTTAGGCTTGTTAAAGTGAATCGTGTTTACTTATTCGCGCCGATCCTTGAACTAATGGGAGGCTGCAATCTAGTAATACAAACAATCCCAGATTGTGGCTCTTGATATTTCCAAGGCCCTTGATCAAGTATGGCATGCCGCACTCCTCAACAAACTACCTTCTTACGGTCTTTCTTCCAAACTAGAGAGAAGACTGTAAGATCTGAATACGATGTACGCATTAAAAAATTAAAATTATAATTCTTCCTCAACTAGCCCCAGGTAATTGCAACTCCTTTACAACGTTGGGAGACTATTGGCTTCTCAAATGCGATCATAAAATTATGTACTTAGCTTGATGTTTATGTTTTTGGAAGGTCGAACTCTAGAACTCAAGGAGTCGTTTCTTTACTTTAAAAAACCGACAAAGGGGACACCTGCCCAGTAACTACCTCAAATTAACTAAATTCCGATCACCAAATTGCCATCAAAGGACCTCGTAACACCTCAGTCAGTGATTCAATAAATCAAGTTCATTACATGGTTTAATCAAATAATAAGTTAGTTATGCCGGTTTTATAGCTAGATAATTAGGGCCATTAAACCTTAAGGTCACGGGGCCGAGTTTTCCTAAAAGAGCAACAAGGTCAAACCACGACACATGGAACTTATAGGTTAGGATTTCCGTCCATACAAAACACTTATATAAAAATAATCAGGAAAAATGTCCCTAATTACCGATTAGAGTTCATTACAAACGATCATCGGTGAAAATTAATAGAGATGAAACTCGATTCAAGTTTCTGTGGGAAAAAGTCTTCTGCCCTACCCCGTCAGAAAGAAAATGTCTTCAGAAAAACGACAGCAGACAAATGCCATCTCCAAAGAAGTAAACGTCAATCAACACGATCTTGGTTGCGGTCAAGGTCTTGCGAATTCGCGCGATTCATTCGAACTACTTGAAAATACTAAAAATTAACATTAATGTCCTGCTCTCTTCAGCTACCAATCCCATTCACAGGTGCGCTGACGATAGTACTCTTTACTCCAATAATCATTTTTCCAGACAAGTCTCGAATCAAGACCTGGATAATAGACGCAGATCTATGCACCTATCCCTTTCCCAAGATCTACAATTAATCCTAGACTACTGTACCAAGAACCTTGTTTAGTTCACCGCCTCCTAAACTCAGACTTGCTCCCTGTCACTCAAAAAATCCGGAAACACTTATCCCATTCACATAGATGACCAAGCCCTACAGAATCATGAAACGTCCAACCGTGTTGGCATCACTTTCAAATATGATCTCAGTTGGCAGAAACACATTACTGCAGTAGCCACATTAGCAGCTAAAAAGCTTGATTTTCTCTTTCAAGCCAGAAAATACCCGGGGGATGGGGGGGGGGGAGCGGCATCACCTTGGACACTTAACATCCTTGATTCTATTCAAAAGAGAACCATTCTTCTCATCAATGACCCCGTCCTCAGAAGAAAACTCCCTTCTCTGGCTCATCGCAGCGCTGTTGGATATCTATCTCTTTTGACTGATACCTCCACGGATTTTGCTCTGAAGAACGAGCCACTGTTATTCCTCCCTTGACTGTTCCTAACAGAACAACAAGAGGTGCGTTAAGTATGTATCCCCTTACTGCCCAGCTACAGAAGCCTATAACATCCCACGTCTCTCGGTCATTCATACCCAGATTATCTAAATTGTGACAATATTTCCGGTCTGCTGTTTATGTCTCGGCTACATAGCTGTACATCATATTGTTCGTACGAAAACAAAATTAGTTGTGGACAGAAAGCCTTAGATTGTACTATAATCTTATTTGGTGTCGCTTCAAAGCATGTGAACTAATTCAGTATCCATATTTCTTTTTCATCCATAATACAGACGAATAAGCAATTTAAATTGTTTTTATATTTTTACATTTTTACAAAATTGTAACCTACTATTATTTCTCCCCTTTTGACTGAATATTATTTTAATTAGGTAAATTATCCAAAATGTGTTTATTTTTTATTTTTACAGTATTTTTTGAATAATTTAATCTACAATAGTAATACCATCAATTTAAATTATGTATATTTTATAATATGAAGAATACATCATCAGTAAGAGATTTAAAACTAATGAAAAGCTTTATACTTTCAAATGTTTAAATTTTTGCTGAATCAAAATTTAATTCGGCATAATTAACTGCTTTTAGTTTTGATTATTTAATGTAATTATGGTTATATGATTTAACAGCATAAATTTAATTAAATTAAATATGAAGTGGTTATCAAAATATGCATTCAAAGCGAAATAAAATTGATAAAAGGATGCTCGGAACGCTGGATTAAAAATATTTCAAATGGAAGAAGGATTCAATTCTATCTACCAGAATAAACAAAAATATGAAAGGAAGCAAATCTAAATTAGGATATTAAAAATTATTTCTGTTTTTTCTTTCTTCTTTAAGTACTGCTTTAATAACTGCCTAAAGTAAATATCTATAAATTTATATTTTTCTAGATATGCTAATACTAACTTCAAAAATATTTAGTAGTTAGTAAGTGGATAGTAAAAAATCTTAAATTTGAAAAGCGGGCAACTGCAGGGCAACGCTACTAAGTAACAGGGCAAGAAAATAAACATAGTAAAAGTGCTTGCCTTTTACATGACATGAAAGGTTATTAGTCAAACCCAACCTAAGAAAGGATATCGTAAAACCAACCCCAAAAACTAAATAATTTTTTAGTTCAAAAACTACTGGATTTTAAGGAATTATGTATATTGAGTGTTCAATGAATTTTGTTTAGATGATAATTTCCATCTTGACTTCCTGCTTCATCGGGACCAACTGCAAAAAAAACTTGTATGCATTTTATTGTCACAAGTTGAAATATAATCGAATAAAAAGTTAGGGAAAATTTGGTAAACGTACTTTCTGGATTAAAAGAGACGAAAACTTTAAATGTCCTATGCATAAAATTCATGTAAAAATATCCCGCTTCATCGAGTTCAAATAGCAGCGCGATCACAAATAAGCTTTACATTTAAAACGCTGAATTAAAGTGATTAAGGGATAACCGAGAGAATTTAGATAAACATGGAATATAAGATAGGGTACAGGTTTTATGTCATTTATTTAATATACATTTTAAAATATTAAATTTGTAAAGTTGAATTTTCCTTGCCTAAACTTTGATACATTTTGTATCAAATGGTATTCTAAATAGGTCATTGACGTATTCTGTCTTCACTTCCTTTTTTTTATTAACTTTTTTTGATACTAGTTCTAGTGAAACTTACTTTAAATTTACCACAAATTAAATTGTTACTGTTTACCTAAAAATTATTTAGCTTTGTTTATTTCCTAAGTATTGATAAATTGCCCCTGTATGAAGGGTGTGTTTTATGGTATAATAAGGCGATATCTCAATACCGGTTTAAAATATTTTCATGAAATTTTGGTGTTAATAGGGAGATGGGAGGAAATATTTATACTTATTTTTATATTTATTCCCCTCTCTCTATTTTGAGAATATTAAATGGGATGATTTGTTTATAAAATTCCAATCTATGTAAAAACTACGTATGAGCATATTTTTTTTTTGATTTGCTATTTCTGTTACAGAATTTTGATTTATAAAATAAAAAAAATTATTTACCGTTTAATTTTAACCTATTTATGATTGCGAAGTTGTTCGAAATGTCTCCCTTCAACTTCCAAACACTTTCTTACTCTTTTTCGAAATGAATTTCGTACACGCTGTAACATTTCAGGTGTCACTAATAAGCAGGCAAGGCGGATTCGGTCTTTCATATCACACAAAGTTGTAGGCGCAGTCGTTATCACTTTGTTCTTTTTAAAACCCCCATTAAGAAAAAGTCAAGGGTGGTCAAATCCGGGGAACTACGGGTCAGTTAAGAAATAATCGTTACAGCGTCAAAATTCTCAACTGACTTAAGTAGAAATAACGCATTTTCATGGAAACGAATAATAATTCTTACATAAGTGAACTAGAGTTATTGGTAAAATTATTTATTATTTAATTTCAATCAAAATTTAGTTAACTGTAATTCCGTAATCGAAAAATCAAGTCAAAATAAATTGTATACGTACGCAGTTTTTACGTGGATTTGAATTTTACAAACAAAAGTACATAATCCTATTTAAAATTCCAGAGTCCCCCCAAAATAAAGAGAGGTGGTAAATGTTAAAAATATGTCCTCCATCTCCCAATTAAATCACCAAAAATTTAATGAAAATATTTTAAACCATTTTTAAGATATCGCCTTGTAACATTTTAAAATCTCACCATATTCTCCTCTCCTCTTCCCTACTAGCAAATTCCTATAGTCTTATCCTTTTTATACCCATTTTTATCTGCCTACTGAAAAAAACTCCTCGTGCTAGCCAAGAAAGAAAGCACGGGTAATGGCAGAACCAATGGTGCAAGTGCCGCTATCGCACGTATACAAACGTGTGCTACATTTAATCTTCATATCGGGAGAATTTTGGGTGTTTCCATATTCCAAACCTTTACTGGTAAGCTTACTTAGTATTTTCTCCCTCGGAAGAGAAAACCAAACTTTTTAGCTGCTGATGTGGCTATTGAAGTAATATGTTTGTGCCAACAGAGATCACGTTTGAAGATTGAACATTTTTTTTTGTGCTATAGGGCTTGGCCATTCATGTGAATGGGATAGATGTTGCTGGGTATTTTGCGTGATAAAGAGCAAGATTGGGTTTTGGAGGTGTTGAACTGAACAAGGTTTTGGGCACCCGGGTCTAAGATTACTTGGAGATTTTGCAAAAGTGACAGATGCATAGATCTGCGTCGACTATCGAGCTTTTGGTTTAACACGTTTTGCTGTTACTAAGTTTGTTTTCACAGTCAAGATAAATTGCGACTTGCTCTCTTCAGTTCTCTTTATTCAGCTGTTAAGGCAGTATTAAAGGAAGTTCAGACCATCTGTAACAAAGCACTTTAGTTTTTTCTACAGTTATACTTTTATTAGAAACAGCTCTGCTTCTGTATATCGTGACGTCAAAGAAACTGTAATTATCTCATAAACTCTTTCCAATTTACCGGCAAAATCGACGCGTATATTATTCCAGATATTATCCACCATCTTGATTAAATTTATTAGAGCGGCGTTGATCCATAGGGTGTATAACTAAGTTGAGACGCTGACTTCAGTTAAGCAATGCATGAATACCGTTAAAATTGGTAAGCAATAACGAGGTTTAAACAGGAATGCTGAAACGTAACGCAGGAACTGGGATTCAATTGCAGTACTGGCCTTGTTTTGCCAGATGGCGAAGTAAGATTATATCAATGGATGCCACAGTTGCATTCCTGGACGGTGTTAAAGCCAAACTAAAACGTTTTGTAATGGATTCTGTAGAAAAAAGCTTAATAAAAAAAAAACATGGAAAAGAATAGAGAACAAAATAACATAGGTTATTTTTAAACTTCCAAAAGATAATTAATGCTAGTGCTATTTTTTCAAGCGTAAGTACTAGCAGAGTACCGTGGGCATCTGAAGAGAAGATAAATGTAATGATTTTTAGAGGGATTAAGGGCTAGTTCTACATCTGTTTGTAATTTTAAGAAAAGCCATAAAAAAGTTTACTTTAAAATCATTTTTAGGATCAAAATGCTCTTTCTCGCAGTCTGAGACATATGCCAAAACTCTTGAGGTTTTAATCTTAAGTCGTAAAAAGGATTGTAATCTAAACTTGGCAAATATTAAATATTAAATTTTCACATTTTAAAAAGTATCAGTTTACGAGAAGGCAGAAATGAGGTAATAAACCCTCGTTTCACGAAATTTAGTTAAAGGACCAGCCCAGTATAACAGGAACGTATCTAGATAACTTTTGGCGATTTGCTAATTATCGCGATATAACGAAAATTCTTCTTTATAGAAAGGATGGAATGACAAAACAGATATATAACAGAGATATAAATTCAAATTCCATATGTAAAGGCTTGCGAATGTGATTTTTTGTACCTTTGGAAAGTAACCAATAAAGGTCTTTTTTTCGATCACGTATTCAAAGTGTACCTTAGCGTAAGATAATATAGTATGTAACCTTTATATAATGGATAAACAATCCATTAAACAAAGAGCAATTTAGATAGTTTCGTTTTGTGTAAAATTCGATGTTACTCTGCCTCTGTATCATGCGAAGGGATAGACATGACTTTGAGCCGATAGTCGAGGAAGATATCGAGGTACTGGGTGAATTTTGAGGGATAGTTCTTATCCGGGTTTCGAGGGGAGTGCTTGGACGGATCGTAGGCCGTACCGACGGTGGCAACGTCGTGACGCCACCGTCGCACATTGTGTTTGAGCATAATTAGTATGTAGCCAGGGGACTAATGTAACTTAACGGGGTTAACAGATGAAGGGGAGGTTTTTTCAACGTTATTTTTATAAGTAGTTGGGGAGTTTATAGATTGTAAAGCAATGCTCTTTTCTTTTTATATCTTTTTGATTCGAGTTCTCTGGTGTAGTAAACGGTTGTCAAGATCATTGATCAGTTCTTTCTTTTACACTTTCCTTAGATTGTTCTTTTATATCTTTATTTCTTGTCTTTTGTTATATCATTCTTTGTACAGTATATTTTCATTTATATCGTTAATATATATCTAATTGTTATACAAGGTCAGGGGTTGAATTTAATGTCAAGATAGACATATTAATTATTAAGATCGAACGTCGTTGGCCCGTCGGTGTCAAGAGGGAGACGGCGCGACGTGAGAGTTCTGTAGATAGCGACCACTTCCAGAACTTCGATCTTCAAATGGCGACAACTTCAGTGTTCTAGATCGCCTGCAAAATTTAGATTAGAGTAACATAGAGTCTTGTACTAATATTCACTAACTTTGGCTTCCTTTTATTTTAGTATTACCGTGACCACGAGAAGGCGTCTTTGTTAAATGTCAAATCAAACCCGAAAGCGGAATATTGTTACAGGTTCATTTAGCTTAATCTGACATAGATAAAAAAAATGATTCAATTTGCTTACATGTCGTCCACAAAAACTGATCTCAGTTTGATGATAGTTTAAATTTAAAAAGTTGATAAACTTTTTGTTCAGGTTAGTTGTATAAAAAGTTAGTTGTAGAAAAAATTCATTGAATACAGAAAATTTATTTATTAACCTTATAAAATTTACATAAAATGCCAATTTAAATTTCCAAAACAACGAAACTTTTCAATCCCCAGTCATGTCCCATCTTTGTTTAATTTATTAGAAAGAAATAAAGCAAAATATTGTTCGACTAACTTGAAACGGTAACTTTAGTTAAGTATGCCATAATACTGTTTAAACTTGTAAGCAACCCAGATTTAAAGGAAAAGGGTAAAACAAGAAATGGAAGGAGGTTTCAAATGCCGAAGTCGACTTGTTTAGCCATAAGGCGTGCTAAGACGATTATAGGCAAGGTTGAAAATTATGTTTAGATAATGAATAAAGCATGCCTCGTATACAGGGTGGTCAAAAAGTAATGGTACACAGAGCAACAACAGATTCCTTATGTCGGAATAATGCGATTTATTCAAACTTGCAAAATTCCAAAGTTGATAATAACCAAGATACAGGGTATCAAAATTTTAATTTTGTGTTCGATTTTTTTTAATAAGTTCTCAGCAAATCTAGTGGGATTTGGTGGCTTTTTGGGGCTAGGAATTCGTCCATACTTTTGATGTCACTAGCAGAGGGCGCCATCTACGGCATACCGCACTTCTTTTAAGTGACACAATTTTTTTTAATCTTAGTATATCGATATGACTATTGAAAAAATCGGTTTTTCTACTTCTTTTACGTCAAAAAGATATTCTTTATTGAAGTCGCTAGAAGTAACCGTTTTCAAGATAATAGCATTTGAAATTTCCTATGCAATTAAATACGTTTGTTTCAAAAGGCATGGGACTTAGAGCAACAGTGAATTGCTGACTTCAAATTATTATGATTTTGCTGAATTTACTTAGTTTGATATTACAGGAGATACTTGAGATACTGAAGATTTTTAAATAAAAACACTTATTCGTGCGAGAATACTAATTTTATTTTAATGAAACTTCCTTATTTCATAATTAGTTTAATAACTCTTGATAAAAGTTGGCTGATAATTATTATTTTCACTAACGTCAACTGTTTTTCAGCGCCAGCTTAATACGTAGCCGATTCTATCTTAAATAATTTTTTTTTAACTTACACTGAAAAAATCGTTTGGACTTTTCTTCACACAAAATTGTAGCAAAGTCTTTGTAGAGCAATTTACTCTAATTGGATTATTAGTTACAACAGTTTTTATACATTTTCATACAATTGTAGCAAGTTTTGCTACAAATTGGTCTTGGACGTTTTTGAGAACAAATTGTTGGAAAAAGGTACACATTTGTAGTGAAATGTCCCACAATGTTTTTTCAGTGTCAGTCTAGATTATTTGATATTTTTTAGAAGAGAACCGGTAAAATGTGCCTGTTCGATAATTTAAGGTAATTAATAACATGTCTACACGATGGCTATTTTACTTTTGGTACTTTCTATTTAATGGCTTGGTGAAAATTTGCTTTAAAAATAGGCCATGTTAATAAAACATAAATTTTCATATACAAATTATTTATAAAGAATTTTACGAAATTATGTTAAAAAATAAAAGTTAAACAATCTTCTTGACTAAATTACTGAGTTATTTTATAAAAATATCAACCAGGTACTTCAAAATGGCGACTTACTCAAACTGAGAAAAATGCCTCCAGTGTTGCCATCTTGAAAGCAAAATTGCCCTTCTGATTAATCACCGAAAAGGAAAATTAAAGAGCTCTCTAATGGTCCAAAAAAATTGGTAGGTTGCCATTAAAATAAAAAACTTAAACTCGCCTCCGGAGAAACCACAATCGATATTTCATTGTTTTTTTTATGGCAAAAAATGTGTTTTTATCAACTACTAAAGCTTCAACCAAAAATGAAATTTCTGTTTTTAACATGAACCAAATTTATGTAAAATGGTTTCGTTGACACCCGGTGTACAGTGAGAACGCAAATTAAAAAAATCGTTTAAAATGCAGGCATTTTTGAATTCTGCGTAAAATTTCAACATATATATCGAATAAATAAGAAAAACAAGAACCGAATAAAAAATGTATCACCCTATATTGAGGGAATGAAGTGTTTCCAGATATATAGATATATGTTAAGGAACTTATTTACTAGTTCTAGGCCAAAAAGTCGCCTATAAAATTTTGTCGGTAGAGTTTTGCTCAGTTTTATCTCTGTATAATTACATACTATGTGTAAGTTTTATTATTTATTTTATATTAACATAATTATTTTGTTTCAGGCCGACCAATTTCTTGGGCTATGTTATCTCCTTCCATAACTCCAAAAAGAACTCACGATGGCCCAAACAACCCTGGTTTAAGACTTTACAAATTTGACAAAGATACTGGACAGGTATGTTTTGACTTTATAAAATATCATTTCAGTAATAATAAAATGCGACCGGTTACCATACCGTAGATAATTTTTATTTTAAAACTGCCTACAATATGATTTTAAATCCGACTTGTCAACAATGTAAATTACATTAGATTTATTTTTACAAAAATGATTTTTCTTTACAAACCAAAAACTACGACTAAAGAGTTGTTAAACTTTTACGCATGGTATGTTCTAATAAGCCTTTCCCAGCCCAAATCAATATCAAAAGCGGCATAAACAATAAAATAGTCCATTGAAAAGTTACCTATGATTGTGATTTACCCAGTCGGTTGCTTTCGATAGATCATACAGCAATACATCAAGAAGGTTAAATAAGATTCCTAATTTTAAACGTTCTAAAATATTTTAAAGCTGACTGTATTTTAAACGAAATTGGATTAATAAACGAAATAAACGGCAAATTAAAGTTTTATTCTTGAAGTGCTTCATGTGAAGAATAATTATATTTATGAAGATTTTCTTGCCTTATATATTTTAGTGAATTTTGTACATTTACAGCATACCAACTTTACACGGTCACCCCATTTTCGTAGTAAGCCATTTCGCCCTATGCAATATAAAGTTTAACAAACGGCATCCAATAATAGCCAGAGCAACATACATATCTAGGGCTTATCTCTCTTAACACCGTCTAGCGCGGATTTCCTTACCCATAAGCCCATTTCAGCGCCATATTTGAAATCCATATACATACATATAAAGGTGCTTACAAGAGAACCAAACAGGATCCGATAGCCCAAGTCTCATTTCCGTTTCCTTCTTCGTGCTTCCTTGTCCAAAATCGGGAATGCTGTGCATTATAGCTTTATATAATTACATGCGCTTAATATAAAATTGCTTTTTTATTTCTGTACCCGACGTACTATTATTTGATTTTTATTAGCGAACATTTTCCTTTACGAGTTTTTTTATCAAGAATCCATTAACGCCCTTTGCTATTTTTATTTAAATTTTTACCTTAATTACGTTTACCAAAGAGGCTACAATTTGGTAAAAAGTAATACAGTAGTAGATGCAATTTGGTATGGTATTCGTTTGTAAAGTGCCTTTTTCACTCATGGGATTATCCTTGCATATTTAAGAAATAATAAGTCATGCCCTCCAACGTTATTTTTATGCAAGAATAAACCTTATTAAGAACTACAAGTATTATTTAAGGAAAACTTACATTTTTAGATGGCATATATATTCTATTTGCCTATTTAAATTAGTTTCTACCAAATTCCATTTTTATTAAAACTACTCACATTTTTCTAACGTTGCACATATGAGTATTTAAGCAAGAAAACCGGACAAAAATCCAATTAACAATGTTCCATGTAGCCTCTACTGTTAAGTGGTTTTGAATAGCTGATTAATCGGACTATCAGGAAGCCGCTATGTACCGTGCTCCCCACCGTTCGTCGTTTCATACGATCACCTTGAACTTAGTCGTAGTGTAAATCGCATGGTTCTGTTCCCGGCAGTTTGCTGTGTGAATAGTGGCTGTTTTCAAAGCATAGAAATAATTTTACCCCTGTCTGGTTTTTATTTATTTCAGCGTACTCTACTGCATAGGCAACAATACAAACAGGCGTGCATATTATGAATGTTATCAATATTTTTTCTTTAGAAGTTAGTTTTAAATAGTAATGCAGTTTCTTTTTGCTATCTAGGAAATGGTTTTTATCGATTCGTTATTAACTAATATTTTACTCAGTTCTATCTAGTTTGTGCTTCGATTATAGTGTTTCTTAAATTAGCTTAATAGGGTTGAAAACTAAATTAAATTTAACACTAATAATATTTACGTATTATGTAACGTTTGCGGGTGCAAGAAAGCAATTTAGATACATCTCGACTTTAGAAAACTCATTTAGGGGATCTTTTCAAAAAAAAAATCGGTAAGTTACGATCATTTTCTTCACAGAAGGGCGAATACAAACTTTCTGAACGTGCTATGTGAAACAGAATAATGTTTTTTTTTGATAAATGCTGTAATGAAAGAGTTTTGATTATAATTTTAAAATACCTGCAGTGTAGTTGTGCTCAATTAGTCTGTTTCGTTTTGATTTTTAATATTTTTTTAGCAAAAAGTTTAAGGTAGTAGGAATAATGCTGATGTTAATAATGTAATATAAGGTGTCATAATTCTTTGTGTTGCTGGTATAGCCTGTTTCGTTCTGGTTACAATTTCAACCGATTTCACGAGTGGTCAATATTTTCCAATGTTAAGTAAAGAAATTGCTATTAAATTAAAATACACATTTTTGGTAAAATGCGTCTGTGGAATTAAAAATACTTTGGATTATTTTCGATTTTCACCAAAACCGATTAAAACAAATTAGATGTCACGAAAATATTTAAGTTTGGCAATGCCCCGGCTGGATCGTTTATTTCTTCTTTATAATATTAGAGCCTATGACGTCAGGCTCTTCAGAAGCGTAGGTTAAAGGTCGGTATTTGGTTGTTTTTAAAATAAAAAAAATGTGCGGTAAGAGGGGAAAATAGTATTGGGTATGTCTGTAAACTACCCCAGAAGTCACCCATTCCAATATTTGCAGTGAATTTTATAACACCCTGTATATAATAATAATATGATTTGATACTAGAGGCCAAGGTCTTAGAATAAATGTAATAGACTTGCTTCTACGCGGAATGTAACCGTTTCTTTCATTTGTCTCCATTGTTAAAGGAAAAAGTGATTTACTTTAAGCAACTAATGTACAATAAAGTGCAATTAGATTCAAGTTTTATCAGAAAATGTCAAAATTTTAATACAATTTTTTCCTTTCTTTAGAATTCATTATTAATAAGTTCTATAATTTAGAGAGCTCATTATCATTTTAAAACTAACATCGTAGCTAACTATTTTAGTGTATCATTCACAATTTCGCTTTTCTTAGAAATTTTTCACGATAACGAAGTAGACTTCATAAGATTGTCTGTTAACTGTCTAATATCCGCAGCTATTAAAATAAATGAATTATGTTAAAATATTTAAATACACCATATATCTATTATTATTTATCGTTAACGTCAAGAGTCCTTAGACAAGAATAAATAAAAAGAATTTAAGGACTAAACATATTTGTTTAGTAGATCATAATATTTAAGTCGTATGAATTTCAGTTTATTGACTAACATGTTTTTCGTAGAACAAGTTAAGTAAAACTTTTTTCCGATTTTACCATTACATAAAAGGATATGACATGCATGCTTTTGTCTTGGGTGTCATACCTTTTTATATACTGAATAATATTAATACTCGATTTATGTATATTTGGGCAATTTTGCTTAGTAAACTTATCATGTTCTTGTAATAATTATAATTATTAAGCATGATAAGCTTTGTATGTTTTAAAAATGAAACTTCTAATAACTATAATTGTCTATTCTTTTGATCTTTTCATATTATACAGAATTTCCGCGAACGAAATACACAGACCTGACGAAAACTTGGCTTGCTTTTAACATGTATGTTTTTGTTGAGATTTAAATATTAAAAGTAATGTTGCCTGTTTCACAGACAAAACTTTTATTAGAAGTGACATTTTTACGTATCTTGCAAAATTGTGCCCATTTGTCCTCTTCTAAACCCCATCCGCGGACATACTGTATATATTCTGTCCCGAATCCAAAACTATTTAAATTATTAAATTTATGTTAAAATATTTAAATATTCGCCGAACTTATTTTCGTTGACTACTGCCTTGTGTGTCAAAACTGTTTAAACATGAATAAGGGAAGATAGGTCTAAGATAAACTGTGTTTGTGTTTGCCAAATAGAGAAACAGAATAAGCAGATCTAATGCAGCTAAGTTTATTGACGAACCTTGTTCGCTAACATCGGTTTAAGCCAAGTTGTTGTTTAAGTTTCAAATCAAAAATTTGAATACGTCAAAATTGTACTATAAATATATTTTAGATACGTCAATAAACCTGACATTTTTCTACTAATTTTTTTACGTTAAAGTTTTGCTTTTTTGTCCATAGGCGGTTGCTATTGGCAGCGAAAGTAAAAGTACTTTTTCTGCCGCTGAGAGCGGATGTAAAAGTATGACTGTGTGCTCATAAATAAATATATGTTGAATAATACAAGAAAGTTATAAAAAAATAAAAAATAAATAAAATAAATTCTGAGTTTAACATTTTAATTTGGAGTAAGTGTGATTTCACAATATGGTATTTTTAAAGAGTAACAATTAAAGAAAGTTGCTCGCAATAATATACACTGACACTTGTCAAATCGAAAGACGCGTCGGTATCAAACAATACAATAATAAATCCATAACAATGCTAGGCCCACTCGAAACTCAACATTTTTAAATGAAAAAATTTTAAAAATTTATATCTTTATTTTTCTATATTTAAACGACGTTTGAAGAAAAAATAATAGTAAAAGCAAGTTCTTATGACTCGTCTGTAATTGCCTACCTACAGACTCGTCACAAAAGTATCGCTTTTACTCCTAATAAAACAATAAAATATACTGTTTTCTAACACTCTCTTTGAAAATTTACTTTTCCTTCCTAATTTTAGATTTGAAAGAGTATTTTTCTCCCTAGGGAGGAAAAGTAAAAATTAAATACATTTTCACGTACAAGTAATTTATGTATTTTAAATTTATATTATCTTGCATTTTTTAACAAGTAAACGAACAAACGAAAAAACCACCGGACCTAAAAAACTGTAGAAATTAACAATTTTAGGACTTATTAAAAAAATTGAATGAACAGTTTGAAACATTACTGAAGTTAACTGTAGCCGAGAAATTAGTGGATATGTTATTCATATTGCAGTTAAAGGATGTTGGAGGGATAAATTGTCGATGAAGAAGCAGTTTCTTCTGCAATTTCTGAAACACTTGATAAGGTCTGAGCAGGAGAACCAGTTTTCTCTTTCATAATTTGATTGGCAACTTGACTTTTTTTGGCATTTGATCTACATATCCTTCCGCCATGCTTTTTGAGCGCCAACCACCATATTTAAATGTGTCTTCCAGCATTTGCTAAGAGAGATGCAGATGCTCTTCTTAAACTGTGCCCCGTATATAGTTACGGATTTTGCATCTTCAGATTTTTGGCCACGTTGAAGGTTATTTTTGGCATGGTATTTTTTCTCACAACTTATGCTGATCAGTTTGGTCTTTTATAACAGAGAAAGCACAGGCAATGGTCCGATTTCGCAGGTCTCAAAGCTGCATGCTTTTTGATGATATTAAGGATGTTGACATTGTGAATGGTATTGTTCGTAACAATAAATTCCCTTTGAATTTTCGTTTTAGTGTTTAGCAGTACTATTAATATTATATCACCCTTATCTTGCACATCTTCAACGGTCATACTGCATAATTGGTCACAGATTTTAGCTTTGTTAGTGGGCATTTTAAATGAGCTTATTTGTTGTATTTATTGAAAAATACAATGTAGCCTAACTAAGCATTTTTTAATAAAAATTTGTCAACTATAGTTAGGTATTTGAAGACACTATTTTTATTTTTTTTATTATTTGGAGATTTTGCGGAGGTATTAGGAAAAATCATTCACATCACACTGGAGTAAAGCGTCTTTTCCTGACATGCGGTAGGAAAATTGCCACTTTCCTCCCTAGTTAAACAAATAGCTATTAGTAATCGAATCATTTACATTAGACAGAACGACATGGCATTTTTATCAAAATTGATAATACCTAATACCCAAAGTTATTGAAGTTAGCGAATTAATGTTAAAATAGTTAAATGTACCGGCAAACTCTGTTTTGGTTTTCTGTCATGTGTGGCAAAACTGTTTAAACAACAATAAAACAAGACAGTTCGCTAAGCTCTGTGTTTGTCGAATAGAGAAATGTGATGTTATTGACAAATCTGCTTTATTCGCTTTAGTTGTGTTCAATTAAGTTTCCCTAACATGTACACTTCTAACTAACATATTTTAATAGAGTTTCGCCAATTATTTTATTGTTTTGAGACACTTTTATGATAGATTAATTCACGAAAGCTTTGAATTTGAACGGGTAAATTTCGCATGGGTGGTTTTTCGAAAACTTTTGCTTCTAAAATATACGAAACGAAATAATTTGACGATAAAAGCCCGAGACCAACGGTCGAGAGCTTTTATCGGAAATTATGAAGTCGAGAACATTTGTTAAAAGCAAAAGTTTAAGAAAAATATACCTACGTGAAATTCACTTCATAAAACTTAAAGCTCGAGTGGTTTATATTAAAACTTCGTATTTTTTGGTTTAACTGTTTCCAAATTGAATCGTGTGTCCTTTTTGTGGTAATTGGTGTTATAATTGGGATATTTTTGGTTATTTCCGATAACACAAATTGTCCAAACCCCGCCATTATGTATTTGTTCAATTTGTCGACGTAAGGAATTTAAATTTGTAAATATTGCAAAAACAGGTGTTTTAGGGATTTAAGAAACAATAAGAAGTTATTGAAAGTAATTGTTTGACTTAATCAAAAGTTTGTGACATATTTTTTTTTAAACATAAGCTAGTTTAAGTATAGAATTTTGGTTTCAAAAGGAATTTCAAGAGGAATTTAATCGCTGTTAAAATGCTTGAACATTTTTACTCAGTATAAAAATTTGTGATTTGCGAATATGTGTAGAATACAGAAACGTGATTTGTATGGGCTAATTATTTTTTATAAAAAAGAACTCTGCATTGCCGTTGTATATACTGTGACAGTTTCATTTTGTCACAGTGCATTGCATATTTTCCCTAATTACTCTTAATCAGACATGTCTATTTAATTCCTACCTTTGGTGTACTACTATGCCTCCATGCTACGATTACGCTATACAATTTTTTTTGCCTTGTCTCCAATTTAGGTCCTAGGAGTTTTAATTTCATTAATCGCCTTGTATCCCATCTAAATCTTATTGATCCTTGTTCGTACTTTTCGTTCTTGAACATGAATTTAATTTTTGTTTTGCCTTGCTCCAAGTTCTCACTATAGATCAAAAATTGGCACTTAATTTAGTTATTGCTAATTGACTGGTTTTACATATCTTTTCCTTTCCTAAAACTATTTGGATTTATTTACATTTCCTTTTGACACTGGAACTGCTGTCAGTCGTGTCATGTCGAATTTGTGACGACGCCGTCAATTCGCATGAAAGATTTGGTGATCGGAATAGGGAGATCCGGCGGTTAAGGTACATGAGTAGTTCCGGAGCGCGTTCTGACACCGCGGGGAACGTTGCTGCTTGACATTGCGATTTGACGATTAGAGTAGGACGAACCGGCGGCTTAGGGTGCACCAGTGGCTCTGGAACGCGTTTCTGACGCCGCGGGATTGTGAATATTGTTGATTGTCAATGTCGTCAATCTAGAATTTCAGATTTTCCCAGTGGCTTTTGGGCGAGGTCTTTAGTAACTTCTTTGTTCGTTAGAGAACGGTCTTCACTTTCTATTTTGGCCGTCGACGAAGAGATCGGTCTCGGGTTATTGCCGTTTTATGGCACTATTGGATCAAGCCTGAGACCGAAATTTTGATTCTTGTGAAGAATTTTGCCTGCTTTATGTGGGGATTTATTTGAAGCTTCAGTCGATGCCAAAAAGAGACATCACCATCTATATGGCGCGGGACACTTAGCGTACTTGGGATACTCCCTTTTGTTTTTGCTTCGTCAAGCATACCATCTAAAACCTTCCAAGGAGTATTTTTCCCAGAGGAGGCTAACGAGCCGGAGGTGACGAATTCCCCCAAAGGACGCTTTTCCGTAGGGGACAAATTTTCCCATGAGATTGTTTTTATTCCTGGAGAGGACAACTTCCCCAGAACAAGTTTTCAACCATTTCCTTTCTTATTTATTTTTTTTGTCAACCTGTCAAATTATTATATACCTATATACAGCCGGTATCAACAAGCATACCACGTGACTTGCAGCATTTATCCCCACGCGGCATCTCTCTCACATTTATCCTATTTAGTTGTAAACAAGTTGCTCTTCTTATCAATAAACATATTGTGGTACATACTAATTTTATATTGTTAATATGTGCAAGACTTTTGAAAGTGAGTGTATAAATATTCCGTGTTAGTACTAAAACGGGTGACGTTTTTTATTGACTTAACCCCAACCGGTGCAATAATTGTTTAACATATTTATTGAAAACGAGAAATGATTGAATAAGCCCATTAGCCCCTGTATTTACCTTCGCCTTACATTAACCATTAAACTAAGTTTGACTAATTTTCCTTGTTGCAGGTTTTCGACTACACCCAGTATTATCTGGACCTGTCGGCTGCTAATTACAACGGGAAAGCGGATTGGGTAGTTGAGTATAACTTTAGCACTTACTACGGAATTAATGACATAACTCCTTTGAATTTGCATAGCCTAGCGGACAAGTTTACACAAGAGACTACTGGTGACAATAGCGTTTTTAATAAGTGAGTATTTAGACCCTAATCATTCATATAATAGTTTTGAAGAGTTAGACTAAGTGAAACATTGCATTAATTACTTTTGTCATTTGTCAGATGTCCATTGTCTTTATTGAGTTTTTTAATACATGCAAGTTACTAATAGCAGTGTCTCTAACGGGTGCTAGACAGCAATATTACCACAGTGATCATTGGTAACAGAAGCGTCTTAAGTGAATATTAAGATTTCAATTATTCTTAGACTAAATAAAACATGAAAACCTTAAAATTTAATTCTTCCTCTCTTACAATTAAAATTATCTTCTAATTAAGTTTTGTTTCCTTTACTGGGTTTTCAAGTACGGTCCCTGATAATACTATATCTAACAGGTGCTAGCCTATAATTTAGACTCTTGTTGTTAACAGTATAGCGTCTTTAAAACTTCAGTGAGTATTAAAATTCTGATCTGATTCTGATGAATTTTTTTAAACCTAAAATATAATGTTAAAAATAAATTCAAATGACTATAACTTTCTATTAACACACTTTTTTCTCTTAAAATTTTAAAATTGTCAGCAAAGTGATTTAAAATTTGTTTAGAAAAAATAATAAATAAAATACCAAAACGTGTTTTTTCCCAGGTGGGTCAATTCAAAAATTCAACTTTTTTTCGCAAATTACAAAATGTTGTTTTTCTTTACCAAAACATTCCTACTAGGCTCACTATTAAAAAACCCGAACTTGGCATGGGTCCCATAAGTAGCAACGGAGATATATAACTTTAAAATTTCACGGGCCGCGCCTGATATTTTGTAATATGTATATTGTATTGGTGTGTTTTATTGACGTTACCTTTTGTGTATACATTTTGTGAGTATGTAATGCTATGACTATTCATGCACATATGCAAGGATGACAGGTAGTGTTTCTAACACTTGCCGAAAAGATTGTTAAATGTAATTTTGTTTTCACTGTACTTCCTTGTGTTTTTCAAATCCTATATTTTGTTTTATTGTACAGGGTGTCCCATTTTCGGCACTTTTGCGGGGTATCTCCCTTATTTTTAAAGATAGAGGGTTGCGGTTTTCGCGACAGTGTGCTACTTTTTGATGAAACGAAAGATGGCATAAAAATATTTTTCATGGCCCCCTTCGTTTTTGACATACAGGACGAAATTGATTTTTTTCCATTTTCGGACCCCCTCGCATTTCAGTTATCTTGTAACTTATAAAAAAAGTAAAAATAGATCCTATTAGAGTTTTCTACGTAGAATCGAGTGGCGTGGTTAGATTTTCATCAGATGTATATTTCTTAACCATTAAGTTTCCCCTTTCGAGAGCTTTTCAAAAATATATAACACTTTATAGTTATTTTTTATTTTTAGCCCTTAAATCGAACTATTTAATTTTAAACTTTAATTTTGCGTAGTTGGCCGTGTTTAACAAGTGGTTTAACGTCAATTCAGGTACCTATTTAGATTTAAAAAAGAAACTGGTTAAATCCTGTATTTTCATTAATTTATTAAAATTGGTATTATTTTTAACCTACAACACTACTTGTTATCTAGATATATAGAAAATCCTAACCAGAACTAAAACTGTTTAGTTTTTAATCACTTAAAGATTAAATTAGTTGTCTTGATTTATTAATAGCAAATAAATGTCAAATTTAAAAACAAAACATACAAAACTTTAGGTAACGAAAAGAGCTAGAATGGATTAAATGGACTAACTCTTTTCGTTACCTAAAGTTTTGTATGTTTTGTTTTTAAATTTGACTTTTATTTGCTATTAATAATTCAAGACAACTAATTTAATCTTTAAGTGATTAAAAACTAAACAGTTTTAGTTCTGGTTAGGATTTTCTATATATCTAGATAACAAGTAGTGTTGTAGGTTAAAAATAATACCAATTTTGATAAACTAATGAAAATACAGGATTTAACCAGTTTCTTTTTTAAATCTAAATACCTGAATTGACGTTACACCACTTGTTAAACACGGCCAACTACGCAAAATTCAAGTTTAAAATTAAATAGTTCGATTTAAGGGCTAAAAATAAAAAATATCTATAAAGTGTAATATATTTTTGAAAAGCTCTCGAAAGGGGAAACTTAATGGTTAAGAAATATACAGGGTGTTCCATTTAAAAAAACATTTATTTGGTTAATATCTCGAAAAATATCACATCTGATGAAAATCTAACCACGCCACTCGATTCTACTTAGAAAACTCTAATAGGATCCATTTTTACTTTTTTTATAAGTTACAAGATAACTGAAATGCGAGGGGGGTCCGAAAATGGAAAAAAATCAATTTCGTCCTGTATGTCAAAAACGAAGGGGGCCATGAAAAATATTTTTATGCCATCTTTCGTTTCATGAAAAAGTAGCACACTGTCGCGAAAACCGCAACCCTCTATCTTTAAAAATAAGGGAGATACCCCGCAAAAGTACCGAAAATGGGACACCCTGTACTCATGACGACACCGAAACTGGGAAACCAGTTATATGGTTAATAAATGTTTTCATTTTATTTCATTTTAGACGCCCTAACCATGGTAACTTGATAACGTTATAGGCAGAGATTTTATAAAATACTTTCCTTCCCTAACTTTCAGTTCTGCAATCCCAATAAATAGATTACATTTCGCTTCTCTATAGATAATAATTGAAAAGAGAATTTTCCGAATATACGTTTTTCGAAAACACAATTTTTCAAAAAAATATTTTTTGAAAATACGCATTTTCGAAAATACGATTTTTTGACAATTAAATTTTACACCCTAAAAGCTGAGCAAATGGTAAATAAAAATAAATGAGATAAACATAAATGAGAAAATGGTAAATAAGAAGTTAAATCTACAAAGATCTTTTGGAAATACCACAGGCTTTAAACTTTTTACAAATTTTAAAATACTTATTTAGAGGAAGGGGGTCAAGTTTTGTTGTATAACTGGGCAGCAAAAATACTCCCTTTAGAGTAATTAGCCTTTAATAAGTTAATGTTTTGTCAAAATAGGATTATGCTCGATGATATAGATCAACATAAATAATAATGATTTTATTTACCAACCTCAATTCAAAAGCTATTACTTTTATAGACAAGACAAAACATATAAATTATTGAAAACATCATTACCGGTGAAATGTCAGCTAGTGTTAGTTGTACCATAAAAGTCAGAGGTATGATATTTAGTTTATTTGGTTTGAAGGATAGCTGAAATTATTACTAATTATGAAATAATAATTGTGTCTATTTATTCTGTAAGGTAATTTATGTATGTACAACAATCATTATTTCGGTATCAATACAGCTATGCGTTATTCGTTGGCACAAACAATTAAACTTTGCGTGAATTACATATAGGTGATTGCCTAAAAGTAAGCCAATCTGTGTTCTGCTTTAAAAAAATTAAAATTATCACATCACATTATAAACAGAAATTTTAATACTCGTATGTATGTGAATAATATATGTTTTTTTATTATTCTCTTTATTATATAAAAAATATCTTTATAACAGATACCAAAAGGAGGCAATATGCATGTAATCTAAACAAATTTTAAATATATATATTTTTTTGAATTCCCTATACAGCGTGTCCAAAAACCATCTCAAGAGATGGGAAACTTTTTTATTTTTGACTTTACGGAAAAAAGTTATTCATCTTAGAAACTTCTGCTTGTCGAGAAAATAACACGCAAATGAAAAATTTTGACCCAGCATATACGTGGTGTCAAAAAAGTATAAATGCCGTAGAAGGAAAACTCCGTTTAATTTTAATTGCAAGGTACATACATTCTTAAAATAACATTTTTGGGTTTGCTTGGGTATGACTTGCCTGAACAATGTGTGCAATATAAAATACATGCATATTTCCTATTGGTTTAAACTTCGGCAGAAAGATCGGAGGGACAGACTAACGCTGAGACAAAGTCAATATGATAAAAACTTTTAAAAACGTATTCATCGAAAGTTCTAAAAAGTTTTATATTAGGTCAGAGTTTTGTTACAGTTAAAACTTTACCGACCATGGCTTCAAATTTATTCGTGTTTAAAAATAATTTTGTGAAATATTAATGTATACACAAGGGCCATTAAAACATTTTTAATTAAAAAGTTGAATTGCCAATATTGGAGAGTGCTACTTTTTCAGATTAGTTATAAGTGCACTAAAAGTACAATTGAAAATATATTTTCGAAAAGTGTTTAAATATATGATAATGTAAACATCGAAAATGTGCAAAATAAATGTGTAATTAAATGCATTCAAATCGGTAATAATTGACCATTATTGGGCAATTTTTTATTGAATTAAATATAAATAAGCCAAATAATGAAATGTAAAATATTTTACATTTTATTTTCTTTGTACCGGGTGTGTCAACAATTGCGTAAAGCAATTTTATGCCCTGAAGATAGGATTCGTCGATAATAAGCTTTTGTGTTAAAGTAGGGTTTGAATATTCTGCACATTTATTTATACAGGGTGCATTCAAAAAGTAGAGTGTCAGGAAATTCTAGTTTTTAAATGGGACACCTTGTATTTGAATGGATTTTTGTTCTACATGTAATTTTATAACTTTTTCACATATAAAAGCTTTAATAAAAGTTCAAATTTGAGTGAAAGAACTGTCCAAGTCAGATCATTATTTATTTTAAAAAGAGGCCACTTGATTTAAAATGTATGGGTTTTAAATTGGTTAATAACGGGATTTCATAATGAAAATTTGTATCATAATGAACAATATTATGTAACATAATTATCTCTAATTCGAATATTAGGGTACGAGAGTAGAAAAAAAATAATTAAAAATTATTAGAGTTCAATACGTACGATACTACAGCTTGTTCCCAGTACCAAGGTGAAATTTTTAGGGAATTCTCTACGCGTGTAGGAATACGTTTTTTACTTGCTTATAATATGCTCACTTAGGCTAAAAGAGTATTCAAAGTTTTTTATTTATCTTTTTGTTTCAGATATTACAAGGCCAATTCCGTAAAAATCCACAACCGTGCGCCAACAAATTGTGACGACACCTGTGCGCACACGCATTATTGTGCCATAACTCGCATAGATTATGACGAACATAAACAATGTTTAGAGGTCGCGGCGAGCGCGTTAGCGTCGTCTTCATATTTTCTTCTTCTTGGCGCCAAATTTAAACTTATATGTGTTGGAATAATTGGACTGGTAAGAAATGTTATAGTGATGAAAATCTTTGGTTAGGTAATATTTGGAACTGTGTAGAAAACTTCTTTACTGCAGTATATTTTACAGCGCCGCGCCCCAGACAGGTTTACTTACTTAATTCTGATTGTAGTGAGAATAATGTAATTTGAGCATGTTCCAGTAATACAATTTTTAGTGAACAGGATATTTAAGGTCTGATCGATATGCTCCCTTTAAAAGCAGATTTTTTGTAATTGTTGACGTAAGTAAACCTACAGATGCAGGTTGGACTAACTTGTCTTTTTTGAGCTCAAAATACTGCACTAAATACATAGTTATATACCTTTTATATTCTGGAAGACATCATCAGTTGAAAATAATAATTCTAATAGTATTTTTGATGTTTATAGATAACGTGCAAATATGAATTCTTTCGTAATCTCTTGACTATTTTCACAGTTTGTATTAAACATCAAATAAATTATTAATTCCAAAAATCTAAAAGTCATAAGACTTGTAACTATTTAAAGTTCTATAGTAGAATAAAGATAATGAATCTATATAGGAATAATTTTACCTTGGTATTAATACAGGGTGACTCTTTAAAAGAGTTAATTTGTACTTTAAAATAAAACGATAATTATCATTGTAATGCTCTAAAGCATACATTCTTCACCTGCTTAGTATTTCTTTTAAATGAAAAATACTAGCATTAGATCATCTTATGGGTAATACGAAATGACGATTTGTAATGCGTACACCGACCCAGTCTTTATAACGCCTGGCCCTTTCCCCCACGTCACCTTTAAATTTTTAATAAAAATTTTGTTAAATTACGGAAGCTTTAACAACTAGAAAAAATATAGAAAATTTATTGGAATGATTTTAACTAAATAACGCTCATACAGAAATAAGTAATGAATAAGGTGAAATTATGAAAAGTGAGTCATACTCTATGGTATATTGGCTTGAAAATCTGCCGCCTAGGATAGTTTAGGGGGAAATGGCCCAACGGGAGAGGTAGTCAACTAAATTTTTGTTATGTTGTTATGCGCATTGGTGCTACAATTTGCGATGAAAAATATTTAAAGAAAAAATAATTTATATTTTTTTTAATTTCGATTCTATACAAATTTATTTGATTTAGCTACCTTAACGATTACGAATATACTTTTTAACAGTCATAGATTTTCTTCAGAACACATGAATTTTTTCTTCTCAACTTCAAAACTGTTAGTGATTGAGTTTTGTTTAAGAGTCTACCCCTAATGGTCAATTTACCCGTGTATGATCGGGAGAGATGGCCTGTTGAAGGGTTTTTGAGTTTGTTATTTTAGTTTGTTTCTTTTCAAAATGTTTAATTTTTGTTAATAAACATGTTAAAGAATAAGCAGTTAAATTTTTGACCCATCTCCTTCTTTCAATTTACAGTGTCTCCGGTTAAATGAGTTTTGGGAAAAAACTAAGGTCATCTCTCCCGGGCTTACCTTACACCGCAACTCAGCCTTTATAGCGCCTATCCTCCCCCCTCCCCCCGTGGTCATTGAATTTTTAATAAAATTTTGTTAAATTACCCATATTCTAAAACTAGTTGAAACACAAAGTTTATTGGTATCGCATTGAAGGAAGTAATGATCATAAAGAAATAAGTAATGAGTAAGCAAAAATTATGAAAAGTGAATCATACTGTATGGTATTATGCCCTAAAAATTTCTTAACACTCTTAGATCGAATAAATAGTTTCATTTTATGTCCTGCAAACAACCTACAGGAAACATGTTATCATTTTCATTTTAATAAAATTATAATAATTCTTGTAGCTACATTATTATGACCAATTGACAGTGCTTCTGGCCATATCTAGAAACATTTATATGTTTAAGATTTCTCAAATACCTAAGAAACTACTTAAACGATTGTAATAAAATTTAGGGAATATCATAAATATCTGCCACATCACATTGACTCCCTTTCCATAAAATTATCAGATTTAGAGAAATTTCACACATATCAATAAAAGTTGGATCGCTACGGATGTCTTATAAGCAATATGGTAATAGCAGTGTAGTGAAATTTTTTCAAGAACCATTTACTACAGCTGCGAAAATGATTGACATCTATTAAAAGATATTCGATATATTGTTTCTTCAAATAAGGAGTATGGTGTGGGCCTTAAAATTCCATTTTAATGAATAGAAAATAAGTAGTCAGTTCGAGCAACTGTTTTTTTGCGAAAATATGCTTGTACTGATTCTCTAAATTTAAAACGCTCTGGAATATTTTCATAAAACTGTTATGTCTTAGTTATAAAATTATCGTACTTGGTTTTGCACTTTTCATAACAATAAATATAGCTATTGGGGGCGAAAGTGGCTAACAGCTCTGTAATAACAAGTTTTGGTTAATAGTTATTAGTAAAAATTGTATACATACGTGTGCTATGTCTAGGTTATAATTTATCTGTACATAAAATTGTAAAAAAAATATCTGATATATTTATGATGGTTTTAAAGAACGAAGATTTAAATAAATTTTTTAACCAAATAAAATCTATTTGGTTTTCAAGTAAAAACTAAATTTTAGGCTTTTAAATTTTAGGAATTAATTCCGATATTCTCCATTCTTCGAAACCATAACAGTAGCAATATATGGTGTAAATTTTTGATATGGCTGTGGTTTTTTTACATGTATCTAATGAATTATCGACAACAAATTAAATGTAAAAAGTATTTAATAAATGTAGGCTTTAATTGTACCATGTAAAAAGTGTTTATATCATATATTTATGAAATAAGGTAAAGTAACTGACTTTCTTACTGAAGTAGCCCGCTGATTTTATTGATTTTTTTTTGCAGCTTTCTCTATAAACTATATTATGTGATTTGAACTATATTATGACTTGGGTTTGACTTTGTAGGTAAATAAAACGATTGAACGATTATCCGGGACAGGGCCTTAAAAGGCCAGAGACCTATTTCTCGGTACGCCTTTGGATCTAGGGTGGATTTCGCGGAAGAGTATTGCGATACGGTTTCTCACCACTGAACAGAAAAAATTATTTTTACTTAATATTTAATCATTTGTTAATCAGCAAAATATGAAGTGAGTGTTTTTTAATAAAAAAAATAACCCAAGGGTAATACAGTTTTTAGAGAATATAGATTTACATCAAAAACTTGCTTTACCTTTACAGATATATTTATGAGAGATACACTCGTTCCATCCATACGTAGATCATCATTAGGCCCAAAAAATACATATTATTGTTTAATTGATGTCACGTGTATTCTTTCAAAGTGTTACTAATATATTTTGTTACAGAAATGTTAAAATACTGATTGTCCTATTATCCTTAAGCATGTTGTGTTTTTAGATTTAGCCATATATTTTGTGTATCGGGATGCTTTACTTTAGAAGAAAAGTAGACTTATGGCCGTTGTCACTATAGTCTACTAATCGGGTTTAGCCTTAACCTCATCACTGAGCATCAGGTAATGTATTAGGTCGACACTGCTTAAGTTAAGCTGGATTAAAAAACTATGGCTACCAGGGTGGGTCGAAGAAAGTGAATTTTCGAGTATCGAATTCCAATTGGGCAGAAAAGTTGCGCGTGAGCATGTCAATTAAGGGAAAAGTATTTAAAAAATTCCTATGTTTAATCTTCAGTTCGCGCAAAGGGCCTAAAGTTTGAAAAGAATTACGACAAATCCCAGTTATTACCTTAAAGCTTAAATTTTACAGATTAAATTCTTCGACTTCTAATAGCGTTAGCATTCTTCATTTTAGTTACCTGATAAAAGGAACAATATTTTTAAAAATCGCGCATTAAATTTTGAGTTATACGGTCTGCGAATTCTGGTGAAAAAGTGGTGAAATCTGGGTCATTTCAGCAACAATAATTTTTTCTATTTTGGTTTAATAAAAAAGCTGTTTCAATACCGTTTTCAGTATCGTAACAGGCTTTTTATGAAACCGCTTTTTTATTTTTTAACGGTTGATAATGCGTTGTATAGTTTGGTATAATAAAATAATTTAGTTTATCAAAGCTGCTGTGCTAAATGAAATTTGATATTACCAACATAAAATTTTGACATAAAATTTTTCCAAATTTGTGTCATATTTTCATTTTAAATATGCATTTTTTCCCTATTATCAGGTGAGTGAAATGAAGAATGTTGACGCTATTAGAAGTCGAAAAACTTAATCTGCAAAATGTGAGCGTCAAGGTAATAATTATTGGTATTTTTGTAATTTTTTTTAAACTTTTGGCATTTTGCGCGAACTGAAGATTAAACATAGGAATTTTTTCAATATTTTTCCTTATTGGCACGCAAATACGCAACTTTTCCGTACTAATAGGATTTGTTACTCGAAAATTCACTTTTTTCGATTCATCCTAATGGCTACAAATAATGGCTATAAGACCACACGTGTATTAACAGCTTAACTGTTCTACCCCTTAAAAGCAACGTTGTATTTTCGTCTTACACGGGTTAAACGGTTTTTCTTTTTTTAGCGTAAAGCTTATCGATGCACAATGGAAGTCAAGCTAAAATGATTTAATTTCTACTAATCGTGAAAAAAAATGAAAAAAAATTACTAATCTGTGATAATTTATTATTGTAAAATGGTCCAACAATGCTATCTTTGAGTTTAAAAATATTTTGTTATATTATTTAGTAATATTTAGAAGCTTCACAAGCAATGAAACTACTGTTTAGTTATACAATATCTAAGTGTATAATATAACTGTTGAACAGAATTTCTTCAAACCAAATATATTATAATTGTCAAACTGATTTGTGTTTTCTTGTTTAGGTATAATTTGCTTATTATTTGTTGGAGAGTGATGGTAAAGAAGTTCCTGCAAAATCTTCAGGCAGAGCAGTGATTAGTTTTTTTGGCACGGTAAAATATGATCTATAGCGCTATAAATGGACTTGCATTTCGCGTTTTCAATAAATATGTTAATATTATTGCACAACCAGTCAATCGAAACACGCACACAAAAAATTGCGTCGGTTGGATGGATAATACCTAAAATACTAACGAATGTGAAAACTAAACCTAACGAATGAATACCGAACACTGTCCAAAAATTAGGAACAAATAGTAAAACTGCAAAATAATAAAATTTTCACACACAGACCCAGCGAAATAAAGGGTTTAAATCAACACAGAAAGAAAAATGTCTTCAAAGAATAATTTTTAAAAAAATGGGTACATTTTTCAAAAATATGTTTTTTTGAAAACATTGTTTAGAAAATTAAATTATGAACTCTGAGAGCTTGGAGGATGTTAATAAAAAAAAGTCGAAAGAAGATCCTGAACAAGCCTAAACGCACCTTTTTTGGGTTTGATCACGTTTCCCTAGGTTTGGTATGTTATTTTCTCGTAAATTACTTTTTCAAAAAGCCGTTGCTTGGGAAAATTAATATCCGAAAAATTTTAATTTCGAAGATGTTCTCTGAAAAACTGTATTTTTAAAAAGTGCTTTAAATAAATTTGAAATTCTTAAGTACTCGTATATCCCCTCAAATCAGCAGACGGCATAAATAAAAAAATGAGACAATATTTACACTTTCATGTTAATCAAGCAATTTGTCCTGTCGCTAAGATGACCGACTGTTCTGTTTCGTTTAACAAACATCTTTTTTGATTCAAAGTTTAGTATCTTTTTCGAAAAACAGCTTCTTCGAAAGATTCTTTTTCGGAAATGGATCTACAAGATCCATTTTCCGAAAATATAATTTTTAGAAAATATAGTTTTTAAAATGTATATTATGAACTCTACTGGCTTAGAAAATGACAAGGAAAAAATGACAAAAAGGTCCTGAACTAACCTAAACGAACCGTTTTTGGGTTCGGTCCGGTTTACGTTTCCTTGTCTTTGCGATGTTACTCTGTATTAAATTACTTTCAAAAAGTGTTTTTAATAAGAATATTCGAAGTTTTTTCAAAAAAATGTTTGAAAAAATGTACTTTCTAACAAAATGCTTTCTTTAAAATTGTTGTTTCCAAAAGTGGCTAAAAAAAATCCAAAAGTTGGTTTCCGAAAAAACAACTTCCGAAAACATTCCTAGTTTTCGAATAACTGTGTTCGAAAGTATATTTTCGAAAAAACGTGTTTTTAAAAAATATGGTTTCGAAGAATTTCCATATAGACGGAAGGTATAAATAGAAAAATGCTAGAATTTTGATAAGTTAAGATGACAAACCGTTCGCTTCGCAAGAACAGGTTTAGATATTTCGTCCATTATAAAATAGTGTACATTTCTTAGAATCCTTAGAACAATAAAAAAAATGTCGGACGCGAACTTGCCCGTTCCGATCTACTTTTGTGTCGGTCGAGGTGAAGTTGCGCCCCCCATACCCTTAGATGAAATTGTAAATCCGCACCTGTCATTGCAAGAATTTACTTAATTTAGAAACCCTCCCTGTATACTATTTATAAAAAAAATTGCTGATTGATTACTACTTGTCAGACAAAGTATTGATTTGCAAAATAAACCCTCTATTATTACCAGCTACATTTTTTTATCACAGTTTTATTGAAATGGAAAAAATCTTTTTAATGCGTGTACAGGTTTATTCATTATATTTTGACTCCCACCTACAGCTCTTATTACAAGTTATAGAGAGAAACTTTAAATACAAAAGATTTAGGTTTTTTCATGTAGTATCTTTTGGTAATAGCGGAAATAAAAAATCGACTTCACAACATTGAAAAAATTAATTGAGTCATATTTTTTTAAATAGGACACCCTGTATATTATTAGCTCAAATGAAAGATCTCTTTGTTCTGATTTCAAATATATATAATTTGTTGGCATTTGATTCAGCCACTTTTGAAATATTTGATTTTATAACTTATTTTTCCACAATTGGAGATCATCAGTCATTAAAGTTTGTTGCTTTAATATAATCAAGTTTCATCGAAAACGTATTGTTGTAGTTTAAATAGAGTATTTTTTTAAACTCAAATATTTCAAAAGTGGCTGAATCAAATGCCAACAAATTATATATATTTGAAATCAGAACCAAGAGATCTTTCAGTTGAGCTGATAATATACAGGGTGTTCGATTTAAAAAAATATGACTCAATTAATTTTTTCAATGTTGTAAAGTCGATTTTTTATTTCCGCTAGTACCAAAAGATACTACGTGAAAGAACCTAAAACTTTTGTATTCAAAGTTTCTTTCTATAGCTCGTAATAAGAGCTGTAGGTGGCAGTCAAAATATAATGAATAACCCTGTACATAAATTCATGTCGGGCTAAAAATTGTATTAAAAGCTTTTTTTATGACCATTATTTATTTATGTACGCACGAACCACATAATAATTTTAATCTGGCTAATCGCTTTAACAAAAGCCTATTTTATACACATTTTTATTGTGTATTATGAATAAAGAAACTAGCATAAAATAATCATATTTTGATACAATCTTTTTTAAAATTATTTCTTATTATTTATTTAGAAAAACACATTTTTAGCAGGATTCTAAAATACTGCTGCTTCTTTTTCGTATAGTACGTAAATAACATCACCTAATTAAATTTAAAAAATCTGCAAGAAATTGGAAAAACTGCAATTTTTACGCCAACGAAACAATGAGTCGTTTTGTTCTGTTGCCAATTCTCAATGTTCTTACCTACGTTAAAATCGGAAAAGAATATTTTCCCAAAATACAGTTTTCTTCTGGTGCGTTTTTCTTAAGAACATTCTTAAGGCTTTCATATTACTAAAACTTGCTGTTTTGACCAGTAATCAGTTTTAATCTTTAACTCGCATAGAACGCTGAATACGAAAATATTTCTACAGGGTAAGTTTTTTAAAGGGTTACAACGCGATATATCATCGAAAACGGTTTAAAATATTTTCATGAAATTTTGGTGAGATAATACGGAGATGGAGGACATATTTAAATATATTTTTGACATTTCCCCCTCTCTAATATAAGGGGTGGAAGTAACTTTTAAATTTTAAATAGGAAAATGTACTTGATGAATTGCATAATGGGGTGGAGCTCCGTCCTGTTGAAACCACAATATGTCAGGCTTTATGTTTTGGTTTAATACTTGAGGTAATTGGTTTCTTAAAAAATCCGTGTACTGGGATATTAACGTTAAAGTAAACTAAAGTATTATTGTCAATCTTGACATTAACTTTGACTTCCTTACGAAGAAAATTTAAAAAGGTAGCAGGTATTTCGTTCGCAACCTGGATAGTTACGTTTAAAGTATATTTATGCAAAATACTTTGTATTTGAAATATTTCAAAAACGATTGAAAAACCGCATAGGATATGTTGTACATAATATGTCTAGAACTTCTCCTAGAATCCAAAAATGTGATAAAAGTCGTACCATCCATTTTAAAGTAAGCGAGAAAATCGATGTTTTATTCTATATTTTTTTATTCGATGCTCAATTGTTTTGCTGATAAAATATATGAATGATCTGTAAAAAGCCTAAAAATTTTCGTATTTAACATTTTTTCTCATCTTTAAAAATAAAAAGTAATAAGGCCTCTTCACTTTTATTTGGCTATCCCTGTACATTTCTCCATTTAAATGTCCTTCAAAGAAATGCGAACCAATAAATCCATCCCCCATTATACCACACCAGACATTAATTGATCAGAGATGTTGATTTGCCAGAGCTATTATTCAGTGGGGATTTTCCGACATCCAATAGTGCATATTGTGCCTAGCCTATTTACCTAAAGATAACAGCCAAACAAAAAAAAAGAAATTAAATTTCTACTGATAAGGGATAACTTTAAATTTAATATGGACAACTTAAAAAATAATTCTGGAAAGTAGCTTCGTCAGGAAAAAAAACATTCATTAGGAACCTGTTATTCCTTGCATTTGTCTTGTGACCCAATTGCAAAATGTAACGCAATTTTTAAAGTATTGCCCATATATCTCTTGGTGGAGTGTAATGTGGTATGGATGAAAATTGTACAACTGCAATATGGTCACAACTGATTTTTGACTTATTCCAGTATCTCTAGCAAGCCGTCTGGTACCTATACTTATGCGAGTCAGTACATAAAGCTCCTAAAACGCCAACTGCCGTATTTTTGTCCGTTTTAGTTTGTTTCTGAACTTGTGGTTTCGTCTTCAGACTGCCAGTAGTATGACTTCTGATTTCCAGCCTTTTAAATACCATGTGAGATTTCGGGATATTAGGAAACCTCCGCCCACCCTAGTGCAGATTTCTGTAGTTTTTTCTGCACTCCCCCAAAATTAACAACATATCAACTTGCACATTAAAATTGGCTTCCATGTTTAATTGAGCAATAAACTAAGAAATACTCGTTAAAACATCAAAATTTTCAACTGGTTTAAGTAAAAATAACGAATTTCCATGGAAACGAACAATAATTCTGAAATATGTAAGTAAACTTGATTTATTGGTAAAATTTATTTATTTTTTAAATTTAATTAAAATTTAGTTAACTATAATTCCGTACCTAACCGAAACAGCAAATCAAAAAAAAATGTTGCTCTCATACGAAATTTTTTACCTTGGTTCGATTGTTATAAACAAAAGTACATCATCCCATTTAGACTCATTCGAAAGTTACCTACCACTCCTCAAACTAGAGAGAGGGTGTAAATGTCAAAAATATGTTTAAATATGTCCCCCCTCTCCCTATTAAGTCACCAAAATTTCATAAAAATATTTTTGAGCCATCGCCTTGTAACACTTTAAAAAACTCACCCTGTATAAACCATACCACTGTTAACAAACCGCTCTGTCGTAATTGATACGAATCGCACCGTATTCTAACTAATCTAATACTAACTATCGTCTAAATACTGATACTCTCGCAATCCACAAGAAAGAAATACATGGGTTGGACGTCGACGGGAGAAATTTCAAAACTCCATTTATTCTTTAAACACAATGGTATTTATCGGCCTAAGTATTTCGGACACTGGACAGGTAAATATAGGAAATTCTTTTATTTAAATTTAAAGTTAAAATATTCTTAACACTTCTTTTAAACAGCATGTGAAAAATACTCGACAATACTGAGGCACGCATGCAAGGGGCGGGGATATTGGGTTAACTCCACCCCCCCCCCCCCCCGATTTTTTTTTAAAAAATAGCGTTTTCAGAAAAATAAAGAAGTTTACGTTTTAGAAATCAGATTTTACATGTTAATTTTTTCCACATCCCCCCCCCCCCCCACCGTATCAAAGCCAAGCAAACATTTCAGCCGCCTCGTGATAGCAACTAATTAAAATGCAGGAAAGTAATGACGCCACTCGCCCAAAATGATGATATTCGCCTAAAATATTTGAGCTTTCTACTTCTTAGAAATAGGAACGTTCTTTCTTACTTTTGGCCAAACAATCACCTATAAAATTGTGTCGCTAGAGGCAACACCCTTTATATATCTTACATGACCCCGGCGTGTGGCCGTCACACGAAACTTTAATTAGAAAGACCACGATATTAAACTTTTTTGTTAACAAGAAAATATGTTCGTGAAAGCAATTTCATACATAATAAACCTTATTAGGTTTTGCCCTTGACATTAAGTCCCGAATCAATAAAATGTTATTTATGTAAATATATTCGCCTGCTAGTCAAACGGCCAGTCTAACAAAAAAGGCAGTGGATTAGGTCCCGACAATCGGAAATACAAACGTGATATTTAAAAGTTCTAGAAACCAATAATGACCAAGAATTTATTTGGAAAGAAGGACGAGATACCAGATCAAGTATTACCATGTTACTTATAACCCGGCCAACTATACTGTCTCCCACCTACTCCTTAAGATCTACTGTTGCCAGGTTTTCAGTTATGACATATTTTGAGATTAAACAACTAATTATTTAGTATGATTAATAAAATAACGCAATTAATAACTGCAATCCTAAATACCACTGGCTACCCCACCAATGATTAATAAGATATACCATAGACTAAATAATACCTAGACGAATACTGCCGTGCAACGAAAAGCGGGTCTCCCTTCAGACATTTGGAGGGTTTACTGGTTTAAAAGTTTGTTTGTCTACCATTATATAAATATGTATACTATGTATCTACAATGTTCTTATTCCCCATTAATAGACGATAATTCTCGTCCACATAGAGCGAGAATTGTTCAAGAAGTTTTGAGGGAGGATAACATTGAGCCAATGGAGTAATACGTACTTTTTTGTCTTTAATTTTGTCACAGTGTCTTTAACTATAGACAAAGGAGTTTTCGTTAATGAAGACGTTTCTGCTGCAGCTGCATTTATATTAAACCCATTCTTTAATAAAGAAACAAACATTTTTAACAATTTGCTTGGCATCGGGCGATAAATATTTTCTTCCTAAATTAGCATTACCGGAGGCACCATGATCAACATCTTCCTTAGAACGGCACATTTTTAGTACGTTCGGAATAATAAAAAAAATACGCTCGAAATCATCCAACAGCTGCACGGTTTACCAAACGGATAGAAACTAAACTAAAATATTTCGAAATTATTAAACCAGTTAAAAAATACTTTATTCATACTCTTTAATAATTTTATTAAAATTATCTTTACCTGTTATTTTATTAGGGCCTGCCCTGTTTACAGTTCTTGCAAATTTACCAGTTTTTATTACAGCTGGTGTCGATAATAGTTTATTGCAGGCAATGGGTCAACGAAAGAGCTTGAAACGAGCTTTACCACATTAAATGTCGGTTATACTTTGAGTGTCAAATTAGACCGGTTTTAATAATAGTGAATCTCGGGGTTTTGTAAAACATTACAGTTATGGAAATCGGGAATTTTAAATTTGTCGCGTATTCCTTTCGCAATGCTCCTTCCAATTTTTATTATTTTTTCACATAAATATATATATATATATATATATATATATATATATATATATATATATATATATATATATATATATTATATATTATTATTTTGAAACAACTTTATATTCCCTTCTATGTTGGCAACGTGGCGTAATTTCACGTGATTTAGGTCTTGCCAAATAAATCTATTTCGTGCTCCTTGGCCTATGACGGAACTTGATGCCTCTGTGGTAAGTTTCCCACGTTATTCCCCAGCTTGTGTGTGACATATGGGAAGCGAGGAAATTTCGAAACAGAATTAGTAATTTCTCTATTGTTGTTAAAGTGTTTTCTTGAGTAGCTGTGACCAAAGCGAAAGTATTTATAATTTATAACTTTGTGAAAAAAACAAGAAAACAAAAAATTATAAAACGTAAAGGTTAAGTACTAAATTTTGAAACTTTTGGCATTGTGATAAAAATCTTCGGTAATTAAGAATTGCATTTATAGGAATATTACATGCTTTTCAGTTTTATACAGATTTAGTTTTATTAGTTGTTACTATAAGAGGAGAAGCAAATGTTGCGATCCCCAAAGCACCTGAATAGTTGGAACAATTATTCTTTGATAGGTCTCATTATGAACTGATGTATATTATCTGCATTACCCTTTTCAATTTACCTCAATAGTCGCATTCTAAGTGAATCGAAGTTTTTAAGGAACTCTAAAGATTTCAGGGGTATGGGCTCCAGAGTGGCTGCATTGGGCATAAATATACTAATGCCGAGATGTCTAGATCTGAACCACGATATTTATGCATGCTTTATTTATTTTGAAAAGGCATTTGATAAGGTTGACCAGACAAAATTGATTAATATCTTAAAATCAAAGATTAGAGATAGTCGAATCGTTAGAATTATAAACAAGTTGTACCGGAACCAAAAAACCAGAATAAGAATGGAGGAACAGGAATCTGAAGAGAGATCCTGAGGGTGTTCATCAACACTCCTCTTCAATATTTACAGCGAGAACATCTTCCAGGAATCTATAGCAGAATGTAATGAAGGCATTGTCCTAAATTGCGATGTTTTAAACAACATGCGGTACGGGGATGACACAGTCATGTTTACCGATAACATACAAGTTATGAGAGACATGCTAAAAAGATTTAATAATAACTGCACTGAATATGGGTTGAAAATAAACCTAAAGGAAACAAAATTTATCACAATCACGAAAAATCACAATAACAATGAAAACATTGTCATTGATAATACCCAAATAGAGAAGGTGGGACAGTACAAGTAGGTACCTGGGAACATTTATCAGTAAAGATTCAGAAAAGAAGAAAGAAATAAAAACTCGTATAGAAATCGCTAGAGCCACATTTAACAGAATGAGGAAAAATACTATGTAATAGAGATCTAAGAATGGACCTTAGATCAAGAATGCTGCGCTGCTATATCTTCTAAACTTTACCCTACGGCTCTGAAGCCTGGACCCTAAAACCGGCAAAAATGAAAACCTGGAAACATTTGAGTGAGAGTACTATAGAAAAATGCTACGCATATGATATCGGGGTGGATACGTGGGTGGCTCGAGTCACTTACACTATAACAACACCAACACTGTATTGAGTGTGTCTCTAGACTACCCCAAGAGTCACCCATTCTAATACGTGCAGCGAATTTCGTAACGCCCTGTATAAGAATTGTCAAATTTAATGTGGTAAGCGTCAAGTCTGTTCCTCCCTGTATCGTTTTAAGGCTTTTACGCTAAGAAATTTTACCTGTTCTTTAATTATTATTTCGGGCAAGCCATCTGTTTTAAAATATCCAGCAATTTAAGCGGGATATATACGAAAATTATTTTATCCACAGAATTTCACTGTTTTACTTTTTGCTTAGCTTTTAAGTAAAACCTGTATTAGGGAGTTTAATGACCTACTCCAAGTTAGGAAAACTTTTAATGGTCCTTAAAGCTGATGTGGATAGCTGAAAATACTGCTGAAGGTTAGTTGAATATACAAGTGGCAAAAGTTTGGCTCTCAAACTGAAATCTGATAGATAAACGGCTGGCGCTTTCTACATAGGCTTTTTAAATTTCAGCTTAGTACCTATACCAAACCCTTATTAAAAGTTAGAGAAAAATCTTTTTGGTTGTTGTACGAAGAACTTTTACAGAATATATTTAATAATTTTATGAAATATTGGAATTGAGAAGATTATTTGGCCCCCCTTTCTATTATTTTGATTTTCTTTAACATCTTTGTTGAGTTGTTATTTGCCATAAAAAAAAAACAAAGAGTTTTCAGTATAGAGACATGAGGTTCCTTAAAGAAATCAAAATGTTATTTTTTACTTTTCCTTTTAACACTCGATCCACAAGAATTCAGAACGTTTTTTCTTTAAAGTGTTTTAATATATATTCATCAAAAACATCATTCCTAGTAATTTATCTGACCCACAGGTTATTAGTGATTACTAGTGGTATACTTTTTCAAAATATTTTAGACTGTACAACTAAAATCAGTTTGTACTTATAATAATTATTATAATTTTAAGTAACCTAAATTTTTCTTTTAAATTACCTGAAACTCAGGAAATTCACAGAACTATTCATTTAATTCAAGCAAATGCTTCTGGTGTGAACGGACTTTCATCCAAAATGCTGAAATATTGTAGTCCTCAAATCACTCAGAATCAACTGTTGCATCGAGCAAATTATTTTCCGAACCGGTGGAAAATCTCTGTTAGAAAACATTTACCCAAAATTAGGGATCCTTCAACTTTTAATGATATTAGAATAATAAGCACTTGCTTATACTTTTTTGAGAAAGTTACCTATATATAGTCAATCACTACAGCACTGTGTTGAAAACAATATTATACCAGACAGCCAGTGTGGCTTTAGGAAGCATTTTAGCACATCGCTCGTTCTCGTAGGCATCACTGATGACATAACTGATCATAACTATATTGTATCCAATTTTATGTGAGAATGATGACAGAAAAAACAATTGAACAAAAATTCACCCTATTGGTCCGTTCCATGGACAGTTTACACCAGAACATATTTTAGTGATCATAATATTCATCTTTTCTTTCCTGATAATCACGGAGGAATCAGATTTCTTTCTATCCGTGTTGGCGAAAGTGCATTAGACAGACAAATAAAAAAAGAAGTTGTTCAAATTTTTATCGTACCTTCTTTGCTTGTGGAAGTATTGCTGGTTATATACTTTGAAACATCAGTCATCGCAATTTTTTTTCCTGATAAAATCCCAACGGAATCCGATTTCTTTCTATCCTTGTTAGCAAAAGTGGCATTAGTAAAAGACACACAAAAATGATGTTGTTGCCAATAAAAAAGAATAATCAAATATTTTATCACAGTCGGCTTTGTTTGTGCAAGTATTTCTGGTTGTCTACTCTGAAAGTTTAATCGGAATTGTCATAAAAAATAAACTTCTCACCTGACAAAATACTTACGTAAGTTTTATGATTTTATAGCAAAAGAACTTTGTTTTTACTGAACGCAAACAGCATTTGCAAAAATCTCGTTTTAATTAAGGAAAAACAGTGTCAACATTAACCTTCTTATTTTACACTACTTAAAATTGTTTCCTACCCAAGTAACAATACTTCCTCTAACCAATAATTTGCAAAAAAAGGATCGGAGGAAAGACTTCCTCTACCTACAAAATTTTTGATCATACCCAGAAAAGTATAATATGAGGCTTTAAACCGACCGAAACTCCAAGAAAAATGCCCAACCATATGCGTCTTACGTGCACAAATGCCACAAAACTTTTTAATAGTAATCACTAACTTTCCACATACGTTGTAACATACTTTTTACTGTAAATAGCTTGCCTTAAATTAAGCCTTTATGTTTACAAAAGACTTCCTCTATCTTTATTTACTACAAAATCTTTTATCATACCCAGACAATTTAGCCTTATTTCAATCCGGCCCATAAAATTTAACAACACTTTTTACTCAATTTTAGAGGTCTATAAACATAAAATTAGAGCTAATGTATACGTCGACAACTCCAATATAGGGGAGCAACGATGTCGTAAAATTAATGAAAAATTTTCCTATATGGGGAGCACATTACCCTCGCAGATGTTATGGGGAAGCTTAAATGATGATTTAAATCACATGATAAGTTTGAATGGATATTTGGAAAAAGTCGCTAACCTGATTGATGCGATATGTAAAGATTGTTATCAACATTCAGTGGCGGCCCTCTTGAAAATATCCTAAAAATAATGTCAAAAGTCAATATTTGTGAAAATAATAATTTATTAATAATATATTTAAAGGAAATTAAATAGAAATTTTATTCGTGTATGATAAGGCAGACTCAACTTGCTTAACACCTTTTTTACAAGCCAGGTTTCTATCCAACAGAAATCCTGCAAGTTTACTTAGATTTTTTTAATGCCAAAAATACTTAGGTACTTAAGTTGCCCTTTCTTTACAAATTCGCAGAAAAACGCAGTTCATTGTACATAACTTTGTTACCATATTCTTACACTTGTTCAACTTACGAATTTAAATATTGCCTAATTGTATAGAGGTCAACATGACTGTGAAGTATTTATAGATGAAGCTGATCATTCGTCGTGTATTTTACAGGATTGTCCTTTCTTTTTATCTGCTGTCCTGTATTGTGGCGTCTTGTAAAATGTCCTGTATTTTGTCCTTGATACAAAAATATTACAACCTTAATATTGATATGGTAGAGTAAGAATCAAGGAAGGAAAAGCCACGAGAGTCATAGATATGAAGGCATCACGCGTGCTAGGTCTCGTTTTAGAATGTTCCTGGTTAAATTCTTACAAGACATTACTTTTTTTCTTCACTCCTTCCCCAATCCCCGCGAAAATGATAGGCACTTTTCAGAATTCACTGACAAATCTACAGATCCAAACGACCGGTGATTAGGTGTCACAAAAATGACAGGAATATATGCGAACGAAACCGGTCTATTTTCCTGTGAATTTTGAAAAATGCCCTATATGTCCTGTATTGACTAACAAAAAATATGGTCACCTTATTATAGATTAGTAATAATTAGATTTTCAGGTCATATACAGTATGTTCTCAGAAGGAGTTTAGAAGATAAAAAATGGGCCAAATTTTGCAAGATACGTAAAAATGCCACTCTTAATAAAAGCTTTTGTTTATAAAATAAATAAATGAAAATATTATTGTTTATACAGGGAGCATAAAAAATACAAAAACGTTATTGTGCGTAGGAGTAAACGTACCTTGTTTATCATTTTCTACCAAAAAAACAGGTATAAAATATGTTTTAAATTAAAACCTAAGCCGAAATTTAAAGTTTCATTAAAAAACTTAAATATTAAAAGTAATGAGTTTTAAAATATTATTTTTTTAAAGTCCCAATTATTCTCTCTCACACCTTTGTCCTCTTCTAAACCCTATCAGCGGGCATACTGTAGAAATCGTGGCAGAACATTAAAACAACTGAAACCCTAAATGAGATGAAGATAATGACATGAAAATACAAGGTGAAAATAAATAAATAATTAAAATGAAAAATGTCGAATGACACCAACAAGCAACAAAAGAAGCAAATATTTGCATCGAGATGCGATTAGACTGTGATTTAGATGGATAATGTGTTTGATCACGACGGTACCTTATAAAATTATTTTAATTTCCTAGCTTTCTTTACTTTCAAACTACTCTAGTTTTTCCTTGTTTAAACGACAAAATAAAGTTTAAGTTTCTCATTTACAACAAAGTCCTTTAATAGCCAAAGCGCCCTTTAAAAGCGTCAAAGCTTGTTAGTTACTTAGATTTCTTTGTACCACTTTTAGATTTAATCTCTTTAAGTTCATAGTCGTGCCTAACGTGTTTCTTTTTCAACCATTATTTATTTAAAATAAATTGAAATATCCATTGTACTATGCCCCGTTTTAGCGTAAGCGTTAAGTCTAAGTGTGGAATGCAGACGGGCGAACATATACCAAGGGATTCATTTTTTCTGGGTTTTCAGTGTTTATTCTGTGGGACTTTTAATTATTTGGCACCTTGAGCATTTGGAGAAAATTGGGATTTAAAATACTTACTATATAGGCTACTTCACTAAATGTTAATTTTGCTGCCATAATATAGATCAAAGAACAATAGAATATTCGGCGTAAGAACTTTTTGATATAGTTAGGTATTTTTTAAGTAAGTAAAACAGCAAAATAAGTCTATGTCACAATATTGTGTCTACTTTTCGTTCAACTTCAAGATCGCCAGTATATCTACAAATGAATCCGAAAGTAGAAAAATAAAGCTGGGGCACATCATGATCGATTGAATGGAGTATGAGTGACCATCCAGCAAGACCGATATGCATCGGCTGGGTAAGGTGGTAAGAAGAAATTTTATTGAGGCCTAGAACACACGAAGCTTGATGACCATAGAGGACAATAAGCACAGTAATTCACCTCCAAAACCAAGGAAATTGTTCCTTTTGTATGACAAAGATGAGAAAATCTTCTGTGGACCTTTGATGATAAAGTCGCTAGTGTCTATTATTGATAAGCTTTTGGTCTGTATTCATATCATAATTAGGAGAAAGGCATTTAAAACCTGTGCAATGGGTAAACGCGGCAACGTCTAAAGATAAATTGATCCGCAGCAGTATTATACCTCGATTAGGAATATTTCATCACGGGCTGCGCCATTATAACAGGCTCAATGACGTCATAAATATCAACGTTTCATAAAATTATATTTCTGTACGAGATATAAGCGATTTAAATCCACTTAAACAATATATTATTCCGGAATACCGAAAGCCAGAGGATTTTCCGCATAAGCTTATTCAGTTTAAAGTCAACTCCATCTTTTTAAACTCTTAATGCCCTAATTTACATTAATATAAAATACAGAACAAAGCAGATTACGTTTGTGTATAATGATGGATTTAAATATTATGTAAAAGAGCTCCCGTGGTTTTCCTAGCTTCATTGCTGGTATATTGTTTTCCTTCGAATGTCGCAGCTTGTCACTTAAATGCACGATGAATTTAAGATGTTTAGCTAACTTCAGTGTCGTAGATAATTTGTCTCAGAAGGGGGCACAGCACATAATATATAGAAAATAATTAAGCGTAAATTAATATCGTTACTTTTAAAATAAAGGCATTGTATTGTAATGGGCTTTTGATCTTCAACAAGAGTAGAAGCAACAGTTCAATCTTAATTAGCCTTTTGTTTCATACATTGTTCGTGTATAGGACAAAGAACAGCAGCTATAATTCCGGCTGCGTGCGCCACTGTAATGGCTTTCATGTGTTCTATTATAACCATTAGTTGGTTCTATCAAATAATAGTTGTAATTGTAAATGACATCGACTAGCTCTAGTAGCGGAGCAGCTTACTGGAGGGAGTTTACTAATTTTAGTTCATGAATGCCACATAGTAATGATTTATCAATGTACTTACCAAAAACACATATACAGTTCTTAACGTCATTGGTGTGGGTCAATAAACATATCTAGTTTAGCGCCACTTACAGTAATATAAACGTATCAAATAACCCACCGTCTAATAATTAAACCTAAAGAAAATTTTAAAAGTGCACATAATGAAGCACGATAAAGATAATTTAAATGTTTAATTTTCAATCATAGAATTTTAATAGGATGTGCGTAATAAAAAAAATGATAAGCCCTGAACTAGCTCTAGAAAGTTGCAACACCTTTACAGTGCAAGGACACTAGCCTAAAACAGTTTATTCTCTATAAATGATTATTTAAAACATTTGGCTTTTGATGGAGATTTAAAAATTAGATACCCATCTTAATGAGGTTTTTTTGTGGAGGCACTCCTCCGTCAACCCACTTCAAAAGGCTTAGACGGGCATACATGTCCCTGACTGACTGACTGATTGACTGACGTATCAACGCACAGCCCCTGGGTCTAGAAACTCGAAATTTTGCACAGAGGTTTCTTATATAACGTAGGCATGCACTAAGGAAGGGTTTTCCAAAACTCAACCCCTAAGGGGGTAAAACAAACTTTAGAAGGAGAAAAAATATTAGATGGTCCTATTAACTCGAAACTTCATAAAAGTACTCTAAAACATAAATGTTTAAACACGTCTTTTACATTTTTAATAAATCAATCCCTAAAGGGATGAAATGGGGGTTCAAAGTTTGGAATGGAGTAAAATTCTTCTACCGCTGACGAAGTCGCGGGTGAAAGCTTGTTTAAAATAAAACACCCTTGACAACTACTGAATCGACTTATTTTTACAGGGGCTCAATAATTCCTAAATTGCATGCCAAAATTCAAAAATTATTTGTATTATAATATTATCCAACTAGCTCTAGATACATCTGTCCTGGGACACACTGTATCCAAAAATAAAAAGCGTCGCAGAATTTATATTACTTATACATAAGTCCAAAGCTTCTTACCTTATTAGAAAACTGCAAGTTTTGATCCAAACCACCTAGATCGACATGAGAATTAAATTAAAATTACTAAGCTCAAACGTCCAATCTACCAAATAGGACAAATTACCTAGTAATATTATAACTTCATGACTGGGATTACAACGGCAAATGTCCGATCTTTGCAGTTAGGACTTTTTATGTTAAGGGTAATAAGGATATTACATAGGTAGTACTCCAAGAAGTATTGACTGTACGGAATTTGAATAAGTCATCTTAAAAAGTGTTTAAATAAATAGGAAAAAGCAAATGTGCGTAGGAACATTTTATTATACTTAGCCACAGAATCACTTGTAGATTTTTGTCCGTAAAAGGTTTTGCAACATTCTCTACATAAGGCTCAGATTGTCTTAAGGGGTTACGCCACCCTGGAGCTCGGAAAAATAGGTATAAAAAAATCTTTATTTCACACATACACATAGTAGTTTTATGAACAATTTGCAATATTAACGATTTAAAAAAATTAAAAAATGGCGGAGATATAAGCCGATAATTTCTCAGGCATTGTGTGAAACGTAACAAAATTTTTTTCATATTTAAAAGGGTAATAGCTAAAATGTGACGTAGGTAATAATTTTAATTTTTTTTTGTAGAAATGGCAGCTGTTTGATAAAAAAGCTTGAAATTTGCATCGAAATTTTTAGTTTAAAAAATTCATAACTTTTGAACAAGACATGCAATCGAAAAAAGTCCTACGTCACATCATAGATAAAATATGATAAAGAAGAAGTGTTGTAAATTTGAGCCAAATCGGTTGAGTAGATCTTGAGATAACGTACGAAAAAAGAGTACGACGTCAGCTGCTGAAAATCAAATATTTCTTTTAATTCTCTTCAGTCTGCGATACCTGGACCGTACACGGGGTCTTCTAATGTTAACGTATAAACAATTTATCTAGCCAAAAAAAATTACATTTTTTAAAAATTTCAGGGTGGCCTAACCCCTTAAAACCAGTATTACTGATTTAAAACAAGAATTTCCTACTAATAGCTTGTTGATCCTTATTCAAACTAGAACTTTCAATAATTTTTAATCCATTAAAACGGCCATTTTTACTGATTTATCGAGATTGCCTTCAAATAAATTGTTAACGGCAAAGCGTTACCTGATGTTGATAATTCAAATCGATTTTCTTTCAGTAAATACAACACGATGTCAGCTACGTGTTTTAGTACAAAAAATGCGGGCTTAAAATTTCATGCGTATGTACGTGTCTGTTGACATAACAGGTTATATATTCTCTCGTTAAATTGCTTTTATCGTTTCATTTGTAAATCTATGATAGAGATTAATTAAAGCCTCATTATTTATCGGAGTTGCCTTTGGAACTATTTTTTTTTAATAAAAATATTTTACTACGCAAATATTATCAAATAAACTGATTCTGTGATATACACCTGAGGATGCCTCATATAAAATAAGAACTACACATTTTTTATATCAAGCTATCATGAAGATGTCAAAAAGTTTCGTGTCTATATGAGTTAAACACAGTTTGTTCACTTAAGTTCTCTTTATATGATTTTTTTATTAAATTATTTTACAATTTTTTTTTAATTTCTCTTCTTTCACCTGTCAGTTTAAAACTTTTGGTTGTCAAATTAGACTGATCTATACCGTATCCAATTTGATTTGAGATTGATGACACAAACCCATTTTACAACGGATAGATTGTCTCTCTCTCTCTCTCTCTCTCTTTCATATTATTTCTCTCTCATTTCTTTCTCTCATACTCGTAAAAGTTTTACAAGTGGTAGAAAGTTAGGTTATGAGAAACATAAACATGACATATTGATCAAATTATTTTAAGCCTATCCCAAGTTGTTTTTGCAGTGTAAAAAGTGTATTAGCATCTTAAATTCCTGTGTTCTCTGATTTTGCGACTTACTAAAACTATTGAAATATTACGCAAGGTACATATTTGTTTTTCTTTACATTACTTGGACTGGGAGTTATGGAAATGAGTAACAGGACGCCGACCCGATATAAAGTTGAGAACAGAGACAGAAGATTTCTTTAGTTATTAAGAGTGACAGTTGCGCCCTAGAAATGTTTGGTTTCAATTTAAAGCTGAAGTCACAGTGGCATTACAAAGTGTATCTATCCGTCTGGAATTAAGACTTTGAACATTTACAGTTAAAAATTGTGAAACTAGTTGGTATATAAACAATATTAAATAATTTTTATCTCATCTAAGACTAAGGCTGATACAATATTTCTAGGTGTTGCAATTTTAGAATTAAATACTATAGTAAATTTAAGTAGAAAAACCTTTGAAAATTAAAAATTGTCATTGGTAAAAGATTTAAGGTATTGTGCTAGAGTTGAATTTGTGAATTACATCATACAAAATCCACAATTACACTTCTCTAAATCATCCCGAATATCAGAAACCGTGTCATTTTTATAACTTACACAATCTATTCACTATAAATTCGGATTTTTCACATAAATTGCCAAAATAAATCTGAGTACAAAACTAATCCAAAAAATAAATAATAACAGAATATTTAGCACGCTGTGCCAACGAGAGCTTAAAATTTTAAACTAGTGGCATTTTAGCAATTAAAAACTTAAATGATGTTAACATATTTCATTTCCTAAAAGAAAATCACATTCAATTGTGAATATTCGGGTAAGCTGCTTTAGTTTGCAAAAAATGCATTTTTCATGTAATCTATGGGAGTTGTTTTCATGGATTACGCGCTTTGTAGAATAAATTAGTTACTACTTTTTAATTTTAACTGTCGCTTTGTTCATAAAACAGCTAGATTTACTTTTTAAGTTTTAATTACCAAATATTTTTAATAAAGATATAATATGAGCAAGAAAAATGTCCGTGATGACGACAAGCCTTGTTAAAACGACCTCGTAGCTATTTTACGAGCTATTCGATGATTTCCGATGAGACCGCGTACTTAACCGAACATTCGTTCTCGATTGTGATTATTTGATTTGTATTTGGTACCTTTACAGCGCCTCCCTACCGCAAACTTTTGCCAATTCTTTTTGCCTATGCTTTTGATATTATATTTTAATACGCTTTTATTAGCTTGTCCTGTAACTTCCTAACATTGTAAGCAAATCTTACAACTCACTTATCACCCACTTGTAATTGTCGTATCGATTTGAAACTTTGTTAAACATGCAATTCTGGTGATAATACAATATGGTGCCATCGAGCCAGTGTCGTACCTAGGGGGCTAGGGGGACAGTCAGCCCCGCCCCTAATTCATGGCGCCTCTAGCGCTTCTTTGTTCTATTTGTAAAATAATGCTAATTCACCCCCATGGTAAACTGCCCCCATCTCGCCCGAAAATGCTAGGTACGCCACTGCATCGCACTTATATGATGATGGAGGTAGGAGGTGGTCATAGGGACTCCTCCATGGCCAACAATAAGCGGAGTTTGGGCTCGATTGACTTGTCTCAATGAGTCCTTTGGTTACATGTTATTGTGACCAGGAGGGTCTTATGATGGAGTAGGGAGGTGGTCATGGGAACTTCTTAATTGCTAACAAACATTAAATTACCCACTTCACGACTAATTATCGTATCGATTTGAAACTAACACACTTATATAATTCTGGTGACAATACAATAATATGGTACCATCGAGCTTGTATGGTGATGGAGGCGGGAGGTGGTTATAGGAACTCCTCGATGGCTAACAGTAAGTCCATCAAAAGGGAGAGAATGCGTGCACAAGAATCAGATCAATGAGCTGTATCTTTGATCTCATATATTAAATCAAAAAGTATGAGGTATGATTTTAGACTTTTAAGTATGGACAACGTAATGAATATAAAACTAAAAAGAGTAAAATAAATTATGGTTTAAAATTAACAAATTAAAAAAAAGTAAAAATAATTATTTTTAACTTCTTAGAGCGCTACTCATAAAAGCGTGTTTTTAAGTTTTTTAAATTATAATTTATTTAGTGGGAGATACCGGTGTAAGATCGGTTTGGTAAGAGAATTTTACCTGTATGTGTAGCTTTAGTTTGTTGTAGTTTCTTAGTTGATTAAATCCCACAATAATACCTTTTATGTTAATTTATCAAACGCATACATACTACTACAAACAAAATTTAGTAAAATAATTCAACATAGAATTTCAAAGAAAATAAAAATGCTATGCAAAAAACAGTTTCAATTAACTTTGTGAAATATATGTCCCATTACTTTTTAATTTAATCCGGAATTCAATTGCAAAAGAATCTAGTAAATTTTTATGGAAAATGGCAGTTTAGTTTATGTTTTAGATTTTTTTATTGCACAGTGTTATATTGGCGAATTTACTGACAAAGTAAAAAAAATAAACTAAAAGAATATTTACATTTAAAAACTGACTACTTTTCTAGAAATTTAAATAAAGTTAAACCCAACACTTCTTGTTACCCGTTACCTCCGTCATTTCACAACTCTTTATAATAACTTCTCCTGTTTTCGATATTTTCCTTTTTCTTTAATTTTAATCTTGTCTGCTTGTTACCCTACACATCCATCTTAACATTCTTATTTCCGTTACATCTAATCTGCTTTTCTAGCTTCCTTTATTAGCCATGTTTCTGCTCCACACATCATTACATGCATTGCTTTCAGTTTTATCAACGTACCATCTTCTGTGATTGCAAAACCTGACATTAAACATTTTTAAATTTATTTAAATCTTCTAGTTCTTTTTTATTCAATTTAAATCGAGTTTCCTAATATAACTCCATTGAGTGTGCTAAAACTTATTATAACATTACGCTTAAATTTTAAAAATGTTCACCTCTTAAAGCCAGTTGATACCAAGAGATAAGAGAATGATATAAGATTCCCCCAACTTGGTAATTCCAGTACTAATTATTTTCGGACATCTGGTATAATACATAAGTACTTTGATCCACCGACACTTGATTTAGATTCTTTATGCCTTGTTGTTATTAAGGGTTCTTAATGCTCTTTGTCAAAGAGGGATTTAGACTTAAGGATATAAAATGATGTAAATTTTTATACCTAGACATACCTAATAATATGGGGGTACCTGAAATAAATTTCATTTAAGTAAGTAGGTAATTATGACCCTGTTTAGGTATTAACCCAGATTTACCTACAGAATATTTACATAGTTCATAGAAATTATCAAATTATTCTTAACGTTTAAGCCTCCAATCCATAAGGTCTGTATATTACCTAAATGGGATATTTCTTCGCCCTGTAAATTTGGACGTGAACACTGGAGCTGCATTCTCCTCAGAGGTTGTTATACGTAAATGTTAAATTGTATCAAGTGTAACTTCAGTCAAATGTTGTTAAAATACAAAGTGTGCCGAATAATTGTATTTCCCTGATTTGGTGACTGTATCTATTTTTGATATGGCTATAGTGTTTGACAGTGAAGAGCAAGGTAAATATTCAGTTAACGAATAGTGAAAGGATTAAAATAAAAAATGTCTTAGCAAAAAAAGTGCTTCACTTATTTGCTAAGTTTAATGGTATATTTAATGTGTGCCTTTGTTAAATCAAAAAAATTTTTAGATTATGATCTCACTTTATAAATTTATTTATTTCATCCAATTTATATGATAATAAGTTAACAAAAAAGTATGTACTGGGTGATGGATTATTATATTTGAAGTAATACTTTTATATTTGAAGATATAGAAACATGTTTAAATTAGGAAAATTATAGATTTATACAAGATTTATTCGACTCTCTAGTAAAAATTTCATTTTTTCCAATTTTATTAAACTCGGCATTTCTGGGTTTTTCAAATTTTACCAAACCTGTACAAAGATATTCCTTTATACCAAACTTATTTTTTAATGTATTTCTATCACCAATTGTTGTTCTAAATCCCGTTTTTTTTTTGAGAAAAATAGGAAACGCCAGCAAAAACTATGTTAGAGTTGATGCAAAGTTGACATAATTTGTACAAATAACTAAGCATTTGATTTTATTTCGGTTTTTTACTAAGTAGCTAGATGCATAAACCGAATTAAAAAACAATCCCTACGAAAAATCTTTAATTTACCTTTTACTGTACTTTTTAAACAATAAAACCTTGTTTTAATTATAACAACCCCCACATATTATACAAGTTACTTTGTTCAAAAAATATTTCTTTTACACACACACGCACACAGCTACAGGCTCGCTAGGTTGTGCTTATTATTCTTTAATATGCATGTACTTTCGCAGATTTGAAACCGATCATATGCTACTGTCAAGGTCACTGTCCATATGGAGAAGAATATGGAAACTGTGAAACTAAACCAGGAGGAAGTTGCTTTACAGCGGTAGAAGTAAATATTGATGATGGGGAAGAATATCCCGTATTATCATATGGATGCCTCCCTCCAAATGAAATGGCTTTATTTCAGGTGGGTGAAAATAACTCTATATTAGAGATTAGAGATAAAAATATAGTGCAAAATTAGTCTTTTGATTCTGGCAGTTATCAATTTGAACCTTTCAATAGTGAATCTGTATAAAATTTGTTTTATTTTAATTTTTAGTGTCGAGCCAAACTAGTAGCCTCACAAGAAACCAAAAAAATTAAATGTTGTGACGAATATGACTATTGCAACAAGCACCTTCTTCCAGTGATCCAACCTCGCAACAACGTCGGTACCGATTTTCTCCATAGCATGACCTTAAAGGTACTAATTTCGTCTCTTTCGATCAGTTTCATTGTTCTTGCAATAGTACTTGTCATTGTCTATTTGAAACACCGGAAACAGGAGAAGATGAGTCAGGAAATCGTCGTCAAAGCGTCTGAAGAGTTAGAAATGGGAACAAGAATTAATATATCCAACATCAATAACGTACTGAATTTTCCTATTGGTGAAAGTAGCATCGTCTCTTTCGGCATGATGGAAACCAGTCAGTCTATCAGGTCGGACTCAGAATATGAATTGCCTGGATTTGTGCGGAGAACCATATCTAAACAGTTGCAGTTAGAGTTTATGATTGCGTCAGGTAAAGAAATTAATTAATACATAATATAGATGATAAATACATCGACCGAAAAAAAAATACCGCATATAATTTTTTCTTCAACTACACCTATTTAGTTTATAAACTCATTAGGTTACTGCAACAAGTCTTTCTTTATTTTGTAGATGAGTATATGCTTTATTATTTCGAGGTAGAATCAATTTTTTTGCCTCCATTTTTTAATAGCTATAGAACTTGAAAGGACGCGATTGTTTTTATTAATTTTAGAACGCCCTGTGGAGTTTTCAAGCAATCGCTCTAAACTAGTATAATCATAAAAATTTCATTTAACTGAGCCAGAATTTATAAATCGTTTTGGACACAAAATCAAATGTATCAGCTTTTTTGGCATTCAGTATATTATGCTTTTAAGTACACTCATGGACAAAAAAAGGGGAACGAAAATTTTAGAAAAATTTGGTTACTATTTTAATGAACCTTAACCGATAGATTTTTTTTTAAATACTTATTTTGAAAATATTTTTTTTTAAATGTACCAGGTGAGTCAACGATTGCGAGTTGTAATTTTATGCCCTAAAGATAAGATTTGTCGATAATAAGCTTTTGTGTTAAGGTGTGGTTGGATATTCTGCATATTTTATAAATATTTTAAATTATACAGGATGCGTTCAAAAAGTAGGGTGTCAAAAAGTTAGATTTTTTATATGGGACAACCTGTATTTGAATGGATTTTTATATTATACGTGTAATTACATAACTTATTCACTATGGTTGAATATGAGAAAAAGTCATAGTTTTCAAGATAATTCGGCTTGTAATAAAAATTTAGCATTTTCAGTCAAACCTTATATTCATGGTATAAAACTACTCCGGGCAATCATTGACTCACCCGGTACATTTTTTGCTCGTATCGATAAACATATTTAATTAATTAGGAAAGTACGGTGAGGTTTGGAGAGCCAAATGGAGAGGTGAAAACGTTGCAGTAAAGGTGTATTGTCCCAAAGAAGAACAAAAATGGCTCAGAGAAGTAGAAATTTACCAGACAGTACTGTTAAGACACGAAAGTATTTTGGGCTTTATTGCAGCAGATGTTAAAGGTTAGTAGTCAGCATATTTGTAAGAAGAATTTTGAAAATACAAATTTAGAACATACAAAGATTACAAAATTTTGATTTTCTTATAGGTACTGGTCCTCAAAGCCAAATGATTCTTATAACAGAATATCACGAACGTGGCTGCTTAAGGGACTACCTCAAGAATTACACTGTTAGTCCCGCGGAACTTCTTAAGATGATCAAAAGTATAGCTAGCGGACTCACTCACCTCCATAATGAAATATTTGGCTGTAGAGGAAAGCCTGCTATAGCGCACAACAACATCAGTACCAAGAACATTTTGGTTAAAAATAATAAGGAATGCTGCTTGGGAGACTTCAAAAATGCTGTCAAGTTCTTTATTAGTCGTAATAAGATCGACGTTCCAAGCAACACAGAGCACTCAGAAATTCATTACTTGGCACCGGAGATTTTACAAGACAATTTCGACAAAAACAACTTTGAATGCTACAAAATGGCGGACGTGTACAGCTTTGCGCTGGTGCTGTGGGAGCTTGCAAGCAGATGTAATGATGAACCGCTCGTCACAGCCAGAAGGTACCAGCTTCCTTATGAAAATGAAATGGTTTCAGAGAATAGCGAATCGTCTAGGGATATGTTTGTTGAAATTGTTGCCAAAAAGAAGGTACGGCCTGTTTTAAAGGAAGAATGGGAGAACAATTCAGTTTTAAAAATTGTATCAAAAATTATTATGGAATGTTGGAGTCCGAATCCTTTTGTGAGACTGACTAGCTTAAGAATAAAGAAAACTCTTTTTAAAATAAATTCGGAAAACCCTGAACAGGGTACATGATACGAAAAGCCAAATATTAAATTAAGGACCTATGTATGTATGTAGTTTATACGCAGTAACATGAAATGGGACATATACATATTACAAATAAATTTCAAATATTTTTTTTATATTCCCTACGTAAATTAAATATTTGTAGTGCTTGTTTTTGTCAATTTATTTTCGGCCTTATTAGCGATGTATATTTCACGACGAAATCGGTCTAGGAATCTTCTAATCTTCCAACAAAACCTGTCATTTTTTCGAAATTTTGACACATCATATTTAAATAATTCCGACATAAATAAACTGCAATTATTTGTGTTCATGGCGGTGGTCGAAGACTGAGTGTTTTGTTATATGAAAAAAATAACTGAAATGTAAAAACTATGCCAAGTTCCTTACCCACACGTTATGAGCAATTTTTTAATAAGCACAGAAAAATATTGTGTGAATTGATAAATTTACAGACCAAACTTGGCAAGTTTTCATTAGAGGAACTGAGCAATATTGAAACCCTTGAAAACTTGCCAAGTTTGGTCTGTAAATTTATCAAACAATTCACACAATATTTTTCTGTGCTCATCAGAACACTGCTAATAACGTGTAGGCAAGGAACTTGGCATAATTTTTACATTTCAGTTATTTTTTCTGATAACAAAACACACAGTCCTGGCGAGAACTTGGCTTAGTTTTTTACATGTATGCTTTTGGTGAGTAATACAGCTAGATAGATAGTACGATGTGCTATAGGGATACTAGCCTGTCACATTATAAACTTTGTTGGAAGAAACAAAGTTATAAATTTATAGTTTTTTTTTTTTGAAATTCTTTTAATCAACTTTGACAGATTTTAACTGTTATTAACATATTTACACTTTAAAACATATTTCTAGTATTTTAAGATTTGTTATTCAGTCTAAAAAGATATCTAATCAAATAAACTTTGAACTCCAGAAAGCAGAATTTAATTTTTCTTTTTCTCGTTATGAGGGCGGACACTTCTTCAGGGCAATAAATTTTGTAAATAAATCATCCAAAACTTTGTCTTTTAATTAATGTTATTCTTCAATTTATTTACACTGGAAATTTAAACATCGGGATAATATTTTGAAGGTAAGTAATCTTTAAACACATCTTATTTCAAAGTTTTAAGTGACGTACAAACCCCGTTTTAAACTTGCAAGTAAACAGAAAAAGAAAATTTGTCATCTTTCTAACCACTCATTCGTATACAGCTTCGCGAAGCAATTTTCTTCGTCAATGCCAAACTCGACCAGGTTTTCGAAAGGTAAACAATAAATTTACAGCTTTTCCACAAACATTTTTTTATTCCATTAAGAATTTCAAATATTTATGTATTTTATAGTAAATTAAAGATGAAACTTTGTTCAAATCTCTTTTGAATATGAATTTTAGCTGCCACAAATACACTACTAGGTTTTGACAAGTTTTTTTTTCTGTAATTGTAAAACTCAGCGTGTCGACATTTAACAATCACAGATAACATCATGGTTCATACTGGTAACATACTGGTTCCTTCGATTAGTCCTTAGATCGGGAACAAATTGCCTGTAGATGCTTTCCCTTCCCGTCCCAACCTCCAATCCTTCAAATCCCGTGTCAATAGACTACATTTCCTTTCTCTCCAGATGCCCACGGTAAGTTAGTACTTAGGCTTGAAGCCTACGTGGGATGTCTCAAATAAAAGAAAGGGACCTTATCAAACTGACACGTTTTATACATTTTCGTTTGATTTTGATGTTTGTGATGTTGGTGTTTCTGTGGATGTTTTTTTGTATAGTGTGTGTTTTAAACATTTTACTTTTGGACTTTATATATTTCAGAGACTAGATTTTCTTGATGTTTATTATTTAAATTGAACGGTGGGTACAAGTCCGGTCCTGTCTTTTAGCCAACCTCTCAACGTAAATTAATCCACACTTTAGCAGGGTGCCATAAATGACAAGTAACTTGGCCACTATATTGCGAGATATAAGAAAAAGTTTACTATAGCAGTGCGGTCCATCTATTCTTGACTTCGACTAGAAACAGGGGCATAATTCTAATACCGGGTTTACATTCAGCGTACTTCCGCTGCAGCCAGCAGGTGAGTAGACAGAGAAGTGGACAGAGCGAGTATGTAAACAAGTAGCTTGCGCTGACACAGCTCATTGCCACAGAATTTCGATCTACACAGAAGCGAAGAAAGCGTATTTTGACAGGACCCGATTTTAAGAGCGCATGTCGAAAGCGGCCATCTTTTAAGTGACAAATTAGTCAGAACCGCATGGCCAGTGACGCCAGCGGCTGGCTATAGTTAGGTCAATTGTAACTGCGGTTTTAGATATTTGTGTTAAGTTTTGATCAATAATATTCTGATATTCTTTAAAGAATGAAATACTGTTGTCAATACAAAATATTAATGATATTTGCTGCACCACTTACGACAGTATGATGGCATGAAATAAAATGTTTTGATGTATTATTAAAATTTAATGCAAAATCATGTTGAATGCAAGTCTCTTTTTTGCTGTATTCACTAATTTGTTAATAAGTTAACATAAACAAAATCCAAATTACCCTAAAATAATAGTGTATTAGTTTATATTTTATTCATTATATACTAAATAATATTATGCTATATTATTAATAAAATATTAAATGCAAAACCTATTAAAACGTTATAACCAGCTTATCTGATTTCACTTTTTGTAACTAATTTACAGTGGGATATATTACATTTGTATAACTAACTTTAGTATTTGTATTAACTTAATTTAAAATCAGTTTAATAACGTTTCTATAGCCTATTTAATTATAAGATTTAATTATATATGTAGTTCTCAAAAAAGTGGCGAAACTATTCTTTTTTATTTTAATCTTTTTAAAACTTTTAAATTCTTGTTACCTTGAAAAATTTTATTAATTACTTTAAAGTAATTACTAACAGACCTAAATTTATTTTAGTAATTTGTTCCAAAACTAAAGACGACGAAAAAAATCTGGACAAATATGTCACTTCCTCTCTCACCACATTTTAAAATTAAAATGGCCTTTTTGACTACTTTGACAGGTAAAACGCTCGTCTTAGCGGGGTGTATCATCGTTTTGCGTGTGAAAACGAAAATAAAACAGATGGGTCTTAGTTAAAATCCAAGAGATTTTCATTTATCTTAACTGTACAACTTCAATTTTCTTAAATTTCGTATAGTCAGATTGTACTAGTCAAACCGAATTAGTTAATCAAGTTAAGTGATTTGCTTAGTTTCGGTTTTAGTTTAAAACGGGATTACCGGCGCTTTCTTCAATCGCTTTTGGACATTTTATACTGTCTTCCTGTTAAATTTATGAGATGAAATAAATTATATAACTTTAATTTAAAATGACAGGATCAGTTTCAAGATTTTTAAATAGGCATATTGAAAAGTTATAGGTATTTAAGTAATTTAAATAAAATTGAATCTCGTCAGGATGCTTCTTTCAACTTCTTTCACATCTTACTTATAGCCTCGTAATTTGCCATCTATATGTATGTACTTATTTAAAATGCAAATATCATATTTTGTCTCCCTTATTTTGAAGCTCCTACAATACATAGCTTGACCGTTCTTTTTTTAAGAGGAAGGACTCTTCTTCCCATAGAGCCATCACTAAGAATTTTTCGTCCAAAGTACCAAAAACGTTCAATTAATTTTGACGTAATATACAGTTCGTGACACTTTGGCGAGTGACTTGTAATTAGGGTTTCCATCTGTCCTTTTCTGGGAAGTACAGTCCTTCTTTAAGGAGTTCTGTCCTTCCATCTTTTTTTAGCTTAAAATATCCTTCCCAAAGCCCACACTGATTTTCAGACGACCTTGCTGGAGCATTTTCCCAGTTAAAATCTTTACGTGATATCCTGCGACTGCTGAGAGCATTATTCCCATCATCAAAAACCCCATCATTAAAGAGAAGAGAGAAGAGAACAAAACAAATATAACCACAACCTATGGTCGACGAGCGAATTTTTCTATTTTCGGCATCAAATGCCGAGATGAAAGAAACAGGTGCATAGTTGATTTAAATAAAGCTGAACTTTTGATTTTACCATTAATTTCAAGGAGACGTGTACTAATTATCATACGATAAAGAATGACAAAAAAATGTTACAAGCTGCAAAAACAATAAGAAGTATAGATTTAAGTTCGAAAATAAATATTAATTTAAAAAAAATGTTTATTATTTTCCCCAAAGGCAGATCCAAAAATACAGCTTTTCATAAAATGGCGAAAGCGCATTTTTCCGCCTATTCCAATATCCTTTTTTCCAATTCTAAAAAGGTGGCAACCCTCTGTAATGGTGTTTTCAAAGAGGTCCTGTAACTTACATTTATATTCTTAACAATATCTGTATGATACAAGCCCTTAATCTGATTTAACAAATGGAGGTACATATTATATATTTCCGTCGACTTTAGATGGGTTCAAACTCGTTATTCTTAGTCATTTTAAAACTGTTTTACAAATCCTGATCTGTTTTATTATGCACTTCTTTCATTTATATGGAGGGAAGCTCGGAACAAATACAAATTTTATTTAAAATGGAATAGGATTTAGATACCAAATTTATAGCTTTGAAATTGTACATTTTGCAAACCTGTTGCTTTGTCTCTTGTAGTATTGCAAAAAATGTGTTTCTATAGTGATCCGTAAAATATATATAGGGTCAATGTGGGACAGTTGGCACGCTTTTACAAATAAAATCGTAAAATCATTAGTTTCATATCATATTTTTTACAAAAATAACGAAGTAATATTTAAATCATCTATAACAAATAGAAATACAAAAACCAAAAAAGATGTGAATTCCAGGTTACAAAAAAATTATTTAAAAAACAGTCTTTTAAGGTGTCTCTCCCCTGGGATGTGGGCGAGATGCCCAGAGTTATGGGGAGAGATGCCTTATAAAATTTTCCGTGACAGATGCCTTATTTTTTTTTCATTTCTTCCCTTTGGATAATATTTTATGTATATTGCATATGGTGACGAACATGGTAGATCTCATGTAGCAATTTTGCACTTTTGACACAAGTCCAATTCTCCTGGCCATTTTTCTTTTGGTTTGGCACTGGCTTTGCGCTGATGAGCATTGTAAACCTACAAAGCATTATTACTTATTTTTTTTTATTTTGCATATGCTAAAAGCCTAGTTATTAGCTATTACTTGCATCTAATCACAAAAATACAATATAGGGCTACTCCCCCACCCAAAATATGTGGCATCTATCCTTTTCGGTAGAGGGAGAAGCCGCATCAGTTTGCGCATTTCTTGGTTGAAAGATTGAAAAAATGTTGAACAGATAATGCTTAAAGCTCAACCCTGGTGCAAGCTAACTAGAACTTTAAATTGTCCTGTTAACCCTACATCTGTCCTTAGTCCTATATTCATATTCTGGACCATCCTTGCACACTCTTTTGGAGCTCTGTTCCTCCTGGTATTATCCACTTCAATACTAAACTATATTTTACAGTCACATTAGTTAACCGTTACCATACATCAATGTTCCTTTTCAATTATCGCTAAATATTAACAGAAGTAAATAAAAATTCATTAATAAAAAACAAGTCGTTTCTTAGTACCTATAATTTATTGCTATCGGCCCTAATGGGTTTTCAAACTGATGCTTTCAAACATCGCATCGAATTCTTTTTCTCTTTCCTGCAGAGATAATGTTTTCGTAGACTCCTACTTTGCTTCGGTTTTTATTATATCGCTTTATCTTTCTTCTTGTCGTTTTTTCTTATTAATTGACAAAATGAATGACGCGCTCTCCATTAATTTGTCTGGATCTCGAATAAGATAAAAATCCTAAATATCTTATTTAAAGCCATTGATTTTTTAAGTATTTCTTCGGCATGAGGGAAAAGGCAAAGGATTTATTTTAAACCCGCTTCTTTGTCCCTGAATGAATATATTTATTTTGTAAAACTAGTTAAAACTCGTTTTAAATTCTTTCGTGACCTATTGCCGGCAATAAACTATTATCGATACCAGCTGTAATAAAAGTCGGAAAATTTGCAAGAACCGTAAACAGAGCCGGCCCTAATAAAATAACAGGTAATGATAATTTTAATATAATCAGTAATATTTTTTAACCTTTCGAAAATTTTTCGAAATATTTTAGTTTAGTTCCTATACATCTGGTAACCCATGCAGTTGTTACATGGTTTTCACCGTATTTTTTGTTATTCCGAACGTGCTAAAAAATGTGGCATCCTTGGAAGGAAAGATGTTGATCATAGTACTTCCGGTAGAGCTAATTTAAACAGAAAATATTTATCGCTAGATGTGAAGCAAATTGTTAAAAATGTGTATGTTTCCTTCTTGAACAGGGGGTTTAATGTAAATGCACCTGCAGCTAGGATTGCCAGCCATACTTTATAATAACGTATCCTACTTTATTTTTGGTGAATATACTTTATACTTTTACGCTCTAGATCTCCACAACTTTTGTGGGGACGTCAATCTGATAATTCCCAACAAGGGTAATAGCTCTCTACCCAGCCCTGGGTTTTCCATTAGTTTTTGGATGCTTCGTACTTTAACCCAAGAACAAAACTCACCGTCTTTTTCGTCCGTTATGCCATGAGCACTTTCGTTTCCTTACATTTATTACGGACGCTAAACCCTTCTTTATATTGATATTTTGGCTTTTTAGAGTCCCGATTGGATTATGTATGCGACCCCTAGTAATTCCACAAACTTGTCTAGAGCGAAGCAGAAAAGTCAGTTCTGATACCTGGTGTCGTGTCAGTTCTGGTACCTGGTGTCGTGCTTCCGCTCGTGTTTTTGTTTTATGTGCTGTCTATACAGGGTGTCCCAGGATAGGTGTTACGATAGGACATATGGGTCAAAAAAATTTGAATTTGAAAATAGCATTTTGGGAACATGCCCCGCTTGGTCCAAAACTGAGGAATACAAAATTTCACTCGGATTGGTATTATACAGGGCGAGTTATAACTAAACATATGAAAAATGGCCAAGAGTAAAGTACTCTTATTTTTTCAAATGGAACAAAAGCTTAGTAGAAAAAGTTGTTCAGAAATGAAACTAATATTATAATTTGAAATTAGAGCTTTCTAGTCAATATTTTTATTTTCGTCAAATTTTTTGAAATGTAATAGTACATTTTCCACCAATATCGTATTACAATACATTATTAGGCTATACCTGGTAAATGTACATATTACATGTTAGAAAACGTAGTTTCCAAGTATAATAAAAAACCGAATACGATAGTGGTGGAAAATGTACTATTACATTTCAAAAAATTTGACAAAAATAAAAATATTGACTAGAAAGCTGTAATTTCAAATTATGATATTAGTTACATTTCTGAACAACTTTTTCTACTAAGCTTTTGTTCCATTTGGACAAATAAGAGTACTTTACTCTTGGCCATTTTTCATATTTTTAGTTATAACTCGCCCTGTATAATACCAATCCGAGTGAAATTTTGTATTCCTCAGTTTTGGACCAAGCGGGGCATGTTCCCAAAATGCCATTTTCAAATTCAAAATTTTTTGACCCATTTGTCCTATCGTAACACCTATCCTGGGACACCCTGTATAACAGTTAGCAGCTTTACTTTAGTGAGGTCTATTCTTGACACACAGAAGTTCCTATAGCATATTCTGTGCCGTTTCTGTTTAAGAAAAAGTACTGACTAGGTGAAATTGCTATTTAGGGAACTGCCTGATTGTTACGTCAGTCTGATGAGCCCCATCAAAGGTGAAAACTTTCTGTCTACAGTGTCTACCCAGCTCGGGGTTTTCCATTAGTGCTTGAATGCCCCGTACTTTAATTCAAGAGCAGAATACTGTCTTGTTTGTCCTTTATTCCTTAAACATTTTCATTTGTATATTTAAAATTTTATTTTTAGACTATAACCAATATTTTCTAGAGATCATTATCCTAGCTTTAGCTTCCAAGAAGTCTTTGTTATGTTTCGGAATCTTCTTCATCAAATGTTATACCCGTAGAGATATTTCGTGCCGAAAGTTTTTCAGTATTTTTAACATTTGGACTTGTAAAAACACACCATTTGATATAACCGTATAAAGCATAAAATTTTAACACCACTAAAGGAAAAGACTTTTTTACACCTCATAAAAAGGGGGAAAAGCAAACATCCCTTAAAGAAAATACACTTATGTATAAAAAAGGACAAAGAGGAAACACAAAATGTAAAGTGCGTAATGTTGGAAGTATGCGTTGGGGTTATTTGGTATTATATATGGAAAAGAAAATATAGAAGAAAATAAATTTAAACATAAAAAAGAAATAATATTTACGTATAAAAATGGAACTTAGAAAAACAGTATAATATGAGAAGGGTAAATGCCCAAAATTTTATATTGTTCGGGAATGTTACAATATCTTCAGTTTTTCAAATGACATGTAAAAAGTATATCGATAATATTCGAAGGGTTCTAGAAATGTATTTTCGTTTATCAGTTTTTGGAATGTTTCACGTTTATAAAATTCTAAACAGCGAAGTCAATTTAGACCTCCATAATATATACATATAAGAATGATACGATATAATTTCATGCTGAAGAATATATCATTCATGAGGCTCGAAAAAGTACTGAAGGTCAAGTGAGTACTGTTGCTTCATTATTGTAGTATCATAGGTACAGCTTCGCTCAATAGTTACGAATTAGGTTAAATAAACAACAAGAATAGTTTTCCTAGATACTTTCAGTGCTCGAATAACTAGAAAACTAATGAGAATTTTTATAAACATGTTGAAATAATCAAATTTTTTGGACTATGAATGTAGAATTCAAAAATATATAGGGTGCCTCATTTAAAATATGAAAGGTGGTACTTGTTCAGGAGAACCTAAACACCCTGTATACGTGAAAATAAAACACTTTAAAAAGTCAATTAAGTCAATCCAAAAAACTTTTGTATGTAATTTTCGTTTGTATACATTCTGAGATCGGATATTGGGTCATCTTACTTTTTGGCTTAAATCTTAACATTTCACACGAATTTATCTGTGAATAATTATTATGGGCAGATTTTTTTTATATAGAAAGGAAACTGAGGTATATTATTAACGTCAGAACAGTATGGGAGAAATTGCCTTTATTAGGTACGGATAGAATTTAAGACTAAATTTTAGCCTCTTTATGGAGTTTACGATCGGTCAAATGAAATTTTCAGTTGTAATAGTTATTAGGGTCCAAAGAAGTTACAGAATCATAGCCGGCTACTCAAAGCAATTTAATCACTAATTAGCCAGCTGGACACTTGTAATATGACAGCACACATGTTAAGGTCACTGCCAAAAGTTAAGTTTATTACTTAATTAAATGTTTTGGAAAATCGATCGTTAGTTTGTGTGCCTTTAATAATAATTAGTTGCATATTAATTTACCCATTTAGGTCAATACAATAGTTATTTATTTTGTACAATAAGGAATATGCATATAACCCAAATAAATTTGAAATCTTTTTTTATACATATTCTCTATATAAATTAAATAAGATTTTCTAACATGATCACTTGTAAAACATGATCACATTGGCTGTGACGTCAAAAGTGTTAAACTTCTTGAAGCCATCGTATATGACCAAATTATAGAAGATAGCAAAATTCTAGTTTCATCTCAAGTTGGTTTTAGAAGAAATCACTCAACCGAAACTGCCATTCAATATGTTATAGAAAACTGGAGACAATGTTTGGGGAAAAAAGAAAATATTATTGCAGTGTTTTTAGATTTTAAGAGAGCTTTTGAAACTATCGGTAGGAAAAGATTACTAGATAAACTTAATCAATTTGGAGTAAGGGGTATAGTTTATAAATGGTTTCAAAATTATTTATTTAATAGAACTTAGGAAACAAAAATTAATAATAATGTATTATCTATTAAAAAAGTAAATAATATTACTTACATGAGAATTAAACTAATGTGATTTACTATAAAAACTAGTGAGACTTATTATCTCAGATAGAAAAATAATAAACATTAACGTCCATATTCACTAAGAGGGTTTAAGATTTAGTACTGGTTTAAATTAAGATCTTATAGTTGATCAGTTATGTTTTGACAAGTTTTTCTCCTGTCATTAAAAACTTATAAATTTTTCGGATATTTCGGCTATTTGCTAGGTTTCCAAATGATTTTCATCTTGGAACGGGTTGCTATAGTGAATTTAGTTCTATTGTTGTCGAAAGTGCGTACTAAAATTGCCCTTTTGTTTATAAATTTGCGAAAAAGCTCCGAAATAAATTCATAGTATAAAATTTAGTTGTCTTATTCTTACAGTTGTCAGTTTAAAACTTTTAGTTGTCAAATTAGACCGGACTAGCGTTGGAGAATCTGGCTGTTAAAGTTCATTTGCCCAAAGTTACTTGTTAATTTAGTTGATAAGTTTGACTGATTTATAGTCACAGTAGTATAGTTAAGAGAGGCTAAACTTTAAATTTCATAATTTTGTTGACTGAAATACTGTTTATTGTTGATCTTTATAATACAAAATTAAAGTCCGTTTATTAATTACTTAAATAAATATTAATTTATGGAATTTTAGAAAATTAAAAAACCTATGCGGGATCCTACGTATAAACGTTTGCGTTCAGGTTCACTTAGAAGGTTTAAGGTACTGGTTTAAATTAAGATCTTCTAGTTGATCAGTTAGGTTTTGACAGCTGGTTGTCCTTCCATTGTTAATACGTTCGTCATCAAAAACTAATGAATTATTCTGATATTTCAGCGATTTGCTTGGTTTCCAAATAATTTTCATCTTGGAACGGGTTGCTAAAATGAATTTGGTTCTATTATTGTCGAAAGTACATACTAAAATTGCCATTTTCTTTATTAATTTGCGAAAAACATCAAAAACAAATTCATAGTGTAAAACTTAGTTGCCTTATTCTTAAACTTGTCAGTTTAAAACTTTTGGTTTTCAAATTAGACCGGACTAGCGTTGGAGAATATGGCCGTTTATTTGCCCAAAGTTACTTGTTTCTTTAATTAATCAGAGATTTGATTGATTTATAGTCATAGTAATATAGTCAAGAGATGCTAGACTTTAAATTATGTAATTTTGTTAACTGAAATACTGTTAGTTGCTGATTTTTATAATAAAAAATTTAAGTTGGTTTGATAATTAATTAAATAAACGTTAATTTATCGAATTTTATTAAATTAAAAAATCTATACGGGATCCCGTGGGATCCCGCCGTATTAGAACCAAACTCGCAAATGCCCTGCGGGATTGAAATCACTGCGGGATTGCAATTACTAATCGGAATCCACAAATTCAAACTGGGAGTAACAACAATTACCACGAGCCGTCGGTATAGCAATAGACATAATGACTCCGCGTAATCCATTATAATGTTACAAATGCTCAATATTTCATACCAATTTCACTAGTTTTAGTATTTTTTCGTAAAGATTAATATGATTGTGCTAATAGTATACGATATTAGTCAGTTAGTGCTCACCAATCTCGAAAATTAACAAAACTCGGACCTGTGGGCTGTGGGCCTCTTTTCGCCACAAATTTTCTCGCTCCGTAATAGTATATTACATAACAAGTGTTGAAAGTGACATTTTTCACACGAGTGGGAATGTTGTCGCACGAGGCGACAGCCGAGTGCGATAATCCCACGAGTGTGCGAAAATTACTTTCACACGAGTAATGTACAATATTTTTCCTACGACCACAAAAATATTTACAAAAAAACCTCAATTTCTGTCTTTTAAAACCCTCACTTTCAACACTAATGTTTTCATCTAGTGCGCTGAAAATAAAATAAATGAAATTGGCACCATCTATTTCAATGTCATGTTGACAAGTACTTTTCAACACGTGTGTTGTAAAGTACTTTTCAACACGCGTGTGATATAAGGCACTTTCTCGCCAAGTTAACCGTGCTTTTTTTCTCACTTTCATAGGTGGTCGTAGGAAAAATGCATTTACTGACTACCTAATATACTTATCATTGCATTTCAATCATATTTCAATCTTCAAATTGATTTCGAAATTCTGCTAATATAACACGATTTTATAACAAAGTCTTTCATTTTATGTATCTCTAAAGATGAACATTTAAAAATTCCGCTTTATTTAGATGAATGTATGCATGCACATACAAGAAAAAACTGTTGACGTGTGCCTTTGTTCTAAAATACTGTTGCATTTATAAATCCCATGTAACACATAAAAAAGCAAGTTTTAACATTTTCCTTGCATTTTGAATTTACCTCTTCCATTGCTTTATTGCGTTTCTATTTACGATTGTTAAAAAAATCATTACAAATTTAAAATAGTAAGCACGTATACGTTCTTGCTTCGGGTGTAAAAGAATAAAAATACGCTGTTTTCTCCTCCTATAAAACTTAGTAAAATGCGATGTGGCAAAAGCGACTCCAGAAGAAGCGTATAAAATTGCTATATGAGCAGGTCTTAAATAATTCAAGAGTCTTGAATAAAGGATTGTCGTCTATTTGTGAATATTTCACTTGAAATTTTACGCCAGAACATACTTCTATTTAAATACCCATTGGAAAATCAATAAACCATTTTACTAAGTCGACTCTTTTATTTGACTCTAAAACCGAACGATTTTCCAGGCAAAATTTCGGTTCATTTATAACTAGGAAAGCCATCGCCAGCCGAGTGAATGCATCCACATGTAGACTTTAATCGTAATATTACTTAGGAATTCAACTTATTTTAGTACTTCAGTTATTTGCAGCATAAAATGGCAATAATAAATTCTAGTTTAGGGAAATTCCAGCCTAAAAGTCACTGTGCAATCTTAATGTTAAACGTAATAATATACCAAAGAGCCTTGAGAACAATTTATGAAAACTGCGCCTATCCCTTTCCCAATATCTTCAATTAGTGTTAGAGCGGGCTGACAAAAACCTTGGTTAGTTCAACGCCTCGAAAACCCAGTCTTGCTCCCTGTTCCGCAAAAAATCCGGCAACAGTTGCCCCATAATTTGACTAAGCATAAGCATACCCCCTAGGCACCGATTTTGAGTGACCAGGGTTCAGCCTCCTGAGCTAACTTTGTTTTAAGTTTCGTCCTACCTGGCAAATAGAGAAAATCGTAATTTTTTCTTGGAAATCCTAGAAAGTCGTGGAATATTATCACTAAAAATATGTGGTAACCCTAAAGAAAGTGTGCCGCAGGATCAGTGCGGGAAATAGGGAAATGGTTTATGGATCACCTACCTTAAAATAGCAGGCTGGTGGAATGGTCGGTTGAATGATAAGCGTCTCAGAGAAGAAGTACCACGTGACCAAGTGCAGTGGGAAAACCCAGCCTCTCCATTAATAATATTAACAATAATTATACAGTATACAGAGAGCGTAAAGGTTGAAATAAATTCATTTAAAATTCATGCATTTTTCTTGGAGAACCGCTGGGACACGTTAACTGGATTTAGGATACAATACCATGACATTTAAATAAAACCCAAAATGAACAACATAATATGCACCTTATATTACTATCTAAAAACAATTAAAATATATAAAATTATAAATTTGTAAATATTTTAAAATTTATTCTTAACAATTTCATAATAATAACAATAAATACAACTACTAAATTAGATAATACAAAATATTCTTTAAAATAATGTACACCTAAATAGTACTTAATAATAGGTCTGTACTATAACAAAATTTACAAATATAAAATTTAACAAAATAGGAACATTTAGTTGGTATTTTCTTGTAACATTTTTTCAAATTCTTCATCGATGTTTTCAAGCGAATCTGCTTCCTTGAGTATTTCTTCAATAATATTTTCTTGGCTGACATTCAAATTAACTCTAGGTTTTCGTCTGTCTTCAAAGTCATCACTGACTTCTGTAATTGTTATTGTATTTTCTTCATCCGCATTTTCGCCATCTGAAATTTTGCCTCATAAGTACCAATGTTAATGACAAACATTTTTTTTAAGTGTAAAAGTGTTGGTGTGTTTCATTTGCATTATTTGTTCTACCTAAAACAGAACGCAGTATTCTTTCTGTCTTGATCAGATAGGTTCCTTGGGCTGTAGGACTTTAGGAGGTAGATGGTGTGGTGTAAGTATATGAAAAATAGACAAAAAAAATTTAGTGTCGCCTGATGAGTAAAGAGCTGTTCTTTTAGTGTTAAGCCATTGTAAAGAAGTAAAAGGGAAATGTGCTTTATGTAGTGTAAAAGTAAAGTGTGACTCTATTAGGAAGAACATCGATCAAACTTACTCCAGGAACTCAATGGAGAGTATGATATTGGCTCTTCAAGGACGTGAAGGTAATTTTGGCTGGATTGTTGAGATGCGACCGAAGAGGATAATGACGAAATAATTCTTTGGGAAACCTGAGTAGTAGAAGCTAAAAAACGGGTATGAACGTTAGATTTTTGAACACAAACTATGGATAGCAGTGGTTTTATTACACTACTTATGATTTAACTTACTGTGCTGCACAGTTCGCTTTTCGGAGTACGACACAGACATTTTTGAGGCACTGCTAGCATGTTGGCTCTGACTTAAAGAGGAACCTATTTTACAAATATCAAATAGGAATAAAAATGTCATTATTCTAACTGAAGGCTTCTATTATCATATCATACAAGAAGAAAGATAATAAAACAAGTAAAAATTGAAAGTAAATATTATACATTCTGAAATAATTTTTTTTACAAAAGCAGAGTTTTTTTATTGTTTTTATACCATTTAACTTACTTGAGAGCATTGTGGAGAATTCAGTAGGGGCCTCCAAAATGTTCATAAAACTCTCTGTCTTTTGTTCTATTCTAGCTCTAGATATAGTTCCATCTTCTGATAAGACTGCTTCATCTTGAAAAGAACATATAAGATTTATTTTAAGAAGTTTGTTAATACGCCTACAACAAACATCTTTTTTAATAACCTGAATTAATCGAAACTTTTCTGAACGCGTTTCTTAACGTTTTACTTGATTCTTGTTGCCTAGTGTTTTTTTTTGAACAGTTGGGCGGACATTAAAGCATTAGTACCTCATCAGATTAACCCAAAATTGGTCTAAGAATGCCTTCAATATTTTTGAACCAACCACAATCGAGCCACACTTACATAGGTGCTAATGCTGACACCAAGATGTAAAGGGCAATGAATGCCTTTTCACACCCTTGTATTATGGTCCGCTTTAAAGAAGATAATAGACGCATGTCTATACACCTATCCCTTTTCCAAGATCTTCAATTAATCTTAGACTCGAGTGCCAGAACCCTTGTTCAGTTCAACGCCTCCAAAACCCAGTCTTTCTCCCTGCCACGCAAAAAGTCCGGCAACACTTACCCAATCGACATGAATGGCCAATCCCTAAAGAACAATGAAACCCTCGATCTTGCTGTTATCGCATTCGAACACAATCTCAGCTGCCACAAACACATTACTTCAATCGCCACATCGGCAGCTAACAAGCTTGATTTCTCTTTCGAGCCAGAAAATATTTATCCCCTTCCAACTTACATACTTCCTATGTTTTCCAAATAAGACCTAACCTAGAGTACTGTTCCCACATCTGGAGAGCGGCATCAGCTTCGACATTGAACATCCTTGATTCTATCCAAAAGAGGGTCATTCGACTTATCAATAACCCAGTCCTCACACGAAAACTCCCTCCTCTCGTTCATCGACGGGATTTATCCCTTTCTACCGATACTTCCACGGATTTTGCTCTAAAGAACTAGCCGCATTTCAAATAATAATGAAAATATCAAGAAATATAGTTATTCATAATGTTGCTGGTCAATAATTGATCTAATTATTAGATCTTAGTTTAAATCGGTACTAAATCTTAGAACTTGTTAGTATATACCAGTGTTTGTGCTTACCTTGGGCATTGCTATAAGAGGTTACGTTCACTATTGGTACTGTTTCATGTTTTTCGATGGCTGTCGATATCATTATATCTCCAGATCTACCTTCAATTTCTGCAAATAAAAGTACATGTATTTATAAATATAAAGAAATTGATTTGAAAAGTTCGCTCAATGGCGTTACATTATGATATGATGTTAAATTATTGTACCTGTTGTAGATGCATTGTTTGTCACTCTGAGCTGAATAGGAACTTCCAAAGTAGTTTCCTGACTTTGAGACCTTCCTATTATATGTTTTTCTTCTTGGCTTATTTCAGTCTTATGTTCTAAAAATGTTGAAAAAAAATTAAGTTAAGACAACGATTAAAATTGTCTTTATATATAAGGCTGATCGTACTAGAATTTAATAAAACTTACCAATAAATGACTACTATTAAAAGTATTAGACGCAAAATTGTATATTTTGTCTAGGAAGTTGGTTAGATAAATTTAAGATTAATTTATAAGAAAATATTTTATTTGTTTAGTACTGGCAATTGGTCAATAAATATAGTTCTGAACATTTTTATTTACTTATACATACCTAAAACTGCATTTTCTGAATGGTATTCACTGGCCATAGCACTCCTGAATTCGATGGGAACTTTTAACATCGTTCTTTCTGAAGTTTGTTCAGATGATCCCACACTATGAGTAGTAGTACCTAAATTTTCTAAATATTTATAAAGTAATAAAAATATTTGTATATCAATAGTCAAATAGGTTCATGGAAGTTAAAAATATTAAAATTCTAATTTTTATTATTATTTTTTAAATACTAATTTTTTTATCAATTTCTTGATCTTTCACCACAATCTAGAACACAACAATAAAACATTCGTTTAAGTATCAAATTTAGAGCCCTTACCAAAAGTCTCTTTTAACTCTTCCACAGTTCCAAATGAAGTCGATATGTTACTAGTATTTTGAACACTATGTTCTTCTGCTTCTGCATGTTCTGAAATAAGACATAATAAGGGTATTGGTTCCACCAAACAGTAAAACAAATACTGACCTGACACTTCAGAAGCCTGGCTTACATTGTAAACCCCAGTTCTTAATTGAATAGGTACGGTCAGTACAGCTTCTCCTAAATCATCTGGAATTGGTTCTGTTGTTCCGTAGAGGATTTGTTTTATTTCTTCGTTGCTCAACTCGCTAGTACCAGTAGAACTTATATTTTCTGGAAATTAGGTGAATGAAAATAAATTTATTCGCTTTAGTCATACTGTTTTCTAATTGTTGGTTTTCAAAGAAAAACTTACCAAATGTTTGTGTTAACACTTCCACGGTAGCCGGTGAAGCCGATTCTACAATTTCCTCAATTACTTTGTTATTTTCTATAACTTCTTCTTTTTTTAACCCTTCTAAAATAAAATATGTAGAATATATCAACAACTGACCCGTACCTATTTACATCAATCAAATATCAGTTTCACTATGGGATAAAGAGTTATTTTACCTGTAACTTCATGGGATTGGCTTATATTGCCAAAACCTGCCTTTAACTGGATTGGTACCTTAAGCACAGGTTCTTTTGAGTCTTCTAACTTGCTGTTTTCTATAACTTCTTCCTCTTTTTTTAAGTCTTCTAAAATAAAAAATGTATAACACGTCAACAATTTATCCCTATTCAAATCAATCAAATATCCATCCCACTAGATAAATAAAGTTATTTTACCTGTTACTTCATGGGATTGGCTTATGTTGCCAAAACCTGTCCTTAACTGGATTGGTACTTTAAGCACAGGTTCTTTTGAGTCTTCAACATCATGTGATATTGGTTCTATTGTTCTATGAAGAATGGACTTCATTTCTTCATTACTCATCTCATTGCTAGTGGAACTTATAATTTCTGCAAATTTCATGAAATAAAGGAAAATGCTACGCAGTTTTCAATTAGGATAACACATATTATGTTGGTTTTTTCTTAAATAAAACTTACCAAACGTTTGGGTTAACGATTCCACAGTACCTGGTGAAGACAACTCAACAACTTCCTCAACTACCTTGTTATTTTCTATAACTTCTTCCTCTTTTTTTAAGTCTTCTAAAATAAAATATGTATATCATGTCAACAACTGATCCATACCTATTCAAATCAATCAAATATCCGTTCCACTAGATAAATATAGTTTTTTTACCTGTAACTGTATGGGATTGGCTTATGTTTACAAAGCCCGTCCTTAATTGGATTGGTACTTTAAGCACAGGTTCTTCTGAGCCTTCAGAACTACTTGGTATTGGTTCTATTTTTCTATGGAGAATCGAGTTTACTTCTCCATTACTCATTTCGTTGCTAGTGGAACTTATATTTTCTGCAAATTCCATAAAATAATGTAGAATGCTAGGCATTATTGCATAATATAATAACCTATTTTAGTTCATTTTTAAATTGGAACATACCAAATGTTTGCGTTAATATCTCTACAGTTCCTGGTGAAGCCAAATCAACTACATCTTTAACAGTCTTGCTATTATCTTCAATTTTTTCCTCTGATTTAGAGCTTTCTAAAATAAAACATGTAGATTTCAGTAACTTTTTGATTAAAATTTTAAAAAGTGAAAATATTACCTGTGATTTCATGAGATTGGCTTACATTTACCAAGCCGGTTCTTAATTGAATAGGTACTTTAAGTACTGGTTCTTCTACGCTAGCAACTATGTTTGATATTGGTTCTATCGTTCTATGAGGAATCGGTTTGATTTCTTCATTACTCAGCTCACTGTTACTACTTGAACTTATATTTTCTACAATTATAATTAAAATGGGCTACAGACTGAAAATTTTGTACTAAAGAAATTTAATTAGGAGAAAATTAAGTCCGTTACAATCGGTTTAATAATTTTGATGCAATGTATGTACTCGTATAATGAAATATTAATCAGACTTGCAATAATGGAACTCGCATATGGTGTAGGAACGTACACATTCCTACTATATCGCTCTTAAAATATCAACCTACCATATGTTTGTTTTAATGTTTTTACAATCTGGGCTGAAGTTAGTTCCTCGCGAACCTCATGAGCAGTTTCTTCGTTGTAACTGACCGTTTCGGTTGCTTCAACATTTTCTAAAATAAAAGAAATAGTCCTAATCTGAGATTAAAAAGGCATAAATATTGCCATTTTTAATGCGCTTCTCTTGCTGATGCCTAGCAGAAGTTTAGAGAATAATTTTAAATAGTTTTATATTAATAGCTTCTAGTATACATAACTTTTTAGTACCCATAACAGGTTTAGAGATCAATGATCAATTTTTATCACGCACCTTTCGTGCTACCCACTCCAACCCGTAACTGTATTGGAATCCTAAGGACTGGCTCTTCCTGGTGCTGTTGCACATTATCTTCTTTAGTCTCTATAGCTGATGTTCCAATTTCCTTAACATTTTCTAACAATGAAAATAGCTTTTAAACATTATTTATAAAAATTAAATTAGCTGAAACAGATTTGGTAAACTTACTTATAAACGTTAAAATTTTACAGAATATTTCTTGGTAGCATTACCTGAAACTTCTTGAGATTGATATATATTAGTGAAACCAGTTCTTAACTGAATTGGTACTTTTAGTCGTGGTTCATCTAAGGCATCAGTAGTACTCAAAATCGGTCCTATGGTTCTGTGAAGGACATGTTTTATGTCGTCATTATTTTCTATGTTAAGAGTGGTACTGTTTGAGGTTTCTACAATGAATTAAAATAATTATGAAACTATTGTTGGATTACGAAACTTGATTTGAGCATCCAGTTCTAATGCATTTTTTGTTAATCTCTCATATACAATAAAGATATATTTTGCAAGCCGAAGATCAATTCGAGTTTCATTCTCTGGCCCTTTATCTTTGAGAAACTGTTTGAAATTCCTATTTTATAGATTACATGAAGACTCCCAAAAATCTATTGTTTAGACCATTATTATTGGTTAAGCAAAATATAAAATCGGTAACTATATAGATTATAGATACTCATATGTATTTACGAATTTTCCTTTAGAGAAACTTTTGTCTTTTAAAAAGGTTCTAACCTGTCACCTCTCGAGTGTGCCTGGCGCTAGCATGACCAGTTCTTAACTGAAGTGGTACTGTTAAGTCTGGCTCAACTACTACAGTAGTGGTCCTTGGAACGGGTTCTATTCTAGTTTTATAGAGTACATTTTTTATTTCTTCATTACTGTCTTTAGTCCTTTGTCCGGAACTGCTACTTAAGTTTTCTTAAATAAAAAAATATTTTTAACCTTTACAGTAAAGAAATCTTCAATATTATTATTTGAGATAAAAAAATAATATTCTTTTGATAGTGGTTCAATCACTTGAGGTTTTAAACAGTTTAAAAACTAAAAAAGGTGTAATTTTATTTTATTTTTTTTATTTTTTTAATTTCGTTTTTATATAGAATGCACATAAAAATTCATACAAAACATGAAAATCTTTATTTTTCTTACCAAATGTTTGTTTCAAACTTTCCACTGATTTTAACGAATATATCGTTTCACTTCCTCTGTGCACAGTCTGACTATTTTCACTGGTAGATACTTCTATTGACTGTCCTGTATCAGGAAAAAAAAATTAAGTTTGGGTAATGAATGTTATTTGTAAAAAATTTTAAAAATTAGAAGAACTGAGGTACAGCACTTTCCCAAAATATTTCTATTCTATAGACTGTCTACCAAATCAGGAAATATTGGTTTTAGAACGTGGTTCGTAACGAAATATGTTTTCATCTTAATTCGGGTCAATTTTATTCTTCCTTTAATTTTCGAACCCAAGCAAACTCAACCAAAAAAAAAAACCCACTTACTTACCTTCAACGTTAACTGATCCAACTCTTAACTGAACTGGTACTTTTAGTAATGGTGCTTTAGCCGAGTCATCGTTTTCCTTACTAGTCTCTAAAATTAAAAATTAATTAATTATTAATCTTATTAATTAATCTTCATTATCATTATTAGCCATAAATTATTGTTTTAGTATTCATGCTTTAAAAATGATGTTCAGAAAAGTGAGTTTCACAGGCTCACTTAACTACCAAAACAAAACTTACAAAAGTTTATTGAAGCTTGACATGTCACTAAATTTGACTTAATAAAAGCAACCCCCTTTACACTTGAAAGGAGCAGAGAGAAGCCTTCCGTAGGGACAGATGTATTTAGAAATAACTACTAAGCATTCGTATTTGAGCAAAAACCAACCTATAATGTAAAATCGACACAATGAATGTCCAAAAAATAAATTTAATTTAATTCAGGAAGTTACGTGGCTCCTTTAAAGAAATCAACGTTTGTAAATCATACGTGATCCAGCTGAACTGCTAGACTCTTTGGAACTGTACTCAATAATAGACGAAAACACTCTCATACTCATTTTTTCAAGTTAATTCTTGTTTGCTTAGTTAAATTTTCAATTTGGTAACCTTCATATTGCCTTACCGTTTTCAACGACATTGTTATTAACCTCCTTGGACTCCTTGCCGACATCAATCGATACATGTACAAAATCATCGTCATCATCAATCTCCTTACTCAAATCATCATCGACTTCGACATCCCTCGGTCCGTAACTAAAGTTTGTTATCTTTAAGTCCGACAGACTTTTGCTTTTACTTAAATCGCCCTTTTTACTTATATCCACATTCCTTATTAATCCAGTGAAGTTCATATAATTTCCTGAAATAGTTCTTTTTAGCCTATATGCTCCCAAGTTCATAGCAGTGAAAGGTATGTTGAAATCGGAGCTAAATTCATTTTGTTTTTTTGTTAGTAAACCTAAACCTGCAATTATTGCTCTAAGTTAGTATCTTATCTATAAGTTTTATTGTATTTTTAGTTTCACAAACACTTTAAAATAATAATTGGTGGGTATTTATTTACAAGTGCTAAGCAAATAAGTGAAATCACGTAGGTTTCTTTGAAAAGTTTTGCATTATTTTAATACAAATGGGGATAAACCAGATGTTTTGTAACTCTCAATAAGTATTTGATCGAAAATGGTACCGTGGATTAGTTAATCTATAAATGAAATCTAATCAATTTGTTGCCTCCTATGAAATGCAGATTTTTGGTCTAATATCGTGAAAATGATCTCCAATGTCGAAAAAGCTCACCATACATTCTAGACTTACCAAAACCATTCCGGTTTAAAAATATTCCCAGTTGAAGAAATTTGCAAATCGAACAATATACAGGGTGGTAAAAAAGTAATGGGATTCAGTGGATTCCTGACAAAGATATTGCGATTCAGCAATTAGTAATTAAATAATAATTATTATTTTAACGCTCTGGATCTCTGTTAATATCAACTTTTGGGCTTAATAAGCTGGAATAAAACGTAATATTTTAAAGCCAGGAATTACTGTTGACATTACTTTGGACTACCCTGTATTATATAAAAAAATATTTCCAGATTTTTTTAACTCTAATTGTGGTAAATCTTATAAACAACTAATCGACCTTTGAGCAGCTTATATATTTTTTTTCAGCTAGAGAGTTAATACCAACAGCACCGTACTTCTTTAATCCAGCTTAACTTAAGCCACTCTTATTGACCTAATGCACAATCTGAGGTATAAACTGTTACAGTCTAAGCGTGGTTTAAGTTTAAGCCGGATTAACCGACTATGGCGCAAGCGGCCACTAACATTATACCTACATAGATTAGTTTTATGTTCAGAACGCAAAATTGCTGTATATTAAACACACAGCATTATAAACATGTTTACTCAACAATTTGTCAACATTTTATCTGGAAGGTACTTAAGAACTATAATATTTTATTAGCAAATAAAGTTTATCAGAAAATTAACAGTTTTGGTAAAGTAGAAGTTTGGCCACAAAATAATAACATATACATATATTATGTAAAACAATAAAGCATCTTTTCATTTAACAATTTCATTCATTCACGGTTGACTGTAATATAAAAAATACCGGGACTCACTATCGCTAATACCGATTTAATTTGACAACCAAGGTTTTAAACGGTTAAGTGTAGTACGAATAAGACAAATATGTTTTCTATTATCTTTTTGCAAATTTATGAAGCAAATGACAATTTAAATATGTAATCATTTGGAAACCAAGCAAATCACTAAAATATTAAGATGACTCAAGTTTTTAATAAAGACTTATTTACAGTTACAAGACCAAAACTTGTCTTACTCAGCTAGAAGATCTAAATTTAAACCAGTACCAACTCCTAAACCTTGTTTTGTGAATTCCGGTACAAAATGTTTAATTATTTTGTGCAGGGTTTCTACTGAGATTAAACTTAGCTATTTTTAATAATTTTTGTAATCTTATTCTTCCGCTGACTAGTATCTGCCCTATTTACTCCTACTTTAACTATGGTTTGCAAAAAGACATTTGTATTACATTATGTCAAAACATAAATACAATGAATTTAAGAATCTAAAAAATCTAATCAAATTTAGTTAGGTCGACTTTAAAATTTAAGCCCCATTTGCATTAAAATCATTTAACTCAATATGTAAAAATGTATATAACTTACCCTCATTGGTTTCACTTTGGTTTTTCTCAAATAGACTCTTTAACTTTGAGACTGAAACATTGTGGATTTCCTCATGCTTTTGCTCTTCTTCTTCCTCAATTTCCTTAACTGGTTCAATATGTAAACTACTTTCTAAAGAATCTGTTTTAGTAGCTGAATTAGTTATTTCACTTGTTGCTTGACTCGTATGCAATTCCTGACTTGTAGATGACGTGCTTATACCCTCAGTGTCAATTTTCTCAATACCTTCGTCATTTTCGCTAATAGACTCTTGTTTTTTCTTTGCTTCCATATTCTTATCTCGTTTAATTACACTGTACTTGCTTGTTTTAACGTTCAGGGACTGTGATCTGGTGATTCCTGAATATGAGCCAGACGTAACTCTCACTTCCGGCTTTGCTTCTCTTCTAAATGAGAAAAACTGTTTTAGCCTCGACACAGATGGAATCACACTTGCTTGAGCATCCTCTACAATTTTCTTCTGAGGTGGTAGTGTACTGGTTTGCGGTCTTTCTTCCAAGTAATTTAAATCCAGCGAAGATGATTCATCCTGCTTAGACGATATCTCTAAAGAATCTTTGGTAGAGTTTAGCGATTCTTCGGATTTATATCCACCATTAAGGGTCGAACTTTGACTTGATAAAATAGCTCTGTGTTCTTCATTTTTTACTGACGTCGTTGAAACAACTGCTTCTTCTTTTCTTACATAGGAACTGTATGTCCGCCTCAATCCCTTATACGACTGGTTTCCATCGTAAGGCAATCTGGAATTTAAGTCTGTGGCAAGTTTTTGAGTTTCTTGAATAAACTTTTTCTTTAATTGTATGGCACCTTCCTGATCTTCGGGGTCGATGCTGACAATACTTGTTAAAACATTGAAGAGCTGCTCTTGAAAGGCCACATGCGTTTCTTTTTCGTATACTTCGTAGTAATTTAGATGAGCTTCTATCTTTACCAGTTCTTTTTCTATATCGACCATGCTGTGAAATTCCACGTTGGGCTGGCGAAAACGCTTATAAGACAGGGCGTTGCCGATGGATTTTGCTCTTGGGCGTTCATTAAAGCCTTCAAGTGGTAGTGTTGATTGCGAGTGACGTTCATAAGCAAAAATTAAGTCTCTTACTTTCGCTGAAGATAGAATTTCGCTGTTATCCGCCATTTTTTGTTCTTTGTGCAGTATTCGCTTCTCTTACTTCACTTCTTAAACGAATAATATTTGAAATCACGCACTCGTTGTAAATTGCTATTTTCGTAACAAGTTTTAAAAGTCTGATTATTTGTTCATTTATCAATGCTGATAGAATGATATGATAGGCAATTTTGTACGTGTTATCTCTGGCATTAGAGGGTATTACTAGCTATCGGTTAATAATTATTCAGAGATAAATAAATGTACACAGATTAAAATTATAATTCCAGGTTTGAGGTAGAAATGCTTTGGTGAGTGGTGCCGATAAACAAATTTATGTGGCTAAAATCGAAATTGTTATAAAATATATCTTATTTGTTTAGATTTGAGTGTATGAACATATCTGTCATGTTCACTAATAGAAGAAAATAAAATATGATTGGTGTTAATAATATTGCTAAACTGCTACCTAAACAAACTGCTACCTAAACAAATCTGCTTATACCATTAAGCAAAGACTTATGGTCGGTTTCTCTAAACCATTTAATCAATAATAATAGTAAGCCAATTAGACACTTGTAATGTGAAGGCACACATGTCAGTTTCATTGCCAAAAGACTCTAAACGCCAATTAAATTTATTACTAGATTAAATGCTGAGAACCAGAGTGGAAACAGTAAATAATAATAAATATTCTTTATTTCAGAATTATATCATAAATCATAAGTAACAATATAAAGCGAAATACTGAACCCGAGATATCCGGTTCGCCAGCTTGACCCGTTCCACGGACAGCCCATTGTCATTAAAAGAAAAATGTATATGTTGCAGTCAAAGTTGTCATTAAAAGAAAAATGTATATGTTGCAGTCAAAATGTATTACATGTTACTTAAAAGTGTGTTAAGTAATATAAGTATTCCCCAATCCTTCCATCCTATTCAGTTATATATAAAAAAATTACCGAAATAGGCCTATTTTTCAGTTTGTCACCCTGGTGGTCCCCCTTTACATAGATGTATCACAAGGTAGGGGTACCATTTGAAATATCAAAAGTGGGGAAAGATGTAAAAATGTATTGGTTTTAAACTTTGCCTTCGACATCTAAATTGAGTGTTTTTTGTTTTAAACGAATTTACAAAGCAAGTTTTATGCAGAATGGCGAGTTTTGAAATGCACTATAAGGTCATAAAAATTTTACCAATTGTGAACAACTTTTTGGTAAACAACAGAAGAAATACAACTTGAAAACAACAATATTTCATGGTTATGTCAATTTATATTGAAATTTAGTCTTGGAATGTGTGTATGGTTATTTCTTACTTACGTTTTCACCACAGCATAATATAAATGTATTCATTAATTCACTAATTAAATAAATAAGGTACAATTATTATCACAGGCACATTAGTTCCAATACAACAATAACAACATAAAAGAATATTCACTCTTACATTTCACTACATCTTTACTAGCTGCATGCTTAAAAGGTTTTCATTAATATACTTAAATCCACACACGCTATGCACTATAAAAAAGAGATATAAAATTCTTTTAGATATTTCATATTTTATTTATTTTATAAAAATGAGTTTAAATAAAATATGAATTAAAGCCGAAATGATGAACATAAAAACGTTGAATTATTATTCCATTAAAAATTTAAATACCCACAACCCGTTGATTAAAAAAATATTTATCTGCCTTTTTTAAAATTTAATATGTTGTATATGCATTTTTAATTTGTAGAAATAATTGGTAAAAATTTTATTTTTGTGTTTTTCTGCGTTTCCCAAAAATTCAGACATTGACGACCGGGTGTTCAGTAGTTAGTTACCTTGTAGTTAAGGGATAGTTGGTAGTTAGGAAAATATTGACGTTTTTCAATGTTATATCGCGAGAGCTAACGTTAACTTGCAATTAGGATAACTACATAAAGAACCACAAGTTAACAACTAAATTAGGTAAACGATTGCTCTTCAACCTATAAATCTGGTCAATTGTTGCTGAAAGTTGAGCCATCAGTTTGATTTTTCAATATTTTCGGTTTTCTTTGTAATATTATATGGTAAAATTAGCAAAACTGAACACTTTGGTGTTCTTTCGTCCATCCGTCAGTCTGTCTCAGACGATTTTCTCTGAAATTATTCTACTTAACAATTTGAAATTTAGCACAGAGATAGAGTGCGGTGGCCCAATTATAGAAGTGAAGTATAAAAAAGTTGAATTTTGATTCTGGGGGTTTATTCAGGGGGTAAATGAAAAAAAATGTCAAGGATATCGTGTCGGGTGTCAAATGAAACCTAACTGAAACACGAATTTAACAATATATATGATGTATTTTTTTATGCATTTTTTTAACATTTTTCGGGAAAAACGCTTAAAAATTGCTGCCCCCATACCCTTATCGCCAAAAGGATCGCTCAGAAAAATCTGAAAAAACCATGGATATTGAGAATTAGGTGTAGATTGTGCCAAAATTATCACGATCCTAGCGCGATTAATTGTTATAAACAATTTAATTGTTTATTTCCTTATAACTGCTGCACAATTTGTTTTAGAGAAAAAGTTTTTCGACAAAAATATTTCCCACGATGTAAGGAACAACTTTTGTCCTTACACATTTTTCAAAATTTTTAATTAGGCTTAGACGCTCCCCACTCAGCTCCGCGTATACGCGATGTGATACGGCGTTGGTAGCGAGTGGTGAGTCAAAATTATCAGGATTAATAAATTATAGTGCGATAAATTATTGTTATTAACAATTTAATTGTTTATTTCCTTATAACTGCTGAACCATTGGTTTAGAGAAAAAGTTTTTTGACAAAAAATATTTGTCACGATGTAAGGAACAACTTTTGTTCTTACGATTTTTTAAAATTTTTAATTTGGCTCAATCGGAACGCTCCCCACTCCGCTCCGCGAATAAGCGATGTGATACGGCGTTGGTGCCGTCGGCGGCGGGTAGCGCGGGAGATGGGCGGAGATCGGGCGGCCGAGGTTAGCTCAGGTTAAGTGGGGGGCTGATGGCACGAAACACTAGTTGTGCAAGTCTAGCTTGCACTTCACCGAATTTTTTTTAAATAGATTTTAGCAACTAAAAATTATTGGTATGCGTCCTAACTTCTTTGATGAGTTAGTCTTAACGTTTGCCAAAGCTTTGTTAGCTACCTAAGGAACTCAAGGCAAATAATAGATTTCGAGCAAACGGTTAAATTTCAATTAAAAAACGGCATAGTTGGTAATTATAAGTCATATTCCAACTGAAAGTTAGCTGTTAACTGAAAAACCGGGAGTTAGTTTTTAAAAGTTAACTAAAAACAAGTTTATGCTGAAAAAACATTGGCTATGGTGATGGTTGCCATGAAAGCGGTTATTAAGTCGTAACTAAGGATATGGTTACCATGGTATTACCTTAGCATCAAGATGGATCAGAGGGAAGACGTAGATCGCTATGACAAAGTTATAAAGTCAGTTTCGATATAATTTTAAAAATCCAGTGTGAGTGCAGAGGATAACTCCCACTACTGCGTTAATATTTGTTTTTTAATGCTTTATATTTTATTTTAAAATTGCATATGTATAATAATAAATTTGGAATATGGACAGGCACTTTTAATGGCACAATACTTCTTTATTGGACAGTTTTAGTACAAATTCATCTAGTTTATTACAAACATGTATCAGTTTGGATCTGTAGCAATTAGTTTAAAACACAAATGTAAAATCACTGTTTTATTTAAAAGGGCAGTAATATTATCTGTTTTTAAAGATTAATTTTCATGTAAAATAGCTAATAATAAAAAATTTTAGATTTTGATGTGTTGTGAGTGTTATTTTAAAAAGATTTTTCTTAAAGGGCCCAAGAACAAGTCCCTATGTGTTGTAGAGTCTCAGTCACCTGTACAAGAAACTGGGTGGCGAGCTCCATTGGACGTCAACAGGATGGACCATATAGCTTCATATAGTTTATTAATTAGTTTATCAGAATCGTAAAAGGCCTAACAACATACAGGGAAGAGACAAGAGTTTTCAAGATCGCTTAAGGGTAAAGTTCTTTAGAATGAAGAATTATGCTTTAATATAAATTTATAGTTTCCTTTCTTAAATAATGGTACTTTACTCTCCAGCGATTTTCAATTTTTTTGACTTTCCACGATTCTAATAACGGTTAATTTTATGCACCAAATTTTTCAATAAATATACATATTTGTAGATACATAAAAAAATTTAGTTCAATTTAAATAAAAAGGGTGTTATTGCAATCCTGGTACTTTTATAGACATCTTATGAACGTTCATAGACATACCAAGACGTTATAATTCAGATGTTTAAACACTGAACACACTTGAGATAAAAAAAAACTATAATTTCACCTCTCAACTATCTCAAAATTTAATATTTAAGCTAGATATTTTATTATTTAATTTAGCTCTTAAATATGAATTCAGAAGTTCCATATATATGTTTTTTCATCGTAAAACTTTTAATATGTATGGCTGTTGAAAACTTTTGCCAGATTCATAATTCTAGTTCTAAAACTTTCGCTGTACATAAACAGTTTTACAAGCTTTTACTAACACATACCGTGGAAAATTATGGCAGTTTTAAAGCTTTATATCATGCAATTAACACAACTGAAAGTATAATTTCGAGTCATCTAGTTTGTAATGTGTGTGTAACATTAAATATGGTTAAAAGAAATATATTAGTGTGTTTTCGCCATCTATTAGCGGGAATATTAAAACGTAAAATCATACGGCCATCCTTCTTGGAAATAATGTCTCTTATTATAAAAGTCGCAATCAATGAAATTGTCTGGGCTTATGCAAGATTTTCGAAAATCAACTTTCCTGGGATCTTTTTTTTTATAAAATCGTGTTATAATAGCAATATTTCGACATCCATTTGAGTATCAAAATGAATCACATATTGATGAGCGGTAATGACAGTTATTATTTAAGAGATTGAAATTTGCGATACGTTGCTACCGAGTGAATAATAGTTATTACCGCTAGTAGAATACTATACTTTTGCAGTTTGCTACGACTATTTTATTTTAAAATTTTAAATATTTTTTATATTTTAAACTGTTTTAGTTTTAACTTACGTGTTGTCTATACTGCAGTATTTTTAAAAGAATGTGTTTGTTTGTTTCACTTTTAAATTCTTTGTTTTTAATTAAACTCATGCAGGAAGCAAAAAAATGGTATGTCAATTTTTATAATATGTTTGGAGAATCTTGCCGGTGATTTTCTTTCAAGCAATAAATATTTCTGAAGAAGATCGAAAGGAAAAAGAGCGAAACGTTAAAATTAACTACAAATAAAAAGTATGTAAAGACCAACATACAATTTTTAATTTTATCCAGGACTAATAAAACCTATGAATAAATAAATATATATATATATATATATATATATATATATATATATATATATATATATATATATATATATATATATACAGTGTAATAAAACTAGGTAAGCAACTTTAACAACTGTCTAACAATAAAACTCTAAATTTCTGATGTTGATTTAATATAAATATAGGAAAGAAAATATCATGCCTGTCCAGGCAGTCGTAAGTGCCATTTTCGTCAAAATGAGTGAGAAACACATTAATTAGGTAAAACATTATCACCTCCAAAAACTATGTAATAGTGAAAATCTTTAAAAAATAATTTGCATCGTATGCGCTGTTAGAAACTTGAAGTGCTCTATAATCTATAATTTTAATTGTCGTGTTGTATTAAAACCCCGTACATGGCTGTTAGCTACGTTCCTTGTTATACCTAAGCCTGCAAAAGCGACTGCAGATTTTACAATTTTAACTATCGTAGGCGACAGCAAAAATATCATAACCTCCAAAGGGACCTTAAAAGATACGCCAAGAATATTACATAGTTGAAGTTGGAACTAAGTTTTACCGAATATGGATAAAATTTACAGTGACTGGTATCTATAAAATTATTGCATAAATGACGTTTACAATACTGCCTAGACCGAGACTATGTAGGCCCTATATAGGTTAAAAAATTTTAAAAATTAGGAATGCAAGAAATTTTTAATTTGGACTGCTTACAAGTATTAAAATGGCATGTGTATACATATACTAATAATTAAGCCATTATCTAATTAGATGTACCCCTGCAACCTACATTGATTTGAAAATGATATTTGCTGTACTTACTTCAAGAAAGCGTTTACAATTGGAATTATATTTTATAAATTTTTTAACAATTAAAAAGCAACTTACGATAAACTAACTTTTTGCTTATATTTCAGCAACGAAATAAATATTTGTTAAATTTCGATTGATTTTAATCTTAGGGTAATTATCTGTCGATAATCCCTTTATTACCAAAAATTCATCATAATCCTATTATTTTTTAAAAAAGTAGAACAACGATAAAAGTTATTACAAAAAATCTATTTTTACAAACATTGGACAATTATAATAACGTAATCATTAAAACTAGTTTTGAGAAAGACCATTATCAGTAAGTGCATGACTCAATTGATACTTTTAGAATTTAATACACAGTGTATAATATAAATATAAAAACTGGAAAAATAAATAAAAGACGGCAAAGAAAAGTGTAGAGAGAGAATCTTCTAGAACATTGATCTTCAAATGGCGACAACTACGATCTTCTAGATTGGCTGCAAGACTGAGGCTTGGGGTAATTGTAGAGAATGAATAACCGAACTAACTCCATCCAACGCCGTCTTTGTCAGACTAATTAGGACCTAGATAAATTTATAAGAACCCATGTTGTCGTATTATGTCGCGGATCCAATCTGTGACAGGATTCATAATTTTTGGATGGTTATTTTTTGGGTATTTCCCACCAATATTTTACTAAATGTGTCTAATTAAGTTGCGATATAGGTATGTAATAATTGTTGATGTCTGTATTGTTTCCCGCGTCAGTGCTAAAAAAACTTTCAACACTGGCGCTGAACATATTTTCAGAACTAGTGCGGGAAAGTGACACTGTCAGAAGGCATAGAAGTGCGGAAAGTAGTTACTTTCCGCAGGCTCGTAGAAAAAAGGATTTTCCATCAAGATAATGCACGTCCTCACACGAGTGTTCTTGCTATGCTAAAAATTCATTCATTCAACTAGGCTTTGATTTGCTACAACACCCGCTTTATTCACCAGACTTAGCACCATCGGACTACCACTTATTTTCACGCCTAAAAAATACCTAGCAGGCCAAAAATGTTCATTAGACGACGATATTAAGGCTGCTGTGGATGCCTATTTCTAGAGATCTTGACAGGTCTGAATTTTATCAGAGCATAGAGGCTTTGGATCATCGCTGGTCTAAATGTATTGAGGCGAAAGGAAATTATGTTGAAAAATAAAAGTATTTCAAATAGAAAAAGTTTTGATTTTTTATGTTCTTTCCACTGACTTTTTAAACCATCCTTGTATTATACAAAGATATATGTTCGTATTTTAAAACTTATTTACATGTACAGTGTACCGCCGTGTGCTGACATACTCACGAACAAATAATGATTGATCATCCTTTTTTAAATGAATTTAGATCCTGGCTAAACGTTAAGGTCGTTTTCCTCATCTTCCGAAAAACTTTGCCGATGAATTTAGAGTTTACTTCGCGCCCTTTTTCATTTCTGATAAGTTGACGGTTTATTCTGGGATTAGTCGCAAGCATTACATTGGAAGGTCGCTAGTCAAGCTTTGAGTAATACATTGTTTCTTCTTTAGATTGTAATTTTAGTTCTGCCAAGGAAAGTAGAGTATTTTATTATGGGATTACTAGAGAGTGTTTGGCTGAGTGATCACTTCTTCTGCTTCAGTTATACATATGATAGTGCTCCTGCTTTGCGTCAACAATAAAAATATTCGTGTAGGAAAATGCTGCAAATACTTTATCGACACTGAGACTTGAGCAAACCCTAGTCAAGTATACATCGATTGTTTTAGTATCTAAAAATCAGGCCAAGGTAAGTTGACTGGATCTCGGCAACTGATATTTAACAATGTAGGTTATTCTAAAGCTACGTTGTTTTCACGTATTATTGGGGACCTAGAGAGAGAAGCTAGGATCCCAGCTATTATAGAGCACAAGGTTCCATCCATCGCTGGATAGCCGACAACTGACTCGGGTCTATGATCTGGGACTCCTCGAGACCTTTGAGTGAATTACATTAGGAAAAATAATGTGTCCGGGATTTTTCGTCCGCAACCGTACATACTTAAATTTCCCTTGTCTTTATAACACAGAAAAAACTCATAAATAAATTCATAGTATAAAACTTAGTTGTCTCATTCTAACACTTGTATATTTAAACCTTTAATTGTCAAATTATACAAGTCTTTGCAATGGTAAATCTTTTTCACCACTCCAGAAAATCGGTAAAGTAAACTGGATAATAAAAAAACTACTTTAAGTTCGCCCACACTGTATTGTCAGATCATTCATTAACGTCTCCTTGCCTTAGGCAGTCGAAAACTTTCGTAATATCGGTAAAGGATTTAAACCAGATGAAGCAAATTCAGATGAAAAATTAATTTATAAGATTTTACCGGATCACAGTTTTATCAGAACAAGGATTGGTTGGAAAAGTTTATTTAGGACTAAAATCAAACGACTTATTAATATTCCTCGCAAGTTTAGTGTGAATTATTTTGCTGTCGTTTCTCTCGTAGATTTTCTTATTAAGAACTTATAAGTCTATACTATACAGGGTGCTACAAAACTTCACCGACAAAATTTTACCAGTTATTTGTCGGCAAAAAACAAAAGAAATAAGTTCCTATTAACATGGGTCTGGAACTTTTCGTAAAGTTTTAATACAATGTGTCCACTGATGGAGCAAAAAGAGAAATAACAGTATCGCTTCAGAGCATCCAGGGATATGTTGAAGGTATCGATGTGAGAGAAGAATCTGTTGTAGTTTTGCAGCAGGCGGTCGACGAAGACACCGAGTCCATAATTGGTTCTATGCCGCCTCTCAAAAAATAACCGGGGGTGTCTCGTTTGTCTTTACGGAACTGAGATGAGAACACCCGCCAGTCGATCACAGCAGTCCGTCAACCCACCTGTGAAGAAACGGCAGCTGCGCGTCTCTTCTTCGCTGCTCCAAGGATTATAAACCACAGAGGAGTAGCCTGGTGTCGCACGTCAGATCCTAATGTGGGAGGTGCATTTTGTCTTAATGGGATTTGAACATCGGTGGAAGCTTATGGATTTGCATTTATTGACATTTTCAGAGATTTATCAACACACCAGTCGGATAAGGCGTCGAGGTCAGTCTGCAATGTATCAGAGTCAGGTGTGATGACAGAGAAGAATTTGAGATCATCGGCGTAGAGTAAAAAGTGGGACGATCTGAAGCATGTTAATATTTCATTGATAAATTGGATAAACAAAACAGGGCCGATGTGCGACCCCTGCGGAACACCAGACGTCACGCGAATCTCCTTGGACAGCAAGCCACCAATCGCAACGCGCTGACGGCGGTCTGTCAGATAGGACACAATCTATTGGAGGTAGGTACCCATAATGCCGATATCGGATAGTTTTTTAAATAGTAAGGAGTGGCAGATACTATCGAAGGCTTTAGACATGTCAATGTACACAGCGTCAACCTGCCCACCAGCCTCGACCGATGACACAAGATGACCCTGGTAGACTGCTAGATTTGTAGTCCAGGAGCGTTCCGGAAAGAAACCATGCTGCTCTGGAATAATGTAATTTCTGAATGTATAAAATAGCTCATCTATGAGGATAGATTCGAAAATTTTGGTGATAGTGCACAGTATCGAAATACCTCTGTAGTTCTGTATATGTGTCCTATCGCCGGCCTTAGAGATTGGTACCAGGTTTGAAAACTTTCAGGTTGATGGAAAGGGGCCGCTGGTGAAGGACTTCTGAAACAGAATGCGTAGTGGGGCAAAGAGAACAATTCTTCAGAAGCACCGGAAGGATACCATCGGGTCCAGCCCTCTTAGATATGTACAGATTTTTCAGTTTCTCCAGGATCTCCTCCATGGTGAAATCGTGTTCAGATAGGAGGTAGAAAAGCCTACAGGTCCCGTACGTTCCCAATTGGTGTTGTGATGATCACAGTAACTAGATTGAAAGCGTGAAGCGAAGGCATTGGCTATGTCCTTGGAGTGACTATATCTAGAAGTATTCCAAAAAATAAATGATTAAACACGTGTTTTACAGTTATTAATAAATCAACCCCTAAGGGGGTAAAATGGGGGTCAAAGTTTGTAATGGAGTAAAATTGTTATACCGCTGACGAAGTTGAGGGCGCAAGCTAGTCAACAATAAGAGTTACTAGAACGCATTAGCTCAAAAATGTTGTCTTGGATGAAAATTAGTTTTAATTTAAGATTTATTGCTTTCCCTTCGGAATATCTGTGTCAAATACAGTTTTTTTTAAACCACACTAAGAGTATTTTATGTAAGATTAATTTCTCATTTTTCAATATTTTGAACACCCTGTATGTTTTATCATGACTTCGGTCACTGTTTATGACCTCTGAAGGTAAGCACAACTTTTTATTAAGGATGACTTTTTCTTGAAAAATCAAAAATAAGAAAGTTACCCCATCCGGGGACACCTGGTATTTTAAATATAAAACAATATTTGATTCTATATTCTATATTTATTTCCTATGTCTCAGGGGATAAGCTACCGAAGTAAATTGCTTGGAATCTTGCATAGGTGAGGATTGTATCACCGCTCACCCTACAGAACCTACTAAAGTAGTAAAAGAAATGTTTTTTTGAAGATTTTGTCTATAGTTACATCCTAGCTATGTCTCCCAAATAAGAACTATTTATAGATATAAGTGACTTAATTCCAAATATTCCAACGAAAGCGGAAGTAAAAATGTCCAAAATGCCTAGCAGACAAATTGAAAACATTATTTGACATAAAATAAAGTCGCATTTTAAGGGACCTAATGAAATACCTTTCCTACAGTTATATCTTAATCTAAATCTTTCAGACATTCAATATTACAAAATTAGAAATAAGGCTAAAAATAAAAATTTTATTAATTTTGGAAAGCAAAGTTATAAATGATATTATTTCCGTTATAATTTGCAAGCCCCGTCAAAAATTTCATTCTGGTAAATTAAAATTCGATATTTAATTTTGATATCGATAAATCTGAAATAACCTTTTATGGAGCGATAAGGTTTTAATATTATATTTTTTGCTGTCTTCTTTGTGACGTTCATATTTCTGGTTGGGGAGTGAAAAGTTTCAGGACCATAGTATTAGGCCCTTAGTATTAGGTTTGGCATAATATGTTTTTTGAAATTTAAAAAAGACTCGGGAGAATAGCTCTACATGCCTTTTATAGCTAAAGGACAATGTTTGAAATAATGTAGTAAATAAGTAAGGATATTTCATATTAGTTTGGTTTTTACCGTCTCAGCTTGCCCGTCAAAAATACGTCAACGTCAATATGGAACGGAACTGTTCGGAAAAGGTAAGTAAACGAAACGCAAGGTGTGCTTACGTACATTCATTAACACCTAACATTACGTAAACGGAACGGAATCGGTATGGAACTGAAACGGAACGTATAGTGAGAATCAACCTTTAAGAACTTTCAAACGCATCGTTTATTTAATTTTTTTATGTTGTTCATTCTGTCATCATGTTGCGCCGCTGAAGTTTTAAACTACAGCTTATTTATTGACTGTTACGCTAATAATACGAAAACCAATTTGGCCATCAGGCAATAATATCTTGCAAAGCATGCGTTTGATCCCAATAAAATAAAAATAAAATTTGATGAGACATAATATAGCGAAACGTTCCATACGTATAGTGTATAATATACGTAAACAGTCAATCGGTAATACAATACTGATCTATAAAGTTTAAGGTTAGGGTAATATAATTCACGATTTGGTATTGGTCAGACAAAAATCTCATCAAAGAGATGATCCTTTGCTTCTTTGGTTATGCCGTTTTTTTAAGTCTATTTATAAATTGATGTGTTTATTTGCAGTGGCGTGGACATCTGATAAAACTTCAATGAGTCTCTTCGTTTAGTTTATTTTCAGGAACCAGAAGAATTAAAATTATGTATATTTTAGTAAAAGTCATTTACGACTGTTAATCTTAAACCTTTTTAGTGAATTTGAATGTAAATATTTTTGCCTCTGTCTTTATTCCTAAGCGTTAGCCCATTGTCTGTTCTTGTTTCCATTGTCTGAAGTCTTCTAAGAGGTGAGTTCTAATAGTGTCGCAGTAGGGTTCAGGTCCCTCTTGTTCCGGAAACCACATTTAGCTCTAAAAATTGGGTCTAAAAAGAGTTAGAAATCCATTACTATACTTAGGCATTGATATCGGCGGCGGTTTAATCGTGGATTTTTTAACAATTAAAATTAAAACTATTCGACCAGAATCAACATTGATAAGACCGGTCTAATTTTAAAATAAAGGATTTTAATTGATGTGTAATTGAAGTTTGTAATTGCTGTTTACAAATTTATGAGGGAAAGAGCGCGACCGTTTGCAAGAAAATAACAGAATCGATAGCTGGTTGCAAAAAAGTTCGACAATCGCATTGGAAGACGCCCGTCTGCAATTTTGCCCCAGGGCGCGAGCTAAGCACGGCCCTGTTTTTAATGATGCCTAATTAAAAATAACAGGAAAATGAACTTGTCAAAACCTACCTGATCAATTCGAAGATTTAAATTTAAACCAATGGTAATTGTAAATCTAAACTTTTGTATTGAATCGCGGGGTTTGAGTTTTTAATAGGATGAATTTATACATCTGTCTGTGAGTAATAATGGACCATCTTCGTCATTAATAAGACTCAAGCCAGTTGTACCATACGCATTATAAACCATGTAAAAATCATTAATAAATAGGATGAAATTGTAGCCAGGTTTTTATCTGAGTTTATTCTATAAAACGTCAAATTGTAAACCATACAAAAAAAATTCTTTGTTCAAGTCGACTAAATGAAGTTGAATATAGCCCTAAATAATGTTTAAACAAACCAAGTCCTTAGCCGTATTATGTCATTATTGATAGCGAGTTAGACCATTTTTGTTTTAAAACCCTTTTAAAGAAACATTTTTATGAAAACCCCAAGTTCTCGTTCTCGTTATTTCTTTCTGATATTGTTTTTCTTTCCATCTGTTGTAAAAGGATAATCCATATTGCGTTATTTAAAATTAAGGTTACAGACTGGAGAAACAAAAAGAGTAGGGCGATGGCAATCTAACTCTCAGGGGCCGGATTTTTGAGCTTGAAAGAACATTTCCCTAAAGAATGTTATCAAGGAGGGAGGGCGTATCGTGATTGGCTTCACCCTAGCGACGTTTCCTTGGTAAATGTTTTCTACTGTTTATATAATTGGACACTGAAAGGAATTGTTACAGGAATCATCATTCATCAATTATTAATCTTAAAACAATAAAACCGTCCCATTTGACCAAGAACACCTTGCATAATAGTTATGTATATGATAAGCCACTTACTATTAACAGCTTTCGTAGTTATACCAGAGAATAACAAGATAGAGAGAATAATATCTCGTAACGATTTTCATTCATAAATACGATTTGCTTTCTATGACCTCCAAACCGAGGTTGAAGCAAGCTACCACGGGCGTGCGCTGCAGATTTTGGGTTATTATAAAGCACAGTTAGAGTGAGCATTGAGACGCGCCGCAGAAAACTCTCTCTGCTTGCCATGTTGCTACCGCACTGGCTAATGTCGGGGTGTATTGTGAGAATTGTACGCGCCAATCTCGGGGTGTTGCCGTTTGAAGCCCATCGCGTTGTCGAGCTGGCGGGAAGAAGAGATATTATTCTCTCTGTCTTGTTTTTCTCTGGTTATACCAAATATGACTATAATTCTAAACTATTTTTTTGGAGAAAAGTTTTAACACAATACATTTTTTTTAATTAAATTTTTAGCTCTATGCAGCGTGAATTTTTAAAGTGTTACCAGGCAATATCTTCAAAACGGTTTAAAATATTTTCATGAAATTTTGGTGAGTTAGTAGAGAGATGGGGGTCATATATAAACATATTTTTGACATTTACACCCTCTCTATTTTGAGGGGTGTGGGTAACTTTGGAATTTTAAATCGGATGATGTACTTTTGTTTATAAAATTCGAATCTACGTAAAAAACTACGTATGTGTAATTTTTTTTTGATTTGCTTTTTCTGTTACGGAATTATGGTTAACTAAATTTTGATTAAATTTAAAAAATGAATACATTTTTTTAAATCAAGTTCACTTATTTCGGAATTATTATTTTTTTCCATGTAAATGCGCTACTTTTACTTAAGTTAGTTGAGAATTTTGACGTTTTAACGATTATTTCTCGGTTTATTGCTAGGTCCCCAGATTTGACTCCCCTTGACTTTTTCTTGTTTGGTTTCCTAAAGGACAAAGTGATGGCGACTGCACCTACAACTTTAGATAATATGAAAGACCGAATCCGCTTTGCCTGCTCTTCGTTAGTGCCATAACAGACCGTCAACAACTTTAGAGAAAGCGTCTTTTTATTCTCATCTAGATGCTCTCCTGCCATCGCGATTTATGGGCCCCTACCCTTTTTCCCTTTGGATGTCACGATAGCAAGAGGGCACCTGGACTAGAAACAAAAATAGTCCCTACTCTCGAGTTTTTTGCAGTTTTTTGTTTCACTAGCGAGAAGTTTGCTGTTTTTCCATTTTTAATATATTACCCATAGACAGAAATAATTTCCTTTTTCTATTAATAGTTGGCCTTTATCCTTTATTCTTTTTCCCACCAAAATGATTTAAATTTTAACTTATACCTGCCCAGCAATATTAATGCACTACTGAAATTCGGCTCAGCTTTGATACTCTTTATTTTCTGAACCTGTGGTCCGATTCGAATAAACTTTTTAACATCATATCTTCATTCATCAAACGTTATATCTCATTAAATAATAGAGGTTCAAGAATGAATGAAAAGGGAAAATGTCAAGGAAACATAAGGCTAGAACAGGCGCGTAGCTAGGGGGAGGGGCAGAGTGGGCAATGCACTCTCTGAAAGAAAAAATTACCCGCTCTAGAAATCCACTGAAATCATTGTCTTGTCTACTAGAAAAATATCAAATTCCTATTACACCCAATATAGTATGAACACGAACCATTTGAAAAAAAATACGACCACAGCAAAATAAAAAACATTTTACTTATTATAATATGTAAGTTGAGCGTTAATTTTGCAGAACAGTTCATCTAGTCGTATATATACAGGGTGAGTCGGGAGGAACGCACCAAATTCTAGGAGTGTATTGTACACGTAGACCCTAGACTATAGCCTAATGTACTTAATGGTTAATCTGCAATTAAAAAATCAGTGAGCATTATGACTTCCAATACATTTTCCATTAGTATATTCTGAACACAATAAACTACGCTAGTACCTACATTATTCTTATAATGCATCTCAGAAAAACTATTTTTTGAAAAATTATATAGGTACTTGAGAAAGCTACTTATGTATGATGAAAAATGTCAAAACAATATTTTTTTGAGAGATTGTTTTTGAAAAAAAAATCCCTTCCTAGGGCAGTAGCGCCCATGTTGTTAACCTCTAAGCCTCACCCTAACACTGTGCATCAGTGTGATTTTTGTGCAAAATATAAATACTTAATACCTAAGTACAATAAAATAAATTCACATTTATTTTGATGCATCGTTAGCTTGGTATTATAACAACAGAAACTTTACAGCTTCGGAGAGTTGTAGAAATTATGTTAGATAATAATTTATAGATTAAAAACAATCATTTATAATACTTAATTTAAAAAGTCATTTGTCATGATTAAAACCCATTTGTTTAGCAGTTCGAAACGGTGTAGCTGTATGAAACTCTTTCGAGAAATTACGTTAAATGAAAATTGTGTATCCCTCGGGATAGAACATCCCGGCCAGTTCGTTTTTGTTTTGTTGCACTGCCCTTACTCTAACTATATCATTTTACAACAGAATATAACAGTTGCGGTTTTCCGAGTTTCGTTTTGAGGTTTAAACTTAATAAATGTTGGTCTAATAAAAGTCATGATGGAGAGTAATGTTGTATTTTAATTATTATTATTATGTTGTGTACTTTTCCGGACCATTCTGTATTTTTTTTTATTTCGATCACTGCGCGACGAAGAATTAAGTATTGCCAGGTTTAAAACATCTACGTTTATGGCCTAATTATATATATATATATATATATATATATATATATATATATATATATATATATATATACAGGGCGTTACAAAAAGATGTTAAAAAATTTTAAGGGCAGATTCTACATCTAAAAATATAAAAAAACACATATATTAGTGTGAACATAAAATAAGCTATGCTAGGTGGTCTAAGCGACAATTTTTTTTAAATATAATAAAGAAAACCCTACTTAAAAAAATTGTGTCATTGGCATTTCACCCTACTAGATATGGGTTAGATGGTGATAGGTGTAGGGGTTGGTGACACAGAGTTAAGAGGTAATTCATTTTTTCTTAGCGGCGAAATGGCCGGCCACATTGCTGACAAATATTCAAGAAGTTGATACAGTCCTTATATAACCACCGTTTACACAATGGCATAATACATTGTACCCAGTCAACAGATTTCTTGGTTAATAGGTAAGGCTCCTCACAACCAACGCAAACTTCGTAATCTTTGTCACTGACCTTTGGAAATTAGGCATCTTCCGAATGCATGAGATCTTTATTATCTTCTTCTGAACTGTCAGATACTTTTCTTTTCCGTTTTAGGTTTCTGCGAGCCTGCGACTTCTTCAATCCTTGGAAGTCCCCTTTGTTTTCTTGTTGTGTCCTTTTTTTAATTTTAAGGCCTGGATAGTATCGTCGGTATTTAAGATTGTTGCTAGGTTTCTTCATCTCTTTGTTGCTTTTTTAATTTTGTGATGACTGGAATGGGAGAGATTTGGTCAAGAAGTTTTCCTGGAGTTATTTTCGAATTGTCTTCCTCGGCAATTTTCTGGCTGATTGATGGCGGTTGTTGAGGAAGAACTTCACTTTTCGAGGAAATTTGAGGAAAATCCCATTTTGAAGGCCCTGGCATCGGAGACTCGCTTCTTTGTGGAGGTATCGAATCAGGTAGTTGCTGTGGATCAGGTCCAAGCTTAGCATCAACTCGTTGTGGAATTATTTGATCAGTATCAGCTGCATCACAGACTTGTATTCGGCAATCAATATTAGCATCATCTATTGGTAGATTTGCCTGACTGATATCGAGATTTTAAAATACTATATATGCTATAAATGCTTATAACTACAGCTCAGTCGCCAACAGCTGAAGCGCTAATCGGATGATCCGATGACTCGATAATTCACATAATTCGCTGGTAGAATTTGAATTTAGCGCACCCGTGTCAAAATTATTATTTTTATATTTTATTTTCCAATTTTCCAAGTTTTCTGGGAGTGGAGGAGGCGTTATAAAATTTGGTACGATCGGCTAGAGTCCCTCCCTCCCTCAGGGAAAACCTGCATCCGCTACTGTATTATCAATCCATATAACCATATATATACTTATTTGGATCGATGATAGGATATTATTATTGTGTAATCAAGGGTCTTCGTCGCATTCCCACCATGTGTTCGCACTTCATTGTCCTGGTTGAACCTCATTAGGGTTTTCTAGCCGGTGGCGTCGTAACGTAATCATAATCGTAAGACCCCGCCACAATATCCGGACCTGATCCTCTTGACAACCTGTAAAAGTCTACAAGAAAAGGCATCGCCGAGCCCCTCAAATGCCATAATTTTTTTTTGAAAATTAATTCCCATGCTTTAAGACTCCCCTCCGTCTGGGAGGGGCCGTTTTGGTGAATCCCGAGGATAGCTTCTGCCTTGAGTATTTGAGCGCCCTCTGCCGACCTAACCCATATCTAATATTCTCTGTGGTACAGATGGTTTCTTTCTCTCTGCTGGCGCCATCTCTAATCTGAAGTGGTAAACTATCCTTGACCGATTGAGAAATATGAGTGCAGAGTTCTCTGACAACAACGTCATAGCCGGTCATAGTGGGATGTCAACTGTCCTATTTTCCTATTTTGCGACAGTCTTGTAACGCAGCCATTTTGATTAGAGGCTTGTTGAAAAAGTGTGTTTTGTGATAAATTCCTAGTGTAATCATTAGTAAGGTCATAATTTTTCTGTGATTTTTAAAATAACCATATAGTTCTACAAGAAAATGGGTCGCAAAAAGAAGAAGCAGTCCAAACCATGGTGCTGGTATCCTTTTTTAATTTACGATTAACACCCTAGCGTGTTCTACTTTCCTCGCCTTGTGGCGGGCTAATTTTAACTTTAATACTAAATTATTTTTAGAATTGTTACTTCCTTAACCAAATTTAGGTACTGTAATAGGGAATTCGACGATGAGAAAATCTTAATACAACACCAAAAAGCAAAACACTTTAAATGTCATATATGCCATAAAAAACTGTACACAGGACCTGGGTTATCGATACATTGTATGCAAGTTCATAAAGAAACTATAGACAAGGTTCCAAATTCATTACCAAACCGTTCTAATGTAGATATAGAGATATACGGAATGGAGGGTAAGTCTATTAATAGATAGTGGTAAACACGAGAATTTTGAAGTAGTGTTCTATTTCGCCTTGCCAAGCGCGTTACAAAATTTGAAACTATTTTTATATGGATAATTTTAAGTACTGATTTTAAAATTTTAACTTTTCGAGTATATTTTTAAGCCTATGTACGATGTTTTATAATCCGCAACTGGTTTATTATTTTAGAGGTATGTTTGAGAGTTAAAAAGTTTTGAACGATTTATTTCATTTTAAAAAATGAGGTAAGCCATTTTTGGATCATATCATATTAAATATATAATTTGCTCTATGAGCTGCTTGTGTTTAATGTTATATAGGTTTCATTTAATTGTTTATATTGTGATAGAAGCTGGAGAGAGTAATTACAGGATTTGACCATTTTTGTATATATAATTTTCTTAAAGTTTGTTAACTGTTAGAATTGTAAGAAAGTGTGCAAATAAACCAGGATTTTTTTATCTTACTCATTATGTTAAGAGAGCTACAGAGTTAAAAAAACTTAGTGTTGACATTTTCTTTATATTTTTTTATTTCAATGCCTTTCTTTAAAGGAATCCCGGCCGCAGATTTAAAAGAACACGAAAGGCAGAAACAAAGTAGTCATGGAAGTAACGATTCTTCGGATGAAGATGAGCCTGCGAACAAAAGGCCAAAGCCTGAAGGGTTATTAGGAAATGCCCCACCTGGTATGCAAGGAGGTATGCCCCCTGGTATGCTTCCACATGGGATGATGCCCCCACCACCAGGAATGCCACCTGGAATGCCAATGATGTCCATGGGTCACATGGGTTTTATGCCCCCAGGGTAAGTTATTGCATGTGTTGTTTGGTCAGGAAGATGTAAAATCTACAAAACTATTCTCAGAAAGATTTGTAGGTGATATTTTTTGTGCTAAAATTCTAAATAGATTGAAGAGTCCAATTAATTTTTGTAATATAGGTAATGCATTATAAGTCACTGAATTAATTTACCTTTTGGAATTATAAGAGCACATTTCTTAAGAACAAGTTAAGTACAAGTTTTGATATTATTAGCTAGGCTTTTACTAACACTTTTTTGTAATTTTATAATATGAATTAATACAGAATTCCTTTTTAAATATAATTTCTCATATCACGGTCCCTAGTTAATTGTAAATTTTAAATCATTTTAGTCAACAACACTGTATTAATGTACATTTTGTAATTACTTATGTAAATTATATGCCTTGTAAATTATTTTATACGCTCTATAGATCTGGAGCCTCCATGATGGGTAGAGGGCCATTGGGACAACCATTTATGCAGCAAGGGTAGGTACAAGTATGCTATTAAGACATTAGTTGTGGCAGGTTTGTATTTTTTTGGGCGGGTTGCTTTCTTCCTACCCTACGTTTATATCCAAAAATTGTTTGGATAGTTTGATATATTAGTTAAATAGAAAACTTGCCATTTACTGTTTCAGAACTTTTAACAATGACGCCAGACTATAATAAGTACTGAGGCATCAAAAGATATGAAATATCGAAGTTATTTCTATATAGTTTTAATGTGATAGGGTATATAGGAAGGTAGCTACAACCAAAGCACACCTTTAACACATTTCCTTTTAATAAACTTTGAGCAATATTTTGTTCTAATTTTTTCAGGATGCCACACATGATGCCCCCGCATATGATGATGCAGGGCCAAGGGGGTCCTCCGAAGCCTCTGTTTCCTAGTGCAGTTCCCAGTTCTTCTCCTGGAGCTGGCGTTGTAGGAGCGGACTTTAAACCTATATCCTCAGGTGTGTATATTTTAAAAGAAATCTCTACACAAATAAGAATGTGTAATTTTTTAATACTCCGTCCACCTTGTGGCTCTTTATCAATTAAAGGGTCTAATAAATGTTTTATTTCTTAATTTGTTTTCAGCTGCATAATATTAATATAAGAAATTATCATGATACAGGTATTATTTATATACAAAAATTTATTCTTTTTTTTTTGTATCAAGAGTATTATCTTAGATATACATTTTTAATCTAAAAAGGTTAAAAAATACTTGAAATGTTTTCACTTAATGGCCAATTTTTCAAAACAATTTATAATAATTATCCAACTTGACACGTAATGTGACAGCAGGCATGTTAATCTTATTGGTAACAGTGAATCTAAATCAGTTAATTTTATAACTTGCTAAAACGCTTTAGGAAACCGAGTGCAAGGGATATAAAAATATAGCTTTTCGAAATATTTTTGTTCAAACAAAACAAGTTTTAATTTATTTTCATTATTTTCTGCGTTTTTGAAAACTGACTGCAAACTTTTCCAATTTTTGGAAACTTTTCTGGGTCTTTAAATTTTTTTAAATGTTTTTTATTGAACCTAGAAAAATATACATTTTATACAGATTCGTCCTCGCATACAATGTTTCAGTGAAGAAAAGTTAATACTAAATTTATATATAAAATAAAATATAAAATTACAAACAACCTCATACATGTCAACCAGCAGCTGGCTAAGAAAGAAAACAAAAGCAGGAAACAACTAAAAATATATAAATTTATACCACAATTTTTAAAAAATATTTATGTTTTTATTTAAACGGTTATTATTTACCAGTAAATATTAAAAGAGTTGTGTCATTAAAAAATATGTGAAATTGATATAAAAGCTTGTATATTAACAACAAACGATTTAGAGAAATTTTTGGAAATGCTTAGATTTTTTTTGTGTAATTTAAAAACGATTTATTTATTTTTCACTAAGGATTTTAGATTATTTCTCTCTTGTCCTCAAAAAAAAATGCGTGTTAATATTTGTATGTTCATATGTATTGAATAATATATTACAATTTTCAATTGAGTAATTTATATAATTAAATAATTTAATGCTAATTTGGCGCCACTTACAGTATTATAAATGTGTCAAACGGCACATATAGCTCCTGTAAGTAAACTCAAAAAGTGCACATCATAATGAAACACGTGAAACGTAATTTTAATGTTTAATTTAAAGAGAAAAGGCATTGTGAAATATTAAGTCAAATGTAATAAAAGAAAATGATAATTTTGTAACTAGCTCGAGAAAGTTGCAACGCCTTTACAGTGCTAGAACACTACGTTAAATCAGTATTTTTCTGTAAATATGGTTATTCTGAACATTTGGCTTTCTTGACGATTATAAAACTAAGTACTTACCTCGATGATTATGTAACCTTGGAACGAGTGTCGATTCCAGCACTGACAAGCATTTTTGTGGAGCACACTCCACTAATCTACCTCAAAAGGCTTAGAGACATCAAAAGGGCAGGGACAGCCTATGAAGCACCGTAGCTGGCCCCCAAAAAACATCGTTGCATTTAAATAATTATCCATATAAATAATTAATTAGGTGATTAGCTGGGTCTTACCCTTTAGAGATCCTAACAAAGATTCATATGTAAAAACAAGAGGGATTAAACTAGAGTTTAATTTCCTCCAAAAAAGGTTTTTTTTTGTCAACCCAGCTTTTCAGAATGACATCGAACTTCAAAGTCGCGATTCATTTGAACTACTTGAAATATAACAGGAACGTTGCCCATATTTTTTTTAAAGTTATTCTAATATTTCAGCAATTTGCTAGGTTCCAAAATGTTTTGGTCTTGGAACTTCTTGCTAGAATGAGCTTAGTTCTGCTATTGTAAAAACTACATACTTATATTGCCCTTTTCTTTATAATTATGTGAGGAAGGCTAAAAAATAAATAATGCAAAACTTAACAGCCAGATTCTCCAACGCTAGTCCGGTCTAATTTGACAACCAAAAGTTTTAAACTGACAACTGTAAGAATAAGACAACTAAATTTTATGCTATGAATTTATTGTGGCGCTTTTTCGCAAATTTATAAAGAAAAGGGCAATTTTAGTACGCACTTTCGACAATAGTAGAACTAAATACACTCTAGCAACCCATTCCAAGATGAAAATCACTTGAAAACCAACCAAATCGCTGAAATATCCGAATAATTCATAAATTTTTAATGACGTCTTATTAACAACTACAGGACAAAAACTTGTCAAAACATAACTGATCAACTAGAAGATCTTAATTTAAACCAGTACTAAATCTTAAACTTTCTTAGTGAATCTGGGTTTAATTGTCTTATTCTTACACTTGTCAATTTAAACCCTTTGTTGTCATATCAGGCAGGTCTTATAGCGAATCCGTGAATCGCCATTAATTTTACCAAAATTTCTGTACGTTTTAAAAAAAATCAAGTAAATTTGCTTTATACTGATAAAGGAATAAAATCCTCATAAATTTAATTTGCAGCAATATTAAAAAAAATATCTAAAATATTTGTTCTGAAAAGATAGATATAAGTAAAGTTGACTTTTGTCTTTACAGCTGAAATGATTTTATGGTGGCTCTTATTAAAAACTGTAATCTTTCTGATCTTTTTAAAAAAATTATTATTAGTCCCGTCTAAACTGTAGCATATAGTATTCGTGAAATTAGGTTTATCTACTTTCTAGGTTAAATTTGATTATGCTTATGTTGCGACCAGTTTATTTATTTAATTAGGTTATAAATCGGCGTTAATGACGGTATTTATTTATCTAAACGTAAAATTTTATTTCGTCTCGTAAAGAACTGAAATTTCCTCAATTTACCGTCCAGCGCAATAATTAAGACCGAAATTGAAATATGCCTTTATCAAAATGTGTTTTATTCTCTTTTTTGATTTAACAAAATGTGAGTTGTTTAGCGCACTGCGTGTCTTAATCCAGTTCTTTCAATTTTCGCTTTTCACTTCACATAGGTGAAATAATACGGAAATAATTCCATATATGCCCAAATATTCTCATGTTTTCTCACAAATTCCCTTTTATCATTTCGTACTATTTCAAGTACAATATTCCCACATTCTTCTGTATTCCATGTATTGCCAAGTATTTCCCGTGGTTTTCCGTATATTCCTATATATTCCCACGCATCCCCATGTATTGCCTAGTATTCCTTCTTTCCTGTCCAGTCAAATATTCCGTTTTCGTACATTTTTAATTACAACTACAAACATCCATGTATTTCCGTATATTAGCAAGTATTGCAAAAATATTTTACTGCTGATTTCCAGCCAAATATTCAAGTATTCCCACGTTTTCCTGGGTATTTCCAAAATATTTCTCCCGATTTGTCCACTGAATCCCAAGGGTGTTTTAACCCTCATCCAATATGTGGCCAAAATTAAGATTTGACCTAAAACCGTAAGCATGGAAACACATGAAATCAATCTTTGGCACATATTTAAATTTCTGTTAGGCTAAAACTTCTTTCCTGATAAATATTGTACAATGGGCTCTTCCGCACCTCTTCATTCTCACATTTAATATTTTTGTATTATCACATTTTTAAGTGATTTTTTCTACTCTAGGCACAGTTTAGCGCATAGAGACAAAACATTCGTCAGAATATGCCCGTCGCCGTCATTACCTACTAAAAATCTACTGTGGAGTTCCTTCCTATTAGAAATTACTTATTTATGATTACTAACCTAAGCAAAACCGTAAACAATTGCCACTGACAAAACCACACGTTTCCGTAAAATACCGATCACACACGAATGCGTTGGTCAATAAGCTGCGACAGAGCAGACGCAAACCATCGCTCATTGACAACAAATATCTGACGTCATTTTTTAGATGTTTTAAATTCCGTTGAATTTTAATAGGTTTTTATTTCGCAATTAGCGCCATATGCAAGCCCATAACAAACTGATGTAACATGTACTTTTTCTTAAGGAATATTAGAGTTTCCCACAATCAATAGCGCCTCTCCGAAGATTATATTGAAGGATTTGTTTCAGGTGCCACAATAAGTGCTCCGCCAACAACAAACACACCCGGGGGGAGCGGCGACACGGCAAAAATAAATACGATAGCCTCAACGGGGGCGTCAAGTAAAATTATTCATCCTATAGAAGATATTTCGTTAGAAGAAATTAGAGCTAGGCATTCGAAATACGTAAAAGCAGGAGCGTGGTCGAGAGAAGATGACAGGAGGTCTAGTGCAAGTTCGGCAGCTTCCGACGTGAGTATTATATTTGTCTTATGTTTGTTTAGGTGTTTGTCAGTTTTGTGTATATCTACTGGAGTCACCGAACAGAAATTGAAAATATGAATATACTAGAGTTATCGATATTATTGTAGGTAATAATTGAAAGGTTGTACAAAATTACAACCCATGGCCGTACTATCATTAAAGTGACTAAGGCACGTTGTGCTTTGGACTATTCAATTACTTTATTAAAGACAGTCTTCTTTTTCAGTTAGCGATAGCGGTTTCAGCTGCTCAGCAAGCAGCCGCCGTAAGCCAAGCGGTCGCCATTCAAGCTAAAGCACAAGAAGCCCAACAGCAACACATGGTGATGATGGGTCGAATGGCTTCGGCAGCTGCCGCGGCAGCAGCTTATCCAGTACGGGTTTCAGGTAAATTATCTACGTTTTAAAATTTATAGCTTTGTGAATATTCCAGATAATTTAAATCGTCTAATAAATTTACATGGTTTTAAAAAGTTTTTATTTGATTTTGCTGTCGTTGTATAGACCCAAGAAGTTTTTATTTGATTTTGCTGTCATTGTATAGACCCACGAAGTTTTTATTTAATTTTTGTCATTTTATATTGCCCGGAAATTAGGTTGCCAAATTGTAAATATTTTAAGAAGATTGTGTTTGGGTTTGGTAAAAATACAAAACAGAAGTTAAGATTAGAGATCGCACGATATGACTTTATTTTGCCGATACGATATATCGGCCGATACCGATAGATCGTATCGGCAAAGACATACGTACATGTTTCAATGTTTAGTTTTTATCAGGGTTGGAAAAAGTCGTGACTTTTATAAAAAAAATGTCAAAGACTTAAATCATGTGAATTAATTCATGCCAACCCTGGTTTTTATAACGTCGAATATAAATAAAAAAATACAAAATACGGTTCTGAACCTCCAATTCGCTAAATCCTGTACGTATTCTGTATCAGTTTACGTTTTTCGTTCATGCGTTTTCTGTTAGGGCGAAAACGAAAATCGGGGAAGTCCCGGTTTATCATTCCGTCACGCGGTAACGCGGTGTAACGTTTCTGATTGGTGAAGTTTCGGGGAAGTCCCTGTTTAATGTTTTCAGTATTGCTTTGTGAAATTCTTAATTTATTTCTCCGGAAAAAGGCCTGTTATACTACAGTTATGTTATAAATGATTAGATATTATTAGTGACATTAGAAGAGGCACAAAAATGTATTTTATTTTATTATATTTACGAGTATTACCTTTCGTAGGTATATGCAGTAAGAACCAAATTCTTCGTTTTATATGTGCCAATATATCGGCAATTTTCCTGCCGATACGATACCGATAATCGGCAACAACTGCCGATATAACGATATTAATATCGGTATCGTGCGATCTCTATTGAAAACCGCTTTTAAACAATTTGATTTTATCAACTTTCATCGTGTGGTTGTTTATACAAACATAAATCACATTGTTGTAGTCTCTAGTTGGGTGGATATTAACAAGGGTTTTTCCTTCTAGGTCCACCTTTGGCGGTAGTAACTGGGGCACCAGTAATGCATACGGGCATGCACACGGGTATGCACACGGGCATGCACACGGGTATGCACACCGGTATGCTTCGGGGTCCGCTAATCGGGGGTCCGCTGATGCGGCCGCCTCCTATCGGTATGCCCCCAGGTAGGTAAAAAGTTTATAGGTTAGGGTAGGGTTAAGTTTCGATAGGCCTTAAGAATAATTACTTTGTACTCTTGTCTCTGGGATATCATTATGTATTTAATTAATAAATAATTAATTTTTTTTTCTTCTAATTTTAGCTTCATATTTTTTCCCTAATTACAGCTTAGTTCAAAATACTTCCCATAACTATGACTATGAAACTTTTTTACCTAAAATCAGTCGAGGAATTACACGCTGAAATATTTACTAGACATTTGGGATCACTCTGTATAACTAAAAATAACATTGAACTTCAAATCATAAATACAGAAAATTTTCCTTTGTTAAATCAATCTACAGGGCGAGTTTTTTGAAGCGTTATAACGCGATATCTCGGAAATGATTTAAAATATTTTTTGAAAATTTTGGTGAGTTAGGGAGAGGGGGGACATATTTTAAACAAATTTTTGACATTTACCCCCTTTCTCTATTTTGAGAGGGGGGGGGGGTAACTTTGGAATTTTAAATGGGATAATGTACTTTTGTTTATAAAATTCGAATCTACGTAGAAAACTACGTATGTATGTGAACAATTTTTTTTTATTTGCTCTCAGTTACGGAATTATGATATATTAGTTTATAAAATAAAAAAAGTTATTTACAATTTAATTTCAACTTATTTATCATCTGTCATGCTTGAGACGTTGTTCGAAATGTCCCCCTTTACATCCAAACACTTTCTCGCTCTTCTTTTAAATGAATTTCGTATCCGCTGTAACATTTCAGGTGTCACTAATAGGTGTAGGTGCAGTCGCCATCACTTTGTCCTTTATAGAACCCCACATGAAAAATTCAAGGGGGGTTAAATCCGGGGACCTAGCAATAAACTGAGAAATAAAACTGACTTAAGTAAAAAATAACGCATTTCCGTGGAAACGAATAGTAATTCTGAAATAAGTTAACTTGATTTATTGGTTAAATTTATTTATTTTTCAAATTCAATCAAAATTTAGTTAACCATAATTCTGTAACCGAAAGAGTTTTTTACGTAGAATCGAATTTTAAAAACAAAATTAAATCCCATTTAAAATTCCAAAATAGGAGGGGGTAAATGTCAAAAATATGTTTAAATATGTCCCCACATCTCCCTATTAACTCGCCAAAATTTCATGAAAATATTTTAAACCGTTTTCGAAATATTGCGTTGTAACACTTTAAACAACTCGCCCTGTATAATGCATCAAGACGTGTTAACTGTATATCCTGGAGACAAATACAGTATATAAGACAAATAAAAGCAATTCTAAGTATTATTACACCCGGATTAGAAAACACGAGTATTAAGGACTTTAAAAATCTAATTAGAAAATAAATTTTAAGTGTTTTCATAGAGACTCTAAACTTTAAACATTGACATTTTAGATTAAGCGCAACATAATCATCTTTTAATTTATTTTTATGAACTTTAAATGTACTTTTAATTTTTTATTTTTTATACTTTTCTAGTAGTTTTTACTAACAGCAGTGGGCTAATTTGATGAGAATTCTAAATAGATTGCTCTATTTTACTATGAATTATTTTTTAATAATATTATCTCTTTTTATAAACCTTAGACTGACCACAATAACCACACTACGAATTTAAACTGTGTTTATTTTATCTTTTAGATATACAGGGTATTCAGCTTAGATTTTGTCTTGCATCTTTGTATTTTTGTTAGTTTAAGTCCAATAGAGCCAACTAATTTTTAATAATTTATTATGCTATGAGAATTACACCAGCCGAAGGCAATGTCGTAATGAATGTGAATGTCTTAATAGCCATTAAATGTGAGTTGCATACACTTTTTTCTACGACCAGTAACAATAATGAAAAACAAAAATTCCAACTTTCAAAATTTATTAAAATTATTTTTTCGTGTGTTTTTGCTGATTTTGCGGGTAATTAATTGTTTACGGCTCCACAATTTCTGGAGGAGTTAAATTCTCAATTTCGCTCCCACTATAGCACGTTTCACCGATTAATTAAATAAATCATTTTTTATAAATTGTTGCGTTACTTTACCATCTCAATTTACATAATACAATAAAATGAATGTAAGAATAAAGGAAAGAACCAAAAAAATAGTTTGTGTTCACTACAGGGGTGTGTTAAAATTATGACACATCTTTTAAAAATTGCATTCTAGTTATATTTCCATTTTTATATTTATTTATAAGGCTTCTTAAAGTGTCTTGATTTTTCTTCGATTTGTTCTGTTTTTTAGATTAAAAATTTTTTTTTCATTGTTCTTTATCTTGTGGCGGTGGAGAGGACACTCGTAAAAGAAAAATTAAAATTCCAAAAAACTTCTATTTTCCAACCACAACTTTCCTAAGATCAGGCAACATCATTTTCAAAAAATAAAATTTTGTATAAAATATACCATCGCTCCACCCTATTGTAGAATTGTCCGGCGGTTATTAAAACCCCTCCCCAATCTCCCGACCTAAACGTATTAGAAAATGTTATAAGGCGTTATTTGGAAGACGACAAAATTAGAAAACATGAAATAACAAATAAGGAAATGTTAAAAAAAGTTTCAAGAGGAATGGAACAGAATTGACAATAATTATTTTAAAAAATTAGTAGCATCTATGCCTAGCTTTTGGAAAATGTAATAAAAGCAAAAGGTGGAGAAAAGTTCCATCCATAAAAACTCTTTGCACAGAACATTTCCAATTTGTGTTAGAGGAGAATATTATAATTTACTGACCTTATCGTTGGCATTAAAGAAGTTTCGCTTTTTATGGTTTTTATATCCATTTCATCTATAGTCGTTTGTATTTCGCAATAGAGATTTTGAGAGCGGCGGTAACACTTTCTTCGAGCGGTATATCTATTTCTCCTTGCAGACATTTTTGCTGATGTGTTCAAATTTTCGGTGGAAACTGAATCGCTACTTACAATTTTTTATTAATTTAGTTTTTCACACAAATCTACAGTTTTTCTCTTCACAGCACATATGCTGCAATTTTTCCACTTTCCATGGCCGAGTGGTTATGGTTTTCATACTTTTCTGAATTTCAAATTATTTACAAAAATTTACCTCCTTTCATACTTTTGCAACTTTTTGACTCCTTTTTTGGGTCGTCCTGCACAGTGTCACAAATAATAATGAAATAGAGTACGAATCGTTTCATACTTTTGGGGAAAATCCATTTATTAAACTTATTGCTGGATACAGGAAAATCCAACCAACCCAAAACAGGTGTGCAGGTAGGTTTTAAAGGTAAAGGCCCAGAATGTGTATTTAAAATTTTAAACATTTGGTGACCCTTCAGATCAGGTAAATGAAGCGCAAATTGTATCGCCCGTAAAATAGTGTATTATTTTCTACGCTTTTTCAATCCATAAACCAAAAACCTTGACCAGGAGAGGAGAACCAAAACATACATATGGTTCCAAATTCTGTCTTTCCCAAAAAATAAGTACCTAATTAGTAATGCTATAGTTTGAATTAAGAATAATCGATAATCCGATTCTTAAATAATCGATATCATCCGATTATGAAAATCGTCATTCAGACTATAACCGAGAGCTTCGACTCCGAGTAATTTGACAAAATAATTTTTTTAAACTAGCATGCAGTTTAGAATGTTAAAGCTTCACTGGATTACCTCACAGTGAATAAATAAAGCCTTGTTTGTAATCCCCAATACGAAGTGTTGCGGCTTTGTTTGCTCGATGACATGAACAGGTTTATTTAATTTTTTAGACTGTATTAATATACATACACACTAAAACATGAAATAACAAAATAATAGTTATGTGTCAGGAAAAAAAAACTTTGCTTAACTTAAACATAATGAACTGAAAGTAAAAACTGAAAACTGACTGCAAAACCGTGATGCGCCCCTTGAAGCAGCAGAAATTTAAATTATTAATATATACCGGTACGAATAAGTGACTAGGAAATATACCGCCTAGTATGAATTATCAGTGGTAGGGCGGTATATGTAATATAATTATGACATAACCCGATTATAAAAATAAATCATAAGTTAATCCCTTTTTTCAAATGAAGACCTTTTAAAGCATATTAAAATCTATTTACCCTGTATAACTTAAATTTAACGTAAACACGGTTGATATGACTGATAGTTTTCTGTAGAAAACTTAGACAAAGTCAAATTTTAAGCTAAAATATCTACAATGGGAACACGATTTATTCTAATCATTTTAAATAGCAAATCTATTCTGCTCAAATGTAAGCTGATATATTTTTTCAGTAGATCTGTATTAGTGAATATTAAATTTTATAAAAAAAAATTGCAGCAGACCGAAATTTGATGTATGGCAAGACAGTTGGATGTATAGATTTTGTGTATCCATATCCTTATCCCCTACCTAATCTTAAGTGTAGAATTTAGCTCGGACATTCTTTGTATTTTTTTAAATTGTTTATTTTGATCGCTGCAAGCTGTTTTTAAGCTCAATAAAGTTGATTTAAAGGAGACTGTACAGTTTTATTCGAGCTAAATATTTTCGTGTTTTCAGATTATAAAAATTAAAAAAAAACTTATATGAGCAAAAGAATAACTATAACTTTTTGCTTGCGATTTAGTTATGATATTTCTTAAGAGTAGTTGAGCAAAATGGGTTATCTAACTATAACTAAATAGTAGTGGGTATACAACTAACATGGATTCTGGCTTAAAAGGGGCTAAACTGCTGGGCAAAAATTACCACCACATAATAATTTTACCTTTGATTTCGTTTTAATAATTTTCTTTTAGGTTTTTAAATATGCTCTCAATTATAGTCGTAAAAATTTCCAAACTAACAGTAAAAGAATTTTTAAAATATCTTTAAAAACAACCGAGTTCTGCCGCCTGAAAATTCTAATTTGACACCTTCCCGCGTCAGTGCAAGGGACGTCACGCTGTACAATTTCAGCCGCGATCATCGAGCGTGCGATACAGGAACGCCAGTGCCGCGTGACGTCATAATGGCCGACCCAGCGTCGCGTAGAGTTCTTTTTGCTCCCTCCCACAAATAATTGAATAAGTTCGTTAAATTTAAAGATATCGAAATAATTCTTTCCTTTTTGCTATTATGTGGTGCTAACTTTACTAGTATTTTAGTCAAATGAAAAATTCCTAATTTATTAAAGGATTCAAAATTTAATTTTGTACTTGTCCTTTCAAATCGTGTGCCGCAAATATTTCTTAAAGTAAAAAATATAAATTTTATATTATTAGAAAGCTAAAGATATCAGTTTAATTGCCTCGGTTTTTGGTTAAAAAAAATGTAAAAAAGGTAGAAGAGGATGTCTGAATATAAAATTTGGTTTTCCCCTTCGTAAAGATCTACGCTGTTGTAGAAAAGTAGACTACCCAGTTTTGCTCATACTTCTGGGGAAAAATCCTAGTTTAAATTAGACAAAATCCGAGCTTAGTGAATGTTAAATCTTTGTTATTTTTTAAGACAAGAGTTCTCATTGACAGTAAAAATTAAAACTCGTGTACAGTGTACAGTGTTGTCACGTTGTGTGGACTGATTTTTGGAAGACCAACTCAGGTACCGAAGTAATTCACGCACTCTTATGTGTTAGCATGCATTGCATTATTTATTCAACATTTACTATTTACTTAATGTCACTCGCTTAGTTTTGCCGTGGTCTGGTTGGTTTTTTGTCATTTTTTTTGATTGATGGTATTTATATTTGCATCTGTCGATTTGGTTTTCCTACTACCTGCGCGCAGTGATGCCTTAGGCAGCAATTATTCACCCCCTGTTAACCCCAAGTTCGCTAACCAACGCAGTAGCTTATGTATGTACTAATTTTGGATTACCGTGGGCTCTTTAATGATATTTTAAATGTAGCTGACGTGAAAATTTTGATTCAATGACAGATAGTTCAGAAAAAAGCATCAAATTACTAAAGTAGAATGAATAAAGTCCATTTCTTTTCTAAAATGGACAAATTTTGTAAAACAATTTTTTAATTGAATTTCTCTTTGTATCACTATTCTAAATCTTTAACAATACACTTCTTATTCACTACTTATATGTTTTTAATGACGACTTATTAACAATGATAAAAAAAATTTGCCAGAACCTAACTGATCAACTAGATCTAACTTTAAACCAGTAGTGAGTCTTAAACCTTTTTACTGAATCCCATTAATGTGCCCTCTGTAATAATACTATATTTACAAATTTTTACAAACTTATTTAATAATGCTTATCAAGTAGTTGGTCAGCTATCTGGATGTTAACGGGAGGGAGATAAACTGGCCTTTAGTTGAGGGATTTTAGATTTTGAGGAATGACTCACTAATCACCCAAATACCTGTAGATGGGTTTGAATATTGTCATTTTTTGCGATTTAGACGAACAAAAGGCTTTATCTCAGTACTTTTAGTTTATTTATTATTTTAAATTTGGTGTACTGACAAAATAATTATATACTTTTTGAAATTTTGGTTATATTAATAACGGTGTGGTTATCAGAGTAGATTATTGTATTTAATTTTGTTTAATTGCAGCTTTGTGCTGAGCAGCGGTATGTTTTATTTTAAACGTATTATTTTCTTTTCTTTCCTTTTTTTTCTGTTTTTTCTTCTCAGGTAAGTATCTCTATTGTTAGATCTTTTCAGTTCTGTTTGGTTTTGAGATAAAGTTGGCTAGAGAAGAAAGAATGGCAATATCCAAAGAATATATTAGTCTTGCGATCTGCTCTTAAAAGTATCAATTATACTAACTTTAAGAAGTTATGTAGTATACTTCATTTTACATTTATTCGTTGTGATGGTTACCATCGCCTGGTTACGGGTGTAAATTTTAAATAAGTAATAATATAGTGTAGTGACGCTGGTCTTTGTGATAAAAAAGAATCCTTTCTACATGGGTGAACCAATATTAACCCCAAGGAAATCACGATACTGCACTCTGGGTTTGATGGTGTGGAATCTCTTTAAAGTATCTGATGGGGCTGATTTAGCCTCTTCTTTAGTGAAAAAATATTAAACAGTGAGGCGTTGCGAAAGGACCTCTTTCTCACTCATCGTGTTACCGAATGACGAGTATCGCAGGTGTTTTAGGGTCTAGACATTGTTACCTGTAATTCCTCGGAACCATAGTGCAGTACAGTAATTTCTCTGACTTTTAAACAAATCGAGTTTGTGCAACACCCAGGTATTTTAAACAAAACCTGACTTGTCAAAAAATATTTTTAATGGATTGCGAACAAATTTTGGAAAACAGTTTTTCTTTTTGCATTTTTTTAACACATTTCGAATATATATTTTTTCGAAAACAAATTATAGAATAACGTAGTTGTGACCTACTTGTTAAATTTAATGTGTTCAGAGTACATTGCCGGGCTCACAATGGTGAATATGTTTTTATAAGGTATAAAATTAATTGTTTAGGAAATGTTCATAAAAAAAACTTAAGCGAACCTAAGAAAATCTGACCAACCCAAAAAGACGAACCTGTAGGTTTCCTCAGCTGTGTTTCTTTTATAACATTTAATTTACGAGAAATTGTGTTTTTAAAGAAAGGTGTTTTCAAAAAAATGTACTTTCAAAATTTTTTGGGAAATTTCCTATATGACTTCGATGGCAGAGCGGGTTTACAGAACAATACTCAAAATTATTTAAAATAATAATACAAGGTCTGTTTTGACGTATTTTATTGCCTAGGTTTTATTTAATGAAAAGAATATCACAGAATTGACTTGGTCACTACAAAGGTATTAACTAATCATAAGGGATATTCCTAAATATCTAGTAATTCTTTTGTGGATGCGTTTCTTAAGCTTATCTTAAACGGCTTCGTTTCAAGATACAAAGTGCCGCCTTTTAAAGAATTATGTTCTTAATCTGTGAGGGACTAAAACGTTTTGGAACTGAATATAGTTACTAATTATTTAATTAAAAATAAACATCGCCGTCATAAGAAAATCGAAAAAATAAACAGGACCCGGATCCCAGAAATTACGTCACCCGGTATAATGTTAGGGATGTTTCTAATACACATTTTTTGATAAAAAGTTTGAAATTTAGCTTTGTGCAAAGTATGAAACAGAAACATCTAAGATAAATTGAAGAAAAATTAAAAGTTGTACACTCTGTATCTTGAAAATGAAATGTTTATACAGGGTGTCCGAAAAGTCTTAGTATGGGCAAATATCTTTGCTATTAGTAAAGATAGAGACACCAAATTTTAGCTGTATCTTATTGGTCAATAAATATACTTTTTTATGTCCCTTGAGGGGAGACGTTAGGGAGTTGAGATCAAAAATTTTAAATGCAACCCTATGCCGTGCCGTACCTCATTTTAAAGGTCTTCAAAAAAAAACATTTTACCGCAAACCCGAGGTCCGTAACTTAATTCGTTTTTAAATGCCAAAAATTAAAAATCGTGAAACAAAATTTAAATACCTTTAATTGTCTTATTACTTTAAAAATTGTTCAAAATGACCATCATGAACTTCTTGTCAGTAATAAAGTCGGTTTTGGAACTCGCTTCTCACATTTTCGACAATGGCAGGTGTTACTTCTTGACAGGTTTCCAAAATCGACTTAATTACTGCCAAGAAGTTCGTGCTGGTCATTTTCAACATCTTTTAAAGCAATAAAAGAAATAAAGGTACTTACATTTTTTTTCAAATTTCTATAGACTTGCCATTTAAAAACGAATTAAGATACGGACCTCGGGTTTGCGTTAAAATGTTTTTTTAAATTTGGTGTCTCTATCTTTACTAATAGCAAATATATTTGCCCATACTAAAACTTTTCGGACACCCTGTATGAACTTTTTTACTGAGCGCAGGAAACGCACCTTAAAATATTTACAAGGCATTTAGGAACACTCAGCATATTATCATTGCTATACAGGGTGTTCTAGGAGTTGGAGTTTTTTCAGGAGTTTATAGTATTTACTCAAATAAGTTACTTTTGTAAAATAAAGTCTATAAAATATTTAAAACTGCCTTACTGATATTTTGTTCTTAAATTAATTCCCGGAAAACCAATTTTTTAAAATATTGCCAAGTTACTACTCGCGAAGTTATTTTATTTTAGTTCTTATTATAACCTATTCAAATCCCTACTTAAAGGACATCCTGTCTGTATCATACTGTATAATAACGTAAAACATAGTTTAACCTTCAACTGTCGTGAACTAAAAACTTTCAATACAAGGAGCATATCGCTAGAGCAAAAATAAATTTTCGCTGAAGTCAAAACTATTTTCTAAGCGTTGCTCTTAACGTTTTTAGGTATGTTCCAGATGCCTCACCAAATGATGTACGGCGCGCCCATGTTTCCAGGCATGATAATGCAGCCGCGTTACAGATGATCTTCAGTTGTGCTCCTCTATCATCCGCAAGTTTAAGTGCACTCCTTATTTAATTAAAATTAGTTTTAAGTATAAATATTATCTAAACACTTTTCACTTTTTTACTGTCCGTGACTATATGATCGATATTAATTTGAGTCTGTTGCATGGTGTCTGTGATTTTTTGACTACGGCTTTTTTGTAGTTATAATTAATTGTAATTATTAGTGTTAATTCGTCGTTCTGTCCTATTGGTGCCAAAAGTGTTGGTTTTTTGATGACGAGGTGACTAAATTGCGGAGTATTACTCAGAAATACTAGTGCCAAAAACGCGTCAGAGTCCTATAAAGTCGATTGACGTACACGTACAGTGTGCCCCCTTTCACATAAAAACACAAATATCTCTTATTTTTTTAGCATTTTGATACAATTTTTGTTCGAAAAAAATATTGTCGAAAATATTTCATGAACCCTCGCCCAAGTTTTATTAAATAAAGTTCCTGTGAAACTGTCCTGCTTGTTTCAGGAATTAGAATTTTCCCTTACAGCAGATATATTGAACTTGGTCGGTGATATCGCTAGCACTTAAATCGGCTAAAAACGCCCTACATCCTAATACCACAAGAATAAATAAATAACCAGAATGATAACTCTTCAGCGGCACGTTTGTTTTAAGCATCTAACGCCGAGGGACCTTGAGTCAGCGTTGAAGCCAAATTTTATGGTATTGCCATAGGCATGTTGTTAAATTAGTAAAAAAAACTTATTTAGTTAACAGTGGATTGTCTTAGGTAGTGCGCAATACCTTAAAATATACTGGGTATCTATATTCCACGGTATTTTGACTCATTTCACACAAATTGCGTTTTTCACAGAGAAGTTGTTTACTTGCAGTTACATATGTGGGGAACGAGGAAAAAATAACTGATTTTTAGATATTAAATTGACCAAAGCGGATAGATTGAAAAATGCAGGAAATAAAGTATACTTTTAAATTTTATTTTGAGTTATGCAGGAGTCAGCAATGATAAAATATTTTAAATAGAAAAATTATTTTAAATTAGGTGAATAAAACAGATGTTATTTCTATTTATACATTTAAGAGTGTAAAATAGCCTTACTCTACCGTACAACCTAATCAAATGCTAGTGCAGAAATCTTTTGCGAGGATGGCCAAAGCGGCTATCGTTATAAAATGGGTTATACCATCATTTAAAAAAAATGTGTTCAAAATTCCTTTGAAATGTTATTTCTAATAAAGATATATAATTTACAAAATCGTTATGGGGCATCTTTAAGTTACTAAATGTATCTAAATGAACATTTTGATGCGCTCTGTACTTAATAGCAAAATAACAAGGTTTCGTCCAGGTTTTGGTGAGCTTTCGAATACTCTTTACATATAGCGCATTTATGAATATATAAACATTTTTTAATAAGATATCCCACAAAGTACCTTTAAAAATGCATGAACATTTGGGTTAAAATGGACACTGCAAACTCGATAATTTTCGTAGAGAGTCTCTACTTTAGATAACAAATCTTGCCTGTTACATGCCATGACCCACGTTTTCGCTTTCGTAGTTTCTTTGGAAAAGTATTCGAATGATTCCTATTATTACAACCACTGTAACTGCAACATGCCGTCCTTTGCGTTGAACGTCGTCCATTGTAACAAACGTAAAACAAAAATGAATTTTAAAAGTTAAATAGCGATACTAAAAAACTGCACTCCATTTTACTTGAAGTTTACTGTTATGCGCTGGCAAAAATTGTTTATTCAAAATTATTATTTAAAAAAACGACTGTCTTGAACAACTTATAACTACTTTCTTTACAACAACTTCCATCCTAGCTAAAATTAGGTTCCACCCCTAAAAAGGCGGAGCAGAAGGAGGTAGTTTACTCTTATTTATAATTCGCCAGTCTTATAAAACTAACAATTTGTCTAGACTGATAATACAATTAAATGTTGTTCTTAATGGCATAAATAATAGCAAAAGCTTTGTAAAATGTAAATTTAATAACAGTCTGGGCAAAATTGCTAATATAAATAGGTAGGTTTTTATTGTATTGTGCAGACAAGAAGCAATTAAGTAAATTATCAATGACTGGAATATTTGGGCCGTATTGTTAGAATAATGAAATTTAAATATTGTTTATTATTTCAGGGTTAAAACTTCACGTTTATAGGACTCTACATTAAAAATCGATTACGAGCTACGTTATTTACAGCATTTTGGCATCCATGCTACCATTTATTCTTGGCGATAGACTCAAATTACTTATCTAATATTGTTTTTTGGGTATGGAAAAGCGACAAAGTCAATTATTAGTGTCAAAAGTATTTACTAATTACTAACTTAAAAAAATATCCCGTTGTATTCTAAAAAACTAATTTAGTAAAGTGAAAAAAAATATTTTCTGGTCTTAGCGAATTTCCTATTCCATATTGGCACCATACTAATAAAGAGAAGATTACTTGACGATTCTAACGGTGTAATGATGAAATAGTAAAGAAAAAGTTTTGTTTTACCCGTGGCGGAAATTTTTTCATACCTTTTGATGACATTCTCTAAGACTTTTGCATTTTAAACTAAGACATGAAAAGTTATGTTCTAAAAGTTATCTCTCTGTACAGTTTCCACTTCATGTTTTTTAATTTATGCTTGATTGTTTGCGTAATATATATGCAGGGTGTTCTCAAAGTTGAGGCATTTAATTTAGCAGGTTGTACAGCTCGTAGAAATTAACCATTTGTCCAAAAATCGAATATATAAAAGTTGAAAAATAACGGAGATAGAAAAACTTACCAATAAATTCGTTCTTTTACGGTCCTGGTCGTTTTTAAACCACAAAAATATTTGGACACGCGCACTGCTCAAGCATTACAATCCCACGGATATGCGAACGATATCCTACTTAACTTATCACCAGTAAACACACTAAACTAAAAACATTTTACTGCTTTCGATATGCGAAAATACGCAATGGTTCAAAACGCTGAGATGTGCGCGTGTATTTCGGCTTTATTTTTATTGTGTAAAAAGGAATTTATTTTACTGTCAGCCAGGATTCGAGTGCTACCATTCGACGTTGGCGCGACGGGCTTAGGCGCGAAGCGAGCAACGGCAAAGGGGGGATTTACAACGCGATAAGCAAGTGGACGGACTTACAATATTTTTCGATGATTACAGGACCGTATTTCGAGTTCTACAACCTGTTAAAATAAATGCCACAACTTTAAGAACATCCTGTATATTCACAATTTTAAATTTAAAGTTGTGACATTAACAAAGTTAATAAAACCAATAGTTTGACGTTCGTTCAAAGTTAAAGCAGTATACGTTTTCATGCCAAATATTTTACAATATAAATAAATAGAGTATCAGAAAGCACACTTTTTCTGAGCTGAAATCAAAATATATGCTATTCCATACCCAAAACGAAACGATTTTATTTTTTGTTAATTATGGCAGAGGATGACGTTTTACAAAACATATTTGCATGGTTTTATAGTTATAAAACTATGCCACATAACTGACACGATTTTGTTTTTGGCAGGTTTGCAAAATGTCAAACCGTAAGCGACACTTTGGTATGTAACATTTTTTTTATTTTTTTTTTACTCGACGTGATACAACATACACTAAAAAAGGTTGGTTCACTTTTTTATTATTTTTTAGACTAAGACTCTAAAATGGTTTTAAGTTGATAGAAAGCACGATTATTAACTTTTTGTATTAAAATTTTGGGTTCATTGCTCTAAAAAGTTTTTGCCAACTGATACATTATTCGGTGTGTTTCTATGGGAGTTACAAAAATTCTTTAAAATATAACAAACATTAAAGTACTTACCTGACAAACAACTGAAGGTGTGAGAGCCATTTTAATATTCCCTTGTATCCGAATAGAGAGTTTTGTGCTTCCGTAAAAAGTTGTAGATATATTTTTTTTCAACTTGATATACAGGGGCAGTGGCGGCTGGTGAAATTTCAAAGTTGTATATCTTTGTTCCTACTTACAGGACCCGTACCAAATTTAGGGGTTTTAATAGCGAGCCCACTGGGAATGTTTTGGTAAAGAAAAATAACATTTTGTAATTTGCGAAAAAAAGTTGAATTTTGGGTGTGCCCCTCCTAAGAAAAAAATGAACACGTCTAGGTATTTTATTTATTAGTTTTTCTAAACAAATTTTACATCATTCTGTCGACAGATTTTAAATTTTAAGAGAAAAAAATGTGTTATTAGAAAGTTATAGTCATTTGAATTTTTTTTTAAATTATATTTTAGTCTTAAAAAAATTCAAATGGCTATAACTTTCTACTAACACATTTTTTCCCTCAAAATTTAAAAACTGTCGACAAAATGATGTAAAATTTGTGTAAAAAAGTTATAAATAAAATACCTAGACGTGCTCATTTTTTTCTTAGGAGGGGCACATCAAAAATTCAACTTTTTTTCGCAAATTACAAAAAGTTTTTTTTTCTTTACCAAAACATTCCCAGTGGGCTCCCTATTAAAACCCCTAAATTTGGTACGGGTCCTGTAAGTAGGAACAGAGATATACAACTTCGAAATTTCACCAGCCGCCACTGTACAGGGGTTTTTAAGATAGCGAAATTAATTGTTTTCAAAGGTTCTTTAAGGAGAGACATTTAAAAATAAAGTTACGGATCAATTTGTAAAACAGGATATTGTAAGTACATAAACAAACCTTAAGGGATGGTTCTTTAAATAGTTCTGAGGCAAGAACTCCATGGTACTAAAGGACCTAAAGGACGTAATTCTCATTAAAAAAAAATATCCAAAAAATTATGGATTTCTTAAGTATTTATTTTAAAAAATCCCATCATATTTTGGTAGGAACATTATTTGCCTGTTAATTGTAAGTTTTAAAAAATGCCCCTCTTTCTTTCCCATACTTTTACGTCACTACACAATTAATTATTAAATATTTATTAATAAATGACATGGATTGTTTAAAGTTGGCAGAACTTCACTATAATAATCAACATATAAATTATTTAAAGTTGGCAGAACTTTTTGTCATTGAATCAGGTTTGTATCTTTCATTTTTCTTAACACCAAGGTAAGCCCTAAACTTAACGTACTATTTATTATAAGTAATTTAATTTTCCTAAAAATATTTCCAAAATAGGATTCATATAATATGTAATTTTTTCAGCTTTGCCTAAATATATTATTCAACAATGTCCATTTTTTATAATCTTTAGAGAAAAAAATTAGAAAATGTTATTACAAAAAGAAAGTAGACATTTTATCCCCGCAAAAAGGTAGGTTTCCAGAGAAAAACATCTAACTTCTAGAAACATTTAGTCGAATAGTAGTTTTAAAAATAATCGTGGCTCCTCACGCATTCGTTATAAAATGTAAGGTAAAAACTATTTTCTTTTTATTACATCCAAGGTGTGTGGTATATTTCTCCAGGTAAATTTTAACATAAGATCAAATTCTTGGTACTGCTCGAAGTTCCAAGCAGTATTCAGTGTATGTAAAAATTTACCAAACTTCTACACAGGGGCTGGTAGATAATATAACTAAAAGTGACAGCAGGCGATACCCGTCACAGCTGCTAATGCTGTTGGATTGGGGCTACCCCCTGTATATTGTTACTTTGCGATATTAGGTGACGCCCACCTGTTGAATAACTTCTCATTGGCTCCGCGCTACTGACGTCGTCCAAGGTCATATAAATTTCATATACAATGACTGATCAAAAACTTATAGCAATGATGAAATTACCGAAACAGTTAATATCACCTTAAAAATTATATATCGTAAAGTTAAAATATTACAGGTGATTTTGTGTCACAGCTTAGCTGTTGGGTCCTCAGTCCCCTGCTACTGACTTGGCTTGACCACAGGCGATTGTGATTGGTCAAAATTTGGCCAATAGCAATCACAGGTCCGCGAGGGCTTGTTGGCAGGAGAGTTGCAACATCTGACCCAAAATTGTGGTTGTGCAATGCAGTTATGGATAATAATTGAATAATAATACGTAGTAATATATTTTATCTCTATTTAACAGTAGTTTAATGTTACGTAAGTTAGTTTGGTAGTAATATTTAATTGAAATTAAGGTGTATATATTGTTTTTATTGTATTTAATTATATATTTTGGGTTGGTATGTGACTCCCTGCCCCTGTAAAACACTGCTATTGATGTATTTAATATTTATGTTTCAAACGTAGACTTTAAAATTAATGTACTGTGTAATTTTGTTTTGGGTAATAAAATATTATTTATAGGACAAAGTGGCTTTTTGTTGTACCTCAGAATATTTTAGATATCTGTATTCAAAAATTTTTCGGTCACTTGCACTGATTTTCTTTAATTTAGTAACATGTATCTTGTAGAATATTGTGAAAGACTAAAAATGCTCTTGGAAGCCAAAACTGTAAAAGAGGATGCGACATATATTTTTTTTTTAAATTTTAGGATGCCATGATTTATTTTTTTAATGCAGTGGTGAGTTTAGCCCCCCCCCCCCCCCCCCCAAGCCTTGTACGAGAAGGATTTAAATAGCGAATTTGGTCTTTGAAATGAATTATACCACAAAATATGAATATAGATCAATACTAATATGTTATATAAAAAACGCAAGCCTTTTTGGCATTTTTGATTCACATTCTCTTTAATTGTTTCTAAAAACATTCTTTACACATCTTACTTCGATTTTATCAAACTGCGCCAGATCATTTTGACTTCTAAAGGAAACTAATAACCAAATAGTTTTTTTTCCAAAAATCATTCTTTTGGAAGTAATTTTTTTAAGAACACGGATTAACCAAACTTTTCAAAAATATTTTCTCGAATACACATTTCGAACGTACATTTTTTCAAAAATGCCCCGACAGCTTTTTCAAAGATGCTTTTTTGAAATCGGATTTATGAACTATTTTGTCAAAAACACGTATTTTGAAAGTACATTTTTTAAAAAATAGAAACATTTTTCGACTACAGTATTTAGAAAATTAAATTCTGAACTCTTAGTAGCTTGGACAATGTTAATGAAAAAAAGACGAAAAAAGATCCTGAACAAACTTAAACCCACCTTTTTTGGGGTTTGATCAGGTTTTTTGGTATGTAACTTTTTCGTAAATTACTTTTCCAAAAGTTTGCTTGAAAACAATATCCGAAAAAATTTAATTTCGAAAAAATTTTCTCTGAAAAAATGTATTTTTGAAAAGTGCTTCAAAAAGTTTGAAAAATTGGTTTTAGAAAAATTGTACTTTCGTAAGTACCCGTATATCCCCCAGATAAACAAGGCGTAAATAAAAAAATGCTACAATATTTACACTTTCATGTTAATCAAACAATTCCTGTCGCGTGTAACCTAGAATGACCAACTGTTGTGTTTTTCTTTTAACAAACATTTTTTTTTTTCGAAACACATCTTCGAAAGATGCTTTTTCGGAAATGGATTTTCAAAATTTTCTCGAAAATATTTGTTTTTAAAGAATTTTGTAAAAATACATTTTCCGAATGTATATTTTTTAGAGAACAGTTTTTCTAAATTTAATAATAATAAAGCTTATTTAAATCAGTTACAAATGTGTAATATATATATATATATATATTATATAAGTCCAAATGAACAGAAGGCATACATAAAAAAATGGCAGAATTTTGGTAAGTTAAAGGTGCCTCGAGACGTGTAACCGAACATCGTAACGTAACGTGTTCGCTGTCATGTCGCTCCGTGTAGACGGCGCACTCAGGCGAAAAATCGATAAAAGTCGGACAAAACCTACACGTTATTAATTGTTGAACAAAATATTTTTAATATTAACTTTACACGCCATTTGACTAAGAAAAAATATTTTAAGCCTAATTACATTGAACGATATCGCATGGTAATGACATTATTAGGATTATGTACCAAGAACAGTGCAAAAAAGTTGGCGCCAATGAAAAAACTTCTCTAATATTGATTTCTCAGAAAGTGTGATTCTTGATAAAAGTTAGTGTATAAGAAAAAATAAATTTTGATAGGTAAATTTTATGTAAAATATACAAGGAAGCCAAAAGATTAAAAACTGTAGGCTTTAAAAATCAATAAAATAAGTATTTTTTTAGAAAGCAGAATTAGATTACTTCTTTGCATTTTCTTGTTAGATTTTAAATATTATTGGTTTTTAGTAGTTATATATTTTTATTTTTGCGTCTCCATGTGTATATCACAAACTAGTGCTACGTTAAAATTAATTTTTCTACTTTTATTAAGGATAGAATTTTCGGAAAAAACAATAATATGTTAGTTTCCCACTATGGCCCAAAACAATTTAAACCTAGGTAAGTATTTTATTAAGTAGCCAGTACCTGATTATTATTCATTCTACCACTTTGCGCGAGTAATTAGACTTGTCATTTTCACAACCAAATTTAAGGCTTACTTAAGCTAAGTATAGTTTTAAATGTTATTACGTTATTACTGATTCAAAATAAACGTATTTATAACTATACTTGCCTTAAATTTGGTGGTGCAAACGACCATTAGTCTATTAAATCATTTTAAAGTTAAAATTACCTAATTGTAGTAAAAAAAAAGTATTGTAATAAAAAGGAAATACTGGTTTAAACATTTTATTCGTCAACTTGACCTATACTTGACCTAACCTAATAAAATATACCCCAATATTTAACTTGCTATAAGACCTATCTTTTGGTAAAAGTCCAATTAAGATCCATTTTTAGTAGTTTTTAAGTGATGCCGGAACAAAGACACAAACAGGCAGACAAATATTCTAAAAACTGTCGCTTTTGGTTCAGAACACCTTAAATAGAAAACCCCTTTTGTACATTTCTGCTTTATGTACAGATTTTTCACTTTGAACAACTTTATTAATAGTACAGATTAGAGCAAACATAACTCTATAAATGCGCCATTTTTGTTAAGGGTCGCACTTGGTCGCATAAAATCATTGTTGTATTTGCAAAACAAAACTTCAGGCTTACGTCTAATCAAAGTTTTACTGGAATCTGACGGTATTGTTAACTTTATCCCCATGTAAAGGTAAATAATAAGATAAAAATACAAACAACTGTGCTACTTGGCCGGTTACCATAACCGTTATCCTCCTATTAATTTTATAAACAAAAAACGAAATTCATTGTAAACACACAAATTATCCCAAAAGTTTTAATAAAATAATCCACGAAAAACACCAACATACATATAAACAAAATAGCACTTTATCTTCCGTAACTCATACGCTCTCCAACAAACCGTTCTTCGCACTAACGTAGGGAAGTATCGGAGGGCCTCGCAGTGCTCGCGCGCACAGGTACCATAGATTGGTCATTAAGGTAGAGGGCCAAAGCCTAATTTTTGTATTTTAGGAACTTTTTGAAAATAGGGTTCTGTCCGACTTTTATCGATTTTTCGCCTGTGTGCGGCGTCCCGAACGTCGTCGCGTGTCAGATTTTGTACCGGCGTACCGCACGCGGCGAGCCACCAGTTGTCGGTAAACCAGCGAACCATCAAAGGATTTTACGAAGTATTGACGCGCTAATGTTACATCATGTGGACGGAACTCCGAACATTTTGGCGAATTTCGATTCTATGGTTTGTTGTGACTACCTATCAAGAAGTGAAGATCGCGGACAAAATGGAATGGACGAGGCAAAATGTAAAATATACGCTGCTGCAGCTAGTTCCATATTTTCATAAACTATAGGTGTTTACCCAGCTGGTTTCAAAACCACACTGAAATCTTGCTGCTCGCCAGAGTGTTTGTAACTTTACGTTACGAGGCTTGGTTCGGCTGCATACTTTTTGACCCGATCTTCGAAGCGTACATTCAGTGCCCTTGGTTCGTGACGATGTTACGTTACGAGGTTTAGTTACACGTTTGGACGCACCTTAACCGAACCTCGCAACGTAACTTCGTCGCGAACCAAGGGCGCAGTTCAGAAATTAGGAGAGTTAAGAAAATAAATAAAACACCTAATACAGTTTCACAATTTAATTCCATCATTCCTAATTCTATTTAATACATCCCTGTATCGCGCATTAAACTTTTCTCTATACTTAAGCACAACATTATCAACAATTCTGGGACTAGATAAGTACGTAAAACATTCAGGAAATATCACAGGATTACAGAATTCCTTATAATGATTTAATTGCACTTCTGAAAAAGGTAAAAAACAGTCTTTGATTACGCCAGGTCTTAATAAATGGAGAGCGTAATGATTAAATACTGTTAAGGCGTTTTTTGTTGCAATAAAACTTTTGCCATTTTCTCCTTTTTTGCTTGCCGTCTTAGTCCGCGTAATTTCCCTAAGAAAAAATGGATAATTAAGAGGTTTCTTTGCTTGTGTGAAGAAATATACGTTTTGTACAATTAAAGAAGAATAATTATCTAAGTTGTGTACAACTTCCTGCCAGGTTTGAGCACCTTTTGGTATTATAAGTTCATCTATATCTAGAGGAATGACATATTTGGAGTTAATATTTTCATAGAAACATGTGTTGTAGGCTATAATTTCGTATCGTCGGCGCTGCCAAGTCTTCTGGAGTAAACTTCTTGAAGTTGAATTATCTGCTGTATAAACTGGCCGAAATTCTTCTAGGTGCATCATCGCAGGAAATTGTGTTTTGTACCTAAATAACATGAAAAAGAAAATTAAAGCGTTTTTTGGACAAAGAGTGCTCAAAATTTATAAAATAATTTCTGATAAATTTTTTATAAAAAAAAAATGTTTTGATAGAAGTTGTGTGCTTTGATATAGCAAACATAATGACAAAATCAGTAGAAAAATAGAAATATACTTAAAATGACTCCTTAATGTCGCTCTAAAAAACGCAGCCAATCGCGGAAAATAAAGCTCGTTTCAAGCTCTATCATTGGCTTTTGACAAAATGGTAACGGGTCTCCGGTGGCCGAGTTGGTACGGCGCCAGTTTTGCAACATTTTAAATTTTAAGCTGGTTTTTTGTCTGGTATTTTTTCCAGCGATCTTTTATGTTAATTGTATATATTTAAATAACAAATTTGTAAATATTAAATAATTCTCAAACCCTGTGTAAGATAGAACTTTGACTCTGTAAGCCTGGCGGAAAGAGTCGCCTCCCCCTGCATCGCCACGTCATATAGGAACCAAGGGCCAAGACCAGCCCCGGCCGCGTTGCAGGGTTGGACTTCCCCAGTTGGGGGTTGTAACCCTAGTCATGTACAAAGTAGTTTAGTTTCTGAAATGAGGTTGTAAATAATATGTAAGAAATAAATATGTTTGAGAGGCGCGGGTTCGAATCCCGCTTCGACCATGGATATTTTGTGATTGTTGTTGGAAGGTGGTAGAGGAATTCTTCCTCGACCGAGGTGGTACCTACCACCCCACACATCCTCTTAAAGGGCTGGTGAAATCCCTAGGGATGTTTCCAGCTCTGGATGTGTGAGTCGATTCCCCAGTACACCCACGGTACATACTACTTAGACTTCGGTCTTCGTGGGCTGTCAGAAGATAAAAAAAGTACCTCAATAAATGTAAATATAAATATTTCAAGATTCTTTCAAGGTGCCAGAGTCGGAGTGGTTTAAATTCGGAATTTTGAAAAAAATAAAATCTTGTTGAATTACGAATGGTTAAAACACTGTTTATTTCTAATGGGGTGTGGATACTTTTTAAAAATTTGATCGAGGTCCAGGGAAAAAAACTTCAAATGGACATCTGGTAATTTTTGTTTCTCAGAAAGGAACGCGGCTTATAAAATCTGATATTAGTTTTCTAATTTTACTCTTAAAAATAGTATTTTGGCGGTCCAGTTTTCTACCTTCCGCGGTCCGAATCTGGACCGCGGTCAGCGAGTTGCCGGCCAATGTTCTAAAGTATCTCCCTGTCGCCAAACATCCAACAGTTCTCTTCTCGTAAATGACATGGTAACTAAAAATACCTTGTTTTTCAGTCATCTGCACGTATCTAGTATATATAGTTAAGAATGCACTGAGTTAAGGTATTTAAAAAAACCTAAAAACACACAATCTGTGGAAATCTTAAAACTACGAATATGCCTTTTGCATAGTTATTTATAAAAAAAATCCGGTAAAGTTCAGCAAATTTACAAGAAAAAAATACCTCCAAATTAATTTATAGCACAAAACTAACAAAGGTAATATAAATTATAGTAGTTACCCCAAACTACAATACTTCACACAAAACGTAGCTAGGGCGACACACGAAAATATAATGCCAATAATATACGTCAAACATACGAGGCAAAAGTGAGACTGGAGTAAATGCAGATTACAACATAATGCGACCGATACGGAGAAAAATATTTTAGATTATTTTGTATTATGTTCTTGTTAAAATAGTCTAATTGCTAGAATAGATAAAATGACCTCTGTGCAGCATTTTGAAGGAAAACTGCGAAATAAAATTGATATGTCTTTTTTATGGGTCTACACCAAAAAGCCATTGGCTTTCTATAGCAAAAAACTTAACAAGAATGCTTAAAACACTAAAATAGAAGTAATGTACACTGAATAGAATGACACTGAAGTGTTATTGTAAATTAATCATATTGTTTAAAACGTTATTGTAACACTGGAAAGCGTTATCATGTTACCAACGACTCTTACATCGTTTTATATGATCAAAAATCCACTTGACGTCATTAAATATTTATTGATTAAGTCTGTACAGTCATTAAAATAAATGATGCCGTTGAGGCGTTCAAAGGTATTTAATAATAATTAATCATTTGCTAATATGGTAACTGATGTTATCAAGTACCACATTTTTAAGGCATCTTTGTGTAGTAGATATTCTGTTAACACTAAAATTGATATCGATTTACCATAAAATATTTGTTATACAAGGTGTCTGGTGAGTATGCAGCATCCTTTCGGCATCTTGTACTAGAAACTTAGATAATTCATAACAGTATTCAACGCCTATGACTAGTATTTTTTTAAACATTGACTTATGACGCTGTAGATACTTAAAAATACATATTATTATATATAAAGAAATCTCAATTTTATTTTAGACTCTTTAGAGCCGCGCCCCGTCATTGAATTACATGTTTGCCGGGTGTGGTTTAAAAACAACCGAAAAGCCATTGTGTTTTTTTTTTGTAGTGAATTTTGAAGCTCCGGGGAACAGCAATGCTCTTCTTAAAGGTGAACCGTCGGAATAGCTATTTACCTGACAAGTGCGGAAAGTGATACATTTCCGCACGCGACTTTAGTTGACCGAAAGACACGAAGCGGAGTTCGGTCGGCAGTTGAGTGTGGAATAGACACTTTCCGAACGTGTTGGGTACAATGTTTTTTCTATGATAAAGGTAGGAAAAGACGCTTTACTTTAGTGTAAAGCATATGATTTTTTCTAACACCTCCGCAAAAACCTCCAAAAATAAAACAAAAGAAAAATAGTGTCTTCAAATATGAAACGTTACATTCGCCTGCAAATAGCCCAGACCTCACCTTTCGATACATGTCTTTGGGGTCATTTGAAAAATGTATACAGCAATCATAATTGAAAAAAATTCAAAGGAAGGGGAGAAATAAAGTAAGAAATCTGAACGAAAATGATGCTGAAAGTATTATAAACACGCTTCAGAGGCACAGAAGAATGTATGGAAAGTGCGAATAATTAAATGGCGGACATATTGAAAACTTCTTTTGATATTTATTCGCCAATGTTAACATTTATGTAATTCATTTGCTATTGTTTATAATCACTGGTTATTGCTTTCAAATACTATAACTAATAAAAATCAACATTTATTGTTTAATAGAATAACTCCTTTTGCATAAAAATAAAATTATAAATTCACGGTGACTAAAGTATTATTGTCATCCTTGACTAAGGTAGCAGGTATTTCGTTCGCACCTGGATAGTACGTTTAGAGTATATTTATGCAAAATAATTTGTAATATGAAGTATTTCAAAAACGATATGTCTAGAACTTCTCCTAGAATCCAAAAATATGATAAAAAATATACCATCCAATTTAAAATAAGCGAAAAAATTGATATTTTATACTATATATTTTTTTATTCGATGCTCAATTGTTTTGCTGATAACACATATGAATGAAATCCCCATAGAAATCCCCAAAACTTTCATATTTAACATTTTTTCCTATCTTTAAAAATAAAAAAGTTATTAGGCTTGTTCACTTTTATTTGGATATCCCTGTACGTGAAAATTTATTTAATTTTCACTTTTCCTCCCTTGGGAGAAAAAATAAGTGTCCCATTCAAACCTACAATTAGGGAGGAAAAGTAAATTTTCAAAGAGGGTGTTGGAAAAAAGAATTTACATATTATATGAACTTTTAGTTCTAGTATAATTTTTGCTACCCTTCTGGGAGGATGTCTTATCCTTTCTGGACATCCTGTATAGGATGTTCAGAGCTGACACTGGTAATTAATTTGCTGATGTAATAAATGCAAATTTTATATTAGCAAAAAAATTTCAAGATATTTTCAGGGGTTACTGATTTGATCGACTGTTGAATTTCTTTCAGATTTTACCATCGAGGTAAAGTAAAAATAAAAAAAATTATTTTACCTCTTGGGATTTTGCAAGGTGATTCAATTACATTTAAAACCTGTCTGTTTTGACAGTTACGAATTTACATTGACAATGATGGGTTTAAATTGACAAGTACAAGAACAAAACAACTAACTCTGATTAGACTGTCGCTAAGACAGGTCTAATGAAGGTAATACTTTGGTGTGTTATTTGTATCCTTGGTATTTTTTGATAAAGCTTACCATTCCAAAATTCTTCTAGTATTTCTGGTAACATCGCCCACGAATAGGTAAAAATATTCAGCGCCAAGTATCTTGCAAATTTCAATCCATTGCACTAGATGAGCTGATATGTCTTTTCTAAAATTTAATGGTTTAACACAGATTGTAAAATTTACTGGTTTCTCATTGACTGGCTTGGAGATGCGATGAAATTCAGCGGATGTCCCGCATGGCGTTTTAGATATGGAGATTGCGTGTAGGGGTATAAGATCTTCTAATACTGGCAATCTAAAAATAATGTTCTATTTAATTAGAGCTGAATTTTATAATTTTAATACTGTGTGTTAAATTACGGTATGAGGTATGTGTTTTACGACAACAATAAGAATCCTGACTTTCATTGCCAATGAGTGACGGCTAGCGTCTGCTCATTTGCTGAAGGCAGCAAATCAGCATTATTCATCGTCTGTTGTTGAGGACTTTGTTCAGACTCATCATAAATGGTAGATTTCCAAGTAAGTTTTGGTAGGAAGGAAATATATGGTAGATTTTTAGTGGATAATGATTGAGGGGGATATATTTCGACAAATGTTTCATCTGTACGTGCTAAATAGCTTCTAGTATACAGGGTGTCGGAAAAGTCTTAGTATGGGCAAATGGCTTTAAAATGATGTAACAAACGGCATAGGGTTGCATTTAAAATTTTTGACCTGAACTCCCTAGCTTCACCCCTCAAGGGGGTTGAAAAAGTTAAATTACATTAAAAAATAGAGATTAAGAAGTAAGATACACCTAAAATTTGGTGTCCCTATCTTTACTAATAGCAAAGATATTTGCCCATACTAAGACTTTTCGGACCCCCTGTATACCTACAAGATCGAAAGAATGGCTAAAATAAAAATAGGTAACTACTAAATATCGAGAGTTTTTCAGGATTAACAACTTTACTTTTCGTCTTGGTACTCAGACTGGATCTATCTAGAAGGAGAGGTACTTTCGGAACTGAATGAAAAGTAAACAGTATTGTGATGTAGGTGGAGCTTCTGCGACTTTTATACAAGAAGACTTATTGTATTTTTTATTTTCTCAAGAAATACTTAACAATATCAAGAAGTAGGAACGTGTCGAAATTCGATTTTTCCTTGGTCTGTACATCAGAATTTAGTAAAAGAACCCATTATTCACAGTTATTGTGAGAAATTAGATATGGAATATTAAGAATAAAATGTGAAGAAAGGTGACCCCAACGAAGCCGTGTCATTTTACTAGTTATTAATGACATTAAGGGACATACTATAAGTCATTATTCGCCGTAAATGGGTTGACTGAACTCGTAAAATAATTTGTCATGTTATTCAAAATTATATATAGTGTGTCCCATATCTTTTGATTGAGTACCTATAAAGAGTTAATCAGATATTCTGTCAATAGATTGACTAGGGGCAAGAAATGGAATTATCTAAATTTTACGGGCATGGACCTTAGACGTACGATATTGTAATCCCAGAGAGCTACAGACCCACGGACAAATCCCGATTTTCGAACATTTTTCGAAAATACATTTAAAAAAACATCTTTTTTGAAAATTTTGTCGAGCATTTTATTCGAGAAAGGCCTTGTATAGGCATTTTTTCGGAAGACACTTTTTTAAAATATTAATTATAGAAAAACGTAGCTACCGGCCACTGGCCACTAACCGCGTCAGAATAAGTTGTTGGGGTCACAATGCCGACTATTTTTTATATAGTTATTAGATTTTAATAATTTAGCAAGTGTTTATAAAGAGGGCAGAAAAAAACCTTAGCAAACCCAACCAAACCGAACGAAAGCGAACTCCAGGTTTGCTCAGGATCGTTTTCTGCCTTTTATAATCAATTTCAAATTTTTTTATCTGAGACAGCCCACCTAGACTTTAAGACTAAGTACCGTGGGCGTCTGAAGAGAAGGGAAGCATAATCGATTGACTTAAGATTTAAAGGATTGGAAGTTGAGAGGGGGGTTTCAAAATCGGGAGACCCTAGGTATGAATGAGCGAGAGAATGTTCTAGGCTTTTGTAGCTGGACAGTAAAGCGATGCATACGTAACGCGACTCCGGTTGTTCTGTTAGGAACCACGACAGATACGCGCCGATTAGAGAGAAAGCTACGGATCCAGGTACATAGTTTGGGAGGAAAACCGTAAGAAGGTAGTTTGTTGAGGAGTGCGGCATGCCATACTTAGTCGAAAGCCTTGGATTGGAAATATCAAAAGGAACGATCTGGGATTCACCATAAAATTCGACAGACTTGTTCCAATTATGCGTGACAAAAGTAAGGAGATCAGTTGTGGATTTTTGGTGACGAAATCCGTACTGTCTCTCATGGATGTTTTTGTGTTTTTCTCGATATTAGAATTTGCAAGTTGCTTACTTTCTCCATAACTTTGCCTGGCAACAGAGGGAAGGGAGATATTTATTTCTGTTCAGAATTCAAATTTCCAGATAATTTCGGATATTTTCGAAAATATATTTTCTACAAAAAGAATTTCGAAAGTTCATTTTTCGTAAATTCCAGAAAATAAAGAATATGTTACACGGGTCACCACACCGTATTCTTTTATGTACATATGTAAATAGACACTTAAATGGTACCAGACATACATACCTACATGATATCAATGTGGGATTATAATATGTATTGTTGTCATTTTGATCCCACTTCTCGTACCATATGGGCATAACGGTAGATTTTATTACTTGAATGTGACCATCATGCGTTAGAATTTGGCAGTATAAGGTGTCGTTCCAAGAGCCTGCAATATTAAAAAAAAATGTCGCGATATTAATTTACATCTTTAATGAGTTCCAAACAGTGGATTTACTAATCTTATGCTACGCCATCTTTAACGTTTATTACTGAAAGTTGCAGAATAATTTATTTATATTAATTTGCAATTTTTTTAGTACTTATATTAATTTACGATTAATTAAGATAATTATATGGTCTCTTTAGTTGTTTTCGATAACAAGATAAGTGATTAAGACCTATCGGATTCTCAAATGAGGTGTAAATGTAAATCCGGTCTAATTATATTTCGTAAAATACAGGTATATACAGGGTGAATAAGGAAGAAAAGACTATTTTAGATTCAGTCGTGGTCAATAAAATTGCAGAACTAATTCATAGTCTAAAGGTTTCTTAATAGACTTTCTCAGTTAATAGACCCTTAGAGTGTGAATTAGATGGGCGATTTGAACGAATAGTGACACATCCCAAAAAACGTGTGTTCAGGAGAGGCAATTTAAAATTTTTAGTGCCATTTTTATTTATGATTTCATTAACGATAAGCTTTTTAATATTAATTTAATGAATTTTTATGAAACATAATTTGCATTTTAGTATTAGGTATTTAAGTGGTTTTAAATAAATGTGATGCATTTAAGAAAAAAGAAACTATGTACATTAAAATACAATTTTTGTGCCTAGAAGAACAGTAATACTGGCTTGAAAGATGTCATTGTGTCGTTGTATCAGTAGCGTAGCCAGGAATACGCTTGGGGGGGGGGGGGACAACAAAAGGATAAAAAGTTTTATTTCCTTTTTCTCTTTTGAATACAAAGGTTGAATAAACTGTAGGCTTGGGGGGCGGGGGGGCGTTAACCCCCCCCCCTAAATCCTAAATACAGTGGCGGGGCAAAACCAAATGTCAATTTCGGCGACAGAAAGACCAAAATTATAGAAATATCTACGAAAATACAGGCAAGAAGACCAGAGTGGAACCCTGATGAGAAGAAATAATGATTACGACGGAAGTTAAGATGGATGGATAGACCCACGAATGATTTAAGGAAAATAAGTTTAACAGGAGAAGCTGAGGACTGGGCGTAATGTAGACGATTAAGCAGACAAAACGGTATTAAAGAAGACGTTGTATTCAGTTTACAAATACAATGGTTGTATGCGGCGAACATCCTATATTTTTGTATAAACTGAAACCCCATGCTGAGCAACGGATCTCAGAGTTATCTTAAACGCCATGCGAATAACTTAAATAAAGCCTATTATGAAGAAAAGCTAACTCTAAACAGGCTATTTTATAATGTTACTCCTAATTAACTCAAGATTAAAAGAGAATGAAAACACAACAATCAACAATAACACAAAAGATATTATATTCACATCCATTCTGTTTGCAAATTGAAAAAAAAAAGCAATTATATCTTAGAATTATATTTTTCTTATCGTTAAGGTTAATCTTGTAACTCACTACAGACAGCAATGATATTATTCAAAACTAATAATAAATTATTACATTATTACATTTTACCACAAACCTATTTATTTCCCTTCATAGTCATTTAAAAATGATACACTTATTAAAATTATACTCTTAGCTCTTGTAAAATACTTATTAAGTTAATTTAAAGGTATAATAAATCCTTTAAATCAGTTTGGGATGTTTAAGAAGGATTGCGCGCCTCAAGGTAACAATGTCGTTTATCATCATTGGCTAAAGATAAATCAATAATTATTATCAGATTTAAATATAGGCTTTAGAGTTTTTCTTTTTGGATACTTGGGACGCCTATATTAAGAATTCCAATTTATAATCTAGATTGATTGATTTAAAAAAACACATATATCAGTGGTGGATAAGTTCAAGGGACATAGAATGCCACTGCTCCCCCTAAGCTTGAACAATTTTTTAAATTTATTGGAGGGCTAAGCAGCTGGTCTCATGTACCTCTCGCTCTAAGCTTGTTTTGGCATACCAACAGATTCGATGCCAACAGTGTTCGAATTCTAAAGCTTTTCTCAGGTTGTTACAAAAAACCGCCAGACTATGAGGGAGGAGTTGGTGCCGGAGCCTTCGGACCAAGGTGAAGACTTCTGAAGTCCCTAGGCAAAACTTCCTCCATGTTTACAGCAAAAATGCATGTCATGTAAGTACTATGGAAACAAACATAAATATTTTATTCTATTGGATAGCCAGACAGCTGGTCTCATGTATCTTTAACTCCAAGCTTGCTTGGGAATGGTAACAGATTTAATGTCAAATGCCAAGAACATTACAAAGAACTGCCAGATTATGACCAAGGTTTAAAAAAGGTTCAGGTGAACGTTGGAGTTGGTGCCGTAGCCTTCGCGTCAAGGTTCAGAGGTCTGAAGCCTCTAGACAAAACTTCCCCTGTGTTTACAGCAAAAATACTTGTCATAGACTGTGGAAACAAACCTGAAAAAATATTTTATTCTATTGGATAACCAGATAGATGGTCTCATGTAGCTTTCATTCCAAGCTTGCTTGGGAGTACCAACAGATTCATTGTCAATAGTTTTCGAATTCTAATGCTTTTCTCGGGGTGGTTATAAGGAACCGCCAGACTATGAGTGAGGTTTAAAAAAGATTCACTTATGGGTGAAAGTTGGAAGGAGTTGCATGGTGTCGGAGTCTTCGCACGTCAGATTATGGAAGCAAACTTGAAGAAATATTTTATTTTCCGTTGTATGAGCTCCTCTGCAGTACTTCTACAGGATATTTTTCAGACGATCACAGATAATGAATAAAAGAAGAGAAAATGGCTCAGTATATACACTAGGAAACTAAAACTCGGTATTGGCCTTTCGTTCTGGACACGGTCCTTTGGAGGTGTTACCTCAAAAAAAAATGACTTGATTGATTTCTAGTACTCAAATAAGTTTTTGTTGGTAAAAATACTAACATATTTATAGATGAGAACTAGGGTTAAATCAATCAAATTTCTGAATAAAACCAATTATCTCAAAAATAGAAAGAGTTAGATGATTTTATTTCCAGCGACCTAGCGATGCGGAAATGAACCAAAGCAATACTTCAGTAAGCTTATTTCTATACTACTTAAAAAATGTAATACGCCGAGCGAAACAGAATCGCCATTGCCTCTGGCAGCAAAAAGAGGCTAAATTTCGTAATGTCATGTACATGGTATGCCATAATAGTCTATTATGCAACGATTCTGTAACGATGGCTATTAATACACGGTACGAAGTAACGACGAGTGTATTAATGGCCATTACATGAGAGTTGCATACACTATTTTTTTCTACGACCATTTATTAATAAATATTAACTGAACATTTTTTTTTAAATTTGGCAATAGTTAAACAAATTAAATTCTTCACTATCGCTAATGCCATAATCTGACATAATTCCTAATTTAAATATTTCATGTTAATTTTTAACGCAAAGGCAATTTTGTTTTCAATGAAATGAGGTCAGGCAATCGGGCTGAATATTGGTACCCCAGGTAATGGTATCATCTTAATCATTATAACAGCCTATTGATACATCACCCTGCAGCTATATAACCATGGATTGGTGAATTACCGACCAATATCTAACTAGTCATACGTATTTATCGGAATGCATTGCCAGCAAATTGTACTTGATAGAAATCGAAACTCCGAGTAATCTTTTTTAAGATTATCATCTTAAATTGAAGATTTTATGGTACTACGAATCTTGTACTTTATAGGTACAGGTAATTTTAGACACGGTTCTAAAATGGAATTCTCGTATAGTTTACGGTTTTTACTGCATACAGTGTGGTTTAAAAATCTATTATAGTGATGAGGGGCTAGATTATACAGCCAAAATTAAGAAAAAATTTAAAAAGGAAGAATCAGCAACGCGCTTCTTGTTCTGTTAGATATAGCTAAGAAAGAAACGAAAGATTGTTCTCGACAGAAGCCGTTTGAGTATAAACGAGATACATTTTTCTGAGCGATCCTTTTGGTGACAAAGGTGGGGGACAACAATTTTGTAGCGTTTTTTCTTCCGAAAAATGTTTAAGAATTTCCATAAAAAATACATCATATATATATTGTTGAATTCGTGCTTCAAAAAGCTTTCATTTGACACACTACACGATGCCCTTGAAAATTTTTTACGAAGACGCTTGTTTTTGTTTACAAAGACGCAAACTGGCGCCAAAAAGTACAATTTTTAACTTTGCGGGCGCATTGATTAGTGGTGCAACTAAACTGGCGGGCGCCAGTCGATTTAAGACGTTTCCACATGCAAATAAGCTGACGCCAGTCGAGTGGTGCCAGTAATCTCTGCATGTGGAAACCTCGCTTTAGCACGGAACACAAAAAAAATCATCCAGTTGGTTGTCTGTTTTCAAATTACGCTTCCGCTCTTGTCGAAAGTCGAATAAGCTCAACTTGATAAAAATATTTAGAAAAGGATTACCTGTGCCTTAATAAACTATTAAGTCAGGTTAATCGGTTTATGTTAATAACCATAATGATTTAAAATTGGTCCGTTGAGCAAACCTATGATAAGGCAGTCCCGGATGAAAATAACCAATTTTTTCACACACACCTCGCACTGACGCATCATTTTTTAAATTTTAGGGATTTTATGAAAAACCAAAAATCACTTAACATTTTACTACAAGTATTTTTCGCCGTGTCAAAAATGTTACACACAAAGTACTACGCCTTGATCACTTTTTAAGCCCTGAATGAACGGAAGAAAAAGCGACATTCTCACTCTTCCTCTAATTTCGTCACTATGCAATGAAAATAAATCACCAAAAATTTATTATTACGAAAAATTATGATATATTGGTATATTTTGTTAATCCTGCTTTAGCCTGTGGTATTTACGATTGCAGATATTAACCTGCAGTAATAGAGAATATGCATATAACCCAACATGAAACAAGTTTCGTGTTTCACGCGACGAGATTCACGAAATTAATTTATCTAGTGTGTCACCCGCCTGAATCTTTGGTTTACAATGATCATGAGATTGTTATCATCTGATGCGCTTTGAAGATATAGCCTCTGTAACCTGAAAGCCCCTGTAAATTACAGTTTAAATTTGCTATTACATTTAATTACTTTAGTCTACGGGAACCATCAGCTTAATGTTGCCGTAAAAACAAGATAATAACTTATTAGTTTTTACTACCCGGTTAGAGATAGAATCTACAGAGGTTGCCACATAAAAAATAATTTATAGGGCATTACATTTATGGTGTGTCGTAAAATTGGATCAAAAGTGTTGTTTTTTTTACTTTTATGATCATTTTCGTAAAAGTATTTTGTAAAAGAAAATCGCAAAAACGTAAATTTTATTTTCAGAGTGGTTCGGACCTATAAAGAGGGACAGATACTTCGAACAGTGCTTCACAATCCTTGGGATGTGATCCGTGGGATGATGTCCCACGAATTACGTGGGATCCAAATATTGACTGACTTATGGAATGTCAGATCTTAGGTTCGCTCTTACGTTGGCCGAAATATAGATATTTTATTTCAGGACGGCCATAGATTTAGAACCAAGGAGGAGATATCATTATTTACATTTTAGAGCAATTAGAAATTTCAGTGTTACCCTTAATCTGGCCAACTATACAGGGTGTCCTAAAAGTCTCAAATTTTAGGTGTATCTTTTTGGTATTTAATCTAATTGTTTATATAATTTAACTTTTCAATCCCCTTAGGGGTGACGCTAGGGAGTTATGGTCAAAAATTTTAAATGCAAGCCTATGCCGTGGGGTACCTCATTTTAAAAGTCTTCAAAAAACAAACATTTTGCAGCAAATCGAGGTCCGTATCTTAATTCGATTTTAAACGGAAAGCCGATAAATATTAAAAAGCGTGAAAAAAAAATTTAAAAATTTAAGTAGGTACTTTTATTTCTCTTACTACTTTAAAAGTTTTTCAAAATGATCACCATGAACTTCTTGGCAGTCATAAAGTCAATTTTGAAACTCTGCCACGAAGTAAAACCTGCCATTCCTGAAAATGTGAGAAGTTAGTTCCAAAATCGACTTTATTACTACCAAGAAGTTTATGGTGGTCATTTTGAACAAAGGTATTGAAATTTTAAATTTGTTTTCACTTTTTTTAATTTTTAAAGGTTTTCAGTTAAAAACGAATTAAGATACGGACCACTGCTTTGCAGTAAAATGTTTCTTTTTTGAAGACCTTTAAAATGAGGTACCACACCGCATCGGATAGCATTTGAAATTTTTGACCTCAACTCCCTAGCGTCACTCCTCGAGGGGGTTGAAAAAGTTAAATTACATAACATATATAGAAATTCTTGGGAATAGTCAATGCTAATTTTTTTTTAGCAAAATCCGTGGAAAATCTCTGTAGAGGAGATAGATCAACCACGAGTGGTTGATCTGTCTAGTCTTTGAGTGAGCCAGAACATAGAGTTTTCCTATTAGAACTGGGGCAAACTAGAACAACGCTATTTATGAATATTTTACTAACTGAATAAGACTTCTCACTTATGGAAAAAGGAAGAATAAGAATATCTTCCATTTGACAATCACTCTTTGAGACACGGGAAGTTTGATTAGTAATTATTCTGTGGTGCCTGTTATCAGCTACATGTCTGACAACTTTATTAGATGCAGTCCTGACTGTATGGAAAAATAAAATACAAGAACGAGTAGTTCCTTAATCTTACCTTTCACGCTCTAGGAAATATGTCAAAAGTTATTAAGTGTATGCCGATAACAATTCTATGCAAATAAATTAAAATAATTTTATACCAGCTACTGACTGCCAGCATAATTTTAATATATTGCATACACTTGTTATGAACATGCTACATGTAGTTATTAAAATTCAAAATAGGTTTATTTACATACATACTATTAGGTTTATCAGCACTTCTACTTCTTGGAAGGTAATTTGCAATTTTGAAATTAATATTTTGATATATTATTTTGCTGCGTTTCGTCGAGAATATATTATCATAAGATAAAATTAAGTTTCAGTAGCTTCTTCTTGGGTAAAGCAGATGAGCAAATGTTAGGTTTAAGAACAGTACTACTTGGCGCTTTTTCTTATTACTATACTATTTTGATTGCGTTACCGGTGTTCTAGCTCACTTATTTCCTATAAGAAAACTAGTGATTATATAATGTTAGGACCAGTGGCGCACCCAGGATTTCGTCCTGGGGGGGGGGCTATTTTGTCTTGGGGGGCTGACAGTCTGCAACGTGAGGTGAGGGATCACAATTCGGTGAATTTTTTCAATTTATAGTGCACTTTTTTAATTTTTTTGTGTCTAGGATGTTGGTCTGGGGGGGCTGCAACTCCCGAAGCCCAACCCAACCCAACCCCCCCCCCCCCCCCCCGGGTGCGCCACTGGTTAGGGCTGCCAAGTAGCTGCGGCAGGGTGGGATCTGACACCCCGTGACTCTTTAAGATACGTTTTGACGTCGATTTCATTCAACATAGAAGAGTCCAAAATTTAACCGAAAGTTATATCAAAATTCTGCTCCGGCTATATTAGCAACACTTTCTGGAAGAAGCTTTTATGAAAAGAAGACTGGTCGTTGTCGCTCTCGGGAAAGAGAACAATCTATATATTGAAAACGCAAAGATCAAATTTTGTCTCCCTTATTTTGAACCTTCTACAAAACATAACTTTATTATTCTTTTTTCGAAAGAAGGAACTCTGCTTCCTATTGAGTCATCACTAAGAATTTTGTGTCTAAGTAAGGCATAAAGTACCAAAAATTCAATTAATTTTGACGTAATATTGACACTACGACGAATGACCTGTAATGTTGTTTTCAAATATATCCTGTATCAAAATCGTACAATATGAATATTGAACTGAGTATTTTTACAAAATCACGAACCAGCACTGTTTTGATTAAGAAATATTGCTGTCGAGAGTCCTTATTTCACATCCCTATAAATCGATTTTAAAAATAGATAGCCATTTTATTACTGAATGCAAAAAGTAATTAGTAATAAAACAAATTATGTTATAATAGTAATTATTATATATCCGGTCGATTCTTCGATGACGCTGACGAAGGAGAGAAGGATAATCTGTTTCACGCCTTGATTTATTTCAGGTGTGTTTACCTATCAATATAAGTTTAGGTTTTATACAGGGTGTTCGCAGAAGTCGCATCTAGAAAATTCAAGGGCTAAAGTACCGTCCGAAAATGTCTTCCGTCAATCGTTTAAAAATTTTGGCATTTCTGGCAAAATTTCTTGTAGAATAACTCAATATTACAACCCATCTATTCGTTGGTAAGCAACGAAAAATAACTCTTAGGAAATATTCATTTCTGTACTGTAAGAAAATAATATTTCATTGCAGGGTATCTACTGCAGGAACAGTTCTAGAGAAGTTCCAGGAATGAAAAATCATTTGCACGTTTTGAGTAGATACAAAATAATATAACAGCTTGAATTTTTTAAAAAACCAACAAATTAAATTTATACGCGTCAAATTTGACAATACAAAAATACGTTTTCATGGTTACACCACAAATATTTTTATTAGGAATTTCAAGGCATAAGTTATTTCTAAAATAACTAGAAATCTTTTGAAGATAATGTCCAGGAAATTATTTTTTTTTGTTAATTTAAAACCTCTGGAGGACAATGAACTTCAGGGCTTAAGTTATTACTAAGGATCGTCATTATTTAGTATTGTTTCTGATTGACAGTTTGCCAGTAGTTTACATGTCAATTTGAAACTTCCCTTTTCGTCTGCAGCATGATGTGCAGCGGTCAGTTTAGACTGTTTATTTTTTTAAATGGAGATTTCTAACAAGAATACCTTTTTACGTAAAATTTTCTGCAAAATCACAATTTAAATTTTTATAAAAAATCAACTGCAAAAAAAATTCAGGTTCAGGGACTCCAAAAAGTCTTAGAATGGGCAAATATCTTTGCTAGTAGTAAAGATAGAGACACCAGATTTTCGGTGTATCTTATTAGATAACAAATCTACTTTTTTATATAATTTAACTTTTTCAATCACCTTCAGGGGTGACGCTAGGGAGTTGAGGTAAAAATTTTTAAACGCATTCCTATGCCTCATTTTATAGGTCTTCAAAAAAGAACCTGAGGTCTGTCTCCTAATTTGTTTTGAAATGACAAGCCTATAAAAATTAAAAATCGTTAAAAAATGTCAGTACCTTTGTTTCTCTTAATAATTTAAAAGTTATTCAAAATAACCAGCAATAAAGTCGATTTTGGAACTCTGCCAAGAAGAAACACCTGCCATTCTCGAAAATGTGAAAAGTGAGTTCCAAAATCGACTTTATTACTGCCAAGAAGTTCAAGGTGGGCATTTTAAACAACTTTTAAAGGAATGAAAAATAAAGGTATTTCAATTATTCTAGCTAGATTATCCAACGCTAATTTGACAACCAATAGTTTTAAACTGACAAGTGTAAGAATAAAACAACTAAGTTTTATACTATGACAATGAAATGAAGTCTACTTGTCAGGGGTACATATATAAATATAAATATAAATTGTTGTCTAACAGTGTTAGTCAAAATACGGCAAATTTTGGTATGTAATCCAGCGCTCGTAGGGGCATATAGCCCGGAGAATAGCTGTTTTACCATGATTTGTTCAAATCCTTATAGTATAAGGAATTTTCAGGTGGTTTAGAGAACTTATTCTCAATTTTACGTATTTATATATGTACCCCTGACAAGTAGACTTCATTTCATGGTTGTAATATTTTACCTCACGGTAAATTCTACTCCGACTGCTTGAAACTGCTAATGGATGGCGCTGCCTGTTTTATACTGCTTATGCAGTGTGACATGGCTAGCTTAAAGAGTATGCTTTTTCGGAAGGTAGGTATGTTCGTTTATCCTGTACTGATGAGAACTAAAGAGTTCGAAACCGGTATGCAGGTACGACATCCTAACTAAAGAAAAAAGCTTCCTCCTTCCTGGTAGTTTCTTGCAGTCAAACCAAGTATTTTGTTGTCTAACAGTGTTAGTCAAAATACGGCAAATTTTGGTATGTAATCCAGCGCTCGTAGGGGCATATAGCCCGGAGAATAGCTGTTTTACCATGATTTGTTCAAATCCTTATAGTATAAGGAATCAGGTGGTTTAGAGAACTTATTCTCAATTTTACGTATTTTTATACTATGAATTTATTTCTGAGCTTTTTCGCAAATTTATAAAGAAATGGCAATTTTAGTAAGTACTTTCGACAGTAACAGAACATATTCATTACAGCAACTCGTTCCAAGATAAAAAACAATTTGGAAACGAAGCAAATCGCTGAAATAGCAGAATGATTCACAAGTTTTTAATGACTTATTAACAATGACGGGACAAAAACCTATCAAAATATAACTGATTAACTATAAGATCTTAATTTAAACCAGTACTAAATCTTAAACCTTCTTAGTGAATCCGAACGTTATTTTTTTCACGATTTTTAATTTTTATAGGCTTGACATTTAAAAACAAACTAAGATACAGACCTCGAGTTCGCGGTAAACCGTTTCTTTTTTGAAGACCATCAAAATAAGGTACCACACGATATAGGGTTGCATTTAAATTTTTTGACCTCAACTCCCTAGCGTCACCCCCCAAGGGGGTTGAAAATGTTAGATTACATAAAAAAGTTGATTTATTAACCAATAAGATATACCTAAAATTTGGTGTCTTTATCTTTAGATACTAGCAAAGAGGTTTGTCCCTACTAAGAATTTTCGGACTTCCTGTATGTATGTGCTGATATTGACAAGAAATTTTAAAATTCAAATTTACAAACTAAGATGGAAAAAGTCGAAATTCACAATTTAAATTTAAAATAGTCTGATCTACTGATTTCGAAAAACAACTTTTCAAAGATATTTTTCCAAAATATGTTTTTTTGAAAGAATTTTTGGAAAATACCGTTTTCTAAAACACTTTTTTTTTAATATTAATTTTTGGACTGTAATAAAATAATGAGAAAACAACAGCAGAAGATCCTGATAAAGCCAAAGCAGACCAGAGGAAACTTAAACAAACCTGAGTAAACCAGCACTGATTCGCCTTTTTTAGGTTTTATCAGGTTTGCTCAGGTTTTAGCGCTGATAATTATTAGAAAATAACGTATGCACTTTTACAAAAAAAAATTAAAATATTTCAAACGCCTTTTCAATGTATTGGCTTGTTAGACACATGCAAGTCCCGTCCCGCACTTGCCTTTTTTAGTTTTTAATACATACCTTTAATAACTCCTACAATCCTTAAATAGTAAAAAGGTTCCAATCTTCTATCCAGCGAAACTGATAAAAAATACACGTCGGCGTCGTCTACTTTTTTCCAAAACTTGTCACCTTGATTCAGTTTTCTCAAAATTGCGTTGTCATAAAATTTGCGATCGCAAAAATATTCCTGACCCTCAAATTCGATCTGTTTTCTTAGCGAATAAGCCACAATTTTTTTCACTGTTTTTTCGGCGTTCTTGGTGACAGGAAAATGTTGCGGTTTTAAAACCAATGGAATTGTAATATTGCAATAGATAATAAATACGGTGAAAAAAATTACCAGTATTGTCCAGTAGAATTGCAGTATCATATCATCTTCAGTATTTTATCGTGTAACTAATTACATTGTTTATTTAATAAAATTAATTAATGGTTTAACATTTTTATTACACGAATCTCAATAATTTTAGGAAACTCAAAACTGATAGTGTGTAAAATCGCACGCAAAATATCACGGTCGCGGTCGATCGAGCGCTAAACTGTTGAATTTGAAATGATGGCGCGCGCGAAGAGCACAACAGAATGATCCACTATCCACTTGTCTTCCTAGCCTACTTAAACTGAATGGGCACTAGCAGTTAGTTTATTCTCTTATTATTCTCACAGCACTCTTCGAATTTTTAGTGCCTTATTGTTGTTTTTGTCACGATTAGACACTTTTCGATAGCGGTTTTTCACGCTTCACGGCCTTAAGTCACAAGGTGTCTTAATGCAGCGAGAGATCTTGATACTGAAATAGATATACCTGACAAGATATCCTATACCCGCCCGTCGATTTTTTTTAATTCTGTCTGCCTCACTTAAAGATAAACTGAAGCCTAAATAAACTCCTGAAGAAATTAGTAATTATTTTTTTATTTGCATTTGCATAAATGTAAAATATATTTTTCTGTCTCCTTATTGCTTTGCAAAAATTTTACTCAAACATTCCAAACCGTTTTTGAGACATCGCATTTTAACCCTTTAAAATCCTCACCCTAAAGAACAAACCAAATTAAAACCAAACAAAATGTTTAGTATTCGTTGATGTTTAGTTTGAACGCAAAGCGTAAGACCTATGAACGCGGAGTATTCGCTGAGACGAAGCAAAGTGACGTGAATATAAATGACAAATTTTAGGACAAACTCAGCAAAGTCGCTAAGGGGGAGGGGACGCCCGATCTCAGGTGTCACCATTGAGAGGATGACACACATTCTATATGAGAACAATAATATCTTAAAACAGGTATTACTAAAGAAACATTTAGAAAATATAACCTTAAAAAGTAAGAATTATATATTGCAATACAGTATAAAATATCATTACATAATGAAAATATTCTTCTTCACTTAAAAGCTTTTTGAAACAACGATTTTTACTTCAATCGTTCCATAATAATAATCATACAATACCATTAAAACTAGCATTGAATAATAGGTTCCTTATATTGTGAAATTAAATAATAATTGGCTGATGGGCGGGAAAAGTAGTATAAGTCAATTTTTTTAAGAAATGGTTAAGTGCACCACATATATTATAAATATAATATAAATGCTTGGGTTTGCATATATTATATATTTGCATATATTTGGGCAAAGTAGTATAAGTCCATTTCAAGTCTAAAAACCATCTTGAATCGAGCGGGAAAAGAAGAACAAGTCTACTTGAACTATTATACCCAATATTAATAAAACTGTTGTATGATAGTATAAGTCGCACTTGTATTATTTTAAGCGCGGCTAGACTTATCATGTAAAGAAGAAGTTCTCGAAGAAGACTAATAATTAAATATTACTGAGTTCAGTTTTGTATTTTTTTCTGATAAAATATTATTAATAAAATAAACTGCTGGCCAATTCAAGCGGGACAAACTAAATTTTTGATAAAATTTAGAGTGGAATATTTTCGAAACGAAAAAAGATTTTGATTTAACTTTTTCAGTATGTAATTGAATAGTTCTTCTAGTTTTTATACTTCAAGGCACTATTGCTAGCAGTCGCTGCAACTCTATTTTACAGGGTGTTAAGTGAAACCCTGACCTTTTTGGAAAAGTTTTCCAGTTCCGAGAATCTAGGAAGAATTTTTTTTGAATTTTCTTTTCATACTAAAATGATCCATGGTCAAATACAAAAAAACAATTTCTCCGGATTTTCTCTATTTTCATTTGTTTTCCGTATACAGGAGTTAGTCGAAATTATCGACTTCTTCTTACAAAGGAACCCCTAATTTGGCCGTTTATTCACAAAAAGTGAAAGACCAAGTAAATTTGTAGTTTGAAGTAGTCCAGCTAACAAAATTAATACAAATTTTTGTACAGGGTGTAGCAAGTTTGGATCACGGGCTAGTAAATTATTATTTTTTAATTTCTACTACTTTTTCCTAAGTTAACTATTAATTATCACGTGCTACGTTAAAGGGTTAAAATTTGTTAGGTCCGATAACAGTACTGGTTAGAAAGATCCTTTTTGCCCAAACGGGTTTTTCATTTTTTGTCTAGTCCCATTTTTAGTGATTAAACGGCTCGCATTTTGAACCTAACTTTTTGCAATTGCATCCATGAACGATTGAAGTGAGAGTGCTTTTTTGGTGGTACATAATGAATGTTTTATCCAACCAAAAAACATGTAGTGGCCAAACAGCTAATGATGCTTATTCGAAGAATTTTTTAGCATTATACAGGGTTGCAAAAAATATACCACCTATACTTTATATGGAAGTCATGTGATTTTCAAATTAATTGAATATAGTCCCAATTTTCTTGGAACTTTTTGCCGAAACTGTTTTTGAATTTTTTTGTCTGGTCCCATTTTTAGTGATACAAATGGCTTGCGTTTAAAACTTAACTTTTTGCGATTGCATTCATGAACTATTGAAGTGGACATCGTTTATTGGTTTAACCAACCAATAAAAAAGTGTCGTGGCCATAGAGCTAAAGATGCTTATTCGCTGCTTTTGTCCGCGTTTGCCCAAAACATATCACCTACATTTTATATGAAAATCATGTGATTTTAGAGTCCTTTAGGTATTCATAAAGTTCCTTTTTGCTATATTAATAATTATTAAAGAAAATGTCCTACTTATTATTAATAAAATCTAGTAACGATACAGATAAAAAGAATAATATTCATTCGGAACTTTTTCACATTATACAGGATTGTGCAGAAGTTACTACTTATAATAGAAGCCACGTGTTTCTCGATATCTTTGGATTTTCGTAAACTTCGATTATTCATTATAAAAGAAAAATATTTTACCACTGCTCTAAAAAGTCAGTACATGGCATTGAGAAATTTTAATTAATAAGAAGTGTCTTAAATTAATAGTCACGGAGTACATTTTTCTCGTCAAAAATTGGAGATGGATAGTGAATTCAACTGAACAAGTTATAAAATTCTGTATAGCGTAGTTTTTAGAAGGTATAGAAATTTCAGAAGATTTAATTACTTTTGAAAGTACTCGAAAAGATACGTAATTTTCAAATTTAGTAGTTATTTTTCCCGGCATTACTTTAGGAGATCCAAAATGTAAATTTTGGTTGTTACTTTTATAGGTAAACAGAAAACGTTTTAAATTATAGAACATTTTTTTTACTTGAAGTTATTATAAAAACTTGCAACTAACGAAAACAAAACAAATCTTAATACCTAGTAGGACCTCCCCTTACATTTATTATCTCTTGGCATCTTCGAGGCATGCTTATTACCAAATTATTGACAAATTCTTGCTGAATATTTTCCCACTCCTGAACAATGGCGTCTGCAAGTTGTTCTAGAGTCTGAGGAGGATCTTCCCTAGAACTTACCAATAATTTCAATTTAGACCAGACGTGTTCGATAATATTCATGTCTGGTGATTTTGCAGGCCAGACCATCCTGGTAATATTATTAGCTTCCAAAAACTCTTGCACAATGCGTGCTCTATGAGGTCTGGCGTTATCGTCAATTAGCACAAAATCGTTCCCAAAATTGTTTGCAAATGGTAGAACGATATTGCTTAAAATTTCGTCCCTATATACCTGACCGTTAATGGGCTCCAATGTTAAAAAAAGTTCCGTTTTGCCATTAAACATTACACCACCCCAAACAGTAACGCCTCCACCACCAAAAGGTTCCTGAGGAGCCATATTCTCCTCCATATACCGTTCGCCACGTTCACGCCAAACTAATATTCTGCCGTCCGAGTGAATTAAATTAAATCTTGACTCGTCTACAAACATGCAGTTTTCCCAGTTATCTAATGGCCAATTGCGATGTTCATATGCCCACTGGAGACGTCTTCGCCTATGCTGTGGTAGAAGTCGCACACATTTAGCACGTCGCCGAGCTCTAAAATTAAAATTTTGGCTTAAAAATCTGTAGTATAGGTGTAGGGAATGAACCAATAAATAAGCCAACAGTAGCTTTTATTATACTAAAATGCAAAATTAGGTCAATTTTCATAACGTTAGTTCTAGGGAAGAACTAAGGAACATTACGCTGCAAGCACAAATAATGTGTTTAGGGTCGCCTATCAAAACTTTAATTTATGAACAACTTAGTTCAAGTTTACATTTATAATATCGGTGCGCAAAATCCAAGATTCACGCCTCAGCTGACGTCGATATTATAATAGCCGACTTACTAAAATGAAACACTAAAAATATTGGTACAAAAAATAAGATCTCATTTGAAGTAACTCACCTTAAGTTATTATTGTTTAAAGTTCTTCTAATGGTCCTATTGCTCACACGAATGTGTGTTCTTGCTCTGAACTCCTGGTTAATTTTCTCTGATGGAATTTTTCGCCTTCGACGAGCCTCTCTAACCAACCATCTTTCATCTGCAATGCCGACTTTCTTTTGGCGACCTCCCCCATAACGATAGTTTGCACTTCCCGTTTCGTGGAAGCGTTGACGCAGTCGAGATATTGTACTTCGCCCAACCCCGTACATATCCGCAATAATACTAATTTTTACCCCATCTTGTAGTAAACGCAAACAATTAGCTTGTTCTTTTGCACTTAATCGAGCCAAGGATAATAACGCACCAATTCAAAGAAGAATACTTTGTTGCCTTGGTAACTGTCAATAGCAAAGAAAATGTTTTATTTTTTGGCCTACTAGATCTTTTGACTAAGAAATAGAAACGCCGCTAAATTAACAGAAATCCACCTGCAAAGTATAGGTGGTATATTTTTTGCAACCCTGTATAATGCTAAAAAATTCTTCGAATAAGCATCATTAGCTGTTTGGCCACTACATGTTTTTTGGTTGGATAAAACATTCATTATGTACCACCAAAAAAGCACTCTCACTTCAATCGTTCATGGATGCAATTGCAAAAAGTTAGGTTCAAAATGCGAGCCGTTTAATCACTAAAAATGGGACTAGACAAAAAATGAAAAACCCGTTTGGGCAAAAAGGATCTTTCTAACCAGTACTGTTATCGGACCTAACAAATTTTAACCCTTTAACGTAGCACGTGATAATTAATAGTTAACTTAGGAAAAAGTAGTAGAAATTAAAAAATAATAATTTACTAGCCCGTGATCCAAACTTGCTACACCCTGTACAAAAATTTGTATTAATTTTGTTAGCTGGACTACTTCAAACTACAAATTTACTTGGTCTTTCGCTTTTTGTGAATAAACGGCCAAATTAGGGGTTCCTTTGTAAGAAGAAGTCGATAATTTCGACTAACCCCTGTATACGGAAAACAAATGAAAATAGAGAAAATCCGGAGAAATTGTTTTTTTGTATTTGACCATGGATCATTTTAGTATGAAAAGAAAATTCAAAAAAAATTCTTCCTAGATTCTCGGAACTGGAAAACTTTTCCAAAAAAGTCAGGGTTTCACTTAACACCCTGTAAAATAGAGTTGCAGCGACTGCTAGCAATAGTGCCTTAAAGTATAAAAACTAGAAGAACTATTCAATTACATACTGAAAAAGTTAAATCAAAATTTTTTTTCGTTTCGAAAATATTCCACTCTAAATTTTATCAAAAATTTAGTTTGTCCCGCTTGAATTGGCCAGCAGTTTATATTGTATTCACTCTTTCAGCTGTGCCAAATAGTATAAGTCATTTAAATATTGTGTCAAATAGTATGACATGAAATATTTTTTATCACAATGAAAATAAACAAAAACTACTATATATATTTTCTTCTAATAAAATATTAATAAAATATATTATGTTTACTCTTTCAGCTGTGCAAAATAGTATAAGTCAATATCCACGAAATCTGTTTTGGCACAATAAAAATAAACAAAATCTACTATATATTATTTGGCGATGATAAAAGGCATTATTATATATATTTTGGTAAAAAAATATCCGATGTATATTTTTTCCCTGATTGCACTAACGGTAACAAAGTTTAATTGCGCATAACTCAAAACTAGGAGTTTAGACTTTTACTCTTTTCCCGCGCATCAGCCAATTATTAAGTTTATCTTACGGTGTCAGCATCTCCGCTAAGCCGATCGAGTTGGGGATTGGGACTACAAAAAAAACGTCGACAAAATTGCAAAGATATGCGAAATATATTTTATTATATAGTTCAAAATTTATATATTTATGCATTTTTATGCATTATTTGTATAAAAAATAAAATTTTTCATATTGTGAATCTTATTTACTTTACAATCAAAAACTTTTATTATGAGTGACATTTTTAAGTATCTTGCAAAATTTAGTCAATCCTCTTCTAAACCCCATTCTCGGATGTACTGTATATGTGAGATTCAATAACGATATTTCGATTAATCAACACTTCGAATTACGTTTCTGCTTAATTCAACATCCTGTATATTATTATGGTGTTGAAATTGCTGTAATTATTTGATAATTAACCCTTTTTACAGGTTAAGTAACAACTCATCTGTTTCGACTTAAACCATTAAAAATTTGAAATCTTAATCACCGTTATTTGAAATCGTGATGTCCGATTAGATTCTAATCAAAAAAACCTCTTTACTGGTCTGTAATTACTTTTAAGACTTGATCAAAAATAAATTTCTGACGTAAAATAGCCGTATAATTACGATTTTTTTCCTTTTTGAAATGGAGTTCATCTTAGCTAGAATTAAGTTTTTGTATTTGTGTTTTTTTGCTTTCATCTTTAAGGAAATTAGTTGATAAAGCTTTAGTCTTAGCTCTTCCTTGTTTGACAACATGCAAAGCGAGTGCTAATTACTCGTAGGAATGTCGAGTGAAATCGATTTTTTCTAATTCGATCAGTTTAAGGACCGACTATTCACAATCGATCTAAGAATTTAACTTAAGGGGTTACATACAGTTAGAATTTTCAAAAAATCGATTTTTTTAATTTCATTTTCGTAATGTACATATATTCCAGTACACACACAGAAAATTTCAAGGCAATCCGGCGACTATTTTCGAAGTTACACGCATATTTGTAAAGACGTGTCAGAGCGATTGTACGCTATGTAAAGTGCTTTTGAAACTTTAAACGCGTTTTTCTCAAAACTGTGTTTTTAAAGTCGGTGACGGAGATTTCTCGGAAACGGCTGAACCGATCAGTCTCAAATTTTAACACAAGCTTCTTATGTATATTTTTTAGTAATTAAGCGAAGGTTTTTTGTCACCTACAAATATTTTTTTATATAAACAATTTCGAATTCGAATTTAACTATTAACTGGGTGACGTTTTCTTAGAGTTCATATTATTTGATAATGTTTAAGGATTTTTTATTACCGTTCTTAGCGATGTTTAAAGATTTTTCATATAATTTATTAGCTTGTAAGTACAATCTCATTAAAATTTACCGTTTTTAAAAGTGGTTATACGTCAATTTTGATCAAGAATAAATTTTTTAAGAAATCAATAAAAAACGATTCTCATGTATTAACAAATTTAATAGGGGACCTTGAGTGACACTTTGAGGTGTGAAATAGGAGGATTTTTGATGTGTGACTAAATTATAAAAACACGTATAACATGTTTATTTTTAGAAATTGTTGCTCAAATTAGAATTTTTACGTTTAAAATTGAATAATTGTTAATTTATTATTAATTAATTAGCATTTAAAACTGCATAAAAGACTGATCACAAATATATTTCTATTTGCTTTTAACCTGCAGATATATCTACTAATTGATACGCATCTTATCATATTCTAAATTTGTGTGGTAATAGTATATTGTGTATCTAGTAGGGAAAAAAGGGAATATTTTGTTTCCGGCCTAGACCGGGAATAAAATATTTGGGAAACATATAGAGTGTGTAAGTTAGAAGGGGAGAAGTATTTTCTCACTCGAAAGAGAAAACCTAGTTTTTTAGCTGCCGATGTGGCTATTGAAGTAATGAGTTTGTGCCAGCTGAGATCATGTTCGAAAGCGATGCCTACAAAATCGAACGTTTCCTTGTTCTGTAGGGCTTGGTCATTCATGTGGATGGGGTAAGTGTTGCCAGATTTTTTGCGTGACAGGGAGCAAGACTGTTTTGGAGGCGTTGAACTAAACAAGGTTTTTGGCACCTCTTTCTAAGATTAATTGAAGATCTTGGGAAAGGGAACGGTGCATGGATCTGCGTCTATTATCCAGCTTTTGATTCAAGACTTGTCTGGAAAACTTAATGTTGCACTAAAGAATACTATCATCACCGTAACTGTATTAACTTATTGTTAAGGAGATATTTGGAAACAACTGGTTTTTCCAAGATGACGGCGTGAGCGGATGTGCGTCAAGGTCGAAACTTGAACTTTTTATTAACCTCCCTAAATACGAAATATCTCCCAAAATTAAAACTACCCGATCTTCTGCAAGGTAAAACCTACCCTAATACTGGATTAATAATAATTTATAATCGACAAATAAAAAAATTGTGAATCAGACCCATTTAAAAAAAAACAATGATAGAAAAATAAAAACCAATATAAACTTGACTGAAATGGTTTTGTTTATTGTAATAATAGTAAATCAGGCTCAGGAAGTTCACATATCATTATTTCGCTCTGCCCTGCCCAGCTGTTTCCATTTAATCTTTTCTTAAAACCAATCGACCCTTTTGACGGGGATCACAACTTATAGAAGACACCCTGTACATACAAAAAGTTTATCTAACAATGATCGTTGTGCGTGGTATTATTGTTGTTTGTAAAGACAATGGTAATATGTAGGTTAATTTGAAGCAGCAAACCTGTAAATGACTGTCCACCTGTAAATTTCTCGGAATCCCGCCCCTGCCGAGGTTTTCTTGAACACCAACGGAATCATGTTTTCTAGAAATGTATGGGTGGTAAATTGCCAATTTTTATTATATTTTTACATTGCCTTTTTTGATATTCGCAGGTAAAATACCTTAATGATGCAACGGCTAAGCACGTAATATATATTATAATGGATAAAGTAGCTTGGCTTGCTTAAAATTGCTTATTAAACACTTTTGCTATATATTGACAACATAATATGTTAATCGTGAGAGGAGGAATTTTAAAATTGGATCATTCACACTTAACTTCAAACGTGTCAGACCAGAACATAAAACAAAATTTCTTAATTATGCATTAATTTGTTAATAATTTCGTTATAATTAGACTCAAATTGGCAACCGAATAAAGTATGATTACCTACTACTACACGGAACTAGCTACACACATTTACATATTGTATGAAGATTATTAAAGGATCATCAGTCAGCTTTAAAGCTATTGGTTATATTTTATGTTACGCTCCATGCTGTTATGAATAAAATTTTTGTTACGGCTTTTTAAATACCCTGAAAATATAGCAGCAAGAGGTTTGTTTGTTTGCATTGCACGAACCTGCACTGATTTTTTTTTGCGTAATGGGAATGGGTGTCTTCTACAAATAAAAAAATGTGTATGTTAGTGCAGTTTCGTGCAACACAAACGAACAGACCTAAAGACGCCGCGCCGGTTATCTAAATAAAAGAAAAGTTTCTATTCTGATCGCCAGATGGCGTCTTAAGACAGTTGAACAGTTAAAAAAGTGTGCAAACCCTTATTAAGGAAGCATTGACTTGCCACCTATGAATTGGCCCACGAACAGACAAACTAACAGCAGATGCACCTTTTTTCGAGTATAGTTTCCTTAGTTTAAATATGTGGTTTGAACACTCTGTATATGAATCGTCTTAAATTTAAAAAGGCCTGCAATGTTTAGTAAAAACAAAATAAGAAACAATAAGAAATAATGCACAACAACAAAAAAAAATTTGTTCTGCTCGTCTGTTGGTTTGCTAAAAAGAGTTCAATAGTCAGTAAAGTCTGTAACCCTTATTGAGGACGCCGTCTTTTAAAATTATCTTGTTATAATATCGTCACTTTTGAACTTGTTTCTGAAGTGTTTATAAACAAGAAACCGGTAGATGTAATATCTAGTTAAAGTGAAAATGTATTGTGATTCTACTTTTATAATCAGAATAGGAAATATGTTGAGCTAAAAAACTTAAAAGAAAAATCCTTTCTGTAGTTCATTCAAAATTGTGACCCTACATATTCTGCTTTCTATTTACCATCAGAACCATGTTAAGCATGGGGATTAGGGTGGCTACGAGTACGCTCACTTCTGTGGGTACTAGGGGTTGGAAGAGTACCACAATTTGGTGCCCCATTCTCGACCGAAAATTCTGTGATTTAATTTTACTTATTTTGAGGAATCTCTCATTATTTACTGCAAAGTATGAAAAAATTAGTCAAGTTGCTTGATCTTGGTGGCTCTGCAGCCCTTATGCACCAGCCGTTTCTGGTAATTGCCAATAATAAAGGCTTTTCAAAGGTAAAAAACTAAATTAGTTCAGTAGATGTTTATTTTTTTCTTCGAACAATTCAAATGCTGATAAATAATAAGTAGTGTAATCATTTATTTCACGCGTTAGCTTTCATTTTTATTCAAACACGCTTATTCCCCTTCCTATGTAATTTCACTGTTTATCGATAAGTGGTTGAAAACTTGAATAACGCAGCCAATCAATTACGACCCACCGAATCGATAAATCTGTAGGATGTCGACTCATTTACTTTTAAAGACTAATAATGGTGGTGAATAGTCATATTTCTTAAAGCAACCTTTAATTTCCTTTTGCCGGCTTGCAGCTTGACACCCAAGGAGATGAAATAATTACGAGACTTGAAACACTACTTGGCCTTGTGACCTCTAATAATTAATTATAATAATTTGACTTGGCATCTTATTAGTCCATCATTAAATTCTAATTTAATGCACGACCATGTAAGCATAATGAAATCATTAGTCGACTTACAGACACGAAAGTCAGTCCCGTGCTTGTCCCAATTACGAGTTTACATAATAATCAAGAAATTTTGTTAAAGAATGAGTTTCAGTAATTTCTTCTAATATTTCCTCCTCAAGGAATTTTCAAAATTTTAATTTGAAACAAGTTTTCAAAAGCAAAGCAAAAAAAGCAAAAGGATCCTTAATTAATAACGTCAGTACCGTATCATCATGTGAAAACTGTAAAATGTGACGTAATTTGAAGGCAGCATCGCGTATTTCGATTAAAATACGTTTTATATTGTTTATTCTCTTTTCTGCTGCAGGAAAGGTTAATTTTAACACAGATAAACAATTCCAGTTTCGCGGCCGTCAGTTTCGTCTCAAATTGCAGTCACAGATTTATCTTTGGACTACCATGACGACAGCACAGCAGAACTTTTTGAAGATTGGTTTAAAAATCACCTTTTGCCCAGTGTGCCTAAGAACAGTGTAATTGTAATGGACAATGCTAGTTATCATAGCCGTCAAATAAATAAAGTTCTTAATTCAAATAACCCTAAATTAGAAATTCGGAACTATATGTTAAAAAATTATATATTTTTTGAAAATACCTACATATAAAAAATTTGATCTAGAAATATTAAAATTATTTAATATTAAGAAGAAATCTGTATGTGATACCATTGCTGCCGATATGGGGCACACGATTTTATGCCTTCCCACCTATTACTGTATTTTTTACTCAATCAAGCATATGTGCCATCAGGTAAAATTAAATGTTAGAGCAGAAAACACTTCTCTGGCTTTATGTGCAAGTGTTGTGACATTAATTAGAAAAATTGCAGATAGCATTCCTGTAGCAAGTAGCAAAAAATTCGATTAACCATGTTATTAAAGTCGAAGATTCCTGTTTTTCATTTACTAATAACATAGAGCCTATTGTTTTTAATGCAGATGAAAATGACAGTGACAGCGAAACCGAATTAAATCTATAATTAAATTTAAGTAATAATTTTTTATTGTACAAATAAATCGAATGACATAAATCAATTAGCAATGTTTTAATCATTCGTAATTTAACAAGATTTTATTTTTTCGAAAATTATTCCGAACCATACTGTTACCATTTTGTCAAAAGGCAACGAAAGGGCTTGAAACGAGCTGTACCTTTTCGTTAAAAATATTATTCGATTTTTTATGGAGGACAAAAGTATGGTTAAAATGACCCCACCCAATTACTCTTTATTAGGCCCCGTCGCAATAATTGTAACAGTACACTTACACAAAGCTCCCATATTTTACAGGTTTGCGTTTTAAAACAAAAAGTCCTCCCGAGGAAACAAATTATTTGTCAGATAATTAAATTACAGTTACATTCAACACTAAACTGTAACATACAAAAGCAACAAGAAAAACAGTTTGCAAGCAATTATTCGTTATGGTATATAATATATACGACGTTACCTACATATGACGATTATTTAATGACCTAAGTACCGCTTAGTCGCATTGTGGATATTTTTATTTACTTAATAGCAATAATAACAGTACGTCAATAAGCGACAATACCCGTAAATTATGCTAAATTACTAAAATGGAGAATACAGCTGCTAGTTTATAACAAAATCACGTGGAAAATCGGTTGGCATAAATTGCAAATCTGTATTTAGGATTTCCAGCTGATGTTTCCTCTATATCCTCTTGAATCTAAAAATTATACGTACTGCGGCCCATATATTCATAGCATCAAATAGAAAAAAGGGCATATTTCTAAGAATTTTATTACCATTAGGTAGAGACAGCCTTCATTACCTCTACGTACAATGTCCGCCATAAAGTTGACTATATATGGGAAAAAATGTTATTATTGATATTTAAAAAAACTCTATTGGGGGTTCGTTTCTGCATGTTCGACAACCAAACAATCTATTTTAACACATGTCATGGGATCACTGATTTGGCGGGAATTTAAAAAAAAGTTGACGGTGGTACCGAAAGATGGGTCAAATTGACAAAATAGCGAAAAATTCTATTAAGAACAATTGTTCAGAATGCACCGAGGATCCCTTTAACGAAAAAATAAAACATTTTAACGGTACCATCGCTATGAAAATAATTATTTAAATTAATTATTTTTTTACCAACAAATACTAAATTTAATTATAATTATAAATAATATATTATTGTTTGAATGGTGATTCTTAGTTCGTCTAAATATGAAGTTTACTTTGTTGATTCTAAAAGAATAATATAAACTATAAAACAATTATAATTTAATAATAAAAACACTGATTATTAAGGTAGTACGACTACATGACCCAAATGTAGTAGATATTGTTTGGTACCTATATTTAGACAATGTTTTAATAATATCCTAATAAGTAGTTAGTTTTTTGAGATTATATTATTTGATATTATTTTTTATATTCAGCTTTAGAATCAGCACAAATTTATATGAAAATAAAGTGCATTTTTTTATTTTCTTCAATAAAAAAACATATCTTGTTTCCTTTTACAAGATCACAACCTTTATAGAAAACTCGTTCCGTGAGTACGATTTGCTTAACAAGTACTTCGAAAATACTTCTTAAAATAAAAATTTATCTAGAATGCGGAAGATCAATTTTCAAAAATTACCTTTCTCTTGCATTGTCGTGAGATTGGCCCCAAGACAAGACGCAGAATAGTATAGTGCGTGCCTTGCTCCAAGGCCCTATTAACGGAAGTTTTGCTTGGGATCATGCAATATATTTATTTTAGTATTATGCAGAAATTAAGCAAAATTTACAATACGATTCCTACACTTATCATGCCACCTCAAGACAAAAATGGCTTAAAATACAATATCTACAGAAACCAGATGTGATTATTTGCCTACAGGGCTTGTTTACATTGAGCCAAACGCTGTCAGGAACTAAGAATTCTTTTTCGTGGCCACTATCACAAGAAAAATCATTTGAAAATCTACCCATTTTAAGATATTTAAACGCTCGAGTGCATTTTTTGACGCGGACCATGCATGTTAAATTTTTTAACCCATGTTAGGCCCCTTGGATGAATTAAGAATGGATACGGGATGATTTAACATTATTTGAAGCTAAAACAAACCATTCTAAGCGACACTGTAAACAGAATTTGTAAAAATTGACCACATCTTATTTTACCTTGTGTTTTTGTACAAAAAGTACGTTAGAAGCATCACAAGATTTACTAAAAGTAATAGAAGCCCTAAAATATTTTATTTTCTGCTAAATATGTAATAATAAATTTAGGTTAGAAAGCTCTTAAATACTAATTCTAAATCTATATATCTATATAATTCTATAATAATAATTCTAAAGGCTTATTTAAAGTCGCTAAGAGTCATTTATAAATCTATACGTCGCACTTTTTCCTTTCTAGTTCATTAGACAAAGACATACGTGTAACCGAGTGTTCAGACGTATTTCCTAAGCAACCTATAGAGACAGCAACACTTCTGAGCTCCAACACTCCAATGCTATTTTATCCCTTTCTACTACCATTCTTGATTCAATTACGTATTTCCTACAGTTCGTAAACTGGACCTCTAGGGTAAGATGTTTTCATAACAAACAACAAATAAACAGGCTACACGTTCGATACGCTCACAGTATACGCAACACCGAATCCTTTCTAATTCATCCAAATTAGGCCCTGTTCTATTAGAAGTATAAAGGTAAAACTTGACCTAGGTAAATTACTGAGTCTTGAAATTATGCTAATTCGCCAAAAAAAGTCTAAAAAATACCTGTAAAATTCTGACAATACAATTTTAAATGGTTAAAATTGGTGCAAAAATCTAAAAAACAATAATACAAGGGAAGTGAAAAATAAATGTTCTGAAGAAACAAATGCATTTTTAAGTATTTTTTGGAGCTTTTTTGGCGTAATTAACAAAATATAATCTTCTGAAATTTACCTACGCCAAATTTTATCTCTATACTTCTAATAGAAGTAGAACTAACATTAGGCTAAAAATTTAACATGTAAAACCCCACCGTCCGCTTTAGAAAAATGCCCTGTATATAAGGCGTGCCTCCAGAAATATCCTGAACTTCACAAAAAGCCTTATAATTGATGTGTAAATAATTGCAAGCTATTTACAAGAGATCTTGTTTGATAGAAGTGACGCAAAACTATCCAGAGCCGAACTCCCCCATTTGCTACCTTCACAAGAATGATCAAACAAAACTGTTTTTTCTTGTGCTACAATGCATCACAAATCTTTCCTGGCATTTAGATCTTTTTGCATTGTTAATAAGTCATTAACATCTTATGTTATTTCTGCATTTGCTTCTGCATTCTGCGGTTCTCAAATAATTTTGGTATATTGTAGAAAATACATATTTAAATTTCACTTTTCTTTATAAACTTGCGAAAAAATTCTGAACTAAATAAATTAAAATACGAAATTTATTCTTACACTAAACTTGTCAATTTAAGTCATTGATTGTCAAATTAAACCGGGCTTGGTAATAGTGAATCTGGCTGTTTATGTTCTCAAACATCTTAACTTTCCAGGTTCTTACGCCGCAACTATACACCGATAGTACAACATAACGTCGCCCATTGTACTATCTATCTGTAGGTTGTAATTTGCACGTTTTTCCATTTTGCCTATTTTCTGTTATTTAAATTTGCTATTATTTCTGGTTTGGTTGGCAATAAAGATATTCTACAACATGGCTGTTGCTTCAGGGCTCTATTTAGAAATAATAGGATATAAAGAGGGGAAAATATCAGTACAGCTATAGATAATTTACTTGTCAGTTATTTCAGAGGAGGAGTATTAGAATATTGTATCTTAAATATTTTTCAACAGTAAGCAAACATATAAGCGTCGTAAGCGTCGCTGGCGAAGCGCTTGTTGAGAAGTCGCTGGCGATTCGCCAGAATAACGACCATGAATACGACTGAAATAATTTGTATCCATGATCTCAATTGAGTCTTGATTCTTTTGCAAATACTCTTCAACTTGTGTGAGACTGTCGACTATTTTCGCAAAAGTTTTCCCTATCTAGGCAGTCGATCTTTTTACAAAATCTTTCTTAGGAAAAATGTGACCTATCGTAAAAGTCGGGCTTCTAATTTTCCAACTTGACCACAATAACTGGAACTGCTTTCTTTTATAACAAAAAATTAAAAAAAAAATATTACAATAAAATTTTTATTTTAAAAACTTGATTTTACATTTCTTACAAGTTAATAAGTAAATAAAAACAAATGTTATAATATACAGTGCTGCTTTGTTACATATCTGTCACGTTTTAAATTAATTTGAGTATCCACTAACTATGCTATTGCAACACTCATTTTAGGTACAAACTATTTACATATTATTGTTAAAATAATGAACCGATTATACCTAAATTCTTAAATGTTTTTATGCGAGTGTATATACTATTAATAACAATAAATTTTACTTTGACTGTAGAAAAACAATTGGACTAATGCTAGACTTTTTGCCAGATTTTGGTTACATATTATTCTTAAAATGTCAAAGTGGACACCGAAAATTATCATGATAATGATTTTTTATAGATACAGTACCCATAGTAACTGCTGTCATAATAACAAGCACAATCACGTGCGGAATTGCGACGCGTGTCGTGGCATCCGGGAGACTAGTAACTCCAATGTAGCGCTACTCTAAGTGACAGTGTCCACATCCATCGAGGTTCGCGCCAAGGTGGATACAGATACTATCACACGTACAATTGCCCGACTTGCCACATCTGGAAGACTCTTACCGTTACTAGTAATCCTAATTAGGTGCAATGCTTAGTGACAGTGTCCACGTCCATCAATGTTCGCGCCAAGATGGATACAGGCACTATCACGCGCGGAATTCCAGGCCATGCCACATCACCTAAACGACTCCTACCCTCAACTAGTAATCCGTGTAGAGCTTTTATTCGCAACAGGGTCCATATCTATCATCTGCAAGACTCATACCCCCACTAGTTATCCCAGTGTAGGATTATTATTGGCGATAGCGTCCTTATTCATCGAGGTTCGCGCCAAAATGGATAGAGGCACTATCAGGCACGCAGTTCTGGGACATGCTACAGCACCTGAAAGACTTCTCCCTCCACTAGTAGTCCCAGTGTAGGACTTTCAATCACAAGAATGTCCATATCCATCATTTGCATGACTCACGCTAGTAATCACAGTGTAGGATTATTATTCGCGACAGTGTCCGTACCCATCGAGTCTCGCGCCAAGATGGATACAGGCACTATCACGCACACAATTCCGGGACATGCCACAGCACCTGCAAGACTCCTACCTCCACTAGCTATCCCAGTGTAGGACTTTTAGTCGCAACAATGTCCATATCCATCATATGCAAGACTCATACCCCTACTAGTAATCCCAGTGTCGGACTATTATTCGCGACAGTGTCTATATCCATAGAGGTTCGCGCCAAGATGGATACAAACACTATGACGCGTGCAATTCCGGAACATACCACAGCACTTGAAAACTCCCACCCCCTTTAGTAATCCCAGTGTAGGACTATTATTCGCGACAATATCCATATCCATCGAGGTTCGCGCCAAGATGGATACAGGCATTATCGCGCGCGAAATTCTGGAACATACCTCAGCACCTGAAAGGCAGTAGCTCACTAGTAATCCCAGTGTAAGATTTTTATTCACAACAATGTCCACATCCATCATCTGTAAGACGTATCCCCACTAGTAATCGTAGTGTAGGACTATTATTCGCGACAGTGTCCATATCCATCGAGGTTCGCGCTAAGATGGATACAGGCATTGTCGTGAGCGAAATTCTGGAACATGCCACAGCACCTGAAAGGCAGTAGCACACTAGTAATCCCAGTGTAGAACTTTCATTCACAACAATGTCCATATCCATCATTTGCAAGACTCACGCTAGTAATAACAGTGTAGTATTATTATTCGCGACAGTGTCCGTACCCATCGAGTCTCGCGCCAAGATGGATACAGGCACTCTCACGCACACAATTCCGGGACATGCCACAGCACCTGCAAGACTCCTACCTCCACTAGTAATCCCAGTGTAAGTTTTTTTATTCACAACAATATCCATATCCATCATCTGCAAGTCTCATACCCCTACTAGTAATCCCAGTGTAGGACTATTATTCGCGACAATGTCCATATCCATCGAGGTTCGAACACACCACAGCACCTGAAAGGCAGCAGCTCACTAGTAATCCCAGTGTAGGACTTTTATTCACAACAACGTCCACATCCATCATCTGCAAGACATATCCCCACTAGTAATGGCAGTATAGGACTATTATTCGCGAAGGTGTCCATATCCATCGAGGTTCGCGCCAAGATGGATACAGGCACTATGACGCGCGGAATTCCGGAACATGCCACAGCACTTGAAAGACTCCCACCAACTTTAGTAATCCCAGTGTAGAGCTTTCATTTACAACAATGTCCATATCCATCATCTCCAAGACTTATACCGCACTAATAATCCCAGTGTAGGACTATTATTCGCGACAATATCCATATCCATCATTTGCAAGACTCACGCTAGTAATCACAGTGTAGGATTATTATTCGCGACAGTGTCCGTACCCATCGAGTCTCGCGCCAAGATGCATACAGGCACTATAACGCGCGCAATTTCGGAACATGTCACAGCCCTTGAAAGACTCCCACCTCCACTGGTAATTCCAGTGTAGAGCTTTCATTTACAACAATATCCATATCCGTCATTTGTAAGATGGATACAGGCACTATCACGCACACAATTCCGGGACATGCCACAGCACCTGCAAGACTCCCACCCCCACTAGTAATCCCAGTGTAGGTCTTTCATTCACAACATTGTCCATATCCATCATCTCCAAGACTTATACCCCATTAGTAATCCCAGTGTAGGACTATTATTCGCGACAATGTCCGTATCCATCGAGGTTCGCGCCAAGATGGATACAGGCACTATTACGCGCGCAATTCCGGGACATGCCACAGCATCTGAAAGACTCCTTCCCCTACTAGTAATAGTAATCCCAGTGTAGGTCTTTTATTCACAACAATGTCTATATCCATCATCTACAAAACTCCCACCACTAGAAATCCCAGTATTATTTGCGACAATGTCCATATCCATTGAAGTTCGCGCCAAGATGGATACAGGCACTATCACGCGCGCAATTCTGAAACATGCTACACCACCTGAAAAACTTCTACCCCCACTAGTAATCCCGGCGTAACTGAGGAGAAAGTAATTTTATTTAAAGATACTGTAATTTATTTCCTATCAAAATTTTTAACTTTAATACCTTACTTTATGTAACGAAAATCACCAAAAAGCACTAACTATTGTTGTTCCGGGAAAAGGTTTATCTCATGACCCAATGGATAAATAATAAGTAAATGCGCTTCAAAAAACTGCATTTTCTCTTAACACAATATAAAAATTAACTATGTCAGTAAAGCGTATTTTATTTAGTTTATTTTTTATTCTTTGTTCGAACAATTTTCGTTTAAACTTAACTGGACAACTGTCAATGAAATTTTATTGTCGCCACCTCCGGCTCGACAATTCATGACATTGATTTTTAATTACCTAAATTAGTTACTCAGAACTTCACCTTAGTGTATTTTTTCAACACTAACGCGCAAGAATTTTTGGTATATTTTTGCAAGTTTAGTATAATTGCATATAGTTAAATTTATTGTTAATATCAAACAAAAATTAAATAAAGAATTTAATCTTAGCCATGCGATTTCTGTCAAAAGGAACACGTGAATTGACACCTTCACCAAAAAATAATATACCAAATGGTCAAAATTTTTAATCAAGTACTAAATTTAATTGACTGAAAATCATATAAATCTAAGATTAAATATTATCTTGATTATTTCATTGGTTTAAAAATGAAGAACAGTCAAAATCATTGCGCAAATGAAAAATAAATAAAAATTACCTTAAACTACTAATTTAGGAAGCAGTCTTACGGTCGTTAATTTGTACATAAGGAAAGTAAACATAAATACTAAGAAATATTTGTTTAAAGCCAAAAAGACCGATTTAAATTAAACATTTTTTGCTGATCACATTTAAAAAAATTTCTTAATAATATTAATAGGAGGTTAAGAAATATTGGAAATAACAATATTTCTAAAATAATTTTAAGTCAGAAATACTGTTACATCAAATAATCCTGACGTTTAAATTAGGACTTAGTTTATAACTAACCAGTGACGGCTGGTGAAATTTCGAAGTTGTATATCTCTGTTCCTACTTACAGGACCCGTACCGAATTTAGGGGTTTTAATAGTGAGCCCACTGGGAATGTTTTGGTAAAGAAAAAAACATTTTGCAATTTGCGAAAAAAGTTAAATTTTTGGTGTGCCCCGCCCCCAAGAAAAAAATGAACACGTCTAGGTATTTTAGTTATTATTTTTTCTAAACAAATTTTATATCATGTTGTCGACAGTTTTTACAGTTTGAGAGAAAATCTGTGTTAGTAGAAAGTTATAGTCATTTGAATTTTTGTAAGCCTAAAATATAATTTAAAACAAAATTCAAATGGCTATAACTTTCTACTAACACATTTTTTTCTCTCAAAATTTAAAAACTGTCGATAAAATGATGTAAAATTTGTTTAGAAAAAATGTTAAGTAAAATACCTAGACGTGTTCATTTTTTTCTTAGGAGGGGCACACCCAAAATTCAACTTTGTTTCGCAAATTACAAAATGTTTTTTTTACCAAAACATTCCCAGGGGGCTCACTATCAAAATCCCTTAATTTTGTACGGGTCCTGTAAGTAGGAACAGAGATATACAACTTTGAAATTTCACCAGTCGCCACTGTAACTAACATTTATTTTTAAGACAAAAGTCAATAAAATATTTACACACAATAAGTAACAAGTTACTGGCATAAGAATAATAATTACCAATAATATAAAAGCGATTTTATATTACACCTATATCAATGTAACTAATTTGTTTTTTTACATTAAACCATTTTCTTTAATTTTTTTCTACCTAAAGATTATCAAATTTTTGGTAGGGTAATTTTAATTCTTTTTTTTTTTAATATAGACTAACTATTTATACAAATTACTATGGTTAAAATATCCAAAACCATAAGAACGGAAATAAACTTAAGCACTCCTTCACAAGTAGTAATACGACGTACGGGGTCATTTAAAGCAATAAGTTGACGAACCATAGAACTGGTTCAGATATAAATAAAATAAAATGACATATCCTTTTTAAATACCAATACGATATACTTGCAGCCAATCAGTGACGTTTTATATTTCAAACTGGGCTTTGCTCAAATATTTGCAAACAAATTATCAATAGCTTTATAAGCTTTATTTATTATTAGCCAATCGTACTAAGTACAAGTAAAATAACAGAATATTAAGTTTTTACCGAAAAGCCCATGTGAAATTTGGCGATGTCAACAGCTGTACATGAACTTTTGTAAAGTGCAATTTAATAAAACGTTTGCGTTTCTCATATAATTTCCTAACCTTAATCACCACTGGGATTTGCTATTATATATTTTATATAAGTCCCACCCTAAACGATATTTATTGGAAATATGATAAAATATGAAATTTTGAAAATTTTAAATATTTAATTCCATATCGCATTACCAAATTCTTTGGAAAAGGGGGATAATTTAATAATAACGCTAAATATACGTTATTTACAGTGAGTGAATAAAAGATCCCGAGAATAGATACAGATACTTTTTAAATTTTGGTCAAGATGCAGCAGGTTGTAATCTAGCCTTTAAAAATATTTTTAAAGATGCAGCGTAGCCAGCGCTATCACTAATTGACAGCAATTTCCAAATTTAAAATAAAACACTCTGTATATTATTACATTTTTAAATTCTATCCAAAATTGCAAAACATTTTTTGTATGAGGCACTGTAGTTATAATCGTTTTTGAGAAGACTTTTTTTTATAGTTTAACAGTCTGTTGCTACTAAACTGATAAATTGCAAAAATACTATCTTCAAATGTCAAGTATTAATTTTAGTATGTCAATCCCGGAATCCCGACATCCCAGAGTATACACCGCACTCGAAAATTCCGGGATCCATTAATATTTTCGGGATTTATCCCAAAATGTTTTTAGCGACACCGACAGCAATATAGAAGACACTGAAGTTGTGGATAAGGTCGAAGTTTTAGAAAAAAGGGACTTTCTGGAATTAATCACCAATATAATCATGACCTCTGTGTATTGATGTCTAGAGTTAGACAAATAGTTCGAACATAAGTATAAATTTATACATACATATTTTTTGTATTTAAAGTCGTTTCATTTCAGTTCATTTGTACTTAATAAATAAAAATTTTAATATTTGAATTCCTTTAAATTTTTTTCGGGATTAATCCCGGACTCCCGAGATTAGACAACAAAAGCTCGAAAATCCCGGGATTAAGAAATCCAGTCGGGATTGACACCGCTAGTTAAAAATGTCAAAAATTTTGAGTAGACTCAAGAATTCAATAATATACGAAGTGTCCGGAAGTTGCTGTCAGTTGGTCCCAGAGCCTGCAACGTTGCATTTTTAAAGGCTTGATTAAAATCTTCCACGCTTCTGACCAAAATTTCAAAAAAGTATTAGTTCCTCAGATTGGGTTTGATATGACAATAGACCGCTCATCGTGAATAACCCTGTATATGTCAATAATTGATTGCTGAAAAAACCGCCCCTCCAGTTTTTAAATCAATATCACTAGAAAACGTGCAAATTAACATTTTATATTTACCAAGAAACTGAAAAAAATAACTGATTTTTTTTTTACAAAGCTTTGCAACCCAGTCCATATTATTAAATATATGCTCTGATTAGGTCCGCAAGTACACAAACACCATCCTATATATTTTTTTGAAAAATAATCATAAACCTGGCAATATCTCCATTAAAAGTATTTCTAAAATGCAATCAAAATATCACAACACACTCCACCAAACCCTCCAGGGTTCGGCAATCAGTTTAATAAAATTTAAAACACCTAATAGACAAGGAGCTAGCGACGTTAAAACCTTTATAATTTTTCATGGACATTTCGGTAGTCACTTTGTGTTCTAAAACCGATCTCGGTCACTAATATCAGAGTCTGGCTGGTGAGCCCCGTTGCGCCTCCATGAAGTTTGCAATAAATGTGCAGTGTTTTTGTTTAGGAGTTTATCGAAATGACAGTATTTTGAAAGGAAAAAACCTAAAAATCAAAATTCTTGCACCAAACTTCGGATGTACAGTAGGGTGCTTCGCTTTAGACGACTATTTTGTTTTTGGTCCATTGACGGAATAATGTTATAAACATATAAAAAAAAAATTCTCACCAAAGATGAGCTCTTAATTTTAATTTTAAGTACTCGCTGAATTCATTTGAAAATTTTCCATCTAATTAACACGTAAATTTTAATTTTTTTTTTCAATTATCTATAGCTTTGAGACATTTCATGATATTCAATTGGCATTCATTGGAAATTACAGAGGAATCTTTCCTCTTTAAAAGTGCCAGTAGCCAATTTATGTTTTGTAATCAACCTCGCCAGTAAAAAATCTTGAAGCCAATTTTGTCTCGAATTTCATGTTTTTTTTTTTAATTTTTCTCGTAAACCACTAACTTTACAACAAAATTATATTGAGTTTGTTATAGGGAATTTAATTTCCTACGAAAAAAGTTATGTAAGCCATAACAGTAGAGCTAGTAGTTTTCGAGATAAATCCAATTAAACATCTCAAAATTTGAAAAGTCGCTGTTTTATCCAAGATTTTAGTACTTTTTAATGAAATCATTGCTGAAAATATATAATGTATAGTATATATTACAATATATTAATATAAGTATATATTACACATTGGTAAGTAATCACCAAAAATATTTCGTGTAATATGAAGCCGTTTCTTATTACCGCATTACTGGTAAATATGTATTTACCAGTATATATTATATATTTCTTCAGCCATAATATTATTAAAAGTATTGAAATCTAGAATAAGAAACGGCTTCATATTACACGAAATATTTTTGCGATTACTTACCAATGTGTAATATATATTTTTATATTTCATTCATATACATTATATATTTTTTCAGCAATGATTCCATTAAAAAGTACTAAAATCTTGAATAAAACAGCGATTTGTCAAATTTTGAGATGTTTAATTGGATTTATCTCGAAAACTACTAGCTCTACGGATATGACCTACTTATTCTTTTTTGTAGGAAATTAAATTCCCTATAAAAACTCAGATACAATTTTGTTGTAAAGTTAGTGGTTTACGAGAAAAATAAAAAAAAAAACATGAAATTCGAGACAAAATTGGCTTCAAGATTTTTTACTGGCGAGGTCGATTACAAAACATAAATCTGGCTACAGGCACTTTTAAAGAGGGAAGATTCCTCTGTAATTTCCGCCTATTGCCAATTAAATATCATGAAATGTCGCAAAGCTATAGATAATTGAAAAAAGAAATTAAAATTTACGTGTTAATTAAATGGAAAATTTTCAAATGCATTCAGCGAGTACTTACAATTAAAATTAAGAGCTCATCTTTGATGAGAATTTTTTTTATATGTTTATAACATTATTCCGTCAATGGACCAAAAAAAGATAGTCGTCTAAAACGAAGCACCCTAATGTAGAGTCTTGACAACAACTTTTCTTCATAACCTTTTCTTGCATTTTTATAACAAATGATATTTCCGGGTGGTTCCGAGACTGGCTTTACAGTTTACAGCATAAAAGGACTTTAAATTATCACGAAAAAATTATGTAGGTTCTAACGTCACTAGCTCTTAGTCTATAAAAATCTAACGCTTAAAACTTAGCTAATCTAACCTTTTCAAAGTATCTTCCAACAAATCTTTCGTAGTGTTCAACTGGCCAGGAATATTTTTTTGATTACATTTCACGATGCCATCTAGGATTTCATCGAAACTCATCAGGGCTTTGTCATCTGCCAATATCAGATCGGCATCGGGCGACGAGACATTCGAAATGCTTATGTCAGAGTCATCTAGAGCAACCGCATCGCACGTGACTTTTTCTACGTCATACATACAAACCAAGTCTTCTTCGGTTTCTTGGATTTCCAGGCGATTTTCTTTGGTTTCGTCACGTTCCGGCTTTTCCGGTTCTGATTCTGAGGTGAGCTGCTTCTTTTTCCTGCTCACGTAGGTGCGTTCGACTTTAAGTCCCATTTGTTCTAATCTGAAATTAAATACATATGTTTGCTTTTTGCTCAGGTTTCAATGCTTACCTTATTTTTTATTGTCGTTTTAAATTTTATTAATCTCTCTACTTACCCTTATACCAACGTGAGCGTGAAAAAATACAGAATATAGATGTTATACTTGGAAATCAGACTTAATTAATCAATAACTACGTAAAAGAACAGAACAATAAGGAATATACAAATATTTTTTTATTGCAAAAATCGTTTAAAAAGTCAATACAAAACCAAAAAAATTATTTTGAAGAAAATTACTAGAATAATTTAGCTACAAAAAATGTTTACTTTTCGGTATAATTTATTACAATTTAAAAATTGCAGGCCCCTCTTTGGTACCTAAAATAACTCGAAAACAAAACGTCGGATCGAAAAACGGATTCATAAGTGAAACTTTAAAACCTCAAATACTTTCATTTTGCAATACATTTACCTAAACCTAAAATCACCGGAAAATGTATATATTTGGAAAAATCTGGAAATTTCGATTTTTGACCCAAATATTTCACGGTTTTTATTTTTTTGTGGAGCCAAAATGGTTGAAATTAAAATCCCATGTACTTCATCGAAAAGAGCTCGTCAAAATACATGGTTTCCGTATTTTTTAGTTTCTTCACTCTTTATAGGGAGCAATCGCAGATTAAATTTGTTTTTTTTTTACTTTTTTTGCACTCGACATCGATACCTTTAAATCACTCTGTATTTTTTCCTATCTATTTTTTTTCCCAATTTTTCAACACTATCTGATAAAGGGATAATCATTCTTTAAAATGAATACCAAATGGGTCATCCAGGAGCGTATTTAAGATTTTTTTTAAATTTCCGACAAATCCTATTTTTAACCGACATTATTCCACACTATTTTCCTTATTTATTAATTCTTTTTGGGTTTATTTTATCCGTTGATTGTCTAAGAATACCCCCACTAATTTAGATCGCTCATTTTTTCGTTAAAGTTATAAATAAATAGGTTTATTTGCATCGGGGACATGCAAAATTTTAAAAGTTTTGAATTTACGACGATTATCATGAAAACAAGGAATTGCAGTTTATTTACTAGAAATTATTAAAATAATATGATGTGTCAAAACTTCTCAAAAAGACATTCTTTGCTGCAAAATTGAAAAGTTCCTGGACCGATTTCGGCTTAAAATATACACGAATAAGATTTTAGGAATCTTCTATTTTAAGTGCAAGGATATTGCATTGGATGAGTTACGCATTAAATGCCATTTCTATTGATTTTTCGATGACCCTATAACACTGGAATTCGCCGTGTACTCATTATGAGTCATAAGAACACTTTTGACGACATAGCCAATGGGATCCCGTTTTACAAGTTTCGAAATTCGCGCCAAAATTTGCAGTAGAATTTTTTTTTGTTACTAAAGACCAAAATAAATGGATAACAGCAACCGCCATAAACATTTAATTTATCTCAACTTCCCCTTCCTTTTTAATTAAAAAAATGAACTAAAATTGATACAGTATAGCTTAATATCACTATTAGTTCGATTTTTACGGCAAAAAGTTGTAAATATTCATATTTTTACTTGTACAAAACTCAGCTTTATGACAAATTTCAAGTTTCTAGGTTCATTCATTCTAGGTCATAAAATCACACAAATTGGCTTGGAGTCTTTTAGTCCTTGTGTAATGAGGTGATAACTGACGAAACTGGTACCAAGAGCACAACGACTCGAATAAGTGACGTTTTCATGAGAAATCTCGGCTCCAAGAATTTAAATTTTAAAAGCGGCATTTTTATTTTGACCCCCCCTTTAACAAATCCGTATTCAAAAACAAATTTTCCTACCTTATAATCGCCGATTTTTCAAAATACTCCATATTAACTACATGCGTTTGTAAACTGTGATTTTCATCCTTTACTAAGTCAGGTACTTTGTGTCTTATACTAGCTAGATGAGGCTGTCCTTGTTCGTCTTGAGGTGTATCGGATTTACAGCTAATTAATCTATAAAAAAAGACACAAGTCAGGCTAATAAGAAATGGAAACGCACGAACACAACCAAGTCAATAAATTATATAAATAATAAATAAAAGAAATCGAGTATTTCCACATAAACCTACCTTGGATCTGGTGTATCCCTCAAAACTAAGTAAAAAGCAGCCATATATTCCGCGCAAGGCTGTAGCTGTTCCCACGTAAGTCCGGATACATCTAATGCTACTTGTTTCCCGTACATGAAGTACATAGCAGCTGCCGCTATGGTGCTGTAGGAGAATTTTAGGAAACCTGAAAAATGTGTTTAAAATTAGCCCAATCAGAAACAAATTAAAACATAAATGTTACAACAAACCCACTAGTTATTTGATATTAAAAGCCTAGACCAGTCAAGAAATGTATTTACCTGGATCAAGACTAAAAGCATCTATCAATTGCGAAGCTCTTGTGAACTGATATCCAGAGTATTGAGGAAAAAGAAAGTTTCGTGTAGTGTCTTGATGTAGCTTTCTTCGAACTACAGTGGGGGCCTAAAATAACAAAAAAATCTCAATCTCTCTCTGTTGATGCTGTCTAATAAAAAAATATTTGAACTTTTACTAATTAAAAATTCTTGCTTATCTTTGTATTCTTAAAGTGAAATTTATTTAAAGTGAATTCCCCATCAAGAAGTCTAAAGTCCGTTCAGTTCTCCGCCCGTCCAAGCGGACTGATGGAGGACTGAACGCTTTGTTCTCAACGCTTTCCTTGGCCCGGATTCGTCTATATATTTTACTTTCTGATCGCGGTCTCCTTGTTTAACTTTTTTTTTAATAATTCATGCGAGTTTAATATGACAAAACCCAAGAGCACCGAACGCGTCAGAGCGTACCGAGCCGACACAAGGCTTAACCGACAAATTAACGGTTTTGATGTTATAAAAAAAATGATGTGTCACTTCTACCGCGCGTAGTTCACCTAACACATATTTTTTACCTGAAAATGTATTTGCATATACAGATTTAGCCAATCACTGGGCGTCATAACATTCAGATCCCATCCTAGACTATTTAAAATCAACAGTTCACAGTTCAGAATATCTTCTGGACTACAGGCCCCGTCACAAACATAGGAAAACTCTGTCAGGCGTGGTGGGTAAACCTCTTCAAGCTTTGAAGCTAAAAAGAGACAGGTAACTCCAACCTAAAAGGAATAATTAAAGATTAAAGACGTTTTTTTAAAATAAGAATATAGTTTGCACAGGTTGCAGTAAAATGAACGAAACTGTAAGTAAAACTCTGCAACCAACCATAGTGTTGTTTTTCCCTCCTTACGATGTCATTTATCCGTGAAACAGCAGAAAAGGTTGCCTTTCTATATTTCTGGAAAAAGTATAAAATATAATTTTTTACTCTTTCTTTAAAACAAGGCAAAAATAATTTTGATTTAGTGAAACCTGTGCAAAACCCTTCACTTCAAAATGACTTACCAATTGCAACTGATTTTTAGGAACATCAGGTCTCAAAGACAAAAACCTATCGAAGTAGTCTACTGTTAGATAATACGTGACCCGTCTTAAATGGTAAACCTCGCAGACCTCCATGACCCAGTCCAACAAAATGGCGCGCATTCGGGGCATGAAATTTGAAAAATCTTCGAAGAGGCGCGGATTTCTGAGGTTGAGAGATGCTTCTTCTTTGGAGACCTTGAATTGTCAGAGAAAAAGAATAATTAGGCTAGATATTGCAAAAATTAAATACCCCGGTCGCCCGGGTGTCCGGTGGCTACATTAATGCAATGCTGGTTCACTTTAGACCACTCCCAAAGGGCGTCTACATCTCCTTACAGCTCCATGCTATCCTGAATTGATTCCACTCTCTTGTACAACTTTAAATGGTCTGCATAGAAACTAACATTAGCATGCATAATTCAATCAGATATATCATTTGTAAATATATTTCCAAGATATGAAGACAGGAGGACAGTGGGACCCTTGTGGAACTCCCAAATTAACACAAAAAAATCTCACACTCTTGAGGAAGCTCGGGAACCAACGAACAGTTCTTCATTCAAGCCTGTAGCCCGAAGCTTAGATAGGAGCCGGTTTAAGTTAACTCTGTCGAAGGCCTAGGAGAAATCAGTATACACTGAGTCTACTTGACAACCACCCTTCAAGGCCTCTAACAGGGTAACCTCATACCCCACAAGGTTTGTCAGTTGACCGACCCGGGCAAAAGCTAATAATACCCTTGCAGACCCAATTTGTCTAATCGTAAACTAGACTATTAAACATCTTAGCTACCGCATTTTGGTTAAACACCCCTCTGTAATTCGTAACGTCCTCAGCATTCCGTGACTTAAAGACAGGCACTATAAAAGTGCTCTTTCAACTGGAACCATTGAACAAACTACGCAGGGGTTTAGCAAGCGTATAGATACATTTTTTATAAAAGATAACGGGCACTGGATCTGGACCCACAGACGCCTTATCAGGTAGTGTACAGTAAATACACTAAAAAGTGGGATAGTATCAACTGATACATCCCCAGTTCTATCAACTTCAAAATCAGATACTCAGATTCATCATACACACTAGAGAAATGCTGTGAGAACAGCACCACTATATCCGGACCATTATTGGCCCTAGCGGTCCCAAAGTAAACAGTCTTTGGAACCCCACTTTCCTTCTCCTTTCATTCCTAAATTTACACAACATTCTAGGGCTTTCTCTCAAATTCACTTCAGTTCGCCCTACATAACATTCAGCCGACATCCAGAAATCCAGAAAGTTCTTACACTTTCTATAACGTAAATTAATTATTTGCAGTCGTTGTTTGGTCTGTAAATAAAGAATATAAAAATATGGACTGCAAAATGAACAAGTAAATAAAGAATTATGGCACCAATTTATGGGGCGTTTACATGGTATACGAACTCCATTTCCCAACAATAAACCATGATTACGGTATATTAACCTAAGGATTTAATTTTCTACAAAAAAAACTATCTTTAGATATCACTTCAAGGTAAGTAAACATAAACGCTGTGGGTACCTAAGTGCCTAAAATCTCAAGTTTTATCGAATATATGATAAACGCAGAACCAAAACAAATACGCCAACTTATTGAATTTACTTATTTTAACTTTACAAGCTATATACGGTGGAATAAATACAATTTGCAAGGGAAAATAAATAGGCCAACCTAATCTGCAAAGCCAATGAAGCAAATGTTACACAATTAAACACGCACGCTTTAAAAGTACTAGTAGTACCGTTTTAAAAGTAATTTATAAATTAACAATGCCATTGTTTAACATCTTTTTAATAGTTAAAAAGGGGGACTTTTAACCTAACCTGGATAGTTAACTTATTATATCCTTTTTTTAACCACGTCATTTTTATTCTGATAAAGTAGTATCCCGAAAAATATCCTACGATAGTACTAGTACGAAACCACACAATTTATTATTTTCTTTTGCTTTTTACCTCTCTCATCAACTTTTTTCCGATTTCGGTAATAGAGATGTACCTACCACAGACTGTGGCGGCTCGTGTACCTAATAATAACACCATTTTATACCTAAAACGAATTTTAGAGTACTCAGAGCTCACCTATTTAAAAATATAAGGTCTACTTTGGTCCACAGTGATTCCGACTATATGGAGAGTGCGGTCATTGGAAAATTAATAGCTGAAAATGCATTTTTGTACTTAGAACTGTAAACACACCATACACAAAAATGGCGAAGTGTGAGTCCAGCTAGCGGGATAAGTGTTTCATAATACAACGTTTTATTATTATAATTTTTTTCTACTGTATGCGTCATTCTACAAACCCTTGATTTTCGTCAGATTTGTTCTACTCTCATTTTACAAAGTGTAAGAAAGAGACAACAGTTTTTATAACTTTGTTTCAAATTTTACTTAACAAGGGTTATATTAAATCAGCAAATTATATGTTTGTATTTTCCATTTTGTGGGCTTTTATTTGATACCCCAGACACTGAACTTGAAAGTAAAACAAAGTTGTCACTGGTGTACCCCCAAAAAAACAACCTCTAAAATTTTGAATTAATTTTTTTGCATTTTAAATCTGCTTTTATTCTGTGACATATACCTATGCTCAATTTCAGCTCATAAGGTTTAAAGGTCTTGGAAAAAGAGAACTGTGACAGGCAGACACCAAGCTGATTCAATGTGTTCGGTTTGTTTAAATGTTTGTGAAAAATAGTAAAAATTAACTACAAAGAGAAAAGGCCGTTAAAAAGTCAAAAACTTAAGTCATATTAATTTAACCATTATTTTATATAAAACATGCTTACTAAAATTTTTTTTCTAAATAATATATAACAAATAATACTAATACACACGATACAGGTTGTTGAGTTAGTGAATATATCTTAAAATTCACAGCTGTTTTTTAAAACAATGATAATTCTTGTTACAGGACTTAAAAAAAATTACTGTTCCTAGATATTAATCTAAGCTTCCACATAATGTAAAAATAAAATTTGAGAAAAAAAATTTCGAGGAACGCCACGTGGCTAAAATTTTTACTTTTTTACATAGCGTTATTTTCCACCCTGTATAACTAAATGTGGTTCTTATTAGGTTAAAGCGATCCTGGTAGCTACCTTTTAATAAATTAGGGTTTTAAAAACAAAAAACAAAGCAATGCCGACCTGATAGATCCCCGACAACAAATATTTTTAATTATGACTTATTGCCGGAACCACTGTGACCAGTCGGGTAAGCCGACTAGTCGGCGATGAGTCGGGAAAAAGCCGATCAGTTAGCCTCAAATTTTTATGTTATGTTATCAACATTAATATAATATTATAATAATTAATTATATTTACATTTCTTGAGGTACTTACCATTTTGTCAAAAGGCAACGAAAGAGCTTGAAACGAGCTTTACAAAGATATGTATCTAATTATATCTCTAAATTTGTACAATTTTTATTCGACTTACCATATACATCCAAACTTCTTTGCTATCAGCCCAATTCATTAAAGGCAAGGGAACCCTACGTGTTTTCCTGGGCGATCCAAAATCTTGCTTGTTGCTATTTTTCCTTTTTCCCGTTCTACTCCTGGCACTTCTGCCCTCCTTTATTGAATGGGGGGTCTTATGCTCTTTCTCGGTCGTGCATACTTTGGAGGTAGACGGACCGGGATCTGACAGGCTTGTTCCTTGTTTTTCAGGATCTAAAATTTAATTTTTTTGAAATTCTATAAATTTTCAAAAACCAGTTTTTCAAATATATTGTTTAGGACAGTTAATTTTCGAAAGGATATTTTTTTCAGGATAAATTTTTCGAAAATATCTCGAGGATACAGTTTTTCGAAAACTAAATTTTGAACCCTGTTTGACACCTTTAGGGGTGGAATTTTGGAAAACCCTTGGTAGATGCCTACGTTATATAAGAAACCCCTGTGCAAAATTTCAAGGTTCTAGACTCAGCGGTGTGGGATATATGTTGATATGTCAGTCAGTTTCTTCTTTTATACAGTGTTTTTTTTTAACTCGGGACACGGGATTTGCATGGTTATTGTTCCACCCCATGTTAACTTTTGTTCTACTAAAAATTTCTGGCCAAATCTCGGCAGGTACATATTTTAGGGTTTTTAATTCGCATTGAACGGTTTTTTTCCAGCAATTCGATACCGATTTTAGGAAAATCTGTTATTTTTTGATAATAAATTAGTTTTTTAGTGCTTGCATATTTAGTTACCAGTTATAAATGAATTTCAACAATGCATGTCCCCAATTAATGTAGAAATAAAAAATTTTAATAAAAATTTGTTACAAAATAAAAAAGACGTTAAAAAAATTGCGTTTTACCGAAAAAGAAGTCATTGTTACATCTTTGATAGCCTTACTGGTAAAAATAAGTCACTGTGGCGCGTCTTCCAAGGATTTAAATTACCTGTGTTGCAAATTTTGTCTTTTAGTTACGAGTAGAAAAAAAGTACATGGGGTGAAAAATTTACCATGCAAATCCCATGTCTCGAGTTAAAAAAAAGCACTGTATATAATATAGATTAAAGACAGAAAAAGATTCTCAGCAAACCTAAAAAACCTGTACATATTGGCCTTTTTTGGGGTTAGTCAGATTTGCTTAGGTTTGCCGAGTCTACTTTCTAGCCTTTTTATTAACATTTTCTAAACTATTAAAGTCTGATTTATACAAAAAAAAAATAATTAGCGTTATCACCTACACAATATATTCTGGACACAGTACCAGTACACCATAATACTAGAATAATAAATTCAAAATCAAATTCACAATCAGCAAATAAATGTGTCCAATAATTAAAAAAATTCTGAAAAAAGTTACAGATTTCTATATAGAAATAGTCTTTCGAAAGTTCAATGAAATCTGAATTTTTGTAAAAATATATAGGGAAGTTTTTATAATAGTTGCATTGAAATTATAAACTTTTTAAATAAATTATTTACCCAAAGAGTCTTAATAAAAACGTAAAAGATTTTATACTATCCGACTATATTTTTAGATTTAAATCAAGGAAAAACTATGCACATCTTTTCACGATATACACCCAAACCAAAACTATTGCTTGTCAAATAATTATACGTATAAGTCCAAGCTATAGCCTTTGAAATATATTGCAAAACGAGTAATACCAGCTTGGTTAGTGAACTAACACTCTTTAACTTCATAAATATGGAAGAATCCGGTGTAAACTGTATCTAACGTGGGTTTTTAAATATTCATATTTACATTATGTTATGCACTGTCTGGTAGTTATCAGTATAACAAGGCGTATCAAAAGTTATGTTATTAATTCCAGTTATTAAACAATTGCATGCACCTTAAATAAACATTGATGCCTTTTAATACTCAAACTTTTCTGTTAATACTAAATCTATTCTGTTTCAATATAAGTTCAATTTAATAATATTGGCCATATAAGATTATTTGAAGTTTGTGTCCTTTGAGATAAATAGGCTTAAAAATTTAGGTAATTTACAAAATAATCAAACATATCTTACTCGTGTATTACCTATTTTATACCTACACTAGCTTGCGCCTGCGACTTCATCCACGGTAAAACAATTTTACTCCATTAAAAACTTTAAACCCCCATTTCACCTCCTTAGGGGTTGATTTATTAAAAACTGTAAAACACTTGTTTAAATATTTATTTTTAGGGTACTTCTATGAAGTTTCGGGTTCACAGGACTATCTAATATTTTTTCTCTATGCAAAGTTTGAAACCCTGTTTTACCCCCTTAGGGGTTGAATTTTGAAAAACCCCTTCCTTAGTGCACGCCTACGTTATATAACAAACCTCTGTGCAAAATTTGAAGTTTCTACACCCAGCGGTATGGGCTGTGAGTTGATTACGTGAGTCAATCAGTCAGTCAGATCCATTTGCATTTGTGCTCCAGATTTTGTTCGTTCTCGTTCATTTAGTATGAGCATCATGAACCAGCCTAGCCGCAAATATTTGACTCCAGAAAAACATCGCCTTGTTTTGAAGGTGGAAAATTATTTCAAGGAAGAAAAAAACAACGGTGGGCACATGGGTGGACGCTTAGTATCTGTTTTGACAGTTCAAAAACGGACGAGTGATGCCTGTGGTGTTTCTGAAAGAACATTACGAAGGGCACATGAAATGGAAAACATAGAAGAATATAGAGAATGTGTAAGTTAGAAGGGAAGAAGTATTTTCTGGCACGAAAGAGAAAACCAAGCTTTTTAGCTACTGATGTGGCAATTGAAGTAATGTGTTTGAGAACCACTGACAAGTCAGCCATTTATTGCAGTACCTTCCTAATCCGAAACCGGCCAGCTTATAGCGACCTGGTATTATTAAAAAGAGCCCAGATTCGTATTCAAGGTCTAAGAGATTGTAGATCAAGAAATGGCGATGTCACAAACTACAAAATTTTGTCGTGAATACTCCGAATCATGTAAAGAGGCGTATTGGTTTCTTATAGGAAACAACCGAGCAACAATAATCAAAAAAACTAAATTTATACGTTATTAAAATGTCTTAATAAAAGGTACAATCTAAAGAAAGCACTTTTCTTGACTATGATAAAAAGAATGGGTGAGAAAGGCAAGACAGTAAATAACGATAGATCGGCATCAATGGACCAAAACGGCCAATGCTCCCTTTAAATCGAAATTCAATGTAATTATAAGGCAATAAATTATCAGCGGATAGACTAGCAACAACTGTATTTCAACTTTAAAAGATCAATTTGAATTTCTATACCCAAGTAATAACTGCATCTGTGGTTTACAGATAATTCAACAGGCAGTTTTAAACTCTATTATAATAAGTATGGAAACATTTTATTAAACAGACTACTTACCAGTGTTACTATCTGATTCGCTATCTTCCTTCTTCTCACTACTCTCCTGCAAATTTTTATCCCTGGCTAGAGCGCTCTCCCTAATATTCTGCCCGTACTTAAAACCCCAAACCGTTTGTTTATGGTGCATTTTTAACAGTTCCTGAAATGGCAGTTTTGTCGTTTCACTATAATTCTCTTCGTCAAGTCTGTTCAGAAGCTCAGTGTTTTCAGTATCAGCGGGACTGTTTGAAGTCTGGGGTTCTAGAGTTTCTGACGAGTGTAAATCAGCTTCTTCACTCATTTTGTCTCGTATTTGGGCCTTTATCTCTAGCTCAGTAATATCTGAAAAGATTAAATTGGGGAACTGAACGCAATAAAAGACAATAAATTCATGAAAAAGATTTATTTTTCTTAAGATCGTCATATTAGACATGCCGTATTAAATTTCTGTTGCGAGATTCGCGTGATCGTTAATAGCAAAAAACTTTCCAAACATTTTTTGGTAATAGACAGAATCATATTCTATTTCTATTGCTCCACTTACAGACCAAGCGACGAAGCAAGTTAGTCTACATCATCAGGTACAAGAAAAGTATCTATTAGTCAAGTCAGAAATCATTGGCTTGCCAGATCCTTCCTTGTCTAAATTTGTAATAAGGAACATCTTTGCGATATAATTATTAAAACTATAAAAACAAACGATAGCTGGCAACACTGCTTTTTCCCTTTCTTTAATTTATATTAATTGATCTTTCTGACTATTTAATTCTCACACCCGTCATTCCTTACGCAGCTGAACAGATCCTCATAGTGGCCATATAAAACTGCAATCGCCGCGCCGCTTTTTGTAATCGCACCAGCTGCAGTGGCGGACTAAAGGGGTGGGGCCCCACTAGCAAGAGGGCCCCCATTTTCAGCTTAAGAAAAATGTAATAGCTAAATAATATAAGGGACCAGGTATTAAAGGCCCCCGGGCCGGGGAGTTAGTCCGTCCCTTACCAGCTGCATCCACTCATCTTTTAGAAACTCGTTTAGAAATATGCATGGAAACTTGAAAAGGTATCCCTTAGAGTACGTTTTTTAAAATAGCTTGTAAATGGTTTAAATAACGTTAAACCCGCAATGTGCTACTTTTTTGGTATCTAATACACCCAATAATACACCCAGATTAACATTTCTGAGAAAATTACACTCGTAACCTTAACTCCAACCTAGATTTTAAACAGCAATATTTAATGTTTATACATAATAAAGAAAATAATAAAACAAATAATTAACTGTAGCACTAAATATTCAGATACCTAAATTTTATGAATGCATTGTGTTTAGTTTCACGATATCAGTTGATTTTAGGTCAAACTGTTAAGAAATCTCGACTCGAAAAAATAGTTTATACTATACAAAATAAAATTTTGCAGAAGTTTGTTTAAAAAATAAACGATATCTGCCTAACATAAACAACACAGAACATAATCTCTACTTCACACTTATCTTCCCTACTCAATCCTCTAAAGTCAGAAGAGCACTTATGACGCATTCATATAGACAGACAGATAAACATATTTTATAATACTGATGTTGTGGAAACGCAAGTCTTCTTAAGCACCCATCTATCTACTAATATTTCAAAGGATTGAATTTTTTAAACATATTTTGTATGCCATTATAAGTATTAATTTACTTTTAAGATATCGATTTCCAAAAATTGATGTTTTTACTTAGTGCACATGAAATATTCTTTACTAAGGGAAGGTTTGTATATTGCAGCTTATTAATCATACTTCTTCATCAACTTGAAATAGATTGTCATCTTTCAAGTAATTTTTACCCTATGCAAAGGGAGCTTCAACACAACCTAAACGAAGATAACTGTATCACAATAAAGGATACATTTTAATAAATTATGTATATGTAGGTACTTGCCAATTAAAAAACTTTTATGTGCTTTAAGCCCTAACGTCTGTCTTACTGTATGTGTAGATTAGAACAGTACCACGTACCCCCACATACAATAGTGGTATTCTTGACTGTTACGTATTAGAAAAATATATTATTTTAAGATATTCCTGAAATCTTATTTATTTTAAAGAAAGCTGAATATTTTTAAATAAAACTCCTACTTTTACTGCTCTTTTTTTTTTCAAAAAATTAACTAACAAAAACATGACAACTGACAAATGAAATGTAATGACGACAGATAAAGAAAAAATGGTTATGGCAAAAATATTGAATTTGAATATTTAAAAAAATAATTTTAAAAATTAAACAGACTGTATTTTTTTAGGTATTTTTGCTAGTACTTGGCTGGGAAAAGCGATGGAGCGTAGTTTCTATATATTTTTTGGGTTTTCAATATATTGTTTTATTAATAAAAATACTCTATTTCCCCCAAAAATCAAAGTATTTCCCCAAAACATCCCCCAAAAAAAGTATCCCCCAGATTTTCCTCCGTCCACATGAAAATCCCCCAAATTTGGGGGGAAATCCCCCAACCTGGCAACCCTGGAATCAAGGATGTGAAGAAGTGTCAAAGGTGACGACGCTCCCCAGATCTGGGAACAGTACTCTAGGTTAGGTCTTATTTGGGAAACATAGAGAGTAAGTTGGAAGGAGAAAAGTATTTTCTGGTTCAAAAGAGAAAGCCAAGCTTTTAACTGCTGATGTGGCTATTGAAGTAATGTGTTTGTGCCAGCTGAGATCATGTTCGGAAGCGATGCCAACAAGATCGAATGTTTCATTGTTCTGTATAGCTTGGCCATTCATATGGATGGGGTAAGTGTTGCCGGATTTTTTGAGTGACAGGGAGCAAGACTGGGTTTTGGAGGCGTCGAACTAAACAAGGTTTTTGGCACACCAGTCTAAGATTAACTGAAGATCTTGGATCTGCGTCTACTATCCAGCTCTTGATTCGAGACTTGTCTGGAAAAATTAATGTTGGAGTGAAGAGTACTACCGCCAGCGTAACTGTGGTGGGATTGGTAATTGAAGAGAGCAGGCCATTAATACCCTTTGAAGAATAAATAGGGTTAGTGCTAAGACTGGACCTTGGGGTACGCCAGCATTGATAAGATGGAAGTCAGATAAGTGACCCTCTGCCACGACAGATATGCGCTACCGCAAGCTACCGATCCAGGTACATAGTTTGTGTGGAAGACCGTAAGAAGGTAATTTAAGAAGTGCCGCATGACAAGCCATACTTGGTCAAAGACCTGGTAAATATCAAGAGCAACAATCTGGGACTTGCCATGAAATTCGAGAGACTTGTTTCAGTTATGTGTCACAAAGCTAAGGAGATCAGCTGTTGATCTTTGGTGACGAAATCCGTACTATCTGTACGGATGATTTTGCGTTTTTCTAGATATTTTATAATTGATCACTTTCTCCATAATTTTGCTGACAGCTGAGAGAAATTAATGTAGAAGTCTTAAAGAAGCAGAAACTGTTCTTGTAAGTATTGTAGAAAATCTAAATTCAATTTGTACTACAATGATGATTAACCAAATTTTGAAAAGATGGTTTATTAGGGCAATCATATTAAAAAAGGATTCCTTTAAATTACCTACACATGTAATTGAGCTCAATATAGCATTGTCTGTAGGTCTATTAATTAATTCAATACACACCAGTAAAATTGTCTATAGTAATATTTTAAATGACACACGCTCAACAGGCTTAAAAAATTGAAGACTTACATAATGTAGGTGCATAAGAATATAATAAATATCTGGGGCCCCACCAAGGCCAAGGGTTGACTAAGTAAGCACTTACAATACTTTCCACCTCAGAGGGTGAATCAAGTAGTGCACCAGGGGTCAGCTCTATTCCGAGGAGTAGTAAGTTTATAAATATGGAATAATATAAGAAAAATTTAACTTTTTTTTGTATTTGATTGCTAAGAAGGTCCTGTATATTAGTCAAGCCAACAATACACTTCTTGTTACAGTGCTACAGGGTGCAGCGAAAGAAATGCCCTTATTGCGAAGACAACTAGTCCTGCTAGCAATATATACAAAAAACATTTCATTTGGTTAGGAACAAATTCTAATTAGTCCTGAACCTGCAACACAAAAAAGGCAAAGCTCATATTGTTATAATCAATAAAATACTTCATTTTGTAGGGTTAGAGGGTGCATCGAGGGGTGTATCTGATGTCACCTATAGGGAGAGGGCAAGTAGGTAATATGTCTGATAATATGTACATCAATATACTCTAATAAACTACAGGTAAGTAAATATTTGTCTAACTTGTATATGGTTAAGTAATAGTAAGATAATATTAATGTTACTAAAATCAATGAAACACTGCTTACTGTATGTACAGGGTATATTGAGTAAGACACTTGAAACTACCCTTAGTCCTAATGCAAGTAGTCTTTCTGTGTATTGCAAGATACTGCATTCAGCTACTTTTACTTGTACCAGACTAGGTAGTTCTTAAAGCAACAAAAGGCTAACTGTTATGTGTCAGGATGCATCGAGGGGGTGCATCCAAGGCTACCCCTATTGCGAAAGCTAACTACTAGCTATGGTTACCAGTAATTTTAAATCTTACTTTTGTTAGGCTAATTTGTGCTGACAGGGTGACTAATACATTTTTTTATTCTTGTATGATGTGATCGAGGGGCGGCTAACTCCCAAAAAAGGTGTACACAGATTTTAAATCAGTATTGATTTAATCTGATTTAACACGATTTAATTGCTGTATCTCGCTGTCCAGCACTGTAGGTGATGCCAAATTGTGATGATGATTTAAGGAATGTTAGGTGATTTTTGTGATTTATTGATGATTTATGGTGATTTAAATCGATTTTACATGATATAAAGTGATTTAAAATGATTTAAGGCGATTTAAATTGATGTAAGTGATTTTAAAAAATCAAAAAATCTAATGATTTAAGAAAGATTTAAAATTATTTAATGTGATTTAACAATAGTATGTACACAGATTTAAGGGAGTGAGCCGCCCCTCGGATGTGATGTTCTTTTCATCAAATGTTCATATCAGGAATGAACTCTTCAGGCATAAGGAAGGCTGTAGATTATTACTAATAATGAATGATAGTAGGTGGCAAAGCTTCACCAACAGTAAGAGAAGAAATAGTGTTTGACATTTGTCCAAAACCACTTTCAGTGTGTTTTGAGATGCTGCATTCAGCTAGTTTTACTTGTACCAAGCTAGTTCATACTCCTGAGGAAGTGCTTAAAGCAACACAAGGCTAACTGTAATATTTCAGGGTGCATCGAAGGGTGAGTCCAAAGCTACCCCTATTGTGCGACAGCAAAGTACCAGCTATAGTTACCAGTAAATTTAAATCTTATTTTTTCTAGGCTAATTTGTGCTAACAGGGTGACTAAAACAATTTCTTTTCTTCTTATGATATAATGATTCTTTTCATCAGATGTCAGGAATGACCTCTTCGAGCACAAGGAAGGCTGCAGATTGTTAATATTAATGAATGATTCTTAAATACTAGGAAGCAAATTTTTACCAACAATAAGAAGAAAAAAGTGTTGGACATTTTCCCAAAACCACTTTACAGACTTAGTAGAGGAGATATGCATTGGAGTCCATGCTACAAATGTGTCTTTATTAATGCTATTTAACTTCCCTGTGCCTGCCACCTATAAATAATACCTACTTAACCTCAATAAGAAATAAAAAAGTCCAATAAAAAGTAGAACATCATAGGTATGAGACAGAAATCCCAGCCAGAACAATTTATATTTTCTAAAATAATTTTGCTTACCTAAGCAAATCACATGACCTCATTTGGATCTTTAAAATTTAAAAGGCTACATTAAACTTAAAACTATAAATAATAAGGTTATATTAATCCCTGTTTAAAAGCTTAATAAATATTATTCCACATTGCACACAAAAATGACATAACTACTCAACTTAAGGTCAATGTATGAGTATTGGTCCCTTTAACTATGGATATTTAAATTTTAAATGGATTGTTTAATTTTTTTGCACCAAATTATGTAAAAAAACTGGAAATGGGTCTATAATACTTACCAGAGGGGCACAATTATGGTTGGTATTGAATATCAGATTAGGCCTTTTCGAAGCACATTTTTCCTACCCCAAAATTTTTGTTAAAAATGACCCTAGAAAGCCACTTGAAGTTTTACTTAAATGTACATACACTCTATATAGGATATCTAAAATTAGAATTAGGATAAATGACCGATTGGGGCTCATTTAGGGGCCAAATGTGTCGGCTTACCACACCTCATTGTGCACATAACCCCTAAAACTCTAAGACGTATATCTCTAAAAATATAGCCCTAAATGTAACGAAATTACATTTTACGGATAGCAAAAGGTCCAAAACGTTGTATAGAAATAAATTTAGGAAACTTACCACCGACAGTTTTTCTCAAAAAAATCGTTAATGCCAGTCACACGGTTCTTGGTTAGAATGAATTTTATCGATATAAAAGTTAAATAAGCACTTCTAAAAACACTATAAAAATACTTCCAAAGTAATCTTCAAAGGTTTTACTGCAAGTGTAGCTCCCAAGCACAATTTTTGCTACGTGGAGCTTCTACATAACCAAGTAAAAATACCCTAGCACCCTGTTTTTATCCCGCCAAGTCAGGAAAATGGTCAAATTTTAGGCGGGCAAAGCTTTTACGACTGAGTGCTGCCAACTTCACACAGGATACTTTAAAGTCCTTTTTTGAGGATATTTGATGAAAATATTGTTACCCGCACACTTTACAAGATCAAATTAGTACTTAAAATGATCATAAAATCATTAAATCTCCGATTTTTTAATAATTAAAGGGAAAACTTTGAGCGCGCAAATCAACTGTAGCTTGGGTTGCCTACCTGCGGAAAGCTTCCGGAGAACAATCACAACAAATATTGCAGCTCAAAAACTAATAGAAACACCGCACATTTTTTAGGTTTTTCATTCAAGAACTATTAATCCAACCTTTGCCTACAAGTTTACACCTTTAGAACACTTTGTTTCATTTATTTTTTTAATAAAAACTTCAAAAAACTAGCACAATATTTTAACAGAGGATCACCTGTTCCCACAGCTGACAGTCAAAACACAAATGAACTTAGCTGCGCAATCACCTGACGTTTGATTTGGTCGAGCGGGAATCTCTCGTGACGTCACGGAATGATGTCAGCAGGGGGCATTTAACTGCATTCCAAGCCCATTTTTGCAATGTTGGCATATTTGAGCTATTTTTAGACTAGACAAGATGGGCATGGGAAAGGAAATGGGTTTAAATTGTTAATAAATTAAGTCCAGATGTCTTAAATAAAATAATTACAATTTTTAACTTAATATTCTAAGGTCGTTTCCCTAAAATTGGGATTTTTTTATTTAATTCTTTACGCTTTGTTGGAGGTCACTTTAAAGCTAGTTTGTAAAAAGTGAACAATCTATTGTACATTTTTTTAAATAACTAATTAACTCTAAATTGCGCAAAAGTTTATGATGGCAGTTTATCTATTCTTAATTTTATATTTTAACATAATAAATAAAGCAATAAGAATTGCATCTTAAAACAGTTGATAACTTTTCCACATAGGAAGAATTTTTCCTAATCTGCAAGATATTATATTTAATGTCCTGTGAAGAAATGGCAGACATTTTGAGGCGTTTTCTCCTGTGTAGCAGCAACCAGTGTCTTCTGGCCAACTGTCAGATTGACGTTTTAACAAATAGTTAAAACTCTCTTGTTATTTTTGACGTTTGAACATGTAACTCAACCATGAAAAAACGACCTTGATATTTTTAAAATTTTAATTTTAAAATACCTACGCCAAAGTGTCAAAAACTATAACTTCCAAATTTTTTAAATAAAATAAACAATTTTTTTGGGGCAAATTTTACCATGTTATATTTAAATTTAAGTCAAAAATATCTATAAAAACTAATTTTACCTTACAAGTATTTTGTCAAATGTGTATTACCAAAATTAAAATGGAACTTAAAACATTATGCAATGATGTGAAAAAATTAACAAGTTTTCTGATAATCTTCAATACGAATACGGATTTCTTTTTGAAAAAACATTTAAGGATTCATTGAACAATTTAAAATAAGTTCTAGAAAATACATTTAGATTATTTTAGAAAAGACAGAAGGGATGCTTAGAAATATGTTAGTGTTGCACAGCCATATTTGATTATATAAGTCGTAAAAACTATAATAAACTTCCTTAGATAACTAATAAATGTATACCTGCATTCAATGATGCTTTGTAGTTAAATATTTCAGTTCATCAAATTTTTGAAAACCCGTTTTTCATGATTAAGCAATGTAAATTGCTGAAGGGCCAATAACAAACAAGTACAAGTATTAGGTAAATATTTAAAATATGGCAATGGCAACTATAATCTAGTATCACTTATTATTATTACTGGACTTTAATTTAGCACAACTTATATTCAAATTCATAGACACCAACGGAATCTTGAATATTTTCATCATATTCCACCCACTCTTTTTCACTAAGGTCCACATCCGTAAAGACTTTTCCACTTCCAGAAACTTTTACAATCCATCCTTCTCCAGGTTTGAACTGAACAGGTTCGATACCACGACAATTAAAGGCAACAATGGACTTAAATTTTTCTGAATCCTCAGTAGTGTAAGATGCTGAAAAGGAAAAACAGAAATATTGTCAATAGTCACAAATCTCAAAATGCTAAAAACACGCGCGCTTGTCAGTTGACGCGTAAATAATAATAACAAGCTTTAAACGAGGCTTTAAAAGATTATTTTCTTAAAAAATCGATCTTTGGAAAAATTTGGGGGTGGGAGAGGTGAGGCGGGAGAGTAGACAATGTCCATTCCAAACCAATACTATTTAAAAAAATCTTTGGGTATAAGCAGAGAGATATAAGTTGTACAGTTGTAGTTTAAGAAAAAAGAAAAATATTTAAATTATAGATTTTTTGATGTTTATTTTTAAGTTATAGAAGGGTTTGGAGGGAGAAATATTTAATTTAAATTACATACTATCATGAAAAACATACTAATTTATTGAATATTAATTAATAATATAGTAAACATTTTAACGATTGTTTTTTCAGATTTAAGTTTTTTTATAGAAAATGTTAGATAGCGCAGTTTAACTACGTATTTCCTCATTTCTTTCCTAATTCTTAATAGGATTGTTTCGATCGTGGCGCAGGGACCGTATCGTTTGTAAAGAATAATAAATTTAATAATAATTTCCAATTGCTATTTAAATTTTAAAATTCACAGACATGAAAACACCAAAATTTGAATCTATTATGAATAAAATCGCCGATTTCCTTACAGGATCGAAGGTAAGAGATCGATTCTTAAAAATCGATTTTCATATGGAAAAAATCGATCTTTCCAAGATATCGATTTAGATCGTGAATCCCTAATCGATGGTCTATGCGAGTTTCAGGGAAATCCCCGGTTTATTGAGTGATGTTGTGACGTTATTCACCGTGAAAATTTAGCAAGTTTAGTTTATTTTTCACTTTCACACACTTTATTTTCCTTTATAATTGGTACTAACGGTATTATCAAGTGTGATCAACTAATAGGTCTTACAAAAATGCAATATTGAAAAAAAATATTGATTGACTTAATAAGAAAATAATTCTATTCTGCATTCTCAAATTGTCGGTCAATAATTGACCTAAAAGTTGTTGACTGGTCAAGGCACAACTTTAGTTTTAAATATCTATTAGTACCTCTAGTATATTCATGAGGGTCAAATTATGGAAGTGTTGGCAAAGTTACCAGCACGATAAATTGTATATCTATCTTGTTCTTCCTAATTCTGTTTCTAGCCGCGTCATTGTCATTTAACTTGTTAGTAACTTCGCAAGCACTTTGATAATTTGACCCCAAGTAATATGTGAGACAAATTATTTTTTGTTTAATCCCTAGTCCTAAATATAAAATATTAAAAAAAGTGTTCTTTGGGTGAAAGAAATCTTCATTATTTGCAATTTTTTAGAAAAAAAATGATATAGACAATAGGATTAAAAATCATTTGTGGCCGCCCACCCTTAATTCTACATAAAATAACAGAGCAGGCATAGATCCTTGTCAATAAGGACGCCATGATTTTGGACCTGTTCTTTTGTTTTTGGAAATCTGACATTTGTCTCACAATAAATAAAGAGCATGTAAAATACCTGTTTATTAAAATAATATGCAGTTAATATATAAAGCCTACAAAAATTACTTTATCCTGTAAGCTATGGTGTAAACAAATCATAATCTTGGCCATAATCAAAGAGGAAAACTCAGGTAAGTTTATTTTGTTTAAGTTCAAAAGTACCTACTTTGGTTCATATTCCTTGTATATTATGTAGGTACCATAATATGTTTTTCAGAAAACTTCATTACTGATAAATATTGACGTATTTTTAACACCTCAAAAACCTAAACGTTATTTTTCATGATTTCAAAAAATCCATCTGAAGTTATATAAAGGTTTGTTCTTTTGTGTTGCAGGAAACTGCTCAGCCGCTTTTGCAATTGTTAAGACTTTACCTACAACTTTTTATTATATTCTTCAGCTTTCACATCCCTTGCAAAAGAGAAGTTATACAAAGACCTTTTGGGCAGGTAAAAAGTACCTTTGTACGTAGCCCTTAAACTACTAAAAATTCAGTGATTCAAAGAAAAAGGACTTTTATGGCATGTACTTATGTATATAACTGTACTAAGAACTCAAACCCAGGTAAAATTTGTCCTTTTTTTGCTTACATCTGCTGGTAGATACCAAGAAATGTTTACTGAAATTTTACTACAAAAATAAGCAAAAGTCCTATGTTGGTGAATTGTAGTTATAAAAATAATGACAAAACCATCTGCAAGACATTTAGGGCCAGATTCTTCAAGCTAGTGCGGTCTAATTTGAGAACCAAAAGTTTCAAACTGGCAAGTGTATTGTTTTGTGTGTATTTGTTTCCAAGATTTTCTGCAAATTTATAAAGAAAGGACTGCAATTTTAGTACCTGCTTTTAACAATAATAGAACTAAATTCGTTCTAGCAAAACTTTCCAATATGAAAACCCTTTGGAAACCAGACAAATCGCTAATATTAGAAAAACTTATAAGTTTTAAATGAGGACCTATTAACAGTGACAGGACAAGAACTTGTTAAAACCTAACTGATCAACTAGATGATCTTAATTTAAACCAGTACTAAATAGTAAACCTTTTTAGTGAATCTAAAGGTTTAGAATTGTATTTATTTACAGTTAATGATTTTTAAAATGAACCATAGGATTATGTTAAATTTTTAACCCCATGTTAGATCCTGTTCTATTAGAAATATAAAGATAAAACTTGACATAGGTAAATTTTAGAGTCCTATGATTATGTTAGGGGATGATGGGGGAATAAGAAACCAAGAACTTTTCAGAACTGTCTGTAAAGGTTTTTTTTTCAGCAGCAAGAAAAAAAAATGATGAACAACAGTTGTCTTTAATATTTGAAATCAAATTTATTAATCAAAAACAATCAGAATTCTTGTATCCAAATATCATTTAGAAGATATTCGATTGCATTTAACAAAAAGTAAAAAACCGAATGTGTATATCCTTGTAAAAAAAGTCTATTAACATGTATTTAGACCTTCTCGAATAAAAAAAAACAAAAGTTAAGATATCATGTTACAATAAGAACAAATTAATGTTTAATTTTGCATTTTTGAGCAATTAAATCAGTCTTGAAACGGAAAACAAGTTTAATTTCTAATTACCCCATATGAATGAAAAATTGGGGTTACAAGAAACACATCTTTGTGGGCGTCTCTGTTTACGTAAAAAAAACACTTGAAAGCCCTGTTCATTATCTAGGTACAAGCCCATATCAAAAACTTGGTTTAAAAATTTAACCTAAGATTAGAAAAAAAAATACTTCCTAAAAAGCACTACTTTGCACTGATTACGTTTTATACAGGCCCAACATGTGTAGCAAAGAAATTATAGAAAGTAGTGACATAGCTCGGAAAACTTTGCCAGCAATTAAAAACGGTGATTTCCAAGATACTTAGGGGATCAAAAAATGTATGGCATTTTTAAAAACAAAAAATATATAAATATTCTACTTAAGTTAGTAGTTAAAGCATTCAATATGTAAAATTGTATTTTAATTATTTTATGTAGAAGAAAAATCAAAATTCAATAGTAGTATTCTAATTAGGTACCTAGGTAGGTAAGTATATTGTGTTTACTATTGTTGCTAATATCAGCAATCTACAAAAATGTGAGCACAGCACAAATCAGAAAATTTAATACTATAAACTGTACCGTAAAACGAGGCTACTTTGAACATTTTTCACGCTTTTCTGTCAATATCTTGGTTGCTTCGAAAGATATCCTAAAAATGTTTGCCCTATATTTGGGGGAGTACCTTACCCTATTTCTCTCGAAAATTTCAACTCAAAAGTGAAACTCCTTCCACTTTTTAAAATTTTTCTTATGTGGGTTCAAAGTTCTACCAAAAGTGGGGCTACTTTGAACCCTATTAAATAAAAATATAAGTATCATTTTTAAAATAATTTTATTAATCAAGTTAAAGCATATCATTATATAAAAAAACCTCGAAAAAAACAGCCTTATTTAATACCAGCGGGGTAACTTTGAACTAGTTAAAATAGCTTTTTGTAACAATACTAATGTAAGAACTGAAGTAATATTAATCAATCTAAAATATATTTTAATATTACATAAAACAAATTGTTTTGGTTACAAAATACACTAAACAATTAGGTACTTATGTTGTTGCCCAGAAATACCATAAACAAAAAAAAGTAAAATGGTATGATCTATTACTAACTATATAAACTAATAAACAAAATAACTGTATGGCCTGGCTTTGTCTCATGTTTTAAATTTACTTTATTCCAAAGAGTAGGTACCAACTGGAATTTTAAACTTCTTGTTGGCCTTCTTATACGATAATTTCTTAGCTCTTATTAAAGCTAGGGCCTCATTGAGTTGTGACTCTGTATATTTAGTTTTATAGTCCCTGGACCCTAATTTCTTTACGTACTTTCTCACCATCTTTCTATAAAAAAATACATCCTAGTAAACTATTAAGTTGCATTAAAATTGATGAAAGTTACAATGGTACAACGTTGAACTAGGTAGTTCAAAGTAGCCCCACGTTTTGGTTGATATTGCTATTTTGAGCTAAAATTTTATTTAAAAACAAAGTAAAGCAAATTACATTGTCTTCTAATACAATAATATGCTAAGACCTAAAACATTATCTACAAAAAAAACTAAGTCGATACTGTACAAACCATGTACAAACTTACCTCCCTGCTGATCAAAGTTTTCCGGAACAAAAAAAAAATGATTCGTCACATATTTCAACTAACTCGCTGACAGATGACAGTTCCTGAATTTAACGCTTATGCGATCTTGTCACTTATCAAGAGATATATCATAATTAATTTTATGAAGAAAAAAACCACCGACTTAAAATGATACAGTTCATTCATGCAAAAATGTCGAAATTGCACTTTTTGTTCAAAGTTGTCCCGGAATTCAAAGTAGCCTCGTTTTACGGTACCAAAGTAAGAATAATGAAAAATTTTATTAAAGGGGTAATCATCCAATATCACCTAAATAAAATCTCCAATTAGAAAACCAAGAATACCTACCTAAGTTTTGTTATAAATTGTTAAAAATGGGTTTGTGCTATGAATTGACTTATGGGTGTTTAATACCTGTTGGCATCAATAAATAAATAAATAAATAATTCGGTTTTACATAATGATATTCTAAGTAAAAAATAACAGTTGCAGTTTGAACTCAAACGATAAGGTCAGTGATAACAATACGTACATAGTATTACTTAAAATTTGAGTTATGTTATGAGGCTGGAATTCTTAAAATAGATTTTCTATATCCATTCATCTTCATAAAAAAAGAAATACCTAGGCTATGTCTGACTCGAGGTCAGACCATACCTAATAAAGATATTTTCTTACCATTACTTCCAGGTACTATATCGAGACTGTTTTCCCTTCCACACATCTTACATTTGGCAATGTAGTTATTCTCTGATCTTCCAGTTTTTCCAGGATACTTTTCAGACTCGGTCACATCGTGCCACTTATCGGATACTTCACCACAGCCGGTACACTTAAGTTTCAGGAAAAATGGAAAGTCTGGATGGTTTGTTTTAAGTTCCTCAACATTCTCTAGTCGAACCTTAATCCTGCATTGTATCGGCGGACCCATTTCGCAGGAATTGTTATTTTTCTTACAGGCGGTGGTGGAGGATCTTTTTTCTTGAAAATTTTAATAAAAAACTTGTGGATCTTCTGAATTTTTGAGATGATGGAACTAATTTTAGGTCCGCGAAACATTCTATCTTCTTCAGGTCACTTTGCAAATGAAGACATTTCCGTGTTTACATCAATCAAGAAATGTGTACATTTGAAAAGGCACGTGCTTTTGGCCAATGAAAAGAATGCACTTGCAAACGCAACCAATCATATTGAAGCGGTAAACAGATGGGTATTTTCTATTGTGAACAAGGGAAGTTGTCTGCACCGTTTTCAGACGTGCCTTATATAGTTATCTTTTTTCATTTTGTATCTATCTTCACTGCGTTGTCATGACCTACTAGGAATGATACACCTCGATAACTTTAATGTCGATAGTCATAAATCGGCACAAATATCGATATGACGAAAAATATATTTTGTCATTTTCTTACTACTATAGTCACATTTCTTACCTAACTTACCCTATTTATAATTAACAAAGCCTTTATTTTTCTGTGCGTTGAATACAGTGCAGGTGAAGGTGACATTTTCTGACATTTAAAACTTTAATGTAACAATTTTAAATGAATTTTTTGGTATTTTTTGGAGCTTCTTGGTCATATTTCGCAAGTAAACATAATCTTAAGACTCTAAAATTTACCTATGTCAAGTTTTATCCCTATACTTCTCACAGAACAGGGCATAACATGTGGTTAAAAATGTAACATGTAAAATTCTGTCAGCTTGTCAGCTTTAAAAAACTTTCCAAGCATTTGTAGATTATAACTTCCTTAAACCTTAGCTGTATTACCTACGTAGTTTTATTTCTTTAAAAGTCCTCAGGCAACCCAGGGCCCCAGGGTAGGTACACCACGGCTCACGATAAGTAACTAAATAAGAAATAAAGCCCCAAATGATATTTTTCCATTCTATTCCATTTACTGAAACTAATAAGCTACCTAAAACGATCATAGTTTTAGAAGATACCTTCATCATTTTGTCCAAAAGATTCTTGTGATGATCTTTGTACAAAATAATGACGACAGACAGCAAAGTACTTTGAAATAATAATAAAAACTATACTTAATACTAAGTACAATTCTAATAACGGCACACCTTGGGAAGGGGCTATGGGGCTGCAGCCTCTCCAATCCCGAGATTTGATCGCAGTAATCGCTATAATAAGAAAATTATTGTGGTACTTAAATATATCGCAAGAAACTCTAATTAAAAATTGCCATCACCCTTAATACAATATAAAATTACCAAGCAGGCATAGATCAACAATTGCCAAGATCGTCATAACTACGGGGTTTAGTTTTGGCCATGTGTTTTTGTTGTATTTATTTGGCGTGACGGTATCACGAGCGTGGCGTTGCAATTTTAGAACGTATATTAGAAAAACTTCTTTTAGTTTAGTGTTTACAAGTAGTATACTTATATATTTAGGGTATTTAGTGTAAATCACAAATTAGGTAAGTTTCGATCAGCCTTTTACCAAAAAATATTTTGGTTTGCAGAAAGAGCAAACTGAGCAAATATAAACTTTCATCGTACATTTTGACATTCTATGAAAAACATTCCTGAAAAACATCAAATATAACAATACATAGTGGTAAGAGAACGAGAACTATATTATAATTTATAATATACGTATTATTTCTACAAATTGCTTGGATCTTTGCCATAGGAAAAACAATTTATTTATCATTTTAGATACATAATACAGTTATACTTATACCTACATGAATAATGAAAATCGTGCTTCTGTCATCATAAGTTATGTATATGACAATACCATAAGATGCGTTTAGACCGTGATATTGATTTACATTCTTTTGATCACAAAGCGATGATTTAGGTGATGATTAAAAATATGTTTAAGCATTCCTCACCATTTCGTCAAGAAATATGCCGCGGAATTTACTGAAATGGTTTAAATTCGTAGGTCAGTTATTTTAACAAGTCTTTGTCCTGCCAATGTCAATAAATCGTCATTATACACAAAAGTATAGGCCAAAAACAACGCTTAAGAGTTAAGTACCCTTGTTTTTAGAAATATTATGGCAAAATTTTATTGGGAAAAGAAGTTATACTCAAATATAAATATTCATGGCCTCCTACCTCAACAATTTACTGGTTATTCAGTCGATTTAGCGATTTTCAAATTTTCGCTTCTCCGGGTAGGTATGCTACCTGACTTTTCGCCATTCTTATAATGATTAATTTTTTTAAGGTATGGAGCAATTTAAAGAAAGTAACAAAATAATTTCACATTTGAATCAAATTTTTTGGACCACGCGGTAGACGCGCAATGTGGCTCTCTAGACAGAATATTACTGACAGACCAGTGACGTAGCCAACATTTTGGAGCGGGGTGGAGGGCAACAACAGGGTGTTATAAAAAATAGCTGCTCGTTATTATATGAGTGGGGGCGCTGATCACACGCTGATCAAAAGGACTAGGGACTGGCCCCCACCTGGCTACGCCACTGTGACAGACTGGTTTAACAACACAAAGGGCCTCAAATTTTCATTAAAAAATTATGTAAGTTTTGACGTCGCTATATTTTATTCTAAGCGGTAATGAAGTGACGAAATTCATTTGGTTATTTTTCCGGGATGTGAAACTTAGCTACATTTTTAGACCGTCGTGTATACTGAAAAGAAAAAAATGCTTTTTGGCACAGGTTTAAGAAAGTGACAATACGTACCGTAAAGTTTATTATGATCCATTGCCTTTGCGTCGTCGGCATAACCCCATAAATCTTCCAAGACATTCGAAACTGTCTGGATTTGGCGAAATAAAAAGCTTTATTACTTTACCGGTAGACATTAGCCAAGGTTTTGCATGTGAAAGCCCGCGAGCAAAGATTTTCCGAGAAAAAGTTTTTCCTGTCGCTATTTTATATGCATAGTCATGTTGATATAGAGATTTAAAGTTTTTAGATTAAAAATTTTATATAGAAAAAAAATCAAGTATTCCAGCGTGAACTTAAGGTAATGATGGTGTTTCTCCTCAGCGGCATAAAATGAGAAACGGGTTTAGAGCTAATTTTAAGAACAGTAATTAGTTATGTTTTCATTACCACAATTTTGACTTTATCATCGTTGCTTAACTAGTTTGTTTTTCTATTTAAAATCAAGTCAAAATTTTTACCTGCGGCGCTGTTTAGGACGGGGAGGGAGTTGCCAATAAAACTTGTCAAAAAGGGGTCCCGCTTTTGAAAAGTTTGGGAACCACTGAAGAGAATCGAAATTTAAAGTCTAAACAAGCATTTTTAGTAAATACCGGGTTAAAAGTTTATAAACGTTGAACTCTTTTTACACAGTCAAACCGGGTGAAAAGTATTTTTCACACGTTGTGTGTGGAATTAGTAACTTTCAAACGTACGTGATCATACATTTTTTAAAAACTTGTCATAATATTCGTAGAAAAAATGAGATCGTAATTTTAGTCAATTTTTGAAATAATATGCTCTATGTCAAAATTAATTACAACTTTATTGGTTTTAAATATATTGCCATTCCATAAAATAATAACCCTAACCAGCAGAATTGTTTAAATAATTTTATTATAGAAGCAATCTATTTACGAGTTTGACAGTACCAAAATAGAACTGTACAGTCGAATTATATATTTGCGATTTTGAGTGCAATTAATGATATAATCAGGTAATAAATCTTCAGCTGTAATTGGTTGAAAGGATATCGTCATGATAAACGCTATTTTGTAGTAGTAAGGGTTGTATTAAAAAATATATTCATTACTCGTATACTTAAGGAATGGAATAATTAAAATTTAATAAAAAAATACATCTAAGTGTGCAAGTCTGGAAATATTCCACTTATAACAAAATTTTTCGATTTTTTCGACTTTTTTTTCGAAAAAACCCTTTTTTTGTGTTCAGAATAGTATATATTGTTGGAGTCATAATGCTGATTATTGGTATCAGATTTTAATAATTTTAAAAATGTTAATAAAAAAGGACAAAAAAGATTCTGAGCTACCTAGACAAACCTAAGCAATTGCGACCACACCCAAAGAAGATTAAAATGTGCAGATTTGCTTATGTTTGTCTAGATTAGCTCAGGATGTTTTTTTGCCGGTGTTACCCGAAATCGCCACTATAATTACTTGCCCTTAAATTGGCAGCCCAAAATCGCCACGGCTTACAGAGTTACCCGGACACCTATAGCCCAAAATCGCCATGAGCCTTTTATTTATAAGATAATAGTATATATATTTAATAACTTTATAGTTCATAATAAATTATTTGCCATAGATACAATTTTACAAAATAAAACTACATACAGAAGCAGTGAGAGAGAGAGAGAGATAGAGAGAGAGAGAGAGAGAGATACTGAACATGTGTGAAGGTATAGTCAAAGATATTCCTTCCTCACTGATGGAAACAATCTGAAAGAATGCTTAGCAAACAACAGCTAGAAATATACTGAATTAAACATTTAATTTATTCAGAAGATAAGAGTAGTGGCGATTTTGGGCTATACCCTCTGCAGGTAAAATGTTTGACAATACATTAACAAGGGGTTCGTGGCGATTTTAGGATGTAGCCTTTTTTGCTAACATTTTCTTAACTTTAGAGTTCAAAATTCATATCTCTAAAAACTATTATTTTTGAAAAAATATGTTTTCGAAAAAAAGGTATCTATTTCGAAATATTCATTTATGTTCTTGCGTCAAAATGACATGGTTTATGATTGTGTTTGACGGCCATAATTTACTACTTTATTGGACTTAGCCCTATAAAGTTACTTTATTGGACTCAGTCCAATAAAGTTACTTTATTGGAGAGAAGGGAGAAAAATACGCAACTTAAAAAAATTCAAAAAAAATAATTTTATTTTAACAACGGCAACTAAAGCCTAAATATATATTATTTAAACAACAGTAACTAATAACTAATACCTATATAGAACAAAATTACATAAATGACAATTAATTTTTATGATAGTGAATGAATGAATGAATGAAAAAAATTATAAGAAAACAAAACATCTCGTGGTGTTAGGAGGTCGTTTTACCCAAACAGCTGTTATAGTATATTAACTTTATTATTTAGTTTCCAGTGCTATTCAATAAAATATCGTACGAGCTGGGTGTTATGCTGTATCAAATTAGTAAAACACTACATTCCTGTGTGTTTAGTTGAACATTATTATTTTACTCTTGGTTGGACAGCTGTTCTCTGGATTGTTTTCTTTGTATTATAGTATTTTAATTTTTTAAATTGAGTGTTTTAAAGAGTTAGCAGAATTTCTTTCTGTAAAGGTAACAAAAACGTTATTTTTTCAAACTTGTTACATCGGAATATGGTCGAGAGACTTGGCAACGCCACAGCGAGTACTGACGTCAAAACAAACCTTTTTTTCTATGACTGATGTTGCTCGCTGCTTTTTTATATCGCCATGCATTTATCGTCAGTGGTGCGCAGTGACTAAAAAAAGTTTTTTAACACGTTGACCGCCATGCGAAACACGTGTGACTCGCATGGCCCCTAACTTTATAGGCCACGCCACTCACATATGTTTCATACGTAGGGTTTTCCGTTGAGCCGTGCTGCTCACGATTGCTTCACATTAGCATAGAAATGTTATGGGCGATCAAAGTGCACGGCCTGGTGAACAAAATTTTTTTATTAGCCCGGCTCAAAGTGTAATAAAACAGGTCCAATATATGTATTATATTTATTATTAGCTATATACATGTTCAATGCCGTTTTTGCTTCTATTGGAATTATTTTAGAGTAGTAATCTAATTTATGTAGTTGTAATAAACACATTTTTTGGTTTGATTCTTTATTTTACAAAAAAAATCAACCGTCACTTCATTCCACCCCAAATCGGTTGACTGTTGGAGTAACTCATCAGACCAGCAATCGTCACCCCACTGAAAATTCCTTATAACATCTTCGATTGTTTGTTCAACGTGAGTAATACGACGAACACCTGAACCACCTTGTACGTCCCGTTCTTCATTTTTTTGCACATGTTCGATAGACAGTTGATCGGACGACGTACTAGGTACAACAGAAGGATTAGCGTTTTTAGTTTTATCCAACTTTTTTGCACAGGAGAATCAGAGTAATCAGTAGTCAGAAGAACTACTTGCCTTATAACTTTCCGATGAATATTCAAACGGTTCTTCGTCTGACAAAACATCGTTCATCAATGTTTGTAAACGCACTTGCTGTTTTTCGTATTCACCCATATCACTACCTAAGTATGTACTTTTTTAGATGCCTGATGTTACCTACGCAAATACCTAATATAAACTAAACCAGTAAACCGCCGCGAGGCCTATCAAGCAGCGCTTACTCCGAGTTTTTACTGGTTTATTCTTGTATAATTGCGAAGCTCGTGTGCATCGCATGGCGCCAACACGAAAATTTTGTCATTTAGGCCATGCGATGCACACTTGCTGCGCACTCAAAACAAATGTTTAAAAAATAAATAACGCCATATTAGGCGATACTATCGCTTATTTATAACATTGTCTAATGTTTAAAACAACAAAAAAGTCTGGCCCCAGATATGTCAAAAATTGCTGCCATTACGGCGGTCAACGTGTTAAGGGACGATATCTACCTTTTTTTTATCGTGAAGCGCCGTTTATGAAAATTTTTATTCAATCTGAAAATAATTTAACATCCCTCTTTATTGGTTAAGTAAGCCGATCTACACTAGTTTTGAAAAGATGAGATGTTTTATTGAAGGTTATATTAACAGTATCTGAATAAATTTATAAGCTCCTAGTTTCCACTCCAGTCCTGCTTTCATATGAATATCTTTTCTGGCCTGACATTGTGCCCATAGTCGATTGTTTTATCAACCGTGTACAAAACCGTGAATATTAATTTTGATGCATGATCCAAACTGTACAAAAACCGACAAACGATTAAAAATAATAAATTTAATGCAATATACAGAGTTTATTTCTGACACCAGACATTTGTAATGGCGCTAAAAAATTATAGCTGCTGCTGCAAGTGGATTTATTTTAATCTTTATTTTTGTGTGTACTTTTATTCTCGTGGAAATTAATTTTTGTTTGATATTTGATAATTGTTAAGCACGATTATGTTGCAGTCGGGCGATTTTTAGATTTGCCGTTTTTAATTCACAGATATTTATTTTATTTTTTTTAATTTTACATGGATTTATAAAAATATACTGTCATTTATTTTCCCCGAAACATTGTGTTTTTAATTTGATAAATCTTATACTCAGTACTGACAAAGAAAATTATAGCTACGCGTAGTTATAATTTCCTTTGGTACTGAGTATAATATGAGGTTTGTTGGAATTCAGTTTTTTTCTCATCTGAGGCAGCTCACGAAGACTTCAAGCCTAAGTACTAACTTACCGTGGGCGTCAGAATTTTTTTTTGTTATATTTGTGGTCATTTTACACCTACACTAAAAAAGAGATAATTTTACTGCTAACTGAGAAGTGTTATCAAGAGTATTTTACCACTAACATTAAAAATCAAGACAAATCGTGGGTGCCGCAAGGGTGTTGTTTAAAATGCTATAGGTATTTGACTGGTTGGTACAATGGTACGATAAAGGAGAGGCCCTTTGGTGTACAAATGCAGTCGCGTGAATCCAAGCATTACATAAGGATGGACGTGGCTTTCAGTTTCTCAAACAAAAGTTTTCTTCATTTTGCGATGCCAAAATAAACCCCTCTTTTCATACACTCTCAGCTCCCCAGAAAAAAAACATGTTTAACTTTTGTGTACGTAACATAAGACTTTCTTGGCAAGTTGCCAGATATCCACGAAAAAAAAAACCTAGTGGTAGCTGCATATTATAAATTGGAATGCAACATGTCATTAAAATACAGAGACAGAGTGTGGTGGCCCAATTATAAAAAGTTTAATTTTGATTCTGGGGGTTAATTTCAGGGGGTAAATTGGGAAATGGAAAAACAAATTTTCAAGGGTGTCAAATGAAAGTTTACTGAAGTACGAATTTAAAAATATATATGATGTAGTTTTTATGCATTTTTAAACATTTTTCGGGAAAAACGCTTAAAAATTGCTGTGCCCCACCCTTATTGCCAAAAAGATTGCTCAGAAAAATCTGAAAAAAATCGTGAACATTAAGAAGTAGGTGTAGATTGAGCCAAAATGATCAGGATTAAGAAATTATAGCGCGATCAATTGTTATGAACAATTTAATTGTTTATTTCCTTATAGGTACCTGCTGAATCATTGGTTTTAGAGAAAAAGTTTTTTGATAAAAAATATTTCTCACGATGTAAGGAACAACTTTTGTTATTAAAATTTGTTTAAATTTTCAATTTGGCTCAATCGAAACGCTCTCCACTCAGCTCCGCGCATACGCAATGTGATACGGCGTTGGTGCCGGCGGCGGCGAGTAGCGCGGGAGGTGGGCGGATATCGGCCGGTCGAGGTTTGCTCAGGTTAAGTGGAAGGCTGACGATACGGAACACTAATTGCGGAAGTATAGCTTGCACTTGACAGATTTTTTTTTCGGTACTTTAGTGGAATTCTATTTACCAAACATATAGGTATATATACATAAATTTCACCAAAAATCATAGCTGTCTGGGATTCCTTAACAAGGCTACTAACACAGTATGAAGAGGGGAAAAATGAATTTATGCAAATAAACCCTCTCGAAGCCATTTTGAAATTAAAACCCTTCGAAATTTATGGCCCATTACTACTACTGGGGGCTTAAAACAAAGGAGGGCGTAAAAATTAATACGTGACTATAATGACCAGATAAAAGTCAGGTTTTTGCTCTGCAAAAATTGGTGTAGTTCAGTCTGGGACGTTTTTGCATGGCACGGGGCCGTATTTTATTTTTAGTGATTTTAATCTGCTTATACAAAAGGTAATTAAAAGGATTGACCGTGCACGAATCACTAACAACACATTGTGGATAATTTAGAACCTATTAGAAATAATAATATGGATCTAGCGTTTATATACGGCAAGCGTTGCAGATTCTGTGTCAACTCTATTTCCGTCCAAACTACAAATATTCAGTAATGAACTTTCAAAACTCATGAAAAAATTATTTTTGTACGAGCGTGCGGAAAGTAACTACTTTCCGCACTTATATGCGTGCTGAAAGTTGCACTTTTTCGCACTAGTGCTGAAAGTTTCAAAGTTCAACAATCACATAGGTAGATATATATGTATATCGCCACTTAATTAGACTGTGCGGTTATTACCGTCACTGGAGTTACACCGAAGAGGTCCAATTTAACATATTTGGTAAAATATTGTGGGAACTGAAATAGCACATCCTAGTCCACTGGATAGCCAGTGGATATCCTTAAACATACCGACTGTCCATAGGATATCCAGAATTTGTCCAGCTGACAGCTTATGGATATCCTGTGGACTATAGAAATGGCACACTCCTGGACGTGCTTATTGAATTTTCGGTATGATACATTAAAATGATCTTCGCATACGTGAAGTGCAGTATTTTTTCGGAAATGTCATTTACGTTTCTTCGGCATGCTTTAAACCATTTTATACGACGATTTTTATCTTCAGGTACACGAATAAATAGTTTATTTGGAGTTTTAAAAGTCGTATTAGGATTATACAGTATTTGTAATATGTATTTGTCTCAGTATCTTCCATTATTGGGGTTTTTTAAAACTCACAATTAACACACAAACGTAAACCGACCCCGCCAATCCAATTTTCCACATCGATGTCAGTTTGACGTTCCCTGCTCGACACACGGCATGACGTCACACGTCGTTTTGAATGATAGGATGGGCCCGCGAACTTTAATTATTTATAAAAAATTAAGGAGTGATATTTAAGACGTAATATTTTGCATATTTATTTTTTGATGTGACTGAACATTTTCATGAAATAAAAAAAATATGTGCAAGTTCCCTATTGACCTTCCGCCACGTCATGTTCAACATACACAAGACAAATGACTCTAGAATGGCAAGAAACCTTTCTATACCAGGTAGAAACCAGTTAGCTCCAACTATAAATTTAACAAATGCAAGTAACTGTTCTTTTACCATTAATATTGTTAATGCCGACGCATTAACAATGCAGTCGCGTGCAAGGTATTACTTTCCGACTTTCCGCATTTGTTAGGTAAATAGCTATTTTAAACAATTGGCACAAAAATATTTTTTGTTGCTGCTGCTTCTTAAATCGATGAGCAACTTACTTATATGAAGAGATATAGTAAATTGAAATATATATGATTGTTATAAATACCCCGTCTGATAACGAGGAAATATGGTCTTAAAGGGATATTTCTTTGAATTAAATCGGCGATAAAATTTACTTATTTTAAAGCAATTATCTTTAACTTAATCTTTATTTTTCTGTAATATATTAAATGTGTTTACTCGCTTTAAGTTGCTGACAAAACAGTTATTACCTATAAACTTCTAAACTTCTACTTTGTTACTGGATACTTATACCTTTCATGTACATCTCACAAAGCAAAGGATATAATTTCTAGATAATTTTGGCAGGTTCCTGGCAACTTCTGGAAACGTCTAACGAAGTTAGGGAAATTGTAGCAACTTTAGTATACGAATATCTCCGGCTAATGCGATTTCTATATGACCATATAATGATAAGAGAAACTGCTAGATAGATATGCGAAGATGTTAGATGAAATGTGAAATTCGATAAGAGAATTTACTTTATTAAAGTAAGTTTCTATTGTTTCAGTACAAAATATTTAAACATTTGAGAGTCTTTGCGCTAACGACTAGTGATATTTTTAAAACGCAAAATACTGTAGGTGTGCTTGATATTTTTTAGAGTAATAATCAGGTATCATTCCTACTATTTTTCCATGGAAATGTGTTATTTTTTCTTAAGTCAGTTGAGAATTTTGATGTTTTAACGATTACTTCTCAGTTTATTGCTAGGTCCCCAGATTTGACCCCCCTTGACTTTTTCTTCTTTGGTTTTATAAAGGACAAATTAATGGCGACGGCACCTACAACTTTAGATGATATGAAAGACCGAATCCGCTTTGCCTGTTTATTAGTGACACCTGAAATATTACAGCGGGTACGAAATTCATTTATAAAAAGGTGAGAAAGTATTTGGATGTTGAAGGAACATACATACGAGTACATATATACAGAACTGGAATAAAATATCTATAAATTAAAATTTCATCACGCTGTATCTCGTCAATAAACCGTTTCCAGATCTATGTTAATATAAGATTTTTTTCTTATTGCTGCCCTAAGAATCAGCCGTAAAAGTTTCTCGAAAGCATTTCCACACCCTGTATTCTAATGTCCCATCGCTTATTTACTCTTAACTCTTACTATCATCAAGTTGAACTTTCCCTTTCACCACTGCCTCGCAATAAAACAAACTTTGTGACGAGCCGTGGCGGTCTCTGCGGTCGGTCAGTGCCACCCCAAACAGGGGGTAAATGGGCGTTTCGAGCCCCCATCCATCACCGGGTCCTTCCTGTCCTTTCGCTGCTGCTAATATCAGGTCCAGACGTTGCCCTTTGTCTTGTATTATTCACTTTGAGCTGACTGCAGTCGTTAGTCGACCGGCTTGGGCCTAACTGCACTTGATTTGTCATTTTTCAGTGTCACGTGGATGCATTTCGTATATTTCTTCAAGCGGGCTAATCATGAGAATTGTGTAATAGGGGCAATAGGTGGATAACCATTGCTAAACTGTTAAAATTTGCCATAATCAAATAATTGCCACATAAATACCTTTAGGCCATTCTAGGTCATACATTAATAAATATTTTTACCAATAGGTTTGTTAATAAAACCTGAATATCATATCATAACTTTAACACTAATATTTTAAATCAGGGTATACCTTGGATGAATTAAGAATGGATACGGGATGATTTGACATTCTTTGAAGCCAGAAAAACCATTCTAAGCGACACTGTAAACACAATTTGTAAACATTGGCCACGTCTTATTTTACCTTGTATTTCTGTACAAAAAATACGTTAGAAGCATCACAAGATTTACTAAAAGTAATAAAAGCCCTAAAATATTTTATTTTCCTGCTATATAATAATAAATTTAAGTTAAAAAGGTTTTAATTACATTATTTCAAAAGGCTTATTTAAAGTCGCTCCGAGTCATTTTTTATAAATCTATAAGTCGCACTTTTCCTTTTCTAGTTCATTGGACAAAGACATACGTTTAACCGAGTGTTCAAATCTTGGATGAATAAAGAATCATCCAAGGAAATTTGACGTCAACCGCTCAGCTGTTCAGAGTCAGAGGACAACAGAGACAGCAACACTCCTGAGCTCCAACACTCCAAAGCTATTTTATCTCTTTCTACTACCATTCTTGATTCAATTACGTATTTCCTTAAAGTTCGTAAGCTGGACCTCTGGGGTACAATGTTTTCATAACAAACAACAAATAAACAGGCTTCACGTTCGATACGCTCACAGTATACGGAAAACCGAATCCTTTCTAATTCATCCAAGGGGTATACCATTTTACGATAATAAAAAGAATTCTGCGGCGTTATCTAACTTTTTAGTCGAGAAATAAGAACCTATTAAAACTCAATTGAATTTAAAACATCTAGAAAGTGACGTCGGATATTTGTTGCCAATGTGCGCTGGCTTGCGTATTATCTTTTGTTTAATGGCAGCGGATTGGCTAGCGTATTCGTGTGCTATCGGCATTTTGCGGATATTTTGCTATTCTGTCAGCGTCAGTTTTTAATGGTTTTTGGGTTAGTAATCATAATTAAGTAATATTTGGTAGGGAGGAAATCAGTAGTCCGATTTTAGTGGACAATTTTTTGTTGGGGATGTATCTTTACAAATATTTTATCTACTTAATAAATTGCATCTACATTAGAAAATAAGTACAAGAAAAATACAAAGAATAACTAATATAAATGACTTTACTTTCGTTGCGGTGGCTTCATCTCGGTAAAATACCTTGAAGTTGAATGAAAAGTAAACGTAGTATTGTGACGTAGGATGAACTTTTGCGACTTTTAATTCAACTTATTTTGTTTTTTATTTACTCAAAAAGTACTTACCAATATCAAAAAGTAAGGAACTCTACTTTTCGTTGATCTATACAATGGAAACAAAATCAAAATTTAATAAAAGAGCACATCGAAATAATTAATTGCCATTTATTATTATCCCTATTTATATTTTATTTTTTCTATGACATTATTTTTTTTAAGAAGCAAGTCTAATTGTAGTAGAGTAAATATATTATGGTGATTTAAAACAATTCCGATAACCTTTATCTCCCCTAGCCAGACCATTCCTGTGGGACAGCTTTCAGTTTACATGCCCTTTGGTACATCAAATAATTTGTGTCGACCCCTGTACGTGGAACTAATAATTCTTGAGTCCCCGGTGGTATTTCTTGACATAGGAAAAGTAAACAATGATAGACCGTTCATCAACTGGGTATTTAACCATATAAAATGGAACAAATAGACTATTTATTCTCCTTTTTCATTGCACATAATATACAGGGTGGTTCAAAAGTAATGGTACACAGAGCAACAGCAGATACGTTATATCGAAATAATGCGATTTATTTCAAAGTTGATAATAACCAAGATACAGGCGGGTAACAAAATTTTAATTTTGTTTGCAATTTTTTCAAATAATTTCTTAACAAAACGACATGGCGACACGAAATAAAGGATTTTGGGGTTATTTGAGGCGAGAAATTCAAATTCGTCCATATTTTTGATGACACTAGTAGAGGGCACCACCTACGGCATACCGCACTCATTTTAAATGACATAACTTTCTTAGGCTTAGTATTTCGATCTGACTATTAAAAAAATCGATTATCCTACTTCTTTTACGCCAAAAAGGTATACCTTATTGAAGTCGCTATGAGTAACCGTTTTCGAAATAATCGCATTTGAAATTGCCTATGAAATGTATGTAATGGTACATAGTGCACCAGCAGACTCCACAGGTCAATACAATGCGACTTTGTTAAACTTAATAATAAACAAGACAAGTTCCATGTGTTTTCAATGAAACTCTTTATACTTTTGCAATATCATGCCGCATGCCGGTACGAAAAGTCGCGAGCTTAAAAGAAATTAAACGAATAATAAATAATAATTTTGTGACAACCAAACCGCCAAACAAGGTTTAGTTGCCATGGCAACAAAAATCGAACTAAATTTTTTTGCATTTTATGTTTGTCCCTCGTTTAACAGTAATTAATTAAACAAATTAATTGCCAGGCATAGGGTAAAAAACTTATTAGTCATCATCAAGTAGCAAAAATAATTAATGTGAAATTAAAACCAGCTACTAATACAGATAATAATTAGTTGACAAACGATATCTCCGTACACTGGCATATGGTAATAATATCTTTAATACCAAATTCCTAATCAATGTTCTGATGCTGACAGAAACAATAAGTGTAATTAGTAGTGTAATTCATCATTTTTCCGTATTTTTCAAACTGTAGCTATCGTTAGGTTAAAATGCTAGATCTAATCCATAACGAGTTATACTTCTCCTATGAATCAAATGCAGAGACAAATGCTTCCCAAAAGAAAATATAAAAGAAAGTAAACCGAAAATCCTAATAAATCTTTCTTTCATGCGGATAACTTTTTTGAAAACTCTAAACACATAATTCACACAAAACAGGACTAAATGATAACCTGGCATTCGAAAATCTGCTTCCAGATTCTGCAAACGCATTATTTGCAGCGATTTGCTCCGGTTTAATCGAGCGTAAGGCGTATTAAAAAAAGGATAATGCCCTTCTAAAGAATGGAACGGTTATCTATCAGGCAAAATTCAATAATATTTTATATAGCGTCTGTATTGAATAGGAGTAAAGTTTTTCTTTTTATGAGTAATAATTAAGGCGCACCAGCTTGGTTAAAATCCATAGGCGTCGATTTTATAAACAGCCAACTGTTTTGTTTGATTGGGTTTGATTGGGTTTGATTGGGATATCATTTCATATTTTTTATTATTAAAATTTATATAACTGGTTCATTTTACTTAATAACTTAATAATGTATCACAGTGAGAAGGGAATAAAAGTTTATTCGGCTATAATGCATAAAATTGAACAAAATGTGAGTATTACTTTTTTTTGTTACTTAATACTTATTTATGATAATTTTATTAAATGGAAATATAGTTAACTAAATTTCGTGTATTTAATACTGTATTGCTTGGATGGCACCAATCAGGGCATTTTGTACCTACACTTTGGCAACCGTCTGCAGTTGACCAGTCAATACAATCCACCACTTTTAGTGTAAGTACAATGACTGATTGCTTTGAATAGTAAATAACTTTGTCTTTAGTTTTTTTTAAAGTCTGTGGGTCAGATTGTAAAATAATATGACTTGGGGTAATACAAACTCGGCAGATGCCTCACGTATACACAGGAGCGTATTGAAAGCACTATGGGGGGGGGGTAGTATGAGAAATATCCAACTATGAGAAGATAAAAATTTAAAATTGTCTACACCGTTTTTTTGCAAATTACCTCCGAGAAACACTGTCGACGATTTTTCTTATAGCTGGTCGAACTTTTTTACATTTACTGGAATTAAACTGTTTGCAAATTTTCTCAAAACACAACTATCGGCGTTTTTTTGGTACTTATTATAGGTTCTAATAGCCAACTCGTTCTCTAATTAGCCAACTCGAGCATCCACGGGGGAACGCCCCCCCCCCCATGAGTATGCCCCTGGGTATACAAAACAGAAATAGTCAAACTCTGTACAGAGTTTAAAAGATACCCTTTTAAAATGGTTAAATTCGACACATGAATCTTATGCTTCTGCTTGCCAAGAATACAGTTACCTATGTTATCTTTATAACAAAATTTATTTTCAGTTATATTACTTATACTTAAGAAAATCATATTACAAATTATAATTTTAATTAATGACAAAAATGGGATATTATGCTTCAAAACGAATGCAAATTTTTGAGAGAATTGGCGAGCCTACTTTCACATCTCACTGTTTTTCTGTTCATAAAATGGTTAGTAGAGGGAGAATTGGTCCTTATAACAATCGTAGTATTCCTTATGAAAAATTGGTAAAAAATTTATAAGTTGGAATAATAGAAATTTTTACAACCCAATACTGATGGCCCCATGCGCAAAAAGGCAGAGTCCAGTGTTGTAAGAAAATTAAATAAACATACAAATACAATAAAAATTTTACAACCTCTAATTATAATAATTATCCCATACCAGTAGTATAAAAAGACATAGTAAATATCTATATAGTATGTGTTTTCATCTTTTTCCATTTTTTTTTGCTTTCTATTACTGTTATCGCATACGGTGAAGTTATATTAGATTTAAATAACACTTCACATGTCACATCGCTGTAATCTGAAACTACTAATTTGTCAGATATATGTAATATATTAATTAGTTTTATTATAACAATATATAACTTTTAGTGCTTTTGAAACGATGTGTAGGAATGGGCTCCAAAAGCTCCAAAGTAAGTAAGCTTTTTATTATTTTTTCTATTGTTAAAACCTTTTTTAAATCTTGAAAGATTACACCCCAAATTTTTTAAAATTCGGTATAATTTTTGCCCAGCTTATTTCCTCCAAGTTAAATTTGTAATATTTTTGGATATCTAAATGTGTTTTTTTACTTTAGGAGAGGATTGAAGTACCTGAAAGCTTCGTGACAGGATTTCATGGTAACAGAACTTTATTCTTTTGGCTAATTCTGATAATTTCAGTCGTTGCAGTAATTGGTAACATTTTAGCTGTTAGATCGGTTATTTTTAAGTACGTCTTTATTACTAAATATTTTTAAGTTGAAGTTCCATTAAATATTCTATATCTGTAGATAAAATAAGCCCATATAAAATTCGGTCGAAATTTTAAGCTATATAAAATGTTAGCCGTTATAATTTAAAAATAAAAATCTGCAAGATCGTGGACACAACTTGACCAGAATACGTTTGATATGATTTGCTTTAATTTAGTAAATAGTTTTGAGTTTGATAGTTGATATATAAATGGTAATTTGAAAATTGTAAAATTATTTTTTTAGGAAATGCAAGAATCTTCAAAAAACATGTGTTATATCTCTGGCACTGTCAGATTTGATGACGGTTATACTTTTTGCAATGAATAATTTGGACCTATTGAGTAAACATCTTGTTAGTTGGGTGAGCAGGAAAAACATTGAGATAAAAATGCTAAAGAACTTGGTCACCAAATACTCGAGATTTTGTGTCAAAAAGACTTCTTTTAAGCAAGTGAATTTGAAATATTGCTGTATACTTTACTAACTTCAATTGTTAGCTTTTAAATTTTTAAAATTTTATAGTATTTGAGTTCTTACATTTTTAACTTTCAAAAATACAGTTTGTTTGTGTTTTTATTGAATCTTTTTTTTAGTCCTATGGAGAATTCCTATGCCACTACCTGCCAGTTGGACAAGTACTTGGAAATTTAGCAAGTTCTTTAGCTCTTTGGGTAATTGCTTTAGATCGGTATCATGATGTTATTCACGCACTCAGCAAGAAGTGGGACCCATGCCTTTGGAAATGCTTATTAGGAGCACTGTGTCTTTGGACCTTATGTGCAGGTAATCTATAGTATATTACATAACAAGTGTTCAAAGTGACATTTTTCACACGGGTGGTAATGTTGTCGCACGAAGTGATAGCCGAGTGCGATAATTCCACGAGTGTGCGAAAATTACTTTCACAAGGGTAATGTACAATATTTTTTCCACGACCACAAAAATATTTTTATTTAGTACCCTCACTTTCAACACTAATATCTAAAATAAGGATCCGCAAATTAAAAAAAAAATATATGCACTGTGGGCCAAATTAACCTTGCACAGTTTTTAACCATTAATATATTTTTACCTGATACACCTATTTGAATAGTTTTTGAATGACAAGTGGGCTAGTATTTTCTTTCTAGGATGTCGAGTTTTGGTCAAAAAATTTTAGACAGGACTGGACTTACAAGACTTTTTCTAAAATGCTGCATTTAACCTCGTTGAAAAACAATTGGATTTGCCTAAAATTGAGCTAATACGTTTTTTTTTGGTAGATAAACTATCGGAAATGCTTCAGTAAAACCGAAACTGCCAAAAATTTTGAGATTCAGGAATTATGATTATTTTTGTTAAATGATGCACCATAAGTCGAACTTTTTTATCCAGTTGCTAAGCTGGATATTGTCAAAAAGTTTGCACCAAATTTATTAAAATTATGGCCCATTATCTAAAGAAGATCGTATTTTAACAAAAATATGGTTCATTTAACAAAAATAATCATAATTCCTAAATCCCAAAATTTTTGGCAGGTTTAGGAAATATTTTTTTATTTGAAATAAATACACACAAACAACTCTAAACTAATTTCCATGCTCTTTTTTAATAAAAAATCTCCAATTTTCACTGTATACTTTAACAGTTTAATTTTTTTTAGGGCTATCATATCCTGTTGTGACATTTTACATCTATTTCCTTATCAGAGTAAACGATGAGGATGCGGCTATGTGCTACGGAGCTCAAACAGACCGAAATACAATAATGATCTACTACATTTCAATGAACGTGGTATTTTTCTTTCCTATAATTTCACTGTTTTTCTGGTTTTATTACAAGATTGCTTTGCTTATTTGGCGTCACAGAAAGCCTGTAGGAGACAACTCTTGTCAACAAACGGAGGTGTCGGATGTTTCTTGCACGGGGAAAGCTTTAAGAGAATCATCCGTAGCTCAGACCAAAACCATTGTGAAAAAAAAGAACATTCAAATGGAAAGGAAGAAGCGAAGTTTTAAAATAGTACTTACACTTATTTTTGCCTTCGTGGGATGTCGAATGCCGTACTGGTTATTTATGGTATACAAACTGGTGATAACTTGTGCTTCCGAAGATATAATTTGGCACACTAGTATTATGTTTACCGCCCTAAACTTATTAAATTGCGCCCTTAATCCGTTTCTGTACACTTATCTTAACATTACTATTCTTTTCTGTAGAAAAATTAGTGATTTTATTTGGAACATATGTTGCTGCTGTTTTTCCAACACAGAATTTGAGGACTTCGAAACAGGAAAACCAACCGCAGAAGGTATCATGGGCTACAAAAAAAATGCAGGCGATACTACGGAGAAACAAGTGAATGCGAATAAGACGAAGTTTCAGTTTTTGAATGTACGTGATTTGCCAAAGTATACACAAAAAGAAATTTCTTAATTTTGGGAGACATGTTTTTGGAATATAATATGGAGATTACACGGAAAGGCCTTTTCCAAATGCATCTTCAGAGAAAACATTTTCTTTAGCAGCTAAACGTTTAAACCTGTGTAATAAAAACCTATTAAAATATATACATGAGTTTTCCTAGGAGAAAAAATGTAGTTTTTTTCTACTTAGGAAAAATTAACTCTTTGTTTGTCCATAATGATTTTTTCCGCATATCACTCAAAAATGTTGACATTTCTCAAAAGATTTCTTGTTCAAAAGTCAATATTACAATGCTTACGCTGTTAGGTAACAAAAAAAATACTTTAAAACTCGTTCAAAATGACCACTGTGAACTTCTTGGTAGTAATAAAGTCGAATTTGGATCTGTGCCAAGAAGTAACGTCTGCCATTCTCGAAAATGTGAGAAGCGAGTTGCAAAATCGACTTTATTACTGCTAAGAAGATTATGGTTGTCATTTTGAACAACTTTTAAAATAACAAGAAAAATAAAGTTATTTAAATTTTTAATTTCTTTTTTAAAGCCTTGGCATTTAAAAACAAATTAACATACGGACCTCGGATTTGCGGTAAAATTTTTCTTTACATGAAGTATCTTACAGCATTAAAGATCTGTAACCTTTAAGAAAAGCTGTTAAGTGTTAAAAATTAAGAAGAATAGTAAATTTTGAGAAGTTGTAAGATGTTAAAATTAAAGATTTGTAAAGTAAGAAATTAATAAATAGTCCTTCCAGAAAATATCAAGTGTGTCCAAGTTATTGCCACAGTACCCTGCATTAATCACTTTCGCTATTACTACTAACCTTTATCGTACAAGTTTAGCTATGATATCATCTATGAATTATTTGCTGCCCTTAAGGGGTAGTATTTACTCTGATTAGTTGAAATCAACTCCCCGAAATAGAATATTCAGTCAATGAAGTCGGAGAGTAGAGTCGGTTATCTAATTGACGTTGAAACCGTATACTTTAGGCTGTGGCACTCGAGAGAGTCAGGTTCTCCGTTGTCTCTCTCTCAGAGCATGTCTAGAAGGCTATAGCCTAAGCAGTATGTTGTTTTGTTATGTCAACTTTTTCACACAGACGTCTATTTGTACGCCTATCTTCCTATTTGTTTTGAGGATTTCGGTTTGTGACGTCTGTTTCTTCTTATATATATATATATATATATATATATATATATATATATATATATATATATATATATATATATATATATATATATAAAAAAGAGAGTTTTTAGCATTTATATATATATATATATATATGTATATATATATATATATATATATATATATATATATATATATATATATATATATATATATATATATATATATAGTTAGTTAAGTTTTGACAAGTTCTTGTACTGTCATTTTTGATAAGTCGTTATTAAGGCTTATGAGTTATTCTACTTTTTCTGCCTGACAAGCCTTACAAAATAATTTTTATTTTGGAACATGTTGCTAATAGTATATACCTATATATCATGGGACTAAAGTGCCCCATTTAATCCCGCGAGTGGCGTTTGTTTTGGTGTGTTTGGGGTTGTTTGCTTACTATCGATAAAATAAATCGATTAATTAATATTGTAAATTGTACTAATGTAAACATCCATGTAAATATAAACAAGTAAATACAATTTTGTTAAATCTGACGTTTTCTAATCATGTGTTGCTAGGATATACTTTAGTCCCTGGGGAATAAATGAACCACTTTAGTCCCTGCTTGGATGAACTAAAGGACATAATTTAGTCCCGAAAGTGCAAAAAATATATTGAGTTCTGTTATTGTGAAAAATACACACTAGTCCGAATTTCGCAGAAGTTTTATGGATTTTTTAGCTCTAGTTTATGTTCCCTTGTTTTAAGATTTTAGGTTTATTTTCTTCTAGTTTGTAATTTAATGCCCTTGTTAATTTTCATATATTATGCCCAGGAAAGGTCAGAATATTTGCAGAATATTCGATTTTATTATTTTCTGCAAAGAAGACCTATGATTAAACTCTAAAATTTACTGCAGTATTTTATTTTCTTCTTTTAATGCATCTTGTATCCTTCTAAAATATTTCACAATTCTCGAAGACCATCAAGAAGGGTATACCAAGGATCTTAGTCCTAGTAACGTGTCAACTTACTGTCAGAAACGAGGTTATCGTGTCATTGTCAGTAGAAAAAAATTACTGTTAAAAATAAGGGTTAGATAACCAAAATTCTGAATTTCGGTGGTTTAAGTTGTACAGGAACAATATTAAATTTGTCATTTTCTTTAAAAAATTGCGAAGAAACAGATACAAATTCAAAGTACAAACTTACTTGTCTTATTCTCAAACGTGTTAACTTAAACCCTTGAGTGTCACATAAAACCGGTCTTAGCAATAGTGAATCGGGCTGTCATAGTCAAGTTTACAAAATTTAGTGATCTAGTTCGATTTTATTCCAAAACTGCTATTTAACAAAACTGAGATTTTTTGAAATGAAACACTTCTGTTACACAAATAACATTAATACATAAATTCCAAATGTACTAACTCTGTGATATTCAGGTAGACTGCTTTAAACACTTTTCATACATAATGAAATCGGGGCTCCTAGTAATAATTTTGGCATGTAAACCGGGGTTTGACTTGAGATGGGTCCATTTAGAAATGTCAACAGATCATTCTATTTTAATGCCATTCAAAATACACAGTGGCAAGAGGGAAACATACTATTAATACTAAAATTTCATTACATGGGAGTATTATACGAAGTATATAGTATCTTGAGGTTGGTATTTTAAACAAAAGACACATCCAATCGGCTTTTTTTTTACTGAAGTTTGATTTTGCAGCCATTTTCTACGTTCTTACTTTGTGATGTTAAGTATTTTGTGAAAAAACAAATACAATGCTGGAGGAATTTTATCAGTATAGTTTTAAGGGGTTCCAGTCCTATTTGTCGCCGACCGACGCCGACGTTGAGTTGAATGTTCAGCACAATGTTCCTCAGGGTTCAGTTCTTGGGCCTATTCGTTTTTTGTTATACTTAAATGACTTTGCCTTCTTGGTATTCGTAGTAAATTTACCTTGTTTTGCCGACGATACCACCATCCAATGTATTGGAGAAGATTCCTTGGACATGCAGACTATTATTTCTAGGGACCACCAAGGTGAGAGGGGCAGGTGTCAATGGCAATCGTCTTTGCTTTAATATCAATAGAACGAGTATTGTCTCATTTATGTAAATTCATCTTGGAAGACATTAACCTTTATATAGTGAATAAGAAAACTACTAGGTTTCGGGTCTTTATATTGATTCCAAATTTAAATTTAAGGACTATATTTTGTGTCTAAACAAAAAAATAGCCTCAGAATGTTATGCTATTATTTGTACTTACTGCAAGCTTGTAATTTGACACTCATGTTTAAGGTTATTGTAGTTAAGGCAAATGAGTCCAAGCATTACAATGCTGAAATAATAATTACGGAATATCAATTTAGAAATCAATTTAGCTGACGTAGCAATTAAACACAACTGAAATTTATCGCATTTTGCGTCTAAACGACGTTATAACGACTTTTCCTAGCATTTTCCTATGACTCCGTATTTATATTCATCCCAGATCCAATGTAACCAAAACGCATTCGAAATATGTATGCAAATCCGTATCTGAAACCCATTGTTGCCAAACCGAGTGTAAGATATAAGCTGGTCTGGGGAGAGAGGGCATGTCTGGAAACAAAAGGACGAGAGAGAGTATCTCTCTCTGTGGTGGAACGTAAATGAAAGCAAATCCCGGACAAGAATTATAATTAATATATCTTGGCTAAGGGAAGCTTTTTTGCATGCGACCATTGTGCGCTTAGATTTACGTATAGTGCCATTATGTCTTGTGCTTTTTTATGGTAATGTGTACAGGATATTGTATACATGAAGTATTTCATTTAATTCATGGATTATCCCGAAGAGCAAAAAAGGATTTTTACACCAATAAATTATAAAAATATATTTTAGAATGATTACCAAACTTTTTACCCCCAGGAATTTTTTTTTGAGTCTCCTTTTGTAAAAACAAAATATTCGTGTTTTGTGTGTTTGATATCTTGGACAAAAGGGGAAAAGTCGAATTTTTTTCCCGCCACAGAGAAAAATATTTATAACCTTAGAAGAAAATCAAGAAATGCAAAAAATAATTTTCTAAGCTATGTCAAATAATTTTCTAAGCTATGTCAAATAATGTCTTTTAGTTATGCACCGACTTTTCGCAATAGTTACATTTCGATAAACTTATTAAGTAATACAATAATTTCACATTTGTTGCAAACTTCTTGGACGACCCTGTAGATGCGCAACTGGATTCGCTAGCCAGTCTCTGATATTGGTTGTTATACAACACAAAGAAATTCAAAGTCTTTATGAAAAAATGAAATAGATAATGACGTCACTATCTCTTAGTCTATAACACATTAATAACTTTTTAATTTTAAATTTAATAAATCTAATATTTTTCAAACACTAGTCGTCGAAATATTCCAATATGTACGAAGAATTTTTGAACTTTCATCTACACTTCTAATTTAACCCTCCTAGAGCGAATTATGTCTAAAATGTTAAATAGTCCCATATCAATGCCAAAATATCTCCTAGGCCCATAAGGCTCAAAGCCCTTGCCGCTACTATTTCATTAATCAATATGGCCGCCGCTTCAGAAAGATATTTATGCTCTTGCAGGAAGCAGCATTCCTCGAGGAGGGCCTGACACACAGGTAAAGGCCCTCTGGCAAAGATATGTTTCGAAAAAATACAGATAAGACATGCAGAAAAAGTATACCTTATAAATAATAATGTTCTGTATAATTTTGTCTTTCTACTAAGCGATGAATCGTAAAAAGGGGCATCAAAGATAAAAAGACATTGACGTATAAAAAGGTTGTCCTAACGGAGAGCGGAACTTGGTATAAAAACATAATTATTTAAATTTGGGCTTTATTGAATATGTTTATTAGAGAAACTGTTGAAACAGGCCTAATAGAGTACATCGACTCTGAAATTATGTTCGTGCCAGTTCTTGCTGTTTCTTTATTTCAGGTAGTTTGAATTTTTGATGTAAATTGAAATTTCTGTGTAATAGAAGTGAATACTAAATCATACTAAAAAATAACAAATTAAAAAAAAAACATAAGTCTGCATGTCAACTAATATATTTGTCCCATTTACGTCAGATTTTGGTTCTTCTGTTTCTTGCCGTGGTGGTTCATGTCTTTGTTGGTCTACATTTGCTTCCTGACCTTCGTCTCGGGATGTTCGACTACAATCACTTGTTCGAAGATATGCTGCTTGGTTGCGAAATATTTTTTTTTCTGAAAAGTTTTGCAGATTTGGATGTATTCCGCTTATGTTACGAATGCATCTTCATGTAACCCCTTCATGCAGGTTCGCTGCTCTTACAGGCATCAATTAAGTCATCCCTGAGCTCATCCGTCCACTCGAAGTGTCCATATTTATTGCCAAGGTCGTCGTCGGGAGGCAACCGTCTGAGAGCTTCTTCGCCTTGCCCAATCTATCACTTTTTCTCGCCCTCAAATCGATTTTGACATTCTCATTTATATCACATATTACTTCCTTTCATGCAACTTTTTCTTTTGTAATGTTTTCGCTCCATACACCATGGGATATTACACCGTAATAAAAAACTTATTGTTGTAATTTTTGTCAAAATAATATTTTTGGGTTTGTAGTGACTTCCTTAAACGATTAATGGAATAAAAAAAATTACATTCATATTCCTTGAAAAAACACTATACCAATGTAAGTATTTTGTTATAATCGAAATATTGTTGTAGTCGTGTGACCAACCACCCAAAGACAATGATAAATTGATTTTTTCTGTTACATTATTATACACTCTCTTAATGCCAATAGATATTATCTGTTCTATAACTTCAAAATCCCCTAAAAAACTAATCGCTTTATGGTAATTTTAATAGTCTATTACCATTTTCTTTACAAGAAGCAAGCCATGAATAAAATAGGGAAATCGCCTGTCAAAGCAGAGTCGATTTGTTTGCGGCTGATGTTCACTTGTTTTTGTTTAGATCCATTTATATTAATTAGACTGTGACAATATCTGCTGCATCGGTTATCCATTAGTAAAAGGGAAATTGTAGGCATATATGGATTATTTGTTTTTTGGTCATTGTATAAATCGTATTCATTAAGGAAAAATATTTTCTAACATTATGAAAGTAGGTCAACCATTTTTATTGAAAGTTCTTCCATTAGACCTAATTTTCTCATGCAGATAATCAATGCGTTGAGGGAGATGGGACGTTGGTGGAATATTTAGGGTAAATTTTTCTAGCCAATGCAGGTTTATATGTGGAATTCCAGTCACCTGATTTTGCACACGGTCGTTGAATTTTATGGATTTACTTCATCAGCCGTTCTAAATTAGAATATATTTTCATCAACTGTCGATAATGCTTGCTTAGTACACCAACTCGTACGGTACTCCATTCTCGAAGGGGCGGCTCAGCCTTTTTTTTTATCCTGCAAGATTCAAGCTGCTGATGCTGGAGTTTTAATTTAATGTTCTGTAGTATGCTGTCAGCTTTAATTTTATTACCCACGATCCAGAGGATCTAACAACATTTTTCCAAAACATTTTTGGAATGACAATTTTTTAAAATTTATACTTAATTTTAAAATACATTTTTGCGACAAACTCTTTAAAGGAATATAATTGGTCAGTAATATATTGTAGAATAACGTAGTTATGGTCCACTAAGAATGACGTAAGATTTAATTAATAATATTATTTCCTCATGTTGGCCTGGAATTTCTCGAAAACGTATTTTCGTACGACCACCTATGAAAGTGAGTAAAAAAGCACGGTTAACTTGGCGAGAAAGTGCCGTAAATCACACGCGTGTTGAAAAGTACTTTACAACACGTGTGTTGAAAAGTACTTGTCAACATGACATTTAAATAGATGGTGCCAATTGCATTTGTTTTATTTTCAGCACACTTGATGAAAATATTAGTGTTGAAAGTGAGGGTTTTAAAAGACAGAAATTGAGTTTTTTTTGTAAATATTTTTGTGGTCGTAGGAAAAATATTGTACATTACTCGTGTGAAAGTGATTTTCGCAAAATATACTATTTTAATTTAGTAATTAATTCGCGAATTCAAATTATTATTTATTTATCACTATTAAAATTATTTAAAACCCTTTGAGATGTCTACACTTTGGAATCAATAAAACAAGTATATGCTTTTCTAACCGACTTTGTCCTACAAAACCCGAAGGAAGTATTTCTTAACACTACATTCTTTACAACATTAAACGCACATTTTACAATATCTAAAGTGGTTTCCGTCCTTTTTAATATTTTCTTGTTCACTCACTTCGGGTGACAAGAAATATTGGCATGTCTAGTTACCATAAATAATGGGAAAATTTATGCAGCAACTGCATAACACGAAGGCATGCCGTTACAGTCAACAATCTAGGCTGCCACAAGAATTAATTAACAATGATTTGCTGTAATTTGCTCCGAACAGAGAGTTAGTAATTCTACAGCATATAGCTTTTTTTTTTCATTTAAAGTGTACGGTATCTGTTAATGAAGGCTAAAGTACGATTGTCAGCTTTTAATGGCTATAATGTAATTTTATGCTTTGAGGTATTTCCTATTTTTCTATCCTTTAAAAAATTCGGTAATTGACTCTCACTGCTGCAGTAAAATAAAATCGTAGATTAATGGAAGAACGTCTTCGGTGTATGACCTTAGAATCAATATAAAGCACATGGGGGGCTTATAAAACAGTGAATTAAAGAAAAACCAAAAATCACTTAAAATTTCACTTCAAGTGTTGTCCGACACGTCAAAAATACTACACATAAAATACTACGCCTTGGCAACTATTTAAGACACGAATGAACGGGACTACGGCATACGCTATGATGAAAAACGACGTTGTCCCGTAATATCCAGTAATACACGCATTTGATGAAAAAAACGATTAGTATGTCGCAGAAAGGCAATGGCAATGCAAGAATTCGGAAAGAGCGGTAGATGAAGACAAAAACAGAGATAAGGTCAAGAACGATTTCAAGGAAAAGGGTTTAGAAGAGAAGAAACTAGGGCGTTCCAGATTGATAAGGAACGTCGACTCCTATAAAGTTGGGAAAAGGAGGAGTTAAAGAAGAATAAGACGGTCATCAATTTTCGAAGATAAAAATGACCAATTCTAACAGAGTGCATAAACTAAATTAATATTAGATCTTCTTTTCTATAACAGGTTGGCTTAAATTATATTGATTAAGTAATCTAATTCGATATGGGATAAGCAATTTCAGAATCAAAATTTTTTATTATTATAATCAATAACCTTAATTACCCTTAGGGTGTAAAGGTATAAATATATTCCTATATTCATTCCAGGATATTATTCGTTTCTTCAGGTTATCCGTTACCGTACTGTCTCATGTCTGTCTTGGTCTAACTCTTTTCCGCTGGTGTGTTGATCTTTCCAGCCAAACTGGTTTTATCTGGATTTCTTCATCCATACGTATTACGTATCCAAACCATTTCAATTGTTGTCTCTCTCTACGTTCTAAAATCGGCTCTAGCTTTAAGTATTGTCTTATTTGATCATTTTTTATTCTGTCCCTTCGTGTAGATTCTTTAACCACTCTTAAATACCTCATCTCCAGTGCTTGTATTTTGCTCTTCGTTTGATTAAGACCCAACTTTTACTGCCATATGTTAAAATAGGTTTGAATACTTTGTCTTTGAAATTTCTTTCTTTCTTATAATATCGTTGTTAATTGCATAATATAACTTTGTCGTACTTTCAGTTCTACTGTTAATTTCTGCTTCTTCCCTTCCATCTTTATGGTATGTGTAATTCTAAATGTCTGAATGTTTACACCTGTTCAATGTCCTTTCCTTTCAGTTTAATTGTTATTTTTCTTTCGGTTTTCCCTATTGTGATGAACTGTGATAAAATTATCAGCGTTAATGTTCATGTTTCTGTTTCTTAAATCTGTTTCCCAAGTATTTAAGTTTGTTCGTTAATCCTTTTCATTTTCTGCATATATCACCAAGTCGTCAGCGAAGGCATTTTCTGCGACTTCCACCATGTGCATATTTCTGTATCCTATTTGGAGTTTCTTTATTATTCTTTTTATTTATTTTAAGACATCACTAGTGCTATCTTGAAGAGTGTATGGCTAAGTACCCCTCCCTGTCGTAATCCTTCCTCAGTCGAAAATTCTTCCTACTAAAGGGTTTTCCAATAAGAGGTGTTATTTTGAATAGCCCGCTATTTCGGTAGATGTCACTTTTGGAGCTGTAATTTTTTGACATTTGACAAGTAGAAACTACGCCATTAATAAAAATGGAACGATACACGCTTCAACAACGCATTGAAATTATTAAAATTCACTATAAAAATGGTGAAAATTTGGCAGAGACGGTTCGTAAAACTCGAACATTTTTGGGTCGTCGTGAAGCACCTTGTCGGACCGCAATACAGAAGTTGGTGGGAAAATTCGAGCTGTTGGGACAAGTTAGTGATGTGAAGAATAAAACCCGTGCACGTCGCTCAAGAACAGCTGAGAATATTGCTGCTGTATCCGAACATGTTGAAGAAAACCCAGGTTTGTCCATTCCTCGTCGTTCTTTGGAATTAAACATTCCACAAACGTCATTACACCGTATTTTGCATAAAGATTTGGGTCTTAAGGCTTATAAAGTTTAGTTAACACAAGAACTCAAGCCGTCCGATCATCAACAACGGCGTGTCTTTGCCGATTGGGTCCTTGAAATGCATGAAAATGATCCGGAATTCCATCGAAAAATCATCTTGACTGATGAGGCCCATTTCCACCTCGGTGGCTTCGTCAACAAACAAAATTGTCGCATCTGGGGCTCGGAAAACCCAAGAGTTATTGTTGAAAAGCCTGTGACTGTTTGGTGCGGTTTATGGTCCGGCGGGGTCATTGGACCTTACTTTTTTGAAAATGAGGCTGGAGCACCAGTTACGGTGAATGGATTGCGCTATCGACAGATGATTAATGATTTTTTATGGCCGGAATTGGATGGTATTGATCTGGACAACGTTTACTTTCAACAAGACGGCGCTACGTGCCACACAAGCAACGAAACCATTGATCTTTTACGGGAAAAGTTTCCGGACCGTGTTATCTCTCGAAGAGGTGATCACAATTGGCCACCGAGATCTTGTGACTTAACACCTTGCGACTTCTTCCTTTGGGGCCACGTGAAAGAGAAGGTCTACGCCAACAGCCCAGCGTCGATTCAAGACCTCAAAGATGGAATTCGTGAGGCTATCGAGGACATAGGGCAGCCACTTTGCGATTTGGTTATGGAAAATTTCATGAAAAGGATATGGTCCTGTAGGCGTGGTCGTGGTGGTCATTTGGCAGATGTTATTTTCCATTATTAACGGCATACCTTCCTCTTTATAATGAAATAAACATCCGATCATTTATCTCAAAAAATGGCATTTTCCTTTGAATATCAAAATAACACCTCTTATTGGAAAACCCTTTACATATTATTCGTTCTCAGATAGTTTCTGGTGTTCCTGTATGGGCTGGATATTTCATTTATAAATTTACTGTTTATTCTTTTTTTCTAAGGCTATTCCATATTAGTTTTCTTGGTACACAGTCAGAAGCTTTCTCGATATCTATAAAAGCTATATGTATAGTGTTATGTTCTTTTTAATCAGCTATTTTAACGTGCATATATTATCCTATACACCTCTATCTTACCTAAATCCATTCTGTGGTTTTTCGAGTTGTGACTCAGTTGTTGTTTTTAGCCTTTTTTCAGAATCAAATATTACATCATATTTTTAATATATGCGGAAGATGCAGAGCCTCGCCGATTCTTTGGCCAACAATAAGAAAAAATATTTCTATTCGTACCCGGGATACAGTTTTTCTTCAAAGACATAGTTCATTTCAATTTCATACATACAACACTTTTTGGGGAACTTATGAAACAACATTGTAACAAAATAAAATTAAAATTTTATCACACTGTATCTTGAAAATGAAACGTTTTTTTTATGTTCTGACAGCCCACGAAGACCGAAGTCTAAGTACTATGTACCGTGGGTGTACTGGGGAATCCCGACTAACACATCCATAGCTGGAAACATCTATAGGAACTTCACCAGCCCTTTTAAAAGGATATGTGGGGTGGTACCACCTCGGTCGAGGAAGAAATCCTCTCCCACCTTTCATTTTCCCGACATATGTTACTGCGGCGGGTGGGATTGCTGTTTTAGACCAAAAATTTACTTGCAAAATTTTATCGGTAGAGTTTTTCTACCCCTGTATCCGCATTATACAAGTACTGTCATGAGCAGTAATTAAGTACAAGGGACATTTTTTCTATTATTTTAAAATAAATAGCCGATTAAGTTTCTGAATTCCTCCCCCTATGTGCATGTTCCTAGTTATCCTTTTTTGTCACTGCTGATTTCAGCATTGTGCTCTCTAGCAATTACGAAACCGGAAAAGATTTTTATCTACAGAGGGCCTCGGCTATTAGACGGAACAATTGACAATCGATGGCTGTAGCCATCAATCAGGGCGGTCTTGGAACGCGCCAAATTAAAAGAGGAGGCAATCGAAGCAGACTCCAATTTTGGGTGATATGTTCTGATCTTTATTGTTTTTTTATGTCGTCGGTGATTTTCTTTCTGTTGAGCTTGTTCCTTGGGTTTGTATGCTATTAAAGCTTTAGTTAACTGGGTTTAAAAAGAGCAGGTAATTTGGACAAAATTTCAAACTTAACTTTTTTTAAAGCTTTTATTAAAATATTAATATTTAACAATTTAGTTCGGCATCTATTGCCATTCAACTAGGCCTATTATTGTGTTAGTTCTGTTTTGTCACAAAATTGCTATTTATGTGTTCATTGTAATATATTTTAAATATTACTATATTTGGCCTTTCCTCTATTTAACAAAGGACTTTCTGTGCGGGAATGATTATACAAAAACATAAAGGGCCAGCTTCACTATTGCTAAGGGTAGTCTAATTTGACAATCAACGGCTTATTTTAGTGACAAGTTTTTTTTTTCTAAACCACTTGGCTCAAATTTAAAATAGGAACCTTCATTATGCATTTAAATTTATTTATTTGAGAATTACTTTTTGTTATGGTGAACTACCAGCTTACAAAATACAGGGTGCTATGAAAATGGTTTAATATATTGGAATGTGTAACTCCTGGAGTAGTCAGAGATCCACTCAATCCTTTTTTTTTTTTGGTTTAATCGAACAACTACCAAAATTTTCTGTAACTAACTTTCCTCTAAATAAATCCAAAACCGAACTTAAAACACATTTCGTGAAAGTTTTTCTTTCAGCGACGATTTAAAATTTGACTACACTATATAAAAACAGTAAAAGCATCAATTTATTACTTTTTTTTGGTACTTTTCTGCCCTCGAAATTGTTATTAGCATTAAAAAAAGTTTTCGTCACTATTACAACACTAAAGTTGTGGAAAATTACCGATATCAAGTCTTATACCGACATACTTCTGCTGCATATAGTTTTTGACAATGATTCAAAATTCGACTGCACCACATAAAAACAGTAAAAGCACCAATTTATTACTTTTGTTTGGTACGTTTCTGCCTTCGAAATTATTATTCGCATAAAAAAGTGGTTTTCGTTACTATTACAACACTAAAATTATGAAAAATTACGGACATCAAGGTTTATACCAACATACGAGTACTTCTTCCGCATATGGTTTTTGACAACTACATAATACATCTTATCGTGCTCTTGTTTCCCTGTCCTCCGTCTCTTTTTTCTTGTTTGCCGATCGGCCAATTTCCAAACTACCGTAAGTAGGGAGATTTTGCAAGAAGAAATTGCAGATATGCTAACCCGTAAACGATAAAATTTAGAGTGATATTTTAATCAGAGTATTCACCTCATTCGCTAAATGCATTTAAGCCTACCAAAGATTTTTAATTTTTTTCTAACTCTTAGGTTTTTTAAACCATTCTATTTTATCGGTTATTGGTACGCATGTCTGCAATTGCTAGTTTCAAAATCTTACTATAAAGTGTGATTTGGGTTGCCCATGCTTTCTCGCAAATGTCATGTTTATTAAAACTAGGCGCTCTCCTTTTTAATAAATAAATAAATGTTTCGTTTTCAGTTTTTCAATAGTGCTGATAGTAAAAAATACCGTAGATTCTTTTAAGCATTTTATTTAATTAGTTAGTGGAATATTTGTTTCATTAATGGCTATGTTTTGTTAGTATTGCATAAGTGTGTTAAGTTTAATGTAAATATATTTCTAGGGGAAGTGAATTTTACACAGATTTTACTTTAAAAGTAAGAAAAACATTAGTTTGCAGTTTTTAATAGTGCGGGTAGTGACAAAATACCGCGGAATCTTGTGTCTTGCGTTTAATCCGTTATTGCATCTTTTTTTTAGTGAAGAAGTGTATTTTAAATTGATTTCACTTCAAAGGTAACAATAACAGTATTTCTTATGCTGTCTTGTTACGTAGAAGAAAGTAGGTATTGATAGAATTGGCGACTTATTCGGTATCATGCATTTCTTGCCAGTGGCGGGTACCGCTAGTTAGAGAAAGTTTAAGTTCAATCTGATTTCATACCAGGATTTACCAGTTTCAATATATGCAGTGAATTTCAACACCCTGTAATTGTATAAATTCTACAATGTGACTATAGTAATATTCCTTTCAGGTGTTTGTTGCCCCGGAGCTACTCGCCCCAACGTGACTCGACACCGTTCCTGAAAGGAACAATGCACGCACTTTGACAATTTTGACATTAAGCTCAAGCCATAGGTGATGCACGAGAGGGCAGGGGGGATAGGGCTAGAACGGTTCAGGTGCTTGATGCACAAGTTGAATGGAACAACTGTATGCTGGTCTGGAGCTGTACGGGAGCTCCTCCTTGGGGTGAAAGGAAAATACTTATTATTGATAGCAGACATAAAGCTTAAAAATTTTCAAATTTAAAAACAATTTATGCAGTTACTTAACAGTGGTCGGCTGAACAAAATGGATCCCAAGAATTGACTTTCAGTGATTTTTTCACTTTCGCCATTCTAAAATGGATAAGGTCATTTGTAACACATCCAGACTTTAACAATAACGGTGATGGGGAATAATGACAAAGTTAGTCCTATCGTTGTCAAACAATGGTCTTCCTGTAAGGTAATTGAAGTGTAAGGGTCACGCCTGGGTCATCGAGGACTGTCGAGCGTAGAGCTAATGGATTTTATCGGGAATCGGACATACGAAAGATGAACACGTGCGGTCAACTAAACTTGTCGGGATTTTTGAGGACATAATATGATTTCTTGTTGTGTAGTGGTTGCGATATGAAAGCAGTAAATATTCAGGTATTGTCGTATTTTTAAGTATATAAGGTAAAATGAATGGGGTAGGTAAGCGTTTTGGAAAATTCGGTAACAGCACAAATCGACCATTATTTCACTAGTGTAAAATATGGCTGGTTTTTAATTTCTTGAGCAATTTTCCCGTTCATCATGGAATCATGGAATAGTTTTAGGAAAACTGAGTTGACTTTTGTAAATACATGACGATCACTTCTGTTTCCAGTATAAATAATTGCTTAATTCGATTGAGTTAGACCCATTATAATGGTAGACTGCTAAGGATGGAATATTGTTCTCTTGACAAAAAAAACTACATAAATATAGTATCCTAAAATTTTATTCTTGATTAGCATTAGATTCTTGAGAAATTCTCATTATTAAACGGATTATAGTTTACCAATATTGTATTATAATTTCTGTAACGCGCTCTTTCTGTTAAACTGTTGGCCAGGGCTCAAACATAAATCAAACAACGACAGTTAAAGTACGCTCCGTGCCAAGCTCTAATGGTGTTGTCAATTAAGTGCGCTTGCCAAGAAAATCCAGAAAACGTCTGAAAATAATTGGTCGGTACTTATTTTCTTACTTGGACCTTTGTTACTATGAAACGAACATTGGTGAACAATTAAATATCTTTTCCGGGATATAGGATTAAAACTTAAACGTCCAGATTCACTAAGAAAGTTTAAGATTTAGTCCTGGTTTAAATTAAGATCTTATAGTTGATCAGTTATATTTTGACAGGTTTTTGTCCTTGTCCTTGTCATTAAAAACTTATGAATTATTGTGATATTTCAGCGATTTACTTGGTTTCCAAATGATTTTCATCTTGGAATGAGTTGCTGTAATGAATTTAGTTCTATTATTGTTGCAAGTACGTAATAAAATTGTCCTTTTCCTGATAAATTTGCGAAAAAGCTCAGAAAAAAGTTCATAGAATAAAACTTAGTTGTCTTATTCTTACACTTGTCAGTTTAAACCTTTTGATTGTCAAATTAGACCGGACTAGCATTGGAGAATCTTGCTGAAAAGTTTTAGTGTCATTGTTAATAATTCATTATCAACGCTTATGAGTTATTGTATTCTTCTTGCGATTTGCTTGGTCTTCTAACGATTTTTATTTTAATACACTCACCGACACAAAATTCGACCCATATAAAATTTTGATCAAATTTAATATATGATAACTTTTTTTCCCTAGTCCGATTTAAATGATTTAAAAAAAATTTCTAAGTTTCTAAAATAGGGTATAGGGTATACAGTTCCCTCTTCGTTTCCACAGTTATTTTAAAAACAAAGTTGCGAAAAGCTCACTAAAAATATAGAAGAATATCGTACTTCAATCTAAAGTTCTTATTTGTAAATTTAGGAATAATACTATATTCTAAAATAAATAAGAACATCTTAATTAAGTCCACCCCTGTATAAATCATCACTGCCATATCCAAATCCAAAAGCGCGCAAGAAATAGACGGTAGTGTTCTTGATTGTACCCTTTGTCCCCATTTCAATGAGTCGCTTTTCACTTGCATTGTTGTTTCTGTTGAACAAGTGTGTGCCATTCGTCCTTTTTACTCCATTTTCGCTCAGTGTAAATTACTTAAGAGTAATGTAAAAGCATTGTAAGTAGGAAAATGAGCTAGAAAGTAGAAGATATATGTCCATGTTACTTTTTATAAAAAAGAAAAAATATTCATCTCGTATGATCATTATATTTTACAAAAGTTTTTTTTTCTGTTTTTATTTAATTACATATCTACTAAAAAAAATCTCGTATAATTTTATATTAGGCTGGTTTTATACGGTATAGTATACAAAGTTTACCGCAAAATTTTACGGGTGATTAATTATTGGAAAAAAATAAGGAAAAAAGTTCGGATTAAAACAGACCCGTAAACGCGATAGAGGATAACAAAGCTTTAATTTTATTTTAGTTTTTCTTATTTATTTTACATATTTCTATAAATAATTTACTTAAATTATTTATACACAATACTTTTTGAAGTACCTACGGAATATCCTTATTACTATTCGAAATAATCTACAGAGTTAATAAATTGTGCAAAACCAGACCCACTCTGTACATCTAAAAACACATTAAAGAAGCAGTATAACCGGAAAATAGCTTTATCATAATCTTACTAGTTTATAACCTTCATTTTAAAATTTAAAACTAGCCGAGAGTGTTAATTAAAACACTGTGAAATACGAAAAAGACAAAAAGAAGCTGTGGCATTTAAAAGTTTATGAAATACTTTTTATGGCAGCTTTAAAATATTGGCTAACTAGATTTAACAGATTTCGTTATAAAATTTGGTAGAGTTAGATTTTAAATATTGTGAGTACAACTTTTGATTTACAAAGTTATCACTGTTATATAGAGCCAAATTATAGTTTTCTAATATGTGCTTAACAGACTTTCAACGCAGAACAAAATTGTGTAAAATTTGCTCACCTTTTCGATAGCCTCGCCTTTATGCGATTTTAATAAATAACGGAAAATCCGAAAAAAAAACCTGAAATAAACTACTTTTTTGCAGTAAATTTTTAGTACAAAAAATTAGCAACAAGGTATTCTTATAAAGAGTTTCATAGTAATTTTTTTCTTTATTTCGACCCTCCGGATCTAACTTCCTCCTCTATCTAAACAATTTTGAAATACGACCCTTCACAATTTTTTTGTTGTATTAATTTTATTAATGTTTTAAAAGGACCGAAACAAGCAATAAAGGTCAACATCAGCCAATTATTTAATGTGTTTTATTCAATTGATAGAAAATGCAACTATATAATAAATGTGAATATAAATATATGATATTTATTCGGATTTTATATAAACATGTTCCTGCGACTTAAAAACGCCACAGTTCTGTATTGTTTTTCACCCTATAAAAAAGCTATATTCGGCCATTATGGGAATATAAAGGCAATGATCATATATAATATGTATAGGTTGGTAACAACTCCATATCGATTTTTAGCCATTTCAGATTTACATAAATGCGCCAAAATATATTTTAACTTCAACTACATAGAGCCATAAAATTTTTATTCTGCAACTGTAAATTTTTATCAAGCCAATGGCGCAAAATTCTATAATTATACAGGATGTTACGAATTTAACTATTTTTGGGATTTCCTATTTTAATTTCCAAAAAATGTATAACTATATTATAGCTGTATTTTATGTTTTAATAACTTTTTTATAAATAAAAGAAGTATATACATATACAGTGTGTAACAAAAATATGAAAACCTGGAAATATCTTGCAAACCGTTTATCCGATTTTTATGATTTTTGTACACTTAGGTACGAAATTACGCCACCAGAGTCTTTTGTGCATGGGTAGTCTTTGAGTTCATAAGAAGTGGCTAAAATATATTATAGACAATCTTTAGCCTATTTTAGACAGTCCTATTTTATTAGGACGTACTGGTCAGAAAAGTTTTATTAATTCAGTGTATATCATAAGCTACTGAATTGTGTATACAACCAGAAAAAGTTGATCATCATATCATGCATTGTGTTTAGTCCCTAAAAATGGATTCACACTTAATCAGAAATTAATAATAGTCATTTAAGGTTTTCACTAAATGCAATAAACACCGATTTTTGATATTTTACTAGAACCTGCATTTGATGGTTATATCTTTTAGCGCACTAAATGAAATTATTTCTTGTTTCATCGGGTACTTAAACCTTTTTGCCTGTATTCATTATCCATCTCTCTGGGTAGTCTGTTCTAGATACCCTAGAATGTACTGGCCAAACATTTAGTAATTGTGTCATAAGTTACTGTAGTGTGTCTACCTGTTTAGTTACAAAGAGCTGATCATCGTATTATATGTATATTATATGCATATTGTGATTAACTTACATAAACAATTAGTTTCGAAATTGCGCTCTTTCAATGCGCCATCTTGGATTCCCTGGGAGTCCTACGGAGAAATTAATATCAGAAATGGAAAGAGCAGCAATTTGTATTCTTGAAAATAACATTTTAAGTACACTGGTTTCGAAACTTGGTAACGGTAAGTGAATGCCCGTTGATGATCGATCCAGCGAAAATCAGATACATATATATATTCGTATATATAATCTTACTCTCGCATTGTATTGAAACTTCTGCTACAAAATTTTGACATTTTGCTTCAATTTAAGTCATTGTAGATCTCTCTAGCTCTTAATGTTCGAAAATTATAAGGGATCAAAGGGGCGCCTCTTTTTGGTACCCAATAACTCGAAAACAAAACGTCGTATTGAAAAACGGATTGATGAATGAAACTTTAAAATCTCAAATACCTTCTTTCTGTAGTACATTTACCTAAACCTAAAATCACTGCAAAATGAATATGTTTGGGAAAAACTGGGAATTTCGAATTTTGATCCAAATATTTCACGGTTTTTATCTTTTTATGGGGCCAAATGGTCCAAATTAAAATCCCATATAATCGTCGAAAATACATCATATCCGTATTTTTTAGTTTCTTCATTCTTTATAGGAAGGGAGCAATCGCCCATTAAATTTCGATTTTTTTTACTTTTTTTGCCCTCGACATCGGTACATTGGAATCACTATTTGAATCAGTATTTTTTCCTATCTATTTCTTTTTTAATTTTTAAACGCTGAAGGGACAATCACACTTTGAAATGAATACCGACTGGGTCATCCAGGAGCGTATTTAAGGGGTAAAATCAGAATTTTCTTGATTTTTTTCCGACAAATCCTATTTTTAACCGACATTATTCCACAATATTTTCCTTATTTAGTGATTCTTTTTGGGTGTATTTTATCAGGCAGTTATCTAAAAATACCTCCCACTAATTTAAATCGCTTATTTTTGAGTTAAAGTTATAAATAAATAGGTTTACTGGCATCGGGGACATGCAAAATTTTTAAATTTTCGAATTGAAATTTATTTACTCGAAATTATTAAAATATGATGTGCCAAAATTGCGCAAAAATGACAATTTCTGTTGCAAAATTGAAACGTTCCAGGACAGATATCGGCTTAAAATATACATTAATACGATTTTAGGAACCTTCTCTTTAAGTGCAGGGATATTTCATTAGATGAGTTAAGCATTAAATGATATTTTTATGGATTTTTCGATAACCCTATAACTCCGGAATTCGCAATGTACTTATTATGCGTCATAAAACCGCTTTTGGCGACAGCCAATGGGATCACGTTTTACAAGTTTCGAAATTCGCGCGAAAATTTGCAGTAGAAAATCCTTTTTTTTTTGTTAATAGAGACCAAGATAAAGTGATAACAGCAACCGCCATAAGCATTTAATTTCGGTAGAGAATATTAAAAAAAAATATATTTCAGATTTATTTGGGTTATATGCATATTCTCTCTTAGTAGGTACTACAAAAACTGTACAAAATTATTATTATTATTATTATTATTATTATTAATATTTTTATTATTATCATTATTATTATTATTATTATTATTATTATTATTATTATTATTACATTGTTAGTATTTTTTCAGTTTCTTGTTTCATCCAGTATAAGCACTTAAACTCCGCCGATATTCTGTCTAAACAGTACAAGCACTTTCATACGCCAATATGTAGTAAATTCCCCTGAATTTCTAATGCAACACTCTGGCCACAAAAATCCACGTATATCGGTCTGTAAATACTTCTAGAAACGGCACATTTAGCCGAGAGTTTAAAACGAAAGGGCATTTTTGCCCAGTTCGGTTGTAAATCTCTGTAATGGTCCTAAAAGGGGCTGAAGTATGGTATGCTGAGGTAAAATGGCCTACGATAGTAACATCGGACATTTTGAAAAGGTTCAAGATTTAAAACCCATTTAGCTCGTATTACGGTTTAAAGTTTGGATATATTTGGAGCTTTAGTCAAGATGCATGACCTAGTTAGGGAAAGTTTTAAAGTTTAATAGAGCAAAAATGAATTAACAGCCTAAGTTGGTTCGTATTTCCTATTTTGATTTTTGCTGTGCTACTGTGTAGTAAACTTGTGATAAATGAGTTTTGTAGAGGCACTCCGAAAATAGCACTCATCAGAAATAAAGGCATTTTCATTTTTTTGATGTTGGTAGTAGTTTGAGGGGTAACACCCATTTTAAACCAAGAAAAAAAGGCTTTTTTTTTAGGATTTTCTTCTTAAGGAAACAAAAAAGACAAATGTAATTTAATGAAGAAGCATTTTATACGAAGCACAAAAGAATGATACTATTGAAAGGCGATCTCTGTAGCCATGTTTTTTTTCTAAGGTAATTCGGTTGGCGGAATTGATGAAAATCAGTTGTATCCGGAACAAAAAATTGATTCATTTTATACAGGCATGTGCTAAAAATATGTAGGAGTTTTGAGAACTATCATCATTTCAAAAACTTATGGGTCGTTCATTAAAATTGTCCATTTTGGACCTCAAGAAACTGATATAAGAATTACCATAGCCAGAGTAATTTTTTTTATCTACCGCGCTTTTGTTTTATTATATGATATGCGCTTGATATATATTTTATTAAGATGTGCTCCGATTGGCCCAAGCCTGTTAAACAATAAGCTCATTACTGCATACTGTAAAAAATGCATATTTATCAATAAATATTACTTTCCGCTTGATGTCTCTCTTGAGGGACCGAAGAGTGATGTGTGATTTGCTCTTTCTCTACAAAATAGTCAATAACATAACACAAGGCACAGATATTCTTGCTCAGATTTGCTTCAATGTCCGCAATACGTCTGGAGGATGGGCCTTACCTTTGTAATTATATTGTATAGTGTTTAGTGATTTCTTGATTTTGTGGATACTGTAGATACGTTAGTATCCCCGTTGTTCACAATAAATACATAAATACGTTGACATCTATAGTATTATTAAACAGTTGTAGATCAAAACAGCAACATAGACAGCAAAATTATCAATTAATGATATCGGGATTCACTAGGAAGTTTTAAGATTAAGTTCTTGTTAAAATCTATATCCTCTAGTTGTTGATTTCGGATTTGACAAGTTTTTGTCCTGCAGGCCTATTCTCGAGTTTAAGAGAACATTTCCTCGGGGATGTTGTCAATGTATAGAAACTACGATTGGCTGGTGCCTAGTAACATCATTGACGAATGCGTTCTCATGCGAAAATACGGGCTCTGGAGTTGTTATTAACAAGTCATTAATTTATACTATTCCTGCGACTCGCCTGGTTTTCAAATGATTTTTATTTTGGAACGTGTTGCTAAAGTAAATTTAGTTCTGTTGTTGTGGAAAATGTGTCTTCGTAAATTTGAGGAAAAAATCTTATTCTTGCACTTGTGTATTTATACGCATACTTGTCATAGGCGGTTTTAGGCGGGGGCTTGGGGGGCTAGGCCCCCCAAAATCTTGAATTAGCCCCGCCCCCCAATCCTACTGAGTGGCCTAGCCGTCTATATATAAACCAGGGGCTTAAGCCCCCCAACCCCCCCCCCCCCCCCCGAATAGAGGTCTAGAACCGTCTATGTTAATTGTCAAGAAGCAATTGTTAACTAGTAACTTAGATATCGAAATTCGAAAGCGTTTCTTGAAAGCATACGTGTAGAGGGTTGCCCTATGAACCTTTGGTACTAGGGAAAGAAGAAAAACGGCACGTAGAAACCTTTGAGATATGGCGCTACAGAAGAAGACAAGTTAAATAGACAAAATCACAAATGACAAAGTGCTGAATCAAGTTAGGGAAGGAAGTACAATACAGAAAATAAGAGATACAATTAACGGACATATTCTGAGACATGTTGATCTGCAGATGATTGTGCAGATAATGACATGGTAGACGTAGGCCTAGGCTAAGACATTTAGATCAAACATTCAAAGACGTAGTCAATGTAAGGTTAGCTATAGGGAAACAAAGGATTTATTACAGAATCGTCAAATATGGAGAGTTGCGTCCAACCAATCTCTGGATTGCACATTCCAAGAAAAAGACTTGTCGAATTAGATGAGGTACGAAACTTTTTTCAGACCTTTCTTTGTAAATAGTCCAATCATACGTGTAAATACTGAAGGATAGCTTTAAAAAAATCAAATTGCAAAATTCTTGTCAACTCATCAAATCACTTCAATCGATACCTTGAATAAAAATTTCGACTGTTTATACAGGCCATACTCTTTCACTCTAGTCAAGTTCGACCCTAAAGGAGCATTCCTTAATTTAAAACAGCAGGGACAAATACCGAGCTGTGGCTCAATAGATTACTGACTACTGACTTGTCGAAGTCTTAAGCAAACGCATTATTCACCCACGCATCCTATCAAGTGTGCCGCGGCAATAATGTCGGCAACAGAATCTTAACGGGGACTACTATGGTATTAAACGGCCCAGGTACGTATAATATGCAGTTGTAATCTAAATAAATCTGAAATATTTTTTTTTAATTTTCTATATAATCTAAAATAATCTTAATATTTATGGCAGTGGCTTTTATCCATGTATTTAGGTTTTTATTAAGAAATACGTATAAAGGTTTTCTATTAAAACAATTTTTATATAAAAAACCAACCAGAAAATCAAAATCCTTTTAAATGAATCTGGGGGGCAGTTTCTTTAAACTATCTCTATTCAGATTTGCAGATAAAAAAGAAGAAATAATTCCAAAATTTCCTTTCGCATTGATAAAGATGAACCGAATAAATTTGCACTCCGGCTAACACCTTGCTGGAAAGGGATCTTATCAATATTTTATGCCCTTCGATTACACGACGCTCTGGCAATTTATGACCAGTGTTAAAATATCAATTTTTAACTGCTTCTGGCGCAGATAAATGTCGAGTTTCAATTAGGAAACTAACTAGTCTTTTCGATTATCGTAAAAGTGGAGAGTCTGGCGTGTCTTGTGACTAAATTTTATTATTCCTAAAATAGGATATCTTTTGTTTACTTCTGCAGCTAAAAAAATTCCGGGTTAAAAGTAATACTTTAGTTCCAAAATAATAGAGACTAAAATATCCTTTTTATAGCTAGGAATGGTAAAAAAGTATATTTTTTTGCCCAGAGTTCATAGCAATAATAAGAGAATCTATAAATTCTTATCTACATACGTGTCTCAAATCCACAAAAATCCGTAAAATCAAACGATATTTTTCCGTTTGAATATTTTCTTGACGATAAAATCAATTGCGTTCCCCCTCTGACCAAGGCATTAAAACAAATGGTTAGGCACGCGGCTCTAATAGTGCCTCAAATATAAAGTCTTTTAGTATTATTAGTGTTCTATTGTGATACCGACACATGCGTTGGTAGATTATATGCAATTAGCTTTTTTAGGGGCAAGGGCATTCACTTACTTATCTTTTCGGTTAATTTAATTTGAAGAACGTATCCTACAATTAGTCTTATCGTCTTTAATTTGAATGATAAAGCATTAATTAAGTTTTAGTTTCCTCGGGGGGCTACTAAAAAACGTGAGATATTGATTTTTAGTGTTCGGGTTAATTGTGTATCTTAATAATTTGTTAGATTCTATCTATGTGTCCAAAGAGTAGAAACCTGAGCAAGCTGTGCAGCTTGAAATCCTGGAAATCGCTTCTTCTTTTATTTATAGAGATAATGTAATACATACTTTGATAGTTTGCATTTTAGCATTATATGCGTTTATTTTTAGTTTTATTTCGCAAGGAAAGTTCTATGCAAAGGACTTTCATATTTTCTTTTTCAATTACTTCTTAGTCCGACTCTGATGACTAAAATATACATTATTGATGTTCTATATTATAATTAGACTGGGTTATTATCCAAAGTAAGAATTCCTTTTATCGGCACTAATGCTCCTTAAAATTAAGCATATAATAAATTTAACTGACGTTTATAATCCGTCTTAAGATGTCTTGGTATCACAACTGTTACAAAGGAAATGCCCATTAAATTTGTAACTTGACTTAATGAGCGTTTTAAAACCGGATGTATTTCTTTATTAGGATCAAAACCAAGAGAGGTGGAGTAGATTCTTGGTAGATTTTGGTATTTGAGACATTTGGTATATGTGTTTGACATGTTGAAATAAATTAAACGAGAAAATTAGTTCGGTCTAAAGGTAACATATTATTAAAAATGCAAAGAAATAAATTCTTAACTAGTACAATAAAAGACCATACAAAATTTGAGAATAGGAACTATTTTTGAATTTGGTCCTGGTACCCACTTACAATCGCGATTTCTGGGCTTTTACTCTTCATCAGGCAGGTTTACCTCCTCCCCCACTAAAGAACAGACCAGGTTTCACCAGAATGAAAATGGGACTCTTTAAGTTGAATTTTGTACGACTTTTGTGTCCGGGAGATGGAGCCAGAAATCTCGACTGCAGAAGGACTTCTCGACAAGAATAAAAAATAGCCCATTTTTCTCGAGTTCTTTGATTGTATGATGGTATTTTATTGAACTAGCAAAGAATTTATTTTTTTACGTTTAATATGTGTTCGGATATTTTGTTAGCAATCTCTAACTAACCAAGCAAGCTTTCTTGGCATGAGTCTTTTAGAATATTATAGCTCTTGAGAGTAGACCTTTAGGGATCTTCCTTTGTCTGCGAGTGAAGATCCCAAAAGATGCCTCGTGCAATCGAATGCGAAACGCCAGAAGTATTTCACTATGACACGGTTTATTCCTAATAACGAGGATTTTCTATTCCCTAAACTAAGAGTTCAAAGTTCAGTTTTTAAAGAACATCTATTTTCAAACAACTGTATTTTTGAAAATCTGTTTTATAAAAATTGGGTTTTTTCTAATATTTAAAAAAAAATCGAAATTTTTCCGTAGATTTATTCCCTTTACAGCACCACTGAGAACGTCACATCCTATTTAACCTATTTAACATACTCAGTTTAAGAGACAGAGAATGTGTTATTCAAAATAATGTAAGACGTGTGTCTAAATAATACTGTACCAGTCCCATAAACTACAATTAAAAACATTTAAGAAAATTCTTATTAGATTATGATCGATAAGCTTCATCCATTTTTATTTTTAATAAACCATTTTTCAAATTATATTTTTAAAATATGGAACACAATCAATCATTACCAACATAAATCCAGATTAAACGTCACCTATCAAACCACATATTCATGAAAGAATGACTTCAGTCAAGCAAGCCGGGATAATGTGTATTTTGGTTCTAAAAGAAATTTACATTAAACAACTCAGCTAAAAATAGGAATAAGCGACCATGTAGAAAATTACATTTTAGGTAAAAAACCTGTGTTTTGTAACGAAACACAAAAAAAATAACGAATGACATATTTTAAGTTTTGTCTTTTAATTCGATAGGAACATAATGGAGAGAAATACAGCTGTTTATCCTAGTGTTGCGCTGTTTCTAAATACAAAAAATAGGGATCCTTCTAGACACAAACTGCCAGATTCTCCAATGCTGGTCCAGTCTAATCTGACAACCACAAGTTTTAAACTGACAAGAGTAAGAATAAGACAACTAAGTTTTATACTATGAATTTGTTTCATAATTTTTTCGCAAATTTATAAAGAAAAGTGCAATTTTAGTACATTCTTCCGGCAATAATTGAACTAAATTCATTCTAGCAACCCGTTCCAAAATGAAAATCATTTGAAAACCAAGCAAATCGCTGACATATCAGAATAATTCATACTTTTTTAATCACGACTTATTAACAATGACCGGACAAAAACTCGTCAAAATATAACTCATCAACTAGAAGACATTAATTGTACACTTCTTTCTGTTGGCTTCTTAGAATTTGTAGTCAAAATGAAGTTCAAAGCTATTTTTTTGGAATTTTTGGAAGCGCTTCATTTGCTCATGCTCGAAAATATCCAAAAAATTAATTAGCAATTGAACTACGACATAATAATAGTAACTAAAATTAAAAAAGGATACACTTGGCACCAATATTGATATCTTTAAAACGCACTCTTAAGAGAGATTTAAACAAAAATAATTAACAATAAATCCCAAACAAAACCGTTCAAGGAGAAACGCGACAAGCCATTTTTAATTCGTTTGATTAATTTAAGCAAATTAAACTATTATTTATAGTGGTAACAGGAACAGGCGATATGTAATTTACAAATGCCAAGTCACTTTTGCTCTAAAACTTTTTTATAACTATGTGGAACGACAAAATTGTTTACAACAAAACCAAATTGTTACAAACAAACCGCCATGTGTTCCACCAATGAAAAATGAGTCGATTTATGCTGCAGGCATTACTATAAATAAGCCGGTCTATCTGGTGATTGATATGAATCGCACCGTAGATGACTAGGCAAGGAATTTCAAAACAACATTCATTCCTTGAATACCTTGTTTCGGTCTAACCAAAGTCAGGTAAATAAAAGACAGTCTATGATTTTAATTCTTTTAATTTAAATTTGAAATGTAAAAACTACTTACTTCTAAAGGCAAATTGAAAATACCAATCGCCACGCAATGACAGCTAATAAATCTCTCAGTGAGTGGTAACGTCCCCGAGATGATATTTAACTTAGAAAATTTAAACTTTAAACTGATTTTTGGTGCATTACTAGAATTTTTTAACAATAATTTCATCGCACTTGCTGATAAGCAAATAGAAAAAACAACTGTGAAACAGACTTTTGACCTAAATAAGAATAGGAAAAAGATACTTATTGTTTTTTTATATTTCTATACTCAACGTAATAACAACAATACTATAAAGGCTATAAATAAATAAATGATATATTTACCCATCAACTGCCTAGAAATAAATTCAGAAATTTTAAATAATACACGATCGTATATTTTTTCTTTACACCATGCGCACTTCTAATCCGCGGCGTCCGAAACATTTCGGCGTTCAAAACGGCGCTCATTCGGTAACACACCGACGCCCGCCAAACTTGTAAGGTTGCGTCGGGACGCTCCGCAAAAAAGACGCCGCGAATTCAAGACGAAAGTTTTGCGGTGCGCGTATGGACGCTTAAAAAGTAAATAAACATTTTTTTTAATTTTCAGTAAATGTTTTTTGACTCTTTAATTGTTTTATAAGATACTTTAGTGTACATAGTATTAATTTATTTAATTTAGTTAAATAGTGGGCAAATTAGAAACATATTGCGAAGTAAAAATAAATGCGATAAAGTGCTAAATTAACTACATATCTATAATACATATTTAACCTTAGATTAGAATAGGATGTTAATAGCAAAAAAATCGTGAAACATTTTATAACCTTCAATACATATATCACCATATGTAACATGATAGTGTAGTGTGAACTGTGCTGTATTAATGTATATCTGCAGTGTGTTTATACTTGTATAACTGGTGTATTAATCCACATACCTTTTGAAAATTTTATTATCAAGTAAGTGTAATGGGTAAACATTATTTTAAGCATGCGTACTGACAAGTAAAAATAAACGTTTACAATAATACCGCCTAGGAGTATGCTTAATATATTTGTTTTTGATGAAGACAACCCATTCAATTTAAATATATCTAAACACAAGCGTATAACAGTGTTATAAAAATATAATATACAATTTTTTATTGTCTACGTTCTGAGAATATAAAAAAATACAATAATAATTATTTTTTAAAGCATTATATCGTGCTCCATTAAATTAATTTTTTAATATTAATATTTGGTATAACACTTTACAAAAGTCCATGAAATATTTTCGAAAAAAAATTTTAAGGGTATAATTTTCAAAAATCACAATATCCGAAAATAAAATTGCTTAAACTAAATATTTTCCATAAAAAAAATTCCAAAAAGATTAATTTTCAACAATCAAAATTTTCGAAAACACATTTTCCAAATTGACAAAACTTCGGGAAATACAATTTTTAAACACCCTTGTCTTGAAGGGGAAAATTTGCAAATGGAAAGTTTATCAAAATGACAATAAAAAAGAAAGACAAGCATCCTGAGCTAACCTAAATTAACCTGAGATAACCAGACCAAATTCAAAAAAGGTGAATCTGTGTGGATTTATAAAATTTTCCGTTCGAAAATTCTTAACTCGTAATTCCGTTCAAAAATTCTTAAGAGAAATAAAATATTGCTTTAAAAATTTAAATTGATGGAATAAATAATGAGTAAATGGATAACTTTACAAATAGGTAAAAGTAGAATCACAAAAGAATTTATAAAGTCTTCGAGATATTTGTATTTTTCATCAATATAAATTTTTTAGGTTCAAAAATAATTTAAATTAAACTTTTGCACTAAAAGATTGTTTAGACATTCTTGCTAGTCTTTACTTCTTTGTTAAAAAAATATTTTAGTAATACATTTTTTTTTATTTTTTTTTTTTCACTATACATATTTTTGTGGCCAGTACTCACATGAAAATGTATTTTATTAAATAAATTCATGGATTTGCAAGCATTAATAGAATAAACAGCGATATGAGGGTTCTTAAAAAAATAACCCAAACCCAGTGGTGAAGATTATAATAAATTACTAGCTGCCTATCATATACCTACAGGTTATGAAAATTTTTATATATTGTGCATCATACTCTATTAAATAATTACTATCAGTTAAAATAAATAATATTTTACGTAAGAAAACACTTGTGTTTAACCTATTTAAATAAAAAGCTCAGTAGTAGATTGCTCATACCATCACGCAACTTCGTGAACATTAACATTTACATTTAGTTACTTTTCTAATATTAAATATTTCAAAATGACTACTTATCTCACTACTACAAAATATACGACTTTATTGGACAACATACAGTAAGAATGTCAAGGTTGGAATAAATTGGAAGGAAGGTTGGAAGGTGGAAGAGGAATCCTTCCTCGACAGAGGTGGTACCATCCACATCCTCTTAAAGGACCGGTGAAATCCCTACGGATGTTTCCTGCTCTGGATGTGTGAGTCGATTCCCCAGTACACCCACGGTACATAGTACTTAGACTTCGGTCTTCGTGGGCTGTCAGAAGATAAAAAAATGCGTTTAAAATTCAGGCATTATTTCTTAGAAAAACTCTGGGATACGTCAAGTTTTAATTTTAGGTGCGCATTGTTTAAACTAAATTTGAGGTATACAGGTTGGCCCAAAAAGACGATAATCATTTTACACTTAATTTTTTTAAATATAAACCTGATTTTTATTTCATTTTTCCATTCTCTGTAAAATTTCAATCATATTTCATATATCATACACTATTTCTAAATTGATTCATTTTTGAAAAAAAGACAGTTTTTTCATACTTGCCCGGTGCGTGAATATTTAAATATAGTTTTTCCTGGGCGATGAATTTGTCGACAGGGTCCAGTACAATGGTCGGCCAAATATCCGATCGAACCCCGCCAGATTATTTTCTGTAGGGCTACTTCAAATTCAAAGTGACCAAGTAGACCAAATAATATTGACGACCTGAGAAATCGAATAAGGCAAGATATTAGATAAAACCTCAAGTACTTCAAACTGTTCTGCAAGAATTCGAAGATCGCCAGTCATATAAAATATTTCAGTCCTGAAAGTTTTATATTTTAATAAACATATACTTTGCGATCAGCTCAAAAGAAAATATTTTCCTAAACGATATAAATCAAAAACCTGCCTCCAATTTTTTATCCAATAAAATTATATAAAAACTTCTTTATACTTTATACTGTGTCTTATAGTATCATTTTTCTCACTAAATGTGTTGGTTATAAATTTTCCTTTCTCAGAAGAGGGAAGAAAATAAAAAATAAATTTTGTATCATAAAGATGGCAATTCCGGTGATAGAGTGTTCACATACGTGTTTATAAATTGATGCTTAGTGGAAATGTGCTGAATTTCTTTATAAAAAAATGATAAGGTGGCTGCTTCAAGGGTGTTTACTTGGGAGTGGAAAATTGAATGCATACAGTGTAAGCATTAATATTCCGGCAGAAGAAAATTAAAACATACAAAAAATAATAGTTCGTATATCACTGGTGTAGTGGACCAATGTGTACACTTTTTGACCAAAATGAGTCGCACCTATTAAGCAATAGTTTGCGGTTGAATAATTCAACTAGCTTCGGTAAAAAATTCAGTCTTCAGGATGTTTCGTTTCGGAGCTATTAAACGTCAAAGTCGAAATTTCCGCGATTTCCGTTGAAATCGGGTACAGGTCGCAAATATGAATTCAGTCGATGTAAGTACATTTTCGGAGATTGTAGGAGACCCGGAGCTTCAGAACTCCACTGAAACAGGTGAGGATCAGAAAGTGGCAAGTAATTCTTTTGATTTTTTTTAGGTCGAAAAATGCCATTTCCAGACCCTTCTTTGATACCTAATCACTCGAAAGCAAAACGTCAGATCGAAAAACGGACTCATAAGTGAAACTTTAAAATCTCAAATACTTTTTCATATATGTATATATATAGGTATATGAATATAGAAAAATATATTTCAGATTTATTTGGGATATATGCATATTTCCTATTTGCCAAAATTTGCATAAATGTCATAAAATTTAAGTTAAAAGTTTCTTCGACGAAGAAATTTGCGAAGACGTTAAAATTATTGTAAATACTGCAAAGGGTGCTTTGCTACCATCCAAATCCAGCTATTTATGTATATTATGAAGAAATTTATGCTGCATACACAAAATGGCGTGCAAGTAAAATAATCAAGAAATCATTTTAAGACAGTATATTGGCATACTTCAAGAGCACTACAGTAATTTTTGTTGTACTAGTACAGTAATGGATCACTTTATGACCGCAAATCTGTATAAACAGAACTTTATAATGAAATTGCACATAAAAATAATTTTTAAATCATATTTTTCTGTATATTAAAACCCTGAATAAAATAATAAATGTAATGCAACAAAGAAGAAAAAATATTGATATAGTGTATATTAATTCCACCATTTTTCTCTTAGCAGCTGTGCTATTCAAACAATACAAATTTTCTTCTAAATTTATTGCCCGTTATTTTGATATCTGTAATGGTTCTCTGAAAAGACGCAGTAATAAAAAGGCAGTATCAAAGTTTTATTATGTACTCTAAAGCACGAATAACACAATTTTATAACTAAAACATATCAGTTATTATATCATAATATTATTTTTATGAAAACTACGAGATATAGTTAATTCTTTTTATATAACTAGTTTTACCTACTTTCAGAAATAAATAATTTAACTACCGGGATTCATTATAGAGAAAATATTAATTTTAGAGATTTTTAGACGCTATTTCGGAAGCAGAAAATACAACAAAGAATAAGTACACTAATCGACTCTTAAATTTGGCACCTGCTTTGCAGACTTTTAAAGACTTGCGTTCCGTTAATTTTTGATAAGGTGATTGTTTTTTAATATTTAATTAATTCTCTCATATTTTAGGCCAGCATAGCTTTAGCTGTATTTAGAAATTTCAATTAAAAAATAATTTCCAGCAAAATTCAGGATTTTCTTTTTGTTTTAATTAATATTTGAAAAGTAATCATTTGTAGGTATCGACGGTTCTAAAAGATACAAACAGTTGTTGACTTTCTCGTGGAAAACTGCTTCATTTTAAAGTGTACATGTCTTTCTATGTGTTGCCTCTCAATTTTTTACAAAATTTTAATGTCAAAAATACCAACGTTCTACTATTTTCGCTATTAAAACAACGACGTTTAGGGGTAAACATAAAATAGACATAATGATTCATCAAAGAAATCAATTTTTTTTCCTTTGACTCCAAAAAGGTGGCCCAAAAAATTCGAACGTATCAAATTTTTGCTCAGATTTCAATTTTATATAGTTACGTTTTTACAGGAAAAATACAAAATAATATATATACATATTATATATATATATATATATATATATATATATATATATATATATATATATATATATATATATATATATATATATATACGCACTGTTCAAAAATCAGATACTAAAGATGCCTCAAGTGTCCACTCAATATACATATTTACGTTTTATAATAAAAATATAGTTAGTAAATTAAATAAAGATAATTTATTAAAAAATATTTAAAATATCCAGTTTCTAATAAAATATAATCCTTGGAGTAGGGAAACATGTATTTTTCAAAGTTAATTTATTTAGATCCGCCACTGCATCAGACGTAGGCAAAGTCTCTAAGTAAACTTCAGACATATTTCCTTAACAAGACATCGAATAGAATTGAAGCCTAACGGAGATATTAGTTACCCGTTATTTGTTTAAGCTCGCATTTCTATCCATTTTCCACGAAAGCGGACACCAAGTGCAGTAAAATCGAAAAAATAAAACTTTGTTTACCACAAAACATATCGTCGGAAAAAGGGAATTCAATAAAAACTGACAAAACTTGTAAAACTTAACGAAAACTACAGGAAAATGGCGTAGTGTTTTGTTCAGTTTATATAGTCTTTATATATCCGTATAAAAGGAGCGGGAATAATCGTAAAAACTATAGAGAGGACATAATAGTAAGTAGGAAAGCAAGCACGGAAGAAAATAGACTTTTATATGCCAGAAAATAAATATGGCAAAACATTTACCGTTCCTTATGATATTACAAATTTTTTAAGTACCTAATGTACAAACCAAGGAAGTTAAATATTTTTTGAATAAATAAAGAAATAAAATAAATATTCTTATAAAAAATCCCAAATTTTATCCTATGTCACAATACTCTGCTTACTTTTCATTTAACCTCAGAAGAATCTTACGAGATGGAGTCACCGTAAGTACCGAAGTGAAAAGTAGAGTCATAAATCCTGAAACTCTCTTGACATTGACGGCAGGAGTCGTCAAAGCTTGACCGATCTAAGTTGACAACGAAAAGTTTTAAACTGACAAGTGGAAGATTAAGGCAACTAATTTGTGTTAGTTCTTTCAGAAATTTATAAAGGAAAGGGCAATTTTAGTACGCATTTTCCACAATCGTAGAACTAAATTCATTTTAGCAACACGTTCTAAGATGAAAATCATTAAGAAGCCAATCAAATGGCGGAAATGACACAATTTATGACGTAGAGATAAAATATTTTCCTAAATAGTCTCTGTCTTTACTAACTGAGAAATATGCTAACAACACGATCTCTGAGGAAGAACTGCACCTTTCATCTGCTTACCATTTTATAAACTTTGAATACGATTTTTCATACACTTTTTTAGTTTTGCTGCTTGGCAATATTTTTAATGAAGCTTCCTTTCCTGCTTCTTCTAAGTCTGATGGAGTGCACGAAAACTCAGAAGAATCGCTCTCCATTCTTCCGCTGTTTCAAAATCAACAAAGATTAAAGCTGCTGACTTTTATGATGTTAATATAAACAAGAAAGACTGTTACAAAGACAACATGAATAGTCGTTACCACAAACTACTAGATCTAAAATTCATATTTCGCACCACTTAATTTTCCAATTTTATTAGGTTTTTTAACACTTTGCAGCAGTCATTATACCGTCACACAAAGAAATAGTGTATTATACACGGGAAAGAAGTAAGATCTTAGCGCTTGGCTTCGCATCGGGAGACAAACATTACACCTCGCGCCAAAATCTATTATTTTTTGCCATTATAAAATAAATAACTATTCTTTTTAAATCGGCGTGTGTATCTATTTTCAGGCTTAAAACCTACAAAGACTATTGAAGAATAAGACAAAATTTCCTTTCAAATTCGCCACATTATGCTATTTTTTGTTGGTTATACTTTTGCTACTTATTATTCAAACTGGTTCTCACACCAGCCACAAAAATAAGAAAAATCCGAAAACAACAAGGGCTGCGGTTGTATAAATATTCGCGGCGCAATAAAGATTTGAGACGAAACTTTCATACTTTTCCCGCAAGTTTCCTAAAACTTTTCAAATATTAACTTTAAAAGTTTTCCGTTCCCTACGAAGTTTAGGTCAGTTATATCACCACTAGTATATTGTTTATTTTAGATAAATAGAGAAACAATACTAACACTGCCTTAACTTACTAAAATATCTTAGAAATATAAATGATCTCTTATAATTTAGTGAAACGTCAGGAATTTAGTACATTCTCAAAAATAATGATTTTATAGAATCGTGAGACATGAGTTATAATACACTTACGTATTTGAAGATGTAGTAAATTATCCCATATACTTATCTTCGCTGAACTCCAGTTTGTTATTTTCTAAGTGTTTTTGTGCCCAATAATAGTGTCGCAGAGTTTGAATAATACAAATGGTTGCGGTTTTCACTAGTACGCCGGTCTTGAACTCCGGAATCCTCTTGGTGAATAATTTAGTCCTTTAGAGGATAGCCGGGGAAAGTGTTATTTGAAATACGTTTCAAGGCACGGTAGTGGTTTTAAACACTTCGATAGGTATTTGCGTGCAATAATAATAGAATATTGAATTGTAAAAGCTTCTAAATACAATGATGATCGGTATTGGCGAGCAACAATAAAATAAAGCAATACTGATAATAAGTATTTTAGGGAACTATGACCTGAGTTTTATCAACGACCAACTCTGATGGTTTGTTAACTTTCTCTGTTAGGTAAAAAAGGACACTCGATATTAGTTAAGACTTCGGCTAACTCGATTACTGTTTACGTAAGGTCATCACTTTGAAAAATAACCGTACAGTGCTGCTATATACACTCACTTTCAAAAGTCTTGCACCTCCTCCCCTGTATTAACAATATAAAAGTAGTAACTACCAAAATATATTTATTGGTAAGAGCAACTTTTTTACAACTAAATACCATAATAGAACTCCAATACAAAAAAAGGTTTGGGACGTTATTTCAGTGTGACAGTGCTAGAATTATTGCCGTGTGTTAAGAAGGGCTATCTCGTCATCAGAGAGGCAACAGGCTCATTTTGTTGAAAGTACTGTTAACGAGACAATCAGTCGCTATGAAGAGACCGGTAAAGTGAAAAGCAGATGTTGTAGTGGTCGTTCTCGTGTTACCACGATACGTGAAGATAGATATATTGTCCAGTCAGCCCGTAGAAATCGGTCAGTAACCACACCGGCACTAAGATCAACCTTCCAAAGGACGTATCATCATATTATCTGGAGGGCTACAGTCCGTAGAAGAGTTTTAGCATCTGGATTGCGATTCGGAAGACCTCTAAGAGTTCCTTTGTTAACTCCTCGTCACTGAGCTGCTCGTTTGCAGTGGGCAAGAAGATATCAAAACTGACTTTTGCCAGAATGGAGGAACGTGCTTTTTGCAGACCAGCCGCGTTTTGGCCTAGTGAATGCTGATTACTGAGTAAGAGTTTCAAGGGAACCAGGATGCATAAACGGACTTGAAAATGCCACCTAAGTTGCTCCTTACCGTAGTGGGACGGAAATGTTTTGGGGGGGGGGGAGGTATAATGTTAAACAGAAGCGCTATACTTATCCACATACCGGGGACAAAGACAGGTCAATATTGCCTTAAACACATCATTGATCCTATAAATGTACACCTAAGTAATGAATTAGGCGACAAGTTTATCTTTATGGACGGCAATGCCAGCCAAGATCGCACTAGAGCTAATCAAGAAACCCTGGAAAACCAAAACATTACTACATTAGACTGGCCGCCAAACTCGCCCGACATGAATCCCATAGAACATGTACGAGATTATGTATCAAGAGCCATTTTCAACCGGAATAATCCGCCAAGGGTGCAAAACTTTTGAAAGTGAGTGTATAAAAAAATTCATTGAAGTAATTACTTTTCAAGCACTTTAGACCATGTCCGAGAAGCTGAATTAAACTCTAGTTGCTCTTTGACATTTGCATATAACAATTAAACCCAAATATAGGGAAAGTAGAAAAAGCAAACCTGAACATGACCAAGGAAATTTATTACCTATTTATTGTTTTCCAAAGATCCCGTTTAAATGGTTAAAACATTTTCAGGCGAGCCATATTTATACAGAAACATTACCAAATAATTAATTTTTCTACCACTGTATAATTAAGAGAACTTTGTGGTCCTAGCAACACAAGTGATAACGAAATCTCACACCAACAAGTAAACTTTCGCATCTAGTAATGCAAATAACTATTCTTTTTTCATTTCTAATCTGGAAAAATATTGCCAAATATTTACTCTATATTTTTCGTTTGACTGAGTAAACATTTTTACCCATAAACCCACAATAAATAATATAAGATATGTCTCGCATATTTCTGCAGTTATAACATCAAACTAAAATAAAGCACACTACCTACTGAAAATTTCTTTCAAGAACAAATAATGTTCTTCTTGTGGGAAGTAGAAATTTGTATGTCTGTTATCTTAAATATTCTGATTTATTGGTTGGAAAAATTCTTGCAAGACAGACTCAGTGCCGTTTTCCAAGCCCACAATCGTTTGAATAAATAAGTATATTTAAAAAGGAAAATTAATTAATTAAATTCGATTCTGGTTTTTCCTAAAATATTCATAATACTTGATTCAATCTACTGTGAGAGTTGTGGAATTTATCTCCTACACACAATAAATAGATGTGAGAAAAAAGTTATATACACTAAATTTTTTAAAGCGTGCCATACGATTTTACCTGTTAAATTTTTAACGGCAGTTAGACCCTATTCTATTAAAAATATAGAGATACAACTTATCATAGATGGATGGATTTGTCAATTAGGCCAAGAGTGCTCCAAAAATACCTAAAAAATGCATTTAAAGTTATGACAATAACGTAATAAATGTAAGAAAATATGTCACCTTCACTGAGTACGAAAAGGTAAAAACCAATAATATGAGGGGTGTGGGAACTTAATGTTTTTCGAAAAATATATGCAATTTTTAGGTATTTTTTGTAGCTTCTTGGGCATAATTCAAAAATTATTAAGTTAGCATAATCATAGAACTCTGAAATGTAAAGTTTTTTTTACTTCTATTAGAACAAGATCTAACATTGCTTTCTTGGGTTAAAAATTTAACATGTAAATCTGGTCCGCTTTAAAAATTATATATTATATGTATATTAACGTAAAAAGGTACCGTTGTGGCCAAAAAAAGCTGGGACAGCAAAAAGCAATATAATCCCCCGGACTACTAGAAAATACTTTCTATCAAATTAATAAGTCGTTGCCAGTTTGATTTAAAGTCACAGTTGACGTATTAGAAAATTTATGTCCAAAAATATGCCCGCGTTAACTCCCGAGGAAAATGTCGTAATTTACACTTGCTTAAGAGACGATGTTCATATAAGAATTATCGCAGATGAACTAGGATTAACAAAAATATCGTATTGTTGGCCAAGAAAAGAATTAGAGAGTATGAAAGTATCCAAAATTCAAGATAGGGAGTAAGTTAATCATTTAAGAAATTATCCGATTGATACTGCAGTTAAAGCTGAAGAAGAAACGAATTTTGCTGGTTTGACTAATACGGCTCGTAAAAGAGTTCGAAATTCGGCTATAAAACATCATTGTGCTTCAAACAAGATATTTCTGACTGAAACCAACAAGCAAAGAAGATTAGAATTTGCATATGAATTTGTAAATCAAATCAGTTTGTGGAAGAGAGTTATATTTTCTGATGAAAAACTTTCCAATCATGCCATAATGGGAAAATTGGCGTTTATAGGCCCTCGGGCACGATGAAAGACGCGCAAAACTAGTTAAAGTGGACGTTTTTTTGTAAACGTTTGGGGCTGGATTAGTGTTAGGGGCCCAGGACTTTGTCACCTACTCCATGGTAAACTTACTGGAGCATTATATTGTGACTTCCTAAGGCAAGTCATGATACCATCAGTTGGTGCTGGATATGGCCATGATTTTATTTTCCGACATGATAACGCGTCTATACATAAAGTACTTGTTAATTTCGATTTTGCTGTATTTTAAAATGTTTTATTATTTTTCAAATACAATGGCGTTTATAAGTAATATATGTTTTTATTTTATGACGGCAATATAGAATAATATTATTCCATTTGATGCCAATGTATAAAACGTCATGTGATTTTACCTCGTAATGCAAAATTTGAATAGGTAAAAAATTTGGTAAAATCTTGTAACAATGGTAACTGCTAAAAAGTTTGGTTTTTCACCTTCCCACTTCTATGACAATAATAATAAGTACCCTTTTTTGATTAAACTTTGTATTTTTTTTAAAGTCCAGGAGCTCGAGATTTGTTGTCCTACAAGATTGTACATAATTTGGGAATTTATGACTTACAGATTTTTATTTTTGGAACAGTTATTTGCTAGGTGCTAATTTTTATTGAAACGGCATGTAACATTAAAAAATATGTCACATAAAATTAATTTCAAATGCATTTATTTATGCAAAACAACAAAAACATCAAAATTGCTGATATCTATACATATATAAATTATTCCTGTTTCTCGTTATTGTATTGTTTTTGTTAAATTGTTCTGGTATTAAAAAGCCGAAATGTGAGGGTGAGTAATGAAAAAATAATAACATGCTACATCTACAGACTGCCCAGAGTTTAATATAACCTGGTTTTAATCTCTCAACTGTTATATATTTAATCACATTTATAATTAATTTAAATTTACCAGCTAGTCATTCCATCAATTTTATATAGTAAATTGATTTTTAAATAGATTTTGCTTGTGTATAATATTTTAATAAAACGTAAAAAGGTTAGTAGTGTTTTTTATTATATTTTTAAATATATTTTGTAAGAGATAAAAGTAATGTGCTGTTTTGTGGTAATTATCTTTAATTTGTGTACTTAGATTCGTCGCTGGTCTCTAACAATACGAACTACATAAGAATAAGAAGATAAAGTTTTTTAAATAATATAAATAAATCGCATTTTATTTACTGACTTCTATACGTCTATTTTCATTACGTTTTTCCATTCCATAAAACCCGACCAACTACACCAGTTTAAATCCATTTTAAGAGTCAGTACCTTTTTAATCTTCAAGTATATATATTCAGTCCTAAAATTTAAAGCCTCTTAAATCTAAATCCCTGAATTCCATCATCCCCTTTCTTATCGCCATCTTTTTTGCGGATAGCGGTGAATGGAAGCCGCCATATCGGTACACATCACGCAGTTATATTGTGTATTTTGTCTGGAATGACAAATGTATATATACAGGGTTTTCATTAGGTTAAATCCAGGAGAGATGACGCATATTCTTTAGAATCAATATTAAACATTGTGGTATTAGCAAACACTGGAAACACATCCAAAACGGCAAAAGTTAATGGATCAAGTTACTATATAGTACGAACTTAGTAATAAGTCTAAATTTTAGTGAAAAGTAAATTACGTTGTTTTTTTCTCATCCCTACGTCATCTCACTGTACAATATATACATATTATGAAGTAAAGGGAAATATTTGAACAAAACTCTTTACGGACTCATTTATCGTTCTTTTAAGAATTTATTTATTGTTGTATTTTGTCGGAATTCTTGTAAAAATATTATTTAATAAAAATTTTGACGCAATAACATACGTCAACGCAGTTTACTTCAAAAGAAAAGATGGCGAATCAAATTTGAACCAATATTTTTGCGGAACCGTGATAAATTAAGATTAGACATACTTACACAATCAAACAACTGTTTGCTGGGATAAGAACCATTTAAATGTGTTAGAAATACACTTTAACCGCCAAAATATCTATGTCTAAATCTGTTTATTAGAACAATTCAAAATAAACTACATTTCATTGTAACTCTATGGGAGTGCGAAAGTTATGGTACAGTTTTACCTAATTTACGGTACAAGTATAAATTTTTGTTTACTACTAATGAAACTTCGTGTATGCCATTTTATATTTTTCTATAAGGGCTCGAGGAAAGTGTTAAAAATGGCTTCACTGCACCTGGCAATAAGGTAAAAACTTTTCGGCAACTCGCCGTAAATAAATACGAAAAGTTTTGACGCGCCTTTTTACTTGAAACAGACTTAAATCCAATTAATTCTATTTGACTAATTGGTCCGAACTTCTTGATTATAGCTTTTCTCGACTGGTATTACAATCTCAGATTAGCTTTCTCTTAGAACTTTGTTTACTAATAACGAAATTCTTCTATTTGTTACAAAGAAAATATTTGCAAATGAAAATAATTTGTGAATGCTGTATATATATATATATATATATATATATATATATATATATATATATATATATATATATATATATATATATATATACCTATATATATATATATACCTATATATATATATATATATATATATATATATATATATATATATATATATATATATATATACAATGTGTCTACTAAAGTTCTCTACATATGGGAAACTTTTTTATTATTAATTTTAAAAGAAAAAGTTACTCTTTATAAAAAGTTCTGCTTCCTAAAAAAAAACAATATTAGACTATTAAAACTTCAAATATCAACTACAGAGTGGTCAGAAAATAAAAAAAAATTATAATTGACCCAAAAGAGAAGTACCCTTAATTTTTGTTTTAGAGAAAAATGAAATAAAAAAAATTTTACTTAGAATTAAAAATTATATCTAAGTTTAAGTCAGCTTTCTATTAAAAAATAATTTTAAAAATCTAAATATGTTAATTTTTAATGGCACCACCAATGTCTTGCCACCTTTTCTCACCTAGATACCAGCAAAATTTGCTTATTTATCGATAATTGATAAGTGAGTTGCATATTTACGTGTATTTTTTAGTTATTTAAATAAAGAATTTACATATTTAAATTTTTAAAATTATTTTTTAATTGAAATAATTTTTGACTAGACTTAAAATATATAATTTTTGATTCTAAGTAATATTTTCTTATTTCATTTTGCTCTAAAATAAAAATTAAGGGTACTTCTCTCTTGTGTCAATTATAAATTTTTCTATTTTCTGACCACTCTGTACATGCTATTTCAAGTTTTAATAGTATAATATAATTTTTTTGGAACAGAACTTTTAATAAAGAATGTCTTTTTCGTAAAATTAATAATAAAACTAGAATTTAAAACAAACGCGAGGGAGTAACCATTTTCATTCTTTGCCGTAAGTAGCAATAATGTTCATTACTTAAGTGGCTTTTACTGCTATTTTTTACTGTTATTGCTCGGTTATTTGCGACGACACCAATTTCTTTTCAGTGTAGACACTTAAAAAAGACATATAATTCCTTAAAGCAATCAACCTTTTATTTTTAACCCTTCTCAAAACAGGAGGAGGTTCTCAATTCGATTGTTCCAATTAATACTTTTTTTTAATGTATGTGCATTGTGTACCGATGTTTATGGTTTTTTTGTTTAAATAGTATTTTCCCGTGGTTGTCCCATATAAATTTTATCAGGATCTGATAACTCTCCAACGGCTAACAGTGTAGTACATATCGTAATTGACGCGTAACTTCGGTAGGGGTGTACTGATTTTGTTTATTCGTTTTTTATGTAAAAGAGTATAATTTCTCCAGCGATTTCATGTAAATTTTATCTTTAGGATCGATGAGAAAAAAATTAAAGGCAGGGGTGAAAAGGAATAAACATAAGGTGGAGAATGAGGAGGGGGAGGGGAGGAGGGGAATTGGAAGATGAGGAGGAGGTGAATGAATGATATCACTAAACATGATCATTATGTAATAATGAATTTTTCTAGCTCTAAGAAACTCAAAAACGATTATTAAAGTGGGTTCGTTTTTTTTTCGAAAACAATGCATCTTCCGTTTAAATCGCGCTTCGATACGTCTGTCGAATTTTTGCTGCGCGCAGTTCTAAGAGAAAAGTGAAAAAAATATTTAATGTATTTTATGTATCTGCACCGGATTTAGAAAATAACTGAGCAACAAGAATGTCACATGAAAGAATAAAGTGGTTTAGCGGCAAATAACCATACCCAATTTTCTCTCGCTGCCTCCCGGACTATAATAAGGCTTGTATGTGCATGTGACTCATTTTTGTGTCTCCTTGCTGAAGGCAGATACTGTAGTGAATGTTTTGAAACGAATAGTTTTATATTATTTTTATTATCTATTTGAGACAGTCCCGATTATAGAGTTCCAGAGGGTAGGTTTATGTCTCCATAATAAAAATAAATAGGTTTATGGATTAACTTATAGAGAATGATTATGATGGGCTCTAGTTGATATAATAATTCTGAATGGGGTGTTTTATTCCACAATTATATTGTATTTTCAAGTACTTTTGGAATGATTTTACAGAGGCCACAGGAACTATGCATCATACGGATTTTCCTGTGATTAAATTCTGATATTTTGGAATTTATTCACTTTTGCTAAGACCGACGAAATTTAACAGGAAAAGGTTTAAATTGATAAATGTAAGAATAAGACGACCAAGTTGTAATATAGAGTGTGTGTATATACACATAGTTTCAAAAGTTCTGCATATATAGGAAAATGGCATATTAGGAAACTTTAAATGAAAACTAGTATTTTACTTATATTATCATTAGTGTTAAGTTATCATTAATTCTGACTACTATCACTAATTCTAGACTTTGGTTTGTTTTATATAGGTTAGAGGTAAAAAAATAAATTCGATAAATTACAGAAAAATTTATTCTTAAAATCGCTAAATTTTTAATTATAAAAAAACTAGTATTCGGCATTTTCTTCTCTTGCCCTAATGCAGCTATTTAAACGTGATGGGACACTACTAACAAGATTGTTTAGGTTTTCGACAGGTATTCCGTTCTATTCTTGAATTGCAGCTTGTACCAGCTCATTCAGGGTTCTTGGCTGCTGAATGCGCGTTGTATTTTCCTTTTTAACATATCCCAATCATGTTCAATAGAATTTTGACCGGAAGAATTTGGTGGCCAATTCATACGGATAATATTGTTTTTCACGAGTCAAAACAAGATCAAAATTTAATTTATTCAGTATTCAATCTAAAACCTTTTTAGTGATTCCCGGGATATTTTAAGAATTTGACTAAACTTTACTGTGTGCAAAAATTAATTTTCTTTATAATACTAAGATAAAAATTTTCTCAGTTTGGGAAGAAAAATTTGCAATAACCCGTGACATAATTCTTGGGGTACTTTTTCATCATAATCCCCTTATTTTCTCTATTTAAATATAATCATCTTTACACTTAATTAAATAAAAAGCGGAGTCGAGCTTTCAGGTGAATACTTTAAACTTTTAAAACGTTTCTCCCCTAAATATTATCTTCGTTCTTTAAAAGGAAAATTAAATTCTCCTCAATCGCATGCTTAATGTTTCCCTAAAACATTTGCTCCTGCCAAGCAGAAAAAATTAGACAATTTTAAACGTTTAAATAACTTTAGGGCACAAAAATACGTAAAGCTTTACGACCTACGGGGGCGAACTAAAAAGTTTGCTAATTTAGTCGAGACCAGCGAAAGAGGGTAAAGTGTTGTCTTTTCTTACTTCTTCCCTAGACGCATTTTGACCCACTGACACGTAAAAGCCATGATTTGCGAATGGGTATTAAGGGAGTTAAATACCATCCCACCAAAGAAAGCCGTTTTAACATAACAATTTTTAAGGCAAATAATGAATAGTTATCTACATACAGCCCCAGAAAAGTAGTTATTCTTATACGTAAGTGATAACATATTACACTATAATCAAACATATACTTAGCTGAAGCTTGCTATTGTTATGAATTTATTGCATGGTAATGACAAGATAAAATCAGTGATGTATGTCGCTGGATAAAATTGGTTAGATTAACAACAAGCGTTGCTACTGTAATCACCACTGCAGCACCACTGCTATGGTAACCGATTTTCTGAAAAAATGATGTAAAATAATGATTGAACCCACTTGCAAGGTTCTTATGACACAGTATCCCGATTTTCTACAACCATTGGATTGCTGATTGATAATAATACACTTTTTGGAATCACTTGTCATTACACCAATAAATTTACCAAATACGACTTCATTTTCCGTTTACTGCAAATTATCTTCTCCCATTTTGATGCATGTGTTACTTAATGAGACAAGCTAATAATTGAGCGCGAAACATAGGGCTTTATCAGAACTAACACGTTATTGATTGATTTTGGCTCAGTTTTGTTAATATAATATGTTTGTAATAATTTGTAGTTTTATTATTTGTAGTTCAAGTATTCTAGAAACACAATTCTTTTATCTTGTTTAAAATTAATGTCGATATAAATAATATAGCGAAAATACCAGTTTTCAAGTTCCTTGTAATGTTTAAACAACAATTGTTAATAACCTTCAGGAAGTAAATTATACCGTGAAAGTTTAAATTATGGCTTAAGAGACTGAAGATAAGAACTGAAACCAAGAAATATTCTAAGTTGTTAAAACCGCATATTGAAACGTATATCTTTAAAAACTGCTGTATTCTGTTTTATTATTACTTTGCAGAAGATAATAAAAATGAACTTTTATATGACTGAGCAACACATTTTCATGCAGAATTTCATTATTTTGAATGCATTTAACATATTACTTCAGAATATAACATTTAGTGAAATGCATACCTAAAATATGTTTTAGTTTTATGTATCCCTGGCATTACTTCCGTTTTTACATTTTTATAATGCCAGTAGAGCACTTTGCATATATTTATGGAAACAGGGTATTGATTAGGATGTCTATTGTATCATATGGATTTGTTGGTATAATTGGAAACATTTTTTCGGAAAAAAATGTACCAATTTTTTATTAAAACCATTTATTTAGAAAATACGTTTTATCGACTATAGTAATTTACGTAACAAGTTCCGAAAGTGATATTTTACGGGAGGAGTAGGAATTTTCCAGGACGAGCCGCAGGCGAGTCCTGGAATCCTGCGAGTCCCGTAAAATCACTTTTGGAGCGTGTTACGTACAATATTTTTTCTGCAGCCGTTTTGCATGTTAAAAAGGATATCGATGGATAATAATGTATGAACTTTATATAGATAATTACATATAACAACCACTCTTATGAATACATTATTTATGAATATTAATTATACAATTATAACAATTACTTATATTAATATTATTAGGGGTATTAACAGAAGTGGCAGTGTTGAAATTAGAATTAGACGTATTAGTAATTGTACTAGTTTTTAAGATATTAATTTCTTTACCGCCCTTTTCAATCTGTGAAGCTATGTGAATTTTGTTTTTTAAAGAATTTTCTATGTATCCCTCTGCTACACTCGTTGATTTCCATCCTCCGTGTCTCTTCAAGTTGGTTATACTACCACCACTTTCAGCGAGTAAAGTGGCTGAGCTTCTACGTAAACAGTGCCCGGTGTATTCTTTGGGATTCGGTAATTTAAGAAATTCAGCAACTGTGCAAGCGATTTTTCCAAAAGTGTGAATACCAATAGGTTGTATAGTACATTTTCCGTTTTTATAATAAACAAATAATCTACGATGTGGTGTGTTTGCTGGACGTAATGACAAATATTTTCTGTATAAAGAAATATTATTTTCTCCAATGACGACAAAGGTTCTTTCCATATTCGTTTTAGAATTAGGAATTTTAATCACTAACATGATTGTTTTATCTTCTATATCATCCAAATTCATTTTACAAAGCTCTTCACGACGGCAAGCGCCTGCTAAACCAATTATTAATGCAACCTAAAGTAAAAAAAAATAGTCACAAGGAAGAAGAGGAATTAGATTTAAATATATTACCTTTGTCATTAGGTAGTCATTATCTGCAGCTTTTGATACGAAGTGATCTATTTCTTCTTTATTCAATACTTTTGATTTTTTGGGTTTATAGCCAACGGATTTTCTTTTAAGGAAAGCAATAACTTTGGGATAGCGGCTTATATCTATATTATTTTTAATATTAATTGTGGACTTAAGCATCGAGTAGTTGCTCCAGAGGCTTGACGGCTTTAAGATTTTAGATTTTTCCATTAAATATGCAAGAATTACTTGTTCATTTATGGTATGCACATTTTTATCTTTGCTCCATTTATGAAATGAACTGTAGACTAATTCATACCTCTCTCTTGACTTTACCGGCAATAATTCATTAGTAGCCGCTTTAGCAGATTCACTAATCTCATCTGGAATTATTTCAGCCTCACTTTCACTACTGGTTTCCATTTCTTTGAATTAAAAAGCGAAAACACACACGAATATTACATGACAAGCGCTGTCATAATTAAATACAAAGTTTTTGTTATTGTTAAAGCCGCCTACTTAGATATCTAAAATCGTCCCGAAAGTGAAATAAATCGTCCCGAAAATGCTACTTTCGGTACGATTTTTTGTAAAAGGGTACTTTCGATTTAATAAATCATACCGAAAATTCTATTTTCGGGACGGCTGCAGAAAAAATCTTTTTCAAAAGATGGTACATTTTTTTTAAATACATTGTTTTGAAAAACACCATAGATAAAAATTTATGAAAAACACTTTTTTCAACTATATCTACATATTTTGGAACGATGCTATTTCGAAAATATAACTTTTCGAAAATACATTATACAATAACACGGTTAGAACCTATTACCTAAGATCAATGTGTTGGGGTTATAATGATGTTATATAAGTACTAGCTTAATGCTTGTGCAATGTTAGTTTTGTTTTAACTTTTAAGCTCGGGTCTAAAGCACAAATAAGCCCTATACAATCGACGAATCAAAGATTACGTAGGTTTTATACAATGCAGCCTGCGCTTTCGCCATCTAATCAGGAATTTATTTGAAAATTAAATTGAGGGTGGCCTATTCCCTGGCTGGAGGTGTAGATCGCCAAGGTACCGGTGACACCTTTAGGCTACCAGCTAGAAAACTTTATAGGCCTTAGAGTTTTTTCAGATATTTTTGCCTGAAAATCTAATCCTACTGGTAATTATTTTGTATGATTAAACCCGAGCAAACCCGAGCAAACCTGAGCAAACCCAAAAAGGGGCATATATGGGCAGATTTTCTCAGAATCATTTTTTGTCATTTTTTAACATTTCCTAATCCATTAAGGTTCTAAAGTCCATTTTAATCGTTTTCCTTAAAAAATTAAGTTTTTCAGAAATTATATTTTCGGAAAGAAAGTATTTTCGAAAATTCATTTCTCTCGAAAAAAAAAGGGTTTCGAAACAGATGCTAGTCTATTTTGACAATTTTATAGGTTGATAGTTAGGTTAACAGTATACTTTGGTTACAATAGTTTGACAATTATTTTTATAACCTTGCGTTGGTTTTTCAGGAATTTTGTTAAAGTCTTCCTGATTGGTTCAAAGAATCGTGAATAATAAAAATGCTTGCTTGTGATTGGTCACAGAGTATGAATAATGAATCATTGTTTATTACCCGTAAATAATGACTAATATTATTTTTTAAAAATTGCATGGAAATGATGGCTCTTATTAAACAGTGGTAGAAAAAACTAATTTTAGTACGCCTTGATGATGTAAATACCCATTTTGTGACAAAACCGAGTTTGTTAACTAATAACTTTATTTGTCAGGGCAATAAAAATTGGACATTTTTTTTTTAATTAGTGGATGAAGTTTAGTCCGTCTAGAAAGTATCCGGAAATAAGAAAGCACAATTAAAATTTTTCGCTATATATTTTTATTACTTGAACCATAAAATTACAACAAATAATTCATCTCATTTAGTTATACAACCTCCATTTAACTCAAAACACTTAACTAAACGTACAGGTACACCCGAAACCAGGTCACCGCCATAATGTTCGTTGATGATGTTAAACGTAGAGGGCTCAATCTTTGGGAAAAAGTAGTAACTTATAGCTACTTTATGTGTGCAAAACCCCGACGCTGTCCGAAGATTAGTTTTGCCACAATCGTCATTTTAATTTTTCAACACACTATTTTGCAACAGGTCTGGATGCTCTATGGATCGTCCGATTTTAATTATTGAAACGGATTTGAAAAGTACAAGTTTAATTGAACAATATGTATATCTTAATTTTTCCATAAAATGATAAGAAACCGGTTGAAAATGCACGTAAAGATGCATGAAAATGGCCGAACGCGCGAAATCGATCGAGTAGCGGGAGAGAAGCGGAGCGAAGGGGTGCCAATATTCGCGCGCTCGGCCATTTTCATGCATCTTTACATGCATTTTCAACCGATTTCGTAGCATTTTATGGAAAAATTAAGATATCCATATTGTTCAATTAAACTTGTACTTTTCAAATCCGTTTCAATAATTAAAATCGGACGATCCATAGAGCATCCAGACCTGTTGCAAAATAGTGTGTTGAAAAATTAAAATGACGATTGTGGCAAAACTAATCGTCGGACAGCGTCGTGGTTTTGCACACATAAAGTAGCTATAAATTACTACTTTTTCCCAAAGATTGAGCCCTCTACGTTTAAAAATGGCCGATTTATGAATTTAAAAAAAAACTTAATTTTCCGGTTTTTCCGCATTTTCTCCGTTGCTACTTATCCTATCGGGACGTTCAGCCTCTCATTTTGTTCGTATTTTTATTCTCTACAAATCGTCTATTTACACCATTTTTTTGCTTAAAAATGTTTATAACAAATTAATGGAAAAAATTTCGGAGTTGGAAATATAACAGGAACCATCGTCTTTCAGATGATGGCACAGGCGGTTTTCTAATAGTATTAATGTCAAAAAATCGCTAATATTTTGCTCTGTTGCTTGGCGTAAATATAAACATGTTAATTTGTGCCGTTTTCAAAAACTTTTCTAAATACTGTTTTATTCTTTTACTAGAACCGACAGTTTGGCCTCGTATTTAACGGGAGCAAGGTAGTTGCTGCTACATCAAGTATCTGGAGCAAGGGATAAAACAAGCGCGTTAATATCATTACATAATGCCCCGAGGTTATAAAGTGTGAGATAAGGGTAAGATGGAGTAAATTTTCAGAGTTTTGAGCTAAGCAACGAACGGTTGAGTTTGATTGGCGTATGGGGAAGAAGAGATAATTTTATTGGTTTATTGTGACCTGGGGAATTAGGGTGGCTATATGGCTCTTCGAGGAATCATATTTGACCTAAATAAAAAAAAATTACGCCAAAGGATGTTTATAATTTATTTTTTATACTGAACCATATAGAAAATATGGCTTAAATATAGCTAAGTTTATTTTTAGGATTATCATAATTTATCACTTGAGATGCTTATAAAGGGAAAATGTTGTTATATTATAATTTTTGTGAGTAATTTCTGAAGAAGAACCCCATTTCTATTTAAAGCCTTTTATACTCACTCAGTATTAACAAAAATTAACGGCAAGTTTTTATATTACTGATGGAAAACATTCATTAAATTATCTTTGACGTCATCAGTTAAATCTGGACGACAATGTCCGGCCACATCGGTTCAAGAAGTACTTGTACGAGAACTTATTATCCGACTACATCGGTCAGCAAACTCGCCGGATCAGATCCTATTGATAATCTGCGGGATTTTGTCTCTAGAGCAGTTCACAACCGTATTAATCTACCCCAAAATGCGGAAGAGTTAGTTGCAACGGCAGTAGAGGAATAGAACAATATTCCATACTTTACAATAGTTGTCATGTTATTTAAAAAAGGTCCAAGACTTTTGGTGTTGTGTGTATCATGTAAATTATAAATTATTCTAACGACACAGTTGGTTGTTTATAAAACCGATGCCTATGTAATGTAACCGAGCTGGCGCGCCTTAATTATAATCGAACTAAAATTTAGCAATAATAATGTTTCTTTTTTCAGATCTTATCAAAATGTGTGAGAGCGCTTACAACTCACCACTTCCAACCAGAAGACTGACACAATCCTGTTGCAGTAGTCCTGCGAGAAGTATAAGAAGTCACAATATTGAACTATTATCGGATTCAGATGGGGAAATTGATGATCGGGACCTCGTGACTGAAATTCCTGGGACTCCAGATCAGACTGTCATCGCTGGATGGCTGAAGTTTCGGGACAATAAGAAGGTAAATTGAAATTCGATTTTTTTATCAGATCTGTGTTCAGAAACATAAAACGGAATTACAAATGGTAGGATGAAAACTTTTAGTTTTAAACATGCACACACACAGAATGTTTAAAAAAAATATATGCAATTGATAGTTCCTATCAATATACGTAGGTCAGCTTCTGAATTTTAATTTTTTTGTTTTTTTTTTTCAAAAAATACGACAGAAATTGTAGCAAGTTAAATGAGATTTGGATTGGATTTGTGATTTAGATACGGCGACTGGGGAGATGAATGTAACTAACAAGTGCCGCAGTGTATTTGGGATCATTGTCTTGTTGGAATATCCATTGTGGTCCTAATAATCCCAAACGTCCAACTGAGGGCAATAGATTTTCATGCAAAATATTCAGGTACTGCCAGTACCATAACGTGCTCACCTCCATGTTTTACTGTTTACGTTACTAAATTGTCGGGTTTTAATTACTTATAAACCTTACGCCATAGTTTTTCCTTACGTCTGGTCCAAATATGCAATAAATTTTTTATAACACTCTGTATTGTTGGGGGACAACAACCAACGATTTTTGCTATGTCATCATAAGATTTACCGTCCTTACTCTATATTACAATTAAATTACGAATTTCCATCGAAATTTCTTTTCTAGGTGACATTTTCGAAATGTATAAAATCCAGATAATATTTACTCCTTGGTGTATTTAATGCAATATTAGTCTATATTTTTAAGAAAAACAATTTTAACACAAACATCTTTTTAGAAGCTTTTTTGCGTGATATTTTAGCTGTATGTTTACTTTTGTGGAAAAGGTTTTACTGTGTGAATTTTCTTGTGTGAACGTAAATTTTTATTTTTCGTTTTTGTATGTTAAAATACTAAAAGGTCATCCAGGTCGATCATCTGGCTCAATACATTCTTAGAATAGTTATCTTTTTGTGCACTAACAACAAATTTTTAGGGTGTATGTAGACTTTTGTGAGTTACTGTGTATATTTATATATTAATTAAAAAATATATTTATAGTAATCCGATTATTTAACATCTCTATCTTGTATTGGTAAAAAAATTTGGAAATTCCTTTACATTTAGCATATATTTTCGAACTGTTTTATATACTATGCCTGGTTTATTTCCAGCAGTATTTTTTATGTATCTGGGTTTAATAAAATACCTTTAATAAGCCCGACGACCTACAGAAAATGATTTGAATAAATAAAAATGTTCTTAAAGGAATTTCCTGTAATACTTTGTTTAGGTGCCTACCGATAGCTATGTAAATTTTTTATGTACCGCTATTCAAAAGTAGCGTGTTTCACTCATAAAGTAGAGATTTATTGCACCGGAGCGCTATAACAGGTGAACAGAAAAGAACCTTTCAAATACACCACATTTATTATCCTTCAGCGGTCATAAAGAATGTTGGTGTTTAAATTAATGAAGATGTAAATAAGGTATGGCGATGCGATTTTTATTTTTGTTAAAAGGATTTCTTGATATTTCACAGCCCGATTTACCATCCACTTCTACCATTCTGGTTATACAATATTGGAGTCGATTGGTTATTAAAAAATCGAATGAGTGTCCAGCGTAGACACAATTCATTAACCAAATTAAAATTTTATTTTGTACGTTTCCTTTAAATCCGCGCCCCGCAAAATTGCTGGCGTACCTCAAGGTTTAGTCCTGGCACCAACCCTGTTTCTCCTTCACATTAATGACCTGCTCTCTTCAACTACCAACCCCATCCACAGTTATGCTGACAATAGTACTCTTCACTCCAACATTCATTTTTCCATACAAGTCTTGAATCAAGAGCTTAAAAATAGACGCAGATCTATGCAACTGTTGTTCTCCCAAGAGCTTCAATTAATCTTAGACTGGGGTACCAAAAACCTTGTTCAGTGTTCAGTTCAACGCCTCCAAAATCCAGTCTTGCCCTCTGTCACGCAAAAAATCCGACAACACTTACCCCATCCACATGAATGGCCAAGCTCTACAGAACAATGAAACGTTCGATCTTGTTGGCATCGCTTTCGAACATGATCTCAGCTCGCACAAACACATTACTTCAATAGCCACATCAGCAGCTAAAAAGCTTGATTTTCTCTTCCGAGTCAGAAAGTACTTCTCCCCTTCCAACTTACACACTCTCGATGTTTCCCAAATAAGACCTAGCCTGGAGTACTGTTCCTACATCTGGGGAGCGGTATCATCTTCGACACTTAACATCATTGATTCTATCCAATAGAGAGCTATTCGACGCATCAATGACCCAGTTCTCGCAAGAAGTCCTCAAAAGAAAACACCCTTCTCTCGCTCATCACCCCCGCGCTGTTAGGGATTTGTCCGTTTTCTACCGATCCTTCCACAGATTGTGCTCTGAAGAACTAGCCGCAGAACAACATGAGGCGCGTTACGTATGCATCCCTTTACCGTCCAACTTCAAAAGCCTAGGACATCTTACTTCTCTCGCTCATTCATTCCTAGGGTCTCCAGATAATAAAACAAATTACCTGCAGATGCTTTCCCTTCTCCTCCCAACCTCCAGTCTTTTAAATCCCATGTCAATAGGTTACATTTCCCTTCTCTTCGGACTCCCACGGTACTTACGCCAGTACTTAGACTTGAAGTCTACGTGGTCTGCCTCAGATAAAAAAAAGCTATACGTCAGTCGAATTTCTACCTCAAATAAATTTGCATTAGGCAATATAGTCCGAATTCGGATTAAGATAACCTTACTTCCTCGTTACTCATCACTCGATAGGTGACAGGTGTTATTTGTAATTCAAATTTCTGCTGCTGCGAACAGCAAATTGCGTTGCTTTCGATTCTTACAAATTTTATGTTTTAGTGTTATAATTTGTAATAAGTTTATTTTTTGTTTTTACCAAGGTTAGCTAAATTTCTGACCACAGAAATATTATTTCAGTAGATTTTTTCGATTTTACGCAAACCTGAGTACACCATTCATACAAAGTGTAAGTTATATACAATACTTACCTAATATCGCGTGCCAAGATAACATAGAAAAATGCCCCTTATCATCATATCCTTTTTATTCTGTACAATTAGCGGTTGTAGATACATATCGCGCCATGTTTAATTTTTGTATTTGTGCTCGCGTTTTGCTTTACAAGTGTTAAAATACATTTAAATGATGTTACACTATGATGATAATAAATCTTTATTTACATTTGTTTAGTTTATACCGGGTATTGTTAGTAAATAATAGACAATATGTACAGGAACAATAAGAATATAGAGAGCAAATATTTTGACGCCATTTTTTAATCTGTATGTACTACGTTATATTTTACAGAATTTATAAATTATTTACACAATTGCGTTTTTATATGAAAATTTTGCAAAAACTTTTAAATATTTTTGAATAAAGTTTGGCCAAAACATATTTTCTCAAAAAGTTTCAAAGCTCTACGTTGAATTTTACAAAATTTAATAAATACTTAAACAAACCCCCATTTGGGATAGGTTGCAATTTGAAAAAAACAAGTTGGGGTGGTTGGGGGATAGAGGGTTTCAGGGAGACGATTGAAGATATTGCAGAAACAATTAAATTAATTCACGCGTTTTAGCGTTTTACTCAAAAATAACGCATTAAAAATATATTAAATTTATGAACCACCCTGTATATAAGTACTAATGGCAATCCCATTCCACACAACTAGTTTGCAAACTCATATCGATCATTTACGTAATGCTAAAACATAGGTACATCTCCGCATGTAAACTTTATACCGCTTGTCGTCAGATAGAGAAATCTAAATTACTCTAATTGTCTAAATAGACACATTAAGATTCTGCAAACTTTGAAACTCAACCTAATTAAAACCAAGTCAATACTAATTTCCACCTCATTACTAACGCGCTTTGAAACAACTGCCATTAGACGCAAAACTCATCCCACTTATATCTCACCGCCAGCTTTGGAAACTAACGGATAAAGTATCTCAGGTTGGCCTTAAGCGTTACGGTTGGATTAGGCAGGGTTGGAATAAGAAATTTCTACAATGTCAACTGATACTGTAAACCTAGTCCGAGAATATACTAAAACCAGAGAAAAACCAAGACAGAGCGAAGAATATCTCGTACTGATTTCATTCATAATCACTAAGTTGTATTCATTTTGTAACATATATGTTTTCTAAATGTATGTCTAACTACTAGCTGTTGTTTTAAATTTTTGTCGTAACATTAAAGCAAAACATATCTAAAAAAAACTGTAACAAAATTGCGTAGATAATTTCATCTAAACTAGAATTAGTTTTACTTATAGGTATCCGAAATCAAAACAATTAGCAATATCATGATGTGTAGTATAGGGTAGCCATTCCGGACCTGCTGCAAAATAAGGGAAAGTTTGTTTCGTCTTACTAATTATGTGTGAACATACTATTTGTGTTAATGTTCAGGTGTTTTAAAGTTACCGCCGAAAGTTTCAGGTGGTAAAAAGTGAAGTTGGCGTCAGCTGTTTAGATAAAGATGTTTGGAAGTTGTGCCGGAACGTGTTTAAGTGTTGATTTACGCTTTTTGCAAGTGGTGAATTGAGATTTAATGCTGATTGTTTTGCAAGTTAGATACGACAATGGCGTAGGGGAAGTCTAAAAGACAATTTAAAGTGGAAAATTTACAATAAGGAGTTTCTGACAGAATGAATATACAAGCAGGTTATAAGTAAAAACGCTGACAATGGGTATGCTCAGGTTTATATGTAAAATCATAAGAAAAGTGTCGTCCTTGTTAAGATTCTACGTAGTTATGAGGATGGGGTAAAAGACTTTCAGCCTAACAACGAACACAGCAAAATATTGTTTATTTTCAACCATATTATAGGTAATATTGACTTTCCTGACTTTTTAAATGTTTGAAAGTGTCACTTTTTTGATTTTTAGTTTTCTTTCATTTTCTTTTTTAATTTTTAAAACAAAGTGCATTTTTACAACAACTATAATACTAAACATAAAAAATAACAAGTTTATTTATTAAAATTATTAATATTCAAATTAGATTATTATATGTTTTATTAATAAATATTGATAAACCTCCCTATTGATGCATATCAGTAGCCGAAACGTTGATATCTTGATTTGTTTTCCTTCTATTATTCCTATTCATGTTTACTGAAAAAAAGTTATTGGGACTTGTAGTGGACGTCGAAAAACTGGACAGCATTTTTGCTGTTTTGGATTGGTTGTTCAGGGATGAATCGTTAGTATATTTATTCGTGTGATGAATCTACGTATCCTTCAGCGTCTGTGCTCGACTGCCACCGTCCCAGGCTTTTAAGTTGTAGGAATTCTTAAAAGAAAAAGTCTATGCCCACAGACCTTTGAAAACATAGACCATTTAGAGGGAATTATCAGGGAATGTGTCCAAGAAATTACCCCTTAGATGGTTAGAAATGCAATGGCGGAATTTTCAATACGGACAATAGTTTGTATGGAAAGAAACGGTGGTCATTTTGAAACTTCATAAAAAAATGTTATTGTGGTTTATTTTGGTAATATGTTATTTAAAAACATGTAAGTATTTTAAAACGCTTTTCTAAAAAATTCAAGGGTATGAATGACCATAAAGTTATTTTGTCAAATTTCATATTCAATTACTTTTCAGTTCTGGATGATACTTTCTTACCTTATTGCACTTTGGAATTAAAATTAAAGATAGTTTTCCATTTATGGCATTTATCGTTTTTACTTTTTTTTTGGCATCCCGTATATCATGGGTCAAAATTTTTGATTTGAGTGTTAGTTTCTCAACAAGCAGAACTTTTATTGAATAATAGAACTTTTATTGAATAATAACTTTTTTCCGTAAAGTCAAAAATTTAAAAAAAAATTCCATTATTTGTTAAGATGGTTTCTGGAAAATGTGTATATAAAAAAAATTGCAATCAATTTATGTTTTTTTCGCATGGCAAACAAAAATGGCAACTTCTCGCAAATTTCTACATGAAAAATTGTCATTTCTTATCACCTCTGATTTGTGTGTATCTTGACTATAATAATATATTATTATGGTTTACTTCCGGGCTTGTGGGTCATGATTTAAAGGTATTGTTACCCGATGTTTCGTCTGCATCTGTGGAAGACATCCTCAGAACGGCCGAAGTCATCTTCCGAGTGGCTTTACGACTGTCGATTGCTGGAGGTTATACTCTTTGATATATGTAGTAGTATAATTTATAGAAAACTTTAATGTTCCCTTTCTTAAGGACAACTGTATTACACACGCTGTATCTATCCAAAAAAGCAACAATATCTCAATTTCGTTCTTTTCTTTTCCGTTTCCAAAGCCTCCAATTATCATAATTACTCCCCTAGCATTCCTTTGGCGAGCCCCAGACAGGGAGTTTAACAAAAAAACACTCAAATTATGGCTTAGAATGGAGCACTGATTTAGCGGAGTAGGAGAAGTGTGGCTTTCTGAAACGAATCATTGAAAAGCTGACCATGTAGTAGTCTGGGATGCGGTCGACGGTAATAACGGGCCTAGCAAGCAGGAATTATAGGTTTAGAAATTTCTCCTGCAGACTTCAAAGAGATAGGTGGACAAAGGAATATGTTCGACGCGACGTTTTGTTTCAAAATGAATTTAGAGGAAAAGAATATATTCGGATTTTTACTTTAACATTGTTAATCGTCATTTTTATGAACTTAATTTAATACTGAAATTCGGATGTATATGCTTTATTAACATAGTTTTTTGCTAAATCGTATTACGTATTTTTAATAAAGCATGGATTTAAATTCATACCATTTTCAACTTACACATTCTGACAGTCAGTTGCATGACACTTCAATTCAGCATTAAATTCTAATTCAGTGTCAAAAACAAAAGATAGTCATTTTAGCATATCGTTACATAACTTTTCCTACGACCACCTATGAAAGTGAGAAAAAAAAACACGGTTAGCTTGGCTAGAAAGTGCCTTATATCACACGCGTGTTGCAAAGTACTTTTCAACACGTGTTGAAAAGTACTTGTCAACATGACGTTTGAACAGATGGTGCCAATTTCAATTTTTTTTATTTTCAACACGTGTGTTGAAATGTTTTTCAGCACACGTGCTGAAAGTGGGGGTATTAAATAAATACAGAAATTGGGGTTGTACATTACTCGTGTGAAAGTAATTTTCGCACACTCGTGTGATTATCGCACTCGGCTATCGCCTCGTGCGACAACATTCCCAGTCGTGTGAAAAATGCCTCTTTCAACACTTGTTATGTAATATACTATTGTATACATGACCTGCCCAAAATGTGACCTAATCAATTATTAATCGTACAACTGTCATAGGCAATATCCCGAGTGCATGGCAAATATGGCCGATAATTTTTTTAAAAGCACGGGAACGCGTATATGCTCGAGTGCTTTTTAAAAACGGGGTAATTTGCTAATGCAAGAGGGGTATTAGGCTGACTATTTCCTAAAAAAAATATTACAATATAATATTTTGGTAACATGTAAAGATTTGACGTTTTCTTGATTTTTAGTGTCAACAATATATTCATGACACACTAAACTTGAGCATTAGACCTTAATTACGTTAAGTGTTTTTTGAAAGAAGTGTTTTTCGAAAACAAAATGCAACAAACTTTTCCCAAAAAAGTATTTTCGAAAAATTTTCGTGCATTCGCATAAAGTTCTATCAAAAAAGAAACAAACATGGTTTCTTGTAAAGAAACATCTTGGAAATATTTTGATTTTTTAGTTTAACTGTTCTTAAAATTTGATATTTATTTTCAGTCAAAAAATCTTCCTTTCTATTAAAATTTTCCTGGGACGACATAATAGAATCACAAATTTTCTTTTCGGAATTGTCGATTGTATCTGTCATTCACCCCAATGCTTCCCCCATCCCAAATCGATGATATTTCAAGTCGTTTTAAAGTTAGCAGGAGGTATTTAATTAAAATAGTTTAACACAGGGTGGGATTTAAATATTCGAGTTACATCATAACTGTAAACTGTATTTGCCTATGTTCTAGAATATTATTTTTATCTGTCAAATGGCGCAATCGCGTTTCGCTTATTTTTTTACCCTAATTTTTTTTTAACTTTTATTTGGGACTCCACAAGCAAGGATGAAATGGATTTAGAAAGTAGATATGGCCAAACTGCGTTTCTTTATACTTCTTATATCCAAAATTCACTGGAAATGGATTTTCAGGAAAATGCTTGATGTGACTTAAAGTGACTTTTCAACTATGGAATGTACCTACAAAAAAATTAGCAAAAAATGGCCTAAAATCTTTCTTATTTTTTATTTAGAGCTGAGTGAGGTAGCGTTTGGATTGAACCAAATGAACATTTTTGGAAAACGTGTGAAGGCAAAAGTTGTTTCTTATATCGTGAGAAATGTTTTTTGTTAAAAAACTTTTTCTTTAAAACCAATGGTTCAGCAGTTATAAGGAAATAAACAATTAAATTGTTTATAACAATTGATCGCGCTAGAATTTTCAAACGCGCGTGTATTTGTTGTAATGCATGTATCATGTTTACCAAAATAATGCGGCCATCAAAAACCACTTATGGCATAATTTATAGGAATCCATGCTATAAGGATGGGGGACACCAATTTTTAAGCGCTTTTCCCGAAAAATGTTCACAAAAATGCATAAAAAATACATCATATATTGTTGAATTCATGATCCAATAAGGTTTCATTTGACACCCTACACGATCCCTTTGAAAATTTCTTCCATCTTCCAATTTACCCCCTGAAATTAGCCCCCAGAATTAAAGCTCAACTTTTCATACTTCATGTCTAGAATTAGGCCACCGCCCTGGATCTCTGTGCTGAATTTCAAATTTTTACGTCAAATAGTTTCAGAGAAAATCGCCTGTGACAGACGGCCAGACACCGAAGAGATTCCATAAGTGTTCCTTTTTAGTAATTTTAGCACGGAAAAAAAGATCTTAATATAGCCCTAATGTTGCAGAAATAAATAAGTTATGAATAAAAGCGAAAGCCATTTAACTTTAAATAAAATCTGTTTTTCTGTTTTCCAAAAACCGCAAAAAAGTTTTAATATTTTGCGCTCCTTCGCCGACAGACTTGGGAAATTAGCATAAATACATTAATCAAATCACTCCCCAGAAAACGACTTTAAATTCGAAGTAAACTTCTAATCCGATTTCCACGATAAATATCGACTTATTATCAAAACACCCCCTTCGCAGCAATACTAAGAGCGTCATAATCCCTCAAAATCCTCTAAACTTTGTTAGTTTTGCGACAAAACACAGCCTTATACGTCTATTTCGGGGGGACATTTAAAAATGATTGCTCTTTTGAAACGGTGTATAGAATAACAGAAAGGTATTATCCTTGCACCCTTATTGTATGTTAGTGCACCCTGCCCTACGCATAATCCTTTATTTCGTCCCCAGGGATGGGAGTTAAGTCGATTTTATGGTTTGCCGGAGAAGGAAATGGAAAAAATAAAAGAAACTTGATGAATTTTAATGGAACTGTTTGGATGGGACGATACGACAGGTTTATATTTTCTCATACTTTATAAATACAATAAAAAAAAAAGTCGGGTACCAGTAGGACTTGTGTTATCTCAAGTGATGAGCAAAATTACATTTACTTGATACTTTTCTAGTGACTATTTAGTAGGTATTTATTTAAAATTAAAAAAAAAATCGCTATAGAACAGAGGTTTATTTTTAGAAATTTTCGTAATAATACTTAAAAATTGATAAAATAATAATATAATTAACATTTAAAACCCATACGTGGTTTAATAATATACTAAATATAATAACAAAATAAAGAACAAACCTAAGCCAACCCACAGAATACAAGGAGACGATTTTGGCGCACACTAACGCCATTCTTTTAAACTTGTTTGAAGTTGGTTGGTATTGAAAAGTATGTTTTTGTACTGAAATTTTTTCTCCATGGAAAATTCTTTTACATACGGGTTTCTATCTTGGCAAAACGCCAGCTATGTAAAAATTTCTCGTTTTCAAATAATCCTGGCGTGAGGTATTTTTGACTTAAAATATTAGGCCCACTCGAAATGAAAGTTGGCTTTTACGGTATTTTTTCGCATAAATTAGTATTAATGAATTTTTTTTGTAAATGAAGGAAAAGTGCAAAATATGTTAATAAGTTTGTTTTCTTTATAGAATTTAGCCTCGTTCTCTCTTCAGACGCATTGGGGGAAGAGTATGGATTACTTGGAGAGGTCGAAAACCTCTACCAACTTTAAAGGCGTTAGCCAACTTTTCATGCAATCATAGACAGATTTACTTTAACATATGTCAGCTGTCAGTCTTGAAAACTGTCACACTAGGAGTAGGGTCACGTAAAGCTACTCAAATATAAAGGGGTATTTTTATTTTTACTCTAAAAGAGATTTTTTAGCCTCAACATATTGCTGCTTGTGGAATAACATAGAATAGCCAGCAAGCTTTTCTTTCTATTCCCAAAGTTGTAAAGTTTGTACTTAGAAAAAGTATTTTGTTCAATAATTTAGTCTTATGCTTCTTCGGGGAGAAATTTCAAAGACATTCTATTTGCTATTTTATGGGAAGTACTTTAAGTGAATTTGTATTCTCTACGGTGGAGTTAGAAGATAAACTCAAGCGAGATTTTAGAACAAAATAAAAGACAAGGGTTTGATTGATTTTTACATTTAAAATAAGTTCTATCGGATTTTGAACATAAGCGACCAGATCGCTGTTGCTAAGATTGGTCTAACTTGGCAAGCGATAGTTCAAAGTGACACCTAAGTTTTGTACTATGAACGGCCCCGCAACCCACGCCATGCAAGTGGTCCAGCTACATAATGGTCCTGCGACTGATGGGTTTAGGTACAGGCGAAAAAGCTGCAAGCTAGATGTTTTTCCACTTAGTAAAACAGGTCGTTGCTATGTAATTTTTTCTGTGTAAAATCCAAGGGTGAAATAGTCAACTATAAATATTTCATTGTGTCTATAATCCAGAAAAACCGTCACGATGGTAACGAGTGGCAGTGAAAAGAAAACTCCCAAAATGGAATAAATTAAACGAATTTATTTTTCGTATATTTTCAAAACTGCTTGTGTAGAATATATAAATTAAAAATCTTTTATCTGTTTGGCTCATGAATATACATCAATTCCAATTTTATAAACGAAAAGTCGTAAAAACTCGATAATGCTTTAGAGTTGAAGTTTGTGCGGACGATCCCCAGTTTAATTGTGTATATATTAAGTAGGGAGAAAACGGAAAAAGTTTAACGATAATGGATTTCTGGTTTTTACGAGTTTGACTTTAAAATGCGGAAGATATTGACTTTCACAAGTGGATTTCTTTTAAAAAACTATTAGAAGTTCGGTTTTGATTGCAAGGCATATTTATTCGTAAAAAGTTTATTAACTTCCTTTGACGCAGCAAAAATGCGGACAATCATATAAAAAACATTCTTATCATTCCTGAAACCGGGATTCATTAAAAAGGTTTAAGACTGGTTTAAAATTAAATCTGATAGTTGACTGGTTAGGTTTTGACAAGTTTTTGTCCTGTGATTATTAATAAATAGTCATTAAAAACTCTATTATTTGTGGGATTCGCTTGGTTTCCAAGTAATTTCTATCTTGCACGTTGCTTTCAGTTACTGATTTAAATATTGGGAAAAATTCATTTTTACATGGCCGTTTTTTTTTGTAAGTTTGCGAAAAACTAATAAATTAATTTATAGTACAAAACTGAACCTTGGTTGTCAAATTACACAAGTCTTAGCAATAGTTTTTTTGGCTGCGATATCTGTAGCAGTAGCAGGGCATATTGTTGCGCAGTCTTAGTAAAAGAAAACAGAATGAAATGAAATATCACTTTCTTTTCTGTGGCTATAATTTCAAAATTATTTTATTTGCTTATTTTAGTTTTAAGGCGTACGAAATAAAGAAAAAAATTTAACATGCAAATATGTTATTTAATGTGAAAATAATGGCTTTTTGATCGGATAATAAGGGTACAAAATTAGGTCATATTATAAAAAAATATTTGGAGTTCAATGCCTTGTGCGGAGTTGTGCGTAAACGATTATTATTATAAGTATCTAATATAAATATAACAAGTGCATTGAAAATTATCGGCAATTTTTAGCCAGATAAGTAGTGTACGAATGCCTTTGCTCGTTCTAAACCGCATGCATGAAGATTTGTTCAAAAATTGCCCGTAATTTTCAATGCACGCGTAATATTCGTGGGAGAATTTCGTGAACCAAAGTTGCGACACCCCATCAACCCTCGACATCTTCAGATTTACTTCAAAAAGGAAACCCTATTTATATTAACTACAAACTGCGTATTTTATTGCCAAACCTTCAAAAATAAGTAAGTTGTTTTGTATATTAGATAGCTGTTTTTTTTTCTATAATAAAATAAAAAGATTGTGTACTTATTTGTACATTTTCTCTTTCTGAATATGACTTTGGCTGTAATTTTTGTGACAAAAAAATTGCCATGATAATTTTTTTCAACACTGAATATAGCTACGGTAACAAACAATAATATACAATTGTTATAATTATTATAAAATGATTATTGTTAAAATCTTGATTTTGACTGGTAAATAAAATTCTCATGAAAATTTACATGTATATGAAGTCTTACGCCTCAAACTTAACATATTTACTGTAAGTAATGTGTCAGAGTCATACTGCATAGACATTTTCGGCTAGATTCATTCTCTTTTAGTAAGTAGGTATTTTGTAGAGACGGGGTGTTGAGTTAGAATTACAAAAATATTACTCACAATCAGATTTTTCTTTCTCTTTTATCCCTAGAGAATTTTACAAAATCCTGTCTTATCCCTTGTCAAGGAGTCGAAAGGGACGTTGTGTCCAATGTGAGGTTGTTAGGACTAGAGGGTGTTTTTGTTACACAAAGTGTAAAAATTTAAAATTGTATTTTTACATCGCTGTGCATGTTTTTAAAAATTACGCCAGACCAACAGATAGCGACTTCAAGACATGTGTAATGTTTTTATACAGATTTCGAGTCCCTTTGTGTTGTAAAACCCAGGTAAAACCGGGCTCAGTCACTTATATTGGAATCTGGCTGACGAGTCCTGTTGCGAGTCTGATGTCGCCTCCTTGGTTTCCAAATCTATGGGAAACATGTACTCTCTTACCTCGGTGGTGTTAGTACATAATACTAATGTGCAGAAACAATCTATTTTCTGCCTATATTTATTTATAATTTGATAAGTGAAAACCACTAAGTATTATTCTCCCTTTTAACAGTAATAATTCAAAACATGCGTGATTAATTCCACGGCATACTTTGTGGGCGTCATATTTTGATCTTACGTTAGATCACTCCAAATAGGTAAAAGTGGATATACGATACGATATGAAAGTAACACTAAATAATATTCCACAATATCAATAGTTTGTATACAAAAATTGAGAATCAATTCTCTAACCACCTGAAAATTCCATAAACAATAACGATCTCAGCAAACAATGGTAAAACAGCTATTCTCCGGGCTATATGCCCCTCCGAGCGCTAAATTACATACCAAAATTTGCCGTCTTTTCTTCTAACACAGTACTAATGTTTCGAATGCAAGAAACTACCAGGAAGAAGCAAGCTTTTTCTTTAGTTAGAATGTCGTCACCTGCATACCGGTTTCGAACTCGTTGATTCTCATCAGTACAGGATAGACGAACATACCAACGTTCCGAAAAAGTAATCCCTTAAAGCTACAATGTCGTACTGCATAAGCAGTGAGAGACAGACAGCGCCATCCATTAGCGGTTTCAAGCATTCAGAGTAGAGTTTACCGTAAGGTAAAATTTTTAAAAATATGACTGAAGTCTACTTGCCAGGGGTACATGTACATTAGGGTGTCCGTTATTTCCCAAGTTGATTTTTTTTCTTGCGACGCCCCCTAAATCTTTAGTTTATTGTCTAAAAAAAAATGTCAGACCAAAATAAGCCCTTATTATTCAGAATAAACCTTGCCCTTAAGACGATACATTTGCCATTTAAATTACATGGGATTTTGCCACTTTCTACAATGAATTTTTTTTTCTCGGACAAGATGACTTATAGCAATGGGACATACATATTCTTATAGGAAATTGAACGCTCTACAAAAAAGGTCTCTTATAATTTTTCGATTAATTCACTCCTTCAAAAGTTATTCAAGGTGAAATTTGAACTCTATGTAAATTTTCAGATTTTTTTACTTTTACGGCAAAGTGATTATAATTTTGATAAAAGTTATTAGGTTATTTCTCAAAATAGATAATTCTGATGGTATTAGGGTAAAACAATTTTAAACATGGAAAATAATATACCGCATAACAGGTAGCTGGTTCTAGTTTGAATCATTTTTGAGACCATTCATTTATAACACGCAGTCAACTAATGTTTATAGAATTTCATAAATTTTTGTATACTTTCATGAAATTTCCCTTCAATACAGTAAGTGACTCAAAATTACAGTACAAGCATTCCCGCCAACACACGGATTTTCTATTCACGCAAGCGCGCTAAGTCGCATTTAGTACCTTGAATAACTTTTGAAGGAGTGAATTAATCGAAAAATTATAAGAGACCTTTTTTGTAGAGCGTTCAATTTGCTACTAGAATATGTATGTCTTATTGCTATAAGTCATCTTGTCCGAGAAAAAAAAATTTAATTGTAAAAAGTGGCAAAATCCCATGTAATTTAAATGGGAAATGTATCGTCTTAAGGGCACATTTTATTCTGAATGTTAAGGGCTTATTTTGGTCTGACATTTTTTTTTAGACGATAAACTAAAAATTTAGGGGGCGTCGCAAGAAAAGAAATCAACTTGGGAAATAACGGACACCCTAATGTACATGTACCCCTGACAAGTAGACTTCATTCATATTTTAAATAGTTTGTTCTTAAAACCCTGCTCGCCATAAATCCATTGACTTAACCGATGACATAATGCGAATAAATTAATTGATATTTCCCACCAATAATTTAAAAACTCGCCCTACAACTTCAAAATTTACTTAAACGTATCCGAGACAGACGTAACCGGTCATATTTGACCAATAATCATAGTTTACGAGTTTTGACAGTCGAATGTGATAAAATTTCATTATAGCGTTTGTGCGGCGCGCAACGAATGGTAACATTAAAGTCTGGGGTTTTATTAAATTTACTACACGTCGGGTAGTTTGACCATAATTCAAATTCGTTTAATATGTGTTGGCCGGTGGGGCTTCGCGTTATATCTACATTTTTGCCGTTTTTTTTGGCTTAGGTAATATATTGTGGAATGAATTTTGTATTTGCCTAATAAATCATATTAAAAAACAGAGTTTTTGCGGACGTTTTGCACTGTAACATAGCATATAGTTGAATCTACAATATCCCAGTATATTAATAAATTGAGTGGTTGTTGCACTGAAAAAATCGTTCAGACTTTGTTTACACAAAATTGTGGAAAATTCTTTGTAGAGCAATTTACTCTAATTGGATTATTAGTAACAACAATTTTTACACATTTTCATACACTTGTGACAAATTTTGCACCGTACACAACTTCAGACCAAGTAGCGTAACACCCTGTATATAATTCCCCGACTTGTATACATGTAGTTTTTTCATGAAGAGTAATCAATAAAATAAAAATTGTTAAAATTTCATTTTTTACCTGTATTTCATGGTTGAATCAATATATAAAATTTGTTGAGCACAAAATTATCGTTAAAGGCATAAATCCATACCTCACGCCAAAACAAGATATCCCGGCGAAGTTTCCCGACACTTTTATCGAACATTACCATCTTAAAGAGATTGCAAATGGTCGTGAAACTCTTTTTAACGCCAAACTCCATACACAACTTTATGCAAAATACCGTAACTCCCTGTACATAAATCCCGGACTTGTATACATGTAGTCCTTTCATGGGGAATGTCAACTCTCGAAGTGCTATAAATTCCTTTTTGCTAAAACCGTGTAACTTAGGGAACTTGGAATCCTTTAAAGGGTTGTAATACATAAAGTCCGGCGTTTCGGTGATAAATACTCTGGGGAGGATGCTTTGGACAAATTTATCTTTGGTGTGTAAAGTGTTGAATGGTAGCCAAATTTGACCAAGGATTTTGGAAAGTACAAGTTGTTATCAAGGCCAAGAATTATTATTATTATGAAATGATAAAGTTTCGGACTAGAAGCAAAGTGCTTTGTGATGCAAATAAAGTGTGGATTCTGAACATCTGCAACGGTTTATAAAATATTTATTTGTTTGTATATGTCAAAAAATCTGAATTAAAATCGGCCCCCTTTCTTAATATAAATATTTTCTATAAAGTTGAAGTCAGTATGTCTAAATGTTTTCTAATACACGTCATGGGTCAAAATCTGTTAGTGGAAGATTCTTAAAAGGGAGAATGGACTACTTGTGAAGTAAAATGTATCAATTACACGTACACAGGGTTAATTTTTTAACTGGAATAAATTCGGTAACAAAAAAATCCATCCATTTCTTGAAAAAATCCAAAAATACGGGTACCTTTTTTTGACTCAACAGTTTTTTTTTAATTTCCTTGAATTTTACCCTTTAAGGAGCCTACAGACATACGCACATATATTAATACATGAACGCAGGTTGATGTACGCGCGTTGATATTCGCGAGTATGTAGACAAATTTTTCGGTAAAAGTACCGGAAAATTTTCCCATACACCGGCGTTGATGAATGCGCGTCTCAGCACGTGCGTTGATGCACACTGACATTTTAATTTTGTTGCTGTGAGTTTTACTAACTACTATTGTTTAAAATTATTTAATTCCTATGTTAAATTAAGTGCTGTATTTTTATGCAACTGTTACCCTGTGTAAGTTTGTCTTGCCTTGTTTTCAGGTTGTTTCCTGGGGGTATTGATTTGCTTGACTGCGTGTTAATAGGTTCAATATAAAAAAAGAAATATTAACCACCATTTATTTTTGAAATTCCGATACCTGATAAGTGAGGAAAGATGTGATTTTTTAAATAATGACGTGTTACAATAATATTGATCGTAGGTAGGGCAGTATTGTGACTGGTTGACACGAGGACTGACAGCTGTATTGTCAATACTGATATTGTCGATATTATTGATCGTGTAAGGTCCACTTATCCTCCTAAGTTTCTTTAAAATGCCTTATTTAACTGAATGGGTATGGCGATAGATTGCGGACTCAAGCAGAAGTAGCGTGTTTGTTTCAAGAACAGCACCCCGATTTATCACCAATTTCGCAAAGCACCATTAGCAAAATTGAAGCAAGTTATCGTAAATTGGGCCATGTGAGGGATGTATCAAGACAACGACCACCTCGTGTAATGCAGGAAGACACACAATGAAAAATCTTAGTCTCCAGGAAAACCCTGTTACTCCAGTTAGGCAACTGGCAAGAGATAACAACGTAACACAATCATCTGCATTAAGGTTAATAAATTTATTGAATTGATGTAGCCTTTACTTGATGAAGATTCATTGTAAAACTATGTAATAACAGCACCAAACGTGTATAAATCTTCACTAAACTTTATTGTTAAATATAACAATTATTTCGACAGTGTCTTCGTCGGATGGTTGGTATAAACTAAAACTGCTCTTATTACATTACATAGTAGCTGATACGA